>OZ014520.1:398668840-403468840 GCA_963966055.1 Lathyrus aphaca | reverse complement strand
CTTGTGCTTAGTTATTTGCTTTATTTATTGCTTTATGTACTACTTTATTTATTGCTTTCCTTTACAGTCTTATGCATTTCATACTGTCATTATCATGTGCTGGATCTTTTGTCTTTTTTGGTGGGTGGGTGTTTCATTGAGTGATTAAGGTCCTATACCGGGGACCTGAGTGACACATAGGCTAGAGTGGCTTCATATTCTTTCCCATTCCATTCCAGACATGGGTTTCTTCTTGAGAACTCTATGCTACATATTTCCTGTAGTACTAGGGCTATCTGGGAAGCCTGCTAAGTCTGGATGACCTTTTTATGACCTTTAGCATCTTAGGTGAATTAGAGGAGGATCTTTTATGGTTATTGTAAACACTGTACCTCCGGGTTATAAGTGTTTGCACTTCTCATAACTAATCCAAGTCTGAGGATCCTTGTTCTAGAACATTACATGTGAGGGGGTTGGGATGTTTACAGGTTTGCAGGAACCCTTGGCCATATCATACCCTATTACTAGTTTTGTTTAAGAATGCATCACTTTGGAAAGTTCTTGTGATTACCCTGGACTTGTGACTCTTTATTTGAGTCCCCCACCTGGTTACTGGATTTTTGAGCCTTCATCCGGACTTATGAACATACATGGACTTTTACCAAGGCAGATAAATAGATCCAACACTTAGTCACAAACCCTTTGCATATCATTTTGCATACATCATTTCTGCATTATTTAACATTTGCTTATTTGTTTTACAGGGTATCCATCATATCATCTTTGGTTTGGTTTTGACCCCTTCTGCTGCTTAGACTCCTTCAATTATCTTCTCCAGCATCTCCATCAGTTTGTCAATGATTCTCCTCCAACTATCTTCATCAGAGACCCATCTCCAGCCTCTCATTCAGTGACCTTCATCAGCAGTTGCTTTCAGTTTCTTCACCAGCACCCATAATCAGTATGGATACTTCAAGAAAGAGCAACATCACTTACCACTTCTTTGAGCCCACCCTGACTAGCATCAGGCAGGTCCAGTCCCTTATTACTCCTGATCATGTCCCACTATTCAGAGAGCATTATGGAGGCATATTGGACATGGTCATGGATTTAGATGCATCTCAAAGGATCATGATCCATACTTTCTTGCAGTTTTATGATCCTCAACTCAGATGCTTCACATTTCCTGATTTCCAGTTGGGACCTATGTTAGAAGAATTTTCCATGTTGTTAGGAGTTCCTATCAGAAGAGGGATTCCTTTCAATCCTGAGATGGTTGCTCCCAAAAATGAAGGCATAGCCAGGGAATTTCATTTGGAGCCTGCCCTCATTGATCATAACATGACAACCAAGGCTGGGGTTCCAGGCCTCCACCTAGACTTCTTGATCTCCCAGGCTACCCTGAAGGCTGCAGTAGGGGAATGGAAGGCTGTCTGTGCACTTCTAGCCCTCAGTATATATGGGGTTATCTTGTTTGCAGATGAGCCGAAGTTTGTGAGCAAGAATACCATTCATCTGTTCTTATTAAGGAACCTAGTTCCTACCTTGCTTGGGGACTTCTACTACTCAGTACATCAGAGGAATGAGAAGCAAAGAGGAAGACTGGTCAGATGTTGTGCTCCTCTTTATTACTCCTGGCTTCTAAGACACTTGCCAAAATCAGATACCTTCCTGAACCCCCATCAGCAGAAGAACTGGGCTAAGAGATTTATTGCCTTGACATCAGATGACATCAGATAGTGCACTCAGAGCACCAAAGGCAACGGCATCATTACTAGCTGTGGGAAATATCCTAATGTGACTTTGATAGGAGTGAAAGGTTGAATCAACTAAAACCCTTTACTATTTAAAATAAAATTACGGTATGCTTTGGTTCATCCTCCCAGAGGACAAGATTCAGATGAAACTCTTTATTGTGAAATCCAACCCAACTCTGCTGTTGTCAGGCAAGCTGCCTGGGCCTGGGACAACATTCAGACCAAGGGAATAGCCATCCTTTGCAAATGCAACAACATTGCTTCAGCACAGTATTCTGATTGGTCTCGTACCAGAGCTCAGATCACCCGGATGCCCTTCACTTTAGAAGATATACCTGGACCTTCTACAGTACAGCCTGCAACTACTGTCAGTTTGGAAGAATTTGAAAAGCTGAAGGAAAGGAACACTCAGCTAGCTGAAGCCTTGAAGAAGACTCTCTGGGAGAGAAATGACAGCCGTCTAGACAATGAGAGATTGGAAAGGCTCAGGATTGAGCACTTGACCAAGATAGAGAAGACGGATGACTACATCAGGAAGGAAAGAGCATGGGAGTTAGTACTGAAGAATGCTTGCAAGGAAGCAAAGACTCAGAAGGCTAGGGCAGAGCATTATCTAGAGGAGATCCAGGCTAGGTGGATCAGGATCACTGAAGCCTGTGCACAAGAAGATCAAAGGACTCAGGCTAAGATAGAGTAGTTGGAGGCTAATGAGAAGAAGCATCAGGAGGCTTTATTGGCAGCTCAGAAGGAGATATCCGAATTGAAGCTCCGGGCGGGGTTGAAGAGGTCAAAGGATCAGGACAAGCATAAGAGGTTAAATAGTGCCATTGCTACCAGGAACCTCCTCATCAGGATTATTACAGAGCACCCAGTAGGGCCAGTGACTGAGGCCCTCCTGAAGGAAGTCAGGGAGAATGACTTTGGATTGGATGTCTGATTCTTTTGCTTGTACTTTTCTTTTTGTTGTACTTTTTTTCTGTTGTTGTTGTTGTATTTTGACCCACCTTGGGGATCTATGGTAATCAAACTATGTATTTTCATCCTTTGTAATATATCAGTTTGTATTATTTATGGTGGGCTTTATCTATTAACATCATCAACATTTCCTCGAGGTCTGGGAAGGTCAAAACCAAAGAACCAAACTGGATACCCTTGGAAGACAAATAGACATATTGCATTGCATACTAACATTTCTTTGTTTTGTAGGTCTTTGTTTTATTGTTGTTTCTCACTTTGTTGTGGTTTCAGGAAACATTGCTCGCAGAAGAGTGTTCCCTGTCAACAGAATACACTGGTACCCGACAAGAAACAACCTTCCGGGACTCCAGATGGATCAAGTTCAGCAAGACTTGAATGAAGTAAGGACCCAAATGGCAAATGAAAGGGTTGAGATGAGGAATCAGATGACCCAATTCATGACTGTGATGACTGGTTTAGCTCAGAGCCAGGAAAGACTAAGGGAGTTGGTTGAAAGGCAAACTCCTGAAGAACACCATCCAGGTACAGGAGGTACCAGTAACAACGATCATGTGCAGCCTTACACTGATCCACCAGAGTTTGGGCCTCATTTGAACCCAGAAATCAATGCCATAAGGAATACTTAGGGTAACACTGCTGGAGGTAGGGTCTTGCAAGAGGATCCTCAAGAAGAGCAGTTTACAGTTGTTGGAGCTGGGGACAAAGTTTACGACCGTAGGCTGGATGAAATTACAGAGAAGCTGAGGTCTCTTGAATCCCAGAATTCCCTAGGTTTTGATGTCATGGACATGGGACTGGTGGAAAGGGTGAGAATTCCTCACAAATTCAAACCCCCGTGTTTCGAAAGGTATAATGGCACATCCTGCCCACACACCCACCTTCAATCATTCTTGGGAAGGTTAAAAGCATACACCATGGACGGAAAGTTGTGGATGTTTTACTTCGAAGATAGTCTAACAGGGGCATCCCGAGAATGGTATTCCCACCTGACAAGAGCCACGGTAAGGAATTGGAAAGACTTGGCTGAAGCTTTTATCCGTCAGTATCAGTACAACTTGGACATGGCCCCAAATAGGACCCTTCTAATGGGAATGTCTCAATCTTCCCGTGAAAGCTTCAGAGAATATGCCCAAAGGTGGAGGCAACTTGCTGCTGCAGTTCAACCCCCATGTCTGAGAGGGAAATGACAGACATGTTCATGAATACTCTTCAAGGAACCTACATTGACAGATTGGCTGCATTTTCTTCTACCAGCTTCACAGATGTGGTGATAGCTGGGGAAAGAATAGAGAGCCTATTGAAGATGGGAAAGATCTTCGATAACGGTGCCAGTTCAAGCAGTACAAGAAAACCATTTGCTGGGCCCCGTAGATCCGGTGAGACAAACTCTGTGCACATGGGAAGAGGGAGACCCCAATACTTGCCCATGACAGTTGTTGCTGTTACTATCCCTGCTCCACCTCCTCAGTATACTCAACAACCACAACACTTTCCGCAACAACAACCATTTCCTCAACAGAGATCATACAACAATAATAACAACAATCAACAACAACGCCCGTTTCAACAACGTCCATCTCAGGTCAACCGGGTAATTGACCCCATTCCTATGCCATATGCTACGCTGCTGCCACAACTCCTAAAGCTCAATCTTGTTGAGTTGAGGACATTGGCTCCACCGGATCCTCAAAACCTTCCAAGGAACTATGATGTCAATGCTAGGTGTGCTTTTCACTCTAACGTACCTGGTCACTCTACGGAAAAATGCAGAGCTCTGCATATGAAGGTTCAGGATCTGGTAGATTCAAAAGCCCTGAACTTTGCACCTCCTCCCAATGTAATGAAAAATCCTATGCCAAGCCACAATGGGCCAAGGATTAATGTTGTAGAGGATGGCTCACCCATGAGTTTAATAGAAGACATTGCATGTATTCAGACACCTCTGGCAGAGGTTAAAGCCCACCTTTTAAAATGCCAAGTGTTTCCAGGTTGTGAGGCCTGTTGTGAATTATACAAACTTTCTGAGAATGGGTGTGCCAGCTTGAGGAAAGGCATCAATGACTTGATTAACGAAGGCATTCTGCAAATTACAAACACTTCTTCTACAACACCAACAACTCTTTTGACAACAACAAGTGTTTCTTCTACAAATGCAACAACCATTGTTCCAACTGATTCAGCTACAACTTTAGTAATCATTCCATCTGTCACTTCAACACACGACAATTCATTTGCACTAGCTACTACAACTTTAACAACCAACAATGATGTTTTCACAGTCACAATTTATTATGACCCGACAACGGTCCCGAATTCCAACAACTTTCAACAACATTAACAACAGTCTCAACAAAACTTCAATTCACCTCCACCAGCATCCACCAGAGGTCCTGTTACTATTTTCTATGACCCACATACTATTACAGTCCCAACATCTGCTGCAGTGAGCCCAATCACTATCACGGTGTCCGGGCCGATACCATATGATAAAGACAGTGCTATACCATGGCATTATGGTGCTGATCTGTACTGCAACGAAGAGAAAGTCCTTCTTGATTCTCTAGTTCTCACTCCCCAAGTGGATAATGTTAGGGGAGGCGGAGTCTTCACCTGAAGCGGACGTCTCTTCGCATCACAAGTCCCTAGAACCAACACTAAGGCAGAGGCTGTTGCCAAAGCCAAAGGGAAGAGTGTGATACCGGAAGAATCTGCACCAAAAGAAACTCATAAGTCATCCTTCGATCAAGATGTGGATGAGTTTATGAGAATTATTAAAAGAAGTGACTACAAAGTTGTGGACCAGATCCACCAGACTCCTTCAAAGATATCAATCTTATCTTTGCTGCTGTGTTCCGAAGCCCATCGGGACGCATTACTCAAAGTTTTGCACGCTGCCTACGTGCCAGAAGAGTTTACTGTAAATCAGCTGGAAACAGTAGTATCAAATGTCAATACTAGCCATGGGCTAGGTTTTACTTATGCTGATTTAACAACAGAAGGACGTCTCCACAACAAAGCTTTACATATAACCTTGGAGTGCAAAGGAGATGTCTTATCTCATGTGCTTGTAGACATTGGGTCCTCACTCAATGTGTTACCAAAGAAAGCTCTTGTAAAGCTTGAGTATGATGGGTTAGCTCTCCGGCCAAGTAATCTTGTGGTTAGGGCTTTTGATGGCTCCAAAAGATCAGTTCTTGGAGAGGTGGAGTTGCCAGTGATAATCGGTCCACAAGTCTTTAAGACCATTTTATATGTGATGGACATACAGCTGACATACAGCTGTTTGCTAGGTCGACCCTGGATTCACGCTGCAGGCGCTGTAACTGATAACGCTAAATTATATCGTTTAATGACTTACATGAATTTTAGTTATGATTTCCTTTGTTTTATTTGATTTATGCTTCGATTTATATATCATTTACTATGTTTTCAGGTGACTTGGATTAATTCACAAAAGAAATAAAAGAAAAGAATTAAAGGAAGAAATGTGAAGAAAATGAGAAGTTATGAATAAAAAGGAAAGAAAAGGACGGAAAGAAAATAAAAGGGGTGGGACCCACCACTCTCACACAATATGGCGCAAGCCACATTGGGAGGTGGCGTCCACCACCTATCAAATGTGGCACCCGCCACTTGTTAAGGGAGAGAGGAAGGTGGCGCCAACCACCTATAATTTAGGAGAAGAAATCTCCACTTTCCCTTTTATTCCTCCACTACTTCTCCAACTTCCCACTACTCCCACTCACTCCACTACTTCTCCAACTTCCCATTACTCCCACTCACTCCACTAATTCTCCAACTTCCAACTACTCCCACTTACTCCACCACTCATTTATGTCCATGGAAGTTACAAAACGAAATTTCCTTCTATATATAGGTTTGCTCTTTGCTTTAAAGGAGCATCCAAGTTTTTGTGCAATTTATTCTTTGATAGTTCTAGGCATAAATTATCATTGTAAAAGATGTAGTTTCTCACATCGAGGAACTACCACACCATTAGTATTAGGCCTATGTTCTATGTAACGCTTGGATCAACAATCTTGCATTTCTGTTTCTCTATTTCTAACATTTAATTCAAGTTTATTACAGGTTCTTTATTTTATCGCTTTATTATTATTATTGTTACTGCATCTCTTAATTGTTAAAGTATGTTGTTCTTAATTTCAATCTTTATGTTTACGTCGTTTCCATTTAATTATATGTCTTGCTAATTAGTTTAGAGTCCGTTATATGAGGATTTTCGTTACCGACGGGACTCGGTAGAAAATAATAGGTGCGAATTAATAACTACAATTATATTTTGGTTATAATTTCTATGCGTAATTTAATTAGCATTGTCATGAGAGTGAGATGTTAGTTAACATTGCTTTGTCATGAGAGTGAGATGCATATAAAGGTTTGAGCCGAGATCCGTGAGACAAAGTCTTTAAGTTTGTATATTCTACGGAATAGGAGTATAGTCGTAATTAGCACCTCATTCTATGAGTCCCTTAGGAGCGCGGAAACCATATCCCGGCCTCGTTCTTCTATATTTTATTAGTTCTATTTTAGTTTTAGTTCTAATCAAATATCATTAGCCTTAACTTTACAAAGTAATGATAGATAACGATAGGTTGATATTGGTCTCTGTGGTTCGACAATCTTTTATATTACTTTGATAAATTCGTGCGCTTGCGGACGCATCATGTTTTTGGTGCCGTTGCCGGGGACCAAAAGTCAATATTATTATTCAGTTGTTGCACTGTATAAACTAAGGAATTTTCTTTCTTATTTCTTTAATTATGTTCCACCCAAACTCTTTCTACAATCCCCATTCCCAATATTTCGAGGAATCTCAAGGATACCATAATCCTAACCTCGAAATACATTTGGAAAATTTCAATCCTTCGTCCACCCATTCTCACCCAAATAACCTGTATAACTATGAATTCAAAAATTTTGAGGAGCCGCACCCTAATTCTTTCTACAATTACCAACAACAGGACTCCCAATACCTTGAGGAATCGCACCCAAATCTTCCCGATGATTACCATTCCCAAAATTTCGAAGAACCCCAAGAGTCGTACAATTCCAATCTCGAAATACTAATGGAAGATTTCCACACGACCCTATCTCATTTTCGCCCAAATTACCTCTCTCAATATTTTGAAGAACCGCAAGAATCCGTTCAGTCCAACCTCGAAACATTTATGAAGGATTTCATTGAAACATCGACCAATGCTAAAATAGAATCTATGATGGAGAACTTTGTGGACGCACAAACTATCCAGAATGAAGAACTTAAAAGACAACATATCGATAATCATGAAACCCTTAGGCGGCTGAACACAATGGTCGAGTCCCTCGTGACTCACACTGAGGCATTGGAGACCCAAACCTTACTGCTTGCACTGACACCTGTAGGTCCCTCCCTTGAGGAGAATTCTAATGTTATAACAACCAGCAATGAAAACCAAATCGAAATTCCTGAGGAGAATGATAATGAGGTTGATGAGAGTTATGGTGATGAAAGAGTTGAGATTGAGACAAATTCACCAACACCATCCACAAACGAGGTTGTCGAAGAGGTAGAGAATGAAGCACGAACTGTTGACCACCCTCCATATACTCCACCATATCTTTTCCCGTATAAGTTTGTAGACTCTAAAACGTATGTGCATGTATGGAAAATTACCCACGCACCTGTCGCTCCCACCAAATGACACCTGGCCAAGAGTGGTACAGACGCGAACGGTCGGCGAAAGGGAGAGCACGAGGGTGAACTGAAAAGAGTCGCCAGCTAGACATTTTTATCCCGAAGGAAAGGTAATGCTGCATAAACCTAGAAAAAGATGGATAAGACGGTTGCGAACCAGAGAAACTGAGAAAGGGGGTTGGTTACAACCTGGGAAGGTATTAGCACCCAGATTGTCCGTCTTACTAGACGGGATCCACGCTTAAAAAATTTGTGTTTTAAAGGGGTAGTGTCAGTGCTATTCTGTGTGTAAAAGCTGGAAAAGAATGCAAGTGTCAGTGCTGGAAAGAGGTGTGAAGTGAATAGAAGGAGTGTTAGTGTAAGGAAAGAGTACAATGCTCAAGACTATGAGGCTTAAAGAATAATGCTGGAAGAGGGGGAATAGACAGAGACTTTTGTTCGATAACTGTTAAGTTATTCCTACGTATCCTCTCGTGCAATGAGGAAGTCAGAACACCGTAGTTCGACTTAAAGAGACTGAAAGATAAATTGACTTGATGAACTGCTTGCTTGTCTATTCTCAAGTGTAAGACCTGTCTGGCTCAGGTGCAAACTGTCTTGCATTAGACGGAAGAAGCGAGTTCTCGTTTATGAGTGAATGAGATGAGAAAAGAATCCCGGAGGAGACGATTATGGTTTGTTTTTATGTTTTCAATATTTTATTGCTTTTTCGGTATTTGTCATAAGAAAATGAGCTTAAGCCTAAATCAAGGGTTAGTAAACTCATCATATCCTCCCTCTGATTAGGGGTAATGAGAATACCTTAAGTATGAAGTAAGCACTTCACACCTAATCACCATGATGTAGGATTAAGATCATTAACCTACTTGTATTTATTTAAATGTCTTTAGAGTTTTTATTTAGTGTTAAGTAATGAGTTTAAGCCATAATCAAGGATTTAATGGACCCATTACACCATCCTAATAGAAGGAAAATAGATGAGAACATTTAAGCTGAGGAAGACTCTTCAACTTAATCCATGATTAGGGATTAACCTCATGACAAAACAAAGCCTTTATTAAAGTGGATTTTAGTTAATGGTAAGATTAAGAAGTGAATTTTATGGTTTATAAGTCAACTTGAGGGGGACTTGTCCATTAACACTAGGGTTAGTCCTTCTTAACCAATTAAGGAAGAATTAGAACCCTAATGCAAGGCCCACGTTACAAGCTTGATGTCTTAGTGATTATTAAGTGAATTGATTAAAGTATTTAAACACTTTAAGGGTTTAACACTTAGGATTAAAGTTATACACTCCATCCTAATAGAAGGATACAGGCATAACCCTAATCACAAAGCCTTAAAACCTTTAAGGTTTAGTCCTTGATTAAGAGATGAGAAGAGAAAACACAAAGATGACACAAAGGTAAAACTAATGGGGGAATAATCAAACCCTAAATGTGATCATGCTTGGGTATTCCTAGGGTTTATGAGGCTTTCAAGATACCTTCAAGGAAAAGCCACCAAGGAAGAAGAAAGATAGAAGGAGGAGAAGCAGAATGAAGCAAGGCAACTTACTTCAATTAAGAAGATAAGTTGCTTGAAGAAAGAAAGTGAAGAAGGAGCATGAATGATCAAGCTCACTCTAATACAAAGATAAAATGCAGCAATGAATGCATAAGAGTGGAGATAAGTGATTGTGAGAAGTGAAGGCAAATTCACTTCTCAAAGACTTACCACCTGAAAAGTTAGCAAAAGGAAGTGATGTGAAATGAAAATGAAATGAAATGAAAAGATGGAAACCAAAACCAGAAGCATGTTCATGATGCTAATTATGCAAAGAGATGATATAAATGTATGTCATGAGATGAAGATGGTCATACAAAGGATGGGAATGCAAATGAAGAATAAAGGAAGCATGAAAGTCCATGAATGCATATGAAATGGAATGAAAGCATAACATGGAAAATGGATGATACAATGATCAAACATGAATCTAATGTGTCCTAAGATGTCTTATATGTCATGTGGATATGCAAAATGTCATGCCAAGTTCATGTATGCAAGCTTATGCAAGATGAATGCAAATGAAGATGCAAATTAGGGTTATATGAACATGTGAGATGCACAATTCAAAAACAGAAGCAAAACATAATATAAAAAATTAAAAATGAACTCAAAGGAACCCTAAACCTATACTAGTTCACTATCCAAAGGGGGATGTCAGAAGCTAAGCCTAAAGGAAGTTATGAATTTCCTAAGTTTCTAGGGTTTAAAGGGTGATCCTATAGATAAATTCCAAAATAAATTGAAAATGAAGGATAAAAATGAAACAAAAATGTTTTTAGATTCTTGGAACCATGTATAGCATAATGCAAAAAGAATCATTCACAAACTCAACTTGGATCAAAAGTTATGAATTTTTGAAGTTAGGGTTGAAAATATGCAAATTTAAGAACCCTAATTCATTTGAAAAAGGTCAAAATATGATCAAAACCAAAAATAAATTTGTGTGGTGAGTTTGTAAATGTTTGAAAATATTCTATGATTTTTTTTGTGATTTTTAAATACTTTAATGTATTTTTAATTAATTAATTCTCATTAACTAATTAAAAATAACATTTAAATGATTTAAAAATAATTTTTAATGCAAAAAATAAAAATAAAAATATTTTTGGGTTCTAAAAATTAATAAAATGCTTGATAAAAATTTTTCAGAATTTTTTGATGTCTTTTTCTATTTTAAAAAATTCGTACAAAATAAAATAAAGAAAATGAAATAAAAATGAGAAATAATGAAAGTATGCACAATGGAGAACTCAGATTGATTCTGGGTTTAAATGGTTTGACTGGGCGCGCATCTGGACGGCCCAAGTTCAAACTTCAATAAACTGAATTAATTAATTATTAATCCTATAATTAAAACTAATCAAGAGATCTAGGCCAAACAAACACGCGCGGGAACTTCCATCTAACGGCCCACGTTCAAAACAAGCCCTAACCCTAATTAATTACACTAATCACTTTCAGGTGGCCGGAAATGAACTCCGGTCATCTTCTCCGGCCACATCTCCCCTAAGAATTTTGCAACTCACTCCCTAGGCCATTTCTAGAGCTCTAAAGCTCCAGATTCGTTCCTTTCACTCCCCTAAGCCCAAATCCACCTTCAAACAGAATTTATTTTCAGCCATTAACTAGATTCGAAGCCAAGAACAAAAAATGCAAAACATTCAGACAAACCATACATCCTCATTTCTTCACTATTTTCAATAATTCAAAGTTCATTACAACCAGGGGATCAAACTTAACCATTTAAGAACTTAAAACAAAGCTTCTGGAAAATTAATTTCGCATGGCTACCTGAGGTGAAGCTTTCAACCCTAGAGCTTTCAGGCTGCTTTCTTGCTTCAAAACACCTCCAATGACCTCCCTGAAGAAGCTTTGAAGCTTTGTTGAAGTGTTTGTGACCTCCTTTTGAAGTTTGATGAAGTTCAGTTCAAAGGGGGAAGAAATCGTGTTTTGTGTATGGTGGCTTTTAGGGCAAAGTGAAGGGTGGGAAATGCTCAGTGATTGATGCTGAGATGAATGGTGGTGTTGGTTTGAAGAATGAATGGCTGAGTTGTGAGTTTCGATAGAAAATGCAAAGAGGGAGGTTTTGGTGAATGCTGAGTTATGGGAGAGTTCAGGCTTGCTTCTTGTTGTGTTTGGCTTGCTTTGGATTAGTATAAACAAATGCCATTGGTTCAGAGAGTGGTTGTGGCATAGTGTGATTGGTATGGGTGAAAATGCACAAAGTCAAGGTTATGTGTCCTTTGAGGTATGCGCTGTTTCAGGCCAAGGACAAGGGGGTGTCCGGCGCAGCTTGATTCAAGGATGTTCATAGAAATCAGTTTGAGGCAATTTGGCAAGCTTGTGGGAAGTTGTGGGAGGTTTTGCAATTTTGTGAACTTTTGGCCCTTTTGGAATTTCTTCATGTGCAAGTTATGAAATCTTTGGATTCTTGGGCCAATTCTGAGTTTCAAGTCATGTGTTATGTTTGTATGATGGTTAGAAGTCAATTTGAGGTCACAAAATGGTTTGGCATGAGCTTTTGCAAAAAATCCCTTTTGGCATGAAACATGAAATTATGTGATTTTCGCCAACTTTGGAAAGCCATAACAAGAGTTCCAAAATGAATTAGATCTTGTTCTTGTACTTTTTGAAAAGAGAATGATCCAATCTACAACTTTCAAGACCAAAATATTTTCATTTGAAACATTTTTGGTTAAGAAAGAGGAGGTTGAAAAACTTTCCCAAAATGGAAAGTTTACATTACAAGTCATTTCCATATTTGGCAACTTTTGGCTTAGCCCACTTTTCTTCAAATTTGTGAACTTATAAACACTTCAATGATCAAATAAAGACCATATAACTTCATTTTGATGAAAAATCCACCTTGGGTCCATTGATGGGGGCCTCAGATGCCCTGATTTGGCTCTGACTTGCTCAAGAAGTTACCCAGTGATCAGATGACTTCCACAATGAATTTTTTCCTCAAACTTGGTATGTATGATCCTTATGACATATTGAGACCAATAGAAACAAGAATGACCAAAAAAATTTGGAGTTATGGCCTCTGAAACCAAAACCCTAATTTCAGGTCATCTGTGTAGTTAAACCTGGCTCTGCTTCCATGCCTTGCCAGTTCTTGTGATTTTCTGACTTCCTTGATCTTGGGAGGATATAATATGATGATTGAACATACATGGACCCTCTTGAGATGATTTGAGACCTTTGGAGTGGCTCAGGAGAATCTTGGATTGCTCAGATCACAAACCCTAGATGCAGATGACTTTGAACCAATGCAGTGAAGCAAAAATGCAACATGATGTGATATGATTGAACTTATGCAAATGAAAAGATCACAAGCCATGGTGTGAACTTAGTCAGGGCAAATTTGGGGTGTTTACAGCTGCCCCTATTCAAACATGAGTTAGCTGTGCAGGATGTAAGCGACGGCTTATCAGGCAAACAAGATAACTTGTGGTTGAATACCAAAGACAGTCCAAAATTTGCACTCACTGGGTGAAGAAGAAAAGGGATATAGATTGTAAAAGAAAGTATAGTAAGATTATAAAAATGCGGGCGATGGAGGACGACCATCGAGCAGAAGACGACTGCTGGGGATAAAGCAATGACGGGGACGACCAACATGCTAGGGAAATAATGAGATTATGATGGGGACGGTGATGGGGCGAAGACGTGATGTGTCTAGTGGTATCTGAACTGCAAGTGCACAGCCTATCGCAATAGTAATAAAAAGATGTCGAACCCACAGGGACTTTGTAATCACTCTAGTGCTAGAAGGTCTGCTAGTTTAGCTAAGGCGGAAATTTGTCACGGTTACGGTTTTAAGGATTAAGAAACGGGAATTAAACTTAGTTTAGGAAATAATGAGAAGGCGGTCGCTATGTAATTATATTAACCTATGCGGGTCAATCTAGTCTAAGCTTATAAAGATGTTTCACTTAAATAATTCTGTAGAGATTACCGGTTTAAAAACCCTCAACTCACACTCTCGTGGTTTTATCTTAGATTTTACTCCTAAAGCCCTATGTCTGCTCTCGCTAGCCCATAAGTGTTTAGAAAATAATTTTTGAAAACTTAATAAGTCTAATTCGTTTTAAAGCGCTCTCGCTGTATTTAAATCGAATGCCTAACTATAGCTATCCGGTTAAAATCTCACACTCTCGTGGTCTCGACCTAACCTATTTCACTTTTCTTACTCTCGTAACAAAAATCTTGATTTTAATTATAAAAAGTCACAGCCAGAATATAAGTTCTTAAGTGTTTTTAGCTTAGATTCGATTTATCCGTTTTTGTTGCTTTATTACATACCGACTCGATTTATTTAGCTACTCATATTAATTAAAACAACAGACAGATAAAAAATGAAATTAATAAATATTAAAGCATGCATTATATAATGATAATAGAAACTTAACATAAATAAATAAATAAACTTAATATAAATTGCAAAACAAAACCTGAACAAATGAATTCTTAGGCTCCTTCTTCCACAAATCGGCAAGCTCGGAGTGTCGGAATCGAAATAAAATACTAAGTTCTGAGGCTTAAAGAAATTAAATTAAGATAACAATTTCCTAATGATGGAAATTGTTATTAAAGGGTTTGGAAATAAAAAATAGAAACAGCAACAAGAACAAAAGCTGGAAAATAAATTGGGTTGTAAAAACGGCAGAGCTTCCGCATAAAAATTCAATACTAAACTCTGTACTTTCTTCATCTGCATCTTTGGTATTTATAGGAGAGAACTTTGGCAGTTGAAGAGTAGTAGCGTGGGCTTCGGTTGTTCTATTTTGAGAGAATCCAGGAGAACATGGTTTATTGGCGTTGTTGAAGTTGAGAGAAAACAGGAGCCTCTGAAGACTTTTTCTCTTCGTTGCGTTGCACGTCTTCATAAATATATTCAAATAAATTAAATAAGCTTTGTCACGTTCGTGACATGGTGTAACGGTCAGATTTCTTCAAATCAGCGCGTCACGGTCGTGACATTGGTGTAACGGTCGTGAGAGCAACAAAATATGCAGCTTTTAGCAGAATTGATCTCTTCCTTTTCTTTTCATGCTAGATTTGGTTCATTTGATCTTTTTCTCATAATTTGGCTCTAGACATGTTATACTTGCAATGTGACATAAAAAACTCGAAACAATCGGGAGTTAAAAGGACTAATGTACGATAAAACGGACTAAAAACATAGTAATAATGCGATACGATTTCTCGTTATCAGACGCCCATCAAATATAGTAACAACGTTCTCTGGGGATTAAAGGTAAAGCCAATGATGGGGACGGCCATCAGGTTTGAAGCATAAATGAAATAAATGATGAGGTACGGTCATCAAAGGTGAAGGACGATCACCTAGCAGGGGACGGCTGCTCTGTTGGGGATAAGGATGAGGGACAGTCATCCAAGGTGAAGGACGATCACCAGGCAAGGTACGGTTGCCAGAAATATCACGACATAGGACGAATGTCGGATAGAAAAAGGTCGACGATGGGGACGGCCATCGGATAAGCATGATGAAGGATGATCACCTAGCAGGGTACGGCTGCTCTCGGGGTTTATCATGACATAGGACGCGTGTAAGATAACAGAATCGACGATGGGGACGACCATCAGACAAAGTGATGAAGGACGATCAACAAAAGGTGAAGGACGATCACCTAGCAGGGGACGGCTGCTCAACATCACGATATAGGACGAATGTCGGATAGAAAGGGGTTCTAATAATAGAGACTCCACTGGGGGAATGATGAGGGACGGTCATCAAAGGGTGAAGGACGATCACCTGGCAGGGTACGGCTGCCGGAAGTATCATGACATAGGACGAATATCAGATAGAAAAGAAATTTTGCTTTTTACTGGGGATTTGCTAGGGACTCTTCTGGGGAATGGTAGACACAGATGAGTGTCTACATTCAATAAAGGAAAAGTATAAGTGTTTGACGTTGTGTATAGATTAAAGATGCGGACGAGCGTCTTTAAGACTATGATACGGACGAGTATCAGTAGAAACAAACGCTGACGCATGTTCAGAGATGATGATATGGACGAGTATCAACTGGTTAACAAAGAACAAGGACGAGTGTTGAATCTGAGGGGAGATAAGTGGTGTATACAAGATACGGACGAGTATCTGTATGAGTGAGTGAGACACAAATGAGTGTTTAACTTGCTGGGGAGAGTATGACACAGACGAGTAAGAGAAAATGTATAAGTTATGAACTTATAGGTGTAAAAGATATGCTGACGATCTGTGGGGACAAGATGACACAGAAGGGTGTCAATAAGAGTGTATTATAAACAAGTGTTTGGTTTACAATAAGTGTTTAGGCAACCATGCTGGGGAAAGGTGACACAGACGAGTGTCTAAGGAGTTTATAAATATCTGTTTGTGGTTTATATCTGCAGGGGGAGGATGTGACACGGACGAGTGTCGAAAAGAGTATACATTGATATGTATTTGTGAGCGCAAAGGGGACGCTTTGGCTTTCTGCTGGGACTGTGAGTCCTTGTATACATTGTTGACAGAATGTTGGCATATACTGGTGTCTGATTCAAAACATGACTTGTGATTATGCAATATGTTTGATTTTTCCGTAATGCTCCGTATTAGACGGAATGCTACGCTCTGAGGGGAAATATGATGTGAATGCTATGATTATGCAAAATATACCGATCCGAGATTCGGATCCCGTTACTGCAAAGATCTCCGACTGATCTGCCTGAAAGGATATCCTAGCTGGGGATGAGATCATTGGTAGATCTGATACAGATGATTCTGCTTGGGAAAATAAGCCACTGATAGACCTATCTTGGTAATGAGGAACCCAGCTGGGGTCTATGGAGGCTTTCGTCACTTTGTTGTGAGATTTTCAGACATTGCTCTTCTGGAGAGGCGGGGGCTCTGTGGGGAGATGGTTCCCTGTCTAGCACTCGGCTGGGGAGGAACAATCACTGAATGATCTTCCTAGAGGTTTCTGTAGGGATCCTGCTAAGGATGATAATATCTTGACAATTCAGCTGGGGAAATGAACACCTTCTGATGCTGCTCTGAAGAGAGTGCTGGAGAAGTGATGCCTGGCAACTCTGGTGAGGAGAAAACATTCCTGGTGTTGTTTGGAAAATGTGCTGAGGAAATAATGATTTAGGAACTTTGTTGGGGAGAACCTTTCATGCCCCATGTTGCGCTCTGAATACCTGCAATCCTGTTATGATAAAGAAACGCTCAAGTACCCCGGGGTATCCCTTACTGGATTCCATCATAGGAGTTTAGACATTCTCGGGAGTAAGTAATATATTTCCTGCAAGCATGTGATTAGAAAGGCACATCTGTTTTTATGCAAACATTATATCAAGGATATCAGACATTTTTGAAAATGAAATAAAAATGTACATGGCGAAGTGTGACTGAAAATCTGATTTTATTAATTTGTGTGCCCTGAATTGGCCAGTACAGTCAAAGAAACAGATCTCCTGAAATGAGGAGATCGTTACAAATTTTGAAACAAAAAGGTGCTGGCAATGTTGATGACGCTTCAGTGAGCTTCCCTTTTGCTATGACTCGTATGACATTGACGTTCTTCTTTATCTTGCTTTCTGAAGAAGGCTGATTCCGACCGACGCTTAACCCTTCCAAAGTTTACCATGTTGTGGGTGATACAGACGAATTCAGAATACAGTTGTCTACTTATTCCCTTATTTTGCGTGGATCGCCCTTTCGGGTTTTCAATCCACCGGGATACCTATTTTTGCCTGAGCTGTCCAATGTGGCTTTTCAACTCAGAGGGTGTACATTTTTCTTTATTTTTCCCTTATTTTTACCCGAGTCTTTTATTCTGTTTTTGACTCGCCGGGATGCCCTATTTTTGCCTGGACTTACATTCTGTTTTTATGTCCAGTAGGTCATTTTATGCGAAGTATTTTTTAAATGCATATGAATTCACAGGGGATAAGAAATCTTCACCATCCATAGTAGTGAGCATCAGTGCTCCACTAGAGAAAACATTCTTTACTATGAATGGACCATCATAGTTTGGAGTCCACTTGCCCCTGTGGTCTGTATGAGGAGGGAGGAGTCTTTTTAGCACAAGATCTCCTACTAGGTACTCCCGAAGCCTGACTTTCTGATCGAAGGCTTTCTTTATTCTCTTCTGGTATAACTGCCCATGACAGATTCCAGCTAATCTCTTTTCTTCGATCAAATTCAGTTGATCGTACCGAGATCGGACCCATTCTGCTTCATTCAACTTGACATCCATCAGTACCCGCAACGAGGGTAACTCAACTTCAACAGGTAGGACTGCCTCCATACCATACACAAGTTGATACGGTGTTGCCCCAGTGGATGTTCTGATTGAGGTACGGTACCCATGCAAGGAAAATGGTAACATTTCATGCCAGTCTTTGTAGGTAACCATCATCTTCTGCACAATCTTCTTGATATTCTTGTTAGCTGCCTCAACAACGCCATTCATCTTCGGCCTGCAAGGAGAAGAGTTGTGATGTTGGATTTTGAAGTCCCGGCACAGTTCTGCCATCATTTTATTGTTCAAGTTGGAACCATTATCAGTAATGATTCGTTTGGGTACTCCATATCGACAGATGATGTCTCTCTTTAGGAATCGGGCTACCACTTGCCTGGTGACATTTACATACGAAGCTGCTTCAACCCACTTGGTAAAGTAGTCAATGGCTACCAGGATGAATCTGTGGCCATTTGAAGCAGTCGGTTCAATCTTGCCAATCATATCAATGCCCCACATGGCGAATGGCCAAGGTGAAGACATCACATTCAAAGTATTCGGAGGCACATGCATTTTATCTGCATAAATCTGGCATTTGTGGCACTTTCTGGCGTAGGAACAACAATCTGCATCCATTGTGATCCAGTAGTAACCTAACCGTAGTAATTTCTTAGCCATCGCATGTCCTCCAGCATGGGTACCAAAAGATCCTTCATGCACCTCGTGCAGCAGCAATTCTGCTTCCGTCTTATAAACACATCTGAGAAGCACCATGTCAAAGTTTCTCTTGTACAAGGAACCATCAGCATTCAGGAAGAAACTACCACCTATCCTTCTCAATGTCTTCTTATCATTGGATGATGCCCCAGGTGGGTATGTTTGATCCTCTAAGAAGCATTTGATGTCATAGAACCAAGGCTTATCATCTTTAGCAATGTCTACTGAGAATACGTATGCTGGTCTGTCAAGTCTGGATACTGAAATCTGAGGTACAAAGTTGGCAGCTTGAACTTTGATCATGGAGGAAATGGTAGCCAGAGCATCTGCAAAATGGTTTTCGTCTCAAGGGATATACTCAAGTTTGACTGTGGTGAAGAAGGTCAGTAATTTCCTCGTATAATCCCGGTATGGAATCAGATGCTCCTGGTGAGTGTACCATTTGCCATTGGTTTGATTGATTACCAGAGCTGAATCTCCGAATACAGTTAAAGTCTCGATCCTGAGGTCAATGGCTTCCTCAAGACCCATGATACAGGCTTCGTATTCAGCTTCGTTGTTAGTGCAGTTAAAGGTGAGCTTTGCCGAGAAAGGCATGTCAACTCCTTTAGGTGTAATGAGTACTGCACCAACTCCACGACCATTCATATTAACAGCCCCATCAAACATCATTGTCCATTCTTCTTCTGGGTCAGGCCCTTCAGTGTGAATAGGCTCTTCATGATATTTTGCTTTCAGGAACATGATGTCATCATCAGGGAAGTCAAATCTCATAGGCTCGTAATCATCAATGGGTTGCTCAGCTAGATAGTCAGACAATACACTACCTTTGATGGCTTTCTGAGATGTGTACTGAATGTCATATTTTGTGAGAATCATTTGCCATCTTGCAACCCGTTCAGTACGCGCTGGCTTCTCAAATATGTACTTGACTGGATCCATCTTGGAGATCAACAAGGTAGTGTGGGTCAACATATACTGCCTTAATCGGCGAGCAGCCCACACTAAAGCACATCAAGTTTTCTCAAGCAGTGAATAACGTTGTTCACAGTCGGTAAACGTTTTGCTTAGGTAGTATATTGCATACTCTTTTCGACCAGACTCGTCATGTTGGCCCAACACACACCCCATTGACTCTTCTAATACTGTCAAGTACATTATTAGAGGTCTTCCTTCGACTAGGGGCATAAGAATTGGAGGTTCTTGTAAGTAATCTTTTATTTTTTCAAAAGCCCTCTGACAATCTTCATTCCACCTGACCGTTTGTTCTTTCCTTAACAGCTTGAACAAGGGCTCACAGGTTGCTGTAAGGTGGGATATGAACCGTGAAATGTAGTTCAATCTACCTAGAAACCCCCGAAATTCTTTTTCAGTCTTTGGTGCAGGCATTTCTTGAATGGCTTTGATTTTATCAGGGTCAACTTCGATCCCTTTTTCACTTACAATAAATCCCAGCAGCTTACCGGATTGCACCCCGAATGTACATTTGTTGGGGTTCAGCTTCAACTGGTACTTCCTCAAACGCTTGAACAGCTTCAATAGATTCACCAGGTGGTCTTCTTCTGTGAGGGACTTGGCAATCATGTCATCCACATAACATTCAATTTCTTTATGGATCATGTCATGGAATAATGTTACCATAGCCCGTTGATAAGTGGCCCCAACATTTTTCAGTCCGAATGGCATCACCTTATAGCAGAATGTGCCCCAGGGTGTGATGAAAGTTGTCTTCTCCATGTCTTCAGGTGACATCTTGATCTGATTATATCCTGAAAATCCATCCATGAAGGAGAACACCGAGAACTGAGCCGTATTGTCGACCAATACATCAATGTGAGGTAATGGGAAAACATCCTTTGGGCTAGCTCTATTCAGATCCCGATAATCCACACACATCCTCACTTTTCCATCTTTCTTAGGCACAGGTACAATGTTAGCAACCCACGGCGGGTAACTAGTTACAGCAAGGAAACCGGCGTCCCACTATTTTTGTACTTCTTCTTTTATCTTCATGGCCATATCCGGGCGAGTACGGCGCAACTTCTGTTTTACTGGAGGACAATCTTCTTTTAGAGGCAGCTTGTGCATAACAATGTCGGTATCCAGACCTGGCATATCCTGATAAGACCAGGCAAAAACATCCATATACTCCCGAAGCATGTCAATAAGTTGTTCCTTTACCGAATCTTGCAGACGGGCCCCGATTTTCACTTTTTTCAAGTCTTCTTCTGTACCAAGATTAACCGTCTCAACCTCCTCCTGATGAGGAGTGATGACCTTCTCCTCTTGTCTCAACAACCTGGCTAGTTCTTCAGGTAGCTCATAATCTTCTTCAACCCCTTCATCGGCTTGATTAATCGGATTGTCAAAGTCATACGAAGTCATAGCGATGTTGTTGTCGGTGCAGTCTGGAGGGCACTCTCTGCAAGGGTTTAGATTTGTTCATTTTAGTGATCAATTTTATCTTGCTTAGAAAAAGTGAAAATGAAGTTATTTTTCTTGAAAAACAATGCCATTTTATTTTTGTACAAAAAATAAAGAATGAAAAACAGTGAGCGGAAAAGAAAAGACTCATTTGCAAAAGATGTCCTGATATTCATTAATTGATCGTTTGCACAAAATACAAGATGGCCCGATTACAAAATGAGCCCTGACATCTTGAGCAAGATGTAGGACTTGATGCATGCTTAAAGACAAGAAATAGTAATTACTCTGCAAGAGTAACTCTTATAATTTCCAGGGAAGACCAGTTTGAGACTTGGTTCCCCGGGATCCTTAGACGTATCCAGTTTTCCAAGTTGCGCTCGTCTTCTTCCTTGTCTTCCAAACTATTTACAGCATCTGGGGTGAGCATTTCCCCGCTGACAAATTTGGGCTCCATTGCAGCCTCAGGTTGATCTTATCGAGTTGGTCTGTAACACAACCCGAATCTGTCTTCTTTCTTTTCAACTAGCAGCAGCTTGCCCCAGCCTTGAGCGGTACCCTCTTCAACAACCTTCCGGGTCTGTTGATATGAGGTGATGGAAGTTCCAGGCACATCAGATGCTTCATTGATGTTAAGGGCCTCGAACCCATGACTCATGGTCTCATGGATCTCCCCATCCATCTCTGTGTATTTGTACGTAGCCAGCTGGCTAACAAAGATATCTTCTTCCCCACAGATGGTGATGATTTGGCCCTCCCACTCAAATTTTAACTTCTGGTGAAGGGTAGACGTAACAGCGCCAGCGGCGTGGATCCAGGGTCTACCCAACAGACAGCTGTAGGCCGACTGTATGTCCATCACAAAGAAGGTAGTTTTAAAGGTTTGCGGGCCAATCAACACAGGTAAATCGATCTCTCGAAGCACCGATCTTTTAGAGCCATCAAATGCTCTCACCACCAAATTACTCGGGCGCAATGCCAAGCCATCATAATCCAACTTCACCAGGGCTTTCTTTGGGAGAACATTGAGTGAAGACCCAGTGTCCACCAGTACGTGAGAAAGAACAACACCTTTGCATTCCAAGGTGGTGTGCAAAGCCTTGTTATGGTTGCACCCCTCCATTGTTAAATCAGCATTTGTAAAGCCCAGTCCATGACTGGTGTTGACATTTGCAACCACGGTTTCTAACTGATTAACAGTAGTCTCCTCCAGCACGTATGTTGTGTGTAGAACTTTCAACAATGCGTTCCTGTGAGCTTCAAAACACATTAACAGTGATAATATGGAGATTTAGGAGGGTGTTTGGGGAAGCTGGTCCACCACCTTAGAATCACTCCTTTTAATTATTCTCATGAAATCGTCTACATCTTGTTCAAAAGATGTCTTCTGAGTTTCTTTGGCAGTTGGCTCTTCGGATACCACATTCTTTCCTTTTGCCTTAGCAGCAGCTTCTGCCTCAGCATTAGGTTTTTGTGTTTGTGAGGCAAAAAGGCGTCCGCTTCTGATGAAGCCTCCGCCTCCCCCAACATTGTCAACTTGCGGTGAAGAGGTTGATGAACCCAGAGTGATTTTCTCCCCATTGCAGTAGAGATCAGAGCCGTAGTGCCAAGGTACGGCATTACTACTTTCATAAGGAACAGGCCCAGGTACCATAATGGTAACTGGACTGATCGCTGCAGCGGATGGAACTGTGATGGTGTGCGAATCGTAGTAGATCGTAACGGGAGATCTGTTAGGAGGTGTTGCAGTTTTTTGTTGGAAATTGTTGTTGGGGTGAACATTTGCTGGGTCATAATAGATTGTGACCGTTGAGACATCTTCATTAATGTTTGTTGGCGTTGTAGAAGATTCCGTTGAAAAAATGGGTGTTGATGTTGTAGAAGATAAAGTTGTTGAACTCTGATCTGTTGAAATAATGGGTGGAAGAACTTCTGGAGTGGTTGAAGAATCAGTAGGAATGATAGTTGTTGCGGTTGTAGGAGAAACTGTTGAAGGAAGAATTGTTGGTGGTGTAGGAGAATCCATTGTTGTTGAAACAAGAGTTGCTGAAGGAGCTGTTGAAGTAATTTGTAAGATTCCATCTTTGATGAGGCCCTCTATGCCAAACCTTAGCTTCTCACAACCATTACTAGCAGTTTTGCACAATTCACAGCAGGCCCCACAGCCCGGGAACACTTGGCATCTTAAAAGTTGAACTTTGACTTCAGCCAGTGATGTTTGAATCTGTGCAACATTATCAATCAGTGTAGATGGTTGGTCCTCTTCAATGGAATTAATCCTAGGCCCACCATGATTAGGCATAGGATTTCTGTTAACGTTCGGAGGAGTAGCGAAATTGAGAGCTTTGGAATCGACCAGATCTTGCACCTTCATCTGTAAGGTTCTGTATTTCTCAGTATTGTGACCAGGTGCGTTGGAGTGAAAGGCACACCTGGCATTAACATCATAATTCTTTGGGAGATTGAGAGGATCCGGTGGTGCCAATGTCCTTAACTCAACCAGGTTAAGCTTCAGGAGTTGTGGCAATAAAGCAGCATAAGGCATAGGGATAGGGTCAATTACCCTATTTTCCTGAGATGGCCTTTTTTGAAAGGGACGCTGCTGTTGGTTGCTATTGTTGTTGTTATAAGTTCTTTGTTGCGGAAAATGAGATGGTTGCTGATAATGTTGTTGTTGTTGTTGAGGATATAATGGTTGTTGTGGAACCGGAGCTGGGATGGTAATAGTTGCAACTGATCTGTGAGAATATTGGGGTCTGCCACTGCTTGCGTGAATAGCATTTGTTTCACCCGCCCTTCGGGGTCCTGCAAAAGGTTTTCTGGGATTGCTGGAGGAACTTGCACCGTTGTCAGATATTTTTCCCATCTTCAGAAGACTCTCAATTCTCTCACCAGCTATAACTACATCAGCAAAACTGGTAGAGGAGAAAGCAGCAAGTCTATCGATATAAGTTCCCTGTAAGGTGTTCATAAACATGTCAGCCATCTCTCTTTCTGACATGGGTGGTTGGACAGCAGCAGCAAGCTGTCTCCACCTCTGAGCATAATCCCGGAAGCTCTCCCTTAAAGACTGAGACATGCCCATTAGAAGGGTTCTATTGGGAGCCATGTCTAGGTTGTACTGGTATTGCCGGATGAAGGCCTCAGCCAAATCTTTCCAACACCTTATAGTGGCCCTTGTCAGATGCGAATACCATTCTCTTGAAGCTCCAGTCAGACTGTCCTTAAAATAGAACATCCATAACTTCTCATCCATGGTATAAGCCTTGAGTCTTCCTAGGAAAGATTGCAGGTGAGTACGCGGGCAGGAGGTACCATTATACTTCTCAAAGCAAGGGGGTTTGAATTTGTGGTAAATTCTCACCCCATCTACCAGCCCCATATCCATTACGTCGAAGCCCAAAGAATTCTGAGATTCCAAAGATCTTAACTTTTCAGCGATCTCATCCAATCTTCTATCATATACCTCGTCTCCAACCCCTATAACAGTAAATTGTTCTTCTTAGGGATCCTCTTGCAGGATTCTGCCCCCAGCAGTATTACCTTGAACGTTTCTTGGGATATTAACATCCAGATTCAAATGAGTCCCATACTCCAGAGGGTCAATACGAGGCTGCCCCCGTTCATTATTGTTGGTTCTCCCTGTTCCAAGATGGGGCTCCTCAGGTGTCTGTCTTTCTACCAGATCTCTCAGTCTTTCTTGGCTCTGGGCTAAGCCAGTCATGACAGCCATAAACTGAGACATTTGGTTTCTCATCTCGACCCTTTCGTTTGCCATCTGATTTCTGACCTCATTCAGGTCCTGCTGTACCTGCTCCATCTGAGTGCCTGGAAGGTTGTTACGTGTAGGGTACCGGTGTGTGCGGTTGACAGGGAACACTCGGCGACGAGCAATGTTTCCTGAGGTCACAACAAAGTTAGAAACAATAATAATAACAATAAAAACCTACAAAACAAAGACAATGTTAGTATGCGATGCAGTATGCTTATTTGTTTTCCAAGGTATCCGGTTTGGTTCTTGGTTTTGACCTTTCCAGACCTCGAGGAAGATGCTTGATGTTGTTGAGAGAAAGCCCAATGAAAACAAACTAAATATATTACAAATGATGAAAAATACATAGTCTGTTTTACAATACATGCCCCATGGAGGGTCAAAAATACAACAAATGGAAAGTACATCAAAAAGAAAGAACAACAAGCAAAGAGGAATTAGACATCCAATCCATAATCATCTTCCCTGACCTCCTTCAGGAGTTCCTCAGTCACCGGACCAGCTGGGTGCTCTGTAATGGTCCTAATGAGGAGGTTCCGGGTAGCTATGGCATTAGTCAGCTTCTTATGCCTGTCCTGATCTTTTGATCTCTTTAACCCTGCTCGAAGCTTCAATTCTGATATCTCCTTCTGAGCTGCCAACAAAGCTTCCTGCTGCTTCTTCTCATTGGCCTCCAACTGATCAATCTTGGCCTGAGCCCTCTGGTCTTCTTGTGTACGAGCTTCGGTGATCTTGATCCACCTAGCCTGACTCTCTTCCAGATAGTTCTCAGCCCTAGCTTTCTGAATCTCTGCCTCTTTACAAGCATTCTTCAATATTTGTTCCCCAACTCTTGCTTTTCTTATGTAGTCCTCTTTCCTTTCAATCTTGGTCAGATGCTCAGTCTTGAGCTTTTCTAATCTCTCAATGTCCAGGCGACCATCATTTCTTTCCCAAATAGTCTTCTTCAGGGCTTGAAATAGCTGCTCATTCCTTTCCTTCAACTTTCCAAATTCCTCCAGGCTAACTGTTGTTGCAGGCTGTACTGTAGATGGTCCACGTGTGTCTTCCAAGGTGAAAGGCATTCTGGTAATCTGAGCTCTAGTACGGGACCAGTCTGAGTACTGAACTGAAGCAACATTATTACATCTTCCAAGAATAGCTATCCCTTTTGTCTGGATGTTGTCCCAAGCCCAAGCAGCTTGCCTGACAACAGCTGAATTAGGTTGCACTTCACAATATAGGGTCTCAGCTAAATCTTGTCCTCTGGGAGGGTGAACTAAGGAATAGCCCAATTGTCTCTTAAACAGTAAATGGTTGTACTTGATGCAACCTTTCACTCCTTTCAGAGGCACATTTGGGTATTGCCCACAGCTGGTGATAATGTCCTTGCCTTTGGTGCTTTGGGCACACCATTTGATATCATCTGAAGTTAAGGCAATGAACCTCTTGGCCCAATTCTTCTGCTGGTGTGGGTTCAAGAAAGCATCTGATTTAGGCAAGTGTCTGAGTAACCAAGAGTAGAACAAGGAAGCACAGCATCTGACCAATTTCCCCCTTTGTTTTTCATTCCTCTGATGGATGGAGTAGTAAAAATCCCCTAGCAATGTAGGCACTAGGTTCCTCAGCAGAATCAAGTGGATGGCATTCTTACTGACAAATTTAGGCTCATCTGCAAACAATATAGCCCCATATATGCTGAGGGCCAAGAGTGCACAGATTGCCCTCCATTCTCCCAAGGTAGCCTTCAGGATGGCCTGAGAAATCAAGAACTCCAGATGTAAACCAGGAATCCCAGCTTTTGTTGTCATGCTTTGCTCAATAAGGGCAGGCTCCAAGTACAATGCCCTTGCTATCTCCTCACTTCTGGGAGCAGTCATCTCTGGATTGAAGGGGATCCCTCCTCTGATAGGTACTCCAATCAACAAAGAAAATTCTTCCAACAGGGGCCCTATCTGAAAGTCAGGAAAGGTGAAGCACCTGAGTGGAGGGTCATAGAACTGCAAGCATGTGTGGATCATGCTTCTCTGAGAAGAATCAAGGTCCATAACCATGTCTAAAATACCTCCATGATGCTCTCTGAACAGTGAGATGTGGTCAGGTGTGATAAGTGACTGGACCTGCTTGATACCAGTCAAAGAAGGCTCAAAGAAGTGATAAGATATGTTGCTCTTCCTAGGGGTAGCCATGAGTGCTGCTGAAGAATCTGAAGACAAATGCTGATGAAGATCACAAACTGAGAAGCTGGAAGTAAATCTCTGACAGACTGATGCAGGTGGTGATGGAGATAATTGAAGCAGATGCTGAAGAAGATATCTGAAGCTGAGGTCTAAGCAGAAGAAGGTGTCAAAACCAAAACCAAGATATAATGAGGTGGATACCCTGAAAAACAAATAAACAAATGTTAAACGATGCAATGATGATATATGCAAATGATATGCAAGGGTTTGTGATCAAGAGCTGGATCTGATTATCTGTCTTGATATAAGGTCCATGTATGTTCAAAGGTTCAGATGGAGGCTTAGAAATCCAGTAACCAGGGTGGGGGACTCAAATAAAGAGCCACATGTCCAGGTTTAATCACAAGAACTGTCTAAAGTGGAGTATTCTCAAACAAAACAGTAACAGGGTATGATGTGGCCAAGGGTTCCTGCAAAATTGTAAACAACCCAACCCCCTCACATGTAATGTTTTAGAACAAAGATCCTCAGACTTGGATCAGTTATGAGAAGTGTAAACACTTCTAACCCGGAGGTACAATGTTTACAATAACCATAAAGGATCCTCCTCTAATTCACCCCAGATTCTGAAGGTCAAAATAAAGGTCATCCAAACTTAGCAGGCTTCCCAGATAGCCCTAGCACTACAGGAAATCTGTAGCACAGAGTTCTCAAGAAGAAACCCACATCTGAACCGTGTTTCATATTCCCGCACCAGATCGAAATGGAATGGGAAAGAACATGAACCACTCTAGCCTAGGTGTCACTCAGGTCCCAGGTATATGACCTTAATCTCTCAATGGAACCCCACCCACCAAAACAGAAAACCAGATCCAGCAATGACAACATGAAATATGCATAAGACTGTAAAGAAAGCACTAAATAAAGTTGTACATAAAGCAATAAATAAAGCAAAAATAAATAAACACACTTAGAACATAACACCCCAATAAACACAAATCAAACAAGCGCTAGGAGGAACCCACAAAAAGAACCAGAAGCCCTGGTTGCAGTATAAGGGTCCCCAGCAGAGTCGCCAAGCTGTCGCTCCCACCAAATGACACCTGGCCAAGAGTGGTACAGACGCGAATGGTTGGCGAAAGGGAGAGCACGAGGGTGAACTGAAAAGAGTCGCCAGCTAGGCATTTTTATCCCGAAGGAAAGGCAATGCTGCATAAACCTAGAAAACGATGGATAAGACGGTTGCGAACCAGAGAAACTGAGAAAGGGGTTGGTTACAACCTGGGAAGGTATTAGCACCCAGATTGTCCGACGTACTCGACGGGATCCACGCTTAAAAAATTTGTGTTTTAAAGGGGTAGTGTCAGTGATATTCTGTGTGATAAAACTGGAAAAGAATGCAAGTGTCGGTGCTGGAAAGAGGTGTGAAGTGAATAAAAGGAGTGTCAGTGTAAGGAAAGAGTACAATGCTCAAGACTATGAGGCTTAAAGAATAATGCTAGATGAGGGGGAATAGACAGAGACTTTTGTTCGATAACTGTTAAGTTATGCCTACGTATCCTCTTGTGCAATGAGGAAGTCAGAACACCGTAGTTCGACTTAAAGAGACTGAAAGATAAATTGACTTGATGAACTGCTTGCTTGTCTATGCTCAAGTGTAAGACCTGTCTGGCTCAGGTGCAAACTGTCTTGCATTAGACAGAAGAAACGAGTTCTCGTTTATGAGTGAATAAGATGAGAAAAGAATCCCGGAGGAGACGATTATTGTTTGTTTTTATGTTTTCATTCTTTTATTGCTTTTCGGTATTTGTCATAAGAAAACGAGCTTAAGCCTAAACCAAGGGTGTTAGTAAACTCATCACATCCTCCCTCTGATTAGGGGTAATGAGAATACCTTAAGTATGAAGTAAGCACTTCACACCTAATCACCATGATGTAGGATTAAGATCATTAACCTACTTGTATTTATTTAAATGTCTTTGGAGTTTTTATTTAGTGTTAAGTAATGCGTTTAAGCCATAATCAAGGATTTAATGGACCCATTACACCATCCTAATAGAAGGATAATAGATGAGAACATTTAAGCTGAGGAAGACTCCTCAACTTAATCCATGATTAGGGATTAACCTCATGACAAAACAAAGCCTTTATTAAAGTGGATTTTAGTTAATAGTAAGATTAAGAAGTGAATTTTATGGTTTGTAAGACAACTTGAGAGGGACTTGTCCATTAACACTAGGGTTAGTCCTTCTTAACCAATTAAGGAAGAATTAGAACCCTAATGGAAGGCCCAAGTTACAAGCTTGATGTCTTAGTGATTATTAAGTGAATTGGTTAAAGGATTTAAACACTTTAAGGGTTTAACACTTAGGATTAAATTTATACACTCCATCCTAATAGAAGGATACAAGCATAACCCTAATCACAAAGCCTTAAAACCTTTAAGGTTTAGTCCTTGATTAAGAGATGAGAAGAGAAGACACAAAGATGACACAAAGGTAAAACTAATGGGGGACTAATCAAACCCTAAATGTGATCATGCTTGGGTATTCCTAGGGTTTATGAGGCTTGTAAGAGACCTTCAAGGAAAAGCCACCAAGGAAGAAGAAAGATGGAAGGAGGAGAAGCAGAAAGAAGCAAGGAAACTTACTTCAATTAAGAAGATAAGTTGCTTGAAGAAAGAAAGTGAGGAAGGAGCATGAATGAGCAAGCTCACTCTAATACAAAGATAAAATGCAGCAATGAATGCATAAGAAAGGATAGAAGAGATTGTGATAAGTGAAGGCAAATTCACTTCTCAAAGACTTACCACCTGAAAAGTTAGCAAAAGGAAGTGATGTGAAATGAAAATGAAATGAAATGAAAAGATGGAAACCAAAACCAGAAGCATGTTCATGATGTTAATGATGAAAAGAGATGATATAAATGTATGTCATGAGATGAAGATGGTCATACAAAGGATGGGAATGCAAATGAAGCATAAAGGAAGCATGAAAGTCCATGAATGCATATGAAATGGAATGAAAGCATAACATGGCAAATGGATGATGCAATGATCAAACATGAATCTAATGTGTCCTAAGATGTCTTATATGTCATGTGGATGTGCAAAATGTCATGGAAAGTTCATGTATGCAAGCTTATGCAAGATGAATGCAAATGAAGATGCAAATTAGGGTTATATGAACATGTGAGATGCACAATACAAAAACAGAAGCAAAACATAAGATAAAAAATTGAAAATGAACTCAAAGGAACCCTAAACATATACTAGTTCACTATCCAAAGGGGGAGGTCAGAAGCTAAACCTAAAGGAAGTTATGAATTTCCTAAATTTTTAGGGTTTAAAGAGTGATCCTAAAGATAAAGTGCCAAATAAATTGAAAATGAAGGATAAAAATGAAACAAAAATGTTTTTAGATGCTTGAACCATTTATAGCACAATGCAAAAAGAATCATTCACAAACTCAAATTGGATCAAAAGTTATGAATTTTTGAAGTTAGGGTTGAAAATATGCAAATTTAAGAACCCTAATTCATTTGAAAAAGGTCAAAATATGATCAAAACCAAAAATAAATTTGTGTGGTGAGTTTGTAAATGTTTCTAAATGTTTGAAAATGTTCTCTGAATTTTTTTGTGATTTTTAAATACTTTAATGTATTTTTAATTAATTAATTCTCATTAACTAATTAAAAATAACATTTAAATGATTTAAAAATAATTTTTAATGCAAAAAATAAAAATAAAAATATTTTTGGGTTCTGAAAATTAATAAAATGCTTGATAAAAAATTTCAGAATTTTTTGATGTCTTTTTCTATTTTAAAAAATTCGTACAAAATAAAATAAAGAAAATGAAATAAAAATGAGAAATAATGAAAGTATGCACAATGGAGAGCTCAGATTGATTCTGGGTTTAAAATATTTGACTGGGCGCGCATCTGGACGGCCCAAGTTCAAACTTCAATAAAGTGAATTAATTAATTATTAATCCTATAATTAAAACTAATCAAGAGATCCAGGCAAACACAAACACGCGCGGGAACTTCCATCTAATGGCCCATGTTCAAAACAAGCCCTAACCCTAATTAATTACACTAATCACTTTCACGTGGCCGGAAATGACCTCCGGTCATCTTCTCCGGCCACATCTCCCCTGAGAATTTTGCAACTCACTCCCTAGGCCATTTCTGGAGCTCTAAAGCTCCAGATTCGTTCCTTTCACTCCCCTAAGCCCAAATCCACCTTCAAACAGAATTTATTTTCAGCCATTAACAAGATTCAAAGCCAAGAACAAAAAATGCAAAACTTTCAGACAAACCATACATCCTCATTTCTTCACTATTTTCAATAATTCAAAGTTCATTACAACCAGGGGATCAAACTTAACCATTTAAGAACTTAAAACAAAGCTTCTGGAAAAATAATTTTGCATGGCTACCTGAGGTGAAGCTTTCAACCCTAGAGCTTTCAGGCTTCTTTCTTGCTTCAAAACACCTCCAATGACCTCCCTGAAGAAGCTTTGAAGCTTTGCTGAAGTGTTTGTGACCTCCTTTTGAAGTTTGATGAAGTTCAGTTCAAAGGGGGAAGAAATCGTGTTTTGTGTATGGTGGCTTTTAGGGCAAAGTGAAGGGTGGGAAATGCTCAGTGATTGATGTTGAGATGAATGGTGGTGTTGGTTTAAAGAATGAATGGCTGAGTTGTGAGTTTTGATAGAAAATGCAAAGAGGGAGGTTTTGGTGAATGCTGAGTTATGGGAGAGTTCAAGCTTTCTTCTTCTTGTGTTTGGCTTGCTTTGGATTAGTATAAACAAATAACATTGGTTCAGAGAGTGGTTTTGGCATAGTGTGATTGGTATGGGTGAAAATGCACAACGTCAAGGTTATGTGTCCTTTGAGGTATGGGTTGTTTCAGGCCAAGGACAAGGGGGAATTTGGCACAGCTTGATTCAAGGATGTACATAGAAATCAGTTTGAGGCAATTTGGCAAGCTTGTGGGAAGTTGTGGGAGGTTTTGCAATTTTGTGAACTTTTGGCCCTTTTTGAATTTCTTCATGTGCAAGTTATGAAATCTTGGGATTCTTGGGCCAATTCTGAGTTTCAAGTCATGTGTTATGTTTGTATGATGGTTAGAAGTCAATTTGAGGTCACAAAATGGTTTGGCATGAGGTTTTGCAAAAAATCCCTTTTGGCATGAAACATGAAATTATGTGATTTTTGCCAACTTTGGAAAGCCATAACTTGAGTTCCAAAATGAATTAGATCTTGTTCTTGTACTTTTTGAAAAGGGAATGATCCAATCTATACTTTCATGACCAAATTTTTTTTATTTGAAGCATTTTTGGTTAAGAAAGAGGAGGTTGAAAAACTTTCCCAAAATGGAAAGTTTACATTACAAGTCATTTCCATATTTGGCTACCAAAATGTTTAGCCCACTTTGCTTCAAATTTGTGAACTTCTAAACACTTCAATGATCAAATAAAGACCATATAACTTCATTTTGATGAAAAATACACCTTGGGTCCATTGATGGGGGCCTCAGATGCCCTGATTTGGCTCTGACTTGCTCAAGAAGTTACCCAGTGATCAGATGACTTCCACAATGAATTTTTTCCTCAAACTTGGTATGGCCTCTGACTTGGCTCTGACTTGCTCAAGAAGTTACCCAGTTATGGCCTCTGAAACCAAAACCCTAATTTCAGGTCATCTGTGCAGTTAAACCTGGCTCTACTTCCATGCCTTGCCAGTTCTTGTGATTTTCTGACTTCCTTGATCTTGGGAGGATATAATATGATGATTGAACATACATGGACCCTTTTGAGATGATTGGAGACCTTTGGAGTGGCTCAGGAGGATCTTGGATTGCTCAGATCACAAACCCTAGATGCAGATGACTTTGAACCAATGCAGTGAAGCAAAAATGCAACATGATGTGATATGATTGAACTTATGCAAATGAAAAGATCACAAGCCATGGTGTGAACTTAGTGAGGGAAAATTTGGGGTGTTTACAGCACCCTTGTCTGAGGTTTTACATAAAAAGAGAAAATTTGAAGACCAAACTAAGGAAATCATTAGTGTAAAAAGGGTAAGGTTTGACTTTAAGGTGATGGATGAAATGATAGAGCCAAAACAAGAAAAGTTGATACTTAGCATAGATCCAGAACCACCACCACAAGTTCAAAAGAATGAACTACCCCACAGAAGGAAGAAAAGGAAAGGTGAGGGATATGTGAGATGGCTTGATAAATGGCCATGGAAACCAAAGAGTAACATTTTTAACCGTTGAGCTATCAACGTTAAACAAAACTCTGCGTGGGTGGTAACCCACGAGTTCTAATTTAATGTTTGTTCTTTTATTGTTTTTGTTTGCAGAAAAATAAAGAAATGTATCACTTGTCATGACTCAGCTGCATTTAGGTGAAAGATCTTTTGATGACAATCCCTTAAGACGAGTTGGTGCCCACACACATTCCTTTGAATGTTGCTGCTGGTGGTGACACCGATGTTGAATATGATAGGAGATAACATGTCTCTCCCGTTGGTCACTCACCTTATCATTGTTCTTTGCATGGTCTGGCTCCACCTGCACACACCGCACAATATTTTCCTAACATGTTTTGCAGGTACTTTCTTCGGAAATAGGCAATATGATGAGCGGCTTCAGGGAAGTTAAGTTTCAGTAAATTCAGATATCTCGTAGTACAAGACGCCAGAGAAGAAGTGATCAGCAAAGACAGGGACAACAAGGGAAGAATCAGAGTGAATTCGGCTGTAGTAGCAAACAAAGGCATCTGTACAGGTTCTATCATCCATTTTCCACTTTTTATCAAAACATTGAGGATAATGTTTGGTTTAAGTGTGGGGGAGGAACTCTCTCGCTTCCATTTTACTGTTTTTCTAGTTAGATTTAATGTTTTCCAGCATGATTTTAAATTTTTTTCAATTTTAGTATTTTGTTGTGTCTTTGCATGTGCTGTCGAGTCTTTATGCGTGATTTTATGTTTATCGATCTCCCCGTATTTTTGAGCCAAATAATTTGAAAAATTCTAAATTACAAAAATAGTGTTTCTTTTGAAAATCTTAGGCTACAGACAAAATTAAGGTTAGATTGTGAGACTTGAGAAAATCCCACAAGATCGGTATTATTTTAACACCATTAGGCTCCCAATTATGGAAATTGATTTGAGTACTTATTATGCCATAGCCTTAAGTTCTCACCCTTTTAGTAGTCCCTTATTAGTTTATATTAGCAGTCAGCACCATCATAAGCACACACTAAGTAGGAAGCTGATGCAAATAAGTGTATGATCTCAAAGTTAAAAGAATAAATCAAGAGAAAAAATGAATGAATGAAAAGAAATTCTCCTTCTAAGTTAGGTGGTCCTTACCCGATCATTTAGCCAAACGGTGTAAAATTCTTTATTTTATTGATATGTGCAAAAGAAAAAAATTGATGAAAATGAGATCATAGTCACTAACAGGCTATCCTACCATGAGTGTGAAAGGATAACGGGCTTAATGTGATTGCACCAGATTGAAAAGGGATGAAAGAAGGATGAGTGAATTAGACTTAGGTATAATAACATGATTCATATTGGTTTGTATAGGAGGGAGGTTGATGATCCCAAAAGAGGAATTGTATTGTTACGATATCCTTAGTGTGTGAGCAAGTACCTATCGACACAAACTTAATCGAAGTAGAGTTAGTAGCCTAGGATGAGTATTTGTATGCACTATTTTTCCTATGAGTCATGGTTTTCTTGAGGACAAGAAAAGGTTTAAGTGTGGGGGAGTTTGATAACGCTAAATTATATCGTTTAATTGGCTTGACTTACATGAATTTTAGTTATGATTTCCTTTGTTTTATTTGATTTATGCTTCGATTTATATATCATTTACTATGTTTTCAGGTGACTTGGATTAATTCACAAAAGAAAGAAAAGAAAATAATTAAAGGAAGAAATGTGAAGAAAATGAGAAGTTATGAATAAAAAGGAAAGAAAAGGACGAAAAGAAAATAAAAGGGGTGGGACCCACCACTCTCACACAATATGGCACAAGCCACATTGGGAGGTGGCGTCCACCACCTATCAAATGTGGCACCCACCACTTGTTAAGGGAGAGAGGAAGGTGGCGCCAACCACCTATAATTTTGGAGAAGAAATCTCCACTTTCCCTTTTATTCCCCCACTACTTCTCCAACTTCCCACTACTCCCACTCACTCCACTACTTCTCCAACTTCCCACTACTCCCACTCACTCCACTACTTCTCCAACTTCCAACTACTCCCACTTACTCCACCACTCATTTATGTCCATGGAAGTTACAAAACGAAATTTCCTTCTATATATAGGTTTGCTCTTGGCTTTAAAGGGGCATCCAAGTTTTTTGCAATTTATTCTTTGATAGTTCTAGGCATAAATTATCATTGTAAAAGTGGTAGTTTCTCACATCGAGGAACTACCACACCATTAGTATTAGGCCTATGTTCTATGTAACGCTTTGATCAACAATCTTGCATTTCAGTTTCTCTATTTCTAGCATTTAATTCAAGTTTATTACATGTTCTTTATTTTATCGCTTTATTATTATTATTTTTACTGCATCTCTTAATTGTTAAAGTATGTTGTTCTTAATTTCAATCTTTATGTTTACGTCGTTTCCATTTAATTGTATGTCTTGCTAATTAGTTTAGAGTTCGGCATATGAGGACTGTCGTTACCGACGGGACTCGGTAGAAAATAATAGGTGCGAATTAATAACTACAATTATGTTTTGGTTATAATTTCTATGCGTAATTTAATTAGAATTGTCATGAGAGTGAGATGTTAGTTAACATTGCTTTGTCATGAGAGTGAGAGGCATATAAAGGTTTGAGCCGAGATCCGCGAGAACGTGAGGAGCGAACCAGATAGTAGAAATTAGGCAACTTATCTAAATACAGCGAGAGCACTTTAGAGACGTTTAGGATATTATTAGCTTTCAAAGAGTGTTTCCTAGTTACCGGGCAAGCGAGAGCAAAATCTTGGGATTAGGAAGTATGATTTTAGTTAAGACCGCGAGAGCATGAGACAGAGTCTTTAAGTTGGTATATTTTACGGAATAGGAGTATAGTCGTAATTAGCACCTCATTCTATGAGTCCCTTAGGAGCGCGGAAACCATATCCCGACCTCGTTCTTCTATATTTTCTTAGTTCTATTTTAGTTTTAGTTCTAATCAAATATCATTAGCCTTAACTTTACAAAGTAACGATAGATAATGATAGGTTGATATTGGTCTCTATGGTTCGACAATATTTTATATTACTTTGATAAATCCGTGCGCTTGTGGACGCATCAGTAACGTCGACCCTTCACCAGAAACTGAAGTATGAATGGGAAGGACAGATTATCACCATCTGTGGTGAGGAAGACATATTTGTTAGTCATCTGGCTACTTACAAATATATTGAGATGGATGGTGAAATCCATGAGACAATGAGCCAAGGGTTTGAGGCCCTAAATGTTAATAAGGCTACTGGAGTATTGGTTGCATCCCAGGAGGACAAGATGGGTACTTCAATCATCTCTTATCAGCAAGCCCGGAAGGTTGTTGAAGAAGGTACTGCTCAAGGCTGGGGCAAGCTGCTGCCAGTGGAAAAGAAGGAAGATAGATTCGGTTTGGGTTACAAACCATTCTGACAAGATCAGTCAGAGGCTGCCAAGGAGCCCAAATTTGTCAATGGGGGGATGCTCACCCTGGATGTTGTTAACAATCTGGAAGACGAGGAGGAAAGCGACCGCAACCTGGAGAGCTGGATACGTCCAAGGATCCCGGGGAACCAAGTCCTTAATTGGTCTTCCCAGGAAATTATAAGGGTTACTCCTGCAGAGTAATTATTATTTCCTGTCTTTTTTAGCATGCATTAAGTCCTGCATCTTGCCCAAGGTGTCAAGACTCATTTTGTAATAGGGTCATATTGTAATTTTGTGCAAATGATTAATCAATGAATACCGGACATCTTTTGCAAACGAGTCTCTTTTTTCGCTCACTGTCTTTTCATTTTTCACTTTTGTACAAAACAATAAAATGGCAATGTTTTCAAAATAAACAACTTCATTTTCACTTTTTCTAAACAAGATTAAAACTGATCACTAAAACGAACCAATCTCAACCCTTGCAGAGACTATCCTCCAGATTGCACTGACAACAACACTGCTATGACCTTGTATGACTTCGACAATCCAATTAATCAAGTCGATGAAGGGGTTGAAGAAGACTATGAGTTACCTGAAGAGTTAGCCAGGTTGTTGAGGCAAGAAGAGAAAGTAATCACTCCTCATCAGGAGGAGGTTGAGACAGTTAATCTTGGTACCGAAGAAGACTTAAAAGAAGTGAAGATCAAGGCCAGTCTGCAAGATTCAGTGAAGGAACAGCTTATTGACATGCTTCGGGAGTACGTCGACGTCTTTGCTTGGTCCTATCAAGACATGCCAGGTCTGGACACTGACATTGTTATGCACAAGCTACCTTTGAAAGAAGATTGCCCTCCAGTAAAACAGAAGCTACGCCGTACTCGTCCAGATATGGAAATGAAGATTAAAGAAGAGGTACAAAAACAGTGGGACACCGGTTTCCTTGCTGTAACTAGTTACCCGTCGTGGGTCGCTAATATTGTACCAGTGCCTAAGAAGGATGGCAAAGTACGGATGTGCGTGGATTACCGGGATCTGAACAGAGCTAGCCCAAAAGATGATTTCCCTTTACCTCACATTGATGTATTGGTCGACAACACAACTCAATTCTCGGTATTTTCCTTCATGGATGGCTTTTCAGGGTATAATCAGATCAGAATGTCACCCGAAGATATGGAGAAGACTACCTTCATCACACCTTGGGGCACTTTTTGTTACAAGGTAATGCCTTTTGGATTGAAGAATGTCGGAGCTACCTATCAATGGGCTATGGTAACGTTATTCCACGATATGATCCACAAAGAAATTGAATGCTACATAGATGACATGATTGCTAAGTCCCTCACTGAAGAAGAACATTTGGTAAACCTGCTGAAGTTGTTCAAGCGTCTGAGGAAGTATCAGTTGAAGCTAAACCCCAACAAATGCACATTCGGGGTACGTTCCGGTAAGCTGCTGGGATTCATTGTCAGTGAAAAAGGAATTGAAGTTGATCCTGACAAAGTCAAAGCCATTCAGGAAATGCCTGCACCTAAGACAGAAAAAGGAAGTTCATGGGTTCTTAGGTAGATTGAACTACATATCAAGGTTCATATCTCATCTTACTGCAACCTGTGAGCCCCTATTCAAATTGTTAAGAAAAGAACAAACGGTCAGGTGGAACGAAGATTGTCAGAAGGCTTTTGACAAAATCAAGGAGTACCTACAAGGACCTCCAATTCTTATGCCTCCAGTTGAAGGAAGACCTCTAATAATGTACCTGACAGTATTAGAAGGATCAATGGGGTGTGTGTTGGGCCAACATGACGAGTCTGGTCGAAAAGAGTATGCAATATACTACCTAAGCAAAAAGTTTACTGATTGTGAACAACGTTATTCACTGCTCGAGAAAACTTGTTGTGCTTTAGCGTGGGCTGCTCGCCGACTAAGACAGTATATGTTGACCCACACTACTTTGTTGATCTCAAAGATGGATCCAGTCAAGTACATATTTGAGAAGCCAACACTTACCGGAAGGGTTGCAAGATGGAAAATGATTCTGACAGAGTATGACATTCAGTACACATCTCAAAAGGCCATCTAAGGCAATGTACTGTCTGACTATCTAGCTGAGCAACCCATTGATGATTACCAACCAATGAGATTTGATTTCCCTGATGAAGACATCATGTCCCTGAAAGCAAAAGATCATGAAGAGCCTGTTCACACTGAAGGTCCTGATCCAGAAGAAGAATAGACAATGATGTTTGATGGGGCTGATAACATGAATGGTCGCGGAGTTGGTGCAATGCTCATTACACCTAAATGGGTTCATATGACTTTCTCAGCAAAACGCACCTTTGCATGCACTAACAACAAAGCTGAATACGAAGCCTGTATCATGGGTCTTGAGGAAGCCATTGACCTCAGGATCAAGACTTTAACTGTATTTGGGGATTCAGCTTTGGTAATCAATCAGACCAATGGTAAATGGTACACTCACCAAGAGCATCTGATTCCATATCGTGACTATACGAGGAGATTGTTGACTTTCTTCACAACCGTCAAACTTGAGTATATCCCTCGAGATGAAAATCAGTTCGCAGATGCTCTAGCTACCATTTCCTCCAAGATCAAGATTCAGACTGCCAATTTTGTGCCTCAGATCTCAGTATCCAGACTACACCGACCAGCATACATATTCTCTGTGGACATTGCTAAATATAACAAGCCTTGGTTCCATGATATCAAACGTTTCTTGGAGGATCAAACATACCCACCTGGGGCATCATCCAATGATAAGAAGACATTAAGAAGGTTGGCTGGTAGTTTCTTCCTTAATGCTGATGCTTCATTATACAAGCGAAACTTTGATATGGTTCTCCTCAGATGTGTTGATAAGAAAGAAGCAGACTTGCTTATGCACGAGGTGCATGAAGGATCTTTCGGTACCCATGCTGGAGGACATGCAATGGCTAAGAAATTGTTAAGATCGGTTACTACTGGATCACAATGGATGCAGACTGTTGTGCTTATGCCAAAAAGTGCCATAAATGCCAGATCTATGCAGACAAGGTGCACGTGCCTCCGAATCCGTTGAACGTGATGTCTTCACCTTGGCCCTTTGCCAAGTGGGGCATTGACATGATTAGAAAGATTGAGCCGACTGCTTCAAATGGCCACAGATTCATCTTGGTAGCCATTGATTACTTCACAAAATGGGTTGAAGCAACTTCATATGCAAACGTCACCAGGCAAGTGGTAGCCAGATTCCTGAAAAGAGACATCATCTGTCGATATGGAATGCCAGAGCGAATCATTACTGATAATGGTTCCAATTTGAACAACAAAATGATGGCAGAACTATGTCGGGACTTCAAAATTCAACATCACAACTCTTCTCCTTACAGGCCAAAGATGAATGGCGTTGTTGAGGCAGCTAACAAGAACATCAAAAAGATTGTGCAGAAGATGGTGGTAACTTACAAAGACTGGCATGAAATGCTACCATTTTCCTTGCATGTATCGTAACTCAATCAGAGCATCCACTGGGGCAACACCTTATCAGCTTGTGTATGGTATGGAGGCTGTCCTACCTGTTGAAGTTGAATTACCCTCCTTACGGGTACTGATGGATGTAAAGCTGAACGAAGCAGAATGGGTCTGTTCTCGGTACAATCAACTTAATCTAATCGAAGAAAAGAGATTAGCTGCAATATGTCATGGGAAGTTATATCATAAAAGAATGAAGAAAGCCTTCGATCAGAAAGTCAGGCTTCGGGAATACCAAGTGGGAGATCTTGTGCTGAAAAGACTCCTTCCTCCTCATACAGACCATAGGGGCAAGTGGACTCCAAATTACGATGGTCCATTCATAGTAAAGAAAGTTTTCTCTGGTGGAGCACTGATGCTCACTACTATGGATGGTGAAGATTTCTTATCCCCTGTGAATTCAGATGCAGTTAAAAAATACTTTGCATAAAATGACCCGCTGGACATAAAAACAGAATGTAAGTCCAGGAAAATATAGGGCATCCCGGCGAGTCAAAAACAGAATAAAAGACTCGGGCAAAAATAAGGGAAAATAAAAAAAAAAGAAAAAAAATGTGTACACCCGCTGAGTTGAAAAGCCGCATTGGACAGCTCAGGAAAAAATGGGTATCCCGGTGGATTGAAAACCCGAAAGGGCGATCCACGCAAAATAAGGGAATAAGCGAACAACTGCATTCTGAATTCGTCTGTATCACTCATAAGATGGCACGCTTCGAAAGGATAAAGCATCGGCCAGAATCAACCTTCTCCAGAAAGAAAGATGAGAAGAATGTTAAGGTCATACGGGTCATAGCAAAGGAAGCTCAACGGAGCGTCGTCAATTTTGCCAGCACCTTTACTTTTCTCAATTTGTAACAATTTCCTCAGGGGATCTGTTTCTTTAAACTGTATTTGCCAATTCAGGGCACCCAGATTAATAAAATCAGAGTTTTCAGTCACACCTCGTCTCGTACATTTTTGTTTCGTTTACAAAATGTCCAATATACATGATATAGTATTTGCATAAAACAAATGAGCCGTTCTTAATAAATGCTTGCAGGAAATGTATTTACTTTCAGGAATATCTAACTCCTATAAAGGAATCCGGTAAGGGATACCTTGGGATGCCTATGCGTTTCTTTGTCTTAACAGGATTGTAGGTATTCAAATACGCAACATAGGGCATGCCAGGCATCACTTCCCCATCATCACCTCCTCCAAGCAGCCTCTGAAAATGCTTTCTCCCCCAACAGAGTTGTCAAAGCCTCCTCATCCCCAACCAGGATCCCCACAGAAATATCTAGGAAGATCATTCAGTGATCTTTCCTCCCCCAAACAGAATGCCAAGACTCTCAAAGACAAAAGAACTATCTCCCCGCAGAGTTCCAGCCTCTCCCAGAAGAGCAATGCCTGAAACTCTCACACAACAAAGTGACAGAAGCTTTCTCATCCCCAGCTGGGTTTTCTCCTTACTGAATCAGTGATCTATTTCCCCAAGCAGAGTTATACATCCTATCAGATCTACCAATTATCTCATCCCCAGCGGGGATATCCTTCCACGCAGATCAGCCAGAGATCTCCAACAGCAGGATCTGAATCCCATATCGGTTTCTTTGCATAATCATAGCATTCGCATCATTTTTTCCACAAAGCGTAACATTCCGTCTAATACGGAGCATTACGGCAAAAATCAAACATTTGCATGATCACAAGTCGGGTTCGAGCCAGTCACCTGTAAATACCATCAGTATTTCATCAGCAATATGTATAATAAAAGCCAAAGTGTCCCCTTTGCACTCTCCGACGCAGATACATGTTCATATACACTCTTTCGACACTCGTCCGAGTCATATCATCCCCCGCAGATAAGCCACAAACATCCTCTTTGAATACATAAACCTATATACACTCTCTTGACACCCATCCGTGTTACCGCTCCCCAGCATGGTTGCCCAAACACTTGTCGCAAACCAAACACTTGTTTATAATACACTCTCATCGACACTCGTCTGTGTCATCCTATCCCCACAGATTGCCAGAATACCTTTTTACGCTCATAAGTTCATAACTTATACACTTTCTCTTCTAACACTCGTCCGTGTCACACCATTTCCCAGCAAGTTGAACACTCGTCCGTGTCTTGTTCCTACCTTACAATACTTACTCATACTTATACAGATACTCGTCCGTATCTCATATATACACTTATTCCCCATAGATTCGACACTCGTCCGTGTTCTTTGTTAACCAGTTGGTACTCGTTCGGATCATCATCTCTGAACACGCGTCAGCGTTTGTTTCTACTGATACTCGTCCGTATCATGGTCTTAAGGATGCTCGTCCGCATATTTAATCTATACACAGCGTCAAAACACTTACACCTTTTTTTTCTTAACCGTAAGCACTCGTCCGTGTTTACCATTCCCCGGCAGAACAACTTTCTCTCATCCGGCATTCGTCCTATGTCGCGATACTATCGGCAGCCGTACCCTGCCGGGTGATCGTCCTTCACCTTTGGATGACCGTCCCTCATCCCTTGCCCAGCGGAATCTCCATTATTGGAACCCTTTTCTATCCGACATTCATCCTATGTCATGATAAAGAGAAGCCGTCCCCTGCTAGGTGATCATCCTTCACCTTTTGATGATCGTCCTTCATCACTTTTATCCGATGGTCATCCCCATCGTTGATTTTGTTATCTGACATCCGTCCTATGTCATGATGAACCCCTAGAGCAGCCGTACCCTGCTAGGTGATCATCCTTCATCTCTTGATGATCTTCCTTCATCATGCTTATCCGATGGTCGTCCCCATCATCGACCTTTTCTATCCGACATTCGTCCTATGTCGTGATAAAAAGCAGTCGTCCCCTGCTAGGTGTTCGTCCTTCACCTTTGATGATCGTACCTCATCATTTATTTCATTTATTCTTTAACCCGATGGGCGTCCCCATTGTTGTTTACTTTTACTTTCCAAGCTTGATAGTCGTCCCCATCATTTCCTTTGTTGAAATCCCCTAGAGAATCTTGTTTATTTACCCGATGGACGTCTCCGTCGTGGTCTCTTTATTTCCCCAGCATGTCGGTCGTCCCCGTCTTTGCTTTATCCCCAGCAGCCGTCCTCTGCTCGAAGGTCGTCCTCCATCGCCCGCACTTTATAATTACTATACTACCTTTTGCAATTTATATCCTTTTTCTTCTTCTCCCCAGTGAGTGAAAATTTCGGACTGTCTTTGGTATTCAACCACAAGTTATCTTGTTTGTCTGTTAAGCCAAGCGCTTACATCCTGCACAGCTAACTCATGCTTGAATAGGGGCAGCTGTAAACACCCCAAATTTTCCCTCACTCATTTCACCATGGCTTGTGATCTTTCATAGTTGCATCAAGTCAATCATAGCATCTCATATTGCATTTTTGTTTCATTGCATAGTTTAAGTTCATCTGCATCTAGGGTTTGTGATCTGAGCAATCAAAGGATCCATCTGAGTCACTCCAAGGGCTTCCCATCATTCCAAGAGGGTCCATGGGTGTTCTATCATCATATTATATCCCTCAAAGATCAAGGAAGTCAAGAAATCACAAGAACTGGCAAGTCATGGAAGCAGAGCTAGGGTTTCACTACACAGATGACCTGAAATTAGGGTTTTGGTTTCAAAGGCCATAACTCCAAATTTTTTGGTAATTTTTGTTTCTAATAGTCTCAATATGTTATAAGGATCATGTGTACCAAGTTTGATGAAGAAATTCATTGTGGAAGTCATTTGTTCACTTGGTAACTTCTTGAGCAAGTTAGAGCAAAATCAGGGCATCTGAGACCCCTAACAATGGAACCAAAGTGGATTTTTCATCAAATTGAAGTTATATGATCTTTATTTGATCATTGAAGTGCTTGGAAGTTCACAAAATTGAAGAAAATTAAGCTAAACCAAAAGTTGCCAAAAATGGAAATGACTTGTAATGGAAACTTTCCATTTTGGGAAAGTATTTCAGCCTCCTCTTTTTCAACCAAAAATGCTTCAAATGAAAAATTGTTGGTCATGAAAGTTGTAGATTGGATCATTCCCTTTTCAAAAAGTACAAGAACAAGTTCTAATTCATTATGGAACTAAAGTTATGGCTTGGCAAAGTTGGCAAAAATCACATAATTTTCACTTTCATGCCAAAGAGATTGTTTTTGCAATTTCACATTCCAAGCATTCAAGTGACCTCTAATTCACTTCTGAACTTCATCACGTGACAATGCAACATTGAAAGCCCAAAATCATGCCTTGGATCACAAGTTTCCATAGGCCATTTTTCACAAAAAATTCTCAAAAGAGGGATTCATGCAAGAGTGATTTCTAAGAATTGGTATGACTTCTAAATTGTCTCATTGCATCACAACAACATCATGTAACACTTCATGACCAAAATTCAGCATTGAATGAGACATTTCCATGACCAAATATCTCAAAGTGCAACAGTTTGTGAAAATGCAAAACATGTGCCATCTCACCATCCATTCACTTCTGATCACTCTAAATTATCCCATGGCTATCCTTGAAGACAGCTGAACTCAGAGCAACCCTAAAACACCTCCTGCCATGGCCCATACCCAAGGACACCAACTATTGACATTTTGGCCAATTGCTCCATACCATTCCCATAGTGCATATCAAATCTTCTGACTCATTCCAATAGTTTAGGCATTGCATAAGGATCATAAACCAAGCATCACACAAGCTCAGAACACACATACCATCAGATTGCACAAAACTTGCAAAAAACTTCCCTTCTTCGATTCTCTCAAACCATCCATCAAACTTCAGAAATTATTTCACCATCCATTCAAAAATCATCCATAGAACACAAACCAACCATTGGAATAGCCTAAAACACCATAAACACAAACCTCATTTTCTGCTACACCAGAACTGGAACTTTCAAACTAGCCATCATAAAAGCTTTTGAAGCATTCCATTAGCCTCAGGAGGATCAAAGGAGGCTTTTTGCACAAAGGAGGGGTCCTGAAAGCTCTCATCTGCAATTCATCAGCTCAGGTAACCTCAAGAACAAAATCTTTCAGAGCTTAGTTTTTTTGTTATAAAATGAAAATATATGTTATGGGGATCACACTGATGCTTTTAGATTCGAAAATAGTCAAGAAATGAGCATGTTATTAGTTTCTGAAATTTTGTCCAGATTTTTGTTCTTCTTCGATTCTCCATGTTTGTGTGTTATAAATCATGTTTGAAGGGTGATTTGAGTTTAGTTTGAGTAGGGGATCATTTCTGGGCAATTAATTTGGGGAGGGGTGGCCTGTAGAGAGACTTAGGGTTTTTGCTCGCCAGAGAAGATGACCGGAACACTGTTCCGGTCACCTGAAAGTAATTAGAACCCTAATTAGGGTTTAGTTGCCCAGTTTGAATTCTGGCCCTTGGATGAAGATTAACGCGTGAACGTGTGGCCCAGATCTTTTCATTAATTCTTAAATCTGTTTAATTAATTTAATTAGGATTATTTAATTAAATAAACTCGGGATAGATCCCAGCCCTCCATCTGCGCGCGCAGTCAACCCTCTTCCCCCTGAATTTGAATTCCAGCCATTGGATACGCATACCTCTCATTTTAATTAATTTTTATTTCATTTTATTGCATTTATCTTGTACAATTTAAAAATATTTTTATTACAAATTTCTTCTGCAATTTGACTTCAAATATTTTTCTCCACCCAAAAACATTTTTATTTTTATTTTTTTGCATTAAAAAATCATTTTAAAAATATTTAAATGTTTATTTTAATTAATTAATTAAAATACCATTTAGGTTTCTAAAAATCACAAAAAAATTCACATTGCATCTTAGGATATTTAGAAACATTGTCAAACCATTCATACAAATTTCTTTTTGGTTTTGATCCAACTTTGACATTTTTCTTGAATTTAGGGTTCATGAAAATCCCTTTTTTGAACCCTAACTTCAAAAATTCTTTTCTGCCTAACCATGAAGGGTTTGACATTGGTTCTTTTTGCATTGTTCTTCATATAGCATTTAGTACCTAGAATATTTTTCTCATTAATTTATCTTGCATTTTCCATTTGATTTGCATTTTTTCTCTTAAGGTACCCTAAACCCCTAGTTAATTTAGAAAAATCACAAATTTCTTTAGGTTAAGAGTTAGAACTTCTCCTTTGGGTTGTGATATCATATGGGGTTAGGGTTCTTTTGAGTTCATTTGCAATTTTTTTTATTTTGTGATTTGCTTCTGTTTTAACCTTATGCATCTCATGTTGCCTTAAAACCCTAATTTCTCATGTTCATTTGCATACATCTTGCATATGCATCCATACATGAACTTGCCATGACATTTCTTGTATTCATATGGCATCTAAGACATCTTAGGACATATTAGAATCATTCTTGATCATTTTTTCATTCATTTTCCATGATGTGCATTCATTTCATTTTATAAACTTTCATGAACTTTCAAACTTCAAAGCATGCTTCCTTTGCATTCCATCTCTTGTATGAACATTCATAACACTTGACATGCTTTTGCATCATCTCATAGCATCATTTTCATCATGTGTTTGCTTCTGGTTTTGGTTTTTCCCATTCATATGTCTCATTTTCATTTCATTTCTTCCTTTATGCTAACATTTTCAGGTGGTAAGTAATTTGAGAAGTGAATTTGCCTTCACTTCTCATTTCTTTTCTCATTCTTCTTATGCATCATTGCTGCATTTTTCTTTGCTTTAGAGTGAGCTTTCTCATTCATGTTCATCATCCACTTTCTTTCTCCAAGTTACTTATCTTCTTCAGTGAAGTAAGTAACTTGTTTCTTCTGCTTCTCCTCCTTTCATATGCTTCTTCCATTGGTGGCTTATCTGAAGATCTCTTTTAAGCCTTACAAACCATAGGAACATCCAAGCATGACAATAATTAGGGTTTTGATAAGTCCCCCTTTAGCTTTTACCTTTGTGTCTTCTTTGTGTCTCTCTTCTCACCTCATCATTAGAGACTAAACCTTTAAGGTTCTAAGACATTGTGATTAGGGTTATGCCTGCATCCTTATCTTAGGATGGAGTGTATAACTTTAATCCTAAGTGTTAAACCCTTAATTTGTTTAAACCTCTTAATCAATCCATCTTAATAATCACTAAGACAATAGCTTGTAACTTGGGCCTTACATTAGGGTTCTAATTCTTCCTTTATTGGTTAAGAAGGACTAACCCTAGTGTTAATGGACAAGTCCCCCTCAGGTTGTCTTACAAATCATAAAACTCATTTCTTAATCTCACCCTTAATTAAAATATACTTTAATAAAGGCTTGTTTTGTCATGAGGTTAATCCCTAATCACGGATTAAGTTGAGGTATCTTCCTCAGCTTAAGTGTTCTCATCTATTATCTTTCTATTAGGATGGTGTAATGGGTTCACTAATCCTTGATTATGGCTTAAACTCATTACTTAACACTAAACAAAAATCCAAAAACATCTAAATAATCACAAGTAGGTTAATGATCTTAATCCTACATCATTATGGTAATTAAGTTTGAGGTGCTTATCTCATACTTTAGGTATTCTCATTATCCCTAACCAAAGGGAGGATATGATGAGTTTACTAACCCTTGGTTTAGGCTTAAGCTCATTAACTTATGACAAACACAAAAAGCAATAAAAGATTGAAAACACAAAAACAAACAATAATCGTCTCCTTCGGGATTCTTTTCTCATCATCTTCACTCACAAACGAGAACTCACTTCTTCCGTCTAATGCAAGACAGTTAGCACTCGAGCCAGGCGAGTCATACACTTGAGCATAGACAAGCAAGAAGTTCACAAGTCAATTTATCTTCCAGTCTCTTTGAGTCGAACTACAGTGTTCTGACTTCATCATTGCATGAGAGGATACGTAGGCATAACTTAACTGTTATCGAACAAAAGTCTCTGTCTTTCCCCCCCTCTTTCAGCATTCTTTTAAGCCTCATTCTTGAGCACCTCATTTCACTTTCCAGCACTGACACTTGTATATTCTTTGCCAGATTTTGCACACAGATAACACAGACACTACCCCTTTAAACACAAATCTTTCAAGCATGGATCCCGTCGAGTACGACGGACAATCTGGGTGCTAATACCTTCCCAGGTTGTAAAACCAACCCCCTTTCTCAATATCTCTGGTTTGCAACCGTCTTATCCATATCTTTCCAGGTTTATGCAGCATTACCTTTCCTTCGGGATAAAAATGCCTAGCTGGCGACTCTATTCAGTTCATCTCCTTTCGCCGACCGTTCGCATCTGTACCCTATCTGACCTGGGAATCTTTTAGTGGGAGCGATAGTGTGCTGCTGTGCTTATTTACTGTTTTCGTTTACAGTTTACTTTACAGCTTTATTTACTACTTTCAGTATTTATTTTCCATGCATCATATTATATTGGACTGTCGGGCTGTGCTGGTTTTCATTTTTCTGTGGGATGGAGTTACTGTGAGATGAGCTCGTAACCGGGCCTCGAGTGCACCCTAGGACTTAGAGTGGTTCCACTTTGGCTTCAAGGCATCTTGCTATGTTGGTAGTAGTGAGTTCCACACCTTGACTTGAAACCTTCTCGGGAATGTATTTATACCGAAATCTTTCTAGGTTAATACGCTACCTTGATAGTTATGTGCAGTCAAGGGACCGATCATTGAGAACCTTTTGTGGAAACATCCCTCTCCAGTGATGACAGTGGCACACCACATTTGTTGGCAAACTCACTCGCATCCGAGGGCCCACTGGGAACACGCATAGGATGGCCTGGTTCTCTCATAGGAATCCAGTTAAGTCAAATTGTTCGTATGACGATAGTATTGTACCCTTCGGGATGAATGTACTATTGTTTCTCGATTCAGTGCTCGAAGCTGGGGACTTATGAGGGATGCTTGTTTTCCCCGTACTCAGCTGAGACCTCCCCGGGAAGTATATAATACCAAACCGATTCCCTGATTTGGTCATGAGCCATTTCTCGGAAATGGTGAATGTATTATTGCTATCCGGCTTTGAGAGTCCGTGATGTTGACTCGGTATAGCATACCCGTGAGATGGGAGGGGTTTACAGGTTTGCAGGAACCTGTCGCTCCCGAAGATTTTCATCTCGGTACAAGCGCGAACGGTCGGCGAAAGGAGAAAGAAAGAAAAGAGTCGCCAGCTAGGCATTTTTATCCCGAAGGAAAGGTAATGCTGCATAAACCTAAGAAAAGATGGATAAGACGGTTGCAAACTAGAGAAACTGAGAAAGGGGGTTGGTTACAACCTGGGAAGGTGTTAGCACCCAGATTATCCTCCGTACTCGACGGGATCCATGCTTAAAAGATTTGAGTTTAAAGGGGTAGTGTCAGTGCTATTTTTGTGTGCGAAAACTGGAAAAGAATGCAAGTGTCAGTGCAAAATAAATGTGAAGTGAGATGAAAGAGTGTCAGTGTAAGAAAAGAATGCAAAGCTCAAGACTATGAGGCTTAAAGAATAATGCTGGAAGAAGGGGAATATACAAAGACTTTTGTTCGATAACTGTTAAGTTATGCCTATGTATCCTCTCGTGCAATGAGGAAGTCAGAACACCGTAGTTCGACTCAAAGGGACTGAAGGATAAATTGACTTGTGAACTGCTTGCCTGTCCATGCTCAAGTGTATGACCTGTCTGGCTCAGGGGCTAACTATCTTGCATTACACGGAAGAAGAGAGTTCTCGTTTGTGAATGAATGAGATAAGAAAAGAATCTCGGAGGAGACGATTATTGTTTGTTTTTTAGTCTTTAATCTTTTATTGCTTTTTGAGTTTGTCATAAGAAAATGAGCTTAAGCCTAAACCAAGGGTTAGTAAACTCATCACATCCTCCCTCTGATTAGTGGTAATGAGAATGCCTTAAGTATGAAGTAAACACCTCACACTTAGTCACCATGATGTAGGATTAAGATCATTAACCTACTTGCATTTATTTAGATGTTTTTGGAGTTTTTGTTTAGTGTTAAGTAATGAGTTTAAGCCATAATCAAGGATTTAATGGGCCCATTACACCATCCTAATAGAAGGATAATATATGAGAACATTTAAGCTGTGGAAGTCTCCTCAACTTAATCCATGATTAGGGATTAACCTCATGACATAACAAAGCCTTTATTAAAATGGATTTTAGTTAATGGTAAGATTAAGAAGTGTATTTTAGGGTTTGTAAGACAACTTGAGGGGGACTTGTCCATTAGCACTACGGTTAGTCCTTTTTAACCAATTAAGGAAGAATTAGAACCCTATTGCAAGGCCCAAGTTACAAGCTTGATGTCTTAGTGATTATTAAATGGATTGATTAAAGGATTTAAACACATTAAGGGTTTGACACTTAGGATTAAAGTTATACACTCCATCCTAATAGAAGAATGCAGGCATAACCCTAATCACAAAGCCTTAAAGCCTTAAGGGTTTAGTCCTTGATTATGAGGTGAGAAGAGAAGACTCAAAAGATGACACAAAGGTAAACTAAATGGGGGACTAATCAAACCCTAATTGTTATCATGCTTGGGTATTCCTAGGGTTTATGAGGCTTGCAATAAGATCTTCAAGAGAAAAGCCACCATGGAAGAAGCAGGATGAAGGAAGAAGAACCAGAAAGAAGCAAGACAACTTACTTCACTTAAGAAGATAAGTTGCTTGAAGAAAAAGAGAGAAGAAGGAGAATTAATGAGCAAGCTCACTCTAATTCACAAGTAAAATTAAGCAATGGATGCATAAGAGAGATAAGAAAAGATTATGAGAAGTGAAGGCAAATTCACTTCTCAAACACTTACCACCTGAAGAGTTAGCAAAAGGAAATGAAATGAAATGAAAATGAGATGGAATGCAAAGATGAAAACCAAAGTCAGAAGCATATTCATGATGCAAATGATGCTATGAGGTGGTATGAAAGCATGCCAAGTGATGAGGATGATCATACAAAGGATGGGAATGCAAATGAGACATGTAAGAAGCATGAAAGTTCATGAATGCATATGACATCAAATGAAAGCAAAAGCATGGAAAATGGATGATGCAATGATCAAACATGATTCTAATATGTCCTAAGATGTCTTATATGTCATGTGGATGCAAGAAATGTCATGGCAAGTTCATGTAAGCAAGCTTATACAAGATGGATACAAATGAAGATTCAAATTAGGGTTTATGTACAACATGAGATGCAAAATTCAAAATCAGAAGCAAATGGTAAGATAAAAATTTGAAAATGGAATCAAAGGGACCCTAAACCTATACAAGTTCACTGCCCAAAGGAGGAGCCCTAAATCTTAACCTAATGGAAGTTATGATTTTCTCAAGTTTGCTAGGGTTTTAGGATGCTTCAAAAGGAAAAATACAAAACAAATTGAAAATGAAAGATAAATTCATGCCCATTTTATCCTAGAATCTACATGACATGAGGGATGCAATGCAAAAAGAACCATCATCAAACTCTTCATGGTTAGGCAGAAAGAATTTTTCTAAGTTAGGGTAAAAATATTGATATTTTAGAACCCTAAATCCAAAGAAAAATGTCAAAATAGGTCAAGAACCAAAAATAAATTTGTGTGAAGGGTTTGATAATGTTTCTAAATGTTTCAAAAAGCTCTCTGAATTTTTTTTGGAATTTTTAAATACCTAAATGTATTTTTAATTAATTAATTCTCATTAACTAATTAAAAATAATCATTTAAATGATTTAAAAATAATTTTTAATGCAAAAAATAAAAATAAAAATATTTTTGGTTTCTGAAAATAAATAAAAGCTTGGATAAAAATTTTCATAATTTTTTGATATCATTTGCTATTTTTAAAAATTCGTTTAAATAAATAGAAAACAAATGAAATAATTATTAAATTAAATGAGAAAATGGGAAAGTCAGCCAATCCAAGGGCCCAGGTTCAAAGTCAGTTTGGTGGGAATTGACTTCGCGCGCAATCCAAAAGCCAGAATTCAAACTATACTAATTATGATTAAACCCTAATCTGAGCCCTAATTACTTTCAGGTGACCGGAACAGTGTTACGGTCATCTTCTCCGGCCAGCCTCTCATTCAATCTCTCTCAATACGCAACCCCAAGCCCTCAAACTCTCCAGAAATGATCAATGAGCAACAATAAACAAGAATCCAGGCACGAAATCCATTTATATTACATCAACAACAAGAATCGAAGCAATCAATTTTAAGGGCAAAATTTCAGAGCAAGCATACATGGCCATTTTTCACTCATTTTCAAAACAAATCATATCATGGTGTTCAGTGAAGCATAAGGAATCATTTAGAAACTTAAAATGGGAGTTCTGGAAAAAATGTTCTTGAGCTCACCTGAACTTGAGCTTTCACCTTTGGTACTTTCTAGCCAGTTCTTTGCTTCAAATCAACTCCACTGATCCTTCTGAAGAGTTTGTGATGTTTGGTTGGAGTTTATATGGCCTCTAAGTGATGTTGGCTGAAACTCAGTTCAAGAAAATGTGAAAATCGTGTTTTTGATGTGGGAGGTTTCAGGGAAAAGTGATGGTTGAAATATGATCAGAGAGTCATGGTGAGTTGTTCTATGGAATTTGTTTTGAGGTTTGAAGCTTGGGTGCTGAGTTTCGAAGAGTTTTGCAGGTTTGAGAGTTTTTGGCAATGCTGAGGATTCTCAAGTGTTAGGCTGCAATGTTATGTGCTTTTGCTTGGTTTTGTTCCACATGATAAGCTGTGATAGGTCAGAGGGTGGGTGGTGGCCTATAATGATTGGTATGGGGAAAAATGCATAAAGTAAAGAGTTGGTGTACTTGAGGTATGAGCACATGGCAGGCCAAGGACAATGGGGTGTCCTACGCAGCTTGCTTTAGGGAGGTCCATGGGATCAGTTTTGAGGCAAGGCAGCAAGAGAGAAGAAAGTTATGGGGTGTTCTGCAAATTGTGAAGGTTTTGGCCCCTTTCAGAAATATTGATGATCAAGGCATGAAACTTGAGAATTCTTTGGGAAATTATGAATTATAGGTCATGTATGATGTTTGTGTAATGGTTAGAAGTCACTTTGAGGTCACAAATTGGTTTGACATGAGTTTTTGCAAGTTTCCCTCTTTGGTACATAAGTGAAATTTTGTGATTTTTCCCAACTTTGCAAGGCCATAACTTGAGTTCTATGATAAATTAGATCAAGTTCTTGTACTTTTTGAAAAGGGAATGATCCAATCTACAACTTTGATGACCAAGAATTTTTCATTTGAAGCATTTTTGAATAAAAAAGAGGAGGTTGAAAAACTTTCCCAAAATGGCAAGTTTGCCTTACAAGTCACTTTCCCAAAATGGAAACTTTGCAAATGGCTTGAAATTCTTCAATTTTGTGAACTTCTAACTTCTTCTAAGACCAAATAAAGATCATATGCATCCAAAATGATGGAGAAGACCCTTTGGTTGGATGATTGGGGGGCCTCAGATGCCCTGATTTTGCACTGACTTGTTCAAGAAGTCATCTATTGATCAGATGCCTTCCCCATTGAATTTATTCATGAAAATTGGTATGCCTGTTCCTCAAAACATATAGAGACCAATAGAAACAAGAATGACCAAAAAAATTGGAGTTATGGCCTCTGAAACAAAAACCCTAATTTTAGGTCATTTGTGCAGTTAAACTTGGCTCTGCCTCCATGCCTTTCTCAGTTCTTGTGATTTTCTGACTTTCTTGATATTGGGAGGATATAATATGATGCTTGAACATACATGGACCCTCTTGAGATGATTGATGACATTTGGAGTTGCTCAAATAGCTCAGGGATTGCCCAGATCACAAACCCTAGATGCAGATGACTTTGAACCAATGCAGTGAAGCAAAAATGTAATATGAGATGATATGATTGAACTTATGCAAAAATCACAAGCCATGGTGAAATGAGTGAGGGAAAATTTGGGGTGTTTACAGCTGCCCCTATTCAAGCATGAGTTAGCTGTGTAGGATGTAAGCAACAGCTTAATAGGCAAACAAGATAACTTGTGGTTGAATACCAAAGACAGTCCAAAATTTGCACTCACTGGGTGAAGAAGAAAAGGGATATAGATTGTAAGAGGTATTAAAGTATGATTATAAAGTGCGGGCGACGGAGGACGACCATCGAGCAGAGGACGACTGTTGGAGATGAAGCAATGACGGGGACGACCGACATGTTGGGGAAATAAAGGGATTATGATGGGGACGGCCTTCAGATACAGTAACAAAAAATCTCTGGGGATTAAAGGTTAAGGTAATGATGGAGACGGCCATCAGGTTAATAAAATAAATGAAATAAATGATGAGGTACGATCATCAAAGGTGAACGAAGATCACCTAGTAGGGGACGGCTGCTATGTTGGGGAGAAGGATGAGGGACGGTCATCTAAGGTGAAGGACGATCACCTAGCAGGGTACGGCTGCCGAAAATTTCACGACATAGGACGAATGCCGGATAGGAAAAGGTCGACGATGGGGACGGCCATCGGATAAGCATGATGAAGGATGATCATCAAGAGGTGAAGGATGATCACCTAACAGGGTACGGCTGCTCTGGGTTTATCATGACATAGGACGATTGTCAGATAACAAGGTCAATGATGAAGGACGATCATCAAGAGGTGAAGGACGATCACCTAGCAGGGGACGGCTGCGTAAGACGAATGTCGGATAGGAAAGTGTTCCAATAATGGAGACTCCGTTGGGGGCATGATGAAGGATGATCATCAAAAGGTGAAGGACGATCACCTGGCAGGGTACGGCTGCCGAAAATATCATGACATAGGACGAATGTCAGATAGAAAAGAAGTTTTGCCAAGAATTTGCTGGGAACACTTCTGGGGAAGGGTAGATACAGACGAGTGTCTACATTCAAGAGAGGAAAGGTATAAGTGTCTGACGCCGTGTATAGATTAAAGATGCGGACAAGCATCCTTAGGACCCTGATACGGACGAGTATCGGTAGAAGCAAACGCTGGCGCATGTTCAGAGATGGTGATACGAACGAGTATCAACTGGTTAACAAAAGAACACGGACGAGTGTCGACTCTAAGGGGAAATAGGTGTGTACAAGATACGGACGATCATCCGTTATGAGTAAAACGTATGATTGAGACACAGACGAGTGTTCAACTCACTGGGGATGGTGTGATATGGACGAGTATCACAAAGGGAAGTGTACAAGCTTATAAGAGATATTCTGAAGATCTGAGGGGATAGGATGACACAGACGGGTGTCGGAAGGAGTGTATTATAAACAAGTGTTTAGGCAACTGTGCTGGGGATAGGTGACACGGACGGGTGTCATGAGAGCGTATTAATATGTATTTGTGAGTGCAAAAGGGGATGCTCTGGCTTTCTGCTGGGAATATGACACAGAAGTGTGTCAAGAGGTGCCTGTTATGTATAAGTGTCTGTTTGTGGAAAGTGTTCCGGCGACTTTCTGGGGAAAGATGACACGGACGGGTGTCAAAAGGAGCATGTATCTGTATTTGGGAATGTAAAGAAGATGCTTTTACATTCTGCCGGGGAAGATCGAGAGGTGTTTTGTATGTTGTTAATGATGTATCAGTATTCACAGGTGACTGATTCAAAATATGGCTTGTGATTATGCAATATGTTTGATTATGCAAAAGATACCGATCCTGGATTCGGATCCTGCTGCTGTGAAGATCTCTGGCTGATCTGCTTGGAAGGAGAATCCCAGCTAGAGATGAGATCATTGGTAGATATGCTAAAACATACGACTCTGCTTGGGGGACTAGATCACTGATAGATCCATTCGGTAATGAGATAACCCAGCTGGGGATGAGGAAGCTTTCGTCACTTTGTTGTGTAGGAAACTCAGACATTGCTCTTCTAGGAAGAGGCTGGAGCTCTGTGGGGAGATGGCTCCCTGTCTACCACTTGGCTGGGGAGGAAAGATCATTGAACGATCTTCCCAGAGATTTCTGTAGGGAATCTGTTGAGGATGATGGAATTAGCTGGGGGAATGAGCCCCTTCTTGATGCTGCTTTGAAGAAGATGCTGGGGTTTTAAGCTTTGGCAACTTCGCTGGGGGAAAACATTCCAGATGTTGTCTGGAAGAGGTGCTGAGGACATAATGATCTGTCAATGTTGTTGGGGAGAAGCTTTCATGCCCCATGTTGCACTTTGAGCACCTGCAATCTCGTTATGACAAAGAAAACATACAAGTACCTCGAGGTGTCCCTTACCGGGTTCCATCATAGGAATTTAGACACTCCCGGGAGCAAATACATTTCCTGCAAGCATGTAATTTAGAAAAGACGCATCTGTATTTATGCAACCATTATATCATAGGACATTTTTTGCAAATGAAAATAAAATGTACGAGGCAAAATGTGACTGAAGATCTGATTTTATTAATTTTGTGCGCCCTGAACTGGCAAATACAATTAAAGAAACAAATCCCCTGAAATGAGGAGATTGTTACAAATTGACAAACAAAAAGATGCTGGCAATGTTGATGATGCTTCAGTGCGCTTCCCTTTTGCTATGACTCGTATGACATCGACGTTCTTCTCATCCCGCTTTTTGAAGAAGGCTGATTCTGACCGATGCTCTAACCTTTTGAAACTTGCCACGTTGTAAGTGATATAGACGAATCTGGAATGCAGTTGTTCGCTTATTCCCTTATTTTGCGTGGATCGCCCTTTCGGGTTTTCAATCCACCGGGATACCCATTTTTTCCTGAGCCGTCCAATGTGGCTTTTCAACTCAGCGGGTGTACATTTTTTTTATTTTCCCTTATTTTTGCCCGAGTCTTTTATTCTGTTTTTGACTCGCCGGGATGCCCTATTTTTGCCTGGACTTACATTCTGTTTTTATGTCCAGCGGGTCATTTTATGCAAAGTACTTTTTAACTGCATCTGAATTCACAGGGGATAGGAAGTCTCCACCATCCATAGTACTGAGCATCAGTGCTCCGCCAGAGAAAACTTTTTTTACTATGAACGGACCATCGTAATTTGGAGTCCACTTGCCCCTGTGGTCTGTATGAGGAGGGAGGAGTCTTTTTAGCACAAGATCTCCTACTTGGTACTCTCGAAGCCTGACTTTCTGATCGAAGGCTTTCTTCATTCTTTTCTGATATTGTTGCCCATGGCAAATTGCAGCTAAACTCTTCTCTTCAATCAGACTCAGCTGTTCGTATCGGGATCGGACCCATTCTGCTTCGTTCAGCTTAACATCCATCAATACCCGCAAGGAGGGTAATTCAACTTCGACAGGTAGGACCGCTTCCATACCATACACAAGCTGATACGATGTTGCCCCTGTGGATGTTCTGATTGATGTGTGGTACCCATGCAAGGCAAATGGCAGCATTTCATGCCATTCTTTGTATGTGACCACCATCTTTTGCACAATAATCTTGATATTCTTGTTAGCTGCCTCAACAGCGCCATTCATCTTTGGCCTGTAAGGAGAAGAATTGTGGTGTTAGATCTTGAAGTCCCGACATAGTTCTGCCATCATTTTGTTGTTCAAGTTGGAACCATTATCAGTAATGATTCGCTCAGGCACTCCATATCGACAGATGATGTCTCTCTTCAGAAATCGGGCTACCACTTGCCTAGTGACATTTGCATAGGAAGCAGCTTTAACCCACTTGGTAAAAAAGTCAATGGCTACCAGGATGAATCTGTGGCCATTTGAAGCAGTCAGTTCAATCTTGCCAATCATATCAATGCCCCACATGGCAAAGGGCCAAGGTGAAGACATTACATTTAAAGGATTTTGAGGCACATGCACCTTATCTGCATAAATCTGGCATTTATGGCACTTCCTGGCATAAGCACAACAGTCAGTGTCCATTGTGATCCAGTAATAGCCTGATCTTAACAACTTTTTAGCCATAGCATGCCCTCCAGCATGGGTACCAAAAGATCCTTCGTGCACCTCGTGCATCAACAAGTCTGCCTCTGCTTTATCAACACATCTGAGAAGTATCATATCAAAGTTTCTCTTGTACAAGGAACCATCAGCATTCAGGAAGAAACTACCAGCTAGCCTTCTTAATGTCTTCTTGTCATTGGATGATGCCCCAGGTGGGTATGTTTGATCCTCCAAGAAGCATTTGATGTCATAGAATTAAGGCTTATCATCTTTAGCAAGGTTTGCAGTGAATACGTATGCAGGTCTGTCAAGCCTGGACACTGAAATCCGAGGTACAAAGTTGGCAGCTTGGACTTTGATCATGGATGAAATAGTAGCCAGAGCATCTGCAAACTGATTTTCATCTCGAGGGATATACTCAAGCTCGACTGTTGTGAAGAAAGTCAGTAATCTCCTCGTATAATCCCGGTATGGAATCAGATGCTCCTGGTGAGTATACCATTTGTCGTTGGTTTGATTGATTACTAAAGCTAAATCTCCGAATACAGTTAAAGTCTTGATCCTGAGGTCAATGGCTTCCTCAAGACCCATAATACAAGCTTCGTATTCAGCTTAGTTGTTAGTGCAGTTAAAGGTGAGTTTTGCCGAGAAAGGCATGTGAACTCCCTTAGATGTAATGAGTACTGCACCAACACCACGACCATTCATATTAACAGCCCCATCAAACATCATAGTCCATTCTTCTTCCGGGTCAGGCCCTTCAGTGTGAATAGGCTCTTCATGGTCTTTTGCTTTTATGAACATGATGTCTTCATCAGGGAAGTCAAATCTCATAGGCTAGTAATCATCAATGGGTTGCTCAGCAAGATAATCAGACAATACACTGCCTTTGATGGCTTTCTGAGATGTGTACTGAATGTCGTATTCTGTGAGAATCATTTGCCATCTTGCAACCCGCCCGGTAAGCGCTGGCTTCTCAAATATGTAATTAACTGGGTCCATCTTTGAAATCAATAAGGTAGTGTGGGTCAACATATACTGCCTTAGTCGGCGAGCAGCCCACGCTAAAGCATAACAAGTTTTCTCGAGTAGTGAATAACGTTGTTCATAGTCGGTAAACGTTTTGCTTAGGTAGTAAATTACATACTCTTTTCGACCAGACTCGTCATGCTGGCCCAGCACACACCCCATTGACTCTTCTAATACTGTCAAGTACATTATTAGAGGTCTTCCTTCAACTGGAGGCATAAGGATTGGAGGCTCTTGTAAGTATTCCTTGATTTTGTCATAAGCCATTTGGCAGTCTTCATTCCACCTGACCGTTTGTTCTTTTCTCAACAACTTGAACAAAGGCTCACAGGTTGTTGTAAGGTGAGATATGAACCGTGAAATGTAGTTCAATCTACCCAAGAACCCCCGAACTTCCTTTTCAGTCTTTGGTGCAGGCATTTCTTGAATGGCTTTGACTTTGTCAGGGTCAACTTCAATCCCTTTCTCACTTACAATAAATCCCAACAGCTTACCGGATCGCACCCCGAATGTACATTTGTTGGGGTTTAACTTCAATTGGTATTTCCTCAGACGCTTGAATAGCTTCAACAGATTCACCAGGTGGTCTCCTTCTGTGAGGGACTTGGCAATCATGTCATCCACATAACACTCAATTTCTTTATGGATCATGTCATGGAATAATGATACCATAGCCCGTTGATAAGTTGAACCAGCATTCTTCAGTCCGAACGACATCACCTTATAAGAAAATGTGCCCCAGGGTGTGATGAAAGTTGTCTTCTCCATGTCTTCAGGTGACATCTTGATCTGATTATATCCTGAAAATCCATCCATGAAGGAGAACACCGAGAACTGAGCCGTATTGTCGACCAATTCCATAATGTGAGGTAATGGGAAGTCATCTTTCGGGCTGGCTCTGTTCAGATCCCGGTAATCCACACACATCCTCACCTTGCCATCCTTCTTAGGCACAGGTACAATGTTAGCAACCCACGGCGGGTAACTAGTCACAGCAAGGAAACCGGCGTCCCACTGTTTTTGTACCTCTTCTTTTATCTTCATGGCCATATCTGGACGAGTACGACGCAACTTCTGTTTTACTGGCGGACAGTCTTCTTTCAGAGGCAACTTGTGCAAAACAATGTCGGTATCCAGACCCGGCATGTCTTGATAAGACCAAGCAAAAACATCTACATACTCCCGAAGCATGTCAATAAGTTGCTCTTTCACTGAATCTTGCAGGAAGGCCCCGATCCTAACTTCTTTCAAGTCTTCTTCTGTGCCAAGATTAACCATCTCAACTTCCTCCTGATGAGGAGTCATAACCTTCTCCTCTTGTCTTAACAACCTGGCTAGTTCTTTAGGTAGCTCATAATCTTCTTCAACCCCTTCATCGGCTTGATTAATCGGATTGTCAAAGTCATACGAAGTCATAGCAGTGTCGTTGTCGGTGCAGTCTGGAGGGCACTCTCTGCAAGGGTTGAGATTGGTTCATTTTAGTGATTAGTTTTATCTTGTTTAGAAAAAAGTGAAGATGAAGTTATTATTTTGAAAAACATTGCCATTTTATTTTTGTACAAAAAATGAAAAATGAAAAACAGTGAGCGGAAAAGAAATGACTCATTTGCAAAAGATGTCCTGATATTCATTAATTGATCGTTGTCGCTCCCACCAAAATGACACCTGGTCAGAAGGGGTACAGACGTGAACGGTCGGAGAAAGAGAAAGGAATGAATAGAGTCGCCAGCTAGGCATTTTTATCCCGAAGGAAAGGTAATGCTGCATAAACCTAGAAACAATGGATAAGACGGTTGCGAACCAGAGAGACTGAGAAAGGGGGTTGGTTACAACCTGGGAAGGTGTTAGCACCCAGATTGTCCGCCGTACTCGACGGGATCCACGCTTAAAAGGTTTATGTTTTAAAGGGGTAGTGTCAGTGCAATCTGTGTATCAAATCTGGAAAGAATGCAAGTGTCAGTGTAAAGGAATATGGAGTGTATTTGAGAAATGTCAGTATAAGAACAAGAATGGAGTGCTCAAGATCATGACGCTAAAAGAATAAAGCTGGAAAGAGGGGGGATATACAGAGACTTTTGTTCGATAACTGTTAAGTTATGCCTACGTATCCTCTCGTGCAATGAGGAAGTTAGAACACCGTAGTTCGACTCAAAGAGACTGAAAGATAAATTGACTTGTGAACTGCTTACTTGTATATACTCAAGTGTATGACTTGTCTGGCTCAGGTGCAAACTGTCTTGCATTAGAAGGAAGAAGCAAGTTCTCGTTTGTGAATGAATGAGATGAGAAAAGAATCCCGGAGGAGACGATTATTGTTTGATTTTTTGTGAGTTTTCAGTCTTTTATCGCTTTTGAAAGTGTGTCAAAAGTTAATGAGCTTAAGCCTAAACCAATGGATTTAGTAAACTCATCACATCCTCCCTCTGATTAGGGGTAATGAGAATACCTTAAGTGTGAAGTCAGCATCTCACACTTAATTACCATGATGTAGGATTAAGATCATTAACCTACTTGTGATTATTTAGATGTTTTGGTTATTTTTGTTTAGTGTTAATTAATGAGATTAAGCCATAATCAAGGATTTAATGGACTCATTACACCATCCTAATAGAAGGATAATAGATGAGAACATTTAAGCTGAGGAAGATACCTCAACTTAATCCATGATTAGGGATTAACCTCATGACAAAACAAAGCCTTTATTAAATGGATTTTAGTTGATGGTAAGATTAATAAGTGGATTTTATGATTTGTAAGACAACTTGAGGAGGACTTGTCCATTAACACTAGGGTTAGTCCTTCTTAACCAATTAAGGAAGAATTAGAACCCTAATGCAAGGCCCAAGTTACCAGCTTGATGTCTTAGTGGTTATTAAGTGAATTGATTAAAGGATTTAAACACATTAAGGGTTTGACACTTAGGATTAAAGTTATACACTCCATCCTAATAGAAGGATGCAGGCATAAGCTTAATCACAAAGCCTTAAAACCTTTAGGGTTTAGTCCTTGATTATGAGATGAGAAGAGAAAACTCAAAGAGACACAAAGGTAAAAGCTAAATGGGGGGACTAATCAAAACCCTAATTGTTATCATGCTTGGAAGTCCTAGGGTTTGTGAGGCTCAAGAGAAAGGTCTTCAAAGAGCCACCAAGGAGAGAAACAGATGAAAGGAGCAAGAAGCAGGGAGAAGCAAAACAACTTGCTTCACTTAAGAAGACAAGTTGCTTGAAGAGAGAAAGTAAGATGAACAAGAATGAGCAAGCTCAATCCCATACACATACAAAATGCAGCAAATGGATTATGAAGGAGATGAGAGGAGAATGTGAGAAGTGAAGGCAAATTCACTTCTCAAAGAACTTACCACCTGAAATGTTAGCATAAGAAATGAAATGCAATGCAAATGAGATGGAATGTCATGATGCAAAACAAAACCAGAAGCAAAAGTATGATGTCAATGATGCTAAGAGATGATATAAACACATGACAAGAGATGAGAATGATCAATCAAGCATAAGGATGCAAATGAAGCATGTATTGAACCATGAACATACATGAAAAGTTATGAAATGTAATGGACATATAACATGGAAAAGGAAAGATGCAATGATCAAACATGATTCTAACATGTCCTAAGATGTATTATGAATCAAATGGATGCATAAAATGTAATGGCAAGTCATGGTATGCAAGAAAATGGAAGATGGATGCAAAGGAAGGCATAAATTAAGGTTTATGATCAACACACAAAGCAAAATCCAAAATCAGAAGCAAGAGACATGATAAAAATTTGAAAATGCAACCAAAGGAACCCTAAACCTATACAAACTCACTGCCCAAAGGAGGGGAACCAATTCTTAACCTAGTTAAAGTTGTGAATTTCCTAAGATTGCTAGGGTTTTAAGGTACCTTGTCAAGAAAAATGTCAAACAAATTGAAAATGCAAGATCAATTCAAACCAATTTTATCCTATAAACAACATGCTATACAAGATGCAATGCAAAAAGAATCATCATCCAACTCTCAATGGCTAGGCAGAAATGATTTTTTAAAGTTTGGAATCAAAATATTACCTCAAAATGAATTTAATTCCTTTGAAAATGATCAATAGGCATCAAGAACAACAAAGAAATTTGGTTTAAGGGTTGGATAATGTTTCTAAATGTTCCTAAATGCAACATGATTTTTTTTGTGATTTTTAAATACCTAAATGTATTTTTAATTAATTAATTTTCATTAACTAATTAAAAATAAACATTTAAATGATTTAAAAATAATTTTTAATGCGAAAAATAAAAATAAAAATATTTTTGTGTTCTGAAAATTCATGAAACCTTGGACAAAAATTTTCATAATTTTTTAATGACTTTAGCTATTTTAAAATAAATGTGCAAAACAAATGAAATAAAATGAAATAAAAATACAAATAAAGAGAAAGTCAACGCATCCTGAGGCTGAGATTTGAACCTAGGGCGCGGGAATTGACTGGCGCCAGATCTAAGGGTTGTAATTCAAACTGGGTGGATTTTAATTAAACCTGATTAATTAAATTAATAAATTAGGATTAGGGCATAATGATGAGATCCTGGCCACACGTTTGCGCGCAAGTCAACCAAAGTCCATAGAATCAAGGGTCCACATTCAAAGTTCATTAATTGCACAGATTAGGGTTAATGAGTTTCAGGTGGCCGGAGAAGACTTCCGGTCGTCTTCTCCGGCGAGACCTCCAACCTATCTCTCTCAAAACCTCACTAAATCATGCCAAAATCTCCAGATCAACTCAATTAAACATCCTAAAAAACAATCCAGCAACAAAACTCATTTCTTTTTCATGAATCATGATGAACAAACAAAAATCAAATTTACGGGCAAAGTTTCAAACAGATCATACATGCTCATTTTTGCATCATTTTCAAAAATTCAAAGCTCATTGCATTCAGGGAAACATGTAGATCATTTTAGTAACTTAAAACAAGGTTTCTGGAAAAAATAAATTTCGAAGCTACCTGAAGTGAAGCTTTAAGTTTGGGGCTTTCAGGCTGCCTCCTTGCTTCAAAGCTTCTCCAATGGACCACCTGAAGATGCTTTGAGGTTTAGTTTGATTGGGAAGTGGCTGATTTGTGAGATTGATCAAGTTTTGTTCAGTGAGGGAGAGAAATCGTGTTTCAGTTTGAGGAGGTTTCAGGGATGAATGAGGGCAGGGAAATGATCAGGGGAGTATGCTGAGATGTTTTGTGAAGTTTGTTTGAAGAATGGTTGAGTGAGCTGAGAGATTCGAATGGTTTTGCAAGTTGGAAGATTTTTGATAACTATGGCTTGGAGGGTGCTTCAGCATGAGTTGTTGTTTGTTATGGCTTGCCTTTGGTCCACTTATCACTCATGGATAGGTCTATGGAGTGGTTGTGCCATATGGTGATTGGTATGGGTCTTTTGCAAAAAAGTCAAGCTTTGTGTAAGAGAGGTATGGGCTCATAGTTAGCCAAGGACAAGAGGGGTGTCTTGCGCAGAAAGAAGTGAGGAGGGCCATAAGATCAATTTTGAAACCAGCCAGCAAATGGATTAGGGTTTGAAGGACATTTTGCAACTTTGTTCCACTTTACCCCTTTTGAAATTTCATGATCCACAAGCCATGAAAATGAGTAAACTTTTGATGCAATCTGATCCTTAGGCCTTGGTTTATGTTTGTACAAAGATTAGAAGTCCATTTGATAGCACAATTTGTCTTGGCAAGTGGTTTTGCAACTTTGCCTCTTTGGTACATAACTTGAAATTATCTGATTTTTCCCAACTTTGACAAGCCATAACTTTTGATCCAAAATGAATTAGAATGAGATCTTGTACTTTTTGAAAAGGGAATGATCCATTCTACAACTTTCATGACCAAAGTTTTCCCATTTGAAGCATTTTTGAATCAAAAAGAAGGGGTTGAAAAAGTTTCCCAAAATGGCAATTTTCAATACAAGTCATTTTCCCAAAAAGTCAACTTTGCAAATGGCTTGAAATTATTTAACTTTGTGAACTTCCAACATCTTCTATGATCAAATAAAGATCATACACAATCAAAATGATGAAGAACACCCCTTGGTTGGGTCATTGGGGGTCTCAGATGCCCTAATTTTGCACTGACTTGCTCAAGAAGTCAACTCTTGATTAGATGCCTTCCCCATGGAATTTCTTCATGAAAATTGATATGCATGATCCCTATACCATATAGAGACCAATAGAAACAAGAATGACCAAAAAAATTGGAGTTATGGCCTTTGAAACCAAAACCCTAATTCTAGGTCATCTGTGCAGTTAAACTTGGCTCTGCTTCCATACCATTCTCAATTCTTGTGATTCTTTGGCTTCTTTGATCTTGAGAGGATATAATATGATGCTTGAACACACATGGACCCCTTTGAAGTGATTGAAAACCTTTGGAGTGGCTCTAGAAGCTCTTGGATTGCTCAGATCACAAACCCTAGGTGCAGATGACTTAGAAGCTATGCAGTGGATCAAAAATGTGGTATGAGATGCTATGATTGAACTTATGCATATGAAGATATCACAAGCCCTGGTGTGAATGGGTGAGGGCAAATTTGGGGTGTTTACAGCTGCCCCTATTCAAACATGAGTTAGCTGTGCAGGATGTAAGCAACGACTTAACAGGAAAACCAGATAACTTGTGATTGAATACCAAAGACAGTCCAAAATTTGCACTCACAGAATGAAGAAGAAAAGGGATATAGATTGTAAAAGAAAAATAAAGCATAATTATAAAGTGCGGGTGACGGAGGACGACCGTCGAGCAGAGGACGACTGCTGGGGAATAGCAATGACGGGGACGGCCGACATGCTGGGGATATAAGGGATTATGATGGGGACGACCATCAAGCAAAGCTATAAGACTTTCTGGGGATTATAGGTAAATGAAATAAATGATGAGGTACGGTCATCAAAGGTGAAGGACGATCACCTAGCAGGGGACGGCTGCTCTGTTGGGGATAAGATGAGGGACGGTCATCTAAGGTGAAGGACGATCACCTGGCAAGGTACGGTTGCCAAAAGGTATCACGAAATAGGACGGATGTCGAATAAAAAGGTCGACGATGGGGACGGCCATCGGATAAGCATGATGAAGGACGATCATCAAGAGGTGAAGGACGATCACCTAGCAGGGTGCGGCTGCTCTGAGGGTATATCACGACATAGGACGAATGTCAAATAACAAGATCAACGATGGGGATGGCCATCGGATAAAATGATGAAGGACGATCATCAAGAGGTGAAGGACGATCACATAGCAGGGGACGGCTGCTAAAAAACACGACATAGGACGAATGTCGGATAGAAAAGGGTTCCAATAATGGAGAATCCGCTGGGGAAAGGATGAGGGACGGTCATCAAAACGGTGAAGGACGATCACCTGGCAGGGTACGGCTGCCGCAGAGATATCATGACATAGGACGAATGTCAGATAGAAAGGAAATAGTTTGACAAGTTTTGTTGGGGATTTTGCTGGGGAAAGGTAAACACGGACGAGTGTCTACATCCAAGAAATGAGAGGTACAATTGTTTGGGTACTGCGTATAGACTAAAGATGCGGACGAGCATTCTTAAGACTATGATACGGACGAGTATCAGATAGAAACAAAATTGACACATGTTCAGAGATGATGATACGGACGAGTATCAACTGGTTAACAAAGAACACGGACGAGTATTGATTCTGCGGGGACTCTCCTGGGGAATAATAGACACAGACGAGTGTCTATATTCAAGAAGACATAAGTGTTTGACACGGTATATAGATTAAAGATGCGGACGAGCATCCTTAAGACTATGATACAGACGAGTATCAGGTTGAAACAAACGCTTGACGCATGCTCAAAGATGATGATACGGACAAGTACCAACTAGTTAACAAAGAACACATATGAGTGTCGAATCTGAGGGGGTATAAGTGGTGTATACAAGATACGGACGAGTATCTGTATGAGTGAAAACAGGAGTAATAAGTATGAGCGGTGTACACAAGTGTTTAACTTGCTGGGGAGAGTGCGACACAGCCGAGTGTCGGAGAAAGTGTATTATAAACAAATATATGATTTACAAGGTGTTTAGGTAACTATGCCAGGGAAGGTGACATGGACGGGTGTCAGGGAATTTGTATAGATATGTATTTGTGAGTGCAAAGGGGACGCTTTGGCTTTCTTCTGAGGATATGACACGGACGGGTGTCGGGAGGTATCTGTAATGTATAAGTGTCTGTTTGTAAAGAAAGCTCGGGCGACTTTACTGGGAAATTATGACACGGACGAGTGCCAAAGGAGTGTGTATCTGTACTTATGAGTGTAAGGTAAATGCTTTAGCTTTCTGCTGGGAAATTTGGAGAGTTCTCCGTATATTGCTGACAGATTGCTAGTATTCACAAGTGTTCGATTCGGAACAAGGCTTATGATTATGCAATATGTTTGATTTTTGCTGTAATGCTCCGTTTTAGACAGAATGCTACGTTCTGTGGGGAAAATATGATGCGAATGCTATGATTATGCGAAGGGGTAACCATCCGGGATTCGGATCCCGCTGCTGCGAAGATCTCTGGCTGATCTGCTTGAAATGGACATCCCAGCTGGGGATAAGATCATTGATAGATCTGATGAGATGCATCTGCTTGGAGGAAATAGGTCATCGATAGACCTATCCTTGAAATGGGGGACCCAGCTGGGGTTTGTAGAAGATTCCTTCACTCTGTTGTGTTTTCTTCACATGTTGCTCTTCCGGGTAGAGGTTGACACTCGGTGGGGAGATGGTTCCCTGACTTTTGTACTTGGCTGAGGAGGGAAAAACAAATGGCAACTCAGCTGGGGAGAAAGCATCTCCGGTGCTAATTGTGAGATGGACTGAGTAGGTAATGATTTTCCAGCTTGCTGGGGTGAAGCTTTCGTGCCCCATTTTGTGCTTTGGATACCTGCAATCTTGAAAAGACAGAAAACGCACAAGTAATCCCGAGGTATCCCTTACCAGATTCCATCCTAAGAGTTTAGACACCCCGGGGGTAAGTATATTTCCTGCAAGCACGTATTTTTATTTTTATTTTTAGAAGAGAAACATCTGTATTTATGCAATCAGTATCTTAGAGACATCGGACATTTTGCAAACGAGAATGGAATGTATAAGACGAAACATGACTGAAAATATGATTTTATTAATTCATGTGCCCTGAATCGGCAAGATACAGTCAAAGAAACAAATCTCCTAAAATGAGGAGATTGTTACAAATTGAGAAACAAAAGGTATTGGCAATTTTGATGACGCTTCAGGGAGCTTCCCTTTGCTATGACTCGTATGACATTTGACGTTCTTCTCATCTTGCTTTCTGAAGAAGGCTGATTCTGACCGGCGCTTGACCCTTCCGAAGCTTACCAAGTGATACAGATGAATTCAGGATGCAATTGTTCGCTTATTCCCTTATTTTGCATGGATCGCCCTTTTGGGTTTTCAATCCATCGGGATACCCATTTTTGCCTGAGTTGTCCAATGCGGCTTTTCAACTCAGCGGGTGTACATTTTCTTATTTATTTTCCCATATTTTTTCCCGAGTCTCTTATTCTGTTTTTGACTCGCCGGGATGCCCTATATCTGCCTGGACTTACATTCTGTTTTTATGTCCAGCGGGTCATTTTTATGCGAAGTATTTTTTAACTGCATCTGAATTCACAGGGGACGGGAAGACTTCACCATCCATAGTGCTGAGCATGAGTGCTCCACCAGAGAAAACTTTCTTTACTACGAATGGCCCTTCATAGTTCGGAGTCCACTTGCCCCTGTGATCTGTATGAGGAGGGAGGAGTCTTTTCAACACAAGATCTCCTACTTGGTACTCTCGGAGCCTGACTTTCTGATCGAAGGCTTTCTTCATTCTTTTCTGATATAACTGCCCATGACAGATTGCAGCCAATCTCTTCTCTTCAATCAGGTCCAGCTGTTCGTACCGGGATCGGACCCACTCTGCTTCGTTCAATTTGACATCCATCAGCACCCGTAGGGAGGGTAATTCAACTTCAACAGATAGGACTGCTTCCATACCATACACAAGCTGATACGGTGTTGCCCCAGTGGATGTTCTGATTGACGTACGGTACCCATGTAAGGCGAATGGTAGCATCTTGTGCCAGTCTTTATAGGTGACTACCATCTTCTGCACAATCTTCTTGATATTCTTATTAGCTGCCTCCACTGCACCATTCATCTTTGGTCGGTAAGGAGAAGAATTGTGATGTTGTATTTTGAAGTCCCGACACAGTTCTGCGATCATTTTGTTGTTTAAGTTGGAACCATTGTCAGTAATGATCCGCTCGGGTACTCCATACCGACAGATGATGTCTCTCTTCAGAAATTGGGCTACCACTTGCCTTGTAACATTTGCATAGGAAGCTGCTTCAGCCCACTTGGTAAAATAGTCAATGGCTACCAGGATGAATCTGTGGCCATTTGAAGCAGTCGGTTCAATCTTGCCAATCATATCAATGCCCCACATGGCGAAGGGCCATGGTGAAGACTTCACATTCAGAGGATTGGGAGGCACATGCACTTTATCCGCGTAGATCTGACATTTATGGCATTTTCTGGCATAAGCACAACAGTCAGCATCCATTGTGATCCACTAATAACCTGATCTTAGCAATTTCTTGGCCATGACATGCCCTCCCGCATGGGTACCAAAGGATCCTTCGTGCACCTCGTGCATCAACAAGTCCGCTTCGGTTCCATCAACGCATCTAAGAAGTACCATATCAAAGTTTCTCTTGTACAGGGAACCATCAGTATTCAGGAAGAAACTACCAGCTAACCTTCTTAATGTCTTCTTGTCATTGGAAGATGCCCCAGGTGGGTATGTTTGATCCTCCAAGAAGCATTTGATATCATGGAACCAAGGCTTATCATCTTTAACAAAATCTGCTGAGAACACATATGCTGGTCTGTCAAGTCTAGACACTGAAATCCAAGGTACAAAGTTGGCAGCTTGAACTTTGATCATGGATGAGATGGTGGCAAGAGTATCTGCAAATTGATTCTCGTCCCGAGGGATATACTCAAGCTTGACTGTTGTGAAGAAAGTCAATAACCTTCTTGTATAATCCCGGAAAGGTATCAGATGATCTTGGTGTGTGTACCATTTGTCGTTGGTTTGATTAATTACCAAAGCTGAATCTCCGAACACAGTCAAAGTTTTGATCCTGAGATCAATGGCTTCCTCAAGACCCATAATACAAGCTTCGTATTCAGCTTCGTTGTTAGTGCAGTTGAAGGTGAGCTTTGCCGAGAAAGGCATGTGAACTCCCTTAGGTGTAATGAGTACTGCACCAACACCACGACCATTCATGTTAACAGCCCCATCAAACATCATAGTCCATTCTTCTTCTGGGTCAGGCCCTTCAGTGTGAACAGGCTCTTCATGATCTTTTGCTTTTATGAACATGATGTCTTCATCGGGGAATTCAAATCTCATAGGCTGGTAATCATCAATGGGTTGCTCAGCAAGATAATCAGACAATACACTGCCCTTGATGGCTTTCTGAGATGTGTATTGGATGTCGTATTCTGTGAGGATCATTTGCCATCTTGCAACCCATCCGGTAAGTGCTGGCTTCTCAAAAATGTACTTAACTGGGTCCATCTTCGAGATCAATAAAGTAGTGTGGGTCAACATATACTGTCTCAGTCGGCGAGCAGCCCACGCTAAAGCACAGCAAGTTTTCTCGAGCAGTGAATAACGTTGTTCACAGTCGGTAAACTTTTTGCTCAGGTAGTAAATTGCATACTCTTTTCGACCAGACTCGTCATGCTGGCCCAACACACACCTCATTGACTCTTCTAATACTGTCAAGTACATTATTAGAGGTCTTCCTTCAACTGGAGGCATAAGGATTGGAGGCTTTTGTAAATATTCCTTGATTTTGTCAAAAGCCCTTTGGCAGTCTTCATTCCACCTGACTGTTTGTTCTTTTCTTAGCAGCTTGAACAAAGGCTCGCAGGTTGCTGTAAGGTGAGATATGAACCGTGAAATGTAGTTCAATCTACCTAAGAAACCCCGAACTTCTTTCTCAGTTTTCGGTGCAGGCATTTCTTGAATGGCTTTGACTTTATCAGGGTCAACTTCAATCCTTTTCTCACTTACAATAAATCCCAGCAACTTACCGGATCGTACCCCGAATGTGCACTTGTTGGGGTTTAATTTCAATTGGTACTTCCTCAGACGCTTGAATAGCTTCAACAGATTTACCAGGTGGTCTTCTTCCGTGAGGGACTTGGCAATCATGTCATCCACATAACATTCAATTTCGTTATGGATCATGTCGTGGAATAATGTTACCATAGCCCGTTGATACGTTGCACCAACATTCTTCAATCCGAATGGCATCACTTTGTAACAGAATGTGCCCCAAGGTGTAATGAAAGTTGTCTTCTCCATGTCTTCAGGTGACATTTTGATCTGATTGTATCCGGAAAATCCGTCCATGAAGGAGAACACCGAGAACTGAGCCGTATTATCCACCAATACATTAATGTGAGGTAAAGGGAAATCATCTTTCGGGCTGGCTCTGTTCAGATCCCGGTAGTCCACACACATCCTCACCTTGCCATCTTTCTTAGGTACAGGTACAATATTAGCAACCCACAGCGGATAGCTAGTTACAGCAAGGAACCCGGCGTCCCACTGCTTTTGTACCTCTTTTTTGATCTTCATTGCCATATCTGGGCGAGTACGGCGCAATTTCTGTTTAACCGGTTGGCAGTCCTCTTTTAAAGGCAACTTGTGCATGACAATGTCGGTGTCCAACCCTGGCATATCCTGATAAGACCAAGCAAAGACATCTACATATTCTCGAAGCATATCAATCAGTTGTTCTTTCACTGAGTCTTGTAGGCAGGCCCCGATCTTAACTTCTTTCACATCTTCTTCCGTACCAAGGTTAACTGTTTCGACCTCCTCCTGATGAGGGGTGATAACCTTCTCCTCTTTCTTTAACAACCTGGCTAGCTCTTTAGGAAGCTCATAATCTTCTTCAACCCCTTCATCAGTTTGATTGATTGGATTGTCAAAGTCATACGAAGCCATAGCAGTGTTGTTGTCGGTGCGATCTGAATGGCACTCTCTGCAAGGGTTTAGATTGTTCATTTTAGTGATTGATTTTAATCTTTGTTAAGAAAAAGTGAAATGAAGTTATCATTTTGGAAAACATTGCCATTTTATTTTTGTACAAAAAGAAAAATGAAAAAAAGTGAGCAGAAAAGAAAAAAGACTCATTTGCAAAAGATGTCTGATATTCATTGATTGATCTGTTTGCACAAAATTACAAGATGGCCCGATTACAAAATGAGTCTTGTCATCTTGGGCAAGATGCAAGACTTGATGCATGCTTAAAAATACAGGAAATAATAATTACTCTGCAGGTGTAACCCTTATAATTTCCTGGGAAGACCAGTTTGAGATGCGGCTCCCCGGGATCCTTGGACGTATCCAGCTCTCCAGGTTGCGCTCATCTTCCGACTCATCTTCCAAGTTGTTCACAGCATCCGGGGTGAGCATCCCCCCGCTGACAAAGCTGGGCTTCTTAGCAGCCTCTGATTGATCTTGTTGAGTTGGTCTGTAACCCAACCCAAATCTGTCTTCCTTCTTTTCCACGGGCAGCAGCTTGCCCCAGCCTTGGGCAGTACCCTCTTCAACAACCTTCCTGGCTTGCTGATAAGATGTCATGGAGGTTCCTAGTACAGCAGATGCTTCATTAATGTTCAGGGCCTCAAACCCCTGGCTCATAGTTTCATGGATCTCTCCATCCATCTCAATGTACTTGTACGTAGCCAGATGGCTAACAAAGATATCTTCTTCACCACAGATGGTGATGATCTGGCCTTCCCACTCGAATTTCAGCTTCTGGTGAAGGGTAGACGTAACAGCGCACAGCGGCATGGATCCAAGGTCTACCCAACAAACAGTTGTAGGCCGACTGAATGTCCATCACATAGAAGGTAATTTTGAAGGTCTGCGGGCCAATCATCATAGGCAGATCAATCTCCCCTAGCACTGATCTTTTAGAGCCATCAAATGCTCTCACCACTAAATTACTTGGACGCAGTGCCAAGCCATCATACTCCAGCTTCACCAAGGCTTTCTTTGGTAGAACATTGAGTGAAGACCCAGTATCCACCAGTACATGAGATAGAACAGCACCCTTGCATTCTAGAGTGATGTGTAAAGCCTTGTTATGGTTACGTCCCTCAGTTGTTAAGTCAGCATTGGTAAAGCCTAGTCCATGACTGGTGTTGATATTTGCTACCACGGTTTCCAGCTGATTAACAGTGATCTCCTCTGGTACGTATGCTGCGTGCAGGACTTTCAATAATGCATTCCTGTGAGCTTCAGAACACATTAACAGGGATAATATGGAGATCTTTGAGGGAGTTTGGTGAAGCTGATCCACCACTTTGTAATCACTTCTCTTTATAATTCTCATAAACTCGTCTACATCTTGCTCAAAAGATGTCTTCTGAGTTTCTTTGATGATTGGTTCTTCAGATATCACACTCTTCCCCTTTGCTTTGGCAGCAACTTCTGCTTCGGCATTAGGTCTTTGCAATTGTGAGGCAAAAAGGCGTCCTCTTCTGGTGAAGCCTCCGCCTCCCCCAACATTATCAATTTGTGGAGAAGAGGTTGAAGAATCCAAAGTGATTTTCTCCCCGTTGCAGTAGAGGTCAGAGCCATAATGCCAGGGTATGACATTACTGCTTTCATATGGAACTGGTCCAGGCACCGTGATGGTAACTGGACTGACTGCTGTAGAGGAAGGTACTGAGATGGTGTGCGGATCGTAGTAAATGGTGACCGGTGACCTGGCAGGAGGTGCCACTGTTTGTTGTTGAAAGTTGTTATTTGGAGGAACACTTAACGGATCGTAGTAGATAGTGACTGCTGAGATATCTTCATTAATTTCTATTGGTGTTGTAGAAGATCCTGCTGAATAAATGGATGCTAATGTTGTAGAAGAAATGGTTGTTGACATCTGGTTTGCTGAAGTGATGGACGGAGCCATTGTTGATGATATTGATGAATTGGTAGGAATGATTGTTGTTGCAGTCGTAGAAGAGTCAGGAATTATTGCCAAAGGGATTGCTGGATTTGTAGGTGCCGATGTTGTGATCTGAAGTATACCACTTTTGATAAGACCATTTATGCCGCTTCTCAAGTTATCACACCCGTTGACTGAAATGTTGCAATACCCACAACCAAGTTCACACCCGGGGAACATCTGGCACTCCAGAAGCTGAGCTTTAATTTCGACCAGAGGTGTCCGAATCTGTCCGACACTGGTGATTAAGAAAGATGGCCTGTCTTCCTCAATGGCATTAATTCTTGGTCCTCCATGATTGGGCATGGGATTCTTGGTGACACTTGGAGGGGGTGTAAAGTTGAGGGCTTTAGAATCCACCAGGTCTTGTACCTTCATTTGTAAAGCCCTGCATTTCTCCGTATTGTGGCCAGGTGCATTGGAGTGGAAAGCACATCTGGCGTTGACATCATAATTTCTTGGAAGATTGGAGGGATCTGGTGGTGCCAATGTCCTTAATTCAACCAAGTTGAGTTTCAGGAGTTGTGGCAATAAGGCAGCATAAGGCATAGGGATAGGGTCAATCACCCTATTTGCCTGTGATGGTCTTTGCTGAAAGGGTCTTTGCTGATTGTTTTTACTGTTGTTGTAGGTCCTCTATGGTGGGTACTGAATTTGTTGCTGATACTGTGGTTGTTGTTATGGTTGATATGCTGGTTGCTGAGGAATAGGAGCTGGAATAGTGACAGCTGCCACTGACCTATGAACATACTGAGGTCTGCCCCTGCTGGCATGAATGGCATTTGTCTCACCGGTTCTTCTAGGTCCCACAAAAGGCTTCCTGGCATTACTGGATGAGCTAGCACCATTATCAGAAATCTTACCCATCTTCAGAAGGCTTTCAATTCTTTCTCCAGCTATAACTACGTCAGCGAAGCTGGTGGAAGAAAAGGCAGCTAGTCTATCAATATATGTTCCTTGCAGAGTGTTCATAAACATGTCAGCCATTTCTCTTTCCGACATGGGTGGCTGGACAGCAGCAGCAAGCTGTCTCCACCTCTGGGCATATTCCCTGAAGCTTTCTCTGGAGGATTGAGACATTCCCATCAGAAGGGTTCTGTTAGAAGCCATGTCCAGATTGTATTGGTACTGTCTGATGAAGGCTTCAGCTAGGTCCTTCCAGCATCTGATAGTAGCTCTGGTCAAGTGTGAATACCACTCCCTTGAGGCCCCAGTCAAACTATCTTCAAAATAGAACATCCACAGTTTTTCATCCATGGTGTATGCCTTAAGTCTCCCTAGGAAGGACTGTAAGTGAGTTCGTGGACAGGAAGTTCCATTGTACATCTCGAAGCACGGGGGTTTAAACTTGTGGGGAATCCTTACCCCATCCACTAACCCCATATCCATGACATCAAAACCTAGGGAATTTTGAGACTCCAGAGATCTCAACTTCTCGGTAATTTCATCAAACCTTCTATCATAGACTTCATCCCTAGCTCCCATTACAGTAAACTGCTCTTCTTTGGGGTCTTCCTGTAAGATTCTGCCTGCAGTAGTATTTCCTTGCACATTACCCGGGATGTTGACTTCCGAATGTCGATGAGGCCCATATACTGGTGGATTAACATGAGGCTGACCCCTTTCATTATTACTTGTTCCTCCAGTTCCCAGAGGAGGTTCCTCCGGGGTTTGTCTTTCTACCAATGCCCTCAACCTTTCTTGACTTTGGGCCAAGCCATTCATTACTTCCATGAACTGGGTCATTTGGTTTCTCATCTCCAACCTTTCATTAGCCATCTGAGTTCTGACCTCTGTCAGATCTTGCTGTACTTGATCCATCTGGATACCAGGAAGATTGTTACGAGTAGGATACCTGTGCGGACGGTTGAGAGGGAACACCCGACGACGAGCAATACTTCCTAAAGCACAACAGAGTTAGTAACAAACAAAACAAAAACCTACAAAACAGAACAAGAGTCAGTATGCAATGCAGTATGCTTATTTATTTTCCAAGGTATCCGGCTTGGCTCTTGGTTTTGACCTTTCCAGACCCTGGGGAAGATGCTTTGATGTTGCTTGAGAAAAGGAACCCAATAAAACAGAATAACAAATATATTACAAATGGTGCATAATACACAGTTTGTTTTTACAACACATGCCCCTGAGGGGTCAAAATACAACATAAAAGAAAAGTACATGAAATGGAGATGACAACAAGCAAAGAAGTCAAACATCTAATCCAAACTCATCCTCCTTAATCTCCTTCAAAAGTGCTTCAGTTACAGGACCAGCCGGATGCTCTGTAATGTTTCTGATGAGAAGGTTTCTGGTGGCAATAGCAGTGGTCAACTTCTTGTGCCTGTCTTGGTCCTTTGACCTCTTCACACCAGCCCTAAGCCTCAATTCTGACATTTCTTTCTGGGCTGCCAGCAAAGCCTCCTGTTGCTTCCTCTCATTGGCCTCTAACTGCTCAATCCTGTCTTGAGTCCTCTTATCTTCTTGAGTACGAGCTTCAGTGATCCTGACCCACCTAGCTTGACTTTCTTTCAGATAGAGATCAGTCCTAGCCTTCTGAAACTGGGCCTCTTTACAGGCATTCTTCAAAATTTGCTCCCCAGCTCTTGACTTCTTGATGTAGTCCTCTGCTTTCCCAATCTTGGCCAGATGTTCTACCTTAAGCTTCTCCAACCTCTCAATGTCTAGACGACCATCACTCCTCTCCCAGAGGGTCTTCTTTAGAGCTTGAGACAGATTCTCATTCCTCTCCTTCAGTTTCTCAAATTCTTCCAGGCTAATAGTGGCTGGTAGTGGTGTTGTGGATGGCCCAGGTGCATCCTCAATGGTGAAAGGCATCCCAGAAAGCTGAGCCCTTGCATGAGACCATTCATAGTACTGAGCTGAAGCCACATTATTGCATCTCCCAAGAATGGCCATCCCCTTGGTCTGGATGTTGTCCCAAGCCCAGGATGCTTGTCTGATAACAACTAGATTAGGTTTTATCTCACAATAAAGGGTTTCAGCCAAGTTCTGCACTCTAGGAGGGTGAACCAAAGCATAGCCTAACTGTCTCTTAAACAGCAAAGGGTTGTAGTTGATGCAACCCTTCACTCCTATCAGAGGTACATTGGGGAACTGTCCACAGCTAGTAATTATGTCCATGCCTTTGGTGCTCTGGGTGCACCATCTGATGTCATCTGAAGTCAGAGCAATAAGTCTCTTAGCCCAATTCTTCTGTTGGTGAGGATTCAGGAAGGCATCAGTCTTGGGTAAGTGTTTAAGCAGCCAGGTATGAAACAAAGGAGCACAACACCTCACCAACCTCCCTCTCTGCTTCTCATTCCTTTGGTGAACAGAATAATAGAAATCTCCCAGCAAGGTGGATACTGGGTTCCTCAAAAGGAAGAGATGAATAGCATTCTTGCTGATAAACTTGGGCTCATCTGCAAAAAGTATAACCCCATATATGCTGAGCGCTAACAATGCACAAACTGCCTTCCATTCTCCCAAGGAGGCCTTCAGGATGGCCTGAGAAGTCAAAAAGTCTAAGTGTAGGCCAGGGATCCCAGCCTTTGTTGTCATGTTCTGCTCAATCAAAATAGGTTCCAGGTACAGTGCTTTTTCCACATCTCCATTGCTGGGAAAAGTCATCTCAGGGTTGAAGGGGACACCACCCCTGACAGGTACTCCAATCAATGATGAGAACTCCTCCAGCAAAGGTCCCAGCTGAAAGTTCTGGAAAGTGAAGCATCTCAAAGGAGGGTCATAAAACTGTAGGCAAGTGTGGATCAAACTCCTCTGAGAAGGGTCCAATTCCATAACCATGTCAAGGATGCCTCCATAATGCTCTCTGAATAATGGGATGTGGTCTGGAGTGATAAGTGCCTGGACCTGCCTGATGCCAGTCAGCACAGGCTCAAAGAAATGATATGAAATGTTGCTCTTCTTGGGTGCCATGACTGCTGATTGAAGAGATGAAAACAAGTGCTGATGATGGAGACTGATACTGGAGGTGAGCCACTGATAGGCTGGTGATAAAAGTAGCTGAAGCAGGCAACTGATGAAGATAGCTGAAGCAGAAAACTGGTGAATAAAGGTCTATGCAGATGAAGGGGTCAAAACCAAGCCAGATAAAATGTGGATACCCTGAAAAACAAATAAGCAAATGTTAAATGATGCAAATGATGAGTATGCAAATGATATTCAAGGGTTTGTGATCAAGCTGGATCTGATTAAATGCCCTGGTATAAGTCCATGTATGTCTAAGAAGTCCAGATGGAGGTTCAAAAGTCCAGTAACCAAGGTGGGGGACTCAAATAAAAAGTCACATGTCCAGGGTTAAATCACAAGAACTGTCCAAAGTGAAGCATTCTTAAACAAAACAAGTATCAGGGTATGATGTGGTCAATGGTACCTGCAAACCTGCAAACCTGCAAACAGCCTAACCCCCTCACAGGTGATGCTCTAGAACAAGGATCCTCAGACTTGGATTAGTTATGAGAAGTGTAAACACTTCTAACCCGAAGGTACAGTGTTTACAATAACCATAAAAGATCCTCCTCTAATTCACCTCAGTTTTTGAAGGTCATAGTAAAGGTCATCCAGACTTAGCAGGCTTCCCAGATAGCCCTAGCACTACAGGAAATCCGTAGCACAGAGTTCTCAAGAAGAAACCCACATCTGAACCGTGTTTCATATTCCCGCACCAGACCGAAATGGAATGGGAAAGAACATAAACTACTCTAGCCTAGGTGTCACTTAGGTCCCAGGTATAGGACCTTAAACTCTCAATAGATCCCCACCCACCAAAGCAAAAACCAGATCCAGCCAGATGATAATATGACAGTATGATATATAAAGCTGTAAAGAAAGCAATAAATAACTGTACATAAAGCAGTAAATAAAGCAAATATACAAACACAAATAGCACATAACACCCCAGTAAACACAAATCAAACAAGTGCTAGGAGGAACCCACAAAAAGAACCAGAAGCCTTGGTTATAGTATAAGGGTCCCCAGCAGAGTCGCCAAGCTGTCGCTCCCACCAAAATGACACCTGGTCAGAAGGGGTACAAACGCGAACGGTCGGCGAAAGAGAAAGGAATGACTATAGTCGCCAACTAGTCATTTTTATCCCGAAGGAAAGGTAATGTTGCATAAACCTAGAAAAGATGGATAAGACGGTTGCGAACCAGAGAGACTGAGAAAGGGGGTTGGTTACAACCTGGGAAGGTGTTAGCACCCAGATTGTCCACCGTACTCGACGGGATCCACGCTTAAAAGGTTTATGTTTTAAAGGGGTAGTGTCAGTGCAATCTGTGTATCAAAGCTGGAAAGAATGCAAGTGTCAGTGTAAAGGAATGTGGAGTGTATATGAGAAATGTCAATATAAGAACAAGAATGGAGTGCTCAAGATCATGAGGCTAAAAGAATAAAGCTGGAAAGAGGGGGGATATACAAAGACTTTTGTTCGATAACTGTTAAGTTATGCCTACGTATCCTCTCGTGCAATGAGGAAGTCAGAACACCGTAGTTCGACTCAAAGAGACTGAAAGATAAATTGACTTGTGAACTGCTTACTTGTCTATACTCAAGTGTATGACCTGTCTGGCTCAGGTGCAAACTGTCTTGCATTAGACGGAAGAAGCAAGTTCTCGTTTGGGAATGAATGAGATGAGAAAAGAATCCCGGAGGAGACGATTATTGTTTGTTTTTTTGTGAGTTTTCAGTCTTTTATCGCTTTTGAAAGTGTGTCATAAGTTAATGAGCTTAAGCCTAAACCAATGGATTTAGTAAACTCATCACATCCTCCCTCTGATTAGGGGTAATGATAATACCTTAAGTGTGAAGTCAGCATCTCACACTTAATTACCATGATGTAGGATTAAGATCATTAACCTACTTGTGATTATTTAGATGTTTTGGTTATTTTTGTTTAGTGTTAAGTAATGAGATTAAGCCATAATCATGGATTTAATGGACTCATTACACCATCCTAATAGAAGGATAATAGATGAGAACATTTAAGTTGAGGAAGATACCTCAACTTAATCCATGATTAGGGATTAACCTCATGACAAAACAAAGCCTTTATTAAATGGATTTTAGTTGATGGTAAGATTAAGAAGTGGATTTTATGATTTGTAAGACAACTTGAGGAGGACTTGTCCATTAACACTAGGGTTAGTCCTTCTTAACCAATTAAGGAAGAATTAGAACCCTAATGCAAGGCCCAAGTTACAAGCTTGATGTCTTAGTGGTTATTAAGTGAATTGATTAAAGGATTTAAACACATTAAGGGTTTGACACTTAGGATTAAAGTTATACACTCCATCCTAATAGAAGGATGCAGGCATAAGCTTAATCACAAAGCCTTAAAACCTTTAGGGTTTAGTCCTTGATTATGAGATGAGAAGAGAAAACTCAAAGAGACACAAAGGTAAAAGCTAAATGGGGGGACTAATCAAAACCCTAATTGTTATCATGCTTGGAAGTCCTAGGGTTTGTGAGGCTCAAGAGAAAGGTCTTCAAAGAGCCACCAAGGAGAGAAACAAATGAAAGGAGCAAGAAGCAGGGAGAAGCAAAACAACTTGCTTCACTTAAGAAGACAAGTTGCTTGAAGAGAGAAAGTAAGATGAATAAGAATGAGCAAGCTCAATCCAATACACATACAAAATGCAGCAAATGGATTATGAAGGAGATGAGAGGAGAATGTGAGAAGTGAAGGCAAATTCACTTCTCAAAGAACTTACCACCTGAAATGTTAGCATAAGAAATGAAATGCAATGCAAATGAGATGGAATGTCATGATGCAAAACAAAACCAGAAGCAAAAGTATGATGTCAATGATGCTAAGAGATGATACAAACACATGACATGAGATGAGAATGATCAATCAAGCATAAGGATGCAAATGAAGCATGTATTGAACCATGAACATACATGAAAAGTTATGAAATGTAATGGACATACAACATGGCAAATGAAAGATGCAATGATCAAACATGATTCTAACATGTCCTAAGATGTATTATGAATCAAATGGATGCACAAAATGTCATGGCAAGTCATGGTATGCAAGCAAATGGAAGATGGATGCAAAGGAAGGCATAAATTAGGGTTTATGATCAACACACAAAGCAAAATCCAAAATCAGAAGCAAGAGACATGATAAAAATTTGAAAATGCAACCAAAGTAACCCTAAACCTATACAAACTCACTGCCCAAAGGAGGGGAACCAATTCTTAACCTAGTGAAAGTTGTGAATTTCCTAAGATTGCTAGGGTTTTAAGGTACCTTGTCAAGAAAAATGTCAAACAAATTGAAAATGCAAGATCAATTCAAACCAATTTTATCCTATAAACTACATGCTATACAAGATGCAATGCAAAAAGAATCATCATCCAACTCTCAATGGCTAGGTAGAAATGATTTTTTAAAGTTTGAATCAAAATATTACCTCAAAATGAATTTAATTCCTTTGAAAATGATCAATAGGCATCAAGAACAACAATGAAATTTGGTTTGAGGGTTGGACAATGTTTCTAAATGTTCCTAAATGCAACATGAATTTTTTTGTGATTTTTAATTAATTAATTTTCATTAACTAATTAAAAATAAACATTTAAATGATTTAAAAATAATTTTTAATGCGAAAAATAAAAATAAAAATATTTTTGTGTTCTGAAAATTCATGAAACCTTGGACAAAAATTTTCATAATTTTTTAATGACTTTAGCTATTTTAAAATAAATGTGCAAAACAAATGAAATAAAAATACAAATAAAGAGAAAGTCAACGCATCCTGAGGCTGAGATTTGAACCTAGGGCGCGGGAATTGACTGGCGCCAGATCTAAGGGTTGTAATTCAAATTGGGTGGATTTTAATTAAACCTGATTAATTAAATTAATAAATTAGGATTAGGGCATAATGATGAGATCCTGGCCACACGTTTGCGCGCAAGTCAACCAAAGTCCACAGAATCAAGGGTCCACATTCAAAGTTCATTAATTGCACAGATTAGGGTTAATGAGTTTCAGGTGGCCGGAGAAGACTTCCGGTCGTCTTCTCCGGCGAGACCTCCAACCTATCTCTCTCAAAATCTCACTAAATCATGTCAAAATCTCCAGATCAACTCAACTAAACATCCTAAACAACAATCCAGCAACAAAACTCATTTCTTTTACATGAATCATGATGAACAAACAAAAATCAAATTTACGGGCAAAGTTTCAGACAGATCATACATCCTCATTTTTGCATCATTTTCAAAAATTCAAAGCTCATTGCATTCAGGGAAACATGTAGATCATTTTAGTAACTTAAAACAAGGTTTCTGGAAAAAATAAATTTCGAAGCTACCTGAAGTGAAGCTTTCAGTTTGGGGCTTTCAGGCTGCCTCCTTGCTTCAAAGCTTCTCCAATGGACCTCCTGAAGATGCTTTGAGGTTTAGTTTGATTGGGAAGTGTCTGATTTGTGAGATTGATCAAGTTCTGTTCAGTGAGGGAGAGAAATCGTGTTTCAGTTTGAGGAGGTTTCAGGGATGAATGAGGGCAGGGAAATGATCAGGGGAGTATGCTGAGATGTTTTGTGAAGTTTGTTTGAAGGATGGTTGAGTGAGCTGAGAGATTCGAATGGTTTTGCAAGTTGGAGGATTTTTGATAACTATGGCTTGGAGGGTGTTTCAACATGAGTTGTTGTTTGTTATGGCTTGCCTTTGGTCCACTTATCACTCATGGATAGGTCTGTGGAGTGGTTGTGCCCTATGGTGATTGGTATGGGTCTTTTGCAAAAAAGTCAAGCTTTGTGTAAGAGAGGTATGGGCTCATAGTTAGCCAAGGACAAGAGGGGTGTCCTGCGCAGCAAGAAGTGAGGAGGGCCATAGGATCAATTTTGAAACCAGCCAGCAAATGGATTAGGGTTTGAAGGACATTTTGCAACTTTGTTCCACTTTACCCCTTTTGAAATTTCTTGATCCACAAGCCATGAAAATGAGTAAACTTTTGATGCAATCTGATCCTTAGGCCTTGGTTTATGTTTGTACAAAGATTAGAAGTCCATTTGATAACACAATTTGTCTTGGCAAGTGGTTTTGCAACTTTGCCTCTTTGGTACATAACTTGAAATTATGTGATTTTCCCCAACTTTGACAAGCCATAACTTTTGATCCAAAATGAATTAGAATGAGTTCTTGTACTTTTTGAAAAGGGAATGATCCATTCTACAACTTTCATGACCAAAGTTTTCCCATTTGAAGCATTTTTGAATCAAAAAGCAAGGGTTGAAAAAGTTTCCCAAAATGGCAATTTTCAATACAAGTCATTTTCCCAAAAAGTCAACTTTGCAAATGGCTTGAAATTCTTTAACTTTGTGAACTTCCAACATCTTCTATGATCAAATAAAGATCATACACAATCAAAATGATGAAGAACACCCCTTGGTTGGGTCATTGGGGGTCTCAGATGCCCTGATTTTGCACTGAGTTGCTCAAGAAGTCAACTCTTGATTAGATGCCTTCCCCATGGAATTTCTTCATGAAAATTGATATGCATGATCCCTATACCATATAGAGACCAATAGAAACAAGAATGACCAAAAAAATTGGAGTTATGGCCTTTGAAACCAAAACCCTAATTCTAGGTCATCTGTGCAGTTAAACTTGGCTCTGCTTCCATACCATTCTCAATTCTTGTGATTCTTTGGCTTCTTTGATCTTGAGAGGATATAATTTGATGCTTGAAAACACATGGACCCCTTTGAAGTGATTGAAAACCTTTGGAGTGGCTCAAGAAGCTCTTGGATTGCTCAGATCACAAACCCTAGGTGCAGATGACTTAGAAGCTATGCAGTGGATCAAAAATGTGGTATGAGTTGCTATGATTGAACTTATGCATATGAAGATATCACAAGCCATGGTGTGAATGGGTGAGGACAAATTTGGGGTGTTTACAATCGTTTGCACAAAATACAAGATGGCCCGATTACAAAATGAGCCCTGACATCCTGGGTAAGATGCAGGACTTGATGCATGCTTTAAAGACAGGAAATAATAATTACTCTGCCGGAGTAACTCTTATAATTTCCTGGGAAGACCAGTTTGAGACATAGTTCCCCGGGGTCCTTGGACGTATCCAGCTTTCCAGATTGCGCTCGTCTTCTGACTCATCTTCCAAATTGTTCACAGCATCCGGGGTGAACATCCCCCCGCTGACAAACTTGGGCTCCTTTGCAGCCTCTGGTTGATCTTGTCGAGTTGGTCTGTAACCCAACCCGAATCGGTTTTCTTTCTTCTCAACTGGCAGCAGCTTGCCCCAGCCTTGAGCAATACCCTCCTCAAAAACCTTCCGGGCTTGTTGATATGAGGTGATGGAAGTCCCCAGCATAGCAGATGTTTCATTAATATTAAGGGCCTCAAACCCCTGACTCATCGTTTCGTGAATTTCCCCGTCCATTTCAATGTATTTGAAAGTAGCCAGCTGGCTAACAAAGATATCCTCCTCCCCACAAATGGTAATGACTTGGCCCTCCAACTCGAATTTTAACTTCTGGTGAAGGGTTGACGTCACGGCGCCGGCGGCGTGTATCCATGGTCTACCCAATAGACAGCTGTAGGCAGGCTGTATATCCATCACAAAGAAGGTCGTTTTGAAAACCTGTGGGCCAATCAATATTGGTAACTCTATCTCTCCCAGAACTGATCTTTTAGAACCGTCAAAGGCTCTCACTACGAAGTTGCTGGGGCGCAATGCCAATCCATCATGTTCCAGCTTCACAAGGGCTTTCTTGGGCAGGACATTGAGGGATGACCCTGTGTCTACCAGTACGTGAAAAAGAAATGCAGCCTTACACTCCAAGGTAATGTGCAAAGCCTTGTTGTGATTGTGACCTTCCGTTGTCAGATCAGTGTTGGTAAATCCTAGTACATGACTAGCGTTGACATTTCCAACCATAGCCTCTAACTGATTGACGGTAATCTCCTCCGGCACATAAGCTGCGTGCAGGACTTTTAATAGTGTGTTCCGATGAGCCTCGGAGCACATTAGCAATGATAGTATGGAGTTTTTGGAAGGTGTTTGGTGAAGCTGGTCCACCACCTTGTAATCACTCTTTTTGATGATCCTCATGAATTCATCAACCTCTTGATCAAAAGGAGTCTTCAAAGCTTCTTTAGCAACTGGTTCTTCTTGCACCATGCTCTTCCCTTTTGCCTTAGCAGCAGCTTCTGCTTCAGCACTGGGTCTCGGAATTTGCGAGGCAATGAGACGTCCGCTTCTAGTGAAGCCTCCGCCTCCCCCCACATTGTCTATCTGAGGTGAAGAAGTTGATGACTCTAAAGTGTTTTTTTGCCCCTCGCAATATAGATCTGAGCCATAATGCCAAGGGATGGCATTATTGCTTTCGTAAGGAACTGGCCCAGGCACTATGATAGTGACCGGACTGATAGCAGCTGCAGAGGGGACCACAATGGTGTGTGGATCATAATATATGGTAACCCGAGCTCTGACAGGAGTAATATCTTGTTGTGAGTTGTTGGAAGGAACATTTGCGGGATCATAGTATATCGTAACCGTTGAGACGTTTTTGTTAATTGTTGCTGAAGTTGTAGATGGTGCGGGTGTTGAAGTTGTAGCAGGAACTGATGGAATAATGGGTGTTGTCGTTGTAGAAGGAATTTTGACTGAATTTGTATCATTTGAAATGATTGATTGAATAATTGTTGGAGTTGTAGCAAAATCCGTTGGAACAAGGGTTGCTGATGTTGTAGGAGTACCTGTGATTGTTGATGAAGGAATTGTTGGAGTTGTAGTCGCTGTTGTTGTAATATGAAGAATGCCATCTCTAATGAGGCCATCTATGCCGTCTCTCAGCCTCTCACATCCATTAACGGCAATGTTGCAATATCCACAGCCGACCTCACATCTGGGGAACACTTGGCACTCTAACAGCTGAGCTTTGATTTCGACCAAGGGTGTTTGGATTTGTGCAACACTGTTGATTAAGGTGGATGGTTTGCCTTCCTCAATAGCATTAATCATAGGCCCATTGTGACTAGGCATTGGATTTCTTGTAATGTTTGGAGGAGGCGCAAAATTGAGAGCTTTTGAGTCCACCTGATCCTGGACTTTCATCTGTAGGGCCCTGCATTTTTCAGTATTATGCCCCGGTGCGTTTGAGTGGAATGCACACCTGGAATTTTCATCATAGTTCTTTGGCATATTGAGGGGATCTGGAGGTGCCAATGTCCTTAACTCAACTAGGTTGAGCTTCAGGAGTTGTGGCAAGAGTGCAGCGTACGGCATTGGGATTGGGTCAATTACCCTATTTTCTTGTGATGGCCTTTGTTGGAAAGGACGCTGCTGTTGGCTGTTATTACTGTTGCTATAGGTTCTCTGTTGCGGATAATGAACTTGTTGTTGATACTGTGGTTGTTGTTGTTGAGGATATGATGGCTGTTGTGGAACTGGAGCTGGAATGGTAACAGCTGCTACTGACCAGTGAAAATACTGGGGCCTGCCCCGGCTTGCATGAATGGAATTTGTTTCACCTGCCCTTCGGGGTCCTGCAAATGGTTTTCTTGGGTTGCTGGAGGAACTTGCACCACTGTCGGAGATTTTGCCCATCTTCAAGAGACTTTCAATTCTCTCACCAGCTATGACTACGTCAGCAAAACTGGTAGAGGAGAAAGCAGCCAATCTATCAATATAGGTCCCTTGCAACGTATTCATGAACATGTCGACCATTTCCCTTTCTGACATGGGTGGTTGGACAGCAGCAGCAAGCTATCTCCATCTTTGAGCATACTCCCGGAAGCTCTCTCTAGAAGATTGAGACATTCCCATTAGGAGGGTCCTGTTGGGAGCCATGTCCAGGTTGTATTGATACTGATGGATGAAAGCCTCAGCCAAATCCTTCCAACATCTTATGGTGGCCCTAGACAAATGTGAATACCACTCTCTCGAAGCTCCGGTCAGACTGTCCTCAAAGTAGAACATCCACAGTTTTTCATCCATGGTATACGCTTTGAGCCTACCTAAGAAAGACTGCAGGTGAGTGTGAGGACAGGAGGTACCATTGTATTTTTCAAAGCATGGGGGTTTGAATTTGTGTGGAATTCTCACCCCATCTACCAGGCCCATGTCCATCACATCGAAGCCCAAAGAATTCTGAGATTCCAAAGATCTTAACTTTTCAGCAAGCTCATCCAATCTCCTGTCATATACCTCATCTCCAGCTCCTATGCCAGTGAACTGTTCTTCCTAGGGATCCTCCTGCAGGACTCTGCCCCCAGTAGTGTTACCTTGAACATTCCTCGGAATGTTAACCTCTGGATCCAGATGAGGTCCATATACTGGCGGGTCAATACGAGGCTAGCCCTGTTCATTGTTGCTAGTTCCTCCTGTTCCGAGATGAGTCTCCTAGGGAGTTTGTCTTTCCACTAGCTCTTTTAACCTTTCTTGACTTTGGGCTAAGCCAGTCATCACTTCCATAAACTGAGACATCTGATTTCTCATCTCCACTCTCTCATGGGCCATCTGGTTTCTGACCTCAGACAGGTCCTGTTGTACTTGTTCCATTTGAATGCCGGGAAGATTGTTACGAGTTGGGTACCGGTGCGCGCGGTTGACAGGGAACACTCGGCGGCGAGCAATATTTCCTGAGATCACAACAAAGTTAGAAACAATAATAATAACAAAACCTACAAAACAAAAACAAAGTTAGTATGCAATGCAGTATGCTTATTTTTTTTCCAAGGTATCCGGTTTGGTTCTTGGTTTTGGCCTTTCCAGACCTCGAGGAAGATGCTTGATGTTGTTGAGAGAAAGCCCAAAATGAAAAACAAACTAAAATGTATATATTACAACTGATGAATAATACATAGTTTGTTTTACAATGCATGCCCCTGAAGGGTCGAAACACAACAAAAGAAAAAGTACATCAAATGAAAACAAACAACAAGCAAAAGATCAGACATCCAGCCCAAACTCATCCTCTCTGACCTCCTTTAGGAGGGCCTCAGTCACCGGACCAGCTGGGTGCTCTGTAATGGTCCTAATGAGGAGTTTCCTGGTGGCAATAGCAGTGGTCAGCTTCTTATGTTTGTCCTGGTCCTTTGATCTCTTCAATCCTGCTCTGAGCTTCAACTCTGATATCTCTTTCTATGCAACCAACAAAGCTTCCTGCTGTTTCTTCTCATTGGCCTCTAGCTGTTCGATCTTGGCTTGAGTCTTCTGGTCTTCTTGTGTACGGGCTTCGGTGATCCTGACCCACCTAGCCTGACTCTCTTGCAGATAGTGCTCAGCCCTAGCTTTCTGAATCTTAGCTTCCTTGCAGGCATTCTTCAATATCTGTTCCCCAACCCTTGCTTTCCTTATATAGTCCTCTGTCCTCTCAATTTTGGTCAGATGCTCAACCTTGAGCTTCTCTAATCTCTCAATGTCCAAACGACCATCACTCCTCTCCCAAAGAGTTTTCTTTAAAGCCTCAGATAACTTCTCATTCCTTTCCTTCAACTTTTCAAATTCTTCCAGGCTGACAGTTGCTGCTGGTTGTACTGTAGATGGCCCAGGTATGTCTTCCAAGGTGAAAGGCATTCTGGTAATCTGAGCTCTAGTACGGGACCAGTCATAGTATTGAGCTGAAGCAACATTGTTACATCTTCCCAGAATAGCAACCCCTTTTGTCTGGATGTTGTCCCAAGCCCAGGATTCTTTCCTCACAACAGCTGAACCAGGTTGAACTTCACAATATAGGGTCTCAGCTAAATCCTGTCCTCTGGGAGGGTGAACTAAGGCATAGCCTAATTGTCTCTTAAACAGCAAGGGGTTGTAGTTGATGCAACCCTTCACTCCTATCAGAGGCACATTTGGGTATTGTCCACAGCTGGTGATAATGTCCTTGCCCTTGGTGCTTTGGGTGCACCATCTGATATCATCTAAAGTCAAGGAAATGAACCTCTTGGCCCAATTCTTCTGCTGATGTGGGTTCAAGAAGGCATCTGACTTAGGCAGGTGTCTGAGCAGCCAGGTGTAAAATAAGGGAGCACAACATCTTACCAACTTCCCCCTTTACTTATCATTCCTCTGATGAATGGAATAGTAAAAATCTCCTAGCAGTGTAGGTACTGGGTTCTTCAGAAGAAACAAATGGATGGCATTCTTGCTGACAAATTTAGGCTCATCTGCAAACAGTATAGCCCCATATATGCTGAGGGCTAACAGTGCACAAACTGCTCTCCACTCTCCCAATGAAGCCTTCAGGATGGCCTGGGAAATCAAGAAGTCCAAATGCAAACCAGGGATCCCAGCTTTTGTTGTCATACTTTGCTCAATAAGGGTAGGCTCCAAGTACAGTGCCCTTGCTATCTCTTCATTTCTGGTAGTAGTCATCTCTGGGTTGAAGGGGATTCCACCCCTGATAGGTACTCCAATCAATAAAGAAAACTCTTCCAGCAGAGGTCCTAACTGAAAGTCTGGAAAGGTGAAGCATCTCAGTGGAGGGTCATAAAATTGCAAGCATGTGTGGATCATGCTCCTCTAAGAAGGATCAAGGTCCATAACCATATCCAGGATACCTCCATAGTGTTCCCTAAACAGTGGGATGTGGTCAGGTGTAATAAGAGATTGGACCTGTCTGATACCAGTCAAAGATGGCTCAAAGAAGTGATAGGATATGTTGCTCTTCCTGGGAGTAGTCATGAGTGCTGCTGAAGAAGCTGAAGACAAATGCTGATGAAGATCACAGACTGATGTTGAAGGTGAACCACTGACAGACTGGTGCTAGTGAGGGTGGAGATAACTGAAGCAAATAACTGATGAAGACAGCTGAATCAGAGGTCTATCCAGAAGAAGGGGTCAAAACCAAAACCAGGATACAATGAAATGGATACCCTGAAAAGAAAATAAAAAAATGTTAAATGATGCAATGATATATGCAAATGATATGCAAGGGTTTGTGATCATGCTGGATCTGATTATCTGTCTTGATATAAGGCCCATGTATGTTCAAAAAAAGTCCAGATGAAGGCTCAGAAATCCAATAACCAGGGTGGGGGACTCAAATAAAGAGTCACATGTCCAGGGTTAATCACAAGAACTTTCCAAAGTGAGGTACTCTTAAACAAGACAGTAACAGGGTATGATGTGGCCAAGGGTTCCTGCAAACCTGTAAACAGCCCAACCCCCTCACAGGTAATGTTCTAGAACAAGGATCCTCAGACTTGGATCAGTTATGAGAAGTGTAAACACTTCTAACCCGGAGGTACAGTGTTTACAATAACCATAAAAGATCCTCCTCTAATTCACCTCAGTTTTTGAAGGTCATAATAAAGGTCATCCAGACTCAGCAGGCTTCCCAGATAGCCCTAGCACTACAAGAAATCTGTAGCACAGTGTTCTCCAGAAGAAACCCACATCTGAACCGTGTTTCATATTCCTGCACCAGACCGAAATGGAATGGGAAAGAACATGAACCACTCTAGCCTAGGTGTCATTCAGGTCCCAGGTGTAGGACCTTAAACTCTCAATGGAACCCCACCCACCAAAAAAGAAAACCAGATCCAGCACAGTGACAATGACAGTATGAAATATGCACAAGACTGAAAAGGAAATAATAAACAAAGCTGTACATAAAGCAATAAATAAAGCAAAAACAAACAAACACACATAGCACATAACACCCCAGTAAACACAAATCAAACAAGCGCTAGGAGGAACCCACAAAAAGAACCAGAAGCCCTGGTTGCAGTATAAGGTTCCCCAACAGAGTCGCCAAGCTGTCGCTCCCTAAGATTTGCATCCCGGTACAAGCGCGAACGGTCGGCGAAAGGAGAAATAAAGAAAAGAGTCGCCATCTAGGCATTTTTATCCCGAAGGAAAGGTAATGCTGCATAAACCTAAGAAAAGATGGATAAGACGGTTGCGAACCAGAGAAACTGAGAAAGGGGGTTGGTTACAACCTGGGAAGGTGTTAGCACCCAGATTGTCCGCCGTACTCGACGGGATCCACGCTTAAAATATTTGCGTTTAAAGGGGTAGTGTCAGAGCTATTTTTGTGTGCGAAAACTGGAAAAGAATGCAAGTGTCAATGCAAAAGAAATGTGAAGTGAGATGAAAGAGTGTCAGTGTAATAAAAGAATGCAAAGCTCAAGACTATGAGGCTTAAAGAATAATGTTGGAAGAAGGGGAATATACAGAGACTTTTGTTCGATAACTGTTAAGTTATGCCTACGTATCCTCTCGTGCAATGAGGAAGTCAGAACACCGTAGTTTAACTCAAAGGGACTGAAGGATAAATTGACTTGTGAACTGCTTGCTTGTCGATGCTCAAGTGTATGACCTGTCTAGCTCAGGTGCTAATTGTCTTGCATTAGACGGAAGAAGCGAGTTCTCGTTTGTGAATGAATGAGATACGAAAAGAATCCCGGAGGAGACGATATTTGTTTCTTTTTTAGTCTTCAATCTTTTATTGCTTTTTGAGTTTGTCATAAGAAAATGAGCTTAAGCCTAAACCAAGGGTTAGTAAACTCATCACATCCTCCCTCTGATTAGGGGTAATGAGAATGCCTTAAGTATGAAGTAAACACCTCACACTTAGTCACCATGATGTAGGATTAAGATCATTAACCTACTTGCATTTATTTAGATGTTTTTGGAGTTTTTGTTTAGTGTTAAGTAATGAGTTTAAGCCATAATCAAGGATTTAATGGACCCATTACACCATCCTAATAGAAGGATAATAGATGAGAACATTTAAGCTGAGGAAGTCTCCTCAACTTAATCCATGATTAGGGATTAACCTCATGACATAACAAAGCCTTTATTAAAATGGATTTTAGTTAATGGTAAGATTAAGAAGTGGATTTTAGGGTTTGTAAGACAACTTGAGGGGGACTTGTCCATTAACACTAGTGTTAGTCCTTCTTAACCAATTAAGGAAGAATTAGAACCCTAATGCAAGGCCCAAGTTACAAGCTTGATGTCTTAGTAATTATTAAATGGATTTATTAAAGTATTTAAACACATTAAGGTTTTGACCCTTAGGATTAAAGTTATACACTCCATCCTAATAGAAGGATGCAGGCATAACCCTAATCACAAAGCCTTAAAGCCTTAAGGGTTTAGTCCTTGATTATGAGGTGAGAAGAGAAAACTCAAAAGATGACACAAAGGTAAAAATAAATGGGGGACTAATCAAACCCTAATTGTTATCATGCTTGGGTATTCCTAGGGTTTATGAGGCATGCAAGAAGATCTTCAAGAGAAAAGCCACCATGGAAGAAGCAGGATGAAGGAAGAAGAACTAGAAAGAAGCAAGACAACTTACTTCACTTAAGAAGATAAGTTGCTTGAAGAAAGAGAGAGAAGAAGGAGCATGAATGAGAAATCTCACTCTAATTCACAAGTAAAATGTAGCAATGGATGCATAAGAGAGATGAGAAAAGATTATGAGAAGTGAAGGCAAATTCACTTCTCAAACACTTACCACCTAAAGAGTTAGCAAAAGGAAATGAAATGAAATGAAAATGAGATGGAATGCAAAGATGAAAACCAAAGTCAGAAGCATATTCATGATGCAAATGATGCTATGAGGTGGTATGAAAGCATGCCAAGTGATGAGGATGATCATACAAAGGATGGGAATGCAAATGAGACATGTAAGAAGCATGAAAGTTCATGAATGCATATGACATCAAATGAAAGCAAAAGCATGGCAAATGGATGATGAAATGATCAAACATGATTCTAATATGTCCTAAGATGTCTTATATGTCATGTGAATGCAAGAAATGTCATGGCAAGTTCATGTAAGCAAGCTTATACAAGATGGATACAAATGAAGATGCAAATTAGGGTTTATGTACAACATGAGATGCAAAATTCAAAATCAGAAGCAAATGGTAAGATAAAAAATTGAAAATGGAATCAAAGGGACCCTAAACCTATACAAGTTCACTACCCAAAGGAGGAGACCTAAATCTTAACCTAATGGAAGTTATGATTTTCACAAGTTTGCTAGGGTTTTAGGATGCTTCAAAAGTTAAAATACAAAACAAATTGAAAATGAAAGATAAATTCATGCCCATTTTATCCTAGAATCTACATTACATGAGGGATGCAATGCAAAAAGAACCATCATCAAACTCTTCATGGTTAGGCAGAAAGAATTTTTCTAAGTTAGGGTAAAAATATTGATTTTTTAGAACCCTAAATCCAAAGAAAAATGTCAAAATAGGTCAAGAACAAAAAGAAATTTGTGTGAAGGGTTTGATAATGTTTCTAAATGTTTCAAAAACCTCTCTGAATTTTTTTTGGAATTTTTAAATACCTAAATGTATTTTTAATTAATTAATTCTCATTAACTAATTAAAAATAATCATTTAAATGATTTAAAAATAATTTTTAATGCAAAAAATAAAAATAAAAATATTTTTGGTTTTTGAAAATAAATAAAAGCTTGAATAAAAATTTTCAGAATTTTTTGATATCATTTGCTATTTTTAAAAATTCGTTTAAATAAATAGAAAACAAATGAAATAATTATTAAATTAAATGAGAAAATGGGAAAGTCAGCCAATCCAAGGGCCCAGCTTCAAAGTCAGTTTGGAGGGAATTGACTTCGCGCGCAATCCAAAGGCCAGAATTCAAACTACACTAATTATGATTAAACCCTAATCTGAGCCCTAATTACTTTCAGGTGACCGGAACAGTGTTCCGTCATCTTCTTCGGCCAGCCTCTCATTCAATCTCTCTCAATACGCAACCCCATGCCCTCAAACTCTCCAGAAATGATCAATGAGCAACAATAAACAAGAATCCAGGCACGAAATCCATTTATATTACATCAACAACAAGAATCGAAGCAATCAAGTTTCACGGGCAAAATTTTAGAGCAAGCATACATGGGCATTTTTCACTCATTTTCAAAACAAATCATATCATGGTGTTCAATGAAGCATAAGGAATCATTTAGAAACTTAAAATGGGAGTTCTGGAAAAAACGTTCTTGAGCTCACCTGAACTTGAGCTTTCACCTTTGGTACTTTCTGGCCAGTTCTTTGCTTCAAATCAACTCCACTGATCCTTCTGAAGAGTTTGTGATGCTTGGTTGGAGTTTATATGGCCTCTAAGTGATGTTGGCTGAAACTCAGTTCAAGAAAATGTGAAAATCGTGTTTTTGATGTGGGAGGTTTCAGGGCAAAGTGATGGTTGAAAGATGATCAGAGAGTCATGGTGAGTTGTTCTATGGAATTTGTTTTGAGGTTTGAAGCTTGGGTGCTGAGTTTCGAAGAGTTTTGCAGGTTTGAGAGTTTTTGGCAATGCTGAGGATTCTCAAGTGTTAGGCTGCAATGTTATGTGCTTTTGCTTGGTTTTGATCCACATGATAAGCTGTGATAGGTCAGAGGGTGGGTGGTGGCCTATGTTGATTGGTATGGGGCAAAATGCATAAAGTCAAGAGTTGGTGTACTTGAGGTATGGGCACATGGCAGTCCAAGGACAATGGAGTCTCCTGCGCAGCTGGCTTTAGGGAGGTCCATGGGATCAGTTTTGAGGCAAGGCAGCAAGAGAGAAGAAAGTTATGGGGTGTTCTGCAAATTGTGAAGGTTTTGGCCCCTTTGAGAAATCTTGATGATCAAGGCATGAAACTTGAGAATTCTTTGGGAAATTCTGAATTATAGGTCATGTATGATGTTTGTGTAATGGTTTGAAGTCACTTTGAGGTCACAAATTGGTTTGACATGAGTTTTTGCAAGTTTCCCTCTTTGGTACATAAGTGAAATTTTGTGATTTTTCCCAACTTTGCAAGGCCATAACTTGAGTTTTATGATGAATTAGATCAATTTCTTGTACTTTTTGAAAAGGGAATGATCCAATCTACAACTTTTATGACCAAGAATTTTTCATTTGAAGCATTTTTGAATCAAAAAGAGGAGGTTGAAAAACTTTCCCAAAATGACAAGTTTGCCTTACAAGTCACTTTCCCAAAATGGCAACTTTGCAAATGGCTTGAAATTCTTCAAATTTTGTGAACTTCTAACTTCTTCTAAGACCAAATAAAGATCATATGCATCCAAAATTATGGAGAAGACCCTTTGGTTGGATGATTGGGGGGCCTCAGATGCCCTGATTTTGCACTTACTTGTTTAAGAAGTCATCTATTGATCAGATGCCTTCCCCATTGAATTTATTCATGAAAATTGGTATGCATGATCCTCATGACATATAGAGACCAATAGAAACAAGAATGACCAAAAAATTTGGAGTTATGGCCTCTGAAACCAAAACCCTAATTTTAGGTCATCTGTGCAATTAAACTTGGCTCTGCCTCCATGCCTTTCTCAGTTCATGTGATTTTCTGACTTTCTTGATCTTGGGAGGATATAATATGATGCTTGAACATACATGGACCCTCTTGAGATGATTGATGACCTTTGGAGTTTCTCAAATAGCTCAGGGATTGCTCAGATCACAAACCCTAGATGTAGATGACTTTGAACCAATGTAGTGAAGCAAAAATGTAATATGAGATGATATGATTGAACTTATGCAAGAATCACAGGCCATGGTGAAATGAGTGAGGTCAAATTTTGGGTGTTTACAGAACCCTGAAACTTCCAACATACCCGTTTTGCCAGCATTGTTCAATATTATGATCAGGTTCTACATGGTCCTTTGGTTTCGAAATCTGGAATTTCGGTGGTACTGTTATTATGACTCTTCACCAGCACATGAATTTATTCTCAACACCAATGTTAGACCAGTGATCACCAGACCTTTGATCACATGCCAGTGCATTGCATAACATCCTCTGCATGATTGCATTACTAACACATGCTTACTCATTTGCAGGGTCGCATGTCGCATCCTCATCAACATATCATACGCATTTACTGCATGATTTGCATATTTTGCATTTTTACAGGTTATCCAGACTTCTTAACTTATTCAACTTCAGGCAATATAGCTGGTCAACATGTTCATCGGTATCCAACAAATGCTGAACGAATGGCTGAACGAATGCAGACTGATCTCAATGAGCTCCGACAGAGGATGGATCAGTTCATGGACATGATGACCGACATTGCTCAGAATCAAGAGCGTCTCAGGTTGATGGTTGAGTAACCCCGTGGGAATGCTAATGCTGGAACACCGACTGAGAATGTGGATCCTAACGCTGCCCGTAACGGAGGGCCAAATCTGAATGGGACTGCGGCCCGTAATGAAGACACACAAGAGGACCAATTCACTCTACTGGATGCTGATATGGGTAATATGAATGAGGTCAAGAATCGAAGGTATGAAGAGCTAACGGAGAAGATTAAGGCAATGGAATGTCAGAATTCCCTGGGCATCGATGTAACCAGTCTTGGGTTAGTGCCAGGAGTCAGAATCCCTCCTAAGTTCAAGGTGCCATCATTTGACAAGTACAATGGCAGCACATGCCCTAGAACTCACATTCATGCATACTTTGGAAGAATCTCGGCTCACACTGATGACAAGAAACTTTGGATGCATTTCTTCCAAGATAGTTTATCTGGAGCTTCATTGAGCTGGTACATGAAGCTGAGTAGGGTCTCTATCCGATGCTGGAAAGATTTAGCTGAAGCTTTTCTCAAATAGTATCAATACAATATTGATATGGCTCCAAACCGCACTCAGTTGCAGAATTTGTCTCAAGGACCTAAAGAAAGTTTTAAGCAGTATGCCCAGAGGTGGCGTGAGCTGGCTACACAGGGTCAACCTCCATTGCTCGATCGGGAAATGGCCGATATGTTTATGGGAACCTTGCAAGGTGTTTACTTGGATCGTCTGGCCGCCTGCCCTTCCATTGGATTTTCTGATATTGTCATTGCTGGAGAAAGGATAGAAAACTTTCTGAAATTGGGAAATATTCAGGATGCAAGCAGTGTTGGTTCTTCTGGTGTGAAGAAAGCTTTTGGCAATGGCCAAAGACGAAGAGAAGGCGAGACCAATGATGTGTATAGGGGCCAAGACAGAGTTTGTTCACAAGGTTACTACCAAACAGCTGCAGTGATTATTACGCCACAGGTTCAACCAAAACCTCAAGGTCAGCAATATCAGGCACCAAGATCAAATCAGGAAAGAACAAGGGCAAGAAACCGCAGACTTGATCCCGTCCCATGCCCATATGTTGTATTGCTTCCAGAGCTGCTAAAGTTGAACAGGGTCGAGCTTCATACCATGAGAGCTCATTCTCCTGATAATCTACCTCCAAACTTTGATGCAAATGCCAGATGTGAATTCCATCCGGGTGCCCAGGGGCACAGTATTGAGAAATGTTAGGCTTTTCAGAACAAGGTACAAGACCTAATTGACTCCAAGGCGATCAATTTTGCGCCTTACCCAAATGTACTCCAGAATCCAATGCCTAATCACAACGGAGCTGGTGTCATGGTTGTTTTACCAGATGGTCCACGTTAAGCTGGAATCTTTAGGAAGCAAATAAAGCCATCAGTATCCAGATACTCTCAGCAATGGCAACAGTTTGTTTGTGTTTCTTCAATGCTTTTTTCATCCCTACATAGGGGAACTACGTCGCTCTGATTCTTCATTGGTCATGGGTCAATGGAGATACGTAGGCAGAAGATCGCCAGGTCTTTCCGAGCAACCTTATGGGGCAACTTTACTCCCCAACTTCACTTTTCCTTCAGACGTCTCGTGTCAAAGTCAGAATAAATATAAGAGGTATGATTGCCATGGTTGGGTATATGGCTTCAAATTGAAGATTACAAGTCCGTGAGAAAGCTATTGATCACTGAAAGTATCCAAGACTAACAGGTCCATACGAAGTCAAGCCTCCCCAACAACGGCAACATTCAGCTTCTTTACTGCATTTCCATTTGTAGTTCCTTTTATTTGCAAAACATTTGTATACATGTTTGAAAGTTGTTTGCTTTTGAATTTTATCAATAATAAAACTCACATGTTTTTCTTGAAGTAATTCATTCGCATTTACTTATATTTCTGTATATGTACATTGCAATACCAATTGTCATGCTTAAACTCTATGAGGGAGAATGACGAAGAAATAGCGCAAGAATCTCTAATTGTGTGCTCTCGAGTAAGGCCCTGTTGACGATGTACAGGCTTTGTTTCAAATCCCTAAACACTGGAGATATAAGGGAGATAAACCCTCGCTAACCCCCTTGAGCTTTGAAGTAGGATTTTCTTTTCGCATGAAAAAACCCTTACGTTTAACCCAGGGGCAGGATAGATGTCAGTTAGTCGAACCAAGCGTCCAGTCTTTCATAAAGGAGCGCATTTGGGAATCCGTTACATTCCATCATGCTAATCAAAGAGGTCCAAAGACCAGAAACCATGATGGTTATCCAAATCAAGAGGTCCAAAGACTGGAAGCCACAATGGTTATCCTTCATTGACCAAATAATAAGGCAGGCACAACCCTCGCAAAGCAATCAAGACAAACAGTGTCACACGATTTGTTCCAAAAAAAAAGAAATGAAAATCCCGCTAAGTCGAAACTTGAAAACAAGCGACTTGGGCAAAAATTAGGGCATCCCGCTGGACTTCACAATCAAAGATTCTCAAGAGTCAGTCCAGGCAAAAGTTAGGGATAAGCAAAATAACGCAAAAGCGAAAGACAAAAAGGATTACACAAGAAAGATCCTCGAGTAAGAACAAAGTCGTGTGGCATAGACGCGAAAGTCAAAGGGGTGGCTGACTCCCAACGACAACTTGATTGGTGCTTGAACCGATAGTAGCAATGGTTCCTCAACCGACACGAAACCCTTATGAAAGGTGAACTCTTGCGAAAATTAGCTGAACATAGGAATGAAGAACATCACGAATAATGGGTGGGCACAAATAATTTCGAGCCTATATTCTTTGTTTCTACAAACTGTGAACCAGGCCATGATACAACCCTCAAAAGTCCTAACTGAAACAGGGTTAATTTGAGAGCGTACTACCACGAGATGGCATTCCTGACTCCTACGAGTTATGCTAAAAGACATTTGTTGGTATTGCATGTACATACTTTCATTTATTAAAAAAACGAGGTCGTATTTTAACCAGTGATTTGTTCACAAAGGTTTGCGACACCTTTTCAAATCTTCAAGATTAACATGTGTGTTGCATTAGAATTTCCATTCTCAGAATAAACATTTTTCTGCTTGCATACATCTGTTTGGCATCATAAAAAGCTCACATGCGGAAATTCAGTCCAGAAGCTTAAGCTTGCCAAGTTGAGAAGTCTACAAATTCTGAAAGACAGTCACGTCGAGGTGCACTTTTCCGAGAAAGCCATTGAGTAACGACTTTCCCAACCAGTCATGGCAAGAGCGAACCAATCTGGGGCAGTTATGTCAAACAATGTCCTCAAGAGTCAGCCAAACTGGGGAAATCACCTCTAGATTCAAATCTCTCCCAGAGCAATTGGTGAAAGATCCATACTGGGGCAAGTCACCCCAATCGCACGAGGATTCATTCTTTCCCGATGACAGATAATCGGAAGTTCAGAATATCGGGGCAATTATACTCCTGAAGAGTTTAAAGACACCAAGTCTTTTGTAAAATCCTCTTAAGGTAAAGCCCGAATCAAAGCGAATGATCCCTAGCACGAGACTACTTGAAATCTTTTCTCCTCAGTAGGATGCGGTTCAGTTTTGTTATCCCCAACAGACGCATGGAGGTTATCCCCAGTAAAGTCGGCAGACTTTTCTTCAGCAGGTTTCCTTGATCTTATTTCCAAGCAGATCTCAAACCAAATCCTTCTCTTCCCTAGCAAAGCAGTAAGGATCATCCCTAGCAAGAGTCGTCTTCCCGTAGTGAAGCACTTCTTAAAAGAATCCAGAAATTCCCGGAAGTTAGCTGAACGGTTCCCTTCCCCATAGAGGTTTGGAAAATTCAGGTAGACAAGAGAGTTCTCCTTAGCAGAGCCTTGACAGGTCTTTCCCCAGCTAAGTCGAAAAGTTGTCGATTCCCCAGCGAAATATGTGGGGTGAGATTCAATCCCCAGAAGTGGCATCCCCTAGCAGGGCCTTCAAATCTAAAGTCCAATTTATTTTTGGAATGGTGATAAGTCGATACAGACCAGTCACACTCTTCTCCAATAGAAATATCGGCAATCATCTATATTCCTCACAGAGTCAGCAAAGATTTGTTATTTCCGCGTCAGGAATTCCCTTTGTATCTATTCCCCAGTGTCATGGGGCATCATGTCATACAATTCAACATACGCGTGTTCGATCCAAGGTTTATATCCAAAGTCCACCCGCAGCGTGGCAATTTATCCAAAGTCCACCCGCAGCGTGGCAATTTATCCAAAGTCCACTCGCAGCGTGGCAATTTATCCCAAGTCCACCCGCAGTGTGGAAATTTATCCCAAGTCCACCCGCAATATGGAAATTCATTCAAAGTCCAACCGCAGATTGGCCAAAGTCCATCCTCAGGGTGGCGAATTCCCAAAGTCTCCCGTAGCTGAGCAATGTGCCCCCGTAGTGTGGCGAATTTCCAAAGTCTCTCGTAGCGAGCAGCGGCCCCCGTAGTGTGGCGAATTTCCAAAGTCTCCCGTAGCGAGCAACGGCCCCCGTAGTGTGGCGAATTTCCGAAGTCTCCCGTAGCGAGCAGCGGCCCCCGTAGTGTGGCGAGTTTCCCAAAGTCTCCTGTAGTGAGCAAAAGTCTCCTGTAGTGAGCCAAAGTCTCCCGTAGCTGAGCAACGTGCCCCCGTAGTGTGGCAAATTTTCCAAAAGTCTCCCGTAGCTGAGCAATGTGCCCCCGTAGTGTGGCAAATTTTCTGAAATTCTCCTGTAATGAGCAGAAGTCTCCCGTAGCTGAGCAATGTGCCCCGTAGTGTGGCAATTTTTCTGGAAGTCTCCCGTAGCTGAGCAATGTGCCCCCGTAGTGTGGCAAATTTTACAAAAGTCTCCCGTAGCTGATCAATGTTCCCCCGTAGTGTGGAAAATGTTCAAAGTCTCACGTAGCTGAGCAATGTGTCCCCGTAGAGTGGCAAGATTTCCAGAGTACCCCCGCAATGTGATAGAGTTTCCCCGCAGAGTGAGCAAAATTCCATCCCCATGGTGCTAAGGTATCAAAAGTCTCCCGTAGCGAGCAGTGGCCCCTGTGAAGTGGCAGAGTATTGAAATCCCCGCAGTATGGCGAAGCATTCAGAAGACCACCCGTTGTGTGGCATGTCATTAATATCCCAACAAAAGTCCACCCGTAGCGTGGCAAATCAATAATCTCCCAGTGTTATTCCGAAACATTCACCAATTCACTACTTTTCATATTCGAGTTCTCCACAAGCAGAGTTCAGATGGTTGGGTTTATTTCCCTTTTCTCTTCCACCGAGTGCAAATTTTCTGGTTGTTTTTAGTATTCAATCCCTGCATACTTCAAACGTATGAAAGCGACTGCTATCATCCATTCAAGTCTACAATGATTGAATAGAGGCAGTTGTAACACCCCAAAATTTGTCCTCTTATTTATTATCAACCTCGAGCGATTTACGCTTCATTCTTGCATCATTCCGCATATCATTGCATTGCATCGCATGAGGTGTGTGGTCGATCGAGGCTTGCCAAACATTGTAGTTCAAGAGAAAAATAATATCCCAAAAATAATCCAAACCATTTCCAAACTAACCAACCAAAAAAAGGGAAGATTTCACTTTTCCCTCCCTTTTCTTTCCATTTTCCTTCCACTTTCCTTCCACATTTCCTTTCATTCTTTCCCTCTTGTTTTTCCACTTCAATTCCACTCCATTTCCCTTGGAAACTTCTACCATGTTCTACAATCTTCTAGAGTTTTCCAAGGAATATTCCCTCTCCAACCCTAACCCTAACTAACTACCAAACCATAATTTTGGATCCCAAGCCTAATTTTTGGGCCCCAAACCTAATTTCATTCCCAAACCTAGCTCCAAGCCTAGCCTCTATATATTCATTAATCACTTCAATGCAAAGGGTTCCCATAATTTTCCAAAATTTTCACTCTTTCACAATCACTTTTCTCTCTCACTTTTCCTCCATTTCCCTTTTCACCAAAGCTTTTTGAATAAGCTCTTCAAGTTTCACATTGAAACTTGAAGATCTTGAAGCTTAAGCCTCCAACCTCCATTGATTGTGGATTGTAGAAGAAGAAGTTAGTGATTTTTGTGAGGATTTCGGCTTATCGGAAGTGCACGAAGGTTCAAGTGCCAAGAACGCATTTATTTTGCGGATTCATGGTTTTCTTGGTTTTCTCTTCGATCAAGCTCCGATTCTTGCAACAATTACCGAAGCACTTCTCCGCTTCGTAGGTTGGTAATCTAAATCACTTTTCCTTTAAGTCATTCTCTTCATCTTGCCATTTCGGCATTCTTTAATTACTTTTCGTTTTGCTTGCAATCAATTTCGTTTCCGTTATGTTTTGCTTGCGATTTGTGATTGTTAATGGATTAGGATTTAATGTGTTGATAGTTATAGGTTCTATCATTTGTAAATAAGCCCCAATTAACTAGAAATTAGTGTTAGCATGTTCCTAGGTATGATAGGGATCATTAGAAGTGAGTTTGTGGCCAAAAGCACTTATTTCTAAACTCTTTTCTCATTCTGGATCAGTGTTAACCGGTTAACCATTTGGTTAACCGGTTAGCGGGTGCGTTTGGGCCACAAAACAGGGCAGTTTTAGGTCCGTTAACCGGTTAACCAATTGGTTAACCGGTTAACGCTGTTAATTTTTTGTTTTCCTGCTTATTTCATGGCTTAGTCCTAAGTTCTAGTGCCTCTAATGTTCATACATGTTTAGGTAGTGATTTTAGGGAATTTTTGGGTCCATCTCCAGTAGCTCATTCCCCCATTTCGAGTCGTTTCGACGCGTTTCCGTTCATGTTGCGTATTATGCATTTTAGTGTTTCTTTGTGCATAGCTTGATCTCTTGCATTTTGTTGCCATGTTTATGCATCATTTGGCATGTGATAATCATGTTGCATTTTGTTTTAACATATTTGCATTGCATTAAATCACTTTGCATTCCATTATATCAAGGCACGTTACATTTCACATAACCATATATGTATGTGCATCTGGTTGCATTTTGTTACATGTTTGATCATGTTATTCACATCAATTCAATTCTGAATTTTGCATTGAGCTTGGCATTCTTATTGATCCATCATATTGCATAATCAAAATCAATGATCATCATGTTCTTATGCCATATTCATGTGCCATGTTTTGTATACATGTTGCATAATCAACCATGCGATGCATTCTTGCATAATTCTTCAAAAGTGTTCATGTTATTTCAATTATGTATGATGATCCATGTTCAAATGCATGTTCATGATGGAATTGGTGCATGTTTTTTTGAGTTTGTGCATTGAAAAAATGAAAATAATCAAATCTGGATTTTGCATTTCATAACTGTTTTTGCATATAGGTGCTGTAAAATGCATGTTGTTTGTTATGTTTACATGCTGTATTTGACTTTTTACACCTACCTTTTCATGCTGCATGCTGGCTGTAAAAAGATAATTTGTGTTGTGCATTGTTTTCATAGCTGATTGTGTGTTTGAGTGCTGTAAATAGTGGCTGAATTTTAGTTTAGCATAGTGTAGGCACCCTTAAACTTAAGATTGAGTCTAGTTTAGGTCCAAGTTGCCTTAGGAATTGTTTTGTGTGTTTACCTCATTCTTTTTTAATAAATTTCACACTAATCTTTGTTTTGTAGAGGGAAAGATTGAGGTAAGTTTCCTTCAACTCATTCTTTTACTTCATTTATGCATTTAATTGGCATTTAATTTCCTTTATTTTTCATACTTGTGTTTTTGTAGGATTTCCCCCTCTTTTGTAGAATCAACTTAACTTACTTACGAAGTAAGTTGCATTCTATTTCTTTTCCTCTTTAGGATTAGAAAACCTCACTAACCATTAGGATCTCCCTTTTGTGCATAATAAATAACTTAGGGTTGTGTCTTAGTCTCCCATAGTTTTTTCCCTTTTTCCACTTGAGTCATTCTTTCTCATCTCATAAAGAAAAACAATAAAATACTTAATAAAAACCGAATGTTCTTGTACGACACGAGACTTTGTTACGGAGTTCTTATACACGTCATGTTTCGGGGCGAGGTGTAACTCCCTACCACGATGGATAAGTCTTAGTATGAGAATGTTCACAAACAAACTCCAAAACACTTCTCATAAAAGACAATCAACAAAGACATCGTGTCTTCTCTTCTCATCTCTTAATCCTTGCGGACGAATGCGACTTGCCTCGACAGTTCAAACAGCGATACGGTAAACACCCTCGAGTCAGAGCCGGTAACACCTGAGCTAGAGTTATGGCAACGTCATCTTAAAAAACATAAACAAAATAGTTCCCGCCTTAGTTAGGCGAACTACGTCGACTCTGATCCTCATTTTCCTGATGAGGTACATAGGCAGCGGGGTAGGGCCCGTTCGAGCACATTCTTTATTTTTCCTGCATTTCCCCCTCTGTTCCTTTTCTTTTTCAGTTCCCTTTCTCATTCCCATTCCAGTTCCATGCCAGTAGCAGTTCTTTTATTCAGCAACATTCTTATTTTCTCACCCTTTGAAGCAACAAGCAAGCGTGGATCCCGTTAGGTACGGCTGACGGTTTGGGGTGTTAATACCTTCCCAGGTCGTAACCGACTCCCGAACCCAGATCTTTGGTTCACATGACCTTGTCATTTCCTTCTTCCTCAGGTTTGTGCAGCATTACCTTTCCCGTTCCTTCGGGATAAAAATGCCTGGCTGGCGACTCTACCTTTTCCGCGCCACTTTTGCGTTTGTACTAGGATGAAAATCCCGGGAGCGACACCCTTCTTACTTTCTTTCTTTTTAAGTTACTTACCTTCTTCATGAAGTAAGTAACTTATTCTTTCTCTCCTTCTCTTTTCATATGCTTCTTCCATTGGTGGCCTTGAAGATCTTTCCTCTTAAGCCTCACAAACCATAGGATACCCAAGCATGATAACTTTTAGAGTTGTATATAGTACCCCCTAGCTTTTTACCTTTGAGTCTCCTTGAGTCTCTCTTCTCATCTCTTAATCAGAAGTTAAACTCTTAAAGCTTTAAGACTTTGGAATTTGGGTTATGCCTGCATCCTTATCTTAGGATGGAGTGTATAACTTTAACCCTAAGTGTTAAACCTTTAATTTGTTTACACCTCTTAATCAAAACACATTAATAATCACTAAGACTTTATCTTGTAACTTGTGCCTTACATTAGGGTTCTATCTCTTCCTTATGGTTAAGAGGGACTAACCCTAGTGTTTTATGGACAAGTCCCCCTCAAGTTGTCTTACAAACCATAAAATCCACTTTTTAATCTCATCCTTTAATTAAAATCCATTTAATAAAGGCTTGTTATATAATGAATTTAATCCCTAACCATGGATTAAGTTGAGGTATCTTCTTCAGCTTAAGTGTTCTCATCTATTATCCTTCTATTAGGATGGTATAATGAGTTCACTAATCTGTGATTAGAGATTAAACTCATTACTTAACACCAAACAAAAACCCAAAAACATCTAAATAATCACAAGTAGGTTAATGATCTTAATCCTACATTATCATGGTAATTAAGTTTAGATGCTTATCTCATACTTAAGTATGCTCATTATCCCTAATCAGGGAGGATATAATGAGTGTACAAACCCTTGATATAGGCTTAAGCGCATAATCCTATGCAAAACACCAAAAACAATAAAAAACTGAAAACATCAAAAACAAACAATAATCGTCTCCTCCGGGATTCTTTTCTCATCATACTCATTCACAAACGAGATCTTGCTTCTTCCGTCTAATGCAAGACCGTTAGCACTCGAGCCAGACGAGTCATACACTTGAGCATAGAGAAGCAATCAGTTCACAACCAAAAACACTAAGTCTCTTTGAGTCGAACTACGGTGTTCTGACTTCCTCATTGCACGAGAGGATATGTAGGCATAACTTAATGGTTATCAAACAAAAGTCTCTCTGTCATCCCCCTCTTTCAGCATTCTTTCTAAAGCCTTAGTTCCTGAGCAATCCACACCTTTTGCACTGACACCTGTACTTTCTTTCCCTAGATTTTTTCACACAGATAGCACATACACCTACCCTTTTAAAGACAATCTTGTAAGCATGGATCCCGTCGAGTACGACGGACGATCTAGGTGCTAATACCTTCCCAGGTCGTAACCAACCCCCTTTCTCAGTTTCTCTGGTTCATAACCGTCTTATCCATCTCTTTCCAGGTTTATGCAGCATTACCTTTCCTTCAGGATAAAAATGCCTAGCTGGCGACTCTATTCAATCTTTCTCTTTCACCGACCGTTCGCGTTTGCACCGTGGGACCTAGTGTCTTTTCCGAGAGCGACAGCAGTTACATTCGTAAAAAACACAAACAAGTTCCCGCCTTAGTTAGGCGAACTACGTCGACTCTGATCCTAATTTTCCTGATGAGGTACGTAGGCAGCAGGGTAGGGCCCGTTCGAGCACATTCTTTATTTCCCCAACAATTTACCCCCTTTTCGATCTCTTTTTTAGTCCCCTTTCTCACTTCCATTCCAGCAGCGATTTTGTTCAGCAGTATCTTATTTCTCACCCTTTGAAACAGACAAACAACCGTGGACCCCGTTGGGTACGGCGAACGGTCTGGGGTGCTAATACCTTCCCAGGCCGTAACCGACTCCCGAACCCAAATCTTTGGTTTACAGGACCTTGTCCTTTCCTTTTCTCTTAGATTTGTGCAACATTACCTTTCCCATTCATTCAGGATAAAAATGTCTGGCTAGCGACTTTAACTTTTCCGCGCCATTTTCGTGTTTGTACTAGGATGAAAATCCCGGGAGAGACAATATCCACTTAGACAAACAATCATCGAATTCTAATTCATTACTTCCAAGAGAGCTTAATAGGTTTCGCTCTCAAGTGGTACATGGGTCTGGATAATACGAAGATTTGTACTTTTAATGATCTTGGAGAAACTTTTATCAGACATTACCAATACAACTTAGACATGACCCCAACAAGGATCAACTCATGGCCATGTCCCAGAAATAAAAAGGAAGTTTCAAAGAATATGTTCAGTGATAGATTGAAGTTGCTACCCTAATTTTTTCAGTGATGAGAAAGATTTACTTGAAGATTCTGAGTCCATTCTACTATGATCATATGATAACAAGTGCACATAATGATTTACTGAGATGGTAAACATGGGCGTACGACTGGAGAAAGCTTTCCAAGAAAGGCGTTTAACTAAAGAAGAAAAACCATCTAGAAGTTTCAAGAGGTCTGGAAGTGGTTTCCAAATGAAGAAAGATCAAGACATCAATTTTATCTTACCAAACAGGCAAACACGAAGGTTCCAACAACAACAGGTAGCAATAGTCTCTCCTATTATTAGTTTAGCAGCATCATCGACTTAACATCGACAATTATCTCATAATCATCAACAACATTCTAATCAACAACATCAACATCAACAAAATCAACATCAACATAAAAAAAACCACAATATCAGCAACGATAACAACAACCTCTACAACAAGCTCACCCGCAATACAACAACAATCGTTTTCAAAGATCACCCAACTTTGATCCCATACAAATGACATATGCAGGTTTATTCCCAGCTTTGTTAGAAAAGGGTCATATTCAAACCAAGTCTCCTCTTGTTCTCCTGAAAGATCCTCCTTATTGGTTCAAAGCAGGTCATTTTTTCCCTATCATCAAGGAGCACCAGGTCATGGTATTGAGAATTGATTTAGCTTCAAGGGTGATGTCCAAAGACTAATTAAAAATGGAATTTTGTCTTTCAAAGACACTAATCCAAATGTTCAAGCAAACCCACTACCTCAGCATGGGAAGCTTCTATGAATATGGTCTATGGATGCTCGAGAAGTTTCCGAATATTTGATGTTCATCTTATGAACATAAAAATGCATGTTAGATAAAGCGGACACGGTTATATACCACCACACAACTAGAAGCATTGCATAATTTGTTCTAAAATTAATTAAGGATGCTAACTTGTACAAAAAGTCCTTCTGGAGCTAATGGTGCATGGTTGCCCAGGATAATACATAATCTATGAGATCAGATTCATCAGGGAGTCATTAGTTAAAATGCATAAATGTTTGTGCATACTTGCTTACTTTGGTCCCAAACACCATGATCATACGGTTTGCAGAATTTGTCGTAGAAACCCATATGGGTGTCCTCTAGTTTGTAATGAGATTTAGGGATTTCTAGATCAAAGAAGTATCTCAATCGATAATGACATGACATGTCTTGCGTCTGCATCAGAGTATGAGATGAGAAGAGAAAGATGTATGAAATTGGTTCGTGTCTTTTAAAGAAGTGTTTTGACGTGTTTCATTTGTAATGTGAATCATGCTAAAGACTATGACATATGGGCGAATACATTGCGCAAATGATCCAAACGTCTCGCATGCAAAGCATCCTAAAATGGGCTTGGATTTGGATCCGTTCACTCTTTCCCATGTGCTTAAGGCTCGTGGCACACGATACACATTGTAGATGACAAGAGAGACTCAAAGGTTAAAATCAAAATCTAAAGGGGTACTGAAATCCTAGTGTTAGCATGCAATGATTTATCCTATAGTTGAGGATGAAAGGGAATATCTACCTAATATTAACATGCAAGGGTTAATCCTATATTATGGTTCCTAACCCTCCTAACTTACTAAGTTAAGATGAGTTCCTACTTGTCTCAACATGATTAGAAATCAAGTTGAAATAAGAGGTTCATAATGAGGGAAAAAGAACTAAAGTAAACAAAACAATGATATCAAATATCAAAGTTGAAGAATAGGAAAAATATATGTGAACGAGATTACATAAGTGTCAACATCGATCGATGTGAGCTAATGACAATGAGTTGGGGTTTGGTTGTTAAACCTTCCTTCCATTTGAACTGACTCGATAATAAGAGCAGGTGATGTCCAAAGCTTCAATCATGTAATGAGAGCTAATAACAACTCAAACTAGAATGATGAGGGTTGATTACAAACCCTCCTTCCGTCCAATGCCTTCTTGGAGGTCTTATAGGGGAAATGTGAAAGGGATGCCCCTTTTAGGTCTTAGGAACAATAGTAAACAAACACAAGCATGACCTCCTTTGGGGACTTTAAAACAATAAATAGAATTGCCTACCTAAAGTAAGGACTCCCAGTCATGCATCTTTATTCCTCTTATCATGGCATCGAAAGTGGTAAAGTTCGGAAGTAAAAGAAATTGAAATAATAATGCAGGATAATAAAAGAATGCAGAAATGTAAACATCACACCATACAAGCTTACCCTGCAAATAAGATCAACCTCTTAGGTCGACAATTAAATAAGCTCAACTAGTAAATAGTTTATGTTTATGCAACTACATGAATCCTAATGCTCATGCAAAGATCCTAAAATAATCCTAAAATGATGTTAATTATCATACAAAATGACCAATAACCTACCTCTAAATGATCATGCAAATGCAAGACAAACATAGAACAAACCAAACAAATCAGTAGCTACAACAACACTTCAGCACACAATTCAATTATTAGAGGATGCAAATGTAATGATGATTACTAAGTGCAAATGAAAAGGAGATCTCATGATGAGGAGATGCCAGGTAACCTGGCGACTTCACTAGGATAAATAATCACTAATCTAATTTCATGAATCCCTGTGGGGAATAACAACTTTGATGGGGAGGATAGAAATGATACGTTGGCTTTGAACTGCAATAGTTGCCAAAATTAAATTTGACTTAGAGGTATTGAAGAATGATGACCCTGCTGGGGAGGACTCAAATGGCATGAACTTGCTTGGGGAGGAATGCCACCCTTAGAACTCCATTGGGGAAATGACATCCTTCTGACTTAGTGTTTTGTTTGACAAAAACATGTGCGGATAGTAAGAGTCGCCACCGACTTTTATTTTATCCAATAGTGTAAACATCCCAAATTTTCCCTCACTAAGTTCACACCATGGCTTGTGATCTTTCATTGTTGCATTAGTTCAAGCATACCATATCATATTGCATTTTTGTTTCACTGCATTAGTTCAAGTTCATTTGCATCTAGGGTTTGTGATCTGAGCAATCCAAAGTCCATCTGAGCCACTCCAAAGGTCTCCAATCATTCCAAGAGGGTCCATGTATGTTCAATCATCATTTTATATCCCTCAAAGATCAAGGAAGTCAAAGAATCACAAGAACTTGAAAAGCATGGAAGCAGAGCCAGGGTTTCACTGCACATATGACCTGAAATTAGGGTTTTGGTTTCAGAGGCCATAACTCCAAATTTTTTGGTCATTCTTGTTTCTAATGGTCTCAAAATGTTATAAGGATCATGTTTACCAAGTTTTATTAAGAAATTCATTGTGGAAGTCATTTGTTCACTGGGTAACTTCTTGAGCAAGTCAGAGCAAAATAAGGGCATCTGAGGCCCCCATCCATGGAACCAAAGTTGATTTTTTCATCAAATTGAAGTTATATGATCTTTATTTGATCATTAAAGTGCTTGGAATGTCACAAAATTGAAAAAAAATGGGCTAAACCAAAAGATGCCAAAAATGGAAATGACTTGTAATGTAAACTTTCCATTTTGGGAAAGTTTTTCAACCTCCTCTTTCTCAACCAAAAATGCTTCAAATGAAAAATTGTTGGTCATGAAAGTTGTATATTGGATCATTCCCTTTTCAAAAAGTACAAGAAAGAGTCTTAATTCATTATGGAACTCAAGTTATGGCTTGTCAAAGTTGGCAAAAATCACATAATTTTCAAGAATGCACCAAAGAGGATTCTTTGCAAAACCACTTGCCAATTCATTTTGTGACTTCAAACACACTTCTAATCATCATACAAACATTGTACATTGCATAAAAATCAGAATTGCCCAAAGAATTGTATCATTCCATGCCTTGAACATCAAGAAATTACAAAAGGGCCAAACTTCATGGAATTTGCAAAATGACACATAAACTTCCATCCACTTGCTGAATTGCCTCAAGACTGATTCCATGGACCTCCTTGATTCATGTTGTGCAAGGACAAGCCAAGAAGCCAACTGCACCATTGCCCATACCTCAAGTACAAAACTTTTGACTTTTTGGCAAGAAGCCCATACCAATCAGCTGCAGCCACCACCCACTCTCTGCCCAACCAGAACTCTACAAGCATGCCTCAAGGATCATTTTTCATAAGACACACAAGTTGAAACCTCCAAGAACTCAACATTCCAAAAATCACTTCAACTTGCAAAATCCTTTGAATCTCTCAGCTCACTCACTCAAACTCAAAACCAATTTCACCATTCATCTCAAAATCATCCACTGAACACAAAGCAACCATCAAACAACCCTCAAAGCACCTTTAACCTGAAACACGATTCTTGGCCAGTTGAAGTGCAATCTCACAAACTAGCCAATCTAAACTCCATTCAAGCTTCTCAATAGCATCAGGGAGATCATTGGAGGTGATTTGCACAAAGGAAGAGGTCATAAAGCTTAAGTTTGGAAAGCTTCATCTCAGGTAGTCACCTCAAATCATTTTTCTAGAACTCCTATTTTATGTTCCAATATGAAAGAGTATGTGTCGCTCCCCGGATTTCCATCCTGGTACAAACACGAAAGTGGCGCGAAAAAAGAATAGAGTCGCCAGCCAGGCATTTTTATCCCGAAAAAAGGGAATGGTAATGCTGCACAAACCAGAAGAAAAGAAAAGGAAGGACACGGGTCCTGCGAACCAAAGAGACTGAGCTCGGGAGTCGGTTACAACCTGGGAAGGTATTAGCACCCAGATCGTCTGCCGTACCTGACGGGATCCACGCTTGCAAAAATAACTGTTTCAAAGGGTGAGGGTATGAAAGCTGCAACAGAGAAATGAAAATGAACTGGAAAAGAAAATAAGAAAAGAACTGAATAAGAAAACAAAGAGAAAAATGTAGGGAAAATAAAGATTGTGCTCGAACGGCCCCTACCCTGCTGCCTACGTACCTCATCAGGATAATGAGGATCAGAGACGCCGTAGTTCCCCTAACTAGGGGTACTAAAAGGAAATTTCTTGTGAATTAAGGCTTGAACTGCCTATGCCATTGCTCAGGTGTTGCAGACTCGGACGAAGAGTGCGTAACCGTCATGCAAAGTGACAAGTAGGAGCAAGTTCGCGTACGGAGCGAATGAGATGAGAAAAGAATTCCCGAAGGAAAGACCTTTATTGTTTGTTTGTGTCTTTTTGAAGCTTTTTATGAGTGTGTCACAAGGAAGTGAACTCAAGCTCTCTTCAATGGAATGTGCACTTGTCACTACATTCCAAGATGGAATAATAGAACAAGCACACTCAAGTAAGGAGAAGATCACCAAAACTTGAACCCAAAGATTAGGGCCTAAGCTCGCTAACTTGTTTACTTATTAAGTGTTTTTGTATTTACAAATGAAGAAGTGTTTTTTTATGCTTTTCTTTATGAAGAAGATACCTTGATCAGACTTGTGCATCACAAGGTAAACTTGTACTATCCCAAGATGGGAAGACTACAAGCATACCTCATGGGATAAGGCTATGGATCAAGACATCACTTCAAACTTATTAAGATACTTTTTAGAGTTATGAGATGAGAAGAGAAGAAGAACCAAGAGGATCTCAAAGGAAAAATTCTAAAGGGGGACTAAAATAATCCTAAGTGTTAACATGCATGGATGTCCTAAGGGTTAGTGAGGTTTCTATCCTAATGAAGAAGGAAAGAAGAAGATAGGAGAAGGGATGAGAAAGGCCTAAGCCCAACAACAAAGAGTTAGTGCACATAATCATAAGAGGAGAAGATGAGATTTGGAGATGTGGAACTCAATTCTCACACCTCACACTTACCATAGCCCCTGCAAGGTTAGTATGCATACAAGTGAAACAAAATGAGCAAGATAACATGCTAACATCACACAATCAGAAGTGAAATGGTAGGAACATATGCACAATTCAAATGCAACTCAAAGAAATGAGACATGAAGCTTAAAAGACAAAATGATGCAACATGAACACATATGAAGACAAATGCACACTTATGAAAGATGCAAAGAAAAATGCACAAGATATGAACACAATGCTCACAACCAGAACCAAAACAAGATGAAGAATGACTTAAGAAGCCAACAAGATGAATAGAAGAGAGGTACAAAACGAAACAATACCAAATGGAAGCAAAAGAAACAATAAGATGAAGTGAAAGCACTTAAGGAGACAAATGACTTAAAGAAGAAGAAAACACAAAAATTCAGAAGACACAAACCCTATCCTAGGACCAGGAAGGTACCCATACCCCAAAGGAACCCCAAATGAGAAGAATAAATTGGCACAAGTTCCCTTCTAGGCTTATATGAGACCAAAAGGTTCAAAGGAAGCAAAATGGGACAAGGTTCAAACCAAAATTCAAAACAAATCAACCAACCAACTAAAAATTCCACAATTGAAACCAAATGATCCTCAAACATGTTATATCAACTAACCAAAAGGATTTGAAAAGATTCAGAAGAAAACTATGTTTAATGGAGGCAAGAGCACAAGTGAGGGTTACAAACTTACATCACAAGTCACAAGATCAAGACTCAAGAAATAGGTTTCTAAAAAATCCAGAGAAAAATCACATGAAAAGTAAGAGGTCTTAAGAATCCAGAGCAAAAAGAATGGGATCAAAACTCAAAATATTGAAGTCTATGGAAATTATACCAGGCAGAGTGGTCAAGAAAGGATTCAAAAAAAGTTATGTGAAATGGTGAATTAATTCAGACACGTGGACAAGGAAATAAAATAAAATAAAAATATGATAAGATAATAGAGACTCAAAATATCATTCATGATTTCTTTGGGATTTTTTAGATGAATAGAACTATTTTATAAAAATTGAAATGGAACTGAATAAAAAAAAAGAATTAAAATGAGAAAGAAATTAAAGGAAATGGGAAGGGGTGCTGATAGTAAGGCTTTGCATTGAGTTTGAAATGGGCTGAGATGGGGTGGGGTGCGGAAAGCACTTTCCAAGCCCAGGTCTGCGCGCAGGAACATGAGGCTTAGGGTGTGAATTAATGAAATTAATGAGGAAAAGGTTGGATAAACAGGACCTGCGTGATTCATCCAATGGTTGTGGCTGCTAACCTCATTAATTGAGGTGGCATAATGCTGCAAGGTGAATGGCTGGCGCATGCTACTTACGGTGGAGTATATCACACGAATTATTAAATGAGCTGAACATAAAATACATTGGACGGAAGCAAGCCTTAGGGCTACGTGGCACGTTTCTGGGCGCAGGATGAGGAGATATAATGGCTGTTGTGCGTCTTCTTCATAGAAACCCTAGGTTGATCATGAAACAAATTCCGGTGACTGGAGCTAGGGCTCCAGCACCGGAAACCAAACCAGAACCAAATATCAACCAAAAAATGAAAATGAATAACCCAGATCAACTAATTCAACATCAATGAATCCAAATATGACCTTAAAAACAGCTAAATCTCAAAGAAATGGAAGGATCGAAGGAAATAAAGTGTCACCATGAAACTTGAAATGCATATATCTTTCACTACAATGCACCAAATTCAATTCTACAAAGTGCAGCATGATCAGCAAACATCAAGGATTGCAAAACACCATATCAATTTCATTTTTAGAACATGAGATTTCAAGCCATACCTGAGATGGAGATCTTGATCCAGTGAGATAGAAAACCAACCAATGCGTGCAAATCACTCCTCTTACTCCTTAGATGCATTGAAACAGTCTGGATCTGAGGTTTCAAGACAAGTTTCCTTGAAATGGTAAGCTGGCCAAACTTGAGAATAAGCTTCAATGAGTGTATGCTTAAGGATCTTGAGCTTGTCTAGATCACAGATCCACAATTGGTTTGGAGTTTTCTTGCTTGTGTGAAGAGATATGGAGGAAAATGCAAAGTTGCAAGAAATTTGAGAATGAGAGAATGAGAAGGATCTGAGATTTGCTAAACCCTAATTGTGCTTGTTATGACCTCACAAAGCAATGGTGAAAGTGTGTAAAAGAATGCACGAATGAGTCATGAGTTTTGAATCATTTTGCATAATTTTCACTTGGTGAGATAGGCATGCTATGCTCATGCTCTCTTGGGCCTCTCAGCACATGTGACTTTCATTTTCCACCTTTGATTCAAATCCAGTCATTCCTGGCCCTTAGATTCAAACATCACACTTGTTTCATGACTTTTGCCAAATTTGCAGTTTTGGAGGGATTTTCTCATTTGGCACGAAAATGACTAATTCTTTGGAGAAAATTGGTCCTAATGCAATGCATTTCAAGTTTGGAACATAATTGGGCCTGTACCAAGTCACAAAATTCAAGTTTGAGGCCTTTTGCATTTGGTGGCTTTATGAAAAGTCAAAATTTGCCCTAGAATGGTGAAATTTTCGAATGAGCTATAGGGAATTCTAGGAATCCTATGAAAATGTACTTGTACTTTTTGAAAATGGGAGCCCTTACTCTTCAACTTTCATGTTTGACTTTGGTCCATTTGAAGATTTTTTTATCATGTTAAGGTCATTTGAAAATTAGGGCAAAAGTTGCCAAATTTGAAAAATCCTTAAAACCAACTTTGTACCATTTTTGCAAAACCCCTCAAACCTCCATGATTCTTGAAATTTGATCATTCCAAACCTCTTATAACATTGTAAGGACCCCTCTTGGCCAAATAATTTGGGTTAGACCCCTTGTAGATGGAGTGTAAACTCACCATAAGACTTGTACAAACTCATTGGGACCATTTTCATGGCTTGAAATGCTTCAAGGACCTCCACAGATGACCATATGCTTGATGCTAGGACATGAAGGATGTTATGCCTCATATTTCTATGATATGATGCTGAGGAAATGATATGAGTATGATGAATATGGTGTGATATGATGCTTAAAATGAAGAGGGAAAATTTGGGGTGTTACAGCTGCCCCTATTCAATCATCAGTTAATCTGAAAATGACGATAGTACGGGCTATCGACCATTCAAGATAAACTGTGGTTGAATACCAAGAAGACCAGAAATTTGCACTCTGACGAAGAATGCAACACCGAGAAATAAACCCAACCAGATGATGCTTTGGGGACTGCAGGGGAGAAAGAAGCAGACGAGCTTCTTCCAAACTGAAACTGATATCTGGAATAAGAACACGTTGACAGACGAGTCTTCAAATAATCCTGTGACGCTAGGAGCTGGACATACAAGTCTTCAAACACTGCAAGAACATATGACATGAGACACACGAGTCTTCAAACAATCCTGTGATGCCAGGAGCTGGACGGACGAGTCCTCAAAACACTTCAAGAACATAATTTGGGACAGACGAGTCTCCTTCGGATTTACCTGTTACGCCAGGACCGGTAATGCACTTAAGTTTGTGGGATAGACATGCAATCAAGGTAGACGAACCTTCTTCATATATTATCCGCGGATATATGGTACAAGACAGACGAGTCTTCTGAGCAAACCTGTTACGCCAGGTGCAGCAACAACAATTGGTGCCTGAGACAGACGAGCCTCCTTCGGATTTACCTGTACGCCAGGACCGGTAACAATTTTGACATTAATTCCCACTGTTAGGATTTTAAACTTCTTCAATATAGACGAGTATTGGATGATCATCAAGATAACACAGACAAGTGCCATAAGTCAATGATACATACGAGTATCAGACGATGATCTAAGAAACACAGACGAGCGCTTCAGGAAATGATACAGACGAGTATCAACAACTGGTATAGACGAATACCAGAAATTCAAACACAGACGAGCATTTGAAGTAGAAATAGAAGAATATCATGATAAACAGCAAATCCTCACATACAGATGTTGGCTAGCACAGACGAGTGTTGGGGACGATACAGACGAGTATCCAAGCAAAGCAGACGAGCTTCAAACAGGTAATCAACACAGACGAGTGTTGGGGATGATACAGACGAGTATCGAAACAAAGCAGATGAGCTTCAACAGGTAATCAACACAGACGTGTGCTGAAAATGATACAGACGAGTATCCACAAATATCAGGCATACCAAACACAGACGAGTGCTGGAAAGTTGCAGACGAGCAACAGCTGAAAATACATATCAAGGCACAGACGAGTGCAGCAAAGGATCCAATAACATACACAGACGAGTGTTGGAAATTGCAGACGAACAACCGCATATGAGATATATCACAACACAGACGAGTGCTTAGAATTGCAGACGAGCAACAGCACAGACCGAACACAGACGAGTGTTGGGAAGTTGCAGACGAGCAACAACAAATGAGAAATATCACAACACAGAAGGGTGTTGAGAATTGCAGACGAGCAACAACAAAGAAATAACCAAACACAGACGAGTGCTGGAAATTGCAGACGAGCAACATCAAAGATATTACATCCCAAAGCACAGACGAGTGCTGGAAATTGCAGACGAGCAAAGACAGATAAGGTATCACAACACGGACGAGTGTTGCAGACGAGCAATATCAAGGTAATCATAAACCACTGCTGGGGAGAGAAAACGAGCAATACCAAAGGGCCAACACAGACGAGTGTCGAAAGATGCAGACGAGCAGCAATAAAGCAGTAATATGTCCTGCTGGGGAAATTCTGCTTAGGGATAACACAGACGAGTGTTGAAAAACGCAGACGAGCGATAGACAAATGTCTGATTGGCCACAAGAGTCACAACTCTGCAGGGGAAGACAAATCAAGAGGTCTAAGTACCTGACTCTGCCTGAGGTAATAATACCTGACTGTATCATCAAAATACCCAAAAGTATGGCAACTTCGCTGGGGAATATTTCACTGACGGAGGTGAAAATCCAATATGAACTCTGTGGGGACAGGATCATCTTCAGACTTGGCTGGAAAAGATGCTTTAATCATACTCTAGCTTGGGAGAGCATCTGCTGATTCAAAGCTCTGGCTGGGAAGAGACTCTTGATGAGGATAGCATTCTGATAATTCCAACTCTGGTGATGTCAGGCTTTCAGACACCTGTTGGGAAAGGAATCTCTGCTTGGGGAGATCCTCTATTGGGGAAGAGTAAATTGCTTGAGAGAATGTGACGCCATCCTGCAACCTGCAACAACAGAAAACACAAGTGTGCCCCGGGGACTTGCATGGTATGATCTGTTCATCCATCGTCACCCGACACTCAAAGAGGGCTACAGTTTCCATGCATGTCATTTTCTTTTCAAAATTATCACCATGTTTAGATGCAATGCTATTTTTGCAGAAAATTCAGGACATTTTGCAAACAAAAATAAACACACACAGCTTTTTGACTGAATATTCTTTTTATTGAAAGGCCTCTGAATAGGCAAAGATTTACATCAGGAAGCAACTACCTGGAAAGAGGTGGCCACTATAAAGTTGAGAAAAGAAACTATCCTAATGGCAATGGACACGACATTCCAAGGAGTTCCATTTCTACTATGACCTGCATGTCTTCGAGACTCTTCATTCTGCTTTGGCTTTCTGAGAGGATGAGAGGACTGTTTCCTATCCTTCTGATATTGACAAGTTGTACGAAACGATGACGTGGTTCAAATTACTCGGATCGCAGTTGTTCGCTTATTCCCTTGTTTTGCGTGGATCGCCCTTTCGGGTTTTCAATCCACCGGGATACCCTTTTTTGCCTGAGCTGTCCGATGTGGCTTTTCAACTCAGCGGGTGTACATTTTTTCATTTATTTCCCTAACTTTTGCACGAGCTTTTTATTCTGTTTTTAGCTCGCCGGGATGCCCTTTTTTTGCCTGGACTATAATTCTGTTTTTATGTCCAGCGGGTCTCTTTATGCGAAGTATTTTTTAACTGCGTCCGAGTTAACAGGGGATTGGAAGTCATCTCCATCCATAGTGGTGAGCATCAGTGCTCCTCCTGAGAAGACTTTCTTCACTATGAATGGTCCTTCGTAGTTTGGGGTCCACTTGCCCTTGTGATCTGAACCTGGAGGAAGGATCCTCTTCAACACAAGCTCTCCCCCTTGATAATCTCGAGTACGTACTCGTTGGTCGAATGCATGTTTCATTCTCCTCTGATAAAGCTGACCATGACAGATAGCCGCTAATCTCTTTTCCTCAATTAGACATAGTTGATTATAACGAGCACGCACCCATTCAGCCTCATCCAGCTTCACATCCATCATCACACGCAGTGAAGGAATCTCTACTTCAACAGGAAGGACTGCTTCCATGCCATACACCAGAGAGAAGGGAGTTTCCCCTGTTGACGTCCTGACTGACGTTCGGTACCCATGCAACGCAAACGGTAACATCTCATGCCAATCTTTGTAGGTGACAACCATTTTCTGCACAATCTTCTTGATATTCTTGTTTGCCGCCTCTACCGCACCATTCATCTTTGGTCGGTAAGGAGAAGAATTGTGATGTTGTATCTTGAAGTCCCGACACAAGTCTGCCATCATCTTGTTGTTGATATTAGAACCATTGTCAGTAATGATCCTTTCGAGCACTCCATATCTTCATATGATATCTCTTTTCAGGAATCTTGCCACCACTTGACGAGTGACTTTGGCATAAGATGCTGCTTCTACCCATTTGGTAAAGTAATCAATCGCGACCAAGATGAAGCGATGACCATTTGAAGCGGTAGGCTCGATCTTCCCGATCATGTCAATGCCCCACATAGAAAAGGGCCAAGGAGATGACATGACGTTGAGCGGGCTTGGAGGAACATGCACTTTGTCTGCATATATTTGGCACTTGTTGCACTTACGAGCGAATGAACAACAGTCTGCATCCATTGTCATCCAGTAATACCCTGATCTCAGCAATTTCTTAGCCATAGCATGCCCTCCTGCATGGGTACCGAAAGATCCTTCGTGGACTTCCTGCATTAACAGGCTTGCTTCGTGCTATTCACGCATCTGAGCAAGACCATGTCGAAGTTTCTCTTGTACAAAACCCCGTCTGTGTTCAAGAAGAAACTAGCAGCAAGTCGCCTCAAGGTCTTCTTTTCATTGGAAGATGCTCTAGTTGGGTATTCTTGCCTTTCCAGGAATGACTTGATATCAAAATACCAAGGTTTCTCGTCAGACACGGCGTCTACAGAGAATGCATGAGCTGGAGCGTCAAGCCTGGATATGTCAATTCTGGGCACATAATTCCAACACAAGACTTTGATAGACGAAGAAAGAGTGGCCAATGCGTCGGTAAACTGATTTTCATCACGTGGTATGTATTGAAGTCTAACTGTTGTGAAGAACGTCAACAGCTTTCTAGCATAATCCCTGTATGGAATTAGATGCTCTTGATGCGTATACCACTTGCCAGTAACTTGGTTAATGACGAGGGCTGAATCTCCGAATATATAGAGGTTCTTAATTCGAAGATTAATAGCCTCCTATATTCTCATTATACACGCCTCGTATTCCGCTTCATTGTTGGTGCAGCCAAATGTGATTCTGGCAGCGAAGGGTAAGTGAACACCTTTAGGAGTAATGAGTACGGCACCAACTCCACGTCCATTGATATTGACGGCCCCATCAAACATCAACTTCCATTTGGATTCAGGGTCAGGCCCCTCCTCCGGAAGTGGTTCCTCATAATCGTTTTCTTTGAGGTACATGATGTCCTCATCAGGGAAATCAAAATTCATTGGTTGATAATCATATTCAAGAGGTTGCTGTGCAAGGTAATCCGACAATACACTTCCCTTGATGGCTTTCTGAGAAGTATATTGGATGTCGTATTTAGTTAAAATCATCTGCCACCTAGCAACCCTTCCGGTCAACACTGGTTTCTCAAAGATGTACTTGATAGGATCCATTTTTGAAATGAGTAGTGTGGTATGAATCAACATGTACTGCCTCAGTCGGCGAGCAGCCCATACCAAAGCGCAGCCAGTTTTCTCGAGCAGTGAGTATCGGGATTCACAGTCGGTAAACTTTTTGCTAAGGTAATAAATAACATACTCTTTTAGACCAGACTCGTCATGTTGGCCTAGAACACACCCCATTGACCCTTCTAGCACGATCAAGTACATGATTAGAGGTCTTCCTTCCACGGGAGGCATTAGAATTGGAGGCTCCTGCAAATATTCTTTTATTTTGTTGAAAGCTCTTTGGCAGTCATCGTTCCACCTGACCGTTTGCTCTTTTCTTAGCAATTTGAATATTGGTTCGCACGTGGCAGTTAGATGAGATATGAACCGAGAAATGTAGTTCAACCTCCCTAAAAACCTGTGCACTTCTTGTTCTGTCTTCGGTGCAGGCATATCTTGAATAGCTTTTACTTTAGCTGGATCTACCTCAATTCCTCTTTGACTAACAATGAAACCCAGCAGTTTCCCGGAACGCACTCCGAAAGTGCACTTGTTTGGATTCAACCTCAGCTTGTACTTGATCAGTCTATCAAAAAGCTTCTTCAGGTTGACCAGATGCTCTTCTTCGTCTTGGGACTTAGCAATCATATCGTCCACATAACACTCAATCTCCTTGTGTATCATGTCATGGAACAATGTGACCATCGCCCGTTGATAAGTTGCCCCGGCGTTCTTCAAACCAAAGGGCATGAACTTATAGCAGAATGTACCCCACGGGGTAATGAACGTTGTCTTCTCCATGTCTTCTGTTGCCATCTTAATCTGGTTATAACCGGAGAAGCCATCCATGAAGGAGAATACCGAGAATTAAGCAGTATTGTCTACCAACACGTCAATGTGTGGCAACGGGAAGTCATCTTTTGGGCTTGCTCTGTTCAAATCCCGGTAGTCAACGCACATCCGGACCTTGCCGTCCTTCTTAGGTACAGGTACAATGTTAGCTACCCAAGGTGGGTAACTAGTTACAGCAAGGAAACCGACATCCCATTGCTTCTGAACCTCCTCTTTGATCTTCATCGCCATGTCAGGACGAGTTCTTCTTAATTTCTGCTTCACATGAGGACAATCCTCTCTCAGAGGTAGCTTATGCATAACGATGTCGGTATCCAACCCTGACATATCTTGATATGACCAAACGAAGATATCCACATACTCTTTCAGCATACTGATCAGCTCTTTCTTGACGTCGGCCTGCAGACTGGCCCCAATCTTGATCTCTTTCTTCACATCTTCATTGCCAATGTTGATGATCTCAATCTCTTCTTGATGAGGCTGAATAACCCGTTCCTCTTGTTTCAACAATCTGACCAATTCTTCAGGGAGGTTACCGTCTTCCTCAACCCCTTCATCAGCTTGGTAGACAGGATTGTCAAAGTCATGTGTAGTCATAGCAGGAACGTTATCAATGGAATCCAGATGATCAACACTGCACAGATGATGTGCTTATTCAGAATCTGCTTATTTTGAAAAAGAGACGCTAACACAAAAAAAAATGAAAAACACTGCCATTTTTATATATTTTTGTGAAAAAGTTTAAAAACAAAGAAAGAGAACGCAATTTGTTTGAAAATGTCCTTTTATTTCATAGCAAAATAAGATGCAATACAAAACATGGTGGCCCAATACAATGGATCCAAGCATCTTGGGCAGAATGCTGGATTTGACAATGCAGTATGCTAATAAAAGGAAACAAAATAGTTACTCTGAGAGCCAGGTGACTTGAACAATGTCTTTAGCAGACCAATTTGTTAGCTCCTCGCCGGGCGCACACGGGTGAATCCAATTGTCCCAGTCACCGTCATTGTCCCCACCTTGGCTTGCTGTACAGATCTGGTTGCGGTCGAGCAACCCAACGCTTGTAAACGTGATAGCCTTACCACTTGGAGTAGATCCACCAGGCTGATACCCTAAGCCAAACTTATCATCTTTCTTTTCCAGCTCCAACAGCTTGCCCCAGCCTTGGGCACTGCCTGATTGAACAACCTTTTTTGCTTCTCTATAAGAATGGATGGAAGTACCCTCTTTCTCGCTGCTCTTCTCCACAGGAGTCAAGATGCTGACGTTGACTGCTTCGAAGGCTTGGCATAAAGTCTCATGGATTTCTCCATCCATCTCTACGTACTTGAACGTCGACAAGTGGCTTACGAATATGTCCTCCTCTCCACAAACTGTAATGACCTGGCCGTCAACCACATATTTAAGCTTCTGATGTAGGGTTGAAGTAACAGCTCCAACAGCATGTATCCACGTCCGTCCCAACAAACAGCTATATGCAGGCTGGATGTCCATAACATAGAAAACACTTTTGAAGACTTGAGAGCCTATCTTGACGGGCAACTCAACCTCTCCAAAAACTGATCTTCTCGAACCATCAAAAGCCTTGACAATCAGATCACTTGGTCTCAGAACTATCCTATCAACATTAAGCTTCATCAGTGCCTTCTTCGGAAGCACATTCAGGGAAGAGCCTGTGTCTACAAGAACATGCGATAAAACAACACCCTTGCACTCCATATTGATATGTAGTGCTTTGTTGTGGTTTCTGCCCTCTGACGTGAGGTCTCTGTCTGTAAAGCCTAGGCCATGACTTGCATTAACACTGCCTACAACAGCTTCAAGTTGATTGACAGTGATTTCCTGAGGAACATAGGCCATTTGCAGAACTTTCAATAAGGCCTCTCTGTGTGCGGGAGAACACATCAGCAGTGATAAGATGGAAATCTTGGAAGGTGTCGGGTTCAGCTGATCAACCACCTTATAGTCACTCTTTTTGATAATCTGCATGAATTCCTCGACCTCTTTTTCAAATGTACCCTTCCCAGCAACAGGAGTAGTTGATTCATCATTCACAGCTTGCTTTCCTTTGGCTTTGGATGAAGCCTCCGCCTCAGGATCCCCTCTCAGCACAGGGGGAGCGAATAAACGACCACTTCTGGTGAAACCCCCAACTCCTCCGACATTCTCCACAGTCGGGTCAGCAGCAGCAGACTTGCTCTCAATCTTCTGTCCAGCTACATATACATCTGAGCCATAATGCCAAGGAATGGCTTTATCGTCTGTGTACGGAACAGGCCCAGGTACGGTGATAGTCATAGGACTAATCTGAGGAGCATAGATTGTAACAGGTTCTCTCCTGACAGGCATGTCAGCTTCATCATAGAAAATGGTAATTGTTGACACATCATCAGCTTCAACATTACCAACTTTGTTGAACTGCAAGGATCCATCATCAATCAAACCCTGCAAACCCATCTTCAGCTTCTCACATCCATTCTCAGCATTCAGACAGTCTTCACAATCAAAACAGCTGTAAACACCCCAAATTTGCCCTCACCCACTCACACCATGGCTTATGGTCATCTCATATGCATAAACACAATCATATCATCTCACATTTCATTTTTGATTCATTGGATAGTTTCTAAGGCATCTGCACCTAGGGTTTGTGATCTGAGCAATCCCAGAGCATCTTGAGCCATTCCAAAGGCCACCAATCAACTCAAAGGGGTCCATGTGTGTTCTTATATCATATTTCATCTCCTCAGAGTCAAAAATGCAGAGGAATCACAAGAGCTAGGGTTTGAGTGGATGCAGAGCCAGGATGAACTGCACAGTTGACTGAAAATTAGGGTTTTGGTTTCAGAGGCCATAACCCCAAATTTTTTGGTCATTCTTGTTTCCATTGATCTCTATATGGTATAGGGAGTATGCACATCAATTTTCATGAAGAAATTCCATGGGGAAGTCATCTGATCAAGAGTTGACTTTTCAGACAAGTCAGTGTAAAATCAGGGCATCTGAGGCCCCCAATGACCCAACCAATGGGTGATCTTCATCATTTTGAGTGTGTATGGTCTTTATTTGATCATGGAAGAAGATTGAAGTTCATAGAAATCAAGAATTTAGGGTTTTTGCAAATGTTGACTTTTTGGGCATAGTTGACTTTTCAAGAATGCATCATTTTAGGTCATTTTTCAAGCCATGATTTTGGATCCAAAAATGCTTCAAATGGAAAAACTTTGGTCATGAAAGTTGTAGATCTCATCTTTCCCTTTTCAAAAAGTACAAGAACATGATCTAATTCATCTTGGATCAAAAGTTATGGTTAGTTAAAGTTGGCAAAAATCACTAAATTTCAAGTTATGCACCAAAGGCAAAAATTGCAAATTCTTCTTCCAAGGCCAATTCAGCCACCATATGGGCTTCTAATGCACTTAACATGATCATGTAACTCCTAAAAATCAGAAATGAACCAAGGATGTCATGGTTTCATGTTTGGTTAGGCAAGGAAGTCACATGTGAACCAAAATGTCACAAGTTGCAAAACTCATGATCATGCTCCCTCCTACTTGCAGCCTTGGATGCTGAGCTTTGCTAGCCTCTCACCTCACCTTGCTGCGCCAGCCCATGCCCATGTACTTGCCTAGAACCAAGCCCATGCCTCTCTTACAACCAAGTTGACATTTTGCAAAAGTAAACATCCCAATCAATAAAGGGCAGGTCACATCAACTGACCAATGAGATTAGTTTATGTGGATCACATGCTGGCTAAACATAAGAAGAAGCAAGGCTGAAACTCTCTCCACCACCACACACACCAAAACACACCACTTTGCATTTTCATTCGAATCTGCTTACACAGCCATAAAACACTCAAACCACCTTCATCAGTCATCTCACCACACTTCATAGATCACCCAGCACCAAGAACACAAGCTTGAAACAGCCAGAACACCTCATTGCCATCTCTCACTCCATTTCTGCAGTTACTTTCGAATCTCCTTCCCTAGCTCACAAACAGCCAAACAAACCTTGCAAAGCTTCTCCATACATCATTTGGACCTCAAACCATCATTCACAATGGCCTGAATCAGCCAGAATCACCATAGCCATTGTTGACTGAGCTTGAAGCAGGAGCATTCGAATCTCACTATCCAGCCAGCACAAACTCATTTTGAGCATCCAAACATCTTTGGGGGATCAAGTGGAGTGGTTTGCACTGAAAGAAGTGGCCAGAAAGTTCCAGAACTGAAAGCTCCAAATCTCAGGTAGCTCGAAAATATTTTTTCCAGAAATCATTTCTCTTGTTACAAACTTGTTCTTCATGTCTTGCTGATCATTCTGGTACCATTGGTTTTGAAAATGGTTGTGATTTGAGCATTTAATTTGACTCTGAAACTGGTTTGCCCTAAAAATGTTTGCTTTCGATTCATGTGATTGATGAAGAATAAATTTGTTTGGGGTTAGGGTTTTGATTCAGGAGATCATGGGGATCATTTGGGTGTGCTTAGTTTTCATTTTGGATACGTTTTGAGGGAGTTGGGGAATTTTCAGGTGAGGTGCTGGCCAGAGAAGACGACCGGAGGTCTTCTCCGGCCACCTGAGAGTGATTTGCCCTAATTACAGTCATTAATGTCAGTTTGAATTTGAACCATTGATTGGGTGGAATTGTTTGACTTCGCGCGCAGATAGAAGGCCAGGATGCGTTTGATTAGCCCTAATTTTTTCATTTAGTTAATTAATTCATAATTAAACTAATTATCTCAGAGTCAATCCCAACCACAGGATCACGCGCCAGTCAACATTTTCAAATCCTGGGCGCATCTTGGCCCTCCATCCCTCTGACTTTCATTTTATTTAATTTTTAATTCATTTTATCTCATTTAAATTGCATAATTATTTTTAAAATAGCAAAAAAATCTTAAAAATTATGAAACTTTTTCTTTAAAGTTTTATTAATTTTTAAGACCCAAAAATATTTTTTATTTTATTTTTTATCATTAAAAAAGTATTTTTAAATATTTAAAAGATTATTTTTAATTGATTAATGAGAATTAATTAATTAAAAATACTTTTAGGTATTTAAAAATTACAAAAAAATTCATGAAATGTTCTAAGACATTTAGAAACATTGTCCAACCTTCAAACCAAATTTCTTTTTTGATCTTGATGCATCTTAAGAATTTTTCATTGAATTAAATCATTTTTTATGCATTATTTTGATCATGGATTCAAAAATTCATTTCTGCCTATTGGTGAAGGTTGTGACATTGATTCTTCTTGCTTTGTCTTGTGTTTAACATGTATTTTCAAGGATAAAAAAGCCATGAATTGTTATTACATTTTCAAATTGTTTGGCATTTGTTTTGTTAAGAACCCCTAGAAACCCTAATAACTTAGAAAATTCATAACTTGAGTTTGGTTGAGAGTTGAGAGCTCCCCTTTGGGCAGTGATTCATCATAGGCCTAGGGTTTCTTTGGGTGCCATTTTCCATTTTTGCTTTAGGGCTTTGCTTCTGTTTTTTGGTTTGTGTTTGATGTTTGATCCATAAACCCTAATTTGGGCTTTCATTTGCATCCCTCTTGCATTTCCTTGCATAACATGACTTGTCTTTGCATTTTGTGCATTCTTGTGATCCATTTGACATCTTAAGACATATAGAAAGCATGTTTGACCATTGCATTACATATTTGCCATGTCATTTGTCTTGTATGATTCATAACTTTTCATGTTCATTCATGCTCCTTAACTTGCACCATTTGCATTCATGATCTTGTATGAACATCCCCATTGTCTTGCCTCATGTTTGCAGCACTTCATAACATCATAATCATCATCAACATGCTTCTGGTTTTGCTTAGCATCATATCATTTCATCTCATCTTGCATTGCATTGCATTTTCTTTCTAACATTGCAGGTGGTAAGTAAACTTGAGAAGTGGATTTGCCTTCACTTCTCATACCTTTTCTTTTCATCTCTCTTGCATCCATTGCTGCATTTTTATATGTGTTTGAGTTTGAGCTTGCTCATTCTTCTTCTTCCCACTTTCTTTCTTCAAGTGACTTGACTTCTTGAATGAAGCAAGTCACTTTGCTTCTCTTGATCCTGTTCATCTGCTTCCTGGTGGCTCCTTTGAAGATTGTTCTTGAAAACCTCACAAACCTTAGGATCATCCAAGCATGACAATGAATTAGGGTTTTGATTAGTCCCCCCATAGTTTTACCTTTGTGTCTCTCTTTGAGTCTCCTCTTCTCACCTCATAATCAGGGACTAAACCCTAAAGGCTTTAAGACTTTGTGATTAAGCTTATGCCTGCATCCTTCTCTTAGGATGGAGTGTATAACTTTAATCCTAAGTCTTGAACCCTTAAGGTGTTTAAATCTCTTAATCAATTCATCTAATAATCATCAAGACATCACTTGTAACTTGGGCCTTGCATTAGGGTTCTAATTCTTCCTTAAGTGGTTAAGAAGGACTAACCCTAGTGTTAATGGACAAGTCCCCCTCAAGTTGTCTTACAAACCATAAAATTCACTTCATCATCATACCATTAAATAAAATCCACTTAATCAAAGGCTTGTTTTGTCATGGGTTTAATCCCTAATCATGGATTAAGTTGAGGAGTTTTTCTCAACTTAAACATTCTCATCTATTATCCTTCTTTTAGGATGGTGTAATGGGTCTGTTTAATCCTTGATTATGGCTTAACCTCATTACTCAACACTAAACAAAAACCACAAAAACATCTAAATAATCACAAGTAGGTTAATGATCTTAACCCTACATCAAAGGTGATTAAGTGTGAGAATCTGACTTCACACTTAAGGTATTCTCATTACCCCTAATCAGAGGGAAGATGTGATGAGTTTACTAAATCCATTGGTTTAGGTTTAAGCTCATTAACTTATGACAAATTCTCAAAAGCAATAAAAGACTGAAAACACAAAAACAAACAATAATCGTCTCCTCCGGGATTCTTTTCTCATCACCTTCACTCACAATCGAGAACTTGCTTCTTCCGTCTAATGCAAGACAGTAAGCACCTGAGCCAGACAGGTCATACACTTGAGCATAGACAAGTAAGCAGTTCACAAGTCAATTCATCTTTCAGTCTCTTTGGGTCGAACTACGGTGTTCTGACTTCCTCATTGCACGAGAGGATACGTAGGCATAACTTAACAGTTATCGAACAAAAGTCTCTGTACATTCCCCCTCTTTCCAGCTTCATTCTTTAGCCTCATTATCATGAGCATCTCATCTTTGTTCCTACACTGACACTGTATATATCACATTTCACACTTCTTTTACACTGACACCTGTACATCCTTTTCCAGCTCTTTATGCACAGATTGCACTGACACTACCCCTTTAAAACACAAATCTTTTAAGCGTGGATCCCGTCGAGTACGACGGACAATCTGGGTGCTAATACCTTCCCAGGTTGTAACCAACCCCCTTTCTCAGTTTCTCTGGTTCGCAACCGTCTTATCCATCTTTTTCTAGGTCTATGCAGCATTGCCTTTCCTCCGGGATAAAAATGCCTAGCTGGCGACTCTATTCATCTCCAGTGAGTTCACGGCTGTGTGTTCTCACTGTTCCTTTCGCCGACCGTTCGCGTCTGTACCTTCATATGATCCATTTTCATTTGTCGGGAGCGACAGCTTGGCGACTCTGCTGGGGACCCTTATACTGCAACCAGGGCTTCTGGTTCTTTTTGTGGGTTCCTCCTAGCGCTTGTTTGATTTGTGTTTACTGGGGTGTTATGTGCTTGTATTTATTTTTGTTTATTGCTTTATGTACAGTTACTTTACTGCTTTCTTTATTGCATTTATTTATATCATACTGTCATTGCTGCTGGCTGGATCTGGTTGTTTGCCTTGGTGGGTGGGTGATTCATTGAGAGTTAAGGTCCTATACCTGGGACCTGAGTGACACCTAGGCTAGAGTGAATCATATTCTTTCCCATTCCATTTCGGTCTGGTGCGGGAATATGAAACACGGTTCAGATATGGGTTTCTTCTTGAGAACTCTGTGTTGCAGATTTCCTGCAATGCTAGGGCTATCTGGGAAGCCTGCTAAGTCTGGATGACCTTTAGTATTGACCTTCAGAAACTGAGGTGAATTAGAGGAGGAATTGTTATGGTTATTGTAAACACTGTGCCTCCGGGTTAGAAGTGTTTACACTTCTCATAACTGATCCAAGTCTGAGGATCCTTGTTTTAGAACATCACCTGTGAGGGGGTTGGGCTGTTTACAGGTTTGCAGGTACCTTGACCTCAGAATACCTTGTTACTTTGGCTTTGTTAAGAATGCTCCATGTTGGATAGTTCTTGTGATTCTAAAACCCTGGATATGTGGCTCTTTATTTGAGTCCCCCACACTGGTTACTGGATTTATAGACCTCCATCTGGAATTCTTGGACACACATGGACTTACACCAAGGCAGTTAATCAGATCCAGCTCAGTCACAAACCCTTGCATTTCATTTTGCATACATACTCATTGCATCATATTAACATGTGCTTATTTGTGTTTCAGGGTATCCATTTTCATCTGGTTTTGGTTTTGACCCCATCTGCATCATTGACCTATCTCCACCAGCACTTGCTTCAGTTTGTCAGCCATATACTTCAGTTGCTAGCACTAGCCAGCCAGTGGCCCACTCCTCAGCATCTTCATCAGCACTTATCCTACTCAGTCCTCAGCATCATGGCTCCAAAGAAAAGCAACATCACCTATCACTTCTTCCAACCAGATTTATCAGACATCAGAAGGATCCAAACCCTGATCACTCCAGATCACATACCTTTGTTCAGGGAAAGTTTTGGAGATATACTGGACATGGTTATGGATCTGGACCCATCTCAGAGGAGCCTCATCCACACCTGTATTCAGTTTTATGATCCCCCATTGAGATGTTTCACCTTTCAAGACTTTCAGTTGGGGCCTCTTCTGGAAGAATACTCATCATTGACTGGTCTGCCCATCAAAAGAGAAATCCCATTCAACCCTGAAATGGTCTTTCCTAGCAATGGAGAGGTAGCAAAAGCTTTGTATCTGGAGCCTGTTTTGATTGAACAGCATATGACCTCTAAAGCTGGAATCCCTGGTTTTCATCTTGACTTCCTGATTTCTCAAGCTAGTCTGAAGGCCTCCTCGGGGGAGTGGAAAGCTGTTTGTGCTCTATTGGGCTTGAGTGTATATGGAATTGTATTGTTTGCAGATGAGCCTCGATTCATTAGCAAAAATGCAATCCATTTGTTCATCCTGAAGAACCCAGTGCCAACTTTACTGGGTGATCTCTATTACTCAGTACATCAGAGAAATGAGAAGCAGAGGGGAAGATTAGTGAGGATTTGTGCTCCATTATTCCATGTTTGGCTTCTCAGGCATCTACCCAGGACAGATGCATTTCTCAATCCTCATCAGCAAAGCAACTGGGCTAAGAGACTCACTGTCCTAACTTCAGCAGATATCAGATGGTGTACTCAGAGCACCAAGGGCAGAGATATGATCACCAGCTGTGGGCACTTTCCCAATGTGCCTTTGATAGGAGTTAAGGGAAGTATCAATTACAACCCTCTGCTGTTCAGAAGGCAATTAGGTTATGCACTGGTCCATACTCCTAGGGAACAAGATTTGGTGGAGACCCTCTACTGTGAGAACAAGATTAGTTTGACTGTTGTTAGGCGGGCTGCCTGGGCCTGGGATCATGTTCAAACTAAGGGAATTACCATTCTGGGTAAGTGCAATAATGTGGCATCAGTCCAATATTATGAGTGGTCCCATGCTAGGGCCCAATTCTCTGGAATGCCCTTCACCATAGAAGACATGCCTGAGTCATCTTCAGCACCACCCCCTGCCACTATCAATTTGGAAGAGTTTGAGAGTTTGAAGGAAAGAAATGAGAAGTTAACTCAAGCCTTGCAGAAGACCCTCAGGGAGAGGAGTGAAGGTGTAAGGGAGATTGAGAGATTGAAGAAATTGAGGGTGGAACACTTGACCAAGATTGAGAAGTCTGGAGATTATATCAACAAGTCTAAAGCTGGTGAGCAGATTCTGAAGAACGCTTGTAAAGAAGCCCAGTTCCAAAGAGCAAGAACAGACTTGTATTTGAAAGAAAGTCAGGCCAGGTGGGTCCGGATCACTGAGGCCCGTACTCTAGAAGACAAGAGAGTTCAGAACAAGATGGAGCAGATGGAAAAAGCCCTGGCAGCAGCCCAGGAGGAGATATCAGAGCTGAAAATCAAAGCAGGATTGAAGAGGTCTAAGGACCAAAGTCAGAGCAAGAAGTTGACTGCAGCAGTTGCAACAAGAAACCTTCTCATCAGAAATCTCACGGAGCATCCGGCTGATCCTGTGACCGAAGCACTTCTCAAGGAAGTTCGTGAGGATGAGTTTGGCCTTGGAGTTTGATCATTTGCTTATTGTTGTTCCTTTTCCATGTACTTTTGCTTTTTGTGATGTATTTTGGCCCCTTTGAGGGTTTGTGTTGTAAAATGAACAAATTGTATTGTTTCACCTTTGTAATATATTTGTGTTGGTTTCTATCTGGGTTCACATCAAAAGCAACTTCAACAGCATCATCTTCAAGGGTCTGGAAGGGTCAAAACTGAAGGCCAAACCGGATACCTTGATAGCAAATAAGCATAACTGCATTGCATGCTAACCCTTTTGTTTGTTTTGTAGGTCTTTGTTTTTGTTGCTAACCTCTGTTGTGATGTCTCAGGAATTATTGCTCGCCGCCGGGTATTTCCTCTCAACAGGCCTCACAGGTACCCAACTAGAAACAACCTTCCGGGAATTCAGATGGATCAGATGCAGCAAGACCTTACGGAGGTCAGAAACCAGATGGCAAACGAAAGGTTAGAGATGAGAACGCAGATGACGCAGTTCATGGAAGTTATGAACAACATGGCTCAGAGCCAGGAGAGACTGAGGGCCATGGTGGAGAGGCAAAATCAAGAGGAGCCTCATGTAGGAACTGCAGGCACCAGTAATAATGAAAGGGTGCAACCACATGTTACCCCCCCTGTGTTTGGCCCACATCTACATCCTGAGATTAACGTTCCTGCGAACATTCAAGGAACAGCCACTGCAGCCAGAGTACTTCAAGAAGATCCTCAGGAGGACCAGTATACAGTAATGGCTGCCGGAGAAGAAACATATGATAGACGATTGGAAGAGATAGCTGAGAAGTTGAGGTCCTTAGAATCTCAAAACTCTTTGGGGTTTGACGTCATGGACATGGGTTTGGTAGAAGGGGTCAGGATCCCCCATAAGTTCAAACCTCCTTGTTTCGAAAAGTATAATGGGACTTCATGCCCCCGGACTCACTTGCAATCATTTCTGGGAAGGTTGAAGGCCTATACAATGGATGAGAAACTTTGGATGTTCTACTTCGAAGATAGCTTGACTGGAGCTTCTAGGGAATGGTATTCCCATCTGACAAGAGCAACTATAAGATGCTGGAAGGACCTGGCAGAAGCCTTCATCAGACAGTATCAGTATAATCTAGATATGGCACCCAACAGGACCCTCCTAATGGGAATGTCACAGTCTTCGAGGGAGAGCTTCAGAGAATATGCTCAAAGATGGAGGCAATTGGCTGCTGCTGTTCAACCACCAATGTCAGAGAGAGAAATGGCAGACATGTTTATGAACACTCTTCAGGGGACCTATATTGACAGGTTAGCTGCTTTCTCTTCCACTAGCTTTGCGGATGTTGTTATAGCTGGGGAGAGAATTGAAAGCCTGTTAAAAATGGGAAAGATCTCAGACAACGGTGCAAGCTCGTCCAGTAGTACAAGAAAGCCTTTTGCAGGCCCGAGAAGAACTGGCGAGACCAATGCCATTCACACCAACAGGGGTAGGCCCCAATATGCTCAAAGGTCAATAGCAGCAGTCACTATCCCTGCTCCAGCTCATCCTCAGCCAGTCTATCAACCTCCTCAACAAAGCTTCCAACAACAACCTCAGTATCAGCAAAATCAGTATCCTCCAAGAAACTACAACAACAACAACTCCAACAACAACAATCAACAGAGGCCATTCCAACAGAGGCCATCCCAAGCTAACAGAGTGATCGACCCGATCCCAATGCCATATGCTGCCTTGCTGCCACAACTTCTGAAACTCAACCTAGTTGAGCTAAGAACGTTGGCACCTCCTGATCCCAACAGTCTACCAAGGAACTATGACTCCAATGCTAGGTGTGCTTTTCATTCCAACGCACCTGGTCACAGTACAGAAAAATGCAGGGCTCTGCATATGAAGGTACAAGACTTGGTAGACTCCAAGGCTCTGAATTTTGCACCTCCGCCCAATGTCAATAAAAACCCTATGCCAAACCATGGTGGTCCCCGAATTAATGCTATTGAAGAAGACCAACCGTCTTATTTGATAACTAGTGTGGATCAGATCCGGACACCATTGGTGGAAATCAAAGCTCAGCTCCGTGAAAACAATATATTTCCGGGGTGTGAACTAGGGTGCCCATACTGCAATATTTCATGGAATGGGTGTGAAGATTTAAGGAATGGCATTGACAGCCTTATTCAGAGTGGCTTGCTACAGATCACTACATCATTTCCGACAAATCCGGCAACTTCATCAACAACGGTTTCAGAACCTCCTACAAATGCAGCAACTATTGTTCCCGACAATTCATCAGCACCATCAACAAGTACTCCACCTGTCCTTCCAAATGATCAGTTTACAACAGTTTCTCCTGCTACAACTTCAGCTTCATTCCATTTCGACTCTCCATCAGCAACAACAACAGTCCTTCCAACAGGACCTCCTACAACACCAGCAATCAATCCTGAAGATGTCTCTACTGTTACCATATTCTATGATCCTGAAAATAACTCCGCTTACCATTCAGAAGGTGCTGCTCCCACCAGAGCACCAGTTACAATCTTCTATGATCCACAAACAATAACAGTCCCTTCAGCAGCAGCAATCAGTCCAGTCACTGTCACGGTGCCTGGACCAGTACCATATGAAAGCAATAGGGCCATCCCTTGGCACTATGGCTCTGACTTGTATTGCGAAGGAAAAAGAATCACTCTGGAAACAACAGCACCTGCACCACAAATAGATAATGTGGGGGGAGGCGGAGGCTTCACTCGAAGCGGACGTCTCTTTGCTCCACCAGTTCAAAAACCTACTGCCGAAGCAGAAGCTGCTGCCAAGGCAAAAGGAAAGAGCCCGGTGCAGGAAGATCCATCTGCCAAAGAAGCCCTGAAGACTCCATTCGATCAGGAAGTTGATGAGTTTATGCGGATCATCAAAAAGAGTGATTATAAAATTGTGGATCAGCTTCACCAGACGCCATCCAAAATCTCCATCCTCTCACTGCTTATGTGCTCCGAAGCCCATCGGAATGCACTACTTAAAGTCCTGCACGCAGCTTACGTGCCTGAGGAGATAACTGTCAACCAGTTGGAAACCGTGGTTGGAAATGTTACTGCTAGCAATGGGCTAGGGTTTACCAATTCTGACTTGACAGCGGATGGCCGCAACCACAACAAAGCCTTGCATATAACCCTGGAATGCAAAGGAGCTGTCCTTTCTCATGTGCTGGTGGACACAGGTTCTTCCCTGAATGTCTTACCAAAGAAGGCTCTGGTGAAGCTTGAATATGATGGACTGGCATTGAGACCCAGCAACCTGGTAGTAAGAGCCTTTGATGGTTCTAAGAGATCGGTTCTGGGAGAGATTGAGCTGCCTGTGACAATTGGCCCACAGACCTTTAAAACTATCTTTTATGTGATGGACATTCAGCCCGCCTACAGCTGTTTGTTGGGTAGACCCTGGATTCACGCCGCCGGCGCAATAACGTCTACCCTTCACCAAAAGTTAAAATTTGAGTGGGAAGGTCAAGTTGTCACAATCTGTGGAGAGGAGGACATTTTTGTTAGCCATCTGGCTACTTATAAATACATTGAAATGGATGGAGAGATCCATGAAACAATGAGCCAAGGTTTTGAAGCCTTGAACGTCAATGAAGCATCTGCTGTATCTGGTATCTCCATGTCATCTTACCAACAAGCCCGGAAGGTTGTTGAAGAAGGAACTGCCCTAGGCTGGGGCAAGGTTTTAGCTGTGGAGGAGAAGAAGGACAAATTTGGGTTGGGTTACAGACCAACTCAACATCAAGCAAACGCTGCTGTAGAGCCTGGTTTTGTCAGTGGGGGAATGCTCACCCCCGATGCTATCAACTGTTTGGAAGACGAGCTGGAAGAGGAGCGCAATCTGGAGAATTGGATTCGTCCGAAGATCCCGGGGAGCAGTGTCTCGAGCTGGTCTTCCCAGGAAATTATAAGCGTTACTCGAGCAGAGTAATTATTATTTCCTGTATTTTTATATAGCATGCATCCAAGTCTTGCATCTTGCCCAAGATGACAAGACTCATTTTGTAACCAGGGCCATCTGTATTTTTGTGCAAACAAGATTAAATTAATGAAATATCAGACATCTTTTTGTAAACGAGTCTTTTTCTTTTCTGCTCACTGTTTTTTCCATTTTTCTTTTTGTACAAAAATAAATGGCGGTGTTTTCAAAATGATAACTTCATTTCACTTTTTTTTTTCTAAAGCAAGATTAAAATCAATCACTAAAATGAACCAACTTAACCCTTGCAGAGAGTGCCATCCAGACTGCACCGACAACAGCACGGCTATGACATCGTATGACTTTGACAATCCAATCAATCAAGCTGATGAAGGGGTTGATGAAGAATATGAGCTTCCTGAAGAGCTAGCCAGGTTGTTGAGACAAGAGGAAAAGGTCATCATTCCTCATCAGGAGGAGATTGAAGTGATTAATCTTGGTACTGACGAAGACGTGAGAGAAGTTAAAATCGGGGCCTGCCTGCAAGACTCAGTGAAGAGACAGTTGATAGATCTGCTTCAAGAGTATGTTGATGTGTTTGCTTGGTCGTATCAAGACATGCCAGGGTTGGATACCGACATTGTTGTGCACAAGCTGCCTCTGAGGGAAGAATGCCCGCCAGTTAAACAGAAGTTGCGCCGAACTCGCCCAGACATGGCTATGAAAATCAAAGAAGAGGTACAAAAGCAATGGGACGCCGGGTTCCTTGCTGTAACTAGCTACCCGCCGTGGGTTGCTAACATAGTACCTGTGCCTAAGAAGGATGGCAAAGTAAGAATGTGTGTTGACTACCGGGATCTGAACAGAGCCAGCCCGAAAGATGACTTCCCATTACCTCACATTGATGTATTGGTGGATAACACGGCTCAGTTCTCGGTATTCTCCTTCATGGATGGATTTTCAGGATATAATCAGATCAAAATGTCACCTGAAGACATGGAGAAGACAACATTCATTACACCTTGGGGCACGTTCTGTTACAAAGTGATGCCATTCGGACTGAAGAATGCTGGCGCCACATATCAACGGGCTATGGTGACATTATTCCATGATATGATCCACAAAGAAATAGAATGTTACGTGGATGATATGATCGCCAAGTCCCTTACAGAGGAAGATCACCTGGTAAATCTGCTCAAGTTATTCAAGCGTCTGAGGAAATACCAATTGAAGCTGAACCCCAACAAATGCACATTCGGGGTACGATCCGGTAAGCTGCTGGGCTTTATTGTAAGCGAGAAAGGGATTGAAGTTGACCCTGATAAAGTCAAGGCTATTCAAGAAATGCCTGCACCTAAAACTGAGAAAGAAGTTCGAGGGTTCTTAGGTCGATTGAACTACATTTCAAGGTTCATATCTCACCTCACAGCAACCTGTGAACCCTTGTTCAAGCTATTAAGAAAGGAGCAAACGGTCAGGTGGAACGAAGATTGCCAGAAGGCTTTTGACAAGATCAAGGAATATCTGCAAGAACCTCCAATCCTTATGCCGCCAGTTGAAGGAAGACCTCTGATCATGTACTTGACAGTATTAGAAGAGTCGATGGGGTGTGTGCTGGGCCAGCATGACGAGTCTGGTCGAAAAGAGTATGCAATATACTACCTAAGCAAAAAGTTTACCGACTGTGAACAGCGTTATTCACTGCTCGAGAAAACTTGCTGTGCTTTAGCGTGGGCTGCTCGCCGACTGAGACAGTATATGTTGACCCACACTACCTTATTAATCTCAAAAATGGATCCAGTTAAGTACATTTTCGAGAAGCCAGCTCTTACCGGACGGGTTGCAAGATGGCAAATGATTCTCACAGAATACGACATCCAGTACACATCTCAGAAAGCCATCAAAGGCAGTGTACTATCTGAATATCTTGCTGAGCAACCCATTGATGACTACCAGCCTATGAGGTTTGACTTCCCTGATGAAGACATCATGTTCATTAAAGCAAAAGATCACGAAGAGCCTATTCACACTGAAGGGCCTGACCCGGAGGAAGAATGGACTATGATGTTTGATGGGGCTGTTAACATGAATGGCCGTGGTGTTGGTGCAGTACTCATTACACCCAAAGGAGTTCACATGCCTTTCTCGGCGAAACTCACTTTCAACTGCACTAACAACGAAGCTGAATACGAAGCTTGCATTATGGGTCTTGAGGAAGCCATTGACCTCAGGATCAAGGCATTGACCGTATTCGGGGATTCAGCTTTGGTAGTCAATCAAACCAACGGGAAATGGTACACCCACCAAGATCATCTGATACCTTATAGGGATTATACAAGAAGGTTACTGACTTTCTTTACAACAGTCAAGCTTGAGTATATCCCTCGAGACGAGAATCAGTTTGCAGATGCTCTTGCTACCATTTCATCCATGATCAAAGTTCAAACGGCCAACTTTGTACCTCAGATTTCAGTGTCTAGACTTGACAGACCAGCATATGTATTTGCAGCGGATGTTGTAAAAGATGATAAACCTTGGTTCCATGACATTAAGTGCTTCTTGGAGGATCAGACGTACCCACCTGGGGCATCTTCCAATAATAAGAAGACTTTGAGAAGGCTTGCTGGAAGTTTCGTTCTGAACGCTGATGGGTCTTTATACAAGAGGAACTTTGACATGGTACTCCTCAGATGTGTTGACAAGACGGAAGCAGATTTGCTGATGCATGAAGTGCATGAAGGCTCTTTTGGTACCCATGCTGGAGGGCATGCCATGGCTAAGAAGTTGTTAAGATCAGGCTATTACTGGATCACGATGGATGCAGACTGTTGTGCTTACGCCAGAAAATGCCATAAATGCCAGATCTACGCAGATAAGGTGCATGTGCCTCCCAACCCTTTGAACATCATGTCTTCACCGTGGCCCTTTGCTATGTGGGGCATTGATATGATCGGCAAGATTGAGCCAACTGCTTCGAATGGCCACAGATTCATCCTGGTCGCCATTGATTATTTCACCAAGTGGGTTGAAGCAGCCTCATATGCAAATGTCACAAGACAAGTGGTAGCCAGATTTCTGAAGAGAGATATCATCTGTCGGTATGGAGTGCCCGAGCGAATCATTACTGATAATGGTTCCAACTTAAACAACAAAATGATGGCAGAGCTGTGCCGGGACTTCAAGATCCAACATCACAATTCTTCTCCTTACAGACCAAAGATGAACGGCGCTGTTGAGGCAGCAAATAAGAATATCAAGAAGATTGTGCAGAAGATGGTAGTCACCTACAAAGACTGGCATGAAATGCTACCGTTTGCCTTGCATGGGTACCGCACATCAATCAGAACGTCCACTGGGGCAACACCGTATCAACTTGTGTATGGTATGGAGGCAGTCCTACCTGTTGAAGTTGAATTGCCTTCTCTACGGGTACTAATGGATGTTAAACTGAGTGAAGCAGAATGGGTTCGGTCCCGATACGAACAACTGAGTCTGATCGAAGAGAAGAGATTGGCTGCAATCTGCCATGGACAGTTATATCAGAAAAGAATGAAGAGAGCCTTCGATCAGAAAGTCAGGCACCGAGAGTACCAAGTGGGAGATCTTGTGCTGAAGAGAATCCTCCCTCCTCATACAGACCACAGGGGCAAATGGACTCCAAATTATGAAGGACCATTTGTTGTAAAGAAAGTTTTCTCTGGTGGAGCACTGATGCTCAGCACCATGGATGGTGAAGACTTCCCGTCCCCTGTGAATTCAGATGCAGTTAAAAAATACTTCGCATAAAATGACCCGCTGGACATAAAAACAGAATGTAAGTCCAGGCAAAAATAGGGCATCCCGGCGAGTCAAAAACAGAATAAAAGACTCGGGCAAAAGTAAGGGAAATAAATGAAAAAATGTACACCCGCTGAGTTGAAAAGCCGCATTGGACAGCTCAGGCAAAAATGGGTATCCCGATGGATCGAAAACCCGAAAGGGCGATCCATGCAAAATAAGGGAATAAGCGAACAACTGCATTCTGAATTCGTCTGTATCACCTACAACTTGGTAAGTTTCAAAGGATCAAGCTTTAATCAGAATCAACTCTCTCCAGAAAGCAAGACGAGAAGAACGTCATTGTCATACGAGTCATAGCAGAAGAGGAAGCTCTTTGAAAGCGTCGTCAGCACCGCCAGCACCTTATTTCTCAATTTGTAACAATCTCCTCATTTCAGGAGATGTGTTTCTTTGACTGTATCTTTGCCAATTCAGGGCACATGGATTAATAAAATCAGATTTTCAGTCATGTTTCGTTTTTTACATTTACGTTTTGCAAAGAGTCGTCTGATATCTCTAAAAATACAATTGCATAAGTACAGATGCATTTCTCTAAAGATGAAAACGCATGCTTACAGGGAATGTGATTATTCTCGAAAGTACTTAACTCCTATGACGGAATCCGGTAAGGGATACCTCGGGACCTTTTGTACGTTCCATTGTCTTTGCAGGATTGCAGGTATCCAGAACGCAACCAGGGGCATGCAGGTTACGTCTCAGCAAGTAGGCGAACCATTGTCAACTCAGTCTATCTTCCACATGGTACTAGAAGGTGCCCATTTCCCCAGCGGAGCTGCCGAATCAGCATACACTCAATCTCAGCATCCGAAATGCTTTATCCCCAGCTGAGTTGCCTCTTGTTGCTCTCCCCAGCTGAGTTGCCTCTCAATTCCCCAGCCGAGTGGCCATTCTTCCTCAACAGAATACAGAAATCAGGGAATCATCTCCCCACAGAGCTTCAAGCCTCTATTCAGAAGAGCAACGCACGGAGAAGATCACAACAGAGTACATAAAGCTTCTACAAACCCCAGCTGGGTTTCTCATTTATAAGGATATGTCAATCAGTGACATGTATCCCCAAGCAAGTGCATCATTAGATCTACCAATGATCTCATCCCCAGCTGGGAGGTCCATTTCCAACAGATCGACCAGAGATCTTCGCAGTGATGGGATCCGAATCCTGGATCTTTGCTCCTTTGCATAATCATGGCATCCGCATCATATTCACCCTCAGAGCGTAGCATTCCGTCTAATACGGAGCATTACGGCAAAAATCAAATACATAGCATAATCATAAGTCATGTTGTGAATTGAACACTTGTGATTAGTAACCATTCATCAGAATACAGATTACTTTCCCCAGAATCCCCATCAGAGTCCCAGCAAAAGCAGTTGCCCCACAATCACAAACACCAGTGTATACACTTTTTGGCACCCACCCGTGTCATCTTTCCCACAGGTCGCCTGAATACACTCTACAAACAAAATCACCCTCATTACAGATACGTCCTGACACCCGTCCGTGTCATGTCCCAGCAGAAAGCCAAAGACATCCTCTTTGCACTCACATATACTTGTATATACACCCTTTTTGACACCCGTCCGTGTCATATCCCCAGCGCAGTCGCTTACACCTTTATCAACTCACACTTGTTAATATTATACTTTTCTCTCTTGACACTCGTCCGTGTCATTCTCCCCAGCAGATAAGCACTCATCTATACAATACAATACTCACACTACTCATGGTACACTTATACAGATACTCGCCCGTATCTTGTGTGCATCATCATTTATATCCCCAGAAGAGTCCTTTCAGATGCAACACTCGTCCGTGTTCCTTGTTAACCAGTTGATACTCGTCCGTATCATCATCTCTGAACATGTGTCAGTTTGTTTCTACATGATACTCGTCCGTATCATAGTCTTAAGGACGCTCGTCCGCATCTTTAATCTATACACAATACCAAACACTTATACCTTTTTGTTTCTTGGATGTAAACGCTCGTCCGTGTTTACATTATCCCCAGTAGATCACCAACAAATTTTCTTTTTATCTAACACTCGTCCTGTGTTATGATACCTTTGAGAGCAGTCGTACCCTGCTGAGTGGTCGTCCTCCACTTCTTGATGGTCGTCCTCCATCATGCTCATCCGATGGCCGTCCCCATCGTTGTTTTTAGCAGTCGTCCCCTGCTAGGTGGTCGTCCTCCACCTTTTGATGATCGTCCTTCATCAACTTTATCCAATGGCCGTCCCCATTGTTGATTTTGGTTATCTGGCATTCGTCCTATGTCATGAGAAACCTCGAGAGCAGCCGTACCCTGCTGAGTGGTCGTCCTCCACTTCTTGATGGTCATCCCCCATCTTGCTCGTCCGATGGCCGTCCCCATCGTTGACCTTTTCTATCCGATGGCCGTCCCCATCGTTGATATTTTCGGCAGCCGTACCCTGCCAGGTGGTCGTCCTCCACCTTTGATGGCCGTCCCCATCATATTTCTTTTATACCCGACAGAGCAGCCGTCCCCTGCTAGGTGATCGTCCTTCACCTTTGATGGCCGTACCCCATCATCTGTTTATTTCATTTATTCTTTAACCCGATGGCCGTCCCCGTCGTGGCCCCTTTTCCTTTTTAGCCCGATGGCCGTCCCCATCGTTGGTTACTTTACCTTTATGAACTTGATGGCCGTCCCCGTCATGTTTCATTAATCCTCAGAATTTTGCAGCTTTATCTTGATGGCCGTCCCCATCATGATATTTTATTTTCCCCAGCTAGTCGGCCGTCCCCGTCTTAGCTTTACCTTTTATCCCCAGCTAGTCGGCCGTCCCCGTCTTAGCTTTACCTTTTATCCCCAGCATGTCGGCCGTCCCCGTCATTGCTTTATACACTTTACCAGCATGTCGGCCGTCCCCGTCATCGCTTTGCTTCACATACCACCTTACCCAGCAGTCGTCCTCTGCTCGACGGTCGTCCTCCGTCGCCCATACTTTACGATATACTTTATTTTGCTTTTACAATCTATATCCCTTTTCTTTTTCATTCTGTGAGTGCAAATTTTGGACTGTCTTTGGTATTCAACCACAAGTTATCTTGTTTGGCCTGTTAAGCCGTCGCTTACAACCTGCACAGCTAACTCATGTTTGAATAGGGGCAGCTGTAAACACCCCAAATTTGCCCTCACCCACTCACACCATGGCTTATGGTCATCTCATATGCATAAACACAATCATATCATCTCACATTTCATTTTTGATTCATTGGATAGTTTCTAAGGCATCTGCACCTAGGGTTTGTGATCTGAGCAATCCCAGAGCATCTTGAGCCATTCCAAAGGCCACCAATCAACTCAAAGGGGTCCATGTGTGTTCTTATATCATATTTCATCTCCTCAGAGTCAAAAATGCAGAGGAATCACAAGAGCTAGGGTTTGAGTGGATGCAGAGCCAGGATGAACTGCACAGTTGACTGAAAATTAGGGTTTTGGTTTCAGAGGCCATAACCCCAAATTTTTTGGTCATTCTTGTTTCCATTGATCTCTATATGGTATAGGGAGTATGCACATCAATTTTCATGAAGAAATTCCATGGGGAAGTCATCTGATCAAGAGTTGACTTTTCAGACAAGTCAGTGTAAAATCAGGGCATCTGAGGCCCCCAATGACCCAACCAATGGGTGATCTTCATCATTTTGAGTGTGTATGGTCTTTATTTGATCATGGAAGAAGATTGAAGTTCATAGAAATCAAGAATTTAGGGTTTTTGCAAATGTTGACTTTTTGGGCATAGTTGACTTTTCAAGAATGCATCATTTTAGGTCATTTTTCAAGCCATGATTTTGGATCCAAAAATGCTTCAAATGGAAAAACTTTGGTCATGAAAGTTGTAGATCTCATCTTTCCCTTTTCAAAAAGTACAAGAACATGATCTAATTCATCTTGGATCAAAAGTTATGGTTAGTTAAAGTTGGCAAAAATCACTAAATTTCAAGTTATGCACCAAAGGCAAAAATTGCAAATTCTTCTTCCAAGGCCAATTCAGCCACCATATGGGCTTCTAATGCACTTAACATGATCATGTAACTCCTAAAAATCAGAAATGAACCAAGGATGTCATGGTTTCATGTTTGGTTAGGCAAGGAAGTCACATGTGAACCAAAATGTCACAAGTTGCAAAACTCATGATCATGCTCCCTCCTACTTGCAGCCTTGGATGCTGAGCTTTGCTAGCCTCTCACCTCACCTTGCTGCGCCAGCCCATGCCCATGTACTTGCCTAGAACCAAGCCCATGCCTCTCTTACAACCAAGTTGACATTTTGCAAAAGTAAACATCCCAATCAATAAAGGGCAGGTCACATCAACTGACCAATGAGATTAGTTTATGTGGATCACATGCTGGCTAAACATAAGAAGAAGCAAGGCTGAAACTCTCTCCACCACCACACACACCAAAACACACCACTTTGCATTTTCATTCGAATCTGCTTACACAGCCATAAAACACTCAAACCACCTTCATCAGTCATCTCACCACACTTCATAGATCACCCAGCACCAAGAACACAAGCTTGAAACAGCCAGAACACCTCATTGCCATCTCTCACTCCATTTCTGCAGTTACTTTCGAATCTCCTTCCCTAGCTCACAAACAGCCAAACAAACCTTGCAAAGCTTCTCCATACATCATTTGGACCTCAAACCATCATTCACAATGGCCTGAATCAGCCAGAATCACCATAGCCATTGTTGACTGAGCTTGAAGCAGGAGCATTCGAATCTCACTATCCAGCCAGCACAAACTCATTTTGAGCATCCAAACATCTTTGGGGGATCAAGTGGAGTGGTTTGCACTGAAAGAAGTGGCCAGAAAGTTCCAGAACTGAAAGCTCCAAATCTCAGGTAGCTCGAAAATATTTTTTCCAGAAATCATTTCTCTTGTTACAAACTTGTTCTTCATGTCTTGCTGATCATTCTGGTACCATTGGTTTTGAAAATGGTTGTGATTTGAGCATTTAATTTGACTCTGAAACTGGTTTGCCCTAAAAATGTTTGCTTTCGATTCATGTGATTGATGAAGAATAAATTTGTTTGGGGTTAGGGTTTTGATTCAGGAGATCATGGGGATCATTTGGGTGTGCTTAGTTTTCATTTTGGATACGTTTTGAGGGAGTTGGGGAATTTTCAGGTGAGGTGCTGGCCGGAGAAGACGACCGGTCGTCTTCTCCGGCCACCTGAGAGTGATTTGCCCTAATTACAGTCATTAATGTCAGTTTGAATTTGAACCATTGATTGGGTGGAATTGTTTGACTTCGCGCGCAGATAGAAGGCCAGGATGCGTTTGATTAGCCCTAATTTTTTCATTTAGTTAATTAATTCATAATTAAACTAATTATCTCAGAGTCAATCCCAACCACAGGATCACGCGCCAGTCAACATTTTCAAATCCTGGGCGCATCTTGGCCCTCCATCCCTCTGACTTTCATTTTATTTAATTTTTAATTCATTTTATCTCATTTAAATTGCATAATTATTTTTAAAATAGCAAAAAAATCTTAAAAATTATGAAACTTTTTCTTTAAAGTTTTATTAATTTTTAAGACCCAAAAATATTTTTTATTTTATTTTTTATCATTAAAAAAGTATTTTTAAATATTTAAAAGATTATTTTTAATTGATTAATGAGAATTAATTAATTAAAAATACTTTTAGGTATTTAAAAATTACAAAAAAATTCATGAAATGTTCTAAGACATTTAGAAACATTGTCCAACCTTCAAACCAAATTTCTTTTTTGATCTTGATGCATCTTAAGAATTTTTCATTGAATTAAATCATTTTTTATGCATTATTTTGATCATGGATTCAAAAATTCATTTCTGCCTATTGGTGAAGGTTGTGACATTGATTCTTCTTGCTTTGTCTTGTGTTTAACATGTATTTTCAAGGATAAAAAAGCCATGAATTGTTCTTACATTTTCAAATTGTTTGGCATTTGTTTTGTTAAGAACCCCTAGAAACCCTAATAACTTAGAAAATTCATAACTTGAGTTTGGTTGAGAGTTGAGAGCTCCCCTTTGGGCAGTGATTCATCATAGGCCTAGGGTTTCTTTGGGTTCCATTTTCCATTTTTGCTTTAGGGCTTTGCTTCTGTTTTTTGGTTTGTGTTTGATGTTTGATCCATAAACCCTAATTTGGGCTTTCATTTGCATCCCTCTTGCATTTCCTTGCATAACATGACTTGTCTTTGCATTTTGTGCATTCTTGTGATCCATTTGACATCTTAAGACATATAGAAAGCATGTTTGACCATTGCATTACATATTTGCCATGTCATTTGTCTTGTATGATTCATAACTTTTCATGTTCATTCATGCTCCTTAACTTGCACCATTTGCATTCATGATCTTGTATGAACATCCCCATTGTCTTGCCTCATGTTTGCAGCACTTCATAACATCATAATCATCATCAACATGCTTCTGGTTTTGCTTAGCATCATATCATTTCATCTCATCTTGCATTGCATTGCATTTTCTTTCTAACATTGCAGGTGGTAAGTAAACTTGAGAAGTGGATTTGCCTTCACTTCTCATACCTTTTCTTTTCATCTCTCTTGCATCCATTGCTGCATTTTTATATGTGTTTGAGTTTGAGCTTGCTCATTCTTCTTCTTCCCACTTTCTTTCTTCAAGTGACTTGACTTCTTGAATGAAGCAAGTCACTTTGCTTCTCTTGATCCTGTTCATCTGCTTCCTGGTGGCTCCTTTGAAGATTGTTCTTGAAAACCTCACAAACCTTAGGATCATCCAAGCATGACAATGAATTAGGGTTTTGATTAGTCCCCCCATAGTTTTACCTTTGTGTCTCTCTTTGAGTCTCCTCTTCTCACCTCATAATCAGGGACTAAACCCTAAAGGCTTTAAGACTTTGTGATTAAGCTTATGCCTGCATCCTTCTCTTAGGATGGAGTGTATAACTTTAATCCTAAGTCTTGAACCCTTAAGGTGTTTAAATCTCTTAATCAATTCATCTAATAATCATCAAGACATCACTTGTAACTTGGGCCTTGCATTAGGGTTCTAATTCTTCCTTAAGTGGTTAAGAAGGACTAACCCTAGTGTTAATGGACAAGTCCCCCTCAAGTTGTCTTACAAACCATAAAATTCACTTCATCATCATACCATTAAATAAAATCCACTTAATCAAAGGCTTGTTTTGTCATGGGTTTAATCCCTAATCATGGATTAAGTTGAGGAGTTTTTCTCAACTTAAACATTCTCATCTATTATCCTTCTTTTAGGATGGTGTAATGGGTCTGTTTAATCCTTGATTATGGCTTAACCTCATTACTCAACACTAAACAAAAACCACAAAAACATCTAAATAATCACAAGTAGGTTAATGATCTTAACCCTACATCAAAGGTGATTAAGTGTGAGAATCTGACTTCACACTTAAGGTATTCTCATTACCCCTAATCAGAGGGAAGATGTGATGAGTTTACTAAATCCATTGGTTTAGGTTTAAGCTCATTAACTTATGACAAATTCTCAAAAGCAATAAAAGACTGAAAACACAAAAACAAACAATAATCGTCTCCTCCGGGATTCTTTTCTCATCACCTTCACTCACAATCGAGAACTTGCTTCTTCCGTCTAATGCAAGACAGTAAGCACCTGAGCCAGACAGGTCATACACTTGAGCATAGACAAGTAAGCAGTTCACAAGTCAATTCATCTTTCAGTCTCTTTGGGTCGAACTACGGTGTTCTGACTTCCTCATTGCACGAGAGGATACGTAGGCATAACTTAACAGTTATCGAACAAAAGTCTCTGTACATTCCCCCTCTTTCCAGCTTCATTCTTTAGCCTCATTATCATGAGCATCTCATCTTTGTTCCTACACTGACACTGTATATATCACATTTCACACTTCTTTTACACTGACACCTGTACATCCTTTTCCAGCTCTTTATGCACAGATTGCACTGACACTACCCCTTTAAAACACAAATCTTTTAAGCGTGGATCCCGTCGAGTACGACGGACAATCTGGGTGCTAATACCTTCCCAGGTTGTAACCAACCCCCTTTCTCAGTTTCTCTGGTTCGCAACCGTCTTATCCATCTTTTTCTAGGTCTATGCAGCATTGCCTTTCCTCCGGGATAAAAATGCCTAGCTGGCGACTCTATTCATCTCCAGTGAGTTCACGGCTGTGTGTTCTCACTGTTCCTTTCGCCGACCGTTCGGGTCTGTACCTTCATATGATCCATTTTCATTTGTCGGGAGCGACAACAACGACCAGGAAACACTTAACCATTCAGTAGTCTCTCTTTTACTACCCTTAAAGGAGTCTTCACTTCTTCAATACTCAACACCAGACTCAATTTTTCACCACCTTCAACAACATTGATTCTTGTCCCTCCGTGATTAGGGATAGGGTTCGAATTGACATTCGGCGGTGGTGCAAAGTTGATTGCTTTAGAATCTATAAGATCTTGAACCTTGTGATGCAAAGCCCTGCACTTCTCAGTCGAGTGCCCGGGTGCTCCAGAGTGGAAAGCGCATCGTGCGTTGACATCATAACCCATTGGAAGCTCTCCAGGAGGTGGTGGTGCCAAAGTTCTCAGTTGAATTAGATTCAAATCCAGCTGTCTTGGAAGCAAAGCAGCATAGGTCATAGGGATGGCCTCAATGACCCTATTAGTCGGGCGAGTTTGCCTTGGCTGATACGGTCTCTGCTGATAGTTGTTACGAGGTTGTTGTTGTTGATGTTGTTGAGGAGGAGGTTGCATCTGTTGCCCTGGAGCTGAAGGAATTGTGACTGCTGCCACATGCTCATACGGTCTTCTATAACCACGGCCCCGGCCTCGGCCAAATACAACATTTGTCTCACCCTCTCTTCTTCTAGGAGGTCCACTGAAAGCTTTCCTCGCTCCATTTGAGCTGCTAGCACTTGGATCTTGGATCTTCCCCATCTTCAGCAAGGTCTCAACCCTCTCTCCAGCAATAACAATATCGTTGAATTTAGTGGCAGAACTGGACGCCAGTCTTTCAAGAAACACACCCTGCAAAGTACCCATAAACATGTCAGCCATTTCGTTCTCAAGCAGCGGTGGTTGCACTCTGGCAGCGAGTTGGCGCCACCTCTGAGCGTACTCTTTGAAACCTTCCTTAGCAGTCTGAGCCATGTGCTGCAATTACGTGCGGTTTGGAGCCATGTCCATATTATATTGATATTGTCTCACAAAAGCTTCTGCTAGATCTTTCCAACTCTTGATATTGACTCTGCTAAGCTTCATGTACCATTCCAGAGAAGCTCCAACCAAGTTGTCTTGAAAATAATACATCCAGAGTTTTTCATCGTCCGTGTGAGCAGCAATTCTCCCAACAAATGATTGAAGATGGGTCTTTGGGCATGCAGTGCCATTATATTTCTCAAAAGTTGGTACTTTGAACTTTTATGGGATCCTGACCCCAGGAACCAAGCCCAAATTTGTTATGTCAAATCCCAAAGAGCTCTGGGATTGAATGGCTCTGATTTGCTCAGCCATTTCCTCAAACCTCTTGTTCATCTCAGCTCCCTGACCTTCAGCTTCATCAAGTAGAGTGAACTGCTCGTCCTAATTATCCATCTGAATATTATTCAACCCGTCATTGATTATTGTCACCCCTGGCTGAGCAATAGGGATTTCAACCTGACGTGCGCCCGCACCGGTACGATTATCAGCAGCAGCAGCAGCAATGTTCCTGGGCTGTTTCTCAATCATCTCCCGCAGACGCTCTATGTTCTGACCCATGTCGGCCATCAATGTCATAAAGTTATCCATTCTCAGTCTCAGATCTTCCAAGTCTGCTTGCATCTGGTCCATGACTCGCTCTCTGTTAATCTTTGTTGGATACTTGTGCGCTACTGGTTGTTCCCGCACTTTCCGGGGAGCTATAGTGCCTGAAACACAAAACACGTTAGCAACTGAGACACTAACTGCAAAACAAACAAACAGGTTATATGCAATGCAATGTAACTGTTCATGTTCCCAAGTTTTAAGCATCTGGCATGCCCCAGTTCTGGCATCTATTCTCAGACGGTCACTTTTAGTGTTTATCTTTCAAACTTTCTCTTTGATGAGTGTTCAATCATTAGCAGTATCAGACAAACGAGTCTTGCACATTCAAAATGATAACTTGCACATTAATACTGTATATGAACAAACCACTGCTGGCTAAAAGTCAAAATACAACCAGAAATGATCCCCGAAGGGTTACAAGCCAGTACATAAATGAAAGACAAAAAAAACAAAAGCAAGACTCCTACAACAAGCCTGTAGGTAGTCTGAAAATAAACTAAGCTAAGGACCCAGGCTCTGCCACCTCAGCTCTGCTCTTTTTGACACCTGCTCTCAGCTTGAGCTCTTCAATCTCTCTTCTTGCTTCCTCTAGAGCTAACTGACTTTGTGCTAGCTGTTGGGTCTTCTCCCTCCGGAAGGTATGGACTTGCTCCACTTCCTCCTTTTTGAAGGCCATCTGAACTTCAAAGAACTCTTCTTTCTCTCTGAACTTCTTCTGCTCTTCCTCCCTTTGGCCTTGCAACCAAACAATGGATTGACGAGCATCCTTGAGAGTCTTTAGAGTCTTCTTGCGTTCAGCTTGTCTTTGGGCTTCCATCATACCTAACCTGTGGAAATGGGCTTCTCTACCAGCAAAGTCCTTCTCTTTGGCTTCCAAAGAGGCTTGGAGCTTCTGCAGCTTGTCCTCAGCTTCATTCTTGGCCCTGTTGGCATGATGGTACATGCTTACCATCTCAGCATTTTCCACTCTAACCTCATGCAGCTGAGCTTCTAGCTTCTGGTACTCTTCAAGGGAAACAGTACTACTCTGACTAGGCACTTCTCTGGGATAAAGTGGAGCCTCAATTGAGAAAGGCATGAGAATTTCTTCTACATGTCTTTGCAACCATGTAGCATATGATGGATATGTCTTGGGATCAACTCGGCCGAAGTCTTTCTTACCCTTTCTTATCCTGTGAGCCCAAGCTTGGACTGCTTGTTGAACTAACTCCTTGTTTCCTTCAACGGGAAAGAACAAAGACTCAGCAAACTCTTCCATCTGAGGAGGATCTTTCAAAGGGTAGCCAAAATGTTTCCTGGCTAATGATGGATCGTAACTGATGACACCCTTCCTTCCCAGCAAAGGTACTCTAGTAAATCTTCCGCAACTGACCAGCATCTCTTTACCTAGCAGATCCCTGTCATATCCCCAGGAAATATCTTTTGCAGTCAACCCCATCAGTCTTCTGGACCATCTCTATTCATCCCTCATCTCCTTGAAGGCACCTGACTTCGGCAACTATCTAGCAAACCACTCAGCAAACAAAGGAGCACAACAAACTACTGGACCACCCCTACCCTTCTCATTTCTGTAATGAACACTGTAGTAGAAGTCACCCAATAGAGTAGGCACTGGATTGCCTTTTGCAAGGATTGAGATCACCTCTAAGCTGACAAACTCTTTATCTCCAGGAAACAAACTGGACCCATATACCATCAATGCGAACAAAGCACCAAAGTCATTCCACTTAGCCTTTGTAGCATATCTTTTTGCCTCTGGGATGAGCACACTCCAGGGTAGACCTTTGCCTTCACTCTCTTGCAGAGCCTTCCTGACTGTAGCAGCTGGCAACCTACAAACCTTGGCTATGTCTTCATCTTTAAGCACCACCTCTGACCCATAGAATGGCAATGTCTCTCTGACTGGAACATTCAGCATGCTGGAGATCTCTTCCAATGTGGGAGCTAAGATGTAACCTGGAAAAACAAAGCAACGCAACAGAGGATCATAAAATTGCAACAGGGTATGCAAACTGTCTTTCTGGTCTGCAGTGGGCTTGTCCACAAACTTCTGTATCTGGCCATATCTTTTCTTGAAATTGCCCAAGGCTTGATCATTCATCAAACCTGCTAACCTCTGAACACTTCTAACTTCAGGCTGAAGAAAGGTATAATGAACATTCTTTTTCCTTGGAACTCTTCTGATTTCTGCCATGGAGATAAGATTACCAGAACTGGGAGCAGATTAAGAACAATGACCTGAAAATGGGAAACATAAACAGTTAATGCAAAGAATGATGCAAATGCAATGCAATGCAAGCATATGATCAACTGGGACCATCTGAACTGGACACTGACAAGGGCCCCTCTGAACAATGGCAAACCAAAAGTCCACTGAGTCACAACTCTCTGATAATCACAACCCTCTGATAGAAGATCTCAGAACCACAGTATCAAGAATACCAGAACAAGAACTCCAGAAAACCAGAACTCAAGAACCATAACTCTAGAACCATAGAACCATAGAACCAGAAATCATAACCATAGGACCACAGATCATAACAAGGACCACTGAATAGATGAGTGTATGTTGAGGCCAATGGTTCCTGCACACCTGTAAACCCCTTCCCAATCTCACTGGTAATAGGCTCCGGGTCAGACATCACGGACTCTCAAAGCCGAATATCAATAATACTGTCACCATCTCCGAGAAATGGCTCATGACCAAATCAGGGAATCGGTTTGGCATTATATACTACGCAGGGAGGCCTCAGCTGAGTCCAGGACACAAGGTCATCCTATGTGATCCCCAGGTGGGCCCTCGGATGCGAATGGGTTTGCCACAAAATATGGGTTGCCACTGTCATCACTAAAGAGGGATGTTTCCACAAGGTTCTCAATGATCGGTCCCCAACTGCACATAACTGTCAGGGTTATGTAATGAGAAAGGAAGATCCCCAAATCAAGACATTTCCAAGACAATCGCAACCTGGGTGTGGAACTCACTACTACTCCCATGACAAGATCTCATGAGGCCAAAGTTGAACCACTCTAAGTCCTATGGTGCACTCGAGCCGGGTACTTGGCTCATCTCTCAAGAACAAGTAACACCCATCCCACCAAACAGAAAACTAGTCCAGACAGTCCAGTATATATACATGATGCAGAAAAATAAATACTGAAAACTGTAAATAAAGCTATAAATAAAGCTGTAAATAAACAACAATAAAATACAACAAGCCACAGCAAACAAACATCACCCAATGAAACAGAAACACACAAGCGCTAGGAGAGACTCACAGGGGAACCAGAGATCTCTGATGTACAGTCCCCAGCAGAGTCGCCAGCTGTCGCTCTCTGGATTTCCATTCTGGTACAAACGCGAAAGTGGCGCGGAAAAAGAATAGAGTCGCCAGCCAGGCATTTTTATCCCGAAGAAAGGGAATGGTAATGCTGCACAAACCAGAAGAAAAGAAAAGGAAGGACACGGGTCCTGCGAACCAAAGAGACTGAGCTCGGGAGTCGATTACGACCTGGGAAGTTATTTGCACCCAAATCGTCTGCCGTACCCGACGGGATCCACGCTTGCAAAAATAACTGTTTCAAAGGGTGAGGGTATGAAAGCTGCAACAGAGAAATGAAAATGAACTGGAAAAGAAAATAAGAAAAGAACTGAATAAGAAAACAAAGAGAAAAATGTAGGGAAAATAAAGATTGTGCTCGAACGGGCCCTACCCCGCTGCCTACGTACCTCATCAGGATAATGAGGATCAGAGACGTCGTAGTTCCCCTAACTAGGGGTACTAAAAGGAAATTGCTTGTGAATTAAGGCTTGAACTGCCTATGCCATTGCTCAGGTGTTGCAGACTCGGACGACGAGTGCGTAACCGTCTTGCAAAGTGACAAGTAGGAGCAAGTTCGCGTATGGAGCGAATGAGATGAGAAAAGAATTCCCGAAGGAAAGATGCTTATTGTTTGTTTGTGTCTTTTAGAAGCTTTTTATGAGTGTTTCACAAGGAAGTGAACTCAAGCTCTCTTTAATGGAATGTGCACTTGTCACTACATTCCAAGATGGAATAATAGAACAAGCACACTAAAGTAAGGAGAAGATCACCAAAACTTGAACCCAAAGATTAGGGCCTAAGCTCACTAACTTGTTTACTTATTAAGTGTTTTTGTATTTACAAATGAAGAAGTGTTTTTTTATGCTTTTCTTTATGAAGAAGATACCTTGATCAGACTTGTGCATCACAAGGTAAACTTGTACTATCCCAAGATGGGAAGACTACAAGCATACCTCATGGGATAAGGCGATGGATCAAGACATCACTTCAAACTTATTAAGATACTTTTTAGAGTTATGAGATGAGAAGAGAAGAAGAACCAAGAGGATCTCAAAGGAAAAATTCTAAAGGGGGACTAAAATAATCCTAAGTGTTAACATGCATGGATGTCCTAAGGGTTAGTGAGGTTTCTATCCTAATGAAGAAGGAAAGAAGAAGATAGGAGAAGGGATGAGAAAGGCCAAAGCACAACAACAAAGATTTAGTGCACATAATCATAAGAGGAGATGATGAGATTTGGAGATGTGGAACTCAATTCCCACACCTCACACTTACCATAGCCCCTGCAAGGTTAGTATGCATACAAGTGAAACAAAATGAGCAAGATAACATGCTAACATCACACAATCAGAAGTGAAATGGTAGGAACATATGCACAATGCAAATGCAACTCAAAGAAATGAGACATGAAGCTTATAAGACAAAATGATGCTACATGAACACATATGAAGACAAATGCACACTTATGAAAGATGCAAAGAAAAATGCACAAGATATGAACACAATGCTCACAACCAGAACCAAAACAAGATGAAGAATGACTTAAGAAGCCAACAAGATGAATAGAAGAGAGGTACAAGACCAAAAAATACCAAATGGAAGCAAAAGAAACAATAAGATGAAGTGAAAGCACTTAAGGAGACAAATGACTTAAAGAAGAAGCAAACACAAAAATTCAGAAGACACAAACCCTATCCTAGGACCAGGAAGGTACCCATACCCCAAAGGAACCCCAAATGAGAAGAAGAAATTGGCACAAGTTCCCTTCTAGGCTTATATGAGACCAAAAGGTTCAAAGGAAGCAAAATGGGACAAGGTTCAAACCAAAATTCAAAACAAATCAACCAACCAACTAAAAATTCCACAATTGAAACCAAATGATCCTCAAACACGTTATATCAACTAACCAAAAGTATTTGAAAAGATTCAGAAGCAAACTAGGTTTAATGGAGGCAAGAACACAAGTGAGGGTTACAAACTTACATCACAAGTCACAATATCAAGACTTAAGAAATAGGATTCTAAAAATTCCAGAGAAAAATCACATGAAAAGTAAAAGGTCTTAAGAATCCAGAGCAAAAAGAATGGGATCAAAACTCAAATTATTGAAGTCTATGGGAATTATACCAGGCAGAGTGGTCAAGAAAGGATTCAAAAAAAGCTATGTGAAATGGTGAATTAATTCAGACATGTGGGCAAGGAAACAAAATAAAATAAAAATACGATAAGATAATAGAGACTCAAAATATCATTCATGATTTTTTTGGGATTTTTTGGATGACTAGAACTATTTTATAAAAATTGAAATGGAACTGAATAAAAAAAAGAATTAAAATGAGAAAGAAATTAAAGGAAATGGGAAGGGGTGCTGATAGTATGGCTTTGCATTGAGTTTGAAATGGGTTGAGATGGGGTGGGGTGCGAAAAGCACTTGCCAAGCCCAGGTCTGCACGCAGGAACATGAGGCTTAGGGTGTGAATTAATGAAATTAATGAGGAAAAGGCTGGGAAAACAGGACCCGCGTGATTCATCCAATGGTTGTGGCTGCTAACTTCATTAATTGAGGTGGCATAATGCTGCAAGGTGAATGGCTGGCGCATGCTACTTACGGTGGAGTATATCACACGAATTATTAAATGAGCTGAACATAAAATACATGGGACGGAAGCAAGCCTAGGGCTACGTGGCACGTTTCTGGGCGTAGGATGAGGAAATCTAATGACTGTTGTGCGTCTTCTTCATAGAAACCCTAGGATGATCATGAAACAAATTCCGGTGACGGAGCTAGGGCTCCGGCACCGGAAACCAAACCAGAACCAAATATCAACCAAAAAATGAAAATGAATAACCCATATCAACTAATTCAACATCAATGAATCCAAATATGACCTTAAAAACAGCTAAATCTCAAATAAATGGACGGATCAAAGGAAATAAAGTGTCACCATGAAACTTGAAATGCATATATCATTCACTACAATGCACCAAATTCAATTCTACAAAGTGTAGCATGATCAGCAAACATCAAGGATTGCAAAACACCATATCAATTTCATTTTTAGAACATGAGATTTCAAGCCATACCTGAGATGGAGATCTTGATCCAGTGAGATAGAAAACCAACCAATGCGTGCAAATCACTCCTCTTACTCCTTAGATGCAAAATAAATGCATCTAAGGCCTTGAAACAGGCTGGATCTGAGGTTTCAAGACAAGTTGCCTTGAAATGGTAAGCTGGTCAAACTTGAGAATAAGCTTCAATGAGTGTATGCTTAAGGATCCTGAGCTTGTCTAGATCACAGATCCACAATTGGTTTGGAGTTTTCTTGCTTGTGTGAAGAGATATGGAGGAAAATGCAAAGTTGCAAGAAAGTTGAGAATGGTAGAATGAGAAGGATCTGAGATTTGCTAAACCCTAATTGTGCTTGTTATGACCTCACAAAGCAATGCTAAAAGTGTGTAAAAGAATGCACGAATGAGTCATGAGTTTTGAATCATTTTGCATAATTTGCACTTGGTGAGATAAGCATGCTATTTTCATGCTCTCTTGGGCCTCTCAGCACATGTGACTTTCATTTTCCACCCTTGATTCAAATCCAGTCATTCTTAGCCCTTAGATTCCAGCATCACACTTGTTTCATGACTTTTGCCAAATTTGCACTTTTGGAGGGATTTTCTCATTTGGCACGAAAATGACTAATTCTTTGGAGAAAATTGGTCCTAATGCAATTAATTTCAAGTTTGAAACATAATTGGGCCTGTACCAAGTCACAAAATTCAAGTTTGAGGCCTTTTGCATTTGGTGGCTTTATGAAAAGTCAAAATTTGCCCTAGAATGGTGAAATTTTCGAATGAGCTATAGAGAATTCTAGGAATCCTCTGAAAATGTACTTGTACTTTTTGAAAATGGGAGCCTTTAATCTTCAACTTTCATGTTTGACTTTGGTCCATTTGAATAATTTTTGATCATGTTAAGGCCATTTGAAAATTAGGGCAAAAGTTGCCAAATTTGAAAAATCCTTAAAACCAACTTTGTACCATTTTTGCAAAACCCCTAAAACCTCCATGATTCTTGAACTTTGATCATTCCAAACCTCTTATAACATTGTAAGGACCCCTCTTGGCCAAAAAATTTGGGTTAGACCCCTTGAAATTGCACAGTTGACTTTTTAAGGGCACTGTTGACTTTTTCCTTCATCTGCAAGCAACTGAGGCATTGACTGACTTCCACATGGAATTTTCTCATGAAAATTGACACATAGGATCCTCTTAACATATATAAGACTTTTCCCAAAAGAAATGGACAAAGTTGTAGGATCTTGGTGCTTGAATCTCAAACCCTAATTTGGGTGCTTTGTATATGAGCTTTGCCTTGTCCTGAGACTTCTGATGATCATGCAATCTTCTGAGCTTTTTCCAATGGACTTGAACTTGTAGATGGAGTGTAAAATCACCATAAGACTTGTACAAACTCATTGGGACCCTTGTCATGGCTTGAAATGCTTCAAGGACCTCCACAGATGACCATATGCTTGATGCTAGGACATGAAGGATGTTATGCCTCATCTTTCTATGATATGATGCTAAGGAAATTATATGAGTATGATGAATATGGTGTGATATGATGCTTAAAATGAAGAGGGAAATTTTGGGGTGTTACAGTATGCTCCACTGATCATTTTATGCTTTGTAGTTTTGAAAATGGTTGCATATTGATCATTTACTAAGCTTCTGAAATTTTTGCCATTTTTTATTTATCCTTCGAATCTTGTTTATGAGCAATTAGAAATTTTATTTGAGTGTGGATTTGAGTTTAGGAGAGTGAGAGGAGTTGATCTGGAGCTTTAGAGCTCTAGAAATAACCTAGGGTTGAAGTTTGGGGTTTACTCAGGGGAGGTCTGGCCGGAGAAGATGACCGGAGGTCTTCTCCGGCCACCTGAAAGTGATTAATGTGTTAATTAGGGTTAGGGCTAGGTTTAAATGAGGGCCCTTGGATTTCAGCTTCCCGCGTGAGATGGAGGGTGGAGATCATTTCATTATCTTTAATTCTGGATTAAATAATTAATTAATTAAGATTAGATAAGTTTGAATTTCGTCCATTGGATGTGGTGCGCAGTCAAACTTAAAATCCTCAGAATCAATCTAAGCCACTGGATCAGATTACCTTCCATTTAATTCAACTTTAATTCATATTTTCTCATTTGTTTTGCACATTTTATTTTAAATAGATAGAAAATCTCAAAAAATCTTTTCTTCTGCATTTTCATTTCAAATAATTTTCTCAACCCAAAAATATATATATTTTTTATTTTTTGCATTTAAAAATCATTTTTAAAATATTTAAATGTTTATTTTAATTAATTAATGGAAATTAATTAATTAAAATATCATTTAGATTTCTAAAAATCCCAAAAAAAAATCACATTGCATCTTAGGACATTTAAAAACATTATCATACCATTCACACATATTTATTTTTGGTTTTTGAACAATCTTTGATAATTTTCTTGAATTTAGGGTTCATAAAATTTCTATTTTTGAACCCCAACTTCAAGAATTCTTTTCTGCCTAACCATGAATGGTATGACATTGATTCTCTTTGCATTGTTCTTCATTTAGCATGTAGTATCTAGCATAATTTTTTCATGAATTTCTTCTGCATTTTTGATTTGATTTGCATTTTTTCTCTTTAGGTACCTTAAAACCCTAGATAACTTAGAAAAATCACAACTTCCTTAGGGTTAAGAGTTAGGTCTTCTCCTTTGGGGTGTGATACCATATGGGGTTAGGTTTCCTTTGATTGCATTTTCAATTTTTTATCTTGTCATTTGCTTATGTTTTTGAATTTTGCATCTCATGTTGCATTAAAACCCTAATTTCTCACCTTCATTTGCATACATCTTGCATAAGCACTCATTCAAGAACTTTCCATGACATTCCATGCATTCACATGGCTTCTGAGGCATCATAGGACACATTAGAATCATGCTTGATCATTTCTTCATTCATTTGCCATGTTATGCATTCATTACATTCCATGAACATTCATGAACTTTCATGCTTCTTTCATGCTTCATTTGCATTCTCATCCCTTGTATGATCATCCATAGTTCTTGACATACATTTGCATCATCTCTTAGCATCATTTACATCATGAACATGCTTCTGGTTTTGGTTTGCATCCTTGCATACATTTCATTTCATTTCATTTCTTTATGCTAACTTTTTCAGGTGGTAGGTACTTTGAGAAGTGAATTTGCCTTCACTTCTCACTTCTCTTATCATCTCTTTTATGTATCATTGCTGCATTTTGCTTTTGCTTTAGGGTGAGCTTGCTCATTCATGTTCTTCCTTCACTTTCTTTCTTCAAGTAACTTATCTTCTTAAATGAAGTAAGTTAACTTGTTTCTTCTGCTTCTCCTTCTTTCTCCTGCTTCTTCCTTGGTGGCTTTTCTTGGAGATCTCTTGCAAGCCTCATAAACCCTAGGAACATCCAAGAATGATAACAATTAGGGTTTTGATTAGTCCCCTATTAGTTTTACCTTTGTGTCTTCTTTTGTGTCTCTCCTCTCATCTCATAATCAGAGACTAAACCTTTAAGAAGGCTTTGTGATTAAGATTATGCCTGCATCCTTCTCTTAGGATTGAGTGTAAAACTTTAATCCTAAGTGTTAAACCTTTAATGTGTTTAAATCTCTTAATTAATCCATCTAATAATCACTAAGACAATAAGCTTGTAACTTGGGCCTTGCATTAGGGTTCTAATTCTTCCTTAATTGGTTAAGAAGGACTAACACTAGTGTTAATGGACAAGTCCTCCTCAAGTTGCCTTACAAACCATAAAATCCACTTCTTAATCTCATCTTTAACTAAAATCCACTTTAATAAAGATTTGTTTTGTCATGAGGTTAATCCCTAATCATGGATTAAGTTGAGGTATCTTCCTCAGCTTAAATGTACTAATTTATTATCCTTCTATTAGGATAGTGTAATGGGTCCATTAAATCCTTGATTATGGCTTAAACTCATTACTTAACACTAAACAAAAATACCAAAAACATCTAAATAATCACAAGTAGTAAATGATCTTAATCCTACATCATGGTAATTAAGTTTGAGGTGTTTACTTCATAGTTAAGGTATTCTCATTACCCCTAATCAGAGGGAGGATGTGATGAGTTTACTAACCCTTGGTTTAGGCTTAAGCTCATTATCTTATGACAAAAAAAAGCAATAAAAGATTGAAAACACTCAAAAACAAACAATAATCGTCTCCTTCGGGATTCTTTTCTCACCTCATTCACTCACAAACGAGAACTCGCTTCTTCCGTCTAATGCAAGACAGTCAGCACCTGAGCCAGACAGGTCATAAACTTGAGCATAGACAAGCAAGCAGTTCATTAGTCAATTCATCTTTCAGTCTCTTTGAGTCGAACTACGGTGTTCTGACTTCCTCATTGCACGAGAGGATACGTAGGCATAACTTAACTGTTATCGAACAAAAGTCTCTGTATATTCCCCTCCTCTAGCATTATTCTCTTCAAGCCTCATTCCTGAGCATTTTTCACTTCACATCTCTTTTTCACTGACACCTGTACATTCTTTTTCCAGCTTTTGCACACAGATAGCACTGACACTACCCCTTTAAACACAAACTTTCGAGCGTGGATCCCGTCGAGTACGACGGACAATCTGGGTGCTAATACCTTCCCAGGTTGTAACCAACCCCCTTTCTCAGTTTCTCTGGTTCGCGACCGTCTTATCCATCTTTTCATAGGTTTATGCAGCATTACCTTTCCTTCGGGATAAAAATGCCTAGCTGGCGACTCTTTTTCAGTTCATCTTCATGTTCTCCTTTCGCCGACCGTTTCTGTCTATACCCCGTCTGACCCGGTGTCATTTGGTGGGAGCGACAAATAGGAAAGGGTATAAAAGAACAGGAAGGACCTTTTTAAATATTTTGATTTCAGGGGGGGTAGGTTATATAAAGGGAAGGTGTTAGCACCCTTTATATCCATGGTTATCCATGGGCTCTTAGTTACTTAGCTCACTTTAACTTGTTTGAAAAATGTGTAGTGTGTGTTTATAAATTTTCATAAGTCTTTGTAATGATCCTCGTATGGATGTATACAAAGATTTGAGTTTAAAAATGTTTGAAACTGAGGTGTGAAAAAGAATTTTGAAATATGAGCAAGTAACTAAGAACTACCTACCCTAGACTGGTCTTTTATGTTTCTTTATTTCCTTTCAAAGGTAAGATTGTCCTTACTATTAAGGAGTAAGTAGTTATTTACCTTGGATTTATTAAGGGACGGGTGTAGGGTCATCGTATGGTAAGAGAAGGCAACTTGTAGGGGTGTCTTAGCAATTCGAAGGGACGATCATCATTTTTTCCGTAGGATCATCGAGGGACAAGATCATTTATTCGTAGGCAACTTCAAAGAGACTATGATCTTTTAATCCTGAAGGAAATATGATGATTTTTTCTTGAAGGGACTTTGCTTTTAAGACACCCCCACTTTAGAGGTACTTGACCATTTATTAAAGCAACCAAGAGGGGAAACCCTAGAAGGTGCATATGGTGATCATAGAACGATCGACTTACGTGTGTGAATATTATTTTCAATTATTTATCTTTTTTTTAATTAATGATCTAAGTCCATATTGATAGTCATTCAGTTCTTGGCACACCCTAAATTACTAACCACGCAGTGAATAATAAAAAAATAATGGCAGAAATTTAAAGGCATAAAATAAAAATTTATACACTATTACATGGCTTCGGGGAAGTTATATAATAATTAGGCGGAAAATAACACTAAATTATTACATCGGGGAGACAGTTACATAATAAGGCGAAAAGGATAAATGAATTACATAAAAATGAGTGAAATAGAAAATAAGTTAAAAAACGTTTACAAATTAGGTTAAAGAAAGAAATTAGGATTAAGGTTAAAAAAAATTAGGTTTAAAAAAAGGCAAATGTTAAGGTTTAATAAAAAGTTTAAGGTTTAGGAAAATTTTTAGGGTAAAGATTAGGGTTAAATTCTTAGGTTCGAGATTTAAGGTTTGAGGTAAAAAAACTCAGGGTTAAAAGTTTAATAAAAAAAAATTATGGTTTAGAGAAAATAACAGAGTTAAAGTTTTTGGTTTGAAATTTAGAGTTTGTGGCGAAATTGTCAAGGTTTATGAAAAAAAACAGGGTAGTTAGTTATCTGTGCAGATCTAGATATATAACATAAAAAAATATGAATTATAAAAATAACAACGACATTGCTAACGCAAAATTGCGATCATCGCCACTAGAACGGATCAACGTAAGTGTCACGCCTCATATATACAGATGTGCAAACGGCGTATTGTAGCACCCCAAATTTGCACTCTTTTTTTTAGCATCATCATCATATCATAACCATCATTAGCATGTCATATCCTTAGCATTTTGCATAGAAAAATGAAGCATAACACTCGCATGTTCTAGCATAAGGCATATGATCAATGATCCGGGAAATTCGAAGCACTACAAGTCAAAGTCAAGAGCATGGTGACCTGGCAAGAAGCTCACAGGGCATTTTATACAGGCTCCGTATCAGGATCAAAGCTCTAGAAAAATTGAGGATCAAAATCAGATCAAAACGATTGGCGCCAGGTTATTCTTGAAGTTTCCCACCAAAATGAGGGAGAATTCAAAATTCACTAGCGTTAACCGATTAACGCTTTGGTTAACCGGTTAATGGCTGCGAATTTTGAATTCCAGCAGCATTTTCAGCATGTGGTTTTGGCTCCAATTTCCACTTTTCTGATTTTTATTCATTTTTGAATTAAGGAGAAGGATCTACAACATTTATCCAAGCCTAATTCCAATGCTAAGTCCTAATCACTTTCTAAGCTAATCCCAAACCATATTGTTTGGATCCCAAACCAAAATTTTGGGCCCCAAACCTAAACCATATTTATTCCATTTTCCTCCAAACCAAGAGGGGGCTCTCTCATAATTCCCTTCTCATTTTCTGAATTTTTCATCTTTCTCACCATTCTCTCACTTTTTTCTCTCAATTTTCCAAATCACTCAAAGTTCCTCTTTGAAGATCACAAGACTTTGCCTTAAAGTTTGTAGAACTTGGAACTAGACCTCCATCCATAACTTCTTTGCATCAATTTGCCGGTTTCTCTACTTGGATCAGATCTGGTCTGGAGATTAGAAGTGCTTCTGGAGCCAAAATTCAGCATCAAGATCCTTTGCTTGCATTTATTTTGCATGATGTGTGAATATTAGTACCGGATCTTCGATGTTTTCCGTGCATTTTCCTCATTTCCAGCTTAAACAACAATTACCAAAGCATACCTCATCTTTGTAGGTTGGTTAAATTCATATCTAGCTCTGTTTTTTAGCTTATTTGCATGCTTGTGCTTAGATCCACCATGTGCTTGTGTATTTGCTTGTTTTTCTTGAATTGATTGGTTGATTTATGATCGTATCCACGTGTTAATGTTCATGAGCTTAATGATGTTTGATTAATGTGAATTGATCCATTTATTTCATGCTTAATTGATTGCTGGACTGGTGTGGAATTATTTAGATAAGTTGGTTTAAGCTGATTTTATGCAGGTTTTACTGTTGTTTTCACAGTGTTAACCGGTTAACGCTTTGGTTAACCGGTTAATGCACCTGTTTTCTGCGTGTTTTTTTGCATGTTTGGACAAGTTAACTGGTTAACGCTTTGGTTAACCGGTTAACACTGAAGCAAATTGCCATATTTGGGCTATTTTGAGCTTGTTTGATCCCCTTGCTTGTCTTAATTTCCATGGATCATTGTATGATCATTGGATATGCTAGTTTAGGGTGTTTTGCTTGCTGCTTGATGTATGCCTTCATGTTCTCGACACGTAAATTCATGATGTGCAAAGCTTGGCATGTTTGTTTAACTTGGTTTTCTAGAACTTTGAGCATGCTAATTCCATGATTGTGTTGATGGATATTTGCTGGAATTTTGCTAACATTTCAGGGGCTCATGGTAAGAGAAGTGTGGATGTTCATCCACATTTCAACTCTTCACCTCTTCTTTTTAATGTGCTTTCTACTTTGTGACTTTTGATGTGCCTTATATCATCATGTGATCCAATTTGCATATTTCCCCCTTAGGAGCAACTTATCTCCTTTAGAGGAGTAAGTTGCTTTCTAGCTTTCTTCTCCTCTTCCTTTGCTTCTTCGTTGATCTTCTCTTCTTTTCATTAGGATAGAGTTCAAACATCACTAACCTTACGACCACTTTTTTGAATGATAACTTTAGGTTTAGTCTTTCCCCATTAGACTTTTGCCTTTTGCTCCTTTGGTTCTCTTTCTCTTCTCATCTCAAAATAAAGTATAAAAAACATTAATAAAGAAAGAAGTGACCTCTTGTGTAATAGCCTTATTCCATGGGGCATATGTATTCATTCCATCTTGGAATAGTGCCTTTGTCTAGCTGTAACACGGTGGGAGAACTGACTTTCTATAAATGTTGCGGATAGCAAGAGTCGCCACCGACTTTTATTTTATCCATAAGGAAAGGGCATAAAAGAACAGGAAAGACCTATTTTAAAAGACTTGAGTTCGGGGGGTAGGTTATATAAAGGGAAGGTGTTAGAACCCTTTATATCCATGGTTATCCATGGGTTCTTAGTTACTTAGCTCACTTAAATTATTTTTGAAGAGTGTAGTGTGTGATTAGAAATTTTTCTAAGTACTTTGTAATGATCCTCGTATGGATGTATACAAAGCCTTGTTTTGAAAAAATGTTTAAGAAAGTGAGGTGTAAAAAGTGATTTTAAGATGTGAGCAAGCAACTAAGAGGTACCTACCCTAGATTAAGTCTTTCATGTTCTCGTATGTTCTTTCAATGGTAAGACTATCCCTATTATTAAGGAATAGGTAGTCATTACCTTGGATGTTTTTAAGGGACAAGCGTAAGGTCATCGTATGGTCAATGAGGGCAACTTAAGGGGTGTCTTTAGCAATTCGTATGGACTATCATCATTTATTCGAAGGGAAAAGATCATTATTCCGTAGGCAACCTCGAAGGGACTTGATCTTTTAAATCTGTAGGGACTATGATGATTTTATTCTGTAGGGACTTTGCTTTTTAAGACACCCCCATTTTCGAGGGACTTGACCATTTTATTTTAAGGCAACCAAGAGGAATACCCTAGGAAGTGCAAGATGGCGATCAAAGATCGACTTACGTGTGTGAGTGTTTATATTCAAATATTTATTTTTTTAAAATTAATTGTCTAAGTTAATTTTAATTTCATTTAGGTTATACACACCCTAAAATTACTAACCATACAATAAAATATTTATAATAAAATAAAGATGGAAAATAAATCTATAAGTATTACATGGCTTTAGCAGATACATAATAATCAAATAAAAATGAATTATAATAATAGATATAATAAAATAATAAATAAACAATAATAATAAAATAATAGCAATAATAATAATGATAATAGTAATAATAAAAAGAAATTAAAATTAGAATTTAAAAGAGAAGTTATTTTAGGTTAGACAAAAATTATAAATATTTTAGAAATTAATTAAGAAAGTATAAGAATTTAAACAAATTAATAATAATAAACAAAAAACATTAAATTATTTACATAATAATAAAAGAAATAAGGGTAAATATATTAATTAGGGTTTAGAAAAATAAATTAGGTTTTTTTAGGATTAATAGGAAAATTAGGGTTTTAGAAAATATTGGAGTTTTTAAGTAATTAAGGTTTTAAATATTTATTTACAAATTATATAACAAAAATTAATACTATAATAAAAATTATTAAAAATAAAAAGTAATATTTATTTACAAAAATATTTTATGATATAATATACTTAAGTTAAAATTAGGGTTATTTAATTAGTTAATTAGTTAATAAGATAATTAAATAATATAATATAATAATTAAATTAAAGAAAATATAGAGAAAAAGAAAGTAAACAGGGTTTAAAAAAAATGGGGGATGCCTGGATTTGATCCCAGGACCTCCCCCCTACCAGAACCAAGGGCGTCCACTGGGCTGCGCGCGCGTCTTGTGATGTTTATTAGACAAAATCAATATGTAATAAACCTAAAAAAAAGATTGAATTAACCAAAAAAAATTGGCCTACAGTCTGATTCGATCCCTGGTCCTCTAGGTCCAAAACGCGCACTCTATCCACCAGGCCAACTGCAGGTTAGTGGTTATAAGTGAAACAGATAAAATAAAAAATCAAACCAAAATTTAAGTTCCAGAACGCGCGAAACTTCATCTTCTTCCCTGATCCGTCCATTGTTTTTACCTACAGTTCACATCCGTAGCAACAACTTATAGTGACGATTCTTTCCGTCACTAAAACCCCTGCGTTTTTGAAAAACATCACATACACAATATAAATTAGTTTTAGGTATGCAGGTCAATTAGAAATCATCTTATGAATTCATTAAAACCATCAATTGGTCCTGAAATTGCATCTAATTAGAATTCCCCAATTCGAATCTTAGAACCCTAACAATGGTGAATCCTTGTTCCTGCATCGAAACTCAAATTAAACCATCCAGAATCAATCTAAACATCATTATAAACAACTTTAAACAATCAAATCATGTTCATAATGCGTAAATCATGTTAATCGAAAAATCAAGAAACAAGTTAAAATATGCATTCGGTTTATGTCATTCAGTATGCTTTTGATGATGGTAATGATGGAGATGCATTCTAATGATCCTCAGGAAGATAATGAAACCTTCAAAAGCTCTTGAAATTGCTTGAAAGTGGGAAACCGAAAATTGATTTTTCTTGAAAAATTTGCAATGTGAAAGGTGTTCTTTTGCCTCTGAATTTCGTCCCTTGTGCTTGCAGTATGTTTGTGAACTTATAGTGAATAGAATTAGGTCAAAAAAGTGATAGTCTCTTGGGCTTTTTGGATGCCTTGATGGTGAAGGAAGTCATGACCAAAATATGAAAAAAAATCAAATCTCTCCTTTCTATTTTGGTTGTGCACGAATTTTCATGGTCTCAATCAGTCTTGAATGATTTTTAAAAGTTTCTAGAATGAGAATCAAATCCAAATATTGTGTTTTCATATTTTATTTTTATTTAAATTGAATTTTAATGAATAAAATCAAAGTAAATATAAAATAAATCATAAAAATCTGAATAAATTAGGATTGGGTCGTGCATGATGTCATGGTAAAGATTGGATCATAAAATTGCAAGCCCATGTGGAAAGAATTGGTTTTAAGACCCCATTTGCTCAATATACCTCTAAAACATTTCCCAACTTTGCAAAGGCACAAATCCATCAATTTTAAGGCTATGAAGGTTTTATTGGACATTTTGGAAAGCTTAGAGAGTCCTCTAACCAACCTCTTTGGTCTCATGTCCATACCCTTTACCATTTTCAAATTATGCCCTTTGGAAGATGTTGACGTTTTGTTGACTTTTGAAATGACCTATAATGTTTTAGCTCATACCTTCCAAATGAAGCATTTTTAGGCTTGGCTTGTGAGACACAAAGTTGTAGAGAATTCAATTTCCTTCAAAATGAGCTTTAGATGGGAAAAATTTTATGAAGCGTGTGAAAGTTATGGCTGGTCAAAGTTCAGTTGACTTTTCCTATGAAAACCCTAATTTAGAAACTCCTGATTCTTGATGATCTGAAATATCTCTGATGAATCATGATAAACCCTTGATAAAATCATGAATTTTACTTCATAAAATTGATGTTGGCAAAAAATCATGAAGTTTGACTTTGGTTTGACCACAATTGACCTCAGTTTGACTTTTTAACTACTTTGACGGATTTTTGCATATCTGATCATCTGACTGAGCAAACCTTTTGGGAAAGCCTTGAAACTTGACATAGGGATTCTTGAAGACATGTAGGATTTTATGAAGCTCACTTGAAGCCTTGAAAGTCCATTTAGCCTGATGAAATCCAAAACCCTAGTTTAGGGTGCATTGCTTAGGATGAGGCTTTGTCTGAGGGAATTGTCCAACTTTCTGACTAAATTGTTAACCTTGTGAACCTCTTGGGATACCTTGTGAACCTTGTGAACCTTGGGACACCTTATAACACAATGCCTTGACTAAGGGAAGTCAAATTTTGGGGTGCAACACTAGCATGATGCACAAGTCGGATCTAGAGGTCATCTTCATCAAGAAAAAACCTAAAAAATACTTCTTCATTTTTAATCACTAAAACACTTAATAAATTCAACAAGTCAATGAACTTAGGCCCTTACCTTTGGAAACAAATTTTGGATAAATTCTCCTTACTTGGTGTGCTTGTTCTGTTATTCCATCTTGGAATGTAGTAGCAAGTACACATTCCATGGAAAAGAGTTTGAGTTCATTCTCTTGTGCCACACTCATAAAAAAGATCATAAAAAACACAAATAAACAATAAGTGTATTTCCTTCGGGAATTCTTCTCTCATCTCCTTCGCTCTGTACGCGAACTTGCTTCTACTTGTCATTTTGCAAGAGGGTTACACACTCGTCGTCCGAGCCTGAAATACCTGAGCATTGACATAAGAAGTTCAAGATTTTAAAACACAAGCAATCCTTCCACCCATAGTTAGGAGAACTACGGCGTCTCTGATCCTCATGTCCAGATGAGGTACGTAGGCAGCGGGGTAGGGCCCGTTCGAGCGCACTCTTTTATTTTCCCTACATTTTCCCCCTTTCGTTTCTTTTATCTAGTTCAGTTCCTTTTCTTTGCAGCATCTTTCTTTCCTTCACCCTTTGAAACATTTCCTTTGCAAACGTGGATCCCGTCGGGTACGGCGGACGATCTTGGGTGCTAATACCTTCCCAGGTCGTAACCGACTCCCGAACTCAGTCTCTTTGGTTCGCAGGACCTGTGTCCTTCCTTTTATTTTCTTCGGTTTGTGCAGCATTACCACTCTCGTTTCTTCGGGATAAAAATGCCTGCTGGCGACTCTATATTTTCCGCGCCACTTTCGCGTTTGTACCAGGATGGAAATCCAGGGAGCGACATGTATCGACACGATCCGATCCGAACAACAAAGTCAAATCATAAAATTTAAATTGAAAAATCATTTTACATATTAACATAATATTATATATTAAGATTAAATTGATATCATATACTATATATTATACTAACAAAATATATTATATTAACAAAATCTAAAGGAAATCACATGTTTATGAAAAACAACAATGAGATGTTTCTAATTATATGTATATAAGCCAGAAATACATGTATGTATGAATTAACGATGTAGTAACTAATATATAAAAACCTAATACCTAAAAATTGATATCAAATTAGAAATGCCAGTACCAATCATACATATAAGAAAAAGGTGAAATTTGAGAATCAAATATATATATGTATGAAACGCAAGGCACAATATAAACAAATCCAAAAATGTCCATCTAGTAAGACAAAAGGAAAATAGGTGCATATACGAAGAAAACAAACGTGAATTATTGAACAGTAGATATGGCCAAAGGAAAAGTATCGCTGCTTACCGATTCGCCGTTGCAACTTCTTTATTTTTTTTTTCCGGTCCTCCTAGCAGTAGCAAATATAAGTATATATAGGGACCAATTAGGGCTAATGATAATGCGCTTAATGTTTATTTTGAGACCCAATAAAATATTAATTTAAAAATTAAATAAAGTTTAATGATAATAGTTAAAATTAAAATAAACACTAACCATCCTATTTATTTATTCTAGACCCAATGTAAAAAATAAACAGACTAAAAAAAAAATCGGCCGCCAAAGTGTTCGAAAAAATAAAATGAACACATTAAAATAATCAGCGAGAAATAAATGACTCGGAAAAATACAACATTTGGTCAGATTTTGAAATAAAAATTATGACCGTTTAGATTTGAAAAAGGAGTGTTGCCCCAAGCTGAGGATGACTTGTCCCAAAATGGCAGTATTTGAAAATGCTACCGCAAGAGAAACAGACAAAATGCCCCACAATAATATGTTCCTGGCATAGTGAACTCGGTAATGCTCCCTCTGGCAATTCAGAAGACGAGACCTTCCCCTGGCTATTAAGCATCGTTGAATCTTGACCTGTCTGCCCTAGATGAAATGGACAATAAGATGAAATGCCCCTTGATTGGATGATAATGATCATGCCCCTTGTATACATTGGCTTTGATCCAACTGAGTCGGGCCCAAGAAATAACTTTGTCTGTCGTAAGGACTTTGGTTTATTGAATGTTCATCATGTAAGCTTCTCTGTTGTCAAACACTTAGACGTATGCAAAAAATGATATTCAAAATGCAACACTTATGTCTATCTTGAAGTATTGAAATAGAATTATTCCAGAAATCATACTCAAATCTTCAAAATCTAAACCAGATGTTTTCTACAACTCCATGGCATTCACACGGTCTTCCATTAACTTGTATTTCTCATCACTAGTCGAATCATGGTAATAATTCTCCTCTTGATCAGAATTCCCAGCAGTACCATGTTGACTACCTTCTTCTTTAACAAAATCTTCGTCTTCCTGATTTTCAACCTCGTCATCAATCTTGACTTGACCTTTGAACCTCCTAACCTGGTTGTTGAAGCTAACTGGTTTTCTGGTCTTCTTCTTCTTCTTCTTCTTGGTCAGGAGTGCCTTCAGCTCTTCTTGCCCCTTGGATAAGTTCATGATCATCTCTTGAAATTGGGAATTTTGAGCTTGAAGATCTTTGATAGATTGTTCGAGAGCCATTTCTACTAAAATAAACAACAAGAAGATAAGAAACCTATCGCGGAAACCTGTTATGCAATGGTATGGTATGTAGATGCATATGCAATGTTTTCATGGATCACATAGGATTAAAATTTGTTAAAGGAAAACAAAAACAAAACTTTTATTAGTAAGTTTAAAATATAATTTTCCCTTGGGCTTACAATGAAGCAAAAAAAGAAAAGTTACAAAGAAAATAAACATTTGAGACTTAAGTCTCCTATGGACGCTTCCTCTTTGTGTTGAGATATGTGTTGAGGTTCCACTCTTCATGAAGTTGCCTTGTTAGCTCCAACACTTTCCCTTGGTTAGCATACAACTGAGTCTCAAAGGTATCCCTACAAAGTTGATCCTAATAGTGTTTCTACGAGCGGAAGCCATAACCTGCAACAAAGAACAAAGATAAATCCTTCGGTCCTTGAAATGGTTAGTGAAAATGCTATGTTATGATGTTATGTTCAAAACAAGCAGATGGAAAACACAAACAAGTCACACAAGGGCCTTAGGTTTAAAGGCTTGCATGAAGTTCATAGGTAAATACCCTTCCCACTAAAGTTAGTTGGTTCATCCTGTCCTAGTAAAAGTAACCGGGTTCTAAGGGATCTCAATATCACCGATTCTTTTCAAGGGTTTTTGTTCAGTATGGCAACTAACTTGCCAACCAAAACATCCCAAGATTATAATCTCAATGAGAGAAGCATCGAGTATCAACCAACTTTAGACTTCACCAAAGCCGGTTATCTCACTACTTTCTAATGGCCAAGATGGGTCAATTAGGTTTCTAAAGGGTAGTTAGTGTTAATGACAACATATGGAAGCCTCATATTATCCTCAACTTACTTAAGGAACATCAGAACCCACCAAGATGTCACATTAACTGTAGCCACCAGATCAACCATATCGGTATACGTCGTACAATTTCCTTGGTTTATTGCTACATACCTAAGGTCCACTAGATCCGGGTTAGGATCTATCTCACACTAATCCCACAACAAATAAAGATAAAGCAAACAATTCAAACAAGTATAGTGATCTAATCCTAAGGTAACCCCTATTTTACTTAGTACTCCCCAGCAGAGTCGCCAGTTCTATAACATGGTGGGAGAACTGACTTGGTGTTTTTGTTTGACAAAAACATGTGCGGATAGCAAGAGTCGTCACCGACTTTTATTTTATCCAATAGGAAAGGGTATAAAAGAACAGGAAAGACCTTTTTTAAATTTTTTGAATTCGGGGGGTAGGTTATATAAAGGGAAGGTGTTAGCACCCTTTATATCCATGGTTATCTTGGGCTATTAGTTACTTAGTTCACTTTAACTTGTTTGAAAAATGTGTAGTGTGTGTTTAGAAATTTTCGTAAGTCTTTGTAACGATCCTCGTATGGATGTATACAAAGCTTTGAGTTTGAAAATGTTTGAAAGTAAGGTGTGAAAAAGAATTTTGAAATATGAGTAAGTAACTAAGAACTACCTACCCTAGACTGGTCTTTCATGTTTCTTTATTTCCTTTCAAGGGTAAAATTGTCCTTATTATTAAGGAGTAAGTAGTCATTTACCTTGGATTTGTTAAGGGACGGGTGTAGGGTCATCGTATGGTCAGAGAAGGCAACTTGTAGGGGTGTCTTAGCCATTCGAAGGGATGATCATCATTTTTTTCCGTAGGATCATCGAGGGACAAGATCATTTATTCGTAGGCAACTTCGAAGGGACTATGATCTTTTAATTCTGAAGGGACTATGATGATTTTTTGCTTAAAGGGACTTTGCTTTAAAGACACCCCCACTTTCGAGGGAATTGACCATTTATTAAGGCAACCAAGAGGGGAAACCCTAGGAGGTGCAGATGACGATCGTAGAACGATCGACTTACGTGTGTGAATATTATTTTCAATTATTTATCTTCTTTTTTTAAGTAATGATCTAAGTCCATATTGATTTTCATTTAGTTCTTGGCACGCCCTAAATTACTAACCACACAGTGAATAATATAACAATAAAGGCAGAAAATAAAAATTCCTACACTATTACATGGCTTCGGGGCAGTTACATAATAATTAGGCGGAAAATAACACTAAATTATTATATTAGGGAGATAGTTACATAATAAGGCGAAAATGATAAATTAATTACATATAAATGAGTGAAATAGAAAATAAGTTAAAAAACATTTACAAATTAGGTTAAAGAAAGAAATTAGGATTAAGGTTAAAAAATAGTTAGGTTTAAAAAAAGGAAAATTTTAAGGTTTAATAAAAAGTTTAAGGTTTAGGAAAATTTTTAGGGTAAAGATTAGGGCTAAATTCTTAGGTTCGTTATTTAAGGTTTGAGGCAAAAAAACTCAGGGTTAAAAGTTTAATAAAAAAAAGTTTATGGTTTAGAGAAAATAACAGAGTTAAAGTTTTAGGTTTGAAATTTAGAGTTTGTGGCGAAATTGTCAGGGTTTATGAAAAAAACAGGGTAGTTAGTTATCTGTGTTGATCTAGATATATAACATAAAAAATATGAATTAAAAAAAGAACAATGATATTGCTAAAGCAAAATTACGATCATCTCCACTAGATTGGATCAACGTAAGTGTCACACCTCATTATATTATATATTAAGATTAAATTGATATCATATATTATATATTATACTAACAAAATATATTATATAATATATTATATTAACAAAATCTCAAGGAAATCACATGTTTAGGAAAAACAACAATGAGAGGTTTCTAATTACATGTATATAAGCCTTAAATACATGTATGTATGAATTAACGATGCAGTAACTAATATATAAAAACCTAATGCCTAAAAATTGATATCAAATTAGAAATGTTGGTACCAATCATACATATAAGAAAAAGGTGAAATTTGAGATTCAAAGATATATATGTATGAAACGCAAGGCACAATATAAATAAATCCAAAAATGTCCATCCAATAAGATAAAAGGAAAATAGGTGCATATACGAAAGTGAATTAGTGAACAGTAGATATGGACAAAGAAAAAGTATCACTTCTTACTGATCCGCCGTTGCTACTTCTTTATTTTATTTTTATTCTCCTAGCAGTAGCAAATATATGTATATATATGGACCAATTAGGGTTAATGATAATGGGCTTAATGTTTATTTTGATACCCAATAAAATATTAATTTAAAAATTAAATAAAGTTTAATAATAATAGTTAAAATTAAAATAAAAACTAATCATCCTATTTATTTATTCTAGACACAATGTAAAAAATAAACGGACTCAAAAAAAAGTCGGGCGCCAAAGTGTTCGAAAAAATAAAATTAACACATCAAAATAATCAGCACGAAATAAATGATTTGGAAAAATACAGCGTTTGGTCGGATTTTGAAATAAAAATTATGGCCGTTTAAACTGCTCAGGCTAATCAACATATGACCAAAATAGTCGTAAAAATATTTTTAGCATGTCATATTAAACCACGTGAACTGAAAATTAATGTTACCGACATTTGCAAATTTAAACTTGACATTTTTTTATTCACTGATTTTAGACACAATTGAAAATTAATTTGACCAATCTGTCTGTAAATTATGAGAAATTATTCTGGCTAATATTAAGACGAAATACATGCTATGCAAATGAATGCGAAACAACAAGTCGATAAGAGTTAAAACAGAGGGCAAATTTTGGGGTACAACATCGATACTCTACTGAGGAGAAAGATTTTGTTGGGGAATCATTCAGGAATAGGGCCCTCTGTTAGGGAGAGACGCCAATGAGGATTGAACTTTGGCTGTGGAAGATATCTACAACCACTTTCACTTTAATCCTTGGAGGATTAATTGGCATGCAAGAAGGAAATCGCTCCAATTTCTTGTCGTCTTCACCACCGCTAGAGAGTAAGGAAACCTCTTGCACTGCTGGGGATAAGAAGATCCTTGTAAGAAATACCTTTTTGTCGAAGAAAGATTCTCTGCTTGGGGAATGTCAATCTTCCTTCGCTTTGCTGGAGAAAAGAGACCCATTGATATTTGCTGGAGAAAGGGATTGATGATGTCTTGTGTTGGAGATGACTTTTTGCTTCAAGCTCCATACTTGTGGACTAATGAACACACCTGATAGTTGTCGTACCTCAGAAAATACGATCCTCGCGAACGTGGTCGCGGCTGGGCTGACTTGAGAGTCGCCACCTAATTTTGATTTATTCCCAAAAATATGGAAAGGGAAAATATAGATAAAACCCGAGAAGAAAGGGATAAATACAAGATCGTCGGAACCATTGCCTGAGTTCGGAAGTCGGTTATGTAGAGGGAAGGTTTTAGCACCCCCTACATCCATCGTACTCGATGGGAACCATCTAAGTTGTCACGCGAGAAAGGATATCTATGCCTAATGAGTTACTTGCTAAAAGGGAAAAGAGTTGATATTGAAGTTTGATTGATCCTAGGTGCTCGACAAGGATTGAGATTCGTGTGCCTACGTATTCCCTCGTACAATGGGAAAGTCAGAGCTTCGTAGTTCGGCTCACTACGGATGATTGTTCATTTTATTTACCTTTCTTTCAAAAAGGATTTAGGAGTTGAATTGCACTGAAGACTATGGGTAGTTTATTCCGAACCAACAAGCCAAGAGTCTTGCGACGGAATAATCTAAGCGAAATAACGAGATGCTTATTACCCTCCTTTCTACCACTTAAGGCTCGTGGTGTACAATTCTTCTCATATTATTAAAGTGTTTTATTACCTACGACCGCTTGACTTTGGATCAAGGGTTTGGATCTAAAAAAGAATCATTTTGGTCAAAGGGTATGTCGATTGCGAGGCATAAAACGATCGCGAATGTTGAATGCTAATGGAGTGTAAGGGTTGATTGGTTAGATGGGATTGATTCCTATTCCTAAGAGAGGCGCCTAGTAAACAATACCAAAATCTAAAGGAATTTCAAGTGTGCGAGTGAAACCACTTGGTGTTGGACCAAGGGTTCGCGGAAGAAGTGAAAACGAGTTAATGATATACATCGGAATCGGGGAAGTGGTATAAGTAAGTTACACGGGATTGCAGGAAATAAAAGGGTTCATTGTATTTTCCCAAGAGGAAGCGTGTGTGAGGTGTCCTAAATGCAGAACTCGATTAAATCGAAGGCGTCAAAATTTAGCTCTTTAACTATCTTAGAATCAATTCAATGTTAGAATCATTCTATGAGAAGTTAAGCGGCATTTTATGTTATAATAAAACAAATATTTAAATAAAAGAAAGAAATAAGATAAAAAAAGGTTGGTCTCATATTAATTTAAATAACGTCGATTTGTTGAAATCGAATATTTAAATCGTTTGTTATATCATCGACCATAAAAATAAAGTAAATTGAAAATAATAGAGAAAATAAATGAATGGCCTCATATTTAGTTTAGATAACGTCGATTTATTCGAAATCGAATATATAAACATTTATTCATTGGCCAAAATAAAGTGAATCGGGAAAATGGGAATATCGTCGATTTATTAAAAATCGAATATCACCATGTATCGTTGACCGAATAAATAGATAAATAAAGATGGATCTAAAATTAATTAGAAACCATAAAAAATAATAGAAAATGATCTCATATCAATTCGGGCAACGTCGATAAATCGAATGTTACAAATCGGATAATAATATCATAGACCAAAAAATAAGTGAATAAGTCGAGAAATCGATAAATAATGGAGAAAGATAAAAGATGGCCTCATATCGGTTTAGATAACGTCGATTGAAAAATCGAATATTGATAAACCTTTGATAATATCATTGGCCCTAAAAATAAACTATAAAATGGAAATGAAATACATGAATATCAAGATATTTTGTAATATTTTTTCAAAAACAAATAATAAGAGTTTTTGTTGAACTTAGGATGTGAAATAGAAAATTATACGGTGGTCTTTATCAAGCCCAAAATATTATAATTTATAAACAAAACAAAGAATAAAAATAGAAACAAAGTAAAGAATAAAAATAAAAATAAAGTAAATAGAAAAACCCAAAAAAATCAGCATGAATTTTCATTTAAATAATTGAAGAAAAACCACAAACTGTAAGGCATAAATAAAAATGAAATGGGACGATAAAAAAACTCTCAGATATTTAAGCATGGATTTCCTCTTTTCAAAACTAACCACAACAAACTCTCATGACAAATTGCGATTCGATAAAACGTAAAAGGAAAACCCACCCTCAACTCACGGTGGATGCGGTTTCTTTCTTGCAATCGGTGTTCACGACGTGCACTCTCTTTTCTCAGTCTCGTTTTCTCAGTCGTCGACTCTCTCACGGAAGTCTTTCTCTCTCTCTCTCTCTCTCTCTCTCTCTCTCGCGGTTTGGCTTCTATGTCGGTAACACTCTCTCTCGGAGTCGCGTCTCAGATTTCATGGTGGCTAAGGTTTGTTTTTTTTGCTTGCGAAGGTTTTTGACTCTCAGCATTTTTCTATTCGAATTCAAGCGGATTCACATCGTTCGGTTTTTCTCAGATTAACGGTTGGTGAGTTCTCGCGGTTTAACTCAAATCTTCCTCAGGTTTTTGGTTTTGATTTATGGTAGTGAAGGAATGATTATGTGAATTTGGTTTTTGAATGTTTGAATCATTCTCGAATTTTGTCTCACTCTCCATTCATCTATTCCTTTTGGTTTTACGGTGTTCTAAAAAATTGGTTTGTGTTGGTGTTTTTGGGTGAGCATTTGAAGGATTAAGGCTAGTGTGGTTATGGAAGAGGTTGTATTTAAAGTTTAAGTTATGATTTATGGTGTTAAGGTTGGTTGAAGGTTGATGATAATATGATTATGTGTTATGGAGATGTGAAGAAGAAAACCTAAAACAGATTGGTGTTGTTGTTTTTGGTTAAACAAGTTCATTGAAGGGTGAGAGAATAGTGAAGGTTATTGAGATTTGAGAGGCTGCCCTTTTTCTAGAGAAGTTATTATGCAGGTCCCTTATGGTTTCTCTCTGAGATCTTTTATAGAAAAGGGAAGGGTGTATTAGAAAATGATTTGGATTGAAATTTGTGGAGAATATACAGATGTCGTTTCAATATGCAAAAGTAGCGTTTTGCTCGCGTGAATTATGCATTGCGGTAGCTGTTGTATTGTTGTACCTGAAATCGTGGATGCAGGTTGTATGCAATGTGTTGTCCGTGAATACTGTTTGATAGTCCCTTTTGTCGTTTGCGCAGTGTGAGAGACTCATCGTACTACCTTTTGTTTATTGTGCAGGATGAAATGTTATGAAGCATGAAGGCTGGCTATGGAATAACATTTGGGGCCTTGGTTATTGCGTGTTGAGATGTATTGTGCATTGTCTGTTTGTTGATTAAAAACAAAGTTTATTGGCTAGAAAAAAATGATGTAGAAAAAATATTGATATTTAAAGTAATAAAAATGAAATAATAACAATGATAATAATAATAAAAATGGTAATAAAATTAATATGAAAATAATAATAAAGGTATAAAATAATAATAAAAGTAATAATAATTAATAGAATAGAATGTAATTTAATGGAGAATAAGAGAATGGTAATAAAAATGATAATAAAAAATATGGTTTTTTTAAAATAAAAAATAAAAATGGATAATGATGTAAAAATGAATACGAAATTGAAATATGGATGGAACGCCTCTGCTCACACACACAACGACAATGAAAACCTGACTTTATTTACCGAACAAACTGAAATGTATTCTTTTTTTTCTTCTGAATAATGGAACGTAAATATGCAAGTAGGACAAATTTGGGGTATGACAATAGTTCCTTCAAAATAGAGAATTAGACAAACACACGTGCCCCATATATATAGTCTAAGTTTACCATCCTTACCACTCAATAATCGAAGTAAATGTCAAGTGTTTTACTCTCAAATATGTATTGTACAACATCAATATTTTCAAAATGCAATATTCATCAAAATATCCAGACGTTTCATCAGGAGGAAATTCTTGGAAAGTGGTAATTGCATAAAAAGAAAAATAAACTATCCTAATGGCAATGTGAAATTGGATTCCATCAAGTTACAATTCTGCTATGACTCGTATGTCCTCGAGACTCTCCATGTACTTCGCTTTCTAAGGAAGACGATTGGACAGATTCTTAACCTTCGGATTACCCATTGTTGGAGACGACAAATCACATATCACACATATTGCAGTTGTTCGTTTTAATCCCTATTTTGCGTAGATCGCACTTTGCGGGTTTTCAATCCATCGGGATACCCATTTTTTCCTAAGTGGCCCTCGCGGGTTTTCCACTTACCGGGTGTACATTTGTTTTCATTATATATCCCTAATTTTTTTCATAACCTTTTTCATTTTTTGTGGTTCATTGGGATGTCCCTTTTTCCTGGACTTCTCTTTTTACTGTCCAACAGGTCTCTTTACACGAAGTATTTTCTTACTCTGTTTGCGTTGATAGGGGATGGAAAGTCTTCGCCATCCATGGTTGGTAGCAATAAGGCTCTGCCCGAGAAGACCTTTTTAACCACTAATGGAACTTCATATTGGGAGTCCATTTACCCATGTGATCTATTAAAGGAGAAAGGATCCTTTTCAGCACTAAGTCGCCAGCTTGATAACATTGATGTTGTACTATCTGATCGAATTCCCTTTTATCGCTCCCGGGATTTACATCCTAGTACAGACACAAAAGTGGCGCGGAAAAGGAAGAGTCGCCAGCCATACATTGTTATCCCGAAGGAAGGGTATTGTTGCACAAACCTGGAAGAAGGAGAAAGCGAGATCTTACAAACCAAAGAGAATGGTTAAGAGAGTCGGTTACAAAAAGGAAAGATATTAGCACCTCAGATCGTGGGTTGTACTCGACGGGATCCACGTTTGCTATCACTGTTTCAAAGGGAAAGGGTATATGCTACTGCTGGAACTGATATTGGAAAGGACTGAAAATAAATAAGGAAGGGTGAAATGAAAGGATAAGGAGATGGAATTGCACGAAGAACAAGGAAACAAAATGAATGATTGTGTTTTCCAAGTGTCATCGCTTGTGCCTACGTATTATCTTTGTGCAATGAGAAAGTCAGAACATTGTAGTTTGACTCAATAAGTTTGACACAACTTGCTTATGTTTTTTAGGGAAGATAACTGATTATGCCTATGCTCAGGTGTTACAGGCTCATCTGGAATGAATGTGTTTACCGTCTTGCAAATGACAAGTCGAAGCGAGTTCTTTCGTTTAGAGTGAAAGAGATGAGAAGAGAATTCCTGAAGGAAAGACGCTTATTGTTTGTTGAAGATTTTTTAGAAGCTTTTTATTGGAGAGTTTGCATAGGAGAGTGTATTCAAGTCTCATTCAATAGAGTGTGTACTTCTTACATCACTCCAAGATGGAATGACTAAGAAGCACACCTAAGTATGGAGGAGATCCCCAAACCTAGTTCCCAAAGATTAAGGCTCAAGCACACTAGCATTTTTTTCTTATTAGATGTTTTTGTTATTTGAAATGAAGAAGTGTTTTTTAGTTTCTTTGTGAAACATCCTAATGCTACGACTTATTCATCATGATAAATACCATACACCTTATCTCCATATGGAATGAATGCAAGTATCCATGGCAAAGTCCCTTGGCACATGAAGAAGTTCAACCTTTATTAGGTGTTTTTAGCTTTTTGTTTTGAGATGAGAAAGAGTAAGACTCAAAGGAGACTCTAAATGTAAAAGTCTAAAGGGAAACAAACAATACTAAGAATTGTCATGCTTGGATTTCCTAAGGTTAGTTTGGTATAATATCTCTATCCTAAAAGAAAGGAAAAGTATAGAGGAATAAGAAGAAGAAGAAGAAGAAGAAGAAGACAACTTACTTCCAAAAGATAGAAGTTAAGTTGTTTCTAAGGGGGATAGGAGAAGATTGTACAAGAAAAGAATCTTTAAATGCTTAAACAAACACAAATTGAATTATTAAAAGATGAGGGAATACGTTAGAATGTGGATGCACATCCACACTCTTATGACTTACCATTGCCCCTGAAAATTTAGCCAATGAAACACAATTGCATATAAGAAGTGAAAGAGAAGCCAAACAAACAAAGAAGCCACATGAAATGGATCCTAAGGTATAAGAACCTGTAAGGTCAGAACCTAAACCAAAATAAACTATAAGAGACCTAAGTGTAAACACCACAAATTTTCCCTCACTTTTTCTCACACCATGGCTTGTGATCTTTCATATAGCATTGCATAAGCATATCATCTCACTGCATAGTTCATTTCATCTGCATCTAGAGTTTGTGATCTGAGCTATCCAAGAAGTGATCTGAGCCACCTCAATGGTCTTGAAGCCTGACAAGAGGGTCCATGTGTGTTCCATGATTATGATATGCTCCCCAAAGTTCATAAAAGTCAAGATATCATAAAGCATGGCAGAGGCATAGAGGCAGACTGAAGATTTCCTGCACATATGACCTAAAATTAGGGTTTTGGTTTCAGAGGCCTTACACCCAATTTTTTTGGTCATTCTTGATTCTAATGGTTTTAATATGTTATAAGGAGCATATGTACCAAGTTTGATGAAGAAATTCATTGTGGAAGTCATCTGATCAACTGGTGACTTGTTGTGCAAGAAAAGTCAGAATCAGGGCATCTGAGGCCCCTCACAATGGAACCAAAGGACCATCTTCATCATTTTGAGGTTCTATGACCTTTATTTGATCTTAGAAATAGTTAGAAGTTCACAAGATTGAAGAATTTCAAGCCATTTGCAAACTTTCCATTTTTGGACATGACTTGTAATGGAAACTTTCCATTTTGAATTTTCATATTATTAATATTGTTATAAACTATATATAAATCCAAACACAGTAAAATATAAAATTATATAATAATATGTGCAAAGTATAGTGTAGAAAACAAAATATGTATGTTAATAGATATGAAGAAAAGAAAAAAACGTGCATCACTAAAGAACCGCAGGTGTACATGTATCATGATAAGAAAACAAAAATAACTCATCAACTCAAGATATGTTACAAATGGAATCCATCGGTTGTACCAGTACTATGCGTCGTCTCCCTTTTTTTCTTTCTCTTTTTTTTATCATTCTTCTTCTCATGGGTATGCTCCTTTTTATAGTGATTCTTGGAGTATTGAGAATAAAAAAAAATTAAAACATCATGATTTGTTTCTATTTGGATTTGGGAAAGAAAATAAATTGGTCGATTTGGTGGTACCAATTTGAGAAGTATGTTGATGAACCGAGGGATCATGTTCTTTTATTTTGGGAATGTTTGTATTTCACACTAATAAGAATGTTTATTCCTTTTTGTTATATTTTTTTGTATTTATTATTATTTGGTTATTTTTTGAATGAAAAGTGAAAAAAATGATAAATAATTATTTTAAAAATGTCTAATTTTAAAATACGAAAATTAATTAAAAATAAAAGAAAAATACGATTTTTATTTATTTATTTATTATTTAAAAGTAATGTAAAAAAAAAGGTTAGAAATAAATGACAAACAAATGAAAGAGAAGAGAAAAAAATAATTATTTTAAAAATGCCTAATTTTAAAATACGAAAATTAATTAAAAATAAAAGAAAAATATGATTTTTATTTATTTATTTATTTGAAAGTAATGTAAAAAAAAGGTTAGAAATAAATGACAAACAAATGAAAGAGAAGAGAAAAAAAACCATAAAAATGAGGAAGGTGGGATTCGAACTCATGACCTCTTGCATCCAAGAATCCTTGAACATACTCTCTTGCCAATTGTGCCATGTCATCTATTTGAAATAAATTGGCACAAGGAAAATATGAAGGTAAAATGCTTGGACGAAATTGGGGTGTGACAATGAAACACCGTGAAGTCCATTTGAGGCCTTGGAAATCCCAATTTCTTTAAAGAAAGCCAAAACCATAATTGGAGGACCATTGTGATCATTTTTTTGAATTGCCTTGAACTTTTGAGACTCCCATGAGTGTGAGAAGACCTTTTGAATCAATTTGTCTCAAATATGTGAGGGCAAATTTTGGGGTACAACATCAACGCCCGATGTGCCTTCCAATCCAATGCACCTGGCCATACAACAGAGAAATTCAGGGCCTTACACATGAAGGTTCAAGATTTGATAGATTCTAAGGCAGTCAACTTTGCACCCCCTCCAAGTGTTACCAAGAATCCTATGCCTAGCCATGGTGGGCCTAGGATAAATGCCATTGAAAAGGATCAACCAGTAAGCTTAATTGACAATGTTGCAAGTATTCAAACACCTCTACCCGAGGTTAAAGCCCAGTTTTTGAAGTGCCAAGTGTTCCCGGGTTGTGAGGCCCATTGCAAAGCTTGCAATATTTCTACCAACGGTTGTGCAAATTTGAAGACCAGTATTGTAACACCCCAAAATTTTCCCTCTTATTTTTATTATTATCAACCTCGAGCAGTGTACGCTTCATTCTTGCATCATTCCGCATATCATTGCATCACATTTGAAAAATAAATAAATCATCATCCTTTGCATACACATGAGGTGTGTGGTCGATCGAGGCTTGCCAAACATTGAAGTTCAAGAGAAAAATAATATCCCAAAAATAATCCAAACCATTTCCAAGCTAACCAACCAAAAAGGGGAGATTTCACTGTTTCCCTCCATTTTCTTTCCCTTTTCCTTCCACTTTCTTTCCACATTTCCTTTCATTCTTTCCCTCTTGTTTTTCCACTTCAATTCCATTCCATTTCCCTTGGAAGCTTCTACCATGTTCCATAATCTTCTAGAGTATTCCAAGGAATGTTCTAGAGTATTCCAAGGAATATTCCAAGGAATATTTCAAGGAATATGAATATTCCTTCTCCAACCCTAACCCTAACTAACTACAAACCTAACTCCATGCCTAAACCTAGCTCCATTCCTAAACCTAACTCCAAGCCTAGCCTCTATATAATCATTAACCACTTCAATGCAAAAGGTTCCCAAGAATTCTTTTCAAAGTTTTCATTTTCTCACAATAACTTTTTCTCTCTCACTTTTCCTCCATTTCCCTTTGTCACTAAAGCTTTTTGAAGAAGCTCTTCAAGTTTCACATTGAAAATTGAAGATCTTGAAGCTTAGCCTCCACCCTCCATTGAATTGTGGATTGTAGAAGAAGGAGCTACTGATTTTGTGAAGATTTCGACTTATCGGAAGCGCACGAAGGTTCAAGCATCAAGAACGCATTTATTTTGCGGATTCGCGGTTTTCTTCGTTTTCTCTTCGATCAAGCTCCGATTCTTGCAACATCCACTGAAGCACTTCTCTGCTTTGTAGGTTGGTGATCTAAATCACTTCTCCTTTAAGTTATTCTCTTCATCTCGCCATTTCGACATTCTTTAATTGCTTTTCGCATTGTTTGTAATCGATTACGTTTTCGTTATGTGTTGCTTGCGATATGTGACTTTTAATGAATTAGAAGTTAAGGTGTAGATAATTATAGGATCTAGCATGTGTAAATAAGCTCCAATTAAGTAGAAATTAGTGTTAACATGTTCCTAGGTATGTTGGAGATCATTAGAAGTGAGTTTGTGGCCAAAAACACTTATTTCTTAACTTTTTTCACATTCTGGTTCAGTGTTAACCGGTTAACCATTTGGTTAACCAGTTAACGTGTGCGTTTTGGCCACAAAACAATGCAGTTTTAGGTTTGTTAACCGGTTAACCATTTGGTTAACCGGTTAACATTGTTGATTTTTGGAATCTTGGCTTATTTGATGGCTTAGTCTTGCTTCCTAGTGCCTCTAATGTTCATACATGTTTAGGTATTGATTTTAGGGAATTTTTGGGTCTATTTCCAGTAGTTCATTCCCCCATTTCGAGTCGTTTCGACGCGTTTCCGTTCATGTCGCATATTATGCGTTTTTGTATTCCTTTGTGTATAGCTTGGTTTCTTGCATTTTTTTTCCATGTTTATGCATCATTTGGCATGTGAATAATCATGTTGCATTTTGTTTTTACATCTTTCACATTGCATTAAGTCATTTTGCATTTCATTGTATCAAGATATGTTGCATTTTGCATAATCATGTATGTATGTGCATTTGGTTGCATGCTTGATCATATCATTCACATCAATTCAATTCTGAATTTGGCATTGAGTTTGACATTCTTGTTGATCTAACATGTTGCACATTCATGATCAATGCTCATTATGTTCATATGCCATGTTCATGTGCCATATTTTGCATACTTGTTGCATAATCAACCATGTGATGCATTCTTGCATAATCCTAAAAAATGTTCATGTTCTTTCATTTATGTATGTTGACCTATGTTCAAATGCATTTTCATGATGAAGTTGGTGCATTTTTCATTGAGTTTGTGTATTAAAAAATGAAAATAACCAAATCTGGATTTTGCATTTCATAGTTGTTTTTGCATATAGGTGTTGTAAAATATATGTTGTCTTCTTGTTTGCATGTTGTATTTGACCTTTTACACCTACCTTTTCATGCTGCATGCTGGCTGTAAAAAGCTGATTTGTGTTGTGCATTGTTTTCATAGCTGTTTGTGTATTAGGGGCTGTAGTAGATGTTGTATTTTTGTCTTAGCATTTTTTAGTCCTCTAGAATTAAGATAGATTTTAGATTGAGTCCTAGAGTCATTAGTATTTAATTAGTGTATGTTTCCTTTAATATTTTTAATAAAATGCAACATTAACCTTTGTTTTGTAGGGAGGGAAAGGTATGTTTCCTTACACCTTATCCTTTTATTTTTTATGAATTTCTTTTATGCATTTAATTCATTTCTTTCCTTTCATATTTGTGTTTGGTAGGATTTCCCCCTTTGTTAGGACGAATTTATCTTCCTTAGGAAGTAAGTTGCATCCTTTTTCTTCTTTCTTTTCCTTTCTTCCTTAGGATTAGAAAACCTCACTAACCATTAGGATCTCCCTTTTGTGCATAATAAATAACTTAGGTTTGGTCTTAGTCCCCCTTAGTTTTTTTGTCCTTTTTCGATTTGAGTCTTCTTCTCTCATCTTCGAACAAAATCTAAAAGACACTTAATAAAAGATTGAAATAGTCTCTTGCGCATAGCCTTATTCCATGGGGCACTCATATTCATTCCATCTTGGAATAGTGTGGGCTTGTCTAGCATGATGTACAAGTCTAATCATGAGACTATCTTCACAAACAAAAACTCCAAAACACTTCTCATAAAAGACAATCAACAAAGACATCGCGTCTTCTCTTCTCATCTCCTAATCTTTGCGGACAAATGCGACTTGCCTCGACAATTCAAACAGCGATACAGTAAACACCCTCGAGTTAGAGCCGGTAACACCTGAGCTAGAGCTATGGCAACGTCATCCTAAAAAAACAAATAGTTCCCGCCTTAGTTAGGCGAATTACGTCGACTCTGATCCTCATTTCTCGATGAGGTACGTAGGCAGCGGGGTAGGGCCCGTTCGAGCACATTCTTTATTTTCCCTACATTTTTCCCCTTTGTTCCATTTTCTTTTCTTATTCCTTTCTCATTCCAGTCAGCAGTTTTATTTAGCAGCATTCTAATTTCTCACCCTTTGAAGCAAACAAGCAAGCGTGGATCCCGCCGGGTACAGCGGACGGTCTGGGGTGTTAATACCTTCCCAGGTCGTAACCGACTTCTGAACCCAGATCTTTGGTTCGCAGGGCCTCGTCATTTCCTTCTTCCTCAGGTTTGTGCAGCATTACCTTTCCCGTTCCTTCGGGATAAAAATGCCTGGCTGGCGACTCTACCTTTTCCACGCCACTTTCGCGTTTGTACTAGGATGAAAATCTCGGGAGCGACATGTATCAACAGTCTTATCAGAGAATGCATTTTACAGATCACTTCAATAGTTCTAGCTCCTACAACATCAACAACCATTCCTCCTACAACACCATCACACATCACTTCATTAGATATAATAGATATCACTCTTACAACTTCAACAACAATCATTCCAACAGATTCTTCTACAACATCAACAACCATCCCTTCTTCAACTTCGATAGACATCAGTTCAACACATCCTTCTACAACAACAACAACCATTAATGAAGACATTTCCATAATTACCATTTACTATGATCCGACAACAATCCATGTTCCAGATTCTTTCAACAACTCACATCAACATCATCAACTTTCATCACCCGCATCATCTCCAGTCAGACCTCCTGTCACAATCTATTATGATCCTCAAACTGTCACGACTCCTTCTTTCACAGCAATCAATCTGGTGACCATCACGGTACCTGGGCCAGTTCCATATGATAGCAACAGTGCCGTGCCTTGACACTATGGCTCAGATTTATATTGCGACGGAAAGAAAGTCACTCTTGACTCTTCAACACCACAAATTGATAATGTCGGGGGAGGCGGAGGCTTCACTCGAAGCGGACGTCTCTTCATGTCACAACTCCCAAGAGTTAATGCTGAAGCAGAAGCTGCTGCCAAAGCAAAAGGCAAAAGTGTGGTGCCTGAAGAACCAATTGCCAAGGAAGCTCAGAAGACATCCTTTGACCAGGATGTGGACGAGTTCATGAGAATTATCGAGAAGAGTGACTATAAAGTTGTGGACCAGCTCCATCAGAAACCCTCCAAAATCTCCATATTATCATTGCTCATGTGTTCCGAAGCTCACCAGAATGCACTTCTCAAAGTCTTGTACGCAACTTACGTGCCTGAAGAGATTACAGTTAATCAGCTAGAGACGGTGGTTTCAAATGTCAATACTAGTCATGGACTAGGGTTCACTGATGCTGATCTGACCACGGAGGGCCGTAACCAACATAAGGATTTGCATATCACGTTGGAATGTAAAGGTGTTGTTCTTTCTCATGTCTTGGTTAACACTGGGTCCTTACTCAATGTTCTTCCAAAGAAAGCCTTAGTCAAGATGGAATATGATGGTCTTGCACTTCGTCCAAGTAACCTGGTTGTGGGAGCCTTTGACGGTTCTAAAAGATCGGTTCTTGGAGAAATTGAGTTGCTTATGGTTGTTGGACCACAGATCATCAAAATTATCTTCTACGTGATGGACATTCAGCCTGCCTACAGCTGTTTGTTGGGTCGACCATGGATTCATGCCGCTGGCGCCGTAACATCGAACCTTCACCATAAGTTAAAATACGAGTGGGAGGGCCAAGTTATCACCATCTCAAAAGTGGGATAAATACGTTTCGATTCTGTCAAGTCCGGTTTCAGTTGTTAGAGTTATCATCCAAGTTATGGTAGTATCTTTTTCAAGTTTTATCTCCCAAGTGGGATATATACTTTTCGATTCTGCCATGTCCGGTTTCATTTGTTTGAGTTATCATCCAAGTTATGATAGTCTATTTTCATGTTTTATCTCCCTAGTGGGATAAATACTTTTCGATTCCGCCAAGTCCAGTTTCGTTTGTTTGAGTTATCATCCAAGTTATGATAGTCTCTTTTAAAATTTTATCTCCGAAGTGGGATAAATACTTTTCGATTCCACCAAGTCTGATTTCGTTTGTTTGAGTTATAACCCAAGGTATGATAGTCTCTTTTCAAGTTATCTCCCAAGTAGGATAAATAATTTTCAACTCTGCCAAGTTAGGTTTCGTTTATTTGAGTTATCATCCAAGTTATGATAGTCTCTTTTCAAGTTTTATCTCCCAAATGGGATAAATAATTTTCGATTCCGCCAAGTATGGTTTCATTTGTTTGAGTTATCATCCAAGTTATGATAGTCTCTTTTCAAGTTATCTCCCACGTGGGATAAATACTTTTCGATTCCGTCAAGTCCAGTTTCAGTTGTTAGAGTTATCATCCAAGTTATGGTAGTCTCCTTTTAAAGTTTAATCTCCTAAGTGGGATATATACTTGTCGATTCCGCCATGTCCGGTTTCGTTTTTTTGAGTTATCATCCAAGTTATGATAGTCTATTTTCATGTTTTATCTCCCTAGTGGGATAAATACTTTTCGATTCTACCATGTCTGGTTTCATTTGTTTGAGTTATCATCCAAGTTATGATAGTCTCTTTTTAAGTTTTATCTCCCAAGTGGGATAAATACTTTTCGATTCCGCCATGTCCAGTTTCATTAGTTTGACTTATCATCCAAGTTTTGATAGTCTCTTTTCAAATTTTATCTCCTAAGTGGGAAAAATACTTTTCCATTTTTCCAAGTACGGTTTCGTTGGTTTGAGTTATCATCCAAGTTATGGTAGTCTCATTTTCAAGTTTTATGTCCCAAGTGGGATATTTACTTTTTGATTTTACCAATTTCGGTTTCGTTTGGTTGAGTTATCATCCATGTTATGATAGCCTTTTTCCATGTTTATCTCCCAAGTGGGATAAATACTTTTCGATTCCGCCAAGTCTGGTTTCGTTTTTTTGGGTTATCATCCAAGTTATGATAGTCTTTTTTCATGTTTTATCTACCAAGTGGGATAAATACTTTTCGATTCCGCCAAGTCTGGTTTCATTTGTTTGAGTTATCATCCAAGTTATGATAGTCTATTTTCAAGTTATCTTCCAAGTGGGATAAATACTTTTCGATTCCTCCAAGTCCGGGTTTTGTTTGTTTGAGTTATCATTCATGTTATGGTGGTCTCTTTTTCAAGTTTTATCTCCCAAGTGGGATAAATACTTTTCGATTCCGCCAAGTCCAGTTTCGTTTGTTTGAGTTATCATCCAAGTTAAGATAGTCTTTTTTCAAGTTTTATCTCCCAAATGGGATAAATACTTTTCGATTCCACCAAGTCCGGTTTCGTTTGTTTGAGTTATCATTCAAGTTATGGTAGTCTCATTTTCAAGTTTTATCTCCCAAGTGGGATAATTACTTTATGATTTCGCCAATTTTGGTTTCGTTTGTTTGATTTATCATCCATGTTATGATAGCCTCTTTCCATATTATATCTCCCAAGTGGGATAAATACTTTTCGATTCCGCCAAGTCTGGTTTCGTCTTTTTGGGTTATCATCCAAGTTATGATAGTCTCTTTTCATGTTTTATCTCCCAAGTGGGATAAATACTTTTCATTTCCGTCAAGTCCGGTTTCAGTTGTTAGAGTTATCATCCAAGTTATGGTAAGTCTATTTTTCAAGTTTTATCTCCCAAGTGGGATATATACTTTTCGATGCCGCCATGTCCGATTTCGTTTGTTTGAGTTATCATCCAAGTTATGATAGTCTATTTTCATGTTTAATCTCCCTAATGGGATAAATACTTTTCACTTTCGTTTGTTTGAGATATCCTCCAAGTTATGATAGTCTCTTTTCAAGTTTTATCTCCCAAGTGGGATAAATACTTTTCGATTTCGCCAAATACGGTTTCGTGTGTTTGAGTTATCATCCATGTTATGGTAGTCTCATTTTCAATTTTTATCTCCCAAGTGGGATAACTACTCTTCATTTTGCCAATTTTGGTTTCGTTTGTTTGAGTTATCATCCTTGTTATGATAGCCTCTTTCCATGTTTTATCTCCCAAGTGGGATAAATACCTTTCGATTCCGCCAAGTCCGGTTTCATTTTTTTGGGTTATCATCCAAGTTATGATAGTCTCTTTTCAAGTTTTTTCTCCCAAGTGGGATAAATACTTTTTGATTCCGCCATGTCCGGTTTCGTTTGTATGACTTATCACCCAAGGTATGATAGTTTCTTTTCAAGTTATCTCACAAGTGGGATAAATAATTTTTGATTCCTCCAAGTCTGGTTTCGTTTATTTGAGTTATCATCCAAGTTATGATAGTTACTTTTCAAGTTTTATCTCCCGAATGGGATAATTACTTTTCGATTCCGCCAAGTCCGGTTTCGTTTGTTTGAGTTATCATCCAAGTTATGGTAGTCTCTTTTTCAAGTATTATCTCCCAAGTGGGATAAATACTTTTCGATTCCGCCAAGTCCGATTTCGTTTGTTTGAGTTATCATCCAAGTTATGATAGTCAATTTTCATGTTTTATCTCCTTATTGGGATAAATATTTTTCGATTCCGCAATGTCCGGTTTCATTTGTTTGAGTTATCATCCAAGTTATTATAGTCTCTTTTCAAGTTTTATCTCCCAAGTGGGATAAATACTTTTCGATTCCGCCAAGTCTGGTTTCGTTTGTTTGAGTTATCATCCAAGTTATGATAGTTTATTTTCAAGTTATCTTCCAAGTGGGATAAATACTTTTCGATTCCACCAAGTCCGGTTTTGTTTGTTAGAGTTATCATTCATGATATGGTAGTCTCTTTTTCAAGTTTTATCTCCCAAGTGGGATAAATACTTTTCGATTCCGCCAAGTCAAGTTTCGTTTGTGTGAGTTATCATCCAAGTTATGATAGTCTTTTTTCATGTTTTATCTTCCAAGTGGGATAAATACTTTTCGATTCCGCCAAGTCCGGTTTCGTTTGTTTGAGTTATCATTCAAGTTATGGTAGTCTCATTTTCAAGTTTTCTCTCCCAAGTGGGATAATTACTTTTTGATTTCGCCAATTTTGGTTTTGTTTGTTTGAGTTATCATCCATGTTATGATAGCCTCTTTCTATATTTTATCTCCCAAGTGGGATAAATACTTTCCGATTCTGCCATGTCCGGTTTCGTCTTTTTGGGTTATCATCCAAGTTATGATAGTCTCTTTTCAAGTTTTATCTCCCAAGTGGGATAAATACTTTTCGATTCCGTCAAATCCGGTTTCAGTTGTTAGAGTTATCATCTAAGTTATGTTAGTCTCTTTTCAAGTTTTATCTCCCAAGTGGGATAAAAACTTTTCGATTTCGTCAAGTACAGTTTCGTTTGTTTGAGTTATCATCCAAGTTATGGTAGTCTCTTTCTAGGTTTTATCTCCCAAGTGGGATAAATACTTTTCGATTCAGCCATGTCCAGTTTCGTTTGTTTGAGTTATCATCCATGTTATGATAGTCTCTTTTCAAGTTTTATCTCCGAAGTGGGATATTTACTTTTTGATTTTTCCAATTTCGGTTTCGTTTGTTTGAGTTATCATCCATATTATGATAACCTCTTTCCATGTTTTATCTCCCAAATGGGATAAATACCTTTCGATTCCGCCAAGTCCGGTTTTATTTTTTTTGGGTTATCATCCAAGTTATGATAGTCTCTTTTCAAGTTTTATCTCCCAAGTGGGATAAATACTTTTTGATTCCGTCATGTCCGGTTTCGTTTGTATGAGTTATCACCTAAGGTATGATAGTTTCTTTTCACGTTATCTCACAAATGGGATAAATAATTTTCGATTCCTCCAAGTCCGGTTTCGTTTATTTGAGTTATCATCCAAGTTATGATAGTCTCTTTTCAAGTTTTATCTCCCGAATGGGATAAATACTTTTCGATTCCGCCAAGTATGGTTTCATTTGTTTGAGTTATCATCCAAGTTATGATAGTCTCTTTTCAAGTTATCTCCCACGTGGGATAAATACTTTTCGATTCGGTCAAGTCCGGTTTCAGTTGTTAGAGTTATCATCCAAGTTATGGTAGTCTCCTTTTAAAGTTTAATCTCCTAAGTGGGATATATACTTGTCGATTCCGCCAAGTCCGGTTTCGTTTTTTTGAGTTATCATCCAAGTTATGATAGTCTATTTTCATGTTTTATCTCCCTAGTGGGATAAATACTTTTCAATTCTACCATGTCTGGTTTCGTTTGTTTGAGTTATCATCCAAGTTATGATAGTCTCTTTTCAAGTTTTATCTCCCAAGTGGGATAAATACTTTTCGATTCCGCCATGTCCAGTTTCGTTAGTTTGAGTTATCATCCAAGTTTTGATAGTCTCTATTCAAGTTTTATCTCCCAAGTGAGAAAAATATTTTTCTATTTCGCCAAGTACGGTTTCGTTTATTTGAGTTATCATCCAAGTTATGGTAGTCTCATTTTCAAGTATTATCTCCCAAGTGGGATATTTACTTTTTGATTTTACCAATTTCGGTTTCGTTTGGTTGAGTTATCATCCATGTTATGATAGCTTCTTTCCATGTTTTATCTCCCAAGTGGGATAAATACTTTTTGATTCCGCCAAGTCCGATTTCGTTTTTTTGGGTTATCATCCAAGTTATGATAGTCTCTTTTCAAGTTTTATCTACCAAGTGGGATAAATACTTTTCGATTCCGCCAAGTCTGGTTTCATTTGTTTGAGTTATCATCCAAGTTATGATAGTCTATTTTCAAGTTATCTTCCAAGTGGGATAAATACTTTTCGATTCCGCCAAGTCCGGGTTTTGTTTGTTTGAGTTATCATTCATGTTATGGTGGTCTCTTTTTCAAGTTTTATCTCCCAAGTGGGATAAATACTTTTCGATTCCGCCAAGTCCGGGTTTTGTTTGTTTGAGTTATCATTCATGTTATGGTGGTCTCTTTTTCAAGTTTTATCTCCTAAGTGGGATAAATACTTTTCGATTCCGCCAAGTCCAGTTTCGTTTGTTTGAGTTATCATCCAAGTTAAGATAGTCTTTTTTCAAGTATTATCTCCCAAGTGGGATAAATACTTTTCGATTCCACCAAGTCCGGTTTCGTTTGTTTGAGTTATCATTCAAGTTATGGTAGTCTCATTTTCAAGTTTTATCTCCCAAGTGGGATAATTACTTTTTGATTTCGCCAATTTTGGTTTCGTTTGTTTGAGTTATCATCCATGTTATGATAGCCTCTTTCCATATTTTATCTCCCAAGTGGGATAAATACTTTTCGATTCCGCCAAGTCTGGTTTCGTCTTTTTGGGTTATCATCCAACTTATGATAGTCTCTTTTCAAGTTTTATCTCCCAAGTGGGATAAATACTTTTCATTTCCGTCAAGTCCGGTTTCAGTTGTTAGAGTTATCATCCAAGTTATGGTAGTCTATTTTTCAAGTTTTATCTCCTAAGTGGGATAAATACTTTTCGATTTCGCCAAATACGGTTTCGTGTGTTTGAGTTATCATCCATGTTATGGTAGTCTCATTTTCAAGTTTTATCTCCCAAGTGGGATAACTACTCTTCATTTTGCCAATTTCGGTTTCGTTTGTTTAAGTTATCATCCTTGTTATGATAGCCTCTTTCCATGTTTTATCTGCCAAGTGGGATAAATACCTTTCGATTCCGCCAAGTCCGGTTTCATTTTTTTGGGTTATCATCCAAGTTATGATAGTCTCTTTTCATGTTTTTTCTCCCAAGTGGGATAAATACTTTTTGATTTCGCCATGTCCGGTTTCGTTTGTATGACTTATCACCCAAGGTATGATAGTTTCTTTTCAAGTTATCTCACGAGTGGGATAAATAATTTTTGATTCCTCCAAGTCCGGTTTCGTTTATTTGAGTTATCATCCAAGTTATGATAGTTACTTTTCAAGTTTTATCTCCCGAATGGGATAATTACTTTTCGATTCCCCCAAGTCCGGTTTCGTTTGTTTGAGTTATCATCCAAGTTATGGTAGTCTCTTTTTCAAGTATTATCTCCCAAGTAGGATAAATACTTTTCGATTCCGCCAAGTCTGGTTTCGTTTGTTTGAGTTATCATCCAAGTTATGATAGTCTATTTTCAAGTTATCTTCCAAGTGGGATAAATACTTTTTGATTCCACCAAGTCCGGTTTTGTTTGTTAGAGTTATCATTCATGATATGGTAGTCTCTTTTTCAAGTTTTATCTCCCAAGTGGGATAAATACTTTTCGATTCCGCCAAGTCAAGTTTCGTTTGTGTGAGTTATCATCCAAGTTATGATAGTCTTTTTTCATGTTTTATCATCCAAGTGGGATAAATACTTTTCGATTACGCCAAGTCCGGTTTCGTTTGTTTGAGTTATCATTCAAGTTATGGTAGTCTCATTTTCAAGTTTTATCTCCCAAGTGGGATAATTACTTTTTGATTTCGCCAATTTTGGTTTTGTTTGTTTGAGTTATCATCCATGTTATGATAGCCTCTTTCTATATTTTATCTCCCAAGTGGGATAAATACTTTCCGATTCTGCCATGTCCGGTTTCGTCTTTTTGGGTTATCATCCAAGTTATGATAGTCTCTTTTCAAGTTTTATCTCCCAAGTGGGATAAATAATTTTCTATTCCGTCAAGTCCGGTTTCAGTTGTTAGAGTTATCATCTAAGTTATGTTAGTCTCTTTTCAAGTTTTATCTCCCAAGTGGGATAAAAACTTTTCGATTTCGCCAAGTACAGTTTCGTTTGTTTGAGTTATCATCCAAGTTATGGTAGTCTCTTTCTAGGTTTTATCTCCCAAGTGGGATAAATACTTTTCGATTCCGCCATGTCCAGTTTCGTTTGTTTGAGTTATCATCCAAGTTATGATAGTCTCTTTTCAAGTTTTATCTCCCAAGTGGGAAAAATACTTTTCTATTTCGCCAAGTACGGTTTCGTTTCTTTGAGTTATCATCCAAGTTATGGTAGTCTCATTTTCAAGTTTTATCTCCGAAGTGGGATATTTACTTTTTGATTTTTCCAATTTCGGTTTCGTTTGTTTGAGTTATCATCCATATTATGATAACCTCTTTCCATGTTTTATCTCCCAAATGGGATAAATACCTTTCGATTCCGCCAAGGTATGATAGTTTCTTTTCAAGTTATCTCACAAGTGGGAAAAATAATTTTCGATTCCTCCAAGTCCGGTTTCGTTTATTTGAGTTATCATCCAAGTTATGATAGTCTCTTTTCAAGTTTTATCTCCCTAATGGGATAAATACTTTTCGATTCTGCCAAGTCTGGTTTCGTTTGTTTGAGTTATCATCAAAGTTATGGTAGTCTCATTTTCAAGTATTATCTCCCAAGTGGGATAAATACTTTTTGATTCCGCCAGTCCGGTTTCGTTTGTTTGAGTTATCATCCAAGTTATGATAGTCAATTTTCATGTTTTATCTCCCTAGAGGGATAAATATTTTTCGATTCCGCCAAGTCCGGTTTCATTTGTTTGATTTATCATCAAAGTTAAGATAGTCTCATTTCAAGTTTTATCTACCAAGTGGGATAAATCCTTTTCGATTCTGCCAAGTCTGGTTTCGTTTGTTTGAGTTATCATCCAAGTTATTATATTCTATTTTAAAGTTATCTTCCAAGTGGGATAAATACTTTTCGATTCCGCCATGTCCGGTTTTGTTTGTTTGAGTTATCATTCATGTTATGGTGGTCTCTTTTTCAATTTTTATCTCCCAAGTGGGATAAATACTTTTCGATTCCGCCAAGTCCAGTTTCGTTTGTTTGAGTTATCATCCAAGTTATGATAGTCTTTTTTCAAGTTTTATCTTCCAAGTGGGATAAATACTTTTCGATTCCACCAAGTCCGGTTTCGTTTGTTTGAGTTATCATTCAAGTTATGGTAGTCTCATTTTCAAGTTTTATCTCCCATGTGGGATAATTACTTTTTGATTTCGCCAATTTTGGTTTCGTTTGTTTGAGTTATCATCCATGTTATGATAGCCTCTTTCCATATTTTATCTCCCAAGTGGGATAAATACTTTTCATTTCCGTCAAGTCCGGTTTCAATTGTTAGAGTTATCTTCCAAGTTATGGTAGTCTATTTTTCAAGTTTTATCTCCCAAGTGGGATATATACTTTTCGATGCCGCCATGTCCGATTTCGTTTGTTTGAGTTATCATCCAAGTTATGATAGTCTATTTTCTTGTTTAATCTCCCTAATGGGATAAATACTTTTCGATTCCGCCAAGTCCTGTTTCGTTTGTTTGAGATATCCTCCAAGTTATGATAGTCTCTTTTCAAGTTTTATCTCCCAAGTGGGATAAATACTTTTCGATTTCGCCAAATACGGTTTCGTGTGTTTGAGTTATCATCCATGTTATGGTAGTCTCATTTTCAAGTTTTATCTCCCAAGTGGGATAACTACTCTTCATTTTGCCAATTTCGGTTTCGTTTGTTTGAGTTATCATCCTTGTTATGATATCCTCTTTCCATGTTTTATCTCCCAAGTGGGATAAATACTTTTCGATTCTGCCAAGTCCGGTTTCTTTTTTTTGGGTTATCATCCATGTTATGATAGTCTATTTTCAAGTTTAATCTCCCAAGTGGGATATATACTTTTTGATTTTTCCAATTTCGGTTTCGTTTGTTTGAGTTATCATCCATATTATGATAGCCTATTTCCATGTTTTATCTCCCAAGTGGGATAAATACCTTTCGATTCTGCCAAGTCCGGTTTCATTTTTTTGGGTTATCATCCAAGTTATGATAGTCTCTTTTCAAGTTTTATCTCCCAAGTGTCGCTCCCAAAGATTTGCATCCCGGTACAAGCGCGAACGGTCGGCGAAAAGAGAGATGAGAACACACAGGAGTGAACTCAAGGGGAAGAAAGAGTCGCCAGCTAGGCATTTTTATCCCGGAGGAAAGGTAATGCTGCATAGACCTAGGAAAAGATATGGATAATACGGTTGCGAACCAGAGAGACTGAGAAAGGGGGTTGGTTACAACCTGGGAAGGTATTAGCACCCAGATTGTCCGTCGTACTCGACGGGATCCACGCTTAAAAGATTTGTGTTTTAAAGGGGTAGTTTCAGTGCAATTTGTGTATCAAAGCTGGAAAGAATGCAAGTGTCAGTGTAAGAGAAATGAAGTGTATAAATGTACAGTGTCAGTGTAAGGACAAGAGTGAAATGCTCACGATAATGAGGCTTAAGGAATGAAGCTGGAAAGAGGGGGAATATACAGAGACTTTTGTTCGATAACTGTTAAGTTATGCCTACGTATCCTCTCGTGCAATGAGGAAATCAGAACACCGTAGTTCGACCCAAAGAGACTGAAAGATAAATTGACTTGTGAACTGCTAGCTTGTCTATGCTCAAGTGTATGACCTGTCTGGCTCAGGTGCAAACTGTCTTGCATTAGACGGAAGAAGCGAGTTCTCGTTTATGAGTGAATGAGATGAGAAAAGAATCCCAAAGGAGACGATTATTGTTTTTTTTCCTTCTGTTTTCAGTCTTTTATTTCTTTTTTGAAATTTGTCATAAGTTAATGAGCTTAAGTCTAAACCAAGGGTTAGTAAACTCATCACATCCTCCCTCTGATTAGGGGTAATGAGAGTACCTTAAGTGTGAAGTATGCATCTCACACCTAATCACCATGATGTAGGATTAAGATCATTAACCTATTTGCATTTATTTAGATGTTTTTGGAGTTTTTGTTTAGTGTTGAGTAATGAGATTAAGCCATAATCAGGGACTAAAACGACTCATTACACCATCCTAAAAGAAGGATAATAGATGAGAATGTTTAAGCTGAGGAAGATACCCCAACTTAATCCATGATTAGGGATTAAACTCATGACAAAACAAAACCTTTATTAAGTGGATTTTAGTCAATGGTAAAATGAAGAAGTGATTTTTAGGGTTTGTAAGACAACTTGAGGGGGACTTGTCCATTAACACCAGGGTTAGTCCTTCTTAACCAATTAAGGAAGAATTAGAACCCTAATGCAAGGCCCAAGTTACAAGTTTGATGTCTTGATGGTTATTAAGTGAATTGATTAAGGATTTAAACACATTAAGGGTTTAACACTTAGGATTAAGGTTATACACTCCATCCTAATAGAAGGATGCAGGCATAAGCTTAATCACAAAGCCTTAAAGCCTTTAGGGTTTAGTCCCTGATTATGAGGTGAGAGGAGAAGACTCAAAGATGACAAAAAGGTAAAAGCTAAGTGGGGGGGACTAATCAAACCCTAATTGTTATCATGCTTGGTCATTCCTAGGGTTTGTGAGGTTTGCAAGAAAGATCTTCAAAGAAACCACCAGGAAGCAGATGAAAGGAGCAAAGAGAAGCAAAACAACTTGCTTCATTTAAGAAGTCAAGTTGCTTGAAGAAAGAAAGTAAGATGAACAAGAATGAGCAAGCTCAATCCCAAACACATACAAAATGCAGCAAGAGAAGTATGAAAGAGATGAAAAGAGAGCATGAGAAGTGAAGGCAAATTCACTTCTCAAAGTGACTTACCACCTGAAAAGTTAGTGAAAGAAATGAAATGCAATGCAAATGAGATGAAATGGCATGATGCAAGAAAAAGTCAGAAGCAAATACATGATGTTAATGATGCTAAGAGATGATGCAAACATGAGGCAAGGCATGAGAATGATCATACAAACATATGGATGCAGAAGAAGCATACTTTGAACCATGGATGTTCATGAAATGTTATGGAATGCAAATGACATATAACATGGCAAATGAAAGATGCAATGATCACACATGATTCTAATATGTCCTAAGATGTCTTATGAATCAAATGGATGCACAAAATGTCATGGAAAGTCATGGTATGCAAACAAATGGAAGATGGATGTAAAGAAAGACATGAATTAGGGTTAAATGCAACATACAAGGCAAAAATCCAAAACCAGAAGCAAATGACATGATAAAATTTTGAAAATACAATCAAAGATACCCTAGACCTATACAAACTCACTGCCCAAAGGAGGGGATCCAACTCTTAACCTATTGAAAGTTATGAATTTTCTAAGATTGCTAGGGTTTTAAGGTACCTCATCAAGAAAAATACCAAACAAATTGAAAATTCAAGATCAAATCATGCCAATTTTATCCTACAAACTACATGCTATGCAAGATGCAATGCAGAAAGAATCACCATCCAACTCTCAATGGTTAGGCAGAAATGAATTTTTGAAGTTTGTCACAAAATATTGCCTCAAAATGAATTTAATTTGAAAGTTATCAAAAGGGGTCAAGATCAAAAAAGAAATTTGGTTTGAGAGTTGGACAATGTTTCTAAATGTTTTTAAATGTTACATGAATTTTTTTGTGATTTTTAAATACCTAAAAGTATTTTTAATTAATTAATTTTCATTAATTAATTAAAAATAAACTTTTAAATGATTTAAAAATAATTTTTTATGCAAAAAATGAAAATAAAAATATTTTTGTGTTCATAAAATTAATTAAAGTTTGGATAAAAAATTTCAGAATTTTTAGACCTTTTTTGCTATTTTTAATTAAATGTACAAATAAAATGAGAAAAATGTAAAATAAAATTAAATAAATGAAGAAGTAATCAGATCTGAGGGCTGGTATTCAAACTGAATGCGCGGGAGTTGACTGCGCGCGTTATCCAGTGGTTGTAATTCAAACTGACTAAAACTGATTAATTAATTTAATTAAGTGGAATTAGGGCTTAATGACAAATCTGGGCCACACACGCGCGCGGGAGATTGACTTAGTCAACCAGATCAACGCTCCACATTCAAACCTGGACTTAAACCCTAATTAACATTAATGACCCTCAGACGGCCGAAACAGTGTTCCGGTCGTCTTCTCCGACGAGTCCAAAACCTTATCTCTCTCTCCAAGCACAAAAAATGAAATCTCTCTGCCCAGAATCAAACCCCACTCATCACTGAATCAAAACCCCCAAACAAAAACCATTTTTCATTCGTCAATCATGCAAATCGAAGCAAAACAAATTTAGGGCAGAAACTTTCAGACAACTCATACATACTCAATACTCCACCATTTTCATTTTTAAACACATCATGATGATCAGGATAACATGTAGAATCAATTTATAACAAGTAAATGAAGTTCTGGAAAATTTGTTCTTGATGGATACCTGAACTGAAGTTCTTCGAACTGGAGCTTTCTGAGCCTTTCTCTTATGCAAACTGACTCCTCTGGTCCCCCTGAGCTCAATGGAATGCTTCAAAACTTTTGTTGATGGCTGATTTGGGAGATTGCAGAAGTTCTGTTCAGTGAGAGGTGATGATCGTGTTTTGATTTCAGTGACTTTCAGGCTGTTTCAATGGTTGGTTTGTGATCAGTGAGTCATGTTGAGATCAATGGTGAAGTTTGTTTGTGTGTTTGAAGCTTGTGTGATGAGTTTCGAATGGTTTTGCATATGAGGTGAAAAATGAGAATGCTGTGTTCTTGGAGCTTTCAGGCTTGTGTGTCCTATGAGAATGAAGCCTTGGGGTGTGTTTGTAAAGTCTGGATTGGGCAGAGAGTTGTTGGTGGCCTGTTGTGATTGGTATGGGCAAGTTGCCAAAATGTCAACTTGACTTGTACTTGAGGTATGGGCAATGGTATAGCTAGCCTTTTGGCTTGTCTTGGCTCAGCTGAGTTTAGGGAGAACCATGGAATTGTTTATGAGATAAATCAGCAAGTGGATCAAGGCTTATGAGGTGTTTTGCAATTTTCACAAAGTTTGGCCCCTTTGGAAATTCTTGAGATTCAAGGCACCAAAATGCAATATTCTTTGGCCCATTATGATCTTTATGGGTCATGTGATCATGTTGTGAAGAGTTTGTACACTTTTGAAGCTTTTAGAACACTTGATCATACCATTTTGCAAAATGCCTCTTTGGTAGAAAACTTCAAATTATGTGATTTTAGCCAACTTTGACAAACCATAACTCTTGATCCAAAATGAATTAGGTCAAGTTCTTGTAATTTTTGAAAAGGGAATGATCCATTCTACAACTTTCATGACCAAAGTTTTTCTATTTGAAGCATTTTTGAATCAAAAAGCAAGGGTTGAAAAAGTTTCCCAAAATGGCAATTTTCAATTACAAGTCATTTTCCCAAAAAGTCAACTTTGCAAATGGCTTGAAATTCTTCAAATTTGTGAACTTCCCACATCTTCTATGATCAAATAAAGATCATACATAATCAAAATGATGATGAACACCCTTTGGTTGGGTCATTGAGGGCCTCAGATGCCCTGATTTTGCACTGACTTGCTCAAAAAGTCAACTCTTAATCAGATGACTTCCCCATTGAATTTCTTCATGAAAATTGATATGCATGATCCCTATACCATATAGAGACCAATAGAAACAAGAATGACCAAAAAATTAGGAGTTATGGCCTTTGAAACCAAAACCCTAATTCTAGGTCATCTGTGCAGTTAAACCTGGCTCTGCTTCCATGCCATTCTTAGTTCTTGTGATTTTTTTGACATTCTTAACTTTGAGAGGATATAATATGATGCTTGAACATACATGGACCCCTTTGAAGTGATTGATAACCTTTGGAGTGGCTCAAATGGCTCTTGGATGGCTCAGATCACAAACCCTAGATGCAGATGACTTAGAAACAATGCAGTGTACTAAAAATGTGGTATGAGATGCTATGATTGAGTTTATGCATATGAAGAGATCACAAGCCATGGTGTGAATGAGTGAGGGAAAATTTGGGGTCTTTACAGCTGCCCCTATTCAAACATGAGTTAGCTGTATAGAATGTAAGCAACGGCTTAACAGGCAAACAAGATAACTTGTGGTTGAATACCAAAGACAGTCCAAAATTTGCACTCACAGAATGAAGAAGAAAAGGGATATAGATTGTAAAATAAAATAAAACATGTATATAAAGTGCGGGCGACGGAGGACGACCGTCGAGCAGAGGACGACTGCTGGGGATAGAGCAATGACGGGGACGGCCGACATGCTGGGGAAGATACGAAAAATAAAGCTATGACGGGGACGACCGACAAGTTGGGGATATAAGAGATTATGATGGGTACGGCCATCAAATTAAGCTATAAGATTATCTGGTGAATAGGTAAAAATAAATGATGAGGTACGGTCATTGGTTCATAAAGTAATGCAAACAACGATGGGGACGACCATCGGGCTAAACTGATGAAGGACGATCATCAGGAAAAGGAAAAGGGACCACGACGGGGACGACCATCGGGTTAAAGAATAAATGAAATAATGATGAGGGACGGTCATCAAAGGTGAAGGACGATCACCAGGAAACGGAAAAGGGACCACGACGGGGACGGCCATCGGGTTAAAGAATAAATCAAATAATGATGAGGGACGTTCATCAAAGGTGAAGGACGATCACCTAGCAGGGGACGGCTGCTCTGAAAGGGATAAGATGGGGGACGGTCATCTAAGGTGAAGGATGATCACCTGGCAGGTTACGGCTGCCAAAAGTATCGCGACATAGGACGAATGCCGGATAAAAGGTCGACGATGGGGACGACCATCGGATGAGCATGATGAAGGACGATCATCAAGAGGTGAAGGACGATCACCTAGCAGGGGACGACTGCTCTCAAGGTTTATCATGACATAGGACGAATGTCAGATAACAAGATCAACGATGGGGACGGCCATCGGATAAGCATGATGAAGGACGATCATCAAGAGGTGAAGGATGATCACCTAGCAGGGGACGGCTGCTCTCAAGGTTTATCATGACATAGGACGAATGTCAGATAACAAGATCAACGATGGGGACGGCCATCGGATAAAATGATGAAGGACGATCATCAAAAGGTGAAAGACGATCACCTAGCAGGGGACGGCTGCTAAAAATCATGACATAGGACGAATGCCGGATAGAGAAGGGGTTCTAATGAATAGAGACTCCGCTGGGGAAAGGATGAGGGACGGTCATCCAAAGGTGAAGGACGATCACCTGGTAGGGTACGGCTGCTGGAAGTATCATGACATAGGACGAATGTCTGATAGAAAAAGGTTGCTTTGCTGGCGACCTACTGGGGAATAGTAAACACGGACGAGTGTTTACATCCAAGAAATAAAAGGTATAAGTGTTTTGATGTTATGTATAGATTAAAGATGCGGACGAGCATCCCTAAGACTACGATACGGACGAGTATCGGGTAGAAACAAATACTGACACGTGCTCAGAGATGATGATACGGACGAGTATCAACTGGTTAACAAGGAACACGGACGAGTGTTGATTCTGAGGGGTCTCTTCTGGGGAATAGTAGACACAGACGAGTGTCTAATTCAAGAAGACATAAGTGTTTGACACGTGTATGGATTAAAGACGCGGATGAGCATCCTTAAGACTATGATACGGACGAGTATCAGGTAGAAACAAACGCTTGATGCATGTTCTGAGATGATAATACGGACGAGTACCAACTGGTTAACAAAGAACACAGACGAGTGTCGAATCTGAGGGGACTTGAGTGATATATACAAGATACGGACGAGTATCTGTATGAGTGAAATAAGTATGAGTGGTGTACAGGAGAGTGTTTAGCTCACTGAGGAGGGTGACACGGACGAGTGTCAAAAGAGAAAGGTGTAATATAAACAAGTGTATGGTTTGCAAAAATGTTTAGGTAACTATGCTGGGGAAGGTGACACGGACGGGTGTCAGGGAATTTGTATAAGTATATGTATCTTGTGAGTGCAAAGGGGACGCTTTGGCTTTCTGCTGGGGGTATGATACGGACGGGTGTCAAGAAGTATCTGTAATATATAAGTGTTTGTTTGTAAAGAGACGCTCGGGCGACTTTACTGGGGAATCATGACACGGACGGGTGTCAAAAGGGGTGTGTATCTGGTATTTGTGAGTGTAAGGCCAATGCTTTAGCTTTTAGCTTTCCGCTGGGGATATGACACGGACGGGTGTCAGGACGCATCCGTATCTTCAGGGAAAGTGCCTTGGCTCTCTGCCGGGGAATCTGGGGAGTTTTCTGTATATTGTTGATGGATTGTCAATATTCACAAGTGTTTGATTCAGACCATGGCATATGATTATACAATACGTTTGATTTTTTGCCGTAATGCTCCGTATTAGACGGAATGCTACGCTCTGTGGGGAGAATATGATGTGAATGCTATGATTATGAAAAGAGGTAACCGTCCGGGATTCGGATCCCGTTGCTGCGAAGATCTCTGGCTGATCTAATTGAAGTGGACATCCCAGCTGGGGATGAGATCATTGGTAGATCTAGCGTATGGGACTCTGCTTGGGGATATAGGTCACTGATAGACCTATCTTTGATAAAGGGGACCCAGCTGGGGTTTGCGGAAGCTTCCTTCACTCTGTTGTGAGATCTTCAGGCGTTGCTCTTCTGGATAGAGGCTGAATCTCTGTGGGGAGATGGTTCCCTGGCTTTTGTACTTGACTACGGAGGAATAGTAGATGGCAACTCGGTTGGGGAAGAAGAAAGACCATGGGAAGGTCTTCCTGGAGATTCTTGTAAGGGGCTTGCTGAGGATGATGCTGGAGGACTCAACTGGGGAGAAGCCATCTCCGGTGCTAATTGTGCTTTGAATACCTGCAATCCTGAAAAGACATAGAAACGCACAAGTAATCCCGAGGTATCCCTTATCGGATTCCGTCATAGGAGTTTAGACACTCCCGGGAGTAAGCATATTTCCTGCAAGCACGTATTTTTTAGAAGAAAAGCCTCTGTATTCATGCGATCAACAAATTACTGACATCAGACATTTTTGCAAATAAAAGACTACGAGACAGTGTGTGACTGAAAATCTGATTTTATTAATTTGTGCGCCCTGAATTGGCGAGATACAGTCAAAGAAACAGATCCCCTAAAATGAGGAGATTGTTACAAATTGAGAAATAAAAGGTATTGGCAATGTTGATGACGCTTCGGGGAGCTTCCCTTTGCTATGACTCGTATGACATTTGACGTTCTTCTCGTCTTGCTCTCTGAAGAAGGCTGATTCTGACCGGCGCTTGAACCTTTTGAAGCTTACCAAGTTGTAAGTCATACAGATGAATTCAGACTGCAGTTGTTCGCTTATTCCCTTATTTTGCATGGATCGCCCTTTCGGGTTTTCAATCCATCGGGATACCCTTTTTTTGCCTGAGTTGTCCAATGCGGCTTTTCAACTCAGCGGGTGTACATTTTTGTTTATTTTCCCTTATTTTTTCCCGAGTCTCTTATTCTGTTTTTGACTCGCCGGGATGCCCTATTTTTGCCTGGACTTACATTCTGTTTTTGTGTCCAGCGGGTCATTTTATGTGAAGTATTTTTTAACTGCATCTGAATTCACAGGGGATGGGACGTCTTCACCATCCATAGTGCTGAGCATCAGTGCTCCACCGGAGAAAACTTTCTTTACCATGAATGTTCCTTCATAATTCGGAGTCCATTTGCCCCTGTGGTCTGTATGAGGAGGGAGGAGTCTTTTCAGCACAAGATCTCCTACTTGGTACCCTCGGAGCCTGACTTTCTGATCGAAGGCTTTCTTCATTATTTTCTGATATAGCTGCCCATGACAGATTGCAGCTAATCTCTTCTCTTCAATCAGACTCAGTTGTTCGTATCGGGATCGGACCCATTCCGCTTCATTCAGCTTAACATCCATTAGTACCCACAGGGAGGGTAATTCAACCTCAACAGGTAGGACTGCTTCCATACCATACACAAGCTGATACGGTGTTGCCCCAGTGGATGTTCTGATTGACGTACGGTACCCATGCAAGGCAAACGGTAGCATTTCATGCCAGTCTTTGTAGGTGACTACCATCTTCTGCACAATCTTCTTGATATTTTTGTTAGCTGCCTCAACAGCGCCATTCATCTTCGGCCTGTAAGGAGAAGAATTGTGGTGTTGGATCTTGAAGTCCCGGCATAGTTCTGCCATCATTTTGTTGTTCAAGTTGGAACCATTATCAGTAATGATTCGTTCGGGCACTCCATATCGACAGATGATATCTTTCTTCAGAAATCGGGCTACCACTTGCCTTGTAACATTTGCATAGGAGGCTGCTTCGACCCACTTGGTGAAATAGTCAATGGCAACCAGGATGAATCTGTGGCCATTTGAGGCAGTCGGTTCAATCTTGCCAATCATATCAATGCCCCACATGGCAAAGGGCCAGGGTGAAGACATCACATTCAGCGGATTGGGAGGCACATGCACTTTATCCGCATAAATCTGGCATTTATGGCATTTTCTAGCATAGGCACAACAGTCGGCATCCATTGTGATCCAGTAATAGCCTGATCTTAGCAACTTCTTTGCCATGGCATGCCCTCCTGCATGGGTACCAAAGGATCCTTCGTGCACCTCGTGCATCAACAAGTCTGCCTCTGTCTTATCAACGCATCTGAGCAGTACCATATCAAAGTTTCTTTTATACAGGGAACCATCAGTATTCAGGAAGAAACTACCAGCAAGCCTTCTAAAAGTCTTCTTATCATTGGAAGATGCCCTAGGTGGGTATGTCTGATCCTCCAAGAAGCACTTAATGTCATAGAACACGGGCTTATCATCTTTAGCAAGGTCTGCTGAGAATACATATGCTGGTCTGTCAAGTCTGGACACTGAAATCCGAGGTACAAAGTTAGCAGCATGAACTTTGATCATGGATGAAATGGTGGCAAGAGCATCTGCAAATTGATTCTCGTCCCGAGGGATATACTCAAGCTTGACCGTTGTGAAGAAAGTCAGTAACCTCCTTGTATAATCCCTGTAAGGTATCAGATGATCCTGGTGCGTATACCATTTGCCGTTGGTTTGATTAATTACCAGAGCTGAATCTCCGAATACAGTCAAAGTTTTGATCCTGAGGTCAATGGCTTCCTCAAGACCCATAATGCAAGCTTCGTATTCGGCTTCATTGTTAGTGCAGTTGAAAGTGAGTTTTGCCGAGAAAGGCAGGTGAACTCCTTGAGGTGTAATGAGTACTGCACCAACACCACGACCATTCATGTTAAAAGCCCCATCAAACATCATAGTCCATTCTTCTTCTGGGTCAGGCCCTTCAGTGTGAATAGGCTCTTCATGATCTTTTGCTTTTATGAACATGATGTCTTAATAAGGGAAGTAAAATTTCATAGGCTGGTAATCATCAATGGGTTGCTCAGCAAGATAATCAGACAATACACTGCCCTTGATGGCTTTCTGAGATGTGTACTGAATGTCATATTCTGTGAGGATCATTTGCCATCTTGCAACCCGTCCGGTGAGTGCTGGCTTCTCAAAAATGTACTTAACTGGGTCCATCTTTGATATCAATAAAGTAGTGTGGGTCAACATATACTGTCTCAGTCGGCGAGCAGTCCACGCTAAAGCACAACAAGTTTTCTCGAGCAGTGAATAACGTTGTTCACAGTCGGTAAACTTTTTGCTCAGGTAGTAAATTGCATACTCTTTTCGACCAGACTCGTCATGCTGGCCCAGAACACACCCCATTGACTCTTCTAATACTGTCAAGTACATTATCAGAGGTCTTCCTTCGACTGGAGGCATGAGGATTGGAGGCTCTTGCAAGTATTCCTTGATTTTGTCAAAAGCCCTCTGGCAGTCTTCGTTCCACTTGACCGTTTGTTCTTTTCTTAACAGTTTGAACAAGGGTTCACAGGTTGCAGTAAGGTGAGATATGAACCGTGAAATGTAGTTCAATCTACCTAGAAACCCTCGAACTTCTTTTTCTGTCTTTGGTGCAGGCATTTCTTGAATGGCTTTGACTTTATCAGGGTCAACTTCGATCCCTTTCTCGCTTACAATAAATCCTAGCAGCTTACCAGATCGCACCCCGAATGTGCACTTGTTGGGGTTCAACTTCAGTTGGTACTTCCTCAGACGCTTGAATAGCTTCAACAGATTTACCAGGTGGTCTTCTTCTGTGAGGGACTTGGCAATCATTTCATCCACATAACATTGAATTTCTTTATGGATCATGTCGTGGAATAATGTTACCATAGCCCGTTGATAGGTTGCACCTACATTCTTCAGTCCGAATGGCATCACCTTATAACAGAACGTGCCCCAGGGTGTGATGAAAGTTTTCTTCTCCATGTCTTCAAGTGACATCTTAATCTGATTGTATCCTGAAAATCCGTCCATGAAGGAGAACACCGAGAACTGAGCCGTATTATCAACTAATACATCAATGTGAGGTAAAGGGAAATCATCTTTCGGGCTGGCTCTGTTCAGGTCCCGGTAATCCACACACATTCTTACCTTGCCATCTTTCTTAGTTACAGGTACAATATTAGCAACCCACGGCGGATAGCTAGTCACAGCAAGGAACCCGGCGTCCCACTGTTTTTGTACCTCTTCTTTAATCTTCATTGCCATGTTTGGGCGAGTACGGCGCAACTTCTGTTTAACCGGTGGGCAATCTTCTCTTAAAGGCAGCTTGTGCATGACAATATCGGGGTCCAATCCTGGCATATCCTGATAAGACCAAGCAAACACATCCACGTATTCCCGAAGCAGGTCAATCAGTTGCTTTTTCACTGAGTTTTGTAAGCAGGCCCCGATCCTAACCTCTTTCACATTTTCATCCGTACCAAGATTAACTGTTTCGACCTCCTCCTGATGAGGAGTGATAACCTTCTCCTCTTGTCTTAACAACCTGGCTAGCTCTTCAGGAAGCTCATAATCTTCTTCAACCCCTTCATCAGCTTGATTGATTGGATTGTCAAAGTCATACAAAGCCATAGTTGTGTTGTTGTCGGTGCAGTCTGAAAGGCACTCTCTGCAAGGGTTTACATTGTTCATTTTAGTGATCGATTTTAATCTTGTTTAGAAAAAGTGAAGTAAAGTTATCATTTTGAAAACATTGCCATTTTATTTTTGTACAAAAAGAAAAAAAAATGAAAAACAGTGAGCGAAAAGGAAAAAAAGACTCATTTGCAAAAGATGTCCGATATTCATTGATTGATCTGTTTGCACAAAATTACAAGATGGCCCGATTACAAAATGAGTCTTGACATCTTGGGCAAGATGCAAGACTTGATGCATGCTTAAAATATACAGGAAATAATAATTACTCTGCAGGAGTAACCCTTATAATTTCCTGGGAAGACCAGTTTGAGATACGGCTCCCCGGGATCCTTGGACGTATCCAGCTCTCCAGGTTGCGGTCATCTTCCGACTCATCTTCCAAGTTGTTCACTGCATCCGGGGTGAGCATTCCCCCGCTGACAAAGTTGGGCTTCTTGGCAGCCTCTGATTGATCTTGTTGAGTTGGTTTGTAACCCAACCCAAATCCGTCCTCCTTCTTCTCCACAGGTAGCAGCTTGCCCCAGCCTTGGGCAGTCCCCTCTTCAACAACCTTCCAGGCTTGCTGATAAGACGTCATGGAGGTTCCCAGTACAACAGATGCTTCATTTATGTTCAGGGCCTCAAACCCCTGGCTCATGGTTTCGTGGATCTCTCCATCCATCTCAATGTATTTGTACGTAGCCAGATGGCTAACAAAGATATCTTCTTCACCACAGATGGTGATGATCTGGCCTTCCCACTCGAATTTCAGCTTCTGGTGAAGGGTAGACGTAACTGCGCCAGCGGCATGGATCCAAGGTCTACCAAACAAACAGCTGTAGGCCGGCTGAATGTCCATCACATAGAAGGTAATTTTAAAAGTCTGCGGGCCAATCATCACAGGTAGATCAATCTCCCCAAGTACTGATCTTTTAGAGCCATCAAATGCTCTCACCACTAAATTACTTGGACGTAATGCCAAGCCATCGTACTCCAGCTTCACCAAGGCTTTCTTTGGTAGAACATTGAGTGAAGACCCAATGTCCACCAGTACATGGGATAGAACATTACCCTTGCATTCTAGAGTGATGTGTAAAGCCTTGTTGTGGTTACGTCCCTCAGTTGTCAAGTCAGCATTGGTGAAGCCCAGTCCATGACTGGTATTGACATTTGCTACCACGGTTTCTAGCTGATTAACGGTGATCTCTTCTGGCACGTAAGTTGCGTGCAAGACTTTCAGTAATGCATTCCGGTGAGCTTCGGAACACATCAGTAGGGATAATATGGAGGTCTTTGAGGGAGTTAGGTGAAGCTGATCCACCACCTTGTAATCACTTCTCTTTATAATTCTCATGAATTCATCTACATCTTGCTCAAAAGATGTCTTCTGAGTTTCTTTGAGAATGGGTTCTTCAGATATTACACTCTTTCCCTTTGCTTTGGCAGCAGTTTCTGCTTCAGCATTAGGTCTTTGCATTTGTGAGGCAAAAAGGCGTCCGCTTCTGGTGAAGCCTCCGCCTCCCCCAACATTATCAATCTGTGGAGAAGAGGTTGAAGAATCCAAAGTGATTTTCTTCCCGTTGCAGTAGAGGTCAGAGCCATAATGCCAAGGTATGGCATTGCTGCTTTCATATGGAACGGGTCCAGGCACCGTGATGGTAACGGGACTGACTGCTGCAGAGGAGGGTACTGAAATGGTGTGCGGATCGTAGTAGATGGTGACTGGTGACCTGGCAAGAGGTGCCACTGTTTGTTGTTGAAAGTTGTTGTTTGGAGGAACACTTAACGGATCATAGTAAATAGTGACTGCTGAGATATCTGTTGGCGTTGTAGAAAATTCTGTTGAATAAACGGGTGTTGATGTTGTAGAAGAGATGGTTGTTGATATCTGGTTTGTTGAAGCATTTGTTGATGAAATTGAGGAATTATTCGGAATAATTGTCGTTGCAGTTGTAGAAGACTCAGGAATTATTGTCAAAGAGATTGCTGGATTTGTAGGTGTTGATGTTGTGATTTGAAGTATGCCACTCTGGATAAGACCATCTATGCCGCTTCTCAAGTTATCACACCCGTTGACCGAAATGTTGCAATAACCACAACCGAGCTCACACCCGGGGAACATCTGGCATTCTAGGAGCTGAGCTTTAATTTCTACCAGAGGTGTCCGAATCTGCCCAACACTGGTGATTAAGAAAGATGGCTTATCTTCCTCAATGGCATTAATTCTTGGTCCTCCATGATTGGGCATGGGATTCTTGTTGACATTTGGCGGGGGTGCAAAGTTGAGGGCTTTGGAATCCACTAGATCCTGTACTTTCATTTGCAAAGCCCTGCATTTCTCCGTACTGTGGCCAGGTGCATTGGAGTGAAAAGCACATCTGGTGTTGGCGTCATAATTTCTTGGAAGACTGGAGGGATCTGGTGGTGCCAGCGTCCTTAATTCAACCAGGTTGAGTTTCAGGAGTTGTGGCAATAAAGTGGCATAAGGCATAGGGATAGGGTCAATCACCCTATTTGCCTGTGATGGTCTTTGTTGAAAGGGTCTTTGTTGTTGATTGTTGTTGTTGTTGTTGTTGTAGTTTCTCTGTGGCGGATACTGAACTTGTTGCTGATAGTGTGGTTGTTGTTGTGGTTGATATGTTGGTTGTTGAGGAATCAGAGCTGGAATAGTGACAGCTGCCACTGACCTATGAACATACTGAGGTCTGCCCCTGCTGGCATGAATGGCATTTGTCTCTCCAGTTCTTCTAGGTCCCACAAAAGGCTTCCTAGGATTGCTTGACGAACTTGCACCATTATCAGTAATTTTGCCCATCTTCAGAAGGCTTTCAATTCTTTCTCCAGCTATAACTACGTCAGCGAAGCTGGTGGAAGAAAAGGCGGCTAGCCTATCAATGTATGTCCCTTGCAGAGTGTTCATAAACATGTCGGCCATTTCCCTTTCTGACATGGGTGGCTGGACAGCAGCAGCAAGCTGTCTCCACCTCTGGGCGTATTCCCTGAAGCTTTCTCTGGAGGACTGAGACATTCCCATCAGGAGGGTCCTGTTAGGAGCCATGTCTAAATTGTATTGGTACTGCCTGATGAAGGCCTCAGCTAGGTCCTTCCAGCATCTAATAGTAGCTCTGGTCAAGTGAGAGTACCACTCCCTTGAGGCCCCAGTCAAACTATCTTCAAAATAAAACATCCACAGTTTTTCATCCATGGTGTATGCCTTAAGCCTCCCCAGAAAGGATTACAAGTGGGTTCGTGGACAGGAAGTTCCGTTGTACTTCTCGAAGCACGTGGGTTTAAACTTGTGAGGGATTCTTACCCCATCCACTAACCCCATATCCATGACATCAAAGTCCAGAGAATTTTGAGACTCCAGAGATCTCAATTTCTCAGCAATTTCATCAAGCCTCCTATCATAGGCTTCATCCCCAGCTCCCATCACAGTGAACTGTTCTTCCTGGGGGTCTTCTTGTAAGATTCTTCCTCCAGTAGTATTTCCTTGCACAACACCCGAGATGTTGACTTCCGGATGCAGATGAGGCCCATATACTGGTGGGTTAACATGAGGTTGAACCCTCTCATTGTTACTTGTTCCTCCAGTTCCCAGAGGAGGCTCTTCCGGGGTTTGCCTTTCTACCAATGCCCTCAATCTTTCTTGACTTTGAGCCAAGCCATTCATTACTTCCATGAAATGGGTCATTTGGTTTCTCATCTCCAGCCTTTCATTAACCATCTGGGTCCTGACCTCTGTCAGCTCTTGCTGTACTTGATCCATCTGGATACCAGGAAGGTTGTTGCGAGTAGGATATCTATGTGGACGGTCGAGAGGGAACACCCGACGGTGAGCAATAATTCCTGAACCATAACAGAGTTAGTAACAAACAAAACAAAAACCTACAAAACAAAACAAAAGGTTTGCATGCAATGCAGTATGCTTATTTGTTTCCAAGGTATCCGGCTTGGCACTTGGTTTCAACCTTTCCAGACCCTGAGGAAGATGCTTTGATGTTGCTTGAGAGAAAAAGAACTCAGTGAAACAAACTAACAAATACATTACAAATGATGGATTATACATAGTTTGTTTTTTTACAACACATGCCCCTGAGGGGTCAAAATACATCATAAAAAGAAAAGTACATGAAATGGAAATAACAATAAGCAAAGAAATCAGATATCAAGACCAAACTCATCCTCCTTAACCTCCTTCAAAAGTGCTTCAGCTACAGGACCAGCCGGATGCTCTGTAATAGTCCTGATAAAAAGATTCCTAGTGGCAATAGCAGTGGTCAGCTTCCTGTGTCTGTCCTGGTCCTTTGACCTCTTCACACCAGCCCTAATCTTCAACTTTGAGATTTCCTTCTGGGCTGCTAGCAGAGCCTCCTGTTGCTCCTTTGCACTGGCCTCCAACTGCTCAATCCTGTCCTGAGTTCTCTTATCTTCCTGAGTACGAGCTTCAGTGATCCTGACCCACCTAGCTTGACTTTCTTTCAGATAGAGATCAGTCCTAGCCTTCTGAAACTGGGCCTCTTTACAGGCATTCTTCAAAATCTGTTCTCCAGCTCTTGATTTCTTGATGTAGTCCTCTGCTTTCTCAATCCTGGATAGATGCTCCACCTTCAGCTTTTCTAACCTCTCAATGTCTAGACGACCATCACTCCTATCCCAGAGGGTCTTTTTCAGAGCTTGAGACAAATTCTTATTCCTCTCCTTCAGTTTCTCAAATTCTTCCAGGCTGACAGTGGCTGGAGGTGGTGCTGTGGATGGTCCAGGTGCATCCTCAATGGTGAAAGGCATCCCAAAAATCTGAGCTCTGGCATGAGACCATTCATAGTACTGAGCTGAAGCCACATTATTGCATCTCCCAAGAAGGGCTATCCCTTTGGTCTGGATGTTGTCCCAAGCCCAGGATGCTTGTCTGACAACAGCTAGGTTAAGTTTTATCTCACAATAAAGGGTTTCAGCCAAGTCCTGAACTCTAGGAGGGTGAACCAAAGCATAGCCTAACTGTCTCTTAAATAGTAAAGGGTTGTAGTTGATGCAACCCTTCACTCCTATCAGAGGTACATTGAGGAACTGCCCACAGCTAGTAATTATGTCCCTGCCTTTAGTGCTCTGAGTGCACCACCTGATGTCATCTGAAGTCAAAGCAATAAGTCTTCTAGCCCAATTCTTCTGTTGGTGAGGATTCAGGAAAGCATCAGTCTTGGGTAAGTGTTTAAGCAGCCAGGTATGAAAAAAAGGAGTACAGCACCTCACCAACCTCCCTCTCTGCTTCTCATTCCTTTGGTGAACAGAATAGTAGAAATCTCCCAGCAAGGTGGGTACTGGGTTCCTCAGAAGGAAGAGATGAATAGCATTCTTGCTGATAAACTTGGGCTCATCTGCAAAAAGTATAACCCCATATATACTGAGGGCTAACAATGCATAAACTGCCTTCCATTCTCCCAAGGAGGCCTTCAGGATAGCCTGAGAAGTCAAGAAATCCAAGTGTAGACCAGAGATTCCAGCCTTTGTTGTCATGTTCTGCCCAATCAAAACAGGTTCCAGGTGCAGTGCTTTTGCCACTTCTTCATTGCTGGGAAAAGCCATTTCTGGGTTGAAGGGGACACCACCCCTGACAGGCACTCCAATCAGTGATGAATACTCCTCCAACAGGGGTCCCAACTGAATATTCTGGAAGGTGAAGCATCTCAGAGGAGGATCATAGAACTGTAGGCAAGTGTGAATCAAACGCCTCTGAGAAGGGTCCAAGTCCATAACCATATCAAGGATGCCTCCATAATGTTCTCTGAATAATGGGATATGGTCTGGGGTGATAAGTTCCTGGACTTGCCTGATGCCAGCCAGCACAGGCTCAAAGAAGTGGTATGAAATGTTGCTCTTCTTGGGTGCCATGGTTGCTGATGAAAAGCTGAGACAAATGCTGATGATGAAGACTGATACTAGAAGTGAACCACTGATAGGCTGAGGATGATGATGGAGGTAGTTGAAGCAGGCTGAAGCAGATAGCTGATGAACAAGGGTCTATGCAGATGAAGGGGTCAAAACCAAGCCAGATGTAATATGGATACCCTGAAAAATAAATAAGCAAATGTTAAATGATGCAATGATGATGTATGCAAATGATATGCAAGGGTTTGTGATCAAGCTGGATCTGATTACTGTCTTGAAATAGGTCCATGTATGTCTAAGAAGTCCAGATGGAGGTTCAAAAGTCCGGTAACCAAGGTGGGGGACTCAAATAAAGAGTCACATGTCCTGGGTTAAATCACAAGAACTGTCCAAAGTGAAGCATTCTTAAACAAAACAAGTATCAGGGTATGCTGTGGTCAAGGGTACCTGCAAACCTGTAAACAGTCCAACCCCCTCACAGGTGGTGTTCTAAAACAAGGATCCTCAGACTTGGATCAGTTATGAGAAGTGTAAACACTTCTAACCCGGAGGTACAGTGTTTACAATAACCATAAAAGATCCTCCTCTAATTCACCTCAGTTTCTGAAGGTCATAGTAAAGGTCATCCAGACTTAGCAGGCTTCCCAGATAGCCCTAGCACTACAGGAGATCTGTAGCACAGAGTTCTCAAGAAGAAACCCATATCTGAACCGTGTTTCATATTCCCGCACCAGACCGAAATGGAATGGGAAAGAACATGAACCACTCTAGCCTAGGTGTCACTCAGGTCCCAGGTATAGGACCTTAAACTCTCAATAGAACCCCACCCACCAAGACAAAAACAGATCCATCCAGATGACAGTATGATATATATAAAGCTGTAAAGAAAGCAGTAAATAACTGTACATAAAGCAATAAATAAAGCAACTTTATAAACACAAATAGCACATAACACCCCAGTAAACACAAATCAAACAAGCACTAGGAGGAACCCACAAAAAGAACCAGAAGCCCTGGTTACAATATAAGGGTCCCCAGCAGAGTCGCCAAGCTGTCGCTCCCAAAGATTTGCATCCCGGTACAAGCGCGAACGGTCGGTGAAAAGAGAGATGAGAACACACAGGAGTGAACTCAAGGGGAAGAAAGAGTCGCCAGCTAGGCATTTTTATCCCGGAGGAAAGGTAATGCTGCATAGACCTAGGAAAAGATATGGATAAGACGGTTGCGAACCAGAGAGACTGAGAAAGGGGGTTGGTTACAACCTGGGAGGGTATTAGCACCCAGATTGTCCGTCGTACTCGACGGGATCCACGCTTAAAAGATTTGTGTTTTAAAGGGGTAGTGTCAGTGAAATTTGTGTATCAAAGCTGGAAAGAATGCAAGTGTCAGTGTAAGAGAAGTGAAGTGTATAAATGTACAGTGTCAGTGTAAGGACAAGAGTGAAATGCTCAAGATAATGAGGCTTAAGGAATGAAGCTGGAAAGAGGGGGAATATACAGAGACTTTTGTTCGATAACTGTTAAGTTATGCCTACGTATCCTCTCGTGCAATAAGGAAGTCAGAACACCGTAGTTCGACCCAAAGAGACTGAAAGATAAATTGACTTGTGAACTGCTTGCTTGTCTATGCTCAAGTGTATGACCTGTCTGGCTCAGGTGCAAACTGTCTTGCATTAGACGGAAGAAGCGAGTTCTTGTTTGTGAGTGAATGAGATGAGAAAAGAATCCCGAAGGAGACGATTATTGTTTTTTTTTGTGTTTTCAGTCTTTTATTGCTTTTTGAAATTTGTCATAAGTTAATGAGCTTAAGTCTAAACCAAGGGTTAGTAAACTCATCACATCCTCCCTCTGATTAGGGGTAATGAGAGTACCTTAAGTGTGAAGTCAGCATCTCACTTCTAATCACCATGATGTAGGATTAAGATCATTAACCTATTTGCATTTATTTAGATGTTTTTGGAGTTTTTGTTTAGTGTTGAGTAATGAGATTAAGCCATAATCAGGGACTAAACAGACTCATTACACCATCCTAATAGAAGGATAATAGATGAGAATGTTTAAGCTGAGGAAGATACCCCAACTTAATCCATGATTAGGGATTAAACTCATGACAAAACAAAACCTTTATTAAGTGGATTTTAGTCAATGGTAAAATGAAGAAGTGATTTTTAGGGTTTGTAAGACAACTTGAGGGGGACTTGTCCATTAACACTAGGGTTAGTCCTTCTTAACCAATTAAGGAAGAATTAGAACCCTAATGCAAGGCCAAAGTTACAAGTTTGATGTCTTGATGGTTATTAAGTGAATTGATTAATGAGTTAAACACATTAAGGGTTTAACACTTAGGATTAAGGTTATACACTCCATCCTAATAGAAGGATGCAGACATAAGCTTAATCACAAAGCCTTAAAGCCTTTAGGGTTTAGTCCCTGATTATGAGGTGAGAGGAGAATACTCAAAGATGACACAAAGGTAAAATCTAAGTGGGGGGGACTAATCAAACCCTAATTGTTATCATGCTTGGTCATTCTTAGGGTTTGTGAGGTTTGCAAGAAAGATCTTCAAAGAAACCACCAGGAAGCAGATGAAAGGAGCAAAGAGAAGCAAAATAACTTGCTTCATTTAAGAAGTCAAGTTGCTTGAAGAAAGAAAGTAAGATGAACAAGAATGAGCAAGCTCAATCCCAAACACATACAAAATGCAGCAAGAGAAGTATGAAAGAGATGAAAAGAGAGCATGAGAAGTGAAGGCAAATTCACTTCTCAAAGTGACTTACCACCTGAAAAGTTAGTGAAAGAAATGAAATGCAATGCAAATGAGATGAAATGGCATGATGCAAGACAAAGTCAGAAGCAAATATATGATGTTAATGATGCTAAGAGATAATGCAAACATGAGGCAAGGCATGAGAATGATCATACAAACATATGGATGCAGAAGAAGCATACTTTGAACCATGGATGTTCATGAAATGTTATGGAATGCAAATGACATATAACATGGAAAATGAAAGATGCAATGATCACACATGATTCTAATATGTCCTAAGATGTCTTATGAATCAAATGGATGCACAAAATGTCATGGCAAGTCATGGTATGCAAACAAATGGAAGATGGATGTAAAGAAAGGCATGAATTAGGGTTATATGCAACATACAAGGCAAAAATCCAAAACCAGAAGCAAATGACATGATAAAAATTTGAAAATACAATCAAAGAAACCCTAGACCTATACAAACTCACTGCCCAAAGGAGGGGATCCAACTCTTAACCTATTGAAAGTTATGAATTTTCTAAGATTGCTAGGGTTTTAAGGTACCTCATCAAGAAAAATACCAAACAAATTGAAAATGCAAGATCAAATCATGCCAATTTTATCCTACAAACTACATGCTATGCAAGATGCAATGCAGAAAGAATCACCATCCAACTCTCAATGGTTAGGCAGAAATGAATTTTTGAAGTTTGTCACAAAATATTGCCTCAAAATGAATTTAATTCCATTGAAAATTATCAAAAGGGGTCAAGATCAAAAAAGAAATTTGGTTTGAGAGTTGGACAATGTTTCTAAATGTTTTTAAATGTTACATGCATTTTTTTGTGATTTTTAAATACCTAAAAGTATTTTTAATTAATTAATTTTCATTAATTAATTAAAAATAAACTTTTAAATGATTTAAAAATAATTTTTTATGCAAAAAATGAAAATAAAAATATTTTTGTGTTCATAAAATTAATTAAAGTTGGATAAAAAATTTCAGATTTTTTAGACCTTTTTGGCTATTTTTAATTAAATGTACAAATAAAATGAGAAAAATGTAAAATAAAATTAAATAAATGAAGAAGTAATCAGATCTGAGGGCTGGTATTCAAACTGAACGCGCGGGAGTTGACTGCGCGCGTTATCCAGTGGTTGTAATTCAAACTGACTAAAACTGATTAATTAATTTAATTAAGTGGAATTAGGGCTTAATGACAAATCTGGGCCACACACGCGCGCGGGAGATTGACTTAGTCAACCAGATCAACGCTCCACATTCAAACCTGGACTTAAACCCTAATTAACATTAATGGCCCTCAGACGGCCGAAACAGTGTTCCGGTCGTCTTCTCCGACGAGTCCAAAACCTTATCTCTCTCTCCAAGCACAAAAAATGAAATCTCTCTGCCCAGAATCAAACCCCACTCATCACTGAATCAAAACCCCCAAACAAAAACCATTTTTCATTCGTCAATCATGCAAATCGAAGCAAAACAAATTTAGGGCAGAAACTTTCAGACAACTCATACATACTCAATACTCCACCATTTTCATTTTTAAACACATCATGATGATCAGGATAACATGTAGAATCAATTTATAACAAGTAAATGAAGTTCTGGAAAATTTGTTCTTGATGGATACCTGAACTGAAGTTCTTCGAACTGGAGCTTTCTGAGCCTTTCTCTTATGCAAACTGACTCCTCTGGTCCCCCTGAGCTCAATGGAATGCTTCAAAACTTTTGTTGATGGCTGATTTGGGAGATTGCAGAAGTTCTGTTCAGTGAGGGGTGATGATCGTGTTTTGATTTCAGTGACTTTCAGGCTGTTTCAATGGTTGGTTTGTGATCAGTGAGTCATGTTGAGATCAATGGTGAAGTTTGTTTGTGTGTGTAGACACCCCAAATTTGCCCTCTGGCTTTTGCATCTTTTTCTGCTTCTCGTTTGCATATCATACGCATTTTGCATACCATTTGCATAAGCTCAAAAGACATGGGATCACATTTTCTGAAGAATTCGGGTTTCACGTTTTTATCTGTGGATTATCATAGAACTCAAGTTTTCGGTTGGCAGCCATCAGTGGCATCATCCTCATATTGCTTTTATCACTAAATTAGGGTTTATTTCCCTGATCTAGCGGTAGTCAAGGATTTCACGTCTGAAAGGACTATTTGCTATGCATCTGGGCCGTCATCAATTCAGTGGTTGATTTCTCAAACAGTGCATGTTCAAGTCAAGTTGTGTTGTGTGCTGAATTTATCAGATTATCAAGTTGTGATTCATGAGAAGTTTGGTTCGGGAAATTAGACTGTCAGTTATTCTATGCTTCTTCCGTGAATTTATTTTTCAAGAGGTTAATTCAGATTATTCAAAGTGATCCAAGAATTATTTTGACGGAGGATGATTAATTCGGAGAGTTATTCATTTCAGTTGCGAGTTGTCTGGTGATGGTTGTGTTCATTTGATCATTGGTTCTTATGGAAAAGTTTGAGTATGGATTCATTTATTCCTTGAATCGAGTTTTTATCATCCTTTTATTCACAATTTAATAACCGTTTCCCATATCCAATCAACCATTTTTCATTTTTTATTATCCAATCTCAAGTTCATATTTTATTTAATTCCATTTATCCTTATACTTTTTTTTAATTTTCACCAATTTATTTCTCATTTTTTATCCATAAATTCACATCCATCACTAGTCCTTTTTAAGTTAATTACCAAAATTATATTTCTCTAATCCATTTTTTTTTATATCCATGTTGAATCCATATACACTTCCCAGTTTTTTTTCTCAAATCCAATTCCTTTTACATAGCAATATTTTTCTACTACATTTCATACACAATTCAAAAATATAAAAAATTTCAGCAAAACCAAGACTTCATTCTTTTTCCAAGCCCATTACCAAATGATGTTAAGCCCATGTTAAACAAAAGATAAAAAAGATAAGTTTGACCTAAGTATAAATAGAAACAATGTTGATCGCTAGGTCATAGAAAAAGTGGCGCCTCCATTCAATTTTCTAAGACACTCCTCCATTTATTTTATTTTTTTCAATACTCACACACACATTTTCTCAACTCTCTGCTCTCAATTTTTCTTCATTTTGTTTTCAACCTGCAAACAAGAACCAATTGACAAGAACCAATTGACAGAATTTACACAAAGAAAAAACCATGATGCAACATTTTTTTTCAATTCATTTTTCTGCTACTCTTGTGTACAACGGATTGTGGTTAACCTTTTGGTACGACAGCAGAAAAGATGAGGCACAAAAATGAAAACAACAACATTGTTTTTGAACCTTGGTCCAACGGTTTTCATCTCAAAAACAAAAGAGCACACCCATAACTCTTTCCATTCAGACAACAACTTGCCTCACAACCTGACTTTTCCTTGAACAACACACGAAAACAAAATCACCATATATCCTCTCTTTTTTGCGCACACCACCATTAAAACCATAGGCCTCCTTCATCATCTCCTGACAAACACACATAAACCACCAAAAAGCAAGCCGTGAGCCTCCTTTCACCACCATTAACCACAAACAGCCGCAAATCAGTACACCTCAACTCACCCTCCATCATCTTCAACCCATACAACCCGTACAAACAATATCTACCACAACACAGCAACCCCTGTCTTCAACACCTTTCCTCTTCATCTTCATCACCTATCACAAAACCTTCAAACTTTTCTGCAAAACAACCAGAACCTCTGTCCCCAAACCGCACTCATCACCAACCTCCATTCACTTCCGCAGACTGTCGCCGAAACCGCGAGGACCATTAGCCAACATCTTCGAAAACCCTATCAACACCAACACAGAAATCAGAACAGAGCCGAGAGAAGAAAGGAGAGTTTGAGAACCGAAACAAGAGAAGGACTCACCGTGAAGCTAAAGAAGAGAGGAAGGAGATTTGAACACGGAAACGAGCCCACCGTGTCGACGTAACCAGACCGCGAGTGAGAAGAGGATAATTTTGTTGTTGTTTTCGCCGCGAGGATCATGGCGTTGATGACTTTCTTCCTTTCCTGAACAACGAACACCGACAACGGACCGAGAAGTGAGAGCCGTCGCACGGAGGACGGATTCGTCATGTTGGCTGTTTCCGCAAGACGGCCGTGAGATTGAGAGAGATGTTTTCCGCGTAAGCAAGGGGAGGTTGTGCGATTCGTCGGGCAAATTGAAGCCGCCACCGAATGGAGAAGGAGGGTCATGAGTTCCGTTTCTCACTGGTGTTATCGGCGGACACGTTCTCCATTTGAAGAACCACTTTGCTGATCCGTGTTTCTTCTTCTCTATTTACCTTTAGTTTTTATTTATTATTATTTTTAAGATATTAATTGTTGTGGTTGATAATATGGGCTTGGCCCATTTGAGTTGCTATTCACACTAGAGATCCCAGCGCTGCATACCCTTATGTTGCTTACATTTATTTCTTTGTTTTTGCTTTATTTAAATTTCTTAATTAATTTGGTTGATTTTCCTAGTTAATTTTTTGATTGTTTTGTTAAGTTACTTTTGTTTATTTTGTTTGGATTAATTCTTGCTTAGAATTTTATTTAGATTTCCTTGTTAAGTTTTGCAGGTTTTCTTTTAAGAATTTATTAATAAGGATTGTATATTGATATTGGTTTAGTTGGTGTTTAAAGTTTTGTAGGCTTATTGCTTGATTTTGAGGATGATGGATTCGACTTGATGATAGCCTTGCGTTTGATCGTTCGTTCGTGGATTGTTGATTTGTTGTTGTTCGTAGAATTCTTGATACGACTTGTGACGCTTAAGGGATTACTCCCTGGACACGGTTATTCATCTTGATGGACCTTTTGGATAATTGGCTTCTGACAAATCCTTTTTGATTTCATTTGCACATTGAAATTGTTGTGATTAATTGTGTGAATTTTCTTGATACTTCTTCCTGATATTTCTTCTGGCGCTTATTGAAGAGGCAACGGACCTTCTCCGTTAGGTAACGCTGAGGCCCGGTTTCGCTTACTGCATGCTGTTGCATCTGGAAGTCCTACTGGTGTAGGCTCTGTTTGTGCATTGTCCGACTTCTTCATATCGCATTCTCATTATTTTTTACCTTATCTCATCTTCATAATTGCATTCTCATCTTCTTATCTCATTTCATATTCATCTTATTTCTACTTCATATCGCATTCTCATTATTTTTTTATCTTATCTCATCTCCGTATTGCATTCTCTTATTCTTATCTTATTTCTTATTCATCTTATCTTATTCCTCATATTCTTTTATTCTTCTTAATTTGAGTTGTGCTTAGGCCACCACGGAGCTTCTCCTTTCTCTTCTTATTTCTTCTCCTCCTTTAGGATAGTGAGCCTCACTAACCCTTAGGACACCCGAGCATGTGAATATTGATTAGTCTCCCCTCATAGTTTTACCTTTGTGTCTCTCTTTGAGTCTCCTCTTCTCACCTCATAATCAGGGACTAAACCCTAAAGGCTTTAAGGCTTTGTGATTAAGCTTATGCCTGCATCCTTCTCTTAGGATGGAGTGTATAACTTTAATCCTAAGTGTTAAACCCTTAATGTGTTTAAATCTCTTAATCAATCCACTTAATAATCATCAAGACATTACTTGTAACTTGGGCCTTGCATTAGGGTTCTAATTCTTCCTTAAGTGGTTAAGAAGGACTAACCCTAGTGTTAATGGACAAGTCCCCCTCAAGTTGTCTTACAAATCATAAAAATCACTTCATCACCATATCATTAAATAAAATCCACTTAATCAAAGGCTTGTTTTGTCATGGGTTTAATCCCTAATCATGGATCAAGTTGAGGAGCTTTCCTCAGCTTAAACATTCTCATCTATTATCCTTCTTTTAGGATGGTGTAATGGGTCTGTTTAATCCTTGATTATGGCTTAACCTCATTACTTAACACTAAACAAAAACAACAAAAACATCTAAATAATCACAAGTAGGTTAATGATCTTAATCCTACATCAAAGGTGATTAAGTGTGAGAATCTGACTTCACACTTAAGGTATTCTCATTACCCCTAATCAGAGGGAAGATGTGATGAGTTTACTAACCCATTGGTTTAGGTTTAAGCTCATTATCTTATGACAAACTTTCAAAAGTAATAAAAGACTGAAAACTCAAAAACAAACAATAATCGTCTCCTCCGAGATTCTTTTCTCATCTCATTCACTCACAAACGAGAACTTGCTTCTTCCGTCTAATGCAAGACAGTTAGCACCTGAGCCAGACGGGTCACACACTTGAGCATAGACAAGCAAGCAGTTCATCAGTCAATTCATCTTTCAGTCTCTTTGGGTCGAACTACGGTGTTCTGACTTCCTCATTGCACGAGAGGATACGTAGGCATAACTTAACAGTTATCGAACAAAAGTCTCTGCTCATTCCCCTCTTTCTAGCTTCATTCTTTAAGCCTCATGGTCATGAGCAATTCATTCTCATTCTTACACTGACACTTCTCTTATACACTTCTCTTACACTTACACTTCACTTCTCTTACACTGACACCTGTATATCCTTTTCCAGCTCTTATATACACAGATTGCACTGACACTACCCCTTTAAAACACAAATCTTTTAAGCGTGGATCCCGTCGAGTACGGCGGACAATCTGGGTGCTAATACCTTCCCAGGTTGTAACCAACCTCCTTTCTCAGTCTCTCTGGTCCGCAACCGTCTTATCCATATCTTCCTAGGTCTATGCAGCATTGCCTTTCCTCCGGGATAAAAATGCCTAGCTGGCGACTCTATTCATCTCCAGTGAGTTCACGGCTGTGTGTTCTCATTGTCCCCTTCGCCGACCGTTCGCGTCTGTACCTTCATCTGACCCGGTGTCATTTGTCGGGAGCGACAGTGTGTTTGAAGCTTGTGTGATGAGTTTCGAATGGTTTTGCATATGAGGTGAAAAATGAGAATGCTGTGTTCTTGGAGCTTTTAGGCTTGTGTGTCCTATGAGAATGAAGCCTTGGGGTGTGTTTGTAAAGTCTGGATTGGGCAGAGAGTTGTTGGTGGCCTGTTGTGATTGGTATGGGCAAGTTGCCAAAATGTCAACTTGACTTGTACTTGAGGTATGGGCAATGGTATAGCTAGCCTTTTGGCTTGTCTTGGCTCAGCTGAGTTTAGGGAGAACCATGGAATTGTTTATGAGATAAATCAGCAAGTGGATCAAGGCTTATGAGGTGTTTTGCAATTTTCACAAAGTTTGGCCCCTTTGGAAATTCTTGAGATTCAAGGCACCAAAATGCAATATTCTTTGGCCCATTCTGATCTTTAGGGGTCATGTGATCATGTTGTGAAGAGTTTGTACACTTTTGAAGCTTTTAGAACACTTGATCATACCATTTTGCAAAATGCCTCTTTGGTAGAAAACTTCAAATTATGTGATTTTAGCCAACTTTGACAAACCATAACTCTTGATCCAAAATGAATTAGGTCAAGTTCTTGTAATTTTTGAAAAGGGAATGATCCATTCTACAAGTTTCATGACCAAAGTTTTTCTATTTGAAGCATTTTTGAATCAAAAAGCAAGGGTTGAAAAAGTTTCCCAAAATGGTAATTTTCAATTACAAGTCATTTTCCCAAAAAGTCAACTTTGCAAATGGCTTGAAATTCTTCAAATTTGTGAACTTCCCACATCTTCTATGATCAAATAAAGATCATACATAATCAAAATGATGATGAACACCCTTTGGTTGGGTCATTGAGGGCCTCAGATGCCCTGATTTTGCACTGACTTGCTCAAAAAGTCAACTCTTGATCAGATGACTTCCCCATTGAATTTCTTCATGAAAATGTATATGCATGATCCCTATACCATATAGAGACCAATAGAAACAATAATGACCAAAACATTTGGAGTTATGGCCTTTGAAACCAAAACTCTAATTCTAGGTCATCAATGCAGTTAAACCTGGCTCTGCTTCCATGCCATTCTTAGTTCTTGTGATTTTTTTGACATTATTGACTTTGAGAGGATATAATATGATGCTTGAACATACATGGACCCCTTTGAAGTGATTGATGACCTTTGGAGTGGCTCAAATGGCTCTTGGATGGCTCAGATCACAAACCCTAGATGCAGATGACTTAGAAACAATGCAGTGTACTAAAAATTTGGTATGAGATGCTATGATTGAGTTTATGCATATGAAGAGATCACAAGCCATGGTGTGAATGAGTGAGGGAAAATTTGGGGTGTTTACACCAAGTGGGATAAATACTTTTTGATACCGCCATGTCCGGTTTCGTTTGTATGACTTATCACCCAAGGTATGATAGTTTCTTTTCAAGTTATCTCACAAGTGGGATAAATAATTTTCGATTCCTCCAAGTCCGGTTTCGTTTATTTGAGTTATAATCCAAGTTATGATAGTCACTTTTCAAGTTTTATCTCCCGAATGGGATAATTACTTTTCGATTCCGCCAAGTCCGGTTTCGTTTGTTTGAGTTATCATCCAAGTTATGGTAGTCTCTTTTTCAAGTAATATCTCCCAAGTGGGATAAATACTTTCCGATTCCGCCAAGTCCGGTTTCGTTTGTTTGAGTTATCATCCAAGTTATGATATTCAATTTTCATGTTTTATCTCCGTAGAGGGATAAATATTTTTCGATTCCGCCAAGTCCGGTTTCATTTGTTTGAGTTATCATCCAAGTTATGATAGTCTCTTTTCAAGTTTTATCTCCCAAGTGGGATAAATACTTTTCGATTCCGCCAAGTCTGGTTTCGTTTGTTTGAGTTATCATCCAAGTTATGATAGTCTATTTTCAAGTTATCTTCCAAGTGGGATAAATACTTTTTCTATTCCGCCAAGTCCGGTTTTGTTTGTTTGAGTTATCATTCATGTTATGGTGGTCTCTTTTTCAAGTTTTATCTCCCAAGTGGGATAAATACTTTTCGATCCCGCCAAGTCCAGTTTCGTTTGTTTGAGTTATCATCCAAGTTATGATAGTCTTTTTTCAAGTTTTATCTCCCAAGTGGGATAAATACTTTTCGATTCCACCAAGTCCGGTTTCGTTTGTTTGAGTTATCATCCATGTTATGATAGCCTCTTTCCATATTTTATCTCCCAAGTGGGATAAATACTTTTCGATTCCGCCAAGTCTGGTTTCGTCTTTTTGGGTTAGTATCCAAGTTATGATAGTCTCTTTTCAAGTTTTATCTCCCAAGTGGGATAAATACTTTTCATTTCTGTCAAGTCCGGTTTCAGTTGTTAGAGTTATCATCCAAGTTATGGTAGTCTATTTTTCAAGTTTTATCTCCCAAGTGGGATATATACTTTTCGATGCCGCCATGTCCGATTTCGTTTGTTTGAGTTATCATCCAAGTTATGATAGTCTATTTTCATGTTTAATCTCCCTAATGGGATAAATACTTTTCGATTCCTCCATGTCCTGTTTCGTTTGTTTGAGATATCCTCCAAGTTATGATAGTCTCTTTTCAAGTTTTATCTCCCAAGTGGGATAAATACTTTTCGATTTCGCCAAATACGGTTTCGTGTGTTTGAGTTATCATCCATGTTATGGTAGTCTCATTTTCAAGTTTATCTCCCAAGTGTGATAACTACTCTTCATTTTGCCAATTTCGGTTTCGTTTGTTTGAGTTATCATCCTTGTTATGATAGCCTCTTTCCATGTTTTATCTCCCAAGTGGGATAAATACGTTTCGATTCCGCCAAGTCCGGTTTCGTTTTTTTGGGTTATCATCCAAGTTATGATAGACTATTTTCATGTTTTATCTCCCAAGTGGGATATTTACTTTTTTATTTTTCCAATTTCGGTTTCGTTTGTTTGAGTTATCATCCATATTATGATAGCCTCTTTCCATGTTTTATCTCCCAAGTGGGATAAATACCTTTCGATTCCGCCAAGTCCGGTTTCATTTTTTTGGGTTATCATCCAAGTTATGATAGTCTCTTTTCAAGTTTTATCTCCCAAGTGGGATAAATACTTTTTGATTCCGCCATGTCCAGTTTCGTTTGTATGACTTATCACCCAAGGTATGATAGTTTCTTTTCAAGTTATCTCACAAGTGGGATAAATAATTTTCGATTCCTCCAAGTCCGGATTCCTTTATTTGAGTTATCATCCAAGTTATGATAATAACTTTTCAAGTTTTATCTCCCGAATGGGATAATTACTTTTCGATTCCGCCAAGTCCGGTTTCGTTTGTTTGAGTTATCATCCAAGCTATGGTTGTCTATTTTTCAAGTATTATCTCCCAAGTGGGATAAATACTTTTCGATTCCGCCAAGTCCGGTTTCGTTTGTTTGAGTTATAATCCAAGTTATGATAGTCAATTTTCATGTTTTATCTTCGTAGAGGGATAAATATTTTTCGATTCCGCCAAGTCCTGTTTCATTTGTTTGAGTTATCATCCAAGTTATGATAGTCTTTTTTCATGTTTTATCTCCCAAGTGGGATAAATACTTTTCGATTCCGCCAAGTCCGGTTTCGTTTGTTTGAGTTATCATTCAAGTTATGGTAGTCTCATTTTCAAGTTTTATCTCCCAAGTGGGATAATTACTTTTTGATTTCACCAAGTACGGTTTCGTTTGTTTGAGTTATCATCCAAGTTATGGTAGTCTCTTTCTAGGTTTTATCTCCCAAGTGGTATAAATACTTTTTTAATTCCGCCAAGTCCAGTTTCGTTTTTTTGGGTTATCATCCAAGTTATGATAGTCTCTTTTCAAATTTTATCTCACAAGTGGGATAACTATTTTTCGATTCCGCCAAGTCTGGTTTCGTTTGTTTGAGTTATCACCCAACGTATGATAGTCTCTTTTCAATTTATCTCCGAAGTGGGATAAATAATTTTCGATTCTGCCAAGTCCGGTTTCGTTTATTTGATTTATCATCCAAGTTATGATAGTCTCTTTTCAAGTTTTATCTCCCAAATGGGATAAATACTTTTCGTTTCTACCAAGCCTGGTTTCGTTTGTTTGAGTTATCATCCAAGTTATGATAGTCTCTTTTCAAGTTTTATCTCCCAAGTGGGATATACTTTTCGATTCCGCCATGTCCAGTTTCGTTTGTTTGAGTTATCATCCAAGTTATGATAGTCTCTTTTCAAGTTTTATCTCCAAAGTGGGAAAAATACTTTTCTATTTTGCCAAGTACGGTTTCGTTTGTTTGAGTTATCATCCAAGTTATGGTAGTCTCATTTTAAAGTTTTATCTCCCAAGTGGGATATTTACTTTTTGAATTTTTCCAATTTCGGTTTCGTTTGTTTGAGTTATCATCCATATTATGATAACCTCTTTCCATGTTTTATCTCCCAAGTGGGATAAATACCTTTCGATTCCGCCAAGTCCGGTTTTGTTTTTTTGGGTTATCATCAAAGTTATGATAGTCTCTTTTCAAGTTTTATCTCCCAAGTGGGATAAATACTTTTTGATTCTGTCATGTCCAATTTCGTTTGTATGAGTTATCACCCAAGGTATGATAGTTTCTTTTCAAGTATTCTCACAAATGGGATAAATAATTTTCGATTCCTCCAAGTCCAGTTTCGTTTATTTGAGTTATCATCCAAGTTATGATAGTCTCTTTTCAAGTTTTATCTCACGAATGGGATAAATATTTTTCGATTCCGCCAAGTCCGGTTTCGTTTGTTTGAGTTATCATCCAAGTTATAGTAGTCTCTTTTTCAAGTATTATCTCCCAAGTGGGATAAATACTTTTTGATTCCGCCAATTCCGGTTTCGTTTGTTTGAGTTATCATCTAAGTTATGATAATCAATTTTCATGTTTTATCTCCGTAGAGGGATAAATATTTTTCGATTCCGCCAAGTCCGGTTTCATTTGTTTGAGTTATCATCCAAGTTATGATAGTCTCTTTACAAGTTTTATCTCCCAAGTGGGATAAATACTTTTCGATTCCGCCAAGTATGGTTTCGTTTATTTGAGTTATCATCCAAGTTATGATAGTTTATTTTCAAGTTATCTTCCAAGTGGGATAAATACTTTTCGAATCCGCAAAGTCCGGTTTTGTTTGTTTGAGTTATCATTCATGATATGGTAGTCTCTTTTTCAAGTTTTATATCCCAAATGGGATAAATACTTTTCGATTCTACCAAGTCTGGTTTCGTTTGTTTGAGTTATCATCCAAGTTATAATAGTCTCTTTTCATGTTTTATCTCCCAAGTGGGATAAATACTTTTCGATTCCGCCATGACCAGTTTCGTTTGTTTGAGTTATCATCCAAGTTATGATAGTCTCTTTTCAAGTTTTATCTCCCAAGTGGGAAAAATACTTTTCTATTTCGCCTAGAACAGTTTCGTTTGTTTGAGTTATCATCCAAGTTATGGTAGTCTCATTTTCATGTTTTATCTATCAAGTGGGATATTTACTTTTTGATTTTTCTAATTTCGGTTTCGTTTGTTTGAGTTATCATCCATATTATGATAACCTTTTTCCATGTTTTATCTCCCAAGTGGGATAAATACCTTTCGATTCCGCCAAGTCCGGTTTTGTTTTTTTGGGTTATCATCCAAGTTATGATAGTCTCTTTTCAAGTTTTATCTCCCAAGTGGGATAAATACTTTTTGATTCCGCCATGTCCGGTTTCGTTTGTATGAGTTATCACCCAAGGTATGATAGTTTCTTTTCAAGTTATCTCACAAATGGGATAAATAATTTTCGATTCCTACAAGTCCGGTTTCGTTTATTTGAGTTATCATCCAAGTTATGATAGTCTCTTTTCAAGTATTATCTCCCGAATGGGATAAATACTTTTCGATTCCGCCATGTCCGGTTTCGTTTGTTTGAGTTATCATCCAAGTTATGGTAGTCTCTTTTTCAAGTTTTATCTCCCAAGTGGGATAAATACTTTTCAATTCCGCCAAGTCCGGTTTTGTTTTTTTGGGTTATCATCCAAGTTATGATAGTCTCTTTTCAAGTTTTATCTCCCAAGTGGGATAAATACTTTTCGATTCCGCCAAGTATGGTTTCGTTTGTTTGAGTTATCATCCAAGTTATGATAGTTTATTTTCAAGTTATCTTCCAAGTGGGATAAATACTTTTCGATTCCGCAAAGTCCGGTTTTGTTTGTTTGAGTTATCATTCATGATATGGTAGTCTCTTTTTCAAGTTTTATATCCCAAATGGGATAAATACTTTTCGATTCTACCAAGTCTGGTTTCGTTTGTTTGAGTTATCATCCAAGTTATGATAGTCTCTTTTCATGTTTTATCTCCCAAGTGGGATAAATACTTTTCGATTCCGCCATGACCAGTTTCGTTTGTTTGAGTTATCATCCAAGTTATGATAGTCTCTTTTCAAGTTTTATCTCCCAAGTGGGATAAATACTTTTCGATTCCGCCATGTCCGGTTTTGTTTGTTTGAGTTATCATCCAAGTTATGATAGTCTCTTTTCAAGTTTTATCTCCCAAGTGGGATAAATACTTTTTGATTCCGCCATGTCTGGTTTCGTTTGTATGAGTTATCACCCAAGGTATGATAGTTTCTTTTCAAGTTATCTCACAAATGGGATAAATAATTTCCGATTCCTACAAGTCCGGTTTCGTTTATTTGAGTTATCATCCAAGTTATGATAGTCTCTTTTCAAGTATTATCTCCCGAATGGGATAAATACTTTTCGATTCCGCCATGTCCGGTTTCGTTTGTTTGAGTTATCATCCAAGTTATGGTAGTCTCTTTTTCAAGTTTTATCTCCCAAGTGGGATAAATACTTTTCGATTCCGCCAAGTCCGGTTTCATTTGTTTGAGTTATCATCCAAGTTATGAAAGTCTTTTTTCAAGTTATATCTCCCAAGTGGGATAAATACTTTTCGATTCCGCCAAGTCTGGTTTCGTTTGATTGAGTTATCATCCAAGTTATGATAGTCTATTTTCAAGTTATCTTCCAAGTGGGATAAATAATTTTCGATTCCGCCAAGTCCAGTTTTGTTTGTTTGAGTTATCATTCATGTTATGGTAGTCTCTTTTTCAAGTTTTATCTCCCAAGTGGGATAAATACTTTTCGATTCCGCCAATTCAAGTTTCGTTTGTTTGAGTTATCATCCAAGTTATGATAGTCTCTTTTCCTGTTTTATCTAACAAGTGGGCTAAATACTTTTCGATTCCGCCAAGTCCTGTTTCGTTTGTTTGAGTTATCATCCAAGTTATGGTAGTCTCTTTTTCAAGTATTATCTCCCAAGTGGGATAAATACTTTTTGATTCCGCCAATTCCGGTTTCGTTTGTTTGAGTTATCATCCAAGTTATGATAGTCAATTTTCATGTTTTATCTCCGTAGAGGGATAAATATTTTTCGATTCCGCCAAGTCCGGTTTCATTTGTTTGAGTTATCATCCAAGTTATGATAGTCTCTTTTCAAGTTTTATCTCCCAAGTGGGATAAATACTTTTCGATTCCGCTAAGTATGGTTTCGTTTGTTTGAGTTATCATCCAAGTTATGATATATTATTTTCAAGTTATCTTCCAAGTGGGATAAATACTTTTCGATTCCGCAAAGTCCGGTTTTGTTTGTTTGAGTTATCATTAATGATATGGTAGTCTCTTTTTCAAGTTTTATATCCCAAATGGGATAAATACTTTTCGATTCTACCAAGTCTGGTTTCGTTTGTTTGAGTTATCATCCAAATTATGATAGTCTCTTTTCATGTTTTATCTCCCAAGTGGGATAAATACTTTTCGATTCCGCCATGTCCAGTTTCGTTTGTTTGAGTTATCATCCAAGTTATGATAGTCTCTTTTCAAGTTTTATCTCCCAAGTGGGAAAAATAATTTTCTATTTCGCCTAGAACAATTTCGTTTGTTTGAGTTATCATCCAAGTTATGGTAGTCTCATTTTCAAGTTTTATCTCCCAAGTGGGATATTTACTTTTTGATTTTTCCAATTTCGGTTTCGTTTGTTTGAGTTATCATCCATATTATGATAACCTCTTTCCATGTTTTATCTTCCAAGTGGGATAAATACCTTTCGATTCCGCCAAGTCCGGTTTTATTTTTTTGGGTTATCATCCAAGTTATGATAGTCTCTTTTCAAGTTTTATCTCCCAAGTGGGATAAATACTTTTTGATTCCGCCATGTCCGGTTTCGTTTGTATGAGTTATCACCCAAGGTATGATAGTTTCTTTTCAAGTTATCTCACAAATGGGATAAATAATTTTCGATTCCTACAAGTCCGGTTTCGTTTATTTGAGTTATCATCCAAGTTATGATAGTCTCTTTTCAAGTATTATCTCCCGAATGGGATAAATACTTTTCGATTCCGCCATGTCCGGTTTCGTTTGTTTGAGTTATCATCCAAGTTATGGTAGTCTCTTTTTCAAGTTTTATCTCCCAAGTGGGATAAATACTTTTCGATTCCGCCAAGTCCGGTTTCGTTTGTTTGAGTTATCATCCAAGTTATGATAGTCAATTTTCATGTTTTATCTCCTTAGAGGGATAAATATTTTTCGATTCCGCCAAGTCCGGTTTCATTTGTTTGAGTTATCATCCAAGTTATGAATGTCTTTTTTCAAGTTATATCTCCCAAGTGGGATAAATACTTTTCGATTCCGCCAAGTCTGGTTTCGTTTGATTGAGTTATCATCCAAGTTATGATAGTCTATTTTCAAGTTATCTTCCAAGTGGGATAAATACTTTTCGATTCCGCCAAGTCCGGTTTTGTTTGTTTGAGTTATCATTCATGTTATGGTAGTCTCTTTTTCATGTTTTATCTCCCAAGTGGGATAAATACTTATCGATTCCGCCAAGTCAAGTTTCATTTGTTTGAGTTATCATCCAAGTTATGATAGTCTCTTTCCATGTTTTATCTCCCAAGTGGGATAAATACCTTTCGATTCCGCCAAGTCCGGTTTTGTTTGTTTGGGTTATCATCCAAGTTATGATAGTCTCTTTTCAAGTTTTATCTCCCAAGTGGGATAAATACTTTTTGATTCCGTCATGTCCGGTTTCATTTGTATGAGTTATCACCCAAGGTAGGATAGTTTCTTTTCAAGTTATCTCACAAAAGGGATAAATAATTTTCGATTCCTCCAAGTCCGGTTTCATTTATTTGAGTTATCATCCAAGTTATGATAGTCTCTTTTCATGTTTTATCTCCCGAATGGGATAAATACATTTGGATTCCGCCAAGTCCGGTTTCATTTGTTTGAGTTATCATCCAAGTTATGGTAGTCTCTTTTTCAAGTATTATCTCCCAAGTGGGATAAATACTTTTCGATTCCGCCAATTCCGGTTTCGTTTGTTTGAGTTATCATCCAAGTTATGATAGTCAACTTTCATGTTTTATCTCCGTAGAGGGATAAATATTTTTCGAATCCGCCAAGTCCGATTTCATTTGTTTGAGTTATCATCCAAGTTATGATAGTCTCTTTTCATGTTTTATCTCCCAAGTGGGATAAATTCTTTTCGATTCCGCCAAGTATGGTTTCGTTTGTTTGAGTTATCATCCAAGTTATGATAGTTTATTTTCAAGTTATCTTCCAAGTGGTATAAATACTTTTTGATTCCGCAAAGTCCGGTTTTGTTTGTTTGAGTTATCATTCATAATATGGTAGTCTCTTTTTCAAGTTTTATCTCCCAAATGGGATAAATACTTTTCGATTCTACCAAGTCTGGTTTCGTTTGTTTGAGTCATCATCCAAGTTATGATAGTCTCTTTTCATGTTTTATCTCCCAAGTGGGATAAATACGTTTCGATTCCGCCATGTCCAATTTCGTTTGTTTGAGTTATCATCCAAGTTATGATAGTCTCTATTCAAGTTTTATCTCCCAAGTGGGAAAAATACTTTTCTATTTCGCCTAGTACGGTTTCGTTTGTTTGAGTTATCATCCAAGTTATGGTAGTTTCATTTTCAAGTTTTATCACCCAAGTGGGATATTTACTTTTTGATTTTTCCAATTTCGGTTTCGTTTGTTTGAGTTATCATCCATATTATGATAACCTCTTTCCATTTTTTTATCTCCCAAGTGGGATAAATACCTTTCGATTCCGCCAAGTCCGGTTTTGTTTTTTTGGGTTATCATCCAAGTTATGATAGTCTCTTTTCAAGTTTTATCTCCCAAGTGGGATAAATACTTTTTGATTCCTCCATGTCCGGTTTCGTTTGTATGAGTTATCACCCAAGGTATAATAGTATCTTTTCAAGTTATCTGACAAATGGGATAAATAATTTTCAATTCCTCCAAGTCCTGTTTTGTTTATTTGAGTTATCATCCAAGTTATGATAGTCTCTTTTCAAGTATTATCTCCCGAATGGGATAAATACTTTTCGATTCCGCCATGTCCGGTTTCGTTTGTTTGAGTTATCATCCAAGTTATGGTAGTCTCTTTTTCAAGTTTTATCTCCCAAGTGGGATAAATACTTTTCGATTCCTCCAAGTCCGGTTTCGTTTAATTGAGTTATCATCCAAGTTATGATAGTCAATTTTCATGTTTTATCTCCTCAGAGGGATAAATATTTTTCGATTCTGCCAAGTCCGATTTCATTTGTTTGAGTTATCATCCAAGTTATGAAAGTCTTTTTTCAAGTTATATCTCCCAAGTGGGATAAATACTTTTCGATTCCGCCAAGTCTGATTTCGTTTGATTGAGTTATCATCCAAGTTATGATAGTCTATTTTCAAGTTATCTTCCAAGTGGGATAAATACTTTTCGATTCCGCCAAGTCCGGTTTTGTTTGTTTGAGTTATCATTCATGTTATGGTAGTCTCTTTTTCATGTTTTATCTCCCAAGTGGGATAAATACTTTTCGATTCCGCCAAGTCAAGTTTCGTTTGTTTGAGTTATCATCCAAGTTATGATAGTCTCTTCCATGTTTTATCTCCCAAGTGGGATAAATACCTTTCGATTCCGCCAAGTCCGGTTTTGTTTTTTTGGGTTATCATCCAAGTTATGATAGTCTCTTTTCAAGTTTTATCTCCCAAGTGGGATAAATACTTTTTGATTCCGTCATGTCCGGTTTAATTTGTATGAGTTATCACCCAAGGTATGATAGTTTCTTTTCAAGTTATCTCACAAATGGGATAAATAATTTTCGATTCCTCCAAGTCCGGTTTCATTTATTTGAGTTATCATCCAAGTTATGATAGTCTCTTTTCAAGTTTTATCTCCCGAATGGGATAAATACTTTTCGATTCCGCCAAGTCCGGTTTCGTTTGTTTGAGTTATCATCCAAGTTATGGTAGTCTCTTTTTCAAGTATTATCTCCCAAGTGGGATAAATACTTTTCGATTCCGCCAATTCCGGTTTCGTTTGTTTGAGTTATCATCCAAGTTATGATAGTCAACTTTCATGTTTTATCTCCGTAGAGGGATAAATATTTTTCGATTCCTCCAAGTCCGGTTTCATTTGTTTGAGTTATCATCCAAGTTATGATAGTCTCTTTTCATGTTTTATCTCCCAAGTTGGATAAATTCTTTTCGATTCCGCCAAGTCTGATTTCGTTTGATTAAGTTATCATCCAAGTTATGATAGTCTATTTTACTGTTATCTTCCAAGTGGGATAAATACTTTTCGATTCCGCCAAGTCCGGTTTTGTTTGTTTGATTTATCATTCATGTTATGGTAGTCTCTTTTTCAAGTTTTATCTCCCAAGTGGGATAAATACTTTTCGATTCCGCCAAGTCAAGTTTCGTTTGTTTGAGTTATCATCCAAGTTATGATAGTCTCTTTTCATGTTTTATCTTCCAAGTGGGATAAATACCTTTCGATTCCGCCAAGTCCGGTTTTGTTTTTTTGGGTTATCATCCAAGTTATGATAGTCTCTTTTCAAGTTTTATCTCCCAAGTGGGATAAATACTTTTTGATTCCGCCATTTCCGGTTTCGTTTGTATGAGTTATCACCCAAGGTATGATAGTTTCTTTTCAAGTTATCTCACAAATGGGATAAATAATTTTCGATTCCTACAAGCCCGGTTTCGTTTATTTGAGTTATCATCCAAGTTATGATAGTCTCTTTTCAAGTATTATCTCCCGAATGGGATAAATACTTTTCGATTCCGCCATGTCCGGTTCCGTTTGTTTGAGTTATCATCCAAGTTATGGTAGTCTCTTTTTCAAGTTTTATCTCCCAAGTGGGATAAATACTTTTCGATTCCGCCACGTCCGGTTTCGTTTGTTTGAGTTATCATCCAAGTTATGATAGTCAATTTTCATGTTTTACTCCTTAGAGGGATAAATATTTTTCGATTCCGCCAAGTCCGGTTTCATTTGTTTGAGTTATCATCCAAGTTATGAAAGTCTTTTTTCAAGTTATATCTCCCAAGTGGGATAAATACTTTTCGATTCCGCCAAGTCTGGTTTCGTTTGATTGAGATATCGTCCATGTTATGATAGTCTATTTTCAAGTTATCTTCCAAGTGGGATAAATACTTTTCGATTCCGCCAAGTCCGATTTTGTTTGTTTGAGTTATCATTCATGTTATGGTAGTCTCTTTTTCAAGTTTTATCTCCCAAGTGGGATAAATACTTTTCGATTCCGCCAAGTCAAGTTTCGGTTGTTAGAGTTTTCATCCAAGTTATGATAGTCTCTTTTCAAGTTTTATCTCCCAAGTGGGATAAAATATTTTCGATTTCGCCAAGTACGGTTTCGTTTGTTTGAGTTATCATCCAAGTTATGGTAGTCTCTTTCTAGGTTTTATCTCCCAAGTGGTATAAATACTTTTTGATTCCGCCAAGTCCAGTTAAGTTTTTTTAGGTTATCATCCAAGTTATGATAGTATCTTTTCAAATTTTATCTCACAAGTGGGATAACTATTTTTCGATTCCGCCAAGTCCGGTTTCGTTTGTTTGAGTTATCACCCATAGTATGATAGTCTCTTTTCAAGTTATCTCCGAAGTGGGATAAATAATTTTCGATTCTGCCAAGTCTGGTTTCGTTTATTTGAGTTATCATCCAAGTTATGATAGTCTCTTTTCAAGTTTTATCTCCCAAATGGGATAAATACTTTTCGATTCTACCAAGTCTGGTTTCGATTGTTTGAGTTATCATCCAAGTTATGATAGTCTCTTTTCAAGTTTTATCTCCCAAGTGGGATAAATACTTTTCGATTGCGCCTTGTACAATTTCGTTTGTTTGAGTTATCATCCAAGTTATGATAGTCTCTTTTCAAGTTTTATCTCCCAAGTGGGAAAAATACTTTTCTATTTCGCCAAGTATGGTTTCGTTTGTTTGAGTTATCATCCAAGTTATGGTATTCTCATTTTCAAGTTTTATCTCCCAAGTGGGATATTTAATTTTTGATTTTTCCAATTTCGATTTCGTTTGTTTGAGTTATCATCCATATTATGATAACCTCTTTCCATGTTTTATCTCCCAAGTGGGATAAATACCTTTCGATTCCGCCAAGTCCGGTTTTGTTTTTTTGGGTAATCATCCAAGTTATGATAGTCTCTTTTCAAGTTTTATCTCCCAAGTGGGATAAATACTTTTTGATTCCGTCATGTCCGGTTTCATTTGTATGAGTTATCACCCAAGGTATGATAGTTTCTTTTCAAGTTATCTCACAAATGGGATAAATAATTTTCGATTCCTCCAAGTCCGGTTTCATTTATTTGAGTTATCATCCAAGTTATGATAGTCTCTTTTCAAGTTTTATCTCCCGAATGGGATAAATACTTTTCGATTCCGCCAAGTCCGGTTTCGTTTGTTTGAGTTATCATCCAAGTTATGGTAGTCTCTTTTTCAAGTATTATCTCCCAAGTGGGATAAATACTTTTAGATTCCGCCAAGTCTGGTTTCGTTTGTTTGAGTTATCATTCATGTTATGGTAGTCTCTTTTTCAAGTTTTATCTCCCAAGTGGGATAATTACTTTTCGATTCCGCCAAGTCATGTTTCGTTTGATTGAGTTATCATCCAAGTTATGATAGTCTATTTTAAAGTTATCTTCCAAGTGGGATAAATACTTTTCGATTCCGCCAAGTCCGGTTTTGTTTGTTTGAGTTATCATTCATGTTATGGTAGTCTCTTTTTCAAGTTTTATCTCCCAAGTGGGATAAATACTTTTCGATTCCGCCAAGTCAAGTTTCGTTTGTTTGAGTTATCATCCAAGTTATGATAGTCTCTTTTCATGTTTTATCTCCCAAGTGGGATAAATACTTTTCGATTCCTCCAAGTCCGGTTTCGTTTGTTTGAGTTATCATTCAAGTTATGGTAGTCTCTTTTTCAAGTTTTATCTCCCAAGTGGGATAATTACTTTTTGATTTCGCCAATTTTGGTTTTTTTTGTTTGAGTTATCATTCATGTTATGATAGCCTCTTTCTATATTTTATCTCCCAAGTGGGATAAATACTTTTCGATTCCGCCAATTCCGGTTTCGTTTGTTTGAGTTATCATCCAAGTTATGATAGTCAATTTTCATGTTTTATCTCCGTAGAGGGATAAATATTTTTCGATTCCGCCAAGTCCGGTTTCATTTGTTTGAGTTATCATCCAAGTTATGATAGTCTCTTTTCATGTTTTATCTCTCAAGTGGGATAAATTCTTTTCGATTCCGCCAAGTATGGTTTCGTTTGTTTGAGTTATCATCCAAGTTATGATAGTTTATTTTCAAGTTATCTTCCAAGTGGGATAAATACTTTTTGATTCCGCAAAGTCCGATTTTGTTTGTTTGAGTTATCATTCATAATATGGTAGTATCTTTTTCAAGTTTTATCTCCCAAATGGGATAAATACTTTTCGATTCTACCAAGTCTGGTTTCGTTTTTTTGAGTCATCATCCAAGTTATGATAGTCTTTTTTCATGTTTTATCTCCCAAGTGGGATAAATACTTTTCGATTCCGCCATGTCCAGTTTCGTTTGTTTGAGTTATCATCCAAGTTATGATAGTCTCTATTCAAGTTTTATCTCCCAAGTGGGAAAAATACTTTTCTATTTCGCCTAGTACGGTTTCGTTTGTTTGAGTTATCATCCAAGTTATGGTTGTTTCATTTTCAAGTTTTATCTCCCAAGTGGGATATTTACTTTTTGATTTATCCAATTTCGATTTCGTTTGTTTGAGTTTTCATCCAAGTTATGATAGTCTCTTTTCAAGTTTTATCTCCCAAGTGGGAAAAATACTTTTCTATTTCGCAAAGTATGGTTTCGTTTGTTTGAGTTATCATCCAAGTTATGGTATTCTCATTTTCAAGTTTTATCTCCCAAGTGGGATATTTAATTTTTGATTTTTCCAATTTCGGTTTCGTTTGTTTGAGTTATCATCCATATTATGATAACCTCTTTCCATTTTTTATCTCCCAAGTGGGATAAATACCTTTCGATTCCTTCAAGTCCGGTTTTGTTTTTTTGGGTTATCATCCAAGTTATGATAGTCTCTTTTCAAGTTTTATCTCCCAAGTGGGATAAATACTTTTAGATTCCGCCAAGTCTGGTTTCGTTTGTTTGAGTTATCATTCATGTTATGGTAGTCTCTTTTTCAAGTTTTATCTCCCAAGTGGGATAATTACTTTTCGATTCCGCCAAGTCATGTTTCGTTTGATTGAGTTATCATCCAAGTTATGATAGTCTATTTTAAAGTTATCTTCCAAGTGGGATAAATACTTTTCGATTCCGCCAAGTCCGGTTTTGTTTGTTTGAGTTATCATTCATGTTATGGTAGTCTCTTTTTCAAGTTTTATCTCCCAAGTGGGATAAATACTTTTCGATTCCGCCAAGTCAAGTTTCGTTTGTTTGAGTTATCATCCAAGTTATGATAGTCTCTTTTCATGTTTTATCTCCCAAGTGGGATAAATACTTTTCGATTCCTCCAAGTCCGGTTTCGTTTGTTTGAGTTATCATTCAAGTTATGGTAGTCTCTTTTTCAAGTTTTATCTCCCAAGTGGGATAATTACTTTTTGATTTCGCCAATTTTGGTTTTTTTTGTTTGAGTTATCATTCATGTTATGATAGCCTCTTTCTATATTTTATCTCCCAAGTGGGATAAATACTTTTCGATTCCGCCAATTCCGGTTTCGTTTGTTTGAGTTATCATCCAAGTTATGATAGTCAATTTTCATGTTTTATCTCCGTAGAGGGATAAATATTTTTCGATTCCGCCAAGTCCGGTTTCATTTGTTTGAGTTATCATCCAAGTTATGATAGTCTCTTTTCATGTTTTATCTCTCAAGTGGGATAAATTCTTTTCGATTCCGCCAAGTATGGTTTCGTTTGTTTGAGTTATCATCCAAGTTATGATAGTTTATTTTCAAGTTATCTTCCAAGTGGGATAAATACTTTTTGATTCCGCAAAGTCCGATTTTGTTTGTTTGAGTTATCATTCATAATATGGTAGTATCTTTTTCAAGTTTTATCTCCCAAATGGGATAAATACTTTTCGATTCTACCAAGTCTGGTTTCGTTTTTTTGAGTCATCATCCAAGTTATGATAGTCTTTTTTCATGTTTTATCTCCCAAGTGGGATAAATACTTTTCGATTCCGCCATGTCCAGTTTCGTTTGTTTGAGTTATCATCCAAGTTATGATAGTCTCTATTCAAGTTTTATCTCCCAAGTGGGAAAAATACTTTTCTATTTCGCCTAGTACGGTTTCGTTTGTTTGAGTTATCATCCAAGTTATGGTTGTTTCATTTTCAAGTTTTATCTCCCAAGTGGGATATTTACTTTTTGATTTATCCAATTTCGATTTCGTTTGTTTGAGTTTTCATCCAAGTTATGATAGTCTCTTTTCAAGTTTTATCTCCCAAGTGGGAAAAATACTTTTCTATTTCGCAAAGTATGGTTTCGTTTGTTTGAGTTATCATCCAAGTTATGGTATTCTCATTTTCAAGTTTTATCTCCCAAGTGGGATATTTAATTTTTGATTTTTCCAATTTCGGTTTCGTTTGTTTGAGTTATCATCCATATTATGATAACCTCTTTCCATTTTTTATCTCCCAAGTGGGATAAATACCTTTCGATTCCTTCAAGTCCGGTTTTGTTTTTTTGGGTTATCATCCAAGTTATGATAGTCTCTTTTCAAGTTTTATCTCCCAAGTGGGATAAATACTTTTTGATTCCGCCATGTCCGGTTTCGTTTGTATGAGTTATCACCCAAGGTATAATAGTATCTTTTCAAGTTATCTCACAAATGGGATAAATAATTTCAATTCCTCCAAGTCCGGTTTTGTTTATTTGAGTTATCATCCAAGTTATGATAGTCTCTTTTCAAGTATTATCTCCCGAATGGGATAAATACTTTTCGATTCCGCCATGTCCGGTTTCGTTTGTTTGAGTTATCATCCAAGTTATGGTAGTCTCTTTTTCAAGTTTTATCTCCCAAGTGGGATAAATACTTTTCGATCCCGCCAAGTCCGGTTTCGTTTGTTTGAGTTATCATCCAAGTTATGATAGTCAATTTTCATGTTTTATCTCCTTAGAGGGATAAATATTTTTCGATTCCGCCAAGTCCGATTTCATTTGTTTGAGTTATCATCCAAGTTATGAAAGTCTTTTTTCAAGTTATATCTCCCAAGTGGGATAAATACTTTTCGATTCCGCCAAGTCTGATTTCGTTTGATTGAGTTATCATCCAAGTTATGATAGTCTATTTTCAAGTTATCTTCCAAGTGGGATAAATACTTTTCGATTCCGCCAAGTCCGGTTTTGTTTGTTTGAGTTATCATTCATGTTATGGTAGTCTCTTTTTCATGTTTTATCTCCCAAGTGGGATAAATACTTTTCGATTCCGCCAAGTCAAGTTTCGTTTGTTTGAGTTATCATCCAAGTTATGATAATCTCTTTCCATGTTTTATCTCCCAAGTGGGATAAATACCTTTCGATTCCGCCAAGTCGGGTTTTGTTTTTTTGGGTTATCATCCAAGTTATGATAGTCTCTTTTCAAGTTTTATCTCCCAAGTGGGATAAATACTTTTTGATTCAGTCATGTCCGGTTTCATTTGTATGAGTTATCACCCAAGGTATGATAGTTTCTTTTCAAGTTATCTCACAAATGGGATAAATAATTTTCGATTCCTCCAAGTCCGGTTTCATTTATTTGAGTTATCATCCAAGTTATGATAGTCTCTTTTCAAGTTTTATCTCCCGAATGGGATAAATACTTTTCGATTCCGCCATGTCCGGTTTCGTTTGTTTGAGTTATCATCCAAGTTATGGTAGTCTCTTTTTCAAGTTTTATCTCCCAAGTGGGATAAATACTTTTCGATTCCGCCAATTTCGGTTTCGTTTGTTTGAGTTATCATCCAAGTTATGATAGTCAACTTTCATGTTTTATCTCCGTAGAGGGATAAATATTTTTCGATTCCGCCAAGTCCGGTTTCATTTGTTTGAGTTATCATCCAAGTTATGATAGTCTCTTTTCATGTTTTATCTCCCAAGTGGGATAAATTCTTTTCGATTCCGCCAAGTATGGTTTCGTTTGTTTGAGTTATCATCCAAGTTATGATAGTTTATTTTCAAGTTATCTTCCAAGTGGGATAAATACTTTTTGATTCCGCAAAGTCCGGTTTTGTTTGTTTGAGTTATCATTCATAATATGGTAGTCTCTTTTTCAAGTTTTATCTCCCAAATGGGATAAATACTTTTCGATTCTACCAAGTCTGGTTTCGTTTGTTTGAGTCATCATCCAAGTTATGATAGTCTCTTTTCATGTTTTATCTCCCAAGTGGGATAAATACGTTTCGATTCCGCCATGTCCAGTTTCATTTGTTTGAGTTATCATACAAGTTATGATAGTCTCTATTCAAGTTTTATCTCCCAAGTGGGAAAAATACTTTTCTATTTCGCCTAGTACGGTTTCGTTTGTTTGAGTTATCATCCAAGTTATGGTAGTTTCATTTTCAAGTTTTATCTCCCAAGTGGGATATTTACTTTTTGATTTTTCCAATTTCGGTTTCATTTGTTTGAGTTATCATCCATATTATGATAACCTCTTTCCATTTTTTATCTCCCAAGTGGGATAAATACTTTTCGATTCCGCCAAGTCCGGTTTTGTTTTTTTGGGTTATCATCCAAGTTATGATAGTCTCTTTTCAAGTTTTATCTCCCAAGTGGGATAAATACTTTTTGATTCCGCCATGTCCGGTTTCGTTTGTATGAGTTATCACCCAAGGTATAATAGTTTCTTTTCAAGTTATCTCACAAATGGGATAAATAATTTTCGATTCCTCCAAGTCCGGTTTCGTTTATTTGAGTTATCATCCAAGTTATGATAGTCTCTTTTCAAGTATTATCGCCCGAATGGGATAAATACTTTTGGATTCCGCCATGTCCGGTTTCGTTTGTTTGAGTTATCATCCAAATTATGGTAGTCTCTTTTTCAAGTTTTATCTCCCAAGTGGGATAAATACTTTTCGATTCCGCCAAGTCCGGTTTCGTTTGTTTGAGTTATCATCCAAGTTATGATAGTCAATTTTCATGTTTTATCTCCTTAGAGGGATAAATATTTTTCGATTCCGCCAAGTCCGATTTCATTTGTTTGAGTTATCATCCAAGTTATGAAAGTCTTTTTTCAAGTTATATCTCCCAAGTGGGATAAATACTTTTCGATTCCGCCAAGTCTGATTTCGTTTGATTGAGTTATCATCCAAGTTATGATAGTCAATTTTCATGTTTTATCTCCTTAGAGGGATAAATATTTTTCGATTCCGCCAAGTCCGATTTCATTTGTTTGAGTTATCATCCAAGTTATGAAAGTCTTTTTTCAAGTTATATCTCCCAAGTGGGATAAATACTTTTCGATTCCGCCAAGTCTGATTTCGTTTGATTGAGTTATCATCCAAGTTATGATAGTCAATTTTCATGTTTTATCTCCTTAGAGGGATAAATATTTTTCGATTCCGCCAAGTCCGATTTCATTTGTTTGAGTTATCATCCAAGTTATGAAAGTCTTTTTTCAAGTTATATCTCCCAAGTGGGATAAATACTTTTCGATTCCGCCAAGTCTGATTTCGTTTGTTTGAGTTATCATCCAAGTTATGATAGTCAATTTTCATGTTTTATCTCCTTAGAGGGATAAATATTTTTCGATTCCGCCAAGTCCGATTTCATTTGTTTGAGTTATCATCCAAGTTATGAAAGTCTTTTTTCAAGTTATATCTCCCAAGTGGGATAAATACTTTTCGATTCCGCCAAGTCTGATTTCGTTTGATTGAGTTATCATCCAAGTTATGATAGTCTATTTTCAAGTTATCTTCCAAGTGGGATAAATACTTTTCGATTCCACCAAGTCCGGTTTTGTTTGTTTGAGTTATCATTCATGTTATGGTAGTCTCTTTTTCAAGTTTTATCTCCCAAGTGGGATAAATACTTTTCGATTCCGCCAAGTCAAGTTTCGTTTGTTTGAGTTATCATCCAAGTTATGATAGTCTCTTTTCATGTTTTATCTTCCAAGTGGGATAAATACCTTTCGATTCCGCCAAGTCCGGTTTTGTTTTTTTGGGTTATCATCCAAGTTATGATAGTCTTTTTTCAAGTTTTATCTCCCAAGTGGGATAAATACTTTTTGATTCCGCCATGTCCGGTTTCGTTTGTATGAGTTATCACCCAAGGTATGAGAGTTTCTTTTCAAGTTATCTCACAAATGGGATAAATAATTTTCGATTCCTACAAGTCCGGTTTCGTTTATTTGAGTTATCATCCAAGTTATGATAGTCTCTTTTCAAGTATTATCTCCCGAATGGGATAAATACTTTTCGATTCCGCCATGTCCGGTTTCGTTTGTTTGAGTTACCATCCATGTTATGGTAGTCTCTTTTTCAAGTTTTATCTCCCAAGTGGGATAAATACTTTTCGATTCCGCCAAGTCCGGTTTCGTTTGTTTGAGTTATCATCCAAGTTATGATAGTCAATTTTCATGTTTTACTCCTTAGAGGGATAAATATTTTTCGATTCCGCCAAGTCCAGTTTCATTTGTTTGAGTTATCATCCATGTTATGAAAGTCTTTTTCCAAGTTATATCTCCCAAGTGGGATAAATACTTTTCGATTCCGCCAAGTCTGGTTTCGTTTGATTGAGTTATCATCCATGTTATGATAGTCTATTTTCAAGTTATCTTCCAAGTGGGATAAATACTTTTCGATTCCGCCAAGTTCGGTTTTGTTTGTTTTAGTTATCATTCATGTTATGGTAGTCTCTTTTTCAAGTTTTATCTCCCAAGTGGGATAAATACTTTTGGATTCCGCCAAGTCAAGTTTCGTTTGTTTGAGTTATCATCCAAGTTATGATAGTCTCTTTTCATGTTTTATCTCCCAAGTGGGATAAATACTTTTCGATTCCGCCAAGTCCGGTTTCGTTTGTTTGAGTTATCATTCAAGTTATGGTAGTCTCTTTTTCAAGTTTTATGTCCCAAGTGGGATAATTACTTTTTGATTTCGCCAATTTTGGTTTTTTTTGTTTGAGTTATCATTCATGTTATGATAGCCTCTTTCTATATTTTATCTCCCAAGTGGGATAAATACTTTTCGATTCCGCCAAGTCCGGTTTCGTCTTTTTGGGTTATCATCCAAGTTATGATAGTCTCTTTTCATGTTTTATCTCCCAAGTGGGATAAATACTTTTTGATTCCGTCATGTCCGGTTTCATTTGTATGAGTTATCACCCAAGGTATGATAGTTTCTTTTCAAGTTATCTCACAAATGGGATAAATAATTTTCGATTCCTCCAAGGCCGGTTTCATTTATTTGAGTTATCATCGAAGTTATGATAGTCTCTTTTCAAGTTTTATCTCCCGAATGGGATAAATATTTTTCGATTCCGCCAAGTCCGGTTTCATTTGTTTGAGTTATCATCCAAGTTATGAAAGTCTTTTTTCAAGTTATATCTCCCAAGTGGGATAAATACTTTTCGATTTCGCCAAGTCTGATTTCGTTTGATTAAGTTATCATCCAAGTTATGATAGTCTATTTTACTGTTATCTTCCAAGTGGGATAAATACTTTTCGATTCCGCCAAGTCCGGTTTTGTTTGTTTGATTTATCATTCATGTTATGGTAGTCCTCCAAGTCCGGTTTTGTTTTTTTGGGTTATCATCCAAGTTATGATAGTCTCTTTTCAAGTTTTATCTCCCAAGTGGGATAAATACTTTTTGATTCCGCCATTTCCGGTTTCGTTTGTATGAGTTATCACCCAAGGTATGATAGTTTCTTTTCAAGTTATCTCACAAATGGGATAAATAATTTTCGATTCCTACAAGCCCGGTTTCGTTTATTTGAGTTATCATCCAAGTTATGATAGTCTCTTTTCAAGTATTATCTCCCGAATGGGATAAATACTTTTCGATTCCGCCATGTCCGGTTTCGTTTGTTTGAGTTATCATCCAAGTTATGGTAGTCTCTTTTTCAAGTTTTATCTCCCAAGTGGGATAAATACTTTTCGATTCCGCCAAGTCCGGTTTCGTTTGTTTGAGTTATCATCCAAGTTATGATAGTCAATTTTCATGTTTTACTCCTTAGAGGGATAAATATTTTTCGATTCCGCCAAGTCCGGTTTCATTTGTTTGAGTTATCATCCAAGTTATGAAAGTCTTTTTTCAAGTTATATCTCCCAAGTGGGATAAATACTTTTCGATTCCGCCAAGTCTGGTTTCGTTTGATTAAGATATCATCCATGTTATGATAGTCTATTTTCAAGTTATCTTCCAACTGGGATAAATACTTTTCGATTCCGCCAAGTCCGATTTTGTTTGTTTGAGTTATCATTCATGTTATGGTAGTCTATTTTTCAAGTTTTATCTCCCAAGTGGGATAAATACTTTTCGATTCCGCCAAGTCATGTTTCGTTTGTTTGAGTTATCATCAAAGTTATGATAGTCTCTTTTCATGTTTTATCTCCCAAGTGGGATAAATACTTTTCGATTCCGCCAAGTCCGGTTTCGTTTGTTTGAGTTATCATTCAAGTTATGGTAGTCTCTTTTTCAAGTTTTATGTCCCAAGTGGGATAATTACTTTTTGATTTCGCCAATTTTGGTTTTTTTTGTTTGAGTTATCATTCATGTTATGATAGCCTCTTTCTATATTTTATCTCCCAAGTGGGATAAATACTTTTCGATTCCGCCAAGTCCGGTTTCGTCTTTTTGGGTTATCATCCAAGTTATGATAGTCTCTTTTCATGTTTTATCTCCCAAGTGGGATAAATACTTTTTGATTCCGTCATGTCCGGTTTCATTTTTATGAGTTATCACCCAAGGTATGATAGTTTCTTTTCAAGTTATCTCACAAATGGGATAAATAATTTTCGATTCCTCCAAGTCCGGTTTCATTTATTTGAGTTATCATCCAAGTTATGATAGTCTCTTTTCAAGTTTTATCTCCCGAATGGGATAAATATTTTTCGATTCCGCCAAGTCCGATTTCATTTGTTTGAGTTATCATCCAAGTTATGAAAGTATTTTTTCAAGTTATATCTCCCAAGTGGGATAAATACTTTTCGATTCCGCCAAGTCTGATTTCGTTTGATTGAGTTATCATCCAAGTTATGATAGTCTATTTTCAAGTTATCTTCCAAGTGGGATAAATACTTTTCGATTCCTCCATGTCCGGTTTTGTTTGTTTGAGTTATCATTCATGTTATGGTAGTCTCTTTTTCAAGTTTTATCTCCCAAGTGGGATAAATACTTTTCGATTCCGCCAAGTCAAGTTTCGTTTGTTTGAGTTATCATCCAAGTTATGATAGTCTCTTTTCATGTTTTATCCCCCAAGTGGGATAAATACCTTTCGATTCCGCCAAGTCCGGTTTTGTTTTTTGGGGTTATCATCCAAGTTATGATAGTCTCTTTTCAAGTTTTATCTCCCAAGTGGGATAAATACTTTTTGATTCTGCCAGGTCCGGTTTCGTTTGTATGAGTTATTACCCAAGGTATGATAGTTTCTTTTCAAGTTATCTCACAAATGGGATAAATAATTTTCGATTCCTACATGTCCGGTTTCGTTTATTTGAGTTATCATCCAAGATATGATAGTCTCTTTTCAAGTATTATATCCCGAATGGGATAAATACTTTTCGATTCCGCCATGTCCGGTTTCGTTTGTTTGAGTTATCATCCAAGTTATGGTAGTCTTTTTTTCAAGTTTTATCTCCCAAGTGGGATAAATACTTTTCGATTCCGCCAAGTCCGGTTTCGTTTGTTTGAGTTATCATCCAAGTTATGATAGTCAATTTTCATGTTTTAATCCTTAGAGGGATAAATATTTTTCGATTCCGCCAAGTCCGGTTTCATTTGTTTGAGTTATCATCCAAGTTATGAAAGTCTTTTTTCAAGTTATATCTCCCAAGTGGGATAAATACTTTTCGATTCCGCCAAGTCTGGTTTCGTTTGATTGAGATATCATCCATGTTATGATAGTCTATTTTCAAGTTATCTTCCAAGTGGGATAAATACTTTTCGATTCCGCCAAGTCCGATTTTGTTTGTTTGAGTTATCATTCATGTTATGGTAGTCTATTTTTCAAGTTTTATCTCCCAAGTGGGATAAATACATTTTTTGATTCCGCCAAGTCAAGTTTCGTTTGTTTGAGTTATCATCCAAGTTATGATTGTCTCTTTTCATGTTTTATCTCCCAAGTGGGATAAATAATTTTCGATTCCGCCAAGTTCGGTTTCGTTTGTTTGAGTTATCATTCAAGTTATGGTAGTCTCTTTTTCAAGTTTTATCTCCCAAGTCGGGTAATTACTTTTTGATTTCGCCAATTTTGGTTTTTCTTGTTTGAGTTATCATTCCTGTTATGATAGCCTCTTTCTATATTTTATCTCCCAAGTGGGATAAAGACTTTTCGATTCCGCCATGTCCGGTTTTGTCATTTAGGTTTATCATCCAAGTTAAGATAGTATCTTTTCAAGTTTTATCTCCCAAGTTGGATAAATAGTTTTCGATTCCGTCAAGTCCGGTTTCAGTTGTTAGTGTTTTCATCCAAGTTATGATAGTCTCTTTTCAAGTTTTATCTCCCAAGTGGGATAAAATATTTTCGATTTCGCCAAGTACGGTTTCGTTTGTTTGAGTTATCATCCAAGTTATGGTAGTCTCTTTCTAGGTTTTATCTCCCAAGTGGTATAAATACTTTTTTATTCCGCCAAGTCCAGTTAAGGTTTTTTGGGTTATCATCCAAGTTATGATAGTCTCTTTTCAAATTTTATCTCACAAGTGGGATAACTATTTTTCGATTCCGCCAAGTCCGGTTTCGTTTGTTTGTGTTATCACCCATAGTATGATAGTCTCTTTTCAAGTTATCTCCGAAGTGGGATAAATAATTTTCGATTCTGCCAAGTCTGGTTTCGTTTATTTGAGTTATCATCCAAGTTATGATAGTCTCTTTTCAAGTTTTATCTCCAAAATGGGATAAATACTTTTCGATTCTACCATGTCTGGTTTCGTTTGTTTGAGTTATCATCCAAGTTATGATAGTCTCTTTTCAAGTTTATCTCCCAAGTGGGATAAATACTTTTCGATTCCGCCATGTACAATTTCGTTTGTTTGAGTTATCATCCAAGTTATGATAGTCTCTTTTCAAGTTTTATCTCCCAAGTGGGAAAAATACTTTTCTAATTCGCCAAGTACGGTTTCGTTTGTTTGAGTTAGCATCCAAGTTATGGTAGTCTCATTTTCAAGTTTTATCTCCCAAGTGGGATATTTAATTTTTGATTTTTCCAATTTCGGTTTCGTTTGTTTGAGTTATCATCCATATTATGTTAACCTCTTTCCATGTTTTATCTCCCAAGTGGGATAAATACCTTTCGATTCAGCCAAGTCCGGTTTTGTTTTTTTGGGTTATCATCCAAGTTATGATAGTCTCTTTTCAAGTATTATCTCCCAAGTGGGATAAATACTTTTTGATTCTGTCATGTCTGGTTTCATTTGTATGAGTTATCACCCAAGGTATGATAGTTTCTTTTCAAGTTATCTCACAAATGGGATAAATAATTTTCGATTCCTCCAAGTCCGGTTTCATTTATTTGAGTTATCATCCAAGTTATGATAGTCTCTTTTCAAGTTTTATCTCCCGAATGGGATAAATACATTTCGATTCCGCCAATTCCGGTTTCGTTTGTTTGAGTTATCATCCAAGTTATGGTAGTCTCTTTTTCAAGTATTATCTCCCAAATGGGATAAATAATTTTCGATTCTGCCAATTCCGGTTTCGTTTGTTTGAGTTATCATCCAAGTTATGATAGTCAACTTTCATGTTTTATCTCCGTAGAGGGATAAATATTTTTCGATTCCGCCAAGTCCGGTTTCATTTGTTTGAGTTATCATCCAAGTTATGATAGTCTCTTTTCATGTTTTATCTCCCAAGTGGGATAAATTCTTTTCGATTCCGCCAAGTATGGTTTCGTTTGTTTGAGTTATTATCCAAGTTATGATAATTTATTTTCAAGTTATCTTCCAAGTGGGATAAATACTTTTCGATTCCGCAAAGTCCGATTTTGTTTGTTTGAGTAATCATTCATGATATGGTAGTCTCTTTTTCAAGTTTTATCTCCCAAATGGGATAAATACTTTTCGATTCTACCAAGTCTGGTTTCGTTTGTTTGAGTCATCATCCAAGTTATGATAGTCTTTTTTCATGTTTTATCTCCCAAGTGGGATAAATACTTTTCGATTCCGCCATGTCCAGTATCGTTTGTTTGAGTTATCATCCAAGTTATGATAGTCTCTATTCAAGTTTTATCTCCCAAGTGGGAAAAATACTTTTCTATTTCGCCTAGTACGGTTTCGTTTGTTTGAGTTATCATCTAAGTTAGGGTAGTTTCATTTTCAAGTTTTATCTCCCAAGTGGGATATTTACTTTTTGATTTTTCCAATTTCGGTTTCGTTTGTTTGAGTTATCATCCATATTATGATAACCTCTTTCCATTTTTTATCTCCCAAGTGGAATAAATACCTTTCGATTCCGCCAAGTCCGGTTTTGTTTTTTTGGGTTATCATCCAAGTTATGATAGTCTCTTTTCAAGTTTTATCTCCCAAGTGGGATAAATACTTTTTGATTCCGCCATGTCCAGTTTCGTTTATATGAGTTATCACCCAAGGTATAATAGTTTCTTTTCAAGTTATCTCACAAATGGGATAAATAATATTCGATTCCTCCATGTCTGGTTTCGTCTATTTGAGTTATCATCCAAGTTATGATAGTCTCTTTTCAAGTATTATCTCCCGAATGGGATAAATACTTTTCGATTCCGCCATGTCCGGTTTCGTTTGTTTGAGTTATCCTCCAAGTTATGGTAGTCTCTTTTTCATGTTTTATCTCCTAAGAGGGATAAATACTTTTCGATTCCGCCAAGTCCTGTTTCGTTTGTTTGAGTTATCATCCAAGTTATGATAGTCAATTTTCATGTTTTATCAACTTAGAGGGATAAATATTTTTCGATTCCGCCAAGTCCGATTTCATTTGTTTGAGTTATCATCCAAGTTATGAAAGTATTTTTTCAAGTTATATCTCCCAAGTGGGATAAATACTTTTCGATTCCGCCAAGTCTGATTTCGTTTGATTGAGTTATCATCCAAGTTATGATAGTCTATTTTCAAGTTATCTTCCAAGTGGGATAAATACTTTTCGATTCCTCCATGTCCGGTTTTGTTTGTTTGAGTTATCATTCATGTTATTGTAGTCTCTTTTTCAAGTTTTATCTCCCAAGTGGGATAAATACTTATCGATTCCGCCAAGTCAAGTTTCGTTTGTTTGAGTTATCATCCAAGTTATGATAGTCTCTTTTCATGTTTTATCCCCCAAGTGGGATAAATACCTTTCGATTCCGCCAAGTCCGGTTTTGTTTTTTTGGGTTATCATCCAAGTTATGATAGTCTCTTTTCCAGTTTTATCTCCCAAGTGGGATAAATACTTTTTGATTCTGCCAGGTCCGGTTTCGTTTGTATGAGTTATCACCCAAGGTATGATAGTTTCTTTTCAAGTTATCTCACAAATGGGATAAATAATTTTCGATTCCTACATGTCCGGTTTCGTTTATTTGAGTTATCATCCAAGTTATGATAGTCTCTTTTCAAGTATTATATCCCGAATGGGATAAATACTTTTCGATTTCGCCATGTCCGGTTTCGTTTGTTTGAGTTATCATCCAAGTTATGGTAGTCTTTTTTTCAAGTTTTATCTCCCAAGTGGGATAAATACTTTTCGATTCCGCCAAGTCCGGTTTCGTTTGTTTGAGTTATCATCCAAGTTATGATAGTCAATTTTCATGTTTTACTCCTTAGAGGGATAAATATTTTTCGATTCCGCCAAGTCCGGTTTCATTTGTTTGAGTTATCATCCAAGTTATGAAAGTCTTTTTTCAAGTTATATCTCCCAAGTGGGATAAATACTTTTCGATTCCGCCAAGTCTGATTTCGTTTGATTGAGTTATCATCCATGCTATGATAGTCTATTTTCAAGTTATCTTCCAAGTGGGATAAATAATTTTCGATTCCGCCAAGTCCGATTTTGTTTGTTTGAGTTATCATTCATGTTATGGTAGTCTCTTTTTCAAGTTTTATCTCCCAAGTGGGATAAATACTTTTCGATTCCGCCAAGTCAAGTTTCGTTTGTTTGAGTTATCATCCAAGTTATGATTGTCACTTTTCATGTTTTATCTCCCAAGTGGGATAAATAATTTTCGATTCCGCCAAGTCCGGTTTCGTTTGTTTGAGTTATCATTCAAGTTATGGTAGTCTCCTTTTCAAGTTTTATCTCCCAAGTGGGATAATTACTTTTTGATTTCGCCAATTTTGGTTTTTCTTGTTTGAGTTATCATTCATGTTATGATAGCCTCTTTCTATATTTTATCTCCCAAGTGGGATAAATACTTTTCGATTCCGCCAAGTCCGGTTTCGTCTTTTTGGGTTATCATCCAAGTTATGATAGTATCTTTTAAAGTTTTATCTCCCAAGTTGGATAAATAGTTTTCGATTCCGTCAAGTCCGGTTTCAGTTGTTAGTGTTTTCATCCAAGTTATGATAGTCTCTTTTCAAGTTTTATCTCCCAAGTGGGATAAAATATTTTCGATTTCGCCAAGTACGGTTTCGTTTGTTTGAGTTATCATCCAAGTTATGGTAGTCTCTTTCTAGGTTTTATCTCCCAAGTGGTATAAATACTTTTTGATTCCGCCAAGTCCAGTTAAGGTTTTTTGGGTTATCATCCAAGTTATGATAGTCTCTTTTCAAATTTTATCTCACAAGTGGGATAACTATTTTTCGATTCCGCCAAGTCCGGTTTCGTTTGTTTGAGTTATCACCCATAGTATGATAGTCTCTTTTCAAGTTATCTCCGAAGTGGGATAAATAATTTTCGATTCTGCCAAGTCTGGTTTCGTTTATTTGAGTTATCATCCAAGTTATGATAGTCTCTTTTCAAGTTTTATCTCCCAAATGGGATAAATACTTTTCGATTCTACCAAGTCTGGTTTCGTTTGTTTGAGTTATCATCCAAGTTATGATAGTCTCTTTTCAAGTTTATCTCCCAAGTGGGATAAATACTTTTCGATTCCGCCATGTACAATTTCATTTGTTTGAGTTATCATCCAAGTTATGATAGTCTCTTTTCAAGTTTTATCTCCCAAGTGGGAAAAATACTTTTCTAATTCGCCAAGTACGGTTTCGTTTGTTTGAGTTATCATCCAAGTTATGGTAGTCTCATTTTCAAGTTTTATCTCCCAAGTGGGATATTTAATTTTTGATTTTTCCAATTTCGGTTTCGTTTGTTTGAGTTATCATCCATATTATGATAACCTCTTTCCATGTTTTATCTCCCAAGTGGGATAAATACCTTTCGATTCCGCCAAGTCCGGTTTTGTTTTTTTGGGTTATCATCCAAGTTATGATAGTCTCTTTTCAAGTATTATCTCCCAAGTGGGATAAATACTTTTTGATTCCGTCATGTCTGGTTTCATTTGTATGAGTTATCACCCAAGGTATGATAGTTTCTTTTCAAGTTATCTCACAAATGGGATAAATAATTTTCGATTCCTCCAAGTCCGGTTTCATTTATTTGAGTTATCATCCAAGTTATGATAGTCTCTTTTCAAGTTTTATCTCCCGAATGGGATAGATACTTTTCGATTCCGCCAAGTCCGGTTTCGTTTGTTTGAGTTATCATCCAAGTTATGGTAGTCTCTTTTTCAAGTATTATCTCCCAAGTGGGATAAATACTTTTCGATTCCGCCAATTCCGGTTTCGTTTGTTTGAGATATCATCCAAAGTTATGATAGTCAACTTTCATGTTTTATCTCTGTAGAGGGATAAATATTTTTCGATTCCGCCAAGTCCGGTTTCATTTGTTTGAGTTATCATCCAAGTTATGATAGTCTATTTTCATGTTTTATCTCCCAAGTGGGATAAATTCTTTTCGATTCTGCCAAGTATGGTTTCGTTTGTTTGAGTTATTATCCAAGTTATGATAATTTATTTTCAAGTTATCTTCCAAGTGGGATAAATACTTTTCGATTCCGCCATGTCCGGTTTCGTTTGTTTGAGTCATCATCCAAGTTATGATAGTCTCTTTTCATGTTTTATCTCCCAAGTGGGATAAATACTTTTCGATTCCGCCATGTCCAGTATCGTTTGTTTGAGTTATCATCCAAGTTATGATAGTCTCTATTCAAGTTTTATCTCCCAAGTGGGAAAAATACTTTTCTATTTCGCCTAGTACGGTTTCGTTTGTTTGAGTTATCATCCAAGTTATGGTAGTTTGATTTTCAAGTTTTATCTCCCAAGTGGGATATTTACTTTTTGATTTTTCCAATTTCGGTTTCGTTTGTTTGAGTTATCATCCATATTATGATAACCTCTTTCCATTTTTTTATCTCCCAAGTGGGATAAATACCTTTCGATTCCGCCAAGTCCGGTTTTGTTTTTTTGGGTTATCATCCAAGTTATGATAGTCTCTTTTCAAGTTTTATCTCCCAAGTGGGATAAATACTTTTTGATTCCGCCATGTCCGGTTTCGTTTGTATGAGTTATCACCCAAGGTATAATAGTTTCTTTTCAAGTTATCTCACAAATGGGATAAATAATTTTCGATTCCTCCAAGTCCGATTTCGTTTATTTGAGTTATCATCTAAGTTATGATAGTCTCTTTTCAAGTATTATCTCCCGAATGGGATAAATACTTTTCGATTCCGCCATGTCCGGTTTCGTTTGTTTGAGTTATTATCCAAGTTATGGTAGTCTCTTTTTCAAGTTTTATCTCCCAAGAGGGATAAATACTTTTCAATTCCGCCAAGTCCGGTTTCGTTTGTTTGAGTTATCATCCAAGTTATGATAGTCAATTTTCATGTTTTATCAACTTAGAGGGATAAATATTTTTCGATTCCGCCAAGTCCGATTTCATTTGTTTGAGTTATCATCACAGTTATGAAAGTCTTTTTTCAAGTTATATCTCCCAAGTGGGATAAATACTTTTCGATTCCGCCAAGTCTGATTTCGTTTGATTGAGTTATCATCCAAGTTATGAGAGTCTATTTTCAAGTTATCTTCCAAGTGGGATAAATACTTTTCGATTCCTCCAAGTCCGGTTTTGTTTGTTTGAGTTATCATTCATGTTATGGTAGTCTCTTTTTCAAGTTTTATCTCCCAAGTGGGATAAATACTTTTCGATTCCACCAAGTCAAGTTTCGTTTGTTTGAGTTATCATCCAAGTTATGATAGTCTCTTTTCATGTTTTATCCCCCAAGTGGGATTAATACCTTTCGATTCCGCCAAGTCCGGTTTTGTTTTTTTGGGTTATCATCCAAGTTATGATAGTCTCTTTTTAAGTTTTATCTCCCAAGTGGGATAAATACTTTTTGATTCCGCCATGTCCGGTTTCGTTTGTATGAGTTATCACCCAAGGTATGATAGTTTCTTTTAAGGTTATCTCACAAATGGGATAAATAATTTTCGATTCCTACAAGTCCGGTTTCGTTTATTTGAGTTATCATCCAAGTTATGATAGTCTCTTTTCAAGTATTATCTCCCGAATGGGATAAATACTTTTCGATTCCGCTATGTCCGGTTTCGTTTGTTTGAGTTATCATCCAAGTTATGGTAGTCTTTTTTTCAAGTTTTATCTCCCAAGTGGGATAAATACTTTTCGATTCCGCCAAATCCGGTTTCGTTTGTTTGAGTTATCATCCAAGTTATGGTAGTCTTTTTTTCAAGTTTTATCTCCCAAGTGGGATAAATACTTTTCGATTCCGCCAAGTCCGGTTTCGTTTGTTTGAGTTATCATCCAAGTTATGATAGTCAATTTTCATGTTTTACTCCTTAGAGGGATAAATATTTTTCGATTCCGCCAAGTCCGGTTTCATTTGTTTGAGTTATCATCCAAGTTATGAAATTCTTTTTTCAAGTTATATCTCCCAAGTGGGATATATACTTTTCGATTCCGCCAAGTCTGGTTTCGTTTGATTGAGTTATCATCCAATTTATGATAGTCTATTTTAAGGTTATCTTCCAAGTGGGATAAATACTTTTCGATTCCGCCAAGTCCGGTTTTGTTTGTTTTAGTTATCATTCATGTTATGGTAGTCTCTTTTTCAAGTTTTATTTCCCAAGTGGGATAAATACTTTGCGATTCCGCCAAGTCAAGTTTCGTTTGTTTGAGTTATCATCCATGTTATGATAGTCTATTTTCATGTTTTATCTCCCAAGTGGGATAAATACTTTTCGATTCCGCCAAGTACGGTTTCGTTTGTTTGAGTTATCATTCAAGTTATGGTAGTCTCTTTTCAAGTTTTATCTCCCAAGTGGGATAATTACTTTTTGATTTCGCCAATTTTGGTTTTTTTTGTTTGAGTTATCATTCATGTTATGATATCCTCTTTCTATATTTTATCTTCCAAGTGGGATAAATACTTTTCGATTCCGCCAAGTCCGATTTCATCTTTTTGGGTTATCATCCAAGTTATGATAGTCTCTTTTTAAGTTTTATCTCCCAAGTGGGATAAATACTTTTTGATTCCGTCATGTCCGGTTTCATTTGTATGAGTTATCACCCAAAGTATGATAGTTTATTTTCAAGTTATCTCACAAATGGGATAAATAATTTTCGATTCCTCCAAGTTCGGTTTCATTTATTTGAGTTATCATCAAAGTTATGATAGTCTCTTTTCAAGTTTTATCTCTCAAATGGGATAAATACTTTTTGATTCCGCCAAGTCCGGTTTCGTTTGTTTAAGTTATCATCCAAGTTATGGTAGTCTCTTTTTCAAGTATTATCTCCCAAGTGGGATAAATACTTTTCGATTCCACCAAGTCTGGTTTCGTTTGATTGTGTTATCATCCAAGTTATGATAGTCTATTTTCAAGTTATCTTCCAAGTGGGATAAATACTTTTCGATTCCGCCAAGTCCGAATTTCTTTTTTTGAGTTATCATTCATGTTATGGTAGTCTCTTTTTCAAGTTTTATCTCCCAAGTGGGATAAATACTTTTAGATTCCGCCAAGTCAAGTTTCGTTTTTTTGAGTTATCATCCAAGTTATGATTGTCTCTTTTCATGTTTTATCTCCCAAGTGGGATAAATAATTTTCGATTCCGCCATGTCCGGTTTCGTTTGTTTGAGTTATCATTCAAGTTATGGTAGTCTCTTTTTCATGTTTTATCTCCCAAGTGGGATAATTACTTTTTGATTTCGCCAATTTTGGTTTTTCTTGTTTGAGTTATCATTCATGTTATGATAGCCTCTTTCTATATTTTATCTCCCAAGTGGGATAAATACTTTTCGATTCCGCCATGTCCGGTTTCGTCTTTTTGGGTTATCATCCAAGTTATGATAGTATCTTTTCAAGTTTTATCTCCCAAGTTGGATAAATAGTTTTCGATTCCGTCAAGTCCGGTTTCAGTTGTTAGAGTTTTCATCCAAGTTATGATAGTCTCTTTTCAAGTTTTATCTCCCAAGTGGGATAAAATATTTTCGATTTCGCCAAGTACGGTTTCGTTTGTTTGAGTTATCATCCAAGTTATGGTAGTCTCTTTCTAGGTTTTATCTCCCAAGTGGTATAAATACTTTTTGATTCCGCCAAGTCCAGTTAAGTTTTTTTGGGTTATCATCCAAGTTATGATAGTCTCTTATCAAATTTTATCTCACAAGTGGGATAACTATTTTTCGATTCCGCCAAGTCCGGTTTCGTTTGTTTGAGTTATCACCCATAGTATGATAGTCTCTTTTCAAGTTATCTCCGAAGTGGGATAAATAATTTTCGATTCTGCCAAGTCTGGTTTCGTTTATTTGAGTTATCACCCAAGTTATGATAGTCTCTTTTCAAGTTTTATCTCCTAAATGGGATAAATACTTTTCGATTCTACTAAGTCTGGTTTCGTTTGTTTGAGTTATCATCCAAGTTATGATAGTCTCTTTTCAAGTTTTATCTCCCAAAGGGGATAAATACTTTTCGATTCTACAAAGTCTGGTTTCGTTTGTTTGAGTTATCATCCAAGTTATGATAGTCTCTTTTCAAGTTTTATCTCCCAACGGGGATAAATACTTTTCGATTCCGCCATGTACAATTTCGTTTGATTGAGTTATCATCCAAGTTATGATAGTCTCTTTTCAAGTTTTATCTCCCAAGTGGGAAAAATACTTTTCTATTTCGCCAAGTACGGTTTCGTTTGTTTGAGTTATCATCCAAGTTATGGTAGACTCATTTTCAAGTTTTATCTCCCAAGTGGGATATTTAAATTTTGATTTTTCCAATTTCGGTTTCGTTTGTTTGAGTTATCATCCATATTATGATAACCTCTTTCCATGTTTTATCTCCCAAGTGGGATAAATACCTTTCGATTCCGCCAAGTCCGGTTTTGTTTTTTTGGGTTATCATCCAAGTTATGATAGTCTCTTTTCAAGTATTATCTCCCAAGTGGGATAAATACTTTTTGATTCCGTCATGTCTGGTTTCATTTGTATGAGTTATCACCCAAGGTATGATAGTTTCTTTTCAAGTTATCTCACAAATGGGATAAATAATTTTCGATTCCTCCAAGTCCGGTTTCATTTATTTGAGTTATCATCCAAGTTATGATAGTCTCTTTTCAAGTTTTATCTCCTGAATGGGATAAATACTTTTCGATTTCGCCATGTCCGGTTTCGTTTGTTTGAGTTATCATCCAAGTTATGGTAGTCTCTTTTTCAAGTATTATCTCCCAAGTGGGATAAATACTTTTCGATTCCGCCAATTCCAGTTTCGTTTGTTTGATATATCATCCAAGTTATGATAGTCAACTTTCATGTTTTATCTCCGTAGAGGGATAAATATTTTTTGATTCCGCCAAGTCCGACTTCATTTGTTTGAGTTATCATCCAAGTTATGATAGTCTCTTTTCATGTTTTATCTCCCAAGTGGGATAAATTCTTTTCGATTCCGCCAAGTATGGTTTCGTTTGTTTGAGTTATTATCCAAGTTATGATAATTTATTTTCAAGTTATCTTCCAAGTGGGATAAATACTTTTCGATTCCGCAAAGTCCGGTTTTGTTTGTTTGAGTAATCATTCATGATATGGTAGTCTCTTTTTCAAGTTTTATCTCCCAAATGGGATAAATACTTTTCGATTCTACCAAGTCTGGTTTCGTTTGTTTGAGTCATCATCCAAGTTATGATAGTCTCTTTTCATGTTTTATCTCCCAAGTGGGATAAATACTTTTCGATTCCGCCATGTCCAGTATCGTTTGTTTGAGTTATCATCCAAGTTATGATAGTCTCTATTCAAGTTTTATCTCCCAAGTCGGAAAAATACTTTTCTATTTCGCCTTGTACGGTTTCGTTTGTTTGAGTTATCATCCAAGTTATGGTAGTTTCATTTTCAAGTTTTATCTCCCAAGTGGGATATTTACTTTTTGATTTTTCCAATTTCGGTTTCGTTTGTTTGAGTTATCATCCATATTATGATAACCTCTTTCCATTTTTTATCTCCCAAGTGGGATAAATACCTTTCGATTCCGCCAAGTCCGGTTTTGTTTTTTTGGGTTATCATCCAAGTTATGATAGTCTCTTTTCAAGTTTTATCTCCCAAGTGGGATAAATACTTTTTGATTCCTCCATGTCCGGTTTCGTTTGTATGAGTTATCACCCAAGGTATAATAGTTTCTTTTCAAGTTATCTCACAAATGGGATAAATAATTTTCGATTCCTCCAAGTCCGGTTTCGTTTATTTGAGTTATCATCCAAGTTATGATAGTCTCTTTTCAAGTATTATCTCCCGAATGGGATAAATACTTTTCGATTCCGCCATGTCCGGTTTCGTTTGTTTGAGTTATCATCCAAGTTATGGTAGTCTCTTTTTCAAGTTTTATCTCCCAAGAGGGATAAATACTTTTCGATTCCGCCAAGTCCGGTTTCGTTTGTTTGAGTTATCATCCAAATTATGATAGTCAATTTTCATGTTTTATCAACTTAGAGGGATAAATATTTTTCGATTCCGCCAAGTCCGATTTCATTTGTTTGAGTTATCATCACAGTTATGAAAGTCTTTTTTCAAGTTATATCTCCCAAGTGGGATAAATACTTTTCGATTCCGCCAAGTCTGATTTCGTTTGATTGAGTTATCATCCAAGTTATGATAGTCTATTTTCAAGTTATCTTCCAAGCGGGATAAATACTTTTCGATTCCTCCAAGTCCGGTTTTGTTTGTTTGAGTTATCATTCATGTTATGGTAGTCTCTTTTTCAAGTTTTATCTCCCAAGTGGGATAAATACTTTTCGATTCCGCCAAGTCAAGTTTCGTTTGTTTGAGTTATCATCAAAGTTATGATAGTCTCTTTTCATGTTTTATTTCCCAAGTGGGATAAATACTTTTCGATTCCGCCAAGTCCGGTTTCGTTTGTTTGAGTTATCATTCAAGTTATGGTAGTCTCTTTTTCAAGTTTTATCTCCCAAGTGGGATAAATACTTTTCGATTCCGCCAAGTACGGTTTCGTTTGTTTGAGTTATCATTCAAGTTATGGTAGTCTCTTTTCAAGTTTTATCTCCCAAGTGGGATAATTACTTTTTGATTTCGCCAATTTTGGTTTTTTTTGTTTGAGTTATCATTCATGTTATGATAGCCTCTTTCTATATTTTATCTCCCAAGTGGGATAAATACTTTTCGATTCCGCCAAGTCCGGTTTCATCTTTTTGGGTTATCATCCAAGTTATGATAGTCTCTTTTTAAGTTTTATCTCCCAAGTGGGATAAATACTTTTTGATTCCGTCATGTCCGGTTTCATTTGTATGAGTTATCACCCAAGGTATGATAGTTTCTTTTCAAGTTATCTCACAAATGGGATAAATAATTTTCGATTCCTCCAAGTTCGGTTTCATTTATTTGAGTTGTCATCAAAGTTATGATAGTCTCTTTTCAAGTTTTATCTCCCAAATGGAATAAATACTTTTTGATTCCGCCAAGTCCGGTTTCGTTTGTTTGAGTTATCATCCAAGTTATTGTAGTCTCTTTTTCAAGTATTATCTCCCAAGTGGGATAAATACTTTTCGATTCCACCAAGTCTGGTTTCGTTTGATTGAGTTATCATCCAAGTTATGATAGTCTATTTTCAAGTTATCTTCCAAGTGGGATAAATACTTTTCGATTCCGCCAAGTCCGAATTTCTTTTTTTGAGTTATCATTCATGTTATGGTAGTCTCTTTTTCAAGTTTTATATCCCAAGTGGGATAAATACTTTTAGATTCCGCCAAGTCAAGTTTCGTTTGTTTGAGTTATCATCCAAGTTATGATTGTCTCTTTTCATGTTTTATCTCCCAAGTGGGATAAATAATTTTCGATTCCGCCAAGTCCGGTTTCGTTTGTTTGAGTTATCATTCAAGTTATGGTAGTCTCTTTTTCATGTTTTATCTCCCAAGTGGGATAATTACTTTTTGATTTCGCCAAGTCCGGTTTCGTTTGTTTGAGTTATCATTCAAGTTATGATAGCCTCTTTCTATATTTTATCTCCCAAGTGGGATAAATACTTTTCGATTCCGCCAAGTCCGGTTTTGTCTTTTTGGGTTATCATCCAAGTTATGATAGTATCTTTTCAAGTTTTATCTCCCAAGTTGGATAAATAGTTTTCGATTCCGTCAAGTCCGGTTTCAGTTGTTAGAGTTTTCATCCAAGTTATGATAGTCTCTTTTCAAGTTTTATCTCCCAAGGAGGATAAAATATTTTCGATTTCGCCAAGTACGGTTTCGTTTGTTTGAGTTATCATCCAAGTTATGGTAGTCTCTTTCTAGGTTTTATCTCCCAAGTGGTATAAATACTTTTTGATTCCGCCAAGCCCAGTTAAGTTTTTTTGGGTTATCATCCAAGTTATGATAGTCTCTTTTCAAATTTTATCTCACAAGTGGGATAACTATTTTTCGATTCCGCCAAGTCCGGTTTCGTTTGTTTGAGTTATCACCCATAGTATGATAGTCTCTTTTCAAGTTATCTCCGAAGTGGGATAAATAATTTTCGATTCTGCCAAGTCTGGTTTCGTTTATTTGAGTTATCACCCAAGTTATGATAGTCTCTTTCCAAGTTTTATCTCCCAAATGGGATAAATACTTTTCGATTCTACTAAGTCTGGTTTCGTTTGTTTGAGTTATCATCCAAGTTATGATAGTCTCTTTTCAAGTTTTATCTCCCAAAGGGGATAAATACTTTTCGATTCTACCAAGTCTGGTTTCGTTTGTTTGAGTTATCATCCAAGTTATGATAGTCTCTTTTCAAGTTTTATCTCCCAACGGGGATAAATACTTTTCGATTCCGCCATGTACAATTTCGTTTGATTGAGTTATCATCCAAGTTATGAGAGTCTCTTTTCAAGTTTTATCTCCCAAGTGGGAAAAATACTTTTCTATTTCGCCAAGTACGGTTTCGTTTGTTTGAGTTATCATCCAAGTTATGGTAGACTCATTTTCAAGTTTTATCTCCCAAGTGGGATATTTAATTTTTGATTTTTCCAATTTCGGTTTCGTTTGTTTGAGTTATCATCCATATTATGATAACCTCTTTCCATGTTTTATCTCCCAAGTGGGATAAATACCTTTCGATTCCGCCAAGTCCGGTTTTGTTTTTTTGGGTTATCATCCAAGTTATGATAGTCTCTTTTCAAGTTTTATCTCCCAAGTGGGATAAATACTTTTTGATTCCGTCATGTCCGGTTTCATTTGTATGAGTTATCACCCAAGGTATGATAGTTTCTTTTCAAGTTATCTCACAAATGGGATAAATAATTTTTGATTCCTCCAAGTCCGGTTTCATTTATTTGAGTTATCATCCAAGTTATGATAGTCTCTTTTCAAGTTTTATCTCCCGAATGGGATAAATACTTTTCGATTCTGCCAAGTCCGGTTTCGTTTGTTTGAGTTATCATCCAAGTTATGATAGTCTCTTTTCATATTTTATCTCCTTAGAGGGATAAATACTTTTCGATTCCGCCAAGTCCGGTTTTGTTTGTTTGAGATATCATTCATGTTATGGTAGTCTCTTTTTCAAGTTTTATCTCCCAAGTGGGATAAATACTTTTCGATTCAGCCAAGTCAAGTTTCGTTTGTTTGAGTTATCATCCAAGTTATGATAGTCTCTTTTCATGTTTTATCTCCCAAGTGGGATAAATTCTTTTCGATTCCACCAAGTATGGTTTCGTTTGTTTGAGTTATCATCCAAGTTATAATAGTTTATTTTCAAGTTATCTTCCAAGTGGGATAAATACTTTTCGATTCCGCAAAGTTCGGTTTTGTGTGTTTGAGTAATTATTCATGATATGGTAGTCTCTTTTTCAAGTTTTATCTCCCAAATGGGATAAATACTTTTCGATTCTACCAAGTCTGGTTTCGTTTGTTTGAGTCATCATCCAAGTTATGATAGTCTCTTTTCATGTTTTATCTCCCAAGTGGGATAAATACTTTTCGATTCCGCCATGTCCAGTATCGTTTGTTTGAGTTATCATCCAAGTTATGATAGTCTTTATTCAAGTTTTATCTCCCAAGTGGGAAAAATACTTTTCTATTTCTACTAGTACGGTTTCGTTTGTTTGAGTTATCATCCAAGTTATGGTAGTTTCATTTTCATGTTTTATCTCCCAAGTGGGATATTTACTTTTTGATTTTTCCAATTTCGGTTTCGTTTGTTTGAGTTATCATCCATATTATGATAACCTCTTTCCATTTTTTATCTCCCAAGTGGGATAAATACCTTTCGATTCCGCCAAGTCCGGTTTTGTTTTTTTGGGTTATCATCCAAGTTATGATAGTCTCTTTTCAAGTTTTATCTCCGAAGTGGGATAAATACTTTTTGATTCCGCCCTGTCCGGTTTCGTTTGTATGAGTTATCACCCAAGGTATAATAGTTTCTTTTCAAGTTATCTCACAAATGGGATAAATAATTTTCGATTCCTCCAAGTCCGGTTTCGTTTATTTGAGTTATCATCCAAGTTATGATAGTCTCTTTTCAAGTATTATCTCCCGAATGGGATAAATACTTTTCGATTCCGCCATGTCCGGTTTCGTTTGTTTGAGTTATCATCCAAGTTATGATAGTCAATTTTTATGTTTTATCTCCTTAGAGGGATAAATATTTTTCGATTCCGCCAAGTCCGGTTTCATTTGTTTGAGTTATCATCCAAGTTATGAAAGTCTTTTTTCAAGTTATATCTCCCAAGTGGGATAAATACTTTTTGATTCCGCCAAGTCTGGTTTCGTTTGATTGAGTTATCATCCAAGTTATGATAGTCTATTTTCAAGTTATCTTCCAAGTGGGATAAATACTTTTCGATTCCGCCAAGTCCGGTTTTGTTTGTTTGAGTTATCATTCATGTTATGGTAGTCTCTTTTACAAGTTTTATCTCCCAAGTGGGATAAATACTTTTCGATTCCGCCAAGTAAAGTTTCGTTTGTTTGAGTTATCATCCAAGTTATGATAGTCTCTTTTCATGTTTTATCTCCCAAGTGGGATAAATACCTTTCGATTCTGCCAAGTCCGGTTTTAATTTTTTGGGTTATCATCCAAGTTATGATAGTCTCTTTTCAAGTTTTATCTCCCAAGTGGGATAAATACTTTTTGATTCCGCCATGTCCGGTTTCGTTTGTATGAGTTTTTACCCAAGGTATAATAGTTTCTTTTCAAGTTATCTCACAAATGGGATAAATAATTTTCGATTCCTCCAAGTCCGGTTTCGTTTATTTGAGTTATCATCCAAGTTATGATAGTCTCTTTTCAAGTATTATCTCCCGAATGGGATAAATACTTTTCGATTCTGCCATGTCCGGTTTCGTTTGTTTGAGTTATCATTCATGTTATGGTAGTCTCTTTTTCAAGTTTTATCTCCCATGTGGGATAAATACTTTTCGATTCCGCCAAGTCAAGTTTCGTTTGTTTGAGTTATCATCCAAGTTATGATAGTCTTTTTTCATGTTTTATCTCCCAAGTGGGATAAATACCTTTCGATTCCGCCAAGTCCGGTTTTGTATTTTTGGGTTATCATCCAAGTTATGATAGTCTCTTTTCAAGTTTTATCTCCCAAGTGGGATAAATACTTTTTGATTCCGCCATGTCCGGTTTCGTTTGTATGAGTTATCACCCAAGGTATGATAGTTTCTTTTCAAGTTATCTCACAAATGGGATAAATAATTTTCGATTCCTACAAGTCCGGTTTCGTTTATTTGAGTTATCATCCAAGTTATGATAGTCTCTTTTCAAGTATTATCTCCCGAATGGGATAAATACTTTTCGATTCCGCCATGTCCGGTTTCGTTTGTTTGAGTTATCATCCAAGTTATGGTAGTCTCTTTTTCAAGTTTTATCTCCCAAGTGGGATAAATACTTTTCGATTCCGCCAAGTCCGGTTTTGTTTGTTTGAGTTATCATCCAAGTTAGGATAGTCAATTTTCATGTTTTATCTCCTTAGAGGGATAAATATTTTTCGATTCCGCCAAGTCCGGTTTCATTTGTTTGAGTTATCATCCAAGTTATGAAAGTCTTTTTTCAAGTTATATCTACCAAGTGGGATAAATACTTTTCGATTCCGCCAAGTCTGGTTTTGTTTGATTGAGTTAACATCCAAGTTATGATAGTCTATTTTCAAGTTATCTTCCAAGTGAGATAAATACTTTTCGATTCCGCCAAGTCCGGTTTTGTTTGTTTGAGTTATCATTCATGTTATGGTAGTCTCTTTTTCAAGTTTTATCTCCCAAGTGGGATAAATACTTTTCGATTCCGCCAAGTCAAGTTTCGTTTGTTTGAGTTATCATCCAAGATATGATAATCTCTTTTCATGTTTTATTTCCCAAGTGGGATAAATACTTTTCGATTCCGCCAAGTCCGGTTTCGTTTGTTTGAGTTATCATTCAAGTTATGGTAGTCTATTTTTCAAGTTTTATCTCCCAAGTGGGATAATTACTTTTTGATTTCGCCAATTTTGGTTTTTTTTGTTTGAGTTATCATTCATGTTATGATAGCCTCTTTCTATATTTTATCTCCCAAGTGGGATAAATACTTTTCGATTCCGCCAAGTCCGGTTTTGTCTTTTTGGGTTATCATCCAAGTTATGATAGTCTCTTTTCAAGTTTTATCTCCCAAGTTGGATAAATAGTTTTCGATTCCGTCAAGTCCGGTTTCAGTTGTTAGAGTTTTCATCCAAGTAATGATAGTCTCTTTTCAAGTTTTATCTCCCAAGTGGGATAAAATATTTTCGATTTCGCCAAGTACGGTTTCGTTTGTTTGAGTTATCATCCAAGTTATGGTAGTCTCTTTCTAGGTTTTATCTTCCAAGTGGTATAAATACTTTTTGATACCGCCAAGTCCAGTTAAGTTTTTTTGGGTTATCATCCAAATTATGATACTCTCTTTTCAAATTTTATCTCACAAGTGGGATAACTATTTTTCGATTCCGCCAAGTCCGGTTTCGTTTGTTTGAGTTATCACCCATAGTATGATAGTCTCTTTTCAAGTTATCTCCGAAGTGGGCTAAACTATTTTCGATTCTGCCTTGTCCGGTTTCGTTTATTTGAGTTATCATCCAAGATATGATAGTCTCTTTTCAAGTTTTATCTCCCAAATGGGATAAATACTTTTCGATTCTACCAAGTCTGGTTTCGTTTGTTTGAGTTATCATCCAAGTTATGATAGTCTCTTTTCAAGTTTTATCTCCCAAGTGGGATAAATACTTTTCGATTCCGCCATGTCCAATTTCGTTTGTTTGAGTTATCATCCAAGTTATGATAGTCTCTTTTCAAGTTTTATCTCCCAAGTGGGAAAAATACTTTTCTATTTCGCCAAGTACGGTTTCGTTTGTTTGAGTTATCATCCAAGTTATGGTAGTCTCATTTTCAAGTTTTATCTCCCAAGTGGGATATTTAATTTTTGATTTTTCCAATTTCGGTTTCGTTTGTTTGAGTTATCATCCATATTATGATAACCTCTTTCCATGTTTTATCTCCCAAGTGGGATAAATACCTTTCGATTCCGCCAAGTCCGGTTTTGTTTTTTTGGGTTATCATCCAAGTTATGATAGTCTCTTTTCAAGTTTTATCTCCCAAGTGGGATAAATACTTTTTGATTCCGTCATGTCCGGTTTCATTTGTATGAGTTATCACCCAAGGTATGATAGTTTCTTTTCAAGTTATCTCACAAATGGGATAAATAATTTTTGATTCCTCCAAGTCCGGTTTCATTTATTTGAGTTATCATCCAAGTTATGATAGTCTCTTTTCAAGTTTTATCTCCCGAATGGGATAAATACTTTTCGATTCCGCCAAGTCCGGTTTCGTTTGTTTGAGTTATCATCCAAGTTATGATAGTCAATTTTCATATTTTATCTCCTTAGAGGGATAAATATTTTTCGATTCCGCCAAGTCCGGTTTCATTTGTTTGAGTTATCATCCAAGTTATGAAAGTCTTTTTTCAAGTTATATCTCCCAAGTGGGATAAATACCTTTCGATTCCGCCAAGTCTGGTTTCGTTTGATTGAGTTATCATCAAAGTTATGATAGTCTATTTTCAAGTTATCTTCCAAGTGAGATAAATACTTTTCGATTCTGCCAAATCCGGTTTTGTTTGTTTGAGATATCATTCATGTTATGGTAGTCTCTTTTTCAAGTTTTATCTCCCAAGTGGGATAAATACTTTTCGATTCCGCCAAGTCAAGTTTCGTTTGTTTGAGTTATCATCAAAGTTATGATAGTCTCTTTTCATGTTTTATTTCCCAAGTGGGATAAATACTTTTCGATTCCGCCAAGTCCGGTTTCGTTTGTTTGAGTTATCATTCAAGTTATGGTAGTCTCTTTTTCAAGTTTTATCTCCCAAGTGGGATAATTACTTTTTGATTTCGCCAATTTTGGTTTTTTTTGTTTGAGTTATCATTCATGTTATGATAGCCTCTTTCTATATTTTATCTCCCAAGTGGGATAAATACTTTTCGATTCTGCCAAGTCCAGTTTCGTCTTTTTGGGTTATCATCCAAGTTATGATAGTCTCTTTTCAAGTTTTATCTCCCAAGTTGGATAAATAGTTTTCGATTCCGTCAAGTCCGGTTTCAGTTGTTAGAGTTTTCATCCAAGTTATGATAGTCTCTTTTCAAGTTTTATCTCCCAAGTGGGATAAAATATTTTCGATTTCGCCAAGTACGGTTTCGTTTGTTTGAGTTATCATCCATGTTATGGTAGTCTCTTTCTAGGTTTTATCTCCCAAGTGGTATAAGTACTTTTTGATTCCGCCAAGTCCAGTTAAGTTTTTTTGGGTTATCATCCAAATTATGATAGTCTCTTTTCAAATTTTATCTCACAAGTGGGATAACTATTTTTCGATTCCGCCAAGTCCGGTTTCGTTTGTTTGAGTTATCACCCAAAGTATGATAGTCTCTTTTCAAGTTATCTCCGAAGTGGGCTAAATAATTTTCGATTCTGCCTAGTCCGGTTTCGTTTATTTGAGTTATCATCCAAGTTATGATAGTCTCTTTTCAAGTTTTATCTCCCAAATTGGATAAATACTTTTCGATTCTACCAAGTCTGGTTTCGTTTGTTTGAGTTATCATCCAAGTTATGATAGTCTCTTTTCAAGTTTTATCTCCCAAGTGGGATAAATACTTTTCGATTCCGCCATGTCCGGTTTCGTTTGTTTGAGTTATCATCCAAGTTATGATAGTCTCTTTTCAAGTTTTATCTCCCAAGTGGGAAAAATACTTTTCTATTTCGCCAAGTACGGTTTCGTTTGTTTGAGTTATCATCCAAGTTATGGTAGTCTCATTTTCAAGTTTTATCTCCCAAGTGGGATATTTAATTTTTGATTTTTCCAATTTCGGTTTCGTTTGTTTGAGTTATCATCCATATTATGATAACCTCTTTCCATGTTTTATCTCCCAAGTGGGATAAATACCTTTCGATTCCGCCAAGTCCGGTTTTGTTTTTTTGGGTTATCATCCAAGTTATGATAGTCTCTTTTCAAGTTTTATCTCCCAAGTGGGATAAATACTTTTGGATTCCGTCATGTCCGGTTTCATTTGTATGAGTTATCACCCAAGGTATGATAGTTTCTTTTCAAGTTATCTCACAAATGGGATAAATAATTTTCGATTCCTCCAAGTCCAGTTTCATTTATTTGAGTTATCATCCAAGTTATGATAGTCTCTTTTCAAGTTTTATCTCCCGAATGGGATAAATACTTTTCGATTCCGCCAAGTCCGGTTTCGTTTGTTTGAGTTATCATCCAAGTTATGATAGTCAATTTTCATGTTTTATCTCCTTAGAGGGATAAATATTTTTCGATTCCGCCAAGTCCGGTTTCATTTGTTTGAGTTATCATCCAAGTTATGAAAGTCTTTTTTCAAGTTATATCTCCCAAGTGGGATAAATACTTTTCGATTCCGCCAAATCTGGTTTCGTTTGATTGAGTTATCATCCAAGTTATGATAGTCTATTTTCAAGTTATCTTCCAAGTGAGATAAATACTTTTCGATTCCGCCAAGTCCGGTTTTGTTTGTTTGAGATATCATTCATGTTATGGTGGTCTCTTTTTCAAGTTTTATCTCCCAAGTGGGATAAATACTTTTCGATTCCGCCAAGTCAAGTTTCGTTTGTTTGAGTTATCATCCAAGTTATGATAGTCTCTTTTCATGTTTTATCTCCCAAGTGGGATAAATACTTTTCGATTCCGCCAAGTCCGGTTTCGTTTGTTTGAGTTATCATTCATGTTATGGTAGTCTCTTTTTCAAGTTTAATTCCCAAGTGGGATAATTACTTTTTGATTTCACCAATTTTGGTTTTTTTTGTTTGAGTTATCATTCATGTTATGATAGCCTCTTTCTATATTTTATCTCCCAAGTGGGATAAATACTTTTCGATTCCGCCAAGTCCGGTTTCGTCTTTTTGGGTTATCATCCAAGTTATGATAGTGTCTTTTCAAGTTTTATCTCCCAAGTTGGATAAATAGTTTTCGATTCCGTCAAGTCCGGTTTCAGTTGTTTGAGTTTTCATCCAAGTTATGATAGTCTGTTTTCAAGTTTTATCTCCCAAGTGGGATAAAATATTTTCGATTTCGCCAAGTACGGTTTCGTTTGTTTGAGTTATCATCCAAGTTATGGTAGTCTCTTTCTAGGTTTTATCTCCCAAGTGGTATAAGTACTTTTTGATTCCGCCAAGTCCAGTTAAGTTTTTTTGGGTTATCATCCAAATTATGATAGTCTCTTTTCAAATTTTATCTCACAAGTGGGATAACTATTTTTCGATTCGCCAAGTCCGGTTTCGTTTGTTTGAGTTATCACGCAAAGTATGATAGTCTCTTTTCAAGTTATCTCCGAAGTGGGCTAAATAATTTTCGATTCTGCCTAGTCCGGTTTCGTTTATTTGAGTTATCATCCAAGTTATGATAGTCTCTTTTCAAGTTTTATCTCCCAAATTGGATAAATACTTTTCGATTCTACCAAGTCTGGTTTCGTTTGTTTGAGTTATCATCCAAGTTATGATAGTCTCTTTTCAAGTTTTATCTCCCAAGTGGGATAAATACTTTTCGATTCCGCCATGTCCGGTTTCGTTTGTTTGAGTTATCATCCAAGTTATGATAGTCTCTTTTCAAGTTTTATCTCCCAAGTGGGAAAAATACTTTTCTATTTCGCCAAGTACGGTTTCGTTTGTTTGAGTTATCATCCAAGTTATGGTAGTCTCATTTTCAAGTTTTATCTCCCAACTGGGATATTTAATTTTTGATTTTTCCAATTTCGGTTTCGTTTGTTTGAGTTATCATCCATATTATGATAACCTCTTTCCATGTTTTATCTCCCAAGTGGGATAAATACCTTTCGATTCCGCCAAGTCCGGTTTTGTTTTTTTGGGTTATCATCCAAGTTATGATAGTCTCTTTTCAAGTTTTATCTCCCAAGTGGGATAAATACTTTTGGATTCCGTCATGTCCGGTTTCATTTGTATGAGTTATCACCCAAGGTATGATAGTTTCTTTTCAAGTTATCTCACAAATGGGATAAATAATTTTCGATTCCTCCAAGTCCAGTTTCATTTATTTGAGTTATCATCCAAGTTATGATAGTCTCTTTTCAAGTTTTATCTCCCGAATGGGATAAATACTTTTCGATTCCGCCAATCCGGTTTCGTTTGTTTGAGTTATCATCCAAGTTATGATAGTCAATTTTCATGTTTTATCTCCTTAGAGGGATAAATATTTTTCGATTCCGCCAAGTCCGGTTTCATTTGTTTGAGTTATCATCCAAGTTATGAAAGTCTTTTTTCAAGTTATATCTCCCAAGTGGGATAAATACTTTTCGATTCCGCCAAATCTGGTTTCGTTTGATTGAGTTATCATCCAAGTTATGATAGTATATTTTCAAGTTATCTTCCAAGTGAGATAAATACTTTTCGATTCCGCCAAGTCCGATTTTGTTTGTTTGAGATATCATTCATGTTATGGTAGTCTCTTTTTCAAGTTTTATCTCCTAAGTGGGATAAATACTTTTCGATTCCGCCAAGTCAAGTTTCGTTTGTTTGAGTTATCATCCAAGTTATGATTGTCTCTTTTCATGTTTTATCTCCCAAGTGGGATAAATAATTTTCGATTCCGCCAAGTCCGGTTTCGTTTGTTTGAGTTATCATTCAAGTTATGGTAGTCTCTTTTTCAAGTTTTATCTCCCAAGTGGGATAATTACTTTTTGATTTCGCCAATTTTGGTTTTTTTTGTTTGAGTTATCATTCATGTTATGATAGCCTCTTTCTATATTTTATCTCCCAAGTGGGATAAATACTTTTCGATTCCGCCAAGTCCGGTTTCGTCTTTTTGGGTTATCATCCAAGTTATGATAGTCTCTTTTCAAGTTTTATCTCCCAAGTTGGATAAATAGTTTTCGATTCCGTCATGTCCGGTTTCAGTTGTTAGAGTTTTCATCCAAGTTATGATAGTCTCTTTTCAAGTTTTATCTCCCAAGTGGGATTAAATATTTTCGATTTCGCCAAGTACGGTTTCGTTTGTTTGAGTTATCATCCAAGTTATGGTAGTCTCTTTCTAGGTTTTATCTCCCAAGTGGTATAAATACTTTTTGATTCCGCCAAGTCCAGTTAAGTTTTTTTGGGTTATCATCCAAATTATGATAGTCTCTTTTCAAATTTTATCTCACAAGTGGGATAACTATTTTTCGATTCCGCCAAGTCCGGTTTCGTTTGTTTGAGTTATCACCCATAGTATGATAGTCTCTTTTCAAGTTATCTCCTAAGTGGGATAAATAATTTTCGATTCTGCCAAGTCCGGGTTCGTTTATTTGAGTTATCATCCAAGTTATGATAGTCTCTTTTCAAGTTTTATCTCCCAAATGGGATAAATACTTTTCGATTCTACCAAGTCTGGTTTCGTTTGTTTGAGTTATCATCCAAGTTATGATAGTCTCTTTTCAAGTTTTATCTCCCAAGTGGGATAAATACTTTTCGATTCCGCCATGTCCAATTTCGTTTGTTTGAGTTATCATCCAAGTTATGGTAGTCTCTTTTCAAGTTTTATCTCCCAAGTGGGATAATTACTTTTTGATTTCGCCAAGTACGGTTTCGTTTGTTTGAGTTATCATCCAAGTTATGGTAGTCTCATTTTCAAGTTTTATCTCCCAAGTGGGATATTTAATTTTTTATTTTTCCAATTTCGGTTTCGTTTGTTTGAGTTATCATCCATATTATGATAACCTCTTTCCATGTTTTATCTCCCAAGTGGGATAAATACCTTTCGATTCCGCCAAGTCCGGTTTTGTTTTTTTGGGTTATCATCCAAGTTATGATAGTCTCTTTTCAAGTTTTATCTCCCAAGTGGGATAAATACTTTTTGATTCCGTCATGTCCGGTTTCATTTGTATGAGTTATCACCCAAGGTATGATAGTTTCTTTTCAAGTTATCTCACAAATGGGATAAATAATTTTCGATTCCTCCAAGTCCGGTTTCATTTATTTGAGTTATCATCCAAGTTATGATAGTCTCTTTTCAAGTTTTATCTCCCGAAAGGGATAAATACTTTTCGATTCCGCCAAGTCCGGTTTCGTTTGTTTGAGTTATCATCCAAGTTATGATAGTCAATTTTCATGTTTTATCTCCTTAGAGGGATAAATATTTTTCGATTCCGCCAAGTCCGGTTTCATTTGTTTGAGTTATCATCCAAGTTATGAAAGTCTTTTTTCAAGTTATATCTCCCAAGTGGGATAAATACTTTTCGATTCCGCCAAGTCTGGTTTCGTTTGATTGAGTTATCATCCAAGTTATGATAGTCTATTTTCAAGTTATCTTCCAAGTGAGATAAATACTTTTCGATTCCGCCAAGTGTGGTTTTGTTTGTTTGAGATATCATTCATGTTATGGTAGTCTCTTTTTCAAGTTTTATCTCCCAAGTGGGATAAATACTTTTCGATTCCGCCAAGTCAAGTTTCGTTTGTTTGAGTTATCATCCAAGTTATGATAGTCTCTTTTCATGTTTTATCTCCCAAGTGGGATAAATACTTTTCGATTCCGCCAAGTCCGGTTTCGTTTGTTTGAGTTATCATTCAAGTTATGGTAGTCTCTTTTTCAAGTTTTATCTCCCAAGTGGGATAATTACTTTTTGATTTCGCCAATTTTGGTTTTTTTTGTTTGAGTTATCATTCATGTTATGATAGCCTCTTTCTATATTTTATCTCCCAAGTGGGATAAATACTTTTCGATTCCGCCAAGTCCGGTTTCGTCTTTTTGGGTTATCATCCAAGTTATGATAGTGTCTTTTCAAGTTTTATCTCCCAAGTTGGATAAATAGTTTTCGATTCCGTCATGTCCGGTTTCAGTTGTTTGAGTTTTCATCCAAGTTATGATAGTCTCTTTTCAAGTTTTATCTCCCAAGTGGGATTAAATATTTTCGATTTCGCCAAGTACGGTTTCGTTTGTTTGAGTTATCATCCAAGTTATGGTAGTCTCTTTCTAGGTTTTATCTCCCAAGTGGTATAAATACTTTTTGATTCCGCCAAGTCCAGTTAAGTTTTTTTGGGTTATCATCCAAATTATGATAGTCTCTTTTCAAATTTTATCTCACAAGTGGGATAACTATTTTTCGATTCCGCCAAGTCCGGTTTCGTTTGTTTGAGTTATCACCCATAATATGATAGTCTCTTTTCAAGTTATCTCCGAAGTGGGATAAATAATTTTCGATTCTGCCAAGTCCGGGTTCGTTTATTTGAGTTATCATCCAAGTTATGATAGTCTCTTTTCAAGTTTTATCTCCCAAATGGGATAAATACTTTTCGATTCTACCAAGTCTGGTTTCGTTTGTTTGAGTTATCATCCAAGTTATGATAGTCTCTTTTCAAGTTTTATCTCCCAAGTGGGATAAATACTTTTCGATTCCGCCATGTCCAATTTCGTTTGTTTGTGTTATCATCCAAGTTATGATAGTCTCTTTTCAAGTTTTATCTCCCAAGTGGGAAAAATACTTTTCTATTTCGCCAAGTACGGTTTCGTTTGTTTGAGTTATCATCCAAGTTATGGTAGTCTCATTTTCAAGTTTTATCTCCCAAGTGGGATATTTAATTTTTTATTTTTCCAATTTCGGTTTCGTTTGTTTGAGTTATCATCCATATTATGATAACCTCTTTCCATGTTTTATCTCCCAAGTGGGATAAATACCTTTCGATTCCGCCAAGTCCGGTTTTGTTTTTTTGGGTTATCATCCAAGTTATGATAGTCTCTTTTCAAGTTTTATCTCCCAAGTGGGATAAATACTTTTTGATTCCGTCATGTCCGGTTTCATTTGTATGAGTTATCACCCAAGGTATGATAGTTTCTTTTCAAGTTATCTCACAAATGGGATAAATAATTTTCGATTCCTCCAAGTCCGGTTTCATTTATTTGAGTTATCATCCAAGTTATGATAGTCTCTTTTCAAGTTTTATCTCCCGAAAGGGATAAATACTTTTCGATTCCGCCAAGTCCGGTTTCGTTTGTTTGAGTTATCATCCAAGTTATGATAGTCAATTTTCATGTTTTATCTCCTTAGAGGGATAAATATTTTTCGATTCCGCCAAGTCCGGTTTCATTTGTTTGAGTTATCATCCAAGTTATGAAAGTCTTTTTTCAAGTTATATCTCCCAAGTGGGATAAATACTTTTCGATTCCGCCAAGTCTGGTTTCGTTTGATTGAGTTATCATCCAAGTTATGATAGTCTATTTTCAAGTTATCTTCCAAGTGAGATAAATACTTTTCGATTCCGCCAAGTGTGGTTTTGTTTGTTTGAGATATCATTCATGTTATGGTAGTCTCTTTTTCAAGTTTTATCTCCCAAGTGGGATAAATACTTTTCGATTCCGCCAAGTCAAGTTTCGTTTGTTTGAGTTATCATCCAAGTTATGATAGTCTCTTTTCATGTTTTATCTCCCAAGTGGGATAAATACTTTTCGATTCCGCCAAGTCCGGTTTCGTTTGTTTGAGTTATCATTCAAGTTATGGTAGTCTCTTTTTCAAGTTTTATCTCCCAAGTGGGATAATTACTTTTTGATTTCGCCAATTTTGGTTTTTTTTGTTTGAGTTATCATTCATGTTATGATAGCCTCTTTCTATATTTTATCTCCCAAGTGGGATAAATACTTTTCGATTCCGCCAAGTCCGGTTTCGTCTTTTTGGGTTATCATCCAAGTTATGATAGTGTCTTTTCAAGTTTTATCTCCCAAGTTGGATAAATAGTTTTCGATTCCGTCATGTCCGGTTTCAGTTGTTTGAGTTTTCATCCAAGTTATGATAGTCTCTTTTCAAGTTTTATCTCCCAAGTGGGATTAAATATTTTCGATTTCGCCAAGTACGGTTTCGTTTGTTTGAGTTATCATCCAAGTTATGGTAGTCTCTTTCTAGGTTTTATCTCCCAAGTGGTATAAATACGTTTTGATTCCGCCAAGTCCAGTTAAGTTTTTTTGGGTTATCATCCAAATTATGATAGTCTCTTTTCAAATTTTATCTCACAAGTGGGATAACTATTTTTCGATTCCGCCATGTCCGGTTTCGTTTGTTTGAGTTATCACCCATAGTATGATAGTCTCTTTACAAGTTATCTCCGATATGGGATAAATAATTTTCGATTCTGCCAAGTCCGGTTTTGTTTATTTGAGTCATCATCCAAGTTATGATAGTTTCTTTTCAAGTTTTATCTCCCAAATGGGATAAATACTTTTCGATTCTACCAAGTCTGGTTTCGTTTGTTTGAGTTATCATCCAAGTTATGATAGTCTCTTTTCAAGTTTTATCTCCCAAGTGGGATAAATACTTTTTGATTCCGCCAAGTCCGATTTCGTTTGTTTGAGTTATCATTCAAGTTATGGTAGTCTCTTTTTCAAGTTTTATCTCCCAAGTGGGATAATTACTTTTTGATTTCCCAATTTTGGTTTTTTTTGTTTGAGTTATCATTCATGTTATGATAGCCTCTTTCTATATTTTATCTCCCAAGTGGGATAAATACTTTTCGATTCTGCCATGTCCAATTTCGTCTTTTTGGGTTATCATCCAAGTTATGATAGTCTCTTTTCAAGTTTTATCTCCCAAGTTGGATAAATAGTTTTCGATTCCGTCAAGTCCGGTTTCAGTTGTTAGAGTTTCCATCCAAGTTATGATAGTCTCTTTTCAAGTTTTATCTCCCAAGTGGGATAAAATATTTTCGATTTCGCCAAGTACGGTTTCGTTTGTTTGAGTTATCATCCAAGTTATGGTAGTCTCTTTCTAGGTTTTATCTCCCAAGTGGTATAAATACGTTTTGATTCCGCCAATTCCAGTTAAGTTTTTTTGGGTTATCATCCAAATTATGATAGTCTCTTTTCAAATTTTATCTCACAAGTGGGATGACTATTTTTCGATTCCGCCAAGTCCGGTTTCGTTTGTTTGAGTTATCACCCATAGTATGATAGTCTCTTTTCAAGTTATCTCCAAAGTGGGATAAATAATTTTCGATTCTGCCAAGTCCGGTTTTGTTTATTTGAGTCATCATCCAAGTTATGATAGTCTCTTTTCAAGTTTTATCTCCCAAATGGGATAAATACTTTTCGATTCTACCAAGTCTGGATTTGTTTGTTTGAGTTATCATCCAAGTTATGATAGTCTCTTTTCAAGTTTTATCTCCCAAGTGGGATAAATACTTTTCGATTCCGCCAAGTCCGGTTTCGTTTGTTTGAGTTATCATTCAAGTTATGGTAGTCTCTTTTTCAAGTTTTATCTCCCAAGTGGGATAATTACTTTTTGATTTCGCCAATTTTGGTTTTTTTTGTTTGAGTTATCATTCATGTCATGATAGCCTCTTTCTATATTTTATCTCCCAAGTGGGATAAATACTTTTCGATTCCGCCAAGTCCGGTTTCGTCTTTTTGGGTTATCATCCAAGTTATGATAGTCTCTTTTCAAGTTTTATCTCCCAAGTTGGATAAATAGTTTTCGATTCCGTCAAGTCCGGTTTCAGTTGTTAGAGTTTTCATCCAAGTTATGGTAGTCTCATTTTCAAGTTTTATCTCCCAAGTGGGATATTTAATTTTTGATTTTTCCAATTTCGGTTTCGTTTGTTTGAGTTATCATCCATATTATGATAACCTCTTTCCATGTTTTATCTCCCAAGTGGGATAAATACCTTTCGATTCCGCCAAGTCCGGTTTTGTTTTTTTGGGTTATCATCCAAGTTATGATAGTCTCTTTTCAAGTTTTATCTCCCAAGTGGGATAAATACTTTTGGATTCCGTCATGTCCGGTTTCATTTGTATGAGTTATCACCCAAGGTATGATAGTTTCTTTTCAAGTTATCTCACAAATGGGATAAATAATTTTCGATTCCTCCAAGTCCAGTTTCATTTATTTGAGTTATCATCCAAGTTATGATAGTCTCTTTTCAAGTTTTATCTCCCGAATGGGATAAATACTTTTCGATTCCGCCAAGTCCGGTTTCGTTTGTTTGAGTTATCATTCAAGTTATGATAGTCAATTTTCATGTTTTTTCTCCTTAGAGGGATAAATATTTTTCGATTCCGCCAAGTCCGGTTTCATTTGTTTGAGTTATCATCCAAGTTATGAAAGTCTTTTTTCAAGTTATATCTCCCAAGTGGGATAAATACTTTTCGATTCCTCCAAGTCTGGTTTCGTTTGATTGAGTTATCATCCAAGTTATGATAGTCTATTTTCAAGTTATCTTCCAAGTGAGATAAATACTTTTCGATTCCGCCAAGTCCGATTTTGTTTGTTTGAGTTATCATTCATGTTATGGTAGTCTCTTTTTCAAGTTTTATCTCCCAAGTGGGATAAATACTTTTCGATTCCGCCAAGTCAAGTTTCGTTTGTTTGAGTTATCATCCAAGTTATGATTGTCTCTTTTCATGTTTTATCTCCCAAGTGGGATAAATAATTTTCGATTCCGCCAAGTCCGGTTTCGTTTGTGTGAGTTATCATACAAGTTATGGTAGTCTCTTTTTCAAGTTTTATATCCCAAGTGGGATAATTACTTTTTGATTTCGCCAATTTTGGTTTTTTTTGTTTGAGTTATCATTCATGTTATGATAGCCTCTTTCTATATTTTATCTCCCAAGTGGGATAAATAATTTTCGATTCCGCCAAGTCCGGTTTCGTCTTTTTGGGTTATCATCCAAGTTATGATAGTCTCTTTTCAAGTTTTATCTCCCAAGTTGGATAAATAGTTTTCGATTCCGTCAAGTCCGGTTTCAGTTGTTAGAGTTTTCATCCAAGTTATGATAGTCTCTTTTCAAGTTTTATCTCCCAAGTGGGATAAAATATTTTCGATTTCGCCAAGTACGGTTTCGTTTGTTTGAGTTATCATCCAAGTTATGGTAGTCTCTTTCTAGGTTTTATCTCCCAAGTGGTATAAATACTTTTTGATTCCGCCAAGTCCAGTTAAGTTTTTTTGGGTTATCATCCAAATTATGATAGTCTCTTTTCAAATTTTATCTCACAAGTGGGATAACTATTTTTCGATTCCTCCAAGTCCGGTTTCGTTTGTTTGAGTTATCACCCATAGTATGATAGTCTCTTTTCAAGTTATCTCCGAAGTGGGATAAATAATTTTCGATTCTGCCAAGTCCGGGTTCGTTTATTTGAGTTATCATCCAAGTTATGATAGTCTCTTTTAAGGTTTTATCTCCCAAATGGGATAAATACTTTTCGATTCTACCAAGTCTGGTTTCGTTTGTTTGAGTTATCATCCAAGTTATGATAGTCTCTTTTCAAGTTTTATCTCCCAAGTGGGATAAATACTTTTCGATTCCGCCATGTCCAATTTCGTTTGTTTGAGTTATCATCCAAGTTATGATAGTCTCTTTTCAAGTTTTATCTCCCAAGTGGGAAAAATACTTTTCTATTTCGCCAAGTACGGTTTCGTTTGTTTGAGTTATCATCCAAGTTATGGTAGTCTCATTTTCAAGTTTTATCTCCCAAGTGGGATATTTAATTTTTTATTTTTCCAATTTCGGTTTCGTTTGTTTGAGTTATCATCCATATTATGATAACCTCTTTCCATGTTTTATCTCCCAAGTGGGATAAATACCTTTCGATTCCGCCAAGTCCGGTTTTGTTTTTTTGGGTTATCATCCAAGTTATGATAGTCTCTTTTCAAGTTTTATCTCCCAAGTGGGATAAATACTTTTTGATTTTGTCATGTCCGGTTTCATTTGTATGAGTTATCACCCAAGGTATGATAGTTTCTTTTCAAGTTATCTCACAAATGGGATAAATAATTTTCGATTCCTCCAAGTCCGGTTTCATTTATTTCAGTTATCATTCAAGTTATGATAGTCTCTTTTCAAGTTTTATCTCCCGAATGGGATAAATACTTTTCGATTCCGCCAAGTCCGGTTTCGTTTGTTTGAGTTATCATCCAAGTTATGATAGTCAATTTTCATGTTTTATCTCCTTAGAGGGATAAATATTTTTCGATTCCGCCAAGTCCGGTTTCATTTGTTTGAGTTATCATCCAAGTTATGAAAGTCTTTTTTTAAGTTATATCTCCCAAGTGGGATAAATACTTTTCGATTCCGCCAAGTCTGGTTTCGTTTGATTGAGTTATCATCCAAGTTATGATAGTCTATTTTCAAGTTATCTTCCAAGTGAGATAAATACTTTTCGATTCCGCCAAGTGTGGTTTTGTTTGTTTGAGATATCATTCATGTTATGGTAGTCTCTTTTTCATGTTTTATCTCCCAAGTGGGATAAATACTTTTCGATTCCGCCAAGTCAAGTTTCGTTTGTTTGAGTTATCATCCAAGTTATGATAGTCTCTTTTCATGTTTTATCTCCCAAGTGGGATAAATACTTTTCGATTCCGCCATGTCCAATTTCGTTTGTTTGAGTTACCATCCAAGTTATGATAGTCTCTTTTCAAGTTTTATCTCCCAAGTGGGAAAAATACTTTTCTATTTCGCCAAGTACGGTTTCGTTTGTTTGAGTTATCATCCAAGTTATGGTAGTCTCATTTTCAAGTTTTTTCTCCCAAGTGGGATATTTAATTTTTTATTTTTCCAATTTCGGTTTCGTTTGTTTGAGTTATCATCCATATTATGATAACCTCTTTCCATGTTTTATCTCCCAAGTGGGATAAATACCTTTCAATTCCGCCAAGTCCGGTTTTGTTTTTTTGGGTTATCATCCAAGTTATGATAGTCTCTTTTCAAGTTTTATCTCCCAAGTGGGAAAAATACTTTTTGATTTCGTCATGTCCGGTTTCATTTGTATGAGTTATCACCCAAGGTATGATAGTTTCTTTTCAAGTTATCTCACAAATGGGATAAATAATTTTCGATTCCTCCAAGTCCGGTTTCATTTATTTCAGTTATCATTCAAGTTATGATAGTCTCTTTTCAAGTTTTATCTCCCGAATGGGATAAATACTTTTCGATTCCGCCAAGTCCGGTTTCGTTTGTTTGAGTTATCATCCAAGTTATGATAGTCAATTTTCATGTTTTATCTCCTTAGAGGGATAAATATTTTTCGATTCCGCCAAGTCCGGTTTCATTTGTTTGAGTTATCATCCAAGTTATGAAAGTCTTTTTTCAAGTTATATCTCCCAAGTGGGATAAATACTTTTCGTTTCCGCCAAGTCTGGTTTCGTTTGATTGAGTTATCATCCAAGTTATGATAGTCTATTTTCAAGTTATCTTCCAAGTGAGATAAATACTTTTCGATTCCGCCAAGTCCGATTTTGTTTGTTTGAGTTATCATTCATGTTATGGTAGTCTCTTTTTCAAGTTTTATCTCCCAAGTGGGATAAATACTTTTCGATTCCGCCAAGTCAAGTTTCGTTTGTTTGAGTTATCATCCAAGTTATGATTGTCTCTTTTCATGTTTTATCTCCCAAGTGGGATAAATAATTTTCGATTCCGCCAAGTCCGGTTTCGTTTGTGTGAGTTATCATACAAGTTATGGTAGTCTCTTTTTCAAGTTTTATATCCCAAGTGGGATAATTACTTTTTGATTTCGCCAATTTTGGTTTTTTTTGTTTGAGTTATCATTCATGTTATGATAGCCTCTTTCTATATTTTATCTCCCAAGTGGGATAAATAATTTTCGATTCCGCCAAGTCCGGTTTCGTCTTTTTGGGTTATCATCCAAGTTATGATAGTCTCTTTTCAAGTTTTATCTCCCAAGTTGGATAAATAGTTTTCGATTCCGTCAAGTCCGATTTCAGTTGTTAGAGTTTTCATCCAAGTTATGATAGTCTCTTTTCAAGTTTTATCTCCCAAGTGGGATAAAATATTTTCGATTTCGCCAAGTACGGTTTCGTTTGTTTGAGTTATCATCCAAGTTATGGTAGTCTCTTTCTAGGTTTTATCTCCCAAGTGGTATAAATACTTTTTGATTCCGCCAAGTCCAGTTAAGTTTTTTTGGGTTATCATCCAAATTATGATAGTCTCTTTTCAAATTTTATCTCACAAGTGGGATAACTATTTTTCGATTCCTCCAAGTCCGGTTTCGTTTGTTTGAGTTATCACCCATAGTATGATAGTCTCTTTTCAAGTTATCTCCGAAGTGGGATAAATAATTTTCGATTCTGCCAAGTCCGGGTTCGTTTATTTGAGTTATCATCCAAGTTATGATAGTCTCTTTTAAGGTTTTATCTCCCAAATGGGATAAATACTTTTCGATTCTACCAAGTCTGGTTTCGTTTGTTTGAGTTATCATCCAAGTTATGATAGTCTCTTTTCAAGTTTTATCTCCCAAGTGGGATAAATACTTTTCGATTCCGCCATGTCCAATTTCGTTTGTTTGAGTTATCATCCAAGTTATGATAGTCTCTTTTCAAGTTTTATCTCCCAAGTGGGAAAAATACTTTTCTATTTCGCCAAGTACGGTTTCGTTTGTTTGAGTTATCATCCAAGTTATGGTAGTCTCATTTTCAAGTTTTATCTCCCAAGTGGGATATTTAATTTTTTATTTTTCCAATTTCGGTTTCGTTTGTTTGAGTTATCATCCATATTATGATAACCTCTTTCCATGTTTTATCTCCCAAGTGGGATAAATACCTTTCGATTCCGCCAAGTCCGGTTTTGTTTTTTTGGGTTATCATCCAAGTTATGATAGTCTCTTTTCAAGTTTTATCTCCCAAGTGGGATAAATACTTTTTGATTTCGTCATGTCCGGTTTCATTTGTATGAGTTATCACCCAAGGTATGATAGTTTCTTTTCAAGTTATCTCACAAATGGGATAAATAATTTTCGATTCCTCCAAGTCCGGTTTCATTTATTTCAGTTATCATTCAAGTTATGATAGTCTCTTTTCAAGTTTTATCTCCCGAATGGGATAAATACTTTTCGATTCCGCCAAGTCCGGTTTCGTTTGTTTGAGTTATCATCCAAGTTATGATAGTCAATTTTCATGTTTTATCTCCTTAGAGGGATAAATATTTTTCGATTCCGCCAAGTCCGGTTTCATTTGTTTGAGTTATCATCCAAGTTATGAAAGTATTTTTTTAAGTTATATCTCCCAAGTGGGATAAATACTTTTCGATTCCGCCAAGTCTGGTTTCGTTTGATTGAGTTATCATCCAAGTTATGATAGTCTATTTTCAAGTTATCTTCCAAGTGAGATAAATACTTTTCGATTCCGCCAAGTGTGGTTTTGTTTGTTTGAGATATCATTCATGTTATGGTAGTCTCTTTTTCATGTTTTATCTCCCAAGTGGGATAAATACTTTTCGATTCCGCCAAGTCAAGTTTCGTTTGTTTGAGTTATCATCCAAGTTATGATAGTCTCTTTTCATGTTTTATCTCCCAAGTGGGATAAATACTTTTCGATTCCGCCATGTCCAATTTCGTTTGTTTGAGTTATCATCCAAGTTATGATAGTCTCTTTTCAAGTTTTATCTCCCAAGTGGGAAAAATACTTTTCTATTTCGCCAAGTACGGTTTCGTTTGTTTGAGTTATCATCCAAGTTATGGTAGTCTCATTTTCAAGTTTTTTCTCCCAAGTGGGATATTTAATTTTTTATTTTTCCAATTTCGGTTTCGTTTGTTTGAGTTATCATCCATATTATGATAACCTCTTTCCATGTTTTATCTCCCAAGTGGGATAAATACCTTTCAATTCCGCCAAGTCCGGTTTTGTTTTTTTGGGTTATCATCCAAGTTATGATAGTCTCTTTTCAAGTTTTATCTCCCAAGTGGGAAAAATACTTTTTGATTTCGTCATGTCCGGTTTCATTTGTATGAGTTATCACCCAAGGTATGATAGTTTCTTTTCAAGTTATCTCACAAATGGGATAAATAATTTTCGATTCCTCCAAGTCCGGTTTCATTTATTTCAGTTATCATTCAAGTTATGATAGTCTCTTTTCAAGTTTTATCTCCCGAATGGGATAAATACTTTTCGATTCCGCCAAGTCCGGTTTCGTTTGTTTGAGTTATCATCCAAGTTATGATAGTCAATTTTCATGTTTTATCTCCTTAGAGGGATAAATATTTTTCGATTCCGCCAAGTCCGGTTTCATTTGTTTGAGTTATCATCCAAGTTATGAAAGTCTTTTTTCAAGTTATATCTCCCAAGTGGGATAAATACTTTTCGTTTCCGCCAAGTCTGGTTTCGTTTGATTGAGTTATCATCCAAGTTATGATAGTCTATTTTCAAGTTATCTTCCAAGTGAGATAAATACTTTTCGATTCCGCCAAGTCCGATTTTGTTTGTTTGAGTTATCATTCATGTTATGGTAGTCTCTTTTTCAAGTTTTATCTCCCAAGTGGGATAAATACTTTTCGATTCCGCCAAGTCAAGTTTCGTTTGTTTGAGTTATCATCCAAGTTATGATTGTCTCTTTTCATGTTTTATCTCCCAAGTGGGATAAATAATTTTCGATTCCGCCAAGTCCGGTTTCGTTTGTGTGAGTTATCATACAAGTTATGGTAGTCTCTTTTTCAAGTTTTATATCCCAAGTGGGATAATTACTTTTTGATTTCGCCAATTTTGGTTTTTTTTGTTTGAGTTATCATTCATGTTATGATAGCCTCTTTCTATATTTTATCTCCCAAGTGGGATAAATAATTTTCGATTCCGCCAAGTCCGGTTTCGTCTTTTTGGGTTATCATCCAAGTTATGATAGTCTCTTTTCAAGTTTTATCTCCCAAGTTGGATAAATAGTTTTCGATTCCGTCAAGTCCGGTTTCAGTTGTTAGAGTTTTCATCCAAGTTATGATAGTCTCTTTTCAAGTTTTATCTCCCAAGTGGGATAAAATATTTTCGATTTCGCCAAGTACGGTTTCGTTTGTTTGAGTTATCATCCAAGTTATGGTAGTCTCTTTCTAGGTTTTATCTCCCAAGTGGTATAAATACTTTTTGATTCCGCCAAGTCCAGTTAAGTTTTTTTGGGTTATCATCCAAATTATGATAGTCTCTTTTCAAATTTTATCTCACAAGTGGGATAACTATTTTTCGATTCCTCCAAGTCCGGTTTCGTTTGTTTGAGTTATCACCCATAGTATGATAGTCTCTTTTCAAGTTATCTCCGAAGTGGGATAAATAATTTTCGATTCTGCCAAGTCCGGGTTCGTTTATTTGAGTTATCATCCAAGTTATGATAGTCTCTTTTCAAGTTTTATCTCCCAAATGGGATAAATACTTTTTGATTCTACCAAGTCTGGTTTCGTTTGTTTGAGTTATCATCCAAGTTATGATAGTCTCTTTTCAAGTTTTATCTCCCAAGTGGGATAAATACTTTTCGATTCCGCCATGTCCAATTTCGTTTGTTTGAGTTATCATCCAAGTTATGATAGTCTCTTTTCAAGTTTTATCTCCCAAGTGGGAAAAATACTTTTCTATTTCGCCAAGTACGGTTTCGTTTGTTTGAGTTATCATCCAAGTTATGGTAGTCTCATTTTCAAGTTTTATCTCCCAAGTGGGATATTTAATTTTTTATTTTTCCAATTTCGGTTTCGTTTGTTTGAGTTATCATCCATATTATGATAACCTCTTTCCATGTTTTATCTCCCAAGTGGGATAAATACCTTTCGATTCCGCCAAGTCCGGTTTTGTTTTTTTGGGTTATCATCCAAGTTATGATAGTCTCTTTTCAAGTTTTATCTCCCAAGTGGGATAAATACTTTTTGATTTCGTCATGTCCGGTTTCATTTGTATGAGTTATCACCCAAGGTATGATAGTTTCTTTTCAAGTTATCTCACAAATGGGATAAATAATTTTCGATTCCTCCAAGTCCGGTTTCATTTATTTCAGTTATCATTCAAGTTATGATAGTCTCTTTTCAAGTTTTATCTCCCGAATGGGATAAATACTTTTCGATTCCGCCAAGTCCGGTTTCGTTTGTTTGAGTTATCATCCAAGTTATGATAGTCAATTTTCATGTTTTATCTCCTTAGAGGGATAAATATTTTTCGATTCCGCCAAGTCCGGTTTCATTTGTTTGAGTTATCATCCAAGTTATGAAAGTCTTTTTTCAAGTTATATCTCCCAAGTGGGATAAATACTTTTCGATTCCGCCAAGTCTGGTTTCGTTTGATTGAGTTATCATCCAAGTTATGATAGTCTATTTTCAAGTTATCTTCCAAGTGAGATAAATACTTTTCGATTCCGCCAAGTGTGGTTTTGTTTGTTTGAGATATCATTCATGTTATGGTAGTCTCTTTTTCAAGTTTTATCTCCCAAGTGGGATAAATACTTTTCGATTCCGCCAAGTCAAGTTTCGTTTGTTTGAGTTATCATCCAAGTTATGATAGTCTCTTTTCATGTTTTATCTCCCAAGTGGGATAAATACTTTTCGATTCCGCCATGTCCAATTTCGTTTGTTTGAGTTATCATCCAAGTTATGATAGTCTCTTTTCAAGTTTTATCTCCCAAGTGGGAAAAATACTTTTCTATTTCGCCAAGTACGGTTTCGTTTGTTTGAGTTATCATCCAAGTTATGGTAGTCTCATTTTCAAGTTTTTTCTCCCAAGTGGGATATTTAATTTTTTATTTTTCCAATTTCGGTTTCGTTTGTTTGAGTTATCATCCATATTATGATAACCTCTTTCCATGTTTTATCGCCCAAGTGGGATAAATACCTTTCAATTCCGCCAAGTCCGGTTTTGTTTTTTTGGGTTATCATCCAAGTTATGATAGTCTCTTTTCAAGTTTTATCTCCCAAGTGGGAAAAATACTTTTTGATTTCGTCATGTCCGGTTTCATTTGTATGAGTTATCACCCAAGGTATGATAGTTTCTTTTCAAGTTATCTCACAAATGGGATAAATAATTTTCGATTCCTCCAAGTCCGGTTTCATTTATTTCAGTTATCATTCAAGTTATGATAGTCTCTTTTCAAGTTTTATCTCCCGAATGGGATAAATACTTTTCGATTCCGCCAAGTCCGGTTTCGTTTGTTTGAGTTATCATCCAAGTTATGATAGTCAATTTTCATGTTTTATCTCCTTAGAGGGATAAATATTTTTCGATTCCGCCAAGTCCGGTTTCATTTGTTTGAGTTATCATCCAAGTTATGAAAGTCTTTTTTCAAGTTATATCTCCCAAGTGGGATAAATACTTTTCGTTTCCGCCAAGTCTGGTTTCGTTTGATTGAGTTATCATCCAAGTTATGATAGTCTATTTTCAAGTTATCTTCCAAGTGAGATAAATACTTTTCGATTCCGCCAAGTGTGGTTTTGTTTGTTTGAGATATCATTCATGTTATGGTAGTCTCTTTTTCAAGTTTTATCTCCCAAGTGGGATAAATACTTTTCGATTCCGCCAAGTCAAGTTTCGTTTGTTTGAGTTATCATCCAAGTTATGATAGTCTCTTTTCATGTTTTATCTCCCAAGTGGGATAAATACTTTTCGATTCCGCCAAGTCCGGTTTCGTTTGTTTGAGTTATCATTCAAGTTATGGTAGTCTCTTTTTCAAGTTTTATCTCCCAAGTGGGATAATTTAATTTTTGATTTCGCCAATTTTGGTTTTTTTTGTTTGAGTTATCATTCATGTTATGATAGCCTCTTTCTATATTTTATCTCCCAAGTGGGATAAATACTTTTCGATTCCGCCAAGTCCGGTTTCGTCTTTTTGGGTTATCATCCAAGTTATGATAGTGTCTTTTAAAGTTTTATCTCCCAAGTTGGATAAATAGTTTTCGATTCCGTCATGTCCGGTTTCAGTTGTTTGAGTTTTCATCCAAGTTATGATAGTGTCTTTTCAAGTTTTATCTCCCAAGTGGGATAAAATATTTTCGATTTCGCCATGTACGGTTTCGTTTGTTTGAGTTATCATCCAAGTTATGGTAGTCTCTTTCTAGGTTTTATCTCCCAAGTGGTATAAATACGTTTTGATTCCGCCAAGTCCAGTTACGTTTTTTTGGGTTATCATCCAAATTATGATAGTCTCTTTTCAAATTTTATCTCACAAGTGGGATAACTATTTTTCGATTCCGCCAAGTCCGGTTTCGTTTGTTTGAGTTATCACCCATAGTATGATAGTCTCTTTACAAGTTATCTCCGAAGTGGGATAAATAATTTTCGATTCTGCCAAGTCCGGTTTTGTTTATTTGAGTCATCATCCAAGTTATGATAGTCTCTTTTCAAGTTTTATCTCCCAAATGGGATAAATAATTTTCGATTCTACCAAGTCTGGTTTCGTTTGTTTGAGTTATCATCCAAGTTATGATAGTCTCTTTTCAAGTTTTATCTCCCAAGTGGGATAAATACTTTTTGATTCCGCCAAGTCCGGTTTCGTTTGTTTGAGTTATCATTCAAGTTATGGTAGTCTCTTTTTCAAGTTTTATCTCCCAAGTGGGATAAATACTTTTCGATTCCGCCAAGTCAAGTTTCGTTTGTTTGAGTTATCATCCAAGTTATGATAGTCTCTTTTCATGTTTTATCTCCCAAGTGGGATAAATACTTTTCGATTCCGCCATGTCCAATTTCGTTTGTTTGAGTTATCATCCAAGTTATGATAGTCTCTTTTCAAGTTTTATCTCCCAAGTGGGAAAAATACTTTTCTATTTTGCCAAGTACGGTTTCGTTTGTTTGAGTTATCATCCAAGTTATGGTAGTCTCATTTTCAAGTTTTATCTCCCAAGTGGGATATTTAATTTTTTATTTTTCCAATTTCGGTTTCGTTTGTTTGAGTTATCATCCATATTATGATAACCTCTTTCCATGTTTTATCTCCCAAGTGGGATAAATACCTTTCAATTCCGCCAAGTCCGGTTTTGTTTTTTTGGGTTATCATCCAAGTTATGATAGTCTCTTTTCAAGTTTTATCTCCCAAGTGGGAAAAATACTTTTTGATTTCGTCATGTCCGGTTTCATTTGTATGAGTTATCACCCAAGGTATGATAGTTTCTTTTCAAGTTATCTCACAAATGGGATAAATAATTTTCGATTCCTCCAAGTCCGGTTTCATTTATTTCAGTTATCATTCAAGTTATGATAGTCTCTTTTCAAGTTTTATCTCCCGAATGGGATAAATACTTTTCGATTCCGCCAAGTCCGGTTTCGTTTGTTTGAGTTATCATCCAAGTTATGATAGTCAATTTTCATGTTTTATCTCCTTAGAGGGATAAATATTTTTCGATTCCGCCAAGTCCGGTTTCATTTGTTTGAGTTATCATCCAAGTTATGAAAGTCTTTTTTCAAGTTATATCTCCCAAGTGGGATAAATACTTTTCGTTTCCGCCAAGTCTGGTTTCGTTTGATTGAGTTATCATCCAAGTTATGATAGTCTATTTTCAAGTTATCTTCCAAGTGAGATAAATACTTTTCGATTCCGCCAAGTGTGGTTTTGTTTGTTTGAGATATCATTCATGTTATGGTAGTCTCTTTTTCAAGTTTTATCTCCCAAGTGGGATAAATACTTTTCGATTCCGCCAAGTCAAGTTTCGTTTGTTTGAGTTATCATCCAAGTTATGATAGTCTCTTTTCATGTTTTATCTCCCAAGTGGGATAAATACTTTTCGATTCCGCCAAGTCCGGTTTCGTTTGTTTGAGTTATCATTCAAGTTATGGTAGTCTCTTTTTCAAGTTTTATCTCCCAAGTGGGATAATTTAATTTTTGATTTCGCCAATTTTGGTTTTTTTTGTTTGAGTTATCATTCATGTTATGATAGCCTCTTTCTATATTTTATCTCCCAAGTGGGATAAATACTTTTCGATTCCGCCAAGTCCGGTTTCGTCTTTTTGGGTTATCATCCAAGTTATGATAGTGTCTTTTAAAGTTTTATCTCCCAAGTTGGATAAATAGTTTTCGATTCCGTCATGTCCGGTTTCAGTTGTTTGAGTTTTCATCCAAGTTATGATAGTCTCTTTTCAAGTTTTATCTCCCAAGTGGGATAAAATATTTTCGATTTCGCCAAGTACGGTTTCGTTTGTTTGAGTTATCATCCAAGTTATGGTAGTCTCTTTCTAGGTTTTATCTCCCAAGTGGTATAAATACGTTTTGATTCCGCCAAGTCCAGTTACGTTTTTTTGGGTTATCATCCAAATTATGATAGTCTCTTTTCAAATTTTATCTCACAAGTGGGATAACTATTTTTCGATTCCGCCAAGTCCGGTTTCGTTTGTTTGAGTTATCACCCATAGTATGATAGTCTCTTTACAAGTTATCTCCGAAGTGGGATAAATAATTTTCGATTCTGCCAAGTCCGGTTTTGTTTATTTGAGTCATCATCCAAGTTATGATAGTCTCTTTTCAAGTTTTATCTCCCAAATGGGATAAATACTTATCGATTCTACCAAGTCTGGTTTCGTTTGTTTGAGTTATCATCCAAGTTATGATAGTCTCTTTTCAAGTTTTATCTCCCAAGTGGGATAAATACTTTTTGATTCCGCCAAGTCCGGTTTCGTTTGTTTGAGTTATCATTCAAGTTATGGTAGTCTCTTTTTCAAGTTTTATCTCCCAAGTGGGATAATTACATTTTGATTTCGCCAATTTTGATTTTTTTTGTTTGAGTTATCATTTATGTTATGATAGCCTCTTTCTTTATTTTATCTCCCAAGTGGGATAAATACTTTTCGTTTCTGCCATGTCCAATTTCGTCTTTTTGGGTTATCATCCAAGTTATGATAGTCTCTTTTCATGTTTTATCTCCCAAGTTGGATAAATAGTTTTCGATTCCGTCAAGTCCGGTTTCAGTTGTTAGAGTTTCCATCCAAGTTATGATAGTCTATTTTCAAGTTTTATCTCCCAAGTGGGATAAAATATTTTCGATTTCGCCAAGTACGGTTTCGTTTGTTTGAGTTATCATCCAAGTTATGGTAGTCTCTTTCTAGGTTTTATCTCCCAAGTGGTATAAATACGTTTTGATTCCGCCAATTCCAGTTAAGTTTTTTTGGGTTATCATCCAAATTATGATAGTCTCTTTTCAACTTTTATCTCACAAGTGGGATGACTATTTTTCGATTCCGCCAAGTCCGGTTTCGTTTGTTTGAGTTATCACCCATAGTATGATAGTCTCTTTTCAAGTTATCTTCAAAGTGGGATAAATAATTTTCGATTCTGCCAAGTCCGGTTTTGTTTATTTGAGTCATCATCCAAGTTATGATAGTCTCTTTTCAAGTTTTATCTCCCAAATGGGATAAATACTTTTCGATTCTACCAAGTCTGGTTTCGTTTGTTTGAGTTATCATCCAAGTTATGATAGTCTCTTTCAAGTTTTATCTCCCAAGTGGGATAAATACTTTTCGATTCCGCCAAGTCCGGTTTCGTTTGTTTGAGTTATCATTCAAGTTATGGTAGTCTCTTTTTCAAGTTTTATCTCCCAAGTGGGATAATTACTTTTTGATTTCGCCAATTTTGGTTTTTTTTGTTTGAGTTATCATTCATGTTATGATAGCCTCTTTCTATATTTTATCTCCCAAGTGGGATAAATACTTTTCGATTCCGCCAAGTCCGGTTTCGTCTTTTTGGGTTATCATCCAAGTTATGATAGTCTCTTTTCAAGTTTTATCTCCCAAGTTGGATAAATAGTTTTCGATTCCGTCAAGTCCGGTTTCAGTTGTTAGAGTTTTCATCCAAGTTATGATAGTCTCTTTTCAAGTTTTATCTCCCAAGTGGGATAAAATATTTTCGATTTCGCCAAGTACGGTTTCGTTTGTTTGAGTTATCATCCAAGTTATGGTAGTCTCTTTCTAGGTTTTATCTCCCAAGTGGTATAAATACTTTTTGATTCCGCCAAGTCTAGTTAAGTTTTTTTGGGTTATCATCCAAATTATGATAGTCTCTTTTCAAATTTTATATCACAAGTGGGATAACTATTTTTCGATTCCGCCAAGTCCGGTTTCGTTTGTTTGAGTTATCACCCATAGTATGATAGTCTCTTTTCAAGTTATCTCCGAAGTGGGATAAATAATTTTCGATTCTGCCAAGTCCGGGTTCGTTTATTTGAGTTATCATCCAAGTTATGATAGTCTCTTTTCAAGTTTTATCTCCCAAATGGGATAAATACTTTTCGATTCTACCAAGTCTGGTTTCGTTTGTTTGAGTTATCATCCAAGTTATGATAGTCTCTTTTATAGTTTTATCTCCCAAGTGGGATAAATACTTTTCGATTCCGCCATGTCCAATTTCGTTTGTTTGAGTTATCATCCAAGTTATGATAGTCTCTTTCAAGTTTTATCTCCCAAGTGGGAAAAATACTTTTCTTTTTCGCCAAGTACGGTTTCGTTTGTTTGAGTTATCATCCAAGTTATGGTAGTCTCATTTTCAAGTTTTATCTCCCAAGTGGGATATTTAATTTTTGATTTTTCCAATTTCGGTTTCGTTTGTTTGAGTTATCATCCATATTATGATAACCTCTTTCCATGTCTTATCTCCCAAGTGGGATAAATACCTTTCGATTCCGCCAAGTTCGGTTTTGTTTTTTTGGGTTATCATCCAAGTTATGATAGTCTCTTTTCAAGTTTTATCTCCCAAGTGGGATAAATACTTTTTGATTCTGTCATGTCCGGTTTCATTTGTATGAGTTATCACCCAAGGTATGATAGTTTCTTTTCAAGTTATCTCACAAATGGGATAAATAATTTTCGATTCCTCCAAGTCCGGTTTCATTTATTTCAGTTATCATTCAAGTTATGATAGTCTCTTTTCAAGTTTTATCTCCCGAATGGGATAAATACTTTTCGATTCCGCCAAGTCCGGTTTCGTTTGTTTGAGTTATCATCCAAGTTATGATAGTCAATTTTCATGTTTTATCTCCTTAGAGGGATAAATATTTTTCGATTCCGCCAAGTCCGGTTTCATTTGTTTGAGTTATCATCCAAGTTATGAAAGTCTTTTTTCAAGTTATATCTCCCAAGTGGGATAAACACTTTTCGATTCCGCCAAGTCTGGATTCGTTTGATTGAGTGATCATCCAAGTTATGATAGTCTATTTTCAAGTTATCTTCCAAGTGAGATAAATACTTTTCGATTCCGCCAAGTCCGGTTTTGTTTGTTTGAGACATCATTCATGTTATGGTAGTCTCTTTTTCAAGTTTTATCTCCCAAGTGGGATAAATACTTTTCGATTCCGCCAAGTCAAGTTTTGTTTGTTTGAGTTATCATCCAAGTTATGATAGTCTCTTTTCATGTTTTATCTCCCAAGTGGGATAAATACTTTTCGATTCCGCCAAGTCCGGTTTCATTTGTTTGAGTTATCATTCAAGTTATGGTAGTCTCTTTTTCATGTTTTATCTCCCAAGTTGGATAATTACTTTTTGATTTCACCAATTTTGATTTTTTTTGTTTGAGTTATCATTCATGTTATGATAGCCTCTTTCTATATTTTATCTCCCAAGTGGGATAAATACTTTTCGATTCCGCCAAGTCCGGTTTCGTCTTTTTGGGTTATCATCCAAGTTATGATAGTCTCTTTTCAAGTTTTATCTCCCAAGTTGGATAAATAGTTTTCGATTCCGTCAAGTCCGGTTTCAGTTGTTAGAGTTTCCATCCAAGTTATGATAGTCTCTTTTCAAGTTTTATCTCCCAAGTGGGATAAAATATTTTCGATTTCGCCAAGTACGATTTCGTTTGTTTGAGTTATCATCCAAGTTATGGTAGTCTCTTTCTAGGTTTTATCACCCAAGTGGTATAAATACGTTTTGATTCCGCCAATTCCAGTTAAGTTTTTTTGGGTTATCATCCAAATTATGATAGTCTCTTTTCAAATTTTATCTCACAAGTGGGATAACTATTTTTCGATTCCGCCAAGTCCGGTTTCGTTTGTTTGAAATATCACCCATAGTATGATAGTCTCTTTTCAAGTTATCTCCGAAGTGGGATAAATAATTTTCGATTCTGCCACGTCCGGTTTTGTTTATTTGAGTCATCATCCAAGTTATGATAGTCTCTTTTCAAGTTTTATCTCCCAAATGGGATAAATAATTTTCGATTCTACCAAGTCTGGTTTCGTTTGTTTGAGTTATCATCCAAGTTATGATAGTCTCTTTTCAAGTTTTATCTCCCAAGTGGGATAAATACTTTTCGATTCCGCCAAGTCTGGTTTCGTTTGTTTGAGTTATCATTCAAGTTATGGTAGTCTCTTTTTCAAGTTTTATCTCCCAAGTGGGATAATTACTTTTTGATTTCGCCAATTTTGGTTTTTTTTGTTTGAGTTATCATTCATGTTATGATAGCCTCTTTCTATATTTTATCTCCCAAGTGGGATAAATACTTTTCGATTCCGCCAAGTCCGGTTTCGTCTTTTTGGGTTATCATCCAAGTTATGATAGTCTCTTTTCAAGTTTTATCTCCCAAGTTGGATAAATAGTTTTCGATTCCGTCAAGTCCGGTTTCAGTTGTTAGAGTTTTCATCCAAGTTATGATAGTCTCTTTTCAAGTTTTATCTCCCAAGTGGGATAAAATATTTTCGATTTCGCCAAGTACGGTTTCGTTTGTTTGAGTTATCATCCAAGTTATGGTAGTCTCTTTCTAGGTTTTATCTCCCAAGTGGTATAAATACTTTTTGATTCCGCCAAGTCCAGTTATGTTTTTTTGGGTTATCATCCAAATTATGATAGTCTCTTTTCAAATTTTATATCACAAGTGGGATAACTATTTTTCGATTCCGCCAAGTCCGGTTTCGTTTGTTTGAGTTATCACCCATAGTATGATAGTCTCTTTTCAAGTTATCTCCGAAGTGGGATAAATAATTTTCGATTCTGCCAAATTCGGGTTCGTTTATTTGAGTTATCATCCAAGTTATGATAGTCTCTTTTCAAGTTTTATCTCCCAAATAGGATAAATACTTTTCGATTCTACCAAGTCTGGTTTCGTTTGTTTGAGTTATCATCCAAGTTATGATAGTCTCTTTTCAAGTTTTATCTCCCAAGTGGGATAAATACTTTTCGATTCCGCCATGTCCAATTTCGTTTGTTTGAGTTATCATCCAAGTTATGATAGTCTCTTTTCAAGTTTTATCTCCCAAGTGGGAAAAATACTTTTCTATTTCGCCAAGTACGGTTTCGTTTGTTTGAGTTATCATCCAAGTTATGGTAGTCTCATTTTCAAGTTTTATCTCCCAAGTGGGATATTTAATTTTTGATTTTTCCAATTTCGGTTTCGTTTGTTTGAGTTATCAGCCATATTATGATAACCTCTTTCCATGTCTTATCCACCAAGTGGGATAAATACCTTTCGATTCCGCCAAGTCCGGTTTTGTTTTTTTGGGTTATCATCCAAGTTATGATAGTCTCTTTTCAAGTTTTATCTCCCAAGTGGGATAAATACTTTTTGATTCCGTCATGTCCGGTTTCATTTGTATGAGTTATCACCCAAGGTATGATAGTTTCTTTTCAAGTTATCTCACAAATGGGATAAATAATTTTCGATTCCTCCATGTCCGGTTTCATTTATTTCAGTTATCATTCATGTTATGATAGTTTCTTTTCAAGTTTTATCTCCCGAATGGGATAAATACTTTTCGATTCCGCCAAGTCCGGTTTCGTTTGTTTGAGTTATCATCCAAGTTATGATAGTCAATTTTCATGTTTTATCTCCTTAGAGGGATAAATATTTTTCGATTCCGCCAAGTCCGGTTTCATTTGTTTGAGTTATCATCCAAGTTATGAAAGTCTTTTTTCAAGTTATATCTCCCAAGTGGGATAAATACTTTTCGATTCCGCCAAGTCTGGTTTCGTTTGATTGAGTTATCATCCAAGTTATGATAGTCTATTTTCAAGTTATCTTCCAAGTGAGATAAATACTTTTTGAATCTGCCAAGTCCGGTTTTGTTTGTTTGAGATATCATTCATGTTATGGTAGTCTCTTTTTCAAGTTTTATCTCCCAAGTGGGATAAATACTTTTCGATTCCGCCAAGTCAAGTTTCGTTTGTTTGAGTTATCATCCAAGTTATGATAGTCTCTTTTCATGTTTTATCTCCCAAGTGGGATAAATACTTTTCGATTCCGCCAAGTCCGGTTTCATTTGTTTGAGTTATCATTCAAGTTATGGTAGTCTCTTTTTCAAGTTTTATCTCCCAAGTGGGATAATTACTTTTTGATTTCACCAATTTTGATTTTTTTTGTTTGAGTTATCATTCATGTTATGATAGCCTCTTTCTATATTTTATCTCCCAAGTGGGATAAATACTTTTCGATTCCGCCAAGTCCGGTTTCGTCTTTTTGGGTTATCATCCAAGTTATGATAGTCTCTTTTCAAGTTTTATCTCCCAAGTTGGATAAATAGTTTTCGATTCCGTCAAGTCCGGTTTCAGTTGTTAGAGTTTCCATCCAAGTTATGATAGTCTCTTTTCAAGTTTTATCTCCCAAGTGGGATAAAATATTTTCGATTTCGCCAAGTACGGTTTCGTTTGTTTGACTTATCATCCAAGTTATGGTAGTCTCTTTCTAGGTTTTATCTCCCAAGTGGTATAAATACGTTTTGATTCCTCCAATTCCAGTTAAGTTTTTTTGGGTTATCATCCAAATTATGATAGTCTCTTTTCAAATTTTATCTCACAAGTGGGATAACTATTTTTCGATTCCGCCAAGTCCGGTTTCGTTTGTTTGAGTTATCACCCATAGTATGATAGTCTCTTTTCAAGTTATCTCCGAAGTGGGATAAATATTTTTCGATTCTGCCAAGTCCGGTTTTGTTTATTTGAGTCATCATCCAAGTTATGATAGTCTCTTTTCAAGTTTTATCTCCCAAATGGGATAAATACTTTTCGATTCTACCAAGTCTGGTTTCGTTTGTTTGAGTTATCATCCAAGTTATGATAGTCTCTTTTCAAGTTTTATCTCCCAAGTGGGATAAATACTTTTCGATTCCGCCAAGTCCGGTTTCGTTTGTTTGAGTTATCATTCAAGTTATGGTAGTCTCTTTTTCAAGTTTTATCTCCCAAGTGGGATAATTACTTTTTGATTTCGCCAATTTTGGTTTTTTTTGTTTGAGTTATCATTCATGTTATGATAGCCTCTTTCTATATTTTATCTCCGAAGTGGGATAAATACTTTTCGATTCCGCCAAGTCCGGTTTCGTCTTTTTGGGTTATCATCCAAGTTAGGATAGTCTCTTTTCAAGTTTTATCTCCCAAGTTGGATAAATAGTTTTCGATTCCGTCAAGTCCGGTTTCAGTTGTTAGAGTTTTCATCCAAGTTATGATAGTCTCTTTTCAAGTTTTATCTCCCAAGTGGGATAAAATATTTTCGATTTCGCCAAGTACGGTTTCATTTGTATGAGTTATCACCCAAGGTATGATAGTTTCTTTTCAAGTTATCTCACAAATGGGATAAATAATTTTCGATTCCTCCAAGTCCGGTTTCATTTATTTCAGTTATCATTCAAGTTATGATAGTCTCTTTTCAAGTTTTATCTCCCGAATGGGATAAATACTTTTCGATTCCGCCAAGTCCGGTTTCGTTTGTTTGAGTTATCATCCAAGTTATGATAGTCAATTTTCATGTTTTATCTCCTTAGAGGGATAAATATTTTTCGATTCCGCCAAGTCCGGTTTCATTTGTTTGAGTTATCATCCAAGTTATGAAAGTCTTTTTTCAAGTTATATCTCCCAAGTGGGATATTTAATTTTTGATTTTTCCAATTTCGGTTTCGTTTGTTTGAGTTATCAGCCATATTATGATAACCTCTTTCCATGTCTTATCTCCCAAGTGGGATAAATACCTTTCGATTCCGCCAAGTCCGGTTTTGTTTTTTTGGGTTATCATCCAAGTTATGATAGTCTCTTTTCAAGTTTTATCTCCCAAGTGGGATAAATACTTTTTGATTCCGTCATGTCCGGTTTCATTTGTATGAGTTATCACCCAAGGTATGATAGTTTCTTTTCAAGTTATCTCACAAATGGGATAAATAATTTTCGATTCCTCCAAGTCCGATTTCATTTATTTCAGTTATCATTCAAGTTATGATAGTCTCTTTTCAAGTTTTATCTCCCGAATGGGATAAATACTTTTCGATTCCGCCAAGTCCGGTTTCGTTTGTTTGAGTTATCATCCAAGTTATGATAGTCAATTTTCATGTTTTATCTCCTTAGAGGGATAAATATTTTTCGATTCCGCCAAGTCCGGTTTCATTTGTTTGAGTTATCATCCAAGTTATGAAAGTCTTTTTTCAAGTTATATCTCCCAAGTGGGATAAATACTTTTCGATTCCTCCAAGTCTGGTTTCGTTTGATTGAGTTATCATCCAAGTTATGATAGTCTATTTTCAAGTTATCTTCCAAGTGAGATAAATACTTTTCGATTCCGCCAAGTCCGGTTTTGTTTGTTTGAGATATCATTCATGTTATGGTAGTCTCTTTTTCAAGTTTTATCTCCCAAGTGGGATAAATACTTTTCGATTCCGCCAAGTCAAGTTTCGATTGTTTGAGTTATCATCCAAGTTATGATAGTCTCTTTTCATGTTTTATCTCCCAAGTGGGATAAATACTTTTCGATTCCGCCAAGTCCGGTTTCGTTTGTTTGAGTTATCATTCAAGTTATGGTAGTCTCTTTTTCAAGTTTTATCTCCCAAGTGGGATAATTACTTTTTGATTTCGCCAATTTTGGTTTTTTTTGTTTGAGTTATCATTCATGTTATGATAGCCTCTTTCTATATTTTATCTCCCAAGTGGGATAAATACTTTTCGATTCCGCCAAGTCCGGTTTCGTCTTTTTGGGTTATCATCCAAGTTATGATAGTCTCTTTTCAAGTTTTATCTCCCAAGTTGGATAAATAGTTTTCGATTCCGTCAAGTCCGGTTTCAGTTGTTAGAGTTTTCATCCATGTTATGATAGTCTCTTTTCATGTTTTATCTCCCAAGTGGGATAAAATATTTTCGATTTCGCCAAGTACGGTTTCGTTTGTTTGAGTTATCATCCAAGTTATGGTAGTCTCTTTCTTGGTTTTATCTCCCAAGTGGTATAAATACTTTTTGATTCCGCCAAGTCCAGTTAAGTTTTTTTGGGTTATCATCCAAATTATGATAGTCTCTTTTCAAATTTTATATCCCAAGTGGGATAACTATTTTTCGATTCCGCCAATTCCGGTTTCGTTTGTTTGAGTTATCACCCATAGTATGATAGTCTCTTTTCAAGTTATCTCCGAAGTGGGATAAATAATTTTCGATTCTGCCAAGTCCGGGTTCGTTTATTTAAGTTATCATCCAAGTTATGATAGTCTCTTTTCAAGTTTTATCTCCCAAATGGGATAAATACTTTTCGATTCTACCAAGTCTGGTTTCGTTTGTTTGAGTTATCATCCAAGTTATGATAGTCTCTTTTCAAGTTTTATCTCCCAAGTGGGATAAATACTTTTCGATTCCGCCATGTCCAATTTCGTTTGTTTGAGTTATCATCCAAGTTATGATAGTCTCTTTTCAAGTTTTATCTCCCAAGTGGGAAAAATACTTTTCTATTTCGCCATGTACGGTTTCGTTTGTTTGAGTTATCATCGAAGTTATGGTAGTCTCATTTTCAAATTTTATCTCCCAAGTGGGATATTTAATTTTTGATTTTTCCAATTTCGGTTTCGTTTGTTTGAGTTATCATCCATATTATGATAACCTCTTTCCATGTCTTATCTCCCAAGTGGGATAAATACCTTTCGATTCCGCCAAGTCCGGTTTTGTTTTTTTGGGTTATCATCCAAGTTATGATAGTCTCTTTTCAAGTTTTATCTCCCAAGTGGGATAAATACTTTTTGATTCCGTCATGTCCGGTTTCATTTGTATGAGTTATCACCCAAGGTATGATAGTTTCTTTTTAAGTTATCTCACAAATGGGATAAATAATTTTCGATTCCTCCAAGTCCGGATTCATTTATTTCAGTTATCATTCAAGTTATGATAGTCTCTTTTCAAGTTTTATCTCCCGAATGGGATAAATACTTTTCGATTCCGCCAAGTCCGGTTTCGTTTGTTTGAGTTATCATCCAAGTTATGATAGTCAATTTTCATGTTTTATCTCCTTAGAGGGATAAATATTTTTCGATTCCGCCAAGTCCGGTTTCATTTGTTTGAGTTATCATCCAAGTTATGAAAGTCTTTTTTCAAGTTATATCTCCCAAGTGGGATAAATACTTTTCGATTCCGCCAAGTCTGGTTTCGTTTGATTGAGTTATCATCCAAGTTATGATAGTCTATTTTCAAGTTATCTTCCAAGTGAGATAAATACTTTTCGATTCCGCCAAGTCCGGTTTTGTTTGTTTGAGATATCATTCATGTTATGGTAGTCTCTTTTTCAAGTTTTATCTCCCAAGTGGGATAAATACTTTTCGATTCCGCCAAGTTAAGTTTCGATTATTTGAGTTATCATCCAAGTTATGATAGTCTCTTTTCATGTTTTATCTCCCAAGTGGGATAAATACTTTTCGATTCCGCCAAGTCCGGTTTCGTCTTTTTGGGTTATCATCCAAGTTATGATAGTCTCTTTTCAAGTTTTATCTCCCAAGTTGGATAAATAGTTTTCGATTCCGTCAAGTCCGGTTTCAGTTGTTAGAGTTTTCATCCAAGTTATGATAGTCTCTTTTCAAGTTTTATCTCCCAAGTAGGATAAAATATTTTCGATTTCGCCAAGTACAGTTTCGTTTGTTTGAGTTATCATCCAAGTTATGGTAGTCTCTTTCTAGGTTTTATCTCCTAAGTGGTATAAATACTTTTTGATTTCGCCAAGTCCAGTTAAGTTTTTTTGGGTTATCATCCAAATTATGATAGTCTCTTTTCAAATTTTATCTCACAAGTGGAATAACTATTTTTCGATTCCGCCAAGTCCGGTTTACGTTTGTTTGAGTTATCACCCATAGTATGATAGTCTCTTTTCAAGTTATCTCAGAAGTGGGATAAATAATTTTCGATTCTGCCAAGTCCGGTTTCGTTTATTTGAGTTATCATCCAAGTTATGATAGTCTCTTTTCAAGTTTTATCTCCCAAATATGATAAATACTTTTCGATTCTACCAAGTCTGGTTTCGTTTGTTTGAGTTATCATCCAAGTTATGATAGTCTCTTTTCATGTTTTATCTCCCAAGTGGGATAAATACTTTTCGATTCCGCCAAGTCCGGTTTCGTTTGTTTGAGTTATCATTCAAGTTATGGTAGTCTCTTTTTCAAGTTTTATCTCCCAAGTGGGATAATTACTTTTTGATTTCGCCAATTTTGTTTTTTTTTTGTTTGTGTTATCATTCATGTTATGATAGCCTCTTTCTATATTTTATCTCCCAAGTGGGATAAATACTTTTCGATTCCGCCAAGTCCGGTTTCGTCTTTTTGGGTTATCATCCAAGTTATGATAGTCTCTTTTCAAGTTTTATCTCCCAAGTTTGATAAATAGTTTTCGATTCCGTCAAGTCCGGTTTCAGTTGTTAGAGTTTTCATCCAAGTTATGATAGTCTCTTTTCAAGTTTTATCTCCCAAGTGGGATAAAATATTTTCGATTTCGCCAAGTACAGTTTCGTTTGTTTGAGTTATCATCCAAGTTATGGTAGTCTCTTTCTAGGTTTTATCTCCCAAGTGGTATAAATACTTTTTGATTCCGCCAAGTCCAGTTAAGTTTTTTTGGGTTATCATCCAAATTATGATAGTCTCTTTTCAAATTTTATCTCACAAGTGGGATAACTATTTTTCGATTCCGCCATTTCCGGTTTCGTTTGTTTGAGTTATCACCCATAGTATGATAGTCTCTTTTCAAGTTATCTCCGAAGTGGGATAAATAATTTTCGATTCTGCCAAGTCCGGTTTCGTTTATTTGAGTTATCATCCAAGTTATGATAGTCTCTTTTCAAGTTTTATCTCCCAAATGTGATTAATACTTTTCGATTCTACCAAGTCTGGTTTCGTTTGTTTGAGTTATCATCCAAGTTATGGTAGTCTCTTTCTAGGTTTTATCTCCCAAGTGGTATAAATATGTTTTGATTCCGCCAATTCCAGTTAAGTTTTTTTGGGTTATCATCCAAATTATGATAGTCTCTTTTCAAATTTTATCTCACAAGTGGGATAACTATTTTTGGATTCCGCCAAGTCCGGTTTCGTTTGTTTGAGTTATCACCCATAGTATGATAGTCTCTTTTCAAGTTATCTCCGAAGTGGGATAAATAATTTTCGATTCTGCCAAGTCCGGATTTGTTTATTTGAGTCATCATCCATGTTATGATAGTCTCTTTTCAAGTTTTATCTCCCAAATGGGATAAATACTTTTCGATTCTACCATGTCTGGTTTCGTTTGTTTGAGTTATCATCCAAGTTATGATAGTCTCTTTTCAAGTTTTATCTCCCAAGTGGGATAAATACTTTTCGATTCCGCCAAGTCCGGTTTCGTTTGTTTGAGTTATCGTTCAAGTTATGGTAGTCTCTTTTTCAAGTTTTATCTCCCAAGTGGGATAATTACTTTTTGATTTCGCCAATTTTGGTTTTTTTTGTTTGAGTTATCATTCATGCTATGATAGCCTCTTTCTATATTTTATCTCCCAAGTGGGATAAATACTTTTCGATTCCGCCAAGTCCGGTTTCGTCTTTTTGGGTTATCATCCAAGTTATGATAGTCTCTTTTCAAGTTTTATCTCCCAAGTTGGATAAATAGTTTTCGATTCCGTCAAGTCCGGTTTCAGTTGTTAGAGTTTTCATCCAAGTTATGATAGTCTCTTTTCAAGTTTTATCTCCCAAGTGGGATAAAATATTTTCGATTTCGCCAAGTACAGTTTCGTTTGTTTGAGTTATCATCCAAGTTATGGTAGTCTCTTTCTAGGTTTTATCTCCTAAGTGGTATAAATACTTTTTGATTTCTCCAAGTCCAGTTAAGTTTTTTTGGGTTATCATCCAAATTTTGATAGTCTCTTTTCAAATTTTATCTCACAAGTGGAATAACTATTTTTCGATTCCGCCAAGTCCGGTTTACGTTTGTTTGAGTTATCACCCATAGTATGATAGTCTCTTTTCAAGTTATCTCAGAAGTGGGATAAATAATTTTCGATTCTGCCAAGTCCGGTTTCGTTTATTTGAGTTATCATCCAAGTTATGATAGTCTCTTTTCAAGTTTTATCTCCCAAATGTGATAAATACTTTTCGATTCTACCAAGTCTGGTTTCGTTTGTTTGAGTTATCATCCAAGTTATGATAGTCTCTTTTCATGTTTTATCTCCCAAGTGGGATAAATACTTTTCGATTCCGCCAAGTCCGGTTTCGTTTGTTTGAGTTATCATTCAAGTTATGGTAGTCTCTTTTCAAGTTTTATCTCCTAAATGTGATAAATACTTTTGGATTCTACCAAGTCTGGTTTCGTTTGTTTGAGTTATCATCCAAGTTATGATAGTCTCTTTTCATGTTTTATCTCCCAAGTGGGATAAATACTTTTCGATTCCGCCAAGTCCGGTTTTGTTTGTTTGAGTTATCATTCAAGTTATGGTAGTCTCTTTTTCAAGTTTTATCTCCCAAGTGGGATAATTACTTTTTGATTTCGCCAATTTTGTTTTTTTTTTGTTTGTGTTATCATTCATGTTATGATAGCCTCTTTCTATATTTTATCTCCCAAGTGGGATAAATACTTTTCGATTCCGCCAAGTCCGGTTTCGTCTTTTTGGGTTATCATCCAAGTTATGATAGTCTCTTTTCAAGTTTTATCTCCCAAGTTGGATAAATAGTTTTCGATTCCGTCAAGTCCGGTTTCAGTTGTTAGAGTTTTCATCCAAGTTATGATAGTCTCTTTTCAAGTTTTATCTCCCAAGTGGGATAAAATATTTTCGATTTCGCCAAGTACGGTTTCGTTTGTTTGAGTTATCATCCAAGTTATGGTAGTCTCTTTCTAGGTTTTATCTCCCAAGTGGTATAAATACTTTTTGATTCCGCCAAGTCCAGTTAAGTTTTTTTGGGTTATCATCCAAATTATGATAGTCTCTTTTCAAATTTTATCTCACAAGTGGGATAACTATTTTTCGATTCCGCCATGTCCGATTTCGTTTGTTTGAGTTATCACCCATAGTATGATAGTCTCTTTTCAAGTTATCTCCGAAGTGTGATAAATAATTTTCGATTCTGCCAAGTCCGGTTTCGTTTATTTGAGTTATCATCCAAGTTATGATAGTCTCTTTTCAAGTTTTATCTCCCAAATGTGATTAATACTTTTCGATTCTACCAAGTCTGGTTTCGTTTGTTTGAGTTATCATCCAAGTTATGGTAGTCTCTTTCTAGGTTTTATCTCCCAAGTGGTATAAATACGTTTTGATTCCGCCAATTCCAGTTAAGTTTTTTTGGGTTATCATCCAAATTATGATAGTCTCTTTTCAAATTTTATCTCACAAGTGGGATAACTATTTTTCGATTCCGCCAAGTCCGGTTTCGTTTGTTTGAGTTATCACCCATAGTATGATAGTCTCTTTTCAAGTTATCTCCGAAGTGGGATAAATAATTTTCGATTCTGCCAAGTCCGGATTTGTTTATTTGAGTCATCATCCATGTTATGATAGTCTCTTTTCAAGTTTTATCTCCCAAATGGGATAAATACTTTTCGATTCTACCATGTCTGGTTTCGTTTGTTTGAGTTATCATCCAAGTTATGATAGTCTCTTTTCAAGTTTTATCTCCCAAGTGGGATAAATACTTTTCGATTCCGCCAAGTCCGGTTTCGTTTGTTTGAGTTATCATTCAAGTTATGGTAGTCTCTTTTTCAAGTTTTATCTCCCAAGTGGGATAATTACTTTTTGATTTCGCCAATTTTGGTTTTTTTTGTTTGAGTTATCATTCATGCTATGATAGCCTCTTTCTATATTTTATCTCCCAAGTGGGATAAATACTTTTCGATTCCGCCATGTCCGGTTTCGTCTTTTTGGGTTATCATCCAAGTTATGATAGTCTCTTTTCAAGTTTTATCTCCCAAGTTGGATAAATAGTTTTCGATTCCGTCAAGTCCGGTTTCAGTTGTTAGAGTTTTCATCCAAGTTATGATAGTCTCTTTTCAAGTTTTATCTCCCAAGTGGGATAAAATATTTTCGATTTCGCCAAGTACAGTTTCGTTTGTTTGAGTTATCATCCAAGTTATGGTAGTCTCTTTCTAGGTTTTATCTCCTAAGTGGTATAAATACTTTTTGATTTCGCCAAGTCCAGTTAAGTTTTTTTGGGTTATCATCCAAATTATGATAGTCTCTTTTCAAATTTTATCTCACAAGTGGAATAACTATTTTTCGATTCCGCCAAGTCCGGTTTACGTTTGTTTGAGTTATCACCCATAGTATGATAGTCTCTTTTCAAGTTATCTCAGAAGTGGGATAAATAATTTTCGATTCTGCCAAGTCCGGTTTCGTTTATTTGAGTTATCATCCAAGTTATGATAGTCTCTTTTCAAGTTTTATCTCCCAAATGTGATAAATACTTTTCGATTCTACCAAGTCTGGTTTCGTTTGTTTGAGTTATCATCCAAGTTATGATAGTCTCTTTTCATGTTTTATCTCCCAAGTGGGATAAATACTTTTCGATTCCGCCAAGTCCGGTTTCGTTTGTTTGAGTTATCATTCAAGTTATGGTAGTCTCTTTTTCAAGTTTTATCTCCCAAGTGGGATAATTACTTTTTGATTTCGCCAATTTTGTTTTTTTTTTGTTTGTGTTATCATTCATGTTATGATAGCCTCTTTCTATATTTTATCTCCCAAGTGGGATAAATACTTTTCGATTCCGCCAAGTCCGGTTTCGTCTTTTTGGGTTATCATCCAAGTTATGATAGTCTCTTTTCAAGTTTTATCTCCCAAGTTGGATAAATAGTTTTCGATTCCGTCAAGTCCGGTTTCAGTTGTTAGAGTTTTCATCCAAGTTATGATAGTCTCTTTTCAAGTTTTATCTCCCAAGTGGGATAAAATATTTTCGATTTCGCCAAGTACGGTTTCGTTTGTTTGAGTTATCATCCAAGTTATGGTAGTCTCTTTCTAGGTTTTATCTCCCAAGTGGTATAAATACTTTTTGATTCCGCCAAGTCCAGTTATGTTTTTTTGGGTTATCATCCAAATTATGATAGTCTCTTTTCAAATTTTATCTCACAAGTGGGATAACTATTTTTCGATTCCGCCATGTCCGGTTTCGTTTGTTTGAGTTATCACCCATAGTATGATAGTCTCTTTTCAAGTTATCTCCGAAGTGGGATAAATAATTTTCGATTCTGCCAAGTCCGGTTTCGTTTATTTGAGTTATCATCCAAGTTATGATAGTCTCTTTTCAAGTTTTATCTCCCAAATGTGATTAATACTTTTCGATTCTACCAAGTCTGGTTTCGTTTGTTTGAGTTATCATCCATGTTATGGTAGTCTCTTTCTAGGTTTTATCTCCCAAGTGGTATAAATACGTTTTGATTCCGCCAATTCCAGTTAAGTTTTTTTGGGTTATCATCCAAATTATGATAGTCTCTTTTCAAATTTTATCTCACAAGTGGGATAACTATTTTTCGATTCCGCCAAGTCCGGTTTCGTTTATTTGAGTTATCACCCATAGTATGATAGTCTCTTTTCAAGTTATCTCCGAAGTGGGATAAATAATTTTCGATTCTGCCAAGTCCGGATTTGTTTATTTGAGTCATCATCCATGTTATGATAGTCTCTTTTCAAGTTTTATCTCCCAAATGGGATAAATACTTTTCGATTCTACCATGTCTGGTTTCGTTTGTTTGAGTTATCATCCAAGTTATGATAGTCTCTTTTCAAGTTTTATCTCCCAAGTGGGATAAATACTTTTCGATTCCGCCAAGTCCGGTTTCGTTTGTTTGAGTTATCATTTAAGTTATGGTAGTCTCTTTTTCAAGTTTTATCTCCCAAGTGGGATAATTACTTTTTGATTTCGCCAATTTTGGTTTTTTTTGTTTGAGTTATCATTCATGCTATGATAGCCTCTTTCTATATTTTATCTCCCAAGTGGGATAAATACTTTTCGATTCCGCCAAGTCCGGTTTCGTCTTTTTGGGTTATCATCCAAGTTATGATAGTCTCTTTTCAAGTTTTATCTCCCAAGTTGGATAAATAGTTTTCGATTCCGTCTAGTTCGGTTTCAGTTGTTAGAGTTTTCATCCAAGTTATGATAGTCTCTTTTCAAGTTTTATCTCCCAAGTGGGATAAAATATTTTCGATTTCGCCAAGTACGGTTTCGTTTGTTTGAGTTATCATCCAAGTTATGGTAGTCTCTTTCTAGGTTTTATCTCCCAAGTGGTATAAATACTTTTTGATTCCGCCAAGTCCAGTTAAGTTTTTTTGGGTTATCATCCAAATTATGATAGTCTCTTTTCAAATTTTATCTCACAAGTGGGATAACTATTTTTCGATTCCGCCATGTCCGGTTTCGTTTGTTTGAGTTATCACCCATAGTATGATAGTCTCTTTTCAAGTTATCTCCGAAGTGGGATAAATAATTTTCGATTCTGCCAAGTCCGGTGTCGTTTATTTGAGTTATCATCCAAGTTATGATAGTCTCTTTTCAAGTTTTATCTCCCAAATGTGATAAATACTTTTCGATTCTACCAAGTCTGGTTTCGTTTGTTTGAGTTATCATCCAAGTTATGGTAGTCTCTTTCTAGGTTTTATCTCCCAAGTGGTATAAATACGTTTTGATTCCGCCAATTCCAGTTAAGTTTTTTTGGGTTATCATCCAAATTATGATAGTCTCTTTTCAAATTTTATCTCACAAGTGGGATAACTATTTTTCGATTCCGCAAAGTCCGGTTTCGTTTGTTTGAGTTATCACCCATAGTATGATAGTCTCTTTTCAAGCTATCTCCGAAGTGGGATAAATAATTTTCGATTCTGCCAAGTCCGGTTTTGTTTATTTGAGTCATCATCCAAGTTATGATAGTCTCTTTTCAAGTTTTATCTCCAAAATGTGATATATACTTTTCGATTCTACCAAGTCTGGTTTCGTTTGTTTGAGTTATCATCCAAGTTATGATAGTCTCTTTTCATGTTTTATCTCCCAAGTGGGATAAATACTTTTCGATTCCGCCATGTCCGGTTTCGTTTGTTTGAGTTATCTTTCAAGTTATGGTAGTCTCTTTTTCAAGTTTTATCTCCCAAGTGGGATAATTACTTTTTGATTTCGCCAATTTTGTTTTTTTTTGTTTGTGTTATCATTCATGTTATGATAGCCTCTTTCTATATTTTATCTCCCAAGTGGGATAAATACTTTTCGATTCCGCCAAGTCCGGTTTCGTCTTTTTGGGTTATCATCCAAGTTATGATAGTCTCTTTTCAAGTTTTATCTCCCAAGTTGGATAAATAGTTTTCGATTCCGTCAAGTCCGGTTTCAGTTGTTAGAGTTTTCATCCAAGTTATGATAGTCTCTTTTCAAGTTTTATCTCCCAAGTGGGATAAAATATTTTCGATTTCTCCAAGTACGGTTTCGTTTGTTTGAGTTATCATCCAAGTTATGGTAGTCTCTTTCTAGGTTTTATCTCCCAAGTGGTATAAATACTTTTTGATTCCGCCAAGTCCAGTTAAGTTTTTTTGGGTTATCATCCAAATTATGATAGTCTCTTTTCAAATTTTATATCACAAGTGGGATAACTATTTTTCGATTCCGCCAAGTCCGGTTTCGTTTGTTTGAGTTATCACCCATAGTATGATAGTCTCTTTTCAAGTTATCTCCGAAGTGGGATAAATAATTTTCGATTCTGCCAAGTCCGGGTTCGTTTATTTGAGTTATCATCCAAGTTATGATAGTCTCTTTTCAAGTTTTATCTCCCAAATGGGATAAATACTTTTCGATTCTACCAAGTCTGGTTTCGTTTGTTTGAGTTATCATCCAAGTTATGATAGTCTCTTTTCAAGTTTTATCTCCCAAGTGGGATAAATACTTTTCGATTCCGCCATGTCCAATTTCGTTTGTTTGAGTTATCATCCAAGTTATGATAGTCTCTTTTCAAGTTTTATCTCCCAAGTGGGAAAAATACTTTTCTATTTCGCCAAGTACGGTTTCGTTTGTTTGAGTTATCATCCAAGTTATGGTAGTCTCATTTTCAAGTTTTATCTCCCAAGTGGGATATTTAATTTTTGATTTTTCCAATTTCGGTTTCGTTTGTTTGAGTTATCATCCATATTATGATAACCTCTTTCCATGTCTTATCTCCCAAGTGGGATAAATACCTTTCGATTCCGCCAAGTCCGGTTTTGTTTTTTTGGGTTATCATCCAAGTTATGATAGTCTCTTTTCAAGTTTTATCTCCCAAGTGGGATAAATACTTTTTGATTCCGTCATGTCCGGTTTCATTTGTATGAGTTATCACCCAAGGTATGATAGTTTCTTTTCAAGTTATCTCACAAATGGGATAAATAATTTTCGATTCCTCCAAGTCCGGTTTCATTTATTTCAGTTATCATTCAAGTTATGATAGTCTCTTTTCAAGTTTTATCTCCCGAATGGGATAAATACTTTTCGATTCCGCCATGTCCGGTTTCGTTTGTTTGAGTTATCATCCAAGTTATGATAGTCAATTTTCATGTTTTATCTCCTTAGAGGGATAAATATTTTTCGATTCCGCCAAGTCCGGTTTCATTTGTTTGAGTTATCATCCAAGTTATGAAAGTCTTTTTTCAAGTTATATCTCCCAAGTGGGATAAATACTTTTCGATTCCGCCAAGTCTGGTTTCGTTTGATTGAGTTATCATCCAAGTTATGATAGTCTATTTTCAAGTTATCTTCCAAGTGAGATAAATACTTTTCTATTCCGCCAAGTCCGGCTTTGTTTGTTTGAGATATCATTCATGTTATGGTAGTCTCTTTTTCAAGTTTTATCTCCCAAGTGGGATAAATACTTTTCGATTCCGCCAAGTCATGTTTCGATTGTTTGAGTTATCATCCAAGTTATGATAGTCTCTTTTCATGTTTTATCTCCCAAGTGGGATAAATACTTTTCGATTCCGCCAAGTCCGGTTTCGTTTGTTTGAGTTATCATTCAAGTTATGGTAGTCTCTTTTTCAAGTTTTATCTCCCAAGTGGGATAATTACTTTTTGATTTCACCAATTTTGGTTTTTTTTGTTTGAGTTATCATTCATGTTATGATAGCCTCTTTCTATATTTTATCTCCCAAGTGGGATAAATACTTTTCGATTCCGCCAAGTCCGGTTTCGTCTTTTTGGGTTATCATCCAAGTTATGATAGTCTCTTTTCAAGTTTTATCTCCCAAGTTGGATAAATAGTTTTCGATTCCGTCAAGTCCGGTTTCAGTTGTTAGAGTTTTCATCCAAGTTATGATAGTCTCTTTTCAAGTTTTATCTCCCAAGTGGGATAAAATATTTTCGATTTCGCCAAGTACGGTTTCGATTGTTTGAGTTATCATCCAAGTTATGGTAGTCTCTTTCTAGGTTTTATCTCCCAAGTGGTATAAATACTTTTTGATTTCGCCAAGTCCAGTTAAGTTTTTTTGGGTTATCATCCAAATTATGATAGTCTCTTTTCAAATTTTATCTCACAAGTGGAATAACTATTTTTCGATTCCGCCAAGTCCGGTTTACGTTTGTTTGTGTTATCACCCATAGTATGATAGTCTCTTTTCAAGTTATCTCCGAAGTGGGATAAATAATTTTCGATTCTGCCAAGTCCGGTTTCGTTTATTTGAGTTATCATCCAAGTTATGATAGTCTCTTTTCAAGTTTTATCTCCCAAATGTGATAAATACTTTTCGATTCTACCAAGTCTGGTTTCGTTTGTTTGAGTTATCATCCAAGTTATGATAGTCTCTTTTCATGTTTTATCTCCCAAGTGGGATAAATACTTTTCGATTCCGCCAAGTCCGGTTTCGTTTGTTTGAGTTATCATTCAAGTTATGGTAGTCTCTTTTTCAAGTTTTATCTCCCAAGTGGGATAATTACTTTTTGATTTCGCCAATTTTGGTTTTTTTTTGTTTGAGTTATCATTCATGTTATGATAGCCTCTTTCTATATTTTATCTCCCAAGTGGGATAAATACTTTTCGATTCCGCCAAGTCCGGTTTCGTCTATTTGGGTTATCATCCAAGTTATGATAGTCTCTTTTCATGTTTTATCTCCCAAGTTGGATAAATAGTTTTCGATTCCGTCAAGTCCGGTTTCAGTTGTTAGAGTTTTCATCCAAGTTATGATAGTCTCTTTTCAAGTTTTATCTCCCAAGTGGGATAAAATATTTTCGATTTCGCCAAGTACGGTTTCGTTTGTTTGAGTTATCATCCAAGTTATGGTAGTCTCTTTCTAGGTTTTATCTCCCAAGTGGTATAAATACTTTTTGATTCCGCCAAGTCCAGTTAAGTTTTTTTGGGTTATCATCCAAATTATGATAGTCTCTTTTCAAATTTTATCTCACAAGTGGGATAACTATTTTTCGATTCCTCCATGTCCGGTTTCGTTTGTTTGAGTTATCACCCATAGTATGATAGTCTCTTTTCAAGTTATCTCCGAAGTGGGATAAATAATTTTCGATTCTGCCAAGTCCGGTGTCGTTTATTTGAGTTATCATCCAAGTTATGATAGTCTCTTTTCAAGTTTTATCTCCCAAATGTGATAAATACTTTTCGATTCTACCAAGTCTGGTTTCGTTTGTTTGAGTTATCATCCAAGTTATGGTAGTCTCTTTCTAGGTTTTATCTCCCAAGTGGTATAAATACGTTTTGATTCCGCCAATTCCAGTTAAGTTTTTTTGGGTTATCATCCAAATTATGATAGTCTCTTTTCAAATTTTATCTCACAAGTGGGATAACTATTTTTCGATTCCGCCAAGTCCGGTTTCGTTTGTTTGAGTTATCACCCATAGTATGATAGTCTCTTTTCAAGTTATCTCCGAAGTGGGATAAATAATTTTCGATTCTGCCAAGTCCGGTTTTGTTTATTTGAGTCATCATCCATGTTATGATAGTCTCTTTTCAAGTTTTATCTCCCAAATGGGATAAATACTTTTCGATTCTACCAAGTCTGGTTTCGTTTGTTTGAGTTATCATCCAAGTTATGATAGTCTCTTTTCAAGTTTTATCTCCCAAGTGGGATAAATACTTTTCGATTCCGCCAAGTCCGGTTTCGTTTGTTTGAGTTATCATTCAAGTTATGGTAGTATCTTTTTCAAGTTTTATCTCCCAAGTGGGATAATTACTTTTTGATTTCGCCAATTTTGGTTTTTTTTGTTTGAGTTATCATTCATGTTATGATAGCCTCTTTCTATATTTTATCTCCCAAGTGGGATAAATACTTTTCGATTCCGCCAAGTCCGGTTTCGTCTTTTTGGGTTATCATCCAAGTTATGATAGTCTCTTTTCATGTTTTATCTCCCAAGTTGGATAAATAGTTTTCGATTCCGTCAAGTCCGGTTTCAGTTGTTAGAGTTTTCATCCAAGTTATGATAGTCTCTTTTCAAGTTTTATCTCCCAAGTGGGATAAAATATTTTCGATTTCGCCAAGTACGGTTTCGTTTGTTTGAGTTATCATCCAAGTTATGGTAGTCTCTTTCTAGGTTTTATCTCCCAAGTGGTATAAATACTTTTTGATTCCGCCAAGTCCAGTTAAGTTTTTTTGGGTTATCATCCAAATTATGATAGTCTCTTTTCAAATTTTATCTCACAAGTGGGATAACTATTTTTCGATTCCGCCATGTCCGGTTTCGTTTGTTTGAGTTATCACCCATAGTATGATAGTCTCTTTTCAAGTTATCTCCGAAGTGGGATAAATAATTTTCGATTCTGCCAAGTCCGGTGTCGTTTATTTGAGTTATCATCCAAGTTATGATAGTCTCTTTTCAAGTTTTATCTCCCAAATGTGATAAATACTTTTCGATTCTACCAAGTCTGGTTTCGTTTGTTTGAGTTATCATCCAAGTTATGGTAGTCTCTTTCTAGGTTTTATCTCCCAAGTGGTATAAATACGTTTTGATTCCGCCAATTCCAGTTATGTTTTTTTGGGTTATCATCCAAATTATGATAGTCTCTTTTCAAATTTTATCTCACAAGTGGGATAACTATTTTTCGATTCCGCCAAGTCCGGTTTCGTTTGTTTGAGTTATCACCCATAGTATGATAGTCTCTTTTCAAGTTATCTCCGAAGTGGGATAAATAATTTTCGATTCTGCCAAGTCCGGTTTTGTTTATTTGAGTCATCATCCATGTTATGATAGTCTCTTTTCAAGTTTTATCTCCCAAATGGGATAAATACTTTTCGATTCTACCAAGTCTGGTTTCGTTTGTTTGAGTTATCATCCAAGTTATGATAGTCTCTTTTCAAGTTTTATCTCCCAAGTGGGATAAATACTTTTCGATTCCGCCAAGTCCGGTTTCGTTTGTTTGAGTTATCATTCAAGTTATGGTAGTCTCTTTTTCAAGTTTTATCTCCCAAGTGGGATAATTACTTTTTGATTTCGCCAATTTTGGTTTTTTTTGTTTGAGTTATCATTCATGTTATGATAGCCTCTTTCTATATTTTATCTCCCAAGTGGGATAAATACTTTTCGATTCCGCCAAGTCCGGTTTCGTCTTTTTGGGTTATCATCCAAGTTATGATAGTCTCTTTTCAAGTTTTATCTCCCAAGTTGGATAAATAGTTTTCGATTCCGTCTAGTCCGGTTTCAGTTGTTAGAGTTTTCATCCAAGTTATGATAGTCTCTTTTCAAGTTTTATCTCCCAAGTGGGATAAAATATTTTCGATTTCGCCAAGTACGGTTTCGTTTGTTTGAGTTATCATCCAAGTTATGGTAGTCTCTTTCTAGGTTTTATCTCCCAAGTGGTATAAATACTTTTTGATTTCGCCAAGTCCAGTTAAGTTTTTTTGGGTTATCATCCAAATTATGATAGTCTCTTTTCAAATTTTATCTCACAAGTGGAATAACTATTTTTCGATTCCGCCAAGTCCGGTTTACGTTTGTTTGAGTTATCACCCATAGTATGATAGTCTCTTTTCAAGTTATCTCCGAAGTGGGATAAATAATTTTCGATTCTGCCAAGTCCGGTTTCGTTTATTTGAGTTATCATCCAAGTTATGATAGTCTCTTTTCAAGTTTTATCTCCCAAATGCGATAAATACTTTTCGATTCTACCAAGTCTGGTTTCGTTTGTTTGAGTTATCATCCAAGTTATGATAGTCTCTTTTCATGTTTTATCTCCCAAGTGGGATAAATACTTTTCGATTCCGCCAAGTCCGATTTCGTTTGTTTGAGTTATCTTTCAAGTTATGGTAGTCTCTTTTTCAAGTTTTATCTCCCAAGTGGGATAATTACTTTTTGATTTCGCCAATTTTGTTTTTTTTTTGTTTGTGTTATCATTCATGTTATGATAGCCTCTTTCTATATTTTATCTCCCAAGTGGGATAAATACTTTTCGATTCCGCCAAGTCCGGTTTCGTCTTTTTGGGTTATCATCCAAGTTATGATAGTCTCTTTTCAAGTTTTATCTCCCAAGTTGGATAAATAGTTTTCGATTCCGTCAAGTCCGGTTTCAGTTGTTAGAGTTTTCATCCAAGTTATGATAGTCTCTTTTCAAGTTTTATCTCCCAAGTGGGATAAAATATTTTCGATTTCGCCAAGTACGGTTTCGTTTGTTTGAGTTATCATCCAAGTTATGGTAGTCTCTTTCTAGGTTTTATCTCCCAAGTGGTATAAATACTTTTTGATTTCGCCAAGTCCAGTTAAGTTTTTTTGGGTTATCATCCAAATTATGATAGTCTCTTTTCAAATTTTATCTCACAAGTGGAATAACTATTTTTCGATTCCGCCAAGTCCGGTTTACGTTTGTTTGAGTTATCACCCATAGTATGATAGTCTCTTTTCAAGTTATCTCCGAAGTGGGATAAATAATTTTCGATTCTGCCAAGTCCGGTTTCGTTTATTTGAGTTATCATCCAAGTTATGATAGTCTCTTTTCAAGTTTTATCTCCCAAATGCGATAAATACTTTTCGATTCTACCAAGTCTGGTTTCGTTTGTTTGAGTTATCATCCAAGTTATGATAGTCTCTTTTCATGTTTTATCTCCCAAGTGGGATAAATACTTTTCGATTCCGCCAAGTCCGATTTCGTTTGTTTGAGTTATCTTTCAAGTTATGGTAGTCTCTTTTTCAAGTTTTATCTCCCAAGTGGGATAATTACTTTTTGATTTCGCCAATTTTGTTTTTTTTTTGTTTGTGTTATCATTCATGTTATGATAGCCTCTTTCTATATTTTATCTCCCAAGTGGGATAAATACTTTTCGATTCCGCCAAGTCCGGTTTCGTCTTTTTGGGTTATCATCCAAGTTATGATAGTCTCTTTTCAAGTTTTATCTCCCAAGTTGGATAAATAGTTTTCGATTCCGTCAAGTCCGGTTTCAGTTGTTAGAGTTTTCATCCAAGTTATGATAGTCTCTTTTCAAGTTTTATCTCCCAAGTGGGATAAAATATTTTCGATTTCGCCAAGTACGGTTTCGTTTGTTTGAGTTATCATCCAAGTTATGGTAGTCTCTTTCTAGGTTTTATCTCCCAAGTGGTATAAATACTTTTTGATTCCGCCAAGTCCAGTTAAGTTTTTTTGGGTTATCATCCAAATTATGATAGTCTCTTTTCAAATTTTATATCACAAGTGGGATAACTATTTTTCGATTCCGCCAAGTCCGGTTTCGTTTGTTTGAGTTATCACCCATAGTATGATAGTCTCTTTTCAAGTTATCTCCGAAGTGGGATAAATAATTTTCGATTCTGCCAAGTCCGGGTTCGTTTATTTGAGTTATCATCCAAGTTATGATAGTCTCTTTTCAAGTTTTATCTCCCAAATGGGATAAATACTTTTCGATTCTACCAAGTCTGGTTTCGTTTGTTTGAGTTATCATCCAAGTTATGATAGTCTCTTTTCAAGTTTTATCTCCCAAGTGGGATAAATACTTTTCGATTCCGCCATGTCCAATTTCGTTTGTTTGAGTTATCATCCAAGTTATGATAGTCTCTTTTCATGTTTTATCTCCCAAGTGGGAAAAATACTTTTCTATTTCGCCAAGTACGGTTTCGTTTGTTTGAGTTATCATCCAAGTTATGGTAGTCTCATTTTCAAGTTTTATCTCCCAAGTGGGATATTTAATTTTTGATTTTTCCAATTTCGGTTTCGTTTGTTTGAGTTATCATCCATATTATGATAACCTCTTTCCATGTCTTATCTCCCAAGTGGGATAAATACCTTTCGATTCCGCCAAGTCCGGTTTTGTTTTTTTGGGTTATCATCCAAGTTATGATAGTCTCTTTTCAAGTTTTATCTCCCAAGTGGGATAAATACTTTTTGATTCCGTCATGTCCGGTTTCATTTGTATGAGTTATCACCCAAGGTATGATAGTTTCTTTTCAAGTTATCTCACAAATGGGATAAATAATTTTCGATTCCTCCAAGTCCGGTTTCATTTATTTCAGTTATCATTCAAGTTATGATAGTCTCTTTTCAAGTTTTATCTCCCGAATGGGATAAATACTTTTCGATTCCGCCATGTCCGGTTTCGTTTGTTTGAGTTATCATCCAAGTTATGATAGTCAATTTTCATGTTTTATCTCCTTAGAGGGATAAATATTTTTCGATTCCGCCAAGTCCGGTTTCATTTGTTTGAGTTATCATCCAAGTTATGAAAGTCTTTTTTCAAGTTATATCTCCCAAGTGGGATAAATACTTTTCGATTCCGCCAAGTCTGGTTTCGTTTGATTGAGTTATCATCCAAGTTATGATAGTCTATTTTCAAGTTATCTTCCAAGTGAGATAAATACTTTTCTATTCCGCCAAGTCCGGCTTTGTTTGTTTGAGATATCATTCATGTTATGGTAGTCTCTTTTTCAAGTTTTATCTCCCAAGTGGGATAAATACTTTTCGATTCCGCCAAGTCAAGTTTCGATTGTTTGAGTTATCATCCAAGTTATGATAGTCTCTTTTCATGTTTTATCTCCCAAGTGGGATAAATACTTTTCGATTCCGCCAAGTCCGGTTTCGTTTGTTTGAGTTATCATTCAAGTTATGGTAGTCTCTTTTTCAAGTTTTATCTCCCAAGTGGGATAATTACTTTTTGATTTCACCAATTTTGGTTTTTTTTGTTTGAGTTATCATTCATGTTATGATAGCCTCTTTCTATATTTTATCTCCCAAGTGGGATAAATACTTTTCGATTCCGCCAAGTCCGGTTTCGTCTTTTTGGGTTATCATCCAAGTTATGATAGTCTCTTTTCAAGTTTTATCTCCCAAGTTGGATAAATAGTTTTCGATTCCGTCAAGTCCGGTTTCAGTTGTTAGAGTTTTCATCCAAGTTATGATAGTCTCTTTTCAAGTTTTATCTCCCAAGTGGGATAAAATATTTTCGATTTCGCCAAGTACGGTTTCGATTGTTTGAGTTATCATCCAAGTTATGGTAGTCTCTTTCTAGGTTTTATCTCCCAAGTGGTATAAATACTTTTTGATTTCGCCAAGTCCAGTTAAGTTTTTTTGGGTTATCATCCAAATTATGATAGTCTCTTTTCAAATTTTATCTCACAAGTGGAATAACTATTTTTCGATTCCGCCAAGTCCGGTTTACGTTTGTTTGTGTTATCACCCATAGTATGATAGTCTCTTTTCAAGTTATCTCCGAAGTGGGATAAATAATTTTCGATTCTGCCAAGTCCGGTTTCGTTTATTTGAGTTATCATCCAAGTTATGATAGTCTCTTTTCAAGTTTTATCTCCCAAATGTGATAAATACTTTTCGATTCTACCAAGTCTGGTTTCGTTTGTTTGAGTTATCATCCAAGTTATGATAGTCTCTTTTCATGTTTTATCTCCCAAGTGGGATAAATACTTTTCGATTCCGCCAAGTCCGGTTTCGTTTGTTTGAGTTATCATTCAAGTTATGGTAGTCTCTTTTTCAAGTTTTATCTCCCAAGTGGGATAATTACTTTTTGATTTCGCCAATTTTGGTTTTTTTTTGTTTGAGTTATCATTCATGTTTTGATAGCCTCTTTCTATATTTTATCTCCCAAGTGGGATAAATACTTTTCGATTCCGCCAAGTCTGGTTTCGTCTTTTTGGGTTATCATCCAAGTTATGATAGTCTCTTTTCAAGTTTTATCTCCCAAGTTGGATAAATAGTTTTCGATTCCGTCAAGTCCGGTTTCAGTTGTTAGAGTTTTCATCCAAGTTATGATAGTCTCTTTTCAAGTTTTATCTCCCAAGTGGGATAAAATATTTTCGATTTCGCCAAGTACGGTTTCGTTTGTTTGAGTTATCATCCAAGTTATGGTAGTCTCTTTCTAGGTTTTATCTCCCAAGTGGTATAAATACTTTTTGATTCCGCCAAGTCCAGTTAAGTTTTTTTGGGTTATCATCCAAATTATGATAGTCTCTTTTCAAATTTTATCTCACAAGTGGGATAACTATTTTTCGATTCCGCCATGTCCGGTTTCGTTTGTTTGAGTTATCACCCATAGTATGATAGTCTCTTTTCAAGTTATCTCCGAAGTGGGATAAATAATTTTCGATTCTGCCAAGTCCGGTTTCGTTTATTTGAGTTATCATCCAAGTTATGATAGTCTTTTTTCAAGTTTTATCTCCCAAATGTGATAAATACTTTTCGATTCTACCAAGTCTGGTTTCGTTTGTTTGAGTTATCATCCAAGTTATGATAGTCTCTTTTCATGTTTTATCTCCCAAGTGGGATAAATACTTTTCGATTCGGCCAAGTCCGGTTTCGTTTGTTTGAGTTATCATTCAAGTTATGGTAGTCTCTTTTTCAAGTTTTATCTCCCAAGTGGGATAATTACTTTTTGATTTCGCCAATTTTGGTTTTTTTTTGTTTGAGTTATCATTCATGTTATGATAGCCTCTTTCTATATTTTATCTCCCAAGTGGGATAAATACTTTTCGATTCCGCCAAGTCTGGTTTCGTCTTTTTGGGTTATCATCCAAGTTATGATAGTCTCTTTTCAAGTTTTATCTCCCAAGTTGGATAAATAGTTTTCGATTCCGTCAAGTCCGGTTTCAGTTGTTAGAGTTTTCATCCAAGTTATGATAGTCTCTTTTCAAGTTTTATCTCCCAAGTGGGATAAAATATTTTCGATTTCGCCAAGTACGGTTTCGTTTGTTTGAGTTATCATCCAAGTTATGGTAGTCTCTTTCTAGGTTTTATCTCCCAAGTGGTATAAATACTTTTTGATTCCGCCAAGTCCAGTTAAGTTTTTTTGGGTTATCATCCAAATTATGATAGTCTCTTTTCAAATTTTATCTCACAAGTGGGATAACTATTTTTCGATTCCGCCATGTCCGGTTTCGTTTGTTTGAGTTATCACCCATAGTATGATAGTCTCTTTTCAAGTTATCTCCGAAGTGGGATAAATAATTTTCGATTCTGCCAAGTCCGGTTTCGTTTATTTGAGTTATCATCCAAGTTATGATAGTCTTTTTTCAAGTTTTATCTCCCAAATGTGATAAATACTTTTCGATTCTACCAAGTCTGGTTTCGTTTGTTTGAGTTATCATCCAAGTTATGATAGTCTCTTTTCATGTTTTATCTCCCAAGTGGGATAAATACTTTTCGATTCCGCCAAGTCCGGTTTCGTTTGTTTGAGTTATCATTCAAGTTATGGTAGTCTCTTTTTCAAGTTTTATCTCCCAAGTGGGATAATTACTTTTTGATTTCGCCAATTTTGGTTTTTTTTTGTTTGAGTTATCATTCATGTTATGATAGCCTCTTTCTATATTTTATCTCCCAAGTGGGATAAATACTTTTCGATTCCGCCAAGTCCGGTTTCGTCTTTTTGGGTTATCATCCAAGTTATGATAGTCTCTTTTCAAGTTTTATCTCCCAAGTTGGATAAATAGTTTTCGATTCCGTCAAGTCCGGTTTCAGTTGTTAGAGTTTTCATCCAAGTTATGATAGTCTCTTTTAAAGTTTTATCTCCCAAGTGGGATAAAATATTTTCGATTTCGCCAAGTACGGTTTCGTTTGTTTGAGTTATCATCCAAGTTATGGTAGTCTCTTTCTAGGTTTTATCTCCCAAGTGGTATAAATACTTTTTGATTCCGCCAAGTCCAGTTAAGTTTTTTTGGGTTATCATCCAAATTATGATAGTCTCTTTTCAAATTTTATCTCACAAGTGGGATAACTATTTTTCGATTCCGCCATGTCCGGTTTCGTTTGTTTGAGTTATCACCCATAGTATGATAGTCTCTTTTCAAGTTATCTCCGAAGTGGGATAAATAATTTTCGATTCTGCCAAGTCCGGTTTCGTTTATTTGAGTTATCATCCAAGTTATGATAGTCTCTTTTCAAGTTTTATCTCCCAAATGTGATAAATACTTTTCGATTCTACCAAGTCTGGTTTCGTTTGTTTGAGTTATCATCCAAGTTATGATAGTCTCTTTTCAAGTTTTATCTCCCAAGTGGGATAAATACTTTTCGATTCCGCCAAGTCCGGTTTCGTTTGTTTGAGTTATCATTCAAGTTATGGTAGTCTCTTTTTCATGTTTTATCTCCCAAGTGGGATAATTACTTTTTGATTTCGCCAATTTTTGTTTTTTTTGTTTGAGTTATCATTCATGTTATGATAGCCTCTTTCTATATTTTATCTCCCAAGTGGGATAAATACTTTTCGATTCCTCCATGTCCGGTTTCGTCTTTTTGGGTTATCATCCAAGTTATGATAGTCTCTTTTCAAGTTTTATCTCCCAAGTTGGATAAATAGTTTTCGATTCCGTCAAGTCCGGTTTCAGTTGTTAGAGTTTTCATCCAAGTTATGATAGTCTCTTTTAAAGTTTTATCTCCCAAGTGGGATAAAATATTTTCGATTTCGCCAAGTACGGTTTCGTTTGTTTGAGTTATCATCCAAGTTATGGTAGTCTCTTTCTAGGTTTTATCTCCCAAGTGGTATAAATACTTTTTGATTCCGCCAAGTCCAGTTAAGTTTTTTTGGGTTATCATCCAAATTATGATAGTCTATTTTCAAATTTTATCTCACAAGTGGGATAACTATTTTTCGATTCCGCCATGTCCGGTTTCGTTTGTTTGAGTTATCACCCATAGTATGATAGTCTCTTTTCAAGTTATCTCCGAAGTGGGATAAATAATTTTCGATTCTGCCAAGTCCGGTTTCGTTTATTTGAGTTATCATCCAAGTTATGATAGTCTCTTTTCAAGTTTTATCTCCCAAATGTGATAAATACTTTTCGATTCTACCAAGTCTGGTTTCGTTTGTTTGAGTTATCATCCAAGTTATGATAGTCTCTTTTCAAGTTTTATCTCCCAAGTGGGATAAATACTTTTCGATTCCGCCAAGTCCGGTTTCGTTTGTTTGAGTTATCATTCAAGTTATGGTAGTCTCTTTTTCATGTTTTATCTCCCAAGTGGGATAATTACTTTTTGATTTCGCCAATTTTTGTTTTTTTTGTTTGAGTTATCATTCATGTTATGATAGCCTCTTTCTATATTTTATCTCCCAAGTGGGATAAATACTTTTCGATTCCTCCATGTCCGGTTTCGTCTTTTTGGGTTATCATCCAAGTTATGATAGTCTCTTTTCAAGTTTTATCTCCCAAGTTGGATAAATAGTTTTCGATTCCGTCAAGTCCGGTTTCAGTTGTTAGAGTTTTCATCCAAGTTATGATAGTCTCTTTTAAAGTTTTATCTCCCAAGTGGGATAAAATATTTTCGATTTCGCCAAGTACGGTTTCGTTTGTTTGAGTTATCATCCAAGTTATGGTAGTCTCTTTCTAGGTTTTATCTCCCAAGTGGTATAAATACTTTTTGATTCCGCCAAGTCCAGTTAAGTTTTTTTGGGTTATCATCCAAATTATGATAGTCTATTTTCAAATTTTATCTCACAAGTGGGATAACTATTTTTCGATTCCGCCATGTCCGGTTTCGTTTGTTTGAGTTATCACCCATAGTATGATAGTCTCTTTTCAAGTTATCTCCGAAGTGGGATAAATAATTTTCGATTCTGCCAAGTCCGGTTTCGTTTATTTGAGTTATCATCCAAGTTATGATAGTCTTTTTTCAAGTTTTATCTCCCAAATGTGATAAATACTTTTCGATTCTACCAAGTCTGGTTTCGTTTGTTTGAGTTATCATCCAAGTTATGATAGTCTCTTTTCATGTTTTATCTCCCAAGTGGGATAAATACTTTTCGATTCCGCCAAGTCCGGTTTCGTTTTTTTGAGTTATCATTCAAGTTATGGTAGTCTCTTTTTCAAGTTTTATCTCCCAAGTGGGATAATTACTTTTTGATTTCGCCAATTTTGGTTTTTTTTTGTTTGAGTTATCATTCATGTTATGATAGCCTCTTTCTATATTTTATCTCCCAAGTGGGATAAATACTTTTCGATTCCGCCAAGTCCGGTTTCGTCTTTTTGGGTTATCATCCAAGTTATGATAGTCTCTTTTCAAGTTTTATCTCCCAAGTTGGATAAATAGTTTTCGATTCCGTCAAGTCCGGTTTCAGTTGTTAGAGTTTTCATCCAAGTTATGATAGTCTCTTTTCAAGTTTTATCTCCCAAGTGGGATAAAATATTTTCGATTTCGCCAAGTACGGTTTCGTTTGTTTGAGTTATCATCCAAGTTATGGTAGTCTCTTTCTAGGTTTTATCTCCCAAGTGGTATAAATACTTTTTGATTTCGCCAAGTCCAGTTAAGTTTTTTTGGGTTATCATCCAAATTATGATAGTCTCTTTTCAAATTTTATCTCACAAGTGGAATAACTATTTTTCGATTCCGCCAAGTCCGGTTTACGTTTGTTTGTGTTATCACCCATAGTATGATAGTCTCTTTTCAAGTTATCTCCGAAGTGGGATAAATAATTTTCGATTCTGCCAAGTCCGGTTTCGTTTATTTGAGTTATCATCCAAGTTATGATAGTCTCTTTTCAAGTTTTATCTCCCAAATGTGATAAATACTTTTCGATTCTACCAAGTCTGGTTTCGTTTGTTTGAGTTATCATCCAAGTTATGATAGTCTCTTTTCATGTTTTATCTCCCAAGTGGGATAAATACTTTTCGATTCCGCCAAGTCCGGTTTCGTTTGTTTGAGTTATCATTCAAGTTATGGTAGTCTCTTTTTCAAGTTTTATCTCCCAAGTGGGATAATTACTTTTTGATTTCGCCAATTTTGTTTTTTTTTTGTTTGAGTTATCATTCATGTTATGATAGCCTCTTTCTATATTTTATCTCCCAAGTGGGATAAATACTTTTCGATTCCGCCAAGTCTGGTTTCGTCTTTTTGGGTTATCATCCAAGTCATGATAGTCTCTTTTCAAGTTTTATCTCCCAAGTTGGATAAATAGTTTTCGATTCCGTCAAGTCCGGTTTCAGTTGTTAGAGTTTTCATCCAAGTTATGATAGTCTCTTTTCAAGTTTTATCTCCCAAGTGGGATAAAATATTTTCGATTTCGCCAAGTACGGTTTCGTTTGTTTGAGTTATCATCCATGTTATGGTAGTCTCTTTCTAGGTTTTATCTCCCAAGTGGTATAAATACTTTTTGATTCCGCCAAGTCCAGTTAAGTTTTTTTGGGTTATCATCCAAATTATGATAGTCTCTTTTCAAATTTTATCTCACAAGTGGGATAACTATTTTTCGATTCCGCCATGTCCGGTTTCGTTTGTTTGAGTTATCACCCATAGTATGATAGTCTCTTTTCAAGTTATCTCCGAAGTGGGATAAATAATTTTCGATTCTGCCAAGTCCGGTTTCGTTTATTTGAGTTATCATCCAAGTTATGATAGTCTTTTTTCAAGTTTTATCTCCCAAATGTGATAAATACTTTTCGATTCTACCAAGTCTGGTTTCGTTTGTTTGAGTTATCATCCAAGTTATGATAGTCTTTTTTCATGTTTTATCTCCCAAGTGGGATAAATACTTTTCGATTCCGCCAAGTCCGGTTTCGTTTGTTTGAGTTATCATTCAAGTTATGGTAGTCTCTTTTTCAAGTTTTATCTCCCAAGTGGGATAATTACTTTTTGATTTCGCCAATTTTGGTTTTTTTTTGTTTGAGTTATCATTCATGTTATGATAGCCTCTTTCTATATTTTATCTCCCAAGTGGGATAAATACTTTTCGATTCCGCCAAGTCCGGTTTCGTCTTTTTGGGTTATCATCCAAGTTATGATAGTCTCTTTTCAAGTTTTATCTCCCAAGTTGGATAAATAGTTTTCGATTCCGTCAAGTCCGGTTTCAGTTGTTAGAGTTTTCATCCAAGTTATGATAGTCTCTTTTAAAGTTTTATCTCCCAAGTGGGATAAAATATTTTCGATTTCGCCAAGTACGGTTTCGTTTGTTTGAGTTATCATCCAAGTTATGGTAGTCTCTTTCTAGGTTTTATCTCCCAAGTGGTATAAATACTTTTTGATTCAGCCAAGTCCAGTTAAGTTTTTTTGGGTTATCATCCAAATTATGATAGTCTCTTTTCAAATTTTATCTCACAAGTGGGATAACTATTTTTCGATTCCGCCATGTCCGGTTTCGTTTGTTTGAGTTATCACCCATAGTATGATAGTCTCTTTTCAAGTTATCTCCGAAGTGGGATAAATAATTTTCGATTCTGCCAAGTCCGGTTTCGTTTATTTGAGTTATCATCCAAGTTATGATAGTCTCTGTTCAAGTTTTATCTCCCAAATGTGATAAATACTTTTCGATTCTACCAAGTCTGGTTTCGTTTGTTTGAGTTATCATCCAAGTTATGATAGTCTCTTTTCAAGTTTTATCTCCCAAGTGGGATAAATACTTTTCGATTCCGCCAAGTCCGGTTTCGTTTGTTTGAGTTATCATTCAAGTTATGGTAGTCTCTTTTTCAAGTTTTATCTCCCAAGTGGGATAATTACTTTTTGATTTCGCCAATTTTTGTTTTTTTTGTTTGAGTTATCATTCATGTTATGATAGCCTCTTTCTATATTTTATCTCCCAAGTGGGATAAATACTTTTCGATTCCTCCATGTCCGGTTTCGTCTTTTTGGGTTATCATCCAAGTTATGATAGTCTCTTTTCAAGTTTTATCTCCCAAGTTGGATAAATAGTTTTCGATTCCGTCAAGTCCGGTTTCAGTTGTTAGAGTTTTCATCCAAGTTATGATAGTCTCTTTTAAAGTTTTATCTCCCAAGTGGGATAAAATATTTTCGATTTCGCCAAGTACGGTTTCGTTTGTTTGAGTTATCATCCAAGTTATGGTAGTCTCTTTCTAGGTTTTATCTCCCAAGTGGTATAAATACTTTTTGATTCCGCCAAGTCCAGTTAAGTTTTTTTGGGTTATCATCCAAATTATGATAGTCTCTTTTCAAATTTTATCTCACAAGTGGGATAACTATTTTTCGATTCCGCCATGTCCGGTTTCGTTTGTTTGAGTTATCACCCATAGTATGATAGTCTTTTTTCAAGTTATCTCCGAAGTGGGATAAATAATTTTCGATTCTGCCAAGTCCGGTTTCGTTTATTTGAGTTATCATCCAAGTTATGATAGTCTTTTTTCAAGTTTTATCTCCCAAATGTGATAAATACTTTTCGATTCTACCAAGTCTGGTTTCGTTTGTTTGAGTTATCATCCAAGTTATGATAGTCTCTTTTCATGTTTTATCTCCCAAGTGGGATAAATACTTTTCGATTCCGCCAAGTCCGGTTTCGTTTTTTTGAGTTATCATTCAAGTTATGGTAGTCTCTTTTTCAAGTTTTATCTCCCAAGTGGGATAATTACTTTTTGATTTCGCCAATTTTGGTTTTTTTTTGTTTGAGTTATCATTCATGTTATGATAGCCTCTTTCTATATTTTATCTCCCAAGTGGGATAAATACTTTTCGATTCCTCCATGTCCGGTTTCGTCTTTTTGGGTTATCATCCAAGTTATGATAGTCTCTTTTCAAGTTTTATCTCCCAAGTTGGATAAATAGTTTTCGATTCCGTCAAGTCCGGTTTCAGTTGTTAGAGTTTTCATCCAAGTTATGATAGTCTCTTTTAAAGTTTTATCTCCCAAGTGGGATAAAATATTTTCGATTTCGCCAAGTACGGTTTCGTTTGTTTGAGTTATCATCCAAGTTATGGTAGTCTCTTTCTAGGTTTTATCTCCCAAGTGGTATAAATACTTTTTGATTCCGCCAAGTCCAGTTAAGTTTTTTTGGGTTATCATCCAAATTATGATAGTCTCTTTTCAAATTTTATCTCACAAGTGGGATAACTATTTTTCGATTCCGCCATGTTCGGTTTCGTTTGTTTGAGTTATCACCCATAGTATGATAGTCTCTTTTCAAGTTATCTCCGAAGTGGGATAAATAATTTTCGATTCTGCCAAGTCCGGTTTCGTTTATTTGAGTTATCATCCAAGTTATGATAGTCTTTTTTCAAGTTTTATCTCCCAAATGTGATAAATACTTTTCGATTCTACCAAGTCTGGTTTCGTTTGTTTGAGTTATCATCCAAGTTATGATAGTCTCTTTTCATGTTTTATCTCCCAAGTGGGATAAATACTTTTCGATTCCGCCAAGTCCGGTTTCGTTTTTTTGAGTTATCATTCAAGTTATGGTAGTCTCTTTTTCAAGTTTTATCTCCCAAGTGGGATAATTACTTTTTGATTTCGCCAATTTTGGTTTTTTTTTGTTTGAGTTATCATTCATGTTATGATAGCCTCTTTCTATATTTTATCTCCCAAGTGGGATAAATACTTTTCGATTCCGCCAAGTCCGGTTTCGTCTTTTTGGGTTATCATCCAAGTTATGATAGTCTCTTTTCAAGTTTTATCTCCCAAGTTGGATAAATAGTTTTCGATTCCGTCAAGTCCGGTTTCAGTTGTTAGAGTTTTCATCCAAGTTATGATAGTCTCTTTTAAAGTTTTATCTCCCAAGTGGGAAAAATATTTTCGATTTCGCCAAGTACGGTTTCGTTTGTTTGAGTTATCATCCAAGTTATGGTAGTCTCTTTCTAGGTTTTATCTCCCAAGTGGTATAAATACTTTTTGATTCCGCCAAGTCCAGTTAAGTTTTTTTGGGTTATCATCCAAATTATGATAGTCTCTTTTCAAATTTTATCTCACAAGTGGGATAACTATTTTTCGATTCCGCCATGTCCGGTTTCGTTTGTTTGAGTTATCACCCATAGTATGATAGTCTCTTTTCAAGTTATCTCCGAAGTGGGATAAATAATTTTCGATTCTGCCAAGTCCGGTTTCGTTTATTTGAGTTATCATCCAAGTTATGATAGTCTCTTTTCAAGTTTTATCTCCCAAATGTGATAAATACTTTTCGATTCTACCAAGTCTGGTTTCGTTTGTTTGAGTTATCATCCAAGTTATGATAGTCTCTTTTCAAGTTTTATCTCCCAAGTGGGATAAATACTTTTCGATTCCGCCAAGTCCGGTTTCGTTTGTTTGAGTTATCATTCAAGTTATGGTAGTCTCTTTTTCAAGTTTTATCTCCCAAGTGGGATAATTACTTTTTGATTTCGCCAATTTTTGTTTTTTTTGTTTGAGTTATCATTCATGTTATGATAGCCTCTTTCTATATTTTATCTCCCAAGTGGGATAAATACTTTTCGATTCCTCCATGTCCGGTTTCGTCTTTTTGGGTTATCATCCAAGTTATGATAGTCTCTTTTCAAGTTTTATCTCCCAAGTTGGATAAATAGTTTTCGATTCCGTCAAGTCCGGTTTCAGTTGTTAGAGTTTTCATCCAAGTTATGATAGTCTCTTTTCAAGTTTTATCTCCCAAGTGGGATAAAATATTTTCGATTTCGCCAAGTACGGTTTCGTTTGTTTGAGTTATCCTCCAAGTTATGGTAGTCTCTTTCTAGGTTTTATCTCCCAAGTGGTATAAATACTTTTTGATTCCGCCAAGTCCAGTTAAGTTTTTTTTGGGTAATCATCCAAATTATGATAGTCTCTTTTCAAATTTTATCTCACAAGTGGGATAACTATTTTTCGATTCCGCCAATTCCGGTTTCGTTTATTTGAGTTATCACCCATAGTATGATAGTCTCTTTTCAAGTTATCTCCGAAGTGGGATAAATAATTTTCGATTCTGCCAAGTCCGGTTTCGTTTATTTGAGTTATCATCCAAGTTATGATAGTCTCTTTTCATGTTTTATCTCCCAAATGGGATAAATACTTTTCGATTCTACCAAGTCTAGTTTCGTTTGTTTGAGTTATCATCCAAGTTATGATAGTCTATTTTCAAGTTTTATCTCCCAAGTGGGATAAATACTTTTCTATTCCGCCAAGTCCAGTTTCGTTTGTTTGAGTTATCATTCAAGTTATGGTAGTCTCTTTTTCAAGTTTTATCTCCCAAGTGGGATAATTACTTTTTGATTTCGCCAATTTTGGTTTTTTTTGTTTGAGTTATCATTCATGTTATGATAGCCTCTTTCTATATTTTATCTCCCAAGTGGGATAAATACTTTTCGATTCCGCCAAGTCCAGTTTCGTCTTTTTGGGTTATCATCCAAGTTATGATAGTCTCTTTTCAAGTTTTATCTCCCAAGTTGGATAAATAGTTTTCGATTCCGTCAAGTCCGGTTTCAGTTGTTAGAGTTTTCATCCAAGTTATGATAGTCTCTTTTCAAGTTTTATCTCCCAAGTGGGATAAAATATTTTCGATTTCGCCAAGTACGGTTTCGTTTGTTTGAGTTATCATCCAAGTTATGGTAGTCTCTTTCTAGGTTTTATCTCCCAAGTGGTATAAATACTTTTTGATTTCGCCAAGTCCAGTTAAGTTTTTTTGGGTTATCATCCAAATTATGATAGTCTCTTTTCAAATTTTATCTCACAAGTGGAATAACTATTTTTCGATTCCGCCAAGTCCGGTTTACGTTTGTTTGTGTTATCACCCATAGTATGATAGTCTCTTTTCAAGTTATCTCCGAAGTGGGATAAATAATTTTCGATTCTGCCAAGTCCGGTTTCGTTTATTTGAGTTATCATCCAAGTTATGATAGTCTCTTTTCAAGTTTTATCTCCCAAATGTGATAAATACTTTTCGATTCTACCAAGTCTGGTTTCGTTTGTTTGAGTTATCATCCAAGTTATGATAGTCTCTTTTCATGTTTTATCTCCCAAGTGGGATAAATACTTTTCGATTCCGCCAAGTCCGGTTTCGTTTGTTTGAGTTATCATTCAAGTTATGGTAGTCTCTTTTTCAAGTTTTATCTCCCAAGTGGGATAATTACTTTTTGATTTCGCCAATTTTGTTTTTTTTTTGTTTGAGTTATCATTCATGTTATGATAGCCTCTTTCTATATTTTATCTCCCAAGTGGGATAAATACTTTTCGATTCCGCCAAGTCTGGTTTCGTCTTTTTGGGTTATCATCCAAGTCATGATAGTCTCTTTTCAAGTTTTATCTCCCAAGTTGGATAAATAGTTTTCGATTCCGTCAAGTCCGGTTTCAGTTGTTAGAGTTTTCATCCAAGTTATGATAGTCTCTTTTCAAGTTTTATCTCCCAAGTGGGATAAAATATTTTCGATTTCGCCAAGTACGGTTTCGTTTGTTTGAGTTATCATCCATGTTATGGTAGTCTCTTTCTAGGTTTTATCTCCCAAGTGGTATAAATACTTTTTGATTCCGCCAAGTCCAGTTAAGTTTTTTTGGGTTATCATCCAAATTATGATAGTCTCTTTTCAAATTTTATCTCACAAGTGGGATAACTATTTTTCGATTCCGCCATGTCCGGTTTCGTTTGTTTGAGTTATCACCCATAGTATGATAGTCTCTTTTCAAGTTATCTCCGAAGTGGGATAAATAATTTTCGATTCTGCCAAGTCCGGTTTCGTTTATTTGAGTTATCATCCAAGTTATGATAGTCTTTTTTCAAGTTTTATCTCCCAAATGTGATAAATACTTTTCGATTCTACCAAGTCTGGTTTCGTTTGTTTGAGTTATCATCCAAGTTATGATAGTCTCTTTTCATGTTTTATCTCCCAAGTGGGATAAATACTTTTCGATTCCGCCAAGTCCGGTTTCGTTTGTTTGAGTTATCATTCAAGTTATGGTAGTCTCTTTTTCAAGTTTTATCTCCCAAGTGGGATAATTACTTTTTGATTTCGCCAATTTTGGTTTTTTTTTGTTTGAGTTATCATTCATGTTATGATAGCCTCTTTCTATATTTTATCTCCCAAGTGGGATAAATACTTTTCGATTCCGCCAAGTCCGGTTTCGTCTTTTTGGGTTATCATCCAAGTTATGATAGTCTCTTTTCAAGTTTTATCTCCCAAGTTGGATAAATAGTTTTCGATTCCGTCAAGTCCGGTTTCAGTTGTTAGAGTTTTCATCCAAGTTATGATAGTCTCTTTTAAAGTTTTATCTCCCAAGTGGGATAAAATATTTTCGATTTCGCCAAGTACGGTTTCGTTTGTTTGAGTTATCATCCAAGTTATGGTAGTCTCTTTCTAGGTTTTATCTCCCAAGTGGTATAAATACTTTTTGATTCCGCCAAGTCCAGTTAAGTTTTTTTGGGTTATCATCCAAATTATGATAGTCTCTTTTCAAATTTTATCTCACAAGTGGGATAACTATTTTTCGATTCCGCCATGTCCGGTTTCGTTTGTTTGAGTTATCACCCATAGTATGATAGTCTCTTTTCAATTTATCTCCGAAGTGGGATAAATAATTTTCGATTCTGCCAAGTCCGGTTTCGTTTATTTGAGTTATCATCCAAGTTATGATAGTCTCTTTTCAAGTTTTATCTCCCAAATGTGATAAATACTTTTCGATTCTACCAAGTCTGGTTTCGTTTGTTTGAGTTATCATCCAAGTTATGATAGTCTCTTTTCAAGTTTTATCTCCCAAGTGGGATAAATACTTTTCGATTCCGCCAAGTCCGGTTTCGTTTGTTTGAGTTATCATTCAAGTTATGGTAGTCTCTTTTTCAAGTTTTATCTCCCAAGTGGGATAATTACTTTTTGATTTTGCCAATTTTTGTTTTTTTTGTTTGAGTTATCATTCATGTTATGATAGCCTCTTTCTATATTTTATCTCCCAAGTGGGATAAATACTTTTCGATTCCTCCATGTCCGGTTTCGTCTTTTTGGGTTATCATCCAAGTTATGATAGTCTCTTTTCAAGTTTTATCTCCCAAGTTGGATAAATAGTTTTCGATTCCGTCAAGTCCGGTTTCAGTTGTTAGAGTTTTCATCCAAGTTATGATAGTCTCTTTTAAAGTTTTATCTCCCAAGTGGGATAAAATATTTTCGATTTCGCCAAGTACGGTTTCGTTTGTTTGAGTTATCATCCAAGTTATGGTAGTCTTTTTCTAGGTTTTATCTCCCAAGTGGTATAAATACTTTTTGATTCCGCCAAGTCCAGTTAAGTTTTTTTGGGTTATCATCCAAATTATGATAGTCTCTTTTCAAATTTTATCTCACAAGTGGGATAACTATTTTTCGATTCCGCCATGTCCGGTTTCGTTTGTTTGAGTTATCACCCATAGTATGATAGTCTCTTTTCAAGTTATCTCCGAAGTGGGATAAATAATTTTCGATTCTGCCAAGTCCGGTTTCGTTTATTTGAGTTATCATCCAAGTTATGATAGTCTTTTTTCAAGTTTTATCTCCCAAATGTGATAAATACTTTTCGATTCTACCAAGTCTGGTTTCGTTTGTTTGAGTTATCATCCAAGTTATGATAGTCTCTTTTCATGTTTTATCTCCCAAGTGGGATAAATACTTTTCGATTCCGCCAAGTCCGGTTTCGTTTTTTTGAGTTATCATTCAAGTTATGGTAGTCTCTTTTTCAAGTTTTATCTCCCAAGTGGGATAATTACTTTTTGATTTCGCCAATTTTGGTTTTTTTTTGTTTGAGTTATCATTCATGTTATGATAGCCTCTTTCTATATTTTATCTCCCAAGTGGGATAAATACTTTTCGATTCCTCCATGTCCGGTTTCGTCTTTTTGGGTTATCATCCAAGTTATGATAGTCTCTTTTCAAGTTTTATCTCCCAAGTTGGATAAATAGTTTTCGATTCCGTCAAGTCCGGTTTCAGTTGTTAGAGTTTTCATCCAAGTTATGATAGTCTCTTTTAAAGTTTTATCTCCCAAGTGGGATAAAATATTTTCGATTTCGCCAAGTACGGTTTCGTTTGTTTGAGTTATCATCCAAGTTATGGTAGTCTCTTTCTAGGTTTTATCTCCCAAGTGGTATAAATACTTTTTGATTCCGCCAAGTCCAGTTAAGTTTTTTTGGGTTATCATCCAAATTATGATAGTCTCTTTTCAAATTTTATCTCACAAGTGGGATAACTATTTTTAGATTCCGCCATGTCCGGTTTCGTTTGTTTGAGTTATCACCCATAGTATGATAGTCTCTTTTCAAGTTATCTCCGAAGTGGGATAAATAATTTTCGATTCTGCCAAGTCCGGTTTCGTTTATTTGAGTTATCATCCAAGTTATGATAGTCTTTTTTCAAGTTTTATCTCCCAAATGTGATAAATACTTTTCGATTCTACCAAGTCTGGTTTCGTTTGTTTGAGTTATCATCCAAGTTATGATAGTCTCTTTTCATGTTTTATCTCCCAAGTGGGATAAATACTTTTCGATTCCGCCAAGTCCGGTTTCGTTTTTTTGAATTATCATTCAAGTTATGGTAGTCTCTTTTTCAAGTTTTATCTCCCAAGTGGGATAATTACTTTTTGATTTCGCCAATTTTGGTTTTTTTTTGTTTGGGTTATCATTCATGTTATGATAGCCTCTTTCTATATTTTATCTCCCAAGTGGGATAAATACTTTTCGATTCCGCCAAGTCCGGTTTCGTCTTTTTGGGTTATCATCCAAGTTATGATAGTCTCTTTTCAAGTTTTATCTCCCAAGTTGGATAAATAGTTTTCGATTCCGTCAAGTCCGGTTTCAGTTGTTAGAGTTTTCATCCAAGTTATGATAGTCTCTTTTAAAGTTTTATCTCCCAAGTGGGATAAAATATTTTCGATTTCGCCAAGTACGGTTTCGTTTGTTTGAGTTATCATCCAAGTTATGGTAGTCTCTTTCTAGGTTTTATCTCCCAAGTGGTATAAATACTTTTTGATTCCGCCAAGTCCAGTTAAGTTTTTTTGGGTTATCATCCAAATTATGATAGTCTCTTTTCAAATTTTATCTCACAAGTGGGATAACTATTTTTCGATTCCGCCATGTCCGGTTTCGTTTGTTTGAGTTATCACCCATAGTATGATAGTCTCTTTTCAAGTTATCTCCGAAGTGGGATAAATAATTTTCGATTCTGCCAAGTCCGGTTTCGTTTATTTGAGTTATCATCCAAGTTATGATAGTCTCTTTTCAAGTTTTATCTCCCAAATGTGATAAATACTTTTCGATTCTACCAAGTCTGGTTTCGTTTGTTTGAGTTATCATCCAAGTTATGATAGTCTCTTTTCAAGTTTTATCTCCCAAGTGGGATAAATACTTTTCGATTCCGCCAAGTCCGGTTTCGTTTGTTTGAGTTATCATTCAAGTTATGGTAGTCTCTTTTTCAAGTTTTATCTCCCAAGTGGGATAATTACTTTTTGATTTCGCCAATTTTTGTTTTTTTTGTTTGAGTTATCATTCATGTTATGATAGCCTCTTTCTATATTTTATCTCCCAAGTGGGATAAATACTTTTCGATTCCTCCATGTCCGGTTTCGTCTTTTTGGGTTATCATCCAAGTTATGATAGTCTCTTTTCAAGTTTTATCTCCCAAGTTGGATAAATAGTTTTCGATTCCGTCAAGTCCGGTTTCAGTTGTTAGAGTTTTCATCCAAGTTATGATAGTCTCTTTTCAAGTTTTATCTCCCAAGTGGGATAAAATATTTTCGATTTCGCCAAGTACGGTTTCGTTTGTTTGAGTTATCCTCCAAGTTATGGTAGTCTCTTTCTAGGTTTTATCTCCCAAGTGGTATAAATACTTTTTGATTCCGCCAAGTCCAGTTAAGTTTTTTTTGGGTAATCATCCAAATTATGATAGTCTCTTTTCAAATTTTATCTCACAAGTGGGATAACTATTTTTCGATTCCGCCAATTCCGGTTTCGTTTATTTGAGTTATCACCCATAGTATGATAGTCTCTTTTCAAGTTATCTCCGAAGTGGGATAAATAATTTTCGATTCTGCCAAGTCCGGTTTCGTTTATTTGAGTTATCATCCAAGTTATGATAGTCTCTTTTCATGTTTTATCTCCCAAATGGGATAAATACTTTTCGATTCTACCAAGTCTAGTTTCGTTTGTTTGAGTTATCATCCAAGTTATGATAGTCTATTTTCAAGTTTTATCTCCCAAGTGGGATAAATACTTTTCTATTCCGCCAAGTCCAGTTTCGTTTGTTTGAGTTATCATTCAAGTTATGGTAGTCTCTTTTTCAAGTTTTATCTCCCAAGTGGGATAATTACTTTTTGATTTCGCCAATTTTGGTTTTTTTTGTTTGAGTTATCATTCATGTTATGATAGCCTCTTTCTATATTTTATCTCCCAAGTGGGATAAATACTTTTCGATTCCGCCAAGTCCAGTTTCGTCTTTTTGGGTTATCATCCAAGTTATGATAGTCTCTTTTCAAGTTTTATCTCCCAAGTTGGATAAATAGTTTTCGATTCCGTCAAGTCCGGTTTCAGTTGTTAGAGTTTTCATCCAAGTTATGATAGTCTCTTTTCAAGTTTTATCTCCCAAGTGGGATAAAATATTTTCGATTTCGCCAATTACGATTTCGTTTGTTTGAGTTATCATCCAAGTTATGGTAGTCTCTTTCTAGGTTTTATCTCCCAAGTGGTATAAATACTTTTTGATTTCGCCAAGTCCAGTTAAGTTTTTTTGGGTTATCATCCAAATTATGATAGTCTCTTTTCAAATTTTATCTCACAAGTGGAATAAATATTTTTCGATTCGTCCAAGTCCGGTCTACGTTTGTTTGAGTTATCACCCATAGTATGATAGTCTCTTTTCATGTTATCTCCAAAGTGGGATAAATAATTTTCGATTCTGCCAAGTCCGGTTTCGTTTATTTGAGTTATCATCCAAGTTATGATAGTCTCTTTTCAAGTTTTATCTCCCAAATGGGATAAATACTTTTCGATTCTACCAAGTCTGGTTTCGTTTGTTTGAGTTATCATCCAAGTTATGATAGTCTCTTTTCATGTTTTATCTCCCAAGTGGGATAAATACTTTTCGATTCCGCCAAGTCCGGTTTCGTTTGTTTGAGTTATCATTCAAGTTATGGTAGTCTCTTTTTCAAGTTTTATCTCCCAAGTGGGATAATTACTTTTTGATTTCGCCAATTTTGGTTTTTTTTGTTTGAGTTATCATTCATGTTATGATAGCCTCTTTCTATATTTTATCTCCCAAGTGGGATAAATACTTTTCGATTCCGCCAAGTCCGGTTTCGTCTTTTTGGGTTATCATCCAAGTTATGATAGTCTCTTTTCAAGTTTTATCTCCCAAGTTGGATAAATAGTTTTCGATTCCGTCAAGTCCGGTTTCAGTTGTTAGAGTTATCATCCAAGTTATGATAGTCTCTTTTCAAGTTTTATCTCCCAAATGGGATAAATACTTTTCGATTCTACCAAGTCTGGTTTCGTTTGTTTGAGTTATCATCCAAGTTATGATAGTCTCTTTTCAAGTTTTATCTCCCAAGTGGGATAAATACTTTTCGATTCCGCCAAGTCCGGTTTCGTTTGTTTGAGTTATCATTCAAGTTATGGTAGTCTCTTTTTCAAGTTTTATCTCCCAAGTGGGATAATTACTTTTTGATTTCGCCAATTTTGGTTTTTTTTTGTTTGAGTTATCATTCATGTTATGATAGCCTCTTTCTATATTTTATCTCCCAAGTGGGATAAATACTTTTCGATTCCGCCAAGTCCGGTTTCGTCTTTTTGGGTTATCATCCAAGTTATGATAGTCTCTTTTCAAGTTTTATCTCCCAAGTTGGATAAATAGTTTTCGATTCCGTCAAGTCCGGTTTCAGTTGTTAGAGTTATCATCCAAGTTATGATAGTCTCTTTTCAAGTTTTATCTCCCAAATGGGATAAATACTTTTCGATTCTACCAAGTCTGGTTTCGTTTGTTTGAGTTATCATCCAAGTTATGATAGTCTCTTTTCAAGTTTTATCTCCCAAGTGGGATAAATACTTTTCGATTCCGCCAAGTCCGGTTTCGTTTGTTTGAGTTATCATTCAAGTTATGGTAGTCTCTTTTTCAAGTTTTATCTCCCAAGTGGGATAATTACTTTTTGATTTCGCCAATTTTGGTTTTTTTTTGTTTGAGTTATCATTCATGTTATGATAGCCTCTTTCTATATTTTATCTCCCAAGTGGGATAAATACTTTTCGATTCCGCCAAGTCCGGTTTCGTCTTTTTGGGTTATCATCCAAGTTATGATAGTCTCTTTTCAAGTTTTATCTCCCAAGTTGGATAAATAGTTTTCGATTCCGTCAAGTCCGGTTTCAGTTGTTAGAGTTTTCATCCAAGTTATGATAGTCTCTTTTAAAGTTTTATCTCCCAAGTGGGATAAAATATTTTCGATTTCGCCAAGTACGGTTTCGTTTGTTTGAGTTATCATCCAAGTTATGGTAGTCTCTTTCTAGGTTTTATCTCCCAAGTGGTATAAATACTTTTTGATTCCGCCAAGTCCAGTTAAGTTTTTTTGGGTTATCATCCAAATTATGATAGTCTCTTTTCAAATTTTATCTCACAAGTGGGATAACTATTTTTCGATTCCGCCATGTCCGGTTTCGTTTGTTTGAGTTATCACCCATAGTATGATAGTCTCTTTTCAAGTTATCTCCGAAGTGGGATAAATAATTTTCGATTCTGCCAAGTCCGGTTTCGTTTATTTGAGTTATCATCCAAGTTATGATAGTCTCTTTTCAAGTTTTATCTCCCAAATGTGATAAATACTTTTCGATTCTACCAAGTCTGGTTTCGTTTGTTTGAGTTATCATCCAAGTTATGATAGTCTCTTTTCAAGTTTTATCTCCCAAGTGGGATAAATACTTTTCGATTCCGCCAAGTCCGGTTTCGTTTGTTTGAGTTATCATTCAAGTTATGGTAGTCTCTTTTTCAAGTTTTATCTCCCAAGTGGGATAATTACTTTTTGATTTCGCCAATTTTTGTTTTTTTTGTTTGAGTTATCATTCATGTTATGATAGCCTCTTTCTATATTTTATCTCCCAAGTGGGATAAATACTTTTCGATTCCTCCATGTCCGGTTTCGTCTTTTTGGGTTATCATCCAAGTTATGATAGTCTCTTTTCAAGTTTTATCTCCCAAGTTGGATAAATAGTTTTCGATTCCGTCAAGTCCGGTTTCAGTTGTTAGAGTTTTCATCCAAGTTATGATAGTCTCTTTTAAAGTTTTATCTCCCAAGTGGGATAAAATATTTTCGATTTCGCCAAGTACGGTTTCGTTTGTTTGAGTTATCATCCAAGTTATGGTAGTCTCTTTCTAGGTTTTATCTCCCAAGTGGTATAAATACTTTTTGATTCCGCCAAGTCCAGTTAAGTTTTTTTGGGTTATCATCCAAATTATGATAGTCTATTTTCAAATTTTATCTCACAAGTGGGATAACTATTTTTCGATTCCGCCATGTCCGGTTTCGTTTGTTTGAGTTATCACCCATAGTATGATAGTCTCTTTTCAAGTTATCTCCGAAGTGGGATAAATAATTTTCGATTCTGCCAAGTCCGGTTTCGTTTATTTGAGTTATCATCCAAGTTATGATAGTCTCTTTTCAAGTTTTATCTCCCGAATGTGATAAATACTTTTCGATTCTACCAAGTCTGGTTTCGTTTGTTTGAGTTATCATCCAAGTTATGATAGTCTCTTTTCAAGTTTTATCTCCCAAGTGGGATAAATACTTTTCGATTCCGCCAAGTCCGGTTTCGTTTGTTTGAGTTATCATTCAAGTTATGGTAGTCTCTTTTTCAAGTTTTATCTCCCAAGTGGGATAATTACTTTTTGATTTCGCCAATTTTTGTTTTTTTTGTTTGAGTTATCATTCATGTTATGATAGCCTCTTTCTATATTTTATCTCCCAAGTGGGATAAATACTTTTCGATTCCTCCATGTCCGGTTTCGTCTTTTTGGGTTATCATCCAAGTTATGATAGTCTCTTTTCAAGTTTTATCTCCCAAGTTGGATAAATAGTTTTCGATTCCGTCAAGTCCGGTTTCAGTTGTTAGAGTTTTCATCCAAGTTATGATAGTCTCTTTTAAAGTTTTATCTCCCAAGTGGGATAAAATATTTTCGATTTCGCCAAGTACGGTTTCGTTTGTTTGAGTTATCATCCAAGTTATGGTAGTCTCTTTCTAGGTTTTATCTCCCAAGTGGTATAAATACTTTTTGATTCCGCCAAGTCCAGTTAAGTTTTTTTGGGTTATCATCCAAATTATGATAGTCTATTTTCAAATTTTATCTCACAAGTGGGATAACTATTTTTCGATTCCGCCATGTCCGGTTTCGTTAGTTTGAGTTATCACCCATAGTATGATAGTCTCTTTTCAAGTTATCTCCGAAGTGGGATAAATAATTTTCGATTCTGCCAAGTCCGGTTTCGTTTATTTGAGTTATCATCCAAGTTATGATAGTCTTTTTTCAAGTTTTATCTCCCAAATGTGATAAATACTTTTCGATTCTACCAAGTCTGGTTTCGTTTGTTTGAGTTATCATCCAAGTTATGATAGTCTCTTTTCATGTTTTATCTCCCAAGTGGGATAAATACTTTTCGATTCCGCCAAGTTCGGTTTCGTTTTTTTGAGTTATCATTCAAGTTATGGTAGTCTCTTTTTCAAGTTTTATCTCCCAAGTGGGATAATTACTTTTTGATTTCGCCAATTTTGGTTTTTTTTTGTTTGAGTTATCATTCATGTTATGATAGCCTCTTTCTATATTTTATCTCCCAAGTGGGATAAATACTTTTCGATTCCGCCAAGTCCGGTTTCGTCTTTTTGGGTTATCATCCAAGTTATGATAGTCTCTTTTCAAGTTTTATCTCCCAAGTTGGATAAATAGTTTTCGATTCCGTCAAGTCCGGTTTCAGTTGTTAGAGTTTTCATCCAAGTTATGATAGTCTCTTTTCAAGTTTTATCTCCCAAGTGGGATAAAATATTTTCGATTTCGCCAAGTACGGTTTCGTTTGTTTGAGTTATCATCCAAGTTATGGTAGTCTCTTTCTAGGTTTTATCTCCCAAGTGGTATAAATACTTTTTGATTTCGCCAAGTCCAGTTAAGTTTTTTTGGGTTATCATCCAAATTATGATAGTCTCTTTTCAAATTTTATCTCACAAGTGGAATAACTATTTTTCGATTCCGCCAAGTCCGGTTTACGTTTGTTTGTGTTATCACCCATAGTATGATAGTCTCTTTTCAAGTTATCTCCGAAGTGGGATAAATAATTTTCGATTCTGCCAAGTCCGGTTTCGTTTATTTGAGTTATCATCCAAGTTATGATAGTCTTTTTTCAAGTTTTATCTCCCAAATGTGATAAATACTTTTCGATTCTACCAAGTCTGGTTTCGTTTGTTTGAGTTATCATCCAAGTTATGATAGTCTCTTTTCATGTTTTATCTCCCAAGTGGGATAAATACTTTTCGATTCCGCCAAGTCCGGTTTCGTTTGTTTGAGTTATCATTCAAGTTATGGTAGTCTCTTTTTCAAGTTTTATCTCCCAAGTGGGATAATTACTTTTTGATTTCGCCAATTTTGGTTTTTTTTTGTTTGAGTTATCATTCATGTTATGATAGCCTCTTTCTATATTTTATCTCCCAAGTGGGATAAATACTTTTCGATTCCGCCAAGTCTGGTTTCGTCTTTTTGGGTTATCATCCAAGTCATGATAGTCTCTTTTCAAGTTTTATCTCCCAAGTTGGATAAATAGTTTTCGATTCCGTCAAGTCCGGTTTCAGTTGTTAGAGTTTTCATCCAAGTTATGATAGTCTCTTTTCAAGTTTTATCTCCCAAGTGGGATAAAATATTTTCGATTTCGCCAAGTACGGTTTCGTTTGTTTGAGTTATCATCCATGTTATGGTAGTCTCTTTCTAGGTTTTATCTCCCAAGTGGTATAAATACTTTTTGATTCCGCCAAGTCCAGTTAAGTTTTTTTGGGTTATCATCCAAATTATGATAGTCTCTTTTCAAATTTTATCTCACAAGTGGGATAACTATTTTTCGATTCCGCCATGTCCGGTTTCGTTTGTTTGAGTTATCACCCATAGTATGATAGTCTCTTTTCAAGTTATCTCCGAAGTGGGATAAATAATTTTCGATTCTGCCAAGTCCGGTTTCGTTTATTTGAGTTATCATCCAAGTTATGATAGTCTTTTTTCAAGTTTTATCTCCCAAATGTGATAAATACTTTTCGATTCTACCAAGTCTGGTTTCGTTTGTTTGAGTTATCATCCAAGTTATGATAGTCTCTTTTCATGTTTTATCTCCCAAGTGGGATAAATACTTTTCGATTCCGCCATGTCCGGTTTCGTTTGTTTGAGTTATCATTCAAGTTATGGTAGTCTCTTTTTCAAGTTTTATCTCCCAAGTGGGATAATTACTTTTTGATTTCGCCAATTTTGGTTTTTTTTTGTTTGAGTTATCATTCATGTTATGATAGCCTCTTTCTATATTTTATCTCCCAAGTGGGATAAATACTTTTCGATTCCGCCAAGTCCGGTTTCGTCTTTTTGGGTTATCATCCAAGTTATGATAGTCTCTTTTCAAGTTTTATCTCCCAAGTTGGATAAATAGTTTTCGATTCCGTCAAGTCCGGTTTCAGTTGTTAGAGTTTTCATCCAAGTTATGATAGTCTCTTTTAAAGTTTTATCTCCCAAGTGGGATAAAATATTTTCGATTTCGCCAAGTACGGTTTCGTTTGTTTGAGTTATCATCCAAGTTATGGTAGTCTCTTTCTAGGTTTTATCTCCCAAGTGGTATAAATACTTTTTGATTCCGCCAAGTCCAGTTAAGTTTTTTTGGGTTATCATCCAAATTATGATAGTCTCTTTTCAAATTTTATCTCACAAGTGGGATAACTATTTTTCGATTCCGCCATGTCCGGTTTCGTTTGTTTGAGTTATCACCCATAGTATGATAGTCTCTTTTCAAGTTATCTCCGAAGTGGGATAAATAATTTTCGATTCTGCCAAGTCCGGTTTCGTTTATTTGAGTTATCATCCAAGTTATGATAGTCTCTTTTCAAGTTTTATCTCCCAAATGTGATAAATACTTTTCGATTCTACCAAGTCTGGTTTCGTTTGTTTGAGTTATCATCCAAGTTATGATAGTCTCTTTACAAGTTTTATCTCCCAAGTGGGATAAATACTTTTCGATTCCGCCAAGTCCGGTTTCGTTTGTTTGAGTTATCATTCAAGTTATGGTAGTCTCTTTTTCAAGTTTTATCTCCCAAGTGGGATAATTACTTTTTGATTTCGCCAATTTTTGTTTTTTTTGTTTGAGTTATCATTCATGTTATGATAGCCTCTTTCTATATTTTATCTCCCAAGTGGGATAAATACTTTTCGATTCCTCCATGTCCGGTTTCGTCTTTTTGGGTTATCATCCAAGTTATGATAGTCTCTTTTCAAGTTTTATCTCCCAAGTTGGATAAATAGTTTTCGATTCCGTCAAGTCCGGTTTCAGTTGTTAGAGTTTTCATCCAAGTTATGATAGTCTCTTTTAAAGTTTTATCTCCCAAGTGGGATAAAATATTTTCGATTTCGCCAAGTACGGTTTCGTTTGTTTGAGTTATCATCCAAGTTAGGTAGTCTCTTTCTAGGTTTTATCTCCCAAGTGGTATAAATACTTTTTGATTCCGCCAAGTCCAGTTAAGTTTTTTTGGGTTATCATCCAAATTATGATAGTCTCTTTTCAAATTTTATCTCACAAGTGGGATAACTATTTTTCGATTCCGCCATGTCCGGTTTCGTTTGTTTGAGTTATCACCCATAGTATGATAGTCTCTTTTCAAGTTATCTCCGAAGTGGGATAAATAATTTTCGATTCTGCCAAGTCCGGTTTCGTTTATTTGAGTTATCATCCAAGTTATGATAGTCTTTTTTCAAGTTTTATCTCCCAAATGTGATAAATACTTTTCGATTCTACCAAGTCTGGTTTCGTTTGTTTGAGTTATCATCCAAGTTATGATAGTCTCTTTTCATGTTTTATCTCCCAAGTGGGATAAATACTTTTCGATTCCGCCAAGTCCGGTTTCGTTTTTTTGAGTTATCATTCAAGTTATGGTAGTCTCTTTTTCAAGTTTTATCTCCCAAGTGGGATAATTACTTTTTGATTTCGCCAATTTTGGTTTTTTTTTGTTTGAGTTATCATTCATGTTATGATAGCCTCTTTCTATATTTTATCTCCCAAGTGGGATAAATACTTTTCGATTCCTCCATGTCCGGTTTCGTCTTTTTGGGTTATCATCCAAGTTATGATAGTCTCTTTTCAAGTTTTATCTCCCAAGTTGGATAAATAGTTTTCGATTCCGTCAAGTCCGGTTTCAGTTGTTAGAGTTTTCATCCAAGTTATGATAGTCTCTTTTAATGTTTTATCTCCCAAGTGGGATAAAATATTTTTGATTTCGCCAAGTACGGTTTCGTTTGTTTGAGTTATCATCCAAGTTATGGTAGTCTCTTTCTAGGTTTTATCTCCCAAGTGGTATAAATACTTTTTGATTCCGCCAAGTCCAGTTAAGTTTTTTTGGGTTATCATCCAAATTATGATAGTCTCTTTTCAAATTTTATCTCACAAGTGGGATAACTATTTTTCGATTCCGCCATGTCCGGTTTCGTTTGTTTGAGTTATCACCCATAGTATGATAGTCTCTTTTCAAGTTATCTCCGAAGTGGGATAAATAATTTTCGATTCTGCCAAGTCCGGTTTCGTTTATTTGAGTTATCATCCAAGTTATGATAGTCTTTTTTCAAGTTTTATCTCCCAAATGTGATAAATACTTTTCGATTCTACCAAGTCTGGTTTCGTTTGTTTGAGTTATCATCCAAGTTATGATAGTCTCTTTTCATGTTTTATCTCCCAAGTGGGATAAATACTTTTCGATTCCGCCAAGTCCGGTTTCGTTTTTTTGAGTTATCATTCAAGTTATGGTAGTCTCTTTTTCAAGTTTTATCTCCCAAGTGGGATAATTACTTTTTGATTTCGCCAATTTTGGTTTTTTTTTGTTTGAGTTATCATTCATGTTATGATAGCCTCTTTCTATATTTTATCTCCCAAGTGGGATAAATACTTTTCGATTCCGCCAAGTCCGGTTTCGTCTTTTTGGGTTATCATCCAAGTTATGATAGTCTCTTTTCAAGTTTTATCTCCCAAGTTGGATAAATAGTTTTCGATTCCGTCAAGTCCGGTTTCAGTTGTTAGAGTTTTCATCCAAGTTATGATAGTCTCTTTTAAAGTTTTATCTCCCAAGTGGGATAAAATATTTTCGATTTCGCCAAGTACGGTTTTGTTTGTTTGAGTTATCATCCAAGTTATGGTAGTCTCTTTCTAGGTTTTATCTCCCAAGTGGTATAAATACTTTTTGATTCCGCCAAGTCCAGTTAAGTTTTTTTGGGTTATCATCCAAATTATGATAGTCTCTTTTCAAATTTTATCTCACAAGTGGGATAACTATTTTTCGATTCCGCCATGTCCGGTTTCGTTTGTTTGAGTTATCACCCATAGTATGATAGTCTCTTTTCAAGTTATCTCCGAAGTGGGATAAATAATTTTCGATTCTGCCAAGTCCGGTTTCGTTTATTTGAGTTATCATCCAAGTTATGATAGTCTCTTTTCAAGTTTTATCTCCCAAATGTGATAAATACTTTTCGATTCTACCAAGTCTGGTTTCGTTTGTTTGAGTTATCATCCAAGTTATGATAGTCTCTTTTCAAGTTTTATCTCCCAAGTGGGATAAATACTTTTCGATTCCGCCAAGTCCGGTTTCGTTTGTTTGAGTTATCATTCAAGTTATGGTAGTCTCTTTTTCAAGTTTTATCTCCCAAGTGGGATAATTACTTTTTGATTTCGCCAATTTTTGTTTTTTTTGTTTGAGTTATCATTCATGTTATGATAGCCTCTTTCTATATTTTATCTCCCAAGTGGGATAAATACTTTTCGATTCCTCCATGTCCGGTTTCGTCTTTTTGGGTTATCATCCAAGTTATGATAGTCTCTTTTCAAGTTTTATCTCCCAAGTTGGATAAATAGTTTTCGATTCCGTCAAGTCCGGTTTCAGTTGTTAGAGTTTTCATCCAAGTTATGATAGTCTCTTTTCAAGTTTTATCTCCCAAGTGGGATAAAATATTTTCGATTTCGCCAAGTACGGTTTCGTTTGTTTGAGTTATCCTCCAAGTTATGGTAGTCTCTTTCTAGGTTTTATCTCCCAAGTGGTATAAATACTTTTTGATTCCGCCAAGTCCAGTTAAGTTTTTTTTGGGTTATCATCCAAATTATGATAGTCTCTTTTCAAATTTTATCTCACAAGTGGGATAACTATTTTTCGATTCCGCCAATTCCGGTTTCGTTTATTTGAGTTATCACCCATAGTATGATAGTCTCTTTTCAAGTTATCTCCGAAGTGGGATAAATAATTTTCGATTCTGCCAAGTCCGGTTTCGTTTATTTGAGTTATCATCCAAGTTATGATAGTCTCTTTTCATGTTTTATCTCCCAAATGGGATAAATACTTTTCGATTCTACCAAGTCTAGTTTCGTTTGTTTGAGTTATCATCCAAGTTATGATAGTCTCTTTTCAAGTTTTATCTCCCAAGTGGCATAAAATATTTTCGATTTCGCCAAGTACGGTTTCGTTTGTTTGAGTTATCATCCAAGTTATGGTAGTCTCTTTCTAGGTTTTATCTCCCAAGTGGTATAAATACTTTTTGATTCCGCCAAGTCCAGTTAAGTTTTTTTGGGTTATCATCCAAATTATGATAGTCTCTTTTCAAATTTTATATCACAAGTGGGATAACTATTTTTCGATTCCGCCAAGTCCGGTTTCGTTTGTTTGAGTTATCACCCATAGTATGATAGTCTCTTTTCAAGTTATCTTCGAAGTGGGATAGATAATTTTCGATTCTGCCAAGTCCGGGTTCGTTTATTTGAGTTATCATCCAAGTTATGATAGTCTCTTTTCAAGTTTTATCTCCCAAATGGGATAAATACTTTTCGATTCTACCAAGTCTGGTTTCGTTTGTTTGAGTTATCATCCAAGTTATGATAGTCTCTTTTCAAGTTTTATCTCCCAAGTGGGATAAATACTTTTCGATTCCGCCATGTCCAATTTCGTTTGTTTGAGTTATCATCCAAGTTATGATAGTCTCTTTTCAAGTTTTATCTCCCAAGTGGGAAAAATACTTTTCTATTTCGCCAAGTACGGTTTCGTTTGTTTGAGTTATCATCCAAGTTATGGTAGTCTCATTTTCAAGTTTTATCTCCCAAGTGGGATATTTAATTTTTGATTTTTCCAATTTCGGTTTCGTTTGTTTGAGACATCATCCATATTATGATAACCTCTTTCCATGTTTTATCTCCCAAGTGGGATAAATACCTTTCGATTCCGCCAAGTCCTGTTTTGTTTTTTTGGGTTATCATCCAAGTTATGATAGTCTCTTTTCAAGTTTTATCTCCCAAGTGGGATAAATACTTTTGGATTCCGTCATGTCCGGTTTCTTTTGTATGAGTTATCACCCAAGGTATGATAGTTTCTTTTCAAGTTATCTCACAAATGGGATAAATAATTTTCGATTCCTCCAAGTCCGGTTTCATTTATTTGAGTTATCATCCAAGTTATGATAGTCTCTTTTCAAGTTTTATCTCCCGAATGGGATAAATACTTTTCGATTCCGCCAAGTCCGGTTTCGTTTGTTTGAGTTATCATCCAAGTTATGATAGTCAATTTTCATGTTTTATCTCCTTAGAGGGATAAATATTTTTCGATTCCGCCAAGTCCGGTTTCATTTGTTTGAGTTATCATCCAAGTTATGAAAGTCTTTTTTCAAGTTATATCTCCCAAGTGGGATAAATACTTTTCGATTCCGCCAAGTTTGGTTTCGTTTGATTGAGTTATCATCCAAGTTATGATAGTCTATTTTCAAGTTATCTTCCAAGTGAGATAAATACTTTTCGATTCCGCCAAGTCCGATTTTGTTTGTTTGAGTTATCATTCATGTTATGGTAGTCTCTTTTTAAAGTTTTATCTCCCAAGTGGGATAAATAATTTTCGATTCCGCACGGTCAAGTTTCGTTTGTTTGAGTTATCATCCAAGTTATGATTGTCTTTTTTCATGTTTTATCTCCCAAGTGGGATAAATAATTTTTGATTCCGCCAAGTCCGGTTTCGTTTGTTTGAGTTATCATTCAAGTTATGGTAGTCTCTTTAACAAGTTTTATCTCCCAAGTGGGTTAATTACTTTTTGATTTCGCCAATTTTGGTTTTTTTTGTTTGAGTTATCATTCATGTTATGATAGCCTCTTTCTATATTTTATCTCCCAAGTGGGATAAATAATTTTCGATTCCGCCAAGTCCGGTTTCGTCTTTTTGGGTTATCATCCAAGTTATGATAGTCTCTTTTCAAGTTTTATCTCCCAAGTTGGATAAATAGTTTTCGATTCCGTCAAGTCCGGTTTCAGTTGTTAGAGTTTTCATCCAAGTTATGATAGTCTCTTTTCAAGTTTTATCTCCCAAGTGGGATAAAATATTTTCGATTTCGCCAAGTACGGTTTCGTTTGTTTGAGTTATCATCCAAGTTATGGTAGTCTCTTTCTAGGTTTTATCTCTCAAGTGGTATAAATACTTTTTGATTCCGCCAAGTCCAGTTAATTTTTTTTGGGTTATCATCCAAATTATGATAGTCTCTTTTCAAATTTTATCTCACAAGTGGGATAACTATTTTTCGATTCCGCCAAGTCCGGTTTCGTTTGTTTGAGTTATCACCCATAGTATGATAGTCTCTTTTCAAGTTATCTCCGAAGTGGGATAAATAATTTTCGATTCTGCCAAGTCCGGGTTCGTTTATTTGAGTTATCATCCAAGTTATGATAGTCTCTTTTCAAGTTTTATCTCCCAAATGGGATAAATACTTTCCGATTCTACCATGTCTGGTTTCGTTTGTTTGAGTTATCATCCAAGTTATGATAGTCTCTTTTCAAGTTTTATCTCCCAAGTGGGATAAATACTTTTCGATTCCGCCATGTCCAATTTCGTTTGTTTGAGTTATCATCCAAGTTATGATAGTCTCTTTTCAAGTTTTATCTCCCAAGTGGGAAAAATACTTTTCTATTTCGCCAAGTACGGTTTCGTTTGTTTGAGTTATCATCCAAGTTATGGTAGTCTCATTTTCAAGTTTTATCTCCCAAGTGGGATATTTAATTTTTTATTTTTCCAATTTCGGTTTCGTTTGTTTGAGTTATCATCCATATTATGATAACCTCTTTCCATGTTTTATCTCCCAAGTGGGATAAATACCATTCGATTCCGCAAAGTCCGGTTTTGTTTTTTTGGGTTATCATCCAAGTTATGATAGTCTCTTTTCAAGTTTTATCTCCCAAGTGGGATAAATACTTTTTGATTCCGTCATGTCCGGTTTCATTTGTATGAGTTATCACCCAAGGTATGATAGTTTCTTTTCAAGTTATCTCACAAATGGGATAAATAATTTTCGATTCCTCCAAGTCCGGTTTCATTTATTTGCGTTATCATCCAAGATATGATAGTCTCTTTTCAAGTTTTATCTCCCAAGTGGGATAAATACTTTTCGATTCCGCCAAGTCCGGTTTCGTTTGTTTGAGTTATCATCCAAGTTATGATAGTCAATTTTCATGTTTTATCTCCTTAGAGGGATAAATATTTTTGGATTCCGCCAAGTTCGGTTTCATTTGTTTGAGTTATCATCCAAGTTATGAAAGTCTTTTTTCAAGTTATATCTCCCAAGTGGGATAAATACTTTTCGATTCCGCCAAGTCTGGTTTCGTTTGATTGAGTTATCATCCAAGTTATGATAGTCTATTTTCAAGTTATCTTCCAAGTGAGATAAATACTTTTCGATTCCGCCAAGTCCGATTTTGTTTGTTTGAGATATCATTCATGTTATGGTAGTCTCTTTTTCAAGTTTTATCTCCCAAGTGGGATAAATACTTTTCGATTCCGCCAAGTCAAGTTTCGTTTGTTTGAGTTATCATCCAAGTTATGATAGTCTCTTTTCATGTTTTATCTCCCAAGTGGGATAAATACTTTTCGATTCCGCCAAGTCCGGTTTCGTTTGTTTGAGTTATCATTCAAGTTATGGTAGTCTCTTTTTCAAGTTTTATCTCCCAAGTGGGATAATTACTTTTTGATTTCACCAATTTTGGTTTTTTTTGTTTGAGTTATCATTCATGTTATGATAGCCTCTTTCTATATTTTATCTCCCAAGTGGGATAAATACTTTTCGATTCCGCCAAGTCCGGTTTCGTCTTTTTGGATTATCATCCAAGTTATGATAGTGTCTTTTCAAGTTTTATCTCCCAAGTTGGATAAATAGTTTTCGATTCCGTCAAGTCCGGTTTCAGTTGTTTGAGTTTTCATCCAAGTTATGATAGTCTCTTTTCAAGTTTTATCTCCCAAGTGGGATAAAATATTTTCGATTTCGCCAAGTACGGTTTCGTTTGTTTGAGTTATCATCCAAGTTATAGTAGTCTCTTTCTAGGTTTTATCTCCCAAGTGGTATAAGTACTTTTTGATTCCGCCAAGTCCAGTTATGTTTTTTTGGGTTATCATCCAAATTATGATAGTCTCTTTTCAAATTTTATCTCACAAGTGGGATAACTATTTTTCGATTCCGCCAAGTCCGGTTTCGTTTGTTTGAGTTATCACGCAAAGTATGATAGTCTCTTTTCAAGTTATCTCCGAAGTGGGCTAAATAATTTTCGATTCTGCCTAGTCCGGTTTCGTTTATTTGAGTTATCATCCAAGTTATGATAGTCTCTTTTCAAGTTTTATCTCCCAAATTGGATAAATACTTTTCGATTCTACCAAGTCTGGTTTCGTTTGTTTGAGTTATCATCCAAGTTATGATAGTCTCTTTTCAAGTTTTATCTCCCAAGTGGGATAAATACTTTTCGATTCTTCCATGTCCGGTTTCGTTTGTTTGAGTTATCATCCAAGTTATGATAGTTTATTTTCAAGTTTTATCTCCCAAGTGGGAAAAATACTTTTCTATTTCGCCAAGTACGGTTTCGTTTGTTTGAGTTATCATCCAAGTTATGGTAGTCTCATTTTCAAGTTTTATCTCCCAAGTGGGATATTTAATTTTTGATTTTTCCAATTTCGGTTTCGTTTGTTTGAGTTATCATCCATATTATGATAACCTCTTTCCATGTTTTATCTCCCAAGTGGGATAAATACCTTTCGATTCCGCCAAGTCCGGTTTTGTTTTTTTGGGTTATCATCCAAGTTATGATAGTCTCTTTTCAAGTTTTATCTCCCAAGTGGGATAAATACTTTTTGATTCCGTCATGTCCGGTTTCATTTGTATGAGTTATCACCCAAGGTACGATAGTTTCTTTTCAAGTTATCTCACAAATGGGATAAATAATTTTCTATTCCTCCAAGTCCGGTTTCATTTATTTGCGTTATCATCCAAGTTATGATAGTCTCTTTTCAAGTTTTATCTCCCAAGTGGGATAAATACTTATCGATTCCGCCAAGTCCGGTTTTGTTTGTTTGAGTTATCATCCAAGTTATGATAGTCAATTTTCATGTTTTATCTCCTTAGAGGGTAAATATTTTTCGATTCCGCCAAGTCCGGTTTCATTTGTTTGAGTTATCATCCAAGTTATGAAAGTCTTTTTTCAAGTTATATCTCCCAAGTGGGATAAATACTTTTCGATTCCGCCAAGTCTGGTTTCGTTTGATTGAGTTATCATCCAAGTTATGATAGTTTATTTTCAAGTTATCTTCCAAGTGAGATAAATACTTTTCGATTCCGCCAAGTCCGATTTTGTTTGTTTGAGATATCATTCATGTTATGGTAGTCTCTTTTTCAAGTTTTATCTCCCAAGTGGGATAAATACTTTTCGATTCCGCCAAGTCAAGTTTCGTTTGTTTGAGTTATCATCCAAGTTATGATAGTCTCTTTTCATGTTTTATCTCCCAAGTGGGATAAATACTTTTCGATTCCGCCAAGTCCGGTTTCGTTTGTTTGAGTTATCATTCAAGTTATGGTAGTCTCTTTTTCAAGTTTTATCTCCCAAGTGGGATAATTACTTTTTGATTTCACCAATTTTGGTTTTTTTTGTTTGAGTTATCATTCATGTTATGATAGCCTCTTTCTATATTTTATCTCCCAAGTGGGATAAATAATTTTCGATTCCGCCAAGTCCGGTTTCGTCTTTTTGGGTTATCATCCAAGTTATGATAGTCTCTTTTCAAGTTTTATCTCCCAAGTTGGATAAATAGTTTTCGATTCCGTCAAGTCCGGTTTCAGTTGTTAGAGTTTTCATCCAAGTTATGATAGTCTCTTTTCAAGTTTTATCTCCCAAGTGGGATAAAATATTTTCGATTTCGCCAAGTACGGTTTCGTTTGTTTGAGTTATCATCCAAGTTATGGTAGTCTCTTTCTAGGTTTTATCTCCCAAGTGGTATAAATACTTTTTGATTCCGCCAAGTCCAGTTAAGTTTTTTTGGGTTATCATCCAAATTATGATAGTCTCTTTTCAAATTTTATCTCACAAGTGGGATAACTATTTTTCGATTCCGCCAAGTCCGGTTTCGTTTGTTTGAGTTATCACCCATAGTATGATAGTCTCTTTTCAAGTTATCTCCGAAGTGGGATAAATAATTTTCGATTCTGCCAAGTCCGGGTTCGTTTATTTGAGTTATCATCCAAGTTATGATAGTCTCTTTTCAAGTTTTATCTCCCAAATGGGATATATACTTTTCGATTCTACCAAGTCTGGTTTCGTTTGTTTGAGTTATCATCCAAGTTATGATAGTCTCTTTTCAAGTTTTATCTCCCAAGTGGGATAAATACTTTTCGATTCCGCCATGTCCAATTTCGTTTGTTTGAGTTATCATCCAAGTTATGATAGTCTCTTTTCAAGTTTTATCTCCCAAGTGGGAAAAATACTTTTCTATTTCGCCAAGTACGGTTTCGTTTGTTTGAGTTATCATCCAAGTTATGGTAGTCTCATTTTCAAGTTTTATCTCCCAAGTGGGATATTTAATTTTTTATTTTTCCAATTTCGGTTTCGTTTGTTTGAGTTATCATCCATATTATGATAACCTCTTTCCATGTTTTATCTCCCAAGTGGGATAAATACCTTTCGATTCCGCCAAGTCCGGTTTTGTTTTTTTGGGTTATCATCCAAGTTATGATAGTCTCTTTTCAAGTTTTATCTCCCAAGTGGGATAAATACTTTTTGATTCCGTCATGTCCGGTTTCATTTGTATGAGTTATCACCCAAGGTATGATAGTTTCTTTTCAAGTTATCTCACAAATGGGATAAATAATTTTCTATTCCTCCAAGTCCGGTTTCATTTATTTGCGTTATCATCCAAGTTATGATAGTCTCTTTTCAAGTTTTATCTCCCAAGTGGGATAAATACTTTTCGATTCCGCCAAGTCCGGTTTTGTTTGTTTGAGTTATCATCCAAGTTATGATAGTCAATTTTCATGTTTTATCTCCTTAGAGGGTAAATATTTTTCGATTCCGCCAAGTCCGGTTTCATTTGTTTGAGTTATCATCCAAGTTATGAAAGTCTTTTTTCAAGTTATATCTCCCAAGTGGGATAAATACTTTTCGATTCCGCCAAGTCTGGTTTCGTTTGATTGAGTTATCATCCAAGTTATGATAGTTTATTTTCAAGTTATCTTCCAAGTGAGATAAATACTTTTCGATTCCGCCAAGTCCGATTTTGTTTGTTTGAGATATCATTCATGTTATGGTAGTCTCTTTTTCAAGTTTTATCTCCCAAGTGGGATAAATACTTTTCGATTCCGCCAAGTCAAGTTTCGTTTGTTTGAGTTATCATCCAAGTTATGATAGTCTCTTTTCATGTTTTATCTCCCAAGTGGGATAAATACTTTTCGATTCCGCCAAGTCCGGTTTCGTTTGTTTGAGTTATCATTCAAGTTATGGTAGTCTCTTTTTCAAGTTTTATCTCCCAAGTGGGATAATTACTTTTTGATTTCACCAATTTTGTTTTTTTTTGTTTGAGTTATCATTCATGTTATGATAGCCTCTTTCTATATTTTATCTCCCAAGTGGGATAAATACTTTTCGATTCCGCCAAGTCCGGTTTCGTCTTTTTGGGTTATCATCCAAGTTATGATAGTGTCTTTTCAAGTTTTATCTCCCAAGTTGGATAAATAGTTTTCGATTCCGTCAAGTCTGGTTTCAGTTGTTTGAGTTTTCATCCAAGTTATGATAGTCTCTTTTCAAGTTTTATCTCCCAAGTGGGATAAAATATTTTCGATTTCGCCAAGTACGGTTTCGTTTGTTTGAGTTATCATCCAAGTTATGGTAGTCTCTTTCTAGGTTTTATCTCCCAAGTGGTATAAGTACTTTTTGATTCCGCCAAGTCCAGTTATGTTTTTTTGGGTTATCATCCAAATTATGATAGTCTCTTTTCAAATTTTATCTCACAAGTGGGATAACTATTTTTCGATTCCGCCAAGTCCGGTTTCGTTTGTTTGAGTTATCACGCAAAGTATGATAGTCTCTTTTCAAGTTATCTCCGAAGTGGGCTAAATAATTTTCGATTCTGCCTAGTCTGGTTTCGTTTATTTGAGTTATCATCCAAGTTATGATAGTCTCTTTTCAAGTTTTATCTCCCAAATTGGATAAATACTTTTCGATTCTACCAAGTCTGGTTTCGTTTGTTTGAGTTATCATCCAAGTTATGATAGTCTCTTTTCAAGTTTTATCTCCCAAGTGGGATAAATACTTTTCGATTCCGCCATGTCCGGTTTCGTTTGTTTGAGTTATCATCCAAGTTATGATAGTCTCTTTTCAAGTTTTATCTCCCAAGTGGGAAAAATACTTTTCTATTTCGCCAAGTACGGTTTCGTTTGTTTGAGTTATCATCCAAGTTATGGTAGTCTCATTTTCAAGTTTTATCTCCCAAGTGGGATATTTAATTTTTGATTTTTCCAATTTCGGTTTCGTTTGTTTGAGTTATCATCCATATTATGATAACCTCTTTCCATGTTTTATCTCCCAAGTGGGATAAATACCTTTCGATTCCGCCAAGTCCGTTTTTTTTTTTTTGGGTTATCATCCAAGTTATGATAGTCTCTTTTCAAGTTTTATCTCCCTAGTGGGATAAATACTTTTGGATTCCGTCATGTCCGGTTTCATTTTTATGAGTTATCACCCAAGGTATGATAGTTTCTTTTCAAGTTATCTCACAAATGGGATAAATAATTTTCGATTCCTCCAAGTCCAGTTTCATTTATTTGAGATATCATCCAAGTTATGATAGTCTCTTTTCAAGTTTTATCTCCCGAATGGGATAAATACTTTTCGATTCCGCCAAGTCCGGTTTCGTTTGTTTGAGTTATCATCCAAGTTATGATAGTCAATTTTCATGTTTTATCTCCTAAGAGGGATAAATATTTTTCGATTCCGCCAAGTCCGGTTTCATTTGTTTGAGTTATCATCCAAGTTATGAAAGTCTTTTTTCAAGTTATATCTCCCAAGTGGGATAAATACTTTTCGATTCCGCCAAGTCTGGTTTCGTTTGATTGAGTTATCATCCAAGTTATGATAGTCTATTTTCAAGTTATCTTCCAAGTGAGATAAATACTTTTCGATTCCGCCAAGTCCGATTTTGTTTGTTTGAGTTATCATTCATGTTATGGTAGTCTCTTTTTCAAGTTTTATCTCCCAAGTGGGATAAATACTTTTCGATTCCGCCAAGTCAAGTTTCGTTTGTTTGAGTTATCATCCAAGTTATGATTGTCTCTTTTCATGTTTTATCTCCCAAGTGGGATAAATACTTTTCGATTCCGCCAAGTCCGGTTTCGTTTGTTTGAGTTATCATTCAAGTTATGGTAGTCTCTTTTTCAAGTTTTATCTCCCAAGTGGGATAATTACTTTTTGATTTCGCCAATTTTGTTTTTTTTTGTTTGAGTTATCATTCATGTTATGATAGCCTCTTTCTATATTTTATCTCCCAAGTGGGATAAATAATTTTTGATTCCGCCAAGTCCGGTTTCGTCTTTTTGGTTTATCATCCAAGTTATGATAGTCTCTTTTCAAGTTTTATATCCCAAGTTGGATAAATAGTTTTCGATTCCGTCAAGTCCGATTTCAGTTGTTAGAGTTTTCATCCAAGTTATGATAGTCTCTTTTCAAGTTTTATCTCCCAAGTGGGATAAAATATTTTCGATTTCGCCAAGTACGGTTTCGTTTGTTTGAGTTATCATCCAAGTTATGGTAGTCTCTTTCTAGGTTTTATCTCACAAGTGGTATAAATACTTTTTGATTCCGCCAAGTCCAGTTAAGTTTTTTTGGGTTATCATCCAAATTATGATAGTCTCTTTTCAAATATTATCTCACAAGTGGGATAACTATTTTTCGATTCCGCCAAGTCCGGTTTCGTTTGTTTGAGTTATCACCCATAGTATGATAGTCTCTTTTCAAGTTATCTCCGAAGTGGGATAAATAATTTTCGATTCTGCCAAGTCCGGGTTCGTTTATTTGAGTTATCATCCAAGTTATGATAGTCTCTTTTCAAGTTTTATCTCCCAAATGGGATAAATACTTTTCGATTCTACCAAGTCTGGTTTTGTTTGTTTGAGTTATCATCCAAGTTATGATAGTCTCTTTTCAAATTTTATCTCCCAAGTGGGATAAATACTTTTCGATTCCGCCATGTCCAATTTCGTTTGTTTGAGTTATCATCCAAGTTATGATAGTCTCTTTTCATGTTTTATCTCCCAAGTGGGAAAAATACTTTTCTATTTCGCCAAGTACGGTTTCGTTTGTTTGAGTTATCATCCAAGTTATGGTAGTCTCATTTTCAAGTTTTATCTCCCAAGTGGGATATTTAATTTTTTATTTTTCCAATTTCGGTTTCGTTTGTTTGAGTTATCATCCATATTATGATAACCTCTTTCCATGTTTTATCTCCCAAGTGGGATAAATACCTTTCGATTCCGCCATGTCCGGTTTTGTTTTTTTGGGTTATCATCCAAGTTATGATAGTCTCTTTTCAAGTTTTATCTCCCAAGTGGGATAAATACTTTTTGATTCCGTCATGTCCGGTTTCATTTGTATGAGTTATCACCCAAGGTATGATAGTTTCTTTTCAAGTTATCTCACAAATGGGATAAATAATTTTCGATTCCTCCAAGTCCGGTTTCATTTATTTGAGTTATCATCCATGTTATGATAGTCTCTTTTCAAGTTTTATCTCCCGAATGGGATAAATACTTTTCGATTCCGCCAAGTCCGGTTTCGTTTGTTTGAGTTATCATCCAAGTTATGATAGTCAATTTTCATGTTTTATCTCCTTAGAGGGATAAATATTTTTCGATTCCGCCAAGTCCGGTTTCATTTGTTTGAGTTATCATCCAAGTTATGAAAGTCTTTTTTCAAGTTATATCTCCCAAGTGGGATAAATACTTTTCGATTCCGCCAAGTCTGGTTTCGCTTGATTGAGTTATCATCCAAGTTATGATAGTCTATTTTCAAGTTATCTTACAAGTGAGATAAATACTTTTCGATTCCGCCAAGTCCGGTTTTGTTTGTTTGAGATATCATTCATGTTATGGTAGTCTCTTTTTCAAGTTTTATCTCCCAAGTGGGATAAATACTTTTCGATTCCGCCAAGTCAAGTTTCGTTTGTTTGAGTTATCATCCAAGTTATGATAGTCTCTTTTCATGTTTTATCTCCCAAGTGGGATAAATACTTTTCGATTCCGCCAAGTCCGGTTTCGTTTGTTTGAGTTATCATTCAAGTTATGGTAGTCTCTTTTTCAAGTTTTATCTCCCAAGTGGGATAATTACTTTTTGATTTCGCCAATTTTGGTTTTTTTTGTTTGAGTTATCATTCATGTTATGATAGCCTCTTTCTATATTTTATCTCCCAAGTGGGATAAATACTTTTCGATTCCGCCAAGTCCGGTTTCGTCTTTTTGGGTTATCATCCAAGTTATGATAGTGTCTTTTCAAGTTTTATCTCCCAAGTTGGATAAATAGTTTTCGATTCCGTCATGTCCGGTTTCAGTTGTTTGAGTTTTCATCCAAGTTATGATAGTCTCTTTTCAAGTTTTATCTCCCAAGTGGGATAAAATATTTTCGATTTCGCCAAGTACGGTTTCGTTTGTTTGAGTTATCATCCAAGTTATGGTAGTCTCTTTCTAGGTTTTATCTCCCAAGTGGTATAAATACGTTTTGATTCCGCCAAGTCCAGTTAAGTTTTTTTGGGTTATCATCCAAATTATGATAGTCTCTTTTCAAATTTTATCTCACAAGTGGGATGACTATTTTTCGATTCCGCCAAGTCCGGTTTCGTTTGTTTGAGTTATCACCCATAGTATGATAGTCTCTTTTCAAGTTATCTCCGAACTGGGATAAATAATTTTCGATTCTGCCAAGTCCGGTTTTGTTTATTTGAGTCATCATCCAAGTTATGATAGTCTCTTTTCAAGTTTTATCTCCCAAATGAGATAAATACTTTTCGATTCTACCAAGTCTGGTTTCGTTTGTTTGAGTTATCATCCAAGTTATGATAGTCTCTTTTCAAGTTTTATCTCCCAAGTGGGATAAATACTTTTTGATTCCGCCATGTCCGGTTTCCTTTGTTTGTGTTATCATTCAAGTTATGGTAGTCTCTTTTTCAAGTTTTATCTCCCAAGTGGGATAATTACTTTTTGATTTCGCCAATTTTGGATTTTTTTGTTTGAGTTATCATTCATGTTATGATAGCCTCTTTCTATATTTTATCTCCCTAGTGGGATAAATACTTTTCGATTCTGCCATGTCCAATTTCGTCTTTTTGGGTTATCATCCAAGTTATGATAGTCTCTTTTCAAGTTTTATCTCCCAAGTTGGATAAATAGTTTTCGATTCCGTCAAGTCCGGTTTCAGTTGTTAGAGTTTCCATCCAAGTTATGATAGTCTCTTTTCAAGTTTTATCTCCCAAGTGGGATAAAATATTTTTGATTTCGCCAAGTACGGTTTCGTTTGTTTGAGTTATCATCCAAGTTATGGTAGTCTCTTTCTAGGTTTTATCTCCCAAGTGGTATAAATACGTTTTGATTCCGCCAATTCCAGTTAAGTTTTTTTGGGTTATCATCCAAATTATGATAGTCTCTTTTCAAATTTTATCTCACAAGTGGGATGACTATTTTTCGATTCCGCCAAGTCCGGTTTCGTTTGTTTGAGTTATCACCCATAGTATGATAGTCTCTTTTCAAGTTATCTCCGAAGTGGGATAAATAATTTTCGATTCTGCCAAGTCCGGTTTTGTTTATTTGAGTCATCATCCAAGTTATGATAGTCTCTTTTCAAGTTTTATCTCCCAAATGAGATAAATACTTTTCGATTCTACCAAGTCTGGTTTCGTTTGTTTGAGTTATCATCCAAGTTATGATAGTCTCTTTTCAAGTTTTATCTCCCAAGTGGGATAAATACTTTTTGATTCCGCCATGTCCGGTTTCGTTTGTTTGTGTTATCATTCAAGTTATGGTAGTCTCTTTTTCAAGTTTTATCTCCCAAGTGGGATAATTACTTTTTGATTTCGCCAATTTTGGATTTTTTTGTTTGAGTTATCATTCATGTTATGATAGCCTCTTTCTATATTTTATCTCCCAAGTGGGATAAATACTTTTCGATTCTGCCATGTCCAATTTCGTCTTTTTGGGTTATCATCCAAGTTATGATAGTCTCTTTTCAAGTTTTATCTCCCAAGTTGGATAAATAGTTTTCGATTCCGTCAAGTCCGGTTTCAGTTGTTAGAGTTTCCATCCAAGTTATGATAGTCTCTTTTCAAGTTTTATCTCCCAAGTGGGATAAAATATTTTTGATTTCGCCAAGTACGGTTTCGTTTGTTTGAGTTATCATCCAAGTTATGGTAGTCTCTTTCTAGGTTTTATCTCCCATGTGGTATAAATACGTTTTGATTCCGCCAATTCCAGTTAAGTTTTTTTGGGTTATCATCCAAATTATGATAGTCTCTTTTCAAATTTTATCTCACAAGTGGGATGACTATTTTTCGATTCCGCCAAGTCCGGTTTCGTTTGTTTGAGTTATCACCCATAGTATGATAGTCTCTTTTCAAGTTATCTCCGAAGTGGGATAAATAATTTTCGATTCTGCCAAGTCCGGTTTTGTTTATTTGAGTCATCATCCAAGTTATGATAGTCTCTTTTCAAGTTTTATCTCCCAAATGAGATAAATACTTTTCGTTTCTACCAAGTCTGGTTTCGTTTGTTTGAGTTATCATCCAAGTTATGATAGTCTCTTTTCAAGTTTTATCTCCCAAGTGGGATAAATACTTTTTGATTCCGCCATGTCCGGTTTCGTTTGTTTGTGTTATCATTCAAGTTATGGTAGTCTCTTTTTCAAGTTTTATCTCCCAAGTGGGATAATTACTTTTTGATTTCGCCAATTTTGGATTTTTTTGTTTGAGTTATCATTCATGTTATGATAGCCTCTTTCTATATTTTATCTCCCAAGTGGGATAAATACTTTTCGATTCTGCCATGTCCAATTTCGTCTTTTTGGGTTATCATCCAAGTTATGATAGTCTCTTTTCAAGTTTTATCTCCCAAGTTGGATAAATAGTTTTCGATTCCGTCAAGTCCGGTTTCAGTTGTTAGAGTTTCCATCCAAGTTATGATAGTCTCTTTTCAAGTTTTATCTCCCAAGTGGGATAAAATATTTTTGATTTCGCCAAGTACGGTTTCGTTTGTTTGAGTTATCATCCAAGTTATGGTAGTCTCTTTCTAGGTTTTATCTCCCAAGTGGTATAAATACGTTTTGATTCCGCCAATTCCAGTTAAGTTTTTTTGGGTTATCATCCAAATTATGATAGTCTCTTTTCAAATTTTATCTCACAAGTGGGATGACTATTTTTCGATTCCGCCAAGTCCGGTTTCGTTTGTTTGAGTTATCACCCATAGTATGATAGTCTCTTTTCAAGTTATCTCCGAAGTGGGATAAATAATTTTCGATTCTGCCAAGTCCGGTTTTGTTTATTTGAGTCATCATCCAAGTTATGATAGTCTCTTTTCAAGTTTTATCTCCCAAATGAGATAAATACTTTTCGATTCTACCAAGTCTGGTTTCGTTTGTTTGAGTTATCATCCAAGTTATGATAGTCTCTTTTCAAGTTTTATCTCCCAAGTGGGATAAATACTTTTTGATTTCGCCATGTCCGGTTTCGTTTGTTTGTGTTATCATTCAAGTTATGGTAGTCTCTTTTTCAAGTTTTATCTCCCAAGTGGGATAATTACTTTTTGATTTCGCCAATTTTGGATTTTTTTGTTTGAGTTATCATTCATGTTATGATAGCCTCTTTCTATATTTTATCTCCCAAGTGGGATAAATACTTTTCGATTCTGCCATGTCCAATTTCGTCTTTTTGGGTTATCATCCAAGTTATGATAGTCTCTTTTCAAGTTTTATCTCCCAAGTTGGATAAATAGTTTTCGATTCCGTCAAGTCCGGTTTCAGTTGTTAGAGTTTCCATCCAAGTTATGATAGTCTCTTTTCAAGTTTTATCTCCCAAGTGGGATAAAATATTTTTGATTTCGCCAAGTACGGTTTCGTTTGTTTGAGTTATCATCCAAGTTATGGTAGTCTCTTTCTAGGTTTTATCTCCCAAGTGGTATAAATACGTTTTGATTCCGCCAATTCCAGTTAAGTTTTTTTGGGTTATCATCCAAATTATGATAGTCTCTTTTCAAATTTTATCTCACAAGTGGGATGACTATTTTTCGATTCCGCCAAGTCCGGTTTCGTTTGTTTGAGTTATCACCCATAGTATGATAGTCTCTTTTCAAGTTATCTCCGAAGTGGGATAAATAATTTTCGATTCTGCCAAGTCCGGTTTTGTTTATTTGAGTCATCATCCAAGTTATGATAGTCTCTTTTCAAGTTTTATCTCCCAAATGAGATAAATACTTTTCGTTTCTACCAAGTCTGGTTTCGTTTGTTTGAGTTATCATCCAAGTTATGATAGTCTCTTTTCAAGTTTTATCTCCCAAGTGGGATAAATACTTTTTGATTCCGCCATGTCCGGTTTCGTTTGTTTGTGTTATCATTCAAGTTATGGTAGTCTCTTTTTCAAGTTTTATCTCCCAAGTGGGATAATTACTTTTTGATTTCGCCAATTTTGGATTTTTTTGTTTGAGTTATCATTCATGTTATGATAGCCTCTTTCTATATTTTATCTCCCAAGTGGGATAAATACTTTTCGATTCTGCCATGTCCAATTTCGTCTTTTTGGGTTATCATCCAAGTTATGATAGTATCTTTTCAAGTTTTATCTCCCAAGTTGGATAAATAGTTTTCGATTCCGTCAAGTCCGGTTTCAGTTGTTAGAGTTTCCATCCAAGTTATGATAGTCTCTTTTCAAGTTTTATCTCCCAAGTGGGATAAAATATTTTTGATTTCGCCAAGTACGGTTTCGTTTGTTTGAGTTATCATCCAAGTTATGGTAGTCTCTTTCTAGGTTTTATCTCCCAAGTGGTATAAATACGTTTTGATTCCGCCAATTCCAGTTAAGTTTTTTTGGGTTATCATCCAAATTATGATAGTCTCTTTTCAAATTTTATCTCACAAGTTGGATGACTATTTTTCGATTCCGCCAAGTCCGGTTTCGTTTGTTTGAGTTATCACCCATAGTATGATAGTCTCTTTTCAAGTTATCTCCGAAGTGGGATAAATAATTTTCGATTCTGCCAAGTCCGGTTTTGTTTATTTGAGTCATCATCCAAGTTATGATAGTCTCTTTTCAAGTTTTATCTCCCAAATGAGATAAATACTTTTCGATTCTACCAAGTCTGGTTTCGTTTGTTTGAGTTATCATCCAAGTTATGATAGTCTCTTTTCAAGTTTTATCTCCCAAGTGGGATAAATACTTTTTGATTCCGCCATGTCCGGTTTCGTTTGTTTGTGTTATCATTCAAGTTATGGTAGTCTCTTTTTCAAGTTTTATCTCCCAAGTGGGATAATTACTTTTTGATTTCGCCAATTTTGGATTTTTTTGTTTGAGTTATCATTCATGTTATGATAGCCTCTTTCTATATTTTATCTCCCAAGTGGGATAAATACTTTTCGATTCTGCCATGTCCAATTTCGTCTTTTTGGGTTATCATCCAAGTTATGATAGTCTCTTTTCAAGTTTTATCTCCCAAGTTGGATAAATAGTTTTCGATTCCGTCAAGTCCGATTTCAGTTGTTAGAGTTTCCATCCAAGTTATGATAGTCTCTTTTCAAGTTTTATCTCCCAAGTGGGATAAAATATTTTTGATTTCGCCAAGTACGGTTTCGTTTGTTTGAGTTATCATCCAAGTTATGGTAGTCTCTTTCTAGGTTTTATCTCCCAAGTGGTATAAATACGTTTTGATTCCGCCAATTCCAGTTAAGTTTTTTTGGGTTATCATCCAAATTATGATAGTCTCTTTTCAAATTTTATCTCACAAGTGGGATGACTATTTTTCGATTCCGCCAAGTCCGGTTTCGTTTGTTTGAGTTATCACCCATAGTATGATAGTCTCTTTTCAAGTTATCTCCGAAGTGGGATAAATAATTTTCGATTCTGCCAAGTCCGGTTTTGTTTATTTGAGTCATCATCCAAGTTATGATAGTCTCTTTTCAAGTTTTATCTCCCAAATGAGATAAATACTTTTCGATTCTACCAAGTCTGGTTTCGTTTGTTTGAGTTATCATCCAAGTTATGATAGTCTCTTTTCAAGTTTTATCTCCCAAGTGGGATAAATACTTTTTGATTCCGCCATGTCCGGTTTCGTTTGTTTGTGTTATCATTCAAGTTATGGTAGTCTCTTTTTCAAGTTTTATCTCCCAAGTGGGATAATTACTTTTTGATTTCGCCAATTTTGGATTTTTTTGTTTGAGTTATCATTCATGTTATGATAGCCTCTTTCTATATTTTATCTCCCAAGTGGGATAAATACTTTTCGATTCTGCCATGTCCAATTTCGTCTTTTTGGGTTATCATCCAAGTTATGATAGTCTCTTTTCAAGTTTTATCTCCCAAGTTGGATAAATAGTTTTCGATTCCGTCAAGTCCGGTTTCAGTTGTTAGAGTTTCCATCCAAGTTATGATAGTCTCTTTTCAAGTTTTATCTCCCAAGTGGGATAAAATATTTTTGATTTCGCCAAGTACGGTTTCGTTTGTTTGTGTTATCATCCAAGTTATGGTAGTCTCTTTCTAGGTTTTATCTCCCAAGTGGTATAAATACGTTTTGATTCCGCCAATTCCAGTTAAGTTTTTTTGGGTTATCATCCAAATTATGATAGTCTCTTTTCAAATTTTATCTCACAAGTGGGATGACTATTTTTCGATTCCGCCAAGTCCGGTTTCGTTTGTTTGAGTTATCACCCATAGTATGATAGTCTCTTTTCAAGTTATCTCCAAAGTGGGATAAATAATTTTCGATTCTGCCATGTCCAATTTCGTCTTTTTGGGTTATCATCCAAGTTATGATAGTCTCTTTTCAAGTTTTATCTCCCAAGTTGGATAAATAGTTTTCGATTCCGTCAAGTCCGGTTTCAGTTGTTAGAGTTTCCATCCAAGTTATGATAGTCTCTTTTCAAGTTTTATCTCCCAAGTGGGATAAAATATTTTTGATTTCGCCAAGTACGGTTTCGTTTGTTTGAGTTATCATCCAAGTTATGGTAGTCTCTTTCTAGGTTTTATCTCCCAAGTGGTATAAATACGTTTTGATTCCGCCAATTCCAGTTAAGTTTTTTTGGGTTATCATCCAAATTATGATAGTCTCTTTTCAAATTTTATCTCACAAGTGGGATGACTATTTTTCGATTCCGCCAAGTCCGGTTTCGTTTGTTTGAGTTATCACCCATAGTATGATAGTCTCTTTTCAAGTTATCTCCGAAGTGGGATAAATAATTTTCGATTCTGCCAAGTCCGGTTTTGTTTATTTGAGTCATCATCCAAGTTATGATAATCTCTTTTCAAGTTTTATCTCCCAAATGAGATAAATACTTTTCGATTCTACCAAGTCTGGTTTCGTTTGTTTGAGTTATCATCCAAGTTATGATAGTCTCTTTTCAAGTTTTATCTCCCAAGTGGGATAAATACTTTTTGATTCCGCCATGTCCGGTTTCGTTTGTTTGTGTTATCATTCAAGTTATGGTAGTCTCTTTTTCAAGTTTTATCTCCCAAGTGGGATAATTACTTTTTGATTTCGCCAATTTTGGATTTTTTTGTTTGAGTTATCATTCATGTTATGATAGCCTCTTTCTATATTTTATCTCCCAAGTGGGATAAATACTTTTCGATTCTGCCATGTCCAATTTCGTCTTTTTGGGTTATCATCCAAGTTATGATAGTCTCTTTTCAAGTTTTATCTCCCAAGTTGGATAAATAGTTTTCGATTCCGTCAAGTCCGGTTTCAGTTGTTAGAGTTTCCATCCAAGTTATGATAGTCTCTTTTCAAGTTTTATCTCCCAAGTGGGATAAAATATTTTTGATTTCGCCAAGTACGGTTTCGTTTGTTTGAGTTATCATCCAAGTTATGGTAGTCTCTTTCTAGGTTTTATCTCCCAAGTGGTATAAATACGTTTTGATTCCGCCAATTCCAGTTAAGTTTTTTTGGGTTATCATCCAAATTATGATAGTCTCTTTTCAAATTTTATCTCACAAGTGGGATGACTATTTTTCGATTCCGCCAAGTCCGGTTTCATTTGTTTGAGTTATCACCCATAGTATGATAGTCTCTTTTCAAGTTATCTCCGAAGTGGGATAAATAATTTTCGATTAAGCCAAGTCCGGTTTTGTTTATTTGAGTCATCATCCAAGTTATGATAGTCTCTTTTCAAGTTTTATCTCCCAAATGAGATAAATACTTTTCGATTCTACCAAGTCTGGTTTCGTTTGTTTGAGTTATCATCCAAGTTATGATAGTCTCTTTTCAAGTTTTATCTCCCAAGTGGGATAAATACTTTTTGATTCCGCCATGTCCGGTTTCGTTTCTTTGTGTTATCATTCAAGTTATGGTAGTCTCTTTTTCAAGTTTTATCTCCCAAGTGGGATAATTACTTTTTGATTTCGCCAATTTTGGATTTTTTTGTTTGAGTTATCATTCATGTTATGATAGCCTCTTTCTATATTTTATCTCCCAAGTGGGATAAATACTTTTCGATTCTGCCATGTCCAATTTCGTCTTTTTGGGTTATCATCCAAGTTATGATAGTATCTTTTCAAGTTTTATCTCCCAAGTTGGATAAATAGTTTTCGATTCCGTCAAGTCCGGTTTCAGTTGTTAGAGTTTCCATCCAAGTTATGATAGTCTCTTTTCAAGTTTTATCTCCCAAGTGGGATAAAATATTTTTGATTTCGCCAAGTACGGTTTCGTTTGTTTGAGTTATCATCCAAGTTATGGTAGTCTCTTTCTAGGTTTTATCTCCCAAGTGGTATAAATACGTTTTGATTCCGCCAATTCCAGTTAAGTTTTTTTGGGTTATCATCCAAATTATGATAGTCTCTTTTCAAATTTTATCTCACAAGTGGGATGACTATTTTTCGATTTCGCCAAGTCCGGTTTCGTTTGTTTGAGTTATCACCCATAGTATGATAGTCTCTTTTCAAGTTATCTTCGAAGTGGGATAAATAATTTTCGATTAAGCCAAGTCCGGTTTTGTTTATTTTAGTCATCATCCAAGTTATGATAGTCTCTTTTCAAGTTTTATCTCCCAAATGAGATAAATACTTTTCGATTCTACCAAGTCTGGTTTCGTTTGTTTGAGTTATCATCCAAGTTATGATAGTCTCTTTTCAAGTTTTATCTCCCAAGTGGGATAAATACTTTTTGATTCCGCCATGTCCGGTTTCGTTTCTTTGTGTTATCATTCAAGTTATGGTAGTCTCTTTTTCAAGTTTTATCTCCCAAGTGGGATAATTACTTTTTGATTTCGCCAATTTTGGATTTTTTTGTTTGAGTTATCATTCATGTTATGATAGCCTCTTTCTATATTTTATCTCCCAAGTGGGATAAATACTTTTCGATTCTGCCATTTCCAATTTCGTCTTTTTGGGTTATCATCCAAGTTATGATAGTCTCTTTTCAAGTTTTATCTCCCAAGTTGGATAAATAGTTTTCGATTCCGTCAAGTCCGGTTTCAGTTGTTAGAGTTTCCATCCAAGTTATGATAGTCTCTTTTCAAGTTTTATCTCCCAAGTGGGATAAAATATTTTCGATTTCGCCAAGTACGGTTTCTTTTGTTTGAGTTATCATCCAAGTTATGGTAGTCTCTTTCTAGGTTTTATCTCCCAAGTGGTATAAATACGTTTTGATTCCGCCAATTCCAGTTAAGTTTTTTTGGGTTATCATCCAAATTATGATAGTCTCTTTTCAAATTTTATCTCACAAGTGGGATGACTATTTTTCGATTCCGCCAAGTCCGGTTTCGTTTGTTTGAGTTATCACCCATAGTATGATAGTCTCTTTTCAAGTTATCTCCAAAGTGGGATAAATAATTTTCGATTCTGCCATGTCCAATTTCGTCTTTTTGGGTTATCATCCATGTTATGATAGTCTCTTTTCAAGTTTTATCTCCCAAGTTGGATAAATAGTTTTCGATTCCGTCATGTCCGGTTTCAGTTGTTTGAGTTTTCATCCAAGTTATGATAGTCTCTTTTCAAGTTTTATCTCCCAAGTGGGATAAAATATTTTCGATTTCGCCAAGTACGGTTTCGTTTGTTTGAGTTATCATCCAAGTTATGGTAGTCTCTTTCTAGGTTTTATCTCCCAAGTGGTATAAATACGTTTTGATTCCGCCAAGTCCAGTTAAGTTTTTTTGGGTTATCATCCAAATTATGATAGTCTCTTTTCAAATTTTATCTCACAAGTGGGATAACTATTTTTCGATTCCGCCATGTCCGGTTTCGTTTGTTTGAGTTATCACCCATAGTATGATAGTCTCTTTTCAAGTTATCTCCGAAGTGGGATAAATAATTTTCGATTCTGCCAAGTCCGGTTTTGTTTATTTGAGTCATCATCCAAGTTATGATAGTCTCTTTTCAAGTTTTATCTCCCAAATGAGATAAATACTTTTCGATTCTACCAAGTCTGGTTTCGTTTGTTTGAGTTATCATCCAAGTTATGATAGTCTCTTTTCAAGTTTTATCTCCCAAGTGGGATAAATACTTTTTGATTCCGCCATGTCCGGTTTCGTTTGTTTGTGTTATCATTCAAGTTATGGTAGTCTCTTTTTCATGTTTTATCTCCCAAGTGGGATAATTACTTTTTGATTTCGCCAATTTTGGATTTTTTTGTTTGAGTTATCATTCATGTTATGATAGCCTCTTTCTATATTTTATCTCCCAAGTGGGATAAATACTTTTCGATTCTGCCATGTCCAATTTCGTCTTTTTGGGTTATCATCCAAGTTATGATAGTCTCTTTTCAAGTTTTATCTCCCAAGTTGGATAAATAGTTTTCGATTCCGTCAAGTCCGGTTTCAGTTGTTAGAGTTTCCATCCAAGTTATGATAGTCTCTTTTCAAGTTTTATCTCCCAAGTGGGATAAAATATTTTTGATTTCGCCAAGTACGGTTTCGTTTGTTTGAGTTATCATCCAAGTTATGGTAGTCTCTTTCTAGGTTTTATCTCCCAAGTGGTATAAATACGTTTTGATTCCGCCAATTCCAGTTAAGTTTTTTTGGGTTATCATCCAAATTATGATAGTCTCTTTTCAAATTTTATCTCACAAGTGGGATGACTATTTTTCGATTCCGCCAAGTCCGGTTTCGTTTGTTTGAGTTATCACCCATAGTATGATAGTCTCTTTTCAAGTTATCTCCAAAGTGGGATAAATAATTTTCGATTCTGCCAAGTCCGGTTTTGTTTATTTGAGTCATCATCCAAGTTATGATAGTCTCTTTTAAAGTTTTATCTCCCAAATGGGATAAATAATTTTCGATTCTACCAAGTCTGGTTTCGTTTGTTTGAGTTATCATCCAAGTTATGATAGTCTCTTTTCAAGTTTTATCTCCCAAGTGGGATAAATACTTTTCGATTCCGCCAAGTCCGGTTTCGTTTGTTTGAGTTATCATTCAAGTTATGGTAGTCTCTTTTTCAAGTTTTATCTCCCAAGTGGGATAATTACTTTTTGATTTCGCCAATTTTGGTTTTTTTTGTTTGAGTTATCATTCATGTTATGATAGCCTCTTTCTATATTTTATCTCCCAAGTGGGATAAATACTTTTCGATTCCGCCAAGTCCGGTTTCGTCTTTTTGGGTTATCATCCAAGTTATGATAGTCTCTTTTCAAGTTTTATCTCCCAAGTTGGATAAATAGTTTTCGATTCCGTCAAGTCCGGTTTCAGTTGTTAGAGTTTCCATCCAAGTTATGATAGTCTCTTTTCAAGTTTTATCTCCCAAGTGGGATAAAATATTTTTGATTTCGCCAAGTACGGTTTCGTTTGTTTGAGTTATCATCCAAGTTATGGTAGTCTCTTTCTAGGTTTTATCTCCCAAGTGGTATAAATACGTTTTGATTCCGCCAATTCCAGTTAAGTTTTTTTGGGTTATCATCCAAATTATGATAGTCTCTTTTCAAATTTTATCTCACAAGTGGGATGACTATTTTTCGATTCCGCCAAGTCCGGTTTCGTTTGTTTGAGTTATCACCCATAGTATGATAGTCTCTTTTCAAGTTATCTCCAAAGTGGGATAAATAATTTTCGATTCTGCCAAGTCCGGTTTTGTTTATTTGAGTCATCATCCAAGTTATGATAGTCTCTTTTCAAGTTTTATCTCCCAAATGGGATAAATAATTTTCGATTCTACCAAGTCTGGTTTCGTTTGTTTGAGTTATCATCCAAGTTATGATAGTCTCTTTTCAAGTTTTATCTCCCAAGTGGGATAAATACTTTTCGATTCCGCCAAGTCCGGTTTCGTTTGTTTGAGTTATCATTCAAGTTATGGTAGTCTCTTTTTCAAGTTTTATCTCCCAAGTGGGATAATTACTTTTTGATTTCGCCAATTTTGGTTTTTTTTGTTTGAGTTATCATTCATGTTATGATAGCCTCTTTCTATATTTTATCTCCCAAGTGGGATAAATACTTTTCGATTCCGCCAAGTCCGGTTTCGTCTTTTTGGGTTATCATCCAAGTTATGATAGTCTCTTTTCAAGTTTTATCTCCCAAGTTGGATAAATAGTTTTCGATTCCGTCAAGTCCGGTTTCAGTTGTTAGAGTTTTCATCCAAGTTATGATAGTCTCTTTTCAAGTTTTATCTCCCAAGTGGGATAAAATATTTTCGATTTCGCCAAGTACGGTTTCGTTTGTTTGAGTTATCATCCAAGTTATGGTAGTCTCTTTCTAGGTTTTATCTCCCAAGTGGTATAAATTCTTTTTGATTCCGCCAAGTCCAGTTAAGTTTTTTTGGGTTATCATCCAAATTATGATAGTCTCTTTTCAAATTTTATATCACAAGTGGGATAACTATTTTTCGATTCCGCCAAGTCCGGTTTTGTTTGTTTGAGTTATCACCCATAGTATGATAGTCTCTTTTCAAGTTATCTCCGAAGTGGGATAAATAATTTTCGATTCTGCCAAGTCCGGGTTCGTTTATTTGAGTTATCATCCAAGTTATGATAGTCTCTTTTCAAGTTTTATCTGCCAAATGGGATAAATACTTTTCGATTCTACCAAGTCTGGTTTCGTTTGTTTGAGTTATCATCCAAGTTATGATAGTCTCTTTTATAGTTTTATCTCCCAAGTGGGATAAATACTTTTCGATTCCGCCATGTCCAATTTCGTTTGTTTGAGTTATCATCCAAGTTATGATAGTCTCTTTCAAGTTTTATCTCCCAAGTGGGAAAAATACTTTTCTATTTCGCCAAGTACGGTTTCGTTTGTTTGAGTTATCATCCAAGTTATGGTAGTCTCATTTTCAAGTTTTATCTCCCAAGTGGGATATTTAATTTTTGATTTTTCCAATTTCGGTTTCGTTTGTTTGAGTTATCATCCATATTATGATAACCTCTTTCCATGTCTTATCTCCCAAGTGGGATAAATACCTTTCGATTCCGCCAAGTTCGGTTTTGTTTTTTTGGGTTATCATCCAAGTTATGATAGTCTCTTTTCAAGTTTTATCTCCCAAGTGGGATAAATACTTTTTGATTCCGTCATGTCCGGTTTCATTTGTATGAGTTATCACCCAAGGTATGATAGTTTCTTTTCAAGTTATCTCACAAATGGGATAAATAATTTTTGATTCCTCCAAGTCCGGTTTCATTTATTTCAGTTATCATTCAAGTTATGATAGTCTCTTTTCAAGTTTTATCTCCCGAATGGGATAAATACTTTTCGATTCTGCCAAGTCCGGTTTCGTTTGTTTGAGTTATCATCCAAGTTATGATAGTCAATTTTCATGTTTTATCTCCTTAGAGGGATAAATATTTTTCGATTCCGCCAAGTCCGGTTTCATTTGTTTGAGTTATCATCCAAGTTATGAAAGTCTTTTTTCAAGTTATATCTCCCAAGTGGGATAAATACTTTTCGATTCCACCAAGTCTGGTTTCGTTTGATTGAGTTATCATCCAAGTTATGATAGTCTATTTTAAAGTTATCTTCCAAGTGAGATAAATACTTTTCGATTCCGCCAAGTCCGGTTTTGTTTGTTTGAGATATCATTCATGTTATGGTAGTCTCTTTTTCAAGTTTTATCTCCCAAGTGGGATAAATACTTTTCGATTCCGCCAAGTCAAGTTTCGATTGTTTGAGTTATCATCCAAGTTATGATAGTCTCTTTTCATGTTTTATCTCCCAAGTGGGATAAATACTTTTCGATTCCGCCAAGTCCGGTTTCATTTGTTTGAGTTATCATTCAAGTTATGGTAGTCTCTTTTTAAAGTTTTATCTCCCAAGTGGGATAATTACTTTTTGATTTCACCAATTTTGATTTTTTTTCTTTGAGTTATCATTCATGTTATGATAGCCTCTTTCTATATTTTATCTCCCAAGTGGGATAAATACTTTTCGATTCCGCCAAGTCCGGTTTCGTCTTTTTGGGTTATCATCCAAGTTATGATATTCTCTTTTCAAGTTTTATCTCCCAAGTTGGATAAATAGTTTTCGATTCCGTCAAGTCCGGTTTCAGTTGTTAGAGTTTCCATCCAAGTTATGATAGTCTTTTTTCAAGTTTTATCTCCCAAGTGGGATAAAATATTTTCGATTTCGCCAAGTACGGTTTCGTTTGTTTGAGTTATCATCCAAGTTATGGTAGTCTCTTTCTAGGTTTTATCACCCAAGTGGTATAAATACGTTTTGATTCCGCCAATTCCAGTTAAGTTTTTTTGGGTTATCATCCAAATTATGATAGTCTCTTTTCAAATTTTATCTCACAAGTGGGATAACTATTTTTCGATTCCGCCAAGTCCGGTTTCGTTTGTTTGAGTTATCACCCATAGTATGATAGTCTCTTTTCAAGTTATCTCCGAAATGGGATAAATAATTTTTGATTCTGCCAAGTCCGGTTTTGTTTATTTGAGTCATCATCCAAGTTATGATAGTCTCTTTTCAAGTTTTATCTCCCAAATGAGATAAATACTTTTCGTTTCTACCAAGTCTGGTTTCGTTTGTTTGAGTTATCATCCAAGTTATGATAGTCTCTTTTCAAGTTTTATCTCCCAAGTGGGATAAATACTTTTTGATTCCGCCATGTCCGGTTTCGTTTGTTTGTGTTATCATTCAAGTTATGGTAGTCTCTTTTTCAAGTTTTATCTCCCAAGTGGGATAATTACTTTTTGAAGGTCAGTACTAAAGGTCATCCAGACTTAGCAGGCTTCCCAGATAGCCCTAGCATTGCAGGAAATCTGCAACACAGAGTTCTCAAGAAGAAACCCATATCTGAACCGTGTTTCATATTCCCGCACCAGACCGAAATGGAATGGGAAAGAAGATGATTCACTCTAGCCTAGGTGTCACTCAGGTCCCAGGTATAGGACCTTAACTCTCACTGAATCACCCACCCACCAAAACAAAGACCAGATCCAGCCAGTAGCATGACAGTATGATATATACGAAAGCAATAAAGAAAGCAGTAAAGCAACTGTACATAAAGCAAAAATAAATACAAAAATACAAACACAAATAAGCACATAACACCCCAGTAAACACAAATCAAACAAGCGCTAGGAGGAACCCACAAAAAGAACCAGAAGCCCTGGTTGCAATATAAGTTTCCCCAGCAGAGTCGCCAAGCTGTCGCTCCCACCAAATGAAGCCGGGTCAAATGGGGTACAGACGCGAACGGTCGGCGAAAGGGGGATGCGAGGACACACAGGAGTGAACTCACAGGGAATGAATAGAGTCGCCAGCTAGGCATTTTTATCCCGGAGGAAAGGCAATGCTGCATAGACCTAGAAAGACATGGATAAGACGGTTGCGAACCAGAGAGACTGAGAAAGGGGGTTGGTTACAACCTGGGAAGGTATTAGCACCCAGATTGTCCGCCGTACTCGACGGGATCCACGCTTGAAAGATTTGTGTTTTAAAGGGGTAGTGTCAGTGCAATTTGTGTGTAAAAGAGCTGGAAAACAAAATGTACAGGTGTCAGTGTAAGAGAAAAGTGAAGTATATAAGTGAAGTGTCAGTGTAAGAACAGGAGTGAAATGCTCAAGATCATGAGGCTAAAAGAATGAGGCTAGAAAGAGGGGGAATATACAGAGACTTTTGTTCGATAACTGTTAAGTTATGCCTACGTATCCTCTCGTGCAATGAGGAAGTCAGAACACCGTAGTTCGACCCAAAGAGACTGAAAGATAAATTGACTTGTGAACTGCTTACTTGTCTATGCTCAAGTGTTATGACCTGTCTGGCTCAGGTGCAAACTGTCTTGCATTAGACGGAAGAAGCGAGTTCTCGTTTGTGAGTGAAGATGATGAGAAAAGAATCCCGGAGGAGACGATTATTGCTTGTTTTTGTGTTTTCAGTCTTTTATTGCTTTTGCAAGTTTGTCATAAGATAATGAGCTTAAGCCTAAACCAATGGATTTAGTAAACTCATCACATCTTCCCTCTGATTAGGGGTAATGAGAATACCTTTAAGTGTGAAGTCAGCTTCTCACACTTAATCACCATGATGTAGGATTAAGATCCTTAACCTACTTGTGATTATTTAGATGTTTTTGTTGTTTTTGTTTAGTGTTAAGTAATGAGGTTAAGCCATAATCAAGGATTAAACAGACTCATTACATCATCCTAATAGAAGGATAATAGATGAGAATGTTTAAGCTGAGAAAAACTCCTCAACTTAATCCATGATTAGGGATTAAACTCATGACAAAACAAAGCCTTTAATTAAGTGGATTTTATTTAGTGATATGATGATGAAGTGTTTTTTAGGGTTTGTAAGACAACTTGAGGGGGACTTGTCCATTAACACTAGGGTTAGTCCTTCTTAACCAATTAAGGAAGAATTAGAACCCTAATGCAAGGCCCAAGTTACAAGTGTGATGTCTTGATGATTATTAAATGGATTGATTAAAGGAGTTAAACACATTAAGGGTTCAACACTTAGGATTAAAGTTATACACTCCATCCTAAGAGAAGGATGCAGGCATAAGCTTAATCACAAAGCCTTAAAGCCTTTAGGGTTTAGTCCCTGATTATGAGGTGAGAAGAGAAGACTCAAAAGAGACACAAAGGTAAAACTAAGAGGGGAGACTAATCAAAACCCTAATCATTGTCATGCCTGGTTGTTCCTAAGGTTTGTGAGGTTTTCAAGAGCAATCTTCAAAGAGAACCACCAGGATGCAGATGAAAGGAGCAAGAAGCAAAGAGAAGCAAAACAACTTGCTTCACTTAAGAAGACAAGTTGCTTGAAGAAAGAAAGTAAAGAGAGAGCATGAATGAGCAAGCTCAATCCAATACACAAGATAAAATGCAGCAAAGATGCAAGAGAGATGAGAAGAGATTGTGAGAAGTGAAGGCAAATTCACTTCTCAAAACAACTTACCACCTGAAAAGTTAGCCAAAAGAAATGAAATGCAATGCAAATGAGATGAAATGTCATGATGCAAACCAAAGTCAGAAGCATTTACATGATGTTAATGATGCCAAGAGATGATTCAAACATGAGGCAAGACATGAGAATGATCATACAAGGCAATGGATGCAGATGAAGCATGCTTTGAACCATGGATGTACATGAAAAGCTATGAAATGCCATGGACATATAACATGGCAAATGAAGGATGCAATGATCAAACATGATTCTAATATGTCCTAAGATGTATTATGAATCATGTGGATGCACAAAATGTCATGGCAAGTCATGTTATGCTAGAGAATGCAAGATGGATGCAAATGGAAGCCCAAATTAGGGTTTATGAATCATACATCAAACAAAAACCAAAAACAGAAGCAAACCCTAAGATAAAAAATGGAAAATGCCACACAAAGGACCCCTAATCCTATACTAAACCAATGCCCAAAGGAGAGGTCTCAACTCTTAACCAATTTCAAGTTATGATTTTTACAAGTTATTAGGGTTTTTAGGGTTTCTAAACAAAAGAAATGCCAAAAAAATTGGAAATGAAAGATCAAATCATGCCAATTTAATCTTACAAACTTCATGCTAAACACAATGCAATGCAAAAAGAATCAATGTCCAACTCTTCATGGATAGGCAGAAATGATTTTTTGAACTTAGGATTAAAATAATGCACAAAAATGATTTTAATTCAAAGAAAAATTCTCAAAATGCATCAAGATCCAAAAAGGAATTTGGTTTGAAGGTTGGACAATGTTCTTAAATGTCTTAGAACATTTCATGAATTTTTTGGTGATTTTTAGATACTTAAAAGTATTTTTAATAAATTAATTCTCATTAATCAATTAGAAATAAACTTTTAAATATTTAAAAATACTCTTAAAATGCTAAAAATGAAAATAAAAATATTTTTGTGTCCTGAAAATTAATAAAACTCTCAAGAAAAAGTTTCCTAATTTTTAGACATTTTTTACTATTTTAAATTAAATATGCAAGTAAAATGAAAAGAAATGAAATAAAAATGAAATTAAAAGAAAGTAAACAGAAGGAAAGGCTGGGATTCATTCTAAGTTTGAAAGGGTTGATCAGCGCGCATCTGGACGGCTGGGATTGAATCTGATTATATTAATTTAATTATGAATTAATTAATCTAAACAAATGGATTAGGGCAAAGCAAGAGGATCTGGGCCCTTCACATGCGCGCGAAGTCAACTGGGTCAACCAATCTGACGCCCCACATTCAAATGGCACTTAATGACCTGAGGTTAGGGTTAAACACATTCAGGTGACCGGAGGGAAGCTCCGGTCATCTTCTCCGGCACCTCAAAAACCCTAAAACATGATTCAGGCACCTACTTCACAAATTAAACACACCTAAGTGATCCTCTAACAACCTAGGTCATGAATCCACCCTCAAATAACATTTAAACCCCAAGAATCATGCAAATCGAAGAAAATAAAATCCACGGGCAAAATTTCAGAGGGATCATACAAACTCATTTCTCCCTTATTTTTGATTCTGAAACCAACCCCATGACCAGCAAGACATGAATAATTATATTATGACTTAAAATGCAAGCTTTGGGAGAAAGTGTTCATGTTCATACCTGAGCTGGAAAGCTTCAAAACTGAGCTTCCAGAGCTTCCTTTGCGTGCAAATGGACTCCCTTGACTCTCCTGGAGCTAATGGAAGGCTTGAAATGAGCTTAGACAAGCTGCCTTGAGCAATCCATTTCTGGTGTAGCAGAAAATGCAGTTTGTGTATAGGCTGTTTCAGGTCAATGTGAAGAGTGGTTTTGACTCCTTGTGATGTGTTTGACTTGTTGGTGAAGGAAAATGATGTGTTTGATGGCTGGATAAAGGGATTCGAAGAGTTCTGGTTTTGAGGATGAGAAATGGTGAAGCTCAATTCATGAGGGTTTCAGGCTTGAATCTTGTTGGTTTCTACTCAATGAAACATGGTGAGATGATTGGTGAAAATGGTTTTGATGTTTGGAGTTTGTGGAGGCAGATTCGAAGAGTTTTGCAAAATGAGGTGTTTTTGTGTATGTGTTGTTGTGAAGAGTTTCAGCCTTGCTTCTTCATATGTTTGGCTTGCCAAAGGATAGTATATTTTAATCCCATAGGTCAGATGATGTGACCTGGCCCCTATTGATTGGTAAGTTTGCTTTTGCAACAAAAGTCCACTTTGTGTAAGGAAGGCATGTCTTGAGCTATAGCTTGGTACAAGAAGCATGGGCTGCGCAGCATGATGTGTGTGTGATGCTAGGAAGGTTCAGCAGCCAATGCAACTAGTTGGTGAAGAGTGATCATGAGTTTTGCAAGTTGTTACTTTTTGGAAATTCATGAGAAAAGTCTTGTTACATGAACCATGAACATGTGATCTTTGGTTCAATTCTAATTTTTGGGACATATGGAATGTTTGTGTCATGGTTTGATGTGAATTAGAAGTTACAAAAAGCCTTGGTTCATGATTTTGCAAAATTCACATTTGAAGCATGTCTTGAAAATCAATGATTTTTGCCAACTTTGTCACACCATAACTTTTGATCCAAGAAGAATTAGATCATGTTCTTGTACTTTTTGAAAAGGGAAAGATTTATTCTACAACTTTCATGACCAAAGTTTTTCCATTTGAAGCATTTTTGGATCAAGAATCAAGGCTTGAAAAGTGACCTAAAATGAAGCATTCTTGAAAAGTCAACTATGCCCAAGAAGTCAACACTTGCAAAAAACTCCAAATTCTTGATTTTTGTGAACTTCAACCTTCTTCTATGATCAAATAAAGATCATATACACTCAAAATGATGGAGATCACCCATTGGTTGGGTCATTGGGGGCCTCAGATGCCCTGATTTTGCACTGACTTGTCTGAAAAGTCAACTCTTGATCAGATGACTTCCCCATGGAATTTCTTCATGAAAATTGATATGCATACTCCCTATACCATATAGAGACCAATGGAAACAAGAAAGACCAAAAAATTTGGGGTTATGGCCTCTGAAACCAAAACCCTAATTTTAGGTCAACTGTGCAGTCAAACTTGGCTCTGCATCCCTTCCAAACCCAGTTCTTGTGATTCTTTGGCATTATTGACTTTGAGAAGATGGAATATGATATAAGAACACATATGGACCCCTTTGAAGTGATTGGTGGCCTTTGGAGTGGCTCAAGATGCTCTTGGATTGCTCAGATCACAAACCCTAGATGCAGATGACTTTGAATCTATGCAGTGAATCAAAACTGTGATATGAGATGCTATGATTGAGTTTATGCATATGAAATGATCACAAGCCATGGTGTGAATGGGTGAGGGCAAATTTGGGGTGTTTACAGCTGCCCCTATTCAAACATGAGTTAGCTGTGCAGGATGTAAGCAACGGCTTAACAGGCAAACAAGATAACTTGTGGTTGAATATCAAAGACAGTCCAAAATTTGCACTCACAGAATGAAGAAGAAAAGGGATATAGATTGTAAAAGATAATAAAGTATATTGTAAAGTATGGGCGACGGAGGACGACCGTCGAGCAGAGGACGACTGCTGGGTAAATAGCAATGACGGGGACGGCCGACATGCTGGGGATGAAAGGTAAAGCCAAGACGGGGACGGCCGACTAGCTGGGAAAAAATAAGAAAATATGATGGGGACGGCCATCAAGATAAAGCTGTAAAATTCTCTGGGGATTAATGAAACATGACGGGGACGGCCATCAAGTTCATAAAGCAAGGTAACCAACGATGGGGACGGCCATCGGGCTAAAAGAAAAGGAAAAGGGACCACGACGGGGACGGCCATCGGGTTAAAGAATAAATGAAATAAACAGATGATGGGGTACGGCCACCAAAAGTGAAGGACGATCACCTAGCAGGGGACGGCTGCTCTGTTGGGGAATAAAAGAATTATGATGGGGACGGCCATCAAAGGTGGAGGACGACCACCTGGCAGGGTACGGCTGCCGAAAATATCGACGATGGGGACGGCCATCGGATAAAAGGTCAACGATGGGGACGGCCATCGGACGAGCATGATGGAGGACGACCATCAAGAGGTGGAGGACGACCACCTAGCAGGGGACGGCTGCTCTCAAGGTTTATCATGACATAGGACGAATGCCAGATAACCAAAATCAACAATGGGGACGGCCATTGGATAAAATGATGAAGGACGATCATCAAGAGGGTGGAGGACGACCACCTAGCAGGGGACGGCTGCTAAAATCAACGATGGGGACAGCCATCGGATGAGCATGATGGAGGACGACCATCAAGAGGTGGAGGACGACCACCTAGCAGGGTACGGCTGCTCTCAGGTTTATCATGACACAGGACGAGTGTCAGATAAAAAGAAAATTTGCTTTGGCGATCTACTGGGGATGTAGTAAACACGGACGAGTGTTTACAACCAAGAAAAGAAAGGTATAGGTGTTTAGATTTTGTGTATAGATTAGAGATGCGGACGAGCATCCTTAAGACTACGATACGGACGAGTATCGGGTAGAAACAAGTACTGATACGTGTTCAGAGATGATGATACGGACGAGTATCAACTGGTTAACAAAGAACACGGACGAGTGTTGAATCTGAAGGGACTCCTCTGGGGAATAGTAGACACCGGCGAGTATCTATATTCAAAAGGACATAAGTGTTTGACACAGTGTATGGATTAAAGATGCGGACGAGCATCCTTAAGGCTATGATACGGACGAGTATCATGTAGAAACAAACGCTTGACGTATATTCTGAGATGATGGTACGGACGAGTACCAACTGGTTAACAAAGGACATGAACCAATGTCGAATCTGTGGGAGATATAAATGGTATATACAAGATACGGACGAGTATCTGTATAAGTATGATAGGAGTGATTTATATGATCATCATTCTGCTGGGGAGGGTGACACGGACGAGTGTCAAAAGGAGAAGAGTATAGTATAAACAGGTATATGGGTTGTAAAAGTGTAAGCGACTACACTGGGGATATGACACGGACGGGTGCCAAGGCAATATACAAGTATAAGTGAGTGCAAAGATGATGTCTTTGGCTTTCTGCTGAGGATATGACACGGGCGGGTGCCAGGAAGTATCTGTAATACGGGTGATCTTGTTTGTAAAGAGTGTTCAGGCGACTTTACTGGGGAGTGATGACACGGACGGGTGTCAAAAAGGTGTATATACTGGTGTTTGTGAATGGTGAGGCAACTGCTTCTGCTGGGACCCTGGGGGATTTTGGGGAAAGTATTCCGTATTCTGATGAATGGTTATTATTCACAAGTGTTTGATTCATATCATGGCTTATGATTATGCTATATGTTTGATTTTTGCCGTAATGCTCTGTATTAGACGGAATGCTACGCTTTATGGGTGAATATGATGCGAATGCTATGATTATGCAAAAGATGCCAAACCGGGATTTGGATCCCGTTGCTGCGAAGATCTTCGGCCGATCTGCTTGAAATGGACATCCCAGCTGGGGATGAGATCATTGATAGACCTGGAGAGATGTATCTGCTTGGGGATATAGGTCACTGATTGACATATCCTTGTAATATGAGACCCAGCTGGGGTTTGTAGAAGCTTTCGTCACTCTGTTGTGATCCCTTCGCGCGCTGCTCTTCTGGATAGAGGCTGGAGCTCTGTGGGGGAGATGGTTCCCTGACTTCTGCCTTCTGCTGAGGAAGAATAATTGGTACTACAGCTGGGGAATGCTGTTGGCCACTCAGATGGGGAGAGAAATGAGAGGCAAATCAGCTGGGGAGAGAGCACTTCGGGTGTTAAAAACGAGTGTTGATTTGCCAGCTTGCCGGGATAAAGTTTACATGCCCCAAGTTGCGTTCTGGATACCTGCAATCCTGAAAAAGATAGAGAAACGCACAAGATAATCCCGAGGTATCCCTTACTGGATTCCGTCATAGGAGTTAGGCACTTCTGAGAGTAAGTATATTTCCTGCAAGCATAATTTTATTTGAAGATACCCATCTGTATTCTTATGCAATCAGTGTTTCTTTTAAGATATCAGACATTTTTTGCAAATAAATGAAAATGTACAAGACGATACATGACTGAAAATCTGATTTTATTAATTCAAGAGCCCTGAGATGGCGAGATACAGTCAAAGAAACAAATCCCCTGAAATGAGGAGATTGTTACAAATTGAGAAACAAAATGTTGGCAGTGTTGATGGCGCTTTGAGGAGCTTCCTCTCTTGCTATGACTCGTATGACTTTTGACGTTCTTCTCATCTTGCTTTCTGAAGAATGTTGATTCTGATTGCGGCTTGATCCATTCGAAGCTTACCAAGTTGTAGATGATACAGACGAATTCAGAATGCAGTTGTTCGCTTATTCCCTTATTTTGCATGGATTGCCCTTTCGGGTTTTCAATCCATCGGGATACCCATTTTTGCCTGAGCTGTCCAATGCGGCTTTTCAACTCAGCGGGTGTACATTTTTTATTTATTTTCCCTTATTTTTGCCCGAGTCTTTTATTCTATTTTTGACTCGCCGGGATGCCCTATTTTTGCCTGGACTTACATTCTGTTTTTGTGTCCAGCGGGTCATTTTTTATGCGAAGTATTTTTTAACTGCATCTGAATTCACAGGGGACGGGAAATCTTCACCATCCATGGTGCTGAGCATCAGTGCTCCACCGGAAAAAACTTTCTTTACCACAAATGGTCCTTCATAATTTGGAGGTCCATTTGCCCCTGTGGTCTGTATGAGGCGGGAGGATTCTCTTTAGCACAAGATCTCCTACTTGGTACTCTCGGTGCCTGACTTTCTGATCGAAGGCCTTCTTCATTCTTTTCTGATACAACTGCCCACGACAAATTGCAGCCAATCTCTTCTCTTCAATCAGACCCAGTTGTTCGTATCGGGACCGAACCCATTCTGCTTCGTTCAGCTTAACATCCATCAACACCCGTAGAGAGGGTAATTCAACTTCAACTGGTAGGAATGCTTCCATACCATACACAAGTTGATACGGTGTTGCCCCAGTGGATGTCCTGATTGACGTGCGGTACCCATGCAAGGCGAACGGTAGCATTTCATGCCAGTCTTTGTAGGTGACTACCATCTTCTGCACAATCTTCTTAATATTCTTGTTTGCCGCCTCAACAGCGCCATTCATTTTTGGCCTGTAAGGAGAAGAATTGTGATGTTGAACTTTGAAGTCCCAGCATAGCTCTGCCATCATCTTGTTGTTCAAGTTGGAACCATTATCAGTAATGATTCGCTCGGGAATTCCGTACCGACAGATGATATCTCTTTTCAGAAATCTGGCTACCACTTGTCTTGTAACGTTGGCATAGGAAGCTGCTTCAACCCACTTGGTGAAATAATCAATGGCAACCAGGATGAATCTGTGGCTGTTCGAAGCAGTTGGCTCAATCTTGCCAATCATATCAATGTCCCACATGGCGAAGGGCCATGGTGAAGACATGATGTTCAAGGGATTGGGAGGCACATGCACCTTATCTGCATAAATCTGGCATTTGTGGCACTTCCTGGCATAGGCACAACAGTCTGCATCCATTGTGATCCAGTAATAACCTGACCTTAGCAACTTCTTAGCCATGGCATGCCCTCCTGCATGGGTACCAAAAGATCCTTCGTACACTTCATGCATTAACAACTCTGCTTCTGACTTATCAACACATCTGAGGAGTACCATATCAAAGTTGCTTTTGTATAAAGACCCGTCAGTGTTCAAGAAGAAACAACCAGCAAGCCTTCTCAAAGTCTTCTTATCATTGGAAGATGCCCCAGGTGGGTATGTTTGATCCTCTAAGAAGCACTTAATGTCATGGAACCAAGGCTTATCGTCTTTGACAACATCTGCTGCAAATACATATGCTGGTCTATCAAGTCTCGACACTGAAATCTGAGGTACAAAGCTAGCAGCTTGAACTTTGATCATGGATGAAATGGTAGCAAGAGCATCTGCGAACTGATTCTCGTCCCGAGGGATATACTCAAGCCTGACTGTTGTGAAGAAAGTCAATAACCTCCTTGTATAATCCATGTAAGGTATCAGATGATCCTGGTGTGTGTACCATTTGCCGTTGGTCTGATTGACTACCAAAGCTGAATCTCCGAATACGGTCAATGTCTTGATCCTGAGGTCAATGGCCTCCTCAAGACCCATAATGCAAGCTTCATATTCAGCTTCGTTGTTAGTGCAGTTGAAAGTGAGTTTTGCCGAGAAAGGCATGTGAACTCCTTTAGGTGTAATGAGTACTGCACCAACACCACGACCATTCATGTTAACAGCCCCATCAAACATCATAGTCCATTCTTCTTCCGGGTCGGGCCCTTCAGTGTGAACAGGCTCTTCATGATCTTTTGCTTTTATGAACATGATGTCTTCATCAGGGAAGTCAAACCTCATAGGCTGGTAATCATCAATGGGTTGCTCAGCGAGATATTCAGACAATACACTGCCCTTGATGGCCTTCTGAGATGTGTATTGGATGTCATACTCTGTGAGAATCATCTGCCATCTTGCAACCCGTCCGGTAAGAGCTGGCTTCTCAAATATGTACTTAACTGGGTCCATTTTTGAGACCAGTAAGGTAGTGTGGGTCAACATATACTGTCTCAGTCGGCGAGCAGCCCACGCTAAAGCACAGCAAGTTTTCTCGAGCAGTGAATAACGTTGTTCACAGTCGGTAAACTTTTTGCTTAGGTAGTATATTGCATACTCTTTTCGACCGGACTCGTCATGCTGGCCCAACACACACCCCATCGACTCTTCTAATACTGTCAAGTACATTATCAGAGGTCTTCCTTCAACTGGAGGCATAAGGATTGGAGGTTCTTGCAGATATTCCTTGATCTTATCAAAAGCCCTTTGGCAGTCTTCATTCCACCTGACCGTCTGTTCTTTTCTCAACAATTTGAACAAAGGTTCACAGGTTGCTGTAAGGTGGGATATGAACCGTGAAATGTAGTTCAATCGACCTAAGAACCCTCGAACTTCTTTCTCAGTTTTCGGTGCAGGCATCTCTTGGATGGCTTTGACTTTATCAGGGTCAACTTCAATCCCTTTCTCGCTCACAATAAAACCCAGCAACTTACCGGATATCACCCCGAATGTGCACTTGTTGGGGTTCAACTTCAATTGGTACTTCCTCAAACGCTTGAACAGTTTCAGCAGATTCACCAGGTGATCTTCCTCTGTGAGGGACTTGGCGATCATATCATCCACATAACACTCGATTTCCTTATGGATCATATCGTGGAACAATGTCACCATAGCCCGTTGATATGTGGCACCAGCATTCTTCAGTCCGAATGGCATCACTTTGTAACAGAACGTGCCCCAAGGTGTGATGAAAGTTGTCTTCTCCATGTCTTCAGGTGACATTTTAATTTGATTGTATCCTGAAAATCCATCCATGAAGGAGAATACCGAGAACTGAGCCGTATTATCCACCAATACATCAATGTGAGGTAAAGGGAAATCATCTTTCGGGCTGGCTCTGTTCAGATCCCGGTAGTCAACACACATCCTTACTTTGCCGTCTTTCTTAGGCACAGGTACTATGTTAGCAACCCACGGCGGATAGCTGGTTACAGCGAGGAACCCGGCGTCCCACTGCTTTTGTACCTCTTCTTTGATTTTTATTGCCATGTCTGGACGAGTACGACGCAGTTTCTGCTTAACTGGCGGGCATTCTTCTCTCAAAGGCAGCTTGTGCACGACAATATCGGTATCCAACCCTGGCATATCTTGGTAAGACCAAGCAAACACGTCCACATACTCTTGAAGCAGGTCAATCAGTTGTCTCTTCACTGAGTCTTGCAGGCAGGCCCCGATTTTAACCTCTTTCACGTCTTCATCTGTACCAAGATTAATCACTTCAACCTCCTCCTGGTGAGGAGTAATAACCTTTTCCTCTTGTCTCAACAATCTGGCTAGCTCTTCAGGAAGCTCATATTCTTCTTCAACCCCTTCATCAGCTTGATTGATTGGATTGTCAGAGTCATACGGAGTCATAGCCGTGCTGTTGTCGGTGCTGTCAGGAAGGCATTCTCTGCAAGGGTTCAGTTTGTTCATTTTAGTGATTTGATTTTAATCTTGCTTAGAAAAAGTGAAATAAATTTATCATTTTGAAAACATCGCCATTTATTTTTGTACATAAAAGAAAAATGGAAAACAGTGAGCAGAAAAGAAAATGACCCGTTTGCAAAAAGATGTCTGATATTTCATTAATTAATCTTGTTTGCACAAAAAAGTACAGATGGCCCGATTACAAAATGAGTCTTGTCATCTTGGGCAAGATGCAAGACTTTGATGCATGCTATAAAAATACAGGAAATAATAATTACTCTGTATGAGTAACTCTTATAATTTCCTGGGAAGACCAGTTCGAGACACTGCTCCCCGGGATCTTTGGACGAATCCATCTTTCCAGGTTGCGTTCTTCTTCCAGCTCGTCTTCCAGACAGTTGATAGCATCAGGGGTGAGCATCCCCCCACTCACAAAGCTGGGCTCTTTCGCAGCCGCTGCTTGATCTTGTTGGGTTGGTTTGTAACCCAACCCAAATCTGTCTTCTTTCTTCTCCACCGGTAGTAGCTTGCCCCAGCCTTGGGCAGTTCCTTCCTCAACAACCTTCCGGGCTTGTTGGTATGATGATATTGAAGTACCAGGCACAGCAGATGTTTCATTCACATTCAAAGCTTCAAACCCCTGGCTCATTGTTTCATGGATCTCTCCGTCCATTTCAATGTACTTATAAGTAGCCAGGTGGCTGACAAAAATGTCCTCTTCTCCACAGATTGTAACGATCTGACCCTCCCACTCATATTTTAACTTCTGGTGAAGGGTAGAGGTCACGGCGCCAGCAGCGTGGATCCATGGCCTACCCAATAAACAGCTGTAGGCGGGCTGTATATCCATCACGTAGAAGATAGTTGTAAAGGTCTGCGGGCCAATTGTTACGGGTAACTCAATTTCTCCCAGAACCGATCTCTTTGAACCATCAAAGGCTCTTACCACCAGGTTGCTGGTGTAAACACCCCAAATTTGCCCTCACCTATTCACACCATGGCTTGTGATCTTCTCATATGCATAAACACAATCATACCATCTCATATCTCAATTTTGAGTCACTGCATTGGTTCTAAGTCATCTGCACCTAGGGTTTGTGATCTGAGCAATCCAAGAACCTCTTGAGCCACTCCAAAGGCAACCAATCACTTCAAAGGGGTCCATATGTGTTCAAGTATCATATTACATCTTCTCAAAGTCAAAAATTCCAAAGAATCACAAGAACTGGGATTGGTGTGGATGCAGAGCCAAGTTTGACTGCACAGTTGACCTAAAATTAGGGTTTTGGTTTCAGAGGCCATAACTCCAAATTTTTTGGTCATTCTTGTTTCCATTGGTCTCTATATGGTATAGGGAGTATGCATATCAATTTTCATGAAGAAATTCCATGGGGAAGTCATCTGATCAGGGGTTGACTTTTCAGACAAGTCAGTGTAAAATCAGGGCATCTGAGGCCCCCAATGACCCAACCAATGGGTGATCTTCATCATTTTGAGTGTATATGATCTTTATTTGATCATGGAAGAGGGTTGAAGTTCACAAAAATCAAGAATTTGGAAGTTTTGCAAATGTTGACTTTTTGGGCATAGTTGACTTTTCAAGAATGCCTCATTTTTGGTCATTTTTCAAGCCTTAATTCTTGATCCAAAAATGCTTCAAATGGAAAAACTTTGGTCATGAAAGTTGTAGATCTCATCTTTCCCTTTTCAAAAAGTACAAGAACATGATCAAACTCTTCTTGGATCAAAAGTTATGGTGTGACAAAGTTGCCAAAAATCATTTATTTTCAAGATATGCACCAAGTGTGAAAATTGCAAAATCATGTACCAAGGCAAATTGCAACTTCTAATTGGCATCAAACCCTCACATAAACATTCTATAAGTCATAAAAATCAGAATTGAACCAAGAATGCTCATGTATTTTGGCTTGTGGGATAAGGAAATCACATGTGAACCATAAAGCAACAACTTGCAAAATCATCATGATCACTTCACCAACTTGCTGCATTGGCCCTTGAACCAAGCTAGCCCTTTCCCTTCATTTTGCTGCGCATCACACAGCCCATGTACTAGCCTAGAAGCTGCCCATACTTTCTCTTACACAAGAGTTGACAAATTGCAAAAGTGGCCATACCAATCAATAAAGGGCAGGTCACATCATCTGACCAATAGGAGTCCTTTATGCAAAGCAAAGGCAAGCCATTTCATACACCAGGCCAGGCTGAAACACTTCATACCATCACATTCACAAAACACACCCTAGCTGCATTTTGCTTCGAATCTCTCTGCCCAGTCACCAAACATCCAAACCATTTTCACCAAGCATCTCACCATGATTCATTGAGAAGAAACCAGCCAAGAGCCAGGCCTGAAACCAACCACAAAACCACTTCACCATTTTCACCTCAGCCTGCATTTCTCTTCGAATCACCTTCCACAGCTTACAAACATCCAAACAAACTTTACAAAGCTTCTCCACTCACCATCTGGATCACAAAGAACCATTCACAATGACCTGAAACTGCCTGAATCATCACTGCCATTTCCAACTGAGTTTGAGCAGAAGCTTGTCAAACTCCTCATCCAGCCAATATAAACTCCTCCAAAGCATTCAAACATCATCAAGGGGTCCTAAGGAGTGGATTGCACAAGGAGAAAGGGCCAGAAAGTCATCAGAGTGAAAGCTTCGAATCTCAGGTAGCTCAAGAAATATTTTTCCAGAAATCATTTCTTTTGTTTTAAACTTGTTCTTTGTGTCTTCCTGATCATGAATATGCCTTTGGTTTTGCAAATGGTGATGAAATGAGAGTTTAATTGCTCTCTGAAACTTGCGTGCCCTAATTCTTTCTTGCTTCGATTCAGCCTTGTTAGGGAATATAAATTTGTTTTGAGATGGGGTTTTGGTTCGTGAGTGAGTGGGGATCATTTCCCAGTTCTTAGATTTCATTTTAGTTAGGTTTTTAGGGTTTTGGGGATTTTCAGGGGAGATGCTGGCCGGAGAAGACGACCGGAAGTCTTCTCCGGCAGCCTGAAAGTGATTTGTGCCCTAATCCAGTCATTAACTCTAGTTTGAATTTGGACCGTGGATTGCCTTTGACTGGTTGACTTCGCGCGTGAGTGTGTGGTCCAGATCTGCTTGCTTAGCCCTAATCCACGTGGTTAGCTTAATTAATCTATAATTAAATTAATTTAATCAGAATCAACCTCAGCCTTTGGATAGCGCGCGTGGTCAACAAATTTAAACTCAGACTCAATCCTGGCCCTCCACTCATTTGACTTTCCTTTTATTTTCATTTAATTCATTTTCTTTTCATTTGTTTTGCATATTTAATTTAAAATAGTAAAAAATGTCTAAAAATTATGAAACTTTTTCTCATGGGTTTTAATAATTTTTATGACACAAAAATATTTTCATTTTATTTTTTATCATTAAAAAAGTATTTTTAAATATTTAAAAGATTATTTTTAATTGATTAATGAAAATTAATTTATTAAAAATACTTTTAGGTATTTAAAAATCACCAAAAAATTCATGAAATGTTCTAAGACATTTAGAAACATTGTCCAACCTTCAAACCAAATTTCTTTTTTAATCTTGATGCATTTTGAGAATTTTCCTTTGAATTAAATCATTTTTGGTGCATTATTTTGATCCAAAGTTCAAAAATTCATTTCTGCCCATTCATGAAGAGTTGGACATTGATTCTTCTTGCATTGCATTGTGTTTGGCATATAGTTTCTAGGATTAAATGGCCATGATTTGATTCCTCATTTTCAATTTGTTTGGCATTTCTTTTGTTTAGGAGCTCTAAAAACCCTAATAACTTAGAAAAATCATAACTTGAGTTTGGTTAAGAGTTGAGACCTCCCCTTTGGACTTTGGTTTAGTATAGGTTTAGGGTTTCTTTGGGTGGTATTTTCCATTTTTTATCCTAGGGTTTGCTTCTGTTTTTGAGTTTTGTTTGATGTTTGTTTCATAAACCTTAATTTGGGCTTTCTCTTGCATCCTTCTTACATTCTCTTGCATAACATGACTTGCCATGCCATTCCATGCCTCCATTTGATTCATTTGACATCATAAGACATATAGAAAGCATGTGTGATCATTGCATCTTGCATTTGCCATGTTGTTTGCCATGTATGTTTCATAACTTTTCATGTAAAGTTCATGCTCCTTAGCTTGCTTCATTTGCATTCATGATCTTGTATGAACATCTCCATGCCTTGCCTCATGTTCATAGCACTCCATAGCATCATTATCATCATCAACATGCTTCTGGTTTTGTTTATCATCATGTCATCTCATCCTATTTTGCATTGCATTGCATCTTTCTTCTAACATTTCAGGTGATAAGTGATGTTGAGAAGTGAATTTGCCTTCACTTCTCATAACTTTTCTTTTCATCTCCCTTGCATCCATTGCTGTATTTTTATATGTGTTTGAGTTTGAGCTTGCTCATTCTTCTTCTTCCCACTTTCTTTCTTCAAGTGACTTGACTTCTTGAATGAAGCAAGTCACTTTGCTTCCCTTGATCCTGTTCATCTGCTTCCTGGTGGTTCCATTGAAGATTGTTCTTGTAAACCTCACAAACCTTAGGAACAACCAAGCATGACAATGATTAGGGTTTTGATTAGTATCCCCTCATAGTTTTACCTTTGTGTCTCTTTTGAGTCTTCTCTTCTCATCTCATAATCAGGGACTAAACCCTAAAGGCTTTAAGGCTTTGTGATTAAGCTTATGCCTGCATCCTTCTCTTAGGATGGAGTGTATAACTTTAATCCTAAGTGTTAAACCCTTAATGTGTTTAAATATCCTTTAATCAATCCATCTTAATAATCATCAAGACATCACACTTGTAACTTGGGCCTTGCATTAGGGTTTTAATTCTTCCTTAACTGGTTAAGAAGGACTAACCCTAGTGTTAATGGACAAGTCCCCCTCAAGTTGTCTTACAAACCTTAAAAATCACTTCATCACCTCATCATTAAATAAAATCCACTTAGCTAAAGGCTTGTTTTGTCATGAGTTTAATCCCTAATCATGGATTAAGTTGAGGAGCTTTCCTCAGCTTAAACATTCTCATCTATTATCCTTCTATTAGGATGGTGTAATGAGTCTGTTTAATCCTTGATTATGGCTTAATCTCATTACTTAACACTAAACAAAAACAACAAAAACATCTAAATAATCACAAGTAGGTTAATGATCTTAATCCTATACCAAAGGTGATTAAGTGTGAGAATCTGACTTCACACTTAAGGTACTCTCATTACCCCTAATCAGAGGGAAGATGTGATGAGTTTACTAAATCCATTGGTTTAGACTTAAGCTCATTAACTTATGACAAATCCCAAAAATCAATAAAAGATTGAAAACACAAAAACAAACAATAATCGTCTCCTTCGGGATTCTTTTCTCATCACCTTCACTCATAAACGAGAACTTGCTTCTTCCGTCTAATGCAAGACAGTTTGCACCTGAGCCAGACAGGTCATACACTTGAGCATAGACAAGCAAGCAGTTCACAAGTCAATTTACCTTTCAGTCTCTTTGGGTCGAACTACGGTGTTCTGACTTCCTCATTGCACGAGAGGATACGTAGGCATAACTTAACGGTTATCGAACAAAAGTCTCTGTATATTCCCCCTCCTTCCAGCATCATTCTTTAATCCTCATGATCTTGAGCATTTCATTCTTATTCCTTACACTGACACTTCACTTATACACCTCACATTCTTCTTACACTGACACCTGTACATCCTTTTCCAGCTATTCTATACACAGATTGCACCGACACTACCCCTTTAAAACACAAATCTTTTAAGCGTGGATCCCGTCGAGTACGACGGACAATCTGGGTGCTAATACCTTCCCAGGTTGTAACCAACCCCCTTTCTCAGTCTCTCTAGTTCGCAACCGTCTTATCCATCTCTTTCTAGGTCTATGCAGCATTGCCTTTCCTCCGGGATAAAAATGCCTAGCTGGCGACTCTATTCATTCTCCAGTGAGTTCACGGCTGTGTGTTCTCATTGTCCCTCTCGCCGACCGTTCGCGTCTGTACCTTCATCTGATCCATTTCATTTGTCGGGAGCGGCAGCTTGGCGACTCTGCTGGGGACCCTTATATTGCAACCAGGGCTTCTGGTTCTTTTTGTGGGTTCCTCCTAGCGCTTGATTGATCTGTGTTTGCTGGGGTGTTATGTGCTTATTTGTGTTTGTATATGTTTTATTTTTTGCTTTATGTACAGTTGCTTTACTGCTTTCTTTATTGCTTTTGTATATATCATACTGTCATGCTGCTGGCTGGATCTGGTCTTTACTTTGGTGGGTGGGGTTCTATTGAGAGTTTAAGGTCCTATACCTGGGACCTGAGTGACACCTAGGCTAGAGTGAATCATATTCTTTGCCATTCCATTTCGGTCTGGTGCGGGAATATGAAACATGGTTCAGATATGGGTTTCTTCTTGAGAACTCTGTGTTGCAGATTTCCTGCAATGCTAGGGCTATCTGGGAAGCTTGCTAAGTCTGGATGACCTTTTAGTACTGACCTTCAGAAACTGAGGTGAATTAGAGGAGGAACTGTTATGGTTATTGTAAACACTGTACCTCCGGGTTAGAAGTGTTTACACTTCTCAAAACTGATCCAAGTCTGAGGATCCTTGTTCTAGAACATCACCTGTGAGGGGGTTGGGCTGTTTAGAGGTTTGCAGGTACCTTGACCTCAGAATACCTTGTTACTTTGACTTGTTTAAGAATACTCCAATTTGGGACAGTTCTTGTGATTCTAAAACCCTGGACATGTGGCTCTTTATTTGAGTCCCCCACCTTGGTTACTGGATTTATAGACCTCATCTGGAATTCTTGGACATACTTGGGCCTATATCAGAGCAATTGATCAGATCCAGCTCAGTCACAGACCCTTGCATTTCATTTGCATACATAATCATTGCATCATATTGACATTTGCTTATTTGTTTCAGGGTATCCATCTTCATTTGGTTTCGGTTTTGACCCCATCTTCAGTATTGACCTATTTTCACTAGCATCTGCTTCAGTTATCACCTGCACCAACCAGTCAGTGGCCCACTTCTTCAGTATTATCATCAGCACCTGTCTCTACTCAGTCTCAGCATCATGGCTCCTAAAAAGAGCAACATCACCTATCACTTCTTCCAGCCAGAGCTATCAGACATCAGGAGGATTCAAACCCTGATCACTCCAGATCACATACCATTGTTCAGGGAAAGTTATGGAGATATACTTGACATGGTTATGGATCTAGACCCATCACAGAGAAGCCTGATCCACACCTGCATTCAGTTCTATGATCCCCCACTGAGATGTTTCACTTTCCAAGACTTTCAGTTGGGCCCTCTATTAGAAGAATACTCATCATTGGTTGGTTTGCCTATCAAGGGTGGAATCCCTTTCAACCCTGAGATGGTCTTTCCTGCTAATGGAGAAGTAGCAAAAGCTTTGCATCTGGAACCTGTCTTGATTGAGCAGCATATGACCTCTAAAGCTGGAATCCCTGGTTTTCATCTGGATTTCTTGATTTCTCAAGCTACCCTGAAAGCTTCTCTAGGAGAGTGGAAAGCTGTTTGTGCTTTACTGGCCTTGAACATATATGGAATTGTATTGTTTGCAGATGAGCCTCGATTCATTAGCAAAAATGCAATCCATCTGTTCATCCTGAAGAACCCAGTGCCAACTTTATTGGGGGATCTTTACTATTCAGTGCATCAGAGGAATGAAAAGCAGAGGGGGAGATTAGTGAGGTGTTGTGCTCCATTGTTCCACACTTGGCTTCTCAGGCATCTACCCAGGACGGATGCATTTCTAAACCCTCATCAGCAGAGCAACTGGGCTAAGAGACTCACTGTTCTAACTGCAGCAGACATCAGATGGTGCACTCATAGCACCAAGGGCAGGGATATCATCACCAGCTGTGGGCATTTTCCTAATGTGCCCCTAATAGGAGTTAAGGGTAGTATTAATTACAACCCTCTGCTGTTTAGAAGGCAACTGGGTTATGCACTGGTCCACACTCCTAAGGCACAGGACTTGGTTGAGACTCTTTATTGCGAGAACAAGCTTAATCTGGCTACTGTTAGGCAGGCTGCCTGGGCCTGGGATAATGTTCAAACCAAGGGAGTAACCATTCTGGGGAAGTGCAACAACGTGGCATCAGCACAATATTATGAGTGGTCCCGTGCCAGGGCCCAATTCTCTGGGATGCCCTTTACCATAGAAGACATGCCTGGGTCATCTTCAGCACCACCCCCTGCCACTATCAGTTTGGAAGAATATGAGAGCTTGAAGGAAAGAAATGAGAAGCTAACCCAGGCTTTGCAGAAGACCCTCCGGGAGAGGAGTGAAGGTATGAGGGAGATTGAGAGGTTGGAGAAGATGAGAGTAGAGCATCTGACTAAGATTGAAAAGTTTGGGGATTATATCAAAAAGTCTAAGGCTGGAGAACAAATTCTGAAGAATGCTTGCAAGGAAGCCCAGTTCCAGAGAGCAAGAACAGACTTGTATTTGAAGGAGAGTCAAGCTCGGTGGGTCAGGATCACCGAGGCTCGTACCCTGGAAGACAAGAGAGTTCAAGACAAGATGGAGCAACTGGAAGCTAGTGCAAAAGAACAGCAAGAAGCCCTGGCAGCAGCCCAGAGGGAGATATCAGAGCTGAAGATCAAAGCAGGGGTGAAGAGGTCCAAAGAACAAACTCAGCACAAGAAGCTAACTACAGCTGTTACAACCCAGAATCTACTCATCAGGAATCTCACGGAGCGTCCGGCTGATCCTGTGACCGAAGCACTTCTCAAGGAAGTTCGTGAGGATGAGTTTGGTCTTGGTGTTTGACCATTTGTTTGTTGTTGCTTTCTTTCCGTGTACTTTTATTTTTCTTGTAATGTATTTTGACCCCTTAGAGGGCTTGTGTTGTAAAATGAACAAGTTGTATTATTTCACCTTCTGTAATGTATTTGTGTTAGTTTGCTTCATCTGAGTTTTCATCAAGCAACAACAACAGCATCATCAGGGGTCTGGAAGGGTCAAAACTGAAGGCCAAACCGGATACCTTGAGAACAAATAAGCATAACTGCATTGCATGCTAACCCTTTGTTTGTTTTGTAGGTTTTGTTTTATTGTTGCTAACCTCTGTTGTGATGCATCAGGAACTATTGCTAGGCGCCGGGTATTTCCCCTCAACCGTCCGCACCGTTATCCAACCCGAAACAACCTTCCGGGCATTCAAATGGATCAGATGCAGCAGGACCTTACTGAGGTCAGAAATCAAATGGCAAATGAAAGGCTAGAGATGAGGAATCAAATGACTCAGTTTATGGAAGTTATGAACAACATGGCTCAGAGCCAGGAAAGATTGAGGGCCATGGTGGAAAGGCAGAATCAAGAAGATCCACATATAGGGACTGCCGGTACCAGTAACAATGAAAGGGTACAACCTCATGTCAACCCTCCGGTATTTGGACCACACCTCCATCCTGAGGTCAATATTCCGGCAAATGTTCAAGGGACTGCCACCGCAGCCAGGGTACTACAAGAAGATCCTCAAGAGGATCAATTTACAATAATGGGTGCTGGGGAGGAAGCTTATGATAGGAGATTGGATGAGATAGCCGAGAAGTTGAGGTCCTTAGAATCTCAAAACTCTTTGGGCTTCGACGTCATGGACATGGGCTTGGTAGACGGGGTCAGGATCCCCCATAAGTTCAAGCCTCCTTGTTTTGAAAAGTACAACGGGACTTCATGCCCCCGGACTCATTTACAATCATTTCTGGGGAGGCTGAAGGCCTATACAATGGATGAGAAGCTCTGGATGTTCTATTTCGAGGATAGCTTAAATGGTGCGTCAAGAGAATGGTATTCTCACTTGACAAGGGCAACTATTAGATGCTGGAAGGACCTGGCAGAGGCCTTCATCAGACAGTATCAGTATAACTTAGACATGGCACCCAACAGGACCCTCCTAATGGGAATGTCACAGTCTTCAAGGGAGAGTTTCCGAGAATATGCCCAGAGATGGAGGCAATTGGCTGCTGCTGTTCAGCCACCTATGTCTGAAAGGGAAATGGCAGACATGTTTATGAACACCCTTCAGGGAACCTATATTGACAGGCTGGCTGCTTTCTCTTCCACTAGATTCGCCGATGTTGTCATAGCTGGGGAGAGAATTGAAAGCCTATTGAAGATGGGTAAGATCTCAGACAACGGTGCAAGCTCGTCCAGTAGTACAAGAAATCCTTTTGCAGGCCCGAGAAGAACTGGCGAGACCAATGCCATCCATTCAAACAGGGGCAGGCCCCAATATGTTCAAAGGTGAATAGCAGCAGTCACCATTCCTGCTCCAGCTCATCCTCAACCTGTCTATCAACCTCCGCAGCAAAACTATCAGCCGCAACCTCAGTACCATCAGCAAAATCAGTATCCTCCAAGAAATTACAACAACAGCAACACCAACAACAACAGTCAATAAAGGCCATTCCAGCAGAGGCCATCTCAAGCTAACAGAGTGATTGATCCGATCCCTATGCCATATGCTACCCTGCTGCCACAACTCCTGAAACTCAACTTAGTTGAGCTAAGGACGCTGGCACCTCCAGATCCCAACAGTCTACCCAGGAACTATGACTCCAACGCTAGGTGTGCCTTCCATTCAAACGCACCTGGCCATAGTACGGAAAAGTGCAGAGCCCTGCATATGAAGGTACAAGACCTGGTGGACTCGAAAGCTCTGAATTTTGCACCGCCACCCAATGTCAACAAAAATCCTATGCCAAACCACGGTGGTCCTAGAATTAACGCTATTGAAGAAGACAAACCATCTTATTTAATAACCAGTGTGAGACAGATCAGGACACCATTGGTAGAAATCAAGGCTCAGCTCTTGGAATGCAACATGTTCCCAGGATGCGAGTTGGGGTGTGCTTACTGCAATATCTCAGTAAATGGGTGCGATAATTTGAGGAATGGCATAGATGGCCTTATTCAGAGTGGCCAGCTTCAGATCACCACATCATTTCCAACAAATCCAGTAATCTCATCAGCAACGGTTTCAGAACCTCCTACAACTGCAGCAACCATTGTTCCCGACAATTCTTCGGCTTCATCAACAAGTACTTCATCTGTCTTCTCAACTGATCAGTTTTCAACAAATTTTCCTGCTACAACTTCAGCTTCACTCCATTTTGAACCTCCTACAACAACAACATCCATTCTTCCACCATTGTCTCCTACAACACCAGCAATAAATCACGAAGATGTCTCAACTGTCACCATATTCTATGATCCTGAAAGCAACTCTGCCTACAACTCAGAAAGTGCTGCTCCCACTAGAGCACCAGTGACAATCTATTATGATCCTCAGACTATTACAATTCCTTCAACAGCTGCAATCAGTCCGGTCACCATCACGGTGCCTGGACCCGTACCTTATGAAAGCAGTAATGCCATCCCCTGGCATTACGGCTCTGACTTGTACTGTGAAGGACAAAGAATCACTTTTGAATCATCAACCCCTGCACTACAAATTGACAATGTGGGCGGAGGCGGAGGCTTCACTCGGAGCGGACGTCTTTTCGCTCCACAAATTCAGAAACCCACAGCCGAAACAGAAGCTGCTGCCAAGGCGAAAGGAAAGAGCCCTGTGCAGGAAGATCAAGCTGTTAAGGAAGCTTTGAAGACACCATTCGATCAAGAGGTTGATGAGTTCATGCGAATCATCAAAAAGAGTGATTATAAAATAGTGGATCAGCTTCATCAGACGCCTTCCAAGATCTCAATCCTATCATTGCTCATGTGCTCCGAAGCCCATCGGAATGCACTACTCAAAGTCTTGCACGCAGCTTACGTGCCTGAAGAGATCACTGTCAATCAGCTGGAAGCAGTAGTGGGAAATGTTAATGCTAGTCACGGACTAGGGTTCACCAATACTGATTTGACAACGGAAGGCCGCAACCACAACAAAGCCTTGCACATAACCATGGAATGCAAAGGTGCTGTCCTTTCCCATGTGCTGGTGGACACGGGGTCATCCCTTAATGTCTTACCCAAAAAGGCTCTGGTGAAGTTAGAATATGATGGACTGGCATTGAGACCCAGCAACCTGGTGGTAAGAGCTTTTGATGGCTCAAAGATATCGGTTCTGGGAGAGATTGAGCTGCCCGTAACGATTGGCCCGCAGACTTTCACAACTATCTTCTACGTGATGGATATACAGCCCGCCTACAGCTGTTTATTGGGTAGGCCATGGATTCACGCCGCTGGCGCCGTGACCTCCACCTTTCACCAGAAGTTAAAATATGAGTGGGAGGGTCAGATCGTTACAATCTGCGGAGAGGAGGACATTTTTGTCAGCCACCTGGCAACCTATAAGTACATTGAGATGGATGGGGAGATCCATGAAACAATGAGCCAGGGGTTTGAAGCCTTGAACGTGAATGAGACATTTGCTGTATCTGGTACTCCAATGTCATCATACCAACAAGCCCGGAAGGTTGTTGAGGAAGGAACTGCCCAAGGCTGGGGTAAATTGCTACCGGTGGAGAAGAAAGAAGACAGATTTGGGTTGGGTTACAAACCAACTCAGCAAGATCAAACAGCGGCTGCGAAAGAGCCCAACTTTGTGAGTGGGGGGATGCTTACCCCTGATGCTATCAATTGTCTGGAAGACGAGCTGGAAGAGGAACGCAACCTGGAAAGCTGGATTCGTCCAAAGATCCCGGGGAGCAGTGTCTCGAACTGGTCTTCCCAGGAAATTATAAGAGTTACTCACGCAGAGTAATTATTATTTCCTGTATTTTTATAAGCATGCATCAAAGTCTTGCATCTTGCCCAAGATGACAAGACTCATTTTGTAATCGGGCCATCTGTACTTTTTGTGCAAACAAGATTATTTAATGAAATATCAGACATCTTTTTGCAACCGAGTCTTTTTCTTTTCGTTCACTGTTTTTCCATTTTTCTTTTTGTACAAAAAAAATAAATGGCGGTGTTTTCAAAATGACAACTTCATTTCACTTTTCTAAATAAAGATTAAAATCAAATCACTAAAATGAACAAACTTAACCTTTGCAGAGAGTGCCTTCCAGACAGCACCGACAACAGCACGGCTATGACTTCGTATGACTTTGACAATCCAATCAATCAAGCTGATGAAGGGGTTGAAGAAGAATATGAGCTTCCTGAAGAGCTAGCCAGGTTGTTGAGACAAGAGGAAAAGGTTATTACTCCTCATCAGGAGGAGGTTGAAGTGATCAATCTTGGTACAGATGAAGACGTGAAAGAAGTTAGAATCGGGGCCTGCCTGCAAGACTCAGTGAAGAGGCAACTGATAGACCTGCTTCAAGAGTATGTAGATGTGTTTGCTTGGTCGTACCAAGATATGCCAGGGTTGGATACCGATATTGTTGTGCACAAGCTTCCTTTGAGAGAAGAGTGCCCACCGGTTAAACAGAAGCTGCGCCGTACTCGCCCGGACATGGCTATGAAAATCAAGGAGGAGGTACAAAAGCAATGGGACGCCGGATTCCTTGCTGTGACTAGCTATCCACCGTGGGTTGCTAACATAGTACCTGTGCCTAAGAAAGACGGCAAAGTAAGGATGTGTGTTGACTACCGGGATCTGAACAGGGCCAGCCCGAAAGATGATTTCCCTTTACCTCACATTGATGTATTGGTGGATAACACGGCTCAGTTCTCGGTATTCTCCTTCATGGATGGATTTTCAGGATACAACCAGATCAAGATGTCCCCTGAAGACATGGAGAAGACAACATTCATCACACCTTGGGGCACGTTCTGTTACAAAGTGATGCCATTCGGACTGAAGAACGCCGGTGCCACATATCAACGGGCTATGGTGACATTATTCCACGATATGATCCATAAGGAAATCGAGTGTTATGTGGATGATATGATTGCCAAGTCCCTTACTGAAGAAGACCATCTGGTAAATCTGCTCAAATTGTTCAAGCGTCTGAGGAAGTACCAACTGAAGTTGAACCCCAACAAGTGCACATTCGGGGTGCGATCTGGTAAGCTGCTGGGTTTTATTGTAAGCGAAAAAGGGATTGAAGATGACCCTGATAAAGTCAAAGCCATCAGAGAGATGCCTGCACCGAAAACTGAGAAAGAAGTTCGAGGGTTCTTAGGTCGATTGAACTACATCTCACGGTTCATATCTCACCTCAAAGCAACCTGTGAACCCTTGTTCAAGCTGTTAAGAAAAGAACAAACGGTCAGTTGGAACGAAGATTGCCAGAAGGCTTTTGACAAGATCAAGGAATATCTGCAAGAACCTCCAATCCTTATGCCGCCAATTGAAGGAAGACCTCTGATTATGTACTTGACAGTATTAGAAGAGTCGATGGGGTGTGTGCTGGGCCAGCATGACGAGTCTGGTCGAAAAGAGTATGCAATATACTACCTAAGCAAAAAGTTTACCGACTGTGAACAACGTTATTCACTGCTCGAGAAAACTTGCTGTGCTTTAGCGTGGGCTGCTCGCCGACTGAGGCAGTATATGTTGACCCACACTACCTTGTTAATCTCAAAAATGGACCCAGTCAAGTACATATTTGAGAAGCCGGCGCTTACCGGACGGGTTGCAAGATGGCAAATGATTCTCACAGAATACGACATACAGTACACATCTCAGAAAGCCATCAAGGGCAGTGTACTATCTGAATATCTTGCTGAGCAACCCATTGATGACTACCAGCCTATGAGATTTGACTTCCCTGATGAAGACATCATGTTCATTAAATCAAGAGACCATGAAGAGCCTGTTCACACTGAAGGGCCTGACCCGGAAGAAGAATGGACTATGATGTTTGATGGGGCTGTTAACATGAATGGTCGTGGTGTTGGTGCAGTACTCATTACACCCAAAGGAGTTCACATGCCTTTCTCGGCAAAACTCACTTTCAACTGCACTAACAACGAAGCTGAATACGAAGCTTGCATTATGGGTCTTGAGGAGGCCATTGACCTCAGGATCAAGACATTGACCGTATTCGGGGATTCAGCTTTGGTAGTCAATCAGACCAACGAAAAATGGTATACACACCAGGATCATCTGATACCTTACAGGGATTATACAAGGAGGTTATTGACGTTCTTCACAACAGTCAAGCTTGAGTATATCCCTCGGGACGAGAATCAATTTGCAGATGCTCTTGCTACCATTTCATCCATGATCAAAGTTCAAGTTGCTAACTTTGTACCTCAGATTTCAGTATCCAGACTGGATAGACCAGCATATGTGTTCGCAGCAGATGTTGTTAAAGACGATAAGCCTTGGTTCCATGACATTAAGCGCTTCTTGGAGAATCAAATATACCCACCTGGGGCATCTTCCAATGATAAGAAGACTTTGAGAAGGCTTGCTGGTAGTTTCTTTCTGAATACTGATGGGTCTTTATACAAGAGGAACTTTGATATGGTACTCCTCTGATGTGTTGACAAGACAGAAGCAGATTTATTGATGCATGAAGTGCACGAAGGCTCCTTTGGTACCCATGCTGGAGGACATGCAATGGCTAAGAAGTTGTTAAGATCAGGTTATTACTGGATCACAATGGATGCAGACTGTTGTGCCTACGCCAGAAAATGCCACAAATGCCAGATCTACGCAGATAAAGTGCATGTGCCTCCCAATCCTCTGAACATAATGTCTTCACCCTGGCCCTTTGCCATGTGGGGCATTGATATGATTGGTAAGATTGAGCCAACTGCTTCGAACGGCCACAGATTCATTTTGGTTGCCATTGACTATTTCACCAAGTGGGTTGAAGCAGCCTCATATGCAAATGTTACAAGGCAAGTGGTAGCCCGATTCCTAAAGAGAGATATCATCTGTCGATACGGAGTGCCCGAGCGAATCATTACTGATAATGGTTCCAACTTAAACAACAAAATGATGGTAGAGCTATGCCGGGACTTCAAAATCCAACATCACAATTCTTCTCCTTACAGGCCAAAGATGAACGGCGCTGTTGAGGCAGCTAACAAGAATATTAAGAAGATTGTGCAGAAGATGGTAGTCACCTACAAGGACTGGCATGAAATGCTACCATTTGCCTTGCATGGGTACCGCACATCGATCAGAACATCCACTGGGGCAACGCCGTATCAGCTTGTGTATGGTATGGAGGCAGTCCTACCTGTCGAAGTTGAGTTACCCTCTTTACGGGTACTAATGGACGTTAAACTGAGCGAAGCAGAATGGGTCCGATCCCGATTCGAACAACTGAGTCTGATTGAAGAGAAGAGATTGGCTGCAATCTGTCATGGGCAGCTGTATCAGAAGAGAATGAAGAGAGCCTTCGATCAGAAAGTCAGGCACCGAGAGTACCGAGTGGGAGATCTTGTGCTGAAGAGAATCCTCCCTCCTCATACAGACCACAGGGGCAAGTGGACTCCAAATTATGAAGGACCATTTGTTGTAAAGAAAGTTTTCTCTGGTGGAGCACTGATGCTCAGCACCATGGATGGTGAAGATTTCCCATCCCCTGTGAATTCAGATGCAGTTAAAAAATACTTCGCATAAAAGGACCCGCTGGACACAAAAACAGAATGTAAGTCCAGGCAAAAATAGGGCATCCCGGCGAGTCAAAAACAGAATAAAAGACTCGGGCAAAAGTAAGGGAAAATAAACAAAAGATGTACACCCGCTGAGTTGGAAAGCCGCATTGGACAGCTCAGGCAAAAATGGGTATCCCGATGGATTGAAAACCCGAAAGGGCGATCCATGCAAAATAAGGGAATAAGCGAACAACTGCATTCTGAATTCGTCTGTATCACTTGCAACTTGGAAAGCTTCAAAAGGATCAAGCTTCAATCAGAATCAGCCTTCTTCAGAAAGCAAGGCGAGAAGAACGTCATTGTCATACGAGTCATAGCAGAAGAGGAAGCTCCTTTGAAAGCGTCGTCAACATCGCCAGCACTTTGTTTCTCAATTTGTAACAATCTCCTTATTTTAGGAGATTTGTTTCCTTGACTGTATCTTGCCAATTCAGGGCACAAAAATTAATAAAATCAGATTTTTCAGTCATGTTTCGTCTTGTACATATTTCGTTTGCAAAGAATGTCTGATGTCTCTAAAACTAATTGCATAAGTACAGATGTTTTTCACTAAAAATAGAAACACATGCTTGCAGGGAATATACTTACTCTTGAGAATGCTTAACTCCTATGACGGAATCCAGTAAAGGATACCTCGGGACCTTTTGTGCGTCTCCTTATCTTTGCAGGATTGCAGGTATCCAGAACGCAACCTGGGGCATGCAAGTTACATCCCAGCAAGTTGGCAAATCAACAAACAGTCTTAGCACTCAAGGTGCTTTCTCCCCAGCTGAGTTTGCCTCTCACAACTCTCCCCAGCTGAGTTACCAACAATTCTCCCCAGCCATAGTACCAATCATTCTTCCTCAGTAAAATACAGGAGTCAGGGAATCATCTCCCCACAGAATCTTCAGCCTCTATTCAGAAGAGCAACGCAGGAAAGGATCACAACAGAGTGAAGAAAGCTTCTACAAACCCCAGCTGGGCCTCTCATTTATTAGGATAGGTCTATCAGTGACCCGTATCCCCAAGCAAATATCATCTTATTAGATCTACCAATGATCTCCTCCCCAGCTGGGATGTCCATTTCAAACAGATCAACTAGGGATCTCTGCAGCAGCGGGATCCGAATCCCGGATTTGTGCCTCTTTGCATAATCATAGCATTTGCATCATATTCACCCACAAAGCGTAGCATTCCGTCTAATACGGAGCATTACGGCAAAAATCAAATACATAGCATAATCATAAGCCATGTTATGAACCAACACTTGTGAATAATAACAGTTCATCAACATACAGAAGAAAAAAATCCCCACCGGAGTTACCAGCAAGAGCAGTTGCCTCCCAAATCACAAACACCAGTATATACTCCTTTTGACACCCGTCCGTGTTATATCCCAGCAGAAAGCCAAAGACGTTCCCTTTGCACTCGCATATACTTATATACACTTTCTTGACACCCGTCCGTGTCATATCCCCAGCGCAGTCGCTTACACTTTCATCACCCATATACTTACTATACTTTTCTCCTTTTGGCACTCGTCCGTGTCACTCTCCCCAGCAGCTAAAGTATCCATCTGTACAATACTCATGCTCACTACTCATGATACACCTATACAGATACTCGTCCGTATCTTATACACAACACTTATCTCCCCACAGATTCGACAATAGTCCTTGTTCTTTGTTAACCAGTTGGTACTCGTCCGTATCATCATCTCAGAACATTGCGTCTAGTGTTTGTTTCTACATGATACTCGTCCGTATCATAGTCTTAAGGATGCTCGTCCGCATCTTTAATCCATACACTGTGTCAAACACTTATGTCTTCTTGAATATAGACCCTCGTCCGTGTCTACTATTCCCCAGAAGAGTCCCTTCAGATGCAACACTTGTCCGTGTTCTCTGTTAACCAGTTGATACTCGTCCGTATCATCATCTCTGAACACGTGTCAGTTTGTTTCTACCTGATACTCGTCCGTATCATAGTCTTAAGGATGCTCGCCCGCATCTTTAATCTTTACACAACATCTAAACACTTGTACTTTCTCTTCTTGGTTGTAAATACTCGTCCGTGTTTACTATATCCCTAGTAGATCGCAAACAAATTTTCCTTTTTATCTAACACTCGTCCTGTGTCATGATAAACCCTGAGAGCAGCCGTACCCTGCTGAGTGGTCATCCTCCACTTCTTGATGGTCGTCCTCCATCATGCTCGTCCGATGGCCGTCCCCATCGTTGTTTTAGCAGCCGTCCCCTGCTAGGTGGTCGTCCTCCACCTTTTGATGATCGTCCTTCATCATTTTATCCAATGGCCGTCCCCATTGTTGATTTTGGTTATCTGGCATTCGTCCTATGTCATGAGAAACCTCGAGAGCAGCCGTACCCTGCTGAGTGGTCGTCCTCCACTTCTTGATGGTCGTCCTCCATCATGCTCGTCCGATGGCCGTCCCCATCGTTGACCTTTTCTATCCGATGGCTGTCCCCATCGTTGATATTTTCGGCAGCCGTACCCTGCCAGGTGGTCGTCCTCCACCTTTGATGGCCGTCCCCATCATAATTCCTTTATTACCCAACAGAGCAGCCGTCCCCTGCTAGGTGATTATCCTTCACCTTTGATGGCCGTACCCCATCATCTGTTTATTTCATTTATTCTTTAACCCGATGGCCGGCCCCGTCGTGGTCCCTTTTCCCTTTTTAGCCCGATGGCCGTCCCCATCGTTGGTTACCTTGCTTTATGAACTTGATGGCCGTCCCCATCATAATTTCATTTTCCCCAGCTAGTCGGCCGTCCCCGTCTTAGCTTTACCTTTTATCCCCAGCATGTCGGCCGTCCCCGTCATCGCTTTATTTGGCACACTTTTCCCAGCATGTCGGCCGTCCCCGTCATTGCTCTATCACCCATTTTACAATATACTTTATTTCCTTTTACAATCTATATCCCTTTTCTTCTTCATTCTGTGAGTGCAAATTTTGGACTGTCTTTGGTATTCAACCACAAGTTATCTTGTTTGCCTGTTAAGCCGTTGCTTACATCCTGCACAGCTAACTCATGTTAGAATAGGGGCAGCTGTAAACACCCCAAATTTTCCCTCACCCATTCACACCATGGCTTGTGATCTTCTCATATGCATAAACACAATCATACCATCTCATATCTCAATTTTGAGTCACTGCATTGGTTCTAAGTCATCTGCACCTAGGGTTTGTGATCTGAGCAATCCAAGAACCTCTTGAGCCACTCCAAAGGCAACCAATCACTTCAAAGGGGTCCATATGTGTTCAAGTATCATATTACATCTTCTCAAAGTCAAAAATTCCAAAGAATCACAAGAACTGGGATTGGTGTGGATGCAGAGCCAAGTTTGACTGCACAGTTGACCTAAAATTAGGGTTTTGGTTTCAGAGGCCATAACTCCAAATTTTTTGGTCATTCTTGTTTCCATTGGTCTCTATATGGTATAGGGAGTATGCATATCAATTTTCATGAAGAAATTCCATGGGGAAGTCATCTGATCAGGGGTTGACTTTTCAGACAAGTCAGTGTAAAATCAGGGCATCTGAGGCCCCCAATGACCCAACCAATGGGTGATCTTCATCATTTTGAGTGTATATGATCTTTATTTGATCATGGAAGAGGGTTGAAGTTCACAAAAATCAAGAATTTGGAAGTTTTGCAAATGTTGACTTTTTGGGCATAGTTGACTTTTCAAGAATGCCTCATTTTTGGTCATTTTTCAAGCCTTAATTCTTGATCCAAAAATGCTTCAAATGGAAAAACTTTGGTCATGAAAGTTGTAGATCTCATCTTTCCCTTTTCAAAAAGTACAAGAACATGATCAAACTCTTCTTGGATCAAAAGTTATGGTGTGACAAAGTTGCCAAAAATCATTTATTTTCAAGATATGCACCAAGTGTGAAAATTGCAAAATCATGTACCAAGGCAAATTGCAACTTCTAATTGGCATCAAACCCTCACATAAACATTCTATAAGTCATAAAAATCAGAATTGAACCAAGAATGCTCATGTATTTTGGCTTGTGGGATAAGGAAATCACATGTGAACCATAAAGCAACAACTTGCAAAATCATCATGATCACTTCACCAACTTGCTGCATTGGCCCTTGAACCAAGCTAGCCCTTTCCCTTCATTTTGCTGCGCATCACACAACCCATGTACTAGCCTAGAAGCTGCCCATACTTTCTCTTACACAAGAGTTGACAAATTGCAAAAGTGGCCATACCAATCAATAAAGGGCAGGTCACATCATCTGACCAATAGGAGTCCTTTATGCAAAGCAAAGGCAAGCCATTTCATACACCAGGCCAGGCTGAAACACTTCATACCATCACATTCACAAAACACACCCTAGCTGCATTTTGCTTCGAATCTCTCTGCCCAGTCACCAAACATCCAAACCATTTTCACCAAGCATCTCACCATGATTCATTGAGAAGAAACCAGCCAAGAGCCAGGCCTGAAACCAACCACAAAACCACTTCACCATTTTCACCTCAGCCTGCATTTCTCTTCGAATCACCTTCCACAGCTTACAAACATCCAAACAAACTTTACAAAGCTTCTCCACTCACCATCTGGATCACAAAGAACCATTCACAATGACCTGAAACTGCCTGAATCATCACTGCCATTTCCAACTGAGTTTGAGCAGAAGCTTGTCAAACTCCTCATCCAGCCAATATAAACTCCTCCAAAGCATTCAAACATCATCAAGGGGTCCTAAGGAGTGGATTGCACAAGGAGAAAGGGCCAGAAAGTCATCAGAGTGAAAGCTTCGAATCTCAGGTAGCTCAAGAAATATTTTTCCAGAAATCATTTCTTTTGTTTTAAACTTGTTCTTTGTGTCTTCCTGATCATGAATATGCCTTTGGTTTTGCAAATGGTGATGAAATGAGAGTTTAATTGCTCTCTGAAACTTGCGTGCCCTAATTCTTTCTTGCTTCGATTCAGCCTTGTTAGGGAATATAAATTTGTTTTGAGATGGGGTTTTGGTTCGTGAGTGAGTGGGGATCATTTCCCAGTTCTTAGATTTCATTTTAGTTAGGTTTTTAGGGTTTTGGGGATTTTCAGGGGAGATACTGGCCGGAGAAGACGACCGGAAGTCTTCTCCGGCAGCCTGAAAGTGATTTGTGCCCTAATCCAGTCATTAACTCTAGTTTGAATTTGGACCGTGGATTGCCTTTGACTGGTTGACTTCGCGCGTGAGTGTGTGGTCCAGATCTGCTTGCTTAGCCCTAATCCACGTGGTTAGCTTAATTAATCTATAATTAAATTAATTTAATCAGAATCAACCTCAGCCTTTGGATAGCGCGCGTGGTCAACAAATTTAAACTCAGACTCAATCCTGGCCCTCCACTCATTTGACTTTCCTTTTATTTTCATTTAATTCATTTTCTTTTCATTTGTTTTGCATATTTAATTTAAAATAGTAAAAAATGTCTAAAAATTATGAAACTTTTTCTCATGGGTTTTAATAATTTTTATGACACAAAAATATTTTCATTTTATTTTTTATCATTAAAAAAGTATTTTTAAATATTTAAAAGATTATTTTTAATTGATTAATGAAAATTAATTTATTAAAAATACTTTTAGGTATTTAAAAATCACCAAAAAATTCATGAAATGTTCTAAGACATTTAGAAACATTTTCCAACCTTCAAACCAAATTTCTTTTTTAATCTTGATGCATTTTGAGAATTTTCCTTTGAATTAAATCATTTTTGGTGCATTATTTTGATCCAAAGTTCAAAAATTCATTTCTGCCCATTCATGAAGAGTTGGACATTGATTCTTCTTGCATTGCATTGTGTTTGGCATATAGTTTCTAGGATTAAATGGCCATGATTTAATTCCTCATTTTCAATTTGTTTGGCATTTCTTTTGTTTAGGAGCTCTAAAAACCCTAATAACTTAGAAAAATCATAACTTGAGTTTGGTTAAGAGTTGAGACCTCCCCTTTGGACTTTGGTTTAGTATAGGTTTAGGGTTTCTTTGGGTGGTATTTTCCATTTTTTATCCTAGGGTTTGCTTCTGTTTTTGAGTTTTGTTTGATGTTTGTTTCATAAACCTTAATTTGGGCTTTCTCTTGCATCCTTCTTACATTCTCTTGCATAACATGACTTGCCATGCCATTCCATGCCTCCATTTGATTCATTTGACATCATAAGACATATAGAAAGCATGTGTGATCATTGCATCTTGCATTTGCCATGTTGTTTGCCATGTATGTTTCATAACTTTTCATGTAAAGTTCATGCTCCTTAGCTTGCTTCATTTGCATTCATGATCTTGTATGAACATCTCCATGCCTTGCCTCATGTTCATAGCACTCCATAGCATCATTATCATCATCAACATGCTTCTGGTTTTGTTTATCATCATGTCATCTCATCCTATTTTGCATTGCATTGCATCTTTCTTCTAACATTTCAGGTGATAAGTGATGTTGAGAAGTGAATTTGCCTTCACTTCTCATAACTTTTCTTTTCATCTCCCTTGCATCCATTGCTGCATTTTTATATGTGTTTGAGTTTGAGATTGCTCATTCTTCTTCTTCCCACTTTCTTTCTTCAAGTGACTTGACTTCTTGAATGAAGCAAGTCACTTTGCTTCCCTTGATCCTGTTCATCTGCTTCCTGGTGGTTCCATTGAAGATTGTTCTTGTAAACCTCACAAACCTTAGGAACAACCAAGCATGACAATGATTAGGGTTTTGATTAGTATCCCCTCATAGTTTTACCTTTGTGTCTCTTTTGAGTCTTCTCTTCTCATCTCATAATCAGGGACTAAACCCTAAAGGCTTTAAGGCTTTGTGATTAAGCTTATGCCTGCATCCTTCTCTTAGGATGGAGTGTATAACTTTAATCCTAAGTGTTAAACCCTTAATGTGTTTAAATCTCCTTTAATCAATCCATCTTAATAATCATCAAGACATCACACTTGTAACTTGGGCCTTGCATTAGGGTTCTAATTCTTCCTTAACTGGTTAAGAAGGACTAACCCTAGTGTTAATGGACAAGTCCCCCTCAAGTTGTCTTACAAACCTTAAAAATCACTTCATCACCTCATCATTAAATAAAATCCACTTAGCTAAAGGCTTGTTTTGTCATGAGTTTAATCCCTAATCATGGATTAAGTTGAGGAGCTTTCCTCAGCTTAAACATTCTCATCTATTATCCTTCTATTAGGATGGTTTAATGAGTCTGTTTAATCCTTGATTATGGCTTAATCTCATTACTTAACACTAAACAAAAACAACAAAAACATCTAAATAATCACAAGTAGGTTAATGATCTTAATCCTATACCAAAGGTGATTAAGTGTGAGAATCTGACTTCACACTTAAGGTACTCTCATTACCCCTAATCAGAGGGAAGATGTGATGAGTTTACTAAATCCATTGGTTTAGACTTAAGCTTATTAACTTATGACAAATCCCAAAAATCAATAAAAGATTGAAAACACAAAAACAAACAATAATCGTCTCCTTCGGGATTCTTTTCTCATCACCTTCACTCATAAACGAGAACTTGCTTCTTCCGTCTAATGCAAGACAGTTTGCACCTGAGCCAGACAGGTCATACACTTGAGCATAGACAAGCAAGCAGTTCACAAGTCAATTTACCTTTCAGTCTCTTTGGGTCGAACTACGGTGTTCTGACTTCCTCATTGCACGAGAGGATACGTAGGCATAACTTAACGGTTATCGAACAAAAGTCTCTGTATATTCCCCCTCCTTCCAGCATCATTCTTTAAGCCTCATGATCTTGAGCATTTCATTCTTATTCCTTACACTGACACTTCACTTATACACCTCACATTCTTCTTACACTGACACCTGTACATCCTTTTCCAGCTATTCTATACACAGATTGCACCGACACTACCCCTTTAAAACACAAATCTTTTAAGCGTGGATCCCGTCGAGTACGACGGACAATCTGGGTGCTAATACCTTCCCAGGTTGTAACCAACCCCCTTTCTCAGTCTCTCTGGTTCGCAACCGTCTTATCCATCTCTTTCTAGGTCTATGCAGCATTGCCTTTCCTCCGGGATAAAAATGCCTAGCTGGCGACTCTATTCATTCTCCAGTGAGTTCACGGCTGTGTGTTCTCATTGTCCCTCTCGCCGACCGTTCGCGTCTGTACCTTCATCTGATCCATTTCATTTGTCGGGAGCGACAGCTGGGTCTCAACGCCAATCCGTCATATTCTAACTTCACCAGGGCCTTTTTGGGTAAGACATTGAGGGATGACCCCGTGTCTACCAGCACATGGGAAAGGACAGCACCTTTGCATTCCATGGTTATGTGCAAGGCTTTGTTATGGTTGCGGCCTTCCGTTGTCAAATCAGTATTGGTGAACCCTAGTCCGTGACTAGCATTAACATTTCCAACTACAGCTTCCAGCTGATTGACAGTGATCTCTTCAGGCACGTAAGCTGCGTGCAAAACTTTGAGTAGTGCATTCCGATGGGCTTCGGAGCACATAAGCAATGATAGGATTGAGATCTTGGAAGGCGTCTGATGAAGCTGATCCACTATTTTATAATCACTCTTTTTGATGATTCGCATGAACTCATCAACCTCTTGATCGAATGGTGTCTTCAAAGCTTCCTTAACAGCTTGATCTTCCTGCACAGGGCTCTTCCCTTTTGCCTTGGCAGCAGCTTCTGTTTCGGCGGTGGGTCTCTGAATTTGTGGAGCGAAAAGACGTCCGCTTCGAGTGAAGCCTCCGCCTCCGCCCACATTGTCTATTTGTGGTGCAGGGGTTGATGATTCAAAAGTGATTCTTTGTCCTTCGCAATATAAGTCAGAGCCGTAATGCCAGGGGATGGCATTACTGCTTTCATAGGGTACTGGTCCAGGCACCGTGATAGTGACTGGACTGACTGCAGCTGCGGAAGGAATTGTGATAGTTTGTGGATCGTAATAAATTGTGACTGGTGCTCTGATGGGAGCAGCACTTTCTGAATTGTAGGCAGAGTTGCTTTCAGGATCATAGAATATGGTGACAGTTGAGACATCTTCATGATTTGTTGCTGGTGTTGTAGGAGACAATGGTGGAAGGATGGATGTTGTTGTTGTAGGAGTTTCAAAATGGAGTGAAGCTGAAGTTGTAGAAGAAAAATTTGCTGATAACTGATCAGTTGAGATGATAGATGGAGTACTTGTTGATGAAGCCGAAGAATTGTCAGGAACAATGGTTGTTGCAGTTGTAGGAGGTTCTGAAACCGTTGCTGATGAGATTGCTGGATTTGTTGGAAATGATGTGGTGATCTGAAGTTGGCCACTCTGAATAAGACCATCTATGCCATCCCTTAAATTATCGCACCCATTTACTGAGATGTTGCAGTAAGCACAACCTAACTCACACCCCGGGAACATTTGACATTCCAAGAGCTGAGCTTTGATTTCCACCAACGGTGTCCTGATCTGTCCCACACTGGTTATTAAATAAGACGGTTTGTCTTCTTCAATAGCGTTAATCCTGGGACCACCGTGGTTTGGCATCGGGTTCTTATTGACATTGGGTGGTGGTGCGAAATTCAGAGCTTTCGAGTCTACCAGGTCTTGTACCTTCATATGCAGAGCTCTGCACTTTTCTGTACTGTGGCCAGGTGCGTTTGAATGGAAGGCACACCTAGCGTTGGAGTCATAATTCCTGGGTAGACTGTTGGGATCTGGAGGTGCCAACGTCCTTAGCTCAACCAGATTGAGTTTCAGGAGTTGTGGCAGCAAAGTAGCATATGGCATAGGGATCGGATCGATTACCCTATTAGCTTGAGACGGCCTCTGTTGGAATGGCCTTTGCTGGTTGTTGTTGTTGGTGTTGCTGTTGTTGTAATTCCTTGGAGGATACTGAGATTGCTGGTGGTACTGAGGTTGTTGCTGATAGTTTTGCTGTGGAGGTTGATAGACTGGTTGAGGATGAGCCGGAGCAGGAATGGTGACTGCTGCTATTGACCTGTGAACATATTGGGGCCTGCCCCTGTTGGTGTGGATGGCATTGGTCTCGCCAGTTCTTCTCGGGCCTGCAAAAGGCTTTCTCGTACTACTGGACGAACTTGCACCGTTGTCTGAGATCTTACCCATCTTCAATAGGCTTTCAATTCTCTCCCCGGCTATGACAACATCTGCAAAGCTAGTAGACGAGAAGGCAGCTAGCCTATCAATATAGGTTCCCTGAAGGGTGTTCATGAACATATCAGCCATCTCCCGTTCAGACATAGGTGGCTGGACAGCAGCAGCAAGCTGTCTCCATCGCTGGGCATATTCTCGGAAACTTTCCCTTGACGACTGTGACATTCCCATTAGGAGGGTCCTGTTGGGTGCCATGTCTAAGTTATACTGATATTGTCTGATGAAGGCCTCAGCCAGGTCCTTCCAGCATCTGATAGTTGCCCTTGTCAAGTGAGAGTACCATTCTCTTGACGCTCCAGATAAGCTATCCTCGAAATAGAACATCCAGAGCTTCTCATCCATTGTATAGGCCTTCAGCCTTCCCAGAAATGACTGTAAATGAGTCCGGGGGCATGAAGTTCCGTTGTATTTCTCAAAACAAGGAGGCTTAAACTTATGGGGGATCCTGACCCCGTCTACCAAGCCCATGTCCATGACGTCGAAACCCAGAGAGTTTTGAGACTCTAAAGACCTCAATTTCTCAGCTATCTCATCCAACCTTCTATCATAAGCTTCTTCCCCAGACCCCATTACTGTAAATTGGTCCTCTTGGGGGTCTTCTTGAAGTACCCTGGCTGCAGTGGCAGTTCCTTGAACATTTGCAGGGATGTTGACCTCAGGATGGAGATGTGGTCCAAATACAGGGGGATTTACATGAGGTTGGACCCTTTCATTGTTGCTGGTGCCGGCAGTCCCTATATGTGGATCTTCTTGATTCTGCCTTTCCACCATGGCCCTCAGTCTTTCCTGGCTCTGAGCCATGTTGTTCATAACTTCCATAAACTGAGTCATCTGCGTTCTCATCTCCAATCTTTCGTTTGCCATTTGATTTCTAACCTCTGCAAGGTCCTGCTGTACCTGATCCATTTGAATGCCCGGAAGATTGTTACGGGTTGGATAACGGTGCGGACGGTTGAGGGGAAATACCCGGCGCCTAGCAATAGTTCCTGAACATCACAACAGAGTTAGTGGTAATAAAACAAAAACCTACAAAACAAACAAAGGGTTAGCATGCAATGCAATATGCTTATTTGCTCTCAAGGTATCCGGCTTGACATTCAGTTTCGACCCTTCCAGACCCTTGAAGATGCTGTTGAAGTTGCTTGAAGAAAACTCAGATGAAGCAAACCAGCACAAACATATATTACAAAAAGCAATGGTACATAGTTTGTTTACAATTACAAGCCCTCAGAGGGGTCAAAATACATTACAAGAAAATAAAAATACATGGAAAGAAAGCAACAACAAACAAATGGTCAAACACCAAGACCAAACTCATCCTCACGAACTTCCTTGAGAAGTGCTTCGGTCACAGGATCAGCCGGACGCTCCGTGAGATTCCTGATGAGGAGATTCCGGGTGGTAACAGCTGCTGTTAGCTTCTTGTGCTGAGTTTGTTCTTTTGACCTCTTCACTCCTGCTTTGATCTTCAGCTCTGATATCTCCCTCTGGGCTGCTGCCAGGGCTTCTTGCTGCTCTTTTGCATTAGCTTCCAGCTGCTCCATCTTGTCTTGAACTCTCTTGTCTTCCAAAGTACGAGCCTCGGTGATCCTGACCCACCGAGCCTGACTCTCCTTCAGATACAAGTCTGTCCTTGCTCTCTGGAACTGGGCTTCTTTGCAAGCATTCTTCAGGATTTGTTCTCCAGCTTTAGACTTTTTGATATAATCCCCAGACTTCTCAATCTTAACCAGATGCTCCACTCTCAACTTCTCCAGTCTCTCAACCTCCCTCATACCCTCACTCCTCTCTCGGAGGGTCTTCTGCAAAGCTTGAGTTAACTTCTCATTCCTTTCTTTCAAACTCTCAAACTCCTCTAAACTGACAGTGGCAGGGGGTGGTGCTGAAGACGATTCAGACATATCTTCTATGGTAAAGGGCATCCCAGAGAATTGGGCCCTGGCACGGGACCACTCATAATATGTGCTGATGCCACATTGTTGCACTTCCCCAAAATGGTTACCCCTTTGGTTTGAACATTATCCCAGGCCCAAGCAGCCTTCCTAACAATAGCCAGATTAATCTTGTTCTCACAATAAAGAGTTTCAACCAAGTCCTGTGCCTTAGGAGTGTGGACCAGTGCATAGCCCAGTTGTCTTCTAAACAGCAGAGGGTTGTAATTAATAATACCCTTAACTCCTATTAGGGGCACATTGGGAAAATGCCCACAGCTGGTGATGATATCCCTGCCCTTGGTGTTTTGAGTGCACCATCTAATATCAGCTGAAGTTAGAGCAGTGAGTCTCTTAGCCCAGTTGCTCTGCTGATGAGGATTTAGAAATGCATCTGTCCTGGGTAGATGCTTGAGAAGCCAAGTGTGGAACAATGGAGCACAACACCTCACTAACCTTCCCCTCTGCTTTTCATTCCTCTGATGCACTGAATAGTAGAGATCCCCCAATAAAGTGGGCACTGGGTTCTTCAAGATGAACAGATGGATTGCATTCTTGCTAATGAATCGAGGCTCATCTGCAAACAATACAATTCCATATATACTCAAGGCCAATAATGCACAAACAGCTTTCCACTCTCCTAAAGAAGCTTTCAGGGTAGCTTGAGAGATCAAGAAATCCAGATGGAAACCAGGGATCCCAGCTTTAGAAGTCATATGCTGCTCAATCAAAACAGGTTCCAGATGCAAAGCTTTTGCTACTTCTCCATTAGCAAGAAAGACCATCTCAGGGTTGAAAGGGATTCCACCCCTGATAGGCATACCAACTAATGAAGAGTACTCTTCCAATAAGGGGCCCAACTGAAAGTCTTGAAAGGTGAAACATCTCAGTGGGGAATCATAGAACTGAATGCAAGTGTGAATGAGGCTCCTCTGTGAAGGGTCCAGATCCATAACCATATCAAGTATATCTCCGTAGTGTTCCCTGAACAATGGTATGTGATCTGGAGTGATCAGGGTCTGAATCCTCCTGATATCTGATAGCTCTGGCTGGAAGAAGTGATAGGTGATGTTGCTCTTTTTAGGAGCCATGATGCTGAAGACTGAGTAGAGACAGGTGCTGATGATAATGCTGAAGTAATGAGCCACTGATTAGCTGATGCTGGTGATAACTGAAGCAGATGCTGGTGAAGATAGGTCAGTACTGAAGATGGGGTAAAAACTAGCCAAAAGTGAAGATGGATACCCTGAAACACAAATAAGCAAATGTCAATATGATGCAATGATTATGTATGCAAATGAAATGCAAGGGTCTGTGACTGAGCTGGATCTGATCAAAATGCTCTGATATAGGTCCAAGTGTATTCAAGAATTCCAGATGGAGGTCTGCAAATCCAGTAACCAAGGTAGGGGGACTCAAATAAAGAGTCACATGTCCAGGGTTTTAGAATCACAAGAACTGTCCCAATATGGAGTATTCTTAATCAAATCAAAGTAAAAAGGTATTCTGAGGTCAAGGTACCTGCAAACCTGTAAACAGCCCATCCCCCTCACAGGTGGTGTTCTAAAACAAGGATCCTCAGACTTGGATCAGTTATGAGAAGTGTAAACACTTCTAACCCGGAGGTACAGTGTTTACAATAACCATAAAAAATTCCTCCTCTAATTCACCTCAGTTTCTGAAGGTCAGTACTAAAGGTCATCCAGACTTAGCAGGCTTCCCAGATAGCCCTAGCATTGTAGGAAATCTGCAACACAGAGTTCTCAAGAAGAAACCCATATCTGAACCGTGTTTCATATTCCCGCACCAGACCGAAATGGAATGGGAAAGAATATGATTCACTCTAGCCTAGGTGTCACTCAGGTCCCAGGTATAGGACCTTAACTCTCACTGAATCACCCACCCACCAAAACAAAGACCAGATCCAGCCAGTAGCATGACAGTATGATATATACGAAAGCAATAAAGAAAGCAGTAAAGCAACTGTACATAAAGCAAAAATAAATACAAAAATACAAACACAAATAAGCACATAACACCCCAGTAAACACAAATCAAACAAGCGCTAGGAGGAACCCACAAAAAGAACCAGAAGCCCTGGTTGCAATATAAGTTTCCCCAGCAGAGTCGCCAAGCTGTCGCTCCCACCAAATGAAGCCGGGTCAAATGGGGTACAGACGCGAACGGTCGGCGAAAGGGGGATGCGAGGACACACAGGAGTGAACTCACAGGGAATGAATAGAGTCGCCAGCTAGGCATTTTTATCCCGGAGGAAAGGCAATGCTGCATAGACCTAGAAAGACATGGATAAGACGGTTGCGAACCAGAGAGACTGAGAAAGGGGGTTGGTTACAACCTGGGAAGGTATTAGCACCCAGATTGTCCGCCGTACTCGACGGGATCCACGCTTGAAAGATTTGTGTTTTAAAGGGGTAGTGTCAGTGCAATTTGTGTGTAAAAGAGCTGGAAAACAAAATGTACAGGTGTCAGTGTAAGAGAAAAGTGAAGTATATAAGTGAAGTGTCAGTGTAAGAACATGAGTGAAATGCTCAAGATCATGAGGCTAAAAGAATGAGGCTAGAAAGAGGGGGAATATACAGAGACTTTTGTTCGATAACTGTTAAGTTATGCCTACGTATCCTCTCGTGCAATGAGGAAGTCAGAACACCGTAGTTCGACCCAAAGAGACTGAAAGATAAATTGACTTGTGAACTGCTTACTTGTCTATGCTCAAGTGTTATGACCTGTCTGGCTCAGGTGCAAACTGTCTTGCATTAGACGGAAGAAGCGAGTTCTCGTTTGTGAGTGAAGATGATGAGAAAAGAATCCCGGAGGAGACGATTATTGCTTGTTTTTGTGTTTTCAGTCTTTTATTGCTTTTGCAAGTTTGTCATAAGATAATGAGCTTAAGCCTAAACCAATGGATTTAGTAAACTCATCACATCTTCCCTCTGATTAGGGGTAATGAGAATACCTTTAAGTGTGAAGTCAGCTTCTCACACTTAATCACCATGATGTAGGATTAAGATCCTTAACCTACTTGTGATTATTTAGATGTTTTTGTTGTTTTTGTTTAGTGTTAAGTAATGAGGTTAAGCCATAATCAAGGATTAAACAGACTCATTACATCATCCTAATAGAAGGATAATAGATGAGAATGTTTAAGCTGAGAAAAACTCCTCAACTTAATCCATGATTAGGGATTAAACTCATGACAAAACAAAGCCTTTAATTAAGTGGATTTTATTTAGTGATATGATGATGAAGTGTTTTTTAGGGCTTGTAAGACAACTTGAGGGGGACTTGTCCATTAACACTAGGGTTAGTCCTTCTTAACCAATTAAGGAAGAATTAGAACCCTAATGCAAGGCCCAAGTTACAAGTGTGATGTCTTGATGATTATTAAATGGATTGATTAAAGGAGTTAAACACATTAAGGGTTCAACACTTAGGATTAAAGTTATACACTCCATCCTAAGAGAAGGATGCAGGCATAAGCTTAATCACAAAGCCTTAAAGCCTTTAGGGTTTAGTCCCTGATTATGAGGTGAGAAGAGAAGACTCAAAAGAGACACAAAGGTAAAACTAAGAGGGGAGACTAATCAAAACCCTAATCATTGTCATGCCTTGTTGTTCCTAAGTTTTGTGAGGTTTTCAAGAGCAATCTTCAAAGAGAACCACCAGGATGCAGATGAAAGGAGCAAGAAGCAAAGAGAAGAAAAACAACTTGCTTCACTTAAGAAGACAAGTTGCTTGAAGAAAGAAAGTAAAGAGAGAGCATGAATGAGCAAGCTCAATCCAATACACAAGATAAAATGCAGCAAAGATGCAAGAGAGATGAGAAGAGATTGTGAGAAGTGAAGGCAAATTCACTTCTCAAAACAACTTACCACCTGAAAAGTTAGCCAAAAGAAATGAAATGCAATGCAAATGAGATGAAATGTCATGATGCAAACCAAAGTCAGAAGCATTTACATGATGTTAATGATGCCAAGAGATGATTCAAACATGAGGCAAGACATGAGAATGATCATACAAGGCAATGGATGCAGATGAAGCATGCTTTGAACCATGGATGTACATGAAAAGCTATGAAATGCCATGGACATATAACATGGCAAATGAAGGATGCAATGATCAAACATGATTCTAATATGTCCTAAGATGTATTATGAATCATGTGGATGCACAAAATGTCATGGCAAGTCATGTTATGCTAGAGAATGCAAGATGGATGCAAATGGAAGCCCAAATTAGGGTTTATGAATCATACATCAAACAAAAACCAAAAACAGAAGCAAACCCTAAGATAAAAAATGGAAAATGCCACACAAAGGACCCCTAATCCTATACTAAACCAATGCCCAAAGGAGAGGTCTCAACTCTTAACCAATTTCAAGTTATGATTTTTACAAGTTATTAGGGTTTTTAGGGTTTCTAAACAAAAGAAATGCCAAAAAAATTGGAAATGAAAGATCAAATCATGCCAATTTAATCTTACAAACTTCATGCTAAACACAATGCAATGCAAAAAGAATCAATGTCCAACTCTTCATGGATAGGCAGAAATGATTTTTTGAACTTAGGATTAAAATAATGCACAAAAATGATTTTAATTCAAAGAAAAATTCTCAAAATGCATCAAGATCCAAAAAGGAATTTGGTTTGAAGGTTGGACAATGTTCTTAAATGTCTTAGAACATTTCATGAATTTTTTGGTGATTTTTAGATACTGAAAAGTATTTTTAATAAATTAATTCTCATTAATCAATTAGAAATAAACTTTTAAATATTTAAAAATACTCTTAAAATGCTAAAAATGAAAATAAAAATATTTTTGTGTCCTGAAAATTAATAAAACTCTCAAGAAAAAGTTTCATAATTTTTAGACATTTTTTACTATTTTAAATTAAATATGCAAGTAAAATGAAAAGAAATGAAATAAAAATGAAATTAAAAGAAAGTAAACAGAAGGAAAGGCTGGGATTCATTCTAAGTTTGAAAGGGTTGACCAGCGCGCATCTGGACGGCTGGGATTGCATCTGATTATATTAATTTAATTATGAATTAATTAATCTAAACAAATGGATTAGGGCAAAGCAAGAGGATTTGGGCCCTTCACATGCGCGCGAAGTCAACTGGGTCAACCAATCTGACGCCCCACATTCAAATGGCACTTAATGACCTGAGGTTAGGGTTAAACACATTCAGGTGACCGGAGGGAAGCTCCGGTCATCTTCTCCGGCACCTCAAAAACCCTAAAACATGATTCAGGCACCTACTTCACAAATTAAACACACCTAAGTGATCCTCTAACAACCTAGGTCATGAATCCACCCTCAAATAACATTTAAACCCCAAGAATCATGCAAATCGAAGAAAATAAAATCCACGGGCAAAATTTCAGAGGGATCATACAAACTCATTTCTCCCTTATTTTTGATTCTGAAACCAACCCCATGACCAGCAAGACATGAATAATTATATTATGACTTAAAATGCAAGCTTTGGGAGAAAGTGTTCATGTTCATACCTGAGCTGGAAAGCTTCAAAACTGAGCTTCCAGAGCTTCCTTTGCGTGCAAATGGACTCCCTTGACACTCCTGGAGCTAATGGAAGGCTTGAAATGAGCTTAGACAAGCTGCCTTGAGCAATCCATTTCTGGTGTAGCAGAAAATGCAGTTTGTGTATAGGCTGTTTCAGGTCAATGTGAAGAGTGGTTTTGACTCCTTGTGATGTGTTTGACTTGTTGGTGAAGGAAAATGATGTGTTTGATGGCTGGATAAAGGGATTCGAAGAGTTCTGGTTTTGAGGATGAGAAATGGTGAAGCTCAATTCATGAGGGTTTCAGGCTTGAATCTTGTTGGTTTCTACTCAATGAAACATGGTGAGATGATTGGTGAAAATGGTTTTGATGTTTGGAGTTTGTGGAGGCAGATTCGAAGAGTTTTGCAATATGAGGTGTTTTTGTGTATGTGTTGTTGTGAAGAGTTTCAGCCTTGCTTCTTCATATGTTTGGCTTGCCAAAGGATAGTATATTTTAATCCCATAGGTCAGATGATGTGACCTGGCCCCTATTGATTGGTAAGTTTGCTTTTGCAACAAAAGTCCACTTTGTGTAAGGAAGGCATGGCTTGAGCTATAGCTTGGTACAAGAAGCATGGGCTGCGCAGCATGATGTGTGTGTGATGCTAGGAAGGTTCAGCAGCCAATGCAACTAGTTGGTGAAGAGTGATCATGAGTTTTGCAAGTTGTTACTTTTTGGAAATTCATGAGAAAAGTCTTGTTACATGAACCATGAACATGTGATCTTTGGTTCAATTCTGATTTTTGGGACATATGGAATGTTTGTGTCATGGTTTGATGTGAATTAGAAGTTACAAAAAGCCTTGGTTCATGATTTTGCAAAATTCACATTTGAAGCATGTCTTGAAAATCAATGATTTTTGCCAACTTTGTCACACCATAACTTTTGATCCAAGAAGAATTAGATCATGTTCTTGTACTTTTTGAAAAGGGAAAGATGTATTCTACAACTTTCATGACCAAAGTTTTTCCATTTGAAGCATTTTTGGATCAAGAATCAAGGCTTGAAAAGTGACCTAAAATGAAGCATTCTTGAAAAGTCAACTATGCCCAAAAAGTCAACACTTGCAAAAAACTCCAAATTCTTGATTTTTGTGAACTTCAACCTTCTTCTATGATCAAATAAAGATCATATACACTCAAAATGATGGAGATCACCCATTGGTTGGGTCATTGGGGGCCTCAGATGCCCTGATTTTGCACTGACTTGTCTGAAAAGTCAACTCTTGATCAGATGACTTCCCCATGGAATTTCTTCATGAAAATTGATATGCATACTCCCTATACCATATAGAGACCAATGGAAACAAGAATGACCAAAAAATTTGGGGTTATGGCCTCTGAAACCAAAACCCTAATTTTAGGTTAACTGTGCAGTCAAACTTGGCTCTGCATCCCTTCCAAACCCAGTTCTTGTGATTCTTTGGCATTCTTGACATTGAGAAGATGGAATATGATATAAGAACACATATGGACCCCTTTGAAGTGATTGGTGGCCTTTGGAGTGGCTCAAGATGCTCTTGGATTGCTCAGATCACAAACCCTAGATGCAGATGACTTTGAATCTATGCAGTGAATCAAAACTGTGATATGAGAAGCTATGATTGAGTTTATGCATATGAAATGATCACAAGCCATGGTGTGAATGGGTGAGGGCAAATTTGGGGTGTTTACAGTATGATAGTTTCTTTTCAAGTTATCTCACAAATGGGATAAATAATTTTCGATTCCTCCAAGTCCGGTTTCATTTATTTCAGTTATCATTCAAGTTATGATAGTCTCTTTTCAAGTTTTATCTCCCGAATGGGATAAATACTTTTCGATTCCGCCAAGTCCGGTTTCGTTTGTTTGAGTTATCATCCAAGTTATGATAGTCAATTTTCATGTTTTATCTCCTTAGAGGGATAAATATTTTTCGATTCCGCCAAGTCCGGTTTCATTTGTTTGAGTTATCATCCAAGTTATGAAAGTCTTTTTTCAAGTTATATCTCCCAAGTGGGATAAATAATTTTCGATTCCGCCAAGTCTGGTTTCGTTTGATTGAGTTATCATCCAAGTTATGATAGTCTATTTTCAAGTTATCTTCCAAGTGAGATAAATACTTTTCGATTCCGCCAAGTCCGGTTTTGTTTGTTTGAGATATCATTCATGTTATGGTAGTCTCTTTTTCAAGTTTTATCTCCCAAGTGGGATAAATACTTTTCGATTCCGCCAAGTCAAGTTTCGATTGTTTGAGTTATCATCCAAGTTATGATAGTCTCTTTTCATGTTTTATCTCCCAAGTGGGATAAATACTTTTCGATTCCGCCAAGTCCGGTTTCGTTTGTTTGAGTTATCATTCAAGTTATGGTAGTCTCTTTTTCAAGTTTTATCTCCCAAGTGGGATAATTACTTTTTGATTTCGCCAATTTTTGTTTTTTTTGTTTGAGTTATCATTCATGTTATGATAGCCTCTTTCTATATTTTATCTCCCAAGTGGGATAAATACTTTTCGATTCCGCCAAGTCCGGTTTCGTCTTTTTGGGTTATCATCCAAGTTATGATAGTCTCTTTTCAAGTTTTATCTCCCAAGTTGGATAAATAGTTTTCGATTCCGTCAAGTCCGGTTTCAGTTGTTAGAGTTTTCATCCAAGTTATGATAGTCTCTTTTCAAGTTTTATCTCCCAAGTGGGATAAAATATTTTTCGATTTCGCCAAGTACGATTTCGTTTGTTTGAGTTATCATCCAAGTTATGGTGGTCTCTTTCTAGGTTTTATCTCCCAAGTGGTATAAATACGTTTTGATTCCGCCAATTCCAGTTAAGTTTTTTTGGGTTATCATCCAAATTATGATAGTCTCTTATCAAATTTTATCTCACAAGTGGGATAACTATTTTTCGATTCCGCCAAGTCCGGTTTCGTTTGTTTGAGTTATCACCCATAGTATGATAGTCTCTTTTCAAGTTATCTCCGAAGTGGGATAAATAATTTTCGATTCTGCCAAGTCCGGTTTTGTTTATTTGAGTCATCATCCCAGTTATGATAGTCTCTTTTCAAGTTTTATCTCCCAAATGGGATAAATACTTTTCGATTCTACCAAGTCTGGTTTCGTTTGTTTGAGTTATCATCCAAGTTATGATAGTCTCTTTTCAAGTTTTATCTCCCAAGTGGGATAAATACTTTTCGATTCCGCCAAGTCCGGTTTCGTTTGTTTGAGTTATCATTCAAGTTATGGTAGTCTCTTTTTCAAGTTTTATCTCCCAAGTGGGATAATTACTTTTTGATTTCGCCAATTTTGGTTTTTTTTGTTTGAGTTCTCATTCATGTTATGATAGCCTCTTTCTATATTTTATCTCCCAAGTGGGATAAATTCTTTTCGATTCCGCCAAGTCCGGTTTCGTCTTTTTGGGTTATCATCCAAGTTATGATAGTCTCTTTTCAAGTTTTATCTCCCAAGTTGGATAAATAGTTTTCGATTCCGTCAAGTCCGATTTCAGTTGTTAGAGTTTTCATCCAAGTTATGATAGTCTCTTTTCAAGTTTTATCTCCCAAGTGGGATAAAATATTTTCGATTTCGCCAAGTACGGTTTCGTTTGTTTGAGTTATCATCCAAGTTATGGTAGTCTCTTTCTTGGTTTTATCTCCCAAGTGGTATAAATACTTTTTGATTCCGCCAAGTCCAGTTAAGTTTTTTTGGGTTATCATCCAAATTATGATAGTCTCTTTTCAAATTTTATATCACAAGTGGGATAACTATTTTTCGATTCCGCCAAGTCCGGTTTCGTTTGTTTGAGTTATCACCCATAGTATGATAGTCTCTTTTCAAGTTATCTCCGAAGTGGGATAAATAATTTTCGATTCTGCCAAGTCCGGGTTCGTTTATTTGAGTTATCATCCAAGTTATGATAGTCTCTTTTCAAGTTTTATCTCCCAAATGGGATAAATACTTTTCGATTCTACCAAGTCTGGTTTCGTTTGTTTGAGTTATCATCCAAGTTATGATAATCTCTTTTCAAGTTTTATCTCCCAAGTGGGATAAATACTTTTCGATTCCGCCATGTCCAATTTCGTTTGTTTGAGTTATCATCCAAGTTATGATTGTCTCTTTTCAAGTTTTATCTCCCAAGTGGGAAAAATACTTTTCTATTTCGCCAAGTACGGTTTCGTTTGTTTGAGTTATCATCCAAGTTATGGTAGTCTCATTTTCAAGTTTTATCTCCCAAGTGGGATATTTAATTTTTGATTTTTCCAATTTCGGTTTCGTTTGTTTGAGTTATCATCCATATTATGATAACCTCTTTCCATGTCTTATCTCCCAAGTGGGATAAATACCTTTCGATTCCGCCAAGTCCGGTTTTGTTTTTTTGGGTTATCATCCAAGTTATGATAGTCTCTTTTCAAGTTTTATCTCCCAAGTGGGATAAATACTTTTTGATTCCGTCATGTCCGGTTTCATTTGTATGAGTTATCACCCAAGGTATGATAGTTTCTTTTTAAGTTATCTCACAAATGGGATAAATAATTTTCGATTCCTCCAAGTCCGGTTTCATTTATTTCAGTTATCATTCAAGTTATGATAGTCTCTTTTCAAGTTTTATCTCCCGAATGGGATAAATACTTTTCGATTCCGCCAAGTCCGGTTTCGTTTGTTTGAGTTATCATCCAAGTTATGATAGTCAATTTTCATGTTTTATCTCCTTAGAGGGATAAATATTTTTCGATTCCGCCAAGTCCGGTTTCATTTGTTTGAGTTATCATCCAAGTTATGAAAGTCTTTTTTCAAGTTATATCTCCCAAGTGGGATAAATACTTTTCGATTCCGCCAAGTCTGGTTTCGTTTGATTGAGTTATCATCCAAGTTATGATAGTCTATTTTCAAGTTATCTTCCAAGTGAGATAAATACTTTTCGATTCCGCCAAGTCCGGTTTTGTTTGTTTGAGATATCATTCATGTTATGGTAGTCTCTTTTTCAAGTTTTATCTCCCAAGTGGGATAAATACTTTTCGATTCCGCCAAGTTAAGTTTCGATTGTTTGAGTTATCATCCAAGTTATGATAGTCTCTTTTCATGTTTTATCTCCCAAGTGGGATAAATACTTTTCGATTCCGCCAAGTCCGGTTTCGTTTGTTTGAGTTATCATTCAAGTTATGGTAGTCTCTTTTTCAAGTTTTATCTCCCAAGTGGGATAATTACTTTTTGATTTCACCAATTTTGTTTTTTTTTGTTTGAGTTATCATTCATGTTATGATAGCCTCTTTCTATATTTTATCTCCCAAGTGGGATAAATACTTTTCGATTCCGCCAAGTCCGGTTTCGTCTTTTTGGGTTATCATCCAAGTTATGATAGTCTCTTTTCAAGTTTTATCTCCCAAGTTGGATAAATAGTTTTCGATTCCGTCAAGTCCGGTTTCAGTTGTTAGAGTTTTCATCCAAGTTATGATAGTCTCTTTTCAAGTTTTATCTCCCAAGTGGGATAAAATATTTTCTATTTCGCCAAGTACGGTTTCGTTTGTTTGAGTTATCATCCAAGTTATGGTAGTCTCTTTCTAGGTTTTATCTCCCAAGTGGTATAAATACTTTTTGATTCCGCCAAGTCCAGTTAAGTTTTTTTGGGTTATCATCCAAATTATGATAGTCTCTTTTCAAATTTTATCTCACAAGTGGGATAACTATTTTTCGATTCCGCCATGTCCGGTTTCGTTTGTTTGAGTTATCACCCATAGTATGATAGTCTATTTTCAAGTTATCTCCGAAGTGGGATAAATAATTTTCGATTCTGCCAAGTCCAGTTTCGTTTATGTGAGTTATCATCCAAGTTATGATAGTCTCTTTTCAAGTTTTATCTCCCAAATGTGATAAATACTTTTCGATTCTACCAAGTCTGGTTTCGTTTGTTTGAGTTATCATCCAAGTTATGGTAGTCTCTTTCTAGGTTTTATCTCCCAAGTGGTATAAATACGTTTTGATTCCGCCAATTCCAGTTAAGTTTTTTTGGGTTATCATCCAAATTATGATAGTCTCTTTTCAAATTTTATCTCACAAGTGGGATAACTATTTTTCGATTCCGCCAAGTCCGGTTTCGTTTGTTTGAGTTATCACCCATAGTATGATAGTCTCTTTTCAAGTTATCTCCGAAGTGGGATAAATAATTTTCGATTCTGCCAAGTCCGGTTTTGTTTATTTGAGTCATCATCCAAGTTATGATAGTCTCTTTTCAAGTTTTATCTCCCAAATGGGATAAATACTTTTCGATTCTACCAAGTCTGGTTTCGTTTGTTTGAGTTATCATCCAAGTTATGATAGTCTCTTTTCAAGTTTTATCTCCCAAGTGGGATAAATACTTTTCGATTCCGCCAAATCCGGTTTCGTTTGTTTGAGTTATCATTCAAGTTATGGTAGTCTCTTTTTCAAGTTTTATCTCCCAAGTGGGATAATTACTTTTTGATTTCGCCAATTTTGGTTTTTTTTGTTTGAGTTATCATTCATGTTATGATAGCCTCTTTCTATATTTTATCTCCCAAGTGGGATAAATACTTTTCGATTCCGCCAAGTCCGGTTTCGTCTTTTTGGGTTATCATCCAAGTTATGATAGTCTCTTTTCAAGTTTTATCTCCCAAGTTTGATAAATAGTTTTCGATTCCGTCTAGTCCGGTTTCAGTTGTTAGAGTTTTCATCCAAGTTATGATAGTCTCTTTTCAAGTTTTATCTCCCAAGTGGGATAAAATATTTTCGATTTCGCCAAGTACGGTTTCGTTTGTTTGAGTTATCATCCAAGTTATGGTAGTCTCTTTCTAGGTTTTATCTCCCAAGTGGTATAAATACTTTTTGATTCCGCCAAGTCCAGTTAAGTTTTTTTGGGTTATCATCCAAATTATGATAGTCTCTTTTCAAATTTTATATCACAAGTGGGATAACTATTTTTCGATTCCGCCAAGTCCGGTTTCGTTTGTTTGAGTTATCACCCATAGTATGATAGTCTCTTTTCAAGTTATCTCCGAAGTGGGATAAATAATTTTCGATTCTGCCAAGTCCGGGTTCGTTTATTTGAGTTATCATCCAAGTTATGATAGTCTCTTTTCAAGTTTTATCTCCCAAATGGGATAAATACTTTTCGATTCTACCAAGTCTGGTTTCGTTTGTTTGAGTTATCATCCAAGTTATGATAGTCTCTTTTCAAGTTTTATCTCCCAAGTGGGATAAATACTTTTCGATTCCGCCATGTCCAATTTCGTTTGTTTGAGTTATCATCCAAGTTTTGATAGTCTCTTTTCAAGTTTTATCTCCCAAGTGGGAAAAATACTTTTCTATTTCGCCAAGTACGGTTTCGTTTGTTTGAGTTATCATCCAAGTTATTGTAGTCTCATTTTCAAGTTTTATCTCCCAAGTGGGATATTTAATTTTTGATTTTTCCAATTTCGGTTTCGTTTGTTTGAGTTATCATCCATATTATGATAACCTCTTTCCATGTCTTATCTCCCAAGTGGGATAAATACCTTTCGATTCCGCCAAGTTCGGTTTTGTTTTTTTGGGTTATCATCCAAGTTATGATAGTCTCTTTTAAAGTTTTATCTCCCAAGTGGGATAAATACTTTTTGATTCCGTCATGTCCGGTTTCATTTGTATGAGTTATCACCCAAGGTATGATAGTTTCTTTTTAAGTTATCTCACAAATGGGATAAATAATTTTCGATTCCTCCAAGTCCGGTTTCATTTATTTCAGTTATCATTCAAGTTATGATAGTCTCTTTTCAAGTTTTATCTCCCGAATGGGATAAATACTTTTCGATTCCGCCAAGTCCGGTTTCGTTTGTTTGAGTTATCATCCAAGTTATGATAGCCTCTTTCTATATTTTATCTCCTTAGAGGGATAAATATTTTTCGATTCCGCCAAGTCCGGTTTCGTCTTTTTGGGTTATCATCCAAGTTATGATAGTCTCTTTTCAAGTTTTATCTCCCAAGTTGGATAAATAGTTTTCGATTCCGTCAAGTTCGGTTTCAGTTGTTAGAGTTTTCATCCAAGTTATGATAGTCTCTTTTCAAGTTTTATCTCCCAAGTGGGATAAAATATTTTCTATTTCGCCAAGTACGGTTTCGTTTGTTTGAGTTATCATCCAAGTTATGGTAGTCTCTTTCTAGGTTTTATCTCCCAAGTGGTATAAATACTTTTTGATTCCGCCAAGTCCAGTTAAGTTTTTTTGGGTTATCATCCAAATTATGATAGTCTCTTTTCAAGTTTTATCTCCCAAGTTGGATAAATAGTTTTCGATTCCGTCAAGTCCGGTTTCAGTTGTTAGAGTTTTCATCCAAGTTATGATAGTCTCTTTCAAAGTTTTATCTCCCAAGTGGGATAAAATATTTTCTATTTCGCCAAGTACGGTTTCGTTTGTTTGAGTTATCATCCAAGTTATGGTAGTCTCTTTCTAGGTTTTATCTCCCAAGTGGTATAAATACTTTTTGATTCCGCCAAGTCCAGTTAAGTTTTTTTGGGTTATCATCCAAATTATGATAGTCTCATTTCAAATTTTATCTCACAAGTGGGATAACTATTTTTCGATTCCGCCATGTCCGGTTTCGTTTGTTTGAGTTATCACCCATAGTATGATAGTCTATTTTCAAGTTATCTCCGAAGTGGGATAAATAATTTTCGATTCTGCCAAGTCCAGTTTCGTTTATGTGAGTTATCATCCAAGTTATGATAGTCTCTTTTCAAGTTTTATCTCCCAAATGTGATAAATACTTTTCGATTCTACCAAGTCCGGTTTCGTTTGTTTGAGTTATCATCCAAGTTATGGTAGTCTCTTTCTAGGTTTTATCTCCCATGTGGTATAAATACGTTTTGATTCCGCCAATTCCAGTTAAGTTTTTTTGGGTTATCATCCAAATTATGATAGTCTCTTTTCAAATTTTATCTCACAAGTGGGATAACTATTTTTCGATTCCGCCAAGTCCGGTTTCGTTTGTTTGAGTTATCACCCATAGTATGATAGTCTCTTTTCAAGTTATCTCCGAAGTGGGATAAATAATTTTCGATTCTGCCAAGTCCGGTTTTGTTTATTTGAGTCATCATCCAAGTTATGATAGTCTCTTTTCAAGTTTTATCTCCCAAATGGGATAAATACTTTTCGATTCTACCAAGTCTGGTTTCGTTTGTTTGAGTTATCATCCAAGTTATGATAGTCTCTTTTCATGTTTTATCTCCCAAGTGGGATAAATACTTTTCGATTCCGCCAAATCCGGTTTCGTTTGTTTGAGTTATCATTCAAGTTATGGTAGTCTCTTTTTCAAGTTTTATCTCCCAAGTGGGATAATTACTTTTTGATTTCGCCAATTTTGGTTTTTTTTGTTTGAGTTATCATTCATGTTATGATAGCCTCTTTCTATATTTTATCTCCCAAGTGGGATAAATACTTTTCGATTCCGCCAAGTCCGGTTTCGTCTTTTTGGGTTATCATCCAAGTTATGATAGTCTCTTTTCAAGTTTTATCTCCCAAGTTGGATAAATAGTTTTCGATTCCGTCAAGTTCGGTTTCAGTTGTTAGAGTTTTCATCCAAGTTATGATAGTCTCTTTTCAAGTTTTATCTCCCAAGTGGGATAAAATATTTTCTATTTCGCCAAGTACGGTTTCGTTTGTTTGAGTTATCATCCAAGTTATGGTAGTCTCTTTCTAGGTTTTATCTCCCAAGTGGTATAAATACTTTTTGATTCCGCCAAGTCCAGTTAAGTTTTTTTGGGTTATCATCCAAATTATGATAGTCTCTTTTCAAGTTTTATCTCCCAAGTTGGATAAATAGTTTTCGATTCCGTCAAGTCCGGTTTCAGTTGTTAGAGTTTTCATCCAAGTTATGATAGTCTCTTTCAAAGTTTTATCTCCCAAGTGGGATAAAATATTTTCTATTTCGCCAAGTACGGTTTCGTTTGTTTGAGTTATCATCCAAGTTATGGTAGTCTCTTTCTAGGTTTTATCTCCCAAGTGGTATAAATACTTTTTGATTCCGCCAAGTCCAGTTAAGTTTTTTTGGGTTATCATCCAAATTATGATAGTCTCATTTCAAATTTTATCTCACAAGTGGGATAACTATTTTTCGATTCCGCCATGTCCGGTTTCGTTTGTTTGAGTTATCACCCATAGTATGATAGTCTATTTTCAAGTTATCTCCGAAGTGGGATAAATAATTTTCGATTCTGCCAAGTCCAGTTTCGTTTATGTGAGTTATCATCCAAGTTATGATAGTCTCTTTTCAAGTTTTATCTCCCAAATGTGATAAATACTTTTCGATTCTACCAAGTCTGGTTTCGTTTGTTTGAGTTATCATCCAAGTTATGGTAGTCTCTTTCTAGGTTTTATCTCCCAAGTGGTATAAATACGTTTTGATTCCGCCAATTCCAGTTAAGTTTTTTTGGGTTATCATCCAAATTATGATAGTCTCTTTTCAAATTTTATCTCACAAGTGGGATAACTATTTTTCGATTCCGCCAAGTCCGGTTTCGTTTGTTTGAGTTATCACCCATAGTATGATAGTCTCTTTTCAAGTTATCTCCGAAGTGGGATAAATAATTTTCGATTCTGCCAAGTCCGGTTTTGTTTATTTGAGTCATCATCCAAGTTATGATAGTCTCTTTTCAAGTTTTATCTCCCAAATGGGATAAATACTTTTCGATTCTACCAAGTCTGGTTTCGTTTGTTTGAGTTATCATCCAAGTTATGATAGTCTCTTTTCAAGTTTTATCTCCCAAGTGGGATAAATACTTTTCGATTCCGCCAAATCCGGTTTCGTTTGTTTGAGTTATCATTCAAGTTATGGTAGTCTCTTTTTCAAGTTTTATCTCCCAAGTGGGATAATTACTTTTTGATTTCGCCAATTTTGGTTTTTTTTGTTTGAGTTATCATTCATGTTATGATAGCCTCTTTCTATATTTTATCTCCCAAGTGGGATAAATACTTTTCGATTCCGCCAAGTCCGGTTTCGTCTTTTTGGGTTATCATCCAAGTTATGATAGTCTCTTTTCAAGTTTTATCTCCCAAGTTTGATAAATAGTTTTCGATTCCGTCTAGTCCGGTTTCAGTTGTTAGAGTTTTCATCCAAGTTATGATAGTCTCTTTTCAAGTTTTATCTCCCAAGTGGGATAAAATATTTTCGATTTCGCCAAGTACGGTTTCGTTTGTTTGAGTTATCATCCAAGTTATGGTAGTCTCTTTCTAGGTTTTATCTCCCAAGTGGTATAAATACTTTTTGATTCCGCCAAGTCCAGTTAAGTTTTTTTGGGTTATCATCCAAATTATGATAGTCTCTTTTCAAATTTTATATCACAAGTGGGATAACTATTTTTCGATTCCGCCAAGTCCGGTTTCGTTTGTTTGAGTTATCACCCATAGTATGATAGTCTCTTTTCAAGTTATCTCCGAAGTGGGATAAATAATTTTCGATTCTGCCAAGTCCGGGTTCGTTTATTTGAGTTATCATCCAAGTTATGATAGTCTCTTTTCAAGTTTTATCTCCCAAATGGGATAAATACTTTTCGATTCTACCAAGTCTGGTTTCGTTTGTTTGAGTTATCATCCAAGTTATGATAGTCTCTTTTCAAGTTTTATCTCCCAAGTGGGATAAATACTTTTCGATTCCGCCATGTCCAATTTCGTTTGTTTGAGTTATCATCCAAGTTTTGATAGTCTCTTTTCAAGTTTTATCTCCCAAGTGGGAAAAATACTTTTCTATTTCGCCAAGTACGGTTTCGTTTGTTTGAGTTATCATCCAAGTTATTGTAGTCTCATTTTCAAGTTTTATCTCCCAAGTGGGATATTTAATTTTTGATTTTTCCAATTTCGGTTTCGTTTGTTTGAGTTATCATCCATATTATGATAACCTCTTTCCATGTCTTATCTCCCAAGTGGGATAAATACCTTTCGATTCCGCCAAGTTCGGTTTTGTTTTTTTGGGTTATCATCCAAGTTATGATAGTCTCTTTTAAAGTTTTATCTCCCAAGTGGGATAAATACTTTTTGATTCCGTCATGTCCGGTTTCATTTGTATGAGTTATCACCCAAGGTATGATAGTTTCTTTTTAAGTTATCTCACAAATGGGATAAATAATTTTCGATTCCTCCAAGTCCGGTTTCATTTATTTCAGTTATCATTCAAGTTATGATAGTCTCTTTTCAAGTTTTATCTCCCGAATGGGATAAATACTTTTCGATTCCGCCAAGTCCGGTTTCGTTTGTTTGAGTTATCATCCAAGTTATGATAGCCTCTTTCTATATTTTATCTCCTTAGAGGGATAAATATTTTTCGATTCCGCCAAGTCCGGTTTCGTCTTTTTGGGTTATCATCCAAGTTATGATAGTCTCTTTTCAAGTTTTATCTCCCAAGTTGGATAAATAGTTTTCGATTCCGTCAAGTTCGGTTTCAGTTGTTAGAGTTTTCATCCAAGTTATGATAGTCTCTTTTCAAGTTTTATCTCCCAAGTGGGATAAAATATTTTCTATTTCGCCAAGTACGGTTTCGTTTGTTTGAGTTATCATCCAAGTTATGGTAGTCTCTTTCTAGGTTTTATCTCCCAAGTGGTATAAATACTTTTTGATTCCGCCAAGTCCAGTTAAGTTTTTTTGGGTTATCATCCAAATTATGATAGTCTCTTTTCAAGTTTTATCTCCCAAGTTGGATAAATAGTTTTCGATTCCGTCAAGTCCGGTTTCAGTTGTTAGAGTTTTCATCCAAGTTATGATAGTCTCTTTCAAAGTTTTATCTCCCAAGTGGGATAAAATATTTTCTATTTCGCCAAGTACGGTTTCGTTTGTTTGAGTTATCATCCAAGTTATGGTAGTCTCTTTCTAGGTTTTATCTCCCAAGTGGTATAAATACTTTTTGATTCCGCCAAGTCCAGTTAAGTTTTTTTGGGTTATCATCCAAATTATGATAGTCTCATTTCAAATTTTATCTCACAAGTGGGATAACTATTTTTCGATTCCGCCATGTCCGGTTTCGTTTGTTTGAGTTATCACCCATAGTATGATAGTCTATTTTCAAGTTATCTCCGAAGTGGGATAAATAATTTTCGATTCTGCCAAGTCCAGTTTCGTTTATGTGAGTTATCATCCAAGTTATGATAGTCTCTTTTCAAGTTTTATCTCCCAAATGTGATAAATACTTTTCGATTCTACCAAGTCTGGTTTCGTTTGTTTGAGTTATCATCCAAGTTATGGTAGTCTCTTTCTAGGTTTTATCTCCCAAGTGGTATAAATACGTTTTGATTCCGCCAATTCCAGTTAAGTTTTTTTGGGTTATCATCCAAATTATGATAGTCTCTTTTCAAATTTTATCTCACAAGTGGGATAACTATTTTTCGATTCCGCCAAGTCCGGTTTCGTTTGTTTGAGTTATCACCCATAGTATGATAGTCTCTTTTCAAGTTATCTCCGAAGTGGGATAAATAATTTTCGATTCTGCCAAGTCCGGTTTTGTTTATTTGAGTCATCATCCAAGTTATGATAGTCTCTTTTCAAGTTTTATCTCCCAAATGGGATAAATACTTTTCGATTCTACCAAGTCTGGTTTCGTTTGTTTGAGTTATCATCCAAGTTATGATAGTCTCTTTTCAAGTTTTATCTCCCAAGTGGGATAAATACTTTTCGATTCCGCCAAATCCGGTTTCGTTTGTTTGAGTTATCATTCAAGTTATGGTAGTCTCTTTTTCAAGTTTTATCTCCCAAGTGGGATAATTACTTTTTGATTTCGCCAATTTTGGTTTTTTTTGTTTGAGTTATCATTCATGTTATGATAGCCTCTTTCTATATTTTATCTCCCAAGTGGGATAAATACTTTTCGATTCCGCCAAGTCCGGTTTCGTCTTTTTGGGTTATCATCCAAGTTATGATAGTCTCTTTTCAAGTTTTATCTCCCAAGTTGGATAAATAGTTTTCGATTCCGTCAAGTTCGGTTTCAGTTGTTAGAGTTTTCATCCAAGTTATGATAGTCTCTTTTCAAGTTTTATCTCCCAAGTGGGATAAAATATTTTCTATTTCGCCAAGTACGGTTTCGTTTGTTTGAGTTATCATCCAAGTTATGGTAGTCTCTTTCTAGGTTTTATCTCCCAAGTGGTATAAATACTTTTTGATTCCGCCAAGTCCAGTTAAGTTTTTTTGGGTTATCATCCAAATTATGATAGTCTCTTTTCAAGTTTTATCTCCCAAGTTGGATAAATAGTTTTCGATTCCGTCAAGTCCGGTTTCAGTTGTTAGAGTTTTCATCCAAGTTATGATAGTCTCTTTCAAAGTTTTATCTCCCAAGTGGGATAAAATATTTTCTATTTCGCCAAGTACGGTTTCGTTTGTTTGAGTTATCATCCAAGTTATGGTAGTCTCTTTCTAGGTTTTATCTCCCAAGTGGTATAAATACTTTTTGATTCCGCCAAGTCCAGTTAAGTTTTTTTGGGTTATCATCCAAATTATGATAGTCTCATTTCAAATTTTATCTCACAAGTGGGATAACTATTTTTCGATTCCGCCATGTCCGGTTTCGTTTGTTTGAGTTATCACCCATAGTATGATAGTCTATTTTCAAGTTATCTCCGAAGTGGGATAAATAATTTTCGATTCTGCCAAGTCCAGTTTCGTTTATGTGAGTTATCATCCAAGTTATGATAGTCTCTTTTCAAGTTTTATCTCCCAAATGTGATAAATACTTTTCGATTCTACCAAGTCTGGTTTCGTTTGTTTGAGTTATCATCCAAGTTATGGTAGTCTCTTTCTAGGTTTTATCTCCCAAGTGGTATAAATACGTTTTGATTCCGCCAATTCCAGTTAAGTTTTTTTGGGTTATCATCCAAATTATGATAGTCTCTTTTCAAATTTTATCTCACAAGTGGGATAACTATTTTTCGATTCCGCCAAGTCCGGTTTCGTTTGTTTGAGTTATCACCCATAGTATGATAGTCTCTTTTCAAGTTATCTCCGAAGTGGGATAAATAATTTTCGATTCTGCCAAGTCCGGTTTTGTTTATTTGAGTCATCATCCAAGTTATGATAGTCTCTTTTCAAGTTTTATCTCCCAAATGGGATAAATACTTTTCGATTCTACCAAGTCTGGTTTCGTTTGTTTGAGTTATCATCCAAGTTATGATAGTCTCTTTTCAAGTTTTATCTCCCAAGTGGGATAAATACTTTTCGATTCCGCCAAATCCGGTTTCGTTTGTTTGAGTTATCATTCAAGTTATGGTAGTCTCTTTTTCAAGTTTTATCTCCCAAGTGGGATAATTACTTTTTGATTTCGCCAATTTTGGTTTTTTTTGTTTGAGTTATCATTCATGTTATGATAGCCTCTTTCTATATTTTATCTCCCAAGTGGGATAAATACTTTTCGATTCCGCCAAGTCCGGTTTCGTCTTTTTGGGTTATCATCCAAGTTATGATAGTCTCTTTTCAAGTTTTATCTCCCAAGTTTGATAAATAGTTTTCGATTCCGTCTAGTCCGGTTTCAGTTGTTAGAGTTTTCATCCAAATTATGATAGTCTCTTTTCAAGTTTTATCTCCCAAGTGGGATAAAATATTTTCGATTTCGCCAAGTACGGTTTCGTTTGTTTGAGTTATCATCCAAGTTATGGTAGTCTCTTTCTAGGTTTTATCTCCCAAGTGGTATAAATACTTTTTGATTCCGCCAAGTCCAGTTAAGTTTTTTTGGGTTATCATCCAAATTATGATAGTCTCTTTTCAAATTTTATATCACAAGTGGGATAACTATTTTTCGATTCCGCCAAGTCCGGTTTCGTTTGTTTGAGTTATCACCCATAGTATGATAGTCTCTTTTCAAGTTATCTCCGAAGTGGGATAAATAATTTTCGATTCTGCCAAGTCCGGGTTCGTTTATTTGAGTTATCATCCAAGTTATGATAGTCTCTTTTCAAGTTTTATCTCCCAAATGGGATAAATACTTTTCGATTCTACCAAGTCTGGTTTCGTTTGTTTGAGTTATCATCCAAGTTATGATAGTCTCTTTTCAAGTTTTATCTCCCAAGTGGGATAAATACTTTTCGATTCCGCCATGTCCAATTTCGTTTGTTTGAGTTATCATCCAAGTTTTGATAGTCTCTTTTCAAGTTTTATCTCCCAAGTGGGAAAAATACTTTTCTATTTCGCCAAGTACGGTTTCGTTTGTTTGAGTTATCATCCAAGTTATGGTAGTCTCATTTTCAAGTTTTATCTCCCAAGTGGGATATTTAATTTTTGATTTTTCCAATTTCGGTTTCGTTTGTTTGAGTTATCATCCATATTATGATAACCTCTTTCCATGTCTTATCTCCCAAGTGGGATAAATACCTTTCGATTCCGCCAAGTCCGGTTTTGTTTTTTTGGGTTATCATCCAAGTTATGATAGTCTCTTTTCAAGTTTTATCTCCCAAGTGGGATAAATACTTTTTGATTCCGTCATGTCCGGTTTCATTTGTATGAGTTATCACCCAAGGTATGATAGTTTCTTTTCAAGTTATCTCACAAATGGGATAAATAATTTTCGATTCCTCCAAGTCCGGTTTCATTTATTTCAGTTATCATTCAAGTTATGATAGTCTCTTTTCAAGTTTTATCTCCCGAAAGGGATAAATACTTTTCGATTCCGCCAAGTCCGGTTTCGTTTGTTTGAGTTATCATCCAAGTTATGATAGTCAATTTTCATGTTTTATCTCCTTAGAGGGATAAATATTTTTCGATTCCGCCAAGTCCGGTTTCATTTGTTTGAGTTATCATCGAAGTTATGAAAGTCTTTTTTCAAGTTATATCTCCCAAGTGGGATAAATACTTTTCGATTCCGCCAAGTCTGGTTTCGTTTGATTGAGTTATCATCCAAGTTATGATAGTCTATTTTCAAGTTATCTTCCAAGTGAGATAAATACTTTTCTATTCCGCCAAGTCCGGTTTTGTTTGTTTGATATATCTTTCATGTTATGGTAGTCTCTTTTTCAAGTTTTATCTCCCAAGTGGGATAAATACTTTTCGATTCCGCCAAGTCAAGTTTCGATTGTTTGAGTTATCATCCAAGTTATGATAGTCTCTTTTCATGTTTTATCTCCCAAGTGGGATAAATACTTTTCGATTCCGCCAATTCCGGTTTCGTTTGTTTGAGTTATCATTCAAGTTATGGTAGTCTCTTTTTCAAGTTTTATCTCCCAAGTGGGATAATTACTTTTTGATTTCACCAATTTTGGTTTTTTTTGTTTGAGTTATCATTCATGTTATGATAGCCTCTTTCTATATTTTATCTCCCAAGTGGGATAAATACTTTTCGATTCCGCCAAGTCCGGTTTCGTCTTTTTGGGTTATCATCCAAGTTATGATAGTCTCTTTTCAAGTTTTATCTCCCAAGTTGGATAAATAGTTTTCGATTCCGTCAAGTCCGGTTTCAGTTGTTAGAGTTTTCATCCAAGTTATGATAGTCTCTTTTCAAGTTTTATCTCCCAAGTGGGATAAAATATTTTCGATTTCGCCAAGTACGGTTTCGTTTGTTTGAGTTATCATCCAAGTTATGGTAGTCTCTTTCTAGGTTTTATCTCCCAAGTGGTATAAATACTTTTTGATTCCGCCAAGTCCAGTTACGTTTTTTTGGGTTATCATCCAAATTATGATAGTCTCTTTTCAAATTTTATCTCACAAGTGGGATAACTATTTTTCGATTCCGCCATGTCCGGTTTCGTTTGTTTGAGTTATCACCCATAGTATGATAGTCTCTTTTCAAGTTATCTCCGAAGTGGGATAAATAATTTTCGATTCTGCCAAGTCCGGTTTCATTTATTTGAGTTATCATCCAAGTTATGATAGTCTCTTTTCAAGTTTTATCTCCCAAATGTGATAAATACTTTTCGATTCTACCAAGTCTGGTTTCGTTTGTTTGAGTTATCATCCAAGTTATGATAGTCTCTTTTCATGTTTTATCTCCCAAGTGGGATAAATACTTTTCGATTCCGCCAAGTCCGGTTTCGTTTGTTTGAGTTATCATTCAAGTTATGGTAGTCTCTTTTTCAAGTTTTATCTCCCAAGTGGGATAATTTCTTTTTGATTTCGCCAATTTTGGTTTTTTTTGTTTGAGTTATCATTCATGTTATGATAGCCTCTTTCTATATTTTATCTCCCAAGTGGGATAAATACTTTTCGATTCCGCCAAGTCTGGTTTCTTCTTTTTGGGTTATCATCCAAGTTATGATAGTCTCTTTTCAAGTTTTATCTCCCAAGTTGGATAAATAGTTTTCGATTCCGTCAAGTCCGGTTTCAGTTGTTAGAGTTTTCATCCAAGTTATGATAGTCTCTTTTCAAGTTTTATCTCCCAAGTGGGATAAAATATTTTCGATTTCGCCAAGTACGGTTTCGTTTGTTTGAGTTATCCTCCAAGTTATGGTAGTCTCTTTCTAGGTTTTATCTCCCAAGTGGTATAAATACTTTTTGATTCCGCCAAGTCCAGTTAAGTTTTTTTGGGTTATCATCCAAATTATGATAGTCTATTTTCAAATTTTATCTCACAAGTGGGATAACTATTTTTCGATTCCGCCAATTCCGGTTTCGTTTATTTGAGTTATCACCCATAGTATGATAGTCTCTTTTCATGTTATCTCCGAAGTGGGATAAATAATTTTCGATTCTGCCAAGTCCGGTTTCGTATATTTGAGTTATCATCCAAGTTATGATAGTCTCTTTTCAAGTTTTACCTCCCAAATGGGATAAATACTTTTCGATTCTACCAAGTCTGGTTTCGTTTGTTTGATTTATTATCCAAGTTATGATAGTCTCTTTTCAAGTTTTATCTCCCAAGTGGGATAAATACTTTTCGATTCCGCCAAGTCCAGTTTCGTTTGTTTGAGTTATCATTCAAGTTATGGTAGTCTCTTTTTCAAGTTTTATCTCCCAAGTGGGATAATTACTTTTTGATTTCGCCAATTTTGGTTTTTTTTGTTTGAGTTATCATTCATGTTATGATAGCCTCTTTCTATATTTTATCTCCCAAGTGGGATAAATACTTTTTGATTCCGCCAAGTCCAGTTTCGTCTTTTTGGGTTATCATCCAAGTTATGATAGTCTCTTTTCAAGTTTTATCTCCCAAGTTGGATAAATAGTTTTCGATTCCGTCAAGTCCGGTTTCAGTTGTTAGAGTTTTCATCCAAGTTATGATAGTCTCTTTTCAAGTTTTATCTCCCAAGTGGGATAAAATATTTTCGATTTCGCCAAGTACGATTTCGTTTGTTTGAGTTATCATCCAAGTTATGGTAGTCTCTTTCTAGGTTTTATCTCCCAAGTGGTATAAATACTTTTTGATTCCGCCAAGTCCTGTTAAGTTTTTTTGGGTTATCATCCAAATTCTGATAGTCTCTTTTTAAATTTTATCTCACAAGTGGAATAACTATTTTTCGATTCCTCCAAGTCCGGTTTACGTTTGTTTGAGTTATCACCCATAGTATGATAGTCTCTTTTCAAGTTATCTCCAAAGTGTGATAAATAATTTTCGATTCTGCCAAGTCCGGTTTCGTTTATTTGAGTTATCATCCAAGTTATGATAGTCTCTTTTCAAGTTTTATCTCCCAAATGGGATAAATACTTTTCGATTCTACCAAGTATGGTTTCGTTTGTTTGAGTTATCATCCAAGTTATGATAGTCTCTTTTCATGTTTTATCTCCCAAGTGGGATAAATACTTTTCGATTCCGCCAAGTCCGGTTTCGTTTGTTTGAGTTATCATTCAAGTTATGGTAGTCTCTTTTTCAAGTTTTATCTCCCAAGTGGGATAATTACTTTTTGATTTCGCCAATTTTGGTTTTTTTTGTTTGAGTTATCATTCATGTTATGATAGCCTCTTTCTATATTTTATCTCCCAAGTGGGATAAATACTTTTCGATTCCGCCAAGTCCGGTTTCGTCTTTTTGGGTTATCATCCAAGTTATGATAGTCTCTTTTCAAGTTTTATCTCCCAAGTTGGATAAATAGTTTTCGATTCCGTCAAGTCCGGTTTCAGTTGTTAGAGTTTTCATCCAAGTTATGATAGTCTCTTTTCAAGTTTTATCTCCCAAGTGGGATAAAATATTTTCGATTTCGCCAAGTACGATTTCGTTTGTTTGAGTTATCATCCAAGTTATGGTAGTCTCTTTCTAGGTTTTATCTCCCAAGTGGTATAAATACTTTTTGATTCCGCCAAGTCCAGTTAAGTTTTTTTGGGTTATCATCCAAATTATGATAGTCTCTTTTCAAATTTTATCTCACAAGTGGAATAACTATTTTTCGATTCCTCCAAGTCCGGTTTACGTTTGTTTGAGTTATCACCCATAGTATGATAGTCTCTTTTCAAGTTATCTCCAAAGTAGGATAAATAATTTTCGATTCTGCCAAGTCCGGTTTCGTTTATTTGAGTTATCATCCAAGTTATGATAGTCTCTTTTCAAGTTTTATCTCCCAAATGGGATAAATACTTTTCGATTCTACCAAGTCTGGTTTCGTTTGTTTGAGTTATCATCCAAGTTATGATAGTCTCTTTTCATGTTTTATCTCCCAAGTGGGATAAATACTTTTCGATTCCGCCATGTCCGGTTTCGTTTGTTTGAGTTATCATTCAAGTTATAATAGTCTCTTTTTCAAGTTTTATCTCCCAAGTGGGATAATTACTTTTTGATTTCACCAATTTTGGTTTTTTTTGTTTGAGTTATCATTCATGTTATGATAGCCTCTTTCTATATTTTATCTCCCAAGTGGGATAAATACTTTTCGATTCCGCCAAGTCCGGTTTCGTCTTTTTGGGTTATCATCCAAGTTATGATAGTCTCTTTTCAAGTTTTATCTCCCAAGTTGGATAAATAGTTTTCGATTCCGTCAAGTCCGGTTTCAGTTGTTAGAGTTATCATCCAAGTTATGATAGTCTCTTTTCAAGTTTTATCTCCCAAATGGGATAAATACTTTTCGTTTCTACCAAGTCTGGTTTCGTTTGTTTGAGTTATCATCCAAGTTATGATAGTCTCTTTTCAAGTTTTATCTCCCAAGTGGGATAAATACTTTTCGATTCCGCCAAGTCCGGTTTCGTTTGTTTGAGTTATCATTCAAGTTATGGTAGTCTCTTTTTCAAGTTTTATCTCCCAAGTGGGATAATTACTTTTTGATTTCGCCAATTTTGGTTTTTTTTGTTTGAGTTATCATTCATGTTATGATAGCCTATTTCTATATTTTATCTCCCAAGTGGGATAAATACTTTTCGATTCCGCCAAGTCCGGTTTCGTCTTTTTGGGTTATCATCCAAGTTATGATAGTCTCTTTTCATGTTTTATCTCCCAAGTTGGATAAATAGTTTTCGATTCCGTCAAGTCCGGTTTCAGTTGTTAGAGTTTTCATCCAAGTTATGATAGTCTCTTTTCAAGTTTTATCTCCCAAGTGGGATAAAATATTTTCGATTTCGCCAAGTACGGTTTCGTTTGTTTGAGTTATCATCCAAGTTATGGTAGTCTCTATCTTGGTTTTATCTCCCAAGTGGTATAAATACTTTTTGATTCCGCCAAGTCCAGTTATGTTTTTTTGGGTTATCATCCAAATTATGATATTCTCTTTTCAAATTTTATATCACAAGTGGGATAACTATTTTTTGATTCCGCCAAGTCCGGTTTCGTTTGTTTGAGTTATCACCCATAGTATGATAGTCTCTTTTCAAGTTATCTCCGAAGTGGGATAAATATTTTTCGATTCTGCCAAGTCCGGGTTCGTTTATTTGAGTTATCATCCAAGTTATGATAGTCTCTTTTCAAGTTTTATCTCCCAAATGGGATAAATACTTTTCGATTCTACCAAGTCTGGTTTCGTTTGTTTGAGTTATCATCCAAGTTATGATAGTCTCTTTTCAAGTTTTATCTCCCAAGTGGGATAAATACTTTTCGATTCCGCCATGTCCAATTTCGTTTGTTTGAGTTATCATCCAAGTTATGATAGTCTCTTTTCAAGTTTTATCTCCCAAGTGGGAAAAATACTTTTCTATTTCGCCAAGTACGGTTTCGTTTGTTTGAGTTATCATCCAAGTTATGGTAGTCTCATTTTCAAGTTTTATCTCCCAAGTAGGATATTTAATTTTTGATTTTTCCAATTTCGGTTTCGTTTGTTTGAGTTATCATCCATATTATGATAACCTCTTTCCATGTCTTATCTCCCAAGTGGGATAAATACCTTTCGATTCCGCCAAGTCCGGTTTTGTTTTTTTGGGTTATCATCCAAGTTATGATAGTCTCTTTTCAAGTTTTATCTCCCAAGTGGGATAAATACTTTTTGATTCCGTCATGTCCAGTTTCATTTGTATGAGTTATCACCCAAGGTATGATAGTTTCTTTTCAAGTTATCTCACAAATGGGATAAATAATTTTCGATTCCTCTAAGTCCGGTTTCATTTATTTCAGTTATCATTCAAGTTATGATAGTCTCTTTTCAAGTTTTATCTCCCGAATGGGATAAATACTTTTCGATTCCGCCAAGTCCGGTTTCGTTTGTTTGAGTTATCATCCAAGTTATGATAGTCAATTTTCATATTTTATCTCCTTAGAGGGATAAATATTTTTCGATTCCGCCAAGTCCGGTTTCATTTGTTTGAGTTATCATCCAAGTTATGAATGTCTTTTTTCAAGTTATATCTCCCAAGTGGGATAAATACTTTTCGATTCCGCCAAGTCTGGTTTCGTTTGATTGAGTTATCATCCAAGTTATGATAGTCTATTTTCAAGTTATCTTCCAAGTGAGATAAATAGTTTTCTATTCCTCCAAGTCCGGTTTTGTTTGTTTGAGATATCATTCATGTTATGGTAGTCTCCTTTTCAAGTTTTATCTCCCAAGTGGGATAAATACTTTTCGATTCCGCCAAGTCAAGTTTCGATTGTTTGAGTTATCATCCATGTTATGATAGTCTCTTTTCATGTTTTATCTCCCAAGTGGGATAAATACTTTTCGATTCCGCCAAGTACGGTTTCGTTTGTTTGAGTTATCATTCAAGTTATGGTAGTCTCTTTTCAAGTTTTATCTCCCAAGTGGGATAATTACTTTTTGATTTCGCCAATTTTGGTTTTTTTTGTTTGAGTTATCATTCATGTTATGATAGCCTCTTTCTATATTTTATCTCCCAAGTGGGATAAATACTTTTCGATTCCGCCAAGTCCGGTTTCGTCTTTTTGGGTTATCATCCAAGTTATGATAGTCTCTTTTCAAGTTTTATCTCCCAAGTTGGATAAATAGTTTTCGATTCCGTCAAGTCAGGTTTCAGTTGTTAGAGTTTTCATCCAAGTTATGATAGTCACTTTTCAAGTTTTATCTCCCAAGTGGGATAAAATATTTTCGATTTCGCCAAGTACGGTTTCGTTTGTTTGAGTTATCATCCAAGTTATGGTAGTCTCTTTCTAGGTTTTATCTCCCAAGTGGTATAAATACTTTTTGATTTCGCCAAGTCCAGTTAAGTTTTTTTGGGTTATCATCCAAATTATGATAGTCTCTTTTCAAATTTTATCTCACAAGTGGAATAACTATTTTTCGATTCCGCCAAGTCCGGTTTACGTTTGTTTGTGTTATCACCCATAGTATGATAGTCTCTTTTCAAGTTATCTCCGAAGTGGGATAAATAATTTTCGATTCTGCCAAGTCCAGTTTCGTTTATTTGAGTTATCATCCAAGTTATGATAGTCTCTTTTCAAGTTTTATCTCCCAAATGTGATAAATACTTTTCGATTCTACCAAGTCTGGTTTCGTTTGTTTGAGTTATCATCCAAGTTATGATAGTCTCTTTTCATGTTTTATCTCCCAAGTGGGATAAATACTTTTCGATTCCGCCAAGTCCGGTTTCGTTTGTTTGAGTTATCATTCAAGTTATAATAGTCTCTTTTTCAAGTTTTATCTCCCAAGTGGGATAATTACTTTTTGATTTCGCCAATTTTGGTTTTTTTTGTTTGAGTTATCATTCATGTTATGATAGCCTCTTTCTATATTTTATCTCCCAAGTGGGATAAATACTTTTCGATTCCGCCAAGTCCGGTTTGGTCTTTTTCGGTTATCATCCAAGTTATGATAGTCTCTTTTCAAGTTTTATCTCCCAAGTTGGATAAATAGTTTTCGATTCCGTCAAGTCCGGTTTCAGTTGTTAGAGTTATCATCCAAGTTATGATAGTCTCTTTTCAAGTTTTATCTCCCAAATGGGATAAATACTTTTCGTTTCTACCAAGTCTGGTTTCGTTTGTTTGAGTTATCATCCAAGTTATGATAGTCTCTTTTCAAGTTTTATCTCCCAAGTGGGATAAATACTTTTCGATTCCGCCAAGTCCGGTTTCGTTTGTTTGAGTTATCATTCAAGTTATGGTAGTCTCTTTTTCAAGTTTTATCTCCCAAGTGGGATAATTACTTTTTGATTTCGCCAATTTTGGTTTTTTTTGTTTGAGTTATCATTCATGTTATGATAGCCTATTTCTATATTTTATCTCCCAAGTGGGATAAATACTTTTCGATTCCGCCAAGTCCGGTTTCGTCTTTTTGGGTTATCATCCAAGTTATGATAGTCTCTTTTCATGTTTTATCTCCCAAGTTGGATAAATAGTTTTCGATTCCGTCAAGTCCGGTTTCAGTTGTTAGAGTTTTCATCCAAGTTATGATAGTCTCTTTTCAAGTTTTATCTCCCAAGTGGGATAAAATATTTTCGATTTCGCCAAGTACGGTTTCGTTTGTTTGAGTTATCATCCAAGTTATGGTAGTCTCTATCTTGGTTTTATCTCCCAAGTGGTATAAATACTTTTTGATTCCGCCAAGTCCAGTTATGTTTTTTTGGGTTATCATCCAAATTATGATATTCTCTTTTCAAATTTTATATCACAAGTGGGATAACTATTTTTTGATTCCGCCAAGTCCGGTTTCGTTTGTTTGAGTTATCACCCATAGTATGATAGTCTCTTTTCAAGTTATCTCCGAAGTGGGATAAATATTTTTCGATTCTGCCAAGTCCGGGTTCGTTTATTTGAGTTATCATCCAAGTTATGATAGTCTCTTTTCAAGTTTTATCTCCCAAATGGGATAAATACTTTTCGATTCTACCAAGTCTGGTTTCGTTTGTTTGAGTTATCATCCAAGTTATGATAGTCTCTTTTCAAGTTTTATCTCCCAAGTGGGATAAATACTTTTCGATTCCGCCATGTCCAATTTCGTTTGTTTGAGTTATCATCCAAGTTATGATAGTCTCTTTTCAAGTTTTATCTCCCAAGTGGGAAAAATACTTTTCTATTTCGCCAAGTACGGTTTCGTTTGTTTGAGTTATCATCCAAGTTATGGTAGTCTCATTTTCAAGTTTTATCTCCCAAGTAGGATATTTAATTTTTGATTTTTCCAATTTCGGTTTCGTTTGTTTGAGTTATCATCCATATTATGATAACCTCTTTCCATGTCTTATCTCCCAAGTGGGATAAATACCTTTCGATTCCGCCAAGTCCGGTTTTGTTTTTTTGGGTTATCATCCAAGTTATGATAGTCTCTTTTCAAGTTTTATCTCCCAAGTGGGATAAATACTTTTTGATTCCGTCATGTCCAGTTTCATTTGTATGAGTTATCACCCAAGGTATGATAGTTTCTTTTCAAGTTATCTCACAAATGGGATAAATAATTTTCGATTCCTCTAAGTCCGGTTTCATTTATTTCAGTTATCATTCAAGTTATGATAGTCTCTTTTCAAGTTTTATCTCCCGAATGGGATAAATACTTTTCGATTCCGCCAAGTCCGGTTTCGTTTGTTTGAGTTATCATCCAAGTTATGATAGTCAATTTTCATATTTTATCTCCTTAGAGGGATAAATATTTTTCGATTCCGCCAAGTCCGGTTTCATTTGTTTGAGTTATCATCCAAGTTATGAATGTCTTTTTTCAAGTTATATCTCCCAAGTGGGATAAATACTTTTCGATTCCGCCAAGTCTGGTTTCGTTTGATTGAGTTATCATCCAAGTTATGATAGTCTATTTTCAAGTTATCTTCCAAGTGAGATAAATAGTTTTCTATTCCTCCAAGTCCGGTTTTGTTTGTTTGAGATATCATTCATGTTATGGTAGTCTCCTTTTCAAGTTTTATCTCCCAAGTGGGATAAATACTTTTCGATTCCGCCAAGTCAAGTTTCGATTGTTTGAGTTATCATCCATGTTATGATAGTCTCTTTTCATGTTTTATCTCCCAAGTGGGATAAATACTTTTCGATTCCGCCAAGTACGGTTTCGTTTGTTTGAGTTATCATTCAAGTTATGGTAGTCTCTTTTCAAGTTTTATCTCCCAAGTGGGATAATTACTTTTTGATTTCGCCAATTTTGGTTTTTTTTGTTTGAGTTATCATTCATGTTATGATAGCCTCTTTCTATATTTTATCTCCCAAGTGGGATAAATACTTTTCGATTCCGCCAAGTCCGGTTTCGTCTTTTTGGGTTATCATCCAAGTTATGATAGTCTCTTTTCAAGTTTTATCTCCCAAGTTGGATAAATAGTTTTCGATTCCGTCAAGTCAGGTTTCAGTTGTTAGAGTTTTCATCCAAGTTATGATAGTCACTTTTCAAGTTTTATCTCCCAAGTGGGATAAAATATTTTCGATTTCGCCAAGTACGGTTTCGTTTGTTTGAGTTATCATCCAAGTTATGGTAGTCTCTTTCTAGGTTTTATCTCCCAAGTGGTATAAATACTTTTTGATTTCGCCAAGTCCAGTTAAGTTTTTTTGGGTTATCATCCAAATTATGATAGTCTCTTTTCAAATTTTATCTCACAAGTGGAATAACTATTTTTCGATTCCGCCAAGTCCGGTTTACGTTTGTTTGTGTTATCACCCATAGTATGATAGTCTCTTTTCAAGTTATCTCCGAAGTGGGATAAATAATTTTCGATTCTGCCAAGTCCAGTTTCGTTTATTTGAGTTATCATCCAAGTTATGATAGTCTCTTTTCAAGTTTTATCTCCCAAATGTGATAAATACTTTTCGATTCTACCAAGTCTGGTTTATTTTGTTTGAGTTATCATCCAAGTTATGATAGTCTCTTTTCATGTTTTATCTCCCAAGTGGGATAAATACTTTTCGATTCCGCCAAGTCCGGTTTCGTTTGTTTGAGTTATCATTCAAGTTATGGTAGTCTCTTTTTCAAGTTTTACCTCCCAAGTGGGATAATTATTTTTTGATTTCGCCAATTTTGGTTTTTTTTGTTTGAGTTATCATTCATATTATGATAGCCTCTTTCTATATTTTATCTCCCAAGTGGGATAAATACTTTTCGATTCCGCCAAGTCCGGTTTCGTCTTTTTGGGTTATCATCCAAGTTATGATAGTCTCTTTTCAAGTTTTATCTCCCAAGTTGGATAAATAGTTTTCGATTCCGTCAAGTCCGGTTTCAGTTGTTAGAGTTTTCATCCAAGTTATGATAGTCTCTTTTCAAGTTTTATCTCCCAAGTGGGATAAAATATTTTCGATTTCGCCAAGTACGGTTTCGTTTGTTTGAGTTATCCTCCAAGTTATGGTAGTCTCTTTCTAGGTTTTATCTCCCAAGTGGTATAAATACTTTTTGATTCCGCCAAGTCCAGTTAAGTTTTTTTGGGTTATCATCCAAATTATGATAGTCTCTTTTCAAATTTTATATCACAAGTGGGATAAATATTTTTCGATTCCGCCAAGTCCGGTTTCGTTTGTTTGAGTTATCACCCATAGTATGATAGTCTCTTTTCAAGTTATCTCCGAAGTGGGATAAATAATTTTCGATTCTGCCAAGTCCGGTTTCGTTTATTTGAGTTATCATCCAAGTTATGATAGTCTCTTTTCAAGTTTTATCTCCCAAATGGGATAAATACTTTTCGATTCTACCAAGTCTGGTTTCGTTTGTTTGAGTTATCATCCAAGTTATGATAGTCTCTTTTCAAGTTTTATCTCCCAAGTGGGATAAATACTTTTCGATTCCGCCAAGTCCAGTTTCGTTTGTTTGAGTTATCATTCAAGTTATGGTAGTCTCTTTTTCAAGTTTTATCTCCCAAGAGGGATAATTACTTTTTGATTTCGCCAATTTTGGTTTTTTTTGTTTGAGTTATCATTCATGTTATGATAGCCTCTTTCTATATTTTATCTCCCAAGTGGGATAAATACTTTTCGATTCCGCCAAGTCCGGTTTCGTCTTTTTGGGTTATCATCCAAGTTATGATAGTCTCTTTTCAAGTTTTATCTCCCAAGTTGGATAAATAGTTTTCGATTCCGTCAAGTCCGGTTTCAGTTGTTAGAGTTTTCATCCAAGTTATGATAGTCTCTTTTCAAGTTTTATCTCCCAAGTGGGATAAAATATTTCCGATTTCGCCAAGTACGGTTTCGTTTGTTTGAGTTATCATCCAAGTTATGGTAGTCTCTTTCTAGGTTTTATCTCCCAAGTGGTATAAATACTTTTTGATTTCGCCAAGTCCAGTTAAGTTTTTTTGGGTTATCATCCAAATTATGATAGTCTCTTTTCAAATTTTATCTCACAAGTGGAATAACTATTTTTCGATTCCGCCATGTCCGGTTTACGTTTGTTTGTGTTATCACCCATAGTATGATAGTCTCTTTTAAAGTTATCTCCGAAGTGGGATAAATAATTTTCGATTCTGCCAAGTCCAGTTTCGTTTATTTGAGTTATCATCCAAGTTATGATAGTCTCTTTTCAAGTTTTATCTCCCAAATGTGATAAATACTTTTCGATTCTACCAAGTCTGGTTTCGTTTGTTTGAGTTATCATCCAAGTTATGATAGTCTCTTTTCATGTTTTATCTCCCAAGTGGGATAAATACTTTTCGATTCCGCCAAGTCCGGTTTCGTTTGTTTGAGTTATCATTCAAGTTAGGGTAGTCTCTTTTTCAAGTTTTATCTCCCAAGTGGGATAATTACTTTTTGATTTCGCCAATTTTGGTTTTTTTTTTTTGAGTTATCATTCATGTTATGATAGCCTCTTTCTATATTTTATCTCCCAAGTGGGATAAATACTTTTCGATTCCGCCAAGTCCGGTTTCGTCTTTTTGGGTTATCATCCAAGTTATGATAGTCTCTTTTCAAGTTTTATCTCCCAAGTTGGATAAATAGTTTTCGATTCCGTCAAGTCCGGTTTCAGTTGTTAGAGTTTTCATCCAAGTTATGATAGTCTCTTTTCAAGTTTTATCTCCCAAGTGGGATAAAATATTTTCGATTTCGCCAAGTACGGTTTCGTTTGTTTGAGTTATCATCCAAGTTATGGTAGTCTCTTTCTAGGTTTTATCTCCCAAGTGGTATAAATACTTTTTGATTCCGCCAAGTCCAGTTAAGTTTTTTTGGGTTATCATCCAAATTATGATAGTCTCTTTTCAAATTTTATCTCACAAGTGGGATAACTATTTTTCGATTCCGCCATGTCCGGTTTCATTTGTTTGAGTTATCACCCATAGTATGATAGTCTCTTTTCAAGTTATCTCCGAAGTGGGATAAATAATTTTCGATTCTGCCAAGTCCGGTTTCGTTTATTTGAGTTATCATCCAAGTTATGATAGTCTCTTTTCAAGTTTTATCTCCCAAATGTGATAAATACGTTTCGATTCTACCAAGTCTGGTTTCGTTTGTTTGAGTTATCATCCAAGTTATGATAGTCTCTTTTCATGTTTTATCTCCCAAGTGGGATAAATACTTTTCGATTCCGCCAAGTCCGGTTTCGTTTGTTTGAGGTATCATTCAAGTTATGGTAGTCTCTTTTTCAAGTTTTACCTCCCAAGTGGGATAATTATTTTTTGATTTCGCCAATTTTGGTTTTTTTTGTTTGAGTTATCATTCATGTTATGATAGCCTCTTTCTATATTTTATCTCCCAAGTGGGATAAATACTTTTCGATTCCGCCAAGTCCGGTTTCGTCTTTTTGGGTTATCATCCAAGTTATGATAGTCTCTTTTCAAGTTTTATCTCCCAAGTTGGATAAATAGTTTTCGATTCCGTCAAGTCCGGTTTCAGTTGTTAGAGTTTTCATCCAAGTTATGATAGTCTCTTTTCAAGTTTTATCTCCCAAGTGGGATAAAATATTTTCGATTTCGCCAAGTACGGTTTCGTTTGTTTGAGTTATCCTCCAAGTTATGGTAGTCTCTTTCTAGGTTTTATCTCCCAAGTGGTATAAATACTTTTTGATTCCGCCAAGTCCAGTTAAGTTTTTTTGGGTTATCATCCAAATTATGATAGTCTCTTTTCAAATTTTATCTCACAAGTGGGATAAATATTTTTCGATTCCGCCAATTCCGGTTTCGTTTATTTGAGTTATCACCCATAGTATGATAGTCTCTTTTCAAGTTATCTCCGAAGTGGGATAAATAATTTTCGATTCTGCCAAGTCCGGTTTCGTTTATTTGAGTTATCATCCAAGTTATGATAGTCTCTTTTCAAGTTTTATCTCCCAAATGGGATAAATACTTTTTGATTCTACCAAGTCTGGTTTCGTTTGTTTGAGTTATCATCCAAGTTATGATAGTCTCTTTTCAAGTTTTATCTCCCAAGTGGGATAAATACTTTTCGATTCCGCCAAGTCCAGTTTCGTTTGTTTGAGTTATCATTCAAGTTATGGTAGTCTCTTTTTCAAGTTTTATCTCCCAAGAGGGATAATTACTTTTTGATTTCGCCAATTTTGGTTTTTTTTGTTTGAGTTATCATTCATGTTATGATAGCCTCTTTCTATATTTTATCTCCCAAGTGGGATAAATACTTTTCGATTCCGCCAAGTCCGGTTTCGTCTTTTTGGGTTATCATCCAAGTTATGATAGTCTCTTTTCAAGTTTTATCTCCCAAGTTGGATAAATAGTTTTCGATTCCGTCAAGTCCGGTTTCAGTTGTTAGAGTTTTCATCCAAGTTATGATAGTCTCTTTTCAAGTTTTATCTCCCAAGTGGGATAAAATATTTCCGATTTCGCCAAGTACGGTTTCGTTTGTTTGAGTTATCATCCAAGTTATGGTAGTCTCTTTCTAGGTTTTATCTCCCAAGTGGTATAAATACTTTTTGATTTCGCCAAGTCCAGTTAAGTTTTTTTGGGTTATCCTCCAAATTATGATAGTCTCTTTTCAAATTTTATCTCACAAGTGGAATAACTATTTTTCGATTCCGCCAAGTCCGGTTTACGTTTGTTTGTGTTATCACCCATAGTATGATAGTCTCTTTTCAAGTTATCTCCGAAGTGGGATAAATAATTTTCGATTCTGCCAAGTCCAGTTTCGTTTATTTGAGTTATCATCCAAGTTATGATAGTCTCTTTTCAAGTTTTATCTCCCAAATGTGATAAATACTTTTCGATTCTACCATGTCTGGTTTCGTTTGTTTGAGTTATCATCCAAGTTATAATAGTCTCTTTTCATGTTTTATCTCCCAAGTGGGATAAATACTTTTCGATTCCGCCAAGTCCGGTTTCGTTTGTTTGAGTTATCATTCAAGTTATGGTAGTCTCTTTTTCAAGTTTTACCTCCCAAGTGGGATAATTACTTTTTGATTTCGCCAATTTTGGTTTTTTTTTGTTTGAGTTATCATTCATGTTATGATAGCCTCTTTCTATATTTTATCTCCCAAGTGGGATAAATACTTTTCGATTCCGCCAAGTCCGGTTTCGTCTTTTTGGGTTATCATCCAAGTTATGATAGTCTCTTTTCAAGTTTTATCTCCCAAGTTGGATAAATAGTTTTCGATTCCGTCAAGTCCGGTTTCAGTTGTTAGAGTTTTCATCCAAGTTATGATAGTCTCTTTTCAAGTTTTATCTCCCAAGTGGGATAAAATATTTCCGATTTCGCCAAGTACGGTTTCGTTTGTTTGAGTTATCATCCAAGTTATGGTAGTCTCTTTCTAGGTTTTATCTCCCAAGTGGTATAAATACTTTTTGATTCCGCCAAGTCCAGTTAAGTTTTTTTGGGTTATCATCCAAATTATGATAGTCTCTTTTCAAATTTTATCTCACAAGTGGGATAACTATTTTTCGATTCCGCCATGTCCGGTTTCATTTGTTTGAGTTATCACCCATAGTATGATAGTCTCTTTTCAAGTTATCTCCGAAGTGGGATAAATAATTTTCGATTCTGCCAAGTCCGGTTTCGTTTATTTGAGTTATCATCCAAGTTATGATAGTCTCTTTTCAAGTTTTATCTCCCAAATGTGATAAATACGTTTCGATTCTACCAAGTCTGGTTTCGTTTGTTTGAGTTATCATCCAAGTTATGATAGTCTCTTTTCATGTTTTATCTCCCAAGTGGGATAAATACTTTTCGATTCCGCCAAGTCCGGTTTCGTTTGTTTGAGGTATCATTCAAGTTATGGTAGTCTCTTTTTCAAGTTTTACCTCCCAAGTGGGATAATTATTTTTTGATTTCGCCAATTTTGGTTTTTTTTGTTTGAGTTATCATTCATGTTATGATAGCCTCTTTCTATATTTTATCTCCCAAGTGGGATAAATACTTTTCGATTCCGCCAAGTCCGGTTTCGTCTTTTTGGGTTATCATCCAAGTTATGATAGTCTCTTTTCAAGTTTTATCTCCCAAGTTGGATAAATAGTTTTCGATTCCGTCAAGTCCGGTTTCAGTTGTTAGAGTTTTCATCCAAGTTATGATAGTCTCTTTTCAAGTTTTATCTCCCAAGTGGGATAAAATATTTTCGATTTCGCCAAGTACGGTTTCGTTTGTTTGAGTTATCCTCCAAGTTATGGTAGTCTCTTTCTAGGTTTTATCTCCCAAGTGGTATAAATACTTTTTGATTCCGCCAAGTCCAGTTAAGTTTTTTTGGGTTATCATCCAAATTATGATAGTCTCTTTTCAAATTTTATCTCACAAGTGGGATAAATATTTTTCGATTCCGCCAATTCCGGTTTCGTTTATTTGAGTTATCACCCATAGTATGATAGTCTCTTTTCAAGTTATCTCCGAAGTGGGATAAATAATTTTCGATTCTGCCAAGTCCGGTTTCGTTTATTTGAGTTATCATCCAAGTTATGATAGTCTCTTTTCAAGTTTTATCTCCCAAATGGGATAAATACTTTTTGATTCTACCAAGTCTGGTTTCGTTTGTTTGAGTTATCATCCAAGTTATGATAGTCTCTTTTCAAGTTTTATCTCCCAAGTGGGATAAATACTTTTCGATTCCGCCAAGTCCAGTTTCGTTTGTTTGAGTTATCATTCAAGTTATGGTAGTCTCTTTTTCAAGTTTTATCTCCCAAGAGGGATAATTACTTTTTGATTTCGCCAATTTTGGTTTTTTTTGTTTGAGTTATCATTCATGTTATGATAGCCTCTTTCTATATTTTATCTCCCAAGTGGGATAAATACTTTTCGATTCCGCCAAGTCCGGTTTCGTCTTTTTGGGTTATCATCCAAGTTATGATAGTCTCTTTTCAAGTTTTATCTCCCAAGTTGGATAAATAGTTTTCGATTCCGTCAAGTCCGGTTTCAGTTGTTAGAGTTTTCATCCAAGTTATGATAGTCTCTTTTCAAGTTTTATCTCCCAAGTGGGATAAAATATTTCCGATTTCGCCAAGTACGGTTTCGTTTGTTTGAGTTATCATCCAAGTTATGGTAGTCTCTTTCTAGGTTTTATCTCCCAAGTGGTATAAATACTTTTTGATTTCGCCAAGTCCAGTTAAGTTTTTTTGGGTTATCCTCCAAATTATGATAGTCTCTTTTCAAATTTTATCTCACAAGTGGAATAACTATTTTTCGATTCCGCCAAGTCCGATTTACGTTTGTTTGTGTTATCACCCATAGTATGATAGTCTCTTTTCAAGTTATCTCCGAAGTGGGATAAATAATTTTCGATTCTGCCAAGTCCAGTTTCGTTTATTTGAGTTATCATCCAAGTTATGATAGTCTCTTTTCAAGTTTTATCTCCCAAATGTGATAAATACTTTTCGATTCTACCATGTCTGGTTTCGTTTGTTTGAGTTATCATCCAAGTTATGATAGTCTCTTTTCATGTTTTATCTCCCAAGTGGGATAAATACTTTTCGATTCCGCCAAGTCCGGTTTCGTTTGTTTGAGTTATCATTCAAGTTATGGTAGTCTCTTTTTCAAGTTTTACCTCCCAAGTGGGATAATTACTTTTTGATTTCGCCAATTTTGGTTTTTTTTTGTTTGAGTTATCATTCATGTTATGATAGCCTCTTTCTATATTTTATCTCCCAAGTGGGATAAATACTTTTCGATTCCGCCAAGTCCGGTTTCGTCTTTTTGGGTTATCATCCAAGTTATGATAGTCTCTTTTCAAGTTTTATCTCCCAAGTTGGATAAATAGTTTTCGATTCCGTCAAGTCCGGTTTCAGTTGTTAGAGTTTTCATCCAAGTTATGATAGTCTCTTTTCAAGTTTTATCTCCCAAGTGGGATAAAATATTTTCGATTTCGCCAAGTACGGTTTCGTTTGTTTGAGTTATCATCCAAGTTATGGTAGTCTCTTTCTAGGTTTTATCTCCCAAGTGGTATAAATACTTTTTGATTCCGCCAAGTCCAGTTAAGTTTTTTTGGGTTATCATCCAAATTATGATAGTCTCTTTTCAAATTTTATCTCACAAGTGGGATAACTATTTTTCGATTCCGCCATGTCCGGTTTCATTTGTTTGAGTTATCACCCATAGTATGATAGTCTCTTTTCAAGTTATCTCCGAAGTGGGATAAATAATTTTCGATTCTGCCAAGTCCGGTTTCGTTTATTTGAGTTATCATCCAAGTTATGATAGTCTCTTTTCAAGTTTTATCTCCCAAATGTGATAAATACGTTTCGATTCTACCAAGTCTGGTTTCGTTTGTTTGAGTTATCATCCAAGTTATGATAGTCTCTTTTCATGTTTTATCTCCCAAGTGGGATAAATACTTTTCGATTCCGCCAAGTCCGGTTTCGTTTGTTTGAGGTATCATTCAAGTTATGGTAGTCTCTTTTTCAAGTTTTACCTCCCAAGTGGGATAATTATTTTTTGATTTCGCCAATTTTGGTTTTTTTTGTTTGAGTTATCATTCATGTTATGATAGCCTCTTTCTATATTTTATCTCCCAAGTGGGATAAATACTTTTCGATTCCGCCAAGTCCGGTTTCGTCTTTTTGGGTTATCATCCAAGTTATGATAGTCTCTTTTCAAGTTTTATCTCCCAAGTTGGATAAATAGTTTTCGATTCCGTCAAGTCCGGTTTCAGTTGTTAGAGTTTTCATCCAAGTTATGATAGTCTCTTTTCAAGTTTTATCTCCCAAGTGGGATAAAATATTTTCGATTTCGCCAAGTACGGTTTCGTTTGTTTGAGTTATCCTCCAAGTTATGGTAGTCTCTTTCTAGGTTTTATCTCCCAAGTGGTATAAATACTTTTTGATTCCGCCAAGTCCAGTTAAGTTTTTTTGGGTTATCATCCAAATTATGATAGTCTCTTTTCAAATTTTATCTCACAAGTGGGATAAATATTTTTCGATTCCGCCAATTCCGGTTTCGTTTATTTGAGTTATCACCCATAGTATGATAGTCTCTTTTCAAGTTATCTCCGAAGTGGGATAAATAATTTTCGATTCTGCCAAGTCCGGTTTCGTTTATTTGAGTTATCATCCAAGTTATGATAGTCTCTTTTCAAGTTTTATCTCCCAAATGGGATAAATACTTTTTGATTCTACCAAGTCTGGTTTCGTTTGTTTGAGTTATCATCCAAGTTATGATAGTCTCTTTTCAAGTTTTATCTCCCAAGTGGGATAAATACTTTTCGATTCCGCCAAGTCCAGTTTCGTTTGTTTGAGTTATCATTCAAGTTATGGTAGTCTCTTTTTCAAGTTTTATCTCCCAAGAGGGATAATTACTTTTTGATTTCGCCAATTTTGGTTTTTTTTGTTTGAGTTATCATTCATGTTATGATAGCCTCTTTCTATATTTTATCTCCCAAGTGGGATAAATACTTTTCGATTCCGCCAAGTCCGGTTTCGTCTTTTTGGGTTATCATCCAAGTTATGATAGTCTCTTTTCAAGTTTTATCTCCCAAGTTGGATAAATAGTTTTCGATTCCGTCAAGTCCGGTTTCAGTTGTTAGAGTTTTCATCCAAGTTATGATAGTCTCTTTTCAAGTTTTATCTCCCAAGTGGGATAAAATATTTCCGATTTCGCCAAGTACGGTTTCGTTTGTTTGAGTTATCATCCAAGTTATGGTAGTCTCTTTCTAGGTTTTATCTCCCAAGTGGTATAAATACTTTTTGATTTCGCCAAGTCCAGTTAAGTTTTTTTGGGTTATCCTCCAAATTATGATAGTCTCTTTTCAAATTTTATCTCACAAGTGGAATAACTATTTTTCGATTCCGCCAAGTCCGGTTTACGTTTGTTTGTGTTATCACCCATAGTATGATAGTCTCTTTTCAAGTTATCTCCGAAGTGGGATAAATAATTTTCGATTCTGCCAAGTCCAGTTTCGTTTATTTGAGTTATCATCCAAGTTATGATAGTCTCTTTTCAAGTTTTATCTCCCAAATGTGATAAATACTTTTCGATTCTACCATGTCTGGTTTCGTTTGTTTGAGTTATCATCCAAGTTATGATAGTCTCTTTTCATGTTTTATCTCCCAAGTGGGATAAATACTTTTCGATTCCGCCAAGTCCGGTTTCGTTTGTTTGAGTTATCATTCAAGTTATGGTAGTCTCTTTTTCAAGTTTTACCTCCCAAGTGGGATAATTACTTTTTGATTTCGCCAATTTTGGTTTTTTTTGTTTGAGTTATCATTCATGTTATGATAGCCTCTTTCTATATTTTATCTCCCAAGTGGGATAAATACTTTTCGATTCCGCCAAGTCCGGTTTCGTCTTTTTGGGTTATCATCCAAGTTATGATAGTCTCTTTTCAAGTTTTATCTCCCAAGTTGGATAAATAGTTTTCGATTCCGTCAAGTCCAGTTTCAGTTGTTAGAGTTTTCATCCAAGTTATGATAGTCTCTTTTCAAGTTTTATCTCCCAAGTGGGATAAAATATTTTCGATTTCGCCAAGTACGGTTTCGTTTGTTTGAGTTATCCTCCAAGTTATGGTAGTCTCTTTCTAGGTTTTATCTCCCAAGTGGTATAAATACTTTTTGATTCCGCCAAGTCCAGTTAAGTTTTTTTGGGTTATCATCCAAATTATGATAGTCTCTTTTCAAATTTTATCTCACAAGTGGGATAAATATTTTTCGATTCCGCCAATTCCGGTTTCGTTTATTTGAGTTATCACCCATAGTATGATAGTCTCTTTTCAAGTTATCTCCGAAGTGGGATAAATAATTTTCGATTCTGCCAAGTCCGGTTTCGTTTATTTGAGTTATCATCCAAGTTATGATAGTCTCTTTTCAAGTTTTATCTCCCAAATGGGATAAGTACTTTTCGATTCTACCAAGTCTGGTTTCGTTTGTTTGAGTTATCATCCAAGTTATGATAGTCTCTTTTCAAGTTTTATCTCCCAAGTGGGATAAATACTTTTCGATTCCGCCAAGTCCAGTTTCGTTTGTTTGAGTTATCATTCAAGTTATGGTAGTCTCTTTTTCAAGTTTTATCTCCCAAGTGGGATAATTACTTTTTGATTTCGCCAATTTTGGTTTTTTTTGTTTGAGTTATCATTCATGTTATGATAGCCTCTTTCTATATTTTATCTCCCAAGTGGGATAAATACTTTTCGATTCCGCCAAGTCCGGTTTCGTCTTTTTGGGTTATCATCCAAGTTATGATAGTCTCTTTTCAAGTTTTATCTCCCAATTGGATAAATAGTTTTCGATTCCGTCAAGTCCGGTTTCAGTTGTTAGAGTTTTCATCCAAGTTATGATAGTCTCTTTTCAAGTTTTATCTCCCAAGTGGGATAAAATATTTCCGATTTCGCCAAGTACGGTTTCGTTTGTTTGAGTTATCATCCAAGTTATGGTAGTCTCTTTCTAGGTTTTATCTCCCAAGTGGTATAAATACTTTTTGATTTCGCCAAGTCCAGTTAAGTTTTTTTGGGTTATCCTCCAAATTATGATAGTCTTTTTTCAAATTTTATCTCACAAGTGGAATAACTATTTTTCGATTCCGCCAAGTCCGGTTTACGTTTGTTTGAGTTATCACCCATAGTATGATAGTCTCTTTTCAAGTTATCTCCGAAGTGGGATAAATAATTTTCGATTCTGCCAAGTCCGGTTTCGTTTATTTGAGTTATCATCCAAGTTATGATAGTCTCTTTTAAAGTTTTATCTCCCAAATGGGATAAATACTTTTCGATTCTACCAAGTCTGGTTTCGTTTGTTTGAGTTATCATCCAAGTTATGATAGTCTCTTTTCAAGTTTTATCTCCCAAGTGGGATAAATACTTTTCGATTCCGCCAAGTCCAGTTTCGTTTGTTTGAGTTATCATTCAAGTTATGGTAGTCTCTTTTTCAAGTTTTATCTCCCAAGAGGGATAATTACTTTTTGATTTCGCCAATTTTGGTTTTTTTTGTTTGAGTTATCATTCATGTTATGATAGCCTCTTTCTATATTTTATCTCCCAAGTGGGATAAATACTTTTCGATTCCGCCAAGTCCGGTTTCGTCTTTTTGGGTTATCATCCAAGTTATGATAGTCTCTTTTCAAGTTTTATCTCCCAAGTTGGATAAATAGTTTTCGATTCCGTCAAGTCCGGTTTCAGTTGTTAGAGTTTTCATCCAAGTTATGATAGTCTCTTTTCAAGTTTTATCTCCCAAGTGGGATAAAATATTTCCGATTTCGCCAAGTACGGTTTCGTTTGTTTGAGTTATCATCCAAGTTATGGTAGTCTCTTTCTAGGTTTTATCTCCCAAGTGGTATAAATACTTTTTGATTTCGCCAAGTCCAGTTAAGTTTTTTTGGGTTATCCTCCAAATTATGATAGTCTCTTTTCAAATTTTATCTCACAAGTGGAATAACTATTTTTCGATTCCGCCAAGTCCGGTTTACGTTTGTTTGTGTTATCACTCATAGTATGATAGTCTCTTTTCAAGTTATCTCCGAAGTGGGATAAATAATTTTCGATTCTGCCAAGTCCAGTTTCGTTTATTTGAGTTATCATCCAAGTTATGATAGTCTCTTTTCAAGTTTTATCTCCCAAATGTGATAAATACTTTTCGATTCTACCAAGTCTGGTTTCGTTTGTTTGAGTTATCATCCAAGTTATGATAGTCTCTTTTCATGTTTTATCTCCCAAGTGGGATAAATACTTTTCGATTCCGCCAAGTCCGGTTTCGTTTGTTTGAGTTATCATTCAAGTTAGGGTAGTCTCTTTTTCAAGTTTTATCTCCCAAGTGGGATAATTACTTTTTGATTTCGCCAATTTTGGTTTTTTTTTGTTTGAGTTATCATTCATGTTATGATAGCCTCTTTCTATATTTTATCTCCCAAGTGGGATAAATACTTTTCGATTCCGCCAAGTCCGGTTTCGTCTTTTTGGGTTATCATCCAAGTTATGATAGTCTCTTTTCATGTTTTATCTCCCAAGTTGGATAAATAGTTTTCGATTCCGTCAAGTCCGGTTTCAGTTGTTAGAGTTTTCATCCAAGTTATGATAGTCTCTTTTCAAGTTTTATCTCCCAAGTGGGATAAAATATTTTCGATTTCGCCAAGTACGGTTTCGTTTGTTTGAGTTATCATCCAAGTTATGGTAGTCTCTTTCTAGGTTTTATCTCCCAAGTGGTATAAATACTTTTTGATTCCGCCAAGTCCAGTTAAGTTTTTTTGGGTTATCATCCAAATTATGATAGTCTCTTTTCAAATTTTATCTTACAAGTGGGATAACTATTTTTCGATTCCGCCATGTCCGGTTTCATTTGTTTGAGTTATCACCCATAGTATGATAGTCTCTTTTCAAGTTATCTCCGAAGTGGGATAAATAATTTTCGATTCTGCCAAGTCCGGTTTCGTTTACTTGAGTTATCATCCAAGTTATGATAGTCTCTTTTCAAGTTTTATCTCCCAAATGTGATAAATACGTTTCGATTCTACCAAGTCTGGTTTCGTTTGTTGGAGTTATCATCCAAGTTATGATAGTCTCTTTTCATGTTTTATCTCCCAAGTGGGATAAATACTTTTCGATTCCGCCACGTCCGGTTTCGTTTGTTTGAGTTATCATTCAAGTTATGGTAGTCTCTTTTTCAAGTTTTACCTCCCAAGTGGGATAATTACTTTTTGATTTCGCCAATTTTGGTTTTTTTTGTTTGAGTTATCATTCATGTTATGATAGCCTCTTTCTATATTTTATCTCCCAAGTGGGATAAATACTTTTCGATTCCGCCAAGTCCGGTTTCGTCTTTTTGGGTTATCATCCAAGTTATGATAGTCTCTTTTCAAGTTTTATCTCCCAAGTTGGATAAATAGTTTTCGATTCCGTCAAGTCCAGTTTCAGTTGTTAGAGTTTTCATCCAAGTTATGATAGTCTCTTTTCAAGTTTTATCTCCCAAGTGGGATAAAATATTTTCGATTTCGCCAAGTACGGTTTCGTTTGTTTGAGTTATCCTCCAAGTTATGGTAGTCTCTTTCTAGGTTTTATCTCCCAAGTGGTATAAATACTTTTTGATTCCGCCAAGTCCAGTTAAGTTTTTTTGGGTTATCATCCAAATTATGATAGTCTCTTTTCAAATTTTATCTCACAAGTGGGATAAATATTTTTCGATTCCGCCAATTCCGGTTTCGTTTATTTGAGTTATCACCCATAGTATGATAGTCTCTTTTCAAGTTATCTCCGAAGTGGGATAAATAATTTTCGATTCTGCCAAGTCCGGTTTCGTTTATTTGAGTTATCATCCAAGTTAAGCTAGTCTCTTTTCAAGTTTTATCTCCCAAATGGGATAAATACTTTTCGATTCTACCAAGTCTGGTTTCGTTTGTTTGAGTTATCATCCAAGTTATGATAGTCTCTTTTCAAGTTTTATCTCCCAAGTGGGATAAATACTTTTCGATTCCGCCAAGTCCAGTTTCGTTTGTTTGAGTTATCATTCAAGTTATGGTAGTCTCTTTTTCATGTTTTATCTCCCAAGTGGGATAATTACTTTTTGATTTCGCCAATTTTGGTTTTTTTTGTTTGAGTTATCATTCATGTTATGATAGCCTCTTTCTATATTTTATCTCCCAAGTGGGATAAATACTTTTCGATTCCGCCAAGTCCAGTTTCGTCTTTTTGGGTTATCATCCAAGTTATGAAAGTCTCTTTTCAAGTTTTATCTCCCAAGTTGGATAAATAGTTTTCGATTCCGTCAAGTCCGGTTTCAGTTGTTAGAGTTTTCATCCAAGTTATGATAGTCTCTTTTCAAGTTTTATCTCCCAAGTGGGATAAAATATTTTCGATTTCGCCAAGTACGATTTCGTTTGTTTGAGTTATCATCCAAGTTATGGTAGTCTCTTTCTAGGTTTTATCTCCCAAGTGGTATAAATACTTTTTGATTCCGCCAAGTCCAGTTAAGTTTTTTTGGGTTATCATCCAAATTATGATAGTCTCTTTTCAAATTTTATCTCACAAGTGGAATAACTATTTTTCGATTCCGCCAAGTCCGGTTTACGTTTGTTTGAGTTATCACCCATAGTATGATAGTCTCTTTTCAAGTTATCTCCAAAGTGGGATAAATAATTTTGGATTCTGCCAAGTCCGGTTTCGTTTATTTGAGTTATCATCCAAGTTATGATAGTCTCTTTTCAAGTTTTATCTCCCAAATGGGATAAATACTTTTCGATTCTACCAAGTCTGGTTTCGTTTGTTTGAGTTATCATCCAAGTTATGATAGTCTATTTTCATGTTTTATCTTCCAAGTGGGATAAATACTTTTCGATTCCGCCAAGTCCGGTTTCGTTTGTTTGAGTTATCATTCAAGTTATGGTAGTCTCTTTTTCAAGTTTTATCTAACAAGTGGGATAATTACTTTTTGATTTCGCCAATTTTGGTTTTTTTTGTTTGAGTTATCATTCATGTTATGATAGCCTCTTTCTATATTTTATCTCCCAAGTGGGATAAATACTTTTCGATTCCGCCAAGTCCAGTTTCGTCTTTTTGGGTTATCATCCAAGTTATGATAGTCTCTTTTCAAGTTTTATCTCCCAAGTTGGATAAATAGTTTTCGATTCCGTCGAGTCCGGTTTCAGTTGTTAGAGTTTTCATCCAAGTTATGATAGTCTCTTTTCAAGTTTTATCTCCTAAGTGGGATAAAATATTTTCGATTTCGCCAAGTACGATTTCGTTTGTTTGAGTTATCATCCAAGTTATGGTAGTCTCTTTCTAGGTTTTATCTCCCAAGTGGTATAAATACTTTTTGATTCCACCAAGTCCAGTTAAGTTTTTTTGGGTTATCATCCAAATTATGATAGTCTCTTTTCAAATTTTATCTCACAAGTGGGATAACTATTTTTCGATTCCGCCAAGTCCGGTTTCGTTTGTTTGAGTTATCACCCATAGTATGATAGTCTCTTTTCAAGTTATCTCCGAAGTGGGATAAATAATTTTCGATTCTGCCAAGTCCGGTTTCGTTTATTTGAGTTATCATCCAAGTTATGATAGTCTCTTTTCAAGTTTTATCTCCCAAATGGGATAAATACTTTTCGATTCTACCAAGTCTGGTTTCGTTTGTTTGAGTTATCATCCAAGTTATGATAGTCTCTTTTCAAGTTTTATCTCCCAAGTGGGATAAATACTTTTCGATTCCGCCAAGTCCAGTTTCGTTTGTTTGAGTTATCATTCAAGTTATGGTAGTCTCTTTTTCAAGTTTTATCTCCCAAGTGGGATAATTACTTTTTGATTTCGCCAATTTTGGTTTTTTTTGTTTGAGTTATCATTCATGTTATGATAGCCTCTTTCTATATTTTATCTCCCAAGTGGGATAAATACTTTTCGATTCCGCCAAGTCCGGTTTCGTCTTTTTGGGTTATCATCCAAGTTATGATAGTCTCTTTTCAAGTTTTATCTCCCAAGTTGGATAAATAGTTTTCGATTCCGTCAAGTCCGGTTTCAGTTGTTAGAGTTTTCATCCAAGTTATGATAGTCTCTTTTCAAGTTTTATCTCCCAAGTGGGATAAAATATTTTCGATTTCGCCAAGTACGATTTCGTTTGTTTGAGTTATCATCCAAGTTATGGTAGTCTCTTTCTAGGTTTTATCTCCCAAGTGGTATAAATACTTTTTGATTCCGCCAAGTCCAGTTAAGTTTTTTTGGGTTATCATCCAAATTATGATAGTCTCTTTTCAAATTTTATCTCACAAGTGGAATAACTATTTTTCGATTCCGCCAAGTCTGGTTTCGTTTGATTGAGTTATCATCCAAGTTATGATAGTCTATTTTCAAGTTATCTTCCAAGTGAGATAAATACTTTTCGATTCCGCCAAGTCCGGTTTTGTTTGTTTGAGATATCATTCATGTTATGGTAGTCTCTTTTTCAAGTTTTATCTCCCAAGTGGGATAAATACTTTTCGATTCTGCCAAGTCAAGTTTCGTTTGTTTGAGTTATCATCCAAGTTATGATAGTCTCTTTTCATGTTTTATCTCCCAAGTGGGATAAATACTTTTCGATTCCACCAAGTCCGGTTTCGTTTGTTTGAGTTATCATTCAAGTTATGGTAGTCTCTTTTTCATGTTTTATCTCCCAAGTGGGATAATTACTTTTTGATTTCTCCAATTTTGGTTTTTTTTGTTTGAGTTATCATTCATGTTATGATAGCCTCTTTCTATATTTTATCTCCCAAGTGGGATAAATACTTTTCGATTCCGCCAAGTCCGATTTCGTCTTTTTGGGTTACCATCCAAGTTATGATAGTCTCTTTTCAAGTTTTATCTCCCAAGTTGGATAAATAGTTTTCGATTCCGTCAAGTCCGGTTTCAGTTGTTAGAGTTTTCATCCAAGTTGTGATAGTCTCTTTTCAAGTTTTATCTCCCAAGTGGGATAAAATATTTTCGATTTCGCCAAGTACGGTTTCGTTTGTTTGAGTTATCATCCAAGTTATGGTAGTCTCTTTCTAGGTTTTATCTCCTAAGTGGTATAAATACTTTTTGATTCCGCCAAGTCCAGTTATGTTTTTTTGGGTTATCATCCAAATTATTATAGTCTCTTTTCAAATTTTATCTCACAAGTGGGATAACTATTTTTCGATTCCGCCAAGTCCGGTTTCGTTTGTTTGAGTTATCACCCATAGTATGATAGTCTCTTTTCAAGTTATCTCCGAAGTGGGATAAATAATTTTTGATTCTGCCAAGTCCGGTTTCGTTTATTTGAGTTATCATCCAAGTTATGATAGTCTCTTTTCAAGTTTTATCTCCCAAATGGGATAAATACTTTTCGATTCTACCAAGTCTAGTTTCGTTTGTTTGAGTTATCATCCAAGTTATGATAGTCTCTTTTCAAGTTTTATCTCCCAAGTGGGATAAATACTTTTCGATTCCGCCATGTCCAATTTCGTTTGTTTGAGTTATCATCCAAGTTATGATAGTCTCTTTTCAAGTTTTATCTCCCAAGTGGGAAAAATACTTTTCTATTTCGCCAAGTACGGTTTCGTTTGTTTGAGTTATCATCCAAGTTATGGTAGTCTCATTTTCAAGTTTTATCTCCCAAGTGGGATATTTAATTTTTGATTTTTCCAATTTCGGTTTCGTTTGTTTGAGTTATCATCCATATTATGATAACCTCTTTCCATGTTTTATCTCCCAAGTGGGATAAATACCTTTCGATTCCGCCAAGTCCGGTTTTGTTTTTTTGGGTTATCATCCAAGTTATGATAGTCTCTTTTCAAGTTTTATCTCCCAAGTGGGATAAATACTTTTTGATTCCATCATGTCCGGTTTCATTTGTATGAGTAATCACCCAAGGTATGATAGTTTCTTTTCAAGTTATCTCACAAATGGGATAAATAATTTTCGATTCCTCCAAGTCCGGTTTCATTTATTTGAGTTATCATCCAAGTTATGATGGTCTCTTTTCAAGTTTTATCTCCCGAATGGGATAAATACTTTTCGATTCCGCCAAGTCCGGTTTCGTTTGTTTGAGTTATCATCCAAGTTATGATAGTCAGTTTTCATGTTTTATCTCCTTAGAGGGATAAATATTTTTCGATTCCGCCAAGTCCGGTTTCATTTGTTTGAGTTATCATCCAAGTTATGAAAGTCTTTTTCAAGTTATATCTCCCAAGAGGGATAAATACTTTTCGATTCCGCCAAGTCTGGTTTCGTTTGATTGAGTTATCATCCAAGTTATGATAGTCTATTTTCAAGTTATCTTCCAAGTGAGATAAATACTTTTCGATTCCGCCAAGTCCGGTTTTGTTTGTTTGAGATATCATTCATGTTATGGTAGTCTCTTTTTCAAGTTTTATCTCCCAAGTGGGATAAATACTTTTCGATTCTGCCAAGTCAAGTTTCGTTTGTTTGAGTTATCATCCAAGTTATGATAGTCTCTTTTCATGTTTTATCTCCCAAGTGGGATAAATACTTTTCGATTCCACCAAGTCCGGTTTCGTTTGTTTGAGTTATCATTCAAGTTATGGTAGTCTCTTTTTCATGTTTTATCTCCCAAGTGGGATAATTACTTTTTGATTTCGCCAATTTTGGTTTTTTTTGTTTGAGTTATCATTCATGTTATGATAGCCTCTTTCTATATTATATCTCCCAAGTGGGATAAATACTTTTCGATTCCGCCAAGTCTGGTTTCGTCTTTTTGGGTTATCATCCAAGTTATGATAGTCTCTTTTAAAGTTTTATCTCCCAAGTTGGATAAATAGTTTTCGATTCCGTCAAGTCCGGTTTCAGTTGTTAGAGTTTTCATCCAAGTTATGATAGTCTCTTTTCAAGTTTTATCTCCCAAGTGGGATAAAATATTTTCGATTTCGCCAAGTACGGTTTCGTTTGTTTGAGTTATCATCCAAGTTATGGTAGTCTCTTTCTAGGTTTTATCTCCCAAGTGGTATAAATACTTTTTGATTCCGCCAAGTCCAGTTATGTTTTTTTGGGTTATCATCCAAATTATGATAGTCTCTTTTCAAATTTTATATCACAAGTGGGATAACTATTTTTCGATTCCGCCAAGTCCGGTTTCGTTTGTTTGAGTTATCACCCAGAGTATGATAGTCTCTTTTCATGTTATCTCCGAAGTGGGATAAATAATTTTCGATTCTGCCAAGTCCGGTTTCGTTTATTTGAGTTATCATCCAAGTTATGATAGTCTCTTTTCAGGTTTTATCTCCCAAATGGGATAAATACTTTTCGATTCTACCAAGTCTGGTTTCGTTTGTTTGAGTTATCATCCAAGTTATGATAGTCTCTTTTCAAGTTTTATCTCCCAAGTGGGATAAATACTTTTCGATTCCGCCATGTCCAATTTCTTTTGTTTGAGTTATCATCCAAGTTATGATAGTCTCTTTTCAAGTTTTATCTCCCAAGTGGGAAAAATACTTTTCTATTTCGCCAAGTACGGTTTCGTTTGTTTGAGTTATCATCCAAGTTATGGTAGTCTCATTTTCAAGTTTTATCTCCCAAGTGGGATATTTAATTTTTGATTTTTCCAATTTCGGTTTCGTTTGTTTGAGTTATCATCCATATTATGATAACCTCTTTCCATGTTTTATCTCCCAAGTGGGATATATACCTTTCGATTCCGCCAAGTCCGGTTTTGTTTTTTTGGGTTATCATCCAAGTTATGATAGTCTCTTTTCAAGTTTTATCTCCCAAGTGGGATAAATACTTTTTGATTCCATCATGTCCGGTTTCAATTGTATGAGTAATCACCCAAGGTATGATAGTTTCTTTTCAAGTTATCTCACAAATGGGATAAATAATTTTCGATTCCTCCAAGTCCGGTTTCATTTATTTGAGTTATCATCCAAGTTATGATGGTCTCTTTTCAAGTTTTATCTCCCGAATGGGATAAATACTTTTCGATTCCGCCAAGTCCGGTTTCGTTTGTTTGAGTTATCATCCAAGTTATGATAGTCAGTTTTCATGTTTTATCTCCTTAGAGGGATAAATATTTTTCGATTCCGCCAAGTCCGGTTTCATTTGTTTGAGTTATCATCCAAGTTATGAAAGTCTTTTTCAAGTTATATCTCCCAAGAGGGATAAATACTTTTCGATTCCGCCAAGTCTGGTTTCGTTTGATTGAGTTATCATCCAAGTTATGATAGTCTATTTTCAAGTTATCTTCCAAGTGAGATAAATACTCTTCGATTCCGCCAAGTCCGGTTTTGTTTGTTTGAGATATCATTCATGTTATGGTAGTCTCTTTTTCAAGTTTTATCTCCCAAGTGGGATAAATACTTTTCGATTCTGCCAAGTAAAGTTTCGTTTGTTTGAGTTATCATCCAAGTTATGATAGTCTCTTTTCATGTTTTATCTCCCAAGTGGGATAAATACTTTTCGATTCCACCAAGTCCGGTTTCGTTTGTTTGAGTTATCATTCAAGTTATGGTAGTCTCTTTTTCATGTTTTATCTCCCAAGTGGGATAATTACTTTTTGATTTCGCCAATTTTGGTTTTTTTTGTTTGAGTTATCATTCATGTTATGATAGCCTCTTTCTATATTTTATCTCCCAAGTGGGATAAATACTTTTCGATTCCGCCAAGTCCGGTTTCGTCTTTTTGGGTTACCATCCAAGTTATGATAGTCTCTTTTCAAGTTTTATCTCCCAAGTTGGATAAATAGTTTTCGATTCCGTCAAGTCCGGTTTCAGTTGTTAGAGTTTTCATCCAAGTTATGATAGTCTCTTTTCAAGTTTTATCTCCCAAGTGGGATAAAATATTTTCGATTTCGCCAAGTACGGTTTCGTTTGTTTGAGTTATCATCCAAGTTATGGTAGTCTCTTTCTAGGTTTTATCTCCTAAGTGGTATAAATACTTTTTGATTCCGCCAAGTCCAGTTATGTTTTTTTGGGTTATCATCCAAATTATGATAGTCTCTTTTCAAATTTTATCTCACAAGTGGGATAACTATTTTTCGATTCCGCCAAGTCCGGTTTCGTTTGTTTGAGTTATCACCCATAGTATGATAGTCTCTTTTCAAGTTATCTCCGAAGTGGGATAAATAATTTTCGATTCTGCCAAGTCCGGTTTCGTTTATTTGAGTTATCATCCAAGTTATGATAGTCTCTTTTCAAGTTTTATCTCCCAAATGGGATAAATACTTTTCGATTCTACCAAGTCTAGTTTCGTTTGTTTGAGTTATCATCCAAGTTATGATAGTCTCTTTTCAAGTTTTATCTCCCAAGTGGGATAAATACTTTTCGATTCCGCCATGTCCAATTTCGTTTGTTTGAGTTATCATCCAAGTTATGATAGTCTCTTTTCAAGTTTTATCTCCCAAGTGGGAAAAATACTTTTCTATTTCGCCAATTACGGTTTCGTTTGTTTGAGTTATCATCCAAGTTATGGTAGTCTCATTTTCAAGTTTTATCTCCCAAGTGGGATATTTAATTTTTGATTTTTCCAATTTCGGTTTCGTTTGTTTGAGTTATCATCCGTATTATGATAACCTCTTTCCATGTTTTATCTCCCAAGTGGGATAAATACCTTTCGATTCCGCCAAGTCCGGTTTTGTTTTTTTGGGTTATCATCCAAGTTATGATAGTCTCTTTTCAAGTTTTATCTCCCAAGTGGGATAAATACTTTTTGATTCCATCATGTCCGGTTTCATTTGTATGAGTAATCACCCAAGGTATGATAGTTTCTTTTCAAGTTATCTCACAAATGGGATAAATAATTTTCGATTCCTCCAAGTCCGGTTTCATTTATTTGAGTTATCATCCAAGTTATGATGGTCTCTTTTCAAGTTTTATCTCCCGAATGGGATAAATACTTTTCGATTCCGCCAAGTCCGGTTTCGTTTGTTTGAGTTATCATCCAAGTTATGATAGTCAGTTTTCATGTTTTATCTCCTTAGAGGGATAAATATTTTTCGATTCCGCCAAGTCCGGTTTCATTTGTTTGAGTTATCATCCAAGTTATGAAAGTCTTTTTCAAGTTATATCTCCCAAGAGGGATAAATACTTTTCGATTCCGCCAAGTCTGGTTTCGTTTGATTGAGTTATCATCCAAGTTATGATAGTCTATTTTCAAGTTATCTTCCAAGTGAGATAAATACTCTTCGATTCCGCCAAGTCCGGTTTTGTTTGTTTGAGATATCATTCATGTTATGGTAGTCTCTTTTTCAAGTTTTATCTCCCAAGTGGGATAAATACTTTTCGATTCTGCCAAGTAAAGTTTCGTTTGTTTGAGTTATCATCCAAGTTATGATAGTCTCTTTTCATGTTTTATCTCCCAAGTGGGATAAATACTTTTCGATTCCACCAAGTCCGGTTTCGTTTGTTTGAGTTATCATTCAAGTTATGGTAGTCTCTTTTTCATGTTTTATCTCCCAAGTGGGATAATTACTTTTTGATTTCGCCAATTTTGGTTTTTTTTGTTTGAGTTATCATTCATGTTATGATAGCCTCTTTCTATATTTTATCTCCCAAGTGGGATAAATACTTTTCGATTCCGCCAAGTCCGGTTTCGTCTTTTTGGGTTACCATCCAAGTTATGATAGTCTCTTTTCAAGTTTTATCTCCCAAGTTGGATAAATAGTTTTCGATTCCGTCAAGTCCGGTTTCAGTTGTTAGAGTTTTCATCCAAGTTATGATAGTCTCTTTTCAAGTTTTATCTCCCAAGTGGGATAAAATATTTTCGATTTCGCCAAGTACGGTTTCGTTTGTTTGAGTTATCATCCAAGTTATGGTAGTCTCTTTCTAGGTTTTATCTCCTAAGTGGTATAAATACTTTTTGATTCCGCCAAGTCCAGTTATGTTTTTTTGGGTTATCATCCAAATTATGATAGTCTCTTTTCAAATTTTATCTCACAAGTGGGATAACTATTTTTCGATTCCGCCAAGTCCGGTTTCGTTTGTTTGAGTTATCACCCATAGTATGATAGTCTCTTTTCAAGTTATCTCCGAAGTGGGATAAATAATTTTCGATTCTGCCAAGTCCGGTTTCGTTTATTTGAGTTATCATCCAAGTTATGATAGTCTCTTTTCAAGTTTTATCTCCCAAATGGGATAAATACTTTTCGATTCTACCAAGTCTAGTTTCGTTTGTTTGAGTTATCATCCAAGTTATGATAGTCTCTTTTCAAGTTTTATCTCCCAAGTGGGATAAATACTTTTCGATTCCGCCATGTCCAATTTCGTTTGTTTGAGTTATCATCCAAGTTATGATAGTCTCTTTTCAAGTTTTATCTCCCAAGTGGGAAAAATACTTTTCTATTTCGCCAATTACGGTTTCGTTTGTTTGAGTTATCATCCAAGTTATGGTAGTCTCATTTTCAAGTTTTATCTCCCAAGTGGGATATTTAATTTTTGATTTTTCCAATTTCGGTTTCGTTTGTTTGAGTTATCATCCGTATTATGATAACCTCTTTCCATGTTTTATCTCCCAAGTGGGATAAATACCTTTCGATTCCGCCAAGTCCGGTTTTGTTTTTTTGGGTTATCATCCAAGTTATGATAGTCTCTTTTCAAGTTTTATCTCCCAAGTGGGATAAATACTTTTTGATTCCATCATGTCCGGTTTCATTTGTATGAGTAATCACCCAAGGTATGATAGTTTCTTTTCAAGTTATCTCACAAATGGGATAAATAATTTTCGATTCCTCCAAGTCCAGTTTCATTTATTTGAATTATCATCCAAGTTATGATGGTCTCTTTTCAAGTTTTATCTCCCGAATGGGATAACTACTTTTCGATTCCGCCATGTCCGGTTTCGTTTGTTTGAGTTATCATCCAAGTTATGATAGTCAGTTTTCATGTTTTATCTCCTTAGAGGGATAAATATTTTTCGATTCCGCCAAGTCCGGTTTCATTTGTTTGAGTTATCATCCAAGTTATGAAAGTCTTTTTCAAGTTATATCTCCCAAGAGGGATAAATACTTTTCGATTCCGCCAAGTCTGGTTTCGTTTGATTGAGTTATCATCCAAGTTATGATAGTCTATTTTCAAGTTATCTTCCAAGTGAGATAAATACTCTTCGATTCCGCCAAGTCCGGTTTTGTTTGTTTGAGATATCATTCATGTTATGGTAGTCTCTTTTTCAAGTTTTATCTCCCAAGTGGGATAAATACTTTTCGATTCTGCCAAGTCAAGTTTCGTTTGTTTGAGTTATCATCCAAGTTATGATAGTCTCTTTTCATGTTTTATCTCCCAAGTGGGATAAATACTTTTCAATTCCACCAAGTCCGGTTTCGTTTGTTTGAGTTATCATTCAAGTTATGGTAGTCTCTTTTTCATGTTTTATCTCCCAAGTGGGATAATTACTTTTTGATTTCGCCAATTTTGGTTTTTTTTGTTTGAGTTATCATTCATGTTATGATAGCCTCTTTCTATATTATATCTCCCAAGTGGGATAAATACTTTTCGATTCCGCCATGTCCGGTTTCGTCTTTTTGGGTTATCATCCAAGTTATGATAGTCTCTTTTCAAGTTTTATCTCCCATGTTGGATAAATAGTTTTCGATTCCGTCAAGTCCGGTTTCAGTTGTTAGAGTTTTCATCCAAGTTATGATAGTCTCTTTTCAAGTTTTATCTCCCAAGTGGGATAAAATATTTTCGATTTCGCCAAGTACGGTTTCGTTTGTTTGAGTTATCATCCAAGTTATGGTAGTCTCTTTCTAGGTTTTATCTCCCAAGTGGTATAAATACTTTTTTATTCCGCCAAGTCCAGTTATGTTTTTTTGGGTTATCATCCAAATTATGATAGTCTCTTTTCAAATTTTATCTCACAAGTGGGATAACTATTTTTCGATTCCGCCAAGTCCGGTTTCGTTTGTTTTAGTTATCACCCATAGTATGATAGTCTCTTTTCAAGTTATCTCCGAAGTGGGATAAATAATTTTCGATTCTGCAGAGTCCGGTTTCGTTTATTTGAGTTATCATCCAAGTTATGATAGTCTCTTTTCAGGTTTTATCTCCCAAATGGGATAAATACTTTTTGATTCTACCAAGTCTGGTTTCGTTTGTTTGAGTTATCATCCAAGTTATGATAGTCTCTTTTCAAGTTTTATCTCCCAAGTGGGATAAATACTTTTCGATTCCGCCATGTCCAATTTCGTTTGTTTGAGTTATCATCCAAGTTATGATAGTCTCTTTTCAAGTTTTATCTCCCAAGTGGGAAAAATACTTTTCTATTTCGCCAAGTACGGTTTCGTTTGTTTGAGTTATCATCCAAGTTATGGTAGTCTCATTTTCAAGTTTTATCTCCCAAGTGGGATATTTAATTTTTGATTTTTCCAATTTCGGTTTCGTTTGTTTGAGTTATCATCCATATTATGATAACCTCTTTCCATGTTTTATCTCCCAAGTGGGATAAATACCTTTCGATTCCGCCAAGTCCGGTTTTGTTTTTTTGGGTTATCATCCAAGTTATGATAGTCTCTTTTCAAGTTTTATCTCCGAAGTGGGATAAATAATTTTCGATTCTGCCAAGTCCGGTTTCGTTTATTTGAGTTATCATCCAAGTTATGATAGTCTCTTTTCAGGTTTTATCTCCCAAATGGGATAAATACTTTTCGATTCTACCAAGTCTGGTTTCGTTTGTTTGAGTTATCATCCAAGTTATGATAGTCTCTTTTCAAGTTTTATCTCCCAAGTGGGATAAATACTTTTCGATTCCGCCATGTCCAATTTCGTTTGTTTGAGTTATCATCCAAGTTATGATAGTCTCTTTTCAAGTTTTATCTCCCAAGTGGGAAAAATACTTTTCTATTTCGCCAAGTACGGTTTCGTTTGTTTGAGTTATCATCCAAGTTATGGTAGTCTCATTTTCAAGTTTTATCTCCCAAGTGGGATATTTAATTTTTGATTTTTCCAATTTCGGTTTCGTTTGTTTGAGTTATCATCCATATTATGATAACCTCTTTCCATGTTTTATCTCCCAAGTGGGATAAATACCTTTCGATTCCGCCAAGTCCGGTTTTGTTTTTTTGGGTTATCATCCAAGTTATGATAGTCTCTTTTCAAGTTTTATCTCCCAAGTGGGATAAATACTTTTTGATTCCGTCATGTCCGGTTTCATTTGTATGAGTTATCACCCAAGGTATGATAGTTTCTTTTCAAGTTATCTCACAAATGGGATAAATAATTTTCGATTCCTCCAAGTCCGGTTTCATTTATTTGAGTTATCATCCAAGTTATGATAGTCTCTTTTCAAGTTTTATCTCCCGAATGGGATAAATACTTTTCGATTCCGCCAAGTCCGGTTTCGTTTGTTTGAGTTATCATCCAAGTTATGATAGTCAATTTTCATGTTTTATCTCCTTTGAGGGATAAATATTTTTCGATTCCGCCAAGTCCGGTTTCATTTGTTTGAGTTATCATCCAAGTTATGAAAGTCTTTTTTCAAGTTATATCTCCCAAGTGGGATAAATACTTTTCGATTCCGCCAAGTCTGGTTTCGTTTGATTGAGTTATCATCCAAGTTATGATAGTCTATTTTCAAGTTATCTTCCAAGTGAGATAAATACTTTTCGATTCCGCCAAGTCTGGTTTTGTTTGTTTGAGATATCATTCATGTTATGGTAGTCTCTATTTCAAGTTTTATCTCCCAAGTGGGATAAATACTTTTCGATTCTGCCAAGTCAATTTTCGTTTCTTTGAGTTATCATCCAAGTTATGATAGTCTCTTTTCAAGTTTTATCTCCCAAGTGGGATAAATACTTTTCGATTCCGCCAAGTCCGGTTTCGTTTGTTTGAGTTATCATTCAAGTTATGGTAGTCTCTTTTTCAAGTTTTATCTCCCAAGTGGGATAATTACTTTTTGATTTCGCCAATTTTGGTTTTTTTTGTTTGAGTTATCATTCATGTTATGATAGCCTCTTTCTATATTTTATCTCCCAAGTGGGATAAATACTTTTCGATTCCGCCAAGTCCGGTTTCGTCTTTTTGGATTATCATCCAAGTTATGATAGTCTCTTTTCAAGTTTTATCTCCCAAGTTGGATAAATAGTTTTCGATTCCGTCAAGTCCGGTATCAGTTGTTAGAGTTTTCATCCAAGTTATGATAGTCTCTTTTCAAGTTTTATCTCCCAAGTGGGATAAAATATTTTCGATTTCGCCAAGTACGGTTTCGTTTGTTTGAGTTATCATCCAAGTTATGGTAGTCTCTTTCTAGGTTTTATCTCCCAAGTGGTATAAATACTTTTTGATTCCGCCAAGTCCAGTTAAGTTTTTTTGGGTTATCATCCAAATTATGATAGTCTCTTTTCAAATTTTATCTCACAAGTGGGATAACTATTTTTCGATTCCGCCAAGTCCAGTTTCGTTTGTTTGAGTTATCACCCATGTAATGATAGTCTCTTTTCAAGTTATCTCCGAAGTGGGATAAATAATTTTCGATTCTGCAGAGTCCGGTTTCGTTTATTTGAGTTATCATCCAAGTTATGATAGTCTCTTTTCAAGTTTTATCTCCCAAATGGGATAAATACTTTTCGATTCTACCAAGTCTGGTTTCGTTTGTTTGAGTTATCATCCAAGTTATGATAGTCTCTTTTCAAGTTTTATCTCCCAAGTGGGATAAATACTTTTCGATTCCGCCATGTCCAATTTCGTTTGTTTGAGTTATCATCCAAGTTATGATAGTCTCTTTTCAAGTTTTATCTCCCAAGTGGGAAAAATACTTTTCTATTTCGCCAAATACGGTTTCGTTTGTTTGAGTTATAATCCAAGTTATGGTAGTCTCATTTTCAAGTTTTATCTCCCAAGTGGGATATTTAATTTTTGATTTTTCCAATTTCGGTTTCGTTTGTTTGAGTTATCATCCATATTATGATAACCTCTTTCCATGTTTTATCTCCCAAGTGGGATAAATACCTTTCGATTCCTCCAAGTCCGGTTTTGTTTTTTTGGGTTATAATCCAAGTTATGATAGTCTCTTTTCAAGTTTTATCTCCCAAGTGGGATAAATACTTTTTGATTCCGTCATGTCCGGTTTCATTTGTATGAGTTATCACCCAAGGTATGATAGTTTCTTTTCAAGTTATCTCACAAATGGGATAAATAATTTTCGATTCCTCCAAGTCCGGTTTCATTTATTTGAGTTATCATCCAAGTTATGATAGTTTCTTTTCAAGTTTTATCTCCCGAATGGGATAAATACTTTTCGATTCCGCCAAGTCCGGTTTTGTTTGTTTGAGTTATCATCCAAGTTATGATAGTCAATTTTCATGTTTTATCTCCTTAGAGGGATAAATATTTTTCGATTCCGCCAAGTCCGGTTTCATTTGTTTGAGTTATCATCCAAGTTATGAATGTCTTTTTTCAAGTTATATCTCCCAAGTGGGATAAATACTTTTCGATTCCGCCAAGTCTGGTTTCGTTTGATTGAGTTATCATCCAAGTTATGATAGTCTATTTTCAAGTTATCTTCCAAGTGAGATAAATACTTTTCGATTCCGCCAAGTCCGGTTTTGTTTGTTTGAGATATCATTCATGTTATGGTAGTCTATATTTCAAGTTTTATCTCCCAAGTGGGATAAATACTTTTCGATTCTGCCAAGTCAATTTTCGTTTCTTTGAGTTATCATCCAAGTTATGATAGTCTCTTTTCATGTTTTATCTCCCAAGTGGGATAAATACTTTTCGATTCCCCCAAGTCCGATTTCGTTTGTTTGAGTTATCATTCAAGTTATGGTAGTCTCTTTTTCATGTTTTATCTCCCAAGTGGGATAATTACTTTTTGATTTCGCCAATTTTGGTTTTTTTTGTTTGAGTTATCATTCATGTTATGATAGCCTCTTTCTATATTTTATCTCCCAAGTGGGATAAATACATTTCGATTCCGCCAAGTCCGGTTTCGTCTTTTTGGGTTATCATCCAAGTTATGATAGTCTCTTTTCAAGTTTTATCTCCCAAGTTGGATAAATAGTTTTCGATTCCGTCAAGTCTGGTATCAGTTGTTAGAGTTTTCATCCAAGTTATGATAGTCTCTTTTCAAGTTTTATCTCCCAAGTGGGATAAAATATTTTCGATTTCGCCAAGTACGGTTTCGTTTGTTTGAGTTATCATCCAAGTTATGGTAGTCTCTTTCTAGGTTTTATCTCCCAAGTGGTATAAATACTTTTTGATTCCGCCAAGTCCAGTTAAGTTTTTTTGGGTTATCATCAAAATTATGATAGTCTCTTTTCAAATTTTATCTCACAAGTGGGATAACTATTTTTCGATTCCGCCAAGTCCGGTTTCGTTTGTTTTAGTTATCACCCATAGTATGATAGTCTCTTTTCAAGTTATCTCCGAAGTGGGATAAATAATTTTCGATTCTGCAGAGTCCGGTTTCGTTTATTTGAGTTATCATCCAAGTTATGATAGTCTCTTTTCAAGTTTTATCTCCCAAATGGGATAAATACTTTTTGATTCTACCAAGTCTGGTTTCGTTTGTTTGAGTTATCATCCAAGTTATGATAGTCTCTTTTCAAGTTTTATCTCCCAAGTGGGATAAATACTTTTCGATTCCGCCATGTCCAATTTCGTTTGTTTGAGTTATCATCCAAGTTATGATAGTCTCTTTTCAAGTTTTATCTCCCAAGTGGGAAAAATACTTTTCTATTTCGCCAAGTACGGTTTCGTTTGTTTGAGTTATCATCCAAGTTATGGTAGTCTCATTTTCAAGTTTTATCTCCCAAGTGGGATATTTAATTTTTGATTTTTCCAATTTCGGTTTCGTTTGTTTGAGTTATCATCCATATTATGATAACCTCTTTCCATGTTTTATCTCCCAAGTGGGATAAATACCTTTCGATTCCGCCAAGTCCGGTTTTGTTTTTTTGGGTTATCATCCAAGTTATGATAGTCTCTTTTCAAGTTTTATCTCCGAAGTGGGATAAATAATTTTCGATTCTGCCAAGTCCGGTTTCGTTTATTTGAGTTATCATCCAAGTTATGATAGTCTCTTTTCAGGTTTTATCTCCCAAATGGGATAAATACTTTTCGATTCTACCAAGTCTGGTTTCGTTTGTTTGAGTTATCATCCAAGTTATGATAGTCTCTTTTCAAGTTTTATCTCCCAAGTGGGATAAATACTTTTCGATTCCGCCATGTCCAATTTCGTTTGTTTGAGTTATCATCCAAGTTATGATAGTCTCTTTTCAAGTTTTATCTCCCAAGTGGGAAAAATACTTTTCTATTTCGCCAAGTACGGTTTCGTTTGTTTGAGTTATCATCCAAGTTATGGTAGTCTCATTTTCAAGTTTTATCTCCCAAGTGGGATATTTAATTTTTGATTTTTCCAATTTCGGTTTCGTTTGTTTGAGTTATTATCCATATTATGATAACCTCTTTCCATGTTTTATCTCCCAAGTGGGATAAATACCTTTCGATTCCGCCAAGTCCGGTTTTGTTTTTTTGGGTTATCATCCAAGTTATGATAGTCTCTTTTCAAGTTTTATCTCCCAAGTGGGATAAATACTTTTTGATTCCGTCATGTCCGGTTTCATTTGTATGAGTTATCACCCAAGGTATGATAGTTTCTTTTCAAGTTATCTCACAAATGGGATAAATAATTTTTGATTCCTCCAAGTCCGGTTTCATTTATTTGAGTTATCATCCAAGTTATGATAGTCTCTTTTCAAGTTTTATCTCCCGAATGGGATAAATACTTTTCGATTCCGCCAAGTCCGGTTTCGTTTGTTTGAGTTATCATCCAAGTTATGATAGTCAATTTTCATGTTTTATCTCCTTTGAGGGATAAATATTTTTCGATTCCGCCAAGTCCGGTTTCATTTGTTTGAGTTATCATCCAAGTTATGAAAGTCTTTTTTCAAGTTATATCTCCCAAGTGGGATAAATACTTTTCGATTCCGCCAAGTCTGGTTTCGTTTGATTGAGTTATCATCCAAGTTATGATAGTCTATTTTCAAGTTATCTTCCAAGTGAGATAAATACTTTTCGATTCCGCCAAGTCCGGTTTTGTTTGTTTGAGATATCATTCATGTTATGGTAGTCTTTATTTCAAGTTTTATCTCCCAAGTGGGATAAATACTTTTCGATTCTGCCAAGTCAATTTTTGTTTCTTTGAGTTATCATCCAAGTTATGATAGTCTCTTTTCAAGTTTTATCTCCCAAGTGGGATAAATACTTTTCGATTCCGCCAAGTCCGGTTTCGTTTGTTTGAGTTATCATTCAAGTTATGGTAGTCTCTTTTTCAAGTTTTATCTCCCAAGTGGGATAATTACTTTTTGATTTCGCCAATTTTGGTTTTTTTTGTTTGAGTTATCATTCATGTTATGATAGCCTCTTTCTATATTTTATCTCCCAAGTGGGATAAATACTTTTCGATTCCGCCAAGTCCGGTTACGTCTTTTTGGGTTATCATCCAAGTTATGATAGTCTCTTTTCAAGTTTTATCTCCCAAGTTGGATAAATAGTTTTCGATTCCGTCAAGTCCGGTATCAGTTGTTAGAGTTTTCATCCAAGTTATGATAGTCTCTTTTCAAGTTTTATCTCCCAAGTGGGATAAAATATTTTCGATTTCGCCAAGTACGGTTTCGTTTGTTTGAGTTATCATCCAAGTTATGGTAGTCTCTTTCTAGGTTTTATCTCCCAAGTGGTATAAATACTTTTTGATTCCGCCAAGTCCAGTTAAGTTTTTTTGGGTTATCATCAAAATTATGATAGTCTCTTTTCAAATTTTATCTCACAAGTGGGATAACTATTTTTCGATTCCGCCAAGTCCGGTTTCGTTTGTTTTAGTTATCACCCATAGTATGATAGTCTCTTTTCAAGTTATCTCCGAAGTGGGATAAATAATTTTCGATTCTGCAGAGTCCGGTTTCGTTTATTTGAGTTATCATCCAAGTTATGATAGTCTCTTTTCAAGTTTTATCTCCCAAATGGGATAAATACTTTTTGATTCTACCAAGTCTGGTTTCGTTTGTTTGAGTTATCATCCAAGTTATGATAGTCTCTTTTCAAGTTTTATCTCCCAAGTGGGATAAATACTTTTCGATTCCGCCATGTCCAATTTCGTTTGTTTGAGTTATCATCCAAGTTATGATAGTCTCTTTTCAAGTTTTATCTCCCAAGTGGGAAAAATACTTTTCTATTTCGCCAAGTACGGTTTCGTTTGTTTGAGTTATCATCCAAGTTATGGTAGTCTCATTTTCAAGTTTTATCTCCCAAGTGGGATATTTAATTTTTGATTTTTCCAATTTCGGTTTCGTTTGTTTGAGTTATCATCCATATTATGATAACCTCTTTCCATGTTTTATCTCCCAAGTGGGATAAATACCTTTCGATTCCGCCAAGTCCGGTTTTGTTTTTTTGGGTTATCATCCAAGTTATGATAGTCTCTTTTCAAGTTTTATCTCCGAAGTGGGATAAATAATTTTCGATTCTGCCAAGTCCGGTTTCGTTTATTTGAGTTATCATCCAAGTTATGATAGTCTCTTTTCAGGTTTTATCTCCCAAATGGGATAAATACTTTTCGATTCTACCAAGTCTGGTTTCGTTTGTTTGAGTTATCATCCAAGTTATGATAGTCTCTTTTCAAGTTTTATCTCCCAAGTGGGATAAATACTTTTCGATTCCGCCATGTCCAATTTCGTTTGTTTGAGTTATCATCCAAGTTATGATAGTCTCTTTTCAAGTTTTATCTCCCAAGTGGGAAAAATACTTTTCTATTTCGCCAAGTACGGTTTCGTTTGTTTGAGTTATCATCCAAGTTATGGTAGTCTCATTTTCAAGTTTTATCTCCCAAGTGGGATATTTAATTTTTGATTTTTCCAATTTCGGTTTCGTTTGTTTGAGTTATCATCCATATTATGATAACCTCTTTCCATGTTTTATCTCCCAAGTGGGATAAATACCTTTCGATTCCGCCAAGTCCGGTTTTGTTTTTTTGGGTTATCATCCAAGTTATGATAGTCTCTTTTCAAGTTTTATCTCCCAAGTGGGATAAATACTTTTTGATTCCGTCATGTCCGGTTTCATTTGTATGAGTTATCACCCAAGGTATGATAGTTTCTTTTCAAGTTATCTCACAAATGGGATAAATAATTTTTGATTCCTCCAAGTCCGGTTTCATTTATTTGAGTTATCATCCAAGTTATGATAGTCTCTTTTCAAGTTTTATCTCCCGAATGGGATAAATACTTTTCGATTCCGCCAAGTCCGGTTTCGTTTGTTTGAGTTATCATCCAAGTTATGATAGTCAATTTTCATGTTTTATCTCCTTTGAGGGATAAATATTTTTCGATTCCGCCAAGTCCGGTTTCATTTGTTTGAGTTATCATCCAAGTTATGAAAGTCTTTTTTCAAGTTATATCTCCCAAGTGGGATAAATACTTTTCGATTCCGCCAAGTCTGGTTTCGTTTGATTGAGTTATCATCCAAGTTATGATAGTCTATTTTCAAGTTATCTTCCAAGTGAGATAAATACTTTTCGATTCCGCCAAGTCCGGTTTTGTTTGTTTGAGATATCATTCATGTTATGGTAGTCTTTATTTCAAGTTTTATCTCCCAAGTGGGATAAATACTTTTCGATTCTGCCAAGTCAATTTTTGTTTCTTTGAGTTATCATCCAAGTTATGATAGTCTCTTTTCAAGTTTTATCTCCCAAGTGGGATAAATACTTTTCGATTCCGCCAAGTCCGGTTTCGTTTGTTTGAGTTATCATTCAAGTTATGGTAGTCTCTTTTTCATGTTTTATCTCCCAAGTGGGATAATTACTTTTTGATTTCGCCAATTTTGGTTTTTTTTGTTTGAGTTATCATTCATGTTATGATAGCCTCTTTCTATATTTTATCTCCCAAGTGGGATAAATACTTTTCGATTCCGCCAAGTCCGGTTTCGTCTTTTTGGATTATCATCCAAGTTATGATAGTCTCTTTTCAAGTTTTATCTCCCAAGTTGGATAAATAGTTTTCGATTCCGTCAAGTCCGGTATCAGTTGTTAGAGTTTTCATCCAAGTTATGATAGTCTCTTTTCAAGTTTTATCTCCCAAGTGGGATAAAATATTTTCGATTTCGCCAATTACGGTTTCGTTTGTTTGAGTTATCATCCAAGTTATGGTAGTCTCTTTCTAGGTTTTATCTCCCAAGTGGTATAAATACTTTTTGATTCCGCCAAGTCCAGTTAAGTTTTTTTGGGTTATCATCCAAATTATGATAGTCTCTTTTCAAATTTTATCTCACAAGTGGGATAACTATTTTTCGATTCCGCCAAGTCCAGTTTCGTTTGTTTGAGTTATCACCCATAGTATGATAGTCTCTTTTCAAGTTATCTCCGAAGTGGGATAAATAATTTTCGATTCTGCAGAGTCCGGTTTCGTTTATTAGAGTTATCATCCAAGTTATGATAGTCTCTTTTCATGTTTTATCTCCCAAATGGGATAAATACTTTTCGATTCTACCAAGTCTGGTTTCGTTTGTTTGAGTTATCATCCAAGTTATGATAGTCTCTTTTCAAGTTTTATCTCCCAAGTGGGATAAATACTTTTCGATTCCGCCATGTCCAATTTCGTTTGTTTGAGTTATCATCCAAGTTATGATAGTCTCTTTTCAAGTTTTATCTCCCAAGTGGGAAAAATACTTTTCTATTTCGCCAAATACGGTTTCGTTTGTTTGAGTTATAATCCAAGTTATGGTAGTCTCATTTTCAAGTTTTATCTCCCAAGTGGGATATTTAATTTTTGATTTTTCCAATTTCGGTTTCGTTTGTTTGAGTTATCATCCATATTATGATAACCTCTTTCCATGTTTTATCTCCCAAGTGGGATAAATACCTTTCGATTCCGCCAAGTCCGATTTTGTTTTTTTGGGTTATCATCCAAGTTATGATAGTCTCTTTTCAAGTTTTATCTCCCAAGTGGGATAAATACTTTTTGATTCCGTCATGTCCGGTTTCATTTGTATGAGTTATCACCCAAGGTATGATAGTTTCTTTTCAAGTTATCTCACAAATGGAATAAATAATTTTTTATTCCTCCAAGTCCGGTTTCATTTATTTGAGTTATCATCCAAGTTATGATAGTTTCTTTTCAAGTTTTATCTCCCGAATGGGATAAATACTTTTCGATTCCGCCAAGTCCGGTTTTGTTTGTTTGAGTTATCATCCAAGTTATGATAGTCAATTTTCATGTTTTATCTCCTTAGAGGGATAAATATTTTTCGATTCCGCCAAGTCCGGTTTCATTTGTTTGAGTTATCATCCAAGTTATGAATGTCTTTTTTCAAGTTATATCTCCCAAGTGGGATAAATACTTTTCGATTCCGCCAAGTCTGGTTTCGTTTGATTGAGTTATCATCCAAGTTATGATAGTCTATTTTCAAGTTATCTTCCAAGTGAGATAAATACTTTTCGATTCCGCCAAGTCCGGTTTTGTTTGTTTGAGATATCATTCATGTTATGGTAGTCTCTATTTCAAGTTTTATCTCCCAAGTGGGATAAATACTTTTCGATTCTGCCAAGTCAATTTTCGTTTCTTTGAGTTATCATCCAAGTTATGATAGTCTCTTTTCATGTTTTATCTCCCAAGTGGGATAAATACTTTTCGATTCCCCCAAGTCCGGTTTCGTTTGTTTGAGTTATCATTCAAGTTATGGTAGTCTCTTTTTCATGTTTTATCTCCCAAGTGGGATAATTACTTTTTGATTTCGCCAATTTTGGTTTTTTTTGTTTGAGTTATCATTCATGTTATGATAGCCTCTTTCTATATTTTATCTCCCAAGTGGGATAAATACATTTCGATTCCGCCAAGTCCGGTTTCGTCTTTTTGGGTTATCATCCAAGTTATGATAGTCTCTTTTCAAGTTTTATCTCCCAAGTTGGATAAATAGTTTTCGATTCCGTCAAGTCTGGTATCAGTTGTTAGAGTTTTCATCCAAGTTATGATAGTCTCTTTTCAAGTTTTATCTCCCAAGTGGGATAAAATATTTTCGATTTCGCCAAGTACGGTTTCGTTTGTTTGAGTTATCATCCAAGTTATGGTAGTCTCTTTCTAGGTTTTATCTCCCAAGTGGTATAAATACTTTTTGATTCCGCCAAGTCCAGTTAAGTTTTTTTGGGTTATCATCAAAATTATGATAGTCTCTTTTCAAATTTTATCTCACAAGTGGGATAACTATTTTTCGATTCCGCCAAGTCCGGTTTCGTTTGTTTTAGTTATCACCCATAGTATGATAGTCTCTTTTCAAGTTATCTCCGAAGTGGGATAAATAATTTTCGATTCTGCAGAGTCCGGTTTCGTTTATTTGAGTTATCATCCAAGTTATGATAGTCTCTTTTCAAGTTTTATCTCCCAAATGGGATAAATACTTTTCGATTCTACCAAGTCTGGTTTCGTTTGTTTGAGTTATCATCCAAGTTATGATAGTCTCTTTTCAAGTTTTATCTCCCAAGTGGGATAAATACTTTTCGATTCCGCCATGTCCAATTTCGTTTGTTTGAGTTATCATCCAAGTTATGATAGTCTCTTTTCAAGTTTTATCTCCCAAGTGGGGAAAATACTTTTCTATTTCGCCAAGTACGGTTTCGTTTGTTTGAGTTATCATCCAAGTTATGGTAGTCTCATTTTCAAGTTTTATCTCCCAAGTGGGATATTTAATTTTTGATTTTTCCAATTTCGGTTTCGTTTGTTTGAGTTATCATCCATATTATGATAACCTCTTTCCATGTTTTATCTCCCAAGTGGGATAAATACCTTTCGATTCCGCCAAGTCCGGTTTTGTTTTTTTGGGTTATCATCCAAGTTATGATAGTCTCTTTTCAAGTTTTATCTCCGAAGTGGGATAAATAATTTTCGATTCTGCCAAGTCCGGTTTCGTTTATTTGAGTTATCATCCAAGTTATGATAGTCTCTTTTCAGGTTTTATCTCCCAAATGGGATAAATACTTTTCGATTCTACCAAGTCTGGTTTCGTTTGTTTGAGTTATCATCCAAGTTATGATAGTCTCTTTTCAAGTTTTATCTCCCAAGTGGGATAAATACTTTTCGATTCCGCCATGTCCAATTTCGTTTGTTTGAGTTATCATCCAAGTTATGATAGTCTCTTTTCAAGTTTTATCTCCCAAGTGGGAAAAATACTTTTCTATTTCGCCAAGTACGGTTTCGTTTGTTTGAGTTATCATCCAAGTTATGGTAGTCTCATTTTCAAGTTTTATCTCCCAAGTGGGATATTTAATTTTTGATTTTTCCAATTTCGGTTTCGTTTGTTTGAGTTATCATCCATATTATGATAACCTCTTTCCATGTTTTATCTCCCAAGTGGGATAAATACCTTTCGATTCCGCCAAGTCCGGTTTTGTTTTTTTGGGTTATCATCCAAGTTATGATAGTCTCTTTTCAAGTTTTATCTCCCAAGTGGGATAAATACTTTTTGATTCCGTCATGTCCGGTTTCATTTGTATGAGTTATCACCCAAGGTATGATAGTTTCTTTTCAAGTTATCTCACAAATGGGATAAATAATTTTTGATTCCTCCAAGTCCGGTTTCATTTATTTGAGTTATCATCCAAGTTATGATAGTCTCTTTTCAAGTTTTATCTCCCGAATGGGATAAATACTTTTCGATTCCGCCAAGTCCGGTTTCGTTTGTTTGAGTTATCATCCAAGTTATGATAGTCAATTTTCATGTTTTATCTCCTTTGAGGGATAAATATTTTTCGATTCCGCCAAGTCCGGTTTCATTTGTTTGAGTTATCATCCAAGTTATGAAAGTCTTTTTTCAAGTTATATCTCCCAAGTGGGATAAATACTTTTCGATTCCGCCAAGTCTGGTTTCGTTTGATTGAGTTATCATCCAAGTTATGATAGTCTATTTTCAAGTTATCTTCCAAGTGAGATAAATACTTTTCGATTCCGCCAAGTCCGGTTTTGTTTGTTTGAGATATCATTCATGTTATGGTAGTCTTTATTTCAAGTTTTATCTCCCAAGTGGGATAAATACTTTTCGATTCTGCCAAGTCAATTTTTGTTTCTTTGAGTTATCATCCAAGTTATGATAGTCTCTTTTCAAGTTTTATCTCCCAAGTGGGATAAATACTTTTCGATTCCGCCAAGTCCGGTTTCGTTTGTTTGAGTTATCATTCAAGTTATGGTAGTCTCTTTTTCAAGTTTTATCTCCCAAGTGGGATAATTACTTTTTGATTTCGCCAATTTTGGTTTTTTTTGTTTGAGTTATCATTCATGTTATGATAGCCTCTTTCTATATTTTATCTCCCAAGTGGGATAAATACTTTTCGATTCCGCCAAGTCCGGTTTCGTCTTTTTGGATTATCATCCAAGTTATGATAGTCTCTTTTCAAGTTTTATCTCCCAAGTTGGATAAATAGTTTTCGATTCCGTCAAGTCCGGTATCAGTTGTTAGAGTTTTCATCCAAGTTATGATAGTCTCTTTTCAAGTTTTATCTCCCAAGTGGGATAAAATATTTTCGATTTCGCCAATTACGGTTTCGTTTGTTTGAGTTATCATCCAAGTTATGGTAGTCTCTTTCTAGGTTTTATCTCCCAAGTGGTATAAATACTTTTTGATTCCGCCAAGTCCAGTTAAGTTTTTTTGGGTTATCATCCAAATTATGATAGTCTCTTTTCAAATTTTATCTCACAAGTGGGATAACTATTTTTCGATTCCGCCAAGTCCAGTTTCGTTTGTTTGAGTTATCACCCATAGTATGATAGTCTCTTTTCAAGTTATCTCCGAAGTGGGATAAATAATTTTCGATTCTGCAGAGTCCGGTTTCGTTTATTAGAGTTATCATCCAAGTTATGATAGTCTCTTTTCATGTTTTATCTCCCAAATGGGATAAATACTTTTCGATTCTACCAAGTCTGGTTTCGTTTGTTTGAGTTATCATCCAAGTTATGATAGTCTCTTTTCAAGTTTTATCTCCCAAGTGGGATAAATACTTTTCGATTCCGCCATGTCCAATTTCGTTTGTTTGAGTTATCATCCAAGTTATGATAGTCTCTTTTCAAGTTTTATCTCCCAAGTGGGAAAAATACTTTTCTATTTCGCCAAATACGGTTTCGTTTGTTTGAGTTATAATCCAAGTTATGGTAGTCTCATTTTCAAGTTTTATCTCCCAAGTGGGATATTTAATTTTTGATTTTTCCAATTTCGGTTTCGTTTGTTTGAGTTATCATCCATATTATGATAACCTCTTTCCATGTTTTATCTCCCAAGTGGGATAAATACCTTTCGATTCCGCCAAGTCCGATTTTGTTTTTTTGGGTTATCATCCAAGTTATGATAGTCTCTTTTCAAGTTTTATCTCCCAAGTGGGATAAATACTTTTTGATTCCGTCATGTCCGGTTTCATTTGTATGAGTTATCACCCAAGGTATGATAGTTTCTTTTCAAGTTATCTCACAAATGGAATAAATAATTTTTTATTCCTCCAAGTCCGGTTTCATTTATTTGAGTTATCATCCAAGTTATGATAGTTTCTTTTCAAGTTTTATCTCCCGAATGGGATAAATACTTTTCGATTCCGCCAAGTCCGGTTTTGTTTGTTTGAGTTATCATCCAAGTTATGATAGTCAATTTTCATGTTTTATCTCCCAAGTGGGATAAATACTTTTCGATTCCGCCAAGTCCGGTTTCGTTTGTTTGAGTTATCATTCAAGTTATGGTAGTCTCTTTTTCAAGTTTTATCTCCCAAGTGGGATAATTACTTTTTGATTTCGCCAATTTTGGTTTTTTTTGTTTGAGTTATCATTCATGTTATGATAGCCTCTTTCTATATTTTATCTCCCAAGTGGGATAAATACTTTTCGATTCCGCCAAGTCCGGTTTCGTCTTTTTGGATTATCATCCAAGTTATGATAGTCTCTTTTCAAGTTTTATCTCCCAAGTTGGATAAATAGTTTTCGATTCCGTCAAGTCCGGTATCAGTTGTTAGAGTTTTCATCCAAGTTATGATAGTCTCTTTTCAAGTTTTATCTCCCAAGTGGGATAAAATATTTTCGATTTCGCCAATTACGGTTTCGTTTGTTTGAGTTATCATCCAAGTTATGGTAGTCTCTTTCTAGGTTTTATCTCCCAAGTGGTATAAATACTTTTTGATTCCGCCAAGTCCAGTTAAGTTTTTTTGGGTTATCATCCAAATTATGATAGTCTCTTTTCAAATTTTATCTCACAAGTGGGATAACTATTTTTCGATTCCGCCAAGTCCAGTTTCGTTTGTTTGAGTTATCACCCATAGTATGATAGTCTCTTTTCAAGTTATCTCCGAAGTGGGATAAATAATTTTCGATTCTGCAGAGTCCGGTTTCGTTTATTAGAGTTATCATCCAAGTTATGATAGTCTCTTTTCATGTTTTATCTCCCAAATGGGATAAATACTTTTCGATTCTACCAAGTCTGGTTTCGTTTGTTTGAGTTATCATCCAAGTTATGATAGTCTCTTTTCAAGTTTTATCTCCCAAGTGGGATAAATACTTTTCGATTCCGCCATGTCCAATTTCGTTTGTTTGAGTTATCATCCAAGTTATGATAGTCTCTTTTCAAGTTTTATCTCCCAAGTGGGAAAAATACTTTTCTATTTCGCCAAATACGGTTTCGTTTGTTTGAGTTATAATCCAAGTTATGGTAGTCTCATTTTCAAGTTTTATCTCCCAAGTGGGATATTTAATTTTTGATTTTTCCAATTTCGGTTTCGTTTGTTTGAGTTATCATCCATATTATGATAACCTCTTTCCATGTTTTATCTCCCAAGTGGGATAAATACCTTTCGATTCCGCCAAGTCCGATTTTGTTTTTTTGGGTTATCATCCAAGTTATGATAGTCTCTTTTCAAGTTTTATCTCCCAAGTGGGATAAATACTTTTTGATTCCGTCATGTCCGGTTTCATTTGTATGAGTTATCACCCAAGGTATGATAGTTTCTTTTCAAGTTATCTCACAAATGGAATAAATAATTTTTTATTCCTCCAAGTCCGGTTTCATTTATTTGAGTTATCATCCAAGTTATGATAGTTTCTTTTCAAGTTTTATCTCCCGAATGGGATAAATACTTTTCGATTCCGCCAAGTCCGGTTTTGTTTGTTTGAGTTATCATCCAAGTTATGATAGTCAATTTTCATGTTTTATCTCCTTAGAGGGATAAATATTTTTCGATTCCGCCAAGTCCGGTTTCATTTGTTTGAGTTATCATCCAAGTTATGAATGTCTTTTTTCAAGTTATATCTCCCAAGTGGGATAAATACTTTTCGATTCCGCCAAGTCTGGTTTCGTTTGATTGAGTTATCATCCAAGTTATGATAGTCTATTTTCAAGTTATCTTCCAAGTGAGATAAATACTTTTCGATTCCGCCAAGTCCGGTTTTGTTTGTTTGAGATATCATTCATGTTATGGTAGTCTCTATTTCAAGTTTTATCTCCCAAGTGGGATAAATACTTTTCGATTCTGCCAAGTCAATTTTCGTTTCTTTGAGTTATCATCCAAGTTATGATAGTCTCTTTTCATGTTTTATCTCCCAAGTGGGATAAATACTTTTCGATTCCCCCAAGTCCGGTTTCGTTTGTTTGAGTTATCATTCAAGTTATGGTAGTCTCTTTTTCATGTTTTATCTCCCAAGTGGGATAATTACTTTTTGATTTCGCCAATTTTGGTTTTTTTTGTTTGAGTTATCATTCATGTTATGATAGCCTCTTTCTATATTTTATCTCCCAAGTGGGATAAATACATTTCGATTCCGCCAAGTCCGGTTTCGTCTTTTTGGGTTATCATCCAAGTTATGATAGTCTCTTTTCAAGTTTTATCTCCCAAGTTGGATAAATAGTTTTCGATTCCGTCAAGTCTGGTATCAGTTGTTAGAGTTTTCATCCAAGTTATGATAGTCTCTTTTCAAGTTTTATCTCCCAAGTGGGATAAAATATTTTCGATTTCGCCAAGTACGGTTTCGTTTGTTTGAGTTATCATCCAAGTTATGGTAGTCTCTTTCTAGGTTTTATCTCCCAAGTGGTATAAATACTTTTTGATTCCGCCAAGTCCAGTTAAGTTTTTTTGGGTTATCATCAAAATTATGATAGTCTCTTTTCAAATTTTATCTCACAAGTGGGATAACTATTTTTCGATTCCGCCAAGTCCGGTTTCGTTTGTTTTAGTTATCACCCATAGTATGATAGTCTCTTTTCAAGTTATCTCCGAAGTGGGATAAATAATTTTCGATTCTGCAGAGTCCGGTTTCGTTTATTTGAGTTATCATCCAAGTTATGATAGTCTCTTTTCAAGTTTTATCTCCCAAATGGGATAAATACTTTTCGATTCTACCAAGTCTGGTTTCGTTTGTTTGAGTTATCATCCAAGTTATGATAGTCTCTTTTCAAGTTTTATCTCCCAAGTGGGATAAATACTTTTCGATTCCGCCATGTCCAATTTCGTTTGTTTGAGTTATCATCCAAGTTATGATAGTCTCTTTTCAAGTTTTATCTCCCAAGTGGGGAAAATACTTTTCTATTTCGCCAAGTACGGTTTCGTTTGTTTGAGTTATCATCCAAGTTATGGTAGTCTCATTTTCAAGTTTTATCTCCCAAGTGGGATATTTAATTTTTGATTTTTCCAATTTCGGTTTCGTTTGTTTGAGTTATCATCCATATTATGATAACCTCTTTCCATGTTTTATCTCCCAAGTGGGATAAATACCTTTCGATTCCGCCAAGTCCGGTTTTGTTTTTTTGGGTTATCATCCAAGTTATGATAGTCTCTTTTCAAGTTTTATCTCCCAAGTGGGATAAATCATTTTCGATTCTGCCAAGTCCGGTTTCGTTTATTTGAGTTATCATCCAAGTTATGATAGTCTCTTTTCAAGTTTTATCTCCCAAATGGGATAAATACTTTTCGATTCTACCAAGTACGGTTTCGTTTGTTTGAGTTATCATCCAAGTTATTATAGTCTCTTTTCAAGTATTATCTCCCGAATGGGATAAATACTTTTCGATTCTACCAAGTCTGGTTTCGTTTGTTTGAGTTATCATCCAAGTTATGATAATCAATTTTCATGTTTTATCTCCTTAGAGGGATAAATATTTTTTGATTCCGCCAAGTCCGGTTTCATTTGTTTGAGTTATCATCCAAGTTATGAAAGTTTTTTTTCAAGTTATATCTCCCAAGTGGGATAAATACTTTTCGATTCCGCCAAGTCTGGTTTCGTTTGATTGAGTTATCATCCAAGTTATGATAGTCTATTTTCAAGTTATCTTCCAAGTGAGATAAATACTTTTCGATTCCGCCAAGTCCGGTTTTGTTTGTTTGAGATATCATTCATGTTATGGTAGTCTCTTTTTCAAGTTTTATCTCCCAAGTGGGATAAATACTTTTCGATTCAGCCAAGTCAAGTTTCGTTTGTTTGAGTTATCATCCAAGTTATGATAGTCTCTTTTCATGTTTTATCTCCCAAGTGGGATAAATACTTTTCGATTCCGCCAAGTCCTGTTTCGTTTGTTTGAGTTATCGTTCAAGTTATGGTAGTCTCTTTTTCAAGTTTTATCTCCCAAGTGGGATAATTACTTTTTGATTTCGCCAATTTTGGTTTTTTTTGTTTGAGTTATCATTCATGTTATGATAGCCTCTTTCTATATTTTATCTCCCAAGTGGGATAAATACATTTCGATTCCGCCAAGTCCGGTTTCGTCTTGTTGGGTTATCATCCAAGTTATGATAGTCTCTTTTCAAGTTTTATCTCCCAAGTTGGATAAATAGTTTTCGATTCCGTCAAGTCCGGTATCAGTTGTTAGAGTTTTCATCCAAGTTATGATAGTTTCTTTTCAAGTTTTATCTCCAAAGTGGGATAAAATATTTTCGATTTCGCCAAGTACGGTTTCGTTTGTTTGAGTTATCATCCAAGTTATGGTATTCTCTTTCTAGGTTTTATCTCCCAAGTGGTATAAATACTTTTTGATTCCGCCAAGTCCAGTTAAGTTTTTTTGGGTTATAATCCAAATTATGATAGTCTCTTTTCAAATTTTATCTCACAAGTGGGATAACTATTTTTCGATTCCGCCAAGTTCGGTTTCGTTTGTTTGAGTTATCACCCATAGTATGATAGTCACTTTTCAAGTTATCTCCGAAGTGGGATAAATAATTTTCGATTCTGCCAAGTCCGGTTTCGTTTATTTGAGTTATCATCCAAGTTATGATAGTCTCTTTTCAAGTTTTATCTCCCAAATGGGATAAATACTTTTCAATTCTACCATGTCTGGTTTCGTTTGTTTGAGTTATCATCCAAGTTATGATAGTCTCTTTTCAAGTTTTATCTCCCAAGTGGGATAAATACTTTTCGATTCCGCCATGTCCAATTTCGTTTGTTTGAGTTATCATCCAAGTTATGATAGTCTCTTTTCAAGTTTTATCTCCCAAGTGGGAAAAATACTTTTCTATTTCGCCTAGTACGGTTTCGTTTGTTTGAGTTATCATCCAAGTTATGGTAGTCTCATTTTCAAGTTTTATCTCCCAAGTGGGATATTTAATTTTTGATTTTTCCAATTTCGGTTTCGTTTGTTTGAGTTATCATCCATATTATGATAACCTATTTCCATGTTTTATCTCCCAAGTAGGATAAATACCTTTCGATTCCGCCAAGTCCGGTTTTGTTTTTTTGGGTTATCATCCAAGTTATGATAGTCTCTTTTCAAGTTTTATCTCCCAAGTGGGATAAATACTTTTTGATTCCGTCATGTTCGGTTTCATTTGTATGAGTTATCACCCAAGGTATGATAGTTTCTTTTCAAGTTATCTCACAAATGGGATAAATAATTTTCGATTCCTCCAAGTCCGGTTTCATTTATTTGAGTTATCATCCAAGTTATGATAGTCTCTTTTCAAGTATTATCTCCCGAATGAGATAAATACTTTTTGATTCCGCCATGTCCGGTTTCGTTTGTTTGATTTATCATCCAAGTTATGGTAGTCTCTTTTTCTAGTTTTATCTCCCAAGTGGGATAAATACTTTTCGATTCCGCCAAGTCCGGTTTCGTTTGTTTGAGTTATCATCCAAGGTATGATAGTCAATTTTCATGTTTTATCTCCTTAGAGGGATAAATATTTTTCGATTCTGCCAAGTCCGGTTTCATTTGTTTGAGTTATCATCCAAGTTATGAAAGTCTTTTTTCAAGTTATATCTCCCAAGTGGGATAAATACTTTTCGATTCCGCCAAGTATGGTTTCGTTTGATTGAGTTATCATCCAAGTTATGATAGTCTATTTTCAAGTTATCTTCCAAGTGGGATAAATACTTTTCGATTTCGCCAAGTCCGGTTTTGTTTGTTTGAGTTATCATCCATGTTATGGTAGTCTCTTTTTCAAGTTTTATCTCCCAAGTGGGATAAATACTTTTCGATTCCGCCAAGTCAAGTTTCGTTTGTTTGAGTTATCATCCAAGTTATGATAGTCTCTTTTCATGTTTTATCTCCCAAGTGGGATAAATACTTTTCGATTCCGCCAAGTCCGGTTTCGTTTGTTTGAGTTATCATTCAAGTTATGGTAGTCTCTTTTTCAAGTTTTATCTCCCACGTGGGATAATTACTTTTTGATTTCGCCAATTTTGGTTTTTTTTGTTTGAGTTATCATTCATGTTATGATAGCCTCTTTCTATATTTTATCTCCCAAGTGGGATAAATACTTTTCGATTCAGCCAAGTCTGGTTTCGTCTTTTTGGGTTATCATCCAAGTTATGATAGTCTCTTTTCAAGTTTTATCTCCCAAGTTGGATAAATAGTTTTCGATTCCGTCAAGTCCGGGTTCAGTTGTTAGAGTTATCATCCAAGTTATGATAGTCTCTTTTCAAGTTTTATCTCCCAAGTGGGATAAAAAATTTTCGATTTCGCCAAGTACGGTTTCGTTTGTTTGAGTTATCATCCAAGTTTTGGTAGTCTATTTCTAGGTTTTATCTCCCAAGTGGTATAAATACTTTTTGATTCCGCCAAGTCCAGTTTCGTTTTTTTGGGTTATCATCCAATTTATGATAGTCTCTTTTCAAATTTTATCTCACAAGTGGGATAACTATTTTTCGATTCCGCCACGTCCGGTTTCGTTTGTTTGAGTTATCACCTAACGTATGATAATCTCTTTTCAAGTTATCTTTGAAGTGGGATAAATAATTTTCGATTCTGCCAAGTCCGGTTTCGTTTGTTTGAGTTATCATCCAAGTTATGATAGTCTCTTTTCAAGTTTTATCTCCCAAGTGGGAAAAATACTTTTCTATTTCGCCAAGTACGGTATCGTTTGTTTGAGTTATCATCCAAGTTATGGTAGTCTCATTTTCAAGTTTTATCTCCCAAGTGGGATATTTACTTTTTGATTTTTCCAATTTCGGTTTCGTTTGTTTGAGTTATCATTCATATTATGATAACCTCTTTCCATGTTTTATCTCCCAAGTGGGATAAATACCTTTCGATTCCGCCAAGTCCGGTTTTGTTTTTTTGGGTTATCATCAAAGTTATGATAGTCTCTTTTCAAGTTTTATCTCCCAAGTGGGATAAATACTTTTTGATTCCGTCATGTCCGGTTTCTTTTGTATGAGTTATCACCCAAGGTATGATAGTTTCTTTTCAAGTTATCTCGCAAATGGGATAAATAATTTTCGATTCCTCCAAGTTCGGTTTCGTTTATTTGAGTTATCATCCAAGTTATGATAGTCTCTTTTCAAGTTTTATCACCCGAATGGGATAAATACTTTTCGATTCCGCCAAGTCCGGTTTCGTTTGTTTGAGTTATCATCCATGTTATGGTAGTCAATTTTCATGTTTTATCTCCGTAGAGGGATAAATATTTTTCAATTCCGCCAAGTCCGGTTTCATTTGTTTGAGTTATCATCCAAGTTATGATAGTCTCTTTTCAAGTTTTATCTCCCAAGTGGGATAAATACTTTTCGATTCCGCCAAGTATGGTTTCATTTGTTTGAGTTATCATCCAAGTTATGATAGTTTATTTTCAAGTTATCTTCCAAGTGGGATAAATACTTTTCGATTCCACAAAGTCCGGTTTTGTTTGTTTGAGTTATCATTCATGATATGGTAGTCTCTTTTTCAAGTTTTATCTCCTAAATGGGATAAATACTTTTCGATTCTACCAAGTCTGGTTTCGTTTGTTTGAGTTATCATCCAAGTTATGATAGTCTCTTTTCATGTTTTATCTCCCAAGTGGGATAAATACTTTTCGATTCCGCCATGTCCAGTTTCGTTTGTTTGAGTTATCATCCAAGTTATGATAGTCTCTTTTCAAGTTTTATCTCCCAAGTGGGAAAAATACTTTTCTATTTCGCCAAGTACGGTATCGTTTGTTTGAGTTATCATCCAAGTTATGGTAGTCTCATTTTCAAGTTTTATCTCCCAAGTGGGATATTTACTTTTTGATTTTTCCAATTTCGGTTTCGTTTGTTTGAGTTATCATCCATATTATGATAACCTTTTTCCATGTTTTATCTCTCAAGTGGGATAAATACCTTTCGATTCCGCCATGTCCGGTTTTGTTTTTTTGGTTTATCATCCAAGTTATGATAGTCTCTTTTCAAGTTTTATCTCCCAAGTGGGATAAATACTTTTTGATTCTGTCATGTCCGGTTTCGTTTGTATGAGCTATCACCCAAGGTATGATAGTTTCTTTTCAAGTTATTTCGCAAATGGGATAAATAATTTTCGATTCCTCCAAGTCCGGTTTCGTTTATTTGAGTTATCATCCAAGTTATCATAGTCTCTTTTCAAGTTTTATCACCCGAATGGGATAAATACTTTTCGATTCCGCCAAGTCCGGTTTCGTTTGTTTGAGTTATCATCCAAGTTATGATAGTCTCTTTTCAAGTTTTATCTCCCAAGTGGGAAAAATACTTTTCTATTTCGCCAAGTACGGTATCGTTTGTTTGAGTTATCATCCAAGTTATGGTAGTCTCATTTTCAAGTTTTATCTCCCAAGTGGGATATTTACTTTTTGATTTTTCCAATTTCGGTTTCGTTTGTTTGAGTTATCATCCATATTATGATAACCTTTTTCCATGTTTTATCTATCAAGTGGGATAAATACCTTTCGATTCCTCCATGTCCGGTTTTGTTTTTTTGGTTTATCATCCAAGTTATGATAGTCTCTTTTCAAGTTTTATCTCCCAAGTGGGATAAATACTTTTTGATTCTGTCATGTCCGGTTTCGTTTGTATGAGCTATCACCCAAGGTATGATAGTTTCTTTTCAAGTTATTTCGCAAATGGGATAAATAATTTTCGATTCCTCCAAGTCCGGTTTCGTTTATTTGAGTTATCATCCAAGTTATGATAGTCTCTTTTCAAGTTTTATCACCCGAATGGGATAAATACTTTTCGATTCCGCCAAGTCCGTTTTCGTTTGTTTGAGTTATCATCCAAGTTATGGTAGTCAATTTTCATGTTTTATCTCCGTAGAGGGATAAATAATTTTCGATTCCGCCAAGTCCGGTTTCATTTGTTTGAGTTATCATCCAAGTTATGATAGTTTCTTTTCAAGTTTTATCTCCCAAGTGGGATAAATACTTTTCAATTCCGCCAAGTATGGTTTCGTTTGTTTGAGTTATCATCCAAGTTATGATAGTTTATTTTCAAGTTATCTTCCAAGTGGGATAAATACTTTTTGATTCCGCAAAGTCTGGTTTTGTTTGTTTGAGTTATCATTCATGATATGGTAGTCTCTTTTTCAAGTTTTATCTCCCAAATGGGATAAATACTTTTCGATTCTACCAAGTCTGGTTTCGTTTGTTTGAGTTATCATCCATGTTATGATAGTCTCTTTTCATGTTTTATCTCCCAAGTGGGATAAATACTTTTCGATTCCGCCATGTCCAGTTTCGTTTGTTTGAGTTATCATCCAAGTTATGATAGTCTCTTTTCAAGTTTTATCTCCCAAGTGGGAAAAATACTTTTCTATTTCGCCAAGTACGGTATCGTTTGTTTGAGTTATCATCCAAGTTATGGTAGTCTCATTTTCAAGTTTTATCTCCCAAGTGGGATATTTACTTTTTGATTTTTCCAATTTCGGTTTCGTTTGTTTGAGTTATCATCCATATTATGATAACCTCTTTCCATGTTTTATCTCCCAAGTGGGATAAATACCTTTCGATTCCGCCAAGTCCGGTTTTGTTTTTTTGGGTTATCATCCAAGATATGATAGTCTCTTTTCAAGTTTTATCTCCCAAGTGGGATAAATACTTTTTGATTCCGTCATGTCCGGTTTCGTTTGTATGAGCTATCACCCAAGGTATGATAGTTTCTTTTCAAGTTATCTCGCAAATGGGATAAATAATTTTCGATTCCTCCAAGTCCGGTTTCGTTTATTTGAGTTATCATCCAAGTTATGATATTCTCTTTTCATTTTTATCACCCGAATGGGATAAATACTTTTCGATTCCGCCAAGTCTGGTTTCGTTTGTTTGAGTTATCATCCAAGTTATGGTAGTCAATTTTCATGTTTTATCTCCGTAGAGGGATAAATATTTTTCGATTCCGCCAAGTCCGGTTTCATTTGTTTGAGTTATCATCCAAGTTATGATAGTCTCTTTTCAAGTTTTATCTCCCAAGTGGGATAAATACTTTTCGATTCCGCCAATTCTGGTTTCGTTTGTTTGAGTTATCATCCAAGTTATGATAGTTTATTTTCAAGTTATCTTCCAAGTGGGATAAATACTTTTCGATTCCGCAAAGTCCGGTTTTGTTTGTTTGAGTTATCATTCATGATATGGTAGTCTCTTTGTCAAGTTTTATCTCCCAAATGGGATAAATACTTTTCGATTCTACCAAGTCTAGTTTCGTTTGTTTGAGTTATCATCCAAGTTATGATAGTCTCTTTTCATGTTTTATCTCCCAAGTGGGATAAATACTTTTCGATTCCTCCATGTCCAGTTTTGTTTGTTTGATTTATCATCCAAGTTATGATAGTCTCTTTTCAACTTTTATCTCCCAAGTGGGAAAAATACTTTTCTATTTCGCCAAGTACGGTATCGTATGTTTGAGTTATCATCCAAGTTATGGTAGTCTCATTTTCAAGTTTTATCTCCCAAGTGGGATATTTACTTTTTGATTTTTCCAATTTCGGTTTCGTTTGTTTGAGTTATCATCCATATTATGATAACCTCTTCCCATGTTTTATCTCCCAAGTGGGATAAATACCTTTCGATTCCGCCATGTCCGGTTTTGTTTTTTTTGGTTATCATCCAAGTTATGATAGTCTCTTTTCAAGTTTTATCTCCCAAGTGGGATAAATACTTTTTGATTCCGTCATGTCTGGTTTCGTTTGTATGAGCTATCACCCAAGGTATGATAGTTTCTTTTCAAGTTATCTCGCAAATGGGATAAATAATTTTCGATTCTTCCAATTCCGGTTTCGTTTATTTGAGTTATCATTCAATTTATGATAGTCTCTTTTCAAGTTTTATCACCCGAATGGGATAAATACTTTTCGATTCCGCCAAGTCCTGTTTCGTTTGTTTGAGTTATCATCCAAGTTATGGTAGTCAATTTTCATGTTTTATCTCCGTAGAGGGTTAAATATATTTCGATTCCGCCAAGTCTGGTTTCATTTGTCTGAGTTATCATCCAAGTTATGATAGTCTCTTTTCAAGTTTTATCTCCCAAGTGGGATAAATACTTTTCGATTCCGCCAAGTATGGTTTCGTTTGTTTGAGTTATCATCCAAGTTATGATAGTTTATTTTCAAGTTATCTTCCAAGTGGGATAAATACTTTTCGATTCCGCAAAGTCCGGTTTTGTTTGTTTGAGTTATCATTCATGATATGGTAGTCTCTTTTTCAAGTTTTATCTCCCAAATGGGATATATACTTTTCGATTCTACAAAGTCTGGTTTCGTTAGTTTGAGTTATCATCCAAGTTATGATAGTCTCTTTTCATGTTTTATCTCCCAAGTGGGATAAATACTTTTCGATTCCGCCATGTCCAGTTTCGTTTGTTTGAGTTATCATCCAAGTTATGATAGTCTCTTTTCATGTTTTATCTCCCAAGTGGGAAAAATACTTTTCTATTTCGCCAAGTACGGTATCGTTTGTTTGAGTTATCATCCAAGTTATGGTAGTCTCATTTTCAAGTTTTATCTCCCAAGTGGGATATTTACTTTTTGATTTTTCCAATTTCGGTTTCGTTTGTTTGAGTTATCATCCATATTATGATAACCTCTTTCCATGTTTTATCTCCCAAGATGGATAAATACCTTTCGATTCCGCCAAGTCCGGTTTTAATTTTTTGGGTTATCATCCAAGTTATGATAGTCTCTTTTCAAGTTTTATCTCCCAAGTGGGATAAATACTTTTTGATTCCGTCATGTCCGGTTTCGTTTGTATGAGCTATCACCCAAGGTATGATAGTTTCTTTTCAAGTTATCTCGCAAATGGGATAAATAATTTTCGATTCCTCCAAGTCCTGTTTCGTTTATTTGAGTTATCATCCAAGTTATGATAGTCTCTTTTAAAGTTTTATCACCCGAATGGGATAAATACTTTTCGATTCCGCCAAGTCCGGTTTTGTTTATTTGAGATATCATTCATGTTATGGTAGTCTCTTTTTCAAGTTTTATCTCCCAAGTGGGATAATTACTTTTTGATTTCGCCAATTTTGGTTTTTTTTGTTTGAGTTATCATTCATGTTATGATAGCCTATTTCTATATTTTATCTCCCAAGTGGGATAAATACATTTCGATTCCGCCAAGTCCGGTTTCGTCTTGTTGGGTTATCATCCAAGTTATGATAGTCTCTTTTCAAGTTTTATCTCCCAAGTTGGATAAATAGTTTTCGATTCCGTCAAGTCCGGTATCAGTTGTTAGAGTTTTCATCCAAGTTATGATAGTCTCTTTTCAAGTTTTATCTCCCAAGTGGGATAAAATATTTTCGATTTCGCCAAGTACGGTTTCGTTTGTTTGAGTTATCATCCAAGTTATGGTAGTCTCTTTCTAGGTTTTATCTCCCAAGTGGTATAAATACTTTTTGATTCCGCCAAGTCCAGTTAAGTTTTTTTGGGTTATTATCCAAATTATGATAGTCTCTTTTCAAATTTTATCTCACAAGTGGGATAACTATTTTTCGATTCCGCCAAGTCCGGTTTCGTTTGTTTGAGTTATCACCCATAGTATGATAGTCTCTTTTCAAGTTATCTCCGAAGTGGGATAATTAATTTTCGATTCCGCCAAGTCCGGTTTTGTTTTTTTGGGTTATCATCCAAGTTATGATAGTCTCTTTTCAAGTTTTATCTCCCAAGTGGGATAAATAATTTTCGATTCTGCCAAGTCCGGTTTCGTTTATTTGAGTTATCATCCAAGTTATGATAGTCTCTTTTCAAGTTTTATCTCCCAAATGGGATAAATACTTTTCGATTCTACCAAGTCTGGTTTCGTTTGTTTGAGTTATCATCCAAGTTATGATAGTCTCTTTTCAAGTTTTATCTCCCGAATGGGATAAATACTTTTCGATTCTACCAAGTCTGGTTTCGTTTGTTTGAGTTATCATCCAAGTTATGATAGTCAATTTTCATGTTTTATCTCCTTAGAGGGATAAATATTTTTCGATTCCGCCAAGTCCGGTTTCATTTGCTTGAGTTATCATCCAAGTTATGAAAGTCTTTTTTCAAGTTATATCTCCCAAGTGGGATAAATACTTTTCGATTCCGCCAAGTCTGGTTTCGTTTGATTGAGTTATCATCCAAGTTATGATAGTCTATTTTCAAGTTATCTTCCAAGTGAGATAAATACTTTTCGATTCCGCCAAGTCCGGTTTTGTTTGTTTGAGATATCATTCATGTTATGGTAGTCTCTTTTTCAAGTTTTATCTCCCAAGTGGGATAAATACTTTTCGATTCTTCCAAGTCAAGTTTCGTTTGTTTGAGTTATCATCCAAGTTATGATAGTCTCTTTTCATGTTTTATCTCCCAAGTGGGATAAATACTTTTCGATTCCGCCAAGTTCGGTTTCGTTTGTTTGAGTTATCATTCAAGTTATGGTAGTCTCTTTTTCAAGTTTTATCACCCAAGTGGGATAATTACTTTTTGATTTCGCCAATTTTGGTTTTTTTTGTTTGAGTTATCATTCATGTTATGATAGCCTCTTTCTATATTTTATCTCCCAAGTGGGATAAATACTTTTCGATTCCGCCAAGTCCGGTTTCGTCTTTTTGGGTTATCATCCAAGTTATGATAGTCTCTTTTCAAGTTTTATCTCCCAAGTTGGATAAATAGTTTTCGATTCCGTCAAGTCCGGTATCAGTTGTTAGAGTTTTCATCCAAGTTATGATAGTCTCTTTTCAAGTTTTATCTCCAAAGTGGGATAAAATATTTTCGATTTCGCCAAGTACGGTTTCGTTTGTTTGAGTTATCATCCAAGTTATGGTATTCTCTTTCTAGGTTTTATCTCTCAAGTGGTATAAATACTTTTTGATTCCGCCAAATCCAGTTATGTTTTTTTGGGTTATCATCCAAATTATGATAGTCTCTTTTCAAATTTTATCTCACAAGTGGGATAACTATTTTTCGATTCCGCCAAGTTCGGTTTCGTTTGTTTGAGTTATCACCCATAGTATGATAGTCACTTTTCAAGTTATCTCCGAAGTGGGATAAATAATTTTCGATTCTGCCAAGTCCGGTTTCGTTTATTTGAGTTATCATCCAAGTTATGATAGTCTCTTTTCAAGTTTTATCTCCCAAATGGGATAAATACTTTTCAATTCTACCAAGTCTGGTTTCGTTTGTTTGAGTTATCATCAAAGTTATGATAGTCTCTTTTCAAGTTTTATCTCCCAAGTGGGATAAATACTTTTCGATTCCGCCATGTCCAATTTCGTTTGTTTGAGTTATCATCCAAGTTATGATAGTCTCTTTTCAAGTTTTATCTCCCAAGTGGGAAAAATACTTTTCTATTTCGCAAAGTACGGTTTCGTTTGTTTGAGTTATCATCCAAGTTATGGTAGTCTCATTTTCAAGTTTTATCTCCCAAGTGGGATATTTAATTTTTGATTTTTCCAATTTCGGTTTCGTTTGTTTGAGTTATCATCCATATTATGATAACCTCTTTCCATGTTTTATCTCCCAAGTAGGATAAATACCTTTCGATTCCGCCAAGTCCGGTTTTGTTTTTTTGGGTTATCATCCATGTTATGATAGTCTCTTTTCAAGTTTTCTCTCCCAAGTGGGATAAATACTTTTTGATTCCGTCATGTCCGGTTTCATTTGTATGAGTTATCACCCAAGGTATGATAGTTTCTTTTCAAGTTATCTCACAAATGGGATAAATAATTTTCGATTCCTCCAAGTCCGGTTTCATTTATTTGAGTTATCATCCAAGTTATGATAGTCTCTTTTCAAGTTTAATCTCCCGAATGGGATAAATACTTTTCGATTCCGCCAAGTCCGGTTTCGTTTGTTTGAGTTATCATCCAAGTTATGGTTCTCTCTTTTTCAAGTATTATCTCCCATGTGGGATAAATACTTTTCAATTCCGCCAATTCCGGTTTCGTTTGTTTGAGTTATCATCCAAGTTATGATAGTCAACTTTCATGTTTTATCTCCGTAGAGGGATAAATATTTTTCGATTCCGCCAAGTCCGGTTTCATTTGTTTGAGTTATCATCCAAGTTATGATAGTCTCTTTTCATGTTTTATCTCCCAAGTGGGATAAATTCTTTTTGATTCCGCCAAGTATGGTTTCGTTTGTTTGAGTTATCATCCAAGTTATGATAGATTATTTTCAAGTTATCTTCCAAGTGGGATAAATACTTTTCGATTCCGCAAAGTCCGGTTTTGTTTGTTTGAGTTATCATTCATGATATGGTAGTCTCTTTTTCAAGTTTTATCTCCCAAATGGGATAAATACTTTTTTATTCTACCAAGTCTGGTTTCGTTTGTTTGAGTTATCATCCAAGTTATGATAGTCTCTTTTCATGTTTTATCTCCCAAGTAGGATAAATACTTTTCGATTCCGCCATGTCCAGTTTCGTTTGTTTGAGTTATCATCCAAGTTATGATAGTATCTTTTCAAGTTTTATCTCCCAAGTGGGAAAAATACTTTTCTATTTCGCCTAGTACGGTTTTGTTTGTTTGAGATATCATCCAAGTTATGGTAGTTTCATTTTCAAGTTTTATCTCCCAAGTGGGATATTTACTTTTTGATTTTTCCAATTTCGGTTTCGTTTGTTTGAGTTATCATCCATATTATGATAACCTCTTTCCATGTTTTATCTCCCAAGTGGGATAAATACCTTTCGATTCCGCCATGTCCGGTTTTGTTTTTTTGGGTTATCATCCAAGTTATGATAGTATCTTTTCAAGTTTTATCTCCCAAGTGGGATAAATACTTTTTGATTCCGCCATGTCCGGTTTCGTTTGTATGAGTTGTCACCCAAGGTATAATAGTTTCTTTTCAAGTTATCTCATAAATGGGATAAATAATTTTCGATTCCTCCTAGTCCGGTTTCGTTTATTTGAGTTATCATCCAAGTTATGATAGTCTCTTTTCAAGTATTATCTCCCGAATGGGATAAATACTTTTCGATTCCGCCAAGTCAAGTTTCGTTTGTTTGAGTTATCATCCAAGTTATGATAGTCTCTTTTCATGTTTTATCTCCCAAGTGGGATAAATACTTTTCGATTCCGCCAAGTCCGGTTTCGTTTGTTTGAGTTATCATTCAAGTTATGGTAGTCTCTTTTTCAAGTTTTATCTCCCAAGTGGGATAATTACTTTTTGATTTCGCCAATTTTGGTTTTTTTTGTTTGAGTTATCATTCATGTTATGATAGCCTCTTTCTATATTTTATCTCCCAAGTGGGATAAATACTTTTCGATTCCGCCAACTCCGGTTTCGTCTTTTTGGGTTATCATCCAAGTTATGATAGTCTCTTTTCAAGTTTTATCTCCCAAGTTGGATAAATAGTTTTCGATTCCGTCAAGTCCGGGTTCAGTTGTTAGAGTTATCATCCAAGTTATGATAGTCTCTTTTCATGTTTTATCTCCCAAGTGGGATAAAAAAATTTCGATTTCGCCAAGTACGGTTTCGTTTGTTTGAGTTATCATCCAAGTTATGGTAGTCTATTTCTAGGTTTTATCTCCCAAGTGGTATAAATAGTTTTTGATTCCGCCAAGTCCAGTTTCGTTTTTTTGGGTTATCATCCAATTTATGATAGTCTCTTTTCAAATTTTATCTCACAAGTGGGATAACTATTTTTCGATTCAGCCACGTCCGGTTTCGTTTGTTTGAGTTATCACCCAACGTATGATAATCTCTTTTCAAGTTATCTTTGAAGTGGGATAAATAATTTTCGATTCTGCCAAGTCCGATTTCGTTTGTTTGAGTTATCATCCAAGTTATGATAGTCTCTTTTCAAGTTTTATCTCCCAAATGGGATAAATACTTTTCGATTCTACCAAGTCTGGTTTCGTTTGTTTGAGTTATCATCCAAGTTATGATAGTCTCTTTTCAAGTTTTATCTCCCGAATGGGATAAATACTTTTCGATTCTACCAAGTCTGGTTTCGTTTGTTTGAGTTATCATCCAAGTTATGATAGTCAATTTTCATGTTTTATCTCCTTAGAGGGATAAATATTTTTCGATTCCGCCAAGTCCGGTTTCATTTGCTTGAGTTATCATCCAAGTTATGAAAGTCTTTTTTCAAGTTATATCTCCCAAGTGGGATAAATACTTTTCGATTCCGCCAAGTCTGGTTTCGTTTGATTGAGTTATCATCCAAGTTATGATAGTCTATTTTCAAGTTATCTTCCAAGTGAGATAAATACTTTTCGATTCCGCCAAGTCCGGTTTTGTTTGTTTGAGATATCATTCATGTTATGGTAGTCTCTTTTTCAAGTTTTATCTCCCAAGTGGGATAAATACTTTTCGATTCTTCCAAGTCAAGTTTCGTTTGTTTGAGTTATCATCCAAGTTATGATAGTCTCTTTTCATGTTTTATCTCCCAAGTGGGATAAATACTTTTCGATTCCGCCAAGTTCGGTTTCGTTTGTTTGAGTTATCATTCAAGTTATGGTAGTCTCTTTTTCAAGTTTTATCTCCCAAGTGGGATAATTACTTTTTGATTTCGCCAATTTTGGTTTTTTTTGTTTGAGTTATCATTCATGTTATGATAGCCTCTTTCTATATTTTATCTCCCAAGTGGGATAAATACTTTTCGATTCCGCCAAGTCCGGTTTCGTCTTTTTGGGTTATCATCCAAGTTATGATAGTCTCTTTTCAAGTTTTATCTCCCAAGTTGGATAAATAGTTTTCGATTCCGTCAAGTCCGGTATCAGTTGTTAGAGTTTTCATCCAAGTTATGATAGTCTCTTTTCAAGTTTTATCTCCAAAGTGGGTAAAAATATTTTCGATTTCGCCAAGTACGGTTTCGTTTGTTTGAGTTATCATCCAAGTTATGGTATTCTCTTTCTAGGTTTTATCTCTCAAGTGGTATAAATACTTTTTGATTCCGCCAAGTCCAGTTAAGTTTTTTTGGGTTATCATCCAAATTATGATAGTCTCTTTTCAAATTTTATCTCACAAGTGGGATAACTATTTTTCGATTCCGCCAAGTTCGGTTTCGTTTGTTTGAGTTATCACCCATAGTATGATAGTCACTTTGCAAGTTATCTCCGAAGTGGGATAAATAATTTTCGATTCTGCCAAGTCCGGTTTCGTTTATTTGAGTTATCATCCAAGTTATGATAGTCTCTTTTCAAGTTTTATCTCCCAAATGGGATAAATACTTTTCAATTCTACCAAGTCTGGTTTCGTTTGTTTGAGTTATCATCAAAGTTATGATAGTCTCTTTTCAAGTTTTATCTCCCAAGTGGGATAAATACTTTTCGATTCCGCCATGTCCAATTTCGTTTGTTTGAGTTATCATCCAAGTTATGATAGTCTCTTTTCAAGTTTTATCTCCCAAGTGGGAAAAATACTTTTCTATTTCGCAAAGTACGGTTTCGTTTGTTTGAGTTATCATCCAAGTTATGGTAGTCTCATTTTCAAGTTTTATCTCCCAAGTGGGATATTTAATTTTTGATTTTTCCAATTTCGGTTTCGTTTGTTTGAGTTATCATCCATATTATGATAACCTCTTTCCATGTTTTATCTCCCAAGTAGGATAAATACCTTTCGATTCCGCCAAGTCCGGTTTTGTTTTTTTGGGTTATCATCCAAGTTATGATAGTCTCTTTTCAAGTTTTCTCTCCCAAGTGGGATAAATACTTTTTGATTCTGTCATGTCCGGTTTCATTTGTATGAGTTATCACCCAAGGTATGATAGTTTCTTTTCAAGTTATCTCACAAATGGGATAAATAATTTTCGATTCCTCCAAGTCCGGTTTCATTTATTTGAGTTATCATCCAAGTTATGATAGTCTCTTTTCAAGTTTAATCTCCCGAATGGGATAAATACTTTTCGATTCCGCCAAGTCCGGTTTCGTTTGTTTGAGTTATCATCCAAGTTATGGTTCTCTCTTTTTCAAGTATTATCTCCCATGTGGGATAAATACTTTTCAATTCCGCCAATTCCGGTTTCGTTTGTTTGAGTTATCATCCAAGTTATGATAGTCAACTTTCATGTTTTATCTCCGTAGAGGGATAAATATTTTTCGATTCCGCCAAGTCCGGTTTCATTTGTTTGAGTTATCATCCAAGTTATGATAGTCTCTTTTCATGTTTTATCTCCCAAGTGGGATAAATTCTTTTTGATTCCGCCAAGTATGGTTTCGTTTGTTTGAGTTATCATCCAAGTTATGATAGATTATTTTCAAGTTATCTTCCAAGTGGGATAAATACTTTTCGATTCCGCAAAGTCCGGTTTTGTTTGTTTGAGTTATCATTCATGATATGGTAGTCTCTTTTTCAAGTTTTATCTCCCAAATGGGATAAATACTTTTTTATTCTACCAAGTCTGGTTTCGTTTGTTTGAGTTATCATCCAAGTTATGATAGTCTCTTTTCATGTTTTATCTCCCAAGTAGGATAAATACTTTTCGATTCCGCCATGTCCAGTTTCGTTTGTTTGAGTTATCATCCAAGTTATGATAGTATCTTTTCAAGTTTTATCTCCCAAGTGGGAAAAATACTTTTCTATTTCGCCTAGTACGGTTTTGTTTGTTTGAGATATCATCCAAGTTATGGTAGTTTCATTTTCAAGTTTTATCTCCCAAGTGGGATATTTACTTTTTGATTTTTCCAATTTCGGTTTCGTTTGTTTGAGTTATCATCCATATTATGATAACCTCTTTCCATGTTTTATCTCCCAAGTGGGATAAATACCTTTCGATTCCGCCATGTCCGGTTTTGTTTTTTTGGGTTATCATCCAAGTTATGATAGTATCTTTTCAAGTTTTATCTCCCAAGTGGGATAAATACTTTTTGATTCCGCCATGTCCGGTTTCGTTTGTATGAGTTGTCACCCAAGGTATAATAGTTTCTTTTCAAGTTATCTCATAAATGGGATAAATAATTTTCGATTCCTGCTAGTCCGGTTTCGTTTATTTGAGTTATCATCCAAGTTATGATAGTCTCTTTTCAAGTATTATCTCCCGAATGGGATAAATACTTTTCGATTCCGCCATGTCCGGTTTCGTTTGTTTGAGTTATCATCCAAGTTATGGTAGTCTCTTTTTCAAGTTTTATCTCCCAAGTGGGATAAATACTTTTCGATTCCGCCAAGTCCGGTTTCGTTTGTTTGAGTTATCATCCAAGTTATGATAGTCAATTTTCATGTTTTATCTCCTTAGAGGGATAAATATTTTTCGATTCTGCCAAGTCCGGTTTCATTTGTTTGAGTTATCATCCAAGTTATGAAAGTCTTTTTTCAAGTTATATCTCCCAAGTGGGATAAATACTTTTCGATTCCGCCAAGTATGGTTTCGTTTGATTGAGTTATCATCCAAGTTATGATAGTCTATTTTCAAGTTATCTTCCAAGTGGGATAAATACTTTTCGATTTCGCCAAGTCCGTTTTTTTTTGTTTGAGTTATCATCCATGTTATGGTAGTCTCTTTTTCAAGTTTTATCTCCCAAGTGGGATAAATACTTTTCGATTCCGCCAAGTCAAGTTTCGTTTGTTTGAGTTATCATCCAAGTTATGATAGTCTCTTTTCATGTTTTATCTCCCAAGTGGGATAAATACTTTTCGATTCCGCCAAGTCCGGTTTCGTTTGTTTGAGTTATCATTCAAGTTATGGTAGTCTCTTTTTCAAGTTTTATCTCCCAAGTGGGATAATTACTTTTTGATTTCGCCAATTTTGGTTTTTTTTGTTTGAGTTATCATTCATGTTATGATAGCCTCTTTCTATATTTTATCTCCCAAGTGGGATAAATACTTTTCGATTCCGCCAACTCCGGTTTCGTCTTTTTGGGTTATCATCCAAGTTATGATAGTCTCTTTTCAAGTTTTATCTCCCAAGTTGGATAAATAGTTTTCGATTCCGTCAAGTCCGGGTTCAGTTGTTAGAGTTATCATCCAAGTTATGATAGTCTCTTTTCAAGTTTTATCTCCCAAGTGGGATAAAAAATTTTCGATTTCGCCAAGTACGGTTTCGTTTGTTTGAGTTATCATCCAAGTTATGGTAGTCTATTTCTAGGTTTTATCTCCCAAGTGGTATAAATAGTTTTTGATTCCGCCAAGTCCAGTTTCGTTTTTTTGGGTTATCATCCAATTTATGATAGTCTCTTTTCAAATTTTATCTCACAAGTGGGATAACTATTTTTCGATTCAGCCACGTCCGGTTTCGTTTGTTTGAGTTATCACCCAACGTATGATAATCTCTTTTCAAGTTATCTTTGAAGTGGGATAAATAATTTTCGATTCTGCCAAGTCCGGTTTCGTTTGTTTGAGTTATCATCCAAGTTATGATAGTCTCTTTTCAAGTTTTATCTCCCAAATGGGATAAATACTTTTCGATTCTACCAAGTCTGGTTTCGTTTGTTTGAGTTATCATCCAAGTTATGATAGTCTCTTTTCAAGTTTTATCTCCCGAATGGGATAAATACTTTTCGATTCTACCAAGTCTGGTTTCGTTTGTTTGAGTTATCATCCAAGTTATGATAGTCAATTTTCATGTTTTATCTCCTTAGAGGGATAAATATTTTTCGATTCCGCCAAGTCCGGTTTCATTTGCTTGAGTTATCATCCAAGTTATGAAAGTCTTTTTTCAAGTTATATCTCCCAAGTGGGATAAATACTTTTCGATTCCGCCAAGTCTGGTTTCGTTTGATTGAGTTATCATCCAAGTTATGATAGTCTATTTTCAAGTTATCTTCCAAGTGAGATAAATACTTTTCGATTCCGCCAAGTCCGGTTTTGTTTGTTTGAGATATCATTCATGTTATGGTAGTCTCTTTTTCAAGTTTTATCTCCCAAGTGGGATAAATACTTTTCGATTCTTCCAAGTCAAGTTTCGTTTGTTTGAGTTATCATCCAAGTTATGATAGTCTCTTTTCATGTTTTATCTCCCAAGTGGGATAAATACTTTTCGATTCCGCCAAGTTCGGTTTCGTTTGTTTGAGTTATCATTCAAGTTATGGTAGTCTCTTTTTCAAGTTTTATCTCCCAAGTGGGATAATTACTTTTTGATTTCGCCAATTTTGGTTTTTTTTGTTTGAGTTATCATTCATGTTATGATAGCCTCTTTCTATATTTTATCTCCCAAGTGGGATAAATACTTTTCGATTCCGCCAAGTCCGGTTTCGTCTTTTTGGGTTATCATCCAAGTTATGATAGTCTCTTTTCAAGTTTTATCTCCCAAGTTGGATAAATAGTTTTCGATTCCGTCAAGTCCGGTATCAGTTGTTAGAGTTTTCATCCAAGTTATGATAGTCTCTTTTCAAGTTTTATCTCCAAAGTGGGATAAAATATTTTCGATTTCGCCAAGTACGGTTTCGTTTGTTTGAGTTATCATCCAAGTTATGGTATTCTCTTTCTAGGTTTTATCTCCCAAGTGGTATAAATACTTTTTGATTCCGCCAAGTCCTGTTAAGTTTTTTTGGGTTAACATCCAAATTATGATAGTCTCTTTTCAAATTTTATCTCACAAGTGGGATAACTATTTTTCGATTCCGCCAAGTTCGGTTTCGTTTGTTTGAGTTATCACCCATAGTATGATAGTCACTTTTCAAGTTATCTCCGAAGTGGGATAAATAATTTTCGATTCTGCCAAGTCCGGTTTCGTTTATTTGAGTTATCATCCAAGTTATGATAGTCTCTTTTCAAGTTTTATCTCCCAAATGGATAAATACTTTTCAATTCTACCAAGTCTGGTTTCGTTTGTTTGAGTTATCATCAAAGTTATGATAGTCTCTTTTCAAGTTTTATCTCCCAAGTGGGATAAATACTTTTCGATTCCGCCATGTCCAGTTTCGTTTGTTTGAGTTATCATCCAAGTTATGATAGTATCTTTTCAAGTTTTATCTCCCAAGTGGGAAAAATACTTTTCTATTTCGCCTAGTACGGTTTTGTTTGTTTGAGATATCATCCAAGTTATGGTAGTTTCATTTTCAAGTTTTATCTCCCAAGTGGGATATTTACTTTTTGATTTTTCCAATTTCGGTTTCGTTTGTTTGAGTTATCATCCATATTATGATAACCTCTTTCCATGTTTTATCTCCCAAGTGGGATAAATACCTTTCGATTCCGCCATGTCCGGTTTTGTTTTTTTGGGTTATCATCTAAGTTATGATAGTATCTTTTCAAGTTTTATCTCCCAAGTGGGATAAATACTTTTTGATTCCGCCATGTCCGGTTTCGTTTGTATGAGTTGTCACCCAAGGTATAATAGTTTCTTTTCAAGTTATCTCATAAATGGGATAAATAATTTTCGATTCCTCCAAGTCCGGTTTCGTTTATTTGAGTTATCATCCAAGTTATGATAGTCTCTTTTCAAGTATTATCTCCCGAATGGGATAAATACTTTTCGATTCCGCCATGTCCGGTTTCGTTTGTTTGAGTTATCATCCAAGTTATGGTAGTCTCTTTTTCAAGTTTTATCTCCCAAGTGGGATAAATACTTTTCGATTCCGCCAAGTCCGGTTTCGTTTGTTTGAGTTATCATCCAAGTTATGATAGTCAATTTTCATGTTTTATCTCCTTAGAGGGATAAATATTTTTCGATTCTGCCAAGTCCGGTTTCATTTGTTTGAGTTATCATCCAAGTTATGAAAGTCTTTTTTCAAGTTATATCTCCCAAGTGGGATAAATACTTTTCGATTCCGCCAAGTATGGTTTCGTTTGATTGAGTTATCATCCAAGTTATGATAGTCTATTTTCAAGTTATCTTCCAAGTGGGATAAATACTTTTCGATTTTGCCAAGTCCGTTTTTTTTTGTTTGAGTTATCATCCATGTTATGGTAGTCTCTTTTTCAAGTTTTATCTCCCAAGTGGGATAAATACTTTTCGATTCCGCCATGTCAAGTTTCGTTTGTTTGAGTTATCATCCAAGTTATGATAGTCTCTTTTCATGTTTTATCTCCCAAGTGGGATAAATACTTTTCGATTCCGCCAAGTCCGGTTTCGTTTGTTTGAGTTATCATTCAAGTTATGGTAGTCTCTTTTTCAAGTTTTATCTCCCAAGTGGGATAATTACTTTTTGATTTCGCCAATTTTGGTTTTTTTTGTTTGAGTTATCATTCATGTTATGATAGCCTCTTTCTATATTTTATCTCCCAAGTGGGATAAATACTTTTCGATTCCGCCAACTCCGGTTTCGTCTTTTTGGGTTATCATCCAAGTTATGATAGTCTCTTTTCAAGTTTTATCTCCCAAGTTGGATAAATAGTTTTCGATTCCGTCAAGTCCGGGTTCAGTTGTTAGAGTTATCATCCAAGTTATGATAGTCTCTTTTCAAGTTTTATCTCCCAAGTGGGATAAAAAATTTTCGATTTCGCCAAGTACGGTTTCGTTTGTTTGAGTTATCATCCAAGTTATGGTAGTCTATTTCTAGGTTTTATCTCCCAAGTGGTATAAATAGTTTTTGATTCCGCCAAGTCCAGTTTCGTTTTTTTGGGTTATCATCCAATTTATGATAGTCTCTTTTCAAATTTTATCTCACAAGTGGGATAACTATTTTTCGATTCAGCCACGTCCGGTTTCGTTTGTTTGAGTTATCACCCAACGTATGATAATCTCTTTTCAAGTTATCTTTGAAGTGGGATAAATAATTTTCGATTCTGCCAAGTCCGGTTTCGTTTGTTTGAGTTATCATCCAAGTTATGATAGTCTCTTTTCAAGTTTTATCTCCCAAGTGGGATAAATACTTTTCGATTACGCCATGTCCAGTTTCGTTTGTTTGAGTTATCATCCAAGTTATGATAGTCTCTTTTCAAGTTTTATCTCCCAAGTGGGAAAAATACTTTTCTATTTCGCCAAGTACGGTATCGTTTGTTTGAGTTATCATCCAAGTTATGGTAGTCTCATTTTCAAGTTTTATCTCCCAAGTGGGATATTTACTTTTTGATTTTTCCAATTTCGGTTTCGTTTGTTTGAGTTATCATTCATATTATGATAACCTCTTTCCATGTTTTATCTCCCAAGTGGGATAAATTCTTTTTGATTCCGCCAAGTATGGTTTCGTTTGTTTGAGTTATCATCCAAGTTATGATAGATTATTTTCAAGTTATCTTCCAAGTGGGATAAATACTTTTCGATTCCGCAAAGTCCGGTTTTGTTTGTTTGAGTTATCATTCATGATATGGTAGTCTCTTTTTCAAGTTTTATCTCCCAAATGGGATAAATACTTTTTTATTCTACCAAGTCTTGTTTCGTTTGTTTGAGTTATCATCCAAGTTATGATAGTATCTTTTCATGTTTTATCTCCCAAGTAGGATAAATACTTTTCGATTCCGCCATGTCCAGTTTCGTTTGTTTGAGTTATCATCCAAGTTATGATAGTATCTTTTCAAGTTTTATCTCCCAAGTGGGAAAAATACTTTTCTATTTCCCCTAGTAGGGTTTGTTTGTTTGAGATATCATCCAAGTTATGGTAGTTTCATTTTCAAGTTTTATCTCCCAAGTGGGATATTTACTTTTTGATTTTTCCAATTTCGGTTTCGTTTGTTTGAGTTATCATCCATATTATGATAACCTCTTTCCATGTTTTATCTCCCAAGTGGGATAAATACCTTTCGATTCCGCCATGTCCGGTTTTGTTTTTTTGGGTTATCATCCATGTTATGATAGTATCTTTTCAAGTTTTATCTCCCAAGTGGGATAAATACTTTTTGATTCCGCCATGTCCGGTTTCGTTTGTATGAGTTGTCACCCAAGGTATAATAGTTTCTTTTCAAGTTATCTCATAAATGGGATAAATAATTTTCGATTCCTCCAAGTCCGGTTTCGTTTATTTGAGTTATCATCCAAGTTATGATAGTCTCTTTTCAAGTATTATCTCCCGAATGGGATAAATACTTTTCGATTCCGCCATGTCCGGTTTCGTTTGTTTGAGTTATCATCCAAGTTATGGTAGTCTCTTTTTCAAGTTTTATTTCCCAAGTGGGATAAATACTTTTCGATTCCGCCAAGTCCGGTTTCGTTTGTTTGAGTTATCATCCAAGTTATGATAGTCAATTTTCATGTTTTATCTCCTTAGAGGGATAAATATTTTTCGATTCTGCCAAGACCGGTTTCATTTGTTTGAGTTATCATCCAAGTTATGAAAGTCTTTTTTCTAGTTATATCTCCCAAGTGGGATAAATACTTTTCGATTCCGCCAAGTATGGTTTCGTTTGATTGAGTTATCATCCAAGTTATGATAGTCTATTTTCAAGTTATCTTCCAAGTGGGATAAATACTTTTCGATTTCGCCAAGTCCGGTTTTTTTTGTTTGGGTTATCATCCATGTTATGGTAGTCTCTTTTTCATGTTTTATCTCCCAAGTGGGATAAATACTTTTCGATTCCGCCAAGTCAAGTTTCGTTTGTTTGAGTTATCATCCAAGTTATGATAGTATCTTTTCATGTTTTATCTCCCAAGTTGGATAAATACTTTTCGATTCCGCCAAGTCCGGTTTCGTTTGTTTGAGTTATCATTCAAGTTATGGTAGTCTCTTTTTCAAGTTTTATCTCCCAAGTGGGATAATTACTTTTTGATTTCGCCAATTTTGGTTTTTTTTGTTTGAGTTATCATTCATGTTATGATAGCCTCTTTCTATATTTTATCTCCCAAGTGGGATAAATACTTTTCGATTCCGCCAAGTCCGGTTTCGTCTTTTTGGGTTATCATCCAAGTTATGATAGTCTCTTTTCAAGTTTTATCTCCCAAGTTGGATAAATAGTTTTCGATTCCGTCAAGTCCGGGTTCAGTTGTTAGAGTTATCATCCAAGTTATGATAGTCTCTTTTCAAGTTTTATCTCCCAAGTGGGATAAAAAAATTTCGATTTCGCCAAGTACGGTTTCGTTTGTTTGAGTTATCATCCAAGTTATGGTAGTCTATTTCTAGGTTTTATCTCCCAAGTGGTATAAATAGTTTTTGATTCCGCCAAATCCAGTTTCGTTTTTTTGGGTTATCATCCAATTTATGATAGTCTCTTTTCAAATTTTATCTCACAAGTGGGATAAATATTTTTCGATTCAGCCACGTCCGGTTTCGTTTGTTTGAGTTATCACCCAACGTATGATAATCTCTTTTCAAGTTATCTTTGAAGTGGGATAAATAATTTTCGATTCTGCCAAGTCCGGTTTCGTTTGTTTGAGTTATCATCCAAGTTATGATTGTCTCTTTTCAAGTTTTATCTCCCAAGTGGGATAAATACTTTTCGATTACGCCATGTCCAGTTTCGTTTGTTTGAGTTATCATCCAAGTTATGATAGTCTCTTTTCAAGTTTTATCTCCCAAGTGGGAAAAATACTTTTCTATTTCGCCAAGTACGGTATCGTTTGTTTGAGTTATCATCCAAGTTATGGTAGTCTCATTTTCAAGTTTTATCTCCCAAGTGGGATATTTACTTTTTGATTTTTCCAATTTCGGTTTCGTTTGTTTGAGTTATCATTCATATTATGATAACCTCTTTCCATGTTTTATCTCTCAAGTGGGATAAATACCTTTCGATTCCGCCAAGTCCGGTTTTGTTTTTTTGGGTTATCATCCAAGTTATGATAGTCTCTTTTCAAGTTTTATCTCCCAAGTGGGATAAATACTTTTTGATTCCGTCATGTCCGGTTTCTTTTGTATGAGTTATCACCCAAGGTATGATAGTTTCTTTTCAAGTTATCTCGCAAATGGGATAAATAATTTTCGATTCCTCCAAGTTCGGTTTCGTTTATTTGAGTTATCATCCAAGTTATGATAGTCTCTTTTCAAGTTTTATCACCCGAATGGGATAAATACTTTTCGATTCCGCCAAGTCCGGTTTCGTTTGTTTGAGTTATCATCCATGTTATGGTAGTCAATTTTCATGTTTTATCTCCGTAGAGGGATAAATATTTTTCAATTCCGCCAAGTCCGGTTTCATTTGTTTGAGTTATCATCCAAGTTATGATAGTCTCTTTTCAAGTTTTATCTCCCAAGTGGGATAAATACTTTTCGATTCCGCCAAGTATGGTTTCATTTGTTTGAGTTATCATCCAAGTTATGATAGTTTATTTTCAAGTTATCTTCCAAGTGGGATAAATTCTTTTCGATTCCGCAAAGTCCGGTTTTGTTTGTTTGAGTTATCATTCATGATATGGTAGTCTCTTTTTCAAGTTTTGTCTCCTAAATGGGATAAATACTTTTCGATTCTACCAAGTCTGGTTTCGTTTGTTTGAGTTATCATCCAAGTTATGATAGTCTCTTTTCATGTTTTATCTCCCAAGTGGGATAAATACTTTTCGATTCCGCCATGTCCAGTTTCGTTTGTTTGAGTTATCATCCAAGTTATGATAGTCTCTTTTCATGTTTTATCTCCCAAGTGGGAAAAATACTTTTCTATTTCGCCAAGTACGGTATCGTTTGTTTGAGTTATCATCCAAGTTATGGTAGTCTCATTTTCAAGTTTTATCTCCCAAGTGGGATATTTACTTTTTGATTTTTCCAATTTCGGTTTCGTTTGTTTGAGTTATCATCCATATTAAGATAACCTCTTTCCATGTTTTATCTCCCAAGTGGGATAAATACCTTTCGATTCCGCCAAGTCCGGTTTTGTTTTTTTGGGTTATCATCCAAGTTATGATAGTCTCTTTTCAAGTTTTATCTCCCAAGTGGGATAAATACTTTTTGATTCCGTCATGTCCGGTTTCGTTTGTATGAGCTATCACCCAAGGTATGATAGTTTCTTTTCAAGTTATCTCGCAAATGGGATAAATAATTTTTGATTCCTCCAAGTTGTCGCTCCCAAAGATTTGCATCCCGGTACAAGCGCGAACGGTCGGCGAGAGGAACAATGAGAACACACAGTCGTGAACTCACTGGAGATGAATAGAGTCGCCAGCTAGGCATTTTTATCCCGGGGGAAAGGTAATGCTGCATAGACCTGGAAAGATATGGATAAGACGGTTGCGAACCAGAGAGACTGAGAAAGGGGGTTGGTTACAACCTGGGAAGGTATTAGCACCCAGATTGTCCGTCGTACTCGACGGGATCCACGCTTAAAAGATTTGTGTTTTAAAGGGGTAGTGTCAGTGCAATCTGTGTATAAAATAGCTGGAAAAAAAGATGTACAGGTGTCGGTGCAAAAGAAATGTGAAGTGTATAAATGTACAGTGTCAGTGTAAGAACAGAGTGAAATGCTCAAGATCATGAGGCTTAAAGGATAATGCTGAAAGGAGGGGGAATATACAGAGACTTTTGTTCGATAACCGTTAAGTTATGCCTACGTATCCTCTCGTGCAATGAGCAAGTCAGAACACCGTAGTTCGACCCAAAGAGACTGATAGATGAATTGACTGATGAACTGCTTGCTTGTCTATGCTCAAGTGTATGACCTGTCTGGCTCAGGTGCAAACTGTCTTGCATTAGACGGAAGAAGCAAGTTCTCGTTTATGAGTGAAGGTGATGAGAAAAGAATCCCGGAGGAGACGATTATTGTTTGTTTTTGAGTTTTCAGTCTTTTATTGCTTTTGAAAGTTTGTCATAAGCTAATGAGCTTAAGCCTAAACCAATGGGTTAGTAAACTCATCACATCTTCCCTCTGATTAGGGGTAATGAGAATACCTTAAGTGTGAAGTCAGCTTCTCACACTTAATCACCATGGAGTAGGATTAAGATCATTAACCTACTTGTTGATTATTTAGATGTTTTTGTTGTTTTTGTTTAGTTTTGAGGAATGAGATTAAGCCATAATCAGGGATTAAACAGACTCATTACACCATCCTAATAGAAGGATAATAGATGAGAATGTTTAAGCTGAGGAATGCTCCTCAACTTAATCCATGATTAGGGATTAAACTCATGACAAAACAAAGCCTTTATTAAGTGGATTTTATTTAATGATGTGATGAAGAAGTTAATTTTATGGTTTGTAAGACAACTTGAGGGGGACTTGTCCATTAACACTAGGGTTAGTCCTTCTTAACCATTTAAGGAAGAATTAGAACCCTAATGCAAGGCCCAAGTTACAAGTGTGATGTCTTGATGATTATTAAGTGGATTGATTAAGGGATTTAAACACATTAAGGGTTCAACACTTAGGATTAAAGTTATACACTCCATCCTAATAGAAGGATGCAGGCATAAGCTTAATCACAAAGCCTTAAAGCCTTTAGGGTTTAGTCCCTGATTATGAGATGAGAAGTGAAGACTCAAGAGAGACACAAAGGTAAAACTAAATGGGGAGACTAATCAAAACCCTAATCATTGTCATGCTTGGGTGTTCCTAAGGTTTGTGAGGTTTTCAAGAGAAATCTTCAATGGAACCACCAGGAAGCAGATGAAAGGATCAGGAGAAGCAAAGTAACTTGCTTCATTTAAGAAGTCAAGTCACTTGAAGGAAGAAAGTAAGGAGAAGAAGAGTGAGCAAGCTCAAACTCAAACACAAACAAAGATGCAGCAAGGATGCAAGAGAGAGATGAAGAGAAGTTATGAGAAGTGAAGGCAAATTCACTTCTCAAAGCCACTTACCACCTGAAAGGTTAGAAAAGAAATGCAATGCAATGCAAAATGGGATGAGATGACATGATGAGAAACAAAACCAGGAGCATTTACATGATGCTAATGATGCTATGTAATGCTACAAACATGAGGCAGCACATGGAAATGATCATACAAGTCCATGAATGCAAATGAAGCAAGTTAAGAAGCATGGACATACATGAAAAGTTATGAAGTGCATATGGCATACAACATGACAAATGCAAGATGCAATGATCAAACATGCTTTCAATATGTCTTATGATGTCAAATGAATCAAATGGATGCTTGAAATGTCATGGCAAGTCATGTTATGCAAGAGAATGCAAGATGGATGCATATGGAAGCCCAAATTAGGGTTTATGATCAATGCAACAAACAAAAACCAAAACCAGAAGCAAACAACATTATAAAAAATTGAAAATGCACTCAAAGGACCCCTAATCCTATACTAACTCACTGCCCAAAGGAGAAGTTTCAACTCCCAACCTAACTCAAGATATGATTTTCCTAAGTTTTCTAGGGTTTTAGGGTTCCTTAACAAGAAAATTACCAAACAAATCGAAAATGAAAGATCAAATCATGGCCATTTAATCTCATAAACTACATTCTAAACACAATGCAATGCAAAAAGAATCAATGTCCAACTCTTCATGGTTAGGCAGAAATGATTTTTTGAAGTTTGGATCAAAATAATACACAAAAATGATTTTAATTCAATGAAAAATTCTCAAAATGCATCAAGATCAAAAAAGAAATTTGGTTTGAAGGTTGGACAATGTTTCTAAATGTCTTAGAACATTTCATGAATTTTTTGGTGATTTTTAAATACCTAAAAGTATTTTTAATAAATTAATTTTCATTAATCAATTAAAAATAATCTTTTAAATATTTAAAAATACTTTTTTAATGCTAAAAATGAAAATAAAAATATTTTTGTGTATTAAAAATTAATGAAACTCTTGACAAAAAGTTTCATAATTTTTAAACAATTTTTACTATTTTAAATAAATTGTGGAAGTTAAATGAAAGAAAATGAAATAAAAATAAAAATAGACTGAAGTATGCAGGATGGAAGGCCAGGATTCACTCTGGATTTGAAGTGGTTGACCGCGCGCGTTTTCAAAGGGCCAGGATTGCATCTGATTAAATTAATTTAATTATGATTAATTAAACTAACTAAAGGGATTAGGGCTAACTGAGTGGATCTGGGCCACACATGCGCGCGGGAAGTCAACGAAGTCAAGCAATCCAACGCCCAAAATTCAAATGCCATTTAATTACAGGATTAGGGCTAAGCATTTTCAGGTGACCGGAGGGAAGCTCCGGTCATCTTCTCCGGCGGCATCAAAACCCTAAAACATGATTCAGGCAACCAAACAACAAATTAAACACAACCAAGTGATCCTCTAACAACCTAGGTCACGAATCCACCCTCAAACATCATTTAAACATCAAGAATCAAACAAATCGAAAGAAACAAATTTCACGGGTGAAATTTCAGAGCAGAAATACAAACTCATTTCTCACTCATTTTCGATTCTAAGAGTATCCCCATGACCAGCAAGACATAAGGAATCAATTTATAACTTAAAATGCAAGCTCTGAGAAAAAATGTTCATGGCCATACCTGAGATGGAGACTCCTGTTTCTGGGTTTTCAGAGCTATTCTTTGATGCAGGCTTGCTCCACTGACCCCCCTGATGCTAATGGTAGGCTTGGAATGAGCTTAAACAAGCTAATTTGAGAAGTCCAGTTCTGGTGCAGCAGGTTTCACAGTCAGGAAATGTGGGGTTTCAGGCTAATCCAATGGTGGATTCTTGCTCCTTTGGGTGTGTTTGACTTGTTGGTGAAGAGAAATGGGGTGTTTGATGGCTGGAGAGTGAGATTCGAAAGTTCTGGCTTTGAGGATGAGAAATGGTGAAGCTCAGTTCTTGCTTGGTTCAAGCCTAAGTCTTGCTGGTTTTGGCTCAGTGAAGCAAGGTGAGTTGATCAATGGACTTGGTTTTTGTGTTTGTGAGTTGTGGAGAGAGGTTCGAAGTGTTTTGCTTGATGGAGTGAGTTTGTGAATGTTGTGCTCTTGTGTGTTTCAGCCTTGCTTGATATGTGAAATGGCTAGCCTTTGGTTTGCATAAAATAATCTCATTGGTCAGATGATGTGACCTGGCCTGCTGTGATAGGTAAGTTCACTTTTGCAAATTGTCAACCTTTGTGTAAGAGAGGCATGGGTTGTGTTCTAGGCTAGTACAAAGGTGTGGGCTGGTGCAGCATGGTGAGGGGAAAGGCTATGGTTGGTTCAGCAGCCAAGGCAACAAGTGGATGGAAGTGTGATGATGATTTTGCAACTTGATCACTTTTGAAACTTCATGAAAATCTCTTGCTTTGCCAACCATGAACATGTGATCTTTTGGTTCAAATCTGATTTTTAGAACTTGTATGATGCTTGCACATTGGTTAGACATGAACTAGAAGTCACAAATGCCTTGGTACAAAGTTTTTGCAAGTTTCTCATTTGGTGCATGTCTTGAAAATTAGTGATTTTTGCCAACTTTGACACACCATAACTTTTGATCCAAGAAGAATTAGATCATGTTCTTGTACTTTTTGAAAAGGGAAAGATCTAATCTACAACTTTCATGACCAAAGTTTTTCCATTTGAAGCATTTTGGGATCAAAAAGTAAGGCTTGAAAAGTGGCATAAAATGACATATTCCTTAAAAGTCAACCATGCCCTAAAAAGTCAACTTTGCAAAAACTTGTAATTCTTGAATTTTGTGAACTTCAACCTTCTTCCATGATCAAATAAAGATCAAATACACTCAAAATGATGAAGATCACCCCTTGGTTGGGTCATTGGGGGCCTCAGATGCCCTGATTTTGCACTGACTTGTTCAGAAAGTCAACTCTTGATCAGATGACCCCCATGGAATTTCTTCATGAAAATTGATATGCATACTCCCTATACCATATAGAGACCAATAGAAACAAGAATGACCAAAAAATTTGAGGTTATGGCCTCTGAAACCAAAACCCTAATTTTAGGTCAACTGTGCAGTCAAACTTGGCTCTGCTTCTATACCAATCCCAGTTCTTGTGATTCCTTGGCATTTTTGACTTTGAGAGGATGTAATATGATATAAGAACACACATGGATCCCTTTGAAGTGATTGGTGGCCTTTGGAGTGGCTCAGAAAGCTCCTGGATTGCTCAGATCACAAACCCTAGATGCAGATGACTTAGAACCTATGCAGTGAATCAAAATGTGATGTGAGATGCTATGATTGAGTTTATGCATATGAAATGATCACAAGCCATGGTGTGAATGGGTGAGGGCAAATTTGGGGTGTTTACAGCTGCCCCTATTCAAACATGAGTTAGCTGTGCAGGATGTAAGCTATGGCTTAACTGCCAAACAAGATAACTTGTGGTTGAATACCAAAGACAGTCCGAAATTTGCACTCACAGAAAGAAGAAGAAAAGGGATACAGATTGTAAAAAGAAAATAGAGTATATTGTAAAGTGTAGGCGACGGAGGACGACCGTCGAGCAGAGGACGACTGCTGGGTAAATAGCAATGACGGGGACGGCCGACATGCTGGGAAAAGTGTGAAATAAAGCGATGACGGGGACGACCGACATGCTTGGATAAAAGGTAAAGCCAAGACGGGGACGGCCGACTAGCTGGGAAAAATAAGAAATTATGATGGGGACGACCATCAAGATAAATTTGTAAGATTCTCTGGAAATTAATGAAACATGACGGGGACGGCCATCAAGTTCATAAAGCAAAGTAACCGACGATGGGGACGGCCATCGGGCTAAAGAATAAATGAAATAAACAGATGATGAGGTACGGTCATCAAAGGTGAAGGACGATCACCTAGCAGGGGACGGCTGCTCTGTTGGGGTTAAGATGAGGGACGGTCATCTAAGGTGGAGGACGACCACCTGGCAGGGTACGGCTGCCGAAAATATCGCGACATAGGACGAATGCCGGATAAAAAGGTCAACGATGGGGACGGCCATCGGATGAGCATGATGGAGGACGACCATCAAGAGGTGGATGACGACCACCTAGCAGGGTACGGCTGCTCTCAAGGTTTATCATGACATAGGACGAATGCCAGATAACCAAAGTCAACAATGGGGACGGCCATTGGATAAAATGATGAAGGAGAATCATCAAAGGGTGGAGGACGACCACCTAGCAGGGGACGGCTGCTAAAAATCAACGATGGGGACGGCCATCGGATGAGCATGATGGAGGACGACCATCAAGAGGTGGAGGACGACCACCTAGCAGGGTACGGCTGCTCTCAAGGCTTATCATGACACAGGATGAGTGTCAGATAAAAAGGAAGATTTGCTTACTTGGCGATCTACTGGGGATATAGTAAACACGGACGAGTGTTTACAACCAAGAAAAGAAAGTATAAGTGTTTAGATGTTTGTGTATAGATTAAAGATGCGGACGAGCATCCTTAAGACTACGATACGGACGAGTATCGGGTAGAAACAAATACTGACACGTGTTCAGAAATGATGATACGGACGAGTATCAACTGGTTAACAAAGAACACGGACGAGTGTTGAATCTGAGGGGACTCCTCTGGGGAATAGTAGACACAGACGAGTATCTATATTCAAGAGGACATAAGTGTTTGACACAGTGTATGGATTAAAGATGCGGACGAGCATCCTTAGGACCATGATACGGACGAGTATCAGGTAGAAACAAACGCTTGACACATATTCTGAGATGATGGTACGGACGAGTACCAACTGGTTAACAAAGAACATGAACCAAAGTCGAATCTGTGGGGATATAAATGGTATATACAAGATACGGACGAGTATCTGTATGAGTGTAACATGAGTAGTGAGTATGAGTATTGTATAGATGAGTATTTTAACTGCTGGGGAGAGTGACACGGACGAGTGTCAAGAGAGAAAAGTATAATAATATCAACAAGTATATGGGTTGTAAAAGTGTAAGCGACTGCGTTGGGGAAATGACACGGACGGGTGCCAAGAAAATGTATATATAAGCATAGGTGAGTGCAAAGATGATGTCTTTGGCTTTCTGCTGGGGATATGACACGGACGGGTGTCAAGAAGTACCTGTAATACGGGTGGTCTTGTTTGTAAAGGGTATCCAGGCGACTTTACTGGGAGTGATGACACGGACGGGTGTCAAAAGGAGCATATACTGGTGTTTGTGGATGTGGAGCAACTGCTTTTGCTGGGGACTCTGGTGGGGATTTCTGTGCATTGTTGATGAATGGTTATTATTCACAAGTGTTCGATTCACAACATGACTTATGATTATGCTATGTATTTGATTTTTGCCGTAATGCTCCGTATTAGACGGAATGCTACGCTTTGTGGGTGAATATGATGCGAATGCTATGATAATGCAAAGGTACCAAACCTGGATTCGGATCCCACCGCCGCGAAGATCTCTGGTTGATCTGCTTGAAATGAGGATCCCAGCTGGGGATAAGATCATTGGTGGATCTGACGAGATGTATCTTCTTGGGGATATAGGTCACTGATTGACATATCCTATAGGACCCAGCTGGGGTTTGCAGAATTCTTCCGTACTCTGTTGTGACTCCTTCATGCGTTGCCCTTCTGAATAGAGGTTGAAACTCCGTGGGGAGACGATTCCCTGACTTTGTATTCTGCTGAGGAAGAACGCTTGACATCTCGGCTGGGAGGAGTGACAAGTGGCAAACTAGCTGGGGAAAGTTGTTGGCAATTCAGCTGGGGAGAAACACCTGGGTGCTAAGACTGGGCGAGTATTGATTTGTCAGCTTGCTGGGGTGAAGCTTTTACGCCCCAAGCTGTGCCTCGGATACCTGCAATCCTGAAAAGACATAGAAACGCACAAGTATTCCCGAGGTATCCCTTACCGGATTCCGTCATAGGAGTTATACACTTCTGAGTAAGTATATTCCCTGTAAGCACGTGTGTTTTATATTTTTTAGAGAAAAAGCATTTGTACTCATGCAATTAGTATTTTAAGAGACATCAGACATTTTTTGCAAATAAAAATGTATAAGATGAGACATGACTGAAAAAAATCTGATTTTATTAATTCACGTGCCCTGAATTGGCAAGATACAGTCAAGGAAACAAATCTCCTAAAATGAAGAGACTGTTGCAAATTGAGAAACAAAGTGCTGGCGATGTTGATGACGCTTTTAAAGGGGCTTCCTCTTTCGCTATGACTCGTATGACTATTGACATTCTTCTCGTCTTGCTTTCTGGAGTAGGTTGATTCTGATTGAAGCTTGACCCTTTGGAAGCTTACCAAGTTGCGGGTAATACAGACGAATTCAGAATGCAGTTGTTCGCTTATTCCCTTATTTTGCATGGACCGCCCTTTCGGGTTTTCAATCCATCGGGATACCCATTTTTGCCTGAGTTGTCCAATTGTGGCTTTTCAACTCAGCGGTTGTACATTTTTTATTTATTTTCCCTTACTTTTTCCCGAGTCTTTTATTCTGTTTTTGACTCGCCGGGATGCCCTATTTTTGCCTGGACTTACATTCTGTTTTTATGTCCAGCGGGTCATTTTTATGCGAAGTATTTTTTATCTGCATCTGAATTCATAGGGGACGGGAAATCTTCACCATCCATGGTGCTGAGCATCAGTGCTCCACCAGAGAAAACTTTCTTCACCACGAATGGTCCTTCATAATTCGGAGTCCATTTGCCCCTGTGGTCTGTATGAGGAGGGAGGATTCTCTTTAGCACAAGATCTCCTACTTGGTACCCTCGGTGCCTGACTTTCTGATCGAAAGCTTTCTTCATTCTTTTCTGATACAGCTGCCCATGACAAATTGCAGCCAATCTTTTCTCTTCAATCAGACTCAGTTGTTCGTATCGGGCCCGAACCCATTCTGCTTCGTTCAGCTTGACATCCATCAATACTCGTAAAGAGGGTAATTCAACTTCAACTGGTAGGACTGCCTCCATACCATACACGAGTTGATACGGTGTTGCCCCAGTGGATGTTCTGATTGACGTACGGTACCCATGCAAGGCAAACGGTAGCATTTCATGCCAGTCTTTGTAAGTGACTACCATCTTCTGCACAATCTTCTTGATATTCTTATTCGCTGCCTCAACAGCGCCGTTCATCTTTGGCCTGTAAGGAGAAGAATTGTGGTGTTGGATCTTGAAGTCCCGGCATAACTCAGCCATCATTTTGTTGTTTAGATTGGAACCATTATCAGTAATGATTCGCTCGGGAACCCCATATCGACAGATGATATCTCTCTTCAGAAATCTGGCTACCACTTGTCTTGTAACATTTGCATATGAGGCTGCTTCGACCCACTTGGTGAAATAGTCAATGGCGACCAGGATGAATCTGTGGCCATTTGAAGCAGTTGGCTCAATTTTACCAATCATATCAATGCCCCACATGGCAAAGGGCCAGGGTGAAGACATTATGTTCAAAGGATTGGGAGGCACATGCACCTTGTCTGCATAAATCTGGCATTTATGGCACTTTCTGGCGTAGGCACAACAGTCTGCATCCATTGTGATCCAGTAATAACCTGATCTTAACAATTTCTTAGCCATGGCATGCCCTCCTGCATGGGTACCAAAAGATCCTTCGTGCACTTCATGCATCAACAAATCTGCTTCTGTCTTGTCAACACATCTGAGGAGTACCATATCAAAGTTCCTCTTGTATAAAGACCCATTAGTGTTCAGAAAGAAACTACCAGCAAGCCTTCTCAAAGTCTTCTTATCATTGGAAGATGCCCCAGGTGGGTATGCTTGATCCTCCAAGAAGCATTTAATGTCATGGAACCAAGGCTTATCATTTTCGACAACATCTGCTGCAAATACATATGCTGGTCTATCAAGTCTGGACACTGAAATCTGAGGTACAAAGTTGACAACTTGAACTTTGATCATGGATGAAATGGTAGCAAGAGCATCTGCAAACTGATTCTCGTCCCGAGGGATATACTCAAGCTTGACTGTTGTGAAGAAAGTCAATAACCTCCTTGTATAATCCCTGTAAGGTATCAGATGATCCTGGTGGGTGTACCATTTTCCGTTGGTTTGATTAACTACCAGAGCTGAATCTCCGAATACGGTCAATGTCTTGATCCTGAGGTTAATGGCTTCCTCAAGACCCATAATGCAAGCTTCGTATTCAGCTTCGTTGTTAGTGCAGTTGAAAGTGAGTTTTGCCGAGAAAGGCATGTGAACTCCTTTAGGTGTAATGAGTACTGCACCAACACCACGACCATTCATGTTAACAGCCCCGTCAAACATCATAGTCCATTCTTCTTCCGGGTCAGGCCCTTCAGTGTGAATAGGCTCTTCATGATCTTTTGATTTTATGAACATGATGTCTTCATCAGGGAAGTCAAATCTCATAGGCTGGTAGTCATCAATGGGTTGCTCAGCAAGATATTCAGACAATACACTGCCCTTGATGGCTTTCTGAGAGGTGTATTGGATGTCGTATTCTGTGAGAATCATCTGCCATCTTGCAACCCGTCCGGTAAGTGCTGGCTTCTCGAAAATGTACTTAACTGGGTCCATTTTTGAGATCAATAAAGTAGTGTGGGTCAACATATACTGTCTTAGTCGGCGAGCAGCCCACGCTAAAGCACAGCAAGTTTTCTCGAGCAGTGAATAACGTTGTTCACAGTCGGTAAACTTTTTGCTCAGGTAGTAAATTGCATACTCTTTTCGACCAGACTCGTCATGCTGGCCCAACACGCACCCCATCGACTCTTCTAATACTGTCAAGTACATTATCAGAGGTCTTCCTTCAACTGGAGGCATGAGGATTGGAGGCTCTTGCAGATATTCTTTGATCTTGTCAAAAGCCCTTTGGCAGTCTTCGTTCCACCTGACCGTCTGTTCTTTTCTTAACAACTTAAACAAAGGTTCACAGGTTGTTGTAAGGTGAGATATGAACCGTGAGATGTAGTTCAATCGACCTAAGAACCCTCGAACTTCTTTCTCTGTTTTCGGTGCAGGCATCTCTTGAATAACTTTGACTTTATCAGGGTCAACTTAAATCCCCTTCTCGCTTACAATAAAGCCCAGCAGCTTACCAGATCGCACCCCGAATGTGCATTTGTTGGGGTTCAGCTTCAGTTGGTACTTCCTCAGACGCTTGAATAGCTTCAGCAGATTCACCAGGTGATCTTCTTCAGTAAGGGACTTGGCGATCATGTCATCCACATAACATTCTATTTCTTTATGGATCATATCGTGGAACAATGTCACCATAGCCCGTTGATATGTTGCACCAGCATTCTTCAGTCCGAATGGCATCACCTTGTAACAGAACGTGCCCCAGGGTGTGATGAAAGTTGTCTTCTCCATGTCTTCAGGTGACATCTTAATCTGATTGTACCCTGAAAATCCGTCCATGAAGGAGAATACCGAGAACTGAGCCGTGTTATCCACCAATACATCAATGTGAGGTAAAGGGAAGTCATCTTTCGGGCTAGCTCTGTTCAGATCCCGGTAGTCAACACACATCCTTACTTTTCCATCTTTCTTAGGCACAGGTACTATATTAGCAACCCACGGTGGATAGCTAGTTACAGCAAGGAACCCGGCGTCCCATTGCTTTTGTACCTCCTCCTTGATTTTCATTGCCATGTCTGGGCGAGTACGGCGCAGCTTCTGTTTGACCGGTGGGCACTCTTCTCTCAAAGGCAGCTTGTGCACAACAATGTCGGTGTCCAACCCGGGCATATCTTGATACGACCAAGCGAAAACATCCACATATTCTTGAAGCAGATCAATCATCTGTCTCTTCACCGAGTCTTGTAAGCAGGCCCCGATTTTAACCTCTTTCACGTCTTCATCTGTACCAAGATTAATCACTTCAACCTCCTCCTGATGAGGAGTGATAACTTTCTCCTCTTGTCTCAACAACCTGGCTAGCTCTTCAGGAAGCTCATATTCTTCTTCAACCCCTTCATCAGCTTGATTGATCGGATTGTCAAAGTCATACGAAGTTGTAGCCGTGCTGTTGTCGGTGCTGTCTGGAAGGCACTCTCTGCAAGGGTTCAGTTTGTTCATTTTAGTGATTGATTTTAATCTTGTTTAAAAAAGTGAAATAAAGTTATCATTTTGAAAACATCGCCATTTATTTTTTGTACAAAAAGAAAAATGGAAAAACAGTGAGCGGAAAAGAAAAAGACTCATTTGCAAAAAGATGTCTGATATTTCATTGATTAATCTTGTTTGCACAAAAAGTACAGATGGCCCGATTACAAAATGAGTCTTGTCATCTTGGGCAAGATGCAAGACTTTGATGCATGCTATAAAAATACAGGAAATAATAATTACTCTGCATGAGTAACTCTTATAATTTCCTGGGAAGACCAGTTTGAGACACTGCTCCCCGGGATCTTTGGACGAATCCAGCTTTCCAGGTTGCGTTCTTCTTCCAGCTCGTCTTCCAAATTGTTGATAGCATCAGGGGTGAGCATCCCCCCACTGACAAAACCGGGCTTCTCAGCAGCCTCTGCTTGATTTTGTTGAGTTGGTCTGTAACCCAACCCAAATTTGTCCTTCTTCTCCTCCACAGATAAAACCTTGCCCCAGCCTTGGGCAGTTCCTTCTTCAACAACCTTCCGGGCTTGTTGATAAGATGACATGGAGATTCCAGATACAGCAGATGCTTCATTAACATTCAGGGCCTCAAACCCTTGGCTCATTGTTTCATGGATCTCCCCATCCATCTCAATATACTTATAAGTAGCCAGATGGCTAACAAATATGTCCTCCTCCCCACAGATAGTAACGACTTGGCCTTCCCACTCAAATTTTAACTTCTGGTGAAGGGTAGACGTTATTGCGCCAGCGGCATGAATCCAGGGTCTACCCAACAAGCAGCTGTAGGCAGGCTGAATGTCCATCACATAGAAGATCGTTGTAAAAGTTTGTGGGCCAATCGTCACAGGCAGCTCAATTTCCCCCAGAACCGATCTCTTAGAACCATCAAAGGCTCTTACTACCAGGTTACTGGGACGCAATGCCATCCTTCATACTCTAGCTTCACCAGGGCCTTTTTCGGTAAGACATTAAGGGATGATCCTGTGTCTACCATCACATAGGAAAGGACTGCACCTTTACATTCCATGGTGATGTGCAAGGCCTTGTTATGGTTGCGGCCTTCCGTTGTCAAGTCAGTATTGGTGAACCCTAGCCCATTGCTAGCAGTAACATTTCCAACCACGGTTTCCAACAGATTGACGGTGATCTCTTCAGGCACGTAAGCTTCGTGCAAGACTTTGAGTAGTGCATTCCGATGGGCTTCGGAGCACGTAAGACTCTGTGGTGAAGGTGTTGATGTATCAAGAGTGATTCTTTGTCCCTCGTAGTATATGTCAGAGCCGTAGTGCCAAGGGATGGCCCTACTACTTTCATAAGGTACTGGTCCAGGCACTGTGACAGTGACTGAACTGATGACAGCTGCAGAAGGGACTGTGATAGTTTGTGGATCATAATAAATTGTGACTGGTGCTCTGATGGGAGCAGCACTTTCTGAGTTGTAGGCAGAGTTGCTTTCAGGATCATAAAATATTGTGACAGTTGAGACATCTTCATGATTTGTTGCTGATGTTGTAGGAGATATTGTCGGAAGGACGGGCGTTGTTGTTGTAGGAGATTCAAACTGGAGTGGTGCTGAAGTTGTAGAAGGAAAATTTGTTGACAGCTGATCAGTTGAGATGATAGATGAAGTACTTGTTGATGAAGCCGAAGAATTGTCAGGAACAATGGTTGCTGCAGTTGTAGGAGATACAGGAATTGCTGCTGATGCGATTACTGGATTTGATGGAAATGATGTGGTGATCTGAAGTTGGCCACTCTGAATGAGACCGTCTATGCCATTCCTCAAGTTATCGCACCCATTTACTGAAATATTGCAGTAAGCGCACCCTAACTCACACCCCGGGAACATTTGACATTCGAGGAGTTGAGCCTTAATCTCCACCAACGGTGTCCGAATCTGACCCACATTGGTTATTAAATAAGACGACTTGTCTTCTTCAATTGCATTGATTCTGGGACCCCTGTGGTTTGGCATAGGGTTCTTATTGACATTGGGTGGTGGTGCGAAATTCAGGGCCTTAGAGTCTACCAGGTCTTGTACCTTCATGTGCAAGGCTCTGCACTTTTCTGTACTATGGCCAGGTGCATTTGAATGGAAGGCACATCTGGCGTTGGAGTCGTAATTCCTGGGTAGACTGTTGGGATCTGGAGGTGCCAACGTCCTTAGCTCAACTAGGTTGAGTTTCAGGAGTTGTGGCAGCAATGTAGCATATGGCATAGGGATCGGATCGATCACCCTGTTGGCTTGAGATGGCCTCTGCTGGAATGGCCTTTGCTGATTATTGTTGTTGGTGTTGTTGGTGTTGTAATTTCTCGGAGGGTACTGATTTTGTTGATGGTACTGAGGTTGTTGCTGATAGTTTTGCTGTGAAGGATGATAGGCCGGTTGTGGATGAGCTGGAGCGGGAATGGTGACTGCTGCCACAGATCTATGAACATATTGGGGCCTGCCCCTGTTGGTGTGGATGGCATTGGTCTCACCAGTCCTTCTTGGGCCCGCAAAAGGCTTTCTTGCATTACTGGATGAGCTTGCACCGTTGTCTGAGATCTTACCCATCTTTAATAGGCTTTCAATTCTTTCCCCGGCTATGACTACATCTGCAAAGCTGGTGGATGAGAAGGCAGCTAGCCTATCAATGTAAGTCCCCTGAAGGGTGTTCATGAACATATCAGCCATCTCCCTTTCTGACATAGGTGGCTGGACAGCAGCAGCAAGCTGTCTCCATCTTTGAGCATACTCTCGGAAGCTCTCTCTAGATGACTACGACATTCCCATTAGGAGGGTCCTGTTGGGTGCCATATCCAGGTTATATTGATACTGTCTGATGAAGGCCTCTGCCAGGTCCTTCCAGCATCTAATAGTTGCTCTTGTCAGATGGGAATACCATTCCCTCGAAGCTCCAGTCAAGCTATCCTCGAAATAGAACATCCACAGCTTCTCGTCCATGGTATAGGCCTTTAGCCTCCCGAGAAAAGATTGTAGATGGGTCCGGGGACAGGAAGTCCCATTATACATCTCAAAGCATGGTGGCTTAAACTTGTGGGGAATCCTGACCCCGTCTACCAAGCCCATATCCATAACATCAAAACCCAAAGAGTTTTGAGACTCTAAGGATCTTAACTTCTCAGCTATCTCATCCAACCTTCTATCATAAGCTTCCTCCCCGGCCCCCATTACTGTGAACTGGTCTTCTTGGGGGTCTTCTTGCAATACCCTTCCTGCTGTGGCAGTCCCTTGTATGTTGACAGGGATGTTGGCTTCTGGATGGAGGTGGGGTCCAAAGACTGGGGGATTGACATGAGGTTGGACTCTTTCATTGTTGCTAGTCCCAGCAGTCCCTGGCTGATGGTCTTCCTGATTTCTCCCTTCCACCAGTGCTCTGAGCCTCTCCTGGCTTTGAGCCATGTTGTTCATTACCTCCATAAACTGTGTCATTTGGTTCCTCATTTCCAACCTCTCGTTGGTCATTTGGTTCCTGACCTCTGTAAGGTCCTGCTGCATCTGATCCATCTGTATGCCCGGAAGGTTACTGCAGGTGGGGTACCTGTGTGGTCGGTTGAGTGGAAACCCTCGTCGTCGAGCAATAATTCCTGAACATCACAACAGAGTTAGCAACAATAAAACAAACACCTACAAAACAAACAAAGGGTTAGCATGCAATGCAGTATGCTTATTTGTTTTCAAGGTATCCGGCTTGGCATTCAGTTTTGACCCTTCCAGACCCTTGAAGATGCTGTTGATGTTGCTTTCGAAGCGGAACAAACTAATACATATATTACAAAAGGCCAATGGTACACAGTTTGTTTTACAAATACAAGCCCTCTTAGGGGTCAAAATATATTACAAGAAAATAAAAGTACATGGAATGAAAGCAACAACAGGCAAATGGTCAAACACCAAGACCAAACTCATCCTCCCGAACTTCCTTGAGAAGTGCTTCGGTCACAGGATCAGCCGGACGCTCCGTGAGGTTCCTGATAAGGAGGTTCCGGGTAGTAACAGCTGTAATCAACTTCTTGTGTTGACTCTGGTCCTTTGTCCTCTTCACTCCAGCTCTGATCATCAGCTCTGATATCTCCCTCTGGGCTGCTGCCAGGGCTTCCTGCTGTTCTTTTGCACTAGCTTCCAGTTGCTCTATCTTGTCTTGGACCCTCTTGTCCTCCAGAGTACGAGCCTCGGTGATCCTAACCCACCTAGCCTGACTCTCCTTCAGATACGAGTCTGTCCTGGCTTTCTAGAATTGGGCTTCCTTGCAGGCATTCTTCAAGATCTGCTCTCCAGCCCTAGACTTCTTAATGTAATCTTCAGACTTCTCAATTCTAGCCAAATGCTCCACTTTCAACTTTTCTAACCTCTCAATATCCAACCTACCATCACTCCTCTCCCAGAGGGTCTTCTGTAGAGCTTGAGTCAGCTTCTCATTTCTTTCTTTCAACTTCTCAAACTCCTCTAAGCTGACAGTTGTGGAGGTGGTGTTGCGGAAGGCCCAGGCATATCTTCTATAGTAAAGGGCATCCCAGAGAATTGAGCCCTGGCATGGGACCAATCATAGTATTGTGCTGATGCCACATTGTTACACTTCCCCAGGATGGTTACCCCCTTAGTCTGCACATTATCCCAGGCCCAGGCTGCCTGCCTAACAATGGTCAGATTAGGCTTGTTCTCACAATAAAGAGTCTCAACCAAGTCCTGTGCCTTAGGAGTGTGGACCAGTGCATAGCCCAGTTGTCTTTTGAACAGCAGAGGGTTGTAATTAATACTACCCTTAACTCCTATTAGGGGCACATTGGGAAAATGCCCACAACTGGTGATGATATCCCTGCCTTTTGTGCTTTGAGTGCACCACCTGATATCAGCTGAAGTTAGAGTAGTAAGTCTTCCAGCCCAGTTTCTCTGCTGATGAGGGTTCAAAAATGCATCTGTCCTGGGCAAATGCCTGAGAAGCCAAGTATGGAACAAAGGAGCACAGCACCTCACTAATCTTCCCCTCTGTTTTTCATTCCTCTGATGCACTGAATAGTAGAGATCCCCCAATAAAGTTGGCACTGGGTTCCTTAGAATGAACAGATGGATTGCATTCTTGCTAAAAAATCGAGGCTCATCTGCAAATAATATAATTCCATATATGCTCAAGGCCAATAAAGCACAGACTGCTTTCCACTCTCCTAAAGAAGCTTTCAGGGTAGCTTGAGAGATCAAGAAATCCAAATGCAGGCCAGGGATTCCAGCCTTAGAAGTCATATGCTGCCCAATCAGGACTGGTTCCAAATGTAATGCCTTTGCTACCTCTTCATTACCAGGAAAGACCATCTCAGGGTTGAAAGGGACTCCACCCCTGGTAGGTATACCAACTAATGAGGAGTACTCTTCCAATAAAGGGCCCAACTGAAAGTCCTGAAAAGTGAAACATCTTAGTGGAGGATCATAAAACTGAAGGCAAGTGTGGATCAGGCTTCTCTGTGAGGGGTCCAGATCCATAACCATATCAAGTATATCTCCATGGTGTTCCCTGAACAGTGGTATATGGTCTGGAGTGATCAGGGTTTGAATCCTCCTGATGTCTGCTAACTCTGGCTGGAAGAAGTGGTAGGTGATGTTGCTCTTTTTAGGTGCCATGATGTTGAGACTGAGTAGAGACAAGTGCTGATGATGATACTGAAGAATGGGCCACTGATTGGCTGCAGGTGACTGAAGCAGGTGACTGATAGCTGAAGCAAGTGTTGATGAAGACAGGTCTAAGCTGATGATGGGGTCAAAACCAAGCCAAAATGATAGGATGGATACCCTGAAACACAAATAAACACATGTTAAAATGATGCAATGAGGATGTATGCAAATGGTATGCAAGGGTTTGTGACTGAGCTGGATCTGATCAAGTGTTCTGATATAAGTCCAAGTGTGTTCAAGAAAACCAGATGGAGGCCTATAAGTCCAGTAACCAAGGTGGGGGGCTCAAATAAAGAGCCACATGTCCAGGGCTTAGAATCACAAGAACTGTCCCAACATGGAGTATTCTTAACCAAATCAAAGTAACAGGGTAAACTGAGGTCAAGGTACCTGCAAACCTGTAAACAGCCCAACCCCCTCACAGGTGGTGTTTTAAAACAAGGATCTTCAGACTTGGATCAGTTATGAGAAGTGTAAACACTTCTAACCCGGAGGTACAGTGTTTACAATAACCAAAAACGTTCCTCCTCTAATTCACCTCAGTCTCTGAAGGTCAATATTAAAAGGTCATCCAGACTTAGCAGGCTTCCTAGATAGCCCTAGCATTGCAGGAAATCTGCAACACAGAGTTCTCAAGAAGAAACCCATATCTGAACCGTGTTTCATATTCCCGCACCATACCGAGATGGAATGGGAAAGAATATGATTCACTCTAGCCTAGGTGTCACTCAGGTCCCAGGTATAGGACCTTAACTCTCAATGGAACACCCACCCACCAAAGCAAACAAACAGATCCAGCCAGCAGCACAGTATGACAATATGATATAATGTAAAACTATAAAGAAAACAGTAAAGCAACTGTATATAAAGCAATAAACAAAAATAAATAAACAAGCACAAATAAGCACATAACACCCCAGTAAACACAAATCAATCAAGCGCTAGGAGGAACCCACAAAAAGAACCAGAAGCCCTGGTTGCAGTATAAGGGTCCCCAGCAGAGTCGCCAAGCTGTCGCTCCTAAAGATTTGCATCCTGGTACAAGCGCGAACGGTCGGCGAGAGGAACAATGAGAACACACAGCCGTGAACTCACTGGAGATGAATAGAGTCGCCAGCTAGGCATTTTTATCCCGGGGGAAAGGTAATGCTGCATAGACCTGGAAAGATATGGATAAGACGGTTGCGAACCAGAGAGACTGAGAAAGGGGGTTGGTTACAACCTGGGAAGGTATTAGCACCCAGATTGTCCGTCGTACTCGACGGGATCCACGCTTAAAAGATTTGTGTTTTAAAGGGGTAGTGTCAGTGCAATCTGTGTATAAAATAGCTGGAAAAAAAGATGTACAGGTGTCGGTGCAAAAGAAATGTGAAGTGTATAAATGTATAGTGTCAGTGTAAGAACAGAGTGAAATGCTCAAGATCATGAGGCTTAAAGGATAATGCTGAAAGGAGGGGGAATATACAGAGACTTTTGTTCGATAACCGTTAAGTTATGCCTACGTATCCTCTCGTGCAATGAGGAAGTCAGAACACCGTAGTTCGACCCAAAGAGACTGATAGATGAATTGACTGATGAACTGCTTGCTTGTCTATGCTCAAGTGTATGACCTGTCTGGCTCAGGTGCAAACTGTCTTGCATTAGACGGAAGAAGCAAGTTCTCGTTTATGAGTGAAGGTGATGAGAAAAGAATCCCGGAGGAGACGATTATTGTTTGTTTTTGAGTTTTCAGTCTTTTATTGCTTTTGAAAGTTTGTCATAAGCTAATGAGCTTAAGCCTAAACCAATGGGTTAGTAAACTCATCACATCTTCCCTCTGATTAGGGGTAATGAGAATACCTTAAGTGTGAAGTCAGCTTCTCACACTTAATCACCATGGAGTAGGATTAAGATCATTAACCTACTTGTTGATTATTTAGATGTTTTTGTTGTTTTTGTTTAGTGTTGAGGAATGAGATTAAGCCATAATCAGGGATTAAACAGACTCATTACACCATCCTAATAGAAGGATAATAGATGAGAATGTTTAAGCTGAGGAATGCTCCTCAACTTAATCCATGATTAGGGATTAAACTCATGACAAAACAAAGCATTTATTAAGTGGATTTTATTTAATGATGTGATGAAGAAGTTAATTTTATGGTTTGTAAGACAACTTGAGGGGGACTTGTCCATTAACACTAGGGTTAGTCCTTCTTAACCATTTAAGGAAGAATTAGAACCCTAATGCAAGGCCCAAGTTACAAGTGTGATGTCTTGATGATTATTAAGTGGATTGATTAAGGGATTTAAACACATTAAGGGTTCAACACTTAGGATTAAAGTTATACACTCCATCCTAATAGAAGGATGCAGGCATAAGCTTAATCACAAAGCCTTAAAGCCTTTAGGGTTTAGTCCCTGATTATGAGATGAGAAGAGAAGACTCAAGAGAGACACAAAGGTAAAACTAAATGGGGAGACTAATCAAAACCCTAATCATTGTCATGCTTGGGTGTTCCTAAGGTTTGTGAGGTTTTCAAGAGAAATCTTCAATGGAACCACCAGGAAGCAGATGAAAGGATCAGGAGAAGCAAAGTAACTTGCTTCATTTAAGAAGTCAAGTCACTTGAAGGAAGAAAGTAAGGAGAAGAAGAGTGAGAAAGCTCAAACTCAAACACAAACAAAGATGCAGCAAGGATGCAAGAGAGAGATGAAGAGAAGTTATGAGAAGTGAAGGCAAATTCACTTCTCAAAGCCACTTACCACCTGAAAGGTTAGAAAAGAAATGCAATGCAATGCAAAATGGGATGAGATGACATGATGAGAAACAAAACCAGGAGCATTTACATGATGCTAATGATGCTATGTAATGCTACAAACATGAGGCAGCACATGGAAATGATCATACAAGTCCATGAATGCAAATGAAGCAAGTTAAGAAGCATGGACATACATGAAAAGTTATGAAGTGCATATGGCATACAACATGACAAATGCAAGATGCAATGATCAAACATGCTTTCAATATGTCTTATTATGTCAAATGAATCAAATGGATGCTTGAAATGTCATGGCAAGTCATGTTATGCAAGAGAATGCAAGATGGATGCATATGGAAGCCCAAATTAGGGTTTATGATCAATGCAACAAACAAAAACCAAAACCAGAAGCAAAAAACATTATAAAAAAATTGAAAATGCACTCAAAGGACCCCTAATCCTATACTAACTCACTGCCCAAAGGAGAAGTTTCAACTCCCAACCTAACTCAAGATATGATTTTCCTAAGTTTTCTAGGGTTTTAGGGTTCCTTAACAAGAAAATTACCAAACAAATGGAAAATGAAAGATCAAATCATGGCCATTTAATCTCATAAACTACATGCTAAACACAATGCAATTCAAAAAGAATCAATGTCCAACTCTTCATGGTTAGGCAGAAATGATTTTTTGAAGTTTGGATCAAAATAATGCACAAAAATGATTTTAATTCAATGAAAAATTCTCAAAATGCATCAAGATCAAAAAATAAATTTGGTTTGAAGGTTGGACAATGTTTCTAAATGTCTTAGAACATTTCATGAATTTTTTGGTGATTTTTAAATACCTAAAAGTATTTTTAATAAATTAATTTTCATTAATCAATTAAAAATAATCTTTTAAATATTTAAAAATACTTTTTTAATGCTAAAAATGAAAATAAAAATATTTTTGTGTATTAAAAATTAATTAAACTCTTGACAAAAAGTTTCATAATTTTTAAACAATTTTTACTATTTTAAATAAATTGTGGAAGTTAAATGAAAGAAAATGAAATAAAAATAAAAATAGACTGAAGTATGCAGGATGGAAGGCCAGGATTCACTCTGGATTTGAAGTGGTTGACCACGCGCGTTTTCAAAGGGCCAGGATTGCATCTGATTAAATTAATTTAATTATGATTAATTAAACTAACTAAAGGGATTAGGGCTAACTGAGTGGATCTGGGCCACACATGCGCGCGGGAAGTCAACGAAGTCAAGCAATCCAACGCCCAAAATTCAAATGCCATTTAATTACAGGATTAGGGCTAAGCATTTTCAGGTGACCGGAGGGAAGCTCCGGTCATCTTCTCCGGCGACATCAAAACCCTAAAACATGATTCAGGCAACCAAACAACAAATTAAACACAACCAAGTGATCCTCTAACAACCTAGGTCACGAATCCACCCTCAAACATCATTTAAACATCAAGAATCAAACAAATCGAAAGAAACAAATTTCACGGGTGAAATTTCAGAGCAGCAATACAAACTCATTTCTCACTCATTTTCGATTCTAAGAGTATCCCCATGACCAACAAGACATAAGGAATCAATTTATAACTTAAAATGCAAGCTCTGAGAAAAAATGTTCATGGCCATACCTGAGATGGAGACTCCTGTTTCTGGGCTTTCAGAGCTATTCTTTGATGCAGGCTTGCTCCACTGACCCCCCTGATGCTAATGGTAGGCTTGGAATGAGCTTAAACAAGCTAATTTGAGAAGTCCAGTTCTGGTGCAGCAGGTTTCACAGTCAGGAAATGTGAGGTTTCAGGCTAATCCAATGGTGGATTCTTGCTCCTTTGGGTGTGTTTGACTTGTTGGTGAAGAGAAATGGGGTGTTTGATGGCTGGAGAGTGAGATTTGAAAGTTCTGGCTTTGAGGATGAGAAATGGTGAAGCTCAGTTCTTGCTTGGTTCAAGCCTAAGTCTTGCTGGTTTTGGCTCAGTGAAGCAAGGTGAGTTGATCAATGGACTTTGTTTTTGTGTTTGTGAGTTGTGGAGAGAGGTTCGAAGTGTTTTTCTTGATGGAGTGAGTTTGTGAATGTTGTGCTCTTGTGTGTTTCAGCCTTTCTTGATATGTGAAATGGCTAGCCTTTGGTTTGCATAAAATAATCTCATTGGTCAGATGATGTGACCTGGCCTGCTGTGATAGGTAAGTTCACTTTTGCAAATTGTCAACCTTTGTGTAAGAGAGGCATGGGTTGTGTTCTAGGCTAGTACAAAGGTGTGGGCTGGTGCAGCATGGTGAGGGGAAAGGCTATGGTTGGTTCAGCAGCCAAGGCAACAAGTGGATGGAAGTGTGATGATGATTTTGCAACTTGATCACTTTTGAAACTTCATGAAAATCTCTTGCTTTGCCAACCATGAACATGTGATCTTTTGGTTCAAATCTGATTTTTAGAACTTGTATGATGCTTGCACATTGGTTATACATGAACTAGAAGTCACAAATGCCTTGGTACAAAGTTTTTGCAAGTTTCTCATTTGGTGCATGTCTTGAAAATTAGTGATTTTTGCCAACTTTGACACACCATAACTTTTGATCCAAGAAGAATTAGATCATGTTCTTGTACTTTTTGAAAAGGGAAAGATCTAATCTACAACTTTCATGACCAAAGTTTTTCCATTTGAAGCATTTTGGGATCAAAAAGTAAGGCTTGAAAAGTGGCATAAAATGACATATTCCTTAAAAGTCAACCATGCCCTAAAAAGTCAACTTTGCAAAAACTTGTAATTCTTGAATTTTGTGAACTTCAACCTTCTTCCATGATCAAATAAAGATCAAATACACTCAAAATGATGAAGATCACCCCTTGGTTGGGTCATTGGGGGCCTCAGATGCCCTGATTTTGCACTGACTTGTTCAGAAAGTCAACTCTTGATCAGATGACCCCCATGGAATTTCTTCATGAAAATTGATATGCATACTCCCTATACCATATAGAGACCAATAGAAACAAGAATGACCAAAAAAATTGAGGTTATGGCCTCTGAAACCAAAACCCTAATTTTAGGTCAACTGTGCAGTCAAACTTGGCTCTGCTTCCATACCAATCCCAGTTCTTGTGATTCCTTGGCATTTTTGACTTTGAGAGGATGTAATATGATATAAGAACACACATGGATCCCTTTGAAGTGATTGGTGGCCTTTGGAGTGGCTCAGAAAGCTCCTGGATTGCTCAGATCACAAACCCTAGATGCAGATGACTTAGAACCTATGCAGTGAATCAAAATGTGATGTGAGATGCTATGATTGAGTTTATGCATATGAAATGATCACAAGCCATGGTGTGAATGGGTGAGGGAAAATTTGGGGTGTTTACAGCTGCCCCTATTCAAACATGAGTTAGCTGTGCAGGATGTAAGCTATGGCTTAACTGCCAAACAAGATAACTTGTGGTTGAATACCAAAGACAGTCCGAAATTTGCACTCACAGAATGAAGAATAAAAGGGATATAGATTGTAAAAAGAAAATAGAGTATATTGTAAAGTGTGGGCGACGGAGGACGACCGTCGAGCAGAGGACGACTGCTGGGTAAATAGCAATGACGGGGACGGCCGACATGCTGGGAAAAGTGTGAAATAAAGCGATGACGGGGACGACCGACATGCTGGGGATAAAAGGTAAAGCCAAGACGGGGACGGCCGACTAGCTGGGAAAAATAAGAAATTATGATGGGGACGACCATCAAGATAAATTTGTAAGATTCTCTGGAAATTAATGAAACATGACGGGGACGGCCATCAAGTTCATAAAGCAAAGTAACCGACGATGGGGACGGCCATCGGGCTAAAAGAAAAGGGACCACGACGGGGACCGCCATCGGGTTAAAGAATAAATGAAATAAACAGATGATGAGGTACGGTCATCAAAGGTGAAGGACGATCACCTAGCAGGGGACGGCTGCTCTGTTGGGGTTAAGATGAGGGACGGTCATCTAAGGTGGAGGACGACCACCTGGCAGGGTACGGCTGCCGAAAATATCGCGACATAGGACGAATGCCGGATAAAAAGGTCAACGATGGGGACGGCCATCGGATGAGCATGATGGAGGACGACCATCAAGAGGTGGATGACGACCACCTAGCAGGGTACGGCTGCTCTCAAGGTTTATCATGACATAGGACGAATGCCAGATAACCAAAGTCAACAATGGGGACGGCCATTGGATAAAATGATGAAGGAGAATCATCAAAGGGTGGAGGACGACCACCTAGCAGGGGACGGCTGCTAAAAATCAACGATGGGGACGGCCATCGGATGAGCATGATGGAGGACGACCATCAAGAGGTGGAGGACGACCACCTAGCAGGGTACGGCTGCTCTCAAGGCTTATCATGACACAGGATGAGTGTCAGATAAAAAGGAAGATTTGCTTACTTGGCGATCTACTGGGGATATAGTAAACACGGACGAGTGTTTACAACCAAGAAAAGAAAGTATAAGTGTTTAGATGTTTGTGTATAGATTAAAGATGCGGACGAGCATCCTTAAGACTACGATACGGACGAGTATCGGGTAGAAACAAATACTGACACGTGTTCAGAAATGATGATACGAACGAGTATCAACTGGTTAACAAAGAACACGGACGAGTGTTGAATCTGAGGGGACTCCTCTGGGGAATAGTAGACACAGACGAGTATCTATATTCAAGAGGACATAAGTGTTTGACACAGTGTATGGATTAAAGATGCGGACGAGCATCCTTAGGACCATGATACGGACGAGTATCAGGTAGAAACAAACGCTTGACACATATTCTGAGATGATGGTACGGACGAGTACCAACTGGTTAACAAAGAACATGAACCAAAGTCGAATCTGTGGGGATATAAATGGTATATACAAGATACGGACGAGTATCTGTATGAGTGTAACATGAGTAGTGAGTATGAGTATTGTATAGATGAGTATTTTAACTGCTGGGGAGAGTGACACGGACGAGTGTCAAGAGAGAAAAGTATAATAATATCAACAAGTATATGGGTTGTAAAAGTGTAAGCGACTGCGTTGGGGAAATGACACGGACGGGTGCCAAGAAAATGTATATATAAGCATAGGTGAGTGCAAAGATGATGTCTTTGGCTTTCTGCTGGGGATATGACACGGACGGGTGTCAAGAAGTACCTGTAATACGGGTGGTCTTGTTTGTAAAGGGTATCCAGGCGACTTTACTGGGAGTGATGACACGGACGGGTGTCAAAAGGAGCATATACTGGTGTTTGTGGATGTGGAGCAACTGCTTTTGCTGGGGACTCTGGTGGGGATTTCTGTGCATTGTTGATGAATGGTTATTATTCACAAGTGTTCGATTCACAACATGACTTATGATTATGCTATGTATTTGATTTTTGCCGTAATGCTCCGTATTAGACGGAATGCTACGCTTTGTGGGTGAATATGATGCGAATGCTATGATAATGCAAAGGTACCAAACCTGGATTCGGATCCCACCGCCGCGAAGATCTCTGGTTGATCTGCTTGAAATGAGGATCCCAGCTGGGGATAAGATCATTGGTGGATCTGACGAGATGTATCTGCTTGGGGATATAGGTCACTGATTGACATATCCTATAGGACCCAGCTGGGGTTTGCAGAATTCTTTCGTACTCTGTTGTGACTCCTTCATGCGTTGCCCTTCTGAATAGAGGTTGAAACTCCGTGGGGAGACGATTCCCTGACTTTGTATTCTGCTGAGGAAGAACGCTTGACATCTCGGCTGGGAGGAGTGACAAGTGGCAAACTAGCTGGGGAAAGTTGTTGGCAATTCAGCTGGGGAGAAACACCTGGGTGCTAAGACTGGGCGAGTATTGATTTGTCAGCTTGCTGGGGTGAAGCTTTTACGCCCTAAGCTGTGCCTCGGATGCCTGCAATCCTGAAAAGACATAGAAACGCACAAGTATTCCCGAGGTATCCCTTACTGGATTCCGTCATAGGAGTTATACACTTCTGAGTAAGTATATTCCCTGTAAGCACGTGTGTTTTATATTTTTTAGAGAAAAAGCATCTGTACTCATGCAATTAGTATTTTAAGAGACATCAGACATTTTTTGCAAATAAAAATGTATAAGATGAGACATGACTGAAAAAAATCTGATTTTATTAATTCACGTGCCCTGAATTGGCAAGATACAGTCAAGGAAACAAATCTCCTAAAATGAAGAGACTGTTGCAAATTGAGAAACAAAGTGCTGGCGATGTTGATGACGCTTTTAAAGGGGCTTCCTCTTTCGCTATGACTCGTATGACTATTGACATTCTTCTCGTCTTGCTTTCTGGAGTAGGTTGATTCTGATTGAAGCTTGACCCTTTGGAAGCTTACCAAGTTGCGGGTAATACAGACGAATTCAGAATGCAGTTGTTCGCTTATTCCCTTATTTTGCATGGACCGCCCTTTCGGGTTTTCAATCCATCGGGATACCCATTTTTGCCTGAGTTGTCCAATTGTGGCTTTTCAACTCAGCGGGTGTACATTTTTTATTTATTTTCCCTTACTTTTGCCCGAGTCTTTTATTCTGTTTTTGACTCGCCGGGATGCCCTATTTTTGCCTGGACTTACATTCTGTTTTTATGTCCAGCGGGTCATTTTTATGCGAAGTATTTTTTATCTGCATCTGAATTCATAGGGGACGGGAAATCTTCACCATCCATGGTGCTGAGCATCAGTGCTCCACCATAGAAAACTTTCTTCACCACGAATGGTCCTTCATAATTCAGAGTCCATTTGCCCCTGTGGTCTGTATGAGGAGGGAGGATTCTCTTTAGCACAAGATCTCCTACTTGGTACCCTCGGTGCCTGACTTTCTGATCGAAAGCTTTCTTCATTCTTTTCTGATACAGCTGCCCATGACAAATTGCAGCCAATCTTTTCTCTTCAATCAGACTCAGTTGTTCGTATCGGGCCCGAACCCATTCTGCTTCGTTCAGCTTGACATCCATCAATACTCGTAAAGAGGGTAATTCAACTTCAACTGGTAGGACTGCCTCCATACCATACACGAGTTGATACGGCGTTGCCCCAGTGGATGTTCTGATTGACGTACAGTACCCATGCAAGGCAAACGGTAGCATTTCATGCCAGTCTTTGTAAGTGACTACCATCTTCTGCACAATCTTCTTGATATTCTTATTCGCTGCCTCAACAACGCCGTTCATCTTTGGCCTGTAAGGAGAAGAATTGTGGTGTTGGATCTTGAAGTCCCGGCATAACTCAGCCATCATTTTGTTGTTTAGATTGGAACCATTATCAGTAATGATTCGCTCGGGAACCCCATATCGACAGATGATATCTCTCTTCAGAAATCTGGCTACCACTTGTCTTGTAACATTTGCATATGAGGCTGCTTCGACCCACTTGGTGAAATAGTCAATGGCGACCAGGATGAATCTGTGGCCATTTGAAGCAGTTGGCTCAATTTTACCAATCATATCAATGCCCCACATGGCAAAGGGCCAGGGTGAAGACATTATGTTCAAAGGATTGGGAGGCACATGCACCTTGTCTGCATAAATCTGGCATTTATGGCACTTTCTGGCGTAGGCACAACAGTCTGCATCCATTGTGATCCAGTAATAACCTGATCTTAACAATTTCTTAGCCATGGCATGCCCTCCTGCATGGGTACCAAAAGATCCTTCGTGCACTTCATGCATCAACAAATTTGCTTCCGTCTTGTCAACACATCTGAGGAGTACCATATCAAAGTTCCTCTTGTATAAAGACCCATCAGTGTTCAGAAAGAAACTACCAGCAAGCCTTCTCAAAGTCTTCTTATCATTAGAAGATGCCCCAGGTGGGTATGCTTGATCCTCCAAGAAGCATTTAATGTCATGGAACCAAGGCTTATCATTTTCGACAACATCTGCTGCAAATACATATGCTGGTCTATCAAGTCTGGACACTGAAATCTGAGGTACAAAGTTGACAACTTGAACTTTGATCATGGATGAAATGGTAGCAAGAGCATCTGCAAACTGATTCTCGTCCCGAGGGATATACTCAAGCTTGACTGTTGTGAAGAAAGTCAATAACCTCCTTGTATAATCCCTGTAAGGTATCAGATGATCCTGGTGGGTGTACCATTTTCCGTTGGTTTGATTAACTACCAGAGCTGAATCTCCGAATACGGTCAATGTCTTGATCCTGAGGTCAATGGCTTCCTCAAGACCCATAATGCAAGCTTCGTATTCAGCTTCGTTGTTAGTGCAGTTGAAAGTGAGTTTTGCCGAGAAAGGCATGTGAACTCCTTTAGGTGTAATGAGTACTGCACCAACACCACGACCATTCATGTTAACAGCCCCGTCAAACATCATAGTCCATTCTTCTTCCGGGTCAGGCCCTTCAGTGTGAATAGGCTCTTCATGATCTTTTGATTTTATGAACATGATGTCTTCATCAGGGAAGTCAAATCTCATAGGCTGGTAGTCATCAATGGGTTGCTCAGCAAGATATTCAGACAATACACTGCCCTTGATGGCTTTCTGAGAGGTGTATTGGATGTCGTATTCTGTGAGAATCATCTGCCATCTTGCAACCCGTCCGGTAAGTGCTGGCTTCTCGAAAATGTACTTAACTGGGTCCATTTTTGAGATCAATAAAGTAGTGTGGGTCAACATATACTCTCTTAGTCGGCGAGCAGCCCACGCTAAAGCACAGCAAGTTTTCTCGAGCAGTGAATAACGTTGTTCACAGTCGGTAAACTTTTTGCTCAGGTAGTAAATTGCTTACTCTTTTCGACCAGACTCGTCATGCTGGCCCAACACGCACCCCATCGACTCTTCTAATACTGTCAAGTACATTATCAGAGGTCTTCCTTCAACTGGAGGCATGAGGATTGGAGGCTCTTGCAGATATTCTTTGATCTTGTCAAAAGCCCTTTGGCAGTCTTCGTTCCACCTGACCGTCTGTTCTTTTCTTAACAACTTAAACAAAGGTTCACAGGTTGTTGTAAGGTGAGATATGAACCGTGAGATGTAGTTCAATCGACCTAAGAACCCTCGAACTTCTTTCTCTGTTTTCGGTGCAGGCATCTCTTGAATAGCTTTGACTTTATCAGGGTCAACTTCAATCCCCTTCTCGCTTACAATAAAGCCCAGCAGCTTACCAGATCGCACCCCGAATGTGCATTTGTTGGGGTTCAGCTTCAGTTGGTACTTCCTCAGACGCTTGAATAGCTTCAGCAGATTCACCAGGTGATATTCTTCAGTAAGGGACTTGGAGATCATGTCATCCACATAACATTCTATTTCTTTATGGATCATATCGTGGAACAATGTCACCATAGCCCGTTGATATGTTGCACCAGCATTCTTCAGTCCGAATGGCATCACCTTGTAACAGAACGTGCCCCAGGGTGTGATGAAAGTTGTCTTCTCCATGTCTTCAGGTGACATCTTAATCTGATTGTACCCTGAAAATCCGTCCATGAAGGAGAATACCGAGAACTGAGTCGTGTTATCCACCAATACATCAATGTGAGGTAAAGGGAAGTCATCTTTCGGGCTAGCTCTGTTCAGATCCCGGTAGTCAACACACATCCTTACTTTTCCATCTTTCTTAGGCACAGGTACTATATTAGCAACCCACGGTGGATAGCTAGTTACAGCAAGGAACCCGGCGTCCCATTGCTTTTGTACCTCCTCCTTGATTTTCATTGCCATGTCTGGGCGAGTACGGCGCAGCTTCTGTTTGACCGGTGGGCACTCTTCTCTCAAAGGCAGCTTGTGCACAACAATGTCGGTGTCCAACCCGGGCATATCTTGATACGACCAAGCGAAAACATCCACATATTCTTGAAGCAGATCAATCATCTGTCTCTTCACCGAGTCTTGTAAGCAGGCCCCGATTTTAACCTCTTTCACGTCTTCATCTGTACCAAGATTAATCACTTCAACCTCCTCCTGATGAGGAGTGATAACTTTCTCCTCTTGTCTCAACAACCTGGCTAGCTCTTCAGGAAGCTCATATTCTTCTTCAACCCCTTCATCAGCTTGATTGATCGGATTGTCAAAGTCATACGAAGTTGTAGCCGTGCTGTTGTCGGTGCTGTCTGGAAGGCACTCTCTGCAAGGGTTCAGTTTGTTCATTTTAGTGATTGATTTTAATCTTGTTTAAAAAAGTGAAATAAAGTTATCATTTTGAAAACATCGCCATTTATTTTTTGTACAAAAAGAAAAATGGAAAAACAGTGAGCGGAAAAGAAAAAGACTCATTTGCAAAAAGATGTCTGATATTTCATTGATTAATCTTGTTTGCACAAAAAGTACAGATGGCCCGATTACAAAATGAGTCTTGTCATCTTGGGCAAGATGCAAGACTTTGATGCATGCTATAAAAATACAGGAAATAATAATTACTCTGCATGAGTAACTCTTATAATTTCCTGGGAAGACCAGTTTGAGACACTGCTCCCCGGGATCTTTGGACGAATCCAGCTTTCCAGGTTGCGTTCTTCTTCCAGCTCGTCTTCCAAATTGTTGATAGCATCAGGGGTGAGCATCCCCCCACTGACAAAACCGGGCTTCTCAGCAGCCTCTGCTTGATTTTGTTGAGTTGGTCTGTAACCCAACCCAAATTTGTCCTTCTTCTCCTCCACAGATAAAACCTTGCCCCAGCCTTGGGCAGTTCCTTCTTCAACAACCTTCCGGGCTTGTTGATAAGATGACATGGAGATTCCAGATACAGCAGATGCTTCATTAACATTCAGGGCCTCAAACCCTTGGCTCATTGTTTCATGGATCTCCCCATCCATCTCAATATACTTATAAGTAGCCAGATGGCTAACAAATATGTCCTCCTCCCCACAGATAGTAACGACTTGGCCTTCCCACTCAAATTTTAACTTCTGGTGAAGGGTAGACGTTATTGCGCCAGCGGCATGAATCCAGGGTCTACCCAACAAGCAGCTGTAGGCAGGCTGAATGTCCATCACATAGAAGATCGTTGTAAAAGTTTGTGGGCCAATCGTCACAGGCAGCTCAATTTCCCCCAGAACCGATCTCTTAGAACCATCAAAGGCTCTTACTACCAGGTTACTGGGACGCAATGCCATCCTTCATACTCTAGCTTCACCAGGGCCTTTTTCGGTAAGACATTAAGGGATGATCCTGTGTCTACCATCACATAGGAAAGGACTGCACCTTTACATTCCATGGTGATGTGCAAGGCCTTGTTATGGTTGCGGCCTTCCGTTGTCAAGTCAGTATTGGTGAACCCTAGCCCATTGCTAGCAGTAACATTTCCAACCACGGTTTCCAACAGATTGACGGTGATCTCTTCAGGCACGTAAGCTTCGTGCAAGACTTTGAGTAGTGCATTCCGATGGGCTTCGGAGCACATAAGCAATGATAGTATAGAGATCTTGGATGGCGTCTGGTGAAGCTGATCCACTATTTTGTAATCACTCTTTTTGATGATTCTCATGAACTCATCAACTTCTTGATCGAATGGTGTTTTCAAAGCTTCCTTAACAGCTTGATCTTCCTGCACCGGGCTCTTTCCTTTTGCCTTGGCAGCAGCTTCTGCTTCGGCAGTGGGTCTTTGAATTTGTGGAGCAAAGAGACGTCCGCTTCGAGTGAAGCCTCCGCCTCCTCCCACATTGTCTATCTGTGGTGAAGGTGTTGATGTATCAAGAGTGATTCTTTGTCCCTCGTAGTATATGTCAGAGCCGTAGTGCCAAGGGATGGCCCTACTACTTTCATAAGGTACTGGTCCAGGCACTGTGACAGTGACTGGACTGATGACAGCTGCAGAAGGGACTGTGATAGTTTGTGGATCATAATAAATTGTGACTGGTGCTCTGATGGGAGAAGCACTTTCTGAGTTGTAGGCAGAGTTGCTTTCAGGATCATAAAATATTGTGACAGTTGAGACATCTTCATGATTTGTTGCTGATGTTGTAGGAGATATTGTCGGAAGGACGGGCATTGTTGTTGTAGGAGATTCAAACTGGAGTGGTGCTGAAGTTGTAGAAGGAAAATTTGTTGACAGCTGATCAGTTGAGATGATAGATGAAGTACTTGTTGATGAAGCCGAAGAATTGTCAGGAACAATGGTTGCTGCAGTTGTAGGAGATACAGGAATTGCTGCTGATGCGATTGCTGGATTTGTTGGAAATGATGTGGTGATCTGAAGTTGGCCACTCTGAATGAGACCGTCTATGCCATTCCTCAAGTTATCGCACCCATTTACTGAAATATTACAGTAAGCGCACCCTAACTCACACCCCGGGAACATTTGACATTCGAGGAGTTGAGCCTTAATCTCCACCAACGGTGTCCGAATCTGACCCACATTGGTTATTAAATAAGACGACTTGTCTTCTTCAATTGCATTGATTCTGGGACCCCCGTGGTTTGGCATAGGGTTCTTATTGACATTGGGTGGTGGTGCGAAATTCAGGGCCTTAGAGTCTACCAGGTCTTGTACCTTCATGTGCAAGGCTCTGCACTTTTCTGTACTATGGCCAGGTGCATTTGAATGGAAGGCACATCTGGCGTTGGAGTCGTAATTCCTGGGTAGACTGTTGGGATCTGGAGGTGCCAACGTCCTTAGCTCAACTAGGTTGAGTTTCAGGAGTTGTGGCAGCAATGTAGCATATGGCATAGGGATCGGATCGATCACCCTGTTGGCTTGAGATGGCCTCTGCTAGAATGGCCTTTGCTGATTATTGTTGTTGGTGTTGGTGTTGTTGTAATTTCTCGGAGGGTACTGATTTTGTTGATGGTACTGAGGTTATTGCTGATAGTTTTGCTGTGAAGGCTGATAGGCCGGTTGTGGATGAGCTGGAGCGGGAATGGTGACTGCTGCCACAGATCTATGAACATATTGGGGCCTGCCCCTGTTGGTGTGGATGGCATTGGTCTCACCAGTCCTTCTTGGGCCTGCAAAAGGCTTTCTTGCATTACTGGATGAGCTTGCACCGTTGTCTGAGATCTTACCCATCTTTAATAGGCTTTCAATTCTTTCCCCGGCTATGACTACATCTGCAAAGCTGGTGGATGAGAAGGCAGCTAGCCTATCAATGTAAGTCCCCTGAAGGGTGTTCATGAACATATCAGCCATCTCCCTTTCTGACATAGGTGGCTGGACAGCAGCAGCAAGCTGTCTCCATCTTTGAGCATACTCTCGGAAGCTCTCTCTAGATGACTGCGACATTCCCATTAGGAGGGTCCTGTTGGGTGCCATATCCAGGTTATATTGATACTGTCTGATGAAGGCCTCTGCTAGGTCCTTCCAGCATCTAATAGTTGCTCTTGTCAGATGGGAATACCATTCCCTCGAAGCTCCAGTCAAGCTATCCTCGAAATAGAACATCCACAGCTTCTCGTCCATGGTATAGGCCTTTAGCCTCCCGAGAAAAGATTGTAGATGGGTCCGGGGACAGGAAGTCCCATTATACTTCTCAAAGCATGGTGGCTTAAACTTGTGGGGAATCCTGACCCCGTCTACCAAGCCCATATCCATAACATCAAAACCCAAAGAGTTTTGAGACTCTAAGGATCTTAACTTCTCAGCTATCTCATCCAACCTTCTATCATAAGCTTCCTCCCCGGCCCCCATTACTGTGAACTGGTCTTCTTGGGGGTCTTCTTGCAATACCCTTCCTGCTGTGGCAGTCCCTTGTATGTTGACAGGGATGTTGGCTTCTGGATGGAGGTGGGGTCCAAAGACTGGGGGATTGACATGAGGTTGGACTCTTTCATTGTTGCTAGTCCCAGCAGTCCCTGGCTGATGGTCTTCCTGATTTCTCCCTTCCACCAGTGCTCTGAGCCTCTCCTGGCTTTGAGCCATGTTGTTCATTACCTCCATAAACTGTGTCATTTGGTTCCTCATTTCCAACCTCTCGTTGGTCATTTGGTTCCTGACCTCTGTAAGGTCCTGCTGCATCTGATCCATCTGTATGCCCGGAAGGTTACTGCGGGTGGGGTACCTGTGTGGTCGGTTGAGTGGAAACCCTCGTCGTCGAGCAATAATTCCTGAACATCACAACAGAGTTAGCAACAATAAAACAAACACCTACAAAACAAACAAAGGGTTAGCATGCAATGCAGTATGCTTATTTGTTTTCAAGGTATCCGGCTTGGCATTCAGTTTTGACCCTTCCAGACCCTTGAAGATGCTGTTGATGTTGCTTTCGAAGCGGAACAAACTAATACATATATTACAAAAGGCCAATGGTACACAGTTTGTTTTACAAATACAAGCCCTCTTAGGGGTCAAAATATATTACAAGAAAATAAAAGTACATGGAATGAAAGCAACAACAGGCAAATGGTCAAACACCAAGACCAAACTCATCCTCCCGAACTTCCTTGAGAAGTGCTTCGGTCACAGGATCAGTCGGACGCTCCGTGAGGTTCCTGATAAGGAGGTTCCGGGTAGTAACAGCTGTAATCAACTTCTTGTGTTGACTCTGGTCCTTTGTCCTCTTCACTCCAGCTCTGATCATCAGCTCTGATATCTCCCTCTGGGCTGCTGCCAGGGCTTCCTGCTGTTCTTTTGCACTAGCTTCCAGTTGCTCTATCTTGTCTTGGACCCTCTTGTCCTCCAGAGTACGAGCCTCGGTGATCCTAACCCACCTAGCCTGACTCTCCTTCAGATACGAGTCTGTCCTGGCTTTCTAGAATTGGGCTTCCTTGCAGGCATTCTTCAAGATCTGCTCTCCAGCCCTAGACTTCTTAATGTAATCTTCAGACTTCTCAATTCTAGCCAAATGCTCCACTTTCAACTTTTCTAACCTCTCAATATCCAACCTACCATCACTCCTCTCCCAGAGGGTCTTCTGTAGAGCTTGAGTCAGCTTCTCATTTCTTTCTTTCAACTTCTCAAACTCCTCTAAGCTGACAGTTGCTGGAGGTGGTGTTGCGGAAGGCCCAGGCATATCTTCTATAGTAAAGGGCATCCCAGAGAATTGAGCCCTGGCATGGGACCAATCATAGTATTGTGCTGATGCCACATTGTTACACTTCCCCAGGATGGTTACCCCCTTAGTCTGCACATTATCCCAGGCCCAGGCTGCCTGCCTAACAATGGTCAGATTAGGCTTGTTCTCACAATAAAGAGTCTCAACCAAGTCCTGTGCCTTAGGAGTGTGGACCAGTGCATAGCCCAGTTGTCTTTTGAACAGCAGAGGGTTGTAATTAATACTACCCTTAACTCCTATTAGGGGCACATTGGGAAAATGCCCACAGCTGGTGATGATATCCCTGCCTTTTGTGCTTTAAGTGCACCAACTGATATCAGCTGAAGTTAGAGTAGTAAGTCTTCCAGCCCAGTTTCTCTGCTGATGAGGGTTCAAAAATGCATCTGTCCTGGGCAAATGCCTGAGAAGCCAAGTATGGAACAAAGGAGCACAGCACCTCACTAATCTTCCCCTCTGTTTTTCATTCCTCTGATGCACTGAATAGTAGAGATCCCCCAATAAAGTTGGCACTGGGTTCCTTAGAATGAACAGATGGATTGCATTCTTGCTAACAAATCGAGGCTCATCTGCAAATAATATAATTCCATATATGCTCAAGGCCAATAAAGCACAGACTGCTTTCCACTCTCCTAAAGAAGCTTTCAGGGTAGCTTGAGAGATCAAGAAATCCAAATGCAGGCCAGGGATTCCAGCCTTAGAAGTCATATGCTGCCCAATCAGGACTGGTTCCAAATGTAATGCCTTTGCTACCTCTTCATTACCAGGAAAGACCATCTCAAGGTTGAAAGGGACTCCACCCCTGGTAGGTATACCAACTAATGAGGAGTACTCTTCCAATAAAGGGCCCAACTGAAAGTCCTGAAAAGTGAAACATCTTAGTGGAGGATCATAAAACTGAAGGCAAGTGTGGATCAGGCTTCTCTGTGAGGGGTCCAGATCCATAACCATATCAAGTATATCTCCATGGTGTTCCCTGAACAGTGGTATATGGTCTGGAGTGATCAGGGTTTGAATCCTCCTGATGTCTGCTAACTCTGGCTGGAAGAAGTGGTGGGTGATGTTGCTCTTTTTAGGTGCCATGATGTTGAGACTGAGTAGAGACAAGTGCTGATGATGATACTGAAGAATGGGCCACTGATTGGCTGCAGGTGACTGAAGCAGGTGACTGATAGCTGAAGCAAGTGTTGATGAAGACAGGTCTAAGCTGATGATGGGGTCAAAACCAAGCCAAAATGATAGGATGGATACCCTGAAACACAAATAAACACATGTTAAAATGATGCAATGAGGATGTATGCAAATGGTATGCAAGGGTTTGTGACTGAGCTGGATCTGATCAAGTGTTCTGATATAAGTCCAAGTGTGTTCAAGAAAACCAGATGGAGGCCTATAAGTCCAGTAACCAAGGTGGGGGGCTCAAATAAAGAGCCACATGTCCAGGGCTTAGAATCACAAGAACTGTCCCAACATGGAGTATTCTTAACCAAATCAAAGTAACAGGGTAAACTGAGGTCAAGGTACCTGCAAACCTGTAAACAGCCCAACCCCCTCACAGGTGGTGTTTTAAAACAAGGATCTTCAGACTTGGATCAGTTATGAGAAGTGTAAACACTTCTAACCCGGAGGTACAGTGTTTACAATAACCATAAAAGTTCCTCCTCTAATTCACCTCAGTCTCTGAAGGTCAATACTAAAAGGTCATCCAGACTTAGCAGGCTTCCTAGATAGCCCTAGCATTGCAGGAAATCTGCAACACAGAGTTCTCAAGAAGAAACCCATATCTGAACCGTGTTTCATATTCCCGCACCAGACCGAGATGGAATGGGAAAGAATATGATTCACTCTAGCCTAGGTGTCACTCAGGTCCCAGGTATAGGACCTTAACTCTCAATGGAACACCCACCCACCAAAGCAAACAAACAGATCCAGCCAGCAGCACAGTATGACAATATGATATAATGTAAAACTATAAAGAAAACAGTAAAGCAACTGTATATAAAGCAATAAACAAAAATAAATAAACAAGCACAAATAAGCACATAACACCCCAGTAAACACAAATCAATCAAGCGCTAGGAGGAACCCACAAAAAGAACCAGAAGCCCTGGTTGCAGTATAAGGGTCCCCAGCAGAGTCGCCAAGCTGTCGCTCCCAAAGATTTGCATCCTGGTACAAGCGCGAACGGTCGGCGAGAGGAACAATGAGAACACACAGCCGTGAACTCACTGGAGATGAATAGAGTCGCCAGCTAGGCATTTTTATCCCGGGGGAAAGGTAATGCTGCATAGTCCTGGAAAGATATGGATAAGACGGTTGCGAACCAGAGAGACTGAGAAAGGGGGTTGGTTACAACCTGGGAAGGTATTAGCACCCAGATTGTCCGTCGTACTCGACGGGATCCACGCTTAAAAGATTTGTGTTTTAAAGGGGTAGTGTCAGTGCAATCTGTGTATAAAATAGCTGGAAAAAAAGATGTACAGGTGTCGGTGCAAAAGAAATGTGAAGTGTATAAATGTACAGTGTCAGTGTAAGAACAGAGTGAAATGCTCAAGATCATGAGGCTTAAAGGATAATGCTGAAAGGAGGGGGAATATACAGAGACTTTTGTTCGATAACCGTTAAGTTATGCCTACGTATCCTCTCGTGCAATGAGCAAGTCAGAACACCGTAGTTCGACCCAAAGAGACTGATAGATGAATTGACTGATGAACTGCTTGCTTGTCTATGCTCAAGTGTATGACCTGTCTGGCTCAGGTGCAAACTGTCTTGCATTAGACGGAAGAAGCAAGTTCTCGTTTATGAGTGAAGGTGATGAGAAAAGAATCCCGGAGGAGACGATTATTGTTTGTTTTTGAGTTTTCAGTCTTTTATTGCTTTTGAAAGTTTGTCATAAGCTAATGAGCTTAAGCCTAAACCAATGGGTTAGTAAACTCATCACATCTTCCCTCTGATTAGGGGTAATGAGAATACCTTAAGTGTGAAGTCAGCTTCTCACACTTAATCACCATGGAGTAGGATTAAGATCATTAACCTACTTGTTGATTATTTAGATGTTTTTGTTGTTTTTGTTTAGTGTTGAGGAATGAGATTAAGCCATAATCAGGGATTAAACAGACTCATTACACCATCCTAATAGAAGGATAATAGATGAGAATGTTTAAGCTGAGGAATGCTCCTCAACTTAATCCATGGTTAGGGATTAAACTCATGACAAAACAAAGCATTTATTAAGTGGATTTTATTTAATGATGTGATGAAGAAGTTAATTTTATGGTTTGTAAGACAACTTGAGGGGGACTTGTCCATTAACACTAGGGTTAGTCCTTCTTAACCATTTAAGGAAGAATTAGAACCCTAATGCAAGGCCCAAGTTACAAGTGTGATGTCTTGATGATTATTAAGTGGATTGATTAAGGGATTTAAACACATTAAGGGTTCAACACTTAGGATTAAAGTTATACACTCCATCCTAATAGAAGGATGCAGGCATAAGCTTAATCACAAAGCCTTAAAGCCTTTAGGGTTTAGTCCCTGATTATGAGATGAGAAGAGAAGACTCAAAAGAGACACAAAGGTAAAACTATGAGGGGATACTAATCAAAACCCTAATCATTGTCATGCTTGGTTGTTCCTAAGGTTTGTGAGGTTTTCAAGAGAAATCTTCAATGGAACCACCAGGAAGCAGATGAAAGGATCAGGAGAAGCAAAGTAACTTGCTTCATTTAAGAAGTCAAGTCACTTGAAGGAAGAAAGTAAGGAGAAGAAGAGTGAGCAAGCTCAAACTCAAACACAAACAAAGATGCAGCAAGGATGCAAGAGAGAGATGAAGAGAAGTTATGAGAAGTGAAGGCAAATTCACTTCTCAAAGCCACTTACCACCTGAAAGGTTAGAAAAGAAATGCAATGCAATGCAAAATGGGATGAGATGACATGATGAGAAACAAAACCAGGAGCATTTACATGATGCTAATGATGCTATGTAATGCTACAAACATGAGGCAGCACATGGAAATGATCATACAAGTCCATGAATGCAAATGAAGCAAGTTAAGAAGCATGGACATACATGAAAAGTTATGAAGTGCATATGGCATACAACATGACAAATGCAAGATGCAATGATCAAACATGCTTTCAATATGTCTTATGATGTCAAATGAATCAAATGGATGCTTGAAATGTCATGGCAAGTCATGTTATGCAAGAGAATGCAAGATGGATGCATATGGAAGCCCAAATTAGGGTTTATGATCAATGCAACAAACAAAAACCAAAACCAGAAGCAAACAACATTATAAAAAATTGAAAATGCACTCAAAGGACCCCTAATCCTATACTAACTCACTGCCCAAAGGAGAAGTTTCAACTCCCAACCTAACTCAAGATATGATTTTCCTAAGTTTTCTAGGGTTTTAGGGTTCCTTAACAAGAAAATTACCAAACAAATGGAAAATGAAAGATAAAATCATGGCCATTTAATCTCATAAACTACATGCTAAACACAATGCAATGCAAAAAGAATCAATGTCCAACTCTTCATGGTTAGGCAGAAATGATTTTTTGAAGTTTGGATCAAAATAATGCACAAAAATGATTTTAATTCAATGAAAAATTCTCAAAATGCATCAAGATCAAAAAATAAATTTGGTTTGAAGGTTGGACAATGTTTCTAAATGTCTTAGAACATTTCATGAATTTTTTGGTGATTTTTAAATACCTAAAAGTATTTTTAATAAATTAATTTTCATTAATCAATTAAAAATAATCTTTTAAATATTTAAAAATACTTTTTTAATGCTAAAAATGAAAATAAAAATATTTTTGTGTATTAAAAATTAATTAAACTCTTGACAAAAAGTTTCATAATTTTTAAACAATTTTTACTATTTTAAATAAATTGTGGAAGTTAAATGAAAGAAAATGAAATAAAAATAAAAATAGACTGAAGTATGCAGGATGGAAGGCCAGGATTCACTCTGGATTTGAAGTGGTTGACCGCACGCGTTTTCAAAGGGCCAGGATTGCATCTGATTAAATTAATTTAATTATGATTAATTAAACTAACTAAAGGGATTAGGGCTAACTGAGTGGATCTGGGCCACACATGCGCGCGGGAAGTCAACGAAGTCAAGCAATCCAACGCCCAAAATTCAAATGCCATTTAATTACAGGATTAGGGCTAAGCATTTTCAGGTGACCGGAGGGAAGCTCCGGTCATCTTCTCCGGCGACATCAAAACCCTAAAACATGATTCAGGCAACCAAACAACAAATTAAACACAACCAAGTGATCCTCTAACAACCTAGGTCACGAATCCACCCTCAAACATCATTTAAACATCAAGAATCAAACAAATCGAAAGAAACAAATTTCACGGGTGAAATTTCAGAGCAGCAATACAAACTCATTTCTCACTCATTTTCGATTCTAAGAGTATCCCCATGACCAACAAGACATAAGGAATCAATTTATAACTTAAAATGCAAGCTCTGAGAAAAAATGTTCATGGCCATACCTGAGATGGAGACTCCTGTTTCTGGGCTTTTAGAGTTATTCTTTGATGCAGGCTTGCTCCACTGACCCCCCTGATGCTAATGGTAGGCTTGGAATGAGCTTAAACAAGCTAATTTGAGAAGTCCAGTTCTGGTGCAGCAGGTTTCACAGTCAGGAAATGTGAGGTTTCAGGCTAATCCAATGGTGGATTCTTGCTCCTTTGGGTGTGTTTGACTTGTTGGTGAAGAGAAATGGGGTGTTTGATGGCTGGAGAGTGAGATTCGAAAGTTCTGGCTTTGAGGATGAGAAATGGTGAAGCTCAGTTCTTGCTTGGTTCAAGCCTAAGTCTTGCTGGTTTTGGCTCAGTGAAGCAAGGTGAGTTGATCAATGGACTTGGTTTTTGTGTTTGTGAGTTGTGGAGAGAGGTTCGAAGTGTTTTGCTTGATGGAGTGAGTTTGTGAATGTTGTGCTCTTGTGTGTTTCAGCCTTGCTTGATATGTGAAATGGCTAGCCTTTGGTTTGCATAAAATAATCTCATTGGTCAGATGATGTGACCTGGCCTGCTGTGATAGGTAAGTTCACTTTTGCAAATTGTCAACCTTTGTGTAAGAGAGGCATGGGTTGTGTTCTAGGCTAGTACAAAGGTGTGGGCTGGTGCAGCATGGTGAGGGGAAAGGCTATGGTTGGTTCAGCAGCCAAGGCAACAAGTGGATGGAAGTGTGATGATGATTTTGCAACTTGATCACTTTTGAAACTTCATGAAAATCTCTTGCTTTGCCAACCATGAACATGTGATCTTTTGGTTCAAATCTGATTTTTAGAACTTGTATGATGCTTGCACATTGGTTAGACATGAACTAGAAGTCACAAATGCCTTGGTACAAAGTTTTTGCAAGTTTCTCATTTGGTGCATGTCTTGAAAATTAGTGATTTTTGCCAACTTTGACACACCATAACTTTTGATCCAAGAAGAATTAGATCATGTTCTTGTACTTTTTGAAAAGGGAAAGATCTAATCTACAACTTTCATGACCAAAGTTTTTCCATTTGAAGCATTTTGGGATCAAAAAGTAAGGCTTGAAAAGTGGCATAAAATGACATATTCCTTAAAAGTCAACGATGCCCTAAAAAGTCAACTTTGCAAAAACTTGTAATTCTTGAATTTTTTGAACTTAAACCTTCTTCCATGATCAAATAAAGATCAAATACACTCAAAATGATGAAGATCACCCCTTGGTTGGGTCATTGGGGGCCTCAGATGCCCTGATTTTGCACTGACTTGTTCAGAAAGTCAACTCTTGATCAGATGACTTCCCCATGGAATTTCTTCATGAAAATTGATATGCATACTCCCTATACCATATAGAGACCAATAGAAACAAGAATGACCAAAAAATTTTAGGTTATGGCCTCTGAAACCAAAACCCTAATTTTAGGTCAACTGTGCAGTCAAACTTGGCTCTGCTTCCATACCAATCCCAGTTCTTGTGATTCCTTGGCATTTTTGACTTTGAGAGGATGTAATATGATATAAGAACACACATGGATCCCTTTGAAGTGATTGGTGGCCTTTGGAGTGGCTCAGAAAGCTCCTGGATTGCTCAGATCACAAACCCTAGATGCAGATGACTTAGAACCTATGCAGTGAATCAAAATGTGATGTGAGATGCTATGATTGAGTTTATGCATATGAAATGATCACAAGCCATGGTGTGAATGGGTGAGGGCAAATTTGGGGTGTTTACACAAGTCCGGTTTCGTTTATTTGAGTTATCATCCAAGTTATGATATTCTCTTTTCATTTTTATCACCCGAATGGGATAAATACTTTTCGATTCCGCCAAGTCCAGTTTCGTTTGTTTGAGTTATCATCCAAGTTATGGTACTCAATTTTCATGTTTTATCTCCGTAGAGGGATAAAAAATTTTCGATTCCGCCAAGTCCGGTTTCATTTGTTTGAGTTATCATCCAAGTTATGATAGTCTCTTTTCAAGTTTTATCTCCCAAGTGGGATAAATACTTTTCGATTCCGCCAATTATGGTTTCGTTTGTTTGAGTTATCATCCAAGTTATGATAGTTTATTTTCAAGTTATCTTCCAAGTGGGATAAATACTTTTCGATTCCGCAAAGTCCGGTTTTGTTTGTTTGAGTTATCATTCATGATATGGTAGTCTCTTTGTCAAGTTTTATCTCCCAAATGGGATAAATACTTTTCGATTCTACCAAGTCTAGTTTCGTTTGTTTGAGTTATCATCCAAGTTATGATAGTCTCTTTTCATGTTTTATCTCCCAAGTGGGATAAATACTTTTCGATTCCTCCATGTCCAGTTTTGTTTGTTTGAGTTATCATCCAAGTTATGATAGTCTCTTTTCAACTTTTATCTCCCAAGTGGGAAAAATACTTTTCTATTTCGCCAAGTACGGTATCGTATGTTTGAGTTATCATCCAAGTTATGGTAGTCTCATTTTCAAGTTTTATCTCCCAAGTGGGATACTTACTTTTTGATTTTTCCAATTTCGGTTTCGTTTGTTTGAGTTATCATCCATATTATGATAACCTCTTCCCATGTTTTATCTCCCAAGTGGGATAAATACCTTTCGATTCCGCCATGTCCGGTTTTGTTTTTTTTGGTTATCATCCAAGTTATGATAGTCTCTTTTCAAGTTTTATCTCCCAAGTGGGATAAATACTTTTTGATTCCGTCATGTCCGGTTTCGTTTGTATGAGCTATCACCCAAGGTATGATAGTTTCTTTTCAAGTTATCTCGCAAATGGGATAAATAATTTTCGATTCCTCCAATTCCGGTTTCGTTTATTTGAGTTATCATTCAATTTATGATAGTCTCTTTTCATGTTTTATCACCCGAATGGGATAAATACTTTTCGATTCCGCCAAGTCCTGTTTCGTTTGTTTGAGTTATCATCCAAGTTATGGTAGTCAATTTTCATGTTTTATCTCCGTAGAGGGTTAAATATATTTCGATTCCGCCAAGTCCAGTTTCATTTGTCTGAGTTATCATCCAAGTTATGATAGTCTCTTTTCAAGTTTTATCTCCCAAGTGGGATAAATACTTTTCGATTCCGCCAAGTATGGTTTCGTTTGTTTGAGTTATCATCCAAGTTATGATAGTTTCTTTTCAAGTTATCTTCCAAGTGGGATAAATACTTTTCGATTCCGCCAAGTCTGGTTTCATTTGTCTGAGTTATCATCCAAGTTATGATAGTCTCTTTTCAAGTTTTATCTCCCAAATGGGATAAATACTTTTCGATACTACCAAGTCTGGTTTCGTTTGTTTGAGTTATCATCCAAGTTATGATAGTCTCTTTTCATGTTTTATCTCCCAAGTGGGATAAATACTTTTCGATTTCACCATGTCCAGTTTTGTTTGTTTGAATTATCATCCAAGTTATGATAGTCTCGTTTCAACTTTTATCTCCCAAGTGGGAAAAATCCTTTTCTATTTCGCCAAGTACGGTATCGTATGTTTGAGTTATCATCCAAGTTATGGTAGTCTCATTTTCAAGTTTTATCTCCCAAGTGGGATATTTACTTTTTGATTTTTCCAATTTCGGTTTCGTTTGTTTGAGTTATCATCCATATTATGATAACCTCTTTCCATGTTTTATCTCCCAAGTGGGATAAATACCTTTCGATTCCGCCATGTCCGGTTTTGTTTTTTTGGGTTATCATCCAAGTTATGATAGTCTCTTTTCATGTTTAATCTCCCAAGTGGGATAAATACTTTTTGATTCCGTCATGTCCGGTTTCGTTTGTATGAGCTATCACCCAAGGTATGATAGTTTCTTTTCAGGTTATCTCGCAAATTGGATAAATAATTTTCGATTCCTCCTATTCCGGTTTCGTTTATTTGAGTTATCATTCAATTTATGATAGTCTCTTTTCAAGTTTTATCACCCGAATGGGATAAATACTTTTCGATTCCGCCTAGTCCGGTTTCGTTTGTTTGAATTATCATCCAAGTTATGGTAGTCAATTTTCATGTTTTATCTCCGTAGAGGGTTAAATATATTTCGATTCCGCCATGTCCGGTTTCATTTGTCTTAGTTATCATCCAAGTTATGATAGTCTCTTTTCAAGTTTTATCTCCCAAGTGGGATAAATACTTTTCGATTCCGCCAAGTATGGTTTCGTTTGTTTGAGTTATCATCCAAGTTATGATAGTTTATTTTCAAGTTATCTTCCAAGTGGGATAAATACTTTTCGATTCCGCAAAGTCCGGTTTTGTTTGTTTGAGTTATCATTCATGATATGGTAGTCTCTTTTTCAAGTTTTATCTCCCAAATGGGATAAATACTTTTCGATTCTACAAAGTCTGGTTTCGTTAGTTTGAGTTATCATCCAAGTTATGATAGTCTCTTTTCATGTTTTATCTCCCAAGTGGGATAAATACTTTTCGATTCCGCCATGTCCAGTTTTGTTTGTTTGAGTTATCATCCAAGTTATGATAGTCTCTTTTCATGTTTTATCTCCCAAGTGGGAAAAATACTTTTCTATTTCGCCAAGTACGGTATCGTTTGTTTGAGTTATCATCCAAGTTATGGTAGTCTCATTTTCAAGTTTTATCTCCCAAGTGGGATATTTACTTTTTGATTTTTCCAATTTCGGTTTCGTTTGTTTGAGTTATCATCCATATTATGATAACCTCTTTCTATGTTTTATCTCCCAAGATGGATAAATACCTTTCGATTCCGCCAAGTCCGGTTTTAATTTTTTGGGTTATCATCCAAGTTATGATAGTCTCTTTTCAAGTTTTATCTCCCAAGTGGGATAAATACTTTTTGATTCCGTCATGTCCGGTTTCGTTTGTATGAGCTATCACCCAAGGTATGATAGTTTCTTTTCAAGTTATCTCGCAAATGGGATAAATAATTTTCGATTCCTCCAAGTCCGGTTTCGTTTATTTGAGTTATCATCCAAGTTATGATAGTCTCTTTTAAAGTTTTATCACCCGAATGGGATAAATACTTTTCGATTCCGCCTAGTCCGGTTTCGTTTGTTTGAGTTATCATCCAAGTTATGGTAGTCAATTTTCATGTTTTATCTCCGTAGAGGGTTAAATATATTTCGATTCCGCCATGTCCGGTTTCATTTGTCTTAGTTATCATCCAAGTTATGATAGTCTCTTTTCATGTTTTATCTCCCAAGTGGGATAAATACTTTTCGATTCCGCCAAGTATGGTTTCGTTTGTTTGAGTTATCATCCAAGTTATGATAGTTTATTTTCAAGTTATCTTCCAAGTGGGATAAATACTTTTCGATTCCGCAAAGTCCGGTTTTGTTTGTTTGAGTTATCATTCATGATATGGTAGTCTCTTTTTCAAGTTTTATCTCCCAAATGGGATAAATACTTTTCGATTCTACAAAGTCTGGTTTCGTTAGTTTGAGTTATCATCCAAGTTATGATAGTCTCTTTTCATGTTTTATCTCCCAAGTGGGATAAATACTTTTCGATTCCGCCATGTCCAGTTTCGTTTGTTTGAGTTATCATCCAAGTTATGATAGTCTCTTTTCAAGTTTTATCTCCCAAGTGGGAAAAATACTTTTCTATTTCGCCAAGTACGGTATCGTTTGTTTGAGTTATCATCCAAGTTATGGTAGTCTCATTTTAAAGTTTTATCTCCCAAGTGGGATATTTACTTTTTGATTTTTCCAATTTCGGTTTCGTTTGTTTGAGTTATCATCCATATTATGATAACCTCTTTCCATGTTTTATCTCCCAAGATGGATAAATACCTTTCGATTCCGCCAAGTCCGGTTTTAATTTTTTGGGTTATCATCCAAGTTATGATAGTCTCTTTTCAAGTTTTATCTCCCAAGTGGGATAAATACTTTTTGATTCCGTCATGTCCGGTTTCGTTTGTATGAGCTATCACCCAAGGTATGATAGTTTCTTTTCAAGTTATCTCGCAAATGGGATAAATAATTTTCGATTCCTCCAAGTCCGGTTTCGTTTATTTGAGTTATCATCCAAGTTATGATAGTCTCTTTTAAAGTTTTATCACCCGAATGGGATAAATACTTTTCGATTCCGCCTAGTCCGGTTTCGTTTGTTTGAGTTATCATCCAAGTTATGGTAGTCAATTTTCATGTTTTATCTCCGTAGAGGGTTAAATATATTTCGATTCCGCCATGTCCGGTTTCATTTGTCTTAGTTATCATCCAAGTTATGATAGTCTCTTTTCATGTTTTATCTCCCAAGTGGGATAAATACTTTTCGATTCCGCCAAGTATGGTTTCGTTTGTTTGAGTTATCATCCAAGTTATGATAGTTTATTTTCAAGTTATCTTCCAAGTGGGATAAATACTTTTCGATTCCGCAAAGTCCGGTTTTGTTTGTTTGAGTTATCATTCATGATATGGTAGTCTCTTTTTCAAGTTTTATCTCCCAAATGGGATAAATACTTTTCGATTCTACAAAGTCTGGTTTCGTTAGTTTGAGTTATCATCCAAGTTATGATAGTCTCTTTTCATGTTTTATCTCCCAAGTGGGATAAATACTTTTCGATTCCGCCATGTCCAGTTTCGTTTGTTTGAGTTATCATCCAAGTTATGATAGTCTCTTTTCAAGTTTTATCTCCCAAGTGGGAAAAATACTTTTCTATTTCGCCAAGTACGGTATCGTTTGTTTGAGTTATCATCCAAGTTATGGTAGTCTCATTTTAAAGTTTTATCTCCCAAGTGGGATATTTACTTTTTGATTTTTCCAATTTCGGTTTCGTTTGTTTGAGTTATCATCCATATTATGATAACCTCTTTCCATGTTTTATCTCCCAAGATGGATAAATACCTTTCGATTCCGCCAAGTCCGGTTTTAATTTTTTGGGTTATCATCCAAGTTATGATAGTCTCTTTTCAAGTTTTATCTCCCAAGTGGGATAAATACTTTTTGATTCCGTCATGTCCGGTTTCGTTTGTATGAGCTATCACCCAAGGTATGATAGTTTCTTTTCAAGTTATCTCGCAAATGGGATAAATAATTTTCGATTCCTCCAAGTTCGGTTTCGTTTATTTGAGTTATCATCCAAGTTATGATAGTCTCTTTTAAAGTTTTATCACCCGAATGGGATAAATACTTTTCGATTCCGCCTAGTCCGGTTTCGTTTGTTTGAGTTATCATCCAAGTTATGGTAGTCAATTTTCATGTTTTATCTCCGTAGAGGGTTAAATATATTTCGATTCCGCCATGTCCGGTTTCATTTGTCTTAGTTATCATCCAAGTTATGATAGTCTCTTTTCAAGTTTTATCTCCCAAGTGGGATAAATACTTTTCGATTCAGCCAAGTATGGTTTCGTTTGTTTGAGTTATCATCCAAGTTATGATAGTTTATTTTCAAGTTATCTTCCAAGTGGGATAAATACTTTTCGATTCCGCAAAGTCCGGTTTTGTTTGTTTGAGTTATCATTCATGATATGGTAGTCTCTTTTTCAAGTTTTATCTCCCAAATGGGATAAATACTTTTCGATTCTACAAAGTCTGGTTTCGTTAGTTTGAGTTATCATCCAAGTTATGATAGTCTCTTTTCATGTTTTATCTCCCAAGTGGGATAAATACTTTTCGATTCCGCCATGTCCAGTTTTGTTTGTTTGAGTTATCATCCAAGTTATGATAGTCTCTTTTCAAGTTTTATCTCCCAAGTGGGAAAAATACTTTTCTATTTCGCCAAGTACGGTATCGTTTGTTTGAGTTATCATCCAAGTTATGGTAGTCTCATTTTCAAGTTTTATCTCCCAAGTGGGATATTTACTTTTTGATTTTTCCAATTTCGGTTTTGTTTGTTTGAGTTATCATCCATATTATGATAACCTCTTTCCATGTTTTATCTCCCAAGATGGATAAATACCTTTCGATTCCGCCAAGTCCGGTTTTAATTTTTTGGGTTATCATCCAAGTTATGATAGTCTCTTTTCAAGTTTTATCTCCCAAGTGGGATAAATACTTTTTGATTCCGTCATGTCCGGTTTCGTTTGTATGAGCTATCACCCAAGGTATGATAGTTTCTTTTCAAGTTATCTCGCAAATGGGATAAATAATTTTCGATTCCTCCAAGTCCGGTTTCGTTTATTTGAGTTATCATCCAAGTTATGATAGTCTCTTTTAAAGTTTTATCACCCGAATGGGATAAATACTTTTCGATTCCGCCAAGTCCGGTTTCGTTTGTTTGAGTTATCATCCAAGTTATGGTAGTCAATTTTCATGTTTTATCTCCGTAGAGGGATAAATATTTTTCGATTCCTCCAAGTCTGGTTTCATTTGTTTGAGTTATCATCCAAGTTATGATAGTCTCTTTTCAAGTTTTATCTCCCAAGTGGGATAAATACTTTTCGATTCCGCCAAGTATGGTTTCGTTTGTTTGAGTTATCATCCAAGTTATGATAGTTTATTTTCAAGTTATCTTCCAAGTGGGATAAATACTTTTCGATTCCGCAAAGTCCGGTTTTGTTTGTTTGAGTTATCATTCATGATATGGTAGTCTCTTTTACAAGTTTTATCTCCCAAATGGGATCAATACTTTTCGATTCTACCAAGTCTGGTTTCGTTTGTTTGAGTTATCATCCAAGTTATGATAGTCTCTTTTCATGTTTTATCTCCCAAGTGGGATAAATACTTTTCGATTCCGCCATGTCCAGTTTTGTTTGTTTGAGTAATCATCCAAGTTATGATAGTCCCTTTTCAACTTTTATCTCCCAAGTGGGAAAAATACTTTTCTATTTCGCCAAGTACGGTATCGTTTGTTTGAGTTATCATCCAAGTTATGGTAGTCTCATTTTCAAGTTTTATCTCCCAAGTGGGATTTTTACTTTTTGATTTTTCCAATTTTGTTTTCGTTTGTTTGAGTTATCATCCATATTATGATAACCTCTTTCCATGTTTTATCTCCCAAGTGGGATAAATACCTTTCGATTCCGCCATGTCTGGTTTTGTTTTTTTGGGTTATCATCCAAGTTATTATACTCTCTTTTCAAGTTTTATCTCCCAAGTGGGATAAATACTTTTTGATTCCGTCATGTCCGGTTTCGTTTGTATGAGTTATCACCCAAGGTATGATAGTTTCTTTTCAAGTTATCTCGCAAATGGGATAAATAATTTTCGATTCCTCCAAGTCCGGTTTCGTTTATTTGAGTTATCATCCAAGTTATGATAGTCTCTTTTCAAGTTTTATCACCCGAATGGGATAAATACTTTTCGATTCCGCCAAGTCCGGTTTCGTTTGTTTGAGTTATCATCCAAGTTATGGTAGTCAATTTTCATGTTTTATCTCCGTAGAGGGATAAATATTTTTCGATTCCGCCAAGTCTGGTTTCATTTGTTTGAGTTATCATCCAAGTTATGATTGTCTCTTTTCAAGTTTTATCTCCCAAGTGGGATAAATACTTTTCGATTCCGCCAAGTATGGTTTCGTTTGTTTGAGTTATCATCCAAGTTATGATAGTTTATTTTCAAGTTATCTTCCAAGTGGGATAAATACTTTTCGATTCCGCAAAGTCCGGTTTTGTTTGTTTGAGTTATCATTCATGATATGGTAGTCTCTTTTTCAAGTTTTATCTCCCAAATGGGATAAATACTTTTCGATTCTACCAAGTCTGGATTCGTTTGTTTGAGTTATCATCCAAGTTATGATAGTCTCTTTTCATGTTTTATCTCCCAAGTGGGATAAATACTTTTCAATTCCGCCACGTCCAGTTTCGTTTATTTGAGTTATCATCCAAGTTATGATAGTCTCTTTTCAAGTTTTATCTCCCAAGTGGGAAAAATAATTTTCTATTTCGCCAAGTACGGTATCGTTTGTTTGAGTTATCATCCAAGTTATGGTAGTCTCATTTTCAAGTTTTATCTCCCAAGTGGGATATTTACTTTTTTATTTTTCCAATTTCGGTTAAGTTTGTTTGAGTTATCATCCATATTATGATAACCTCTTTCCATGTTTTATCTCCCAAGTTGGATAAATACCTTTCGATTCCGCCATGTCGGGTTTTGTTTTTTTGGGTTATCATCCAAGTTATGATAGTCTCTTTTCAATTTTTATCTCCCAAGTGGGATAAATACTTTTTGATTCCTTCATGTCCGGTTTCGTTTGTATGAGCTATCACCCAAGGTATGATAGTTTCTTTTCAAGTTATCTCGCAAATGGGATAAATAATTTTCGATTCCTCCAAGTCCGGTTTCGTTTATTTGAGTTATCATCCAAGTTATGATAGTCTCTTTTCAAGTTTTATCACCCGAATGGGATAAATACTTTTCGATTCCGCCAAGTCCGGTTTCGTTTGTTTGAGTTATCATCCAAGTTATGGTAGTCAATTGTCATGTTTAATCTCCGTAGAGGGATAAATATTTTTCGATTCCGCAAAGTCCAGTTTCATTTGTTTGAGTTATCATCCAAGTTATGATAGTCTCTTTTCAAGTTTTATCTCCCAAGGGGGATAAATACTTTTCGATTCCGCCATGTTATGTTTCGTTTGTTTGAGTTATCATCCAAGTTATGATAGTTTATTTTCAAGTTATCTTCCAAGTGGGATAAATACTTTTCGATTCCGCAAAGTCCAGTTTTGTTTGTTTGAGTTATCATTCATGATATGGTAGTCTCTTTTTCAAGTTTTATCTCCCAAATGGGATAAATACTTTTCGATTCTACCAAGTCTGGTTTCGTTTGTTTGAGTTATCATCCAAGTTATGATAGTCTCTTTTCATGTTTTATCTCCCAAGTGGGATAAATACTTTTCGATTCCGCCATGTCCAGTTTTGTTTGTTTGAGTTATCCTCCAAGTTATGATAGTCTCTTTTCAACTTTTATCTCCCAAGTGGGAAAAATACTTTTCTATTTCGCCAAGTACGGTATCGTTTGTTTGAGTTATCATCCAAGTTATGGTAGTCTCATTTTCAAGTTTTATCTCCCAAGTGGGATATTTACTTTTTCATTTTTCCAATTTCGGTTTCGTTTGTTTGAGTTATCATCCATATTATGATAACCTCTTTCCATGTTTTATCTCCCAAGTGGGATAAATACCTTTCGATTCCGCCATGTCCGGTTTTGTTTTTTTGGGTTATCATCCAAGTTATGATAGTCTCTTTTCAATTTTTATCTCCCAAGTGGGATAAATACTTTTTGATTCCGTCATGTCCGGTTTCGTTTGTATGAGCTATCACCCAAGGTATGATAGTTTCTTTTCAAGTTATCTCGCAAATGGGATAAATAATTTTTTATTCCTCCAAGTCCGGTTTCGTTTATTTGAGTTATCATCCAATTTATGATAGTTCCTTTTCAAGTTATATCACCCGAATGGGATAAATACTTTTCGATTCCGCCAAGTCCGGTTTCGTTTGTTTGAGTTATCATCCAAGTTATGGTAGTCAATTTTCATGTTTTATCTCCGTAGAGGGTTAAATATTTTTCGATTCCGCCATGTCCGGTTTCATTTGTTTGAGTTATCATCCAAATTATGATAGTCTCTTTTCAAGTTTTATCTCCCAAGTGGGATAAATACTTTTCGATTCCGCCAAGTATGGTTTCTTTGTTTGAGTTATCATCCAAGTTATGATAGTTTATTTTCAAGTTATCTTCCAAGTGGGATAAATACTTTTCGATTCCGCAAAGTCCGGTTTTGTTTGTTTGAGTTATCATTCATGATATGGTAGTCTCTTTTTCAAGTTTTATCTCCCAAATGGGATAAATACTTTTCGATTCTACCAAGTCTGGTTTCGTTTGTTTTTTAGTTATCATCCAAGTTATGATAGTCTCTTTTCATGTTTTATCTCCCAAGTGGGATAACTACTTTTCGATTCCGCCATGTCCAGTTTCGTTTGTTTGAGTTATCATCCAAGTTATGATAGTCTCTTTTCAAGTTTTATCTCCCAAGTGGGAAAAATACTTTTCTATTTCGCCAAGTACGGTATCGTTTGTTTGAGTTATCATCCAAGTTATGGTATTCTCATTTTCAAGTTTTATCTCCCAAGTGGGATATTTACTTTTTGATTTTTCCAATTTCGATTTCGTTTGTTTGAGTTATCATCCATATTATGACAACCTCTTTCCATGTTTTATCTCCCAAGTGGGATAAATAACTTTCGATTCCGCCATGTCCGGTTTTGTTTTTTTGGGTTATTATCCAAGTTATGATAGTCTCTTTTAAAGTTTTATCTCCCAAGTGGGATAAATACTTTTTGATTCCGTCATGTCCGGTTTCGTTTGTATGAGCTATCACCCAAGGTATGATAGTTTCTTTTCAAGTTATCTCGCAAATGGGATAAATAATTTTCGATTCCTCCAAGTCCGGTTTCGTTTATTTGAGTTATCATCCAAGTTATGATAGTCTCTTTTCAAGTTTTATCACCCGAATGGGATAAATACTTTTCGATTCCGCCAAGTCCGGTTTCGTTTGTTTGAGTTATCATCCAAGTTATGGTAGTCAATTTTCATGTTTTATCTCCGTAGAGGGATAAATATTTTTCGATTCCGCAAAGTCCAGTTTCATTTGTTTGAGTTATCATCCAAGTTATGATAGTCTCTTTTCAAGTTTTATCTCCCAAGTGGGATAAATACTTTTCGATTCCGCCAAGTATGGTTTCGTTTGTTTGAGTTATCATCCAAGTTATGATAGTTTATTTTCAAGTTATCTTCCAAGTGGGATAAATACTTTTCGATTCCGCAAAGTCCAGTTTTGTTTGTTTGAGTTATCATTCATGATATGGTAGTCTCTTTTTCAAGTTTTATCTCCCAAATGGGATAAATACTTTTCGATTCTACCAAGTCTGGTTTCGTTTGTTTGAGTTATCATCCAAGTTATGATAGTCTCTTTTCATGTTTTATCTCCCAAGTGGGATAAATACTTTTCGATTCCGCCATGTCCAGTTTTGTTTGTTTGAGTTATCATCCAAGTTATGATAGTCTCTTTTCAACTTTTATCTCCCAAGTGGGAAAAATACTTTTCTATTTCGCCAAGTACGGTATCGTTTGTTTGAGTTATCATCCAAGTTATGGTAGTCTCATTTTCAAGTTTTATCTCCCAAGTGGGATATTTACTTTTTCATTTTTCCAATTTCGGTTTCGTTTGTTTGAGTTATCATCCATATTATGATAACCTCTTTCCATGTTTTATCTCCCAAGTGGGATAAATACCTTTCGATTCCGCCATGTCCGGTTTTGTTTTTTTGGGTTATCATCCAAGTTATGATAGTCTCTTTTCAAGTTTTATCTCCCAAGTGGGATAAATACTTTTTGATTCCGTCATGTCCGGTTTCGTTTGTATGAGCTATCACCCAAGGTATGATAGTTTCTTTTCAAGTTATCTCGCAAATGGGATAAATAATTTTCGATTCCTCCAAGTCCGGTTTCGTTTATTTGAGTTATCATCCAAGTTATGATAGTCTCTTTTCAAGTTTTATCACCCGAATGGGATAAATACTTTTCGATTCCGCCAAGTCCGGTTTCGTTTGTTTGAGTTATCATCCAAGTTATGGTAGTCAATTTTCATGTTTTATCTCCGTAGAGGGATAAATATTTTTCGGTTCCGCCAAGTCCGGTTTCATTTGTTTGAGTTATCTTCCAAGTTATGATAGTCTCTTTTCAAGTTTTATCTCCCAAGTGGGATAAATACTTTTCGATTCCGCCAAGTATGGTTTCGTTTGTTTGAGTTATCATCCAAGTTATGATAGTTTATTTTCAAGTTATCTTCCAAGTGGGATAAATACTTTTCGATTCCGCAAAGTCCAGTTTTGTTTGTTTGAGTTATCATTCATGATATGGTAGTCTCTTTTTCAAGTTTTATCTCCCAAATGGGATAAATACTTTTCGATTCTACCAAGTCTGGTTTCGTTTGTTTGAGTTATCATCCAAGTTATGATAGTCTCTTTTCATGTTTTATCTCCCAAGTGGGATAAATACTTTTCGATTCCGCCATGTCCAGTTTTGTTTGTTTGAGTTATCCTCCAAGTTATGATAGTCTCTTTTCAACTTTTATCTCCCAAGTGGGAAAAATACTTTTCTATTTCGCCAAGTACGGTATCGTTTGTTTGAGTTATCATCCAAGTTATGGTAGTCTCATTTTCAAGTTTTATCTCCCAAGTGGGATATTTACTTTTTCATTTTTCCAATTTCGGTTTCGTTTGTTTGAGTTATCATCCATATTATGATAACCTCTTTCCATGTTTTATCTCCCAAGTGGGATAAATACCTTTCGATTCCGCCATGTCCGGTTTTGTTTTTTTGGGTTATCATCCAAGTTATGATAGTCTCTTTTCAATTTTTATCTCCCAAGTGGGATAAATACTTTTTGATTCCGTCATGTCCGGTTTCGTTTGTATGAGCTATCACCCAAGGTATGATAGTTTCTTTTCAAGTTATCTCGCAAATGGGATAAATAATTTTTTATTCCTCCAAGTCCGGTTTCGTTTATTTGAGTTATCATCCAATTTATGATAGTTCCTTTTCAAGTTATATCACCCGAATGGGATAAATACTTTTCGATTCCGCCAAGTCCGGTTTCGTTTGTTTGAGTTATCATCCAAGTTATGGTAGTCAATTTTCATGTTTTATCTCCGTAGAGGGTTAAATATTTTTCGATTCCGCCATGTCCGGTTTCATTTGTTTGAGTTATCATCCAAATTATGATAGTCTCTTTTCAAGTTTTATCTCCCAAGTGGGATAAATACTTTTCGATTCCGCCAAGTATGGTTTCTTTGTTTGAGTTATCATCCAAGTTATGATAGTTTATTTTCAAGTTATCTTCCAAGTGGGATAAATACTTTTCGATTCCGCAAAGTCCGGTTTTGTTTGTTTGAGTTATCATTCATGATATGGTAGTCTCTTTTTCAAGTTTTATCTCCCAAATGGGATAAATACTTTTCGATTCTACCAAGTCTGGTTTCGTTTGTTTTTTAGTTATCATCCAAGTTATGATAGTCTCTTTTCATGTTTTATCTCCCAAGTGGGATAACTACTTTTCGATTCCGCCATGTCCAGTTTCGTTTGTTTGAGTTATCATCCAAGTTATGATAGTCTCTTTTCAAGTTTTATCTCCCAAGTGGGAAAAATACTTTTCTATTTCGCCAAGTACGGTATCGTTTGTTTGAGTTATCATCCAAGTTATGGTATTCTCATTTTCAAGTTTTATCTCCCAAGTGGGATATTTACTTTTTGATTTTTCCAATTTCGATTTCGTTTGTTTGAGTTATCATCCATATTATGACAACCTCTTTCCATGTTTTATCTCCCAAGTGGGATAAATACCTTTCGATTCCGCCATGTCCGGTTTTGTTTTTTTGGGTTATTATCCAAGTTATGATAGTCTCTTTTAAAGTTTTATCTCCCAAGTGGGATAAATACTTTTTGATTCCGTCATGTCCGGTTTCGTTTGTATGAGCTATCACCCAAGGTATGATAGTTTCTTTTCAAGTTATCTCGCAAATGGGATAAATAATTTTCGATTCCTCCAAGTCCGGTTTCGTTTATTTGAGTTATCATCCAAGTTATGATAGTCTCTTTTCAAGTTTTATCACCCGAATGGGATAAATACTTTTCGATTCCGCCAAGTCCGGTTTCGTTTGTTTGAGTTATCATCCAAGTTATGGTAGTCAATTTTCATGTTTTATCTCCGTAGAGGGATAAATATTTTTCGATTCCGCAAAGTCCAGTTTCATTTGTTTGAGTTATCATCCAAGTTATGATAGTCTCTTTTCAAGTTTTATCTCCCAAGTGGGATAAATACTTTTCGATTCCGCCAAGTATGGTTTCGTTTGTTTGAGTTATCATCCAAGTTATGATAGTTTATTTTCAAGTTATCTTCCAAGTGGGATAAATACTTTTCGATTCCGCAAAGTCCAGTTTTGTTTGTTTGAGTTATCATTCATGATATGGTAGTCTCTTTTTCAAGTTTTATCTCCCAAATGGGATAAATACTTTTCGATTCTACCAAGTCTGGTTTCGTTTGTTTGAGTTATCATCCAAGTTATGATAGTCTCTTTTCATGTTTTATCTCCCAAGTGGGATAAATACTTTTCGATTCCGCCATGTCCAGTTTTGTTTGTTTGAGTTATCATCCAAGTTATGATAGTCTCTTTTCAACTTTTATCTCCCAAGTGGGAAAAATACTTTTCTATTTCGCCAAGTACGGTATCGTTTGTTTGAGTTATCATCCAAGTTATGGTAGTCTCATTTTCAAGTTTTATCTCCCAAGTGGGATATTTACTTTTTCATTTTTCCAATTTCGGTTTCGTTTGTTTGAGTTATCATCCATATTATGATAACCTCTTTCCATGTTTTATCTCCCAAGTGGGATAAATACCTTTCGATTCCGCCATGTCCGGTTTTGTTTTTTTGGGTTATCATCCAAGTTATGATAGTCTCTTTTCAAGTTTTATCTCCCAAGTGGGATAAATACTTTTTGATTCCGTCATGTCCGGTTTCGTTTGTATGAGCTATCACCCAAGGTATGATAGTTTCTTTTCAAGTTATCTCGCAAATGGGATAAATAATTTTCGATTCCTCCAAGTCCGGTTTCGTTTATTTGAGTTATCATCCAAGTTATGATAGTCTCTTTTCAAGTTTTATCACCCGAATGGGATAAATACTTTTCGATTCCGCCAAGTCCGGTTTCGTTTGTTTGAGTTATCATCCAAGTTATGGTAGTCAATTTTCATGTTTTATCTCCGTAGAGGGATAAATATTTTTCGATTCCGCCAAGTCCGGTTTCATTTGTTTGAGTTATCTTCCAAGTTATGATAGTCTCTTTTCAAGTTTTATCTCCCAAGTGGGATAAATACTTTTCGATTCCGCCAAGTATGGTTTCGTTTGTTTGAGTTATCATCCAAGTTATGATAGTTTATTTTCAAGTTATCTTCCAAGTGGGATAAATACTTTTCGATTCCGCAAAGTCCGGTTTTGTTTGTTTGAGTTATCATTCATGATATGGTAGTCTCTTTTTTAAGTTTTATCTCCCAAATGGGATAAATACTTTTCGATTCTACCAAGTCTTGTTTCGTTTGTTTGAGTTATCATCCAAGTTATGATAGTCTCTTTTCATGTTTTATCTCCCAAGTGGGATAAATACTTTTCGATTCCTCCATGTCCAGTTTCGTTTGTTTGAGTTATCATCAAGGTTATGATAGTCTTTTTTCAAGTTTTATCTCCCAAGTGGGAAAAATACTTTTCTATTTCGCCAAGTACGGTATCGTTTGTTTGAGTTATCATCCAAGTTATGGTAGTCTCATTTTCAAGTTTTATCTCCCAAGTGGGATATTTACTTTTTGATTTTTCCAATTTCGGTTTCGTTTGTTTGAGTTATCATCCATATTATGATAACCTCTTTCCATGTTTTATCTCCCAAGTGGGATAAATACCTTTCGATTCCGCCAAGTCCGGTTTTGTTTTTTTGGGTTATCATCCAAGTTATGATAGTCTCTTTTCAAGTTTTATCTCCCAAGTGGGATAAATACATTTTGATTCCGTCATGTCCGGTTTCGTTTGTATGAGCTATCACCCAAGGTATGATAGTTTCTTTTCAAGTTATCTCGAAAATGGGATAAATAATTTTCGATTCCTCCAAGTCCGGTTTCGTTTATTTGAGTTATCATCCAAGTTATGATAGTCTCTTTTCAAGTTTTATCACCCGAATGGGATAAATACTTTTCGATTTCGCCAAGTCCGGTTTCGTTTGTTTGAGTTATCATCCAAGTTATGGTAGTCAATTTTCATGTTTTATCTCCGTAGAGGGATAAATATTTTTCGATTCCGCCAATTTTGGTTTCATTTGTTTGAGTTATCTTCCAAGTTATGATAGTCTCTTTTCAAGTTTTATCTCCCAAGTGGGATAAATACTTTTCAATTCCGCCAAGTATGGTTTCGTTTGTTTGAGTTATCATCCAAGTTATGATAGTTTATTTTCATGTTATCTTCCAAGTGGGATAAATACTTTTCGATTCCGCAAAGTCCGGTTTTGTTTGTTTGAGTTATCATTCATGATATGGTAGTCTCTTTTTCAAGTTTTATCTCCCAAATGGGATAAATACTTTTCGATTCTACCAAGTCTGGTTTCGTTTGTTTGAGTTATCATCCAAGTTATGATAGTCTCTTTTCATGTTTTATCTCCCAAGTGGGATAACTACTTTTCGATTCCGCCATGTCCAGTTTCGTTTGTTTGAGTTATCATCCAAGTTATGATAGTCTCTTTTCAAGTTTTATCTCCCAAGTGGGAAAAATACTTTTCTATTTCGCCAAGTACGGTATCGTTTGTTTGAGTTATCATCCAAGTTATGGTATTCTCATTTTCAAATTTTATCTCCCAAGTGGGATATTTACTTTTTGATTTTTCCAATTTCGATTTCGTTTGTTTGAGTTATCATCCATATTATGATAACCTCTTTCCATGTTTTATCTCCCAAGTGGGATAAATACCTTTCGATTCTGCCAAGTCCGGTTTTGTTTTTTTGGGTTATCATCCAAGTTATGATAGTCTCTTTTCAAGTTTTATCTCCCAAGTGGGATAAATACTTTTTGATTCCGTCATGTCCGGTTTCGTTTGTATGAGCTATCACCCAAGGTATGATAGTTTCTTTTCAAGTTATCTCGCAAATGGGATAAATAATTTTCGATTCCTCCAAGTCCGGTTTCGTTTATTTGAGTTATCATCCAAGTTATAATAGTCTCTTTTCAAGTTTTATAACCCGAATGGGATAAATACTTTTCAATTCCGCCAAGTCCGGTTTCGTTTGTTTGAGTTATCATCCAAGTTATGGTAGTCAATTTTCATGTTTTAACTCCGTAGAGGGATAAATATTTTTCGATTCCGCAAAGTCCGGTTTCATTTGTTTGAGTTATCATCCAAGTTATGATAGTCTCTTTTCAAGTTTTATCTCCCAAGTGGGATAAATACTTTTCGATTCCGCCAAGTATGGTTTCGTTTGTTTGAGTTATCATCCAAGTTATGATAGTTTATTTTCAAGTTATCTTCCAAGTGGGATAAATACTTTTCGATTCCGCAAAGTCCAGTTTTGTTTGTTTGAGTTATCATTCATGATATGGTAGTCTCTTTTTCAAGTTTTATCTCCCAAATGGGATAAATACTTTTCGATTCTACCAAGTCTGGTTTCGTTTGTTTGAGTTATCATCCAAGTTATGATAGTCTCTTTTCATGTTTTATCTCCCAAGTGGGATAAATACTTTTCGATTCCGCCATGTCCAGTTTTGTTTGTTTGAGTTATCATCCAAGTTATGATAGTCTCTTTTCAACTTTTATCTCCCAAGTGGGAAAAATACTTTTCTATTTCGCCAAGTACGGTATCGTTTGTTTGAGTTATAATCCAAGTTATGGTAGTCTCATTTTCAAGTTTTATCTCCCAAGTGGGATATTTACTTTTTCATTTTTCCAATTTCGGTTTCGTTTGTTTGAGTTATCATCCATATTATGATAACCTCTTTCCATGTTTTATCTCCCAAGTGGGATAAATACCTTTCGATTCCGCCATGTCCGGTTTTGTTTTTTTGGGTTATCATCCAAGTTATGATAGTCTCTTTTCAAGTTTTATCTCCCAAGTGGGATAAATACTTTTTGATTCCGTCATGTCCGGTTTCGTTTGTATGAGCTATCACCCAAGGTATGATAGTTTCTTTTCAAGTTATCTCGCAAATGGGATAAATAATTTTCGATTCCTCCAAGTCCGGTTTCGTTTATTTGAGTTATCATCCAAGTTATAATAGTCTCTTTTCAAGTTTTATAACCCGAATGGGATAAATACTTTTCAATTCCGCCAAGTCCGGTTTCGTTTGTTTGAGTTATCATCCAAGTTATGGTAGTCAATTTTCATGTTTTAACTCCGTAGAGGGATAAATATTTTTCGATTCCGCAAAGTCCGGTTTCATTTGTTTGAGTTATCATCCAAGTTATGATAGTCTCTTTTCAAGTTTTATCTCCCAAGTGGGATAAATACTTTTCGATTCCGCCAAGTATGGTTTCGTTTGTTTGAGTTATCATCCAAGTTATGATAGTTTATTTTCAAGTTATCTTCCAAGTGGGATAAATACTTTTCGATTCCGCAAAGTCCAGTTTTGTTTGTTTGAGTTATCATTCATGATATGGTAGTCTCTTTTTCAAGTTTTATCTCCCAAATGGGATAAATACTTTTCGATTCTACCAAGTCTGGTTTCGTTTGTTTGAGTTATCATCCAAGTTATGATAGTCTCTTTTCATGTTTTATCTCCCAAGTGGGATAAATACTTTTCGATTCCGCCATGTCCAGTTTTGTTTGTTTGAGTTATCATCCAAGTTATGATAGTCTCTTTTCAACTTTTATCTCCCAAGTGGGAAAAATACTTTTCTATTTCGCCAAGTACGGTATCGTTTGTTTGAGTTATAATCCAAGTTATGGTAGTCTCATTTTCAAGTTTTATCTCCCAAGTGGGATATTTACTTTTTCATTTTTCCAATTTCGGTTTCGTTTGTTTGAGTTATCATCCATATTATGATAACCTCTTTCCATGTTTTATCTCCCAAGTGGGATAAATACCTTTCGATTCCGCCATGTCCGGTTTTGTTTTTTTGGGTTATCATCCAAGTTATGATAGTCTCTTTTCAAGTTTTATCTCCCAAGTGGGATAAATACTTTTTGATTCCGTCATGTCCGGTTTCGTTTGTATGAGCTATCACCCAAGGTATGATAGTTTCTTTTCAAGTTATCTCGCAAATGGGATAAAAATTTTTTATTCCTCCAAGTCCGGTTTCGTTTATTTGAGTTATCATCCAATTTATGATAGTCTCTTTTCAAGTTTTATCACCCGAATGGGATAAATACTTTTCGATTCCGCCAAGTCCGGTTTCGTTTGTTTGAGTTATCATCCAAGTTATGGTAGTCAATTTTCATGTTTTATCTCCGTAGAGGGTTAAATATTTTTCGATTCCGCAAAGTCCGGTTTCATTTGTTTGAGTTATCATCCAAATTATGATAGTCTCTTTTCAAGTTTTATCTCCCAAGTGGGATAAATACTTTTCGATTCCGCCAAGTATGGTTTCGTTTGTTTGAGTTATCATCCAAGTTATGATAGTTTATTTTCAAGTTATCTTCCAAGTGGGATAAATACTTTTCGATTCCGCAAAGTCCGGTTTTGTTTGTTTGAGTTATCATTCATGATATGGTAGTCTCTTTTTCAAGTTTTATCTCCCAAATGGGATAAATACTTTTCGATTCTACCAAGTCTGGTTTCGTTTGTTTGAGTTATCATCCAAGTTATGATAGTCTCTTTTCATGTTTTATCTCCCAAGTGGGATAACTACTTTTCGATTCCGCCATGTCCAGTTTCGTTTGTTTGAGTTATCATCCAAGTTATGATAGTCTCTTTTCAAGTTTTATCTCCCAAGTGGGAAAAATACTTTTCTATTTCGCCAAGTACGGTATCGTTTGTTTGAGTTATCATCCAAGTTATGGTATTCTCATTTTCAAGTTTTATCTCCCAAGTGGGATATTTACTTTTTGATTTTTCCAATTTCGATTTCGTTTGTTTGAGTTATCATCCATATTATGATAACCTCTTTCCATGTTTTATCTCCCAAGTGGGATAAATACCTTTCGATTCCGCCAAGTCCGGTTTTGTTTTTTTGGGTTATCATCCAAGTTATGATAGTCTCTTTTCAAGTTTTATCTCCCAAGTGGGATAAATACTTTTTGATTCCGTCATGTCCGGTTTCGTTTGTATGAGCTATCACCCAAGGTATGATAGTTTCTTTTCAAGTTATCTCGCAAATGGGATAAATAATTTTCGATTCCTCCAAGTCCGGTTTCGTTTATTTGAGTTATCATCCAAGTTATGATAGTCTCTTTTCAAGTTTTATCACCCGAATGGGATAAATACTTTTCGATTCCGCCAAGTCCGGTTTCGTTTGTTTGAGTTATCATCCAAGTTATGGTAGTCAATTTTCATGTTTTATCTCCGTAGAGGGATAAATACCTTTCGATTCCGCCATGTCCGGTTTTGTTTTTTTGGGTTATCATCCAAGTTATGATAGTCTCTTTTCAAGTTTTATCTCCCAAGTGGGATAAATACTTTTTGATTCCGTCATGTCCGGTTTCGTTTGTATGAGCTATCACCCAAGGTATGATAGTTTCTTTTCAAGTTATCTCGCAAATGGGATAAATAATTTTTTATTCCTCCAAGTCCGATTTCGTTTATTTGAGTTATCATCCAATTTATGATAGTCTCTTTTCAAGTTTTATAACCCGAATGGGATAAATACTTTTCGATTCCGCCAAGTCCGGTTTCGTTTGTTTGAGTTATCATCCAAGTTATGGTAGTCAATTTTCATGTTTTATCTCCGTAGAGGGATAAATATTTTTCGATTCCGCAAAGTCCGGTTTCATTTGTTTGAGTTATCATCCAAGTTATGATAGTCTCTTTTCAAGTTTTATCTCCCTAGTGGGATAAATACTTTTCGATTCCTCCAAGTATGGTTTCGTTTGTTTGAGTTATCATCCAAGTTATGATAGTTTATTTTCAAGTTATCTTCCAAGTGGGATAAATACTTTTCGATTCCGCAAAGTCCAGTTTTGTTTGTTTGAGTTATCATTCATGATATGGTAGTCTCTTTTTCAAGTTTTATCTCCCAAATGGGATAAATACTTTTCGATTCTACCAAGTCTGGTTTCGTTTGTTTGAGTTATCATCCTAGTTATGATAGTCTCTTTTCATGTTTTATCTCCCAAGTGGGATAAATACTTTTCGATTCCGCCATGTCCAGTTTTGTTTGTTTGAGTTATCATCCAAGTTATGATAGTCTCTTTTCAACTTTTATCTCCCAAGTGGGAAAAATACTTTTCTATTTCGCCAAGTACGGTATCGTTTGTTTGAGTTATAATCCAAGTTATGGTAGTCTCATTTTCAAGTTTTATCTCCCAAGTGGGATATTTACTTTTTCATTTTTCCAATTTCGGTTTCGTTTGTTTGAGTTATCATCCATATTATGATAACCTCTTTCCATGTTTTATCTCCCAAGTGGGATAAATACCTTTCGATTCCGCCATGTCCGGTTTTGTTTTTTTGGGTTATCATCCAAGTTATGATAGTCTCTTTTCAAGTTTTATCTCCCAAGTGGGATAAATACTTTTTGATTCCGTCATGTCCGGTTTCGTTTGTATGAGCTATCACCCAAGGTATGATAGTTTCTTTTCAAGTTATCTCGCAAATGGGATAAATAATTTTTTATTCCTCCAAGTCCGGTTTCGTTTATTTGAGTTATCATCCAATTTATGATAGTCTCTTTTCAAGTTTTATCACCCGAATGGGATAAATACTTTTCGATTCCGCCAAGTCCGGTTTCGTTTGTTTGAGTTATCATCCAAGTTATGGTAGTCAATTTTCATGTTTTATCTCCGTAGAGGGTTAAATATTTTTCGATTCCGCAAAGTCCGGTTTCATTTGTTTGAGTTATCATCCAAATTATGATAGTCTCTTTTAAAGTTTTATCTCCCAAGTGGGATAAATACTTTTCGATTCCGCCAAGTATGGTTTCGTTTGTTTGAGTTATCATCCAAGTTATGATAGTTTATTTTCAAGTTATCTTCCAAGTGGGATAAATACTTTTCGATTCCGCAAAGTCCGGTTTTGTTTGTTTGAGTTATCATTCATGATATGGTAGTCTCTTTTTCAAGTTTTATCTCCCAAATGGGATAAATACTTTTCGATTCTACCAAGTCTGGTTTCGTTTGTTTGAGTTATCATCCAAGTTATGATAGTCTCTTTTCATGTTTTATCTCCCAAGTGGGATAACTACTTTTCGATTCCGCCATGTCCAGTTTCGTTTGTTTGAGTTATCATCCAAGTTATGATAGTCTCTTTTCAAGTTTTATCTCCCAAGTGGGAAAAATACTTTTCTATTTCGCCAAGTACGGTATCGTTTGTTTGAGTTATCATCCAAGTTATGGTATTCTCATTTTCAAGTTTTATCTCCCAAGTGGGATATTTACTTTTTGATTTTTCCAATTTCGATTTCGTTTGTTTGAGTTATCATCCATATTATGATAACCTCTTTCCATGTTTTATCTCCCAAGTGGGATAAATACCTTTCGATTCCGCCAAGTCCGGTTTTGTTTTTTTGGGTTATCATCCAAGTTATGATAGTCTCTTTTCAAGTTTTATCTCCCAAGTGGGATAAATACTTTTTGATTCCGTCATGTCCGGTTTCGTTTGTATGAGCTATCACCCAAGGTATGATAGTTTCTTTTCAAGTTATCTCGCAAATGGGATAAATAATTTTCGATTCCTCCAAGTCCGGTTTCGTTTATTTGAGTTATCATCCAAGTTATGATAGTCTCTTTTCAAGTTTTATCACCCGAATGGGATAAATACTTTTCGATTCCGCCAAGTCCGGTTTCGTTTGTTTGAGTTATCATCCAAGTTATGGTAGTCAATTTTCATGTTTTATCTCCGTAGAGGGTTAAATATTTTTCGATTCCGCAAAGTCCGGTTTCATTTGTTTGAGTTATCATCCAAATTATGATAGTCTCTTTTCAAGTTTTATCTCCCAAGTGGGATAAATACTTTTCGATTCCGCCAAGTATGGTTTCGTTTGTTTGAGTTATCATCCAAGTTATGATAGTTTATTTTCAAGTTATCTTCCAAGTGGGATAAATACTTTTCGATTCCGCAAAGTCCGGTTTTGTTTGTTTGAGTTATCATTCATGATATGGTAGTCTCTTTTTCAAGTTTTATCTCCCAAATGGGATAAATACTTTTCGATTCTACCAAGTCTGGTTTCGTTTGTTTGAGTTATCATCCAAGTTATGATAGTCTCTTTTCATGTTTTATCTCCCAAGTGGGATAACTACTTTTCGATTCCGCCATGTCCAGTTTCGTTTGTTTGAGTTATCATCCAAGTTATGATAGTCTCTTTTCAAGTTTTATCTCCCAAGTGGGAAAAATACTTTTCTATTTCGCCAAGTACGGTATCGTTTGTTTGAGTTATCATCCAAGTTATGGTATTCTCATTTTCAAGTTTTATCTCCCAAGTGGGATATTTACTTTTTGATTTTTCCAATTTCGATTTCGTTTGTTTGAGTTATCATCCATATTATGATAACCTCTTTCCATGTTTTATCTCCCAAGTGGGATAAATACCTTTCGATTCCGCCAAGTCCGGTTTTGTTTTTTTGGGTTATCATCCAAGTTATGATAGTCTCTTTTCAAGTTTTATCTCCCAAGTGGGATAAATACTTTTTGATTCCGTCATGTCCGGTTTCGTTTGTATGAGCTATCACCCAAGGTATGATAGTTTCTTTTCAAGTTATCTCGCAAATGGGATAAATAATTTTCGATTCCTCCAAGTCCGGTTTCGTTTATTTGAGTTATCATCCAAGTTATGATAGTCTCTTTTCAAGTTTTATCACCCGAATGGGATAAATACTTTTCGATTCCGCCAAGTCCGGTTTCGTTTGTTTGAGTTATCATCCAAGTTATGGTAGTCAATTTTCATGTTTTATCTCCGTAGAGGGATAAATACCTTTCGATTCCGCCATGTCCGGTTTTGTTTTTTTGGGTTATCATCCAAGTTATGATAGTCTCTTTTCAAGTTTTATCTCCCAAGTGGGATAAATACTTTTTGATTCCGTCATGTCCGGTTTCGTTTGTATGAGCTATCACCCAAGGTATGATAGTTTCTTTTCAAGTTATCTCGCAAATGGGATAAATAATTTTTTATTCCTCCAAGTCCGATTTCGTTTATTTGAGTTATCATCCAATTTATGATAGTCTCTTTTCAAGTTTTATAACCCGAATGGGATAAATACTTTTCGATTCCGCCAAGTCCGGTTTCGTTTGTTTGAGTTATCATCCAAGTTATGGTAGTCAATTTTCATGTTTTATCTCCGTAGAGGGATAAATATTTTTCGATTCCGCAAAGTCCGGTTTCATTTGTTTGAGTTATCATCCAAGTTATGATAGTCTCTTTTCAAGTTTTATCTCCCTAGTGGGATAAATACTTTTCGATTCCTCCAAGTATGGTTTCGTTTGTTTGAGTTATCATCCAAGTTATGATAGTTTATTTTCAAGTTATCTTCCAAGTGGGATAAATACTTTTCGATTCCGCAAAGTCCAGTTTTGTTTGTTTGAGTTATCATTCATGATATGGTAGTCTCTTTTTCAAGTTTTATCTCCCAAATGGGATAAATACTTTTCGATTCTACCAAGTCTGGTTTCGTTTGTTTGAGTTATCATCCTAGTTATGATAGTCTCTTTTCATGTTTTATCTCCCAAGTGGGATAAATACTTTTCGATTCCGCCATGTCCAGTTTTGTTTGTTTGAGTTATCATCCAAGTTATGATAGTCTCTTTTCAACTTTTATCTCCCAAGTGGGAAAAATACTTTTCTATTTCGCCAAGTACGGTATCGTTTGTTTGAGTTATAATCCAAGTTATGGTAGTCTCATTTTCAAGTTTTATCTCCCAAGTGGGATATTTACTTTTTCATTTTTCCAATTTCGGTTTCGTTTGTTTGAGTTATCATCCATATTATGATAACCTCTTTCCATGTTTTATCTCCCAAGTGGGATAAATACCTTTCGATTCCGCCATGTCCGGTTTTGTTTTTTTGGGTTATCATCCAAGTTATGATAGTCTCTTTTCAAGTTTTATCTCCCAAGTGGGATAAATACTTTTTGATTCCGTCATGTCCGGTTTCGTTTGTATGAGCTATCACCCAAGGTATGATAGTTTCTTTTCAAGTTATCTCGCAAATGGGATAAATAATTTTTTATTCCTCCAAGTCCGGTTTCGTTTATTTGAGTTATCATCCAATTTATGATAGTCTCTTTTCAAGTTTTATCACCCGAATGGGATAAATACTTTTCGATTCCGCCAAGTCCGGTTTCGTTTGTTTGAGTTATCATCCAAGTTATGGTAGTCAATTTTCATGTTTTATCTCCGTAGAGGGTTAAATATTTTTCGATTCCGCAAAGTCCGGTTTCATTTGTTTGAGTTATCATCCAAATTATGATAGTCTCTTTTCAAGTTTTATCTCCCAAGTGGGATAAATACTTTTCGATTCCGCCAAGTATGGTTTCGTTTGTTTGAGTTATCATCCAAGTTATGATAGTTTATTTTCAAGTTATCTTCCAAGTGGGATAAATACTTTTCGATTCCGCAAAGTCCGGTTTTGTTTGTTTGAGTTATCATTCATGATATGGTAGTCTCTTTTTCAAGTTTTATCTCCCAAATGGGATAAATACTTTTCGATTCTACCAAGTCTGGTTTCGTTTGTTTGAGTTATCATCCAAGTTATGATAGTCTCTTTTCATGTTTTATCTCCCAAGTGGGATAACTACTTTTCGATTCCGCCATGTCCAGTTTCGTTTGTTTGAGTTATCATCCAAGTTATGATAGTCTCTTTTCAAGTTTTATCTCCCAAGTGGGAAAAATACTTTTCTATTTCGCCAAGTACGGTATCGTTTGTTTGAGTTATCATCCAAGTTATGGTATTCTCATTTTCAAGTTTTATCTCCCAAGTGGGATATTTACTTTTTGATTTTTCCAATTTCGATTTCGTTTGTTTGAGTTATCATCCATATTATGATAACCTCTTTCCATGTTTTATCTCCCAAGTGGGATAAATACCTTTCGATTCCGCCAAGTCCGGTTTTGTTTTTTTGGGTTATCATCCAAGTTATGATAGTCTCTTTTCAAGTTTTATCTCCCAAGTGGGATAAATACTTTTTGATTCCGTCATGTCCGGTTTCGTTTGTATGAGCTATCACCCAAGGTATGATAGTTTCTTTTCAAGTTATCTCGCAAATGGGATAAATAATTTTCGATTCCTCCAAGTCCGGTTTCGTTTATTTGAGTTATCATCCAAGTTATGATAGTCTCTTTTCAAGTTTTATCACCCGAATGGGATAAATACTTTTCGATTCCGCCAAGTCCGGTTTCGTTTGTTTGAGTTATCATCCAAGTTATGGTAGTCAATTTTCATGTTTTATCTCCGTAGAGGGTTAAATATTTTTCGATTCCGCAAAGTCCGGTTTCATTTGTTTGAGTTATCATCCAAATTATGATAGTCTCTTTTCAAGTTTTATCTCCCAAGTGGGATAAATACTTTTCGATTCCGCCAAGTATGGTTTCGTTTGTTTGAGTTATCATCCAAGTTATGATAGTTTATTTTCAAGTTATCTTCCAAGTGGGATAAATACTTTTCGATTCCGCAAAGTCCGGTTTTGTTTGTTTGAGTTATCATTCATGATATGGTAGTCTCTTTTTCAAGTTTTATCTCCCAAATGGGATAAATACTTTTCGATTCTACCAAGTCTGGTTTCGTTTGTTTGAGTTATCATCCAAGTTATGATAGTCTCTTTTCATGTTTTATCTCCCAAGTGGGATAAATACTTTTCGATTCCGCCATGTCCAGTTTTGTTTGTTTGAGTTATCATCCAAGTTATGATAATCTCTTTTCAACTTTTATCTCCCAAGTGGGAAAAATACTATTCTATTTTGCCAAGTACGGTATCGTTTGTTTGAGTTATAATCCAAGTTATGGTAGTCTCATTTTCAAGTTTTATCTCCCAAGTGGGATATTTACTTTTTCATTTTTCCAATTTCGGTTTCGTTTGTTTGAGTTATCATCCATATTATGATAACCTCTTTCCATGTTTTATCTCCCAAGTGGGATAAATACCTTTCTATTCCGCCATGTCCGGTTTTGTTTTTTTGGGTTATCATCCAAGTTATGATAGTCTCTTTTCAAGTTTTATCTCCCAAGTGGGATAAATACTTTTTGATTCCGTCATGTCCGGTTTCGTTTGTATGAGCTATCACCCAAGGTATGATAGTTTCTTTTCAAGTTATCTCGCAAATGGGATAAATAATTTTCGATTCCTCCAAGTCCGGTTTCGTTTATTTGAGTTATCATCCAAGTTATGATAGTCTCTTTTCAAGTTTTATCACCCGAATGGGATAAATACTTTTCGATTCCACCAAGTCCGGTTTCGTTTGTTTGAGTTATCATCCAAGTTATGGTAGTCAATTTTCATGTTTTATCTCCGTAGAGGGATAAATATTTTTCGATTCCGCCAAGTCCGGTTTCATTTGTTTGAGTTATCTTCCAAGTTATGATAGTCTCTTTTCAAGTTTTATCTCCCAAGTGGGATAAATACTTTTCGATTCCGCCAAGTATGGTTTCGTTTGTTTGAGTTATCATCCAAGTTATGATAGTTTATTTTCAAGTTATCTTCCAAGTGGGATAAATACTTTTCGATTCCGCAAAGTCCGGTTTTGTTTGTTTGAGTTATCATTCATGATATGGTAGTCTCTTTTTCAAGTTTTATCTCCCAAATGGGATAAATACTTTTCGATTCTACCAAGTCTGGTTTCGTTTGTTTGAGTTATCATCCAAGTTATGATAGTCTCTTTTCATGTTTTATCTCCCAAGTGGGATAAATACTTTTCGATTCCGCCATGTCCAGTTTTGTTTGTTTGAGTTATCATCCAAGTTATAATAGTCTCTTTTCAACTTTTATCTCCCAAGTGGGAAAAATACTTTTCTATTTCGCCAAGTACGGTATCGTTTGTTTGAGTTATAATCCAAGTTATGGTAGTCTCATTTTCAAGTTTTATCTCCCAAGTGGGATATTTACTTTTTCATTTTTCCAATTTCGGTTTCGTTTGTTTGAGTTATCATCCATATTATGATAACCTCTTTCCATGTTTTATCTCCCAAGTGGGATAAATACCTTTCGATTCCGCCATGTCCGGTTTTGTTTTTTTGGGTTATCATCCAAGTTATGATAGTCTCTTTTCAAGTTTTATCTCCCAAGTGGGATAAATAATTTTTGATTCCGTCATGTCCGGTTTCGTTTGTATGAGCTATCACCCAAGGTATGAAAGTTTCTTTTCAAGTTATCTCGCAAATGGGATAAATAATTTTTTATTCCTCCAAGTCCGGTTTCGTTTATTTGAGTTATCATCCAATTTATGATAGTCTCTTTTCAAGTTTTATCACCCGAATGGGATAAATACTTTTCGATTCCGCCAAGTCCGGTTTCGTTCGTTTGAGTTATCATCCAAGTTATGGTAGTCAATTTTCATGTTTTATCTCCGTAGAGGGTTAAATATTTTTCGATTCCGCCAAGTCCGGTTTCATTTGTTTGAGTTATCATCCAAATTATGATAGTCTCTTTTCAAGTTTTATCTCCCAAGTGGGATAAATACTTTTCGATTCCGCCAAGTATGGTTTCGTTTGTTTGAGTTATCATCCAAGTTATGATAGTTTATTTTCAAGTTATCTTCCAAGTGGGATAAATACTTTTCGATTCCGCAAAGTCCGGTTTTGTTTGTTTGAGTTATCATTCATGATATGGTAGTCTCTTTTTCAAGTTTTATCTCCCAAATGGGACAAATACTTTTCGATTCTACCAAGTCTGGTTTCGTTTGTTTGAGTTATCATCCAAGTTATGATAGTCTCTTTTCATGTTTTATCTCCCAAGTGGGATAAATACTTTTCGATTCCGCCATGTCCAGTTTTGTTTGTTTGAGTTATCATCCAAGTTATAATAGTCTCTTTTCAACTTTTATCTCCCAAGTGGGAAAAATACTTTTCTATTTCGCCAAGTACGGTATCGTTTGTTTGAGTTATAATCCAAGTTATGGTAGTCTCATTTTCAAGTTTTATCTCCCAAGTGGGATATTTACTTTTTCATTTTTCCAATTTCGGTTTCGTTTGTTTGAGTTATCATCCATATTATGATAACCTCTTTCCATGTTTTATCTCCCAAGTGGGATAAATACCTTTCGATTCCGCCATGTCCGGTTTTGTTTTTTTGGGTTATCATCCAAGTTATGATAGTCTCTTTTCAAGTTTTATCTCCCAAGTGGGATAAATAATTTTTGATTCCGTCATGTCCGGTTTCGTTTGTATGAGCTATCACCCAAGGTATGAAAGTTTCTTTTCAAGTTATCTCGCAAATGGGATAAATAATTTTTTATTCCTCCAAGTCCGGTTTCGTTTATTTGAGTTATCATCCAATTTATGATAGTCTCTTTTCAAGTTTTATCACCCGAATGGGATAAATACTTTTCGATTCCGCCAAGTCCGGTTTCGTTCGTTTGAGTTATCATCCAAGTTATGGTAGTCAATTTTCATGTTTTATCTCCGTAGAGGGTTAAATATTTTTCGATTCCGCCAAGTCCGGTTTCATTTGTTTGAGTTATCATCCAAATTATGATAGTCTCTTTTCAAGTTTTATCTCCCAAGTGGGATAAATACTTTTCGATTCCGCCAAGTATGGTTTCGTTTGTTTGAGTTATCATCCAAGTTATGATAGTTTATTTTCAAGTTATCTTCCAAGTGGGATAAATACTTTTCGATTCCGCAAAGTCCGGTTTTGTTTGTTTGAGTTATCATTCATGATATGGTAGTCTCTTTTTCAAGTTTTATCTCCCAAATGGGACAAATATTTTTCGATTCTACCAAGTCTGGTTTCGTTTGTTTGAGTTATCATCCAAGTTATGATAGTCTCTTTTCATGTTTTATCTCCCAAGTGGGATAACTACTTTTCGATTCCGCCATGTCCAGTTTCGTTTGTTTGAGTTATCATCCAAGTTATGATAGTCTCTTTTCAAGTTTTATCTCCCATGTGGGAAAAATACTTTTCTATTTCGCCAAGTACGGTATCGTTTGTTTGAGTTATCATCCAAGTTATGGTATTCTCATTTTCAAGTTTTATCTCCCAAGTGGGATATTTAATTTTTGATTTTTCCAATTTCGATTTCGTTTGTTTGAGTTATCATCCATATTATGATAACCTCTTTCCATGTTTTATCTCCCAAGTGGGATAAATACCTTTCGATTCCGCCAGGTCCGGTTTTGTTTTTTTGGGTTATCATCCAAGTTATGATAGTCTCTTTTCAAGTTTTATCTCCCAAGTGGGATAAATACTTTTTGATTCCGTCATGTCCGGTTTCGTTTGTATGAGCTATCACCCAAGGTATGATAGTTTCTTTTCAAGTTATCTCGCAAATGGGATAAATAATTTTCGATTCCTCCAAGTCCGGTTTCGTTTATTTGAGTTATCATCCAAGTTATGATAGTCTCTTTTCAAGTTTTATCACCCGAATGGGATAAATACTTTTCGATTCCGCCAAGTCCGGTTTCGTTTGTTTGAGTTATCATCCAAGTTATGGTAGTCAATTTTAATGTTTTATCTCCGTAGAGGGATAAATATTTTTCGATTCCGCAAAGTCCGGTTTCATTTGTTTGAGTTATCATCCAAATTATGATAGTCTCTTTTCAAGTTTTATCTCCCAAGTGGGATAAATACTTTTCGATTCCGCCAAGTATGGTTTCGTTTGTTTGAGTTATCATCCAAGTTATGATAGTTTATTTTCAAGTTATCTTCCAAGTGGGATAAATACTTTTCGATTCCGCAAAGTCCGGTTTTGTTTGTTTGAGTTATCATTCATGATATGGTAGTCTCTTTTTCAAGTTTTATCTCCCAAATGGGACAAATATTTTTCGATTCTACCAAGTCTGGTTTCGTTTGTTTGAGTTATCATCCAAGTTATGATAGTCTCTTTTCATGTTTTATCTCCCAAGTGGGATAACTACTTTTCGATTCCGCCATGTCCAGTTTCGTTTGTTTGAGTTATCATCCAAGTTATGATAGTCTCTTTTCAAGTTTTATCTCCCATGTGGGAAAAATACTTTTCTATTTCGCCAAGTACGGTATCGTTTGTTTGAGTTATCATCCAAGTTATGGTATTCTCATTTTCAAGTTTTATCTCCCAAGTGGGATATTTAATTTTTGATTTTTCCAATTTCGATTTCGTTTGTTTGAGTTATCATCCATATTATGATAACCTCTTTCCATGTTTTATCTCCCAAGTGGGATAAATACCTTTCGATTCCGCCAGGTCCGGTTTTGTTTTTTTGGGTTATCATCCAAGTTATGATAGTCTCTTTTCAAGTTTTATCTCCCAAGTGGGATAAATACTTTTTGATTCCGTCATGTCCGGTTTCGTTTGTATGAGCTATCACCCAAGGTATGATAGTTTCTTTTCAAGTTATCTCGCAAATGGGATAAATAATTTTTGATTCCTCCAAGTCCGGTTTCGTTTATTTGAGTTATCATCCAAGTTATGATAGTCTCTTTTCAAGTTTTATCACCCGAATGGGATAAATACTTTTCGATTCCGCCAAGTCCGGTTTCGTTTGTTTGAGTTATCATCCAAGTTATGGTAGTCAATTTTAATGTTTTATCTCCGTAGAGGGATAAATATTTTTCGATTCCGCAAAGTCCGGTTTCATTTGTTTGAGTTATCATCCAAGTTATGATAGTCTCTTTTCAAGTTTTATCTCCCAAGTGGGATAAATACTTTTCGATTCCGCCAAGTATGGTTTCGTTTGTTTGAGTTATCCTCCAAGTTATGATAGTTTATTTTCAAGTTATCTTCCAAGTGGGATAAATACTTTTCGATTCCGCAAAGTCCGGTTTTGTTTGTTTGAGTTATCATTCATGATATGGTAGTCTCTTTTTCAAGTTTTATCTCCCAAATGGGATAAATACTTTTCGATTCTACCAAGTATGGTTTCGTTTGTTTGAGTTATCATCCAAGTTATGATAGTCTCTTTTCATGTTTTATCTCCCAAGTGGGATAAATACTTTTCGATTCCGCCATGTCCAGTTTTGTTTGTTTGAGTTATCATCCAAGTTATGATAATCTCTTTTCAACTTTTATCTCCCAAGTGGGAAAAATACTATTCTATTTTGCCAAGTACGGTATCGTTTGTTTGAGTTATAATCCAAGTTATGGTAGTCTCATTTTCAAGTTTTATCTCCCAAGTGGGATATTTACTTTTTCATTTTTCCAATTTCGGTTTCGTTTGTTTGAGTTATCATCCATATTATGATAACCTCTTTCCATGTTTTATCTCCCAAGTGGGATAAATACCTTTCTATTCCGCCATGTCCGGTTTTGTTTTTTTGGGTTATCATCCAAGTTATGATAGTCTCTTTTCAAGTTTTATCTCCCAAGTGGGATAAATACTTTTTGATTCCGTCATGTCCGGTTTCGTTTGTATGAGCTATCACCCAAGGTATGATAGTTTCTTTTCAAGTTATCTCGCAAATGGGATAAATAATTTTCGATTCCTCCAAGTCCGGTTTCGTTTATTTGAGTTATCATCCAAGTTATGATAGTCTCTTTTCAAGTTTTATCACCCGAATGGGATAAATACTTTTCGATTCCGCCAAGTCCGGTTTCGTTTGTTTGAGTTATCATCCAAGTTATGGTAGTCAATTTTCATGTTTTATCTCCGTAGAGGGATAAATATTTTTCGATTCCGCCAAGTCCGGTTTCATTTGTTTGAGTTATCTTCCAAGTTATGATAGTCTCTTTTCAAGTTTTATCTCCCAAGTGGGATAAATACTTTTCGATTCCGCCAAGTATGGTTTCGTTTGTTTGAGTTATCATCCAAGTTATGATAGTTTATTTTCAAGTTATCTTCCAAGTGGGATAAATACTTTTCGATTCCGCAAAGTCCGGTTTTGTTTGTTTGAGTTATCATTCATGATATGGTAGTCTCTTTTTCAAGTTTTATCTCCCAAATGGGATAAATACTTTTCGATTCTACCAAGTCTGGTTTCGTTTGTTTGAGTTATCATCCAAGTTATGATAGTCTCTTTTCATGTTTTATCTCCCAAGTGGGATAAATACTTTTCGATTCCGCCATGTCCAGTTTTGTTTGTTTGAGTTATCATCCAAGTTATAATAGTCTCTTTTCAACTTTTATCTCCCAAGTGGGAAAAATACTTTTCTATTTCGCCAAGTACGGTATCGTTTGTTTGAGTTATAATCCAAGTTATGGTAGTCTCATTTTCAAGTTTTATCTCCCAAGTGGGATATTTACTTTTTCATTTTTCCAATTTCGGTTTCGTTTGTTTGAGTTATCATCCATATTATGATAACCTCTTTCCATGTTTTATCTCCCAAGTGGGATAAATACCTTTCGATTCCGCCATGTCCGGTTTTGTTTTTTTGGGTTATCATCCAAGTTATGATAGTCTCTTTTCAAGTTTTATCTCCCAAGTGGGATAAATAATTTTTGATTCCGTCATGTCCGGTTTCGTTTGTATGAGCTATCACCCAAGGTATGAAAGTTTCTTTTCAAGTTATCTCGCAAATGGGATAAATAATTTTTTATTCCTCCAAGTCCGGTTTCGTTTATTTGAGTTATCATCCAATTTATGATAGTCTCTTTTCAAGTTTTATCACCCGAATGGGATAAATACTTTTCGATTCCGCCAAGTCCGGTTTCGTTCGTTTGAGTTATCATCCAAGTTATGGTAGTCAATTTTCATGTTTTATCTCCGTAGAGGGTTAAATATTTTTCGATTCCGCCAAGTCCGGTTTCATTTGTTTGAGTTATCATCCAAATTATGATAGTCTCTTTTCAAGTTTTATCTCCCAAGTGGGATAAATACTTTTCGATTCCGCCAAGTATGGTTTCGTTTGTTTGAGTTATCATCCAAGTTATGATAGTTTATTTTCAAGTTATCTTCCAAGTGGGATAAATACTTTTCGATTCCGCAAAGTCCGGTTTTGTTTGTTTGAGTTATCATTCATGATATGGTAGTCTCTTTTTCAAGTTTTATCTCCCAAATGGGACAAATACTTTTCGATTCTACCAAGTCTGGTTTCGTTTGTTTGAGTTATCATCCAAGTTATGATAGTCTCTTTTCATGTTTTATCTCCCAAGTGGGATAACTACTTTTCGATTCCGCCATGTCCAGTTTCGTTTGTTTGAGTTATCATCCAAGTTATGATAGTCTCTTTTCAAGTTTTATCTCCCATGTGGGAAAAATACTTTTCTATTTCGCCAAGTACGGTATCGTTTGTTTGAGTTATCATCCAAGTTATGGTATTCTCATTTTCAAGTTTTATCTCCCAAGTGGGATATTTACTTTTTGATTTTTCCAATTTCGGTTTCGTTTGTTTGAGTTATCATCCATATTATGATAACCTCTTTCCATGTTTTATCTCCCAAGTGGGATAAATACCTTTCGATTCCGCCAAGTCCGGTTTTGTTTTTTTGGGTTATCATCCAAGTTATGATAGTCTCTTTTCAAGTTTTATCTCCCAAGTGGGATAAATACTTTTTGATTCCGTCATGTCCGGTTTCGTTTGTATGAGCTATCACCCAAGGTATGATAGTTTCTTTTCAAGTTATCTCGCAAATGGGATAAATAATTTTCGATTCCTCCAAGTCCGGTTTCGTTTATTTGAGTTATCATCCAAGTTATGATAGTCTCTTTTCAAGTTTTATCACCCGAATGGGATAAATACTTTTCGATTCCGCCAAGTCCGGTTTCGTTTGTTTGAGTTATCATCCAAGTTATGGTAGTCAATTTTCATGTTTTATCTCCGTAGAGGGATAAATATTTTTCGATTCCGCCAAGTCCGGTTTTATTTGTTTGAGTTATCATCCAAGTTATGATAGTCTCTTTTCAAGTTTTATCTCCCAAGTGGGATAAATACTTTTCGATTCCGCCAAGTATGGTTTCGTTAGTTTGAGTTATCATCCAAGTTATGATAGTTTATTTTCAAGTTATCTTCCAAGTGGGATAAATACTTTTCGATTTCGCAAAGTCCGGTTTTGTTTGTTTGAGTTATCATTCATGATATGGTAGTCTATTTTTCAAGTTTTATCTCCCAAATGGGATAAATACTTTTCGATTCTACCAAGTCTGGTTTCGTTTGTTTGAGTTATCATCCAAGTTATGATAGTCTCTTTTCATGTTTTATCTCCCAAGTGGGATAAATACTTTTCGATTCCGCCATGTCCAGTTTCGTTTGTTTGAGTTATCATCCAAGTTATGATAGTCTCTTTTCAAGTTTTATCTCCCAAGTGAGAAAAATACTTTTCTATTTCGCCAAGTACGGTATCGTTTGTTTGAGTTATCATCCAAGTTATGGTAGTCTCATTTTCAAGTTTTATCTCCCAAGTGGGATATTTACTTTTTGATTTTTCCAATTTCGGTTTCGTTTGTTTGAGTTATCATCCATATTATGATAACCTCTTTCCATGTTTTATCTCCCAAGTGGGATAAATACCTTTCGATTCCGCCAAGTCCGGTTTTGTTTTTTTGGGTTATCATCCAAGTTATGATAGTCTCTTTTCAAGTTTTATCTCCCAAGGGGGATAAATACTTTTTGATTCCGTCATGTCCGGTTTCGTTTGTATGAGCTATCACCCAAGGTATGATAGTTTCTTTTCAAGTTATCTCGCAAATGGGATAAATAATTTTCGATTCCTCCAAGTCCGGTTTCGTTTATTTGAGTTATAATCCAAGTTATCATAGTCTCTTTTCAAGTTTTATCACCCGAATGGGATAAATACTTTTCGATTCCGCCAAGTCCGGTTTCGTTTGTTTGAGTTATCATCCAAGTTATGGTAGTCAATTTTAATGTTTTATCTCCGTAGAGGGATAAATATTTTTTGATTCCGCCAAGTCCGGTTTCATTTGTTTGAGTTATCATTCGAGTTATGATAGTCTCTTTTCAAGTTTTATCTCCCAAGTGGGATAAATACTTTTCGATTCCGCCAAGTATGGTTTCGTTTGTTTGAGTTATCATCCAAGTTATGATAGTTTATTTTCAAGTTATCTTCCAAGTGGGATAAATACTTTTCGATTCTGCAAAGTCCGGTTTTGTTTGTTTGAGTTATCATTCATGATATGGTAGTCTCTTTTTCAAGTTTTATCTCCCAAATGGGATAAATACTTTTCGATTCTACCAAGTCTGGTTTCGTTTGTTTGAGTTATCATCCAAGTTATGATAGTCTCTTTTCATGTTTTATCTCCCAAGTGGGATAAATACTTTTCGATTCCGCCATGTCCAGTTTCGTTTGTTTGAGTTATCATCCAAGTTATGATAGTCTCTTTTCAAGTTTTATCTCCCAAGTGGGAAAAATACTTTTCTATTTCGCCAAGTACGGTATCGTTTGTTTGAGTTATCATCCAAGTTATGTTAGTCTCATTTTCAAGTTTTATCTCCCAAGTGGGATATTTACTTTTTGATTTTTCCATTTTCGGTTTCGTTTGTTTGAGTTATCATCCATATTATGATAACCTCTTTCCATTTTTTATCTCCCAAGTGGGATAAATACCTTTCGATTCCGCCAAGTCCGGTTTTGTTTTTTTGGGTTATCATCCAAGTTATGATAGTCTCTTCTCAAGTTTTATCTTCCAAGTGGGATAAATACTTTTTGATTCCGTCATGTCCGGTTTCGTTTGTATGAGCTATCACCCAAGGTATGATAGTTTCTTTTCAAGTTATCTCGCAAATGGGATAAATAATTTTCGATTCCTCCAAGTCCGGTTTCGTTTATTTGAGTTATAATCCAAGTTATCATAGTCTCTTTTCAAGTTTTATCACCCGAATGGGATAAATACTTTTCGATTCCGCCAAGTCCGGTTTCGTTTGTTTGAGTTATCATCCAAGTTATGGTAGTCAATTTTAATGTTTTATCTCCGTAGAGGGATAAATATTTTTCGATTCCGCCAAGTCCGGTTTCATTTGTTTGAGTTATCATCCGAGTTATGATAGTCTCTTTTCAAGTTTTATCTCCCAAGTGGGATAAATACTTTTCGATTCCGCCAAGTATGGTTTCGTTTGTTTGAGTTATCATCCAAGTTATGATAGTTTATTTTCAAGTTATCTTCCAAGTGGGATAAATACTTTTCGATTCTGCAAAGTCCGGTTTTGTTTGTTTGAGTTATCATTCATTATATGGTAGTCTCTTTTTCAAGTTTTATCTCCCAAATGGGATAAATACTTTTCGATTCTACCAAGTCTGGTTTCGTTTGTTTGAGTTATCATCCAAGTTATGATAGTCTCTTTTCATGTTTTATCTCCCAAGTGGGATAAATACTTTTAGATTCCGCCATGTCCAGTTTCGTTTGTTTGAGTTATCATCCATGTTATGATAGTCTCTTTTCAGGTTTTATCTCCCAAGTGGGATAAATACTTTTCAATTCCGCCAAGTATGGTTTCGTTTGTTTGAGTGATCATCGAAGTTATGATAGTTTATTTTCAAGTTATCTTCCAAGTGGGATAAATACTTTTCGATTCCGCAAAGTCCGGTTTTGTTTGTTTGAGTTATCATTCATGATATGGTAGTCTCTTTTTCAAGTTTTATCTCCCAAATGGGATAAATACTTTTCGATTCTACCAAGTCTGGTTTCGTTTGTTTGAGTTATCATCCAAGTTATGATAGTCTCTTTTCATGTTTTATCTCCCAAGTGGGATAAATACTTTTCGATTCCGCCATGTCCAGTTTCGTTTGTTTGAGTTATCATCCAAGTTATGATAGTCTCTTTTCAAGTTTTATCTCCCAAGTGGGAAAAATAATTTTCTATTTCGCCAAGTACGGTATCGTTTGTTTGAGTTATCATCCAAGTTATGGTAGTCTCATTTTCAAGTTTTATCTCCCAAGTGGGATATTTACTTTTTGATTTTTCCAATTTCGGTTTCGTTTGTTTGAGTTATCATCCATATTATGATAACCTCTTTCCATGTTTTATCTCCCAAGTGGGATAAATACCTTTCGATTCCGCCAAGTCCGGTTTTGTTTTTTGGGGTTATCATCCAAGTTATGATAGTCTCTTTTCAAGTTTTATCTCCCAAGTGGGATAAATACTTTTTGATTCCGTCATGTCCGGTTTCGTTTGTATGAGCTATCACCCAAGGTATGATAGTTTCTTTTCAAGTTATCTCGCAAATGGGATAAATAATTTTCGATTCCTCCAAGTCCGGTTTCGTTTATTTGAGTTATCATCCAAGTTATGATAGTCTCTTTTCAAGTTTTATCACCCGAATGGGATAAATACTTTTCGATTCCGCCAAGTCCGGTTTCGTTTGTTTGAGTTATCATCCAAGTTATGGTAGTCAATTTTCATGTTTTATCTCCGTAGAGGGATAAATATTTTTCGATTCCGCCAAGTCCGGTTTTATTTGTTTGAGTTATCATCAAGGTTATGATAGTCTCTTTTCAAGTTTTATCTCCCAAGTGGGATAAATACTTTTCGATTCCGCCAAGTATGGTTTCGTTTGTTTGAGTTATCATCCAAGTTATGATAGTTTATTTTCAAGTTATCTTCCAAGTGGGATAAATACTTTTCGATTTCGCAAAGTCCGGTTTTGTTTGTTTGAGTTATCATTCATGATATGGTAGTCTATTTTTCAAGTTTTATCTCCCAAATGTGATAAATACTTTTCGATTCTACCAAGTATGGTTTCGTTTGTTTGAGTTATCATCCAAGTTATGATAGTCTCTTTTCATGTTTTATCTCCCAAGTGGGATAAATACTTTTCGATTCCGCCATGTACAGTTTCGTTTGTTTGAGTTATCATCCAAGTTATGATAGTCTCTTTTCAAGTTTTATCTCCCAAGTGAGAAAAATACTTTTCTATTTCGCCAAGTACGGTATCGTTTGTTTGAGTTATAATCCAAGTTATGGTAGTCTCATTTTCAAGTTTTATCTCCCAAGTGGGATATTTACTTTTTCATTTTTCCAATTTCGGTTTCGTTTGTTTGAGTTATCATCCATATTATGATAACCTCTTTCCATGTTTTATCTCCCAAGTGGGATAAATACCTTTCGATTCCGCCAAGTCCGGTTTTGTTTTTTTGGGTTATCATCCAAGTTATGATAGTCTCTTTTCAAGTTTTATCTCCCAAGTGGGATAAATACTTTTTGATTCCGTCATGTCCGGTTTCGTTTGTATGAGCTATCACCCAAGGTATGATAGTTTCTTTTCAAGTTATCTCGCAAATGGGATAAATAATTTTCGATTCCTCCAAGTCCGGTTTCGTTTATTTGAGTTATAATCCAAGTTATCATAGTCTCTTTTCAAGTTTTACCACCCGAATGGGATAAATACTTTTCGATTCCGCCAAGTCCGGTTTCGTTTGTTTGAGTTATCATCCAAGTTATGGTAGTCAATTTTAATGTTTTATCTCCGTAGAGGGATAAATATTTTTCGATTCCGCCAAGTCCGGTTTCATTTGTTTGAGTTATCATCCGAGTTATGATAGTCTCTTTTCAAGTTTTATCTCCCAAGTGGGATAAATACTTTTCGATTCCGCCAAGTATGGTTTCGTTTGTTTGAGTTATCATCCAAGTTATGATAGTTTATTTTCAAGTTATCTTCCAAGTGGGATAAATACTTTTCGATTCTGCAAAGTCCGGTTTTGTTTGTTTGAGTTATCATTCATGATATGGTAGTCTCTTTTTCAAGTTTTATCTCCCAAATGGGATAAATACTTTTCGATTCTACCAAGTCTGGTTTCGTTTGTTTGAGTTATCATCCAAGTTATGATAGTCTCTTTTCATGTTTTATCTCCCAAGTGGGATAAATACTTTTCGATTCCGCCATGTCCAGTTTCGTTTGTTTGAGTTATCATCCAAGTTATGATAGTCTCTTTTCAAGTTTTATCTCCCAAGTGGGAAAAATACTTTTCTATTTCGCCAAGTACGGTATCGTTTGTTTGAGTTATCATCCAAGTTATGGTAGTCTCATTTTCAAGTTTTATCTCCCAAGTGGAATATTTACTTTTTGATTTTTCCAATTTCGGTTTCGTTTGTTTGAGTTATCATCCATATTATGATAACCTCTTTCCATGTTTTATCTCCCAAGTGGGATAAATACCTTTCGATTCCGCCAAGTCCGGTTTTGTTTTTTTGGGTTATCATCCAAGTTATGATAGTCTCTTTTCAAGTTTTATCTCCCAAGTGGGATAAATACTTTTTGATTCCGTCATGTCCGGTTTCGTTTGTATGAGCTATCACCCAAGGTATGATAGTTTCTTTTCAAGTTATCTCGCAAATGGGATAAATAATTTTCGATTCCTCCAAGTCCGGTTTCGTTTATTTGAGTTATAATCCAAGTTATCATAGTCTCTTTTCAAGTTTTACCACCCGAATGGGATAAATACTTTTCGATTCCGCCAAGTCCGGTTTCGTTTGTTTGAGTTATCATCCAAGTTATGGTAGTCAATTTTAATGTTTTATCTCCGTAGAGGGATAAATATTTTTCGATTCCGCCAAGTCCGGTTTCATTTGTTTGAGTTATCATCCGAGTTATGATAGTCTCTTTTCAAGTTTTATCTCCCAAGTGGGATAAATACATTTCGATTCCGCCATGTATGGTTTCGTTTGTTTGAGTTATCATCCAAGTTATGATAGTTTATTTTCAAGTTATCTTCCAAGTGGGATAAATACTTTTCGATTCTGCAAAGTCCGGTTTTGTTTGTTTGAGTTATCATTCATGATATGGTAGTCTCTTTTTCAAGTTTTATCTCCCAAATGGGATAAATACTTTTTGATTCTACCAAGTCTGGTTTCGTTTGTTTGAGTTATCATCCAAGTTTAGATAGTCTCTTTTCATGTTTTATCTCCCAAGTGGGATAAATACTTTTCGATTCCGCCATGTCCAGTTTCGTTTGTTTGAGTTATCATCCAAGTTATGATAGTCTCTTTTCAAGTTTTATCTCCCAAGTGGGAAAAATACTTTTCTATTTCGCCAAGTACGGTATCGTTTGTTTGAGTTATCATCCAAGTTATGGTAGTCTCATTTTCAAGTTTTATCTCCCAAGTGGGATATATACTTTTTGATTTTTCCAATTTCGGTTTCGTTTGTTTGAGTTATCATCCATATTATGATAACCTCTTTCCATGTTTTATCTCCCAAGTGGGATAAATACCTTTCGATTCCGCCAAGTCCGGTTTTGTTTTTTTGGGTTATCATCCAAGTTATGATATTCTCTTTTCAAGTTTTATCTCCCAAGTGGGATAAATACTTTTTGATTCCGTCATGTCCGGTTTCGTTTGTATGAGCTATCACCCAAGGTATGATAGTTTCTTTTCAAGTTATCTCGCAAATGGGATAAATAATTTTCGATTCCTCCAAGTCTGGTTTCGTTTATTTGAGTTATCATCCAAGTTATCATAGTCTCTTTTCAAGTTTTACCACCCGAATGGGATAAATACTTTTCAATTCCGCCATGTCCAGTTTCGTTTGTTTGAGTTATCATCCAAGTTATGATAGTCTCTTTTCAAGTTTTATCTCCCAAGTGGGAAAAATACTTTTCTATTTCGCCAAGTACGGTATCGTTTGTTTGAGTTATCATCCAAGTTATGGTAGTCTCATTTTCAAGTTTTATCTCCCAAGTGGGATATTTACTTTTTGATTTTTCCAATTTCGGTTTCGTTTGTTTGAGTTATCATCCATATTATGATAACCTCTTTCCATGTTTTATCTCCCAAGTGGGATAAATACCTTTCGATTCCGCCAAGTCCGGTTTTGTTTTTTTGGGTTATCATCCAAGTTATGATAGTCTCTTTTCAAGTTTTACCTCCCAAGTGGGATAAATACTTTTTGATTCCGTCATGTCCGGTTTCGTTTGTATGAGCTATCACCCAAGGTATGATAGTTTCTTTTCAAGTTATCTCGCAAATGGGATAAATAATTTTCGATTCCTCCAAGTCCGGTTTCGTTTATTTGAGTTATCATCCAAGTTATGATAGTCTCTTTTCAAGTTTTATCACCCGAATGGGATAAATACTTTTTCGATTCCGCCAAGTCCGGTTTCGTTTGTTTGAGTTATCATCCAAGTTATGGTAGTCAATTTTCATGTTTTATCTCCGTAGAGGGATAAATATTTTTCGATTCCGCCAAGTCCGGTTTCATTTGTTTGAGTTATCATCCAAGTTATGATAGTCTCTTTTCAAGTTTTATCTCCCAAGTGGGATAAATACTTTTCGATTCCGCCAAGTATGGTTTCGTTTGTTTGAGTTATCATCCAAGTTATGATAGTTTATTTTCAAGTTATCTTCCAAGTGGGATAAATACTTTTCGATTCCGCAAAGTCCGGTTTTGTTTGTTTGAGTTATCATTCATGATATGGTAGTCTATTTTTCAAGTTTTATCTCCCAAATGGGATAAATACTTTTCGATTCTACCAAGTCTGGTTTCGTTTGTTTGAGTTATCATCCAAGTTATGATAATCTCTTTTCATGTTTTATCTCCCAAGTGGGATAAATACTTTTCGATTCCGCCATGTCCAGTTTCGTTTGTTTGAGTTATCATCCAAGTTATGATAGTCTCTTTTCATGTTTTATCTCCCAAGTGGGAAAAATACTTTTCTATTTCGCCAAGTACGGTATCGTTTGTTTGAGTTATCATCCAAGTTATGGTAGTCTCATTTTCAAGTTTTATCTCCCAAGTGGGATATTTACTTTTTGATTTTTCCAATTTCGGTTTCGTTTATTTGAGTTATCATCCATATTATGATAACCTCTTTCCATGTTTTATCTCCCAAGTGGGATAAATACCTTTCGATTCCGCCAAGTCCGGTTTTGTTTTTTTGGGTTATCATCCAAGTTATGATAGTCTCTTTTCAAGTTTTACCTCCCAAGTGGGATAAATACTTTTTGATTCCGTCATGTCCGGTTTCGTTTGTATGAGCTATCACCCAAGGTATGATAGTTTCTTTTCAAGTTATCTCGCAAATGGGATAAATAATTTTCGATTCCTCCAAGTCCGGTTTCGTTTATTTGAGTTATAATCCAAGTTATCATAGTCTGTTTTCAAGTTTTATCACCCGAATGGGATAAATACTTTTCAATTCCGCCATGTCCAGTTTCGTTTGTTTGAGTTATCATCCAAGTTATGATAGTCTCTTTTCAAGTTTTATCTCCCAAGTGGGAAAAATACTTTTCTATTTCGCCAAGTACGGTATCGTTTGTTTGAGTTATCATCCAAGTTATGGTAGTCTCATTTTCAAGTTTTATCTCCCAATTGGGATATTTACTTTTTGATTTTTCCAATTTCGGTTTCGTTTGTTTGAGTTATCATCCATATTATGATAACGTCTTTCCATGTTTTATCTCCCAAGTGGGATAAATACCTTTCGATTCCGCCAAGTCCGGTTTTGTTTTTTTGGGTTATCATCCAAGTTATGATAGTCTCTTTTCAAGTTTTATCTCCCAAGTGGGATAAATACTTTTTGATTCCGTCATGTCCGGTTTCGTTTGTATGAGCTATCACCCAAGGTATGATAGTTTCTTTTCAAGTTATCTCGCAAATGGGATAAATAATTTTCGATTCCTCCAAGTCCGGTTTCGTTTATTTGAGTTATCATCCAAGTTATGATAGTCTCTTTTCAAGTATTATCACCCGAATGGGATAAATACTTTTCGATTCTGCCAAGTCCGGTTTCGTTTGTTTGAGTTATCATCCAAGTTATGGTAGTCAATTTTCATGTTTTATCTCCGTAGAGGGATATATATTTTTCGATTCCACCAAGTCCGGTTTCATTTGTTTGAGTTATCATCCAAGTTATGATAGTCTCTTTTCAAGTTTTATCTCCCAAGTGGGATAAATACTTTTCGATTCCGCCAAGTATGGTTTCGTTTGTTTGAGTTATCATCCAAGTTATGATAGTTTATTTTCAAGTTATCTTCCAAGTGGGATAAATACTTTTTGATTCAGCAAAGTCCGGTTTTGTTTGTTTGAGTTATCATTCATGATATGGTAGTCTATTTTTCATGTTTTATCTCCCAAATGGGATAAATACTTTTCGATTCTACCAAATCTGGTTTCGTTTGTTTGAGTTATCATCCAAGTTATGATAGTCTCTTTTCATGTTTTATCTCCCAAGTGGGATAAATACTTTTCGATTCCGCCATGTCCAGTTTCGTTTGTTTGAGTTATCATCCAAGTTATGATAGTCTCTTTTCAAGTTTTATCTCCCAAGTGGGAAAAATAATTTTCTATTTCGCCAAGTACGGTATCGTTTGTTTGAGTTATCATCCAAGTTATGGTAGTCTCATTTTCAAGTTTTATCTCCCAAGTGGGATATTTACTTTTTGATTTTTCCAATTTCGGTTTCGTTTGTTTGAGTTATCATCCATATTATGATAACCTCTTTCCATGTTTTATCTCCCAAGTGGGATAAATACCTTTCGATTCCGCCAAGTCCGGTTTTGTTTTTTTGGGTTATCATCCAAGTTATGATAGTCTCTTTTCAAGTTTTATCTCCCAAGTGGGATAAATACTTTTTGATTCCGTCATGTCCGGTTTCGTTTGTATGAGCTATCACCCAAGGTATGATAGTTTCTTTTCAAGTTATCTCGCAAATGGGATAAATAATTTTCGATTCCTCCAAGTTTGGTTTCGTTTATTTGAGTTATCATCCAAGTTATGATAGTCTCTTTTCAAGTTTTATCACCCGAATGGGATAAATACTTTTCGATTCCGCCAAGTCCGGTTTCGTTTGTTTGAGTTATCATCCAAGTTATGGTAGTCAATTTTCATGTTTTATCTCCGTAGAGGGATAAATATTTTTCGATTCCGCCAAGTCCGGTTTCATTTGTTTGAGTTATCATCCAAGTTATGATAGTCGCTTTTCAAGTTTTATCTCCCAAGTGGGATAAATACTTTTCGATTCCGCCAAGTATGGTTTCGTTTGTTTGAGTTATCATCCAAGTTATGATAGTTTATTTTCAAGTTATCTTCCAAGTGGGATAAATACTTTTCGATTCCGCAAAGTCCGGTTTTGTTTGTTTGAGTTATCATTCATGATATGGTAGTCTCTTTTTCAAGTTTTATCTCCCAAATGGGACAAATACTTTTCGATTCTACCAAGTCTGGTTTCGTTTGTTTGAGTTATCATCCAAGTTATGATAGTCTCTTTTCATGTTTTATCTCCCAAGTGGGATAACTACTTTTCGATTCCGCCATGTCCAGTTTCGTTTGTTTGAGTTATCATCCAAGTTATGATAGTCTCTTTTCAAGTTTTATCTCCCAAGTGGGAAAAATACTTTTCTATTTCGCCAAGTACGGTATCGTTTGTTTGAGTTATCATCCAAGTTATGGTAGTCTCATTTTCAAGTTTTATCTCCCAAGTGGGATATTTACTTTTTGATTTTTCCAATTTCGGTTTCGTTTGTTTGAGTTATCATCCATATTATGATAACCTCTTTCCATGTTTTATCTCCCAAGTGGGATAAATACCTTTCGATTCCTCCAAGTCCGGTTTTGTTTTTTTGGGTTATCATCCAAGTTATGATAGTCTCTTTTCAAGTTTTACCTCCCAAGTGGGATAAATACTTTTTGATTCAGTCATGTCCGGTTTCGTTTGTATGAGCTATCACCCAAGGTATGATAGTTTCTTTTCAAGTTATCTCGCAAATGGGATAAATAATTTTCGATTCCTCCAAGTCCGGTTTCGTTTATTTGAGTTATAATCCAAGTTATCATAGTCTCTTTTCAAGTTTTATCACCCGAATGGGATAAATACTTTTCAATTCCTCCATGTCCAGTTTCGTTTGTTTGAGTTATCATCCATGTTATGATAGTCTCTTTTCAAGTTTTATCTCCCAAGTGGGAAAAATACTTTTCTATTTCGCCAAGTACGGTATCGTTTGTTTGAGTTATCATCCAAGTTATGGTAGTCTCATTTTCAAGTTTTATCTCCCAAGTGGGATATTTACTTTTTGATTTTTCCAATTTAGGTTTCGTTTGTTTGAGTTATCATCCATATTATGATAACCTCTTTCCATGTTTTATCTCCAAAGTGGGATAAATACCTTTCGATTCCGCCAAGTCCGGTTTTGTTTTTTTGGGTTATCATCCAAGTTATGATAGTCTCTTTTCAAGTTTTATCTCCCAAGTGGGATAAATACTTTTTGATTCCGTCATGTCCGGTTTCGTTTGTATGAGCTATCACCCAAGGTATGATAGTTTCTTTTCAAGTTATCTCGCAAATGGGATAAATAATTTTCGATTCCTCCAAGTCCGGTTTCGTTTATTTGAGTTATCATCCAAGTTATGATAGTCTCTTTTCAAGTATTATCACCCGAATGGGATAAATACTTTTCGATTCTGCCATGTCCGGTTTCGTTTGTTTGAGTTATCATCCAAGTTATGGTAGTCAATTTTCATGTTTTATCTCCGTAGAGGGATAAATATTTTTCGATTCCACCAAGTCCGGTTTCATTTGTTTGAGTTATCATCCAAGTTATGATAGTCTCTTTTCAAGTTTTATCTCCCAAGTGGGATAAATACTTTTCGATTCCGCCAAGTATGGTTTCGTTTGTTTGAGTTATCATCCAAGTTATGATAGTTTATTTTCAAGTTATCTTCCAAGTGGGATAAATACTTTTCGATTCCGCAAATTCCGGTTTTGTTTGTTTGAGTTATCATTCATGATATGGTAGTCTATTTTTCATGTTTTATCTCCCAAATGGGATAAATACTTTTCGATTCTACCAAATCTGGTTTCGTTTGTTTGAGTTATCATCCAAGTTATGATATTCTCTTTTCATGTTTTATCTCCCAAGTGGGATAAATACTTTTTGATTCCGCCATGTCCAGTTTCGTTTGTTTGAGTTATTATCCAAGTTATGATAGTCTCTTTTCAAGTTTTATCTCCCAAGTGGGAAAAATACTTTTCTATTTCGCCAAGTACGGTATCGTTTGTTTGAGTTATCATCCAAGTTATGGTAGTCTCATTTTCAAGTTTTATCTCCTAAGTGGGATATTTACTTTTTGATTTTTCCAATTTCGGTTTCGTTTGTTTGAGTTATCATCCATATTATGATAACCTCTTTCCATGTTTTATCTCCCAAGTGGGATAAATACCTTTCGATTCCGCCATGTCCGATTTTGTTTTTTTGGGTTATCATCCAAGTTATGATAGTCTCTTTTCAAGTTTTATCTCCCAAGTGGGATAAATACTTTTTGATTCCGTCATGTCCGGTTTCGTTTGTTTGAGTTATCATCCATGTTATGATAGTCTCTTTTCAAGTTTTATCTCCCAAGTGGGAAAAATACTTTTCTATTTCGCCAAGTACGGTATCGTTTGTTTGAGTTATCATCCAAGTTATGGTAGTCTCATTTTCAAGTTTTATCTCCCAAGTGGGATATTTACTTTTTGATTTTTCCAATTTAGGTTTCGTTTGTTTGAGTTATCATCCATATTATGATAACCTCTTTCCATGTTTTATCTCCAAAGTGGGATAAATACCTTTCGATTCCGCCAAGTCCGGTTTTGTTTTTTTGGGTTATCATCCAAGTTATGATAGTCTCTTTTCAAGTTTTATCTCCCAAGTGGGATAAATACTTTTTGATTCCGTCATGTCCGGTTTCGTTTGTATGAGCTATCACCCAAGGTATGATAGTTTCTTTTCAAGTTATCTCGCAAATGGGATAAATAATTTTCGATTCCTCCAAGTCCGGTTTCGTTTATTTGAGTTATCATCCAAGTTATGATAGTCTCTTTTCAAGTATTATCACCCGAATGGGATAAATACTTTTCGATTCTGCCATGTCCGGTTTCGTTTGTTTGAGTTATCATCCAAGTTATGGTAGTCAATTTTCATGTTTTATCTCCGTAGAGGGATAAATATTTTTCGATTCCACCAAGTCCGGTTTCATTTGTTTGAGTTATCATCCAAGTTATGATAGTCTCTTTTCAAGTTTTATCTCCCAAGTGGGATAAATACTTTTCGATTCCGCCAAGTATGGTTTCGTTTGTTTGAGTTATCATCCAAGTTATGATAGTTTATTTTCAAGTTATCTTCCAAGTGGGATAAATACTTTTCGATTCCGCAAATTCCGGTTTTGTTTGTTTGAGTTATCATTCATGATATGGTAGTCTATTTTTCATGTTTTATCTCCCAAATGGGATAAATACTTTTCGATTCTACCAAATCTGGTTTCGTTTGTTTGAGTTATCATCCAAGTTATGATATTCTCTTTTCATGTTTTATCTCCCAAGTGGGATAAATACTTTTTGATTCCGCCATGTCCAGTTTCGTTTGTTTGAGTTATTATCCAAGTTATGATAGTCTCTTTTCAAGTTTTATCTCCCAAGTGGGAAAAATACTTTTCTATTTCGCCAAGTACGGTATCGTTTGTTTGAGTTATCATCCAAGTTATGGTAGTCTCATTTTCAAGTTTTATCTCCTAAGTGGGATATTTACTTTTTGATTTTTCCAATTTCGGTTTCGTTTGTTTGAGTTATCATCCATATTATGATAACCTCTTTCCATGTTTTATCTCCCAAGTGGGATAAATACCTTTCGATTCCGCCATGTCCGATTTTGTTTTTTTGGGTTATCATCCAAGTTATGATAGTCTCTTTTCAAGTTTTATCTCCCAAGTGGGATAAATACTTTTTGATTCCGTCATGTCCGGTTTCGTTTGTATGAGCTATCACCCAAGGTATGATAGTTTCTTTTCAAGTTATCTCGCAAATGGGATAAATAATTTTCGATTCCTCCAAGTCCGGTTTCGTTTATTTGAGTTATAATCCAAGTTATCATAGTCTCTTTTCAAGTTTTATCACCCGAATGGGATAAATACTTTTCAATTCCGCCATGTCCAGTTTCGTTTGTTTGAGTTATCATCCATGTTATGATAGTCTCTTTTCAAGTTTTATCTCCCAAGTGGGAAAAATACTTTTCTATTTCGCCAAGTACGGTATCGTTTGTTTGAGTTATCATCCAAGTTATGGTAGTCTCATTTTCAAGTTTTATCTCCCAAGTGGGATATTTACTTTTTGATTTTTCCAATTTCGGTTTCGTTTGTTTGAGTTATCACCCATATTATGATAACCTCTTTCCATGTTTTATCTCCAAAGTGGGATAAATACCTTTCGATTCCGCCAAGTCCGGTTTTGTTTTTTTGGGTTATCATCCAAGTTATGATAGTCTCTTTTCAAGTTTTATCTCCCAAGTGGGATAAATACTTTTTGATTCCGTCATGTCCGGTTTCGTTTGTATGAGCTATCACCCAAGGTATGATAGTTTCTTTTCAAGTTATCTCGCAAATGGGATAAATAATTTTCGATTCCTCCAAGTCCGGTTTCGTTTATTTGAGTTATCATCCAAGTTATGATAGTCTCTTTTCAAGTATTATCACCCGAATGGGATAAATACTTTTCGATTCTGCCATGTCCGGTTTCGTTTGTTTGAGTTATCATCCAAGTTATGGTAGTCAATTTTCATGTTTTATCTCCGTAGAGGGATAAATATTTTTCGATTCCACCAAGTCCGGTTTCATTTGTTTGAGTTATCATCCAAGTTATGATAGTCTCTTTTCAAGTTTTATCTCCCAAGTGGGATAAATACTTTTCGATTCCGCCAAGTATGGTTTCGTTTGTTTGAGTTATCATCCAAGTTATGATAGTTTATTTTCAAGTTATCTTCCAAGTGGGATAAATACTTTTCGATTCCGCAAAGTCCGGTTTTGTTTGTTTGAGTTATCATTCATGATATGGTAGTCTATTTTTCATGTTTTATCTCCCAAATGGGATAAATACTTTTCGATTCTACCAAATCTGGTTTCGTTTGTTTGAGTTATCATCCAAGTTATGATATTCTCTTTTCATGTTTTATCTCCCAAGTGGGATAAATACTTTTTGATTCCGCCATGTCCAGTTTCGTTTGTTTGAGTTATTATCCAAGTTATGATAGTCTCTTTTCAAGTTTTATCTCCCAAGTGGGAAAAATACTTTTCTATTTCGCCAAGTACGGTATCGTTTGTTTGAGTTATCATCCAAGTTATGGTAGTCTCATTTTCAAGTTTTATCTCCTAAGTGGGATATTTACTTTTTGATTTTTCCAATTTCGGTTTCGTTTGTTTGAGTTATCATCCATATTATGATAACCTCTTTCCATGTTTTATCTCCCAAGTGGGATAAATACCTTTCGATTCCGCCATGTCCGGTTTTGTTTTTTTGGGTTATCATCCAAGTTATGATAGTCTCTTTTCAAGTTTTATCTCCCAAGTGGGATAAATACTTTTTGATTCCGTCATGTCCGGTTTCGTTTGTATGAGCTATCACCCAAGGTATGATAGTTTCTTTTCAAGTTATCTCGCAAATTGGATAAATAATTTTCGATTCCTCCACGTCCGGTTTCGTTTATTTGAGTTATCATCCAAGTTATGATAGTCTCTTTTCAAGTTTTATCACCCGAATGGGATAAATACTTTTCGATTCCGCCAAGTCCGGTTTCGTTTGTTTGAGTTATCATCCAAGTTATGGTAGTCAATTTTCATGTTTTATCTCCGTAGAGGGATAAATATTTTTCGATTCCACCAAGTCCTGTTTCATTTGTTTGAGTTATCATCCAAGTTATGATAGTCTCTTTTCAAGTTTTATCTCCCAAGTGGGATAAATACTTTTCGATTCCGCCAAGTATGGTTTCGTTTGTTTGAGTTATCATCCAAGTTATGATAGTTTATTTTCAAGTTATCTTCCAAGTGGGATAAATACTTTTCGATTCCGCAAAGTCCGGTTTTGTTTGTTTGAGTTATCATTCATGATATGGTAGTCTATTTTTCAAGTTTTATCTCCCAAATGGGATAAATACTTTTCGATTCTACCAAGTCTGGTTTCGTTTGTTTGAGTTATCATCCAAGTTATGATAGTCTCTTTTCATGTTTTATCGCCCAAGTGGGATAAATACTTTTCGATTCCTCCATGTCCAGTTTCGTTTGTTTGAGTTATCATCCAAGTTATGATAGTCTCTTTTCAAATTTTATCTCCCAAGTGGGAAAAATACTTTTCTATTTCTCCAAGTACAGTATCGTTTGTTTGAGTTATCATCCAAGTTATGGTTGTCTCATTTTCAAGTTTTACTCCCAAGTGGGATATTCAATTTTTGATTTTTCCAATTTCGGTTTCGTTTGTTTGAGTTATCATCCATATTATGATAACCTCTTTCCATGTTTTATCTCCCAAGTGGGATAAATACCTTTCGATTCCGCCAAGTCCGGTTTTGTTTTTTTGGGTTATCATCCAAGTTATGATAGTCTCTTTTCAAGTTTTACCTCCCAAGTGGGATAAATACTTTTTGATTCCGTCATGTCCGGTTTCGTTTGTATGAGCTATCACCCAAGGTATGATAATTTCTTTTCAAGTTATCTCGCAAATGGGATAAATAATTTGCGATTCCTCCAAGTCCGGTTTCGTTTATTTGAGTTATAATCCAAGTTATCATAGTCTCTTTTCAAGTTTTATCACCCGAATGGGATAAATACTTTTCAATTCCGCCATGTCCAGTTTCGTTTGTTTGAGTTATCATCCAAGTTTTGATAGTCTCTTTTCAAGTTTTATCTCCCAAGTGGGAAAAATACTTTTCTATTTCGCCAAGTACGGTATCGTTTGTTTGAGTTATCATCCAAGTTATGGTAGTCTCATTTTCAAGTTTTATCTCCCAAGTGGGATATTTACTTTTTGATTTTTCCAATTTCGGTTTCGTTTGTTTGAGTTATCATCCATATTATGATAACCTCTTTCCATGTTTTATCTCCCAAGTGGGATAAATACCTTTCGATTCCGCCAAGTCCGGTTTTGTTTTTTTGGGTTATCATCCAAGTTATGATAGTCTCTTTTCATGTTTTATCTCCCAAGTGGGATAAATACTTTTTGATTCCGTCATGTCCGGTTTCGTTTGTATGAGCTATCACCCAAGGTATGATAGTTTCTTTTCAAGTTATCTCGCAAATGGGATAAATAATTTTCGATTCCTCCAAGTCCGGTTTCGTTTATTTGAGTTATCATCCAAGTTATGATAGTCTCTTTTCAAGTATTATCACCCGAATGGGATAAATACTTTTCGATTCTGCCATGTCCGGTTTCGTTTGTTTGAGTTATCATCCAAGTTATGGTAGTCAATTTTCATGTTTTATCTCCGTAGAGGGATAAATATTTTTCGATTCCACCAAGTCCGGTTTCATTTGTTTGAGTTATCATCCAAGTTATGATAGTCTCTTTTCAAGTTTTATCTCCCAAGTGGGATAAATACTTTTCGATTCCGCCAAGTATGGTTTCGTTTGTTTGAGTTATCATCCAAGTTATGATAGTTTATTTTCAAGTTATCATCCAAGTGGGATAAATACTTTTCGATTCCGCAAAGTCCGGTTTTGTTTGTTTGAGTTATCATTCATGATATGGTAGTCTATTTTTCATGTTTTATCTCCCAAATGGGATAAATACTTTTCGATTCTACCAAATCTGGTTTCGTTTGTTTGAGTTATCATCCAAGTTATGATAGTCTCTTTTCATGTTTTATCTCCCAAGTGGGATAAATACTTTTTGATTCCGCCATGTCCAGTTTCTTTTGATTGAGTTATTATCCAAGTTATGATAGTCTCTTTTCAAGTTTTATCTCCCAAGTGGGAAAAATACTTTTCTATTTCGCCAAGTACGGTATCGTTTGTTTGAGTTATCATCCAAGTTATGGTAGTCTCATTTTCAAGTTTTATCTCCCAAGTGGGATATTTACTTTTTGATTTTTCCAATTTCGGTTTCGTTTGTTTGAGTTATCATCCATATTATGATAACCTCTTTCCATGTTTTATCTCCCAAGTGGGATAAATACCTTTCGATTCCGCCATGTCCAGTTTTGTTTTTTTGGGTTATCATCCAAGTTATGATAGTCTCTTTTCAAGTTTTATCTCCCAAGTGGGATAAATACTTTTTGATTCCGTCATGTCCGGTTTCGTTTGTATAAGCTATCACCCAAGGTATGATAGTTTCTTTTCAAGTTATCTCGCAAATTGGATAAATAATTTTCGATTCCTCCACGTCCGGTTTCGTTTATTTGAGTTATCATCCAAGTTATGATAGTCTCTTTTCAAGTTTTACCTCCCAAGTGGGATAAATACTTTTTGATTCCGTCATGTCCGGTTTCGTTTGTATGAGCTATCACCCAAGGTATGATAATTTCTTTTCAAGTTATCTCGCAAATGGGATAAATAATTTGCGATTCCTCCAAGTCCGGTTTCGTTTATTTGAGTTATAATCCAAGTTATCATAGTCTCTTTTCAAGTTTTATCACCCGAATGGGATAAATACTTTTCAATTCCGCCATGTCCAGTTTCGTTTGTTTGAGTTATCATCCAAGTTTTGATAGTCTCTTTTCAAGTTTTATCTCCCAAGTGGGAAAAATACTTTTCTATTTCGCCAAGTACGGTATCGTTTGTTTGAGTTATCATCCAAGTTATGGTAGTCTCATTTTCAAGTTTTATCTCCCAAGTGGGATATTTACTTTTTGATTTTTCCAATTTCGGTTTCGTTTGTTTGAGTTATCATCCATATTATGATAACCTCTTTCCATGTTTTATCTCCCAAGTGGGATAAATACCTTTCGATTCCGCCAAGTCCGGTTTTGTTTTTTTGGGTTATCATCCAAGTTATGATAGTCTCTTTTCATGTTTTATCTCCCAAGTGGGATAAATACTTTTTGATTCCGTCATGTCCGGTTTCGTTTGTATGAGCTATCACCCAAGGTATGATAGTTTCTTTTCAAGTTATCTCGCAAATGGGATAAATAATTTTCGATTCCTCCAAGTCCGGTTTCGTTTATTTGAGTTATCATCCAAGTTATGATAGTCTCTTTTCAAGTATTATCACCCGAATGGGATAAATACTTTTCGATTCTGCCATGTCCGGTTTCGTTTGTTTGAGTTATCATCCAAGTTATGGTAGTCAATTTTCATGTTTTATCTCCGTAGAGGGATAAATATTTTTCGATTCCACCAAGTCCGGTTTCATTTGTTTGAGTTATCATCCAAGTTATGATAGTCTCTTTTCAAGTTTTATCTCCCAAGTGGGATAAATACTTTTCGATTCCGCCAAGTATGGTTTCGTTTGTTTGAGTTATCATCCAAGTTATGATAGTTTATTTTCAAGTTATCATCCAAGTGGGATAAATACTTTTCGATTCCGCAAAGTCCGGTTTTGTTTGTTTGAGTTATCATTCATGATATGGTAGTCTATTTTTCATGTTTTATCTCCCAAATGGGATAAATACTTTTCGATTCTACCAAATCTGGTTTCGTTTGTTTGAGTTATCATCCAAGTTATGATAGTCTCTTTTCATGTTTTATCTCCCAAGTGGGATAAATACTTTTTGATTCCGCCATGTCCAGTTTCTTTTGATTGAGTTATTATCCAAGTTATGATAGTCTCTTTTCAAGTTTTATCTCCCAAGTGGGAAAAATACTTTTCTATTTCGCCAAGTACGGTATCGTTTGTTTGAGTTATCATCCAAGTTATGGTAGTCTCATTTTCAAGTTTTATCTCCCAAGTGGGATATTTACTTTTTGATTTTTCCAATTTCGGTTTCGTTTGTTTGAGTTATCATCCATATTATGATAACCTCTTTCCATGTTTTATCTCCCAAGTGGGATAAATACCTTTCGATTCCGCCATGTCCAGTTTTGTTTTTTTGGGTTATCATCCAAGTTATGATAGTCTCTTTTCAAGTTTTATCTCCCAAGTGGGATAAATACTTTTTGATTCCGTCATGTCCGGTTTCGTTTGTATAAGCTATCACCCAAGGTATGATAGTTTCTTTTCAAGTTATCTCGCAAATTGGATAAATAATTTTCGATTCCTCCACGTCCGGTTTCGTTTATTTGAGTTATCATCCAAGTTATGATAGTCTCTTTTCAAGTTTTATCACCCGAATGGGATAAATACTTTTCGATTTCGCAAAGTCCGGTTTCGTTTGTTTGAGTTATCATCCAAGTTATGGTAGTCAATTTTCATGTTTTATCTCCGTAGAGGGATAAATATTTTTCGATTCCACCAAGTCCTGTTTCATTTGTTTGAGTTATCATCCAAGTTATGATAGTCTCTTTTCAAGTTTTATCTCCCAAGTGGGATAAATACTTTTCGATTCCGCCAAGTATGGTTTCGTTTGTTTGAGTTATCATCCAAGTTATGATAGTTTATTTTCAAGTTATCTTCCAAGTGGGATAAATACTTTTCGATTCCGCAAAGTCCGGTTTTGTTTGTTTGAGTTATCATTCATGATATGGTAGTCTATTTTTCATGTTTTATCTCCCAAATGGGATAAATACTTTTCGATTCTACCAAATCTGGTTTCGTTTGTTTGAGTTATCATCCAAGTTATGATAGTTTCTTTTCATGTTTTATCTCCCAAGTGGGATAAATACTTTTTGATTCCGCCATGTCCAGTTTCGTTTGTTTGAGTTATTATCCAAGTTATGATAGTCTCTTTTCAAGTTTTATCTCCCAAGTGGGAAAAATACTTTTCTATTTCGCCAAGTACGGTATCGTTTGTTTGAGTTATCATCCAAGTTATGGTAGTCTCATTTTCAAGTTTTATCTCCCAAGTGGGATATTTACTTTTTGATTTTTCCAATTTCGGTTTCGTTTGTTTGAGTTATCATCCATATTATGATAACCTCTTTCCATGTTTTATCTCCCAAGTGGGATAAATACCTTTCGATTCCGCCATGTCCGGTTTTGTTTTTTTGGGTTATCATCCAAGTTATGATAGTCTCTTTTCAAGTTTTATCTCCCAAGTGGGATAAATACTTTTTGATTCCGTCATGTCCGGTTTCGTTTGTATGAGCTATCACCCAAGGTATGATAGTTTCTTTTCAAGTTATCTCGCAAATTGGATAAATAATTTTCGATTCCTCCACGTCCGGTTTCGTTTATTTGAGTTATCATCCAAGTTATGATAGTCTCTTTTCAAGTTTTATCACCCGAATGGGATAAATACTTTTCGATTCCGCCAAGTCCGGTTTCGTTTGTTTGAGTTATCATCCAAGTTATGGTAGTCAATTTTCATGTTTTATCTCCGTAGAGGGATAAATATTTTTCGATTCCACCAAGTCCTGTTTCATTTGTTTGAGTTATCATCCAAGTTATGATAGTCTCTTTTCAAGTTTTATCTCCCAAGTGGGATAAATACTTTTCGATTCCGCCAAGTATGGTTTCGTTTGTTTGAGTTATCATCCAAGTTATGATAGTTTATTTTCAAGTTATCTTCCAAGTGGGATAAATACTTTTCGATTCCGCAAAGTCCGGTTTTGTTTGTTTGAGTTATCATTCATGATATGGTAGTCTATTTTTCATGTTTTATCTCCCAAATGGGATAAATACTTTTCGATTCTACCAAGTCTGGTTTCGTTTGTTTGAGTTATCATCCAAGTTATGATAGTCTCTTTTCATGTTTTATCTCCCAAGTGGGATAAATACTTTTTGATTCCGCCATGTCCAGTTTCGTTTGTTTGAGTTATTATCCAAGTTATGATAGTCTCTTTTCAAGTTTTATCTCCCAAGTGGGAAAAATACTTTTCTATTTCGCCAAGTACGGTATCGTTTGTTTGAGTTATCATCCAAGTTATGGTAGTCTCATTTTCAAGTTTTATCTCCCAAGTGGGATATTTACTTTTTGATTTTTCCAATTTCGGTTTCGTTTGTTTGAGTTATCATCCATATTATGATAACCTCTTTCCATGTTTTATCTCCCAAGTGGGATAAATACCTTTCGATTCCGCCATGTCCGGTTTTGTTTTTTTGGGTTATCATCCAAGTTATGATAGTCTCTTTTCAAGTTTTATCTCCCAAGTGGGATAAATACTTTTTGATTCCGTCATGTCCGGTTTCGTTTGTATGAGCTATCACCCAAGGTATGATAGTTTCTTTTCAAGTTATCTCGCAAATTGGATAAATAATTTTCGATTCCTCCACGTCCGGTTTCGTTTATTTGAGTTATCATCCAAGTTATGATAGTCTCTTTTCAAGTTTTATCACCCGAATGGGATAAATACTTTTCGATTCCGCCAAGTCCGGTTTCGTTTGTTTGAGTTATCATCCAAGTTATGGTAGTCAATTTTCATGTTTTATCTCCGTAGAGGGATAAATATTTTTCGATTCCGCCAAGTCCGGTTTCATTAGTTTGAGTTATCATCCAAGTTATGATAGTCTCTTTTCAAGTTTTATCTCCCAAGTGCGATAAATACTTTTCGATTCCGCCAAGTATGGTTTCGTTTGTTTGAGTTATCATCCAAGTTATGATAGTTTATTTTCAAGTTATCTTCCAAGTGGGATAAATACTTTTCGATTACGCAAAGTCCGGTTTTGTTTGTTTGAGTTATCATTCATGATATGGTAGTCTCTTTTTCAAGTTTTATCTCCCAAATGGGATAAATACTTTTCGATTCTACCAAGTCTGGTTTCGTTTGTTTGAGTTATCATCCAAGTTATGATAGTCTCTTTTCATGTTTTATCTCCCAAGTGGGATAAATACTTTTAGATTCCGCCATGTCAAGTTTCGTTTGTTTGAGTTATCATCCAAGTTATGATAGTCTCTTTTCAAGTTTTATCTCCCAAGTGGGAAAAATACTTTTCTATTTCGCCAAGTACGGTATCGTTTGTTTGAGTTATCATCCAAGTTATGGTAGTCACATTTTCAAGTTTTATCTCCCAAGTGGAATATTTACTTTTTGATTTTTCCAATTTTGGTTTTTTTTGTTTGAGTTATCATCCATATTATGATAACCTCTTTCCATGATTTATCTCCCAAGTGGGATAAATACCTTTCGATTCCGCCAAGTCCGGTTTTGTTTTTTTGGGTTATCATCCAAGTTATGATAGTCTCTTTTCAAGTTTTATCTCCCAAGTGGGATAAATACTTTTTGATTCTGTCATGTCCGGTTTCGTTTGTATGAGCTATCACCCAAGGTATGATAGTTTCTTTTCAAGTTATCTCGCAAATGGGATAAATAATTTTCGATTCCTCCAAGTCCGGTTTCGTTTATTTGAGTTATCATCCAAGTTAAGATAGTCTCTTTTCATGTTTTATCACCCGAATGGGATAAATACTTTTCGATTCCGCCAAGTCCGGTTTCGTTTGTTTGAGTTATCATCCAAGTTATGGTAGTCAATTTTCATGTTTTATCTCCGTAGAGGGATAAATATTTTTCGATTCCGCCAAGTCCGGTTTCATTTGTTTGAGTTATCATCCAAGTTATGATTATCTCTTTTCAAGTTTTATCTCCCAAGTAGGATAAATACTTTTCGATTCCGCCAAGTATGGTTTCGTTTGTTTGAGTTATCATCCAAGTTATGATAGTTTATTTTCAAGTTATCTTCCAAGTGGGATAAATACTTTTCGATTCCGCAAAGTCCGGTTTTGTCTGTTTGAGTTATCATTCATGATATGGTAGTCTCTTTTTCAAGTTTTATCTCCCAAATGGGATAAATACTTTTCGATTCTACCAAGTATGGTTTCGTTTGTTTGAGTTATCATCCAAGTTATGATAGTCTCTTTTCATGTTTTATCTCCCAAGTGGGATAAATACTTTTTGATTCCGCCATGTCCAGTTTCGTTTGTTTGAGTTATTATCCAAGTTATGATAGTCTCTTTTCAAGTTTTATCTCCCAAGTGGGAAAAATACTTTTCTATTTCGCCAAGTACGGTTGTCGCTCCCGATAAATGGGACTGGCCCAAATAAAGGTACAGACGCGAACGGTCGGCGAGGGGAACAGTGAGAACACACAGCCGTGAACTCACTGGAGATGAATAGAGTCGCCAGCTAGGCATTTTTATCCCGGAGGAAAGGCAATGCTGCATAGACCTAGAAAAAGATGGATAAGACGGTTGCGAACCAGAGAGACTGAGAAAGGGGGTTGGTTACAACCTGGGAAGGTATTAGCACCCAGATTGTCCGTCGTACTCGACGGGATCCACGCTTAAAAGATTTGTGTTTTAAAGGGGTAGTGTCAGTGCAACTTGTGTATAAAATAGCTGGAAGAGATGTACAGGTGTCAGTGCTGAAAAAAAGTGTGAAGTGTATAAATGATGTGAAGTATGAAAGTGTCAGTGTAAGAAAGGAGTGAAATGCTCATGATAATGAGGCTAAAGAAATGAGCTGGAAAGAGGGGGAATATACAAAGACTTTTGTTCGATAACTGTTAAGTTATGCCTACGTATCCTCTCGTGCAATGAGGAAGTCAGAACACCGTAGTTCGACCCAAAGAGACTGAAGGATGAATTGACTTGTGAACTGCTTGCTTGCCTATGCTCAAGTGTATGACCTGTCTGGCTCAGGTGCAAACTGTCTTGCATTAGAAGGAAGAAGCGAGTTCTCGTTTATGAATGAAGGTGATGAGAAAAGAATCCCGGAGGAGACGATTATTGTTTGTTTTTGAGTTTTCAGTCTTTTATTGCTTTTTGAAGATTTGTCATAAGTTAATGAGCTTATGCCTAAACCAATGGGTTAGTAAACTCATCACATCTTCCCTCTGATTAGGGGTAATGAGAATACCTTAAGTGTGAAGTCAGATTCTCACACTTAATCACCTTTGGTGTAGGATTAAGATCATTAACCTACTTGTGATTATTTAGATGTTTTTTTGAGTTTTTGTTTAGTGTTGAGTAATGAGGTTAAGCCATAATCATGGATTAAAAAGACCCATTACACCATCCTAAAAGAAGGATAATAGATGAGAATGTTTAAGCTGAGGAAAACTCCTCAACTTAATCCATGATTAGGGATTAAACCCATGACAAAACAAGCCTTTGATTAAGTGGATTTTAGATTAATGATATGGTGATGAAGTGAGTTTTATGGTTTGTAAGACAACTTGAGGGGGACTTGTCCATTAACACTAGGGTTAGTCCTTCTTAACCAATTAAGGAAGAATTAGAACCCTAATGCAAGGCCCAAGTTACAAGTGTGTCTTGATGATTATTAAGTGGATTGATTAAGAGATTTAAACACCTTAAGGGTTTAACACTTAGGATTAAAGTTATACACTCCATCCTAAGAGAAGGATGCAGGCATAAGCTTAATCACAAAGCCTTAAAGCCTTTAGGGTTTAGTCCCTGATTATGAGATGAGAAGAGAAGACTCAAAGAGAGACACAAAGGTAAAACTATGGGGGGACTAATCAAAACCCTAATTCATTATCATGCTTGGTTGGTCCTAAGGTTTGTGAGGTTTTCAAGAACAATCTTCAAAGGAGCCACCAGGAAGCAGATGAACAAGAGCAAGAGAAGCAAAGTGACTTGCTTCATTCAAGAAGACAAGTCACTTGGAGAAAGAAAGTGGGAGGAACAAGAATGAGCAAGCTCAATCTCAGACACAAATAGAAATGCAGCAATGGATGCAAGAGAGATGAAAAGAAAAGTTATGAGAAGTGAAGGCAAATTCACTTCCCAAGTTTACTTACCACCTGAAATGTTAGAAAGAAATGCAAAACAATGCAAGATGAGATGAAATGGCATGATGCTAAGCAAAACCAGAAGCATATTGATGATGATTATGATGTTATGAGGTGCTGCAAACATGAGGCAAGGCATGGAGATGTTCATACAAGATTATGAATGCAAATGATGCAAGTTAAGGAGCATGAATGAACATGAAAAGTTATGAATCATACAAGACAAATGACATGGCAAATATGCAATGCAATGATCAAACATGCTTTCTAAATGTCTTAAGATGTCAAATGGATCACAAGAATGCACAAAATGCAAGGGCAAGTCAAGTTATGCAGGGAAATGCAAGAAAGATGCAAAAGAAAGCCCAAATTAGGGTTCATGGATCAAACATCAAACAAAAACCCAAAACAGAAACAAATCCTAAGATAAAAAAATGGAAAATGGTACCCAAAGAAACCCTAAACCTATAATGAACCACTGTCCAAAGGGGAACTCTCAACTCTCAACCAAACTCAAGATATGATTTTTACAAGTTATTAGGGTTTTTTAAGGTTCTTAACAAAAGAAATGTCAAACAATTGGAAAATGCAAGATCAAATCATGACCAATTTATCTTAGAAACTATATGCTAAACACCAAACAAAGCAAAAAGAACCAATGTCCAAACCTTCTCCAATAGGCAGAAATGAATTTTTGAATCCATGATCAAAATAATGCACAAAATATGATTTAATTCAATGAAAAATTCTTAAAATGCATCAAGATCAAAAAAGAAATTTGGTTTGAAGGTTGGACAATGTTTCTAAATGTCTTAGAACATTTCATGAATTTTTTTGTAATTTTCAAATACCTAAAAGTATTTTTAATTAATTAATTCCCATTAATCAATTAAAAATAATCTTTTAAATATTTAAAAATACTTTTTTAATGATGAAAAATAAAATAAAAATATTTTTGTGTCATAAAAATTATTAAAACTCAGAGGAAAAAGTTTCATAATTTTTATGTATTTTTTGCTATTTTAAAATAATTATGCAAGTTAATTGAAATAAAATGAATTAAAAATCAAATAAAATAAAAGTAATCAGGATGGATGGCCAGGATGGAGCCTGAGTTCAAATGTGTTGACTGGCGCGTGAATGGAGGGTGTGGATTGCACCTGACTTAATTAATTTAATTACGAATTAATTAAAGCTAATGAGAGAGATTAGGGCAAATGAAATGATCTGGGCCATCCAAAAGAGAGGGAAGTCAACAGGTCAACGCACATCCATGGCTCAAATTCAAACTAGAGTTAATGACCTGAGATTAGGGTTTAATGACTCAGGTGGCCGGAGAAGACTTCCGGTCGTCTTCTCCGGCCAGCACCTCACCGGGAAACTCACCAACTCCCTCAAAACGTAACAAAAACAAAATCTATGAATTGGGAAATGATCTCCAACCTCTCACGAATCAAACCCCTCTCTCAAAACAAATTTATTCTTCCTAAACAAGCTGAATCGAAGAGAACAAGTTCTAGGGCACGCAAGCTTCAGAGACAAATTAAATACTCAAAACAAAGCCATTTCAAAAACTAAGAACATCAGGATGATCAGTGAATCACATAGAACAAGTTTGTAACAAGAAAAATGATTTCTGGAAAAATAATTTTCGAGCTACCTGAGATTTGGAGCTTTCAGTTTGAGAACTTTCTGGCCACTTCTCCTTGTGCAATCCACTCCACTTGATCCCCAGAAGATGCTTGAATGCTCAAAAAGAGTTTAAGTTGGCTGGATAGTGAGATTCGAAAGCTCCTGCTCAAGCTTGGTCAGAAATGGCAATGGAGTTTCTGGAGGTTTCAGGCCATTGTGAATGATGGTTTGTGATCCTGAGGATGAATGGAGAAGGTCTGGAGTGTTTGTTGGTGTGTTTGTGGTTTGTGGAAGGAGATTCGATTGAAACTGCAAAATGAAGTGAGAGATGGCAGTGAGATGTTCAGGCTGTTTCAAGCTTGGGTTCTTGGTGCTGGGTGGTCTATGGAGCAAGGTGAGTTGAATGGTGAAGAGGGTTTGAATGTTTGCAAGCTGTGTAGGCAGATTCGAAGGAAGTTGCAACTTGGTAAGTTTTTGTGAATGTCATGAATGAATGAGCTTCAGCCTTGCCTTGTACATGAAATGGCTTGCAAATTGTCCACATAACTCTCTCTCATTGGTCAGTTGATTGGACATGTGCTTTATTGATTGGTAAGTTGCCTTTTGCAAAAAGTCAAAAATTGTGTAAGAGAGGTATGGTGAAGTGCTAGCTTGGTACAAAGCCTAGGGGCTGCGCAGCATGGTGTGTGTATGAAGCTAGCTTGGTTCAGCAGCCAATGCCTCAAGTTGGTGAGATGTGATCATGAGTTTTGCAACTTGTGGCCTTTTTGAAATCTCATGAAAAATGCCTTGTTACATGAACTAAACACATGTGATCTTTGGTTCAAATCTGATTTTGGGCCTTAGAGAATGTTTATGTGCTGGTTTGATACCAATTAGAAGTTGCAATTTGACTTAGCACATGATTTTGCAATTTTCACACTTGGTGCATATCTTGAAAATAAGTGATTTTTGCCAACTTTGCATTGCCATAACTTTTGATCCAAGAAGAGTTTGATCATGTCCTTGTACTTTTTGAAAAGGGAAAGATGAGATCTACAACTTTCATGACCAAAGTTTTTCCATTTGAAGCATTTTTGGATCAAGAATCATGACTTGAAAAATGACCTAAAATGAAGCATTCTTGAAAAGTCAACTATGCCCAAAAAGTCAACATTTGCAAAAACCCTAAATTCTTGATTTCTATGAACTTCAACCTTCCTCCATGATCAAATAAAGATCATATACACTCAAAATGATGAAGATCAGCCATTGGTTGGGTCATTGGGGGCCTCAGATGCCCTGATTTTACACTGACTTGTCTGAAAAGTCAACCCTTGATCAGATGACTTCCCCATGGAATTTCTTCATGAAAATTGATATGCATACTCCCTATACCATATAGAGATCAATGGAAACAAGAATGACCAAAAAATTTGGAGTTATGGCCTCTGAAACCAAAACCCTAATTTTCAGTCCACTGTGCAGTTCATCCTGGCTCTGCATCCACTCAAACCCTAGTTCTTGTGATTCCTCTGCAATTTTGGCTTTGAGGAGATGGAATATAATATAAGAACACACATGGACCCCTTTGAGTTGATTAGTGGCCTTTGGAATGGCTCAAGATGCTCTGAGGTTGCTCAAATCACAAACCCTAGGTGCAGATGCCTTAGAAACTATGCAGTGAAACAAAAGTGAGATATGGGATGATATGATTGTGTTTATGCATATGAGATGATCACAAGCCATGGTGTGAATGGGTGAGGGAAAATTTGGGGTGTTTACAGCTGCCCCTATTCAAACATGAGTTAGCTGTGCAGGTTGTAAGCGACGGCTTAACAGGCAAACAAGATAACTTGTGGTTGAATACCAAAGACAGTCCAAAATTTGCACTCACAGAAATGAAGAAGAAAAGGGATATAGATTGTAAAAGAAAAATAAAGTGTATTGTAAAGTGTGGGTGACGGAGGACGACCGTCGAGCAGGGGACGACTGCAGGGTAAATAGCAATGACGGGGACGGCCGACATGCTGGGGATAAAAGGTAGAGCTAAGACGGGGACGGCCGACTAGCTGGAAAAAGTAAGATATCATGATGGGGACGGCCATCGAGATAAAGTTGTAAAATTCTCTGGGGATTAATGAAACATGACGGGGACGGCCATCAAGTTCATAAAGGTAAAGTAACCAACGATGGGGACGGCCATCGGGCTAAAAGGAAAAGGGACCACGACGGGGATGGCCATCGGGTTAATGAATGAAATAAACAGATGATGGGGTACGGCCATCAAAGGTGAAGGACGATCACCTAGCAGGGGACGGCTGCTCTGTTGGGTAATAAAGGACATATGATGGGGACGGCCATCAAAGGTGGAGGACGACCACCTGGCAGGGTACGGCTGCCGGAAATATCAACGATGGGGACGGCCATCGGATAGAAAAGGTCAACGATGGGGACGGCCATCGGACGAGCATGATGGAGGACGACCATCAAGAAGTGGAGGACGACCACTCAGCAGGGGACGGCTGCTCTCGAGGTTTGTCATGACATAGGACGAATGTCAGATAACCAAAATCAACAATGGGGACGGCCATTGGATAAAGTGATGAAGGACGATCATCAAGGGGTGGAGGACGACCTCCTAGCAGGGGACGGCTGCTAAATATCAACGATGGGGACGGCCATCGGGTGAGCATGATGGAGGACGACCATCAAGAAGTGGAGGACGACCACTTAGCAGGGTACGGCTGCTCTCAAAGGTATCATAACACAGGACGAGTGTTAGATAAAAAGAAAATTGGTTGGTGATCTACTGGGGAATAGTAAACACGGACGAGTATTTACATCCAAGAAACAAAAGGTATAAGTGTTTGGTATTGTGTATAGATTAAAGATGCGGACGAGCATCCTTAAGACTATGATACGGACGAGTATCATGTAGAAACAAATTGACACATGTTCAGAGATGATGATACGGACGAGTATCAACTGGTTAACAAGGAACACGGACGAGTGTTGCATCTGAAAGGACTCTTCTGGGGGAATAGTAGACACGGACGAGCATCTATATTCAAGAAGACACAAGTGTTTGACACGGTGTATGGATTAAAGATGCGGACGAGCATCCTTAAGACTTATGATACGGACGAGCATCATGTAGAAACAAACACTATACGCAATGTTCTGAGATGATGGTACGGACGAGTACCAACTGGTTAACAAAGAACAAGGACTACTGTCGAATCTGTGGGGATATGAGTGATGATGTATACAAAATACGGACGAGTATCTGTATAAGTGTACCAATGAGTAGTGAGTATATATATATAAGTGTTTATCTGCTGGGGAGAGTGACACGGACGAGTGTCAAGAGAGAAAAGTACAATATTAACAAGTATATGGGTTGATGACAGTGAGCGACTGCGCTGGGAACATGACACGGACGGGTGTCAAGAAAGTGTATATATAAGTATATGTGAGTGCAAAGAGGATGTCTTTGGCTTTCTGCTGGTGATATGACACGGACGGGCGTCAGGAGGCATCTGTAATGCGGGTGATCTTGTTTGTAGAGTGTATTCAGGCGACCTGTTTGGGGAAGTGATGACACGGACGGGTGCCAAAAGGTGTATATACTGGTGTTTGTGATTTGCGAGGCAACTGCTTTTGCTGGGACTCTGATGGGAATTTTTCTGTACAATGATGATGAACGGTTATTACTCACAAGTGTCACTTCAGAACATGGCTTATGATTATGCTATGCGTTTGATTTTTTGCCGTAATGCTCCGTATTAGACGGAATGCTACGCTCTGAGGGGATAGTATGATGCAAGTGCCATGATTACGCAAAAATACCACACTGGGATTCGGATCCCGTCGCTGCGAAGATCTCTGGTCGATCTGCTTGAAGCGGACATCCCAGCTGGGGATGAGATCATTGGTAGATCTGATGAGATGTATTTGCTTGGGGATATATGTCACTGATTGACATATCCTTATAATATGAGAGGCCCAGCTGGGGTTTGTAGAAGCTTTCTGTACTCTGTTGTGACTTCTTCGCGCGTTGCTCTTCTGAATAGAGGCTGGGGATTCTGTGGGGAGATGATTCCCTGATTTCTGCATTCTGCTGAGGAAGAATGGTTGGTGCTTCAACTGGGAAATGCTGTTGGTAACTCAGCTGGGGAGAGCAATGGGAAGCAACTCAGCTGGGGATAGCAATGAGAGGCAACTCGGCTGGGGAGAAAATATCCTGAGTGTTAAGCCTGTTTGTTGATTTGGCAACTTTGCTGGGGAAATGGGCACTCTCCATTGCCACGTGGAAGATAGACCGAGTTGATAACGATTCGCCATCTTGCTAAGACGTAACTTGCATGCCCCAGGTTGCGTTCTGGATACCTGCAATCCTGCAAAGGTAAGGAAACGTACAAAAGGTCCCGAGGTATCCCTTATCGGATTCCGTCATAGGAGTCAAGTACTTTCGAGAATAATCACATTCCCTGTAAGCATGTGTTTTTATTTTTAGAGAAAGGCATCTGTACTTATGCAATTGTATTTTTAGAGATATCAGACAACTCTTTGCAAAACATAAATGTAAAAAACGAAACATGACCGAAAATCTGATTTTATTAATTCATGTGCCCTGAATTGGCAAGATACAGTCAAGGAAACATATCTCCTGAAATGAAGAGACTGTTACAAATTGAGAAACAAAAAGCTGGCAGTGTTGGCGACGCTTTGAGGAGCTTCCTCTCCTGCTATGACTCGTATGACAATGACGTTCTTCTCGTCTTGCTTTCTGAAGAAAGTTGATTCTGATTGAAGCTTGATCCTTTGTAGCTTACCAAGTTGCAGATAATGCAGACGAATTCAGAATGCAGTTGTTCGCTTATTCCCTTGTTTTGCATGGATCGCCCTTTCGGGTCTTCAATCCATCGGGATACCCATTTTTGCCTGAGTTGTCCAATGCGGCTTTTCAACTCAGCGGGTGTACATTTTTTATTCATTTTCCCTTACTTTTGCCCGAGTCTTTTATTCTGTTTTTGACTCGCCGGGATGCCCTATTTTTGCCTGGACTTACATTCTGTTTTTATGTCCAGCGGGTCATTTTATGCGAAGTATTTTTTAACTGCATCTGAATTCACAGGGGATGCGAAATCTTCACCATCCATGGTGCTGAGCATCAGTGCCCCACCAGAGAAAACTTTCTTTACAACGAATGGTCCTTCATAATTTGGAGTCCATTTGCCCCTGTGGTCTGTATGAGGAGGGAGGATTCTTTTCAGCACAAGATCTCCCACTTGGTACTCTCGGTGCCTGACTTTCTGATCGAAGGCCTTCTTCATTCTCTTCTGATATAACTGCCCATGGCAGATTGCAGCCAATCTTTTCTCTTCGATCAGACTTAGTTGTTCGAATCGGGACCGAACCCATTCTGCTTCACTCAGTTTAACATCCATTAATACCCGTAGAGAGGGCAATTCAACTTCAACAGGTAGGACCGCTTCCATACCATACACAAGTTGATACGGTGTTGCCCCAGTGGACGTCCTGATTGAAGTGCGGTACCCATGCAAGGCAAACGGTATCATCTCATGCCAGTCTTTGTAAGTGATTACCATCTTCTGCACAATCTTCTTGATATTCTTATTTGCTGCCTCAACAGCGCCGTTCATCTTTGGCCTGTAAGGAGAAGAATTGTGGTGTTGGATTTTGAAGTCCCGGCACAGCTCTGCCATCATTTTGTTGTTCAAGTTGGAACCATTATCAGTAATGATTCGCTCGGGCACTCCATACCGACAGATGATATCTCTCTTCAGAAATCGGGCTACCACTTGTCTTGTAACATTTGCATATGAGGCCGCTTCAACCCACTTGGTGAAATAGTCGATGGCGACCAGGATAAATCTGTGACCATTTGAAGCAGTTGGCTCAATCTTGCCAATCATATCAATGCCCCACATAGCAAAGGGCCATGGTGAAGACATGATGTTCAAAGGATTGGGAGGCACATGCACCTTATCCGCGTAGATCTGGCACTTATGACATTTTCTGGCGTAAGCACAACAGTCTGCATCCATTGTGATCCAGTAATAGCCTGATCTTAACAACTTTTTAGCCATTGCATGTCCTCCAGCATGGGTACCAAAAGATCCTTCGTGCACTTCATGCATCAACAAATCTGCTTCTGTCTTATCAACACATCTGAGGAGTACCATATCAAAGTTCCGTTTATATAAAGACCCATCAGTGTTCAGAAAGAAACTTCCAGCAAGCCTTCTCAAGGTCTTCTTATCATTGGAAGATGCCCCAGGTGGGTATGTTCGATCCTCTAAGAAGCACTTAATGTCATGGAACCAAGGCTTGTCATCCTTGACAACATCCGCTGCAAATACATATGCTGGTCTGTCTAGTCTGGACACTGAAATCTGGGGTACAAAGTTAGCCGTTTGAACTTTGATCATGGATGAAATGGTAGCAAGAGCATCTGCAAACTGATTTTCGTCCCGAGGGATATACTCAAGCTTGACTGTTGTGAAGAAAGTCAATAACCTCCTTGTATAATCCCTGTAAGGTATCAGATGATCCTGGTGAGTGTACCACTTCCCGTTGGTCTGATTGACTACCAAAGCTGAATCTCCGAATACAGTCAAAGTTTTGATCCTGAGGTCAATGGCTTCCTCAAGACCCATAATGCAAGCTTCGTATTCAGCTTCGTTGTTAGTGCAGTTGAAAGTGAGTTTTGCCGAGAAAGGCATGTGAACTCCTTTAGGTGTAATGAGTACTGCACCAACACCACGGCCATTCATGTTAACAGCCCCATCAAACATCATAGTCCATTCTTCCTCCGGGTCAGGCCCTTCGGTGTGAATAGGCTCTTCGTAATCTTTTGCTTTAATGAACATGATGTCCTCATCAGGGAAGTCAAACCTCATAGGCTGGTAGTCATCCATGGGTTGCTCAGCAAGATATTCAGATAGTACACTGCCCTTGATGGCTTTCTGAGATGTGTACTGTATGTCGTATTCTGTGAGAATCATCTGCCATCTTGCGACCCGTCCGGTAAGAGCTGGCTTCTCGAAAATGTACTTAACTGGATCCATTTTTGAGATTAATAGGGTAGTGTGGGTCAACATATACTGTCTCAGTCGGCGAGCAGCCCACGCTAAAGCACAGCAAGTTTTCTCGAGCAGTGAATAACGCTGTTCACAGTCGGTAAACTTTTTGCTTAGGTAGTATATTGCATACTCTTTTCGACCAGACTCGTCATGCTGGCCCAACACACACCCCATTGACTCTTCTAGCACTGTCAAGTACATAATCAGAGGTCTTCCTTCAACTGGCGGCATGAGGATTGGAGGTTCTTGTAAATACTCCTTGATCTTGTCAAAAGCCTTCTGGCAATCTTCGTTCCACCTGACCGTTTGTTCTTTTCTTAACAGCTTGAACAAGGGTTCGCAGGTTGCTGTAAGGTGAGATATGAACCGTGAGATGTAGTTCAATCGACCTAAGAACCCTCGAACTTCCTTCTCTGTCTTCGGTGCAGGCATTTCTTGTATAGCCTTGACTTTATCAGGATCAACCTCAATCCCTTTCTCGCTTACAATAAAGCCCAGCAGCTTACCAGATCGCACCCCGAATGTGCACTTGTTGGGGTTCAGCTTTAGTTGATATTTCCTTAGACGCTTGAACAACTTCAGCAGATTCACCAGGTGATCTTCCTCTGTAAGGGACTTGGCGATCATATCATCCACATAACATTCTATTTCCTTGTGGATCATATCGTGGAACAATGTCACCATAGCCCGTTGATATGTGGCACCAGCATTCTTCAGTCCGAATGGCATCACTTTGTAACAGAACGTGCCCCAAGGTGTAATGAATGTTGTCTTCTCCATGTCTTCAGGTGACATCTTGATCTGGTTGTATCCTGAAAATCCATCCATGAAGGAGAATACCGAGAACTGAGCCGTGTTATCCACCAATACATCAATGTGAGGTAATGGGAAGTCATCTTTCGGGCTGGCTCTATTCAGATCCCGGTAGTCAACACACATTCTTACTTTGCCGTCCTTCTTAGGCACAGGTACTATATTAGCAACCCACGGTGGGTAGCTAGTCACAGCAAGGAACCCGGCGTCCCATTGCTTTTGTACCTCTTCCTTGATTTTCATAGCCATGTCTGGGCGAGTTCGGCGCAGCTTCTGTTTAACTGGTGGGCATTCTTCCCTCAAAGGCAGCTTGTGCACAACAATGTCGGTATCCAACCCTGGCATGTCTTGATACGACCAAGCAAACACATCAACATACTCTTGAAGCAGACCTATCAGTTGTCTCTTTACTGAGTCTTGCAGGCAGGCCCCGATTTTTACTTCCTTCACGTCTTCGTTTGTACCAAGATTAATCACTTCGACTTCCTCCTGATGAGGAGTAATAACCTTTTCCTCTTGTCTCAACAACCGGGCTAGCTCTTCAGGAAGCTCATATTCTTCATCAACCCCTTCATCAGCTTGATTGATTGGATTGTCAAAGTCATACGATGTCATAGCCGTGCTGTTGTCGGTGCTGTCAGGAAGGCACTCTCTGCAAGGGTTAAGTTCGTTCATTTTAGTGATTGATTTTAATCTTGCTTTAGAAAAAAGTGAAATGAAGTTATCATTTTGAAAACACCGCCATTTATTTTTTTGTACAAAAAGAGAAATGGAAAAACAGTGAGCAGAAAAGAAAAAGACTTGTTTGCAAAAAGATGTCTGATATTTCATTAATTTAATCTTGTTTGCACAAAAGTACAGATGGCCCTGATTACAAAATGAGTCTTGTCATCTTGGGCAAGATGCAAGACTTTGATGCATGCTATAAAAATACAGGAAATAATAATTACTCTGCATGAGTAACTCTTATAATTTCCTGGGAAGACCAGTTCGAGACACTGCTCCCCGGGATCTTTGGACGAATCCAATTCTCCAGATTGCGCTCCTCTTCCAGCTCGTCTTCCAAACAGTTGATAGCATCGGGGGTGAGCATCCCCCCACTGACAAACCCCGGCTCTGCAGCAGCCTTTGCTTGATGTTGAATTGGTCTGTAACCCAACCCAAACTTGTCCTTCTTCTCCTCCACAGCTAAAACCTTGCCCCAGCCTAGGGCAGTTCCTTCTTCAACAACCCTCCGGGCTTGTTGGTATGATGACATTGGAGTACCAGATACAGCAGATGCTTCATTCACATTCAAAGCTTCAAACCCCTGGCTCATTGTTTCATGGATCTCTCCATCCATTTCAATGTACTTATAGGTTGCCAGGTGGCTGACAAAAATGTCCTCCTCTCCACAGATTGTGACAACTTGGCCTTCCCACTCAAATTTTAACTTTTGGTGAAGGGTAGACGTTATTGCGCCGGCGGCGTGAATCCAGGGTCTACCCAACAAACAGCTGTAGGCGGGCTGAATGTCCATCACATAAAAGATAGTTTTAAAGGTCTGTGGGCCAATTGTCACAGGCAGCTCAATCTCTCCCAGAACCGATCTCTTCGAACCATCAAAGGCTCGTACCACCAGGTTGCTGGGTCTCAATGCCAATCCATCATATTCTAACTTCACCAGAGCCTTCTTTGGTAAGACATTCAGGGAAGATCCTGTGTCCACCAGCACATGAGAAAGGACAGCTCCTTTGCATTCCATGGTTATGTGCAAGGCTTTGTTGTGATTGCGGCCATCCGCTGTTAAGTCAGAATTGGTAAACCCTAGCCCATTGCTAGCAGTAACATTTCCAACCACGGTTTCTAACTGGTTGACAGTAATCTCTTCCGGCACGTAAGCTGCGTGCAAGACCTTGAGTAGTGCATTCCGATGGGCTTCGGAGCACATAAGCAGTGAGAGGATAGAGATTTTGGATGGCGTCTGGTGAAGTTGGTCCACAATTTTATAATCACTCTTTTTGATGATCCGCATAAACTCATCAACTTCCTGATCGAACGGTGTCTTCAAGGCTTCTTTGGCAGCTGGATCTTCCTGCACCGGGCTCTTTCCTTTTGCCTTGGCAGCAGCTTCTGCCTCGACAGTAGGTCTTTGCATTGGTGGAGCAAAGAGACGTCCGCTTCGAGTGAAGCCTCCGCCTCCCCCCACATTATCTACTTGTGGTGCAGGTGTTGATGTTTCAAGAGTGATCCTTTTTCCTTCGCAGTACACGTCAGAGCCATAGTGCCAAGGGATGGCCCTATTGCTTTCATATGGTACTGGTCCAGGCACCGTGACAGTGACTGGACTGATTGCTGCTGCTGAAGGGACTGTAATTGTCTGTGGGTCATAAAAGATTGTAACTGGTGCTCTGGTGGGAGCAGCACCTTCTGAATGGTAGGCGGAATTATTTTCAGGATCGTAGAATATGGTAACAGTGGAGACATCTTCATGATTGATTGCTGGTGTTGTAGGAGGTGTTGTTGGAAGGACTGATGTTGTTGTTGATGGAGATACGAAATGGAATGAAGCTGAAGTTGTAGCAGGAGAAACTGTTGAAAACTGATCATTTGGGAGGACAGATGAAGTACTGGTTGGTGTTGCTGATGAATTGTCGGGAACAATAGTTGCTGCGGTTGTAGGAGGTTCTGAAACCGTTGCTGATGAAGTTGCCGGATTTGTAGGAAATGATGTAATGATCTGGAGTAGGCCACTCTGAATAAGGCTGTCAATGCCATTCCTCAGGTCCTCGCACCCGTTCCATGAAATATTGCAGTAGGGACACCCTAGTTCACACCCCGGAAATATTTGGTTTTCGCGGAGTTGAGCTTTGATTTCCACCAACGGTGTCCTGATCTGATCCACACTGGTTATTAAATAAGACGGTTGGTCTTCTTCAATAGCATTAATTCGAGGACCACCATGATTTGGCATTGGGTTTTTATTGACATTGGGCGGCGGTGCAAAATTCAGAGCCTTGGAGTCTACCAAGTCTTGTACCTTCATATGCAGAGCCCTGCATTTTTCTGTACTATGACCAGGTGCGTTTGAATGGAAAGCACACCTAGCATTGGAGTCATAGTTTCTTGGTAGACTGTTGGGATCCGGAGGTGCCAACGTTCTTAGCTCAACTAGGTTGAGTTTCAGAAGTTGTGGCAGCAAAGCAGCATACGGCATTGGGATCGGGTCGATCACTCGGTTAGCTTGGGATGGCCTTTGTTGGAATGGCCTCTGTTGATTGTTGTTGTTGGAGTTGTTGTTGTTGTAGTTCCTTAGAGGATACTGATTCTGATGATACTGAGGTTGTTGTTGGAAGTTTTGTTGGGGAGGTTGATAGACTGGATGAGGATGTGCTGGAGCAGGGATAGTGACTGCTGCTATTGTCCTCTGAGCATATAGGGGCCTACCCCTATTGGTGTGAATGGCATTGGTCTCGCCAGTTCTTCTCGGGCCTGCAAAAGGCTTTCTTGTGCTACTGGACGAGCTGGCACCATTATCGGAAATTTTGCCCATTTTCAACAGGCTTTCAATTCTCTCCCCAGCTATGACAACATCTGCGAAGCTGGTGGAAGAGAAAGCAGCTAACCTGTCAATATACGTTCCCTGGAGAGTGTTCATAAACATGTCTGCCATTTCTCTCTCAGACATTGGTGGTTGAACGGCAGCAGCCAATTGCCTCCATCTCTGGGCATATTCTCGGAAACTCTCCCTCGAAGACTGGGACATTCCCATCAGGAGAGTCCTGTTGGGTGCCATGTCTAGATTATACTGATACTGTCTGATGAAGGCCTCCGCCAGGTCCTTCCAGCATCTAATTGTTGCTCTTGTCAGATGGGAATACCACTCCCTCGATGCTCCAGTCAAGCTGTCTTCGAAATAGAACATCCAAAGTTTCTCATCCATTGTATAGGCCTTCAGCCTTCCCAGAAATGTTTGTAGATGAGTCCGGGGGCATGAAGTCCCATTATACTTTTCGAAACAAGGAGGTTTGAACTTATGGGGGATCCTGACCCTGTCTACCAATCCCATGTCCATGACGTCGAACCCCAAAGAGTTTTGAGACTCCAGTGATCTCAACTTCTCAGCTATTTCTTCCAATCGTCTATCATATGTTTCCTCTCCAGCACCCATTACTGTAAATTGGTCCTCCTGAGGATCTTCTTGAAGTACTCTCCCTGCTGTGGCAGTCCCTTGTATATTGACTGGGATGTTGGCCTCTGGATGGAGATGGGGTCCAAAAACCGGGGGATTGACATGAGGTTGGACCCTCTCGTTGTTACTTGTGCCAGCAGTCCCCACATGGGGCTCCTCTTGATTCCTTCCTTCTACCAAAGCTCTGAGCCTCTCCTGGCTTTGAGCTAAGTTGTTCATCACTTCCATGAATTGTGTTATCTGGGTTCTCATCTCCAGCCTTTCGTTGGCCATCTGGTTTCTGACCTCCGTCAGGTCCTGCTGCATCTGATCCATCTGAATTCCCGGAAGGTTGTTTCTAGTTGGGTACCTGTGTGGCCTGTTGAGAGGAAATACCCGGCGGCGAGCAATAATTCCTGAACATCACAACAGAGGTTAGCAACAACAAAACAAAAACCTACAAAACAAACAAAAGGGTTAGCATGCAATGCAGTTATGCTTATTTGCTCTCAAGGTATCCGGTTTGGCATTCAGTTTTGACCCTTCCAGACCCTTGAAGATGATGCTGTTGAAGTTGCTTTTGAAGTGAACTCAGATAGAAACCAACACAAATATATTACATAAGAGGAAATAATACAACTTGTTCATTTTACAACACAAGCCCTTAAAGGGGTCAAAATACATCACAAAAAGGCAAAAGTACATAGAATAGGAACAACAACAAGAAAATGATCAAACTCCAAGGCCAAACTCATCCTCACGAACTTCCTTAAGAAGTGCTTCGGTCACAGGATCAGCCGGATGCTCCGTGAGACCTCTGATGAGAAGGTTTCTTGTTGCAACAGCTGCAGTCAGCTTCCTGTTCTGACTTTGGTCCTTAGACCTCTTCACTCCAGCTCTGATTTCTAGCTCTGATATTTCCTTCTAGGCTGCTGCCAGGGCTTTTTCCATCTGCTCCATCTTGTCCTGGACTCTCTTGTCTTCTAGAGTACGGGCCTCAGTGATCCGGACCCACCTGGCCTGACTTTCTTTCAAATACAAGTCTGTTCTTGCTCTCTGAAACTGGGCTTCTTTACAAGCATTCTTCAGAATCTGCTCACCAGCTTTGGACTTGTTGATATAATCTCCAGACTTCTCAATCTTGGTCAAGTGTTCCACTCTCAATTTCTCCAATCTCTCAATCTCCCTCACACCTTCACTCCTCTCCCTGAGGGTCTTCTGCAAGGCTTGGGTTAGCTTCTCATTTCTTTCCTTCAAGCTCTCAAACTCTTCCAAACTGATAGTGGCAGGGGGTGGTGCTGAAGATGACTCAGGCATGTCTTCTATGGTAAAGGGCATTCCAAAGAATTGGGCCCTAGCATGGGACCACTCGTAATATTGGACTGATGCCACATTATTGCACTTCCCCAGAATGGTGATTCCCTTGGTTTGAACATGATCCCAGGCCCAGGCAGCCTGCCTAACAGTTGCCAGACTAATCTTGTTCTCACAGTAGAGGGTCTCAACCAAATCTTGCTCCCTGGGAGTATGGACCAGTGCATAGCCTAATTGCCTCCTGAACAGCAGAGGGTTGTAATTGATACTTCCCTTGACCCCTATTAAAGGCACATTGGGAAAGTGCCCACAGCTTGTGATTATATCTCTGCCCTTGGTGCTTTGAGCACACCATCTGATGTCTGTTGAAGTGAGAGTAGTGAGCCTCTTAGCCCAGTTGCTTTGCTGATGAGGGTTTAGAAATGCATCTGTCCTGGGTAGATGTTTAAGAAGCCAAGCATGGAATAATGGAGCACAACACCTCACTAGCCTTCCCCTCTGCTTCTCATTCTTCTGATGTACTGAGTAATAGAGATCTCCTAGCAAAGTTGGCACTGGGTTCTTCAGGATGAACAAATGGATGGCATTCTTGCTAATGAATCGTGGCTCATCCGCAAACAACACAATTCCATATATACTTAAGGCCAACAGAGCACAAACAGCTTTCCACTCCCCCAGGGAGGCTTTCAGACTAGCTTGAGAAATAAGGGAGTCCAGATGAAATCCAGGGATCCCAGCTTTAGAGGTCATATGCTGCTCAATCAAAACAGGCTCCAGGTGCAAAGCTTTTGCTACCTCTCCATTGCTTGGGAAAGTTATCTCAGGATTGAAAGGGATTTCTCTCCTGATAGGCAGACCAATCAATGATGAGTATTCTTCCAGAAGAGGACCCAACTGGAAGTCTTGAAAGGTGAAGCATCTCAAAGGAGGATCATAAAACTGAATGCAGGTGTGGATCAGGCTCCTCTGAGATGGGTCCAAATCCATAACCAAGTCAAGTATATCCCCATAATGCTCCCTGAACAAAGGTATGTGATCTGGGGTGATCAGGGTCTGGATCCTCCTGATGTCTGATAAGTCTGGTTGGAAGAAATGATAAGTGATGTTGCTTTTCTTTGGAGCCATGATGCTGAGACTGAGTAGGATAAGTGCTGATGAAGATGCTGAGGAGTGGGCCACTGGCTGGCTAGTGCAAGTAACTGAAGTATAGGGCTGACAGGCTGAAGCAAGTGCTGGTGGAGATAGGTCAATATAGCAGATGGGGTCAAAACCAAAACCAGATGAAAGTGGATACCCTGAAACACAAACAAGCAAATGTTAATATGATGCAATGAGTATGTATGCAAATGAAATGCAAGGGTCTGTGACTGAGCTGGATCTGATTAACTGCCTTGGTATAGATCCATGTGTGTTCAAGAATTCCAGATGGAGATCTATAAATCCAGTAACCAAGGTGGGGGACTCAAATAAAGAGCCACAAGTCCAGGGTTTTAGAATCACAAGAACTATCCAACATGGAGTATTCTTAACAAAGTCAAAGTAACAGGGTATTCTGAGGTCAAGGTACCTGCAAACCTGTAAACAGCCCAACCCCCTCACAGGTGATGATCTAAAACAAGGATCCTCAGACTTGGATCAGTTATGAGAAGTGTAAACACTTCTAACCCGGAGGTACAGTGTTTACAATAACCATAACAATTCCTCCTCTAATTCACCTCAGTTTCTGAAGGTCAATACTAAAAGGTCATCCAGACTTAGCAGGCTTCCCAGATAGCCCTAGCTTTGCAGGAAATCTGCAACACAGAGTTCTCAAGAAGAAACCCATATCTGAACCGTGTTTCATATTCCCGCACCAGACCGAAATGGAATGGGAAAGAATATGATTCACTCTAGCCTAGGTGTCACTCAGGTCCCAGGTATAGGACCTTAACTCTCAATGAATCACCCACCCACCAAGGCAAACAACCAGATCCAGCCAGCAGCAATGACAATATGATATATAAATGCAGTAAAGAAAGCAGTAAAGTAACTGTACATAAAGCAATAAACAAAAATAAATACAAGCACAAACAAGCACATAACACCCCAGTAAACACAAATCAAACAAGCGCTAGGAGGAACCCACAAAAAGAACCAGAAGCCCCGGTTGCAGTATAAGGGTCCCCAGCAGAGTCGCCAAGCTGTCGCTCCCGATAAATGGGACTGGCCCAAATAAAGGTACAGACGCGAACGGTCGGCGAGGGGAACAGTGAGAACACATAGCCGTGAACTCACTGGAGATGAATAGAGTCGCCAGCTAGGCATTTTTATCCCGGAGGAAAGGCAATGCTGCATAGACCTAGAAAAAGATGGATAAGACGGTTGCGAACCAGAGAGACTGAGAAAGGGGGTTGGTTACAACCTGGGAAGGTATTAGCACCCAGATTGTCCGTCGTACTCGACGGGATCCACGCTTAAAAGATTTGTGTTTTAAAGGGGTAGTGTCAGTGCAACTTGTGTATAAAATAGCTGGAAGAGATGTACAGGTGTCAGTGCTGAAAAAAAGTGTGAAGTGTATAAATGATGTGAAGTATGAAAGTGTCAGTGTAAGAAAGGAGTGAAATGCTCATGATAATGAGGCTAAAGAAATGAGCTGGAAAGAGGGGGAATATACAGAGACTTTTGTTCGATAACTGTTAAGTTATGCCTACGTATCCTCTCGTGCAATGAGGAAGTCAGAACACCGTAGTTCGACCCAAAGAGACTGAAGGATGAATTGACTTGTGAACTACTTGCTTGCCTATGCTCAAGTGTATGACCTGTCTGGCTCAGGTGCAAACTGTCTTGCATTAGAAGGAAGAAGCGAGTTCTCGTTTATGAATGAAGGTGATGAGAAAAGAATCCCGGAGGAGACGATTATTGTTTGTTTTTGAGTTTTCAGTCTTTTATTGCTTTTTGAAGATTTGTCATAAGTTAATGAGCTTATGCCTAAACCAATGGGTTAGTAAACTCATCACATCTTCCCTCTGATTAGGGGTAATGAGAATACCTTAAGTGTGAAGTCAGATTCTCACACTTAATCACCTTTGGTGTAGGATTAAGATCATTAACCTACTTGTGATTATTTAGATGTTTTTTTGAGTTTTTGTTTAGTGTTGAGTAATGAGGTTAATCCATAATCATGGATTAAACAGACCCATTACACCATCCTAAAAGAAGGATAATAGATGAGAATGTTTAAGCTGAGGAAAACTCCTCAACTTAATCCATGATTAGGGATTAAACCCATGACAAAACAAGCCTTTGATTAAGTGGATTTTAGATTAATGATATGGTGATGAAGTGAGTTTTATGGTTTGTAAGACAACTTGAGGGGGACTTGTCCATTAACACTAGGGTTAGTCCTTCTTAACCAATTAAGGAAGAATTAGAACCCTAATGCAAGGCCCAAGTTACAAGTGTGTCTTGATGATTATTAAGTGGATTGATTAAGAGATTTAAACACCTTAAGGGTTTAACACTTAGGATTAAAGTTATACACTCCATCCTAAGAGAAGGATGCAGGCATAAGCTTAATCACAAAGCCTTAAAGCCTTTAGGGTTTAGTCCCTGATTATGAGATGAGAAGAGAAGACTCAAAGAGAGACACAAAGGTAAAACTATGGGGGGACTAATCAAAACCCTAATTCATTATCATGCTTGGTTGGTCCTAAGGTTTGTGAGGTTTTCAAGAACAATCTTCAAAGGAGCCACCAGGAAGCAGATGAACAAGAGCAAGAGAAGCAAAGTGACTTGCTTCATTCAAGAAGACAAGTCACTTGGAGAAAGAAAGTGGGAGGAACAAGAATGAGCAAGCTCAATCTCAGACACAAATAGAAATGCAGCAATGGATGCAAGAGAGATGAAAAGAAAAGTTATGAGAAGTGAAGGCAAATTCACTTCCCAAGTTTACTTACCACCTGAAATGTTAGAAAGAAATGCAAAACAATGCAAGATGAGATGAAATGGCATGATGCTAAGCAAAACCAGAAGCATATTGATGATGATTATGATGTTATGAGGTGCTGCAAACATGAGGCAAGGCATGGAGATGTTCATACAAGATTATGAATGCAAATGATGCAAGTTAAGGAGCATGAATGAACATGAAAAGTTATGAATCATACAAGACAAATGACATGGCAAATATGCAATGCAATGATCAAACATGCTTTCTAAATGTCTTAAGATGTCAAATGGATCACAAGAATGCACAAAATGCAAGGGCAAGTCAAGTTATGCAGGGAAATGCAAGAAAGATGCAAAAGAAAGCCCAAATTAGGGTTCATGGATCAAACATCAAACAAAAACCCAAAACAGAAACAAATCCTAAGATAAAAAAATGGAAAATGGTACCCAAAGAAACCCTAAACCTATAATGAACCACTGTCCAAAGGGGAACTCTCAACTCTCAACCAAACTCAAGATATGATTTTTACAAGTTATTAGGGTTTTTTAAGGTTCTTAACAAAAGAAATGTCAAACAATTGGAAAATGCAAGATCAAATCATGACCAATTTATCTTAGAAACTATATGCTAAACACCAAACAAAGCAAAAAGAACCAATGTCCAAACCTTCTCCAATAGGCAGAAATGAATTTTTGAATCCATGATCAAAATAATGCACAAAATATGATTTAATTCAATGAAAAATTCTTAAAATGCATCAAGATCAAAAAAGAAATTTGGTTTGAAGGTTGGACAATGTTTCTAAATGTCTTAGAACATTTCATGAATTTTTTTGTAATTTTCAAATACCTAAAAGTATTTTTAATTAATTAATTCCCATTAATCAATTAAAAATAATCTTTTAAATATTTAAAAATACTTTTTTAATGATGAAAAATAAAATAAAAATATTTTTGTGTCATAAAAATTATTAAAACTCAGAGGAAAAAGTTTCATAATTTTTATGTATTTTTTGCTATTTTAAAATAATTATGCAAGTTAATTGAAATAAAATGAATTAAAAATCAAATAAAATAAAAGTAATCAGGATGGATGGCCAGGATGGAGCCTGAGTTCAAATGTGTTGACTGGCGCGTGAATGGAGGGTGTGGATTGCACCTGACTTAATTAATTTAATTACGAATTAATTAAAGCTAATGAGAGAGATTAGGGCAAATGAAATGATTTGGGCCATCCAAAAGAGAGGGAAGTCAACAGGTCAACGCACATCCATGGCTCAAATTCAAACTAGAGTTAATGACCTGAGATTAGGGTTTAATGACTCAGGTGGCCGGAGAAGACTTCCGGTCGTCTTCTCCGGCCAGCACCTCACCGGGAAACTCACCAACTCCCTCAAAACGTAACAAAAACAAAATCTATGAATTGGGAAATGATCTCCAACCTCTCACGAATCAAACCCCTCTCTCAAAACAAATTTATTCTTCCTAAACAAGCTGAATCGAAGAGAACAAGTTCTAGGGCACGCAAGCTTCAGAGACAAATTAAATACTCAAACCAAAGCCATTTCAAAAACTAAGAACATCAGGATGATCAGTGAATCACATAGAACAAGTTTGTAACAAGAAAAATGATTTCTGGAAAAATAATTTTCGAGCTACCTGAGATTTGGAGCTTTCAGTTTGAGAACTTTCTGGCCACTTCTCCTTGTGCAATCCACTCCACTTGATCCCCAGAAGATGCTTGAATGCTCAAAAAGAGTTTAAGTTGGCTGGATAGTGAGATTCGAAAGCTCCTGCTCAAGCTTGGTCAGAAATGGCAATGGAGTTTCTGGAGGTTTCAGGCCATTGTGAATGATGGTTTGTGATCCTGAGGATGAATGGAGAAGGTCTGGAGTGTTTGTTGGTGTGTTTGTGGTTTGTGGAAGGAGATTCGATTGAAACTGCAAAATGAAGTGAGAGATGGCAGTGAGATGTTCAGGCTGTTTCAAGCTTGGGTTCTTGGTGCTGGGTGGTCTATGGAGCAAGGTGAGTTGAATGGTGAAGAGGGTTTGAATGTTTGCAAGCTGTGTAGGCAGATTCGAAGGAAGTTGCAACTTGGTAAGTTTTTGTGAATGTCATGAATGAATGAGCTTCAGCCTTGCCTTGTACATGAAATGGCTTGCAAATTGTCCACATAACTCTCTCTCATTGGTCAGTTGATTGGACATGTGCTTTATTGATTGGTAAGTTGCCTTTTGCAAAAAGTCAAAAATTGTGTAAGAGAGGTATGGTGAAGTGCTAGCTTGGTACAAAGCCTAGGGGCTGCGCAGCATGGTGTGTGTATGAAGCTAGCTTGGTTCAGCAGCCAATGCCTCAAGTTGGTGAGATGTGATCATGAGTTTTGCAACTTGTGGCCTTTTTGAAATCTCATGAAAAATGCCTTGTTACATGAACTAAACACATGTGATCTTTGGTTCAAATCTGATTTTGGGCCTTAGAGAATGTTTATGTACTGGTTTGATACCAATTAGAAGTTGCAATTTGACTTAGCACATGATTTTGCAATTTTCACACTTGGTGCATATCTTGAAAATAAGTGATTTTTGCCAACTTTGCATTGCCATAACTTTTGATCCAAGAAGAGTTTGATCATGTCCTTGTACTTTTTGAAAAGGGAAAGATGAGATCTACAACTTTCATGACCAAAGTTTTTCCATTTGAAGCATTTTTGGATCAAGAATCATGACTTGAAAAATGACCTAAAATGAAGCATTCTTGAAAAGTCAACTATGCCCAAAAAGTCAACATTTGCAAAAACCCTAAATTCTTGATTTCTATGAACTTCAACCTTCCTCCATGATCAAATAAAGATCATATACACTCAAAATGATGAAGATCAGCCATTGGTTGGGTCATTGGGGGCCTCAGATGCCCTGATTTTACACTGACTTGTCTGAAAAGTCAACCCTTGATCAGATGACTTCCCCATGGAATTTCTTCATGAAAATTGATATGCATACTCCCTATACCATATAGAGATCAATGGAAACAAGAATGACCAAAAAATTTGGAGTTATGGCCTCTGAAACCAAAACCCTAATTTTCAGTCCACTGTGCAGTTCATCCTGGCTCTGCATCCACTCAAACCCTAGTTCTTGTGATTCCTCTGCAATTTTGGCTTTGAGGAGATGGAATATAACATAAGAACACACATGGACCCCTTTGAGTTGATTAGTGGCCTTTGGAATGGCTCAAGATGCTCTGAGGTTGCTCAAATCACAAACCCTAGGTGCAGATGCCTTAGAAACTATGCAGTGAAACAAAAGTGAGATATGGGATGATATGATTGTGTTTATGCATATGAGATGATCACAAGCCATGGTGTGAATGGGTGAGGGCAAATTTGGGGTGTTTACAACGGTATCGTTTGTTTGAGTTATCATCCAAGTTATGGTAGTCTCATTTTCAAGTTTTATCTCCCAAGTGGGATATTTACTTTTTGATTTTTCCAATTTCGGTTTCGTTTGTTTGAGTTATCATCCATATTATGATAATCTCTTTCCATGTTTTATCTCCCAAGTGGGATAAATACCTTTCGATTCCGCCATGTCCGGTTTTGTTTTTTTGGGTTATCATCCAAGTTATGATAGTCTCTTTTCAAGTTTTATCTCCCAAGTGGGATAAATACTTTTTGATTCCGTCATGTCCGGTTTCGTTTGTATGAGCTATCACCCAAGGTATGATAGTTTCTTTTCAAGTTATCTCGCAAATTGGATAAATAATTTTCGATTCCTCCACGTCCGGTTTCGTTTATTTGAGTTATCATCCAAGTTATGATAGTCTCTTTTCAAGTTTTATCACCCGAATGGGATAAATACTTTTCGATTCCGCCAAGTCCGGTTTCGTTTGTTTGAGTTATCATCCAAGTTATGGTAGTCAATTTTCATGTTTTATCTCCGTAGAGGGATAAATATTTTTCGATTCCGCCAAGTCCGGTTTCATTTGTTTGAGTTATCATCCAAGTTATGATAGTCTCTTTTCAAGTTTTATCTCCCAAGTGCGATAAATACTTTTCGATTCCGCCAAGTATGGTTTCGTTTGTTTGAGTTATCATCCAAGTTATGATAGTTTATTTTCAAGTTATCTTCCAAGTGGGATAAATACTTTTCGATTACGCAAAGTCTGGTTTTGTTTGTTTGAGTTATCATTCATGATATGGTAGTCTCTTTTTCAAGTTTTATCTCCCAAATGGGATAAATACTTTTCGATTCTACCAAGTCTGGTTTCGTTTGTTTGAGTTATCATCCAAGTTATGATAGTCTCTTTTCATGTTTTATCTCCCAAGTGGGATAAATACTTTTAGATTCCGCCATGTCCAGTTTCGTTTGTTTGAGTTATCATCCAAGTTATGATAGTCTCTTTTCAAGTTTTATCTCCCAAGTGGGAAAAATACTTTTCTATTTCGCCAAGTACGGTATCGTTTGTTTGAGTTATCATCCAAGTTATGGTAGTCACATTTTCAAGTTTTATCTCCCAAGTGGGATATTTACTTTTTGATTTTTCCAATTTTGGTTTTGTTTGTTTGAGTTATCATCCATATTATGATAACCTCTTTCCATGATTTATCTCCCAAGTGGGATAAATACCTTTCGATTCCGCCAAGTCCGGTTTTGTTTTTTTGGGTTATCATCCAAGTTATGATAGTCTCTTTTCAAGTTTTATCTCCCAAGTGGGATAAATACTTTTTGATTCTGTCATGTCCGGTTTCGTTTGTATGAGCTATCACCCAAGGTATGATAGTTTCTTTTCAAGTTATCTTGCAATTGGGATAAATAATTTTCGATTCCTCCAAGTCCGGTTTCGTTTATTTGAGTTATCATCCAAGTTATGATAGTCTATTTTCATGTTTTATCACCCGAATGGGATAAATACTTTTCGATTCCGCCAAGTCCGGTTTCGTTTGTTTGAGTTATCATCCAAGTTATGGTAGTCAATTTTCATGTTTTATCTCCGTAGAGGGATAAATATTTTTCGATTCCGCCAAGTCCGGTTTCATTTGTTTGAGTTATCATCCAAGTTATGATTGTCTCTTTTCAAGTTTTATCTCCCAAGTGGGATAAATACTTTTCGATTCCGCCAAGTATGGTTTCGTTTGTTTGAGTTATCATCCAAGTTATGATAGTTTATTTTCAAGTTATCTTCCAAGTGGGATAAATACTTTTCGATTCCGCAAAGTCCGGTTTTGTTTGTTTGAGTTATCATTCATGATATGGTAGTCTCTTTTTCAAGTTTTATTTCCAAAATGGGATAAATACTTTTCTATTCTACCAAGTCTGGTTTCGTTTGTTTGAGTTATCATCCAAGTTATGATAGTCTCTTTTCATGTTTTATCTCCCAAGTGGGATAAATACTTTTCGATTCCGCCATGTCCAGTTTCGTTTGTTTGAGTTATCATCCAAGTTATGATAGTCTCTTTTCAAGTTTTATCTCCCAAGTGGGAAAAATACTTTTCTATTTCGCCAAGTACGGTATCGTTTGTTTGAGTTATCATCCAAGTTATGGTAGTCTCATTTTCAAGTTTTATCTCCCAAGTGGGATATTTACTTTTTGATTTTTCCAATTTCGGTTTCGTTTGTTTGAGTTATCATCCATATTATGATAACCTCTTTCCATGTTTTATCTCCCAAGTGGGATAAATACCTTTCGATTCCGCCATGTCCGGTTTTGTTTTTTTGGGTTATCATCCAAGTTATGATAGTCTCTTTTCAAGTTTTATCTCCCAAGTGGGATAAATACTTTTTGATTCCGTCATGTCCGGTTTCGTTTGTATGAGGTATCACCCAAGGTATGATAGTTTCTTTTCAAGTTATCTCGCAAATTGGATAAATAATTTACGATTCCTCCACGTCCGGTTTCGTTTATTTGAGTTATCATCCAAGTTATGATAGTCTCTTTTCAAGTTTTATCACCCGAATGGGATAAATACTTTTCGATTCCGCCAAGTCCGGTTTCGTTTGTTTGAGTTATCATCCAAGTTATGGTAGTCAATTTTCATGTTTTATCTCCGTAGAGGGATAAATATTTTTCGATTCCACCAAGTCCTGTTTCATTTGTTTGAGTTATCATCCAAGTTATGATAGTCTCTTTTCAAGTTTTATCTCCCAAGTGGGATAAATACTTTTCGATTCCGCCAAGTATGGTTTCGTTTGTTTGAGTTATCATCCAAGTTATTATAGTTTATTTTCAAGTTATCTTCCAAGTGGGATAAATACTTTTCGATTCCGCAAAGTCCGGTTTTGTTTGTTTGAGTTATCATTCATGATATGGTAGTCTATTTTTCATGTTTTATCTCCCAAATGGGATAAATACTTTTCGATTCTACCAAGTCTGGTTTCGTTTGTTTGAGTTATCATCCAAGTTATGATAGTCTCTTTTCATGTTTTATCTCCCAAGTGGGATAAATACTTTTTGATTCCGCCATGTCCAGTTTCGTTTGTTTGAGTTATTATCCAAGTTATGATAGTCTCTTTTCAAGTTTTATCTCCCAAGTGGGAAAAATACTTTTCTATTTCGCCAAGTACGGTATCGTTTGTTTGAGTTATCATCCAAGTTATGGTAGTCTCATTTTCAAGTTTTATCTCCCAAGTGGGATATTTACTTTTTGATTTTTCCAATTTCGGTTTCGTTTGTTTGAGTTATCATCCATATTATGATAACCTCTTTCCATGTTTTATCTCCCAAGTGGGATAAATACCTTTCGATTCCGCCATGTCCGGTTTTGTTTTTTTGGGTTATCATCCAAGTTATGATAGTCTCTTTTCAAGTTTTATCTCCCAAGTGGGATAAATACTTTTTGATTCCGTCATGTCCGGTTTCGTTTGTATGAGCTATCACCCAAGGTATGATAGTTTCTTTTCAAGTTATCTCGCAAATGGGACAAATAATTTTCGATTCCTCCAAGTCCGGTTTCGTTTATTTGAGTTATCATCCAAGTTATGATAGTCTCTTTTCAAGTTTTATCACCCGAATGGGATAAATACTTTTCGATTCCGCCAAGTCCGGTTTTGTTTGTTTGAGTTATCATCCAAGTTATGGTAGTCAATTTTCATGTTTTATCTCCGTAGAGGGATAAATATTTTTCGATTCCGCCAAGTCCGGTTTCATTTGTTTGAGTTATCATCCAAGTTATGATTGTCTCTTTTCAAGTTTTATCTCCCAAGTGGGATAAATACTTTTCGATTCCGCCAAGTATGGTTTCGTTTGTTTGAGTTATCATCCAAGTTATGATAGTTTATTTTCAAGTTATCTTCCAAGTGGGATAAATACTTTTCGATTCCGCAAAGTCCGGTTTTGTTTGTTTGAGTTATCATTCATGATATGGTAGTCTCTTTTTCAAGTTTTATTTCCAAAATGGGATAAATACTTTTCTATTCTACCAAGTCTGGTTTCGTTTGTTTGAGTTATCATCCAAGTTATGATAGTCTCTTTTCATGTTTTATCTCCCAAGTGGGATAAATACTTTTCGATTCCGCCATGTCCAGTTTCGTTTGTTTGAGTTATCATCCAAGTTATGATAGTCTCTTTTCAAGTTTTATCTCCCAAGTGGGAAAAATACTTTTCTATTTCGCCAAGTACGGTATCGTTTGTTTGAGTTATCATCCAAGTTATGGTAGTCTCATTTTCAAGTTTTATCTCCCAAGTGGGATATTTACTTTTTGATTTTTCCAATTTCGGTTTCGTTTGTTTGAGTTATCATCCATATTATGATAACCTCTTTCCATGTTTTATCTCCCAAGTGGGATAAATACCTTTCGATTCCGCCATGTCCGGTTTTGTTTTTTTGGGTTATCATCCAAGTTATGATAGTCTCTTTTCAAGTTTTATCTCCCAAGTGGGATAAATACTTTTTGATTCCGTCATGTCCGGTTTCGTTTGTATGAGCTATCACCCAAGGTATGATAGTTTCTTTTCAAGTTATCTCGCAAATTGGATAAATAATTTTCGATTCCTCCACGTCCGGTTTCGTTTATTTGAGTTATCATCCAAGTTATGATAGTCTCTTTTCAAGTTTTATCACCCGAATGGGATAAATACTTTTCGATTCCGCCAAGTCCGGTTTCGTTTGTTTGAGTTATCATCCAAGTTATGGTAGTCAATTTTCATGTTTTATCTCCGTAGAGGGATAAATATTTTTCGATTCCACCAAGTCCTGTTTCATTTGTTTGAGTTATCATCCAAGTTATGATAGTCTCTTTTCAAGTTTTATCTCCCAAGTGGGATAAATACTTTTCGATTCCGCCAAGTATGGTTTCGTTTGTTTGAGTTATCATCCAAGTTATGATAGTTTATTTTCAAGTTATCTTCCAAGTGGGATAAATACTTTTCGATTCCGCAAAGTCCGGTTTTGTTTGTTTGAGTTATCATTCATGATATGGTAGTCTATTTTTCATGTTTTATCTCCCAAATGGGATAAATACTTTTCGATTCTACCAAGTCTGGTTTCGTTTGTTTGAGTTATCATCCAAGTTATGATAGTCTCTTTTCATGTTTTATCTCCCAAGTGGGATAAATACTTTTTGATTCCGCCATGTCCAGTTTCGTTTGTTTGAGTTATTATCCAAGTTATGATAGTCTCTTTTCAAGTTTTATCTCCCAAGTGGGAAAAATACTTTTCTATTTCGCCAAGTACGGTATCGTTTGTTTGAGTTATCATCCAAGTTATGGTAGTCTCATTTTCAAGTTTTATCTCCCAAGTGGGATATTTACTTTTTGATTTTTCCAATTTCGGTTTCGTTTGTTTGAGTTATCATCCATATTATGATAACCTCTTTCCATGTTTTATCTCCCAAGTGGGATAAATACCTTTCGATTCCGCCATGTCCGGTTTTGTTTTTTTGGGTTATCATCCAAGTTATGATAGTCTCTTTTCAAGTTTTATCTCCCAAGTGGGATAAATACTTTTTGATTCCGTCATGTCCGGTTTCGTTTGTATGAGCTATCACCCAAGGTATGATAGTTTCTTTTCAAGTTATCTCGCAAATTGGATAAATAATTTTCGATTCCTCCACGTCCGGTTTCGTTTATTTGAGTTATCATCCAAGTTATGATATTCTCTTTTCAAGTTTTATCACCCGAATGGGATAAATACTTTTCGATTCCGCCAAGTCCGGTTTCGTTTGTTTGAGTTATCATCCAAGTTATGGTAGTCAATTTTCATGTTTTATCTCCGTAGAGGGATAAATATTTTTCGATTCCGCCAAGTCCGGTTTCATTTGTTTGAGTTATCATCCAAGTTATGATAGTCTCTTTTCAAGTTTTATCTCCCAAGTGCGATAAATACTTTTCGATTCCGCCAAGTATGGTTTCGTTTGTTTGAGTTATCATCCAAGTTATGATAGTTTATTTTCAAGTTATCTTCCAAGTGGGATAAATACTTTTCGATTACGCAAAGTCCGGTTTTGTTTGTTTGAGTTATCATTCATGATATGGTAGTCTCTTTTTCAAGTTTTATCTCCCAAATGGGATAAATACTTTTCGATTCTACCAAGTCTGGTTTCGTTTGTTTGAGTTATCATCCAAGTTATGATAGTCTCTTTTCATGTTTTATCTCCCAAGTGGGATAAATACTTTTAGATTCCGCCATGTCCAGTTTCGTTTGTTTGAGTTATCATCCAAGTTATGATAGTCTCTTTTCAAGTTTTATCTCCCAAGTGGGAAAAATACTTTTCTATTTCGCCAAGTACGGTATCGTTTGTTTGAGTTATCATCCAAGTTATGGTAGTCACATTTTCAAGTTTTATCTCCCAAGTGGGATATTTACTTTTTGATTTTTCCAATTTTGGTTTTGTTTGTTTGAGTTATCATCCATATTATGATAACCTCTTTCCATGATTTATCTCCCAAGTGGGATAAATACCTTTCGATTCCGCCAAGTCCGGTTTTGTTTTTTTGGGTTATCATCCAAGTTATGATAGTCTCTTTTCAAGTTTTATCTCCCAAGTGGGATAAATACTTTTTGATTCTGTCATGTCCGGTTTCGTTTGTATGAGCTATCACCCAAGGTATGATAGTTTCTTTTCAAGTTATCTCGCAAATGGGATAAATAATTTTCGATTCCTCCAAGTCCGGTTTCGTTTATTTGAGTTATCATCCAAGTTATGATAGTCTCTTTTCATGTTTTATCACCCGAATGGGATAAATACTTTTCGATTCCGCCAAGTCCGGTTTCGTTTGTTTGAGTTATCATCCAAGTTATGGTAGTCAATTTTCATGTTTTATCTCCGTAGAGGGATAAATATTTTTCGATTCCGCCAAGTCCGGTTTCATTTGTTTGAGTTATCATCCAAGTTATGATTATCTCTTTTCAAGTTTTATCTCCCAAGTAGGATAAATACTTTTCGATTCCGCCAAGTATGGTTTCGTTTGTTTGAGTTATCATCCAAGTTATGATAGTTTATTTTCAAGTTATCTTCCAAGTGGGATAAATACTTTTCGATTCCGCAAAGTCCGGTTTTGTCTGTTTGAGTTATCATTCATGATATGGTAGTCTCTTTTTCAAGTTTTGTCTCCCAAATGGGATAAATACTTTTCGATTCTACCAAGTCTGGTTTCGTTTGTTTGAGTTATCATCCAAGTTATGATAGTCTCTTTTCATGTTTTATCTCCCAAGTGGGATAAATACTTTTTGATTCCGCCATGTCCAGTTTCGTTTGTTTGAGTTATCATCCAAGTTATGATAGTCTCTTTTCAAGTTTTATCTCCCAAGTGGGAAAAATACTTTTCTATTTCGCCAAGTACGGTATCGTTTGTTTGAGTTATCATCCAAGTTATGGTAGTCTCATTTTCAAGTTTTATCTCCCAAGTGGGATATTTACTTTTTGATTTTTCCAATTTCGGTTTCGTTTGTTTGAGTTATCATCCATATTATGATAACCTCTTTCCATGTTTTATCTCCCAAGTGGGATAAATACCTTTCGATTCCGCCATGTCCGGTTTTGTTTTTTTGGGTTATCATCCAAGTTATGATAGTCTCTTTTCAAGTTTTATCTCCCAAGTGGGATAAATACTTTTTGATTCCGTCATGTCCGGTTTCGTTTGTATGAGCTATCACCCAAGGTATGATAGTTTCTTTTCAAGTTATCTCGCAAATTGGATAAATAATTTTCGATTCCTCCACGTCCGGTTTCGTTTATTTGAGTTATCATCCAAGTTATGATAGTCTCTTTTCAAGTTTTATCACCCGAATGGGATAAATACTTTTCGATTCCGCCAAGTCCGGTTTCGTTTGTTTGAGTTATCATCCAAGTTATGGTAGTCAATTTTCATGTTTTATCTCCGTAGAGGGATAAATATTTTTCGATTCCACCAAGTCCTGTTTCATTTGTTTGAGTTATCATCCAAGTTATGATAGTCTCTTTTCAAGTTTTATCTCCCAAGTGGGATAAATACTTTTCGATTCCGCCAAGTATGGTTTCGTTTGTTTGAGTTATCATCCAAGTTATGATAGTTTATTTTCAAGTTATCTTCCAAGTGGGATAAATACTTTTCGATTCCGCAAAGTCCGGTTTTGTTTGTTTGAGTTATCATTCATGATATGGTAGTCTATTTTTCATGTTTTATCTCCCAAATGGGATAAATACTTTTCGATTCTACCAAGTCTGGTTTCGTTTGTTTGAGTTATCATCCAAGTTATGATAGTCTCTTTTCATGTTTTATCTCCCAAGTGGGATAAATACTTTTTGATTCCGCCATGTCCAGTTTCGTTTGTTTGAGTTATTATCCAAGTTATGATAGTCTCTTTTCAAGTTTTATCTCCCAAGTGGGAAAAATACTTTTCTATTTCGCCAAGTACGGTATCGTTTGTTTGAGTTATCATCCAAGTTATGGTAGTCTCATTTTCAAGTTTTATCTCCCAAGTGGGATATTTACTTTTTGATTTTTCCAATTTCGGTTTCGTTTGTTTGAGTTATCATCCATATTATGATAACCTCTTTCCATGTTTTATCTCCCAAGTGGGATAAATACCTTTCGATTCCGCCATGTCCGGTTTTGTTTTTTTGGGTTATCATCCAAGTTATGATAGTCTCTTTTCAAGTTTTATCTCCCAAGTGGGATAAATACTTTTTGATTCCGTCATGTCCGGTTTCGTTTGTATGAGCTATCACCCAAGGTATGATAGTTTCTTTTCAAGTTATCTCGCAAATTGGATAAATAATTTTCGATTCCTCCACGTCCGGTTTCGTTTATTTGAGTTATCATCCAAGTTATGATAGTCTCTTTTCAAGTTTTATCACCCGAATGGGATAAATACTTTTCGATTCCGCCAAGTCCGGTTTCGTTTGTTTGAGTTATCATCCAAGTTATGGTAGTCAATTTTCATGTTTTATCTCCGTAGAGGGATAAATATTTTTCGATTCCGCCAAGTCCGGTTTCATTTGTTTGAGTTATCATCCAAGTTATGATAGTCTCTTTTCAAGTTTTATCTCCCAAGTGCGATAAATACTTTTCGATTCCGCCAAGTATGGTTTCGTTTGTTTGAGTTATCATCCAAGTTATGATAGTTTATTTTCAAGTTATCTTCCAAGTGGGATAAATACTTTTCGATTACGCAAAGTCCGGTTTTGTTTGTTTGAGTTATCATTCATGATATGGTAGTCTCTTTTTCAAGTTTTATCTCCCAAATGGGATAAATACTTTTCGATTCTACCAAGTCTGGTTTCGTTTGTTTGAGTTATCATCCAAGTTATGATAGTCTCTTTTCATGTTTTATCTCCCAAGTGGGATAAATACTTTTAGATTCCGCCATGTCCAGTTTCGTTTGTTTGAGTTATCATCCAAGTTATGATAGTCTCTTTTCAAGTTTTATCTCCCAAGTGGGAAAAATACTTTTCTATTTCGCCAAGTACGGTATCGTTTGTTTGAGTTATCATCCAAGTTATGGTAGTCACATTTTCAAGTTTTATCTCCCAAGTGGGATATTTACTTTTTGATTTTTCCAATTTTGGTTTTGTTTGTTTGAGTTATCATCCATATTATGATAACCTCTTTCCATGATTTATCTCCCAAGTGGGATAAATACCTTTCGATTCCGCCAAGTCCGGTTTTGTTTTTTTGGGTTATCATCCAAGTTATGATAGTCTCTTTTCAACTTTTATCTCCCAAGTGGGATAAATACTTTTTGATTCTGTCATGTCCGGTTTCGTTTGTATGAGCTATCACCCAAGGTATGATAGTTTCTTTTCAAGTTATCTCGCAAATGGGATAAATAATTTTCGATTCCTCCAAGTCCGGTTTCGTTTATTTGAGTTATCATCCAAGTTATGATAGTCTCTTTTCATGTTTTATCACCCGAATGGGATAAATACTTTTCGATTCCGCCAAGTCCGGTTTCGTTTGTTTGAGTTATCATCCAAGTTATGGTAGTCAATTTTCATGTTTTATCTCCGTAGAGGGATAAATATTTTTCGATTCCGCCAAGTCCGGTTTCATTTGTTTGAGTTATCATCCAAGTTATGATTATCTCTTTTCAAGTTTTATCTCCCAAGTAGGATAAATACTTTTCGATTCCGCCAAGTATGGTTTCGTTTGTTTGAGTTATCATCCAAGTTATGATAGTTTATTTTCAAGTTATCTTCCAAGTGGGATAAATACTTTTCGATTCCGCAAAGTCCGGTTTTGTCTGTTTGAGTTATCATTCATGATATGGTAGTCTCTTTTTCAAGTTTTGTCTCCGAAATGGGATAAATACTTTTCGATTCTACCAAGTCTGGTTTCGTTTGTTTGAGTTATCATCCAAGTTATGATAGTCTCTTTTCATGTTTTATCTCCCAAGTGGGATAAATACTTTTTGATTCCGCCATGTCCAGTTTCGTTTGTTTGAGTTATTATCCAAGTTATGATAGTCTCTTTTCAAGTTTTATCTCCCAAGTGGGAAAAATACTTTTCTATTTCGCCAAGTACGGTATCGTTTGTTTGAGTTATCATCCAAGTTATGGTAGTCTCATTTTCAAGTTTTATCTCCCAAGTGGGATATTTACTTTTTGATTTTTCCAATTTCGGTTTCGTTTGTTTGAGTTATCATCCATATTATGATAATCTCTTTCCATGTTTTATCTCCCAAGTGGGATAAATACCTTTCGATTCCGCCATGTCCGGTTTTGTTTTTTTGGGTTATCATCCAAGTTATGATAGTCTCTTTTCAAGTTTTATCTCCCAAGTGGGATAAATACTTTTTGATTCCGTCATGTCCGGTTTCGTTTGTATGAGCTATCACCCAAGGTATGATAGTTTCTTTTCAAGTTATCTCGCAAATTGGATAAATAATTTTCGATTCCTCCACGTCCGGTTTCGTTTATTTGAGTTATCATCCAAGTTATGATAGTCTCTTTTCAAGTTTTATCACCCGAATGGGATAAATACTTTTCGATTCCGCCAAGTCCGGTTTCGTTTGTTTGAGTTATCATCCAAGTTATGGTAGTTAATTTTCATGTTTTATCTCCGTAGAGGGATAAATATTTTTCGATTCCGCCAAGTCCGGTTTCATTTGTTTGAGTTATCATCCAAGTTATGATAGTCTCTTTTCAAGTTTTATCTCCCAAGTGCGATAAATACTTTTCGATTCCGCCAAGTATGGTTTCGTTTGTTTGAGTTATCATCCAAGTTATGATAGTTTATTTTCAAGTTATCTTCCAAGTGGGATAAATACTTTTCGATTACGCAAAGTCTGGTTTTGTTTGTTTGAGTTATCATTCATGATATGGTAGTCTCTTTTTCAAGTTTTATCTCCCAAATGGGATAAATACTTTTCGATTCTACCAAGTCTGGTTTCGTTTGTTTGAGTTATCATCCAAGTTATGATAGTCTCTTTTCATGTTTTATCTCCCAAGTGGGATAAATACTTTTAGATTCCGCCATGTCCAGTTTCGTTTGTTTGAGTTATCATCCAAGTTATGATAGTCTCTTTTCAAGTTTTATCTCCCAAGTGGGAAAAATACTTTTCTATTTCGCCAAGTACGGTATCGTTTGTTTGAGTTATCATCCAAGTTATGGTAGTCACATTTTCAAGTTTTATCTCCCAAGTGGGATATTTACTTTTTGATTTTTCCAATTTTGGTTTTGTTTGTTTGAGTATCATCCATATTATGATAACCTCTTTCCATGATTTATCTCCCAAGTGGGATAAATACCTTTCGATTCCGCCAAGTCCGGTTTTGTTTTTTTGGGTTATCATCCAAGTTATGATAGTTTCTTTTCAAGTTTTATCTCCCAAGTGGGATAAATACTTTTTGATTCTGTCATGTCCGGTTTCGTTTGTATGAGCTATCACCCAAGGTATGATAGTTTCTTTTCAAGTTATCTCGCAAATGGGATAAATAATTTTCGATTCCTCCAAGTCCGGTTTCGTTTATTTGAGTTATCATCCAAGTTATGATAGTCTATTTTCATGTTTTATCACCCGAATGGGATAAATACTTTTCGATTCCGCCAAGTCCGGTTTCGTTTGTTTGAGTTATCATCCAAGTTATGGTAGTCAATTTTCATGTTTTATCTCCGTAGAGGGATAAATATTTTTCGATTCCGCCAAGTCCGGTTTCATTTGTTTGAGTTATCATCCAAGTTATGATTGTCTCTATTCAAGTTTTATCTCCCAAGTGGGATAAATACTTTTCGATTCCGCCAAGTATGGTTTCGTTTGTTTGAGTTATCATCCAAGTTATGATAGTTTATTTTCAAGTTATCTTCTAAGTGGGATAAATACTTTTCGATTCCGCAAAGTCCGGTTTTGTCTGTTTGAGTTATCATTCATGATATGGTAGTCTCTTTTTCAAGTTTTATCTCCCAAATGGGATAAATACTTTTCGATTCTACCAAGTCTGGTTTCGTTTGTTTGAGTTATCATCCAAGTTATGATAGTCTCTTTTCATGTTTTATCTCCCAAGTGGGATAAATACTTTTCGATTCCGCCATGTCCAGTTTCGTTTGTTTGAGTTATCATCCAAGTTATGATAGTCTCTTTTCAAGTTTTATCTCCCAAGTGGGAAAAATACTTTTCTATTTCGCCAAGTACGGTATCGTTTGTTTGAGTTATCATCCAAGTTATGGTAGTCTCATTTTCAAGTTTTATCTCCCAAGTGGGATATTTACTTTTTGATTTTTCCAATTTCGGTTTCGTTTGTTTGAGTTATCATCCATATTATGATAACCTCTTTCCATGTTTTATCTCCCAAGTGGGATAAATACCTTTCGATTCCGCCAAGTCCGGTTTTGTTTTTTTGGGTTATCATCCAAGTTATGATAGTCTCTTTTCAAGTTTTATCTCCCAAGTGGGATAAATACTTTTTGATTCCGTCATGTCCGGTTTCGTTTGTATGAGCTATCACCCAAGGTATGATAGTTTCTTTTCAAGTTATCTCGCAAATGGGACAAATAATTTTCGATTCCTCCAAGTCCGGTTTCGTTTATTTGAGTTATCATCCAAGTTATGATAGTCTCTTTTCAAGTTTTATCACCCGAATGGGATAAATACTTTTCGATTCCGCCAAGTCCGGTTTCGTTTGTTTGAGTTATCATCCAAGTTATGGTAGTCAATTTTCATGTTTTATCTCCGTAGAGGGATAAATATTTTTCGATTCCGCCAAGTCCGGTTTCATTTGTTTGAGTTATCATCCAAGTTATGATTGTCTCTTTTCAAGTTTTATCTCCCATGTGGGATAAATACTTTTCGATTCCGCCAAGTATGGTTTCGTTTGTTTGAGTTATCATCCAAGTTATGATAGTTTATTTTCAAGTTATCTTCCAAGTGGGATAAATACTTTTCGATTCCGCAAAGTCCGGTTTTGTTTGTTTGAGTTATCATTCATGATATGGTAGTCTCTTTTTCAAGTTTTATTTCCAAAATGGGATAAATACTTTTCTATTCTACCAAGTCTGGTTTCGTTTGTTTGAGTTATCATCCAAGTTATGATAGTCTCTTTTCATGTTTTATCTCCCAAGTGGGATAAATACTTTTCGATTCCGCCATGTCCAGTTTCGTTTGTTTGAGTTATCATCCAAGTTATGATAGTCTCTTTTCAAGTTTTATCTCCCAAGTGGGAAAAATACTTTTCTATTTCGCCAAGTACGGTATCGTTTGTTTGAGTTATCATCCAAGTTATGGTAGTCTCATTTTCAAGTTTTATCTCCCAAGTGGGATATTTACTTTTTGATTTTTCCAATTTCGGTTTCGTTTGTTTGAGTTATCATCCATATTATGATAACCTCTTTCCATGTTTTATCTCCCAAGTGGGATAAATACCTTTCGATTCCGCCAAGTCCGGTTTTGTTTTTTTGGGTTATCATCCAAGTTATGATAGTCTATTTTCAAGTTTTATCTCCCAAGTGGGGTAAATACTTTTTGATTCCGTCATGTCCGGTTTCGTTTGTATGAGCTATCACCCAAGGTATGATAGTTTCTTTTCAAGTTATCTCGCAAATGGGATAAATAATTTTCGACTCCTCCAAGTTCGGTTTCGTTTATTTGAGTTATCATCCAAGTTACGATAGTCTCTTTTCAAGTTTTATCACCCGAATGGGATAAATAATTTTCGATTCCGCCATGTCCGGTTTCGTTTGTTTGAGTTATCATCCAAGTTATGGTAGTCAATTTTCATGTTTTATCTCCGTAGAGGGATAAATATTTTTCGATTCCGCCAAGTCCGGTTTCATTTGTTTGAGTTATCATCCAAGTTATGATTGTCTCTATTCAAGTTTTATCTCCCAAGTGGGATAAATACTTTTCGATTCCGCCAAGTATGGTTTCGTTTGTTTGAGTTATCATCCAAGTTATGATAGTTTATTTTCAAGTTATCTTCCAAGTGGGATAAATACTTTTCGATTCCGCAAAGTCCGGTTTTGTCTGTTTGAGTTATCATTCATGATATGGTAGTCTCTTTTTCAAGTTTTATCTCCCAAATGGGATAAATACTTTTCGATTCTACCAAGTCTGGTTTCGTTTGTTTGAGTTATCATCCAAGTTATGATAGTCTCTTTTCAAGTTTTATCACCCGAATGGGATAAATACTTTTCGATTCCGCCAAGTCCGGTTTCGTTTGTTTGAGTTATCATCCAAGTTATGGTAGTCAATTTTCATGTTTTATCTCCGTAGAGGGATAAATATTTTTCGATTCCGCCAAGTCCGGTTTCATTTGTTTGAGTTATCATCCAAGTTATGATTGTCTCTTTTCAAGTTTTATCTCCCATGTGGGATAAATACTTTTCGATTCCGCCAAGTATGGTTTCGTTTGTTTGAGTTATCATCCAAGTTATGATAGTTTATTTTCAAGTTATCTTCCAAGTGGGATAAATACTTTTCGATTCCGCAAAGTCCGGTTTTGTTTGTTTGAGTTATCATTCATGATATGGTAGTCTCTTTTTCAAGTTTTATTTCCAAAATGGGATAAATACTTTTCTATTCTACCAAGTCTGGTTTCGTTTGTTTGAGTTATCATCCAAGTTATGATAGTCTCTTTTCATGTTTTATCTCCCAAGTGGGATAAATACTTTTCGATTCCGCCATGTCCAGTTTCGTTTGTTTGAGTTATCATCCAAGTTATGATAGTCTCTTTTCAAGTTTTATCTCCCAAGTGGGAAAAATACTTTTCTATTTCGCCAAGTACGGTATCGTTTGTTTGAGTTATCATCCAAGTTATGGTAGTCTCATTTTCAAGTTTTATCTCCCAAGTGGGATATTTACTTTTTGATTTTTCCAATTTCGGTTTCGTTTGTTTGAGTTATCATCCATATTATGATAACCTCTTTCCATGTTTTATCTCCCAAGTGGGATAAATACCTTTCGATTCCGCCAAGTCCGGTTTTGTTTTTTTGGGTTATCATCCAAGTTATGATAGTCTATTTTCAAGTTTTATCTCCCAAGTGGGGTAAATACTTTTTGATTCCGTCATGTCCGGTTTCGTTTGTATGAGCTATCACCCAAGGTATGATAGTTTCTTTTCAAGTTATCTCGCAAATGGGATAAATAATTTTCGACTCCTCCAAGTTCGGTTTCGTTTATTTGAGTTATCATCCAAGTTACGATAGTCTCTTTTCAAGTTTTATCACCCGAATGGGATAAATAATTTTCGATTCCGCCATGTCCGGTTTCGTTTGTTTGAGTTATCATCCAAGTTATGGTAGTCAATTTTCATGTTTTATCTCCGTAGAGGGATAAATATTTTTCGATTCCGCCAAGTCCGGTTTCATTTGTTTGAGTTATCATCCAAGTTATGATTGTCTCTATTCAAGTTTTATCTCCCAAGTGGGATAAATACTTTTCGATTCCGCCAAGTATGGTTTCGTTTGTTTGAGTTATCATCCAAGTTATGATAGTTTATTTTCAAGTTATCTTCCAAGTGGGATAAATACTTTTCGATTCCGCAAAGTCCGGTTTTGTCTGTTTGAGTTATCATTCATGATATGGTAGTCTCTTTTTCAAGTTTTATCTCCCAAATGGGATAAATACTTTTCGATTCTACCAAGTCTGGTTTCGTTTGTTTGAGTTATCATCCAAGTTATGATAGTCTCTTTTCATGTTTTATCTCCCAAGTGGGATAAATACTTTTCGATTCCGCCATGTCCAGTTTCGTTTGTTTGAGTTATCATCCAAGTTATGATAGTCTCTTTTCAAGTGTTATCTCCCAAGTGGGAAAAATACTTTTCTATTTCGCCAAGTACGGTATCGTTTGTTTGAGTTATCATCCAAGTTATGGTAGTCTCATTTTCAAGTTTTATCTCAAAAGTGGGATATTTACTTTTTGATTTTTCCAATTTCGGTTTCGTTTGTTTGGTTTATCATCCATATTATGATAACTCCTTTCCATGTTTTATCTCCCAAGTGGGATAAATACCTTTCGATTCTGCCAAGTCCGGTTTTGTTTTTTTGGGTTATCATCCAAGTTATGATAGTCTCTTTTCAAGTTTTATCTCCCAAGTCGGATAAATACTTTTTGATTCCGTCATGTCCGGTTTCGTTTGTATGAGCTATCACCCAAGGTATGATAGTTTCTTTTCAAGTTATCTCGCAAATGGGACAAATAATTTTCGATTCCTCCAAGTCCGGTTTCGTTTATTTGAGTTATCATCCAAGTTATGATAGTCTCTTTTCAAGTTTTATCACCCGAATGGGATAAATACTTTTCGATTCCGCCATGTCCGGTTTCGTTTGTTTGAGTTATCATCCAAGTTATGGTAGTTAATTTTCATGTTTTATCTCCGTAGAGGGATAAATATTTTTCGATTCCGCCAAGTCCGGTTTCATTTGTTTGAGTTATCATCCAAGTTATGATTGTCTCTTTTCAAGTTTTATCTCCCAAGTGGGATAAATACTTTTCGATTCCGCCAAGTATGGTTTCGTTTGTTTGAGTTATCATCCAAGTTATGATAGTTTATTTTCAAGTTATCTTCCAAGTGGGATAAATACTTTTCGATTCCGCAAAGTCCGGTTTTGTTTGTTTGAGTTATCATTCATGATATGGTAGTCTCTTTTTCAAGTTTTATCTCCCAAATGGGATAAATACTTTTCGATTCTACCAAGTATGGTTTCGTTTGTTTGAGTTATCATCCAAGTTATGATAGTCTCTTTTCATGTTTTATCTCCCAAGTGGGATAAATACTTTTCGATTCCGCCATGTCCAGTTTCGTTTGTTTGAGTTATCATCCAAGTTATGATAGTCTCTTTTCAAGTGTTATCTCCCAAGTGGGAAAAATACTTTTCTATTTCCCCAAGTACGGTATCGTTTGTTTGAGTTATCATCCAAGTTATGGTAGTCTCATTTTCAAGTTTTATCTCCCAAGTGGGATATTTACTTTTTGATTTTTCCAATTTCGGTTTCGTTTGTTTGAGTTATCATCCATATTATGATAACTCCTTTCCATGTTTTATCTCCCAAGTGGGATAAATACCTTTCGATTCCGCCAAGTCCGGTTTTGTTTTTTTGGGTTATCATCCAAGTTATGATAGTCTCTTTTCAAGTTTTATCTCCCAAGTGGGATAAATACTTTTTGATTCCGTCATGTCCGGTTTCGTTTGTATGAGCTATCACCCAAGGTATGATAGTTTCTTTTCAAGTTATCTCGCAAATGGGACAAATAATTTTCGATTCCTCCAAGTCCGGTTTCGTTTATTTGAGTTATCATCCAAGTTATGATAGTCTCTTTTCATGTTTTATCACCCGAATGGGATAAATACTTTTCGATTCCGCCAAGTCCGGTTTCGTTTGTTTGAGTTATCATCCAAGTTATGGTAGTCAATTTTCATGTTTTATCTCCGTAGAGGGATAAATATTTTTCGATTCCGCCAAGTCCGGTTTCATTTGTTTGAGTTATCATCCAAGTTATGATTGTCTCTTTTCAAGTTTTATCTCCCAAGTGGGATAAATACTTTTCGATTCCGCCAAGTATGGTTTCGTTTGTTTGAGTTATCATCCAAGTTATGATAGTTTATTTTCAAGTTATCTTCCAAGTGGGATAAATACTTTTCGATTCCGCAAAGTCCGGTTTTGTTTGTTTGAGTTATCATTCATGATATGGTAGTCTCTTTTTCAAGTTTTATCTCCCAAATGGGATAAATACTTTTCGATTCTACCAAGTCTGGTTTCGTTTGTTTGAGTTATCATCCAAGTTATGATAGTCTCTTTTCATGTTTTATCTCCCAAGTGGGATAAATACTTTTCGATTCCGCCATGTCCAGTTTCGTTTGTTTGAGTTATCATCCAAGTTATGATAGTCTCTTTTCAAGTTTTATCTCCCAAGTGGGAAAAATACTTTTCTATTTCGCCAAGTACGGTATCCTTTGTTTGAGTTATCATCCAAGTTATGGTAGTCTCATTTTCAAGTTTTATCTCCCAAGTGGGATATTTACTTTTTGATTTTTCCAATTTCGGTTTCGTTTGTTTGAGTTATCATCCATATTATGATAACCTCTTTCCATGTTTTATCTCCCAAGTGGGATAAATACCTTTCGATTCCGCCAAGTCCGGTTTTGTTTTTTTGGGTTATCATCCAAGTTATGATAGTCTCTTTTCAAGTTTTATCTCCCAAGTGGGATAAATACTTTTTGATTCCGTCATGTCCGGTTTCGTTTGTATGAGCTATCACCCAAGGTATGATAGTTTCTTTTCAAGTTATCTCGCAAATACGATAAATAATTTTCGATTCCTCCAAGTCCGGTTTCGTTTATTTTAGTTATCATCCAAGTTACGATATTCTCTTTTCAAGTTTTATCACCCGAATGGGATAAATACTTTTCGATTCCGCCAAGTCCGGTTTCGTTTGTTTGAGTTATCATCCAAGTTATGGTAGTCAATTTTCATGTTTTATCTCCGTAGAGGGATAAATATTTTTCGATTCCGCCAAGTCCGGTTTCATTTGTTTGAGTTATCATCCAAGTTATGATAGTCTCTTTTCAAGTTTTATCTCCCAAGTGGGATAAATACTTTTCGATTCCGCCAAGTATGGTTTCGTTTGTTTGAGTTATCATCCAAGTTATGATAGTTTATTTTCAAGTTATCTTCCAAGTGGGATAAATACTTTTCGATTCTGCAAAGTCCAGTTTTGTTTGTTTGAGTTATCATTCATGATATGGTAGTCTATTTTTCAAGTTTTATCTCCCAAATGGGATAAATACTTTTCGATTCTACCAAGTCTGGTTTCGTTTGTTTGAGTTATCATCCAAGTTATGATAGTCTCTTTTCATGTTTTATATCCCAAGTGGGATAAATACTTTTCGATTCCGCCATGTCCAGTTTCGTTTGTTTGAGTTATCATCCAAGTTATGATAGTCTCTTTTCAAGTTTTATCTCCCAAGTGGGAAAAATACTTTTCTATTTCGCCAAGTACGGTATCGTTTGTTTGAGTTATCATCCAAGTTATGGTAGTCTTATTTTCAAGTTTTATCTCCCAAGTGGGATATTTACTTTTTGATTTTTCCAATTTCGGTTTCGTTTGTTTGAGTTATCATCCATATTATGATAACCTCTTTCCATGTTTTATCTCCCAAGTGGGATAAATACCTTTCGATTCCGCCAAGTCCGGTTTTGTTTTTTTGGGTTATCATCCAAGTTATGATAGTCTCTTTTCAAGTTTTATCTCCCAAGTGGGATAAATACTTTTTGATTCCGTCATGTCCGGTTTCGTTTGTATGAGCTAATACCCAAGGTATGATAGTTTCTTTTCAAGTTATCTCGCAAATTGGATAAATAATTTTCGATTCCTCCAAGTTCGGTTTCGTTTATTTGAGTTATAATCCAAGTTATGATAGTCTCTTTTCAAGTTTTATCACCCGAATGGGATAAATACTTTTCGATTCCGCCAAGTCCGGTTTCGTTTGTTTGAGTTATCATCCAAGTTATGGTAGTCAATTTTCATGTTTTATATCCGTAGAGGGATAAATATTTTTCGATTCCGCCAAGTCCGGTTTCATTTGTTTGAGTTATCATCCGAGTTATGATAGTCTCTTTTCAAGTTTTATCTCCCAAGTGGGATAAATACTTTTCGATTCCGCCAAGTATGGTTTCGTTTGTTTGAGTTATCATCCAAGTTATGATAGTTTATTTTCAAGTTATCTTCCAAGTGGGATAAATACTTTTCGATTCCGCAAAGTCCGGTTTTGTTTGTTTGAGTTATCATTCATGATATGGTAGTCTCTTTTTCAAGTTTTATCTCCCAAATGGGATAAATACTTTTCGATTCTACCAAGTCTGGTTTCGTTTGTTTGAGTTATCATCCAAGTTATGATAGTCTCTTTTCATGTTTTATCTCCCAAGTGGGATAAATACTTTTCGATTCCGCCATGTCCAGTTTCGTTTGTTTGAGTTATCATCCAAGTTATGATAGTCTCTTTTCAAGTTTTATCTCCCAAGTGGGAAAAATACTTTTCTATTTCGCCAAATACGGTATCGTTTGTTTGAGTTATCATCCAAGTTATGGTAGTCTCATTTTCAAGTTTTATCTCCCAAGTGGGATATATACTTTTTGATTTTTCCAATTTCGGTTTCGTTTGTTTGAGTTATCATCCATATTATGATAACCTCTTTCCATGTTTTATCTACCAAGTGGGATAAATACCTTTCGATTCCGCCAAGTCCGGTTTTGTTTTTTTGGGTTATCATCCAAGTTATGATAGTCTCTTTTCAAGTTTTATCTCCCAAGTGGGATAAATACTTTTTGATTCCGTCATGTCCGGTTTCGTTTGTATGAGCTATCACCCAAGGTATGATAGTTTCTTTTCAAGTTATGTCGCAAATGGGATAAATAATTTTCGATTCCTCCAAGTCTGGTTTCGTTTATTTGAGTTATCATCCAAGTTATGATAGTCTCTTTTCAAGTTTTATCACCCGAATGGGATAAATACTTTTCGATTCCGCCAAGTCCGGTTTCGTTTGTTTGAGTTATCATCCAAGTTATGGTAGTCAATTTTCATGTTTTATCTCCGTAGAGGGATAAATATTTTTCGATTCCGCCAAGTCCGGTTTCATTTGTTTGAGTTATCATCCAAGTTATGATAGTCTCTTTTCAAGTTTTATCTCCCAAGTGGGATAAATACTTTTCGATTCCGCCAAGTATGGTTTCGTTTGTTTGAGTTATCATCCAAGTTATGATAGTTTATTTTCAAGTTATCTTCCAAGTGGGATAAATACTTTTCGATTCGGCAAAGTCCGGTTTTGTTTGTTTGAGTTATCATTCATGATATGGTAGTCTATTTTTTAAGTTTTATCTCCCAAATGGGATAAATACTTTTCGATTCTACCAAGTCTGGTTTCGTTTGTTTGAGTTATCATCCAAGTTATGATAGTCTCTTTTCATGTTTTATCTCCCAAGTGGGATAAATACTTTTCGATTCCGCCATGTCCAGTTTCGTTTGTTTGAGTTATCATCCAAGTTATGATAGTCTCTTTTCAAGTTTTATCTCCCAGGTGGGAAAAATACTTTTCTATTTCGCCAAGTACGGTATCGTTTGTTTGAGTTATCATCCAAGTTATGGTAGTCTCATTTTCAAGATTTATCTCCCAAGTGGGATATTTACTTTTTGATTTTTCCAATTTCGGTTTCGTTTGTTTGAGTTATCATCCATATTATGATAACCTCTTTCCATGTTTTATCTCCCAAGTGGGATAAATACCTTTCGATTCCACCAAGTCCGGTTTTGTTTTTTTGGGTTATCATCCAAGTTATGATAGTCTCTTTTCAAGTTTTACCTCCCAAGTGGGATAAATACTTTTTGATTCCGTCATGTCCGGTTTCGTTTGTATGAGCTATCACCCAAGGTATGATAGTTTCTTTTCAAGTTATCTCGCAAATGGGATAAATAATTTTCGATTCCTCCAAGTCCGGTTTCGTTTATTTGAGTTATAATCCAAGTTATCATAGTCTCTTTTCAAGTTTTATCACCCGAATGGGATAAATACTTTTAAATTCCGCCATGTCCAGTTTTGTTTGTTTGAGTTATCATCCAAGTTATGATAGTCTCTTTTCAAGTTTTATCTCCCAAGTGGGAAAAATACTTTTCTATTTCGCCAAGTACGGTATCGTTTGTTTGAGTTATCATCCAAGTTATGGTAGTCTCATTTTCAAGTTTTATCTCCCAAGTGGGATATTTACTTTTTGATTTTTCCAATTTCGGTTTCGTTTGTTTGAGTTATCATCCATATTATGATAACCTCTTTCCATGTTTTATCTCCCAAGTGGGATAAATACCTTTCGATTCCGCCAAGTCCGGTTTTGTTTTTTTGGGTTATCATCCAAGTTATGATAGTCTCTTTTCAAGTTTTATCTCCCAAGTGGGATAAATACTTTTTGATTCCGTCATGTCCGGTTTCGTTTGTATGAGCTATCACCCAAGGTATGATAGTTTCTTTTCAAGTTATCTCGCAAATGGGATAAATAATTTTCGATTCCTCCAAGTCCGGTTTCGTTTATTTGAGTTATCATCCAAGTTATGATAGTCTCTTTTCAAGTTTTATCACCCGAATGGGATAAATACTTTTCGATTCCGCCAAGTCCGGTTTCATTTGTTTGAGTTATCATCCAAGTTATGGTAGTCAATTTTCATGTTTTATCTCCGTAGAAGGATAAATATTTTTCGATTCCGCCAAGTCCGGTTTCATTTGTTTGAGTTATCATCCAAGTTATGATAGTCTCTTTTCAAGTTTTATCTCCCAAGTGGGATAAATACTTTTCGATTCCGCCAAGTATGGTTTCGTTTGTTTGAGTTATCATCCAAGTTATGATAGTTTATTTTCAAGTTATCTTCCAAGTGGGATAAATACTTTTCGATTCCGCAAAGTCCGGTTTTGTTTGTTTGAGTTATCATTCATGATATGGTAGTCTATTTTTCAAGTTTTATCTCCCAAATGGGATAAATACTTTTCGATTCTACCAAGTCTGGTTTCGTTTGTTTGAGTTATCATCCAAGTTATGATAGTCTCTTTTCATGTTTTATCTCCCAAGTGGGATAAATACTTTTCGATTCCGCCATGTCCAGTTTCGTTTGTTTGAGTTATCATCCAAGTTATGATAGTCTCTTTTCAAGTTTTATCTCCCAAGTGGGAAAAATACTTTTCTATTTCGCCAAGTACGGTATCGTTTGTTTGAGTTATCATCCAAGTTATGGTAGTCTCATTTTCAAGTCTTATCTCCCAAGTGGGATATTTACTTTTTGATTTTTCCAATTTCGGTTTCGTTTGTTTGAGTTATCATCCATATTATGATAACCTCTTTCCATGTTTTATCTCCCAAGTGGGATAAATACCTTTCGATTCCGCCAAGTCCGGTTTTGTTTTTTTGGGTTATCATCCAAGTTATGATAGTCTCTTTTCAAGTTTTATCTCCCAAGTGGGATAAATACTTTTTGATTCCGTCATGTCCGGTTTCGTTTGTATGAGCTATCACCCAAGGTATGATAGTTTCTTTTCAAGTTATCTCGCAAATGGGATAAATAATTTTCGATTCCTCCAAGTCCGGTTTCATTTATTTGAGTTATCATCCAAGTTATGATATTCTCTTTTCAATTTTTATCACCCGAATGGGATAAATACTTTTCGATTCCGCCAAGTCCGGTTTCGTTTGTTTGAGTTATCATCCAAGTTATGGTAGTCAATTTTCATGTTTTATCTCCGTAGAGGGATAAATATTTTTCGATTCCGCCAAGTCCGGTTTCATTTGTTTGAGTTATCATCCAAGTTATGATAGTCTCTTTTCAAGTTTTATCTCCCAAGTGGGATAAATACTTTTCCATTCCGCCAAGTATGGTTTCGTTTGTTTGAGTTATCATCCAAGTTATGATAGTTTATTTTCAAGTTATCTTCCAAGTGGGATAAATACTTTTCGATTCCGCAAAGTCCGGTTTTGTTTGTTTGAGTTATCATTCATGATATGGTAGTCTATTTTTCAAGTTTTATCTCCCAAATGGGATAAATACTTTTCGATTCTACCAAGTCTGGTTTCGTTTGTTTGAGTTATCATCCAAGTTATGATAGTCTCTTTTCATGTTTTATCTCCCAAGTGGGATAAATACTTTTCGATTCTGCCATGTCCAGTTTCGTTTGTTTGAGTTATCATCCAAGTTATGATAGTATCTTTTCAAGTTTTATCTCCCAAGTGGGAAAAATACTTTTCTATTTCGCCAAGTACGGTATCGTTTGTTTGAGTTATCATCCAAGTTATGGTACTCTCATTTTCAAGTCTTATCTCCCAAGTGGGATATTTACTTTTTGATTTTTCCAATTTCGGTTTCGTTTGTTTGAGTTATCATCCATATTATGATAACCTCTTTCCATGTTTTATCTCCCAAGTGGGATAAATACCTTTCGATTCCGCCAAGTCCGGTTTTGTTTTTTTGGGTTATCATCCAAGTTATGATAGTCTCTTTTCAAGTTTTATCTCCCAAGTGGGATAAATACTTTTTGATTCCGTCATGTCCGGTTTCGTTTGTATGAGCTATCACCCAAGGTATGATAGTTTCTTTTCAAGTTATCTCGCAAATACGATAAATAATTTTCGATTCCTCCAAGTCCGGTTTCGTTTATTTTAGTTATCATCCAAGTTACGATATTCTCTTTTCAATTTTTATCACCCGAATGGGATAAATACTTTTCGATTCCGCCAAGTCCGGTTTCGTTTGTTTGAGTTATCATCCAAGTTATGGTAGTCAATTTTCATGTTTTATCTCCGTAGAGGGATAAATATTTTTCGATTCCGCCAAGTCCGGTTTCATTTGTTTGAGTTATCATCCAAGTTATGATAGTCTCTTTTCAAGTTTTATCTCCCAAGTGGGATAAATACTTTTCGATTCTGCCAAGTATGGTTTCGTTTGTTTGAGTTATCATCCAAGTTATGATAGTTTATTTTCAAGTTATCTTCCAAGTGGGATAAATACTTTTCGATTCCACAAAGTCCAGTTTTGTTTGTTTGAGTTATCATTCATGATATGGTAGTCTATTTTTCAAGTTTTATCTCCCAAATGGGATAAATACTTTTCGATTCTACCAAGTCTGGTTTCGTTTGTTTAAATTATCATCCAAGTTATGATAGTCTGTTTTCATGTTTTATCTCCCAAGTGGGATAAATACTTTTCGATTCTGCCATGTCCAGTTTCGTTTGTTTGAGTTATCATCCAAGTTATGATAGTCTCTTTTCAAGTTTTATCTCCCAAGTGGGAAAAATACTTTTCTATTTCGCCAAGTACGGTATCGTTTGTTTGAGTTATCATCCAAGTTATGGTAGTCTTATTTTCAAGTTTTATCTCCCAAGTGGGATATTTACTTTTTGATTTTTCCAATTTCGGTTTCGTTTGTTTGAGTTATCATCCATATTATGATAACCTCTTTCCATGTTTTATCTCCCAAGTGGGATAAATACCTTTCGATTCCGCCATGTCCGGTTTTGTTTTTTTGGGTTATAATCCAAGTTATGATAGTCTCTTTTCAAGTTTTATCTCCCAAGTGGGATAAATACTTTTTGATTCCGTCATGTCCGGTTTCGTTTGTATGAGCTAATACCCAAGGTATGATAGTTTCTTTTCAAGTTATCTCGCAAATTGGATAAATAATTTTCGATTCCTCCAAGTCCGGTTTCGTTTATTTGAGTTAAAATCCAAGTTATGATATTCTCTTTTCAAGTTTTATCACCGAATGGGATAAATACTTTTCGATTCCGCCAAGTCCGGTTTCGTTTGTTTGAGTTATCATCCAAGTTATGGTAGTCAATTTTCATGTTTTATCTCCGTAGAGGGATAAATATTTTTCGATTCCGCCAAGTCCGGTTTCATTTGTTTGAGTTATCATCCAAGTTATGATAGTCTCTTTTCAAGTTTTATCTCCCAAGTGGGATAAATACTTTTCGATTCCGCCAAGTATGGTTTCGTTTGTTTGAGTTATCATCCAACTTATGATAGTTTATTTTCAAGTTATCTTCCAAGTGGGATAAATACTTTTAGATTCCGCAAAGTCCGGTTTTGTTTGTTTGAGTTATCATTCATGATATGGTAGTCTCTTTTTCAAGTTTTATCTCCCAAATGGGATAAATACTTTTCTATTCTACCAAGTCTGGTTTCGTTTGTTTGAGTTATCATCCAAGTTATGATAGTCTCTTTTCATGTTTTATCTCCCAAGTGGGATAAATACTTTTTGATTCCTCCATGTCCAGTTTCGTTTGTTTGAGTTATCATCCAAGTTATGATAGTCTCTTTTCAAGTTTTATCTCCCAAGTGGGAAAAATACTTTTCTATTTCGCCAAGTACGGTATCGTTTGTTTGAGTTATCATCCAAGTTATGGTAGTCTCATTTTCAAGTTTTATCTCCCAAGTGGGATATTTACTTTTTGATTTTTCCAATTTCGGTTTCGTTTGTTTGAGTTATCATCCATATTATGATAACCTCTTTCCATGTTTTATCTCCCAAGTGGGATAAATACCTTTCGATTCCGCCAAGTCCGGTTTTGTTTTTTTGGGTTATCATCCAAGTTATGATAGTCTCTTTTCAAGTTTTATCTCCCAAGTGGGATAAATACTTTTTGATTCCGTCATGTCCGGTTTCGTTTGTATGAGCTAATACCCAAGGTATGATAGTTTCTTTTCAAGTTATCTCGCAAATTGGATAAATAATTTTCGATTCCTCCAAGTCCGGTTTCGTTTATTTGAGTTAAAATCCAAGTTATGATATTCTCTTTTCAAGTTTTATCACCGAATGGGATAAATACTTTTCGATTCCGCCAAGTCCGGTTTCGTTTGTTTGAGTTATCATCCAAGTTATGGTAGTCAATTTTCATGTTTTATCTCCGTAGAGGGATAAATATTTTTCGATTCCGCCAAGTCCGGTTTCATTTGTTTGAGTTATCATCCAAGTTATGATAGTCTCTTTTCAAGTTTTATCTCCCAAGTGGGATAAATACTTTTCGATTCCGCCAAGTATGGTTTCGTTTGTTTGAGTTATCATCCAACTTATGATAGTTTATTTTCAAGTTATCTTCCAAGTGGGATAAATACTTTTAGATTCCGCAAAGTCCGGTTTTGTTTGTTTGAGTTATCCTTCATGATATGGTAGTCTCTTTTTCAAGTTTTATCTCCCAAATGGGATAAATACTTTTCTATTCTACCAAGTCTGGTTTCGTTTGTTTGAGTTATCATCCAAGTTATGATAGTCTCTTTTCATGTTTTATCTCCCAAGTGGGATAAATACTTTTTGATTCCTCCATGTCCAGTTTCGTTTGTTTGAGTTATCATCCAAGTTATGATAGTCTCTTTTCAAGTTTTATCTCCCAAGTGGGAAAAATACTTTTCTATTTCGCCAAGTACGGTATCGTTTGTTTGAGTTATCATCCAAGTTATGGTAGTCTCATTTTCAAGTTTTATCTCCCAAGTGGGATATTTACTCTTTGATTTTTCCAATTTCGGTTTCGTTTGTTTGAGTTATCATCCATATTATGATAACCTCTTTCCATGTTTTATCTCCCAAGTGGGATAAATACCTTTCGATTCCGCCAAGTCCGGTTTTGTTTTTTTGGGTTATCATCCAAGTTATGATAGTCTCTTTTCAAGTTTTATCTCCCAAGTGGGATAAATACTTTTTGATTCCGTCATGTCCGGTTTCGTTTGTATGAGCTATCACCCAAGGTATGATAGTTTCTTTTCAAGTTATCTCGCAAATGGGATAAATAATTTTCGATTCCTCCAAGTCCGGTTTCGTTTATTTGAGTTATCATCCAAGTTATGATAGTCTCTTTTCAAGTTTTATCACCCGAATGGGATAAATAGTTTTCGATTCCGCCAAGTCCGGTTTCGTTTGTTTGAGTTATCATCCAAGTTATGGTAGTCAATTTTCATGTTTTATCTCCGTAGAGGGATAAATATTTTTCGATTCCGCCAAGTCCGGTTTCATTTGTTTGAGTTATCATCCAAGTTATGAAAGTCTCTTTTCAAGTTTTATCTCCCAAGTGGGATAAATACTTTTCGATTCCGCCAAGTATGGTTTCGTTTGTTTGAGTTATCATCCTAGTTATGATAGTTTATTTTCAAGTTATCTTCCAAGCGGGATAAATACTTTTCGATTTCGCAAAGTCCGGTTTTGTTTGTTTAAGTTATCATTCATGATATGGTAGTCTATTTTTCAAGTTTTATCTCCCAAATGGGATAAATACTTTTCGATTCTACCAAGTCTGGTTTCGTTTGTTTGAGTTATCATCCAAGTTATGATAGTCTCTTTTCATGTTTTATCTCCCAAGTGGGATAAATACTTTTCGATTCCGCCATGTCCAGTTTCGTTTTTTTGAGTTATCATCCAAGTTATGATAGTCTCTTTTCAAGTTTTATCTCCCAAGTTGGAAAAATACTTTTCTATTTCGCCAAGTACGGTATCGTTTGTTTGAGTTATCATCCAAGTTATGGTAGTCTCATTTTCAAGTTCTATCTCCCAAGTGGGATATTTACATTTTGATTTTTCCAATTTCGGTTTCGTTTGTTTGAGTTATCATCCATATTATGATAACCTCTTTCCATGTTTTATCTCCCAAGTGGGATAAATACCTTTCGATTCCTCCAAGTCCGGTTTTGTTTTTTTGGGTTATCATCCAAGTTATGATAGTCTCTTTTCAAGTTTTATCTCCCACGTGGGATAAATACTTTTTGATTCCGTCATGTCCGGTTTCGTTTGTATGAGCTATCACCCAAGGTATGATAGTTTCTTTTCAAGTTATCTCGCAAATGGGATAAATAATTTTCGATTCCTCCAAGTCCGGTTTCGTTTATTTGAGTTATCATCCAAGTTATGATAGTCTCTTTTCAAGTTTTATCACACGATTGGGATAAATACTTTTCGATTCCGCCAAGTCCGGTTTCGTTTGTTTGAGTTATCATCCAAGTTATGGTAGTCAATTTTCATGTTTTATCTCCGTAGAGGGATAAATATTTTTCGATTCCGCCAAGTCCGGTTTCATTTGTTTGAGTTATCATCCAAGTTATGATAGTCTCTTTTCAAGTTTTATCTCCCAAGTGGGATAAATACTTTTCGATTCCGCCAAGTATGGTTTCGTTTGTTTGAGTTATCATCCAAGTTATGATAGTTTATTTTCAAGTTATCTTCCAAGTGGGATAAATACTTTTCGATTCCGCAAAGTCCGGTTTTGTCTGTTTGAGTTATAATTCATGATATGGTAGTCTCTTTTTCAAGTTTTATCTCCCAAATGGGATAAATATTTTTCGATTCTACCAAGTCTGGTTTCGTTTGTTTGAGTTATCATCCAAGTTATGATAGTCTCTTTTCATGTTTTATCTCCCAAGTGGGATAAATACTTTTCGATTCCGCCATGTCCAGTTTCGTTTGTTTGAGTTATCATCCAAGTTATGATAGTCTCTTTTCATGTTTTATCTCCCAAGTCGGAAAAATACTTTGCTATTTCGCCTAGTACGGTTTCGTTTGTTTGAGTTATCATCCAAGTTATGGTAGTCTCATTTTCAAGTTTTAACTCCCAAGTGGGATATTTACTTTTTGATTTTTTCAATTTCGGTTTCGTTTGTTTGAGTTATCATCCATATTATGATAACCTCTTTCCATGTTTTATCTCCCAAGTGGGATAAATACCTTTCGATTCCGCCAAGTCCGGATTTGTTTTTTTGGGTTATCATCCAAGTTATGATAGTCTATTTTCAAGTTTTATCTCCCAAGTGGGATAAATACTTTTTGATTCCGCCATGTCCGGTTTCGTTTGTATGAGTTATCACCCAAGGTATGATAAATTCTTTTCAAGTTATCTCACAAATGGGATAAATAATTTTCGATTCCTCCAAGTCCGGTTTCGTTTATTTGAGTTATCATCCAAGTTATGATAGTCCCTTTTCAAGTATTATCTCCCGAATGGGATAAATACATTTCGATTCCGCCATGTCCGGTTTCGTTTGTTTGAGTTATCATCCAAGTTATGGTAGTCTCTTTTTCAAGTTTTATCTCCCAAGTGGGATAAATACTTTTCGATTCCGCCAAGTCCGGTTTCGTTTGTTTGAGTTATCATCCAAGTTATGATAGTCAATTTTCATGTTTTATCTCCTTAGAGGGATAAATATTTTTCGATTCCGCCAAGTCCGGTTTCATTTGTTTGAGTTAACATCCAAGTTATGAAAGTCTTTTTTCAAGATATATCTCCCAAGTGGGATAAATACTTTTCGATTCCGCCAAGTCATGTTTCGTTTGTTTGAGTTATCATCCAAGTTAAGATAGTCTCTTTTCATGTTTTATCTCCCAAGTGGGATAAATACTTTTCGATTCCGCCAAGTCCGATTTCGTTTGTTTGAGTTATCATTCAAGTTATGGTAGTCTCTTTTTCAAGTTTTATCACGCAAGTGGGATAATTACTTTTTGATTTCGCCAATTTTTGTTTTTTTTTGTTTGAGTTATCATTCATGTTATGTTACCCTCTTTCTATATTTTATCTCCCAAGTGGGATAAATACTTTTCGATTCCGCCAAGTCCGGTTTCGTCTTTTTGGGTTATCATCCAAGTTATGATAGTCTCTTTTCAAGTTTTATCTCCCAAGTTGGATAAATAGTTTTCGATTTCGTCAAATTTGGTTTCAGTTGTTAGAGTTATCATCCAAGTTATGATAGTCTCTTTTCAAGTTTTATCTCCCAAGTGGGATAAATACTTGTCGCTCCCGATAAATGAAACAGGGTCAAATAAGGGTACAGACGCGAACGGTCGGCGAGAGGGACAATGAGAACACACAGCCGTGAACTCACTGGAGATGAATAGAGTCGCCAGCTAGGCATTTTTATCCCGGAGGAAAGGTAATGCTGCATAGACCTAGAAAAAGATGGATAAGACGGTTTGCGAACCAGAGAGACTGAGAAAGGGGGTTGGTTACAACCTGGGAAGGTATTAGCACCCAGATTGTCCGTCGTACTCGACGGGATCCACGCTTAAGAGATTTGTGTTTTAAAGGGGTAGTGTCAGTGCAATCTGTGTATAAAAGAGCTGGAAAAGAATGTACAGGTGTCAGTGTAAAGAAGAGTGAAGTGTATAAATGAAGTGTCAGTGCAGGAATGTGAATATGCTCATGATCATGAGGCTAAGAGAATAAAGCTAGAAAGAGGGGGAATGTACAGAGACTTTTGTTCGATAACTGTTAAGTTATGCCTACGTATCCTCTCGTGCAATGAGGAAGTCAGAACACCGTAGTTCGACCCAAAGAGACTGATAGATGAATTGACTTGTGAACTGCTTGCTGTCTATGCTCAAGTGTATGATCTGTCTGGCATAGATGCAAACTGTCTTGCATTAGACGGAAGAAGCGAGTTCTCGTTTGTGAGTGAAGATGATGAGAAAAGAATCCCGGAGGAGACGATTATTGTTTGTTTTTGAGTTTTCAGTCTTTTATTGCTTTTGAAAGTTTGTCATAAGTTAATGAGCTTAAGCCTAAACCAATGGGTTAGTAAACTCATCACATCTTCCCTCTGATTAGGGGTAATGAGATTACCTTAAGTGTGAAGTCAGATTCTCACACTTAATCACCTTTGGTGTAGGATTAAGATCATTAACCTACTTGTGATTATTTAGATGTTTTTGGTGCTTTTGTTTAGTGTTGAGTAATGAGGTTAAGCCATAATCAGGGATTAAACAGACTCATTACACCATCCTAAAAGAAGGATGATAGATGAGAATGTTTAAGCTGAGGAAAGCTCCTCAACTTAATCCATGATTAGGGATTAAACCCATGACAAAACAAGCCTTTGATTAAGTGGATTTTATTTAATGATATGGTGATGAAGTGATTTTTATGGTTTGTAAGACAACTTGAGGGGGACTTGTCCATTAACACTAGGGTTAGTCCTTCTTAACCACTTAAGGAAGAATTAGAACCCTAATGCAAGGCCCAAGTTACAAGTGTGAGGTCTTAGTGATTATTAGATGGATTGATTAAGAGATTTAAACACCTTAAGGGTTCAAGACTTAGGATTAAAGTTATACACTCCATCCTAAGAGAAGGATGCAGGCATAAGCTTAATCACAAAGTCTTAAAGCCTTTAGGGTTTAGTCCCTGATTATGAGATGAGAAGAGAGGACTCAAAGAAGACACAAAGGTAAAACTATGAGGGGAGACTAATCAAAACCCTAATTCATTGTCATGCTTGGATGATCCTAAGGTTTGTGAGGTTTTCAAGAACAATCTTCAGAGGAGCCACCAGGAAGCAGATGAATAAGATCAAGAGAAGCAAAGTGACTTGCTTCATTCAAGAAGTCAAGTCACTTGAAGAAATAAAGTAAGAAGAACATGAATGAGCAAGCTCAAACTCAAACACAAACAAAAATGCAGCAATGGATGCAAGAGAGATGAGAAGAAAGGTTATGAGAAGTGAAGGCAAATCCACTTCTCAAGTTACTTACCACCTGAAATGTTAGAAAGAAATGCAATGCAATGCAAGATGAGATGAAATGGTATGATGCTAAGCAAAACCAGAAGCATGTTGATGATGATTATGATGTTATGAGGTGCTGCAAACATGAGGCAAGACATGGGGATGTTCATACAAGATCATGGATGCAAATGATGCAAGTTAAGGAGCATGAACAAGCATGGAAAGTTATGAAGCATACAAGACAAATGACATGGCAAATATGTAATGCAATGATCAAACATGCTTTCTATATGTCTTAAGATGTCAAATGAATCACAAGAATGCACAAAATGCAATGACAAGTCAATGTTATGCAAGGAAATGCAAGAAGGGTGCAAGAGAAAGCCCAAATTAGGGTTCATGGATCAAACATCAAACAAAAACCCAAAACAGAAACAAATCCTAAGATAAAAAATGGAAAATGGTACCCAAAGAAACCCTAAACCTATAATGAACCACTGCCCAAAGGGGAGCTCTCAACTCTTAACCAATCTCAAGATATGATTTTTACAAGTTATTAGGGTTTTTTAGGGTTCTTAACAAAAGAAATGCCAATCAATTTGGAAATGCAAGAACAATTCATGGCCATTTTACCCTAGAAACTACATGCCAAATAGAATGCAACACAAAAAGAATCAATGTCCAAACCTTCTCCAATAGACAGAAATGAATTTTTGAACCCATGATCAAAATAATGCATAAAAAAATGATTTAATTCAATGAAAAATTCTTAAAATGCATCAAGATCAAAAAAGAAATTTGGTTTGAAGGTTGGACAATGTTTCTAAATGTCTTAGAACATTTCATGAATTTTTTGGTGATTTTTAAATACCTAAAAGTATTTTTAATTAATTAATTTCCATTAATCAATTAAAAATAATCTTTTAAATATTTAAAAATACTTTTTTAATGATAAAAATAAAATAAAAATATTTTTGGGTCTTAAAAATTAATAAAACTCTTAGGAAAAAGTTTCATAATTTTTAAGAATTTTTTACTATTTTTAAATAAATGTGCAAGTTAATTGAGATAAAAATGAATAAAAATTAAATAAAATAAGAAGTAAGCTAAATGAGAGGCTGAGATGCAATCTGGGGAGGAGATGGTTGACTTGGCGCGTGATCCAATGGTCACAATTCAAACCTGATTAATTAAATTATTAACCCTAATTAAATTAAGTTAAGTGGAAATTAAGGTTAATGATGCAATCTGAACCCTTGGTCCACACGCGGGAAAGGTGATCCAATGGCCCAAATTTGAAGTTTACTAATTACTGGATTAAACCCTAATTAGGGCAAGTTAACCTCAGACGGCCGGAACAGTGGTTCCGGTCGTCTTCTCCGGCGGGTTAAAACCCTAGAAAACGCCACAGGCCACTACTCATCAAATTAACTGCCCAGAAACATTCCTCTCCCCAAACTAAACCTAAATCCAAGATCAAAAAACATTTATCTAGCATGCACAAAGAGAATCGAAACCAAATGCATTCACGGGCAAAATTTCAGAGAGGCACAAAATGCTCATTTTCACACCATTTTTGATTCTAAACATATCACCATGATCCTTGAAGCATGCATTTTCATTTTATAACAAAAAAACAGAGCTCTGAAAAGCTTGAGGTTTGAAGCTACCTGAGGTGAAGCACTGTGAATATGAGCTCTCCTGGCCTTGCTTTGATGCAGAACAACTTCCCTGAGCCCCTTGAAGCCAATGGAAAGCCTGGAATGAGCTTAGGCAAGCTGCTTTGAGAGATTCACTTCTGGTGTAGCAGGAAATGCACTTTGTGTACAGGCTGTTTCAGCTCAAAGTAAAGGGTGGTTTTGACTCCTTGTGGTATGCTTGACTTGTTGGTGAAGAAAGATGAGGTGTTTGATGGCTGAATGGTGAGATTCGAAGAGAACTGGTTCTGAGGGTGGGGAATGGTGAAGCTCAGGTCAGGCTTGTTTCAGGCTTGAGCTTTGGTGGTTTGAGGCCTATGGAGTATGGTGAGTTGAAGGGTGAAGTTAGCTTGAGTGTTTGATGGCTGTGTAAGCAGATTCGATAGAAAATGCAATGTGGTGTGTTTTTGTGAATGTGTGTGTATGAGATGTTTCAGCCTTGCCTTCTCATATCTTTGGCTTGCCAAGGGATGTTGTATTATAATCCTATAGGTCAGATGATGTGACCTGGCCTATAGTGATTGGTAAGTTTACTTTTGCTCAAAATCCACTTTATGTGTAAGAGAGGTATGGTGAAGTGCTAGCTTGGTACAAAGCATGGGCTGGCGCAGCAAGGGTGAGGGAGAGGTCTAGCAAAGCTCAGCATCCAAGGCTGCAAGGTGTAAGAAGAATGATCATGAGTTTTTGCAAGTTGTGGCCTTTGGTTCACATGTGACTTCTTTTGCCTAACCAAACATAAACCATAGGCATTCTTGGTCCAAATCTGATTTTTAGGACTTAGGGAATGTTTATGTGCTGGTTTGAAATGAATTAGAGGCTGCAATATGCATTGGTCCAAGATTTTGCAAAATTCTCACTTAGGGCATGCCTTGAAAATCAATGATTTTAGCCAACTTTGCATTGCCATAACTTTTGATCCAAGAAGAGTTTGATCATGTTCTTGTACTTTTTGAAAAGGGAAAGATGAGATCTACAACTTTCATGACCAAAGTTTTTCCATTTGAAGCCTTTTTGGATCAAGAATCAAGGCTTGAAAAATGACCTAAAATGATGCATTCTTGAAAAGTCAACTATGCCCAAAAAGTCAACATTTGCAAAAACCCTAAATTCTTGATTTCTATGAACTTAAACCTTCTTCCATGATCAAATAAAGATCATATACACTCAAAATGATGAAGATCACCCATTGGTTGGGTCATTGGGGGCCTCAGATGCCCTGATTTTGCACTGACTTGTCTGAAAAGTCATCCTTTGATCAGATGACTTCCCCATGGAATTTCTTCATGAAAATTGATATGCATACTCCCCATACCATATAGAGATCAATGGAAACAAGAATGACCAAAAAATTTGGTGTTATGGCCTCTGAAACCAAAACCCTAATTTTAGGTCAACTGTGCAGTTCATCCTGGCTCTACATCCACTCAAACCCTAGTTCTTGTGATTCCTTTGCAATTTTGATTTTGAGGAGATGGAATATGATTTAAGAACACACATGGACCCCTTTGAAGTGATTGGTGGCCTTTGGGGTGGCTCAGGATGCCCTGAGGTTGCTCAGATCACAAACCCTAGGTGCAGATGCCTTAGAAACTATGCAGTGAATCAAAAATGAGATGTGAGATGATATGATTGTGCTTATGCATATGAGGATGATCACAAGCCATGGTGTGAATGGGTGAGGGCAAATTTGGGGTGTTTACAGCTGCCCCTATTCAAACATGAGTTAACTGTGCAGGATGTGAGCTATGGCTTAACAGGCAAACAGGATAACTTGTGGTTGAATACCAAAGACAGTCCAAAATTTGCACTCACAGAATGAAGAAGAAAAGGGATATAGATTTCAAAAGGAAAATAAAGTATATTGTAAAGGTGCGGAAAACAAAGCGATGACGGGGACGGCCGACATGCTGGGGATAGAAGGTAAAGCCAAGACGGGGACGGCCGACTAGCTGGGGAAATAAAATCATGATGGGGACGGCCATCAAGATAAAGCTGTAAAATTCTCTGGAAATTAATGAAACATGACGGGGACGGCCATCAAGTTCATAAAGGTAAAGTAACCAACGATGGGGACGGCCATCGGGCTAAAAGGAAAAGGGACCACGACGGGGACGGCCATCGGGTTAAAGAATAAATGAAATAAACAGATGATGGGGTACGGCCATCAAAGGTGAAGGACGATCACCTAGCAGGGGACGGCTGCTCTGTTGGGGATAAAAGGAATATGATGGGGACGGCCATCAAAGGTGGAGGACGACCACCTGGCAGGGGACGGCTGCCGAAAATATCAACGATGGGGACGGCCATCGGATAGAAAAGGTCAACGATGGGGACGGCCATCGGACGAGCATGATGGAGGACGACCATCAAGAAGTGGAGGACGACCACTCAGCAGGGTACGGCTGCTCTCGAGGTTTCTCATGACATAGGACGAATGCCAGATAACCAAAATCAACAATGGGGACGGCCATTGGATAAAATGATGAAGGACGATCATCAAAAGGTGGAGGACGACCACCTAGCAGGGGACGACTGCTAAAAACAACGATGGGGACGACCATCGGATGAGCATGATGGAGGACGACCATCAAGAAGTGGAGGACGACCACTCAGCAGGGTACGGCTGCTCTCAGGGTTATCATGACACAGGACGAGTGTCAGATAAAAGAAAATGCTTTGTTGGTGATCTACTGGGGATATAGTGAACACGGACGAGCGTTCACAACCAAGAAAAGAAAGTATAAGCGTTTGGTATTGTATAGATTAAAGATGCGGACGAGCATCCTTAAGGCTATGATACGGACGGGTATCATGTAGAAACAAACTGACACATGTTCAGAGATGATGATACGGACGAGTATCAACGAGTTAACAAGGAACACGGACGAGTGTTGTATCTGAAGGGACTCTTCTGGGGAATAGTAGACACAGACGAGTATCTATGTTCAAGAAGACACAAGTGTTTGACACAGTGTATGGATTAAATATGCGGACGAGCATCCTTAAGACTTATGATACGGACGAGCATCATGTAGAAACAAACATTAGACGCAATGTTCTGAGATGATGATACGGACGAGTACCAACTGGTTAACAAAGAACAAGGACTATTGTTGAATCTGTGGGGTTATGAGTGGTGTATACAAGATACGGATGAGTATCTGTATAAGTGTACCAATGAGTAGTGAGTATATATATATAAGTGTTTATCTGCTGGGGAGAGTGACACAGACGAGTGTCAAAAGAGAAAAGTAGCATTATCAAGTATATGGGTGGTAAAGGTGTAAGCGACTGCGCTGGGGATATGACACGGACGGGTGTCGAGAAAGTGTATATATAAGTATATGTGAGTGCCAAGAGGATGTCTTTGGCTTTCTGCTGGTGATTTGACACGGACGGGTGTCAGGAAGTATCTGTAGTACGGGTGATTTTGTTTGTAAAGTGTATTCAGGCAACCTGTTTGGGGAAGTGATGACACGGACGGGTGTCTGAAATATATACTGGTGTTTGGTGATTGGAGAGGCAACTGCTTTTGCTGGGACTCTGGTGGGGATTTTTGTATAATGATGATGAACGGTTTGTTATTCACAAGTGTTACTTCAGAACATGGCTTATGATTATGCTATGCGTTTGATTTTTGCCGTAATGCTCCGTATTAGACGGAATGCTATGCTCTGAGGGGATATTATGATGCAAATGCCATGATTATGCAAAGATACCACACTGGGATTCGGATCCCGTCACTGCGAAGATCTCTGGTCGATCTGTTTGAAATGGACATCCCAGCTGGGGATGAGATCATTGGTAGACCTGGAGAGATGTATCTGCTTGGGGATACAGGTCACTGATTGACACGTCCTTGTAATGAGGGACCCAGCTGGGGGTTGTATAAGCTTTCTTCACTCTGTTGTGATTCTTTCGTGCGTTGCCCTTCTGAATAGAGGCTGAGGATTCTGTGGGGAGATGGTTCCCTGACTCCTGTACTCAACTGGGGATGAAAGGGCAACTCGGCTGGGGAATTGTGAGAGGCAACTTAGCTGGGGATAGCAACAAGAGGCAACTCAGCTGGGGATAGAGCATTTCGGATGCCGAGATTGAGTGTATGTTGATTTGGCAACTTTGCTGGGGAAGTGGGCACTCTCCAGTGCCACGTGGAAGATAGACCGAGTTGATGATGATTCGCCTGCTTGCTGAAACGTAACTTGTAGGCCCCAGGTTGCGTCCTGGATACCTGCAATCCTGCAAAGATAAGGAAACGCACAAAAGGTCCCGAGGTATCCTTCACTGAATTCCGTCAAAGGAGTTAAGCATTCTCACGAGTAAGTATATTCCCTGCAAGCATGTGTTTTATTATTATTACTTTTGGGAGAAAAACATCTGTACTTATGCAATTGATTTTTTTGAGACATCAGACATTCTTTGCAAATAAAATGTACAAAACGAAACATGACTGAAAAATCTGATTTTATTAATTCATGTGCCCTGAATTGGCAAGATACAGTCAAGGAAACATATCTCCTGAAATGAAGAGATTGTTACAAATTGAGAAACAAAATGCTGGCGATGTTGACGAGGCTTTCAAGGAGCTTCCTCTTCTGCTATGACTCGTATGACAATGACGTTCTTCTCGTCTTGCTTTCTGGAGAGAGTTGATTCTGATTGAAGCTTGATCCTTTGTAGCTTACCAAGTTGTAGATAATGCAGACGAATTCAGAATGCAGTTGTTCGCTTATTCCCTTATTTTGCATGGATCGCCCTTTCGGGTTTTCAATCCATCGGGATACCCATTTTTGCCTGAGCTGTCCAATGTGGCTTTTCAACTCAGCGGGTGTACATTTTTTGTTTATTTCCCTTATTTTTGCCCGAGTCTTTTATTCTGTTTTTGACTCGCCGGGATGCCCTATTTTTGCCTGGACTTACATTCTGTTTTTATGTCCAGTGGGTCATTTTATGCGAAGTATTTTTTAACTGCATCTGAATTCACAGGGGACGGGAAATCTTCACCATCCATGGTGCTGAGCATCAGCGCTCCACCAGAGAAAACCTTCTTTACAACGAATGGTCCTTCATAATTTGGAGTCCATTTGCCCCTGTGGTCTGTATGAGGAGGGAGGATTCTTTTCAACACAAGATCCCCTACTTGGTACTCTCGATGCCTGACTTTCTGATCAAAGGCTTTCTTCATTCTCTTCTGATATAACTGCCCATGACAAATTGCAGCCAATCTTTTCTCTTCAATCAGACTCAGTTGTTCGAATCGGGACCGAACCCATTCTGCTTCACTCAGTTTAACATCCATTAATACTCGCAAGGAGGGCAATTCAACTTCAACTGGTAGGACTGCTTCCATACCATACACAAGCTGGTACGGTGTTGCCCCAGTGGATGTTCTGATTGACGTGCGGTACCCATGCAAGGCAAACGGTAGCATTTCATGCCAGTCTTTGTATGTGATTACCATCTTCTGCACAATCTTCTTAATATTCTTATTCGCTGCCTCAACAACGCCATTCATCTTTGGCCTGTAAGGAGAAGAATTGTGATGTTGGATCTTGAAGTCCCGGCACAGTTCTGCCATCATTTTGTTGTTTAAATTGGAACCATTATCAGTAATGATTCGCTCGGGCACTCCATACCGACAGATGATATCTCTCTTCAGAAATCGGGCTACCACTTGTCTTGTAACATTTGCATATGAGGCTGCTTCAACCCACTTGGTGAAATAATCAATGGCGACCAGGATGAATCTGTGACCATTCGAAGCAGTTGGCTCAATCTTGCCAATCATATCAATGCCCCACATGGCAAAGGGCCACGGTGAAGACATAATGTTCAAAGGGTTGGGAGGCACATGCACCTTATCTGCGTAGATCTGGCATTTGTGACATTTTCTGGCATAGGCACAACAGTCTGCATCCATTGTGATCCAATAATAACCTGATCTTAATAGCTTTTTAGCCATGGCATGCCCTCCGGCATGGGTACCAAAGGACCCTTCGTGCACTTCATGCATCAACAAATCTGCTTCCATCCTGTCAACACATCTGAGGAGTACCATATCAAAGTTCCTTTTGTATAAAGACCCATCAGTGTTCAGAAAGAAACTACCAGCAAGCCTTCTCAAAGTCTTCTTATCATTGGAAGATGCCCCAGGTGGGTATGTTTGATCCTCCAAGAAGCATTTAATGTCATGGAACCAAGGCTTATCTTCTTTTACAACAACCGCTGCAAATACATATGCTGGTCTATCAAGTCTAGACACTGAAATTTGGGGTACAAAGTTAGCAGCTTGAACTTTGATCATGGACGAAATGGTAGCAAGAGCATCTGCAAACTGATTCTCATCCCGAGGGATATACTCAAGTTTGACTGTTGTGAAGAAAGTCAGTAACCTCCTTGTATAATCCCTGTAAGGTATCAGATGATCCTGGTGTGTATACCATTTCCCATTGGTCTGATTGATTACCAAGGCTGAATCTCCGAATACGGTCAATGTCTTGATCCTGAGGTCGATGGCTTCCTCAAGACCCATAATGCAAGCTTCGTATTCAGCTTCGTTGTTAGTGCAGTTGAAAGTGAGTTTTGCCGAGAAAGGCATGTGAACTCCTTTGGGTGTAATAAGTACTGCACCAACACCACGGCCATTCATGTTAACAGCCCCATCAAACATCATAGTCCATTCTTCTTCCGGGTCAGGCCCTTCAGTGTGAATAGGCTCTTCATGATCTTTTGATTTAATGAACATGATGTCTTCATCAGGGAAGTCAAACCTCATAGGCTGGTAATCATCGATGGGTTGCTCAGCAAGATATTCAGACAATACACTGCCTTTGATGGCTTTCTGAGATGTGTATTGGATGTCATACTCCGTGAGAATCATTTGCCATCTTGCAACCCGTCCGGTAAGAGCTGGCTTCTCGAAAATGTACTTGACTGGGTCCATTTTTGAGATCAATACAGTGGTGTGGGTCAACATATACTGCCTCAGTCGGCGAGCAGCCCATGCTAAAGCACAACAAGTTTTCTCGAGCAGTGAATAACGTTGTTCACAGTCGGTAAACTTTTTGCTTAGGTAGTATATTGCATACTCTTTTCGACCAGACTCGTCATGCTGGCCCAACACACACCCCATTGACTCTTCTAATACTGTCAGGTACATTATCAGAGGTCTTCCTTCAACTGGCGGCATGAGGATCGGAGGTTCTTGCAGATATTCCTTGATCTTGTCAAAAGCCTTCTGGCAATCTTCGTTCCACCTGACCGTTTGTTCTTTTCTCAACAATTTGAACAAGGGTTCACAGGTTGCTGTAAGGTGAGATATGAACCGTGAGATGTAGTTCAATCGACCTAAGAACCCTCGAACTTCTTTCTCTGTTTTCGGTGCAGGCATCTCTTGGATGGCTTTGACTTTATCAGGGTCAACTTCAATCCCTTTCCTGCTTACAATAAATCCCAGTAGCTTACCAGATCGTACCCCGAATGTGCACTTGTTGGGGTTTAACTTCAATTGGTACTTCCTCAGACGCTTGAATAACTTCAGCAGATTCACCAGGTGATCTTCCTCTGTAAGGGACTTGGCAATCATGTCATCCACATAACACTCGATTTCCTTATGGATCATATCATGGAATAATGTCACCATAGCCCGTTGATACGTTGCACCGGCATTCTTGAGCCCAAATGGCATCACTTTGTAACAGAACGTGCCCCAGGGTGTGATGAATGTTGTCTTCTCCATGTCTTCAGGTGACATTTTAATCTGATTGTATCCTGAAAATCCGTCCATGAAGGAGAATACCGAGAACTGAGCCGTGTTATCAACCAATACGTCAATGTGAGGTAATGGGAAATCATCCTTCGGGCTAGCTCTGTTCAGATCCCGGTAGTCAACACACATTCTTACTTTGCCATCCTTCTTAGGCACAGGTACTATGTTAGCAACCCACGGCGGATAGCTAGTCACAGCAAGGAACCCGGCGTCCCATTGCTTTTGTACCTCTTCCTTGATTTTCATAGCCATGTCTGGGCGAGTTCGGCGCAACTTCTGTTTAACTGGCGGGTATTCTTCCCTCAGAGGCAGCTTGTGCACAACAATGTCGGTATCCAACCCTGGCATGTCTTGATACGACCAAGCAAACACATCAACATACTCTTGAAGCAGATCTATCAGTTGTCTCTTCACTGAGTCTTGCAGGCAGGCCCCGATTTTAACTTCTTTCACGTCTTCATCTGTACCAAGATTGATCACTTCAACATCCTCCTGGTGAGGAGTAATAACTTTTTCCTCCTGTCTCAACAACCTGGCTAGCTCTTCAGGAAGCTCATATTCTTCATCAACCCCTTCATCAGCTTGATTGATTGGATTGTCAAAGTCATACGATGTCATAGCCGTGCTGTTGTCGGTGCAGTCTGGAAGGCACTCTCTGCAAGGGTTAAGTTTGTTCATTTTAGTGATTGATTTTAATCTTGCTTTAGAAAAAGTGAAATGAAGTTATCATTTTGAAAACACCGCCATTTATTTTTTGTACAAAAAGAAAAATGGAAAAACAGTGAGCAGAAAAGAAAAAGACTTGTTTGCAAAAAGATGTCTGATATTTCATTAATTTAATCTTGTTTGCACAAAAGTACAGATGGCCCTGATTACAAAATGAGTCTTGTCATCTTGGGCAAGATGCAAGACTTTGATGCATGCTATAAAAAATACAGGAAATAATAATTACTCTGCATGAGTAACTCTTATAATTTCCTGGGAAGACCAGTTCGAGACACTGCTCCCCGGGATCTTTGGACGAATCCAATTCTCCAGATTGCGCTCCTCTTCCAGCTCGTCTTCCAGACAGTTGATAGCATCGGGGGTAAGCATCCCCCCACTGACAAAACCAGGCTCTGCAGCAGCCTTCGCTTGTTGTTGAGTTGGTCTGTAACCCAACCCAAATTTGTCCTTCTTCTCCTCCACAACTAAGACCTTGCCCCAGCCTAGGGCAGTTCCTTCCTCAACAACCTTCTGGGCTCGTTGGTATGATGACATTGGAGTACCAGATACAGCAGATGCCTCATTCACATTCAAAGCTTCAAACCCCTGGCTCATTGTTTCATGGATCTCTCCATCCATTTCAATGTACTTATAGGTTGCCAGGTGGCTGACAAAAATGTCCTCCTCTCCACAGATTGTGACAACTTGGCCTTCCCACTCAAATTTTAACTTTTGGTGAAGGGTAGACGTTATTGCGCCGGCGGCGTGAATCCAGGGTCTACCCAACAAACAGCTGTAGGCGGGCTGAATGTCCATCACATAAAAGATAGTTTTAAAGGTCTGTGGGCCAATTGTCACAGGCAGCTCAATCTCTCCCAGCACCGATCTCTTAGAACCATCAAAGGCTCTTACTACCAGGTTGCTGGGTCTCAATGCCAAACCATCATATTCCAACTTCACCAGAGCCTTCTTCGGTAAGACATTCAGGGAAGAACCTGTGTCCACCAGCACATGAGAAAGGACAGCTCCTTTGCATTCCATGGTTATGTGCAAGGCTTTGTTGTGATTGCGGCCATCCGCTGTCAAGTCAGAATTGGTAAACCCTAGCCCATTGCTAGCAGTAACATTTCCAACCACGGTTTCCAATTGGTTGACAGTAATCTCTTCAGGCACGTAAGCTGCGTGCAAGACTTTAAGTAGTGCATTCCGATGGGCTTCGGAGCACATAAGCAGTGAGAGGATAGAGATTTTGGATGGCGTCTGGTGAAGTTGATCCACAATTTTGTAATCACTCTTTTTGATGATCCGCATAAACTCATCAACTTCCTGATCGAATGGAGTCTTCAGGGCTTCCTTAACAGCTTGATCTTCCTGCACTGGGCTCTTCCCTTTTGCCTTGGCAGCAGCTTCTGCTTCGGCTGTAGGTCTTTGGACTGGTGGAGCGAAGAGACGTCCGCTTCGGGTGAAGCCTCCGCCTCCCCCCACATTATCTACTTGTGGTGCAGGTGCTGATGTTTCAAGAGTGATTCTTTTTCCTTCGCAGTATACGTCAGAGCCATAGTGCCAAGGGATGGCCCTATTGCTTTCATATGGTACTGGTCCAGGCACCGTGACAGTGACTGGACTGATTGCTGCTGCTGAAGGGACTGTGATTGTTTGTGGATCATAAAAGATTGTAACTGGTGCTCTGGCGGGAGCAGCACCTTCTGAATGGTAGGCGGAATTATTTTCAGGATCGTAGAATATGGTAACAGTAGAGACATCTTCATGATTGATTGCTAGTGTTGTAGGAGGTGTTGTTGGAAGGACTGATGTTGTTGATGGAGATTCGAAATGGAATGAAGCTGAAGTTGTAGCAGGAGAAACTGTTGAAAACTGATCATTTGGAAGGACAGGTGAAGTACTTGTTGATGCTGCTGGTGAATTGTCGGGAATAATAGTTGCTGCATTTGTAGGAGGTTCTGGAACCGTTGCTGATGAAGTTGTTGGGTTCGTCGGGAATGATGTAGTGATCTGTAGCAGGCCACTCTGAATAAGGCTGTCAATGCCATTCCTCAGGTCCTCACACCCATTCCATGAAATATTGCAGTAGGGGCCCCCTAGTTCACACCCCGGAAATATCTGGTTTTCACGGAGTTGAGCTTTGATTTCCACCAATGGTGTCCTGATCTGATCCACACTGGTTATTAAATAAGACGGTTGGTCTTCTTCAATAGCGTTAATTCGAGGACCACCATGGTTTGGCATCGGGTTTTTATTGACATTGGGTGGAGGTGCAAAATTCAGAGCCTTGGAGTCTACCAAGTCTTGTACCTTCATATGCAGAGCCCTGCATTTTTCTGTACTGTGACCAGGTGCGTTTGAATGAAAAGCACACCTAGCATTAAAGTCATAGTTTCTTGGTAGACTGTTGGGATCAGGAGGTGCCAACGTTCTTAGCTCAACTAGGTTGAGTTTCAGAAGTTGTGGCAGCAAGGCAGCATACGGCATTGGGATCGGGTCGATTACTCTATTAGCTTGGGATGGCCTTTGTTGGAATGGCCTCTGTTGATTGTTGTTGTTGGTGTTGTTGCTGTTGTAGTTTCTTGGAGGATATTGATTCTGCTGATACTGAGGTTGTTGTTGGAAGTTTTGCTGAGGAGGTTGATAGACAGGTTGAGGATGTGCTGGAGCAGGGATGGTGACTGCTGCTATGGACCTCTGAGCATATTGGGGCCTACCCCTGTTTGAATGGATGGCATTGGTCTCGCCAGTTCTTCTCGGGCCTGCAAAAGGCTTCCTTGTACTACTGGACGAGCTTGCACCGTTGTCTGAGATCTTTCCCATTTTTAACAAGCTTTCAATTCTCTCCCCGGCTATGACAACATCTGCAAAGCTAGTGGAAGAGAAAGCTGCCAACCTGTCAATATATGTTCCCTGAAGGGTGTTCATGAACATATCTGCCATTTCTCGCTCAGACATAGGTGGTTGAACAGCAGCAGCCAGCTGCCTCCACCTTTGGGCGTATTCTCGGAAACTCTCCCTCGAAGACTGTGACATTCCCATCAGGAGAGTCCTGTTGGGTGCCATGTCTAGATTATACTGATACTGTCTGATGAAGGCCTCTGCCAGGTCCTTCCAGCATCTAATTGTTGCTCTTGTCAGATGGGAATACCACTCCCTCGAAGCTCCAGTCAAGCTATCTTCAAAATAGAACATCCACAATTTCTCATCCATTGTATAGGCCTTCAGCCTTCCCAGAAATGATTGTAGGTGAGTCCGGGGGCATGAAGTCCCATTATACTTTTCGAAACAAGGAGGCTTGAACTTATGGGGGATCCTGACCCCGTCTACCAAACCCATGTCCATAACGTCGAAACCCAAAGAATTTTGAGATTCTAAGGACCTCAACTTCTCAGCTATTTCTTCCAACCGTCTATCATAAGTTTCCTCTCCAGCACCCATTACTGTGAACTGGTCTTCTTGAGGGTCTTCTTGAAGTACCCTGGCTGCAGTGGCTGTCCCTTGAACATTTGCAGGAATGTTAATCTCAGGATGTAGATGTGGGCCAAACACAGGAGGGTTAACATGGGGTTGCACCCGTTCATTGTTACTTGTGCCAGCAGTTCCCACATGGGGCTCATCTTGATTCCTCCCCTCTACCAAAGCTCTGAGCCTCTCCTGGCTTTGAGCTAAATTGTTCATCACTTCCATGAATTGTGTTATCTGAGTTCTCATCTCCAACCTTTCGTTGGCCATCTGGTTTCTGACCTCCGTAAGGTCCTGCTGCATCTGATCCATCTGAATTCCCGGAAGGTTGTTTCTAGTTGGGTACCTGTGTGGCCTGTTGAGGGGAAATACCCGGCGGCGAGCAATAATTCCTGAATATCACAACAGAGGTTAGTAACAACAAAACAAAACCCTACAAAACACACAAAAGGGTTAGTATGCAATGCAGTTATGCTTATTTGCTCTCAAGGTATCCGGTTTGGTCTTCAGTTTTGACCCTTCCAGACCCTTGAAGATGTTGCTGTTGAAGTTGCTTTCGAAATAAACCCAGATGGAAACTAACACAAATATATTACAGAAGGTGAAATAATACATCTTGTTCATTTTACAACACCAGCCCTCTAAGGGGTCAAAATACATCACAAAAACAAAAGTACATGGAATAGGAATAACAACAAGCAAATGATCAAACCCCAAGGCCAAACTCATCCTCACGAACTTCCTTAAGAAGTGCTTCGGTCACAGGATCAGCCGGACGCTCCGTGAGACCTCTGATGAGAAGGTTTCTTGCTGCAACAGCTGCAGTCAACTTCTTGTTCTGACCTTGGTCCTTAGACCTCTTCACTCCAGCTCTGATTTCTAACTCTGATATTTCCTTCTGGGCTGCTGCCAGGGCTTTTTCCATCTGCTCCATCTTGTCCTGAACTCTCTTGTCTTCCAGGGTACGAGCCTCGGTGATCCTGACCCACCGGGCTTGACTCTCCTTCAAATACAAGTCTGTCCTTGCTCTTTGGAACTGGGCTTCTTTGCAAGCATTCTTCAGAATTTGTTCACCAGCTCTAGACTTGTTGATATAATCCCCAGACTTTTCAATCTTAGCCAGATGCTCTACTCTCAACTTCTCCAATCTTTCAATCTCCCTCACACCTTCACTCCTCTCCCGGAGGGTCTTCTGCAAAGCCTGGGTTAACTTCTCATTTCTTTCCTTCAAGCTCTCAAACTCCTCCAGACTGATAGTGGCAGGGGGTGGTGCTGAAGATGACTCAGGCATGTCTTCTATGGTAAAGGGCATTCCAGAGAATTGGGCCCTGGCACGGGACCATTCATAATATTGTGCTGATGCCACATTATTACACTTCCCCAGAATGGTGATTCCCTTGGTTTGAACATTATCCCAGGCCCAGGCAGCCTGCCTAACAGTTGCCAGACTAATCTTGTTCTCACAGTAGAGGGTCTCAACCAAGTCTTGCTCCCTGGGAGTATGGACCAGTGCATAGCCTAATTGCCTCCTGAACAGCAGAGGGTTGTAATTGATACTTCCCTTGACCCCTATTAAAGGCACATTGGGAAAGTGCCCACAGCTTGTAATGATATCTCTGCCCTTGGTGCTTTGAGTACACCATCTGATGTCTGCTGAAGTGAGAGTAGTGAGCCTCTTAGCCCAGTTGCTTTGCTGATGAGGATTTAGGAATGCATCTGTCCTGGGTAGATGCTTAAGAAGCCAAGCATGGAATAATGGAGCACAAATCCTCACTAATCTTCCCCTCTGTTTCTCATTCCTCTGGTGCACTGAGTAATAGAGATCTCCTAGCAAAGTTGGCACTGGGTTCTTCAGGATGAACAAATGGATTGCATTCTTGCTGATGAATCGAGGCTCATCTGCAAACAACACAATTCCATATACACTTAAGGCCAACAGAGCACAAACAGCTCTCCACTCCCCCAGGGAAGCCTTCAGACTAGCTTGAGAAATCAGGAAGTCAAGATGAAAACCAGGGATCCCAGCTTTAGAGGTCATATGCTGCTCAATCAAAGCAGGTTCCAGGTGCAGAGCTTTTGCCACCTCTCCATTGCTGGGAAAGACCATTTCAGGGTTGAAAGGGATTTCCCTCTTGATAGGCAAACCAATCAAAGATGAGTATTCTTCTAAAAGAGGCCCCATCTGAAAGTCTTGAAAGGTGAAACATCTCAATGGGGGATCATAAAACTGAATGCAGGTGTGGATGAGGCTCCTCTATGAAGGGTCCAGATCCATAACCATGTCCAGTATATCTCCAAAACTCTCCCTGAACAAGGGTATGTGATCTGGAGTGATCAGGGTTTGGATCCTCCTGATGTCTGATAAGTCTGGTTGGAAGAAATGATAGGTGATGTTGCTTTTCTTTGGAGCCATGATGCTGAAGACTGAGTAGAGTGCTGATGAAGATGCTGAGGAGTGGGCCACTGGCTGGCTAGTGCAAGTAACTGGAGTATATGGTTGACAAGCTGAAGCAAGTACTGGTGGAGATAGGTCAATAATGCAGATGGGGTCAAAACCAAAACCAGATGAGAATGGATACCCTGAAACACAAATAAGCAAATGTTAATATGATGCAATGAGTATGTATGCAAATGAAATGCAAGGGTTTGTGACTGAGCTGGATCTGATTAACTGCCTTGATATAGATCCATGTGTGTTTAAGAATTCCAGATGGAGGCCTAAAAATCCAGTAACCAGGGTGGGGGACTCAAATAAAGAGCCACAAGTCCAAGGTTTTAGAATCACAAGAACTGTCCAACATGGAGTATTCTTAACAAAGTCAAAGTAACAGGGTATTCTGAGGTCAAGGTACCTGCAAACCTGCAAACAGCCCAACCCCCTCACAGGTGATGATCTAGAACAAGGATCCTCAGACTTGGATCAGTTATGAGAAGTGTAAACACTTCTAACCCGGAGGTACAGTGTTTACAATAACCATAACAATTCCTCCTCTAATTCACCTCAGTTTCTGAAGGTCAATACTAAAAGGTCATCCAGACTTAGCAGGCTTCCCAGATAGCCCTAGCATTGCAGGAAATCTGCAACACAGAGTTCTCAAGAAGAAACCCATATCTGAACCGTGTTTCATATTCCCGCACCAGACCGAAATGGAATGGGAAAGAATATGATTCACTCTAGCCTAGGTGTCACTCAGGTCCCAGGTATAGGACCTTAACTCTCAATGAATCACCCACCCACCAAGGCAAACAACAGATCCAGCCAGCAACAATGACAGTATGATATAAATAAATGCAATAAAGAAAGCAGTAAAGTAACTGTACATAAAGCAATAAACAAAAATAAATACAAGCACATAACACCCCAGTAAACACAAATCAAACAAGCGCTAGGAGGAACCCACAAAAAAGAACCAGAGACTCTGGGTTCGGTATAAGGTTCCCCAGCAGAGTCGCCAAGCTGTCGCTCCCGATAAATGAAACAGGGTCAAATAAGGGTACAGACGCGAACGGTCGGCGAGAGGGACAATGAGAACACACAGCCGTGAACTCACTGGAGATGAATAGAGTCGCCAGCTAGGCATTTTTATCCCGGAGGAAAGGTAATGCTGCATAGACCTAGAAAAAGATGGATAAGACGGTTTGCGAACCAGAGAGACTGAGAAAGGGGGTTGGTTACAACCTGGGAAGGTATTAGCACCCAGATTGTCCGTCGTACTCGACGGGATCCACGCTTAAGAGATTTGTGTTTTAAAGGGGTAGTGTCAGTGCAATCTGTGTATAAAAGAGCTGGAAAAGAATGTACAGGTGTCAGTGTAAAGAAGAGTGAAGTGTATAAATGAAGTGTCAGTGCAGGAATGTGAATATGCTCATGATCATGAGGCTAAGAGAATAAAGCTAGAAAGAGGGGGAATGTACAGAGACTTTTGTTCGATAACTGTTAAGTTATGTCTACGTATCCTCTCGTGCAATGAGGAAGTCAGAACACCGTAGTTCGACCCAAAGAGACTGATAGATGAATTGACTTGTGAACTGCTTGCTGTCTATGCTCAAGTGTATGATCTGTCTGGCACAGATGCAAACTGTCTTGCATTAGACGGAAGAAGCGAGTTCTCGTTTGTGAGTGAAGATGATGAGAAAAGAATCCCGGAGGAGACGATTATTGTTTGTTTTTGAGTTTTCAGTCTTTTATTGCTTTTGAAAGTTTGTCATAAGTTAATGAGCTTAAGCCTAAACCAATGGGTTAGTAAACTCATCACATCTTCCCTCTGATTAGGGGTAATGAGATTACCTTAAGTGTGAAGTCAGATTCTCACACTTAATCACCTTTGGTGTAGGATTAAGATCATTAACCTACTTGTGATTATTTAGATGTTTTTGGTGCTTTTGTTTAGTGTTGAGTAATGAGGTTAAGCCATAATCAGGGATTAAACAGACTCATTACACCATCCTAAAAGAAGGATGATAGATGAGAATGTTTAAGCTGAGGAAAGCTCCTCAACTTAATCCATGATTAGGGATTAAACCCATGACAAAACAAGCCTTTGATTAAGTGGATTTTATTTAATGATATGGTGATGAAGTGATTTTTATGGTTTGTAAGACAACTTGAGGGGGACTTGTCCATTAACACTAGGGTTAGTCCTTCTTAACCACTTAAGGAAGAATTAGAACCCTAATGCAAGGCCCAAGTTACAAGTGTGAGGTCTTAGTGATTATTAGATGGATTGATTAAGAGATTTAAACACCTTAAGGGTTCAAGACTTAGGATTAAAGTTATACACTCCATCCTAAGAGAAGGATGCAGGCATAAGCTTAATCACAAAGTCTTAAAGCCTTTAGGGTTTAGTCCCTGATTATGAGATGAGAAGAGAGGACTCAAAGAAGACACAAAGGTAAAACTATGAGGGGAGACTAATCAAAACCCTAATTCATTGTCATGCTTGGATGATCCTAAGGTTTGTGAGGTTTTCAAGAACAATCTTCAGAGGAGCCACCAGGAAGCAGATGAATAAGATCAAGAGAAGCAAAGTGACTTGCTTCATTCAAGAAGTCAAGTCACTTGAAGAAAGAAAGTAAGAAGAACATGAATGAGCAAGCTCAAACTCAAACACAAACAAAAATGCAGCAATGGATGCAAGAGAGATGAGAAGAAAGGTTATGAGAAGTGAAGGCAAATCCACTTCTCAAGTTACTTACCACCTGAAATGTTAGAAAGAAATGCAATGCAATGCAAGATGAGATGAAATGGTATGATGCTAAGCAAAACCAGAAGCATGTTGATGATGATTATGATGTTATGAGGTGCTGCAAACATGAGGCAAGACATGGGGATGTTCATACAAGATCATGGATGCAAATGATGCAAGTTAAGGAGCATGAACAAGCATGGAAAGTTATGAAGCATACAAGACAAATGACATGGCAAATATGTAATGCAATGATCAAACATGCTTTCTATATGTCTTAAGATGTCAAATGAATCACAAGAATGCACAAAATGCAATGACAAGTCAATGTTATGCAAGGAAATGCAAGAAGGGTGCAAGAGAAAGCCCAAATTAGGGTTCATGGATCAAACATCAAACAAAAACCCAAAACAGAAACAAATCCTAAGATAAAAAATGGAAAATGGTACCCAAAGAAACCCTAAACCTATAATGAACCACTGCCCAAAGGGGAGCTCTCAACTCTTAACCAATCTCAAGATATGATTTTTACAAGTTATTAGGGTTTTTTAGGGTTCTTAACAAAAGAAATGCCAATCAATTTGGAAATGCAAGAACAATTCATGGCCATTTTACCCTAGAAACTACATGCCAAATAGAATGCAACACAAAAAGAATCAATGTCCAAACCTTCTCCAATAGACAGAAATGAATTTTTGAACCCATGATCAAAATAATGCATAAAAAAATGATTTAATTCAATGAAAAATTCTTAAAATGCATCAAGATCAAAAAAGAAATTTGGTTTGAAGGTTGGACAATGTTTCTAAATGTCTTAGAACATTTCATGAATTTTTTGGTGATTTTTAAATACCTAAAAGTATTTTTAATTAATTAATTTCCATTAATCAATTAAAAATAATCTTTTAAATATTTAAAAATACTTTTTTAATGATAAAAATAAAATAAAAATATTTTTGGGTCTTAAAAATTAATAAAACTCTTAGGAAAAAGTTTCATAATTTTTAAGAATTTTTTACTATTTTTAAATAAATGTGCAAGTTAATTGAGATAAAAATGAATAAAAATTAAATAAAATAAGAAGTAAGCTAAATGAGAGGCTGAGATGCAATCTGGGGAGGAGATGGTTGACTTGGCGCGTGATCCAATGGTCACAATTCAAACCTGATTAATTAAATTATTAACCCTAATTAAATTAAGTTAAGTGGAAATTAAGGTTAATGATGCAATCTGAACCCTTGGTCCACACGCGGGAAAGGTGATCCAATGGCCCAAATTTGAAGTTTACTAATTACTGGATTAAACCCTAATTAGGGCAAGTTAACCTCAGACGGCCGGAACAGTGGTTCCGGTCGTCTTCTCCGGCGGGTTAAAACCCTAGAAAACGCCACAGGCCACTACTCATCAAATTAACTGCCCAGAAACATTCCTCTCCCCAAACTAAACCTAAATCCAAGATCAAAAAACATTTATCTAGCATGCACAAAGAGAATCGAAACCAAATGCATTCACGGGCAAAATTTCAGAGAGGCACAAAATGCTCATTTTCACACCATTTTTGATTCTAAACATATCACCATGATCCTTGAAGCATGCATTTTCATTTTATAACAAAAAAACAGAGCTCTGAAAAGCTTGAGGTTTGAAGCTACCTGAGGTGAAGCACTGTGAATATGAGCTCTCCTGGCCTTGCTTTGATGCAGAACAACTTCCCTGAGCCCCTTGAAGCCAATGGAAAGCCTGGAATGAGCTTAGGCAAGCTGCTTTGAGAGATTCACTTCTGGTGTAGCAGGAAATGCACTTTGTGTACAGGCTGTTTCAGCTCAAAGTAAAGGGTGGTTTTGACTCCTTGTGGTATGCTTGACTTGTTGGTGAAGAAAGATGAGGTGTTTGATGGCTGAATGGTGAGATTCGAAGAGAACTGGTTCTGAGGGTGGGGAATGGTGAAGCTCAGGTCAGGCTTGTTTCAGGCTTGAGCTTTGGTGGTTTGAGGCCTATGGAGTATGGTGAGTTGAAGGGTGAAGTTAGCTTGAGTGTTTGATGGCTGTGTAAGCAGATTCGATAGAAAATGCAATGTGGTGTGTTTTTGTGAATGTGTGTGTATGAGATGTTTCAGCCTTGCCTTCTCATATCTTTGGCTTGCCAAGGGATGTTGTATTATAATCCTATAGGTCAGATGATGTGACCTGGCCTATAGTGATTGGTAAGTTTACTTTTGCTCAAAATCCACTTTATGTGTAAGAGAGGTATGGTGAAGTGCTAGCTTGGTACAAAGCATGGGCTGGCGCAGCAAGGGTGAGGGAGAGGTCTAGCAAAGCTCAGCATCCAAGGCTGCAAGGTGTAAGAAGAATGATCATGAGTTTTTGCAAGTTGTGGCCTTTGGTTCACATGTGACTTCTTTTGCCTAACCAAACATAAACCATAGGCATTCTTGGTCCAAATCTGATTTTTAGGACTTAGGGAATGTTTATGTGCTGGTTTGAAATGAATTAGAGGCTGCAATATGCATTGGTCCAAGATTTTGCAAAATTCTCACTTAGGGCATGCCTTGAAAATCAATGATTTTAGCCAACTTTGCATTGCCATAACTTTTGATCCAAGAAGAGTTTGATCATGTTCTTGTACTTTTTGAAAAGGGAAAGATGAGATCTACAACTTTCATGACCAAAGTTTTTCCATTTGAAGCCTTTTTGGATCAAGAATCAAGGCTTGAAAAATGACCTAAAATGATGCATTCTTGAAAAGTCAACTATGCCCAAAAAGTCAACATTTGCAAAAACCCTAAATTCTTGATTTCTATGAACTTAAACCTTCTTCCATGATCAAATAAAGATCATATACACTCAAAATGATGAAGATCACCCATTGGTTGGGTCATTGGGGGCCTCAGATGCCCTGATTTTGCACTGACTTGTCTGAAAAGTCATCCTTTGATCAGATGACTTCCCCATGGAATTTCTTCATGAAAATTGATATGCATACTCCCCATACCATATAGAGATCAATGGAAACAAGAATGACCAAAAAATTTGGTGTTATGGCCTCTGAAACCAAAACCCTAATTTTAGGTCAACTGTGCAGTTCATCCTGGCTCTGCATCCACTCAAACCCTAGTTCTTGTGATTCCTTTGCAATTTTGATTTTGAGGAGATGGAATATGATTTAAGAACACACATGGACCCCTTTGAAGTGATTGGTGGCCTTTGGGGTGGCTCAGGATGCCCTGAGGTTGCTCAGATCACAAACCCTAGGTGCAGATGCCTTAGAAACTATGCAGTGAATCAAAAATGAGATGTGAGATGATATGATTGTGCTTATGCATATGAGGATGATCACAAGCCATGGTGTGAATGGGTGAGGGCAAATTTGGGGTGTTTACAATACTTTTCGATTTCGCCAAGTACGGTTTCGTTGGTTTGAGTTATCATCCAAGTTATGGTAGTCTCTTTCTATGTTTTATCTCCCAAGTGGTATAAATACTTTTTGATTCCGCCAAGTCCAATTTAATTTTTTTGGGTTATCATCCAAGTTATGATAGTCTCTTTTCAAATTTTATCTCACAAGTGGGATAACTAATTTTCGATTCTGCCAAGTCCGGTTTCGTTTATTTGAGTTATTATCCAAGTTATGATAGTCTCTTTTAAAGTTTTATCTCCCAAATGGGATAAATATTTTCGACTCAACCATGTCTGGTTTCGTTTGTTTGAGTTATCATCCAAGTTATGATAGTCTCTTTTCAAGTTTTATCTCCCAAGTGTTATAAATACTTTTTGATTCCGCCATGTCTAGTTTCGTTTGTTTGAGTTATCATCCAAGTTATGATAGTCTCTTTTCAAGTTTTATCTCCCAAGTGGGAAAAATACTTTTCTATTTCGCCAAGTAGGGTTTCGTTTGTTTGAATTATCATCCAAGTTATGGTAGTCTCATTTTCAAGTATTATCTCCCAAGTGGGATATTTACTTTTTGATTTTGCCAATTTCGGTTTCGTTTGTTTGAGTTATCATCCAAGTTATGATAACCTCTTTCCTTGTTTTACCTCCCAAGTGGGATAAATACTTTTCGATTCTGCGAAGTCCGGTTTCGTTTTTTAGGGTTATCATCCAAGTTATGATAGTCTCTTTTCAAATTTTATCTCCCAAGTGGGATAAATACTTTTTGAATCTGCCATGTCCGGTTTCGTTTGTATGAGTTATCACCCATGGTATGATAGTTTCTTTTCAAGTTATCTCACAAGTGGGATAAATAATTTTCGATTCCTCCAAGCCCAGTTTGGTTTATTTGAGTTATCATCCAAGTTATGATAGTCTCTTTTCAAGTCTTATCTCCTGAATGGGATAAATACTTTTCTTTTCCGCCAAGTCCGGTTTCGTTTGTTTGAGTTATCATCCAAGTTAAGATAGTCAATTTTCATGTTTTATCTCCTTAGAGGGATAAATATTTTTTGATTCCGCCAATTCCGTTTTCATTTGTTTGAGTAATCATCCAAGTTATGAAAGTCTCTTTTCAAGTTATATCTCCCAAGTGGGATAAATACTTTTTGATTCCGCCAAGTCTGGTTTCGTTTGATTGAGTTATCATCCAAGTTATGATAGTCTATTTTCAAGTTATCATCCAAGTGGGATAAATACTTTTCGATTCCGCCAAGTCGGGTTTTGTTTGTTTGATTTATCATTCATGTTATGGTAGTCTCTTTTTCAAGTTTTATCTCCTAAGTGGGATAAATACTTTTCGATTCCGCCAAGTCAAGTTTCGTTTGTTTGAGTTATCATCCAAGTTATGATAGTCTCTTTTCATGTTTTATCTCCCAAGTGGGATAAATACTTTTCGATTCCGCCAAGTCCGGTTTCGTTTGTTTGAGTTATCATTCAAGTTATGGTAGTCTCTTTTTCAAGTTTTATCTCCCAAGTGGGATAATTACTTTTTGATTTCGCCAATTTTGAGTTATCATCCATGTTATGATAGCCTCTTTCTATATTTTATTTCCCAAGTGGGATAAATACGTTTCGATTATGCCAAGTCCGGTTTCGTCTTTTTGGGTTATCATGCAAGTTATGATAGTCTCTTTACAAGTTTTATCTCCCAAGTTGGATAAATAGTTCGATTCCGTCAAGTCCGGTTTCAGTTGTTAGAGTCATCATCCAAGTTATGATAGTCTCTTTTCAAGTTTTATCTCCCAAGTGGGATAAATACTTTTCGATTTCGCCAAGTACGGTTTCGTTTGTTTGAGTTATCATCCAAGTTATGGTAGTCTCTTTCTAGGTTTTATCACCCAAGTGGTATAAATACTTTTTGATTCCGCCAAGTCCAGTTTCGTTTTTTTGGGTTATCATCCAAGTTATGATAGTCTCTTTTCAAATTTTATCTCACAAGTGGGATAACTAATTTTCGATTCCGCCAAGTCCGGTTTCGTTTGTTTGAGTTGTCACCCAAGGAATGATAGTCTCTTTTCAAGTTATCTCCCAAGTGGGATAAATAATTTTCGATTCTGCCAAGTCCGGTTTCGTTTATTTGAGTTATCATCCAAGTTATGATAGTCTCTTTTCAAGTTTTATCTCCCAAGTGGGATAAATACTTTTTGAGTCCGCCATGTCTAGTTTTGTTTGTTTGAGTTATCATCCAAGTTATGATAGTCTCTTTCCATGTTTTATCTCCCAAGTGGGAAAAATACTTTTCTATTTCTCCAAGTACGGTTTCGTTTGTTAAAGTTATATCCATGTTATGATAGCCTCTTTCCATATTTTATCTCCCAAGTGGGATAAATACTTTTCGATTCCGCCAAGTTTGGTTTCGTCTTTTTGGGTTATCATCCAAGTTATGATAGTATCTTTTCAAGTTTTATCTCCTAAGTGGGATAAATACGTTTCGATTCCCCCAAGTCTGGTTTCGTCTTTTTGAGTTATCATCCAAGTTATGATAGTCTCTTTTCAAGTTTTATCTCCCAAGTGGGAAAAATACTTTTCTATTTCGCCAAGTACGGTTTCGTTTGTTTGAATTATCATCCAAGTAATGGTAGTCTCATTTTCAAGTTTTATATCCCAAGTGGGATATTTACTTTTTGATTTTGCCAATTTCAGTTTCGTTTTTTTAGTTATCATCCATGTTATGATAGCCTCTTTCCTTGTTTTACCTCCCAAGTGGGATAAATACTTTTCGATTCTGCCAAGTCTGGTTTCGTTTTTTTGGGTTATCATCCAAGTTATGATAGTCTCTTTTCAAATTTTATCTCCCAAGTGGGATAAATACTTTTTGATTCTGCCATGTCCGGTTTCGTTAGTATGAGTTATCACCCAAGGTATGATAGTTTCTTTTCAAGTTATCTCACAAGTGGGATAAATAATTTTCGATTCCTCCATGTCCAGTTTGGTTTATTTGAGTTATCATCCAAGTTATGATAGTCTCTTTTCAAGTCTTATCTCCCGAATGGGATAAATATTTTCGATTCCGCCAAGTCCGGTTTCGTTTGTTTGAGTTATCATCCAAGTTATGATATTCAATTTTCATGTTTTATCTCCTTAGAGGGATAAATATGTTTCGATTCTGCCAAGTCCGTTTTCATTTGTTTGAGTTATCATCCAAGTTATGAAAGTCTCTTTTCAAGTTATATCTCCCAAGTGGGATAAATACTTTTCGATTCCGCCATGTCCGATTTCGTTTGTTTGAGTTATCATCCAAGTTATGATAGTCTATTTTCATGTTTAAACTCCCTAGTGGGATAAATACTTTTTGATTCTACCAAGACTGGTTTTGTTTGTTAGAGTTATCATCCAAGTTATGATAGTATCTTTTCAAGTTTTATCTCCCAAGTGGGATAATTACTTTTTGATTTCGCGAATTTTGGTTTCGTTTGTTTGATTTATCATCCATGTTATGATAGCCTCTTTCCATATTTTATCTCCCAAATGGGATAAATACTTTTCGATTCCGCCATGTCCGGTTTCGTCTTTTTGGGTTATCATCCAAGTTATGATAGTCTATTTTAAAGTTTTATCTCACAAGGGGGATAAATACTTTTTGATTCTGTCAAGTCCGGTTTCAGTTGTTAGAGTTATCATCCAAGTTATGGTAGTCTCTTTTTAAAGTTTTATCTCCCAAGTGGGATATATACTTTTCGATTCCGCCATGTCCGATTTCGTTTGTTTGAGTTATCATCCAAGTTATGATAGTCTATTTACAGGCTTTATCTCCCTAGTGGGATAAATACTTTTCGATTCTACCAAGTCTGGTTTCGTTTGTTAGAGTTATCATCCAAGTTATGATAGTCTCTCTTCAAGTTTTATCTCCCAAGCGGGAAAAATACTTTTCTATATCGCCAAGTACGGTTTCGTTTGTTTGAGTTATCATCCATGTTATGATAGCCTATTTCCATATTTTATCTCCCAAGTGGGATAAATACATTTCGATTCCGCCAAGTCCGGTTTCGTCTTTTTGGGTTATCATTCCAGTTATGATAGTATCTTTTCAAGTTTTATTTCCCAAGTGGGATAAATACGTTTCGATTCTGTCAAGTCCGGTTTCAGTTGTTAGAGTTATCATCCAAGTTATGGTAGTATCTTTTTCAAGTTTTATCTCCCAAGTGGGATATATACTTTTCGATTCTGCCATGCCCGGTTTCGTTTGTTTGAGTTATCATCCAAGTTATGATAGTCTATTTTCATGTTTTATCTCCCTAGTGGGATAAATACTTTTTGATTCCGCCAAGTCCAGTTTCGTTTTTTTGAGTTATCATCCAAGTTATGACAATCTCTTTTCAAATTTTATCTCCCAAGTGGGATAACTACTTTTCGATTCCGCCAAGTCTGGTTTCGTTTGTTTGAGTTATCACCCAAGGTATGATAGTCTCTTTTCAAGTTATCTCCCAAGTGGGATAAATAATTTTCGACTCTGCCAAGTCCGGTTTCGTTTATTTGAGTTATCATCCAAGTTATGATAGTCTCTTTTCAAGTTTTTTCGCCCAAATGGGATAAATAATTTTCGATTCTGCCAAGTATGGTTTCATTTGTTTGAGTTATCATCCAAGTTATGATAGTCTATTTTCAAGTTATATCCCACGTGGGATAAATACTTTTCGATTCCGTCAAGTCCGGTTTCAGTTGTTAGAGTTATCATCCCAGTTATGGTAGTCTCCTTTTAAAGTTTAATGTCCCAAGTGGGATATATACTTGTCAATTCCGCCATGTCCGGTTTCGTTTGTTTTAGTTATCATCAAAGTTATGATAGTCTATTTTCATGTTTTATCTCCCTAGTGGGATAAATACTTTTCGATTCTACCAAGTCTGGTTTCGTTTGTTTGAGTTATCATCCAAGTTATGATAGTCACTTTTCAAGTTTTATCTCCCAAGTGGGATAAATACTTTTCGATTCCGCCATGTCCAGTTTCGTTAGTTTGAGTTATCATACAAGTTATGATAGTCTCTTTTCAAGTTTTGTCTCCCAAGTGGGAAAAATACTTTTCTATTTCGCCAAGTACGGTTTCGTTTGTTTGAGTTATCATCCAAGTTATGGTAGTCTCATTTTCAAGTTTTATCTCCCAAGTGGGATATTTACTTTTTGATTTTGCCAATTTCGGTTTCCTTTGGTTGATTTATCATCCATGTTATGATAGCCTCTTTCCATGTTTTATCTCCCAAGTTGGATAAATACTTTTCGATTCCGCCAAGTCCGATTTCGTTTTTTTGGGTTATCATCTAAGTTATGATAGTCTCTTTTCAAGTTTTATCTCCCAAGTTGGTTAAATACTTTTTGATTCCGCCATGTCCGGTTTTGTTTGTATAAGTTATCACCCATGGTATGATAGTTTCTTTTCAAGTTATCTCACAAGTGGGAAAAATAATTTTCGATTCCTCCAAGTCTGGTTTCGTTTATTTGAGTTATCATCCAAGTTATGATAGTCTCTTTACAAGTTTTATCTCCCGAATGGGATAAATACTTTTCGATTCCGCCAAGTCCGGTTTTGTTTGTTTGAGTTATCATCCAAGTTATGGTAGTCTCTTTTTCAAGTATTATCTCCCAATTAGGATAAATACTTTTCGATTCAGCCAGTCCGGTTTCATTTGTTTGAGTTATCATCCAAGTTATGATAGTCAATTTTCATGTTTTATCTCTAGGAGGAATAAATATTTTTCGATCCCGCCAAGTCCGGTTTCATTTGTTTGAGTTATCATTAAAGTTATGATAGTCTCTTTTCAAGTTTTATCTCCCAAGTGGGATAAATACTTTTCGATTCCGCCAAGTCTGGTTTCGTTTGTTTGAGTTATCATCCAAGTTATGATTGTCTATTTTCAAGTTATCTTCCAAGTGGGATAAATACTTTTCGATTCCCCCAAGTCCGGTTTTGTTTATTTGAGTTATCATTCATGTTATGGTAGTCTCTTTTTCAAGTTTTATCTCCCTAGTGGGATAAATACTTTTCGATTCCGCCAAGTCCAGTTCCGTTTGTTTGAGTTATCTTCCAAGTTATGATAGTCTTTTTTCAAGTTTTATCTCCCAAGTGGGATAAATACTTTTCGATTCCGCCAAGTCCAGTTTCGTTTGTTTGAGTTATCATTCAAGTTATGGTAGTCTCATTTTCATGTTTTATCTCCCAAGTGGGATAATTACTTTTTGATTTTGCCAATTTTGGTTTCGTTTGTTTGAGGTATCATCCATGTTATGATAACCTCTTTCCATATTTTATCTCCCAAGTGGGATAAATACTTTTCGATTCCGCCTAGTCTGGTTTCGTCTTTTTGGGTTATCATCCAAGTTATGATAGTCTCTTTTCAAGTTTTATCTCCCAAGTGGGATAAATACTTTTCATTTCTGTCAAGTCCGGTTTCAGTTGTTAGATTTATCATCCAAGTTATGGTAGTCTCTTTTTCAAGTTTTATCTCCTAAGTGGGATATATACTTTTCGATTCTGCCATGTCCGATTTCGTTTGTTTGAATTATCATCCAAGTTATGATAGTTTATTTTCATGTTTTATCTCCCTAGTGGTATAAATACTTTTCGATTCTACCAAGTCTGGTTTCGTTTGTTAGAGTTAGCATCCAAGTTATGATAGTCTCTTTTCAAGTTTTATCTCCCAAGAGGGATAAATACTTTTTGATTCCGCCATGTCTAGTTTCGTTTGTTTGAGTTGTCAACCAAGATATGATAGTCTCTTTTCAAGTTTTATCTCCCAAGTGGGAAAAATACTTTTCTATTTCGCCAAGTACGGTTTCGTTTGTTTGAGTTATCATCCATGTTATGATAGCCTCTTTCCATATTTTATCTCCCAAGTGGGATAAATACTTTTCGATTCCGCCAAGTCCGGTTTCGTCTTTTTGGGTTATCATCCAAGTTATGAAAGTATCTTTTCAAGTTTTATCTCCCAAGTGGGATAAATACGTTTTGATTCCGTCAAGTCCGGTTTCAGTTGTTAGAGTTATCATCCAAGTTATGGTTGTCTCTTTTTCAAGTTTTATCTCCCAAGTGGGATATATACTTTTCGATTCTGCCATGTCCGGTTTCGTTTGTTTGAGTTATCATCCAAGTTATGATAGTCTATTTTCATGTTTTATCTCCCGAGTGGGATAAATACTTTTTGATTCCGCCAAGTCCAGTTTCATTTTTTTGAGTTATCATCCAAGTTATGACAGTCTCTTTTCAAGTTTTATCTCCCAAGTGGGATAACTACTTTTGTATTCCGCCAAGTCTGGTTTCTTTTGTTTGAGTTATCACCAAAGGTATGATAGTCTCTTTTCAAGTTATCTCCCAAGTGGGATAAATAATTTTTGATTCTGCCAAGTCCGGTTTCGTTTATTTGAGTTATCATCCAAGTTATGATAGTCTCTTTTCAAGTTTTATCTCCCAAATGGGATAAATAATTTTCGATTCTGCCAAGTATGGTTTCAGTTGTTTGAGTTATCATCCAAGTTATGATAGTCTCTTTTCAAATTATATCCCACGTGGGAGAAATACTTTTCGATTCCGTCAAGTATGGTTTCAGTTGTTAGAGTTATCATCCCAGTTATGGTAGTCTCCTTTTAAAGTTTAATGTCCCAAGTGGGATATATACTTGTCGATTCCGCCATGTCCGGTTTCGTTTGTTTGAGTTATCATCAAAGTTATGATAGTCTATTTTCATGTTTTATCTCCCTAGTGGGATAAATACTTTTCGATTCTACCAAGTCTGGTTTCGTTTGTTTGAGTTATCATCCAAGTTATGATAGTCACTTTTCAAGTTTTATCTCCCAAGTGGGATAAATACTTTTCGATTCCGACATGTCCAGTTTCGTTAGTTTGAGTTATCATACAAGTTATGATAGTCTCTTTTCAAGTTTTGTCTCCCAAGTGGGAAAAATACTTTTCTATTTCGCCAAGTACGGTTTCGTTTGTTTGAGTTATCATCCAAGTTATGGTAGTCTCATTTTCAAGTTTTATCTCCCAAGTGGGATATTTACTTTTTGATTTTGCCAATTTTGGTTTCCTTTGGTTGATTTATCATCCATGTTATGATAGCCTCTTTCCATGTTTTATCTCCCAAGTTGGATAAATACTTTTCGATTCCGCCAAGTCCGGTTTCGTTTTTTGGGGTTATCATCTAAGTTATGATAGTCTCTTTTCAAGTTTTATCTCCCAAGTTGGTTAAATACTTTTTGATTCCGCCATGTCCGGTTTTGTTTGTATAAGTTATCACCCATGGTATGATAGTTTATTTTCAAGTTATCTCACAAGTGGGAAAAATAATTTTCGATTCCTCCAAGTCTGGTTTCGTTTATTTGAGTTATCATCCAAGTTATGATAGTCTCTTTACATGTTTTATCTCCCGAATGGGATAAATACTTTTCAATTCCGCCAAGTCCGGTTTTGTTTGTTTGAGTTATCATCCAAGTTATGGTAGTCTCTTTTTCAAGTATTATCTCCCAAGTGGGATAAATACTTTTCGATTCAGCCAGTCCGGTTTCATTTGTTTGAGTTATCATCCAAGTTATGATAGTCAATTTTCATGTTTTATCTCCCAGGAGGAATAAATATTTTTCGATCCCGCCAAGTCCGGTTTCATTTGTTTGAGTTATCATTAAAGTTATGATAGTCTCTTTTCAAGTTTAATCTCCCAAGTGGGATAAATACTTTTCGATTCCGCCAAGTCTGGTTTCGTTTGTTTGAGTTATCATCCAAGTTATGATTGTCTATTTTCAAGTTATCTTCCAAGTGGGATAAATACTTTTCGATTCCCCCAAGTCCGGTTTTATTTATTTGAGTTATCATTCATGTTATGGTAGTCTCTTTTTCAAGTTTTATCTCCCAAGTGGGATAAATACTTTTCGATTCCGCCAAGTCCAGTTCCGTTTGTTTGAGTTATCTTCCAAGTTAAGAAAGTCTTTTTTCAAGTTTTATCTCCCAAGTGGGATAAATACTTTTCGATTCCGCCAAGTCCAGTTTTGTTTGTTTAAGTTATCATTCAAGTTATGGTAGTCTCATTTTCAAGTTTTATCTCCCAAGTGGGATAATTACTTTTTGATTTTGCCAATTTTGGTTTCGTTTGTTTGAGTTATCATCCATGTTATGATAACCTCTTTCCATATTTTATCTCCCAAGTGGGATAAATACTTTTCGATTCCGCCTAGTCTGGATTCGTCTTTTTGGGTTAGCATCCAAGTTATGATAGTCTATTTTCAAGTTTTATCTCCCAAGTGGGATAAATACTTTTCATTTCCGTCAAGTCCGGTTTCAGTTGTTAGAGTTATCATCCAAGTTATGGTAGTCTCTTTTTCAAGTTATATCTCCCAAGTGGGATATATACTTTTCGATTATGCCATGTCCAATTTCGTTTGTTTGAATTATATTCCAAGTTATGATAGTTAATTTTCATGTTTTATCTCCCTAGTGGGATAAATACTTTTCGATTCTACCAAGTCTGGTTTCGTTTGTTAGAGTTAGCATCCAAGTTATGATAGTCTCTTCTCAAGTTTTATCTCCCAAGAGGGATAAATACTTTTTGATTCCGCCATGTCTAGTTTCGTTTGTTTGAGTTGTTAACCAAGATATGATAGTCTCTTTTCAAGTTTTATCTCCCAAGTGGGAAAAATACTTTTCTATTTCGCCAAGTACGGTTTCGTTTGTTTGAGTTATCATCCATGTTATGATAGCCTCTTTCCATATTTTATCTCCCAAGTGGGATAAATACTTTTCGATTCCGCCAAGTCCGGTTTCATCTTTTTGGGTTATCATCCAAGTTATGAAAGTATCTTTTCAAGTTTTATCTCCCAAGTGGGATAAATACGTTTCGATTCCGTCAATTCCGGTTTCAGTTGTTAGAGTTATCATCCAAATTATGGTAATCTCTTTTTCAAGTTTTTTCTCCCAAGTGGGATATATACTTTTCGATTCTGCCATGTCCGGTTTCGTTTGTTTGAGTTATCATCCAAGTTATGATAGTCTATTTTCATGTTTTATCTCCCTAGTGGGATAAATACTTTTTGATTCCGCCAAGTCCAGTTTCATTTTTTTGAGTTATCATCCAAGTTATGACAGTTTATTTTCATGTTTTATCTCCCAAGTGGGATAACAACTTTTGTATTCCGCCAAGTCTGGTTTCTTTTGTTTGAGTTATCACCAAAGGTATGATAGTCTCTTTTCAAGTTATCTCCCAAGTGGGATAAATAATTTTCGACTCTGCCAAGTTCGGTTTCGTTAATTTGAGTTATCATCCAAGTTATGATAGTCTCTTTTCAAGTTTTATCTCCCAAATGGGATAAATAATTTTCGATTCTGCCAAGTATGGTTTCAGTTGTTTGAGTTATCATCCAAGTTATGATAGTCTCTTTTCAAATTATATCCCAGGTGGGAGAAATACTTTTCGATTCCGTCAAGTATGGTTTCAGTTGTTAGAGTTATCATCCCAGTTATGGTAGTCTCCTTTTAAAGTTTAATGTCCCAAGTGGGATATATACTTGTCGATTCCACCATGTCCGGTTTCGTTTGTTTGAGTTATCATCAAAGTTATGATAGTCTATTTTCATGTTTTATCTCCCTAGTGGGATAAATACTTTTCGATTCTACCAAGTCTGGTTTCGTTTGTTTGAGTTATCATCCAAGTTATGATAGTCACTTTTTAAGTTTAATCTCCCAAGTGGGATAAATACTTTTTGATTCCGCCATGTCCAGTTTCGTTAGTTTGAGTTATCATACAAGTTATGATAGTCTCTTTTCAAGTTTTGTCTCCCAAGTGGGAAAAATACTTTTCTATTTCGCCAAGTACGGTTTCGTTTGTTTGAGTTATCATCAAGTTATGGTAGTCTCATTTTCAAGTTTTATCTCCCAAGTGGGATATTTACTTTTTGATTTTGCCAATTTCGGTTTCCTTTGGTTGATTTATCATCCATGTTATGATAGCCTCTTTCCATGTTTTATCTCCCAAGTTGGATAAATACTTTTCGATTCCGCCAAGTCCGGTTTCGTTTTTTGGGGTTATCATCTAAGTTATGATAGTCTCTTTTCAAGTTTTATCTCCCAAGTTGGTTAAATACTTTTTGATTCCGCCATGTCCGGTTTTGTTTGTATAAGTTATCACCCATGGTATGATAGTTTCTTTTCAAGTTATCTCACAAGTGGGAAAAATAATTTTCGATTCCTCCAAGTCTGGTTTCGTTTATTTGAGTTATCATCCAAGTTATGATAGTCTCTTTACATGTTTTATCTCCCGAATGGGATAAATACTTTTCAATTCCGCCAAGTCCGGTTTTGTTTGTTTGAGTTATCATCCAAGTTATGGTAGTCTCTTTTTCAAGTATTATCTCCCAAGTGGGATAAATACTTTTCGATTCAGCCAGTCCGGTTTCATTTGTTTGAGTTATCATCCAAGTTATGATAGTCAATTTTCATGTTTTATCTCCCAGGAGGAATAAATATTTTTCGATCCCGCCAAGTCCGGTTTCATTTGTTTGAGTTATCATTAAAGTTATGATAGTCTCTTTTCAAGTTTAATCTCCCAAGTGGGATAAATACTTTTCGATTCCGCCAAGTCTGGTTTCGTTTGTTTGAGTTATCATCCAAGTTATGATTGTCTATTTTCAAGTTATCTTCCAAGTGGGATAAATACTTTTCGATTCCCCCAAGTCCGGTTTTATTTATTTGAGTTATCATTCATGTTATGGTAGTCTCTTTTTCAAGTTTTATCTCCCAAGTGGGATAAATACTTTTCGATTCCGCCAAGTCCAGTTCCGTTTGTTTGAGTTATCTTCCAAGTTATGATAGTCTTTTTTCAAGTTTTATCTCCCAAGTGGGATAAATACTTTTCGATTCCGCCAAGTCCAGTTTTGTTTGTTTAAGTTATCATTCAAGTTATGGTAGTCTCATTTTCAAGTTTTATCTCCCAAGTGGGATAATTACTTTTTGATTTTGCCAATTTTGGTTTCGTTTGTTTGAGTTATCATCCATGTTATGATAACCTCTTTCCATATTTTATCTCCCAAGTGGGATAAATACTTTTCGATTCCGCCTAGTCTGGATTCGTCTTTTTGGGTTAGCATCCAAGTTATGATAGTCTATTTTCAAGTTTTATCTCCCAAGTGGGATAAATACTTTTCATTTCCGTCAAGTCCGGTTTCAGTTGTTAGAGTTATCATCCAAGTTATGGTAGTCTCTTTTTCAAGTTATATCTCCCAAGTGGGATATATACTTTTCGATTCTGCCATGTCCAATTTCGTTTGTTTGAATTATATTCCAAGTTATGATAGTTAATTTTCATGTTTTATCTCCCTAGTGGGATAAATACTTTTCGATTCTACCAAGTCTGGTTTCGTTTGTTAGAGTTAGCATCCAAGTTATGATAGTCTCTTCTCAAGTTTTATCTCCCAAGAGGGATAAATACTTTTTGATTCCGCCATGTCTAGTTTCGTTTGTTTGAGTTGTTAACCAAGATATGATAGTCTCTTTTCAAGTTTTATCTCCCAAGTGGGAAAAATACTTTTCTATTTCGCCAAGTACGGTTTCGTTTGTTTGAGTTATCATCCATGTTATGATAGCCTCTTTCCATATTTTATCTCCCAAGTGGGATAAATACTTTTCGATTCCGCCAAGTCCGATTTCATCTTTTTGGGTTATCATCCAAGTTATGAAAGTATCTTTTCAAGTTTTATCTCCCAAGTGGGATAAATACGTTTCGATTCCGTCAATTCCGGTTTCAGTTGTTAGAGTTATCATCCAAATTATGGTAATCTCTTTTTCAAGTTTTTTCTCCCAAGTGGGATATATACTTTTCGATTCTGCCATGTCCGGTTTCGTTTGTTTGAGTTATCATCCAAGTTATGATAGTCTATTTTCATGTTTTATCTCCCTAGTGGGATAAATACTTTTTGATTCCGCCAAGTCCAGTTTCATTTTTTTGAGTTATCATCCAAGTTATGACAGTTTATTTTCATGTTTTATCTCCCAAGTGGGATAACAACTTTTGTATTCCGCCAAGTCTGGTTTCTTTTGTTTGAGTTATCACCAAAGGTATGATAGTCTCTTTTCAAGTTATCTCCCAAGTGGGATAAATAATTTTCGACTCTGCCAAGTTCGGTTTCGTTAATTTGAGTTATCATCCAAGTTATGATAGTCTCTTTTCAAGTTTTATCTCCCAAATGGGATAAATAATTTTCGATTCTGCCAAGTATGGTTTCAGTTGTTTGAGTTATCATCCAAGTTATGATAGTCTCTTTTCAAATTATATCCCAGGTGGGAGAAATACTTTTCGATTCCGTCAAGTATGGTTTCAGTTGTTAGAGTTATCATCCCAGTTATGGTAGTCTCCTTTTAAAGTTTAATGTCCCAAGTGGGATATATACTTGTCGATTCCACCATGTCCGGTTTCGTTTGTTTGAGTTATCATCAAAGTTATGATAGTCTATTTTCATGTTTTATCTCCCTAGTGGGATAAATACTTTTCGATTCTACCAAGTCTGGTTTCGTTTGTTTGAGTTATCATCCAAGTTATGATAGTCACTTTTTAAGTTTAATCTCCCAAGTGGGATAAATACTTTTCGATTCCGCCATGTCCAGTTTCGTTAGTTTGAGTTATCATACAAGTTATGATAGTCTCTTTTCAAGTTTTGTCTCCCAAGTGGGAAAAATACTTTTCTATTTCGCCAAGTACGGTTTCGTTTGTTTGAGTTATCATCAAGTTATGGTAGTCTCATTTTCAAGTTTTATCTCCCAAGTGGGATATTTACTTTTTGATTTTGCCAATTTCGGTTTCCTTTGGTTGATTTATCATCCATGTTATGATAGCCTCTTTCCATGTTTTATCTCCCAAGTTGGATAAATACTTTTCGATTCCGCCAAGTCCGGTTTCGTTTTTTTGGGTTATCATCTAAGTTATGACAGTCTCTTTTCAAGTTTTATCTCCCAAGTTGGTTAAATACTTTTTGATTCCGCCATGTCCGGTTTTGTTTGTATAAGTTATCACCCATGGTATGATAGTTTCTTTTCAAGTTATCTCACAAGTGGGAAAAATAATTTTCGATTCCTCCAAGTCTGGTTTCGTTTATTTGAGTTATCAACCAAGTTATGATAGTCTCTTTACAAGTTTTATCTCCCGAATGGGATAAATACTTTTCGATTCCGCCAAGTCCGGTTTTGTTTGTTTGAGTTATCATCCAAGTTATGGTAGTCTCTTTTTCAAGTATTATCTCCCAAGTGGGATAAATACTTTTCGATTCAGCCAGTCCGGTTTCATTTGTTTGAGTTATCATCCAAGTTATGATAGTCAATTTTCATGTTTATTCTCCCAGGAGGAATAAATATTTTTCGATCCCGCCAAGTCCGGTTTCATTTGTTTGAATTATCATTAAAGTTATGATAGTCTCTTTTCAAGTTTTATCTCCCAAGTGGGATAAATACTTTTCGATTCCGCCAAGTCTGGTTTCGTTTGGTTGAGTTATCATCCAAGTTATGATTGTCTATTTTCAAGTTATCTTCCATGTGGGATAAATACTTTTCGATTCCCCTAAGTCTGGTTTTGTTTATTTGAGTTATCATTCATGTTATGGTAGTCTCTTTTTCAAGTTTTATCTCCCAAGTGGGATAAATACTTTTCGATTCCGCCAAGTCCAGTTCCGTTTTTTTGAGTTATCATCCAAGTTATGATAGTCTTTTTTCAAGTTTTATCTCCCAAGTGGGATAAATACTTTTCGATTCCGCTAAGTCCAGTTTCGTTTGTTTGAGTTATCATTCAAGTTATGGTAGTCTCATTTTCAAGTTTAACTCCCAAGTGGGATAATTACTTTTTGATTTTGCCAATTTTTGTTTCGTTTGTTTGAGTTATCATCCATGTTATGATAACCTCTTTCCATATTTTATCTCCCAAGTGGGATAAATACTTTTCGATTCCGCCTAGTCTGGTTTCGTCTTTTTGGGTTATCATCCAAGTTATGATAGTATCTTTTCAAGTTTTATCTCCCAAGTGGGATAAATACTTTTCATTTCCGTCAAGTCCGGTTTCAGTTGTTAGAGTTATCATCCAAGTTATGGTAGTCTCTTTTTCAAGTTTTATCTCCCAAATGGGATATATACTTTTCGATTCTGACATGTCCGATTTCGTTTGTTTGAATTATCATCCAAGTTATGATAGTTTATTTTCAAGTTTTATCTCCCTAGTGGGATAAATACTTTTCGATTCTACCAAGTCTGGTTTCGTTTGTTAGAGTTATCATCCAAGTTATGATAGTCTCTTTTCAAGTTTTATCTCCCAAGAGGGATAAATACTTTTTGATTCTGCCATGTCTAGTTTCGTTTGTTTGAGTTGTCAACCAAGATATGATAGTCTCTTTTCAAGTTTTATCTCCCAAGTAGGAAAAATACTTTTCTATTTCGCCAAGTACGGTTTCGTTTGTTTGAGTTATCATCCATGTTATGATATCCTCTTTCCATATTTTATCTCCCAAGTGGGATAAATACTTTTCGATTCCGCCAAGTCCGGTTTCGTATTTTTGGGTTATCATCCAAGTTATGAAAGTATCTTTTCAAGTTTTATCTCCCAAGTGGGATAAATACGTTTCGATTCCGTCAAGTCCGGTTTCAGTTGTTAGAGTTATCATCCAAGTTATGGTAGTCTCTTTTTCAAGTTTTATCTCCATAGTGGGATATATACTTTTCGATTCTGCCATGTCCGGTTTCGTTTGTTTGAGTTATCATCCAAGTTATGATAGTCTATTTTCATGTTTTATCTCCCTAGTGGGATAAATACTTTTCGATTCTACCAAGTCTGGTTTCGTTTGTTAGAGTTATCATCCAAGTTATGATAGTCTCTTTTCAAGTTTTATCTCCCAAGAGGGATAAATACTTTTTGATTCTGCCATGTCTAGTTTCGTTTGTTTGAGTTATCATCCAAGTTATGACAGTCTCTTTTCAAGTTTTATCTCCCAAGTGGGATAACTACTTTTGTATTCCGCCATGTCTGGTTTCTTTTGTTTGAGTTATCACCAAAGGTATGATAGTCTCTTTTCAAGTTATCTCCCAAGTGGGATAAATAATTTTCGACTCTGCCAAGTCCGGTTTCGTTTATTTGAGTTATCATCCAAGTTATGATAGTCTCTTTTCAAGTTTTATCTCACAAATGGGATAAATAATTTTCGATTCTGCCAAGTATGGTTTCAGTTGTTTGAGTTATCATCCAAGTTATGATAGTCTCTTTTCAAATTATATCCCAAGGGGGAGAAATACTTTTCGATTCCGTCAAGTATGGTTTCAGTTGTTAGAGTTATCATCCCAGTTATGGTAGTCTCCTTTTAAAGTTTAATGTCCCAAGTGGGATATATACTTGTCGATTCCGCCATGTCCGGTTTCGTTTGTTTGAGTTATCATCAAAGTTATGATAGTCTATTTTCATGTTTTATCTCCCTAGTGGGGATAAATACTTTTCGATTCTACCAAGTCTGGTTTCGTTTGTTTGAGTTATCATCCAAGTTATGATAGTCACTTTTCAAGTTTTATCTCCCAAGTAGGATAAATACTTTTCGATTCCGCCATGTCCAGTATCGTTAGATTGAGTTATCATCCAAGTTATGATAGTCTCTTTTCAAGTTTTGTCTCCCAAGTTGGAAAAATACTTTTCTATTTCGCCAAGTACGGTTTCGTTTGTTTGAGTTATCATCAAGTTATGGTAGTCTCATTTTCAAGTTTTATCTCCCAAGTGGGATATTTACTTTTTGATTTTGCCAATTTCGGTTTCCTTTGGTTGATTTATCATCCATGTTATGATAGCCTCTTTCCATGTTTTATCTCCCAAGTTGGATAAATACTTTTCGATTCCGCCAAGTCCGGTTTCGTTTTTTTGGGTTATCATCTAAGTTATGACAGTCTCTTTTCAAGTTTTATCTCCCAAGTTGGTTAAATACTTTTTGATTCCGCCATGTCCGGTTTTGTTTGTATAAGTTATCACCCATGGTATGATAGTTTCTTTTCAAGTTATCTCACAAGTGGGAAAAATACTTTTCTATTTCGCCAAGTGGGATATTTACTTTTTGATTTTGCCAATTTTGGTTTCGTTTGGTTGAGTTATGATCCATGTTATGATAGCCTCTTCCCAAGTTTTATCTCCCAAGTTGGATAAATACTTTTCGATTCCGCCATGTCTGGTTTTGTTTTTTTGGGTTAACATCTAAGTTATGATAGTCTCTTTTCAAGTTTTATCTCCCAAGTTGGATAAATACTTTTTGATTCCGCCATGTCCGGTTTTGTTTGTATGAGTTATCACCCAAGGTATGATAGTTTCTTTTCAAGTTATCTCACAAGTGGGAAAAATAATTTTCGATTCCTCCAAGTCCGGTTTCGTTTATTTGAGTTATCATCCAAGTTATGATAGTCTATTTACAAGTTATATCTCCCGAATGGGATAAATACTTTTCGATTCCGCCATGTCCGGTTTCGTTTGTTTGAGTTATCATCCAAGTTATGGTAGTCTCTTTTTCAAGTATTATCTCCCAAGTGGGATAAATACTTTTCGATTCCGCCAGTCCGGTTTGGTTTGTTTGAGTTATCATCCAAGTTATGATAGTCAATTTTCATGTTTTATCTCCCTAGAGGGATAAATATTTTTCGATTCCGCCAAGTCTGGTTTCATTTGTTTGAGTTATCATCAAAGTTATGATAGTCTCTTTTCAAGTTTTATCTCCAAGGTGGGATAAATACTTTTCGATTCCGCCAAGTCTGGTTTCGTTTGTTTGAGTTATCATCCAAGTTATGATAGTCTATTTTCAAGTTATCTTCCAAGTGGGATAAATACTTTTCGATTCTGCTATATCCGGTTTCGTTTGTTTGAGTTATAATCCAAATTATGATAGTCTATTTTCATGTTTAATCTCCCTAGTGGGATAAATACTTTTTGATTCCGCCAAGTCCAGTTTCGTTTTTTTGAGTTATCATCCAAGTTATGACAGTCTCTTTTCAAGTTTTATCTCCCAAGTGGAATAACTACTTTTCGATTCCGCCAAGTCAGGTTTCGTTTGTTTGAGTTATCACCCAAGGTATGATAGTCTCTTTACAAGTTTTATCTCCCAAGTGGGATAACTACTCTTCATTTTTCCAATTTCGGTTTCGTTTGTTTGAGTTATCGTCCTTGTTATGATATCCTTTTTCCATGTTTTATCTCCCAAGTGGGATAAATACTTTTCGATTCCGCCAAGTCCGGTTTTCGTTTTTTTGGGTTATCATCAAAGTTTTGATAGTCTATTCTCAAGTTTTATCTCCCAAGTTGGATAAATACTTTTCGATTCCACCATGTCCGGTATCTTTTGTATGAGTTATCACCTAAGGTATGATAGTTTCTTTTCAAATTATCTCCCAAGTGGGATAAATAATTTTTTATTCCGCCAATTCCGGTTTCGTTTATTTGAGTTATCATCCAAGTTATGATAGTCTCTTTTTAATTTTTATCTCCTAAATGGGATAAATACTTTTCGATCCGCCAAGTCCAGTTTTGTTTGTTTGAGTTATCATCCAAGTCATGATAGTCTCTTATCAAGTTATCTCCCAAGTGGGATAAATACTTTTCAATTCCGCCAAGTCCGATTTTGTTTGTTTGAGTTATCATTTATGTTATGGTAGTCTCTTTTTCAAGTTTTATCTCCCAAGTGGGATAATTAATTTTTGATTCCGCCAATTTCGGTTTCATTTGTTTGAGGTATCATCCATGTTATGATAGCCTCTTTTCATGTTTTATCTCCCTAGTGAGATAAATACGTTTCGATTCCATCAAGTCTGGTTTCGTTTGTTTGAGTTATCATCCAAGTTAGTATAGTCTTCTTCCATGTTTTATCTCCCAAGTGGGAAAAATACTTTTCGATTCCGCCAAGTCCGGTTTTATTTTTTTGGAATATCATCCAAGTTATGATAGTCTCTTTTCAATTTTTATCTCCCAAGTGGGATAAATACTTTTCGATTCCGCCAAGTCTGGTTTTGTTTGTTTGAGTTATCACCCAAGGTATGATAGTCTCTTTTCAAGTTTTATCTCCCAAGTGGGATAACTACTCTTCATTTTGCCAATTTCGGTTTCGTTTGTTTGAGTTATCGTCCTTGTTATGATAGCCTCTTTCCATGTTTTATCTCCCAAGTGGGATAAATACTTTTCGATTCCGCCAAGTCCAGTTTCGTTTTTTTGGGTTATCATCCAAGTTATGATAGTCTCTTTTCAATTTTTATCTCCCAAGTGGGATAACTACTTTTCGATTCCGCCAAGTCTGGTTTCGTTTGTTTGAGTTATCACCCAAGGTATGATAGTCTCTTTTCAAGTTTTATCTCCCAAGTGGGATAACTACTCTTCATTTTTCCAATTTCGGTTTCGTTTGTTTGAGTTATCGTCCTTGTTATGATAGCCTCTTTCCATGTTTTATCTCCAAGGTGGGATAAATACTTTTCGATTCCGCCAAGTCCGGTTTCGTTTTTTTGGGTTATCATCCAAGTTATGATAGTCTATTTTCAAGTTTTATCTCCCAAGTGGGATAAATACTTTTCGATTCCACATTGTCCGGTATCCTTTGTATGAGTTATCACCTAAGGTATGATAGTTTCTTTTCAAATTATCTCCCAAGTGGGATAAATAATTTTTTATTCCGCCAATTCCGGTTTCGTTTATTTGAGTTATCATCCAAGTTATGATAGTCTCTTTTTAATTTTTATCTCCTAAATGGGATAAATACTTTTCGATCCGCCAAGTCCAGTTTCGTTTGTTTGAGTTATCATCCAAGTTATGATAGTCTCTTATCAAGTTATCTCCCAAGTGGGATAAATACTTTTCAATTCCGCCAAGTCCGATTTTGTTTGTTTGAGTTATCATTCATGTTATGGTAGTCTCTTTTTCAAGTTTTATCTCCCAAGTGGGATAATTAATTTTTGATTCCGCCAATTTCGGTTTCATTTGTTTGAGGTATCATCCATGTTATGATAGCCTCTTTTCATGTTTTATCTCCCTTGTGAGATAAATACGTTTCGATTCCATCAAGTCTGGTTTCGTTTGTTTGAGTTATCATCCAAGTTAGTATAGTCTTCTTCCATGTTTTATCTCCCAAGTGGGAAAAATACTTTTCGATTCCGCCAAGTCCGGTTTCATTTTTTTGGAATATCATCCAAGTTATGATAGTCTCTTTTCAATTTTTATCTCCCAAGTGGGATAAATACTTTTCGATTCCGCCAAGTCTGGTTTTGTTTGTTTGAGTTATCACCCAAGGTATGATAGTCTCTTTTCAAGTTTTATCTCCCAAGTGGGATAACTACTCTTCATTTTGCCAATTTCGGTTTCGTTTGTTTGAGTTATCGTCCTTGTTATGATAGCCTCTTTCCATGTTTTATCTCCCAAGTGGAATAAATACTTTTCGATTCCGCCAAGTCCAGTTTCGTTTTTTTGGGTTATCATCCAAGTTATGATAGTCTCTTTTCAATTTTTATCTCCCAAGTGGGATAACTACTTTTCGATTCCGCCAAGTCTGGTTTCGTTTGTTTGAGTTATCACCCAAGGTATGATAGTCTCTTTTCAAGTTTTATCTCCCAAGTGGGATAACTACTCTTCATTTTTCCAATTTCGGTTTCGTTTGTTTGAGTTATCGTCCTTGTTATGATAGCCTCTTTCCATGTTTTATCTCCAAGGTGGGATAAATACTTTTCGATTCCGCCAAGTCCGGTTTCGTTTTTTTGGGTTATCATCCAAGTTATGATAGTCTATTTTCAAGTTTTATCTCCCAAGTGGGATAAATACTTTTCGATTCCACATTGTCCGGTATCCTTTGTATGAGTTATCACCTAAGGTATGATAGTTTCTTTTCAAATTATCTCCCAAGTGGGATAAATAATTTTTTATTCCGCCAATTCCGGTTTCGTTTATTTGAGTTATCATCCAAGTTATGATAGTCTCTTTTTAATTTTTATCTCCTAAATGGGATAAATACTTTTCGATCCGCCAAGTCCAGTTTCGTTTGTTTGAGTTATCATCCAAGTTATGATAGTCTCTTATCAAGTTATCTCCCAAGTGGGATAAATACTTTTCAATTCCGCCAAGTCCGATTTTGTTTGTTTGAGTTATCATTCATGTTATGGTAGTCTCTTTTTCAAGTTTTATCTCCCAAGTGGGATAATTAATTTTTGATTCCGCCAATTTCGGTTTCATTTGTTTGAGGTATCATCCATGTTATGATAGCCTCTTTTCATGTTTTATCTCCCTTGTGAGATAAATACGTTTCGATTCCATCAAGTCTGGTTTCGTTTGTTTGAGTTATCATCCAAGTTAGTATAGTCTTCTTCCATGTTTTATCTCCCAAGTGGGAAAAATACTTTTCGATTCCGCCAAGTCCGGTTTCATTTTTTTGGAATATCATCCAAGTTATGATAGTCTCTTTTCAATTTTTATCTCCCAAGTGGGATAAATACTTTTCGATTCCGCCAAGTCTGGTTTTGTTTGTTTGAGTTATCACCCAAGGTATGATAGTCTCTTTTCAAGTTTTATCTCCCAAGTGGGATAACTACTCTTCATTTTGCAAATTTCGGTTTCGTTTGTTTGAGTTATCGTCCTTGTTATGATAGCCTCTTTCCATGTTTTATCTCCCAAGTGGAATAAATACTTTTCGATTCCGCCAAGTCCAGTTTCGTTTTTTTGGGTTATCATCCAAGTTATGATAGTCTCTTTTCAATTTTTATCTCCCAAGTGGGATAACTACTTTTCGATTCCGCCAAGTCTGGTTTCGTTTGTTTGAGTTATCACCCAAGGTATGATAGTCTCTTTTCAAGTTTTATCTCCCAAGTGGGATCACTACTCTTCATTTTTCCAATTTCGGTTTCGTTTGTTTGAGTTATCGTCCTTGTTATGATAGCCTCTTGCCATGTTTTATCTCCAAGGTGGGATAAATACTTTTCGATTCCGCCAAGTCCGGTTTCGTTTTTTTGGGTTATCATCCAAGTTATGATAGTCTATTTTCAAGTTTTATCTCCCAAGTGGGATAAATACTTTTCGATTCCACCATGTCCGGTGTCCTTTGTATGAGTTATCACCTAAGGTATGATAGTTTCTTTTCAAGTTATCTCCCAAGTGGGATAAATAATTTTTTATTCCGCCAATTCCGGTTTCGTTTATTTGAGTTATCATCCAAGTTATGATAGTCTCTTTTTAATTTTTATCTCCTAAATGGGATAAATAATTTTCGATCCGCCAAGTCCAGTTTCGTTTGTTTGAGTTATCATCCAAGTTATGATAGTCTCTTATCAAGTTATCTCCCAAGTGGGATAAATACTTTTCAATTCCGCCAAGTCCGATTTTGTTTGTTTGAGTTATCATTCATGTTATGGTAGTCTCTTTTTCAAGTTTTATCTCCCAAGTGGGATAATTAATTTTTGATTCCGCCAATTTCGGTTTCATTTGTTTGAGGTATCATCCATGTTATGATAGCCTCTTTTCATGTTTTATCTCCCTTGTGAGATAAATACGTTTCGATTCCATCAAGTCTGGTTTCGTTTGTTTGAGTTATCATCCAAGTTAGTATAGTCTTCTTCCATGTTTTATCTCCCAAGTGGGAAAAATACTTTTCGATTCCGCCAAGTCCGGTTTCATTTTTTTGGAATATCATCCAAGTTATGATAGTCTCTTTTCAATTTTTATCTCCCAAGTGGGATAAATACTTTTCGATTCCGCCAAGTCTGGTTTTGTTTGTTTGAGTTATCACCCAAGGTATGATAGTCTCTTTTCAAGTTTTATCTCCCAAGTGGGATAACTACTCTTCATTTTGCCAATTTCGGTTTCGTTTATTTGAGTTATCGTCCTTGTTATGATAGCCTCTTTCCATGTTTTATCTCCCAAGTGGAATAAATACTTTTCGATTCCGCCAAGTCCAGTTTCGTTTTTTTGGGTTATCATCCAAGTTATGATAGTCTCTTTTCAATTTTTATCTCCCAAGTGGGATAACTACTTTTCGATTCCGCCATGTCTGGTTTCGTTTGTTTGAGTTATCACCCAAGGTATGATAGTCTCTTTTCAAGTTTTATCTCCCAAGTGGGATAACTACTCTTCATTTTTCCAATTTCGGTTTCGTTTGTTTGAGTTATCGTCCTTGTTATGATAGCCTCTTTCCATGTTTTATCTCCAAGGTGGGATAAATACTTTTCGATTCCGCCAAGTCCGGTTTCGTTTTTTTGGGTTATCATCCAAGTTATGATAGTCTATTTTCAAGTTTTATCTCCCAAGTGGGATAAATACTTTTCGATTCCACCATGTCCGGTGTCCTTTGTATGAGTTATCACCTAAGGTATGATAGTTTCTTTTCAAGTTATCTCCCAAGTGGGATAAATAATTTTTTATTCCGCCAAATTATGGTAGTCTCTTTTCATGTTTTATCTCCCTAGAGGGATAAATACTTTTTGATTCTACCAAGTCTGGTTTCGTTTGTTTGAATTATCATCCAAGTTATGATAGTCTCTTTTCAAGTTTTATCTCACAATTAGGATAAAATACTTTTCGATTCCGCCAAGTCCAGTGTCGTTTGTTTGAGTTATCATTCAAGTTATGATATTCTCTTTTCAAGTTTTATCTCCCAAGTGGGATAAATACTTTTCGATTCCGCCAAGTCTGGTTTCGTTTGTTTGAGTTATCATCCAAGTTATGATAGTCAATTTTCAAGTTATCTTCCAAGTGGGATAAATACTTTTCCATTCTGCCAAGTCCGGTTTTGTTTGTTTGAGTTATCATTCAAGTTATGGTAGTCTCTTTTTCATGTTTTATCTCCCAAGTGGGATAAATACTTTTCGATTCCGCCAATTTAGGTTTCGTTTGTTTGAGTTATCATCCATGTTATGATAGCCTCTTTTCATGTTTTATCTCCCTAGTGGGATAAATACTTTTTGATTCCGCCAAGTCCTGTTTCGTTTATTTGAGTTATCATCCGAGTTATGATAGTCTCTTTTCATGTTTTATCTCCCAAGTGGGATAAATACTTTTCTATTCTGCCAAGTCCGGTTTCATTTTTTTGGAATATCATCCAAGTTATGATAGTCTATTTTTATATTTTATCCCCCTAGTGGGATAAATACTTTTCCATTCTAACAAGTCTGGTTTCATTTGTTTGAGTTAACATCCAAGTTTATATAGTCTCTTTTCAAGTTTTATCTCCCAAGTGGGATAAATACGTTTCGATTCCGCCAAGTCCGGTTTTGTTTGTTTGAGTTATCATCCAAGTTATGGTACTCTCTTTTTCAAGTTTTATCTCCCAAGTGGGATAAATAATTTTTGATTCCGCCAATTTCAATTTCGTTTGTTTGATTTATCATCCATGTTATGATAGCCTCTTTTCATGTTTTATCTCCCTAGTGAGATAAATACTTTTCGATTCCGTCAAGTCTGGTTTCGTTTGATTTATCATCCATGTTATTATAGTCTCTTTCCAAGTTTTATCTCCCAAGTAGGATAAATACATTTCGATTCTTCCAAGTCCGGTTTCGTTTTTTTGGGTTATCATCCAAGTTATGATTGTCTCTTTTCATGTTTTATCTCCCAAGTGGGATAAATACTTTTCGATTCCGCCAAGTTCGGTTTCATTTGTTTGAGTTATCACCTAAGGTATCATAGTCTCTTTTCAAGTTATTTATCAAGTGGGATAAATATTTTTCGATTCCGCCATGTCCGATTTCGTTTGTTTGAGTTATCGTCCAAGTTATGATAGCCTCTTTTCAAGTTTTATCTCCCAAGTGGGATAAATACTTTTCGATTCCGCCAAGTCCGGTTTCGTTTGTTTGAGTTATCATATAAGGTATGATAGTCTCTTTTCAAGTTATCTCCCAAGTGGGATAAATACTTTTCGATTCCTCAAAGTCCGGTTTCGTTGGTTTTAGTTATTATCCAGGTTAGTGTAGTCTCTTTTTAAAGTTTTATCTCTCAAGTGGGATAAATACTTTTCGAATCCGCCAAGTCCGGCTTCGTATTGTTGAGTTATCTCATATATAAACCTTGCTCATCAAGCCAAAAAGAGGTTAGAGCCACATTTTCACAAGCTTCACCATTTTCACTGTCTCAATTCTGTCAATTCTCTCCATTTTTCCAAACACACACCAAAGCTTCATCATTAAGATTCTTCAAGTTTCACATTGAAACTCGAAGAATCGGAAGCTAAACCTCCATCATATTCACTGATTTAGCGGATAATCGAAATATTTGTCATGGTTGCGGTGTTTATTTCACTGTTTGGAAGTGTTTCGAATAATTCTCATTGATTTCATTTATTTTGAACACTCATGGATCAAAGTTTCGGATCTCCGATTGTCTATTTGTTCGTGCATTGATCAACATTGCAACAATCACCAAAGCAAGCCTTCGCTTTGTAGGTTGGTGAATCCGAAATCGTTTCTCGTTTTAACTTATTTTTCTTCATCTTGCCTCGTGCATTCTTCGCTTTTTCTTGATTTGTTGATACTTTGATTGGTTTGATCATTAGGAGCTAGAATTGTGGTGTGATTATAGTGTTAATAGGTGTTTTAATGTTGCATCTAGGAGTGATTTTCGTGCTAGGTTCGTAGACCTCAGTTTAGAGCTTATTTGGATAAGTTGTACTGGTTTTTGCATGAAAATGCAAAAAAAATAATATTCTGGTTGCAAAGTAACCAGTTACCAAATAGGTAGTAACCGATTACCTGTGTTAATTTTGCAGAAAAATCTAGTTTTTTTGAACTAGTAACCGGTTACTGCATAGGTAGTAATCGGTTACTGCATAGGTAGTAACTGGTTACCACTGAACCAGAATGAAAAATTCTTGCATTTTCTTGCAAATTTTTTATTCATTCTCCCTCCAATCATCTTGGATCCTTAGGACATGATTTTAGGGAATTTTTAGGAGCTGATTTAGAACAGGTGTGTGTAGTTTCGATAGCTTTCGACATGCTTTTCGTTAGGTTCCGATTTTAGACATAAAGTGTTGCATATGTGTTCATAGCTTGTTATGATTATCGTTTGCATGATTTAGCATCATCCATAGCATAATAATAAGTGTTATTGGTTATGTTTTGCATCATATTTGTGATTCGTTAATGAGTAGGTCGATTGTGCGCGTAAATTGGAAAAATTACATATTGTTTAAAACCTCACAAATCGCATAGTTCGCATCCATTGATTGTGTGTTCATGTGTTGCATTTCATTTTCGATATCCATTTCATATTCCGGAATTAAAATTTCATAATCATTTCATCTTATTGTTTGCATTAAAATTCCATTTTTGCATTTTGAAAAAATAATGAAAATATGCCTTGTTCCCATCGCTGCATTTTGAAACAGAAGCTACAAAAAAACATGCTGCATTATTCTGTTTTGGTCTTTTACACCTATTTTCATGTTGTTTGGTAGCTGTAATAGGCTATTTGCATTGCTAGTGGCATTTAGTTGTTGTTTGTGCAATAGGAAGTTGTAGTAGCTGGTGAATTTAGGCTTTGCTTAGTTTTTAGGGTCCTTAGACTTAGGATTGAGTCTAGTTAGTTCATAGTTGTATTAGGAATTGTTTGATACTTGTTTACCTCTTTCATTTTATCACTTTGGATCACTACTAACCTTTGTTTTGCAGGGAGGTTGAGGTAAACTTGTTCATACAACTTCTTCCATTTATCTTCTTTATAATTTTTAATTGTGATTGTCTTAGCCCTTTAGGCTCTGTCTTGTACAACTTCATGTTAATCCCTCTTTAGAAACATCTTAACTTCTTTAGAGAAGTAAGTTTCTTTCTAGTTTCTTCTTTTTCTTTTTCATTTTCACATTAGGATTAGAAAGCCGCACAAACCATTAGGATCTCCTTTTGCACGCAATAAATAACTTTGGGTTATGTCTTAGTTCACCTAATTTTTGTCCTTTCTCAACTTAAGCCATTATTTCTCATCTCATAAAGAAACAGTAAAAAACACCTAAGTAAAGGTTGAGCTTTCTCGTACGCCAGGAGACTTTGCCGTGGGTTACTTATACACGTCCCATTTCGGGGCAAGGTGTGAGGCATCTACCACAATGAACAAGTTTTAGTATGAGAATGTTTCACAAACAAAAAACTCAAAACACTTCCTTAAAAGACAGTAAACAACATCACACGTCTTTTCCTGTAGGAATTCTCTTCTCATCTCATTCAACCTCAATGTGAGAACTTACTTCAACATGTCTCTTTGCAAGACGGTAACGCACTCGTTCAAGGAGACACTGCAACACCCGAGTATAGGCATAAGCAGTTCAAGTCATAAAAAACACAAACAAAGTCCCCGCCTTAGTGAGGTGAACTATGTCGACTATGATACTTATTTCCCATGAGGTACGTAGGCAGCAGGGTAGAGCCCGTTCGAGCACACTTTTTATTTTCCCTACATTTTTCCCGTACTTTTTTCGTTCTCTTTTTCTGGTTCCCTCTCTCATTCCAGTTCCAGTTAGTAGTTCTTTGTTCAGAAAAATCTTATTTCTCACTCTTTGAAACAGACTAACAAACGTGGATCTTGTCAGGTAAGGTGGACGATCTGGGGTGCTAATACTGTTAATGCTATTATTTTATGATTGGCATTATGTTTGGTAAAACTAATATGGCTGGAAAATGTTGAATAAGAAGTTCCATATTAACATAGTATAGACTCTGGAAGAACATGTCAAACATGATGTCCTGACATGGTGGCACAGATAAATGTGGAAGTTGTCAAAGAAGATGTTGAATTCAGTTCAGAATGTCCTATCAGATGTTGGGACATTATCAAACAGAGTAGAAGAACTTAATTCAGGATGTCCCAACAGATGTTGTCATATGTTATAGTCAGATGTCAAAGAAGATGTTGAAACGTCTGCAAATGTCATGACAGAATTACTGTCATATGTTACAGACAGATGTCAAAGAAGATGTTGAAACATCTGCAAATGACATGACAGAATTACTGTCATATGCAACAGACAGATGTCAAAGAAGATGTTGAAACATCTGCAAATGTCATGACAGATGTCAAAGAGAATGTTGAAACATCTGCAAATGTCATGACAGATGTCAAAGAGAATGTTGAAACATCTGCAACTGTCATGACAACATTACTGTCATATGTTACATATAGATATCAAACAAGAAGTGTTGAACTTAGTTCAGGATGTCACACCAAATGTTGTGACACTGTCAAACAGAGTAACAGTTAATGAACTTAAGTCAAGATATCAGGATGTCACACCAGATGTTAGGACATTGTATCAGTTAATGGAATAAGTTCAGTTTACAGGATGTCACATCAGATGTTGTGACATTGTATCAGTAAATGAAGTAAGTTCAGTTTTTCAGGATGTCCCAACAGATGTTGAGACATCTCAGACCTGTTACCAGAATTAATTAATGCATAACAGAACTGAGTAAATTCAGGGGAATCTATCTGGAATTAATTATGGATGGACAAAAACAGAACAAGGCGCATCTGTAGGGAGAGTTGTTATGAAACTTCAGCATAATCAGATGAACTAAATCACCTAGAATCTAGGAAGTAACAAACCCTAATTCAAGGTGATGACATTGGATTTATCAGATCTGAATTATGCAGAATATTCTGGAGATATTATGCAATCATATGTGGTGCTGATCTAGAAGATCTTAAAGACTCAATTTAAATTGAAGACAAATATTGAAAAATATAGGTTTCTATATTTAGAGATATTTTAGGAGTTGAAGATCTTTTGGAATATTTGTAGCAGATATTTCTGCATATTTGTAGCAGATATTTCTGCATATTTGTAGCAGTTATTGTTGTGATTGTTTAGGCCCAAATCCAGTTGGGAATAGGTTATAAAAGAAACCTTGTAACCTAGTTTAGATTAACCCAATCAACCGAAAATGTAAACATTATTAGGGTTGTGTCCTTGTGTCAGCCGTGCGTAACAAGTAACTCTATTGTGGCTGTTTCACTTGTGATTCTCGAAGCTTGTAAGCAAGAGAAGTATTGTGTCTTGATTGAAATTTCTAAGTAAGATCAAGCTGTTGTGTTTGAAGTGTGACTTCAATTTTATTAATCATTGTAAAAGATCACTGTGTGATTGAGGGGGAGTGAGTAGGGTACTCATATCTAAGTTGTGTCTTAGGTAGAAATTGCATTGGGTAGTTATTAAGTGAAAGATTAAACAGGGTGGTTTAAGTCTAGAATTAATATTACTTATAGTGGATTTCCTCCTGGCTTGGTAGCCCCCAGATGTAAGTGTGGAGATACACTGAACTGGGTCAACAATTCTGTTGTGTTCTTTATATCTTTTATGTTTTATGCAGTACATGAACTGAATGTCCTATCAGATGTCCCAACATCCTGAAGTATGTTTGACTCTGATATATCAGAATTATTTAAGTACTGATATGTATGCCTTACCATGTTTATAAGTAACAGATAAGATGTCTCAACATCATATTCGACATCTGAGTCTGTCATACCAGAATTTCAATTGGTATCAGAGCAGGCATCCTGGTCTGTTTCTGGATGAGATCTAAGGGGGATACTTTCTGGTTCATGGTAAAGGAAGAAGGATGATATAATGAAAAGCTGTTGGAACTTGAGAGGTTCATATTGGTGTTTGAATGGTCCCTAGAAGTGGAGGATGGACTATTCATCATATGGTGTATATTGGACCAGTCTGGTGTTATCAGGGCTGGAAATTTGCTGGTGAATTGCTGTGTAGCTATGATGTCAAACAGAATGTCCTGACATCTTGGTTCAGAGAATTCTATATTTGAAGGAGGCTTGTATTTTGTTTTCTATGAGAACTGGAGAACACTTAGTTCAGAATGTTGTGGTTCTTGATGAAAGAAGAGGTTGGAGCCAAAACAAAAGAGTATAATTATCAAATCTTTCATGCGGGAGTGAAAATCTTGATAAGTTATCTCTTAAGCTTATTTATGGTGACCTAATGAGGATATCCTTCCTGGTTATGGTGTCCTATGTTGTTTAGGTATAGCTGGAGAAAATCTCTCTTGTGAAGATACATGTTTATGATTGTCTAAATCATGAACTGAAGGAAGTTTCATCAAGAAAGAAGCTGAATTGATATGTCAATCCTAATGGCTTGACACCACACTACACATCAACAGTTTATGAACCAAGCTTAGTTTTGTGTTCCAGAAGAAGGAAACTGGTGTGATGATGGATGCTTTGGGTGCTAGACAAATGTGTGATGATCACATATGTTTGGAACCTACTCCTAACCTGGAAGAGGAGGCATCTATGCTACATGTTGAAGACTTAGATAATGACTCTGACACAGAGATCATTGCTTTTGTGGACCCTAGCATAGCCAAAAGGCTTAGGGCTAGAAAGGAAAAGAAGACTGCAGGACATTCAACTCCTAAAAAGAAGCAGCCTACTCCAAAGAAAGACAAGGTCAAAGTGATACTTGGTCCTACTAAACAATGGAGCAAGGTGAATACCCAAAAGAGGAAAGCTGTAACTCCACCAGATTCAGATGTTGAAGAGGATGTCCCAACATCCCAACCAAAGAAGAAACCAGCACCCTCAAGGTCCACCTCTGCTGTTCCAGAAGCTCCTCTGGACAATGTTTCATTCCATCATGTGTCAAGTGTGAGCAGATGGAAATTTGTATACCAAAGAAGGGTAGCACTTGAAAGAGAGCTGGGCAGCAATGCACTTGAGTGCACTGAGTCAAGGAATTCATTGTCAACCTACAAGAGGACTGTGCTGATGGTAAATCAGATGACTTCAGAAAGGTGTATGTAAGAGGGAGATGTGTGGAATTCTCTTCTAGGGTTATCAACCACTATCTAGGAAGAGAATCTGATGGACCTAATGAGCTGGGAAAGACAAATAACCATGTGTGCAAGGTCATCACTGCTAATCAATTCAAAGCTTGGCCAGTCAAGGGGAAATTTTCTGTTAGCTTGCTGACAAGGAAGTATGCAATGCTGCATAGGATTGGCACTTCAAATTGGGTCCCTACCAACCATACCTCCTCAATAGCAACTGAATTGAGCAGGTTCATATATGCTGTGGGCACCCAAGCAAAGCTGGACTTTGGGGCTTATATTTTTTATCAGACATTAAAGCATGTTGGAACATCTGCAACAAAGCTTCCCATTGCTTTTCCCTTTCTGCTATGTGGAATCATACTAAGCCAGTATCCAGGTATCCTCACTGAGAAGGATTCAGTATGCAAAAGAAAAAGTCCTCTGGCCTTCCATTACAAACTTTTCTTGAGCCATCATGCTGCTGATGTTGAAGCTTCCACTAGGACATCTGCTGGACCTTCAAAAGCAAAGACTCCCATATCCAAAGCTGCCTTGATTGCAGATCTGAAGAACACTTGCAAAAATCTGGATGCCAGGAAGAAAAAGCTTGAGGAAGTATTTCAAAGGCTGGAGCTGGAAGAGGTTGCTCAGAATACTGATGAATCTGATGGTGAATCTGAAGATGAAGAAGCTTCTAAATGTATTTACAAATGTGGGTGATAAATGCATGACTTTGGTCATGATTAAAGCTAGCAATGTGACCAACAATTGCTAGAAGCAAGGGAAGAATGTCAGATTGGGAAGTCTGATCAGAATGGTTGTTAAACTGGTAGTCTCTTCCAATACTAGTCATGGATAGTGGCAGTATAAACCCTTTGTAGCAAGAAAACTAAGAGCATCTGTTTTGGAATATAAAATCAAGTGTGGATATTTATCAGTTGTGCTCTTTGTATGTTCATCAGGGGTGTGAAATTGAGAATTAGTGGAGTACATGCTCAGCTGGAGTATTGTTTATCCATGACATGAGGAGATCTTGCTAATCTTATTTGGAGCTAACCTTAAAATCCTTCAAAAGTAAAAGATCAGATTGTGTAGAACTATCTGATAAGGTATTATACAAGGATTTAAGATCAATTGTTGTTTGTGGAATTCACAAATATTTGATTGATTATCCTTGTGATTCAAGATTGGTGATGTTCAAAAAGATGTTGGAACATCTTATCATCAGAGTTTGTGCAGAATCATGGGAGAGGTATTGCATAAGCTGTAGCATTGGCTTCAGTCTTGTGTGACAGGAGTTATGTATTTCTGGAAAGTTTCTTGGCAAGAACTTGTCTGGATATTGTTGATTCTGAAGATGGAGATGAAAGACCATGAACATATCATAATCTTGGTGACTACTTGGATTGGTTTATTTCTGATCTAGGTGTAGTCCAGAATGCTCATCATGGAGTTAAGATAGGTGGAGATATCATAAATTTGTTTAGACTGCATTACTCAAGGAAAGGTGGCATCCTTGGTATAGTTTTGAGGTGTAGTTCTTAACTATTCCTTCTGAATAATCAGACAGTGGCAGGTTTGAAGACTTTGGAGAAACATTGGAAGTTTCTCATCAATATGTGTTATTGGTAAGAACTTCTGCAAAACCAATAGAATGGAGGTTGTCTACTCAAACTTGATGGATAAATCAAGTCTATGAGAGCATGTAACTCTTGTTCTATAAAGGAAGGAGGTTCTTTCAAGTGGCAGAAGAAGGAACTGAATTTAACAGATGGATGTGGGCTAATAATGTTTAAACATCTAGTTCAACATCAGAGTCTAATTGGTGAAGATCAATTTTTTTGATCAGGATATCTTTGGAAGATTTATTATAAACGTGAAGAAGACAAAAGTGGCAATTGGCTTTTTCATATGAGGATTCATAAAGAAGGTTATCAAAATGTGGTAATTGGTTGATCTTTAAAGTGGATTCGAAGAATCAAGATAATCAGAGTGTGGCAGCTGGTTGTTCTTGAGGATTGTCTTGGAACAAATTGCTCTTGGGCAGAGGAGTGATGAGTTGAAGACTCAAGAGGATTTATTCTTCTTAAAGGTGGATGAGAGTTTATCACTCTTTCTGGATTTCTGATTCTAACTGGTGGCACAGTGTAGTTGAAGATTTTCAGTTCTTGGCTTACTATGCTATAGTAAGTCCAGTTGGTGGAGCACATCTAGGATCATGGTGATAAGGTCTTGGTGTATGAAAAAAATGTTCTAACTAAGTGTTAGTACATTATCTGGGGTGTTTATCTACATGGTTTCTATTATTAGACTACCTAATCATATGGGAGAATGATGAAGTAGATGATCTATATTGGAAGAAACATGTAGAAGAGACTGGAAGTGTTCCTCATGCTAAAAAGCCAAGAACTCCAAAAAGATCAAGTTTTCAGCAAGACCAAAGGCATACCTTCACCATTGTACAACACTCCAAAAGCTTCTGAATATGTGGATGATTCCATAAAGGAGTTGGTAACCAAGATCCTATCTGAGCAAAGAGTGGTAAGTGGCATATCTATCCCTCTGAACACTATGCCAGCCCCACAAGAAGATCAACAAACTCAGGCTGCAAAGGACACTCCTGCTCAACAGGATGTCCCAATAGATGTTGAAACATCTGAGGACCAGAAAAAGGCCTTCAATAATTGTGATGAAGAAGCATCTTAGGATCAGCACAAGGCCTCAACTGAATAGCACATCTCTGTTGATCCACCAGAAGTATATCAGGTATTGATTGCTTGGAAGTTTGTTTGTGGACATTCATTCTAATTTCATAATTAGTTTGGATGTGTTTTATTTGGATTTTATGGCCTTTGGTGTGTAAAGGCTTAGTGTCAAGAACCTGTGTGCTAGAAGATGTTCATCTTGTGTAGTCTGTGGTAACTACAAACCCAGAAAGGAATCAGGTATGCTTTGGTACAAGAAGTGAATGTGTTCGATTGGGAATTGAACAGAGAGTGAGCTCTTGAAGACATGAAGATGCGTCTTATGTTTTCCTTTCATCAATGTACAGAGAAGCATGGAGTATCCTAGACAGGGGGAGTGTGTTACAAGTATGTGCACTTGATTTTGTGGTGTTAAGGGGGAGTAATACCTTAACCAGATAAGGAGAATCCTAAGAGTCTAGAAGGCTATATTACATAAAGCTTCTCTCTGCAGTTTATGTTTGATTCTTGAGGAATTGTGTGTGTTTCAAGCTTATGGAGATTATATACCTCTATTTTTATGGAACCTTTGTCTTTTTATGGCTAAAAAGGGGGAGAAATAATAGTGTGAGGTCTGATATGAAGATGTGATGTTAAGGAACTTCTACATAAGGTACTACTACACCTGTATGTAAATTAGTTTTAGCCAAAATAAGCCAAAGGGGGAGATTGTTAATGCTATTATTTTATGATTGGCATTATGTTTGGTAAGACTGATATGGCTGGAAAATGTTGAATAAGAAGTTCCATATTAACATAGTATAGACTCTGGAAGAACATGTCAAACATGATGTCCTGACATGGTGGCACAGATAAATGTGGAAGTTGTCAAAGAAGATGTTAAATTCAGTTCAGAATGTCCTATCAGATGTTGGGACATTATCAAACAGAGTAGAAGAACTTAATTCAGGATGTCCCAACAGATGTTGTCATATGTTATAGTCAGATGTCAAAGAAGATGTTGAAACATCTGCAAATGTCATGACAGAATTACTGTCATATGTTACAGACAGATGTCAAAGAAGATGTTGAAACATCTGCAAATGTCATGACAAAATTACTGTCATATGCTACAGACAGATGTCAAAGAAGATGTTGAAACATCTGCAAATGTCATGACAGATGTCAAAGAGAATGTTGAAACATCTGCAAATGTCATGACAGATGTCAAAGAGAATGTTGAAACATCTGCAACTGTCATGACAACATTACTGTCATAAGTTACATATAGATATCAAATAAGAAGTGTTGAACTTAGTTCAGGATGTCACACCAAATGTTGTGAAACTGTCAAACAGAGTAACAGTTAATGAACTTAAGTCAAGATATCAGGATGTCACACCAGATGTTAGGACATTGTACCAGTTAATGGAATAAGTTCAGTTTACAGGATGTCACATCAGATGTTGTGACATTGTATCAGTAAATGAAGTAAGTTCAGTTTTTCAGGATGTCCCAACAGATGTTGAGACATCTCAGACCTGTTACCAGAATTAATTAATGCATAACAGAACTGAGTAAATTCAGGGGAATCTATCTGGAATTAATTATGGATGGACAAAAACAGAACAAGGCGCATCTGTAGGGAGAGTTGTTATGAAACTTCAGCATAATCAGATGAACTAAATCACCTAGAATCTAGGAAGTAACAAACCCTAATTCAAGGTGATGACATTGGATTTATCAGATCTGAATTATGCAGAATATTCTGGAGATATTATGCAATCATATGTGGTGCTGATCTAGAAGATCTTAAAGACTCAATTTAAATTGAAGACAAATATTGAAAAATATAGGTTTCTATATTTAGAGATATTTTAGGAGTTGAAGATCTTTTGGAATATTTGTAGCAGATATTTCTGCATATTTGTAGCAGATATTTCTGCATATTTGTAGCAGCTATTGTTGTGATTGTTTAGGCCCAAATCCAGTTGGGAATAGGTTATAAAAGAAACCTTGTAACCTAGTTTAGATTAACCCAATCAACCGAAAATGTAAACATTATTAGGGTTGTGTCCTTGTGTCAGCCGTGCGTAACAAGTAACTCTATTGTGGCTGTTTCACTTGTGATTCTCGAAGCTTGTAAGCAAGAGAAGTATTGTGTCTTGATTGAAACTTATAAGTAAGATCAAGCTGTTGTGTTTGAAGTGTGACTTCAATTTTATTAATCATTGTAAAAGATCACTGTGTGATTGAGGGGGAGTGAGTAGGGTACTCATATCTAAGTTGTGTCTTAGGTAGAAATTGCATTGGGTAGTTATTAAGTGAAAGATTAAACAGGGTGGTTTAAGTCTAGAATTAATATTACTTATAGTGGATTTCCTCCTGGCTTGGTAGCCCCCAGATGTAAGTGTGGAGATACACTGAACTGGGTCAACAATTCTGCTGTGTTCTTTATATCTTTTATGTTTTATGCAGTACATGAACTGAATGTCCTATCAGATGTCCCAACATCCTGAAGTATGTTTGACTCTGATATATCAGAATTATTTAAGTACTGATATGTATGCCTTACCATGTTTATAAGTAACAGATAAGATGTCTCAACATCATATTCGACATCTGAGTCTGTCATACCAGAATTTCAAATACCTTCCCAGATCGTAACCAACTCCCGAACCCAGTTTTCTTTGGTTCGCAAGACATTGTTCTTTCCTTTTCTCTTAGGTTTGTGCAACATTACTTTTCACATTAATTCGGAATAAAAATTCCTGGATGACGACTCTATCTTTTCCATGCCACTTTCGCGTTTGTACTAGGATGAAAATCCCAGGAGTGACAACTTCATCCTTATCCTGGTCATTATCTTCTTCTTCTTCCTCGTTTTCATGATCATCCATAGGCTCAACTTGAGCATCAGGTTGGGGCTTTCCCATATTCTATGTCTCTTTATTTTTTGGATTGGAGGGATCAGGGTTATGGTTATTCTCAACTTCTTCTTCTTCTTTTGCAACAAAGGCTTCACTTATCTCCCTGGCAGTTATGCTTGATTGGCTAAGAATGTACTTGCTAAAAACATTGTCACACTCATGATCAGATTCATAAGTATGAGATTGGTGAGTGTTGGTTCTAGAAGGTGAGCCTTTATTTGTTTTGACCACCTTGGTTGTTCATAAGAACTATATGTGTTGGAGTAGTAGTAGATGGTGGTTGAGAAACACCTACTTTAGCCTGTGATAAGAAAAGTTTGGGTCGAAGTTTGGAAAATGGATTGAAAGATGTTAGGCGAAAAGTCTAAATACCACAATCTCTCCAACACCTGGGCTTGAGTTGGCACTTTCAGGTTGGCCACCAGTTGGTAATACTATAGGAGTGGGAGGTTGAACTTCGACACCACCTGTGGCAGGCTCCTTTTTGAAAACTTTGGCTACCTTTAAAGAAGGCTGGCCAAAAGGACTTAGGGACTTATCCAATTTCCTTTTCCTCTTAAGGACAGTTTCCTCAGGGGATAGGTCATCATCTGAGTTGACGACCATGGTCGAAGTCTTCTTATCCTTATTTTGGGGTGTTAGGGGTTTCTTGGTTTCCTGAAAGGAAATGGAAACATTATAAGGCAAGCATGTAAAAGATGCATAAGTAAGGGGTATAGAGTACATTGGTGCCTTTGTTGTTCTTCCCGGGTTTTATTACCACACCTTGGGTGGTATTGGATTTTCTGGGGATAGTTGGAAATAACAAAGACAATTGTTATTAGTTAATAAATGGTCATTCAATGGGAAGGATAAATGAAAACCTCAAACCTTCATATATTTCGGATTCGACATGAACATATTTGATCCCTATATGAAGGTGTCGTTTGAAATTGTCCAGTGTGTGCTTAATCGCAACCACTTTTTTAGCTTTTGGATGCGACTGCTGTCAAAGGATTTTTATTGAAACCCCACAGACAAACCAGTCTAGAAATGGAGGGCAAAGTGCCACTCCAAAATAAGCAGTGGGCAGTCGAGGAAAGGTTGGAGGAAAGAGTTTGAAAGCCACATCATAAAGCCTCTCAGGAGGAACGTTTGAAGGGATTTTTAACTTATCCATTTTCTGCAAAAATTACTCCTTCAAAGTGGAAACAGCCTCACGAATAGTTCGACTAAGATAATCAGGTCGATAGACTATTTCAAAGTACTTTTGAAAGGTCTGGATTTCTTTAATGTGAGTATAATTACTCTTCTTGACCTTTAGCTGCACATCAATAAAGGCTTGGTCAATTAAGGAAGAAAATTCAGCAGCAATGAGAGAATGGTCATTGTAATATGTACACCACCAATCATTAAATGGGTGGGTGCATAGGGAAATATGATGGAAAAACACTGGAGATAGAATTGCTCTTGAAGCATTCCATCTGGCAGCAGAGTGTTCGTCGAAGAGGTTGGTATGGAAAACTACATGGCTCTTCTTTTCATAGAGGCATTTAGGGAAGCTTTAGCCCAGTCTAATCTGTCGAGAGACCAAATTTGGTTGGTAGGAAATTAGGATTGTATCTACCTTCCCACCATTCAGCCTATGAACAATGAATCTAGGGATCAGAAAAGCCTGCCAGATTGAAATGGATTCCAGGTGAAGTTTCCTTGAGGGAGTGTTTGGAAATGCCATGGTAAACCACTTATGACCATGCTTCCTCTCAGCAAAAGGAGCCATTTGTGGTGTAAACTCATACTGATGTGCAAACATCATTATGTAACTAGAGAATGCTTCTTTTAGGGTTTCTCCTTCATCGGATGGTGTGAGTTTGGCTAGTCAAACGCCTTCAGTGTGTATGTACCTGATCTCTTCAAAGTCTTCATCAACTTGTCCTTTTCTGGGAAGGACATATTCAAAAGTGGCATTTAGCCAGAGTTGAAGAAGCCAATGAGGACCATTCAGGCTCATAGCACCAGAGGCCCCAATTGGATTCTTGAGTCGAGATACCCCCTCAGTTATGGATTCATAGAGGCTGGATAGGATGATCTCACTATGACAAACCCCTCTATTATAGTGGAGTTAGTTTGCCAAATTTAAGTACTTCTTCGCCACCTGCAAATATTTGGTGCAAAAGACATATCTTGACAGCCAGAGTGTAAGGAAAGCAATTTGTTCCTTGTTAGAAACCTCATATTTTTTGTCTTAAAGCGGTGTTTGATGAAATGAGTATATGTCAGCTTAGAGTCACCAAAGACAATAATATCCTCAACATCTTTGGAGGGGTCATAGGCCATGCCAAAGCCCTATGATATTGGATACATCAAAAAGGGTGAGGGTAATCATCCCACAAGGAAGATGGAAGGTGTAGTGGGTGTTATCCCAAAAATAAAGGGAGACAGCCAAAAGGTTCAAATAGTAGGGGATGTTAGTCTTTGACAGCATCAACAAATCATAAATCCCTATTGCCTTCCAATGGTCAGCCTTGACCTTTTCCATTTTAGCCATCCAAAGATCAAATTTTTTGAATTGGCTAACAACCCTCACCAGTCTAGTACCATCATAAAGGTACTTGAAATCCATTTGGTTGGAAGGAGGTTGATGGGTTGAATATTCATCTTCCTTAGGGTTATGTTTGTGCCCTAAAGGTTGGGACTTACGATAGCACGGAAAGAACTCATTGAGCTTCTCATCAGTGTTCTCAAATTTGCCAAAGGGCCAGAAAGAGCTTAAGCACAACCATTGACAACGAAAGGAATCATTACTTGAGTGTTGTATAAACTTCTTAGTTCAACCATCTTGGGCTCTGGTATGAACTGATGGTTCTTGACCGTCTTGGGTTCATAAATGTTGTTGAATGGAGAAAGAGTTTGTTTGAAAGTAAAGGCCTTTCCTTTTTTGCCTTTCTTCTCTAAAGTAGTAGCTTATGTAGATTCCATTGTTGAAGATGAATAATGGATATTTTTAGGGTTTCATAGGAGGAAAAGGGAAGACTTTATGCGAACGAAGAAGAAAGGTTTGCAAGAGAGTAGAAAAGTGTCTTTGATGACTAATGGGGTTATTTATAGGCATGGAGTGAGAAGTTGTGGAGTTAGCCATTTAATGAAAATATGGGATGGTGGGACACATGTTTTGTTGGATTGAATATGTTGGAGGTATCAGTTACTACAAGACATTTAAGCGCTTTGTTTCAAGAAAAGGTCATGATGAGGAGACATCAAATACGGCTGATGGGACTTTTTGGGATTTTGCCATTATGGTATGATGTCATGCGCATGGTTGAAGAATCACAATATTTTTTATATCGTGGGTTAGGTTGTTACCACCATACTTTCGTTTGATCAAAAAGTGGGCGTCAAAATGATAATGTCAAAAAAATGTTCTTTTCATCAAAATGGTCGAAAAGAACATTTTTGGGGGATTAAGATCTCCCACTCGTCTTGACCTTTTCAATCGCCCACTCGTCTACAAAATCAGCAACCATCTCTTTCATCTCAACTTAATTACCACGATGATGTAGGATTAAGATCATTAACCTACTTGTGATTATTTAAATGTTTTTGGGTTTTTGTTTAGTGTTAATTAACGAGTTTAATCTCTAATCACAGATTAGTGAACTCATTACACCATCCTAATAGAAGGATAATAGATGAGAACTCTTAAGCTGAGGAAGATACCTCAACTTAATCCATGGTTAGGGATTAAATTCATTATATAACAAGCCTTTATTATATGGATTTTAATTAAAGTATGATATTAAGAAGTGGATTTTAAGTTTGTAAGACAACTTGAGGAGGACTTGTCCATTAAACACTAGGGTTAGTCCCTCTTAACCATAAGGAAGAGTTAGAACCCTAATGTAAGGCCCAAGTTACAAGATAAAGTCTTGATGATTATTAAGTTATTTGATTAAGAGGTTTAAACAAATTAAAGGTTTAATTAACACTTAGGATTAAAGTTATACACCCCATCCTAAGAGAAGGATGCAGGCATAACCCTAATTCCAAAGTCCTAAAACTTTAAGAGTTTAGCCTCTGATTATGGAGATGAGAAGAGAGACTCAAGGAGACTCAAAGGAAAAAAGCTAAGGGGGACTAATTACAACCATAATCATTATCATGCTTTGATATCCTATGGTTTGTTAGGCTTAGGAGAAAAGAAACTTCAAGGAAGCCACCAATGGAAGAAGCAGATGAAAGGAGGAGGAAGCAGAAGAATAAGTTACTTACTTCCTAAGAAGACAAGTAACTTAAAGGAAGAAAGTGAGAGATATGGAACACAAGTGAAATAGATTCACTTCAAGGAAAAACAAAATGCAAATGAAAGAGATAATAAGAAGTGAGAGGTGAAGGCAAATCCACCTCTCAAGATAACTTACCAAAAGTACCTGAAAGTGTTAGCATAAATGCATAAGATATAAGGCATGGAGAAATGAATTGAAATGAGATGAAATGAGATGCAAAGTCCAAAGTCAGAAGTGTTTATGGTATGAAAATTTCATGTGAGATGATGCTATGTCATACAAAGTGCATATGAATGATCATACAAGGATGAGATGTTATGAAAACATGCTTAGAAGTTTGAAAACACATGGATGTTTATGAAATGAAATGAAATCAAAACATGGAAAATGAATGAAGAAATGATCAAGCAAAGTTCTAACATGTCCTAAGATGTCTAAGATGACATATGAATGCATGAAATGTCATGGAAAGTTCATGTGATGATGAATATGCAAGGTGAATGCAAGTGAACATGAGATTTTGGGTTTTATGGACATGTGAGATGCAAATGACTAAAACAGAAGCAATCAACATGATAAAAATTTGAAATCAAGCTCAAACAAACCCGAATCCCATATTAGATCACACCCCAAAGGAGAAGGTCAGAAGCCTAACCTATCAAAAGTTATGATTTTCCTAAGTTTTCTAGGGTTTTTGGGTGGTTCAAAAGGAAAAATGCAAATCAATTTGAAAATGCAAGATAAATTCATGAGGAAAATTACCTATAAACTACATCCCACATGTAACACAATGCAAAAAGAATCAAGTTCAAACTTTTCTTGGTTAGGCAGAAATGATTTTTCAAAGTTAGGGCTTAAAAATGTGATTTTAATGACCCTTAATTCAAAGAAAATTGGGAAACTATGATCAAACCTAAAAATAAATTTGTGTGAAGCGTTTGAAAATGTTTCTAAATGCATTGGAATGATTCATGATTTTTTTTGTTTATTTTTAGCAACCTAAATGTATTTTTGATTAATTAAAATACTTTAATTAATTAAAAATATCATTTAAATATTTTAAAAATACTTTTTAATGCAAAAAATAAAATAAAAATTATTTTTGGATTAAGAAAAATATTTAAAGTCAGAATGCAAAAGAAAATATTTTTTGAAGTTTTTTAGCTATTTTTAATAATTTCGTTAAATAAAATGCAAAGAAAAATAAAATAAAAACAAAAGTATGCAAGATGAAAGGCTGTGATTGGAAGTTGAGGGATCCAGTGGTCAGGATGGAAAGTCCACGTGACTTGTGGTAATCTGATCCTAGGGCCATGATTTAAATTTATTATTTAAATGAGATCCAATGGTCACGTTTTAATCTGACTTAAATTAAATAATTAATTAGGTTTAGGGTTTTAATGATCAATCCTGGCCATCCAAAACGCGCGGCAAACACACATCCAAGGGTCTACATTTAAACTCAGCTAATTAAATGAAATTAGCCCTAATCACTTTCAGACGGCCGGAACAGTGTTCCGGTCGTCTTCTCCAGAAAGGTCTCTACCCTATCTCTCTCCACAGGCCATAAAAACCTCCCCAACTCTCCAGAAACACTCCCCAAGCATCAATAAGCAAGAATCAACCATCAAAAACAATTTATTTCACGCATACATGATGAATCGAAGCAAGAACAAATTCACGGGATAAGTTTCAGAAGAACAATACATGCTCATTTCTCAATCATTTTCGAAAATAAACATGTCACAATGATCAGCTAAACATGTAGAATCATTTAGAAACTTCAAACAAGAGTTCTGGAAAAAATGTTCATCATGCTACTTGAGTTGAAGCTTTGAAATCTGGAGCTTTCTGACCTCTTCCTTATATATGAGATGCAATATGCGAAACAATGCAAAAAGAATCAAGTTCAAACTCATCATGGTTGATCATAAATGATTTTTTCAAGTTAGGGTTAGAAAAATGGAATTTTATGAACCCTAATTCAAAGAAAATTGTGAAAACATGATCAAACCTAAATAGAAATTTATGTGATGAGTTTGTAAATGTTTCTAAATGTGTGAGGATGCATCATGAATTTTTTTTTTTGTGATTTTTAGAAACCTAAATATATTTTTAATTAATTAAAATCAATTAATTAATTAAATAAAAAAATTTAAATGATTTAAAAATACTTTTTTAATGCAAAAATTAAAATAAAAAAAGTTTTTGAGTTAAGAAAAATATTTAAAGTGAAAATACAGAATATGAGATTTTTAAAAGTGTTTTTGCTATTTTTAATAATTAATTGAAAGAAATGAAATAAAATGAAAATAAAACAAAAGAAAATGAAAGTAATCCCATCTGATGGTCCAGATTCAAACTAGGGTTGACTACGCACGTGTTTTGGTGGCTGAGATTGAATCTGACTAAATGAAATTAATTAAATTAATTAAATGGATTAGGGTTTAAGTGAAATGATCATGGCCATCCACACATGCGGGAAACATGATCCAAAGGTTAGAATTCAAACTAACATAATTAACCCTAATCTCTTTCAGGCGACCGGAAGAGTGTTCCGGTCGTCTTCTACGGCCAACTCCTCACTCCATCTCACTCCCTAGGCCACCCCAAACTCCCTAAATCTCCAGAATTAACCATTAAACAACCCTAAACACGAATCCGACAACAAACAACATTTATTTTTCATGAATCATGAAAAACGAATCAAAACGGAAAACAATATGAATGTTTCAGAAGCTAAATACATTCTCATTTCTCAACTATTTTGAAAACTAAACACATCAGCATGATCAGGAGGGCATTTAGATTCATTCTATAAATTAAAAGGAGAATTCTGGAAAAAATGTTCTTGATGATTACCTGAGTTGAAGCTTTTCAGTTTGGAGCTTTTTGACCTCCCCTCTTGTGCAAAACCACTCCAATGATCCTCCTTGTGCTTCTGAAAGGCTTAGAACAAGTTTGTTTTGGCTGGTTTAAGATGTTTGGTTCTGATAACTCAGAAATGGTGTTTATGTTGTGGAGTGTTTCAGACCATTGTGATGGTTGGTTTGTGTTCTATGATTGATTTTGAGATGATTGGTGGAAGAAGTTTTGAGTTTGAGTGGCTGTGGAGTGAGAATCGAAGACTTGAAGGTTTATGGAAATTTTGGGCAATCTGAATATGGTGAGGTTTCAGGCTTGTGTGATGTATGAAAATGAGTTACTTAGGGTTTGCATAAGAGGTACTGATTGGCCAGAGAGTTGTTGTGGCATAGTGCCATTGGTATGGGAGGTTTTTCAAAAAGTCAAAGTTTGTGTCATAAGAGGTATGATATGGGACAGAGGTGATCTTGTGGCTTGTCTTGCCTCGGCTAGCATCAAGGAGGTCCCTTAGATTAGATTTTGTGAGCTGGATGGCTTGATGCAAGAGATAGCATGGATTTTGCAAATTTCCCTCTTTGAAATTTCTTGAAGTGCAAGGCATGAAAACTTGTGATTCTTGGCACAATTTTGATCAAGGAAGGTTGTGTTATGTTGTTATGATGCTTAGAGATCAATTAGAGGTCACAATAAGTCTTGGAACTTGATTTTGCAAAAATCCCTCTTTGGCATGAACTTGAAAATTATAAGATTTTTCCCAACTTTGAAACATCATATCTTGAGTTCTAGGATTAATCAAGAGGAGTTCTTGTACTTTTTGAAAATGGGAAGATCCAATCTAACACTTTCATGTTTGAAGATTTTTCATTTGAAGCATTATTGATCAAGAAAGAGGAAGTTGAAAATCTTTCCCAAAATGGAAAGTTTCCATTACAAGTCATGTCCAAAAATGGAAAGTTTGCAAATGGCTTGAAATTCTTCAATCTTGTGAACTTCTAACCTCTTCTAAGATCAAATAAATATCATAGAACCTCAAATTGATGAAGATGACCCTTTGGTACCATTGGTGGTGGCCTCAGATGCCCTGAATCTGACTTTTCTTGCACAACAAGTTACCAGTTGATCAGATGATTTCCACAATGCATTTCTTCATCAAATTTGGTACACATGCTCCTTATAACATATTACGACCATTAGAATCAAGAATGACCAAAAAATTTGAGGTTAAGGGCCTCAAACCCAAAACCCTAATTTTAGGTTATTTGTGCAGGAAATCTTCAGTCTGCCTCCATGCCTTTGCAATGCTTTGTGATATTTTGACTTCAATGAACTTTGGGAGCATATAATGACCATAGAACACACATGAACCCTCTTTACAAGCTTCAAGGCCTTTGAGATGGCTCATATCACTTCTTGGATTCTCCTGATCACAAACCCTAGATGTAGCTATGCAATGAAATAAGTATGGAATGTGAAATGATATGCTTATGCAATGCAATATGAAACGATCACAAGCCATGGTGTGAGAACAAGTGAGGGAAAATTTGGGGTGTTTATAGCTGCTCCTATTCAAGCATGAGTTAGTTGTGCAGGGTGTAAGTGCCTGGCTTAACAGACAAACAAGATAACTTGTGGTTGAATACCAAAGACAGTCCAAACTTTGCACTCGCTGGGGAAAAGAAGAAAAGGGATATAAATTGTAACAGGTAGTATAATGTGAGTATCAAATGAGAGCGATGGAGGACGACCATCGAGCAGAGGACGACTGCTGGGGATAAAAAACGGTAAGTAAAGTAATGACGGGGACGACCATAATGCTGGGAAATAAAGAGAACGCGACGGGGACGGCCATTGGGTAAACTGATGAAGGATGATCATCAGGATAAAGGAAAATACCACGACGGGGACGGCCATCGGGTAAAGAAATAAAACTCTGGGGATTAAAGAAATGAGGAAAGAACTGACGGGGACGACCATCAGGTTAAAGGGTAAATAAACCGCGATGGGGACAACCATCGAGTGAAAGAATAAATGAAATAATGATGAGGGACGATCATAAAAAGGTGAAGGACGATCACCTAGCAGGGGATGGCTGCTGAAAATATCACGACATAAGACAAATTACGGATAGAAAAGGTCAACGATGGGGACGACCATCGGATAAGCATGATGAAGGACGATCATCAAGAGGTGAAGGAAGATCTCCTAGCAGGGTACGGCTGCTCTTGGGGATTATCTCGACATAGGACGAATGCCGGAAAATAGAGATCAACGGTGGGGATTCCACTGGGAAATAGGATGAGGGACGGTCATCCAAATGTGAAGGACGATCAACTGGAAGGGGACGGCTACCGAAAAGTATTGCGACATTGGAAAAATTTCAGATAAGAGGTCGACGATGGGGATGGCCATCGGATAAAATGATGAGGGACAATCATCAAAAGGTGAAGGACGATCACCTGGCAGGGACGGCTGCCGAAAGTATCACGACATAGTACAAATGTCGGATAAGAGGGTCAATGATAGGGACGACCATCGGATAAATGATGAGGGACGATCATCATAAGGTGAAGGAAGATCACCTGGCAGGGGATGGCTGCCGAAAATATCACGACATAGGACGAATGTCGGATAGAAAAGTTGTTTTGTTGGGACTTACTGGGGGATGGTAAACACAGAAGAGTGCTTACGCTCTGAAATAAATTGTATAAGTGTTTGACAGTGTGTATAGACTAAAGACGCAGACGAGCATCCTTAGGACTACGATACAGACAAGTATCGATAGAAACAAACACTGACATGTGTTTAAGGATGATGACACGGACGAGTATCAATCGATTAAGCAAGGAACACGAACGAGTGTTTGATCTGTCGGGGAGGTGATATATACGAGATACAGACGAGTATCAGAGGATTGTGTATAAGTATGTACAAGTGTTTGACCTGCTGAGGAAATATGTGCAAAACACAAACGAGTGTCAAAAAGATTGAGCGAGGGACACGGACAAGTGTTTGACTTGCTGGGGAAGTATGACACGGGCGAGTGTTAAAAAGAATATGTACAAGTATGAACAAGTATTTGTATTGAGAGTGCAAAATGAAGTATTCTGGCTTTGTCTGTGTGGGATAAGTTTTTGTATATTGTTGGTGAAGTGATGATGGTATTTTCAGTTGATTGGCTCGAACCTGGCTTATGATCATGCAAATGTTTGATTTTTGCCGTAATACTCCGTATTAGACAGAATGCTACGCTCTGTGTGGGGAAAAATGATGCGAATGCTATGATTATACAAATGAGAGAACCAATCTGAGATCCGGATCCTTCGGGGAGGAAGATCTCTGGGCGATCTGTCTGAAGGGAGAACTCCGCTGAGGAAAGAGATCATTGGTTGATCTGTGGGGAGAGAGGATCACCAAACGATCTTCTTAGGGAACTATATGGTGTTCTGGGGGAAGAAATTTGTAGGGATCCCGGCTGGGGAAGCTTCCGTTGAAGAGACTAATGTTGGGGATGAGGAGGCTTCAGCAACTCCGGTGGGGAAGAGCATTTCAGGCATTGCTTGGGAGATCCTGCTTGGGGAGGAGAGAACTTCTGGGAAGTAATCTGTTGTAATTTCATCGTCCTAATGACGCGTTGGGGATTTAATGAGCTTCTCGAAGGATCCTCTGAGGCGATAACAACTTCGTGGGGGAATACCTCTGTCAAGTGACCCTGCTGATGAGGCGATTGTTGACTTGGCTGGGGATACGAGGCTTGATATGCCCCATGCTGTGAAAGATTGTCTGCCTTGAGTACCTCCAACCTGTTAAACAAAGGAAAAATACAAGTGTCCCGAGGTATCCTCAACCGGATTCCGTCATAGGAGTCATATTTGCTCAAGAGTGCGTATTTCCTGCAAGCATATATTAAAAATGGCTTATATGTTTTCATGCAAGTGTTGTATTATGTACTTTGGACATTTTGCAAACGAAACACAAATGTACAAAACAGAGTGTGACTGAAAATTCTGATTTTATTGATTTGTGTGCCTTGAATAGGCAAGTACAAATGAAGAATCGAATCCCTAAAATGAGGAGATTGCTGTAAATTGAGAAAATAAAGGTGTTGGCAATGTTTGAAATTTACGCTCCATCGAGTTTCCTTAGCTATGACCTGTATGACCCTTACGTTCTTCTTATCTTGCTTTCTGAAGAAGGTTGATTATGACCGACGCTTTATCCTTTCGAAGCTTTCCATGTTGTGAGTGATACAGACAAATTTAGAATGCAGTTGTTCGCTTATTCCTGTATTTTGCGTGGATCTCGCTTTCGGGTTTTCAATCCACCGGGATACCCATTTTTCCTGAGCTATCTGATGTGGCTTTTCAACTCAGCGGGTGGACACATTTTTTTCTATTTTCCCTTATTTTTGCCCAAGTATTTTATTCTGTTTTTGACTCGTCGGGATGCCTTATTTTTGCCTGGACTTACATTCTGTTTTTATGTCCAACGGGTCTTTTATGCAAAGTATTTTTTAACTACATCTGAATTAACAGGAGATAAGAAATCCTCGCCATCCATAGTAGTGAGCATCAGTGCCCCACCAGAGAAAACTTTATTTACTATGAATGGGCCTTCGTAGTTTGGTATCCAATTGCCCATGTGGTCTGTATGAGGAGGAATAAGTCTTTTCAAAACAAGCTCTCCCACTTTTTATTCCCGAGGTCTGACTTTCTGATCGGAGGCTTTCTTCATCCATTTCTGATATAATTGCCCATGGCAGATGGCTGCTAATCTCTTCTCTTCAATCAGACTCAGTTGATTATATCGAGATCGGACCCATTCTGTTTCATCCAGTTTCATATCCATCATTACCCGTAAGGAAGGTAGTTCAACTACAACAGGTATGACAGCTTCCATACCATAAACAAGCTGATAAGGTGTTGCCCCAGTAGATGTTCTGATAGAGGTTCGGTACCCATGCAAGGCAAATGGTAGCATTTTGTGCCAGTCTTTGTAGGTGACCACCACCTTTTGCACAATCTTCTTGATATTCTTGTTATCTGCCTCAACAACGCCATTCATCTTTGGCCTATAAGGAGAAGAGTTATGATGTTGAATTTTGAAGTCCCGACAAAGTTCTGACATCATCTTGTTGTTCAAATTAGAACCATTATCAGTAATGATTCGCTCGGGAACTCCATATCGACAGATGATATCCCTTTTCAGAAATCGAGCTACCACTTGCCTGGTGACATTTGCATACGAAGCTTTTTCAACCCATTTGGTGAAGTAATCAATGGCTACCAGGATGAATCTGTGACCATTTGAAGCAGTCGATTCAATCTTTCCAATCATATCAATGCCTCACATGGCGAAGGGCCAAGGTGAAGACATTACATTCAAAGAATTTGGAGGCACATGCACTTTGTCCATGTCAATCTGGCGTTTGTGGCATTTCCTGGCATAGGTACAACAGTCTGCATCCATTGTGATCCAATAGTAACCTGATCTTAACAATTTCTTGGCCATTGCATGTCCTCCGTGTTGCACCCCAAAATTTTCCCTCACAAGACAACACTTTGTGTATTAAGAGGTTCACAAGGTTCACAAGTTTCACAAGACATCTCATAAGGTTCACAAGGTTCACAAGATTCATAATTAGCCAGAAAGTTTGACAATTCCCTCAGACAATGCATTCTCCTAAGCAATGCATCTTAAACTAGGGTTTTGACTTTCATCAGGCTAAATGTACTTCCAAGACTTCAAGAGAGCTTCATAGCATCCTATATCTGTTCAAGAATCCCCATGTCAAGTTTCAAGGCTTTCCCAAAATATTTTCTCAGTCAGATGATCAGATAGGTTAAAATCAGTCAAAGTAGTTAAAAAGTCAAACTGAGGTCAACTGTGGTCAAACCAAAGTCAAACTTCATGATTTTTTGCCAACATCAAGTATATGAGGTAAGATTCATCATTTGATCAAGGGTTGATCATGATTCATCAAGGAGGTTTCAGATCATCAAGAATCAGGAGTTTCTAAATTAGGGTTTTCATAGGAAAAGTCAACTGAACTTTGACCAGCCATAACTTTCACATGCTTCATCAAACATTTTCCATCCAAAACTCATTTTGAAGGAAATTGAATTCTCTACAACTTTGTGGCTCACAAGCCAAGCCCAAAAATGCTTCATTTAGAAGGTATGAGCTAAGACATTATAGGTCCTTTTAAAAGTCAACAACTTCAAAAGAGCATAACTTGAGAATGGTAAAAGATATGGACATGAGACAAAAGAAGTTGGTTAGAGGACTCTTTAAGCTTTATAAAATGTCCAAGAACACCTTCATAGCATTAAAATTGAAGGATTTGTATCCTTGCAAAGTTGGGAAATTTTTGAGAGGTTTATGAAGCAAATGGGGTCTTAAAACCATAATTCACCAAATGGGCTTGCTTTTTTTATGATCCAATTAGTTCCATGACATCATGCACGAAATTAAATTAATTTATTCATAATTTTATTCATTTTATTTTTATTTATTATGAGTTTTTATATTAAAAATCATTTTAAATTCAAATAAAATATAAAATAATGAAAATTTAAATTGATTTGGTTTCTAGAAGGTCATAAATTATAGTTGGACTTGATTGATACAAGAATTATGAGGATCATTCTAAAATAGCAAGGCTAGATCAAGATATTTCAAGTTTTAAAATCAAATATTTTTCAATCTTTCTTAGTCCAAAAGTCCATTGTATTGTGCAATCTTTTGACCTAATTCAATTGTATCATATATATACAACATGAAGCAGCCACCAATGCACGAATTCAGAGCCTCTTACACCTATTTCAAACTTCACAAAATCACTTGAAAAACTCCAATTCGGATTCCAAGGTAGATGGGATTTCAATGAGTTTTAAGCATTGCAACACGTTCTATGATGTTCATATAACCTGTTTGGATCATAAAAAGCACATGAGACACCCTCATTCATATAAACTGAATCTGTGTTCATACAACATTTGAATTTTTTCGATTTTTATTATATTGTCTTTATTCCTTGAATTTGATCTAATATTTGTCTTTGTGATGATGCTTTGAGTCTTTCTGGATGAATCGATTTGATTTTAGGTACACGGATGAAGGTCTGCCATTGTTAGGGTTTTGACCTCCCATTTGGGGTCTCTCTCATTAGACTATATAAAAACGTTTTAAGACCATGGCTGGATTGGGCATGATGTGGGGTTTAAAAAAACCTAATCAATTTGGATGAATCGTATTGGGTTGCTATGTTGTTTGTTTCGCAGGTTTACCCGTGAAAATAAAAACGCAGCAAAGCTCCCAACAAAATTCGCAGGAAATTTTGTAGGGCTGGAGGAAGAACAAGAAGATTGGCGCCATTTGCGAATATTCAAATTATTGTTTTAATATTTTTTGAATTATGTTATGTTCTATTACAATTAAAAGCGTTTGGCTCAATTGGTTGCATGTGTGGCTGGTAAACGAGTGGTCCTGGGATCGAAACCTCCCCAGGCCATTTTGGTTTTGTTTATTTTCATGACTTTTGAAGGTTAAAGGATAAAAGCATTGTTGCCTGATTGGTATTCACAAGCGCGCACGCAGCCCAGTGGAAGGCAGGCTGGTCTAAGGGTGTTGAAGCCTAGGGCGTGGGTTCAATCCCTGCCCCAGGTAAGTTTCGATTTTTTCTTTTTGTTTTGTTTTATTTATTTGTTTTGATAATTATTTTATTATAATCATGTTAATATATATGTTTAAATAATTCTAGGAAAATAACATGTAAATATTTTATATTTTCTAAAAAAAAATTCTAAAATTATTTTCTAAATTCTAAAACTAGTTTTTTATTTATTATGTATTTGAATTAAAATATGTATATATTTATTTAATAATTAAATTAGTAATGTAAAATTAAGTTATAAACCCTAATTTATTTTCTAATTACTCAAAACCCTAATTTTCTTTTAAAACTTTAATTTCTCATTTTAGTTATTCTTGTTTAATTATACTTAATAAATATTTCTAAATTAAATCATTAATCATAGTTTATTTTGTAAATAAATTAATATATGATCTTTATTATTCTATTTTTATATCAAAAAAATTCTAAAAAATGTTTATTTAATTTTAATTTGCTTGTATATATTTTATATTTTTGTGCTAACCTCTTTTTTTTGTCATAATTTTATTACTAACCCTTTTATTTATTGCTTATGTTTATTATTTTATTATTTAAATTGTTTTATTATAATGTAACTGTACAAACCATGTAATAGTTGTAGTATTTTATTTATTTATAAATATATTGCTATGGTTAGTAAACTAGGGAGTGAAAACATGTTTGTATTTTAAAATTAACTTAGATCACTAATTAAAAGATAAATGTATGGACTTGTACACGCACACACGTAAGTCGATCTTTGATCGCCATCTCACTTCTTAATGATATCCCTCATGTTGCCTAAATAAAATGGTCAAGTAAGGTGTCTAAAAGCAAAGTCCCTTCTCAGGAACAAATCATCTAGTCCCTTTACGATTATAAGATCAAGTCCCTTCGAGGTTGCCTTCGTAAATGATCTTGTCCCTTTCGAATAAAAGATGATAAGTCCATTCGAATTGCTAAGACACCTTACAGTTGCCTAAACACAGATGATCCTTCACATGTCCCATACAACATCCAAGGTAATGACTACCTATTCCTTAATAATAGGGATAGTCTTACCATTGAAAGAACATATAACAACAGTAAAGACTTAGCATAAGGGTAGGTTCCTCTTAAGTACTTGCTCACTTACCTTCAAAATACTTCATTACACTTCACATTTTTTAAACAATTTTCAAAACAAAGTCTTTATATATATCCATACAAGGATCATTATAAGGTGCTTAAGAAAATTTTTAATCACACACTACACTTCTCAAAACAGTTTAAAGTGAGCTAAGTAACTAAGAGCCCATGGATAACCATGGATGTAAAGGGTGCTAACACCTTCCCTTTACATAACCTACCCCCCGAACCCAAAAATCTTTTAAGGTCTTTCCTGTTCTTTTATGCCCTTTCCTTTGGATAAAATAAAAGTCGGTGGCGACTCTTGCTATCCGCAACATTTCACTAAAGTCAGTTCTCCCACCTTGTTACAGAACTGGCGACTCTGCTGGGGATTTAATAAAAGAGGGGTACCCTTAGGAATTAGATCACTATAAAATTGTTTGCCTTGTTTGCTTTATACTTATCTGTTAGGCTATTATGTGTGAAAGATCCTAACCCGAATCTAGTGTAGCTTAGGTAAATGGCAAAAAACCAAGGAAACTGTACGGCGTATACCGATATGGTTGATCTGGTGGCCATAGTTAGTGTGACTTCTTGGTTGGTGATTATGTTCCTTAAGTAAAGTTGAGGATAATATGAGGCTGCCATATGTTGTCAATACACTAACTGACTTTTAGAACCCTAGTCATCCCATCTTGGCCTTTAGAAAAGTAGTGAGATAACCGGCTTTGGTGAAGACTGAAGTTGGTTGATACTCGATACTACACTCATTGAGATCTTAAACTTGGAGGGTTTTGGTTGGCAAGTAAGTTACCTACTGAACAACCACCCTTGTGAAGGATCAATGATATTGAGATCCCTTAGAACCTGGTTACTTTATAGGACAGGATGAACCAACTAAACTTCAGGGGAGGGTACTTACCTTTAAACCTCATGCAAGCCTTCAAACCTAGGGCTATTGTGTGACTTGTTTGTGTGTGCCACATGTTTGTGATTGAGCATAACATCATATCATCATCATGCATCATAAGCATAACATTTTCACTAACCATTTCAAGGACCAAAGGATTTATCTTTGTTCTTTGTTGCAGGTCATGGCTTTTACTCGTAGGAATACTATCAGGATCAACTTTGTAGGAATACCTCCTAAGCTTAAAGAATTGGTCTCTCAGGTTTCTGAAAACTCCCAGTTCATCAAGAGACATGGTCACCTATTGGATCTAGTCACTTCAAGGTTCAATGAAGACATGATGAGTGTTCTGTTTCAGTTCTTTGATCCTAAGCACCATTGCTTCACATTCCCCGACTATCAGCGGGTTCCTACAATGGAAGAGTTCTCCAAGCTTCTGGGTATACCTATCCTTGATCAGAAAACATTCACAGGTTTGGAGAAAGAGCCTAAACCTGAAGTCATTGGTGCAGCCCTACATCTGAAGAAATCAGACATTGTTCTAGAAACGAGGAGTGGAGTTAAGGGTATTCTTGATAAGGTGTTGATAGAGAAGGCTCAAGTGTTCTTGAAGGCTATGAGCTATGATGCTTTTGAGGAGATCTTAGCCTTGTTGATTTATGGCTTAGTATTATTCCCCAATCCAGATCAGTTCATAGACGTTCACGCCATCAACGTATTTCTGACTCATAATCCAGTGCCTACATTACTTGGAGACATCTTACACTCTCTTCATACCCGTACTACAAAGGCACGAGGAACTCTGATGTGTTGCATACCTTTGCTATCTAGGTGGTTTATTTCTCACCTTCCTCGATCAGTGATGAAGAATTAACAAGGGTTCAGGTGGTCCAAGAGGATTATGTCACTCTCTCATTCAGATATTCATTGGTGCTCTAGATCTATGGAGAATGTTACTATCATTGACCGTTGTGGGGAGTTTCCTAATGTGCCACTTCTAGGCATAAGAGGAGGTATTACTTACAACCCTTCCATAGCTTTACGAAAGTTTGGTTACGCTCGAAGTGATGGTCCTCATGACATGTTGATTCAGGGTATTGTGTTTGACTACGACAACGATCTGCAAGGTTATCATCAAAGGTTCATACGAGCATGGGGAAAAGTGAACAAGGTTGACAGCAAGACTCTGGAGCCCAAGTACACTATCCCTATGGAAGCTTATCTTAGATGGGTGCGATCTCGTGCTCAGACTCTTATGATGCCATATCCTGCCATCCTACCAGTTACTATGGAGCCTGTTGCTAAAGGGGATACTTCTTATACCATCCTTCACCCAGACATGCCCACTGACATGGAAGACTTACAGAGGTCCTGGATCCAGTTGAAGGAGCAAAGGGATACTTTTGAGACTCATTACAAAGCAAGTCAAGAAAGAATCCTGGAGCTAACAAAGCAACTTCACGAGGAGCGGAATCTCAACTCATACCTCAACACAAAGAGGAAACGTCCATGGGAGACTTAAAACCCCATTTTTGTACTTATTTCATTTTTATTGTAAGCCCAAGGGGCAGACAAATTTATTACTAATAAAAGTTTACTTTTTGGTTGTTTAAACAAATTTAAATCCTGCGGTCCTTGAAAACATTGCATACGCATTTATACGCCATATCATTGCATCACAGGTTTCTCATGTACATGTTTCTCATCTTCTCGCTGTTTATTTCAGCAGCAATGGCTCTTGAACAAACAGTCAAAGATCTCCAGGCACAGAATGCACAATTCCAAGAGCTGATCCTGAACTTGTCCAAGGGACAGGATGAATTGAAGACACTACTGGCCAAGAAGACTAAGAAGACTAGAAGGTCAGGAGGCCTTATCAATATGGGAAGAAGGTTCAGAGGTCCTGTCAAGACCAAGGAACAGGTTGAAGATTATGAGTCTGAGGAGTCTGAGAAAGAGGGAGGCAGTCTCCATAATACAATGGGGGACTTTGATTCTGAAGCAAATTACTATCATGATCCTAATGAAGATAAGTTCAAGATGCTGGTGGATAGAATGGATGCTATGAAATTGCAAAAGTCTTCTGGGCTGGATTTTGAAGATCTGAGTCTGATATCTGGAGTGGTTATACCCATTGGTTTCAAGGTCCCTACTTTCGTAGTATATGATGGTGTCTCATGTCCCAAGCTGCATCTAAGGTCCTATGTCCGGAGGATTCAACCTCATACTGCTGATAAGAAGCTGTGGATTCATTTTTTCCAAGAAAGCTTGTCTGGAGCCCAATTGGAATGGTACAATCAATTGGAGAGTGTCAACATCCGTGATTGGAATGATCTTGTTGAGGCCTTCTATAGGAAATATCAATACAATGATGATCTAGCCCCTACTCGCATGCAACTATAAAGCATGTCTATGGGTGATAAAGAGAATTTCAAGGAGTATGCCCAGAAGTGGAGAGACTTGGCTGGTAGAGTACAACCTCCTCTGACTGACAGGGAGTTAGTGGACATGTTCATGAGTACGTTGAATGGTCCGTTCTATAGTCATCTCATTGGAAGCTCATCATCTGGCTTCACTGAACTGATAATGACGGGAGAGCATGTAGAAAATGGCATAAGAAGTGGCAAGATACAGGTAGGTGCCTCTTCATCAAGTACTGCAAAGAAGCCCCCTAGTGGGAAGAAGGAGTCAAATGTTGTTTATGGTCAACCTGGTCGTAATAGGAGTCACCAATCTGTGAGTGCAGTTCACATCTCCAATCCTACTCCTGCAGCACCAGAGCCACCACAGGGAAATCATCAGAGGCCTAGAAGACAGTTCACAAAGATCAACATGTCACTGGCCCAAGCCTTGCAACACTTGTTGAAAGGGGAACTCATTACTTTGAAGGACCGTCCTCAAAATCCTAATGTTACCTCTCCTAGGTACAATCCTAATGCACGATATGCATATCATTCTAATTGTCAGGGACATGACACCAACAATTGCTGGATATTGAAGAACAAGATTCAAGATATGATTGATGCTGGAGAGATTGAGTTTGACCCTCCTGGGACTCCAAATGTGATTACTGCTCCCATGCCAAATCATGAAAAGACTGTTAATGCCATTGATGAAGTTTCACATATTTCCTCAGTTGCAGATGTGACTACACCATTGTATGTTATTAAGAAGAAATTGGTACAAGTTGGGTTCTTTCCAGGTTGTAATGAAGATTGTTTTTACTGTGCTTATAAACCTGATAGTTGCTGGAAGTTGAAGGATGGTATTCAACGATGGACAATTACACCATATTATTTGAGAGGACACCTTCTGTGGAGAGTATGGTTGAACATATAACTCAAGGTGCGAAGGTTGAAGAGGTGGATATGGTTGATAAAGTGCCAGTGAGGATTACTTCCAAGGGCCCTGTCAAAATCACTCATAAGGGTCCAATTAAGATTATTGTTGAAGGCCCTGTGAGGACTGTTGCTGAAGCTAGAGTGGCTCCTATGATTATTACCACTCCTGGTCCTATTCCGTATACTTCTGATAAAACCATACCTTGGCATTATGGTTCTGATGTTTATATCCACGGTGTTAAACAGGAACCCTTAGCTGATACACCTGTTGCTGATGAAAACCTTGTTGTTGATAATATTGCTGGATCTAGTAAGATCACAAGAAGTGGAAGAATTTTCTCTCCTCCGGCTACCTCCAAGAATACTACTACCTCCACTGCTGCGACAAATACTGATGCTCGGGGCAAAGGTCCTATTATTGAACCTGTGCAAGCTGATGCACCAACTGCTGGTGATCTTTCTAAGCAGATGGAAGAAGTACTGAAGATCATTCGCAAGAGTGATTATGATATTGTTGATCAATTGGGGCATACCCCCTCCAAGATTTCCATGTTGTCTTTATTGTTGTGTTCTGAGGCTCATGCTAAGGCCTTGATTAAGTTTTTGAAGACTGCTCACGTACCAAATGAGATTTATGTAGATCAGTTTGAAAACTGTGTTGCACACCTGACCTATGATAATGGGTTAGGTTTTTCTGATGCCGATTTGACTCCTGCCAAAAGAAATCATAACAGAGCCTTACATATCTCTATTGAATGTAGGGGCACTACCCTGTCTCATGTGTTGATAGACAATGGTTCTTCACTGAATGTGCTGCCCAAAGAGGTTCTGAACAAACTTAGTCCTGAAGATGTTGTGTTAAGACCAAGTAATATAGTGGTGAAGGCCTTTGATGGTTCGAGAAGAGTGGTGCATGGAGAAATAGATCTCCCAATCAAAGTAGGTTCTCAGGTCTTCAATTCAACCTTCTATGTAATGGATATTCGTCCTTCGTACTCTTGTTTGCTTGGGCTCCCCTGGATCCATGGGGCAAGTGTTGTTACCTCCACGTTACATCAAAAGTTGAGATATCCAGTAAAGGGAAAAGTTGTTACTGTTTACGGAGAAGAAGAATATATAGTCAGTCATGTGAATACTTTCAAGTATCTGGAAGTGGAAGGCGAATATATTGAAACTCCTTGCCAGACAATTGAAGTAGTTCCTTGGGTTGTTCCTGCTACTGAAGCTCCTCCTGTTGTCAAAAAAGTTCATGTGGTCACCAGAGTACCTCCTACAATGGCCTCCCTCAAGGATGCTAGAGCTATGGTGGAAGAAGGTGGTTGTACTATTTGGGGTCAACTTCCTGACATTCCTTACAAGTCTGACAAGTTTGGTTTGGGTTTCACTGCAGAGTCCCAGAAGGCTATTCGTCGTGCTCGTACTGTTTGTATCACCAATCAAGGGATTATGAAAGATCAGATCAATGTTGTGGGTGACTATGATGAAGACTACAACCTGGATGCTTGGATTTTTCCTACTGTGGGTGATGGGCTCAATAACTGGAAGGCTGAAGATGTTATTCCTATCTCCTTTAGTCAGGAGTAAATACTATTACTGTGTTGTTATTTTTAAGTTTGTAATTTTAGAACAATTAAAGCTCTTAAGCCTTGTGCCTTACCCGGGGCACAATGGTATGCTTTTTTCGGGATGTCATTTCATTTGCATACTTCATTCAATAAAAATCAATGGATGTTTCGTTTTCGTAAATATTGTGTTCCCTGTCTTTCTTTTATTTTATTCTTCTTTTATCAGCTATGTGTTCTTACACACACCCACATCACTAAAATGCAGATCCTCATCCACTCTGGATCCTGTTGATAACAGTTCTACTATTGCCAATTATAATTTTGAGAATCCGATCTATCAGGCTGAAGATGGAAAGGAGGAAGATTGTGAAGTACCTGTAGAGCTTGCTAGGTTGTTACAACAAGAAGAGAAAGCTATATAGCCACATGAAGAGCCAATCGAAGTTGTGAATTTGGGAACTGAAGAAAACAGGAAAGAAGTCAAGATAGGGGTTGAATTAGAGGATGGTGTCAAGAGCAGATTAATTCAACTGTTACATGATTATGTGGAGATATTTGCTTGGTCCTATGAAGATATGCCAGGGTTGGATATAGACATTGTGGTTCACCGTTTACCGGTAAAAGAAGATTGTCGTCCAAAGAAGCAGAAGGTTCGTCGCATGCGTCCTGAGATGTCAGAGAAGATTAAGGCAGAGGTGATGAAACAGTTTGATGCAGGGTTCTTAGCCGTGACTTCTTATCCTCAATGGGTTGCAAATGTGGTACCGGTACCAAAGAAAGATGGTAAAGCACGTATGTGTGTAGACTACAGGGATTTGAACAAGGCCATCCCCAAAGATGACTTTCCACTTCCGCATATTGATGTTCTGGTAGACAACACTGCTCAGCATAAGGTATTCTCTTTCATGGATGGTTTCTCTGGTTACAATCAAATCAAGATGGCACCTGAAGATATGGAGAAGACTACATTTGTTACACAATGGGGCACCTTTTGTTATAAAGTGATGCCATTTGGTTTGAAGAATGCCGGGGCAACATATCAGCGTGCTATGGTGGCTTTGTTTCACGATATGATTCATCATGAGATAGAGGTATATGTGGATGATATGATAGCCAGGTCCCAGAATGAAGAGCAACATCTTGATCATCTGCATAAGTTGTTTGAGAGGTTGAAGAAATACAAGTTGAGATAGAACCCAAACAAGTGTACTTTTGGAGTTAGATCTGGTAAACTCCTGGGTTTCATTGTCCGTGGAAAAGGTATTGAAGTAGATCCCGCAAAAGTGAAAGCTATACAAGAGATGCCAGCTCCCCGTACCGAGAAGGAAGTTAGAGGTTTCTTGGGACGACTGAATTACATTGCAAGGTTTATCTCCCAATTAACTGCTACTTGTGAGCCAATCTTCAAGCTGTTGAAGAAAGAGCAGGTAATGGAGTGGAATGATGAGTGCCAGACAGCTTTTGATGAAATCAAGAAATATCTTCTAGAACCTCCAATTTTGATGCCACCAGTTGATAGAAGACCCTTGATTATGTACTTAACAGTATTAGACAACTCAATGGGGTGTGTGTTGGGGCAACATGACGAGTCTGGTCGAAAAGAGCAGGCAATATACTACCTTAGCAAAAAGTTTACCGACTGTGAAACAAGATACTCACTGCTCGAGAAAACTTGCTGCGCTTTGGCATGGGCTGCTCTCCGACTAAGACATTATATATTGACTCATACTACCTTATTGATTTCAAAGATGGACCAATCAAGTACATATTCGAGAAACCTTCTCTCTCCGGACGAATAGCAAGATGGCAAATGATCTTGACAGAATATGATATACAGTATACTACTCAGAAGGCCATTAAAGGAAGTGTTATAGCTGATCATTTGGCTCATCAAGCAGTGGATGATTATCAGTCAATGAGTTTTGAGCTCCCTGATGAAGACATTATGATTTTTACTAAAGAACCTGGACAATATGACGGACCTGAACAAGGATCCCGATGGACTATGGTTTTTGATGGAGCTTCTAATGCACTTGGTAATGGTGTTGGTGTTGTGATCAGTTCCCCTGAAGGTTGTCATACCCCGATTACTGCAAGGCTTTGTTTCTATTGTACCAATAACATGGCTGAGTATGAGGCATGTATCATGGGTATCAAAGCTGCCATTGATATGAAGATTCAGTTCCTGGACGTGTATGGAGATTCAGCCCTGGTAGTAAGTCAGATCAAAGGAGATTGGGATACCAAGCATGATAATCTCATTCCTTACAGAGAGCATGTGTTGTCTTTGATCCCATACTTTGAAGAGATTACCTTTGGACATATTCCACGAAGAGAAAATCAGTTGGCAGATGCATTAGCCACCATGGCATCTATGTTTGAGATTAGCTGGGATGATGAAGCTCCCAAGATTACTATTGACAGATTTGAGAAGCCTGCATACTACAATGAGATTGACACTGAAGAAGCAGAGGAGAAGCCTTGGTTCTATGAAGTGAAAAGATATCTTGAAGCTCAGGAGTTCCCTGAAGGGGCATCTGTCAAAGATAAGAAGTTTCTGAGGAGGTTTTCTGCTAAGTTTTTCTTGAGTAATGGAATTTTGTATAAGCGCAATCATGATTCAACTTTGCTTCGTTGTGTGGATAAGAAGGAAGCAACAGAGATTATGGAAGACATGCATGATGGGATCTTTGGCACTCATTCTATTGATCATACTATGGCAAAGAAGATATTGAGAGCAAGTTACTATTGGTCTACCATGGAAGCTGACTGCTATCAACATTCCAGAATATGTCACAAGTGTCAAATTTATGCTGATAAAGTACATATACCTCCATCACCATTGAATGTGTTGACAGCTCCTTGGCCTTTTTCCATGTGGGGCATTGATATGATTGGTGAGATCAAACCTACTGCTTCTAATGGGCATCGTTTTATCCTGGTTGCTATTGATTACTTTACGAAGTGGGTAGAGGCAGCTTCATTTGCATTTGTTACTAAGAATGTGGTGGCTCGATTCATTAATAATAATCTCATATGTAGATATGGCATCCCTGAAAGGATTATTCCTGACAATGGCTCTAATCTGAACAACACTATGATTACTGATCTCTGCATGCAGTTCAAGATTAAGCATCACAACTCTTCTTCGTATCGTCCAAAGATGAATAGGGCAGTAGAAACTGCTACTAAGAACATTAAGAAGATTCTACAGAAGATGACTGTTACTTAGAAAGATTGGCACGAGATGTTACCATTTGCTCTTCATGGTTATCGTACTACAATACGTACTTCAACAGGGGCAACCCCATTCTCCTTAGTTTATGGTATGGAAGCAGTTTTGCCCATTGAAGTTCAGATCCCTTCCTTAAGAATCATGAAGGATGCAGGCTTGGATGAAGATGAGTGGATTCAGACTCGACTTGACCAGATAAATTTGATTGATGAGAAAAGGTTGGCAGATGTTTTTCATGGCCAGATGTACCAGAAACGGATGATCGAAGCTTTTAATAAGAAGGTTAAGCCAAAGGTATATCAGGTTGGTGACTTGGTAATCAAACGTATCATACTACCACAGGGTGATCCTAGGGGCAAATGGACTCCTACATATGAAGGACCATTTGTGGTCAAAACAGTATTCTCAGGAGGTGCCATGATGCTTACTACTATGGATGGTGAAGACTTCCCACAGCCTGTAAACGCAGACATAGTTAAAAAATACTACGCATAAAAAGAGACCCGCTAGGTTGACTGGCCTAGGCAAAAATAAGGGCATCCCGGCGAACCAAAAGGGTTCGGGCAAAAATTAGGGATATATATATATAAAAATGTACACCCGGCAAGTCGAAAACCTGAAAAGGCGGCTTGGGCAAAAAAGGGTATCCCGGTGGATTGAAAACCTGAAAGGGCAATCCAGGCAAAAGTTAGGGATTAAAAGCGTATGACTATGTCTCATTTGGATTACCCATGTAAACTCCAACCAGTTGTGCTACTTAATTCAAGCTCGAACAGATAAAGATCAATCCAATCGTTTCCGTCTCAACAACAGAAGATGAGATACTTGAAGATAATGGCAATAGTAGAATTGAAGCTCAATAGGATTATTTCCCACATAGCTGATTTTCTTTGTTTTGTAAAAATTTTATGATAAATTCCTCTTACTAGGATTTCCGTCTCCTTGTACAAACTTGCTTTGTGATCTAAATAAAATTTCATCTTTGAATCTAAATTTACTTTTACCCTATTTACATAAGCGAAACGTACATTGGTTGTGTTTGAATGTATGTATGCTTTTGAATATGATTGATGTTTACCAGAAATGCATAAAATGCCTAAATATGATTGATGTTTACCAGAAATGCATGAAAATGCAATAATAGTATTTACTAAGGACGAACGAGGGAAGGAATTTAACGAAGCTTCGCCGGTTCATCCCCACAAGACAGCTACAAATCCCTAGTAGGGCAAATCTATCATCATAGATACTTCGAGTTACATCTCCCCTTGAATTTATGTCCATCTCTTTTATCCTCAGTCGGGATACTCGGGAACTTATTCCTCCAATAGAAGTACGACGAACGAAGACGGGAGGTTATGAATACTATACTATCAAACGAGACGGGAACGAGTTCCTCATATTCTTCAGCAACGAATTGGGATTTATTTTCCCTAGCCAGCAATTGTTATACGAAGATATCCAGACGCTTCAGGCTGCATGATTCGTACATACATCATTTACATCATATCATAACATACATATCCATAAATGCATAATACATTTACTTAGGTGCATCATACTATGCATGCATACATATTGCATAAACTAACATTCTCCTTGCAGGAAAGTTATATGCAGGTAAAACAATATCAACAATTCACAACAGGTCAGAAATGATCCATACATTACTCAAGATGTCCTCGGAGAGTAGGCAAACGGTCTGTAAAAAGATCCATTCCCTAATCCAGGATATTTTCAGAAGAACTAATCCTAACGTTCTTTTGACCTTTGAGAGTAGGCAAACGGTCTATAAAACGATCCATTCCCTAATCCAGGATACTTCCAGAAGATTTCATCTATCTCGTCTTGAATAGCAGGCAAACGGTCTGTACAAGGATCCATTCCCTGGTTCAAGATATTTTCAGAAGATTTAATCTATTGGCCCTTGAATAGAAGGCAAACGGTCTGTACAAAGATCCATTCCCTGGTTCAAGATATTTTTTAGAAGAACTAATCCTGACGTTCTTTTGGCCCTTGAATAGCAGGCAAACGATCTGTACAAAGATCCATTCCCTGGTTCGAGATATTTTTCAGAAGAACTAATCCTGACGTTCTTTTGACCTTGAATAGCAGGCAAACAATCGGTACAAAGATCCATTCCCTGGTTCGAGATATTTTTCAGAAGAACTAATTCTGACGTTCTTTTGACCTTGAATAGCAGGCAAACGGTTTGTACAAAGATCCATAATCTGACGTTCTTTTGACATTGGAGAGTAGGCAAACGGTCTATACGAAGATCCATTCCCTAATCCAAGATACTTCCAGAAGAGATAATCGTCACGAAGATTTATTTCTACTGGTCCATTCAACAATCCAAACTATGTTGCATAAATGATTCAGAGACGGCCTATACAAAGACCTAGTACTGATATCCAATATCAACATACAGCTATCATCACATCCTGATATTTTAGATGGCATCTCTAAGCTTATCTCCAGTTCTTCCAAGTGGCATCTTTAAGCCCACTCAAGCATATACAACTAATCATCAGTGTTACTTTATGCACCGGCGAGTGCAAATTTTTGTGCTTTTTTGTTCAATCCCCTTCAACCTTCCAGGTCACGACTGGCACATATACCAATCTAACCCCTCAAGTTTCAGAAAATTGAACAAGGGCAGCTGTTGCACCCCAAAATTTGCCCTCACAAGACAATACTTTGTGTACTAAGAGGTTCACAAGGTTCACAAGACATCTCATAAGGTTCACAAGATTCATAATTAGCCAGAAAGTTTGACAATTCCCTCAGACAATGCATTCTCCTAAGCAATGCATCTTAAACTAGGGTTTTGACTTTCATCAGGCTAAATGGACTTCCAAGACTTCAAGAGAGCTTCATAGCATCCTATATGTGTTCAAGAATCCCCATGTCAAGTTTCAAGGCTTTCCCAAAAGATTTGCTCAGTCAGATGATCAGATAGGTTAAAATCAGTCAAAGTAGTTAAAAAGTCAAACTGAGGTCAATTGTGGTCAAACCAAAGTCAAACTTCATGATTTTTTGACAACATCAAGTATATGAGTTAAAATTCATCATTTGATCAAGGTTTGATCATGATTCATCAAGGAGGTTTCAGATCATCAAGAATCAGGAGTTTCTAAATTAGGGTTTTCATAGGAAAAGTCAACTGAACTTTGACCAGCCATAACTTTCACATGCTTCATCAAAATTTTTCCATCCAATGCTCATTTTGAAGGAAATTGAATTCTCTACAACTTTGTGTCTCACAAGCCAAGCCCAAAAATGCTTCATTTGGAAGGTATGAGCTAAGACATTATAGGTCCTTTTAAAAGTCAACAAAAAGTCAACAACTTCAAAAGAGCATAACTTGAGAATGGTAAAAGATATGGACATGAGACCAAAGAGGTTGGTTAGAGGACTATTTAAGCTTTCCAAAAGGTCCAAGAACACCTTCATAGCATTAAAATTGAAGGATTTGTGCCCTTGCAAAGTTAGGAAATTTTTGAGAGGTTTATGAAGCAAATGGGGTCTTAAAACCATAATTCACCAAATGGGCTTGCTTTTTTGTGATCCAATTAGTTCCATGACATCATGCACGAAATTAAATTAATTTATTCATAGTTTTATTCATTTTATTTTTATTTATTATGATTTTTTATATTAAAAATCATTTTAAATTCAAATAAAATATAAAATAATGAAAATTTAAATTGAATTGGTTTCTAGAAGGCCATAAATTATAGTTGGACTTGATTGATACAAGAATTATGAGGATAATTCTAAAATAGCAAGGCTAGATCAAGATATTTCATGTTTTAAAATCAAATATTTTTCAATCTTTCAAAGTCCAAAAGTCCATAGTATTGTGCAATCTTTTGACCTAATTCAATTGTATCATATATATACAACATGAAGCAGCCACCAATGCACGAATTCAGAGCCTCTTGCACCTCATTCAAACTTCACAAAATCACTTGAAAAAATCCAATTCGGATTCCAAGGTAGAGGGGATTTCAATGAGTTTTAAGCATTGCAACACGTTCTATGATGTTCATATAACCTGTTTGGATCATAAAAAGCACATGAGACACCCTCATTCATATAAACCGAATATGTGTTCATACAACATTCGAATTTTTTCGATTTTTATTATATTGTCTTTATTCCTTGAATTTGATCTAATATTTGTGTTTGTGATGATGTTTTGAGTCTTTCTAGATGAATCGATTTGATTTTAGGTACACGGATGAAGGTCTGCCATTGTTAGGGTTTTGACCTCCCATTTGGGGTCTCTCTCATTAGACTATTTAAAAACGTTTTAAGACCATGGATGGATTGGGCATGATGTGGGGTTTAAAAAAACCTAATCAATTTGGATGAATCGTACTGGGTTGCTATGTTGTTTGTTTCGCAGGTTTACCCGCGAAAATAAAAACGCAGCAAAGCTCCCAACAAAATTCGCAGGAAATTTTGTAGGGCTGGAGGAAGAAGAAGAAGATTTGCGCCATTTGCGAATATTCAAATTATTGTTTTAATATTTTTTGAATTATGTTATGTTCTATTACAATTAAAAGCGTTTGGCTCAGTTGGTTGCATGTGTGGATGGTAAAAAAGTGGTCCTGGGATCGAAACCTCCCCAGGCCATTTTGGTTTTGTTTATTTTCATGATTTTTGCAGGTTAAAGGATAAAAGCATTGTTACCTGATTGGTATTCACAAGCGCGCACACAGCCCAGTGGAAGGCAGGCTGGTCTAAGGGTGTTGAAGCCTAGGGCGTGGGTTCAATCCCTGCCCCAGGTAAGTTTCAGTTTTTTCTTTTTGTTTTGTTTTATTTATTTGTTTTGTTAATTATTTTATTATAATCATGTTAATATATATGTTTAAATAATTCTAGGAAAATAACATGTAAATATTTTATATTTTCTAAAAAAAATTCTAAAATTATTTTCTAAATTCTAAAACTAGTTTTTTATTTATTATGTATTTGAATTAAAATATGTATATATTTATTTAATAAATAAATTAGTAATGTAAAATTAAGTTATTAACCCTAATTATTCTTAAAACCCTAATTTATTTTCTAATTACTCAAAACCCTAATTTTCTTTTAAAACTTTAATTTCTCATTTTAATTATTCTTGTTTAATTATACTTAATAAATATTTCTAAATTAAATCATTAATCATAGTTTATTTTGTAAATAAATTAATATATGATCTTTATTATTCTATTTTTATATCAAAAAAATTCTAAAAAATGTTTATTTAATTTTAATTGGCTTGTATATATTTTATATTTTTGTGCTAACTTCTTTTTTTTGTTATAATTTTATTACTAACCCTTTTATTTATTACTTATGTTTATTATTTTATTATTTAAATTGTTTTATTATAATGTAACTGTACAAGCCATGTAATAGTTGTAGTATTTTATTTATTTATAAATATATTGCTATGGTTAGTAAACTAGGGAGTGAAAACATGTTTGTATTTTAAAATTAACTTAGATCACTAATTATAAGATAAATTTGTGAACTTGTACACGCACACACGTAAGTCGATCTTTGATCGCCATCTCACTTCGTAAGGATATCCCTCATGTTGCCTAAATAAAATGGTCAAGTAAGATGTCTAAAAGCAAAGTCCCTTCTCATGAACAAATCATCTAGTCCCTTTACGATTATAAGATCAAGTCCCTTCGAGGTTGCCTTCATAAATGATCTTGTCCCTTTCGAATAAAAGATGATAAGTCCCTTCGAATTGCTAAGACACCTTACAGTTGCCTAAACACAGATGATCCTTCACATGTCCGATACAACATCCAAGGTAATGACTACCTATTCCTTAATAATAGGGATAGTCTTACCATTGAAAGAACATATAAGAACAGTAAAGACTTAGCATAAGGGTAGGTTCCTCTTAAGTACTTGCTCACTTACCTTCAAAATACTTCATTACACTTCACATTTTTTAAACAATTTTCAAAACAAAGTCTTTATATATATCCATACAAGGATCATTATAAGGTGCTTAAGAAAAATTTTAATCACACACTACACTTCTCAAAGCAGTTTAAGGTGAGCTAAGTAACTAAGAGCCCATGGATAACCATGGATGTAAAGGGTGCTAACACCTTCCCTTTACATAACCTACCCCCCGAACCCAAAAATCTCTTAAGGTCTTTCCTGTTCTTTTATGCCCTTTCCTTTGGATAAAATAAAAGTTGTTGGCGACTCTTGCTATCCGCAACATTTCACTAAAGTCAGTTCTCCTACCGTGTTACACTCTGGCATGGGTACCGAAAGAACCTTCATGAACTTTGTGCATCAGTAGGTCTGCTTCCTTCTTGTCAACACATCTGAGCAAGAGCATGTCAAAGTTTCGCTTGTACAAAGAACCATCAGTATTGAGGAAGAAACTGCCGACTAGCCTACTTAATGTCTTCTATTCATTTCACGATGCCCCAGGCGGGTATGTCTGAGTCTCCAAGAAGCATTTTATGTCATGGTACCAAGGCTTGTTATCAGCGACAGTGTCCACAGAGAATACATATGCCGGTATGTCTAGTCTGGATACCAAAATCCGAGGTATATAATTGACGACCTGTACTTTGATCATGGATGAAATGGTTGCCAAAGCGTCTGCAAACTGATTCTCATCTCGAGGGATGTATTCAAGCTTAACTGTTGTGAAAAAGGTCAACAATCTCCTCGTATAGTCACGGTAGGGAACCAAATGTTCTTGATGATTGTACCACTTGTCGTTGGTCTGGTTGATTACCAAAGCTAAATCTCTGAATACATTCAAGGTTTTGATCCTGAGGTAAATGGCTTCTTCAAGACCCATGATACAGCTTCATATTTCTCTTCGTTGTTTGTGCAAGCAAAGGTGAGCCTTACTAAGAAAGGGATATGAACCCTTTTAGGTGTAATAAGAACTGCACCAACCCCATGACCATTGCAATTAACTGCCCATCAAACATCATAGTCCATACTTCTTCTGGGTCACGCCCTTCAGTGTGAATAGGCTTTTCACAATCTTTTGCTTTTAAGAACATGATGTCTTCATCAGGGAAGTCAAATATCATAGGCCGATAATCATCAATGGGTTGTTCGGCCAGATAGTCAGACAATACACTACCCTTGATGGCTTTCTGAGAGGTGTATTGAATGTCATATTCTGTTAGAATCATTTGCCACCTGGCAACCCTTCTGGTAAGTGCTTGCTTCTCAAATATGTACTTGACTGGATCCATCTTTGAGATCAATCAGGTAGTATGAGTCAACATATATTATCTTAGTCGGCGAGCAGCCCACGCTAAAGCACTTCAAGTTTTCTCGAGCAGTGCATAACATTGTTCACAGTCGGTAAAATTTTTGCTTAGGAAGTATATTGCATACTGTTTTCGACCAGACTCATCATGCTGGCCCAACACACACCCCATCGACTCTTCTAATACTGTCAGGTACATGATTAGAGGTCTTCCTTCAACTAGAGGCGTGAGAATTAGAGGTTCCTGTAGATATTATTTGATCTTGTCAAAAGCTCTCTGACAATCATTGTTCCACCTTTCTGTTTGTTCTTTTCTTAACAGCTTGAACAAGGGTTCGCAGGTTGCAGTGAGATGAGATATGAACCTTGAGATGTAGTTCAATCTACCTAAGAACCCTCGAACTTCTTTCTCAGTCTTAGGTGCAGGCATCTCCTGAATAGCTTTGACTTTATCAGGATCAACCTCAATTCCTTTTTCACTTACAATAAAACCCAGTAGCTTACCAGAATGTACCTTGAATGTGCATTTGTTGGGGTTCAACTTCAACTGATACTTCCTTAGACGCTTGAACAACTTCAATAGATTCACCAAATGCTCTTCCTCTATAAGTGACTTGGCAATCATATCATCCACATAGCACTCGATTTCTTTATGGATCATATCGTGAAATAATGTTACCATAGCCCGTTGATAAGTTGCACCGGCGTTCTTCAGACCAAACGACATTACCTTGTAACAGAACGTGCCCCAAGGTGTGATGAAATTTGTCTTATCCATGTCTTCAGGTGACATCTTAATCTGATTGTATCCAGAAAATCCGTCCATGAAGGAAAATACCGAGAACTGAGCTATGTTATCCACCAATACATCAATGTGAGGTAATGGGACATCATCTTTCGGGCTAGCTCTGTTCAGATCCCGGTAATCCACAAACATACGCACCTTGCCATCCTTCTTAGGTACGGGTATAATGTTAGCAACCCACGGAGGGTAAGTAGTTACAGCAAGAAAATCGGCATCCCACTGCTTTTGTACTCCTCTTTGATTTTCATGGCCATGTCTGGGCGAGTACGGCGCAACTTTTGTTTGACCGGCGGGCATTCTTCTTTTAATGGAAACCTGTGCATTACAATATCTGTATCCAAACCCGACATATCTTGATAGGACCGAGCGAACACGTCGACATATTCTCGCAGCATAGTGATAAGTTGTTCTTTTACTAGAGCTTGCAGACTGGCTCCAATCTTTACCTCTTTCACATCCTCATCGGTACCAAGATTGATAGTCTCAACCTCCTCCTAATGAGGAGTAGTCAAATTTTCCTCTTGTCTCAATAACCTGGCCAACTCTTCAGGTAAATCGTATTCTTCTTCAACCCCTTCATCTGCGTGATTAATCGGATTGTCGAAATCATACAAGGTCATAGCAGTGTCGTTGTCGGTGCAATCTGGAGGGCTATCTCTGTAAGGGTTGAGATTTGGTTCATTTTAGTGATTGATTTTATCTTATTTAGAAAAAGTGAATGAAGTTATTATTGAGAAAAACATTGCCATTTATTGTTTTGTGCGAAAATAACAAAAATGAAAAGACAGTGAGCAAAAAAGATTGTTTGCAAAAAGACGTCCATTGTTCATTAATTTCAATTTGCACAAAATACATATATGGCCCTATTTCAAAATGAGTCCTGATACCTTAGGCAAGATGCAGGACTTGATGCATGCTTAAAAATAGGAAATAATAATTACTCTGCAGCAGTAACCCTTATAATTTCCTCGGAAGACCAGTTGAGGACTTGTTGGTCAGGGACTCTTGGACGAATCCAACTTTCTAGGTTGCACTCACATTCAGCCTCGTCTTCCACATTGTTGACAACATCCGGGGCCAGGATTCCCCCACTTATGAACTTGGGAGCTTCAGCAGCCTCCTTTTGAGATTATCGGGATGGTCAGTAACCCAAACCAAAATTTTCTTCTTTTATCTGAACTTGCAGCAGCTTGCCCCAGCCTTGGGCATTCCCATATTTAACAACCTCTCGAGCCTGTTTGTAAGAAGCAATTGAAGTCCCCGACACTTCAGTTGTTGCTTCATTGACATTAAGAGCTTCAAAACCCTGACTTATTGTCTCATGGATCTCCCCATCCATCTCAATGTACTTATACGTAGCCAGGCGACAGACAAAGATGTCCTCCTCTCCACAGATGGTGATAATTTGGCCTTCCCACTTGTATTTTAACTTCTGGTGAAGGGTAGACGTTAATGCGCCAGCGGCATGAATCCAAGGTCTACCAAACAAACAGCTATAGGCAGGCTGAATGTCCATCACATAGAAGGTAGTTTTGAAAGTTTGTGGGCCAATTACCACAGGCAGCTCAATTTCTCCAAGAACCGATCTCTTAGAACCGTCAAAGGCTCTCACAACCAGGTTACTCGGACGGAGTGCAAGACCATCGTATTCCAGCTTGACTAAGGCTTTCTTTGGTAGAATGTTGAGAGATGACCTAGTGTTAACCAAGACATGAGAAAGTACAACACCTTTACATTCCAAGGTGATATGTAAAGGCTTATTGTGATTATGGCCCTCCGAAGTCAGATCAGCATTGGTGAACCCTAGTCCATGACTAGTATTAACATTTGAAACTACCGTCTCTAGCTGATTAACTGTAATCTCCTCAGGCACGTAAGCTGCGTGCAAGACCTTGAGCAATGCATTCTTGTGAGCTACAAAACACATGATCAGAGATAGAATGGAGATCTTGGAGGGTGTCTGGTGGAGCTGGTCCACAACTTTATAGTCACTCTTCTTGATAATCCTCATGAACTTGTCTACATCCTGATCAAAGGGTGTCTTCTGAGTTTCTTTTGCAGCTGGTTCCACATTTTTGCCTTTTGCTTTGGCAGCGGCTTCTGCTTCAACATTAACTCTAGGAACCTGTGAAGCGAAGAGACGTCCGCTTCGAGTGAAGCCTCCGCCTCCCTTGACATTGTCAATTTATGGTGTAGAATTTGAAGAATCAAGAGTGACTTTCTTTCTGTTGCAATATAGATCTGAGCCATAGTGCCAAGGTGTAAACACCCCAAATTTTCCCTCACTCATTTTACACCATGGCTTGTGATATTTCATGTTTGCATAAGCATAAGCATATCATCTCATATTGCATATTTATTTCATCTGCATAGTTCAAGTTCATCTACATCTAGGGTTTGTGATCTGAGCAATCCAAGGATCTATTTGAGCCACTCCAAAGGCCTCCAAGTGTTCCAAGAGGGTCCATGTGTGTTCTATCATCATATTATATCCCTCAAAGTTCAAGGAAGTCAAGAAATCACAAGAACTGGCAAGGCATGGAAGCAGAGCTAGGGTTTTAACTACACAAATGACCAAAATTAGGGTTTTGGTTTCAGAGGCCTTAACTCCAAATTTTTGGGTCATTCTTGTTTCTAATGTTCTTAAGATGTTATATGTATCATGTGTACCAAGTTTTATGAAGAAATTCATTGTGGAAGTCATTTGTTCACTGGGTAACTTCTTGAGCAAGTCAGAGCAAAATCAGGGCATCTGAGGCCCTCAACAATGGAACCAAAGTGATATTTTCATCAAATTCAAGTTATATGATATTTATTTGATCATTGAATTGCTTGGAAGTTCACAAAATTGAAGAAATTTGAGCTAAACTAAAAGTTGCCAAAAATGGAAATGACTTGTAATGGAAACTTTCCATTTTGGGAAAGTTCTTCAACCTCCTCTTTCTCAACAAAAAATGCTTCAAATGAAAAATTGTTGGTCATGAAAGTTGTAGATTGGATCATTCCCTTTTCAAAAAGTACAAGAACTTGATCTAATTCTTCCTAGAACTCCAGATATGGCCTTGCAAAGTTGGCAAAAATCACATAATTTTCACTTTCATACCAAAGAGGGATTTTTGCAATTTCATATGCCAAGCCATTTTGTGACCTCTAATGCATATGTAGGCATCATACAAACATAGTACAATGCATTGTGATCAGAATTTCCCAAGGAATCACTTGTTTTCATGCCTTGCATCGCAAGATAATTCAAAGGGGGCAAAAAATGCAAAATCTTGCAAAACCTATGAAATCTTTCCCTCCAAGCCATCTAGATGCATAATTTTAATTCCATGGCTCTCCTTGATCCAAGCTGAGGCCAGACATGCACTTGAACAGCTCCTGCCTTGGCCCATACCTCAAGTACACACAAATTGACTTTTTTGCAACTTGCCCATACTAATCACCACAGGCCACCACCCACTCTCTGGCCAATAGAGACTTGTTATGTGGACCAAAAGTAAGCCTTTTCATAACATCTTGGAGCTCAGAACCATACACAAGAAAATTTTCACAAAATCACCCTCAATCTTCATCTCTTCGAAACACACTGCACAAGCATCAAACCTAAAATATTTTTCCACCATTCATCTCAAAATGACTCAAGGATCATAAACCACCCATTGCCAAGCCCTAAAAGTCAACCAAACACAAACATAATTTTGGACCAGCTGAGTTGCTATCTCTCAAACAAAGGTATATAAACTCTTGCAAAGCTTCTCAACATCATCAAGGGACTCATTAGGGTAGGATTGCACAAAAGAGGAGGCCAGATAGCTCAGATTGCAAAGCTCCAGCTCAGGTACACCTCATGAACTTTTTTTTCCAAAAATGCTATTTTAAGTTCCTAGATTGTTCTTTGTGTCTCCCTGATCATTGTGATGTGTTTAGTTTTAAAAATGGTTGAGTATTAAGCTTGTATCGTGCCTCTGAAACTTTTTCAGTTTTGATGTTTTGAATCGCATCTTGAGTTTGAGCCATTAGAAATTTGTTTTGAGGTTAGATTCGTGCTTAGGAAGGTGTGGGGAGTTGATCTGGAGCTTTAGAGCCCCTGAAATGGCCTAGGGAAGAAGTTGGTTTTGGGGTCTCACCGGAGAAGACGACCGAAATCATTGTTCTGGTCGTCTGAAGGTGATTAGGGTTTGTGATTAGGGTTAGCCCAGTTTGAATGTGGAGCGTTAGATCATGTTTCCTGCGTGCTTTGGATGGCTAGGATGAGTCCAATTAACCCTAATCTTAATTAATTAGGTTAATTAATTAGGTTTAATTTTAAAATAGACAATTTGAATCTGGGCCCTTAGATCTGGCGCCAGTCAATTCCCTCCATTTTTATTTAAACCTCAGCCCCAGGATGCACATACTTTTCATTTAATTTGATTTTTATTTGATTTTTATTCATTTTTCTTGCATATTTATTTTAAAATACCTAGAAAAATCACCAAAATCTCATTTTTTTCATTTTAGTCCCAAATATTTTTCTTCATCCAAAAATAATTTTTATTTTATTTTTCGCATTTAAAAAGCATTTTTAAAATATTTAAATGTTTATTTTAATTAATTAATGGAAATTAATTAATTAAAATACCATTTTAGGTTTCTAAAAATCACCAAAAAATTCATATTGCATCTTAAGACATTTAGAAACATTGTCAAACCATTCATACAAATTTCTTTTTGGTTTTGAACATACTTTGACATTTTCTTTGAATTTAGGGTTCATAAAATCCCCCTTTTGGAACCCTAACTTTAAAAAATCGTTTCTGCCTAACCATGAAGGGTTTGATGATGATTATTTTTGTATTATTTTCCATATAACATGTAGTTTCTAGGATATTTTTGACATGAATTTGTCTTACATTTTCAAATTGATTTGCATTTTTCCTTTTGAGGTACCCAAAAACCCTAGCAAACTTAGAAGAATCATAACTTTCCTTAGGTTAAGAGTTAGACCTTCTCCTTTGGGGTGTGATATCATATAGGGTTAGGGTTTGTTTGAGCTCATTTGAAATTTTTTTATCATGTCATATGCTTCTGTTTTGACCATTTGCATCTCATCCTTTCATGTAACCATAGTTTTGCATCTTCATTTGCATCCTACCTTGCATTGCATGAACATATGAACTTTCCATGACATTCTAAGCACTTGTATGCCATCTTAGACATCTTAAGACATTGCTTGAACATTTCTTGGTCATTTATTCATACATTTTCTATGCTTTGCTTCCATTCCATTTCATAAACATCCATGTGTTTTCATGCTTCCTACATGTTTCTTTTGCATTCATTCTCTTGTATGATCACACATGTGCATCTTGTATGCTCTTGCATCATCTCATAGCATCATTTACATCATGTGTTTTCTTCTGGTCTTGGCTTTTTTCCCTTGCATATGCATTGTTTCATTGCATTTCTTTCTTTAGGCATCTTGTACTAACTTTTCAGGTTAAAGGGTAAGTTGTTTGGGAGGTGGATTTTCCTTCACCTCCCACCTCTTTTCATCTTCTTCATATGCATCTTTGCTGCATTTTATATTGTCTTTGAGTGGGCTTTCTCACTTGTGTTCATCTCTCACTTTCTTTATTTAAGTTACTTATCTTCTTCAATGAAGTAAGTAACTTATTCATCTGTTTCTTCCTCCTTTCATCTGCTTCTTCCATTGGTGGCTTCTTTGAAGAATATTTCTCAAGCCTTAAAAACCATAGGAACATCCAAGAATGATAATAATTAGGGTTGTGATTAGTACCCCTTAGTTTTTACCTTTGAGTCTTCTTTGTGTCTCTCTTCTCATCTCATCATTAGAGACTAAACCTTTAAGGCGTTAGGACTTTGCAATTAGGGTTATGCCTGCATCCTTCTCTTAGGATGGAGTGTATAACTTTAATCCTAAGTGTTAAGCCCTTAATTTGTTTAATCCTTTTAATCAATCCATCTAATAATCACTAAGACATTTACTTGTAACTTGGGCCTTACATTAGGGTTCAAATTCTTCCTTTTATGGTTAAGAAGGACTAACCCTAGTGTTTAATGGACAAGTCCCCTTCAAGTTGTCTTACAAACATAAAATCCACTTCTTAATCTCATCTCTTAATTAAAATCCACTTAATAAAGGCTTATCATCTAATAATTTTAATCCCTAATCATGGATTAAGTTGAGGTATCTTCCTCAGCTTAATTGTGCTCATCTATTATCCTTCTATTAGGATGGTGTAATGAGTTCACTAATCCTTGATTATGGCTTAAACTCATTAATTAACACCAAACAAAATCCCAAAAAAACATCTAAATAATCACAAGTAGGTTAATGATCTTAATCCTACATCATCATGGTAATTAAGTTGAGATGTTTATCTCATACTTAAAGTATTCTCATTATCCCTAATCAGGGAGGATATAATGATTTTACAACCTTTGATATAGGCTCAAGCTCATTAACCTATGACAAACACCAAAAACAATAAAAGATTGAAAACACAAAAACAAACAATAATCGTCTCCTTCGGGATTCTTTTCTCATCACACTCATTCATAAGCGAGAACCTGCTTCTTCCGTCTAATGCAAGACAGTTAGCACTCGAGCCAGACGAGTCATACACTTCAGCATAGACAAGCAAGCAGTTCATAGTCAATTTATTTTCAGTCTCTTTGAGTCGAACTACGGTGTTCTGACTTCCGCATTCCATGAGAGGATGCATAGGCATAACTTAACAGTTATCGAACAAAAGTCTCTTTATCTTCCCCCTCTTTCAACATTCTCTTTTGAAAGCCTCATTCCTGAGCATTTCACTTCACTTTCTGCACTGACACTTGTATATTCTTTTCCAGCTTTTGCACACAGATAACACATACACCTACCCCTTTAAACACAATCTTTCAAGCGTGGATCCCGTCGAGTACGACGGACAATCTGGGTGCTAATACCTTCACGGGTTGTAACCAACCCCCTTTCTCAATTTCTCTGCTTCACAACTGTCTTATCCATATCTTTCTAGATTTATGCAGCATTACCTTTCCTTCGGGATAAAAATGCCTAGCTGGCGACTCTATTCACCTTCATCTCATCTTCTCCCTTCGCCGACCATTCGCGCTTGTACCGGGATGCGAATCTTCGGGAGTGACAGCTTGGCGACTCTGCTGGGGACACTTATATTGCAACCAGGGCTTCTGGTTCTTTGTGTGGGTTCCTCCTAGCGCTTGTTTGATTTGTGTTTATGGGGATGTTATATTCTACTTGTGCTTATTTATTTATTGCTTTATTTATTACTTTTTATACAGCTTTATTTATTGCTTTCATTTACAGTTTTTACATTTCATACTGTCATTATCATATGCTGGATCTGTTGTTTCCTTGGTGGGTGGGGGATCATTGAGTGATTAAGGTCCTATACCAGGGACCTGAGTAACACATAGGCTATAGTGGCTTCATATTCTTTCCCATTCCATTTCGGTCTGGTGCGGGAATATGAAACACGGTTCAGACATGGGTTTCTTCTTGAGAACTCTGTGCTACGGATTTCCTGTAGTACTAGGGCTATCTGGGAAGCCTGCTAAGTCTGGATGACCTTTTATGACCTTCAGCATCTGAGGTGAATTAGAGGAGGATCTTTTATGGTTATTGTAAACATTGTACCTCCGGGTTAGAAGTGTTTACACTTCTCATAACTGATCCAAGTCTGAGGATCCTTGTTCTAAAACAATACATGTGAGAGGGTTGGGATGTTTACAGGTTTACAGGAACCATTTGCCTCATCATACCCTTGTTACTATGTTTGTTTAAGGTTGTATTTTTGGGACAGTTCTTGTGAAACCCTGGATTTGTGACTCTTTATTTGAGTCCCCCACCTGGTTACTGGTCTTCTAAGCCCCAATCCGGACTTATGAACACACATGGACCTTATCAAGGCAGATAACAGATCCAACACTTGATCACAAACCCTTTGCATATCTTTCTACATACATCATTTTTGCATCATTTAAAATTTTCCTATTTGTTTTACAGGGTATCCACCTTCTTATCTTTGGTTTGGTTTTGACCTGTTCTGTTGCTCAGACTTCCTCAGTTATCTTCTCCAGCACCTTCATCAGTTTGTCAGAGACTCTCCTTCAGTTATCTTCATTAGTCTTCATCAGTTACCTTCATCAGGATTTCTTCTCAGTCTCTTCACCAGCATCCATCATCAGCATGGACACTTCCAGAAAGAGCAACATCACATACCACTTCTTTGAGCCTACCCTGACAGGCATCAGACAGATCTAGTCTCTCATTACTCCTGATCATGTCCCTCTATTTAGAAAACATTATGGAGGTATATTGGACATGATCATGGATCTGCATGCATCCTAGAGGAGCATGATCCAGACTTGCTTGCAGTTTTATGATCCTCCTCTCAGATGTTTTACATTCCCTGATTTTCAGTTGGGGCCTTTGCTAGAAGAATTTTCCATGTTGTTAGGAGTTCCTATGAAGAGAGGGATTCCTTTCAACCCTGAGATGGTTGCTCCCAAGAATGAAGACATAGCTAAGGCATTGCATTTGGAGCCTGCCCTCATTGATCAGAGCATGACCACCAGGGCTGGGATTCCAGGCCTTCACTTGGATTTCTTGATCTCCCAGGCTACCTTGCATGCTGCAATAGGGAAGTGGGATGTTATTTGTGCTCTCTTGGAACTCAGTATATATGGAGTTATCTTGTTTGCAGACGAGCCAAAGTTTGTAAGCAAGAGTGCTATTCACCTGTTCTTACTAAGGAACCCAATTCCTACCTTGCTTGGAGACTTTTATTATTCAGTACACCAGAGGAATGAGAAGCAAAAAGGAAGACTAGTCAGATGTTGTGCTCCTCTCTATTACTGAAAGACACTTACCAAAGTCAGACACTTTCCTGAACCCTCATCAGCCAAAGAACTGGGCTAAGAGATTGATTGCCCTAACATCAGAAGACATCAGATGGTGTACTCTGAGCACCAAGGGAAAAGACATCATTACTAGCTGTGGGCAGTATCCTAATGTGCCTTTGATTGGAGTAAAAGGTTGCATCAACTACAACCCTTTGATTTTTAAGAGACAGTTAGGGTATGCTTTGGTTCATCCTCCAAGAGGGAAAGATTTGACTGAAACCCTCTATTGTGAAACTCAGCACAACTCTGTTGTTGTCAGACAGGCAGCCTGGGCCTGGGACAACATTTAGACTAAGGGAACATCTATCCTTGGCAAATGCAACAATATAGCTTCAGCATAATATCTTGATTGGTCTCGTACCAGAGCTCAGATCACCCGGATGTCGTTCACCTTATAGGATACACCTGGACCTTCGACAGTGCAACCTGCAGCCACTGTCAGTTTGAAAGAGTTTGAGAAACTGAAAGAGAGGAATGCTCAGCTCTCAGAAGCCTTGAAGAAGAACCTCTGGGAGAGAAATGACAGCCGTCTGGATAATGAAAGGTTGGAAAGGCTCAGGATTGAGCACTTGACCAAGATTGAGAAGATGGATGACTATATCAGAAAGGCTAGAGCAGGGGAATTGGTACTAAAGAATGCTTGCAAGGAAGCAAAGACTCAGAAGGCTAGGGCAGAGCATTATTTAGAGGAGAGCCAGGCTAGGTGGATCAGGATCACTGAAGCTCGTGCACAAGAAGATCAGAGAACTCAAGCTAAGATAGAGCAGTTGGAGGCTAGTGAGAAGAAGCATCAGGCAACTCTATTAGCAGCACAGAAGGAGATATCTGAATTGAAACTCCGGGCGGGGTTAAAAAGGTAAAAGGATCAAGATAAGCACAAGAAGTTGACCAATGCCATTACTACCAGGAACCTACTCATCAGGACTATCACATAACACCCAGTATGTCCAGTGACTGAGGCCCTTCTAAAGGAAGTCAAAGAAGATGACTTTGGATTGGATGTTTGACTCTTGTTTGTTTGTACTTCATTTTTATTGTGTTTTCTTTTGTTGATGTATTTTGACCCACCTTGGGAATGTTATTGTAATCAAACTATGTATTTTCACTCTTTGTAATATATATGGTTTGTATTACTTTTGGTGGGCTTTATCTCTCTGCAACATCATCAACATCTCCTCAAGTTCTAGAAAGGTCAAAACCAAAGAACCAAACCGGATACCCTGGGAAGACAAATAGGCATCTTGCATTGCATACTAACATTTTCTTTGTTTTGTAGGTTTTTGTTTGTTGTTTTTTCTCACTTTGTTGTGGTTTCAGGAAACATTGCTCGTAGAAGAGTGTTCCCTGTCAACAGAATACACTGGTACCCGACAAGAAACAACCTTCTGGGACTACATATGGATCAAGTTCAGAAAGACTTGAATGAAGTAAGGACCCAGATTGCCAATGAGAGGGTTGAGATGAGAAATCAGATGACTCAATTCATGATAGTAATGACTGGTCTAGCTTAGAGCAGGGAAAGACTGAGGGAGTTAGTTGAGCGACAAACTCCCGAGGAACACCATCCAAGTACAGGAGGTACCAGTAACAACGATCACGTGCAGCCTCACACTGATCCACCATAGTTTGGACCTCATCTAAACCCAGACATCAATGCCATAAGAAATACTCAGGGTAACACTACTAGAGGAAGGGTCTTGCAGGAAGATCCTCAAGAAGAGAAATTTACAGTGGTAGGGGCTGGAGACGAAGTTTACGACCGTCAGTTGGATGAAATTGCAGAGAAGCTGAGGTCTCTTGAATCCCAAAACTCCCTATGCTTTGATGTCATGGACATGGGATTGGTGGAAGGGGTGATAATTCCTCATAAGTTCAAACCCCCGAGTTTTGAAAGATATAATGGCACATCCTGCCCACGTATCCACCTTCAGTCATTCTTGGGAAGATTAAAAGCATACACCATGGACGAGAAGTTGTGGATGTTTTACTTCGAGGATAGCTTGACAGGGGCATCCCGAGAATGGTATTCCCACTTGACCAGAGCCACAACAAGAAGCTGGAAAGACTTGGTTGAAGCTTTTATCTATCAGTATCAATATAACCTGGACATGGCTCCGAACATGACCCTTCTGATGGGAATGTCTCAGTCTTCCCGTGAAATTTTTAGAGAGTATGCCCAAAGGTGGAGGCAACTGGCTGTTGCAGTTCAATCCCCGATGTCTGAAAGGGAGATGGCAGACATGTTCATGAATACTCTCCAGGGTACCTATATTGACATATTGGCTGCATTTTCTTCTACCAGCTTTGTAGACGTGGTGATAGCTGGGGAAAGAATTGAGAGCTTATTGAAGATGGGAATGATTTCTGACAACGGTGCCAGTTCTAGCAGTGCAAGGAAGCCATTTGCTGGGCCCCACAGATCCGGTGAGACAAACTCTGTACACATGGGAAGAGGGAGACCCCAATACCTGCCCAGATCAGTTGCTGCTGTTACTATCCCTGCTCCACCTCCTCAATACACTCAACAACCACAACACTTTCCGCAACAACAACAATTTCCTCAATAGAGATCTTACAACAACAATAACAACAATCAACAACAACACCCTTTCCAACAACGACCATCTCAGATCAACAGGGTTATTGACCCTATTCCAATGTCATATGTTACACTGCTGCCACAACTCCTAAAGCTCAATCTTGTTGAGTTGAGGACATTGGCTCCACCTGATCCTCAGAACCTTCCAAGAAACTACGATGTCAACGTTAGGTGTGCTTTTCAATCCAATGCCCCTGGTCACTCTACGGAAAAATGCAGGGCTCTGCATATGAAGGTCCAAGATCTGGTAGATTCAAAGGCCCTGAACTTTGCACCACCTCCCAATGTCATGAAAAATATTATGCCAAGCCATAATGGGCCAAGGATTAATGCTATAGAGGAAGGCTCACCCATGAGTTTAATAGAAGATATTGCAAGTATTCAGATGCCTCTGGCATAGGTTAAATCCTAGCTTTTAAAATGCCAAGTGTTTCCAGGTTGTGAGGCCTGTTGTGAATCATGCAAACTTTCCGAGAATGGGTGTGCAAGCTTGAGGAATGGCATTAATGGTTTGATCAAAGAGGGAAATCTGCAAATTACAACAACCGCTTCTACAACACCAACAACTCTTTTGTCAGCAACAAATGATTCTTCTACAACTGCAACAACAATTGTTCCTACTGATTCATCTACAACTTCAGCAACTATTTCTTCCGTTACTTCAACAAACAACAGTTCCATTTCATCTCCTTCTACAACTTCAGCAATCACCAACAACGACGTCTCCACAGTTACCATCTATTATGACCCGACAATGGTCCCGAATTCTATCAACTTTCAACAATCTCAACAACAGTTTCAACCAAGCTTCAATTCATCACCACCAACATCCACAAGAAGTCCTGTCACCATTTTTTATGATCCACAGACGATAACGGTTCCAACATCTACTGCAGTGAGCCCAGTCACCATCACGGTGCCCGGGCCAATTCCATATGACAAAGACAGTGTTGTACCATGGCATTATGGTGCTGACCTTTACTGCAACGGAGAAAAAGTCCTTCTCGATTCTTCAGTTCTTACTCCCCAAGTGGACAATGTCGGGGGGAGGCGGAGGCTTCACCCGAAGCGGACATCTCTTCCCATCACAAGCTCCAAGAACCAACACTGAGGAAGAAGCTGCTGTCAGAGCCAAAGGAAAAAGTGTGATACCTGAAGAATCTGCATCAAAAGAGACTCATAAATCATCCTTCGATCAGGATGTGGATGAATTTATGAGGATAATTAAAAGAAGTGACTATAAAGTTGTGGACCAGCTCCACCAGACTCCTTCTAAGATCTCTATACTATCCCTGATGTTGTGTTCCGAAGCCCATCGGAATGCACTACTCAAAGTTTTGCATGCTGCCTACGTACCAGAAGAGATCACAATGAATCAGTTGGAAACAGTGGTGTCAAATGTCAATACTAGCCATGGGCTAGGTTTCACTGATGTTGATTTGACAACAGAAGGGCGTCACCACAACAAAGCTTTGCACATAACCCTGGAGTGAAAAGGAGATGTACTATCTCATGTTCTTGTAGACATTAGGTCCTCACTCAATGTCTTACCCAAGTAAGCTCTTGTCAAGCTCGAATATGATGGAATAGCTCTCCGACCAAGCAACCTTGTGGTCAGGGCTTTTGATGGCTCCAAGAGATCTGTTCTTGGAGAGGTGGAGCTGTCGGTGATAATCGGTCCGCAAGTCTTTAAGACTACTTTCTATGTGATGGACATTCAGCCGGCCTACAGCTGTTTGTTGGGTCGACCATGGATTCAAGCCGCAGGCACAGTAACGTCGACCCTTCATCAGAAACTGAAGTATGACTGGGAAGGACAGATTATCACCATCTGTGGTGAAGAGGACATCTTTGTTAGCCATCTGGCTACATATAAATACATTGAGATGGATGGGGAAATCCATAAAACTATGAGCCAAGGGTTTGAGGCCCTGAATGTCAATGAGGCGACGACTGAAGTATTTGCTGCATCCCAGGAGGATAGGATGGGTACTTCAATTGTCTCCTATCAGCAAGCCCGAAAGGTTGTTGAAGATGGTAATGCCCGAGGTTGGGGAAAGCTGCCGCCAGTGGAAAAGAAGGAGGAAAAATTCGGTTTGGGTTACAGCCCATTCCGACAAGATCAATCAAAGGCTGCCAAAGAGCCCAAGTTCATCAGTGGGGGGATGCTCACCCCAGATGATGTTAACAACCTGGAAGAAGAGGCGGAAAGAGACCTCAACCTGGAGAGGTGGATATGTCCAAGGATCCCGGGACATCAATTTCTTAACTGGTCTTCCCAGGAAATTATAAGGGTTACTCCTGCAGAGTAATTATTATTTCCTGCATTTTTTAACATGCATCAAGTCCTGCATCTTGCCCAAGGTGTCAGGACTCATTTTGTAATAGGTCCATATTGTAATTTTGTGCAAATGGATTAATCAATGAATATCAGACATCTTTTGCAAACTAGTCTCTTTTTTCGCTCACTATCTTTTCATTTTTCACTTTTGTACAAAACAATAAAATGGAAATGTTTTCAAAATAAACAACTTCATTTTCACTTCTTCTAAACAAGATTAAAATTGATCACTAAAACAAACAAATCTCAACCCTTGCAGAGATAATCCTCCAGATTACACCGACAACAACACTGCTATGACCTTGTATGACTTCGACAATCCGATTAATCAAGCGGATGAAGGGGTTGAAGAAGACTATGAGTTACCTGAAGAGTTAGCCAGGTTGTTGAGGCAAGAAGAGAAAGTGATCACTCCTCATCAGGAAGAGGTTGAAATAGTTAACCTTGGTACCGAAGAGGATTTGAAAGAAGTGAAGATTGGGGCTGGTTTGCAAGCTTCAGTAAAAGAACAGCTTATTGACATGCTTCGGGAATACATCGACGTCTTTGCTTGGTCCTATCAAGACATACCAGATCTAGAAACGGATATTGTTATGCACAAGTTGCCCTTGAAAGAAGATTGTCCTCCAGTGAAACAGAAGCTACGCCGTACTCGCCCAGATATGGCCATGAAGATTAAGGAAGAAGTACAAAAACATTGGGACGCCGGTTTCCTTGTTGTAACTAGTTACCCGCCATGGGTCGCTAATATTGTACCGGTGCCTAAGAAGGATGGCAAAGTACGGATGTGTGTGGATTACCGGGATCTGAACAGAGCTAGCCCGAAGGATAATTTCCCATTACCTCACATTGATGTATTGGTTGACAACACAGCTCAATTCTCGATGTTTTCCTTCATGGATGGTTTTTCTGGGTATAATCAAATCAGAATGTCACCCGAAGACATGGAGAAGACAACCTTCATCACACCTTGGGGCACATTTTGTTATAAGGTGATGCCATTTGGACTGAAGAACGCCAGCGCAACCTATCAACAGGAAATGGTAACATTATTCCATGATATGATCCACAATGAAATTGAATGCTACATGGATGACATGATTGCCAAGTCCCTCACTAAAGAAGACCATCTAGTAAATCTGCTGAAGTTGTTCAAGCGTCTGAGAAAGTATCAGCTGAAGCTAAACCTCAACAAATGCACATTCGGGGTACGATCCGGTAAGTTGCTGGGATTTATCGAAAGTGAAAAGGGAATTGAAGTTGATCCTGACAAAGTCAAAGCAATTCAGGAGATTCCTGCACCTAGGACCGAAAAGGAAGTTCGGGGGTTCTTAGGTAGATTGAACTACATATCAAGGTTCATATCTCACGTCACTGCGACCTGTGATCCCTTGTTCAAATTGTTAAGAAAGGAACAAACGGTCAGGTGGAACAAAGATTGTCAGAAGGCTTTTGAAAAGATCAAGGAGTACTTACAAGAACCTTCAATTCTCATGCCTCCGATTGAAGGAAGACCTCTAATAAGGTACCTGACAGTATTAGAAGGATCAATGGGGTGTGTGTTGGGCTAGCATGACGAGTCTGGTCGAAAAGAGTATGCAATATACTACCTAAGCAAAAAGTTTACCGACTGTGAACAACATTATTCACTGCTCGAGAAAACTTGTTGTGCTTTAGCGTGGGCTGCTCGCCGACTAAGACAGTATATGTTGACTCACACTACCCTATTGATCTCAAAAATGGATCTCGTCAAGTACATATTTGAGAAACCAGCACTTACCGGAAGGGTTGCAAGATGGCAAATGATTCTGACAGAATATGACATTCAATACATATCTCAAAAGGCCATCAAGGACAGTGTGTTGTCTGACTATCTAGCTGAGCAACCCATTGATGATTACCAGCCCATGAGATTTGATTTCCCTGATGAAGATGTCATGTTCCTAAAAGAAAACGATGATGAAGAGCCTGTTCACACTGAAGGGCCTGACCCAGAAGAAGAATGGACAATAATGTTTGATGGGGCTTTCTATATGAATGGTCGTGGAGTTGATGCAATGCTCATTACACATAAAGGAGTTCATATGCCTTTCTCGGTGAAACTCACCTTTGCATGCACTAACAACGAAGCTGAATATGAAGCTTATATCATGGGTCTTAAGGAAGCCATTGACCTCAGGATCAAGACTTTAACTGTATTCGGAGATTCAGCTCTGGTAATCAATCAGACCAACGACAAATGGTACACCCACCAAGAGCATCTGATTCCATACCGTGACTATACGAGGAGATTATTGACTTTCTTCATAACAGTCAAACTTGAGTATATCCCTCGAGACGAAAATCAGTTCGCAGATGCTTTAGCTACCATTTCCTCCATGATCAAGGTTCAAATTGCTGCCTCGGATTTCGGTATCCAGACTAGAACGACCAGCATACATATTCTCCATGGATGTTGCTAAAGATGACAAGCCTTGGTTCCATGACATAAAATGCTTCTTGGAGGATCAAACATACCCACCTGGGGTATCTTCCAATGATAAGAAGACATTAAGAAGGCTGGCCGGTAGTTTCTTCCTTAATGCTGATGGTTCATTATACAAGCGAAATTTTGATATGGTACTGCACGAGGTGCATGAAGGATCTTTTGGTACCCATGCTGGAGGACATGTAATGGCTAAGAAATTGTTACGATCAGGCTACTGTTGGATCACAATGGATGCAGACTGTTGTGCCTATGCCAGAAAGTGCCACAAATGCCAGATCTACGCAGATAAAGTGCATGTGCCTCCAAATCCTTTGAACGTAATGTCTTCACCTTGGCCCTTTGCCATGTGGGGCATTGACATGATTGGAAAGATCAAACCGACTGCTTCAAATGGCCACAGATTCATCCTGGTATCCATTAATTACTTCACCAAATGGGTCGAAGCAGCTTCTATGCGAACGTCACCAGACAAGTGGTAGCCCGATTTCTGAAAAGAGACATCATCTGTCGATATGGAGTTCCCGAGCAAATCATTACTGATAATGGTTCCAATTGACAACAAAATAATGGCAGAACTGTGCCGGGACTTCAAAATCCAACATCACAACTCTTCTCCTTACAGGCCAAAGATGAATGGCGCTGTTGAGGCAGCTAACAAGAACATTAAGAAGATTGTACAAAAGATGGTGGTTACTTACAAAGACTGGCATGAGATGCTACCATTTGGCTTGCATGGGTATCGAACTTCAATCAGAACGTCTACAGGGGCAACACCGTATCAGCTTGTGTACGGTATGGAACCTGTCATACCTGTTGAAGTTGAACTACCCTCCTTACGGGTACTGATGGATGTAAAGCTTAACGAAGTAGAATGGGTCCGGTCTCGGTACAATCAACTGAATCTGATTGAAGAAAAGAGATTAGCTGCAATTTTTCATGGGCAGCTATATCAGAAAAGGATGAAGAAAGCCTTCGATCAAAAAGTCAGGCATCGGGAATACCAAGTAGGGGATCTTGTGCTAAAAAGACTTCTTCCTCCTCATACGGACCACAGGGGCAAGTGGACTCCAAACTACGATGGTCCCTTCATAGTGAAGAAGGTCTTCTCTGGTGGAGCACTGATGCTCATTACTATGGATGGTGAAGATTTCTTATCCCCTGTGAATTCAGATGCAGTTAAAAAATACTTCGCATAAAATGATCCACTGGACATAAAAACAAAATGTAAGTCCAGGCAAAAATAGGGCATCCCGGCAAGTCAAAAACAGAATAAAAGACTCGGGCAAAAATAAGGGAAAATTAAAAAAAAATGTACACCCGCTTTTCGCTCCCACTAAAAGACACCTGGTCAGATAGGGTACAGACGCGAACGGTCGGCGAGAGAAGAGATGAAATGAAGTGAAAAGAGTCGCCAACTAGGCATTTTTATCCCGAAGGAAAGGTAATGCTGCATAAACCTAGAAAAAATGGATAAGACGGTCGCGAACCAGAGAAACTGAGAAAGGGGGTTGGTTACAACCTGGGAAGGTATTAGCACCCAGATTGTCCGTCGTACTCGACGGGATCCACGCTTGAAAATTTATGTTTAAAGGGGTAATGTATGTGCTATTTGTATGTGAAATTCTGGTATGACAGACTCAGATGTCTAATATGATGTTGAGACATCTTATCTGTTACCTATAAACATGGAAAGGTATACATATCAGTACTTAAATAATTTTGTTATATCAGAGTCAAACATGCTTCAGGATGTTGGGACATCTGATAGGACATTCAGTTCAGGTACTGCATAAAACATAAAAGATAAAAAGAACACAGCAGAAGTTTGTTAACCCAGTTCAGTGTATAACCACACTTACATCTGGAGGCTACCAAGCCAGGAGGAAATCCACTATAAGTAATATTAATTCTAGACTTAAACCACCCTGTTTAATCTATCACTTAATAACTACCCAATGCAATTTCTACCTAAGACACAACTTAGATATGAGTACCCTACTCACTCCCCCTCAATCACACAGTGATCTTTTACAATGATTAATAAAATTGAAGTCACACTTCAAACACAACAGCTTGATCTTACTTAGAAGTTTCAATGAAGACACAATACTTCTCTTGCTTACAAGCTTCGAGAATCACAAGTGAAACAGCCACAATAGAGTTACTTGTTATGCACGGCTGACACAAGGACACAACCCTAATAATGTTTACATTTTCGGTTGATTGGGTTGATTCTAAACTAGGTTACAGGGTTTCTTTTATAACCTATTCCCAACTGGATTTGGGCCTAAACAATCACAACAATAGCTGCTACAAATATGCAGAAATATCTGCTACAAATATGCAGAAATATCTGCTACAAATATTCCAAAAGATCTTCAACTTCTAAAATATCTCTAAATATAGAAACCTATATTTTTCAATATTTGTCTTCAATTTAAATTGAGTCTTTAAGATCTTCTAGATCAGCACCACATATGATTGCATAATATCTCCAGAATATTCTGCATAATTCAGATCTGATAAATCCAATGTCATCACCTTGAATTAGGGTTTGTTACTTCCTAGTTTCTAGGTGATTTTATTCTTCTGATTAATCTGAATCTTCATAACAAAACTCCCTACAGATGCGCCTTGTTCTGTTTTTATCCATCCATAATTAATTCCAGATAACTCTCCTTAAATATCTCAGATCAGTTAGTTATTAATTAATTCTGGTAACAGGTCTGAGATGTCTCAACATCTGTTGGGACATCCTGAAAAACTGAACTTACTTCATTTACTGATACAATGTCACAACATCTGATGGGACATCCTGTAAACTGAACTTATTCCATCAACTGATACAATGTCCTAACATCTGGTGTGATATCCTGATATCTTGACTTAAGTTCATTAACTGTTACTCTGTTTGACAGTGTCACAACATTTGGTGTGACATCCTGAACTAAGTTCAACACTTCTTGTTTGATATCTATATGTAACATATGACAGTAATGTTGTCATGACAGTTGCAGATGTTTCAACATTCTCTTTGACATCTGTCATGACATTTGCAGATGTTTCAACATTCTCTTTGACATCTGTCATGACATTTGCAGATGTTTCAGCATCTTCTTTGACATCTGTCTGTAGCATATGACAGTAATTCTGTCATGACATTTGCAGATGTTTCAACATCTTCTTTGACATCTGTCTGTAACATTCTGTCATGACATTTGCAGATACTTCAACATCTTCTTTGACATCTGACTGTGACATATGACAACATCTGTTGGGACATCCTGAATTAAGTTCTTATACTCTGTTTGATAATGTCCCAACATCTGATAGGACATTCTGAACTGAATTCAACATCTTCTTTGACAACTTCCACATTTATCTGTGCCACCATGTCAGGACATCATGTTTGACATGTTCTTCCAGAATCTATACCATGTTAATATGGAACTTCTTATTCAACATTTTCCAGCCATATTAGTTTTACCAAACATAATGCCAATCATAGAATAATAGCATTAACAATCTCCCCCTTTGGCTTATTTTGGCTAAAACTAATTTACATACAGGTGTAGTAGTACCTTATGTAGAAGTTCCTTAACATCACATCTTCATATCAGACCTCACACTATTACTTCTCACCCTTTTTAGCCATAAAAAGACAAAGATACCATAATAAAAATAGAGGTATATAATCTCCATAAGCTTGAAACACACACAAGCTTCACAATTCCTCAAGAATCAAACATAAACTGCAAAGAGCAGCTTTATATAATATAGCCTTCTAGACTCTTAGGATTCTCCTTATCTGGTTAAGGTATTACTCCCCCTTAACACCACAAAATCAAGTGCACATACTTGTAACACACTCCCCCTATCTAGGATACTCCATGCTTCTCTGTACATTGATGAAAGGAAAACATAAGACGCATCTTCATGTCTTCAAGAGCTCACCCTCTGTTCAATTCCCAATTGAACACATTCACTTCTTGTACCAAAGCATACCTGATTCCTTTCTGGGTTTGTAGTTACCACATATTACACAAGATGAACATCTTCTAGCACACAGGTTCTTGACACTAAGCCTTTACACACCAAAGGCCATACAATCCAGATAAAACACATCCAAACTAATTATGAAATTAGAATGAATGTCCACAAACAAACTTCCAAGCAATCAATACCTGATATACTTCTGGTGGATCAACAGATATGTGCTCTTCAGTTGAGGCCTTGTGCTGGTCCTCAGATGTTTCAACATCTATTGGGACATCCTGTTGAGCAGGAGTGTCCTTTGCAGCCTGAGTTTGTTGATCTTCTTGTGGGGCTGGCATAGTGTTCAGAGAGATAGATATGCCACTTACCACTCTTTGCTCAGATAGGATTTTGGTTACCAACTCCTTTATGGAATCATCCACATATTCAGAAGCTTTTGGAGTGTTGTACAATGGTGAAGGTATGCCTTTGGTCTTGCTGAAAACTTGATCTTTTTGGAGTTCTTGGCTTTTTAGCACGAGGAACACTTCCAGTCTCTTCTACATGTTTCTTCCAATATAGATCATCTACTTCATCATTCTCCCATATGATTAGGTAGTCTAATAATAGAAACCATGTAGATAAACACCCCAGATAATGTACTAACACTTAGTTAGAACATTTTTTTTCATACACCAAGACCTTATCACCATGATCCTAGATGTGCTCCACCAACTGGACTTACTATAGTATAGTAATCCAAGAACTGAAAATCTTCAACTACACTGTGCCACCAGTTAGAATTAGAAATCCAGAAAGAGTGATAAACTCTCATCCACCTTCAAGAAGAATCAATCCTCTTGAGTCTTCAACTCATCACTCCTCTGCCCAAGAGCAATTTGTTCCAAGACAATCCTCAAGAACAACCAGCTGCCACACTCTGATTATCTTGATTCTTCGAATCCACTTTAAAGATCAACCAATTACCACATTTTGATAACCTCTTTTATGAATCCTCATATGAAAAAGCCAATTGCCACTTTTGTCTTCTTCACGTTTATAATAAAGCTTCCAAAGATATCCTGATCAAAAAAATTGATCTTCACCAATTAGACTCTGATGTTGAACTAGATGTTTAAACATTATTAGCCCACATCCATCTGTTAAATTCAGTTCCTTCTTCTGCCACTTGAAAGAACCTCCTTCCTTTATAGAACAAGAGTTACATGCTCTCATAGACTTGATTTATCCATCAAGTTTGAGTAGACAACCTCCATTCTATTGGTTTTGCAGAAGTTCTTACCAATAACACATATTGATGAGAAACTTCCAATGTTTCTCCAAAGTCTTCAAACCTGCCACTGTCTGATTATTCAGAAGGAATAGTTAAGAACTACACCTCAAAACTATACCAAGGATGCCACCTTTACTTGAGTAAAGCAGTCTAAACAAATTTATGATATCTCCACCTATCTTAACTCCATGATGAGCATTCTGGACTACACCTAGATCAGAAAAAAACCAATCCAAGTAGTCACCAAGATTATGATATGTTCATGGTCTTTCATCTCCATCTTCAGAATCAACAATATCCAGACAAGTTCTTCCCAAGAAACTTTCCAGAAATACATAACTCTTGTCACACAAGACTAAAGCCAATGCTACAGCTTATGCAATACCTCTCCCATGATTCTGCACAAACTCTGATGATAAGATGTTCCAACATCTTTTTGAACATCACCAATCTTGAATCACAAGGATAATCAATCAAATATTTGTGAATTCCACAAACAACAATTGATCTTAAATCCTTGTATAATACCTTATCAGATAGTTCTACACAATCTGATCTTTTACTTTTGAAGGATTTTAAGGTTAGCTCCAGATAAGATTAGCAAGATCTCCTCATGTCATGGATAAACAATACTCCAGCTGAGCATGTACTCCACTAATTCTCAATTTCACACCCCTGATGAACATACAAAGAGCACAACTGATAAATATCCACTCTTGATTTTATATTCCAAAATAGATGCTCTTAGTTTGCTTGCTTCAAAGGGTTTATACTGCCACTATCCATGACTAGTAGTGGAAGAGACTACCAGTTCAACAACCATTCTGATCAGACTTCCCAATCTGACATTCTTCCCTTGCTTCTAGCAATTGTTGGTCACATTGATAGCTTTAATCATGACCAAAGTCATGCATTTTTCACCCACATTTGTAAATACATTTAGAAGCTTCTTCATCTTCAGATTCATCGTTAGATTCATCAGTATTCTGAGTAACCTCTTCCAGCTCTAGCCTTTGAAATACTTCCTCAAGCTTTTTCTTCCTGACATCCAGATTTTTGCAAGTGTTCTTCAGATCTGCAATCAAGGTAGCTTTGGATATGGGAGTCTTTGCTTTTGAAGGTCCAGCAGATGTCCTAGTGGAAGCTTCAACATCAGCAGCATGATGGCTCAAGAAAAGTTTGTAATGGAAGGCCAGAGGACTTTTTCTTTTGCATACTGAATCCTTCTCAGTGAGGATACCTGGATACTGGCTTAGTATGATTCCACATAGTAGAGAGGAAAAAGCAATGGGAAGCTTTGTTGCAGATGTTCCAACATGCTTCAATGTCTGATAAAAAATATAAGCCCCAAAGTACAGCTTTGCTTGGGTGCCCACAGCATATATGAACCTGCTCAATTCAGTTGCTATTGAGGAGGTATGGTTGGTAGGGACCCAATTTGAAGTGCCAATCCTATGCAGCATTGCATACTTCCTTGTCAGCAAGCTAACAGAAAATTTCCCTTTGACTGGCCAAGCTTTGAATTGATTAGCAGTGATGACCTTGCACACATGGTTATTTATCTTTCCCAGCTCATTAGGTCCATCAGATTCTCTTCCTAGATAGTGGTTGATAACCCTAGAAGAGAATTCCACACATTTCCCTCTTACATACACCTTTCTGAAGTCATCTGATTTACCATCATCACAGTCCTCTTGAAGGTTGACAATGAATTCCTTGACTAGCAGCTCATAGCAAGGTGAAAAGTTTGATATTGTCTTGAATAAACCAGCAGAAGAAATTAGGTCAATTACCTCAGTGCACTCAAGTGCATTTCTGCCCAGCTCTCTTTCAAGTGCTACCCTTCTTTGGTATACAAATTTCCATCTGCTCACACTTGACATATGATGGAATGAAACATTGTCCAGAGGAGCTTCTGGAACAGCAGAGGTGGACCTTGAGGGTGCTGGTTTCTTCTTTGGTTGGGATGTTGGGACATCCTCTTCAACATCTGAATCTGGTGGAGTTACAGCTTTCCTCTTTTGGGTATTCACCTTGCTCCATTGTTTAGTAGGACCAAGTATCACTTTGACCTTGTCTTTCTTTGGAGTAGGCTGCTTCTTTTCAGGAGATGAATGTCCTGTAGTCTTCTTTTCCTTTCTAGCCCTAAGCCTTTTGGCTATGCTAGGGTCCACAGAAGCAATGATCATTATCTAAGTCTTCAACATGTAGCATAGATGCCTCCTCTTCCAGGTTAGGAGTAGGTTCTAAACATATGTGATCATCACACATTTGTCTAGCACCCAAAGCATCCATCATCACACCAGTTTCCTTCTTCTGGAACACAAAACTAAGCTTGGTTCATAAACTGTTGATGTGTAGTGTGGTGTTAAGCCATTAGGATTGACATATCAATTCAGCTTCTTTCTTGATGAAACTTCCTTCAGTTCATGATTTAGACAATCATAAACATGTATCTTCACAGGAGAGATTTTCTCCAGCTATACCTAAACAACATAGGACACCATAACCAAGAAGGATATCCTCATTAGGTCACCATAAATAAGCTTAAGAGATAACTTATCAAGATTTTCACTCCCGCATGAAAGATTTGATAATTATACTCTTTTGTTTTGGCTCCAACCTCTTCTTTCATCAAGAACCACAACATTCTGAACTAAGTGTTCTCCAATTCTCACAGAAAAAAAAATACAAGCCTCCTTCAAATATAGAATTCCAAGATGTCAGGACATTCTGTTTGACATCATAGCTACACAACAATTCACCAGCAAATTTCCAGCCCTGATAACACCAGACTGGTCCAATATACACCATATTATGAATAGTCCATCCTCCACTTCTAGGGACCATTCAAACACCAATATGAACCTCTCAAGTTCAAACAGCTTTTCATTATATCCTCCTTCTTCCTTTACCATGAACCAGAAAGTATCCCCCTTAGATCTCATCCAGAAACAGACCAGGATGCCTGCTCTGATACCAATTGAAATTCTGGTATGACAGACTCAGATGTCTAATATGATGTTGAGACATCTTATCTGTTACCTATAAACATGGAAAGGTATACATATCAGTACTTAAATAATTCTGTTATATCAGAGTCAAACATGCTTCAGGATGTTGGGACATCTGATAGGACATTCAGTTCAGGTACTGCATAAAACATAAAAGATAAAAAGAACACAGCAGAAGTTTGTTAACCCAGTTCAGTGTATAACCACACTTACATCTGGAGGCTACCAAGCCAGGAGGAAATCCACTATAAGTAATATTAATTCTAGACTTAAACCACCCTGTTTAATCTATCACTTAATAACTACCCAATGCAATTTCTACCTAAGACACAACTTAGATATGAGTACCCTACTCACTCCCCCTCAATCACACAGTGATCTTTTACAATGATTAATAAAATTGAAGTCACACTTCAAACACAACAGCTTGATCTTACTTAGAAGTTTCAATCAAGACACAATACTTCTCTTGCTTACAAGCTTCGAGAATCACAAGTGAAACAACCACAATAGAGTTACTTGTTATGCACGGCTGACACAAGGACACAACCCTAATAATGTTTACATTTTCGGTTGATTGGGTTGATTCTAAACTAGGTTACAGGGTTTCTTTTATAACCTATTCCCAACTGGATTTGGGCCTAAACAATCACAACAATAGCTGCTACAAATATGCAGAAATATCTGCTACAAATATGCAGAAATATCTGCTACAAATATTCCAAAAGATCTTCAACTTCTAAAATATCTCTAAATATAGAAACCTATATTTTTCAATATTTGTCTTCAATTTAAATTGAGTCTTTAAGATCTTCTAGATCAGCACCACATATGATTGCATAATATCTCCAGAATATTCTGCATAATTCAGATCTGATAAATCCAATGTCATCACCTTGAATTAGGGTTTGTTACTTCCTAGTTTCTAGGTGATTTTGTTCTTCTGATTAATCTGAATCTTCATAACAAAACTCCCTACAGATGCGCCTTGTTCTGTTTTTATCCATCCATAATTAATTCCAGATAACTCTCCTTAAATATCTCAGATCAGTTAGTTATTAATTAATTCTGGTAACAGGTCTGAGATGTCTCAACATCTGTTGGGACATCCTGAAAAACTGAACTTACTTCATTTACTGATACAATGTCACAACATCTGATGGGACATCCTGTAAACTGAACTTATTCCATCAACTGATACAATGTCCTAACATCTGGTGTGATATCCTGATATCTTGACTTAAGTTCATTAACTGTTACTCTGTTTGACAGTGTCACAACATTTGGTGTGACATCCTGAACTAAGTTCAACACTTCTTGTTTGATATCTATATGTAACATATGACAGTAATGTTGTCATGACAGTTGCAGATGTTTCAACATTCTCTTTGACATCTGTCATGACATTTGCAGATGTTTCAACATTCTCTTTGACATCTGTCATGACATTTGCAGATGTTTCAGCATCTTCTTTGACATCTGTCTGTAGCATATGACAGTAATTCTGTCATGACATTTGCAGATGTTTCAACATCTTCTTTGACATCTGTCTGTAACATTCTGTCATGACATTTGCAGATACTTCAACATCTTCTTTGACATCTGACTGTGACATATGACAACATCTGTTGGGACATCCTGAATTAAGTTCTTATACTCTGTTTGATAATGTCCCAACATCTGATAGGACATTCTGAACTGAATTCAACATCTTCTTTGACAACTTCCACATTTATCTGTGCCACCATGTCAGGACATCATGTTTGACATGTTCTTCCAGAATCTATACCATGTTAATATGGAACTTCTTATTCAACATTTTCCAGCCATATTAGTTTTACCAAACATAATGCCAATCATAGAATAATAGCATTAACAGTATGCATAAGTTGGAAAAGAATATACAAGTGTTAGTGTAAGAAAGTGAAGTGAAGTGCTCAGGAATGAGGCTTAAAGAATAATGATGGAAGAAGGGGAAGAGACAAAAACTTTTGTTAGATAACGGTTAAGTTATGCCTACGTATCCTCTCATGCAATGAGGAAGTAAGAACACCGTAGTTCGACTCAAAGAGACTAAAAGATGAATTGACTGATGAACTGCTTACTTGTCTATGCTCAAGTGTATGACTCGTCTTGCTCGAGTGCTAACTGTCTTACATTAGACGGAAGAAGCAAGTTCTCGTTTGTGAATGAGGATGATGAGAAAAGAATCCCGGAGGAGACGATTATTGTTTGTTTTTGTGTTTTCAATCTTTTATTGGTTTTTTTTGTTTGTCATAAGTTAATGAGCTTAAGCCTAAACCAAGGGTTAATAAACTCATCATATCCTCCCTCTGATTAGGGATAATGAGAATACCTTAAGTATGAGATAAACACCTCAAACTTAATTACCATGATGTAGGATTAAGACCATTAACCTACTTGTGATTATTTAGATGTTTTTGAGTTTTTTTGTTTAGTGTTAAGTAATGAGTTTAAGCCATAATCAAGGATTTAGTGGACCCACTACACCATCCTAATAGAAGGATAATAGATGAGAACACTTAAGTTGAGGAAGATACCTCAACTTAATCCATGATTAGGGATTAACCTCATGACAAAACAAGCCTTTATTAAAGTGGATTTTAATTAAGGGTAAGATTAAGAAGTGGATTTTATGATTTGTAAGATAACTTGAGGAGGACTTGTCCATTAACACTAGGGTTAGTCCTTCTTAACCAATAAAGGAAGAGTTAGAACCCTAATGCAAGGCCCAAGTTACAAGTTATTGTCTTAGTGATTATTAAGATGGATTGATTAAGAGGTTTAAACAAATTAAGGGTTTAACACTTAGGATTAAAGTTATACACTCCATCCTAAGAGAAGGATGCAGGCATAACCCTAATCACAAAGTCTTAAAACCTTAAAGGTTTAGTCTTTGATTATGAGATGAGAAGAGAGACACAAAGAAGACTCAAAGGAAAAAATTAAAGGGGGGACTAATCAAAACCCTAATTATTATAATTCTTGGAAGTTCCTATGGTTTGTAAGGCTTGCAAGAAATCTTCAGAGAAGCCACCAATGGAAGAAGCAGATGAAAGGAGGAGAAGCAGAAGAAACAAGTTACTTACTTCACTGAAGAAGATAAGTAACTTGGAGAAAGAAAGTGATTGATGAACATGAATGAGAAAGCTCACTCTAAAGCAAAAGAAAATGCAGCAATGATGTATAAGAAGAATGAGAAGAGAAATGAGAAGTGAAGGCAAATTCACTTCTCAAATTACTTACCACCTGAAAATGTTAGCATAAAGAAAGGAATGAAATGAAAATGACATGTATGCAAAGATGCAAACCAAAACCAGAAGCACAAACATGATGCAAATGAAGCCATGAGATGATGCAAAGACATGTTCAAGTGTTATGAATGTTCATACAAGAGATGGAATGCAAAGAATGCATGCTTTGAAGTTTGAAAGTACATGAAAGTTCATGGAATGAAATGAATGCATATCATGGAAAATGAATGAAGAAATGATCAAGCATGATTCTAACATGTCCTAAGATGTCTTAGATGCCATATGAATGCAAGAAATGTCATGGTAAGTTCATGAATGGATGCATATGCAAGATGTATGCAAATGAACATGAGAAATTAGGGTTTTAAGGCAACATAAGATGCAAAAGTCAAAAATAGAAGCAAATCATAAGATAAAAAATTGCAAATGAACTCAAAGGAACCCTAACCCCATATGATATCACACCCCAAAGGAGGAGGTTTAACTCTTAACCTAAAGAAAGTTGTGATTTTTCTAAGTTTGTTAGGGTTTTAAGGTACCTTAAGAGGGAAAATGCAAATCAATTTGAAAATGAAAGATAAATTTGTGACAAAAATATGCTAGACACTAAATGCTATATGAAGATCAATGAAAAAAGAACCAATGTCAAACCCTTCATGGTTAGGCAAAAAAGAATTCTTGAAGTTGAGGTTCAAAAATGGGATTTTTATGAACCCTAAATTCAAGAAAATTGTCAATATTGAATCAAAACCAAAAAGAAATTTGTATGAATGGTTTGACAATGTTTCTAAATGTCCTAATATGCAATGTGAATGTTTTTGGGATTTTTAGAAACCTAAATGATATTTTAATTAATTAATTCCCATTAATTAATTAAAACAAACATTTAAATATTTTTAAAATGGTTTTTTAATGCAAAAAATAAAAATAAAAAATGTTTTTGGGTGAAGAAAAATATTTGAATTAAAAATGCAGAAAGAAAATATATTTGGAAATTTTAAAGTATTTTTAAAAAATTATACAAAACAAATGAGAAAAAACTGAATTTAAAATGAATTAAAACAAAAGTATGCTGAAATGATGGACATGATTGAACCTGGGGGGATTTGCTTTGACCACGCATCTGAGTCTTTCATTACACGCGGGAAATATTGATCAAAGGGATGAGATTCAAAGTTCCCTAATTATGCAGCTTAACCCTAATCTGAACCCTAAACACTTTCAGGTGACCGGAACAGTGTTCTGGTCATCTTCTCCGGTGAACTCAAAATCAAACTTCTTCCCTAGGTCATTCCTGGAGCTCTAAAGCTCCAAATAAACTCCTCTCACCTTCCTAAACCTAAATCTACCCTCAAAACAAATTTATTCTTCGTCAATCATGTGAATCGAACAAAAGCATATTTCACGGGCAAAGTTTCAGAGGTTCAATACAAGCTTATTTCTCACTCATTTTCAAAAGTAAATACATCATGATGATCAGCAAATTATAAGGAACATTTCTATAACCTAAAATTACATTTCTGGAAAATTTGTTCTTGAGGTTACCTGAGCTTGAGCTTTCTCAGTTTGAAGCTTCTGAACCTCATCTCTTGTGCAAACTCACTCCAATGGTCCCTCTGATGAAGCTTTGATGCTTAGAAGGAGTTTGTAATGGCTGAAATGAGAGCTTGCACTCTTGCTTGCCAGAAATCATGTTTCAGTTTTAGGGGGTTTTTGGTTGCAATGAAGGGTGGGAAATGATCCTTTGATGAAGCTGAGTTGATTGATGAAAAAAGTTTGGAGTTTGAGTGTGTGAGCAGAGAGTTTTGAATGCTTTTGCAAATGGGGTGATTTTTGGAAACTTGGGCAATCTGAAGTGTTAGGCTTGTGTAATGTGTGTTATGAGCTGTTTTTGATCCACATAACAAGCTTTGATAGGTCAGAGAAGTGGTTGTGGCCTATGGTGATTGGTATGGGCTTTCTTGCACAAAGTCAACAAAACTTGTACTTGAGGTATGGGCTCTCTTGCAGCTGGCTTTTTGGCTTGTCCTGGCTCAGCAGAGATCAAGGATAGCCATGGAATTGGTTTTGTGGTGATTCAGCAAGTGGAAGCATGGTTGTGTATCATTTTGCAATTTTCATGAAGTTTGGCCCCTTTGTGATTTCTTGATGGGCAAGGCATGAAATGAGATGATTCTTGGGCCAATTATGATTTTTAGGCAATGTACTATGTTGGTATGATGCATAGAAGTGTATTATAGGTCACAAAATGGCTTGGCAAGTGGTTTTGCAAAAATCCCTCTTTGGTGTATTCTTGAAAATTATAGGATTTTTGCCAACTTTGAAAGGCCATAACTTGAGTTCCATAATTAATTAGAACTTGTTCTTGTACTTTTTGAAAAGGGAGTGATCCAATCTACAACTTTCATGACCAACAATTTTTCATTTGAAGTATTATTGGTTGAGAAAGAGGAGGTTGAAATACTTTCCCAAAATGGAAAGTTTACATTACAAGTCATTTCCATTTTTGGCAACTTTTGGTTTAGCTCAATTTTCTTAAATTTGTGAACTTCCAAGCACTTCAATGATCAAATAAAGATCATATAACTTCAATTTGATGAAAAATCCACTTTGGTTCCATTGTTGGGGGCCTTAGATGCCCTGATTTTTCTCTGGCTTGCTCAAGAAGTTACCCAGTGAACAGATGACTTCCACAATGAATTTCTTCATCAAACTTGGTATACATGATCCTTACAACATATTGAGACTATTAGAAACAATAATGAACAAAAAATTTGGAGTTATGGCCTCTGAAACTAAAACCCTAATTTCAGGTCATCTATGCAGTGAAACCCTAGCTCAGCTTCCATGCTTTCCAAGTTCTTGTGATTTCTTGACTTCCTTGATATTTGAGGGCTATAATATGATGATTGAAAATACATGGATCCTCTTGGAATTAATGGAGACCTTTGGAGTGGCTCAGATGGATCCTTGGATTGCTCAGATCACAAACCCTAGATGCAGATGAACTTGAACTAATGCAGTGAAACAAATATGCAATATGATATGATATGCTATAACTAATGCAAATATGATAGATCACAAGTCATGGTATGAAATTAGTGAGGGAAAATTTGGGGTGTTTATAGCTTCCCCTAATCAAACATGAGTTAGCTGTGCAGGATGTAAGCGCCTGACTTATCAAACAAACAAGATAACTTGTGGTTGAATACCAAAGATAGTCCGAAATTTGCACTCACTGGGGAAAAGAAGAAAAGGGATATAAATTGAAAAAGGCAGTATAATATGATTATAAAGTGCGGGCGATGGAGGACGACCATCGAGAAGAGGACGACTTCTGGGGATAAAGCAATGACGGGGACGGCCGACATGCTGGGGAAATAAAGGGACCATGATGGGGACGACCATCAAGCAAAGTAACAAGGTTCTCTAGGGATTAAAGTAAAGGCAATGATGGGGGCGGCCATCAAGCTTGTAAAAATAAAGTAAACAACGATGGGGACGACCATGGATTTAAAGAATAGATGAAATAGATGATGAGGGACGGTCATCAAAAGGTGAAGGACGATCACCTAGCAGGGGACGGCTGCTCTTTATCACGACATAGGACAAATGCCGGATAGAAAAGGTCGACGATGGGGACGGCCATTGGATAAGCATGATGAAGGACGATCATCAAGAGGTGAAGGACGATCACCTAGCAGGGTACGGCTGCTCTCGGGGTTTATCATGACATAGGACGAATGTCAGATAACAAAATCAACGATGGGGACGACCATCAGATAAATGATGAAGGACGATCATCAAAAAGGTGAAGGACGATCACCTAGCAGGGGACGGCTGTTAAATATCACGACATAGGACGAATGTTGGATAGAAAGGGGTTCTAATAATGGAGACTCCGCTGGGGAAAGGGATGAGGGAAGGTCATCCAAAGGTGAAGGACGATCACCTGGCAGGGTACGGCTGCCGAAACATCACGATATAGGATGAATGTCGGATAGAAGAAAGTTACTTTGCTGGGGAGTGGTAAACACGGATGCGTGCTTACGCTTAAGAAAAAGGTATAAGTGTTTTGACGTTGTGTATAGATTAAAGATGCAGATGAGCATCCTTAAGACTATGATACGGACGAGTATTGGTAGAAACAAACGCTGACGCGTGTTCAGAGATGATGGTACGGACGAGTACCAACTGGTTAACAAAAAACACGGACGAGTGTCGAATCTGTGGGGAATGAATATATATATACAAGATACGGACGAGTATCTGTATAAGTATGAATGAGTATTGTGAAATATGAGCAAGACACAGACGAGTGTTCAACTTGCTGGGGAAAGTTTGACACGGACGGGTGTCGAAAGAGAAAGCGTATAAGTTATGAACTTATGAGTGTAAAAGGGTATTCTGGAAACTTGTGGGGATAGGATTACACGGACGGGTGTCAATGAGAGCGTATTATAAACAAGTATTTGGTTTACAATAGGTGTTTGGGCAACCATGTTGGGGAAAGGATGACACGGACGGGTGTCAATGAGAGCGAATTATAAACAAGTATTTGGTTTACAATAGGTGTTTGGGAAACCGTGTTGGGGAAAGGTGACACGGACGGGTGTCAAGAGAGTGTACATAGGTTTCGGCTTTTCTGTGGGGAGATTGAGATGATACGGACGAGTGTGCATAAGTATTTGTACTTGAGAGTGCAAAGGGACGCTTTGGCTTTCATGTGCAAGGGATGTATTTTGTATATTGCTGATGAAATACTGTCGTTAATTACAGGTAACTGTTTTGACCCTGACTTGTGATCCTACAATATGTTTGATTTTTGCCATAATTCTCCGTATTAGACGGAATGCTACGCTTTGTGGGAAAAATGATGTGAATGCCATGATTATGCAAAAAAAAACCGATCCGGGATTCGGATCCCGCTGCGGTGAAGATCTCTGGCTGGTCTGCTTGGAAGGATATCCCAGCTAGGGATTAGATCATTGGTAGATCTGATAAAAAAATATGGTTCTGCTTGGGGGACTAGATCACTTATAGATCTATCCTGTAAGGAGATATCCCAGCTGGGGATGAGGAGACTTCCGTCACTTTGTTGTGTAAGAACTTCAGGCATTGCTCTTCTGGATAAAGTCTGGAACTCTGTGGGGAGATATGCCGGAGATGCTCCTGTTGAGTAGACCTGTGCTAGGGATGAGGAGGCTTTAACAAATCTGTTGGGGAAAAGCATTTCAGATGCTGCTTGGAGAAGATGTGCTGGGGAAATGATGCTTGGCACGCCCCATGTTACATATTTGAGTACCTGCAACCTATTAAGACAAAGAAACGCAAAGGTGTCCCGAGGTATCCCTTACCGGATTCCGTCATAGGAGTTAGATATTCCTGAGAGTAAATACATTTCCTGCAAGTATTTATTAATAAGGGCTCATTTGTTTTATGCAAATATTATATCATTGATACTGGACACTTTGCAAACGAAACGAAGTGTGACTGAAAATCTGATTTTATTAATCTGGGTGCCCTGAATTGGCAAATACAGTCAAAGGAACAGATCCCCTGAAATGAGGAGATTGTTATAAATTGAGAAAAGTAAAAGTGCTGGCAATGTTGACGACGCTTCAGTGAGCTTCCTTTGCTATGACCCGTATGACCTTGACGTTCTTTTCATCTTGCTTTCTGAAGAAAGTTGATTCTGAACGATGCTTTGTCCTTTCGAGGCTTGCCGTGTTGTAAGTGATACAGACGAATTCAGAATGCAGTTGTTCGCTTATTCCCTTATTTTGCATGGATCGACCTTTCGGGTTTTCAATCCACCAGGATACCCATTTTTGCCTGACCTGTCCAATGCGGCTTTTCAACTCAGCGGGTGTACACATTTTTTATTATTTTTTCCTTATTTTTGCCCGAGTCTTTTATTCTGTTTTTGACTCACCGGGATGCCCAATTTTTGCCTGGACTTACATTCTGTTTTTATGTCCAGTGGGTCATTTTATGCGAAGTATTTTTTAACTACATCTGAATTTACAGGGGATAAGAAATCTTCACCATCCATAGTAGTGAGCATCAATGCTCCACCCGAGAAAAATTTATTTACTATGAATGGACCATCATAATTTGGAGTCCATTTGCCCCTGTGGTCTATATGAGGAGGAAGGAGTCTTTTCAGCACAAGATATCCTACTTGGTATTCCCGAAGCCTGACTTTCTGATCGAAGGCTTTTTTCATTCTCTTATGATATAACTGCCCATGACAGATTGCAGCTAATCTCTTTTCTTCGATCAGACTCAGTTGATTGTACTGAGATCGGACCCATTCTGCTTCATTCAACTTGACATCCATCAGTACCCGTAAGGAGGTTAATTCCACTTCAACAGGTAGGACTGCCTCCATACCATACACAAGCTGATAAGGTGTTGCCCCAGTGGATGTTCTGATTGAGGTACGATACCCATGTAAGGAAAATGGTAGCATTTCATGCCAGTCTTTGTATGTAACCACCATCTTCTGCACAATCTTCTTGATATTCTTGTTAGCTGCCTCGGCAACGCCATTCATCTTTGGCCTGTAAGGAGAATAATTGTGATGTTGGATTTTGAAGTCCCGGCATAGTTCTGCCATCATTTTGTTGTTCAAATTGGAACCATTATTAGTAATGATTCGCTCGGGAACTCCATATCGACAGATGATGTCTCTTTTCAGAAATCTGGCTACCACTTGTCTGGTGACGTTTGTATACGAAGCTGCTTCAACCCATTTGATGAAGTAATCAATGGCTACCAGGATGAATCTGTGGCCATTTGAAGAAGTTGGTTCGATCTTTCCAATCATGTCAATGCCCCACATGGCAAAGGGCCAAGGTGAAGACATCACGTTCAAAGGATTTGTAGGTACATGCATTTTGTCTGCATAAATCTGACATTTATGACACTTCCTGGCATAGGCAAAACAGTCTGCATCCATTGTGATCCAGTAGTAACCTGACCTTAACAATTTCTTAGCCATTGCATGTCCTCCAGCATGGGTACCGAAAGATCTTTCATGCATCTCGTGCATCAGCAAGTCTGCTTCTTTCTTATCAACACATCTGAGCAGGACCATGTCAAAGTTTCTCTTATATAATGAACCATCAGCAATAAGGAAGAAACTACCAGCCAACCTTCTCAATGTCTTCTTATCATTGGATGATGCCCCAGGTGGGTATGTCTGATCCTCTAAGAAACATTTGATGTCATGGAACCAAGGTTTGTCATCTTTAGCAATGTCCACGGAGAATACGTACGCTGGTCAGTCGAGTCTGGATACTGAGATCCGAGGCACATAATTTGCAGTCTGAACCTTGATCATGGAGGAAATGGTAGCTAAAGCATCTGCAAACTGATTTTCATCTCGAGGGATATACTCAAGTTTGACTGTTGTGAAGAAAGTCAATAACCTCCCCGTATAGTCACGGTATGGAATCAAATGCTCTTGGTGAGTGTACCATTTGCCGTTAGTCTGATTGATTACCATAGCCGAATCTCTGAATACAGTTAAAGTCTTGATCCTGAGGTCAATGGCTTCCTCAAGACCCATGATACATGCTTCGTATTGAGCTTCGTTGTTAGTGCATGCAAAAGTGAGTTTTGCCGAGAAAAGCATATGAACTCCCTTAGGTGTAATGAGCACTGCACCAACTCCACGACCATTCATGTTGATAGCCCCATCAAACATCATTGTCCACTTTTCTTCTGGGTCAGGCCCTTCAGTGTGAATAGGCTCTTCATGATCTTTTTCTTTTAGGAACATGATGTCTTCATCAGGGAAGTCAAATCTCATCAGTTGGTAATCATCAATGGGTTGCTCAGCTAGATAGTCAGACAGTACACTGCCCTTGATGGCCTTTTGAGATGTGTACTGAATGTCATACTCTATCAGAATCATTTGCCATCTTGCAACCCTTCTGGTAAGTGCTGGCTTCTCAAATATGTACTTGACGGGGTCCATCTTTGAGATCAACAAAGTAGTGTGAGTCAACATATACTGTCTTAGTCGGCGAGTAGCCCACGCTAAAGCACAACAAGTTTGCTCGAGCAGTGAATAACATTGTTCATAGTCGGTAAACTTTTTGCTTAAGTAGTAAATTGCATACTCTTTTTGACCAGACTCGTCATGCTGGCCCAACACACACCCCATTGATCCTTCTAATACTGTCAGGTACATTATTAGAGGTCTTCCTTCAACTGGAGGCATAAGAATCGGAGGTTCTTGTAGGTACTCCTTGATTTTGTCAAAAGCCTTCTGACAATCTTCGTTCCACCTGACCGTTTGTTCCTTTCTTAACAGTTTGAACAGGGGCTCACAGGTTGCAGTAAGGTGAGATATGAACCTTGATATGTAGTTCAATCGACCTAAGAACCCCCAAACTTCCTTTTCAGTCCTCGGTGCAAGCATCTCCTGAATGGCTTTGACTTTGTCAAGATCAACTTCAAATCCCTTTTCACTTACAATAAATACCAGCATTTACCGGAGCGTACCCCGTATGTGCATTTGTTGGGGTTTAGCTTCAGCTGATAGTTTCTCAGACGCTTGAACAACTTTAGTATATTTACCAAATGGTCTTCTTCAGTGAGGGACGTGGCAATCATGTCATCCACATAGCATTCAATTTCTTTGTGGATCATATCGTGGAATAATGTCACCATAGCCCGTTGATAGGTTGCACCGGAATTCTTTAGTCCAAAAGGCATTACCTTATAACAAAATGTGCCCCAAGGTGTGATGAAGGTAGTCTTCTCCATGTCTTCGAGTGACATTCTGATCTTATTATATCCGGAAAATCCATCCATGAAGGAAAACACCGAGAACTGAGATGTGTTGTCAACCAATACATCAATGTGAGGTAATGGGAAATCATCCTTCGGGCTAGCTCTGTTCAGATCCCGGTAATCCACACACATCCGTACTTTTCCATCCTTCTTAGGCACTGGTACAATATTAGCAACCCACGGCGGGTAACTAGTGTCACTCCCACCAAATGACACCTGGTCAGAAGGGGTACAGACGCGAATGGTCGGCGAAAAGAGAGGGGGAATGAATAGATTCGCCAGCTAGGCATTTTTATCCCGAAGGAAAGGTAATGCTGCATAAACCTAAGAAAAGGTGGATAAGACGGTTGCGAACCAGAGAAACTGAGAAAGGGGGTTGGTTACAACCTGGGAAGGTATTAGCACCCAGATTGTCCGCCGTACTCAACGGGATCCACACTTATAAGATTTGTGTTTTAAAGGGGTAGTGTCAGTGCAATTTGTGTATCAAAGATGGAAAGAATGCAAGTGTCAGTGTAAAAGAAAAGTGAAGTGCATAAGAGAAGTGTCAGTGTGAGAACAAGAATGAAATGCTCAAGACTATGAGGCTTAAAGAATAATGCTGGAAAGAGGGGGAATATACAAAGACTTTTTTTCGATAACTGTTAAGTTATGCCTACGTATCCTCTCGTGCAATGAGGAAGTCAGAACATCGTAGTTCGACTCAAAGAGACTGAAAGATAAATTGACTTGTGAACTGCTTGCTTGTCTATGCTCAAGTGTATGACTTGTCTGGCTCAGGTGCAAACTGTCTTGCATTAGACGGAAGAAGAGTGTTATCGTTTGTGAGTGAATGAGATGAGAAAAGAATCCCGAAGGAGACGATTATTGTTTGTTTTTTGTGTTTTCAATCTTTTATTGCCTTTGGTGGTTTGTCATAAGAAAACGAGCTTAAGCCTAAACCAAGGATTAGTAAACTCATCACATCTTCCCTCTGATTAGGGGTAATGAGAATACCTTAAGTATGAAGTAAACACCTCACACTTAATCACCATGATGTAGGATTAAGATCATTAACCTATTTGCATTTATTTAGAGGTTTTTGTTGTTTATGTTTAGTGTTAAGTAATGAGTTTAAGCCATAATCAGGGATTTAATGGACTCATTACACCATCCTAATAGAAGGATAATAGATGAGAACATTTAAGCTGAGGAATGCTCCTCAACTTAATCCATGATTAGGGATTAACCTCATGACAAAACAAAGCCTTTATTAAATGGATTTTAGGTTAATGATAAGATCAAGAAATGGATTTTATGGTTTGTAAGACAACTTGAGGGGGACTTGTCCATTAACACTAGGGTTAATCCTTCTTAACCAATTAAGGAAGAATTAGAACCCTGATGCAAGGCCCAAGTTACAAGCTTGATGTCTTAGTGATTATTATATGGATTGATTAAAGGATTTAAACACATTAAGGGTTTAACACTTAGGATTAAAGTTATACACTCCATCCTAATAGAAGGATGCAGGCATAAGCTCAATCACAAACCCTTAAAACCTTTAGGGTTTAGTCCTTGATTATGAGATGAGAAGAGAAGACTCAAAGATGACACTAAGGCAAAACTAAATGGGGGACTAATCAAACCCTAATTGTTATCATGCTTGTTTGTTCCTAGGGTTAATGAGGCTTGCAAGAAGATCTTCAGAGAAACCACCAGGAAAGAAGCAGATGAATGGAGAAAGAAGCAGAGAGAGGCAAGACAACTTGCTTCACTTAAGAAGAAAAGTTGCTTGAAGGAAGAAAGAGGAGAAGGAGCATGAATGAGCAAGCTCACTCAAATACAAAGATAAAATGCAGCAATGATGCATAAGATGGATGAGAAGAGATTATGGGAAGTGAAGGCAAATTCACTTCTCAAAGTAACTTACCACCTGAAAAGTTAGTAAAAGAAGTGAAATGCAATGAAGATGAGATGAAATGTCATGATGCAAACCAAAGTCAGAAGCATAAACATGATGTTAATGATGCTAGGAGATGATGCAAACACATGTCAAGAGTTGTGGATGATCATACAAGGATGTGGATGCAAATGAAGCATGCTTTGAACCATGGAAGTTCATGAAAGTTTATGAAATGGAATGGACATATATCATGGCAAATGAAAGATGCAATGATCAAACATGATTCTAATGTGTCCTAAGATGTATTATATGTCATGAGGATGCACAAAATATCATGGCAAGTTCATGTATGCAAGCGAATGGAATATGGAAGCAAAGGAAGGCAAGAATTAGGGTTTATGAACAAGATACAATGCAAAAATCCAAAATCAGAAGCAAATGACATGATAATAAATTGAAAATGGGATCAAAGGAACCTTAACCCTACACAAGTTCACTGCCCAAAGGAGGAGACCTAAATCTAAACCTAATGGAAGTTATGATTTTCTCAAGTCAACTAGGGTTTTAAGGCACCTCACAAGGGAAAATGCTCATTAAATTGAAAATGAAAGATACATTCAAACCAAATTTACCCTAGAAACTACATGCTATGAAGGATGCAATGCAAGAAGAACCATTATCAAACTCTTCATGGTTAGGCAGAATGAATTTTTTCAAGTTAGGATCAAAATATTGCCTTTAAACAACTTTAATTCCAATGAAAAATGTCAAAATACATCAAGGACCAAAAAGAAATTTGTTTTGAGAGTTTGATAATGTTTCTAAATGTTTTAAAATGCAATGTGAATTTTTTGGTGTTTTTTAAATACCTAAATGCATTTTTAATTAATTAATTTCCATTAACTAATTAAAAATAAACATTTAAATGATTTTAAAATAATTTTTGATGCAAAAAATAAAAATAAATATATTTTTGGGTTCTGAAAATTAATAAAAGGTTTGACAAAAAATTTCAGAATTTTTTAATATGTTTTGCTATTTTTAAAAATTTGTGGAAATTTAATACAAAACAAATAAAATAAAAATGAAATTAAATGAAAAATGAGAAAGTATGCAAATCCAAGAGTCAGGATTCAAACTCAGGGAGGCGGAAGTTGACTACGCGTGCTAATGGACGGTTAGAATTCAAACTCACTTAATTATGATTAAACCCTAATCCTGGGCCCTAATCACTTTCATATGACCGGAACAGTGTTCCGGTCATCTTCTCCGGCTAGCTCCTCACCCCATCTCCCTCAATACGCAACCTCAAGACCCCTAAATCTCCAGAAATGATCCTCTCCTCAACCCCAGTAAGAATCAAACATCAAAACTCATTTATTCAACCTCAAAATCATGAATCGAAGTAAAACGGAAAGTATGGCAGAAATTTCAGAAGATCAATACATGCTTAATACTTGACTATTTTCAAAACTAAACACATCAGCATCATCAGTGAATCATGGAGAATCAATTAGTAACTTAAAAACACGTTTCTGGAAAAATTGTTCTTGATGATACCTGAACTGAAGCTTTCGAAAATGGTGCTTTCTGGCCAGTCCTTTGCTTCAAACAAACTCCAATGATCCTCCCCAGAAGTTTGTGATGCTTAGCTGGAGTTTATATGGCCTTAAAATGAAAATGGCAGAGGTTCAGTTTGTGAAGTGTGGAAATCATGTTTTTGATTCAGGGCTTTTTAGGGCAAGGTGATGGTTGGGAAATGATCAGTGGATCATGGTGAGTTGTTCTGTGGAATTTGTTTTGAGGTTTGAGGCTTGTGTGATGAGATTCGAATGAAAATGCAAAGAGGGAGGTTTTTTGTGAACTATGGCAATGTTGTGGTTTCAGGCTCCAAGATTGTGTGAAATGTGATCCATGAGGCATGTATGTGAAGTTGTGATTGGTCAGAGTAGTTGGTGTGGCTCAGCTTGATTGGTATGGCTCAAATTGCATAAAGTCAACTTTTGTGTAAGTGAAGGTATGGGCTGGTTCAGTCATGGTACAAGGGCATGGTTCGAATCAGCATGCTTCAAGGAGGTCCATGGAAGTCACTTTTGGCAGCTGGCTCAAGTGGATGAGAAGCTTTGGGTCATTTTGCAAATTCATGGAGTCTTGGCCCCTTTTGAATTTCTCAATGATCAAGGCATGAAAATTGAGAATTCTTTGGTGCATTCTGAATTTTAGGTCATGACTTAAGTTTGTGTAATGCTTAGAAGTTGATTTGAATTCACAATTAGCCTTGGCATGAAGTTTTGCAACTTTCCTCTTTTGGTGCCTAAGTGAAATTTCATGATTTTCCCCAACTTTGCAAGGCCATAACTTTTGATCCAAAATGAATTAAAATGAGTTCTTGTACTTTTTGAAAAGGGAATGATCCAATCTACAACTTTCATGACCAAAGTTTCCTCATTTGAAGCATTTTTGAATCAAAAAGAGGATGTTGAAAAACTTTCCCAAAATGGCAATTTTACATTATAAGTCACTTTCCCAAAAAGGCAACTTTGCAAATGGCTTGAAATTCTTCAAATTTGTGAACTTCTAACATCTTCTATGATCAAATAAAGATCATACACATTCAAAATGATGGAGGAACCCCTTAGGTTGGGTCACTGGGGGCCTCAGATGCCCTGATTTTGCACTGACTTGCTCAAGAAGTCATCTCTTGATCAGATGCCTTCCCCATTGAATTTCCTCATGTAAATTGATATGCATGATCCTAATATCATATAGAGACCAATAGAAACAAGAATGACCAAAAAATTTGGAGTTATGGCCTTTGAAACCAAAACCCTAATTTTAGGTCATTTGTGCAGTTAAACCTAGCTCTGCTTCCATGCCTTTCTCAGTTCTTATGATTCTTTGACTTCCTTGACCTTGTGGGGATATAATATGATGCTTGAACATACATGGACCCTCTTGGGATGATTGATGACCTTTGGAGTGGCTCAAATGGCTCAGGGATGGCCCAGATCACAAACCCTAGATGCAGATGACTTTGAATTAATGCAGTGAAGCAAAAATGCAATATGAGATGCTATGATTGAACTTATGCACATGAAAAGATCATAAGCCATGGTGAAATTAGTGAGGGAAAATTTGGGGTGTTTACAGCTGCCCCTATTCAAGCATGAGTTAGCTATGCAGGATATAAGCAACGGCTTAACAGGCAAACAAGATAACTTGTGGTTGAATACCAAAGACAGTCCAAAATTTGCAATCACTGAATGAAGAAGAAAAGGGATATAGATTTTAAAAGAAAATAAAGTATAATTATAAAGTGCGGGTGACGGAGGACGACCGTCAAGCAGAGGACGACTGCTGGGGATAAAGCAATGACGGGGACGACCGGCATGCTGGGGAAAATGCGGGAAATAAAGCAATGACGGGGGCGGCCGACAAGCTGGGGATATAAGAGATTATGATGGGGACAGTCATCAAGTTCAAGGCATGAATGAAATAAATAATGAGGTACGGTCATCAAAGGTGAAGGACGATCACCTAGCAGGGGACGGCTGCTCTGTTGGGGATAATGATGAGGGACGGTCATCTAAGGTGAGGGACGATCACCTGGCAAGGTAAGGTTGCCAAAAGTATCACGACATAGGACGAATGTCGGATGAAAAGGTCGACGATGGGGACGGCCATCGGATAAGCATGATGAAGGACGATCATCAAGAGGTGAAGGACGATCACCTAGCAGGGTACGGCTGCTCTCAGGGTTTATCATGACATAGGACGAATGTCAGATAACAGAATCAACAATGGGGACGACCATCGGATAAAATGATGAAGGACGATCATCAAAAGGTGAAGGATGATCACGTAGCAGGGGACGGCTGCTAAAAATACCACGACATAGAACGAATGTCGGATAGAAAGGGGTTCTAATGATTAGATACTTCTCTGGGAATGATGAAGGACGATCATCAAAAAGGTGAAGGACGATCACTTGGCAGGGTACGACTGTCGAAGGGTATCATGACATAGGATGAATGTCAGATAGAAAGGAAATAGTTCATCAAGATTTGCCGGGAATTCTTCTGGGGAAGGGTAGACACAGACGAGTGTCTAAATTCAAGAAGACATAAGTGTTTGACACGATGTACAGATTAAAAATGCGGACGAGCATCCTTAAGGCTTATGATACGGACGAGTATCAGTAGAAACAAACGCTTGACGCATGTTCAGAGATGATGATATGGACGAGTACCAACTAGTTAAAAAAGAACACGGACGAGTGTCGAATCTGAAGGGATTCAAGTGGCGTATACAAGATACGGACGAGTATCTGTATGAGTAAAAAGTTATGAGTGAGACGTAGACGAGAGTTTAACTCGCTGGGGAGAGTGCGACACGGACGGTGTCGGAAAAAGTGTATTATAAACAAGTATTTGGTTTACAAAGTGTTTGTAACTATGTTGGGGAAGGTGACACGGACGGGTGTCAAGGAATTATATATATGTGTATCTGTGTATTGAGTGCAAAGGGGAAGCTTTGGCTTTCTGCTGGGATATGACACAGACGAGTGTCAAGAAGCATCTGTCATGTGTAAATATCTGTTTGTGGAGAACGCTCGGACGCCTTTACTGGGGAATGATGACACGGACGAGTGCCAAAAGGAGTGTGTATCTGTATTTGTGAGTGTGCAAGTAAATGCTTTGGCTCTCTGGTGGGGAATTAGGAAATATTCTGTATATTGTTGATGGATTGTCATTATTTACAAGCGTTCAGTTCGACACATGGCTTATGATTATGCAATAGGTTTGATTTTTGCCGTAATGCTCCGTAATGGGCGGAATGCTACGCTCTGTGGGGAGAATATGATGCGGATGCTATGATTATGCAAAGATACCGATCCGGGGTTCAGATCCTGTTGTTGTGGAGATTTCTGGCTGATCTGCTTGAAGGGGATATCTCAGCTGGGGAGGAGATCATTGGTAGATCTGACACATATGACTTTGCTTTGGGGAAATAGATCACTGATAGACCTATCTCGGTAATGAGGGACCCAGCTGGGGTTTGTGGTAGCTTTCGTCACTCTGTTGTGAGATCTTCAGGCATTGCTCTTCTGGATAGAGGTTGAAACTCTGCGGGGAGACGGTTCCCTGTCTAGCACTCGGCTGGGGAAGAAGAAAGATCACTGAAAAGATCTTCCTAGAGATTTCTGTGGGGATCCTGCTGAGGATGATACTTGACAACTCAGCTGGGGATATGAACACCTTCAGGTGCTGCTCTTTGAAGGAAATGTTGGATAAGTGATGCCTGGCAACTCTGATGGGGAGAAAGCATCTCTTGTGCAGTTTGGAAGGTGTGCTGAGGAAACAATGACTCGGCAGCCTACCGGGGAGAAGCTTTCACGCCCCATGTTGCGCTTTGGATACCTGTAATCATGTTATAACAAAGAAACGTACAAGCACCCCGAGGTATCCTTTACTGGATTCCACCAAAGGAGTTTAGACACTCCCGGGAGTAAGTATATTTCCTGTAAGCACGTATTTTTTTTTAAAAGGGAAGCATCTGTATTTATGCAATCAATATCTCAAGGACATCAGACATTTTTGCAAACGAAAATAAAATGTACGAGATGAAACATGACTTAAAATCTGATTTTATTAATTCGTGTGCCCTGAATTGGCAAGATATAGTCAAAGAAACGGATCCCCTTAAATGAGGAAATCGTTACAAATTGAGAAACAAAAAGATGCTGGCAATGCTGATGACGCTTCAAGGAGCTTCCCTTTTGCTATGACTCGTATGACTTTTGACGTTCTTCTCATCCTGCTTTTGAAGGAGGCAAATTCTGACCGACGCTCGAACCTTTCGAAGCTTACCATGTTGCAAGTGATACAGATGAATTCAGAATGCAGTTGTTCGCTTATTCCCTTATTTTGCGTGGATCGCCCTTTCAGGTTTTCAATCCACCGGGATACCCATTTTTCCCTGAGTTGTCCAATGCGGCTTTTCAACTCAGCGGGTGTACATTTTTTTTATTTTCCCTTATTTTTGCCCGAGTCTCTTATTATGTTTTTGACTCGCCGGGATGCTCTATTTTTGCCTGGACTTACATTCTGTTTTTATGTCCAGCGGGTCATTTTCATGCGAAGTATTTTTTAACTGCATCTGAATTCATAGGGGACAGGAAGTCTTCACCATCCATAGTACTGAGCATCAGTGCTCCCCCAGAGAAAACTTTCTTTACTACGAACGGACCATCATAATTCGGAGTCCACTTGCCCCTGTGGTCTGTATGAGGAGGGAGGAGTCTTTTCAGCACAAGATCTCCTACTTGGTACTCTCGGAGCCTGACTTTCTGATCGAAGGCTTTCTTCATTCTCTTCTGATACAGCTGCCCATGACAAATTGCAGCTAGTCTTTTCTCTTCAATCAGATTCAGTTGTTCGTGTCGGGATCGGACCCACTCTGCTTCGTTCAGCTTAACATCCATCAGTACCCGCAGGGAGGGTAATTCAACTTCAACAGGTAGGACTGCCTCCATACCATACACAAGCTGATACGGTGTTGCCCCAGTGGATGTTCTGATTGACGTACGACACCCATGCAAGGCAAATGGTAGCATTTCATGCCAGTCTTTGTAGGTAACTACCATCTTCTGCACAATCTTCTTGATATTCTTATTAGCTGCCTCAACAGCGCCATTCATCTTTGGCCTGTAAGGAGAAGAATTGTGGTGTTGGATCTTGAAGTCTCGGCATAGTTCTGCCATCATTTTATTGTTTAAGTTGGAACCATTATCAGTAATGATCCTCTCGGGCACTCCATACCGACAAATGATATCTCTCTTCAGAAATCGGGCTACCACTTGCCTGGTAACATTTGCATAAGAAGCTGCTTCGACCCAATTGGTAAAATAATCAATGGCTAACAGGATGAATCTGTGGCCGTTTGAAGCAGTCGGTTCAATCTTGCCAATCATATCAATGCCTCACATGGCAAAGGGCCAGGGTGAAGACATCACATTCAAAGGATTGGGAGGCACATGCACTTTATACGCATAGATCTGGCATTTATGGCATCTTCTGACATAGGCACAACAGTTTGCATCCATTGTGATCCAGTAATAGCCTGATCTTAGCAACGTTTTAGCCATGGCATGTCCTCCTGCATGGGTACCAAAAGATCCTTCGTGCACCTCGTGCATCAACAAGTTCGCTTCTGTCCTATCAACGCATCTGAGGAGTACCATATCAAAGTTTCTCTTGTATAGGGAACCGTCAGTATTCAGGAAGAAACTACCAGCTAGCCTTCTTAATGTCTTCTTATCATTGGAAGATGCCCCAGGTGGGTATGTTTGATCCTCCAAGAAGCACTTAATATCGTGGAACCAAGGCTTATCATCTTTAACAACATCTGCTGAGAATACATATGCTGGTCTGTCAAGTCTGGACACTGCAATTTGAGGCACAGAGTTGGCAGCTTGAACTTTGATCATGGATGAAATGGTAGCCAGAGCATCTGCAAACTGATTTTCATCTCGAGGGATATACTCAAGCTTGACTGTTGTGAAGAATGTGAGTAGCCTCCTTGTATAATCTCGATAAGGTATCAGATGATCCTGGTGAGTGTACCACTTGCCGTTGGTTTGATTGATTACCAGAGCTGAATCTCCGAACACAGTCAAAGTCTTGATCCTGAGGTCAATGGCTTCCTCAAGACCCACAATGCAAGCTTCGTATTCGGCTTCATTCTTAGTGCAGTTAAAGGTGAGTTTTGCCGAGAATGACATGTGAACTCCCTTAGGTGTAATGAGTACTGCACCAACACCACGCCCATTCATATTAACAGCCCCATCAAACATCATAATCCATTCTTCTCCCGGGTCAGGCCCTTCAGTGTGAATGGGCTCTTCATGATCTTTCGCTTTTATGAACATGATGTCTTCATCAGGGAAGTCAAATCTCATAGGCTGGTAATCATCAATGGGTTTCTCAGCAAGGTAATCAGACAATACACTGCCTTTGATGGCCTTTTGGGATGTGTACTGAATGTCATATTCTGTGAGGATCATTTTCCATCTTGCAACCCGTCCGGTAAGTGCTGGCTTCTCAAAAATGTACTTAACTGGATCCATCTTGGAGATCAATAAGGTAGTGTGGGTCAACATATACTGCCTCAGTTGGCGAGCAGCCCACGCTAAAGCACAGCATGTTTTCTCGAGCAGTGAATAACGTTGTTCATAGTCGGTAAACTTTTTGCTTAGGTAGTATATTGCATACTCTTTTCGACCAGACTCGTCATGTTGGCCCAGCACACACCCCATTGACTCTTCTAATACTGTCAAGTACATTATTAGAGGTCTTCCTTCAACTGGAGGCATAAGGATCGGAGGCTCTTGTAAGTATTCCTTGATTTTGTCAAAAGCCCTCTGGCAGTCTTCATTCCACCTGACCGTTTGTTCTTTTCTTAACAGCTTGAACAAAGGTTCACAGGTTGCTGTAAGGTGAGATATGAACCGTGAAATGTAGTTCAATCTACCTAGAAAACCCCGAACTTCTTTTTCTGTCTTTGGTGCAGGCATTTCTTGAATGGCTTTAACTTTATCAGGGTCAACTTCAATAATTTTCCCACTTACAATAAATCCCAGCAGCTTACCAGATCGCACCCCAAATGTGCACTTGTTGGGGTTTAGCTTCAGTTGGTACTTCCTCAGACGCTTGAATAACTTCAACAGATTCACCAGGTGGTCTTCTTCTGTGAGGGAATTGGCAATCATGTCATCCACATAACATTCAATTTCTTTGTGGATTATGTCATGGAATAATGTTACCATAGCCCGTTGATAAGTGGCACCAGCATTCTTCAGCCCGAACGGCATCACCTTATAACAGAATGTGCCCCACGGTGTGATGAAAGTTGTCTTCTCCATGTCTTCAGGTGACATCTTGATCTGATTGTATCCCGAAAATCCATCCATGAAGGAGAATACCGAGAACTGAGTCGTATTGTCGACCAATACATCAATGTGAGGTAATGGGAAGTCATCTTTCGGGCTGGCTCTGTTCAGATCCCGGTAGTCTACACACATCCTCACCTTGTCGTCTTTCTTAGGCACAGGTACAATATTAGCAACCCACGGCGGATAGCTAGTCACAGCAAGGAAACCGGCGTCCAACTGTTTTTGTACCTCTTCTTTAATTTTCATTGCCATATCTGGGCGAGTACGGCGCAACTTCTGTTTTACTGGTGGGCAGTCTTCTTTCAAAGGCAGCTTGTGCATGACAATATCGGTGTCCAACCCTGGAATATCCTAATAAGACCAAGCAAAAACATCCACGTATTCCTGAAGCATATCAATCAGTTGCTCTTATACTGAATCTTGTAGGCAGGCCCCGATCTTAACTTCTTTCACATCTTCTCCCGTACCAAGATTAACTGTTTCAATCTCCTCCTGATGAGGAGTGATAACCTTCTCCTCTTGCCTTAACAACCTCTCTAGCTCTTCAGGTAGCTCATAATCTTCTTCAACCCCTTCATCAGCTTGATTGATTGGATTGTCAAAGTCATACGAAGCCATAGCAGTGTTGTTGTCGATGCAGTCTAGAGGGCACTTTCTGCAAGGGTTTAGATTGGTTTATTTTAGTGATTAATTTTATCTTGTTTAGAAAAAGCGAAATGAAGTTATCATTTTGAAAAAACATTGCCATTTTATTTTTGTACAAAAAGAAAAATGAAAAACAGTGAACGAAAAAGAAAAGACTCATTTGCAAAAGATGTCCTGATATTCATTAATTGATCTTTGCACAAAATACAAGATGGCCTGATTACAAAATGAGTCTTGACATCTTGGGCAAGATGCAAGACTTGATGCATGCTTTAAAAATACAGGAAATAATAATTACTCTGCAGGAGTAACCCTTATAATTTCCTGGGAAGACCAGTTAAGGACTTGGCTCCCCGGGATCTTTGGACGTATCCAGCTCTCCAGGTTGCGGTCGCTTTCCTCCTTGTCTTCCAAATTGTTCACAGCATCCGGGGTGAGCATTCCCCCGCTGACAAAATTGGGCTCTTTGGCACCCTCTGATCGATCTTGTTGAGTTGGTCTGTAATTCAACCCAAATCGGTCTTCTTTCTTTTCCACGGGCAACAGCTTGCCCCAGCCTTGGGCGGTACCTTCCTCAACAACCTTATGGGCCTTCTGATATGACGTTATGGAGGTTCCCAGTATAGCAGATGCTATATTAATGTTCAAGGCCTCAAACCCCTGGCTCATGGTTTCATGGATTTCTCCATCCATTTCTATGTACTTATACGTAGCCAGATGGCTAACAAAGATGTCTTCCTCCCCACAGATGGTGATGATATGGCCTTCCCACTCAAATTTTAACTTTTGGTGAAGGGTAGATGTAATAGCGCCAGAGGCGTGGATCCAGGGTCTACCCAACAGACAGCTGTAGGCCGGCTGAATGTCCATCACAAAGAAGGTAGTTTTGAAGTTCTGTGGGCCAATCATCACAGGCAGATCAATCTCTCCAAGCACTGATCTTTTAGAGCCATCAAATGCTCTCACCACCAAATTACTTGGACGCAGTGCCAAGCCATCATACTCCAGCTTCACTAAGGCTTTCTTTGGTAGAACATTGAGTGATGACCCAGTGTCCACCAGTACATGAGATAGAACAGCTCCCTTGCATTCCAAGGTGATATGCAAAGCCTTATTATGGTTGCGTCCCTCTGTTGTTAAGTCAGCATTGGTAAAGCCCAGTCCATGACTGGTATTGACATTTGCAACCACAGTTTCTAGATGATTAACAGTAATCTCCTTCGGCACGTATGCTGCGTGCAGGACCTTCAACAATGCGTTCCTGTGAGCTTCAGAACACATCAACAGTGATAATATGGAGATTTTTGAGGGAGTTTGGTGAAGCTGATCCACCACCTTGTAATCACTTCTTTTTATGATTCTCATGAACTCGTCTACATCTTGTTCAAAAGATGTCTTCTGAGTTTCCTTGGTAGTCGGATCTTCAGATACCACACTCTTTCCATTTGCCTTGGCAGCAGCCTCTACTTCAACATTAGGTCTTTGTGTTTGTGAGGCAAAAAGGCGTCCGCTTCTGGTGAAGCCTCCGCCTCCCCCAACATTATCAACTTGTGGAGAGGAGGTTGATGAATCCAGAGTGATTTTCTCCCTGTTGCAGTAGAGATCAGAGCCATAATGCCAAGGTATGGCATTACTGCTTTCATAAGGAACTGGTCCAGGCATCATAATAGTAACTGGACTGACTGTTGCAGAGGAGGGTACTGTGATGGTGTGCGGATCATAGTAAATTGTGACTGGTGACCTGGCAGGAGGTGCCATGGTTTGTTGTTGGAAATTGATGTTGGGAGGAACATTTGATGGGTCATAGTAGATTGTAACTGTTGAAACATCTTCGTTAATTTTTGTTGGCGTTGTAGAAGATTCTGCTAATAACATGGATGTTAAAGTTGTAGAAGAAAGGGTTGTTGACATTTGATTTGTTGAAGTGATGGACGGAGCCATTGCTGATGATATTGATGAATCGGTAGGAATGATTGTTGCTGCTGTTGTAGAAGAATCAGGAATTGTTGTCAAAGGAATTGCTGGATTTGTAGGCGCCGTTGTTGAGATCTGAAGGATACCATCCTTAATAAGACCATCTATGTCGCTTCTCAACTTTTCACACCCGTTGACTGCAATGTTGCAATACCCACAACCGAGCTCACACCCGGGGAACACTTGGCACTCTAGAAGCTGAGCTTTAATTTCGACCAAAGGTGTTCGAATTTGTGCAACACTGGTGATCAAAGTAGATGGTTTGTCTTCCTCAATGGCATTAATCCTCGGCCCACCATGATTAGGCATAGGATTTCTGTTGACATTCGGAGGAGGTGCGAAGTTGAGGGCTTTAGAATCCACCAGATCTTGAACTTTCATTTGCAGGGCCCTGCACTTTTCAGTATTGTGGCCAGGTGCATTGGAGTGGAAAGCACACCTGGCGTTGACATCATAATTCTTCGGGATATTGAGAGGATCTGGTGGCGCCAACGTCCTTAACTCAACCAAGTTAAGTTTTAGGAGTTGTGGCAATAAGGCAGCATAAGGCATAGGGATAGGGTCAATCACCCTGTTTGCCTGTGATGGTCTTTGCTGGAAGGGTCGTTGTTGTTGATTACTATTGTTGTTGTTGTAGGTTCTCTGTTGCGGATACTGAACTTGCTATTGATAATGTGGTTGTTGTTGTTGTTGATATGCTGATTGCTGAGGAATCGGAGCGGGAATGGTGACTGTTGCTACTGATCTGTGAACATACTGAGGTCTGCCCCTGCTGGCATGAATGGCATTTGTCTCACCAGTCCTTCGGGGTCCCACAAAAGGCTTCCTGGGATTACTGGATGAACTTGCACCATTATCAGAAATTTTGCCCATTTTTAGTAGACTTTCAATTCTTTCACCAGCTATGACGACATCAGCAAAGCTGGTAGAAGAAAAGGCAGCCAGTCTATCAATATATGTTCCTTGCAGAGTATTCATGAACATGTCAGCCATTTCTCTTTCCGACATAGGTGGTTGGACAGCAGCAGCAAGCTGTCTCCATCTTTGGGCATATTCTCTGAAGCTTTCTCTGGAGGACTGGGACATTCCCATCAGGAGGGTCCTGTTAGGAGCCATGTCCAGATTGTATTGATATTGTCTGATGAAGGCTTCAGCTAAGTCCTTCCAGCATCTGATGGTAGCTCTGGTCAGGTGCGAATACCACTCTCTTGAATCCCCAGTCAAACTGTCTTCAAAGTAGAACATCCACAGCTTTTCATCCATGGTATATGCTTTAAGTCTCCCCAGGAAAGACTGCAGGCGAGTTCGTGGACAGGAGGTTCCATTGTATTTCTCAAAGCACGAGGGTTTGAGTTTGTGGGGAATTCTCACCCCATCCACTAACCCCATATCCATTACATCGAAACCCAAGGAGTTTTGAGACTCCAAAGATCTCAACTTCTCAGCAATTTCATCAAACCTCCTATCATAGACTTCGTCTCCATCTCCCATGACAGTAAACTGCTCTTCTTGGGGATCTTCTTGCAAGATTCTCCCTCCAGCAGTATTCCCCTGCACATTTCCCGGGATGTTGACTTCTGGATCTAGATGAGGTCCAAATACTGGTGGATTAACATGAGGCTGGCCTCGCTCATTATTGCTAGTTCCTCTAGTTCCGGGATGAGGTTCCTCGGGAGTTTGTCTTTCCACCAATGCCCTTAACCTTTCCTGACTCTGGGCCAAGCCAGTCATCACAGCCATGAATTGAGTCATTTGGTTTCTCATCTCCACTCTTTCATTAGCCATCTGGGTTCTGACCTCAGTCAGGTCCTGCTGTACTTGCTCCATTTGGATACCAGGAAGGTTGTTGCGAGTAGGGTACCGGTGCGTACGGTTGACAGGGAACACCCAGCGACGAGCAATATTTCTTGAGATCACAACAAAGTTAGAAACTAATAATAACAAAACCTACAAAACAAAACAAGGTTAATATGTAATGCATTATGCTTATTCGTTTTCCAAGGTATCCGGCTTGGTTCTTGGTTTTGACCTTTCCAGACCTCGAGGAAGATGTTGGATGTTGCTGAGAAAAGAAACCCAATGAAAGCAAACTAATATATTACAAATGATGAACAATACATAGTTTGTTTTACAACACATGCCCCTGGGGGGTCAAAATACAACAAAAAGAAAAGTACATCAAATGGAAATGAACAACAAGCAAAGAAGTCAAACATCCAATCCAAACTCATCCTCCTTAACCTCCTTCAGCAATGCCTCAGTCACTGGACCAGCTGGATGCTCTGTAATGGTCCTAATGAGGAGGTTCCTGGTGGCAATGGCAGTGGTCAGCTTCTTGTGCCTGTCCTGGTCCTTTGATCTCTTTAATCCAGCTCTGAGCTTTAACTCTGAAATCTCCTTCTGGGCTGCCAACAAAGTTTCCCGCTGCTTCTTTTCATTGGCCTCCAACTGTTCAATCTTGGCTTGAATTCTCTGATCTTCTTGTGTCCGGGCTTCGGTGATCCTGACCCACCTAGCCTGACTTTCTTGCAGATAGAGCTCAGTCCTGGCTTTCTGAATCTTGGCTTCTTTACAGGCATTCTTCAATATTTGCTCCCCAGCTCTTGCTTTCCTGATATAATCCTCTGTCTTCTCAATCTTGGCCAGATGCTCCACCCTAAGCTTCTCCAACCTCTCAATGTCTAGACGACCATCACTCCTTTCCCAAAGGGTCTTCTTCAGAGCTTGAGACAGATTCTCATTCCTTTCCTTCAGCTTCTCAAATTCTTCCAGGCTGACAGTTGCTGCTGGCTGTACTGTAGAGGGTCCAGGTATGTCCTCCAAGGTGAAGGGCATTCCAGTAATTTGAGCTCTAGTACGGGACCAGTCATAGTACTGAGCTGAAGCAACATTATTACACCTTCCAAGAATAGCCATCCCCTTTGTCTGGATGTTGTCCCAAGCCCAGGATGCTTGTCTGACAACAGCTGAATTAGGTTTTACTTCACAATACAGGGTCTCGGCTAAATCTTGCACTCTAGGAGGGTGAACCAAAGCATAGCCCAGTTGCCTTTTAAATAGAAAAGGATTGTAGTTGATGCAACCCTTCACTCCTATTAGAGGTACATTTGGGTATTGCCCACAGCTAGTGATAATGTCTTTGCCTTTGGTGCTCTAGGTGCACCATCTAATATCATCTGAAGTCAAACCAATGAGCCTCTTAGCCCAATTCTTCTGTTGGTGAGGATTCAAGAAGGCATCTGATTTGGGTAGGTGTCTGAGCAGCCAGGTGTGAAACAAAGGAGCACAACATCTCACTAACTTCCCTCTTTGTTTCTCATTCCTCTGATGAATGGAGTAGTAAAAATCTCCCAGCAATGTGGGTATTGGGTTCCTCAGAAGGAAAAGACGAATGGCATTCTTGCTGACAAATTTGGGCTCATCTGCAAACAGTATAACCTCATATATGCTGAGGGCTAACAGTGCACAAACTGCCCTCCACTCCCCCAAGGAGGCCTTCAGGATGGCCTGAGAAATCAAGAAGTCTAAGTGCAAACCAGGGATTCCAGCTTTTGTTGTCATATTTTGCTCAATCAAGGAAGGCTCCAAGTACAGTGCTTTTGCTACTTCTCCATTGCTGGGAGCTGGGATCTCTGGGTTGAAGGGGATTCCACCCCTGACAGGTACTCCAATCAATGATGAAAATTCTTCCAGCAGAGGTCCTAACTGAAAGTCTGGGAAGGTGAAGCATCTCAAAGGAGGTTCATAAAACTGCAAGCATGTGTGGATCATGCTCCTCTGAGAAGGGTCAAGGTCCATAACCATATCCAGGATACCTCCATAATGCTCTCTAAACAAAGGGATGTGGTCAGGGGTGATGAGTGACTGGACCTGCCTGATACCAGTCAATACAAGCTCAAAGAAATGGTAGGATATGTTACTCTTCCTAGGAGTAGTCATGAATGCTGCTGAAGATGATGAAGATAGGTGTTGATGAAGATCAAGACTGATACTGGAGATAAGCCCCTGATAGGCTAGTGCTGGTGATGATGAAGACAGCTGAAGCAGACAACTGATGAAGACAACTGAAGCAGAGGTCTATGCAGAAGAAGGGGTCAAAACCAAGCCAGATATAATGTGGATACCGTGAAAAACAAATAAACAAATGTTAAATGATGCAAATGATGAGTATGCAAATGATATGCAAGGGGTTTGTGATCAAGCTGGATCTGATTATCTGTCTTGATATAAGCCCATGTATGTTCAAGAAGTCCAGATGGAGGTTCAGAAATCCAGTAACCAGGGTGGGGGGACTCAAATAAAGAGTCACATGTCCGGGGTTAAATCACAAGAACTGTCCAAGATGAGGTACTCTTAAACAAAACAAGTAACAGGGTATGATGTGGCCAAGGGTACCTGCAAACCTGTAAACAGCCCAACCCCCTCACAGGTAGTGTTCTAAAACAAAGATCCTCAGACTTGGATTAGTTATGAGAAGTGTAAACACTTCTAACCCGGAGGTACAGTGTTTACAATAACCATAAAAAATCCTCCTCTAATTCACCTCAGTTTCTGAAGGTCATAATAAAGGTCATCCAGACTTAGCAGGCTTCCCAGATAGCCCTAGCACTACAGGAAATCTGTAGCACAGAGTTCTCAAGAAGAAACCCACATCTGAACCGTGTTTCATATTCCCGCACCAGACCGAAATGGAATGGGAAAGAACATGAACCACTCTAGCCTAGGTGTCACTCAGGTCCCAGGTATAGGACCTTAAACTCTCAATGAAACCCCACCCATCAAAACAGAAACCAGATCCAGCAATGATAATGACAGTATGAAAAATGAAAGACTATAAAGGAAAGCAATAAATAAAGTTGTACATAAAGCAATAAATACAGCAAAATAAATAAACACAACAGCACATAACACCCCAGTAAACACAAATCAAACAAGCGCTAGGAGGAACCCACAAAAATAACCAGAAGCCCTGGTTACAGTATAAGGGTCCCCAACAGAGTCGCCAAGCTATCGCTCCCACCAAATGACACCTGGTCAGAAGGGGTACAGACGCGAACGGTCGGCGAAAGGAGAGGGGGAATGAATAGAGTCGCCAGCTAGGCATTTTTATCCCGAAGGAAAGGTAATGCTGCATAAACCTAAGAAAAGGTGGATAAGACGGTTGCGAACCAGAGAAACTGAGAAAGGGGGTTGGTTACAACCTGGGAAGGTATTAGCACCCAGATTGTCCTCCGTACTCGACGGGATCCACGCTTATAAGATTTGTGTTTTAAAGGGGTAGTGTCAGTGCAATCTGTGTATCAAAGCTGGAAAGAATGCAAGTGTCAGTGTAAAAGAAAAGTGAAGTGCATAAGAGAAGTGTTAGTGTGAGAACAAGAATGAAATGCTCAAGACTATGAGGCTTAAAGAATAATGCTGGAAAGAGGGGGAATATACAGAGACTTTTGTTCGATAACTGTTAAGTTATGCCTACGTATCCTCTCGTGCAATGAGGAAGTCAGAACATCGTAGTTCGACTCAAAGAGACTGAAAGATAAATTGACTTGTGAACTGCTTGCTTGTCTATGCTCAAGTGTATGACCTGTCTGGCTCAGGTGCAAACTGTCTTGCATTAGACGGAAGAAGCGAGTTCTCGTTTGTGAGTGAATGAGATGAGAAAAGAATCCCGGAGGAGACGATTATTGTTTGTTTTTTGTGTTTTCAATCTTTTATTGCCTTTGGTGGTTTGTCATAAGAAAACGAGCTTAAGCCTAAACCAAGGGTTAGTAAACTCATCACATCTTCCCTCTGATTAGGGGTAATGAGAATACCTTAAGTATGAAGTAAACACCTCACACTTAATCACCATGATGTAGGATTAAGATCATTAACCTACTTGCATTTATTTAGAGGTTTTTGTTGTTTTTGTTTAGTGTTAAGTAATGAGTTTAAGCCATAATCAAGGATTTAATGAACTCATTACACCATCCTAATAGAAGGATAATAGATGAGAACATTTAAGCTGAGGAAAGCTCCTCAACTTAATCTATGATTAGGGATTAACCTCATGACAAAACAAAGCCTTTATTAAATGGATTTTAGGTTAATGATAAGATCAAGAAATGGATTTTATGGTTTGTAAGACAACTTGAGGGGGACTTGTCCATTAACACTAGGGTTAGTCCTTCTTAACCAATTAAGGAAGAATTAGAACCCTGATGCAAGGCCCAAGTTACAAGCTTGATGTCTTAGTGATTATTAGATGGATTGATTAAAGGATTTAAACACATTAAGGGTTTAACACTTAGAATTAAAGTTATACACTCCATCCTAATAGAAGGATGCAGGCATAAGCTCAATCACAAACCCTTAAAACCTTTAGGGTTTAGTCCTTGATTATGAGATGAGAAGAGAAGACTCAAAGATGACACTAAGGCAAAACTAAATGGGGGACTAATCAAACCCTAATTGTTATCATGCTTGGTTGTTCCTAGGGTTAATGAGGCTTGCAAGAAGATCTTCAGAGAAACCACCAGGAAAGAAGCAGATAAATGGAGAAAGAAGCAGAGAGAAGCAAGACAACTTGCTTCACTTAAGAAGACAAGTTGCTTGAAGGAAGAAAGAGGAGAAGGAGCATGAATGAGCAAGCTCACTCAAATACAAAGATAAAATGCAACAATGATGCATAAGAGAGATGAGAAGATATTATGGGAAGTGAAGGCAAGTTCACTTCTCAAAGTAACTTACCACCTGAAAAGTTAGTAAAAGAAGTGAAATGAAATGAAGATGAGATGAAATGTCATGATGCAAACCAAAGTCAGAAGCATAAACATGATGTTAATGATGCTAGGAGATGATTCAAACACATGTCAAGAGTTGTGGATGATCATACAAGGATGTGGATGCAAATGAAGCATGCTTTGAACCATGGAAGTTCATGAAAGTTTATGAAATGGAATGGACATATATCATGGAAAATGAAAGATGCAATGATCAAACATGATTCTAATGTGTCCTAAGATGTATTATATGTCATGAGGATGCACAAAATATCATGGCAAGTTCATGTATGCAAGCAAATGGAATTAGGAAGCAAAGGAAGGCAAGAATTAGGGTTTATGAACAAGATACAATGCAAAAATCCAAAATCAGAAGCAAATGACATGATAAAAAATTGAAAATGGGATCAAAGTAACCTTAACCCTACATAAGTTCACTGCCCAAAGGAGGAGACCTAAATCTAAACCTAATGGAAGTTATGATTTTCTCAAGTCAACTAGTGTTTTAAGGCACCTCAAAAGAGAAAATGCTCATTAAATTGAAAATGAAAGATACATTCAAACCAAATTTACCCTAGAAACTACATGCTATGAAGGATGCAATGCAAGAAGAACCATTATCAAACTCTTCATGGTTAGGCAGAATGAATTTTTTCAAGTTAGGATCAAAATATTGCCTTTAAACAACTTTAATTCCAATGAAAAATGTCAAAATACATCAAGGACCAAAAAGAAATTTGTTTTGAGAGTTTGATAATGTTTATAAATGTTTTAAAATGCAATGTGAATTTTTTGGTGTTTTTTAAATACATAAATGCATTTTTAATTAATTAATTTCCATTAACTAATTAAAAATAAACATTTAAATGATTTTAAAATAATTTTTGATGCAAAAAATAAAAATAAATATATTTTTGGGTTCTGAAAATTAATAAAAGGTTTGACAAAAAATTTAAGAATTTTTTAATATGTTTTGCTATTTTTAAAAATTCGTGGAAATTTAATACAAAACAAATAAAATAAAAATGAAATTAAATGAAAAATGAGAAAGTATGAAAATCCAAGAGTCAGGATTCAAACTCAGGGAGGCGGGAGTTGACTACGCGCGCTAATGGACGACCAGAATTCAAACTCACTTAATTATGATTAAACCCTAATCCTGAGCCCTAATCACTTTCAGATGACCGGAACAGTGTTCCGGTCATCTTCTCCGGCTAGCTCCTCACCCCATTTCCCTCAATTCGCAACCTCAAGACCCCTAAATCTCCAGAAATGATCCTCTCCTCAACCCCAGCAAGAATCAAACATCAAAACTCATTTATTCAACCTCAAAATCATGAATCGAAGCAAAACGGAAAGTATGGCAGAAATTTCAGAAGATCAATACATGCTTAATACTTGACTATTTTCAAAACTAAACACATCAGCATCATCAGTGAATCATGGAGAATCAATTAGTAACTTAAAAACACGTTTCTGGAAAAATTGTTCTTGATGATACCTGAACTGAAGCTTTCGAAAATGGTGCTTTCTGGCCAGTCCTTTGCTTCAAACAAACTCCAATGATCCTCCCCAGAAGTTTGTGATGCTTAGCTGGAGTTTATATGGCCTTAAAATGAAAATGGCAGAGGTTCAGTTTGTGAAGTGTGGAAATCATGTTTTTGATTCAGGGCTTTTTAGGGCAAGGTGATGGTTGGGAAATGATCAGTGGATCATGGTGAGTTGTTCTGTGGAATTTTTTTTGAGGTTTGAGGCTTGTGTGATGAGATTCGAATGAAAATGCAAAGAGGGAGGTTTTTTGTGAACTATGGCAATGTTGTGGTTTCAGGCTCCAAGATTGTGTGAAATGTGATCCATGAGGCATGTATGTGAAGTTGTGATTGGTCAGAGTAGTTGGTGTGGCTCAGCTTGATTGGTATGGCTCAAATTGCATAAAGTCAACTTTTGTGTAAGTGAAGGTATGGGCTGGTTCAGTCATGGTACAAGGGCATGGTTCGAATCAGCATGCTTCAAGGAGGTCCATGGAAGTCACTTTTGGCAGCTGGCTCAAGTGGATGAGAAGCTTTGGGTCATTTTGCAAATTCATGGAGTCTTGGCCCCTTTTGAATTTCTCAATGATCAAGGCATGAAAATTGAGAATTCTTTGGTGCATTCTGAATTTTAGGTCATGACTTAAGTTTGTGTAATGCTTAGAAGTTGATTTGAATTCACAATTAGCCTTGGCATGAAGTTTTGCAACTTTCCTCTTTTGGTGCCTAAGTGAAATTTCATGATTTTCCCCAACTTTGCAAGGCCATAACTTTTGATCCAAAATGAATTAAAATGAGTTCTTGTACTTTTTTAAAAGGGAATGATCCAATATACAACTTTCATGACCAAAGTTTCCTCATTTGAAGCATTTTTGAATCAAAAAGAGGATGTTGAAAAACTTTCCCAAAATGGCAATTTTACATTATAAGTCACTTTCCCAAAAAGGCAACTTTGCAAATGGCTTGAAATTCTTCAAATTTGTGAACTTCTAACATCTTCTATGATCAAATAAAGATCATACACATTCAAAATGATGGAGGAACCCCTTAGGTTGGGTCACTGGGGGCCTCAGATGCCCTGATTTTGCACTGACTTGCTCAAGAAGTCATCTCTTGATCAGATGCCTTCCCCATTGAATTTCCTCATGTAAATTGATATGCATGATCCTAATATCATATAGAGACCAATAGAAACAAGAATGAACAAAAAATTTGGAGTTATGGCCTTTGAAACCAAAACCCTAATTTTAGGTCATCTGTGCAGTTAAACCTAGCTCTGCTTCCATGCCTTTCTCAGTTCTTATGATTCTTTGACTTCCTTGACCTTGTGGGGATATAATATGATGCTTGAACATACATGGACCCTCTTGGGATGATTGATGACCTTTGGAGTGGCTCAAATGGCTCAGGGATGGCCCAGATCACAAACCCTAGATGCAGATGACTTTGAATTAATGCAGTGAAGCAAAAATGCAATATGAGATGATATGATTGAACTTATGCACATAAAAAGATCATAAGCCATGGTGAAATGAGTGAGGGAAAATTTGGGGTGTTTACAACTAGTTACAGCAAGGAAACCGGCGTCCCACTATTTTTGTACCTCTTCTTTAATTTTCATGGACATATCTGGACGAGTACGGTGTGGCTTCTGTTTTACTAGAGGACAATCTTCTTTCAAAGGCAGCTTGTGCATAACAATGTCTGTATCCAGACCTGGCATGTCTTGATAGGACCAAGAAAAGACGTCAACGTACTCTCGAAGCATGTCAATAAGTTGTTCCTTCACTGAATCTTGCAGACTGGCCCCGATCTTCACTTCTTTCAAGTCTTCTTCGGTACCAAGATTAACTATTTCAACCTCGTCCTGATGAGGAGTAATCACTTTCTCTTCTTGCCTCAACAACCTTGCTAACTCTTCAGGTAACTCATAGTCTTCTTCAACCCCTTCATCAGCTTGATTAATTGGATTGTCGAAGTCATACAAGGTCATAGCGGTGTTGTTGTCGGTGCAATCTGGAGGATAATCTCTGCAAGGGTTGAGATTGGTTCATTTTAGTGATCAGTTTTAATCTTGTTTAGAAAAAGTGAAAATGAAGTTATTTATTTTGAAAACATTGTCATTTTATTGTTTTGTACAAAAGTAAAAAATGAAAAGACAGTGAGCGAAAAAGAGACTCGTTTGCAAAAGATGTCCGATATTCATTGATTAATCATTTGCACAAAATTACAATATGGCCCTATTACAAAATGAGTCCTGACACCTTGGGCAAGAAGCAGGACTTGATGAATGCTAAAAAGACAGGAAATAATAATTACTCTGTAGGAGTAACCCTTATAATTTCTTGGGAAGACCAGTTAAGGACTTGGTTCCCCGGGATCCTTGGACGTACCCAGCTCTCCAGGTTGCAGTCGCTTTCCTCCTCGTCTTCCAGATTGTTCACAGCATCTGGGGTGAGCATCCCCCCACTGACAAATTTGGGCTCCTTGGCAGCCTCTGATTGATCTTGTCGGAATGGTCTGTAACCCAAACCTAATCTATCTTCCTTCTTTTCCACTAGCAGCAGCTTGCCCCATCCTTGAGCAGTACCTTCTTCAACAACTTTTCGGGCTTGCTGATAAGAGATGATTGAAGTACCCATCCTATCCTCCTGGGATGCAGCCAATACTCCAGTAGCCTCATTAACATTTAGGGCCTCAAACCCTTGGCTCATTGTCTCATGGATTTCACCATCCATCTCAATATATTTGTAAGTAGCCAGTTGGATAACAAATATGTCTTCCTCACCACAGATGGTGATAATCTGTCCTTCCCATTCATACTTTAGTTTTTGGTGAAGGGTCGATGTTACTGCGCCTGCAGCGTGAATCCAGGGTTGACCTAGCAAACAGTTGTATGCCGGCTGTATGTCCATCACATAGAAAATGGTCTTAAAGACTTGTGGACCGATTATCACTGGCAACTCTACTTCTCCCAAAACAGATCTTTTGGAGCCATCAAAAGCCCTGACCACAAGATTACTTGGTCGGAGAGCTATCCCATCATACTCTAGCTTGACAAGGGCTTTCTTGGGTAAGACATTGAGTGAGGACCCAGTGTCTACAAGCACATGAGATAAGACAGCTCCTTTGCACTCCAAGGTTATATGCAAGGCTTTGTTGTGGAGACGTCCTTCTATTGTTAAATCAGCATCAGTGAACCCTAGCCCATGGCTAGTATTGACATTTGATACCACTGTCTCCAGCTGATTTACAGTGATCTCTTCTGGCACGTATGCAGCGTGCAGAACTTTGAGAAGTGCATCCTGATGGGCTTCGGAACACAACAACAGTGATAGGATTGAGATCTTTGAAGGAGTCTGGTGGAGCTGGTCCACAACTTTATAGTCACTTCTTTTAATGATTCTCGTAAACTCATCCACATCTTGATTAAAGGATGACTTATGAGTTTCTTTTGGCACGGATTCTTCCGGTATCACACTCTTCCCCTTGGCTCTGGTAGCAGCCTCTGCCTCAGTGTTGGTTCTAGGGACTTGTGATGTGAAGAGACGTCCGCTTCGGGTGAAGCCTCCTCCTCCCCCAACATTATCCACTTGGGGAGTGAGAACTGGAGAATCAAGAAGGACTTTCTCTCCATTGCAGTATAGATCAGCACCATAATGCCATTGTATAGCACTGTCTTTGTCATATGGGATCGGCCCGGGCACCGTGATGGTGACCAGGCTTACTGCTACAGTTGTAGAGACTACAATGGTCTGTGGATCATAAAATATTGTTACAGGACCTCAGGTGGATGTAGGTGAAGGTGAATTGAAGCTTTGTTGAGACTGTTGTTGATTTTGCTGAAAGTTGCTGGAATTCGGGACCGTTGTCAGGTCATAATAAATCGTGACAGTGGAAACATCATTGTGGGTTGTTGAAGTTGTAGTAGCCGGTGCAAATGAATTTTTGTGTGTCGAAGTGACAGATGGAATGATTGCTGAAGTTGTAGCTGAATCGGTTGGAACAATAGTTGTTGCAGTTGTAGAAGAAACACTTGGAAAGATGGTTGTTGCATTTGTAGAAGATTCGTTTGTTGTTGATAAAAGGGTTGCTGGTGTTGTAAAAACCGTGGTTGTAATCTGCAGAATGGCCTCTTTTATCAAGCCATTGATGCCTTTCCTCAAGCTGGCACACCCATTCCCAGAAAGTTTGCATGATTCGCAACAGGCCTCACAACCTGGAAACACTTGGCACTTTAAAAGTTGGGCTTTAACCTCTGCCAGAGGTGTTTGAATACATGCAATGTCCTCTATCAAACTATGGGGTGATCCATCCTCTAGAGCATTAATCCTTTTTCCCACTGTGGCTTGGCATATGATTCTTCATCACATTTGGAGGAGGTGCAAAGTTCAGGGCTTTTGAATCTACCAGATCCTGAACCTTCATATGCAGGGCTCTGCATTTTTCCGTAGAATGACCAGGTACGTTGGAATGAAAAGCTCACCTAGCATTGACATCATAGTTTCTTGGAAGGTTTTGAGGATCAGGTGGAGCCAATGTCCTTAACTCAACAAGATTGAGCTTTAGGAGTTGTGGCAATAGTGTATCATATGGCATAGGAATGGGGTCGATCACTCGGTTGACCTGAGATGGTAGTTGTTGAAACGGGCGTTGTTATTGATTGTTGTTGTTATTGCTGTATGATCTCTGTTGCGGAAACTGTTGTTGCTGCAGAAAGTGTTGTGGTTATTGAGTATACTGAGGAGGTGGAGCAGGGATAGTAACAGCAACGACAGTTCTGGGCAAATACTGGGGTCTCCCTCTTCCCATGTGCACAGAGTTGGTCTCTTCAGAACTACGGGGCCCAACAAATGGTTTTCTTGTACTGCTTGAACTGGCACCGTTATCGAAGATCTTCCCCATCTTCAATAGGCTCTTTATTCTTTCCCCGGCTATCACCACATCAGCAAAGCTGGTAGAAGAGAATGCAGCCAATATGTCAATATATGTTCCTTGAAGGGTATTCATGAACATGTCTGCGATCTCTCTTTCAGACATGGGTGGTTGAACCGCAGCAGCCAGTTGCCTCCATCTTTGGGCATATTCTTTGAAGCTTTCACGGGAAGATTGAGACATTCCCATCAGGAGGGTCCTGTTTGGAGCCATTTCCAAGTTATACTGATACTGATGGATAAAAGCTTCAGCCAAGTCTTTCCAGTTCCTCATTGTGGCTCTAGTCAAATGGGAATACCATTCTCGGGATGCCCTTGTTAGACTATCCTCGAAGTAAAACATCCACAACTTTTCGTCCATGGTGTATGCTTTTAACCTTCCCAAGAATGATTGAAGGTGGGTACGTGGGCAAGATGTGCCATTATACTTTTCAAAACACGGGGGTTTGAACTTGTGAGGAATTCTCACCCCATCCACCAGTCCCATGTCCATGACATCAAATCCTAGGGAATTCTGGGATTCAAGAGACCTGAGCTTCTCCGCAATTTCATCCAGCCTACGGTCGTAAACTTCATCCCCAGCCCCAACAACTGTAAACTGCTCTTCTTGAGGATCTTCTTGCAAGATCCTACCTCCAGCAGTGTTACCCTGAGTATTCCTTATGACATTAACTTCTGGGTTTAGATTAGGCCCAAACACTGGTGGATCAGTGCGAGGTTGCCCGTGATCATTGTTACTGGTACCTCCTGTACCTGGATGGTGTTCTTCAGGAGTTTGTCTCTCAACTAACTCCCTTAGTCTTTCCTGGCTCTGAGCTAAGTCAGTCATCACAGTCATGAATTGGGTCATCTGATTCCTCATCTCAACCCTCTCATTTGTCATTTGGGTCCTTACTTCATTCAAGTCTTGCTGAACTTGATCCATCTGAAGTCCCGAAAGGTTGTTTCTCGTCGGGTACCGGTGTGTTCTGTTGACAGGGAATACTCTTCTGCGAGGAATGTTTCCTGAAACCACAACAAAGTGAGAAACAACAATAAAACAAAAACCTACAAAACAAAGAAAATGTTAGTATGCAATGCAATATGCTTAATTGTCTTCCAAGGGTATCTGGTTTGGTTCTTTGGTTTTGACCTTTCTAGACCTCGAGGAAATGCTGATGATGTTGATAGATAAAGCCCACCCAAAAACAATACAAACTAATATATTACAAAGGATGAAAATACATAGTTTTTATTACAATACATCCCATGGTGGGTCAAAATACAACAACAAAAGAAAAGTACAACAAAAGAAAGAAATACAAGCAAAAGGATCAGACATCCAATCCAAAGTCATCCTCTCTGACTTCCTTTAGGAGGGTCTCAGTCACTGGACCGACTGGGTGCTCTGTAATAATCCTGATGAGGAGGTTCCTGGTATCAATGGCACGGGTCAAACTCTTATGCTTATCCTGATCCTTTGACCTCTTCAACCCCGCTCGGAGTTTCAATTCAGATATCTCTCTCTGAGCTGCCAATAATGCCTCCTGATGCTTCTTCTCACTAGCCTCCAGCTGCTTTATCTTAGCTTGAGTCCTTTGATCTTCTTGTGCACGGGCTTCAGTGATCCTGATCCACCTAGCCTGGCTCTCCTCTAGATAATGCTCTGCCCTAGCCTTATGAGTCATTGCTTCCTTGCAAACATTCTTCATCACTAACTCCCCTGCTCTTGCCTTCCTGATGTAGTCATTCGTCTTCTCAATCTTGTTCAAATGCTGAATCCTGAGCCTTTCCAATCTCTCATTATCCAGACGGCTGTCATTTCTTTCCCAAAGTGTCTTCTTTAAGGCTTCATCTAGCTGAGTGTTCCTCTCCTTCAGCTTTTCAAACTCTTCCAAACTGACAGTAGCTGCAGGTTGTACTGTAGAAGGTTCCGGGTGATCTGAGCTCTGGTACGAGACCAATCAAAATATTATGCTGAAGCAATGTTGTTGCACTTGCCAAGGATGGTTGTCCCTTTAGTCTGGATGTTGTCCCAAGCCCAGGCAGCTTGTCTGACAACAACAGAGTTGGGTTGGATTTCACAGTAACGAGTCTCAGCCAAATCTTGTCCTCTGGGAGGATGAACCAAAGTATACCCTAATTGCCTTTTAAACAGTAAAGGGTTGTAGTTGATGCAACCTTTTACTCCTATCAAAGGCACATTAGGATATTGCCCATAGCTAGTAATGATGTCCTTGCCCTTGGAGCTCTGAGTGCACCATCTGATGTCATCTGATGTCAAGGCAATGAATCTCTTAGCCCAGTTCTTCTGCTGATGAAGGTTCAAGAAGGTATCTGACTTTGCCAAGTGTCTTAGCAGCCAAGAGTAATAAAGAGGAGCACAGCATCTGACCAGTCTTCCTCTTTGTTTCTCATTCCTCTGATGTACTGAGTAGTAAAAGTCTCCAAGCAAGGTAGGAACTAGATTCCTCAATAAGAACAGGTGAATAGCATTCTTGCTCACAAACTTTGGCTCATCTGCAAACAAGATAACCCCATATATACTGAGGGCTAAAAGTTCACAGACAGCCTTCCATTCTATTATTGCAGCATGTAGGGTAGCCTGGGAGATCATGAAGTCTAGGTGGAGGCCTGGAACTCCAGCCTTGGTTGTCATGTTCTGATCAATGAGGGCAGGCTCCAAATGCAATGCCCTGGCTATGTCTTCATTTCTGGGAGCAACCATCTCTGGGTTGAAAGGAATCCCTCTCTTGATAGGAACTCCTAACAACAAGGAAAACTCTTCCAGCAAAGGTCCCATCTGGAAATCAGGGAATGTGAAACATCTGAGTAGAGGATCATAAAACTGCTAGCAATTATGGATCATGCTCCTTTGAGATGCATCAAGATCCATGACCATGTCCAATATGCCCCCATAATTCTCTCTGAATAATGGGATATGGTCAGGTGTAATGAGGGACTGGACCTGCCTGATGCCAGTCAGGGTGGACTCAAAGAAGTGGTAAGTGATGTTGCTCTTTCTTGAAGTGTCCATGGGTGCTGGTGAAGAAGCTGAGACCAACTGCTGATGAAGATCACTGAGGGAGATGCTGGAAGTGGGTCTCTGATGCAGATAGCTGGAAGAGAATCACTGATAAACTGATGAAGGTGCTGAAGGAGATGACTGAAGGAGTCTGAGCAGCAGAAGGGGTCAAAACCAAACCAAAGTTGATAAGATGGATACCCTGTAAAACAAATAAGCAAATGTTAAATGATGAAAAAAATGATGTATTCAAATGATATGCAAAGGGTTTGTGATCAAGTGCTGGATTTGTTCATAAGTCCGGATGGAGGCTCAGAAATCCAGTAACTAGGTGGGGGACTCAAATAAAGAGTCACGAGTCCAGGGTAATCACAAGAACTTTCCAAAGTGATACATTCTTAAAACCATACTAGTAACTGGGCATGATGTGTCCAAGGGTTCCTGCAAACCTATAAACATCCCAATCCCCTCGCATGTAATGTTCTAGAACAAGGATCCTCAGACTTGGATCAGTTATGAGAAGTGTAAACACTTCTAACCCGGAGGTACAGTGTTTATAATAACCATAAAAGATCCTCCTCTTATTCACCTCAGATGCTGAAGGTCATAAAAAGGTCATCCAGACTTAGCAGGCTTCCCAGATAGCCCTAGTACTACAGGAAATTTGTAGCACAGAGTTCTCAAGAAGAAACCTATATCTGAACCGTGTTTCATATTCCCGAACCAGACCGAAATGGAATGGGAAAGAATATGAAGCCACTCTAGCCTATGTGTCACTCAGGTCCCAGGTATAGGACCTTAATCACTCAATGAACCCCACCCACCAAGGAGAACACAAATCCAGCACAATGATAATGACAGTATGAAATGCATAAGACTATAAAGGAAAGCAGTAAACAAAGTTGTACATAAAGCAATAAAATAAAGCAAATAAATAAGCACAAGTAGCACATAACACCCCCATAAACAAAAATCAAACAACCGCTAGGAGGAACCCACAAAAAGAACCAGAAGCCATGGTTGCAATATAAGGGTCCCCAGTAGAGTCGCCAAGCTGTCGCTCCCACTAAAAGACAACTGGTCAGATAGGGTACAGATGCGAACGGTCGGCGAGAGGAGAGATGAAATGAAGTGAAAAGAGTCGCCAGCTAGGCATTTTTATCCCGAAGGAAAGGTAATGCTGCATAAACCTAGAAAAAATGGATAAGACGGTCGCGAACCAAAGAAACTAAGAAAGGGGGTTGGTTACAACCTGGGAAGGTATTAGCACCCAGATTGTCTGTCGTACTCGACGGGATCCACGCTTGAAAGTTTGTGTTTCAAGGGGTAATGTCTGTTCTATCTGTGTGCAAAAGTTGGAAAAGAATATACAAGTGTCAGTGTAAGAAAGTGAAGTGAAGTGCTCAGGAATGAGGCTTAAAGAATAATGCTGGAAGAAGGGGAAGAGACAAAGACTTTTGTTCGATAACGAACAAGTTATGCCTACGTATCCTCTCGTGCAATGAGGAAGTCAGAACACCGTAGTTCGACTCAAAGAGACTGAAAGATGAATTGACTAATGAACTACTTACTTGTCTATGCTCAAGTGTATGACTCGTCTGGCTCGAGTGCTAACTGTCTTGCATTAGACGGAAGAAGCAAGTTCTCGTTTGTGAATGTGGATGATGAGAAAATAATCCCGGAGGAGACGATTATTGTTTGTTTTTGTGTTTTCAATCTTTTATTTCTTTTTTTGTGTTTGTCATAAGTTAATGAGCTTAAGCCTAAACCAAGGGTTAATAAACTCATCATATCCTCCCTCTTATTAGGGATAATTAGAATACCTTAAGTATGAGATAAACACCTCAAACTTAATTACAATGATGTAGGATTAAAACCATTAACCTACTTGTGATTATTTATATGTTTTTGAGTTTTTTTGTTTAGTGTTAAGTAATGAGTTTAAGCCATAATCAAGGATTTAGTGGACCCACTACACCATCCTAATAGAAGGATAATAGATGAGAACACTTAAGCTGAGGAAGATACCTCAACTTAATCCATGATTAGGGATTAACCTCATGACAAAACAAGCCTTTATTAAAGTGGATTTTAATTAAGGGTAAGATTAAGTAGTGGATTTTATGATTTTTAAGACAACTTGAGGAGGACTTGTCCATTAACACTAGGGTTAGTCCTTCTTAACCAATAAAGGAAGAATTAGAACCCTAATGCAAGGCCCAAGTTACAAGATATTGTCTTAGTGATTATTAAGATGGATTGATTAAGAGGTTTAAACAAATTAAGGGTTTAACACTTAGGATTAAAGTTATACACTTCATCCTAAGAGAAGGATGCAGGCATAACCCTAATCACAAAGTCTTAAAACCTTAAAGGTTTAGTCTCTGATTATGAGATGAGAAGAGAGACACAAAGAAGACTCAAAGGTAAAAACTAAAGGGGGGACTAATCAAAACCCTAATTATTATCATGCTTTGAAGTTCCTATGGTTTGTAAGGCTTGCATGAAATCTTCAGAGAAGCCACCAATGGAAGAAGCAAATGTAAGGAGGAGAAGCAGAAGAAACAAGTTACTTACTTCACTGAAGAAGATAAGTAACTTGGAGAAAGAAAGTGATTGATGAACATGAATGAGCAAGCTCACTCTAAAGCAAAATAAAATGCAGCAATGATGCATAATAATAATGAGAAGAGAAATGAGAAGTGAAGGCAAATTCACTTCTCAAATTACTTACCACCTGAAAATGTTAGCATAAAGAAAGGAATGAAATTAAAATGACATGTATGCAAAGATGCAAACCAAAACCAGAAGCACAAACATGATGCAAATGATGCCATGAGATGGTTCAAAGACATTTTCAAGTGTTATGAATGTTCATACAAGAGATGGAATGCAAAGAATGCATGCTTTGAAGTTTGAAAGTACATGAAAGTTCATGGAATGAAATGAATGCATATCATGGCAAATGAATGAATAAATGATCAAGAATGATTCGAACATGTCCTAAGATGTCTTAGATGCCATATGAATTCAAGAAATGTCATGGAAAGTTGATGAATGGATGCATATGTAAGATGTATGCAAATGAACATGAAAAATTAGGGTTTTAAGGCAACATGAGATGCCAAAGTAAAAAAAAGAAGCAAATCATAAGATAAAAAATTACAAATTAACTCAAAGGAACCCTAACCCCATATTATATCACACCCCAAAGGAGGAGGTTTAACTCTTAACCTAAAGAAAGTTGTGATTTTTCTAAGTTTGCTAGGGTTTTAAGGTACCTTAAGAGGGAAAATGCAAATCAATTTGAAAATGCTAGATAAATTTGTGACAAAAATATGCTAGACACTACATGCTATATGAAGATCAATGCAAAAAGAACCAATGTCAAACCCTTCATGGTTAGGCAGAAAAGAATTCTTGAAGTTAGGGTTCAAAAATGGGATTTTTATGAACCCTAAATTCAAGAAAATTGTCAAGATTGAATCAAAACCAAAAAGAAATTTGTATGAATGGTTTGACAATGTTTCTAAATGTCCTAAGATGCAATGTGAATTTTTTTGGGATTTTTAGAAACCTAAATGATATTTTAATTAATTAATTCCCATTAATTAATTAAAATAAACATTTAAATATTTTTAAAATGGTTTTTTAATGCAAAAAATTAAAATAAAAAATGTTTTTGGGTGAAGAAAAATATTTGAATTAAAAATGCAGAAGGAAAATATTTTTGGAAATTTTTAAGTATTTTTAATAAATTATACAAAACAAAAGAGAAAAATGAATTTAAAATGAATTAAATCAAAAGTATGCTGATCTGATGGCTATAATTCAAATTGAGTTAATTTTAATTAATTAATTAATTAATCATAATTAAACCTAAATGAACGCATCTGAGCCTTTCATTACACGCGGGAAACATTGATCAAAGGGCTGAGATTCAAAGTTCCCTAATTACGCAGCTTAACCCTAATCTGAACCCTAAACACTTTCAGGTGACCGGAATAGTGTTCCGGTCATCTTCTCTGGTGAATTCAAAATCAAACTTCTTCCCTAGGTCATTTCTGGAGCTCTAAAGCTCCAGATCAACTCCTCTCACCTTCTTAAACCTAAATCTACCCTCAAAACAAATTTATTCTTCGTCAATCATGTGAATCGAACAAAAACATATTTCACGGGCAAAGTTTCAAAGGTTCAATACAAGCTTATTTCTCACTCATTTTCAAAAGTAAATACATCATGATGATCAATAAATCATAAGGAACATTTCTATAACGTAAAATTAAATTTCTGGAAAATTTGTTCTTGAGGTTAAATGAGCTTGAGCTTTCTCAGTTTGAAGCTTCTGAACCTCCTCTCTTGTGCAAACTCACTCCAATGGTCCCTCTGATGAAGCTTTGATGCTTGGAAGGAGTTTGTAATGGCTGAAATGAGAGCTTGCACTCTTGCTGGCCAGAAATCGTGTTTCAGTTTTGGGGGGTTTTTGGTTGCAATGAAGGGTGGGAAATGATCCTTTGATGAAGCTGAGTTGATTGATGAAAAAAGTTTGGAGTTTGAGTGTGTGAGCAGAGAGTTTCGAATGCTTTTGCAAATGGGGTGATTTTTGGAAACTTGGGTAATCTGAAGTGTTAGGCTTGTGTAATGTGTGTTATGAGCTGTGTTTGATCCAAATAACAAGCTTTGATAGGTCAGAGAAGTGGTTGTGGCCTATGGTGATTGGTATGGGCTTTCTTGCACAAAGTCAACAAAACTTGTACTTGAGGTATGGGCTCTCTTGCAGCTGGCTTTTTGGCCTGTCTTGGCTCAGAAAAGATCAAGGAGAGTGTAATACCTCAAAATTTGCCCCTCTTTATTCCCTCTATTGGCTCATCATTTTGCATTCGTCGGCATTTCTCATCAAATCATTAACAGCATACTAGTGCATTTCATTGTTCATAAGGCATGTGATTGAGGTTCTACAGGATTAGGGTTTCATACTTTATCCGTATCTATCAGGGTTCTGGTTCCTCTAAAAAATATATATGTATATATATTGGAAGCCGTATAATGCTTCGCCAAATTGAGCTTGGAAGAATTTCAATGATCTGAGGCCCGTGGGTTGGAGTTGGGCTCATTTTAAGGATGCAGTCCTTCATGAGTTGCAAAGGGTTAATAAAGATGTGGTAGTGATCTGTGATTGTTGGTTTAATCAGGGCATTATAATTCATGAGAAGATTAGTTCAGAGGAGCATTGATTTGAGTGCTAGCCATCCATCGGTCCATAAGAGTTTCATTCACTTTATCAAAGATTTTGGGGAACAATGTAAGATTGGGTGTGAGGTGAAGAAGACTGCGGGAGGCTCATGATTGTGGTGTCTTTTGTTAGAAAGTGGTCCAAGTTTCTATGCATTTCTGGTTTGATTTTAATAAAGGTTCAAAATTGTTTTCGGATTAAGATTCAACATTGGATTTATGTGGGTTTCCTTTTTCAAGATTAAGCCAAGATTATGTGTGGAATCAAGAATTTCAAAGGAGAGTATGCGTAATATATGAAAATCCAATTCGGGGTGCAAATAATATTCTTGGTCCAAATCTACAATTCAGGCCCAAATTACATCATGAATCAAGGGTGCAAATGTTAAAAGTTAAGACCCAAGGAAGATTATGTCATCAAAAGCTCATTCAATATACTTTATACTTAAAAATTACAAGTCATAAAATGTTACAAAGCATGGTGATGTTGCATCTTTTCCAAGTATCATGTTGACACTCCCAAAATGCATACCACAAATAGCTACTTACACACAGTGAATCTATAATTAACCCAGGAGCTCAGAAACAGAAGTTGTTGATATTATGAAAAAACTCCAAAAAATTTCAGAAGGGAAAAAGAATAGATTCCATAATATCCAATGCTTATCACCAACCGCAGCTTTGTTTTTTTCAGTTTCCATTCTGGTTTAAGCCAAATACAAGTCCAGTTTTAGGCCTTGGGTCTGTTACAAATCTTTTGAAAACTTTCATGCTCCTGCGAGAAACCTCGAAACATCATAAGAAGAAAGAGTTATGGAAACAACAAAGAGAAACAAGAATGCAAAGGAAGAAGGAATAAGAAAGATCACCTTGCACAATATTCTGTCCGCATCTTTATCCTTATTCCAGAACTCTATTGGTGAAGTCTAGGCCCAAGTCGATTCAGGCCCAAGGCAGTGAAAGCCATTTTCCATTAATCTACCAAGATGAAAACAGAGATTGCAACTCAGGAGAATCAATAAACTGAATTCACTAAGGTTTCATAACTGAACCAAAATAGAACCACAAAAAATTCATAACCGAAAAATAATTAATTCCTAACAATCATAACTGAATTCTATAGGAGAATGTACCTGAAGTTTCCAGAACCATCTTCAAAGCTCCTATAAGTCAGCAGCTTCTGATTCAATCCAGCTTCTTACACAGTTTTCTCACCTTGCTAATCTTAATCCTCTCCTTCACCATCTTCCACAACTTTCAAACCCTTCATTTCATTTCTCTTAATCTTCTTCAACTTTGATTCTTCCTCATCAAGATCTTAAATCTTCAACTCTGATTATCTTATTCACCTTCAATCACCTCAAAAAAAACCAGAACTGAAAAGCTTCATCAATGCCACTCAGTATTGCTCGCCATATTCATCACCTTCAACCAAATACATTCATATCATCATCATTACCAAAGACCTGCCAAGAAGTTCGTCAAAGATGAGCACAAGAACGTGTATCAGAACATAGCAAGACTGAAATCAAACAACAATCAGCCTCAATCTTCACGCTCCAGGAACAATGAAATCATTCACCAATTCTCAAATGGTTTCGATCTCCATCAATCAACAACTTTTCAAAAGCCTACACATGTGAAGACTTAGTCGGTTATTGAAGCAATTGCAGAAAGGAATACAGAGAAAAGATAGAAGAAGAGGGATTTGAATTCATACCTGAGTTGCGAAGTCTCTCCCGCCGTTGTCAGGCCTGAAACAATATTGGAGTGGCGATTCTCGGCTATATTCCCACCGCGGCCAGAAACGGATTTCGGCGAGATGATTCTTGTTTGTTCCTGGGTTATGAATCTCCATCCTCTTACACCTTAGAGAATACGCATCATTACCAACATTAATCCCGCAAGAATGACAACCACAACACGGATTCGTACAAATCAAAGTTGAAGAAGAAAAGGGGATCGAAGCAATATACCTTGACATTCTTGTGCTCTAAATTCGATTTTGTCCAGAAGGTAATCTTTTCGACTCTGCCATTTCGTTGTCGCTCGTATTCTGAAGTTAGAAAGTAATGGTCGTTTGCGGCTTCTTTCTGGTTCAACGAAAGTTCAATGTTAGTGATGTAAGATGGAAAGATTCGAGCTCATCATGGTGGTTGTCGTCTACCTTCCGACGGTGAGAATATAGAAGGAGTTAAGAAAATGCGAAAGGTGCACGAGGATGTGAAATCTAAGAGGGTGGCGGCGCGGTGGCGTTGTGTTATTTCCGGTGTGATTAGGGTTACATACCTCATGGTTTATTGAAGAGGAAGAAGAAGGTGAGGGCACAACAACCAGCAGCGGATCTTTGGCGGTGAAGAGCAGAAACGGTGGTGAAGGGTTGGCGGCCGAATGAAGACGAAGGAGAGGGTTCTCTTGTTCTTTGATTTAGAAGTTGAGGATTTAGGGTTTCCTCCCTATAAAATTGTGGTTGGGCTTCTGAGCTATGGACTTACTTCTCCCACCATCAAAATCCCGAATACACCACCTCCTTGCGGTTTCTCTATGTTGAATTGGGCTTCCTCATGTTTTGCTATTAAGGCCTACCAATTTACTTCACCTCCCCCTCTGAGTATGTGGAGATAAGGTTTTGGGCCTGTTTACTATCTGTGCCACGCGGATTCCTGGTTACACCCTTGTTTTTTTATTTTTTTATTTTTTGTAGAGTTTTATAATTATTGTTCTTGTAGAAGATTTGTTAATCATTTCTCTTAATAAATATTTTTAGGGATTAATATTAGAAACATTTCTTGTTAAAATTGTAGATAGTTTTTTTATGTTGGATTAAATTTAGATTAAAATGGTTCATTCACGGTTTTTTTTATCAATAAGAATCGATTTCGATTATGGCCAAGTTTCACAAAGTGATCATGGATGATGAGCATTTATTTTGCTCATAGGAGACTACAAGACCTTGCTTAAGGTTTTTTCCGGATTTCTTTTATGTGAGGAATCGGCACGTCATTCAAGTAAGTAAATCTCGATAAGCCGCTTTTAGTGCACTATTTTTCTTTATAGATTTTTGTTTAGTATAGGTTAGAAACAAATATATAAAAAATAGGAAAAAGCATGAGAAAATTCTATAAAAATTAGGGTAGCTCAATAGGTCATTTTAGAAATTTGTGATATTTTTATTTTCTGGAATTTGTTTATTTTTGAATTAATTCTGAATTATTCTTTTATTTAGCTTTATTGAATTTCTTCTTAATTGTGCTGAATTTTGTTTATTTTATTTAAGTAACTTCCAATAACTTTTTTGAGCCATTCTTTTTTCTGTAATTAGATGACTCATAATATTGCTTAGGATATTTTTAATGGAATTTTTAGAACCTTTTATCATAGGTTTTAGGGGAGTAATCCTTAGGAAATAATAATTAAGTCTTAGCTGAAGTTAAATAATGTTTAGGCATAGAAAAATAAGTATTTTTAGAATCCCCCTTAGTATACTATTTTAGATAGTGTTAGGATCATATGATTTAATTTTCACAATTTTTCTAGAAGATTTAGTATTTTTTTTAGAATATTAATTTTGGCTTAGTTATGCATAATTCCATTAGATTAGGCCATTAAAAGAAAATATAGTTCAATACAAAAAAAAAATAATAATAATAATAGTCTAGATTAATTTTAGTCATAGAATTTAGCATTAGACTTAGGTTTAGTTTAATTTGTTTTAGGATAAATATTAAGTTTGACTTAGATTTAGAATTTAGCATGAAGTTCATTTCCATATAAAAATAGAATAAATAAATAAGACTATTTATTATTCATGCCTTTAAGGCATTTGTAGAATATTAGTTCTCATAGTTGAGTTCATTGTTTTGCCTTATTTTTATTGTTACAACTTGTATAGGTTTCCCATCCTTCTTAGAATTAACTTAACTTCATTAAGAAGTAAGTTGAATTCTAATAGTTCTAAGTTTCCATTAGGAATAGAAAACCTTACTAACCATTAGGACCACTTTGTAAATACATAACACATTAGGATTGAGTCTTAGTCCCTTAGATTTTCCTTTTATCAGCTTGAGTCATTCTCTTTCTCATCTCAAAAGAAAAGCAATAAAACACTTAATAAAAACCGAACAATCTTGTACGACACGAGACTTTGTTGCGGAGTGTTTATATGCGTCCTGTTTGGGGGCGAGGTGTAAATACTTCCCGCGATGGATAGGTCTTAGTACAAGACAGTTCACAAACAAATTCAAAACATTTCTCTTAAAAGACAAAAACAAATAATAAGCGACTATCCTGCGGGAACTTCTCTTCTCATCTCATTCACTCACATCGCGAACTCGCGGCGACTTGTCTCACATGCAAGACGGTAAACGCGCTCGTACCAGACGAGCCTGCAACACCTGAGCATAGACATACGCAGTTCCAGCTGTAAAAAAACACAAACAAATAGTTCCCGCCTAGGTTAGGCGAACTACGTCGACTCTGATCCTCATTATCCCGATGAGGTACGTAGGCAGCGGGGTAGGGCCCGTTCGGGCACATTCTTTATTTTCCCTACATTTCCCTCTTTCTTTTCATTCTCTTTTCTTATTCCTTTCTCATTTCAGTTCCTTTTTCATTCCATTTCCAGTTAGTGGTTCATTTGTTCAGCAGCAATTATATTTTTCTCACCCTTTGAAACAAAACAAGCAAGCGTGGATCCCATCGGGTACGACGGACGGATTGGGGTGCTAATACCTTCTCAATTCGTAACCGACTCCCGAACTCAGATCTTTGGTTTGCAAGGCCTTGTCCTTTCCTTCTTCCTTAGGTTTGTGCAACATTACCTTTCCCATTCATTCGGGATAAAAATGTCTGGCTGGCGACTCTAACATTTCCGCGCCACTTTCGCGTTTGTACTAGGATGAAAATCCCGGGAGCGACAGAGAGCCATGGAATTGGTTTTGTGGTGATTCAGCAAGTGGAAGCATGGTTGTGTATCATTTTGTAATTTTCATGAAGTTTGGCCCCTTTGTGATTTCTTGATGGGCAAGGCATGAAATGAGATGATTCTTGGGCCAATTATGATTTTTAGGCAATGTACTATGTTGGTATGATGCATAAAAGTGTATTAGAGGTAACAAAATGGCTTGGCAAGTGGTTTTGCAAAAATCCCTCTTTGGTGTATTCTTCAAAATTATAGGATTTTTAACAACTTTGAAAGGCCATAACTTGAGTTCCATATTGAATTAGAACTTGTTCTTGTACTTTTTGAAAATGGAATGATCCAATCTACAACTTTCATGACCAACAATTTTTCATTTGAAGAATTTTTGGTTGAGAAAGAGGAGGTTGAAATACTTTCCCAAAATGGAAAGTTTACATTACAAGTCATTTCCTTTTTTGGCAACTTTTGGTTTAGCTCAATTTTCTTCAATTTTGTGAACTTCCAAGCAATTCAATGATCAAATAAAGATCATATAACTTCAATTTTATGAAAAATACACTTTGGTTCCATTGTTGGGGGCCTCAGATGCCCTGATTTTGCTCTGGCTTGCTCAAGAAGTTACCTAGTGAACAGATGACTTCCACAATGAATTTCTTCATAAAACTTGGTATACATGATCCTTAAAACATATTGAGACTATTAGAAACAAGAATGACCAAAAAATTTGGAGTTATGGCCTCTTAAACCAAAACCCTAATTTCAGGTCATTTGTGCAGTGAAACCCTAGCTCAGCTTCCATGATTTCCAAGTTCTTGTGATTTCTTGGATTGCTCAGATCACAAACCCTAGATGCAGATGAACTTGAACTAATGCAGTGAAATAAATATACAATATGATATGATATGCTTTAACTAATGCAAATATGAAAGATCACAAGTCATGGTATGAAATTATTGAGGGCAAATTTGGGGTGTTTACACCGCTGAGTTGAAAAGCCGCATTGGACAACTCAGGAAAAAATGGGTATCCCGGTGGATTGAAAACCCGAAAGGGCGATCCACGCAAAATCAGGGAATAAGCGAACAACTACATTCTGAATTCGTCTGTATCATTTAAAACATGGCAAGTTTCGAAGGGATAAAGCATCAGTCACAATCAACCTTCTTCAGAAAGCGAGATGAGAAGAACGTCAAGGTCATGCAGGTCATAGCAAAGGAAGCTCACCGGAGCGTCGTCAACATTTCTATCTTGTACTTTTTTAATTTTTAACAATCTCCTCATTCCAGGGGATCTGTTTCTTTGACAGTATTTGCTAATTCAGGGCACCCAGATTAATAAAGTCGGATTTTCAGTCACACCTCTGTTTTTTACATTTTTATTTCGTTTGCAAAAATGTTCAGTGTTCATGATATGATACTTGCATAAAACAAATGAGCCATTCTTAATAAAATGCGTGCATGAAATATATTTACTTTCAGGAATATCTAACTCCTATGACGGAATCCGGTAAGGGATATCTCGGGATACTTGTGCGTCTTTCTTGTCTTAACAGGGTGCAGGTATTCATTGCGCAACATGGGGAATGCCAAGCACATTTCCCCAGCATACCTCCTCCCCAAATAGTATCTGGAATACTTTTCCCCAACAAGGTTGTCAAAACCTCCTCATCCCCAATAGGAGTCTATTCAAACAGGAGCTTCCCCAGCCGGGATCCCCACAGAGTTCTCTAGGAATATCGTTAAGTGATCTTTTCTTCCCCAAGAAGAGTGTCAGGTCTCTCAAAGATAAAAGAATTATCTCCCTGCAGAGTTCCAGCCTCTCCCTAGAAGAGCAATGCTTGAAACTCTCATACAACAAAGTTACAGAAGCTTCCTTATTCCCAGTTGGGTTTCTCCTTACAGGATATGTTTTTCAAGGATCTATTTCCCAAGCAAAGCTATATCTCCAGATCTACCAATGATCTTCCCCAGCTAGGATATCCCTCCGAGCAGATCAGCCAGGGATCCAATCTTCAGTGGGATCCAAATCCCGGATCGGTTTCTCTTTTGCATAATCATAGCATTCACATCATTCTTCCCCACAGAGTGTAGCATTCCGTCTAATACGGAGCATTATGGCAAAAATCAAACATTTGCTTAATCACAAGCCAGGTTCGAGCCAGTCACCTGCAATTACCATCAGTATTTCATCAGGAAATATATATAAAAGCCAAAGTGTCCCCTTTGCACTCTCCAACGTAAATGCCTGTTTATACATACTCTTTCAACACTCGTCCGTGTCATATCATCCCCCCCACAAATATAAGCAAAAACATCCTCTTTACATCCAGATACCTATATTCTCTTTTGACACCCGCCCGTGTCACCTTTCCCCAGCATGGTTGCAAATCGCTTGGTGCAAACAAAGCCCTTGTTTATAACACACTCTTTTAGACACCCGTCCGTGTCATCCTATCCCCACAGGTCGGCAACTCTCACATACAAATATTTGTTCTTAACTTATACACATTCTCTTTTGACATCCGTTCGTGTCATACTTTCCTCAGCAAGTCAAACATTCATCTGTGTCTTACTCATACTTCACAATACTCACTCATACTTATACAGAAGTATTTGATACTCATTCGTATGTTGTTTATATATTATTCCCCATTGATTCGACACTCGTTCGTGTTCTTTGTTAACCAGTTGGTACTCGTCCGTATCATCATCTCTGAACACGTGTCAGCGTTTGTTTCTACCGATACTCGTCCGTATCATAGTTCTAAGGATGCTCGTTCGCATCTTTAATCTATACACAGCGTCAAAACACTTATACCTTTTATTCTAGAAAGCGTAAACACTCGTCCGTGTTTACCATTCCCCAACATAGCAGTTTTTCTCATATCCGACATTCGTCCTATGTCATGATACTGTCGGCAGCCGTACCCTGCCAGGTGATCGTCCTTCACCTTTGGATGACCGTCCCTCATCCTTTACCCAGCGGAGTCTCCACTATTAGAACCCTTTTCTATCCGACATTCGTCCTATGTCGTGATATTTAGCAGCCGTACCCTGCTAGGTGATAGTCCTTCAACTTTTGATGACCGTCCCTCATCATTTTATCCGATGGCCGTCCCCATCATTGATCTTGTTATCCGACATTCGTCCTATGTCATGATAAACCCCAAGAGCAGCCGTACCCTGCTAGGTGATCGTCCTTCACCTCTTGATGATCGTCCTTCATCATGCTTATCCGATGGCCTTCCCCATCATCGACCTTTTCTATCCGACATTCGTCCTATGTCGTGATATAGAGAAGTCGTCCCCTGCTAGGTGATCGTCATTCACCTTTGATGACCGTCCCTCATCAATATTTCATTTATTCTTTAAACCGATGTCTGTCCCCATCGTTGTTTACTTTACTTTTCAACTTGATGGTCATCCCCATCACTTCCTTTACTTTAATCCCCAGAGAACCTTGTTACTTTGCTTGATGGTCGTCCCCCATCATGATCTCTTTATTTCCCCAGCTTGTCGGTCGTCCCTGTCATTGCTTTATCCCCAACAGTCGTCCTCTGCTCGATGGTCGTCCTCCATCGCCCGCATTTTAATAATCATATTATACTTCCTTTTACAATTTATATCCCTTTTCTTCTTATCCCCAGTGAGTGCAAATTTCGGACTGTATTTGGTATTCAACCACAAGTTATCTTGTTTGTTTGTTAAGCCAGACGCTTACACCCTGCACATCTAACTCATGCTTGAATAGGGGCAGCTGTAATCACCCCAAATTTTCCCTCACTCATTTCACACCATGGATTGTGATATTTCATGTTTGCATAAGCATAAGCATATCATCTTATATTGCATATTTGTTTCATCTGCATAGTTCAAGTTCATCTGCATCTAGGGTTTGTGATCTGAGCAATCCAAGGATCCATCTGAGCCACTCCAAAGGCCTCCAAGTGTTCCAAAAGGGTCCATGTGTGTTCTATAATCATATTATATCCCTCAAAGTTCAAGGAAGTCAAGAAATCACAAGAACTGGCAAGGCATGGAAGCAGAGCTAGGGTTTTAACTACACAGATGACCAAAATTAGGGTTTTGGTTTCAGAGGCCTTAACTCCAAATATTTGGGTCATTCTTGTTTCTAATGTTCTTAAGATGTTATAAGGATCATGTGTACCAAGTTTGATGAAGAAATTCATTGTGGAAGTCATTTGTTCACTGGGTAACTTCTTGAGCAAGTTAAAGCAAAATCAGGGCATCTGAGGCCCTCAACAATGGAACCAAAGTGATATTTTCATCAAATTTAAGTTCTATGATCTTTATTTGATCATTGAAGTGCTTGTAAGTTCAAAAAATTGGAGAAATTTGAGCTAAACCAAAAGTTGCCAAAAATGGAAATGACTTGTAATGGAAACTTTCCATTTTGGGAAAGTTCTTCAACCTCCTCTTTCTCAACCAAAAATACTTCAAATGAAAAATTGTTGGTCATGAAAGTTGTAGATTGGATCATTCCCTTTTCAAAAAGTACAAGAACATGATCTAATTCTTCCTAGAACTCAAGATATGGCCTTGCAAAGTTGGCAAAAATCACATAATTTTCACTTTCATACCAAAGAGGGATTTTTGCAATTTCACATGTCAAGCCATTTTGTGACCTCTAATGCATCTCTAGGCATCATACAAACATAGTACAATGCATTGTGATCAGAATTGCCCAAGGAATCACTTGTTTTCATGCCTTGCATCACAAGATAATTCAAAGGGGGCAAAAAATGCAAAATCTTGCAAAACATATGAAATCTTTCCGTCCAAGCCATCCAGCTGCATAATTTCAATTCCATGGCTCTCCTTGATCCAAGTTGAGGCCATACATTCCCTTGAACAACTCCTGCCTTGGCCCATACCTCAAGTACACACAAATTGACTTTTTTGCAACTTGCCCATACCAATCACCACAGGCCACCACCTACTCTCTGGCCAATAAAGACTTGTTATGTGGACCAAAAGCAAGCCTTTTCATAACATCTTGGAGCTCAGAACCATACACAAGAAAAGTTTCACAAAATCACCCTCAATCTTCATCTCTTCGAAACACACTGCACAAGCATCTAACCTAAAATATTTTTCCACCATTCATCTCAAAATGACTCTAGGATCATAAACCACCCATTGCCAAGCCCTAAAGGTCAGCCCAACACAAACACGATTTTGGACCAGTTGAGTTGATATCTCTCAAACCAAGCTATATAAACTCTTGCAAAGATTCTCAACATCATTAAGGGACTCATTAGGGTAGGATTGCACAAAAGAGGAGGCCAGATAGCTTAGATTGCAAAGCTCCAGCTCAGGTACACCTCATGAACTTTTTTCCAGAAATGCTATTTTAAGTTCCTAGATTGTTCTTTGTGTCTCCCTGATCATTGTGATGTGTTTAGTTTTAAAAATGGTTGAGTATTAAGCTTGTATCGTGCCTCTGAAACCTTTTCAGTTTTGATGTTTTGAATCGTATCTTGAGTTTGAGCCATTAGAAATTTGTTTTGAGGTTAGATTAGTGCTTAGGAAGGTGTGGGGAGTTGATCTGGAGCTTTAGAGCCCCTGAAATGGCCTAGGGAAGAAGTTGGTTTTGGGGTCTCGCTGGAGAAGACGACCGGAACCACTGTTTTGGTTGTCTGAAGATGATTAGGGTTTGTGATTAGGGTTAGCCCAGTTTGAATGTGGAGCATTAGATCATGTTTCCCGCGTGCTTTGGATGGCTAGGATGAGTCCAATTAACCCTAATCTTAATTAATTAGGTTTAATTTTAAAATAGTGTCGCTCCCACCAAATAACACCCAGTCAGAAGGGGTACAGATGCGAACGGTCGGCAAAAGGGAAGGAAATGAATAGAGTCTCCAGCTAGGAATTTTTATCCCGAAGGAAAGGTAATGCTGCATAAACCTGAGAAAAGATATGGACAAGACGGTTGTGAACCAGAGAAACTATGAAAGGGGGTTGGTTACAACCTGGGAAGGTATTAGCACCCAGATTGTCCGTCGTACTCGAAGGGATCCACGCTTGAAAGGTTTGTGTTTAAAGGGGTAGTGTCAGTGCTACCTGTGTGCAAAAGCTGGGAAAAGAATGCAAGTGTCAGGGCTAGAAGAAAGTGTGAAGTGAATAAAAGAAGTGTCAGTGTAAGGAAAAAGTGCAAAGCTCAAGACTATGAGGCTTAAAGAATAATGCTGGAAGAGGGGAATATACATAGACTTTTGTTAGATAACCATTTAGTTATGCCTACGTATCCTCTCGTGCAATGAGGAAGTCAGAACACCGTAGTTCGACCCAAAGAGACTGAAAGATAAATTGACTTGTGAACTGCTTGCTTGTCTATGCTCAAGTGTATGACCTGTCTGGCTCATGTGCAAACGGTCTTGCATTAGACGGAAGAAGCGAGTTCTCGTTTATGAGTGAAGGTGATCAGAAAAGAATCCCGGAGGAGACGATTATTTTTGTTTTTGTGTTTTCAATCTTTTATTGCTTTTTGATGTTTGTCATAAGTTACTGAGCTTAAGCCTAAACCAAGGATTAGTAAACTCATCACATCTTCCCTCTGATTAGGGGTAATGAGAATACCTTAAATATGAGGTAAACACCTCACACTTAATCACCATGATGTAGGATTAAGATCATTAACCTACTTGCATTTATTTAGATGTTTTTGGACTTTTTATTTAGTGTTAAGTAATGAGTTTAAGCCATAATCAAGGATTTAATGGACTCATTACACCATCCTAATAGAAGGATAATAGATGAGAACATTTAAGCTAAGGAAGGCTCCTCAACTTAATCCATGATTAGGGATTAACCTCATGACAAAACAAAGCCTTTATTAAAGTGGATTTTAGTTAATGATATGGTTAAGAAGTGGATTTTATGGTTTGTAAGACAACTTGAGGAGGACTTGTCCATTAACACTAGGGTTAGTCCTTCTTAACCAATTAAGGAAGAATTAGAACCCTAATGCAAGGCCCAAGTTACAAGCTTGATGTCTTAGTGATTATTAGATGAATTGATTAAAGGATTTAAACACATTAAGGGTTTAATACTTAGGATTAAAGTTATACACTCCATCCTAATAGAGGGATACAGGCATAACCCTAAATGACACAAAGATGACACAAAGGTAAAACTAAATGGGGGACTAATCAAACCCTAATTGTTATCATGCTTGGGTATTCCTAGGGTTTTTGAGGCTTGCAAGGGATCTTCAAAGAAAAACCACCAAGGAAGAAGCAGATGAAAGGAGGAGAAGCAAGAAAAAGCAAGACAACTTACTTCACTTAAGAAGGTAAGTAGCTTGATGAAAGAAAGTGAGGAGAGAACATGAATGAGCATGCTCACTCTAAGACAAATACAAAATACAGCAAGAATTCATAAAAGAAGAGATAAGAAGAGAAGTGAGAAGTGAAGGCAAATTCACTTCCCAAATACTTCCCACCTGAAAAGTTAGCATAAGGAAAATGAAATGAAATGAAAATGAAATGTATGCAAGGATGCAAACCAAAACTAGAAGCATTTTCATGATGTAAATGATGCTAGGAGATGATGTAAACATATGACAAGAGTTGTGGATGATCATACAAGGATGAGGATGCAAATGAAGCATGTTTTGAACCATGAAAGCTCATGAAAGTTTATGAAATGAAATGAATGCACAACATGGCAAATGAATGATGCAATGCTCAAACATGATTCTAATATGTCCTAAGATGTCTTAGAAGTCATGTGAATGCATAGAATGTCATGGCAAGTTCATGTATGCAAGCATATGAGAGATGAATGCAAATGAAGGCAAAAATTAGGGTTTATACATAACATGCAATACAAAAATCAAAACCAGAAGCAAATGACATAACTTCCATTAGGTTAAGATTTAGGTCTCCTCCTTACAAGGAAAAATGAAAAATAAATTGAAAATAAAAGATAAAAATGAGACAAAAATGTTTTTAGATGCTTGAAAGGATACACAACACAATGCAACAAGAACCATTCACAAACTCAACTTGGATCAAAAGTTATGAATTTTTGAAGTTAGGGTTAAAAATATTCAAATTAAAGAACCCTAATTCAAATGAATATTAACAAAGTATGATCAAAACCAAAAATAAATTTGTCTTGTAAGTTTGTAAATGTTTCTAAATATGTCAAAATGCTCTCTGAATTTTTTTGGAATTTTTAAATACTTAAATGTATTTTTAATTAATTAATTCTTATTAACTAATTAAACATAAACATTTAAATGATTTAAAAATAATTTTTAATGCAAAAAATAAAAATAAAAATGTTTTTGGGTTCTGAAAATTATTAAAAGATTTAATAAAAATTTTCAGAATTTTTTGATGTATTTTACTATTTTTTAAAATTCGTAGAAATTAAATATAAAACAAATGAAATAAATATTAATTTAAATGAGAAAATGAGAAAGTCAGCCAATCCAAGGGCCTAGGTTCAAACTCAGGATGGAGGGAATTGACTTCGCGCGTCATCCAAGGGCCAGAATTCAAACTACGCTAATTATGATTAAACCCTAATATGTTGCCCTAATTACTTTCAGGTGACCGGAACAGTGTTCCGGTCATCTTCTCCGGCCATCCATTTCTACAATCTCACTCAATTCGTAAAATAAACTCACCAAACTCTCCAGAAATGATCCCTAACTCATTCTAAACAAGATTCAGCCAGCAAAAATCATTTATTTCACATGAACATCAAGATTCGAAGCAAAACGGAAAATTATTCAGAAATTTCAGAAGCTTCATACATGCTTAATATTCAATCATTTTCAAAACCAAAAGGTGCAGTGTGATCAGTGAAGCATGGAGAACAATCTAAGAACTTAAAATCAAGTTTCTGGAAAAAAAAGTTCTTGATGATACCTGAACTGAAGCTTTCGAAAATGGTGCTTTCTGGCCAGTTCCTTGCTTCAAACCAGCTCCAATTATCCTCCTGAAGTGTTTGTGATGCTTAGTTGGAGTTTATATGGTCCCAAAATGAAAATGGCAGAAGTTCAGTTTGTGAAATGTGAAAATTGTATTTTTGATTGTGAAGGTTTTAGGGCCAAATGAAAGGTGGGAATTGATCAGTGGACCATGGTGAGTAGAATGGTGAAAGAAGCTTGAAGGTTTGATGGTTGAATCAAGAGATTCGAAGGCTTTTGCAAATTTGGGGATTTTTGAGTGTGCTGAGTTCTTGGAGTTTCAGGCTTGCTTGTTGTGTGTTATGGCTTGCTTGAGGTCCACATAACATGTTCTGATTGGGCAGAGAGTTGTTGTGGAGCAGTGTGATTGGTATGGCTCATGTTGCAAAAGTCAAGAAAGTTGTACTTGGAGGTATGGGCAAGTGGCAGGCTGGTTTAGGGGCATGGCTCGAGTCAGCTGGCTTTAGGGAGGTCCATGGAAACTGATTTAGTGAGCTGGCTCAAGTGGATGAAGAGTTATGGAGCATTTTGCAATTTTGTCCAACTTTGGTCCCTTTTAAAATTCTTGAAGTTTAAGGTATGGAACTTGAGAATTTTTTGGGCCAATCTGAAGTTTAAGTCATGTATGATGTTTGTGTAAATATTAGACATCAATTAGGAGTCACAAATTGCCTTGGTACAAGAATTTGCAAGTTTCCCTCTTTGGCACATAAGTGAATTTTTGTGATTTTTCCCAACTTTGACAAGCCATAACTTGAGTTCTATAATGAATTAGATCAAGTTCTTGTACTTTTTGAAAATGGGAGGATCCAATCTACAACTTTCATGACCAAGAATTTTTCATTTGAAGCATTTTTGAATCTAAAAGAGGAGGTTGAAAAACTTTCCCAAAATGGCAAGTTTACATTACAAGTCACTTTCCCAAAATGGCAACTTTGCAAATGGCTTGAAGTTATTCAATTTTGTGAACTTATAACATCTTCTAAGATCAAATAAAGATCATAAACATCCAAATTGATGAAGAAAACCCTTTGGTTGGATGATTGGGGGCCTCAGATGCCCTGATTTTGCACTGACTTGCTCAAGAAGTCATCTTTTGATCAGATGCCTTCCCCATTGAATTTCTTCATGAAAATTGGTATGCATGATCTTTATAACATATAGAGACCAATAGAAACAAGAATGACCAAAAAATTTGGAGTTATGGCCTTTGAAACCAAAACCCTAATCTTAGGTCATCTGTGGAGTTAAGCCTGGCTCTGCTTCTATGCCTTTCCCAGTTCTTGTGATTCTTTGACTTCCTTGACCTTGGGAGAATATAATATGATTCTTGAACACACATGGACCCTCTTGAGATGATTGAAGCCCTTTGGAGTTGCTTAGATAGCTCAGGGATTGCTCAGATCACAAACCCTAGATGCAGATGACTTTGAACCAATGCAGTGAAGCAAAAAAAATGTAATATGAGATGATACTTATGCAAATGAAAAGATCACAAGCCATGGTGAAATGAGTGAGGGAAAATTTGGGGTGTTTACAGCTGCCCCTATTCAAACATGAGTTAGCTGTGCAGGATGTAAGCAGCGGCTTAACAGGAAAACAAGATAACTTGTGGTTGAATATCAAAGACAGTCCAAAATTTGCACTCACTGAATGAAGAAGAAAAGGGATATAGATTGTAAAAGAAAATAAAGTATGATTATAAAGTGCGGGTGACGGAGGACGACTGCTGGGGATAAAGAAATGACGGGGACGACCGACATGCTGGGGAAATAAAGGATCATGATGGGGACGACCATTTAAGCAAAGAAATAAGACTCTCTGGGGATTAAAGGTAAAGTAAATGATGGGGACGACACCCAGGTTGAAGAAATAAATGATGAGGGATGGTCATCAGAGGTGAAGGACGATCACCTAGAAGGGGACGGCTGCTCTGTTGGGGAGAAAGATGAGGGACAATCATCTAAGGTGAAGGACGATCACCTGGCAAGGTACGGTTGCCGAAAATATCACGACATAGGACGAATGCCGGATAGAAAAGGTCGAAGATAGGGACGGCCATCGGATAAGCATGATGAAGGACGATCATCAAGAGGTGAAAAACGATCACCTAGCAGGGTACGGCCGCTTTCGGGGTTTACCATGACATAGGACGAATGTCAGATAACAGAATCAACGATAGGGACGACCATCGGATAAGAGTGATGAAGGACGATCATCAAAAGGGTGAAGGACGACCACCTAGCAGGGGACGGCTACTAAAATATCACGACATAGGACGAACGTCGGATAGAAAAGGATTCCAATAATGGAGACTCCGTTGGGGAAATGATGAAGGACGATCATCGAAAAGGCGAAGGACGATCACCTGGCAAGGTAAGGTTGCCGAAAGTATCATGACATAGGACGAATGTCAGATAGAAAGGAAATTTTGCCAAGAATTTGCTGGGAACTCTTCTGGGGAATAGTAGATACAGACGAGTGTCTACATTCAATGAAAGAAAGGTATAAGTGTTTTGACTCTGTGTATAAATTAAAGATGCGGACGAGCATCCTTAGGACCATGATACGGACGAGTATCGGTAGAAACAAACGTTGACGCATGTTCAGAGATGATGATATGGACGAGTATCAACTGGGTAAAAAAGAATACGGACAAGTGTCGACTCTGAGGGGAAATAGACGGTGTATACAAGATACGGACGAGTATCTGTATGAGTAAGAAAGTATGAGTGAGACACAAATGAGTGCTCAACTTGCTGGAGAGAGTATGATACAGTCGAGTATCATAAGAGGAAGTGTATAAGTTATGAATTTATAAATGTAAAAGGTGTTTGACGACCTATGGGGATAGGATGACATGGACGAGTGTCTGGAAAGTATAATAAGCAAGGTTTTAGGCAACTGTGCTGGGGATATGACACAGACGAGTGTCAAGAAGTATCCGTTATGTGGAAGTATCTGTTTGTTAGAAAAGGTCCTGGCGACTTTCTGGGGAAAGATGACACGGACGAGTGCCAAAAGGAGCATGTATCTGTATTTTGGGAATGTAAAGAAAATGCTTTGGCATTCTGCCGGGGATTTTGAGTGGTATCCTGTATGTTGTTGATGGTATGTCAGTATTCACAGGTGACTGATTCAAAACATGGCTTGTGATTATGCAATATGTTTGATTTTTTCCGCAATGCTCCGTATTAGACGGAATGCTACGCTCTGGGGGAAGATATGATGTGAATGCTATGATTATGTAAAAGATACCGATCCGGGATTCGGATCCCGTTGCCGTAGAGATTTCTGACTTATCTTGTTTTGAAAGAACATCCCAGCTGGGGATGAGATCACTGGTAGAACTGATATATGATTCTGCTCGGGGAAGTAAGTCACTGCCAGACCTATTTTGGTGAGGAACCCAGCTGGGGTCTGCGGAAGCTTCCGTCACTTTGTTGTGAGATCTTCAACATTGCTCTTCTGGATAGAGGTTGAGATTTTGCGGGGAGACAGCTAGAGATGAGGGTGCTTGACAACTCAGCTGGGGAAATGAACATTTACTGGTGCTGTTTGGAAGACATATTGAGGAAGTAATGTTTTGACAGCTTGCTGGGGGAAATCTCTCATGCCCCATGTCGTACTTTGAACACCTGCAATCCTGTATGACAAAGAAACGTACAAGTATCCCGAGGTATCCCTTACTGGATTCCATCACAGGAGTTTAGGCATTCCCGGGAGCAAATATATTTCCTGTAAGCATGTAATAAGAAAAGACGCATCTGTATTTATGCAATCAATAATTTAAGGATATCGGACATTTTTGCAAATGAAAAATAAAATGCACGAGACGAAATGTGGCTGAAAATCTGATTTTATTGATTTGTGTGCCCTGAATTGGCAAGTACAGTCAAAGAAATAAATCCCCTGAAATGAGGAGATTGTTACAAATTGAGAAACAAAAAGGTGCTGGCGATGTCGATGACGCTTCAGTGTGCTTCCTTTTTTCTATGACTCGTATGACATTGACGTTCTTCTCATCTTGCTTTTGAAGAAGGCTGATTCTGACCGATGCTTGAATCCTTCGGCGCTTTCCATGTCGCAAGTGATACAAACGAATTCATAATGCAGTTGTTCGCTTATTCCCCGATTTTGCGTGGATCGCCCTTTCGGGTTTTCAATCCACCGGGATACCCATTTTTGCCTGAGTTGTCCAATGCGGCACTTCAACTCAGCGGGTGTACATATATTTATTTTTATATTTTCCCTTATTTTTGCCCGAGTCTCTTATTCTGTTTTCGACTCGCCGGGATTCCCTATTTTTGCCTGGACTTACATTCTGCATTTATGTCCAGCAGGTCATTTTATGCGAAGTATTTTTTAACTGCATCTGAATTCACAAGGGACAGGAAGTCTTCACCATCCATAGTACTGAGCATCAGTGCTCCACCAGAGAAAACTTTCTTTACTATGAATGGACCATCATAATTCGGAGTCCACTTGCCCCTGTGGTCTGTATGAGGAGGAAGGAGTCTTTTCAGCACAAGATCTCCTACTTGGTACTCTCGAAGCCTGACTTTCTGATCGAAGGCTTTCTTCATTCTTTTCTGATACAGCTGCCCATGATAGATTGCAGCTAATCTCTTCTCTTCAATCAGATTCAGTTGTTCGTACCGGGATCGGACCCATTCTGCTTCGTTTAGCTTAACATCCATCAATACCTGTAAGGAGGGTAATTCAACTTCAACAGGTAGGACTGCCTCCATACCATAAACAAGTTGATACGGTGTTGCCCCGGTGGATGTTCTGATTGATGTACGGTACCCATGCAAGGCAAATGGTAGCATCTCATGCCAGTCTTTGTATGTGACCACCATCTTTTGCACAATCTTCTTGATATTCTTGTTAGCTGCCTCCACAGTGCCATTCATCTTTGGCCTGTAAGGAGAAGAATTGTGGTGTTGGATCTTGAAGTCCCGGCACAGTTATGCCATCATTTTATTATTTAAGTTGGAACCATTATCACTAATGATTCGCTCGGGCACTCCATACCGACAGATGATATCTCTCTTCAGGAATCTGGCTACCACTTGCCTTGTAACATTTGCATAAGAAGCTGCTTCGACCCACTTGGTAAAATAGTCAATGGCTACCAGGATGAATCTGTGGCCATTTGAAGCAGTCGGTTCAATCTTGTCAATCATATCAATGCCCCACATGGCGAAGGGCCAAGGTGAAGACATCACATTCAAAGGATTTGGAGGTACATGCACTTTATCTGCATAAATATGGCATTTATGACACTTTCTGGCATAAGCACAACAATCTGCATCCATTGTGATCCAGTAATAGCCTGATCTTAACAATTTTTTAGCCATAGCATGCCCTCCAGCATGGGTACCAAAAGATCCTTCGTGCATCTCGTGCATTAACAAGTCTGCTTCCTCCTTATCAACACATCTAAGAAGTACCATATCAAAGTTCCTCTTATACAGGGAGCCATCAGCATTCAGGAAGAAACTACCAGCAAGCCTTCTTAATGTTTTCTTATCATTGGAAGATGCCCCAGGTGGGTATGTTTGATCCTCCAAGAAGCATTTGATGTCATGAAACCAAGGCTTATCATCTTTAACAACATCTGCTGAAAATACGTATGTTGGTCTGTCAAGTCTGGATACTGAAATCCGAGGCACAAAGTTGGCAGCTTGAACTTTGATCATGGATGAAATGGTAGCCAGAGCGTCTGCAAATTGATTTTCATCTCGAGGGATATACTCAAGCTTGACTGTTGTGAAGAATGTAAGTAACCTCCTTGTATAATCCCGGTAAGGTATCAGATGCTCCTGGTGAGTGTACCATTTGCCGTTGGTTTGATTGATTACCAGAGCTGAATCTCCGAATACATTTAAAGTCTTGATCCTGAGGTCAATGGCTTCCTCAAGACCCATGATACAGGCTTCGTATTCAGCTTCGTTGTTAGTGCAATTAAAGGTGAGTTTTGCTGAGAAAGGCATGTGAACTCCCTTAGGTGTAATGAGTACTGCACCAACACCACGACCATTCATATTAACAGCCCCATCAAACATCATAGTCCATTCTTCTTCCGGGTCAGGCCCTTCAGTGTGAATATGCTCTTCGTGATCCTTTGCTTTTATGAACATGATGTCTTCATCAGGGAAGTCAAATCTCATAGGCTGGTAATCATCAATGGGTTGCTCAGCGAGATAATCAGACAATACACTGCCTTTGATGGCTTTTTGGGATGTGTATTGAATGTCATATTCTGTGAGAATCATTTGCCATCTTGCAACCCGTCTGGTAAGTGTTGGCTTCTCAAATATGTACTTGACTGGGTCCATCTTTGAGATCAACAAGGTAGTGTAGGTCAACATATACTGCCTTAGTCGGCGAGCAGCCCACGCTAAAGCACATCAAGTTTTCTCGAGCAGTGAATAAAGTTGTTCACAGTCAGTAAACGTTTTGCTTAGGTAGTAAATTGCATACTCTTTTCGACCATACTCGTTATGCTGGCCCAACACGCACCCCATTGACTCTTCTAATACTGTCAAGTACATTATTAGAGGTCTTCCTTCAACTGGAGGCATAAGGATCGGAGGCTCTTGTAAATATTCCTTGATTTTGTCAAAAGCCCTCTGGCAGTCTTCATTCCACCTGACCGTTTGTTCCTTTCTTAACAGCTTGAACAAAGGCTCACAGGTTGCTGTAACGTGAGATATGAACCGTGAAATGTAGTTCAATCTACCTAGAAACCCCCGAACTTCTTTTTCGGTCTTCGGCGCAGGCATTTCTTGAATGGCTTTAACTTTATCAGGGTCAACTTCAATCCCTTTCTCACTTACAATAAATCCCAACAGCTTACCGGATCGCACCCCGAATGTACATTTGTTGGGGTTTAACTTCAATTAGTACTTCCTCAGACGCTTGAATAGCTTTAACAGATTCACTAGGTGGTCTTCTTCTGTGATGGACTTGGCAATCATGTCATCCATATAACATTCAATTTCTTTATGGATCATGTCATGGAATAATGTTACCATAGCTCGTTGATAAGTGCACCCGCATTCTTCAGTCCGAATGGCATCACCTTATAACAGAATGTGCCCCAGGGTGTGATGAAAGTTGTCTTCTCCATGTCTTCAGGTGACATTTTGATCTGATTGTATCCTGAAAATCCGTCCATGAAGGAGAACACCGAGAACTGAGCCGTATTATCAACCAACACATCAATGTAAGGTAATGGGAAGTCATCTTTCGGGCTGGCTCTGTTCAGATCCCGGTAATCCACACACATCCTCACTTTTCCATCTTTCTTAGGCACAGGTACAATGTTAGCAACCCACGGCGGGTAACTAGTCACAGCAAGGAAACCGGCGTCCCACTGTTTCTGCACCTCTTCTTTTATCTTCATTTCCATATTCGGGCGAGTACGGCGCAGCTTCTGTTTTACTGGCGGACAATCTTCTTTCAGCGGCAGCTTGTGCATAACAATGTCGGTGTCCAACCCTGGCATATCCTGATAAGACCAAGCAAAAACATCCACATACTCCCGAAGCATGTCAATCAGTTGCTCTTTCACTGAATCTTGTAGGCAGGCCCCGATCCTAACTTCCTTCAAGTCTTCTTCTGTACCAAGATTTACCATTTCGACTTCCTCCTGATGAGGAGTGATAACCTTCTCCTCTTGTCTCAACAACCTGGCTAGCTCTTCAGGTAGCTCATAATCTTCTTCAACCCCTTCATCAGCTTGATTAATCGGATTGTCAAAGTCATACGAAGTCATAGCAGTGTTGTTGTCGGTGCAGTCTGGAGGGCACTCTCTGCAAGGGTTAAGATTGGTTCATTTTAGTGATCAGTTTTATCTTGCTTAGAAAAAGTGAAAATGAATTTATTATTTTGAAAAACATTGTCATTTATTTTTGTACAAAAAATAAAAAATGAAAAACAGTGAGCGGAAAAGAAAAGACTCATTTGCAAAAGATGTCCTGATATTCATTAATTGATCTTTGCACAAAATACAAGATGGCCCGATTACAAAATGAGTCCTGACATCTTGGGCAAGATGTAGGACTTGATGCATGCTTTAAAACACAGGAAATAATAATTACTCTGCAGGAGTAACTCTTATAATTTCCTGGGAAGACCAGTTTGAGACATGGTTCCCCAGGATCCTTGGACGTATCCAGCTTTCCAGGTTGCGCTCGTCTTCTGAATCATCTTCCAAGCTATTCACAACATCCGGGGTGAGCATTCCCCCGCTAACAAACTTGGGCTTCGTTGCAGCCTCTGGTTGATCTTGTCGAGTTGGTCTGTAACCCAACCCGAATCGGTCTTCTTTCTTCTCAACTGGCAACAACTTGCCCCAGCCTTGAGCAGTACCCTCCTCAACAACCTTCCGGGCTTGTTGATATGAGGTGATGGAAGTCCCCACTACAGCAGATGCTTCATTAATATTAAGGGCCTCAAACCCTTGGCTCATGGTTTCATGGATCTCCCCATCCATCTCAATGTATTTGAAGGTAGCCAGCTGGCTAACAAAAATATCCTCCTCCCCGAAAATAGTAATGAATTGGCCCTCCCACTCGAATTTTAACTTCTGGTGAAGGGTTGATGTCACGGCGCCAGCGGCGTGTATCCATGGTCTACCCAATAGACAGCTGTAGGCAGGCTGTATATCCATCACAAAGAAGGTCGTTTTGAAAACTTGTGGGCCAATTATTATTGGTAACTCTATCTCTCCCAGAACTGATCTTTTAGAACCGTCAAAAGCTCTTACTACCAAGTTACTTGGGCGTAGTGCCGATCCGTCATACTCCAGCTTCACAAGGGCTTTCTTGGGCAGGACATTGAGGGATGACCCTGTGTCTACCAGTACGTGAGAAAGAACTGCACCCTTACACTCTAAGGTAATGTGCAAAGCCTTGTTGTGATTGTAACCTTCCACCGTCAAGTCAGTGTTGGTAAAACCTAGTCCATGACTAGCGTTAACATTTCCCACCACAGCTTCTAACTGATTGACGGTAATCTCCTCCGGCACATAAGTTGCGTGCAGGACTTTCAATAGTGCGTTCCGATGAGCCTCGGAGCACATTAGCAATGATAGTATGGAGATCTTGGAAGGCGTTTGGTGAAGCTGGTCTACCACCTTGTAATCACTCTTCTTGATGATTCTCATGAATTCATCAACCGCTTGATCAAAAGGAGTTTTCATAGTTTCTTTGACAACTTGTTCTTCTTGCACCATGCTCTTCCCTTTTGCCTTGGAAACAGCTTCTGCTTCAGCATTAGGTCTTGGAATTTGTGAGGAGAAGAGACGTCCGCTTCTAGTGAAGCCTCCGCCTCCTCCCACATTGTCTATCTGAGGTGAAGAAGTTGACGATTCCAATGTGATTTTCTGCCCCTCGCAGTATAGATCTGAGCCATAATGCCAAGGGATGGCATTATTGCTTTCGTAAGGAACTGGCCCAGGCACCGTGATAGTAACTGGACTGATAGCAGCTTCAGAGGGGACCACAATGGTGTGTAGGTCATAGTATATGGTAACTGGTGCTCTGACAGGAGTAGCATTTTGTTGTGAATTGTTGGAAGGAACATTTGCAGGATCATAGTAAATTGTAACCATTGAGACGCTTTCATTAACTGTTGTTGATGTTGTAGAAGGTACCGTTGACTGAATAGTTGTTGCAGTTGTAGCAGGGATGGTGAATGAACTTGCGTCTGTTGAAGTGATTGATTGAGCAGTTGTTGGAGTTGTAGTATAATCCGTTGGAACAATGGTTGCTGACGTTGTAGGAGTATCTGGGATTGCTGATGAAGGAATTGTCGAAGTTGTGGGTGCTGTTGTCGTAACCTGAAGGATACGATCCTTAATAAGACCATCTATGATGTTTCTCAGCCTTTCACACCCATTGACTGCAATATTGCAATACCCACAGCCGAGCTCACACCCGGGGAACATTTGGCATTTTAAAAGCTGAGCTTTGATTTCAACCAAAGGTGTTCGGATTTGTGCAACACTGGTGATTAAGGTGGATGGTTTTCCTTCCTCAATAGCATTAATCCTAGGCCCTTTGTGACTAGGCATTGGATTCCTTGTAACATTTGGAGGAGGTGCAAAGTTTAGAGCTTTTGAGTCCACCAGATCTTGGACTTTCATCTGTAGGGCCCTGCTTTTTTCAGTATTATGCCCTCTTTGGCAAATTAAGAGGATCTGGAGGTGCCAATGTCCTCAACTCAACTAGGTTGAGCTTCAGGAGTTGTGGCAAGAGTGCTGCATACGGCATTGGGATTGGGTCAATTACCCTGTTTGCTTGTGATGGTCTTTGTTGGAAAGGACGTTGTTGTTGGCTGTTATTGCTGTTGTTGTAGGTTCTCTGTTGCGGATAGTGAACTTGTTGTTGATACTGTGGTTGTTGTTGTTGAGGATATGCTGATTGATGAGGAATCGGGGCTGGAATGGTAACTGCTGCTACTGACCGGTGAACATACTGAGGCCTGCCCCTGCTTGCATGGATGGAATTAGTTTCACCGGCTCTTCGAGGTCCCACAAAAGGCTTCCTGGGATTACTGGATGAACTTGCACCACTGTCGGAAATTTTGCCCATCTTCAAGAGACTTTCAATCCTTTCACCAGCTATGACCACATCAGCAAAACTGGTAGAGGAGAAGGCAGCCAATCTATCAATATAGGTCCCTTGCAATGTATTCATGAACATGTCAGCCATTTCCCTCTCTGACATGGGTGGTTGGACAGCAGCAGCAAGCTGTCTCCACCTTTGGGCATATTCACTGAAGCTCTCTCTGGAAGACTGAGACATGCCCATTAGAAGAGTCCTGTTGGGAGCCATGTCCAGGTTGTACTGGTATCGTCTGATGAAAGCTTCAGCTAAGTCTTTCCAGCATCTAATGGTAGCTTTGGTCAATCTCTTGAAGCCCCAGTCAAACTATCTTCAAAGTAGAACATCCACAATTTTTCATCCATAGTATATGCTTTGAGTCTTCCCAGGAAAGACTGCAGGTGAGTGCGTGGACAGGAGGTACCATTGTATTTTTCAAAGCCTGGAGGTTTGAATTTTTGGGGAATTCTCACCCCATCCACTAGGCCCATGTCCATCACATCGAAGCCCAAAGAATTCTGAGACTGGAAAATGAATGATGCAATGCTTAAACATGATTCTAATATGTCCTAAGATGTCTTAGAAGTCATGTGAATGCATAGAATGTCATGGCAAGTTCATGTATGCAAGCATATGAGAGATGAATGCAAATGAAGGCAAAAATTAGGGTTTATACATAACATGCAATACAAAAATCAAAACCAGAAGCAAATGACATGACAAAAAATTGAAAATGGGATCAAATGAACCCTAAACCTACACAAGTTCACTGCCCAAAGGAGGAGACCTAAATCTTAACCTAATGGAAGTTATGATTTTCTCAAGTTGGCTAGGGTTTTAAGGCACCTTACAATGAAAAATGCAAAATAAATTGAAAATGAAAGATAAAAATGAGACAAAAATGTTTTTATATGCTTGAAAGGATACACAACAGAATGCAACAAGAACCATTCACAAACTCAACTTGGATCAAAAGTTATGAATTTTTGAAGTTAGGGTTAAAAATATTCAAATTAAAGAACCCTAATTCAAATGAAAATTAACAAAGTATGATCAAAACCAAAAATAAATTTGTCTTGTGAGTTTGTAAATGTTTCTAAATATGTCAAAATGCTCTCTGAATTTTTTTGGAATTTTTAAATACTTAAATGTATTTTTAATTAATTAATTCTTATTAACTAATTAAACATAAACATTTAAATGATTTAAAAATAATTTTTAATGCAAATAATAAAATTAAAAATATTTTTGGGTTCTGAAAATTATTAAAAGATTTAATAAAAAATTTCAGAATTTTTTGATGTATTTTACTATTTTTTAAAATTCGTAGAAATTAAATGTAAAACAAATGAAATAAATATTAATTTAAATGAGAAAATGAGAAAGTCAGGTAATCCAAGGGCCTAGGTTCAAACTCAGGATGGAGGGAATTGACTTCGCACGTCATCCAAGGGCCAGAATTCAAACTACGCTAATTATGATTAAACCCTAATATGCTGCCCTAATTACTTTCAGGTGATCGGAACAGTGTTCCGGTCATCTTCTCCGGCCATCCATTTCTACAATCTCACTCAATTCGTAAAATAAACTCACCAAACTCTCCAGAAATGATCCCTAACTCATTCTAAACAAGATTCAGCCAGCAAAAATCATTTATTTCACATGAACATCAAGATTCGAAGCAAAACGGAAAATTATTCAGAAATTTCAGAAGCTTCATACATGCTTAATATTCAATCATTTTCAAAACCAAAAGGTGCAGTGTGATCAGTGAAGCATGGAGAACAATCTAAGAACTTAAAATCAAGTTTCTGAAGAAAAAAAGTTCTTGATGATACCTGAACTGAAGCTTTCGAAAATGGTGCTTTCTGGCCAGTTCCTTGCTTCAAACCAGCTCCAATGATCCTCCTGAAGTGTTTGTGATGCTTAGTTGGAGTTTATATGGTCCCAAAATGAAAATGGCAGAAGTTCAATTTGTGAAATGTGAAAATCGTATTTTTGATTGTGGAGGTTTTAGGGCCAATTGAAAGGTGGGAATTGATCAGTGGACCATGGTGAGTAGAATGGTGAAAGAAGCTTGAAGGTTTGATGGTTGAATCAAGAGATTCGGAGGCTTTTGCAAATTTGGGGATTTTTTAGTGTGCTGATTTCTTGGAGTTTCAGGCTTGCTTGTTGTGTGTTATGGCTTGCTTGAGGTCCACATAACATGTTCTGATTGGGCAGAGAGTTGTTGTGGAGCAGTGTGATTGGTATGGCTCATGTTGCAAAAAGTCAAGAAAGTTGTAGTTGGAGGTATGGGCAAGTGGCAGGCTGGTTTAGGGGCATGGCTCGAGTCAGCTGGCTTTAGGGAGGTCCATGGAAACTGATTTAGTGAGCTGGCTCAAGTGGATGAAGAGTTATGGAGCATTTTGCAATTTTGTCCAACTTTGGTCCCTTTTAAAATTCTTGAAGTTTAAGGTATGGAACTTGAGAAATTTTTGGGCCAATCTGAAGTTTAAGTCATGTATGATGTTTGTGTAAAGCTTAGACATCAATTAGGAGTCACAAATTGCCTTGGTACAAGAATTTGCAAGTTTCCCTCTTTGGCACATAAGTGAATTTTTGTGATTTTTCCCAACTTTGACAAGCCATAACTTGAGTTCTATAATGAATTAGATCAAGTTCTTGTAATTTTTGAAAATGGGAGGATCCAATCTACAACTTTCATGACCAAGAATTTTTCATTTGAAGCATTTTTGAATCAAAAAGAGGAGGTTGAAAAACTTTCCCAAAATGGCAAGTTTACATTACAAGTCACTTTCCCAAAATGGCAACTTTGCAAATGGCTTGAAGTTATTCAATTTTGTGAACTTCTAACATCTTCTAAGATCAAATAAAGATCATACACATCCAAAATGATGAAGAAACCCCTTTGGTTGGATGATTGGGGGCCTCAGATGCCCTGATTTTGCACTGACTTGCTCAAGAAGTCATCTTTTGATCAAATGCCTTCCCCATTGAATTTCTTCATGAAAATTGGTATGCATGATCCTTATAACATATAGAGACCAATAGAAACAAGAATGACCAAAAAATTTGGAGTTATGGCCTTTGAAACCAAAACCCTGATCTTAGGTCATCTGTGGAGTTAAGCCTGGCTCTGCTTCTATGCCTTTCCCAGTTCTTGTGATTCGTTGACTTCCTTGACCTTGGGAGGATATAATATGATGCTTGAACACACATGGACCCTATTGAGATGATTTAAGCCCTTTGGAGTTGCTCAGATAGCTCATGGATTGCTCAGATCACAAACCCTAGATGCAGATGACTTTGAACCAATGCAGTGAAGCAAAAAAAATGTAATATGAGATGATACTTATGCAAATGAAAAGATCACAAGCCATGGTGAAATGAGTGAGGGCAAATTTGGGGTGTTTACAAATAGCCAGTTTGAATCTGGGCCCTTAGATCTGGCACCAGTCAATTCCCTCCATTTTGTTTTAAACCTCAGCCACAGGATGCGCATACTTTTCATTTAATTTGATTTTTATTCATTTTTCTTGCATATTTATTTTAAAATACCTAGAAAAATCACAAAAATCTCATTTTTTGCATTTTAGTCTCAAATATTTTTCTTCATCCAAAAATAATTTTTATTTTATTTTTTGCATTTAAAAAGAATTTTTAAAATATTTAAATGTTTATTTTAATTAATTAATGTAAATTAATTAATTAAAATACCATTTAGGTTTCTAAAAATCACCAAACAATTCACATTTTATCTTAAGACATTTAGAAACATTGTCAAACTATTCATACAAATTTCTTTTTGGTTTTGAACATACTTTGACATTTTCTTTGAATTTAGGGTTCATAAAATCCCCCTTTTGGAACCCTAACTTTAAAAATTCTTTTCTACATAACCATGAAGGGTTTGATGATGATTCCTTTTGCATTGTTTTACATATAACATCTAGTTTCTAGGATATTTTTGACATGAATTTGTCTTACATTTTCAAATTGATTTGCATTTTTCCTTTTGAGGTACCCAAAAACCCTAGCAAACTTAGAAGAATCATAATTTTCATTAGGTTAAGAGTTAGACCTTCTCCTTTAGGGTGTGATATCATATGGGGTTAGGGTTTGTTTGAGCTCATTTGAAATTTTTTATCAATGCATATGCTTCTGTTTTGACCATTTGCATCCCATCCTTTCATGTAACTCTAGTTTTGCATCTTCATTTGCATCCTACCTTTCATTGCATGAACATATGAACTTTCCATGACATTCTAAGTACTTGTATGCCATCTTATACATCTTAAGACATTTCTTGAACATTGCTTGGTCATTTATTCATACATTTTATATGCTTTGCTTCCATTCCATTTCATAAACATCCATGTGTTTTCATGCTACCTACATGTTTCTTTTTCATTCATTCTCTTGTATGATCACACATGTGCATCTTGTATGCTCTTGCATCATCTCATAGAATAATTTACATCATGTGTTTGCTTCTGGTCTTGGCTTTTTGCCCTTTCATATGCATTGTTTCATTGCATTTCTTTCTTTACGCATCTTGTACTAACTTTTCAGGTTAAAGGGTAAGTTGTTTGGGAGGTGGATTTGCCTTCACCTCCCACCTCTTCTCATCTTCTTCATAAGCATCTTTGCTGCATTTTTGATTGTTTTTTAGTGGGGTTTCTCACTTGTGTTCAACTCTCACTTTCTTTCTTTAAGTTACTTATCTTCTTCAATGAAGTAAGTAACTTATTCATCTGTTTCTTCCTCCTTCCATCTGCTTCTTCCATTGGTGGCTTCTTTGAAGAAACTTTATCAAGCCTTACAAACCATAGGAACATCCAAGCATGATAATAATTAGGGTTGTGATTAGTCCCCCTTAGTTTTTACCTTTGAGTCTTCTTTGTGTCTCTCTTCTCATCTCATCATTAGAGACTAAACCTTTAAGGCTTTAGGACTTTGGAATTAGGGTTATGCCTGCATCCTTCTCTTAGGATGGAGTGTATAACTTTAATCCTAAGTGTTAAACCCTTAATTTTTTTAAACCTCTTAATCAATCCATCTAATAATCACTAAGACATTTACTTGTAACTTGGGCCTTACATTAGGGTTCTAATTCTTCCTTTTATGGTTAAGAAGGACTAACCCTAGTGTTTAATGGACAAGTCCCCCTCAAGTTGTCTTACAAACATAAAATCCACTTCTTAATCTCATCTCTTAATTAAAATCCACTTAATAAAGGCTTGTCATCTAATGACTTTAATCCCTAATCATGGATTAAGTTGAGGTATCTTCCTCAGCTTAAGTGTGCTCATCTATTATCCTTCTATTAGGATGGTGTAATGAGTTCACTAATCCTTGATTATGGCTTAAACGCTTACTTAACACCAAACAAAATCCCAAAAAAACATCTAAATAATCACAAGTAGGTTAATGATCTTAATCCTACATCATCATGGTAATTAAGTTGAGATGTTTATCTCATACTTAAAGTATTCTCATTATCCCTAATAAGGGAGGATATAATGAGTTTACAACCTTTGATATAGGCTTAAGCTCATTAACTTATGACAAACACCAAAAACAATAAAAGATTGAAAACATAAAAACAAACAATAATCGTCTCCTTCGTGATTCTTTTCTCATCACACTCATTCATAAGCGAGAACCTGCTTCTTCCGTCTAATGCAAGACAGTTAGCACTCGAGCCAGACGAGTCATACACTTGAGCATAGACAATCAAGCAGTTCATAGTCAATTTATTTTAAGTCTCTTTGAGTCGAACTACGGTGTTCTGAATTCCTCATTGCACGAGAGGATACGTAGGCATAACTTAACAGTTTTCGAACAAAAGTCTCTTTGTCTTCCCCCTCTTTCAGCATTCTCTTTTGAAAGCCTCATTCCTGAGCATTTCACTTCACTTTCTGCACTGACACTTGTATATTCTTTTTCAGCTTTTGCACACAGATAACACATACACCTACCCCTTTAAACACAATCTTTCAAGCGTGGATCTCGTCGAGTACGACGGACAATCTGGGTGCTAATAACTTCCCGGGTTGTAACCAACCCCCTTTCTCAGTTTCTATGGTTTGCAACCGTCTTATCCATATCTTTCTAGGTTTATGCAGCATTACCTTTCCTTCAGGATAAAAATGCCTAGTTGGCGACTCTATTCACCTTCATCTCATCTTCTCCCTTCGCCAACCGTTCGCGCTTGTACCGGGATGCGAATCTTCGGGAGCGACACAAGGCACAACACTGTTGTTGTCATATGGAACTGGTCCAGGTATCGTGATGGTAACCGAACTGATTGTTGCGGAAGAAGGAGTTTTGATAGTTTGTGGATCATAATAGATGGTGATAGGAGGTCTGATAGGTGATGTAGTTGCAGGAAGTTATTGATGAGACTGTTGATGTTGCTGAAAGTTGTTGAAAGAATCTGGGACATGAACTATTGTCGGATCATAGTAAATGGTGACCGTTGAGATGTCTTCATTGATGGTTGTTGTTGTTGTAGTAGACTCTATCGAGATGATGTTTGTTGATCTTGTAGGAGATTCCTTTGAAATGATATTTGTATGAGAGATGTTTGCTGAAGTTGTAGAAGTCGGAACCGTTGAAGTGATCTGTAGGATGCCTTCTCTGATAAGACTACTGATACCAATCTTCAGATTTGCACAACCGTTGGCAGAAATCTTGCAAGCTTCACAATGGGCCTCACAACCTGGGAACACTTGGCACTTCAATAGCTGAGCTTTCACTTCGGCCAGTGGTGTTTGAATGTCTGCAATGGCATCAATTAGGACTGCTGGTTGGTCTTCCTCAATGGCATTAATCCTCGGTCCACCGTGGTTCGGTATTGGATTCTTTGTGACATTAGGAGGAGGTGCAAAATTCAAAGCTTTTGAATCAACTAAGTCCTGAACTTTCATGTGCAAGGCTCTGCACTTCTCTATTGTATGGTCAGGTGCATTAGAGTGAAAAGAACATCTGGCATTGACATCATAGTTCCTTAGAAGGTTCTGAGGATCTGGTGGAGCCAGAGTCCTCAATTCAATCAGGTTGAGCTTCAATAACTGTGGAAGTAGAGTTGCATATGGCATCAGGATGGGATCGATGACCCTGTTGATTTGTGAAGTCCTTTGTGTAAACACCCCAAATTTGCCCTCACCCATTCACACCATGGCTTGTGATCATTTCATATGCATAAACACAATCATACCATCTCATATCACAATTTTGATTCACTGCATAGATTCAAAGTCATCTGCACCTAGAGTTTGTGATCTGAGCAATCCAAGAGCTTCTTGAGCCACTCCAAAGGCCACCAATCACTTCAAGGGGATCCATGTGTGTTCATCTATCATATTACATCCTCTCAAGGTCAAGATTTCAAAAGAATCACAAGAACTAGGGTTTGAATGGATGCAGAGCCAGGTTTGACTACACAGTTGACCTAAAATTAGGGTTTTGGTTTCAGAGGCCATAACACCCAATTTTTTGGTCATTCTTGTTTCCATTGGTCTCTATATGGTATAAGGAGTATGCATATCAATTTTCATGAAGAAATTCCATGGGGAAGTCATCTGATCAAGGGTTGACTTTCTGGACAAGTCAGTGCAAAATCGGGGCATCTGAGGCCCCCAATGGCCCAACCAATGGTTGATCTTCATCATTTTGAGTGTATATGATCTCTATTTGATCATGGAAGAAGGTTGAAGTTCACAAAAATCAAGAATTTGGAGTTTTTGCAAGTGTTGACTTTTTGGGCATAGTTGACTTTTCAAGAATGCTTCATTTTAGGTCATTTTTCAAGCCTTGATTCTTGATCCAAAAATGCTTCAAATGGAAAAACTTTGGTCATGAAAGTTGTAGATTACATCTTTCCCTTTTCAAAAAGTACAAGAACATGATCAAATTCTTCTTGGATCAAAAGTTATGGTGTGACAAAGTTGGCAAAAATCATTGATTTTCAAGATGTGCACCAAATGTGAATTTTGCAAAATCATGCACCAATGCCATTTGTAACTTCTAATTCATTTCAAACCATGACATAAACATTCTATGTGACCTAAAAGTCAGAATTGAATCAAAAATCCTCATGTTTCATGGCTTATGGAATGAGAAAGTCACATGTGAACCAAAGGGCAACAACTTGCAAAACTCATGATCACTCTTCTTACAACTTGCAACATTGGATGCTGACTTTGGCTAGCCTTTCCCCTCACCCTTTCTGCGCCAGCCCATGCCTTGTACTAGCCTAGAACCAAGCCATGCTTCTCTTACACAAAAGGTGGACTTTGAGCAAAAGCAAACTTACCAATCACCACAGGCCATGTCAAATCATCTGACCTATAGGATTAAAATATACTATCCAAGAGCAAGACATTTCATACATCAAGCAAGGCTGAAACACTTCACACAATCACATACTCAAAAACACTCCCTTTTGCAAATAGCTTCAAATCTCTCTGCCCAGCCATAAAACATCCAAATCATTTTCACCAAGCATCTCACCATGATTCATTGAGAAGAAACCAGCCAAGAACCAGGCCTGAAACAAGCTGTAACCTCACTGCACCATTTTCACTCCAACCTGCAGTTTCATTCGAAACTCTCTCCACAGCTCACAAACATCCAAACAAACTTCATAAACCTTCTTTACTCATCATCTGGACCACAAACAACCTTTCACCCTTGCCAGAAATAGCCAGAATCATCATTGCCATGTTCAACTGAGTTTGAGCAGAAGTTACTCAAACTCTTCATCCAGCCAATATAAATTTCTCCTGAGCATTCAAACATCATCAAGAGGTCCTAAGGAGTGGATTGCACAAGGAAAAGGGGCCTGAAAGTTGCTGGAGTGAAAGCTTCGAATCTCAGGTAGCTCAAGAACTTTTTTTCCAGAAATGGATTTTTAAGTTCTAAACTTGTTCTACATGTCTTCCTGATCATGAATATGCTTTTAGTTTTTGAAATGGTGATGAAATGAGAATTTAATTGCTCTCTGAAACTTTCGTGCCCTAGTTCTTATTTGTTTCGATTCAGCCTTGTTAGGAAATATAAATTTGTTTTGATAAGGGGTTTTGGTTCGTGAGTGAGTGGGGATCATTTCCCAGTTTTTAGATTTCATTTTAGTTAGGTTTTTGGAGTTTTGGGGATTCTCAGGGGGATGCTGGCCGGAGAAGACGACCAGAAGTCTTCTCCGGCAGCCGAATGTCATTTGTGCCCTAATCCTGTAATTAATGTTTGTTTGAATTCTAGGCGTTGGATTGGTTGACCTAGCTGACTCCCCGCGCGAATGGAAGGCCCAGATGCTTTCAATTAGCCCTAATCCACGTGTTTAGTTTAATTAATCTATAATTAAATTAATTTAATCTGAGCCAACCACAGCCCTTGGATAACGCGCGTGGTCAACCAATTCAAACTCAGACTCAATCCTGGCCCTCCACTCATTTGACTTTCTTTTTATTTTCATTTAATTCATTTTCTTTCCATTTCTTTTCTCTAATTTATTTAAAATAGTAAAAAATGTGTAAAAATTATGAAACTTTTTCTCATAAGTTTTATTAATTTTTATGACACAAAAATATTTTTATTTTTATTTTTATCATTAAAAAAGTATTTTTAAATATTTAAAAGATTATTTTTAATTGATTAATGGAAATTAATTTATTAAAAATACTTTTAGGTATTTAAAAAATCACCAAAAATTCATGAAATGCTCTAAGACATTTAGAAACATTGTCCAACCTTCAAACCAAATTTCTTTTTTGATCTTGATGCATTTTGAGAATTTTTCATTGAATAAAAATCATTTTTATGCATTAATTTGATCCAAAGTTCAAAAAAACATTTCTGCCTATCTATGAAGAGTTGGACATTGATTCTTCTTGCATTGCATTGTGTTTAGCATGTAGTTTTTGAGATAAAATGGCCATGATTTGATCTTGCATTTTTCATTTGTTTGGCATTTCTTTTGTTTAGGAACCCTAAAAACCCTAATAACTTGTAAAATTCATAACTTGAGATTGGTTAAGAGTTGAGACCTCCCCTTTGGACCTTGGTTTAGTATAGGGTTAGGGTTTCTTTGAGTGGCATTTTCCATTTTTTATCTTAGGGTTTGCTTCTGTTTTTGGTTTTTGTTTGTTGTTTGATCCATAAACCCTAATTTGGGCTTCCATTTGCATCCTTCTTGCATTCTCTTGCATAACATGACTTGCCATGACATTTCAATCATCCATTTGATTCATTTGACATCATAAGACATATAGAAAGCATGTTTGATCATTGCATCATGTGTTGTCCATGTTGTTTGCCATGTATGTTTCATAACTTTTCATGTAAGTTCATGCTCCTTAACTGGCTTCATTTGCATTCATGAACTTGTATGATCATTTCCATGTGCTGCCTCATGTTTGTAGCATCTCATAGCATCATTAGCATCATGTATATGCTTCTGGTTTGGTTTCTCATCATGTCATCTCATCCCATTTTGCATTGCATTGCATTTCTTTTCTAACCTTTCAGGTGGTAAGTAATTTTGGGAAGTGAATTTGCCTTCACTTCTCATGACTTTTCTTTTCACCTCTCTTGCATCCATTGCTGCATTTTCTATATGTGTTTGAGTTTGAGCTTGCTCATTCTTCTTCCTCTCACTTTCTTTCTTCAAGTGACTTGACTTCTTGAATGAAGCAAGTCACTTTGCTTCTCTTGATCCTGTTCATCTGCTTCCTGGTGGCTCCTTTGAAGACTTCTCTTGAAAACCTCACAAACCTTAGGAACAACCAAGCATGACAATAATTAGGGTTTTGATTAGTCTCCCCTCTTAGTTTTACCTTTGTGTCTCTTTTGAGTCTTCTCTTCTCATCTCATAATCAGGGACTAAACCCTAAAGGCTTTAAGGCTTTGTGATTAAGCTTATGCCTGCATCCTTCTCTTAGGATGGAGTGTATAACTTTAATCCTAAGTGTTAAACCCTTAATGTGTTTAAATCTCTTAATCAATTCACTTAATAAATCATCAAGACATCACACTTGTAACTTGGGCCTTGCATTAGTGTTCTAATTCTTCCTTAATTGGTTAAGAAGGACTAACCCTAGTGTTAATGGACAAGTCCCCCTCAAGTTGTCTTACAAACCATAAAACTCACTTCATCATCATATCACTAAATAAAATCCACTTAATCAAAGGCTTGTTTTGTCATGAGTTTAATCCCTAATCATGGATTAAGTTGAGGAGCTTTCCTCAGCTTAAACATTCTCATCTATTATCCTTCTATTAGGATGGTGTAATGAGTCTGTTTAATCCCTGATTATGGCTTAATCTCATTACTCAACACTAAACAAAAACACCAAAAACATCTAAATAATCACAAGTAGGTTAATGATCTTAACCCTACATCAAAGGTGATTAAGTGTGAGAATCTGACTTCACACTTAAGGTATTCTCATTACCCCTAATCAGAGGGAAGATGTGATGAGTTTACTAAATCCATTGGTTTAGGCTTAAGCTCATTAACTTATGACAAACTTTCAAAAGCAATAAAAGACTGAAAACACAAAAACAAACAATAATCGTCTCCTCCGGGATTCTTTTCTCATCTCATTCACTCACAACCGAGAATTTGCTTCTTCCGTCTAATGCAAGACAGTTTGCACCTGAGCCAGACAGGTCATACACTTGAGCATAGACAAGCAAGCAGTTCACAAGTCAATTCATCTTTCAGTCTCTTTGGGTCGAACTACGGTGTTCTGACTTCCTCATTGCACGAGAGGATACGTAGGCATAACTTAACAGTTATCGAACAAAAGTCTCTGTATATTCCCCCTCTTTCCAGCTTCATTCTTTTAGCCTCATTATCTTGAGCATATTCTCATTCCTGCACTGACACTTTCATATTTTACTTCACTTTTCCCTTGCACTGACACCTGTACATTCTTTTCCAGCTACTTTATACACAGATGGCACTGACACTACCCCTTTAAAACACAAATCTTTTAAGCGTGGATCCCGTCGAGTACGACGGACAATATGGGTGCTAATACCTTCCCAGGTTGTAACCAACCCCCTTTCTCAGTCTCTCTGGTTCGCAACCGTCTTATCCATTCTTTTTCTAGGTCTATGCAGCATTGCCTTTCCTCCGGGATAAAAAATGCCTAGCTGGCGACTCTTTTCATTCTCCAGTGAGTTCACGGCTGTGTGTTCTCATTGTCCCTCTCGCCGACCGTTCGCGTCTGTACCTTTATCTGGGCCTGGTCTCATTTATCGGGAGCGACAGCTTGGCGACTCTGCTGGGGAACCTTATACTGCAACCAGGGCTTCTGGTTCTTTTTGTGGGTTCCTCCTAGCGCTTGTTTGATTTGTGTTTACTGGGGTGTTATGTGCTTATTTGTGTTTGTATATGTTTTATTTTTGCTTTATGTACAGTTGCTTTACTGCTTTCTTTATTGCTTTTGTATATATCATACTGTCATGCTGCTGGCTGGATCTGGTCTTTGTTTTGATGGGTGGGTGATTCATTGAGAGTTAAGGTCCTATACCTGGGACCTGAGTGACACCTAGGCTAGAGTGAATCATATTCTTTCCCATTCCATTTCGGTTTGGTGCAGGAATATGAAACACAGTTCAGATGTGGGTTTCTTCTTGAGAACTCTGTGTTGCAGATTTCCTGCAATGCTAGGGCTATCTGGGAAGCCTGCTAAGTCTGGATGACCTTTAGTATTGACCTTCAGAAACTGAGGTGAATTAGAGGAGGAACTTTTATGGTTATTGTAAACACTGTACCTCCGGGTTAGAAGTGTTTACACTTCTCATAACTGATCCAAGTCTGAGGATCCTTGTTCTAGAACACCACCTGTGAGGGGGTTGGGCTGTTTACAGGTTTGCAGGTACCTTGACCTCAGAATACCTTGTTGCTTTGATTGTTTAAGAATACTCCAATTTGGGACAGTTCTTGTAATTCTAAAACCCTGGATATGTGGCTCTTTATTTGAGTCCCCCACCTTGGTTACTGGATTTATAGACCTCATCTGGAATTCTTGAGCACACTTGGACTTATATCAGAGTTTTGATCAGATCCAGCTCAGTCACAGACCCTTGCATATCATTTGCATACATAAACATTGCATCATATTGACATTTGCTTATTTGTGTTTCAGGGTATCCATCTTCATTTGGTTTTGGTTTTGACCCCATCTTCAGTTTTGACTTGTCTTCATCAGCTATCTGCTTCAGTTATCACCTGCACCAGCCAGTCAGTGGCCCACTTCTTCAGTATTATCATCAGCACCTGTCTCTATTCAGTCTCAGCATCATGGCTCCTAAAAAGAGCAACATCACCTATCACTTTTTCCAGCCAGAGCTATCAGACATCAGGAGGATTCAAACCCTGATCACTCCAGATCACATACCATTGTTCAGGGAAAGTTATGGAGATATACTTGATATGGTTATGGATCTGGACCCATCACAGAGAAGCCTGATCCACACCTGCATTCAGTTCTATGATCCCCCACTGAGATGTTTCACTTTCCAAGACTTTCAGTTGGGCCCTCTATTAGAAGAATACTCATCATTGGTTGGTTTGCCTATCAAGGGTGGAATCCCTTTCAACTCAGAGATGGTCTTTCCTAGCAATGGAGAAGTAGCAAAGGCTCTGCATCTGGAACCTGTCCTGATTGAGCAACATATGACTTCTAAAGCTGAGATCCCTGGCTTTCATCTGGATTTCTTAATCTCTCAAGCTACCCTGAAAGCTTCTCTAGGAGAGTGGAAAGCTGTTTGTGCTTTACTGGCCTTGAGCATATATGGAATTGTATTGTTTGCAGATGAGCCTCGATTCATCAGCAAGAATGCAATCCATCTTTTCATCTTGAAGAACCCAGTGCCAACTTTATTGGGGGATCTCTATTACTCAGTGCATCAGAGAAATGAAAAGCAGAGGGGGAGATTAGTGAGGTGTTGTGCTCCATTGTTCCACACTTGGCTTCTCAGGCATCTACCCAGGACAGATGCATTTCTGAACCCTCATCAGCAAAGCAACTGGGCTAAGAGACTCACTGCTCTAACTTCAGCAGATATCAGATGGTGCACTCAAAGCACCAAGGGCAGGGATATCATCACCAGCTGTGGGCATTTTCCCAATGTGCCTTTGATAGGAGTTAAAGGTAGTATAAATTACAACCCTCTGCTGTTTAGACGACAACTGGGCTATGCACTGGTCCACACTCCTAAGGCACAGGACTTGGTTGAGACTCTTTATTGTGAGAACAAGATTAATTTGACTATTGTTAGGCAGGCTGCCTGGGCCTGGGATAACGTTCAAACCAAGGGAGTAACCATTCTGGGGAAGTGCAATAATGTGGCATCAGCACAATATTATGAGTGGTCTCGTGCCAGGGCTCAATTCTCTGGGATGCCCTTTACCATAGAAGACATGCCTGAGTCATCTTCAACACTACCACCTGCCACTGTCAGTTTGGAGGAGTTTGAGAGCTTGAAGGAAAGAAATGAGAAGCTAACCCAGGCTTTGCAGAAGACCCTCCGGGAGAGGGGTGAAGGTATGAGGGAGATTGAGAGGTTGGAGAAATTGAGAGTAGAGCATCTGACTAAGATTGAGAAGTCTGGGGATTATATCAAAAAGTCTAAAGCTGGAGAACAAATTCTGAAGAATGCTTGCAAGGAAGCCCAGTTCCAGAGAGCAAGAACAGACTTGTATTTGAAGGAGAGTCAAGCCCGGTGGGTCAGGATCACCGAGGCTCGTACCCTGGAAGACAAGAGAGTTCAAGACAAGATGGAGCAACTGGAAGCTAGTGCAAAAGAACAGCAAGGAGCCCTGGCAGCAGCCCAGAAGGAGATATCAGAGCTGAAGATCAAAGCAGGGGTGAAGAGGTCCAAAGAACAAACTCAGCACAAGAAGCTAACAGCAGCTGTTACGACCCGGAATCTCCTCATCAGGAATCTCACGGAGCGTCCGGCTGATCCCGTGACCGATGCACTTCTCAAGGAAGTTCGTGAGGATGAGTTTGGTCTTGGTGTTTGATCATTTGTTTGTTGTTGCTTTCTTTCCATGTACTTTTATTTTCTTGTAATGTATTTTGACCCCTTAGAGGGCTTGTGTTGTAAAATAAACAAGTTGTATTATTTCACCTTCTGTAATATATTTGTGTTAGTTTGCTTCATCTGAGTTTTCTTCAAGCAACAACAACAACATCTTCAAGGGTCTGGAGGGGTCAAAACTGAATGCCAAGCCGGATACCTTGAGAGCAAATAAGCATGCTGCATTGCATGCTAACCCTTTGTTTGTTTTGTAGGTTTTTTTTGTTTTTTTTGCTAACCTCTGTTGTGATATCAGGAACTATTGCTAGGCGCCGGGTATTTCCCCTCAACCGTCCGCACCGTTATCCAACCCGAAACAACCTTCCGGGCATTCAAATGGATCAGATGCAGCAGGACCTTACTGAGGTCAGAAATCAAATGGCAAACGAAAGGCTAGAAATGAGGAATCAAATGACGCAGTTCATGGAAGTGATGAACAACATGGCTCAGAGCCAGGAAAGATTGAGGGCCATGGTGGAAAGGCAGAATCAAGAAGATCCACATATAGGGACTGCCGGTACCAGTAACAATGAAAGGGTACAACCTCATGTCAACCCTCCGGTATTTGGACCACACCTCCATCCTGAGGTCAATATTCCAGCAAATGTTCAAGGGACTGCCACCGCAGCCAGGGTACTACAAGAAGATCCTCAGGAGGACCAATTCACAGTAATGGGCGCTGGGGAAGAAGCTTATGATAGAAGATTGGATGAGATAGCTGAGAAATTGAGGTCCTTAGAATCTCAAAACTCTTTGGGCTTCGACGTCATGGACATGGGCTTGGTAGACGGGGTCAGGATTCCCCATAAGTTCAAGCCTCCTAGCTTTGAAAAGTACAACGGGACTTCGTGCCCCCGGACTCATTTACAGTCATTTCTGGGAAGGCTGAAGGCCTATACAATGGATGAGAAGCTCTGGATGTTCTATTTCGAAGACAGCTTAACTGGAGCGTCGAGAGAATGGTACTCTCACTTGACAAGGGCAACTATTAGATGCTGGAAGGACCTGGCAGAGGCCTTCATCAGACAGTATCAGTATAACTTAGACATGGCACCCAACAGGACCCTCCTAATGGGAATGTCACAGTCTTCAAGGGAGAGTTTCCGAGAATATGCCCAGAGATGGAGGCAATTGGCTGCTGCTGTTCATCCACCTATGTCTGAACGGGAAATGGCAGATATGTTCATGAACACCCTTCAGGGAACTTATATTGACAGGATGGCTGCCTTCTCTTCCACTAGCTTTGCGGATGTTGTCATAGCTGGGGAGAGAATCGAAAGCCTATTGAAGATGGGTAAGATCTCAGACAACGGTGCAAGCTCGTCCAATAGTACAAGAAAGCCTTTTGCAGGCCCGAGAAGAACTGGCGAGACCAATGCCATCCACACCAACAGGGGCAGGCCCCAATATGTTCAAAGGTCAATAGCAGCAGTCACCATTCCTGCTCCGGCTCATCCTCTACCAGTCTATCAACCTTCGCAGCAAAACTATCGGCAACAACCTCAGTACCATCAGCAAAATCAGTATCCTCCAAGGAATTACAACAACAGCAACACCAACAACAACAGTCAACAAAGGCCATTTCAGCAGAGGCCATCTCAAGCTAATAGGGTGATTGATCCAATCCCTATGCCATATGCTACCCTGCTGCCACAACTCCTGAAACTCAACCTAGTTGAGCTAAGGACGCTGGCACCTCCAGATCCCAACAGTCTACCCAGGAACTATGACTCCAACACTAGGTGTGCCTTCCATTCAAACGCACCTGGCCACAGTACAGAAAAGTGCAGAGCTCTGCATATGAAGGTACAAGACCTGGTAGACTCCAAGGCTCTGAATTTCGCACCACCACCCAATGTAAATAAGAACCCAATGCCAAACCACGGTGGTCCTAGAATTAACGCTATTGAAGAAGACAAACCGTCTTATTTAATAACCAGCGTGGGTCAGATCCGGACACCGTTGGTAGAAATCAAGGCTCAACTCCTGGAATGTCAAATGTTCCCGGGGTGTGAGTTGGGTTGTGCTTACTGCAATATCTCTGTAAATGGGTGCGATAATTTGAGGAATGGCATAGACGGCCTTATTCAGAGTGGCCAGCTTCAGATCACCACATCATTTCCAACAAATCCAGCAATCTCATCAGCAACGGTTTCAGAACCTCCTACAACTGCAGCAACTATTGTTCCTAACAATTCTTCGGTTTCATCAACGAGTACTTCATCTGTCGTTTCAACTGATCAGATATCAATGAATGTTCCTTCTACAACTCCAGCACCACTCCATTTTGAAGCTCCTACAACAACAACATCCATTCTTCCACCATTATCTCCTACAACACCAGCAACAAATCATGAAGATGTCTCAACTGTCACCATATTCTACGATCCTGAAAACAACTCCGCCTACAACTCAGAAGGTGCTGCTCCCACTAGGGCACCAGTTACAATTTATTACGATCCACAGACTATTACAGTTCCTTCAACAGTTGCAGTCAGTCCAGTCACTATCACGGTGCCTGGACCAATACCTTATGAAAGCAGCAATGCCATCCCCTGGCATTACGGCTCTGACCTGTACTGTGAAGGACAAAGAATCACTTTTGAATCATCAACCCCTGCACTACAAATTGACAATGTGGGAGGAGGCGGAGGCTTCACTCGAAGCGGACGTCTTTTCGCTCCACAAATTCAGAGACCCACAGCCGAAGCAGAAGCTGCTGCCAAGGCAAAAGGGAAGAGCCCTGTGCAGGAAGATCAAGCTGTTAAGGAAGCTTTGAAGACACCATTCGATCAAGAGGTTGATGAGTTCATGCGAATCATCAAAAAGAGTGATTATAAGATAGTGGATCAGCTTCATCAGACGCCTTCCAAGATCTCAATCCTATCATTGCTTATGTGCTCCGAAGCCCATCGGAATGCACTACTCAAAGTCTTGCACGCAGCTTACGTGCCTGAAGAGATCACTGTCAATCAACTGGAAGCAGTAGTGGGAAATGTTAATGCTAGTCACGGACTAGGGTTCACCAATACTGATTTGACAACGGAAGGCCACAACCACAACAAAGCCTTGCACATAACCATGGAATGCAAAGGTGCTGTCCTTTCCCATGTGCTGGTAGACACGGGGTCATCCCTTAATGTCCTACCTAAAAAGGCTTTGGTGAAGCTAGAGTACGACGGATTGGCATTGAGACCCAGCAACCTGGTGGTAAGAGCTTTTGATGGCTCAAAGAGATCGGTTCTGGGAGAGATTGAGCTGCCCGTAACGATTGGCCCGCAGACTTTCACAACTATCTTCTACGTGATGGATATACAGCCCGCCTACAGCTGTTTATTGGGTAGGCCATGGATTCACGCCGCTGGCGCCGTGACCTCTACCCTTCACCAGAAGTTAAAATATGAGTGGGAGGGTCAAATCGTTACAATCTGCGGAGAGGAGGACATTTTTGTCAGCCACCTGGCAACCTATAAGTACATTGAAATGGACGGAGAGATCTATGAAACAATGAGCCAGGGGTTTGAAGCTTTGAATGTGAACGAAACATCTGCTGTGCCTGGTACTTCAATATCATCATACCAACAAGCCCGAAAGGTTGTTGAGGAAGGAACTGCCCAAGGCTGGGGCAAGCTACTACCGGTGGAGAAGAAAGAAGACAGATTTGGGTTGGGTTACAAACCAACTCAACAAGATCAAGCAGCGGCTGCGAAAGAGCCCAACTTTGTGAGTGGGGGGATGCTTACCCCTGATGCTATCAACTGTCTGGAAGACGAGCTGGAAGAGGAACGCAACCTGGAAAGCTGGATTCGTCCAAAGATCCCGGGGAGCAGTGCCTCGAACTGGTCTTCCCAGGAAATTATAAGAGTTACTCATGCAGAGTAATTATTATTTCCTGTATTTTTATAAGCATGCATCAAAGTCTTGCATCTTGCCCAAGATGACAAGACTCATTTTGTAATCGGGCCATCTGTACTTTTTGTGCAAACAAGATCAATTAATGAAATATCAGACATCTTTTTGCAAACAAGTCTTTTCCTTTTCGTTCACTGTTTTTCCATTTTTCTTTTTGTACAAAAAATAAATGGCGGTGTTTTCAAAATGACAACTTCATTTCACCTTTCTAAATAAGACTAAAATCAGATCACTAAAATGAACAAACTTAACCCTTGCAGAGAGTGCCTTCCAGACAACACCGACAACAGCACGGCTATGACTTCGTATGACTTTGACAATCCAATCAATCAAGCTGATGAAGGGGTTGATGAAGAATATGAGCTTCCTGAAGAGCTAGCCAGGTTGTTAAGACAAGAGGAAAAGGTTATTACTCCTCACCAGGAGGAGGTTGAAGTGATTAATCTTGGTACGGATGAAGACGTAAAAGAAGTTAAAATCGGGGCTTGCCTGCAAGACTCAGTGAAGAGACAACTGGTTGACCTGCTTCAAGAGTATGTAGATGTGTTCGCTTGGTCTTACCAAGATATGCCAGGGTTGGATACCGATATTGTCGTGCACAAGCTGCCTTTGAGAGAAGAATGCCCGCCAGTTAAACAGAAGCTGCGCCGTACTCGTCCGGACATGGCAATGAAAATCAAAGAAGAGGTACAAAAGCAATGGGACGCCGGGTTCCTTGCTGTGACTAGCTATCCACCGTGGGTTGCTAATATTGTGCCTGTGCCTAAGAAGGACGGCAAAGTAAGGATGTGTGTTGACTACCGGGATCTGAACAGAGCCAGCCCGAAAGATGACTTCCCATTACCTCACATTGATGTATTGGTGGATAACACGGCTCAGTTCTCGGTGTTCTCCTTCATGGACGGATTTTCAGGGTATAATCAGATTAAGATGTCACCTGAAGACATGGAGAAGACAACATTCATCACACCCTGGGGCACGTTCTGTTACAAAGTGATGCCATTCGGACTGAAGAACGCTGGTGCCACATATCAACGGGCTATGGTAACATTATTCCACGATATGATCCATAAAGAAATAGAGTGTTATGTGGATGATATGATTGCCAAGTCCCTCACTGAAGAAGAACATCTGGTAAATCTGCTCAAATTGTTCAAACGTCTGAGGAAGTACCAACTGAAGTTGAACCCCAACAAATGCACATTCGGGGTGCGATCTGGTAAGCTGTTGGGTTTTATTGTAAGCGAGAAAGGGATTGAAGTTGACCCTGATAAAGTCAAATCCATCCAAGAGATGCCTGCACCGAAAACAGAGAAAGAAGTTCGAGGGTTCTTAGGTCGATTGAACTACATTTCAAGGTTCATATCTCACCTGACAGCAACCTGTGAACCCTTGTTCAAGCTGTTAAGAAAGGAACAGACGGTCAGGTGGAACGAAGACTGCCAGAAGGCTTTTGACAAGATCAAGGAATATCTGCAAGAACCTCCAATCCTTATGCCACCAGTTGAAGGAAGACCTCTGATAATGTACTTGACAGTATTAGAAGAGTCGATGGGGTGTGTGCTGGGCCAGCATGACGAGTCTGGTCGAAAAGAGTATGCAATATACTACCTAAGCAAAAAGTTTACCGACTGTGAACAACGTTATTCACTGCTCGAGAAAACTTGCTGTGCTTTAGCGTGGGCTGCTCGCCGACTGAGACAGTATATGTTGACCCACACTACTTTGTTGATATCCAAAATGGACCCAGTTAAGTACATTTTCGAGAAGCCAGCTCTTACCGGACGGGTTGCAAGATGGCAAATGATTCTCACAGAATACGACATACAATACACATCTCAGAAAGCCATCAAGGGCAGTGTACTATCTGAATATCTTGCTGAGCAACCCATTGATGACTACCAGCCTATGAGATTTGACTTCCCTGATGAAGACATCATGTTCATTAAATCAAAAGATCATGAGGAGCCTGTTCACACTGAAGGGCCTGACCCGGAAGAAGAATGGACTATGATGTTTGATGGGGCTGTTAACATGAATGGTCGTGGTGTTGGTGCAGTACTCATTACACCTAAAGGAGTTCACATGCCTTTCTCGGCAAAACTCACTTTCAACTGCACTAACAACGAAGCTGAATACGAAGCTTGCATTATGGGTCTTGAGGAAGCCGTTGACCTCAGGATCAAGACTTTAACTGTATTCGGAGATTCAGCTCTGGTAATCAATCAGACCAACGGAAAATGGTATACACACCAGGATCATCTGATACCTTACAGGGATTATACAAGGAGGTTATTGACTTTCTTCACAACAGTCAAGCTTGAGTATATCCCTCGGGACGAGAATCAGTTTGCAGATGCTCTTGCTACCATTTCATCCATGATCAAAGTTCAAGCTGCTAACTTTGTACCCCAGATATCAGTGTCCAGACTTGATAGACCAGCATATGTGTTCGCAGCAGATGTTGTCAGAGACGATAAGCCTTGGTTCCATGACATTAAATGCTTCTTGGAGGATCAAACATACCCACCTGGGGCATCTTCCAATGATAAGAAGACTTTGAGAAGGCTTGCTGGTGGTTTCTTTCTGAACACTGATGGGTCTTTATACAAAAGGAACTTTGATATGGTACTCCTCAGATGTGTTGATAAGACAGAAGCAGATTTATTGATGTATGAAGTGCACGAAGGCTCCTTTGGTACCCATGCCGGAGGGCATGCCATGGCTAAGAAATTGTTGAGATCAGGGTATTACTGGATCACAATGGATGCAGACTGTTGTGCCTATGCCAGAAAATGCCACAAATGCCAGATCTATGCGGATAAGGTGCATGTGCCTCCCAATCCTCTGAACATCATGTCTTCACCATGGCCTTTTGCCATGTGGGGCATTGACATGATTGGCAAGATTGAGCCGATTGCTTCAAATGGCCACAGATTCATCCTGGTCGCCATTGACTATTTCACCAAGTGGGTTGAAGCAGCCTCATATGCAAACGTCACCAGGCAAGTGGTAGCCAGATTTCTGAAAAGAGATATCATCTGTCGATACGGAGTTCCCGAGCGAATCATTACTGATAATGGTTCCAATCTAAACAACAAGATGATGGCTGAATTATGCCGGGACTTCAAGATCCAACATCACAATTCTTCTCCTTACAGGCCGAAGATGAATGGCGCTGTTGAGGCAGCAAATAAGAATATCAAGAAGATTGTGCAGAAGATGGTAATCACTTACAAAGATTGGCATGAAATGCTACCATTTGCCTTGCATGGGTACCGCACGTCAATCAGAACATCCACTGGGGCAACACCGTATCAGCTTGTTTATGGTATGGAAGCAGTCCTACCTGTTGAAGTTGAATTACCCTCTCTACGGGTACTAATGGATGTTAAACTGAGTGAAGCAGAATGGGTTCGGGCCCGATACGAACAACTGAGTCTGATCGAAGAAAAAAGATTGGCTGCAATCTGTCATGGACAGCTATATCAGAAGAGAATGAAGAGAGCCTTCGATCAGAAAGTCAGGCACCGAGAGTACCAAGTAGGGGATCTTGTGCTGAAAAGAATCCTCCCTCCTCATACAGACCACAGGGGCAAATGGACTCCAAATTATGAAGGACCATTTGTTGTAAAGAAAGTTTTCTCTGGTGGAGCACTGATGCTCAGCACCATGGATGGTGAAGATTTCCCGTCCCCTGTGAATTCAGATGCAGTTAAAAAATACTTCGCATAAAAAGACCCGCTGGACACAAAAACAGAATGTAAGTCCAGGCAAAAAATAGGGCATCCCGGCGAGTCAAAAACAGAATAAAAGACTCGGGCAAAAATAAGGGAAAATAAATAAAAATGTACACCCGCTGAGTTGAAAAGCCGCATTGGACAACTCGGGCAAAAATGGGTATCCCGATGGATTGAAAACCCGGAAGGGCGATCCATGCAAAATAAGGGAATAAGCGAACAACTGCATTCTGAATTCGTCTGTATCACTTGCAACTTGGAAAGCTTCAAAAGGATCAAGCTTCGATCAGAATCAGCCTTCTTCAGAAAGCAAGGCGAGAAGAACGTCATTGTCATACGAGTCATAGCAGAAGAGGAAGCTCCTTTGAAAGCGTCGTCAACATCGCCAGCACTTTGTTTCTCAATTTGTAACAATCTCCTTATTTTAGGAGATTTGTTTCCTTGACTGTATCTTGCCAATTCAGGGCACAAGAATTAATAAAATCAGATTTTTCAGTCATGTTTCGTCTTGTACATATTTCGTTTGCAAAGAATGTCTGATGTCTCTAAAACTAATTGCATAAGTACAGATGTTTTTCACTAAAAATAGAAACACATGCTTGCAGGGAATATACTTACTCTTGAGAATGCTTAACTCCTATGACGGAATCCAGTAAAGGATACCTCGGGACCTTTTGTGCGTTTCCTTATCTTTGCAGGATTGCAGGTATCCAGAACGCAACCTGGGGCATGCAAGTTACATCCCAGCAAGTTGGCAAATCAACAAACAGTCTTAGCACTCAAGGGGCTTTCTCCCCAGTTGAGTTTGCCTCTCATTACTCTCCCCAGCTGAGTTACCAACAACATTCCCCAGCTGTATTACCAATCGTTCTTCCTCGGCAGAATGCAAAGTCAGGGAATCATCTCCCCACAGAATCCTCAGCCTCTATTCAGAAGAGCAACGCATGAAGGAGTCACAACAGAGTACGGAAGGATTCTGCAAACCCCAACTGGGTCCTATATTACAAGGATATGTCAATCAGTGACCTAGATCCCCAAGCAGATGCATCTCATCAGATCTGTCAATAATTTCACCCCCCAGCTGGGATGTCCGCTTCAAGCAGATCGATCAAAGATCTTCGCAGCAACAGGATCCGAATCCCGGTTTTGGTATCTTTGCACAATCATAGCATTTGCATCATATTCACCCACAAAGCGTAGCATTCCGTTTTAACACGGAGCATTACGGCAAAAAATCAAATGCATAGCATAATCATGAGCCATGTTATGAATCAACACCTGTGAATGATTACAGTTCATCAACATACAGAAGAAAAATCCCCACCAGAGTTCCCAGCAAAAGCAGTTGCCTCACAAATCACAAACACCAGTATATGCTCCTTTTGACACCCGTCCGTGTTATATCCCAGCAGAAAGCCAAAGACATCCTCTTTGTACTCACATATACTTATATACACTTTCTTGGCACCCGTCCGTGTCGTATCCCCAGCGCAGTCACCTACACTTTGTATATCAAATATTTGTTCATACTATACTCTTCTCCTTTTGACACTCGTCCGTGTCGCTCTCCCCAGCAGTTAACTACTCATACTACTCAGATACTCGTCCGTATCTTGTATATACCTTTTATATCCCCTCAGATTCGACACTAGTCCTTGTTCTTTGTTAACCCGTTGGTACTCGTCCGTACCATCATCTCAGAACATGCGTCAAGCGTTTGTTTCTACATGATACTCGTCCGTATCATAACCTTAAGGATGCTCGTCCGCATCTTTAATCCATACACCGTGTCAAACACTTGTATCTTCTTGAATAAAGATACTCGTCTGTATCTAAGATCCCCAGAAGAGTTCTTTCAGATTCAACACTTGTCCGTGTTCTCTGTTAACCAGTTGATACCCGTCCGTATCATCATCTCTGAACACGTGTCAGTTTGTCTCTACCTGATACTCGTCCGTATCATAGTATTAAGGATGCTCGTCCGCATCTTTAATCTATACACTAACATCTAAACACTTATACCTGTTGTTTCTTGGATATAAACACTCGTCCGTGTTTACTTCTCCCCAGTAGATCGCCAAGTAAGCATTTTTTCTTTTTTATCTAACACTCGTCCTGTGTTATGATAAAACCCTGAGAGCAGCCGTACCCTGCTAGGTGGTCGTCCTCCGCCTCTTGATGGTCGTCCTCCATCATGCTCATCCGATGGCCGTCCCCATCGTTGATATTTTTGGCAGCCGTCCCCTGCTAGGTGGTCGTCCTCCACCTCTTGATGATCTTCCTTCATCAATTTTATCCAATGGCCGTCCCCATTGTTGATTTTGGGTATCTGGCATTCGTCCTATGTCATGATAAACCCTGAGAGCAGCCGTCCCCTGCTAGGTGGTCGTCCTCCACCTCTTGATGGTCGTCCTCCATCATGCTCGTCCGATGGCCGTCCCCATCGTTGACCTTTTATCCGATGGTCGTCCCCATCGTTGATATTTTCGGCAGCCGTACCCTGCCAGGTGGTCGTCCTCCACCTTTGATGGCCGTCCCCATCATATTTCCTTTATTCCCCAACAGAGCAGCCGTCCCCTGCTAGGTGATCGTCCTTCACCTTTGATGGCCGTACCCCATCATCTGTTTATTTCATTTATTCTTTAACCCGATGGCCGTCCCCGTTGTGGTCCCTTTTCCTTTTCTTTTAGCCCGATGGCCGTCCCCATCGTCGGTTACCTTATGAACTTGATGGCCGTCCCCGTCATGTTTCATTAATCCCAAGAGAATTTTACAACTTTATCTTGATGGCCGTCCCCATCATAATATCTTACCTTTTCCCAGCTAGTCGGCCGTCCCCGTCTTGGCTTTACCTTTTATCCCCAGCATGTCGGCCGTCCCCGTCATTGCTTTATTTTCAGCACTTTCCCAGCATGTCGGCCGTCCCCGTCATTGCTCTTTACCCAGCAGTCGTCCTCTGCTCGACGGTCGTCCTCCGTCGCCTATACTTTACAATATACTTTATTTTCCTTTTACAATCTATATCCCTTTTCTTCTTCATTCTGTGAGTGCAAATTTTGGACTGTCTTTGGTATTCAACCACAAGTTATCTTGTTTGCCTGCTAAGCCGTTGCTTACATCCTGCACAGCTAACTCATGCTTGAATAGGGGCAGCTGTAAACACCCCAAATTTGCCCTCACCCATTCACACTATGGCTTGTGATCATTTCATATGCATAAACACAATCATACCATCTCATATCACAATTTTGATTCACTGCATAGATTCAAAGTCATCTGCACCTAGAGTTTGTGATCTGAGCAATCCAAGAGCTTCTTGAGCCACTCCAAAGGCCACCAATCACTTCAAGGGGATCCATGTGTGTTCATCTATCATATTACATCCTCTCAAGGTCAAGATTTCAAAAGAATCACAAGAACTAGGGTTTGAATGGATGCAGAGCCAGGTTTGACTGCACAGTTGACCTAAAATTAGGGTTTTGGTTTCAGAGGCCATAACACCCAATTTTTTGGTCATTCTTGTTTCCATTGGTCTCTATATGGTATAAGGAGTATGCATATCAATTTTCATGAAGAAATTCCATGGGGAAGTCATTTGATCAAGGGTTGACTTTCTGGACAAGTCAGTGCAAAATCGGGGCATCTGAGGCCCCCAATGGCCCAACCAATGGTTGATCTTCATCATTTTGAGTGTATATGATCTCTATTTGATCATGGAAGAAGGTTGAAGTTCACAAAAATCAAGAATTTGGAGTTTTTGCAAGTGTTGACTTTTTGGGCATAGTTGACTTTTCAAGAATGCTTCATTTTAGGTCATTTTTCAAGCCTTGATTCTTGATCCAAAAATGCTTCAAATGGAAAAACTTTGGTCATGAAAGTTGTAGATTACATCTTTCCCTTTTCAAAAAGTACAAGAACATGATCAAATTCTTCTTGGATCAAAAGTTATGGTGTGACAAAGTTGGCAAAAATCATTGATTTTCAAGATGTGCACCAAATGTGAATTTTGCAAAATCATGCACCAATGCCATTTGTAACTTCTAATTCATTTCAAACCATGACATAAACATTCTATGTGACCTAAAAGTCAGAATTGAATCAAAAATCCTCATGTTTCATGGCTTATGGAATGAGAAAGTCACATGTGAACCAAAGGGCAACAACTTGCAAAACTCATGATCACTCTTCTTACAACTTGCAACATTGGATGCTGACTTTGGCTAGCCTTTCCCCTCACCCTTGCTGCGCCAGCCCATGCCTTGTACTAGCCTAGAACCAAGCCATGCTTCTCTTACACAAAAGGTGGACTTTGAGCAAAAGCAAACTTACCAATCACCACAGGCCATGTCAAATCATCTGACCTATAGGATTAAAATATACTATCCAAGAGCAAGACATTTCATACATCAAGCAAGGCTGAAACACTTCACACAATCACATACTCAAAAACACTCCCTTTTGCAAATAGCTTCGAATCTCTCTGCCCAGCCATAAAACATCCAAATCATTTTCACCAAGCATCTCACCATGATTCATTGAGAAGAAACCAGCCAAGAACCAGGCCTGAAACAAGCTGTAACCTCACTGCACCATTTTCACTCCAACCTGCAGTTTCATTCGAAACTCTCTCCACAGCTCACAAACATCCAAACAAACTTCATAAACCTTCTTTACTCATCATCTGGACCACAAACAACCTTTCACCCTTGCCAGAAATAGCCAGAATCATCATTGCCATGTTCAACTGAGTTTGAGCAGAAGTTACTCAAACTCTTCATCCAGCCAATATAAATTTCTCCTGAGCATTCAAACATCATCAAGAGGTCCTAAGGAGTGGATTGCACAAGGAAAAGGGGCCTGAAAGTTGCTGGAGTGAAAGCTTCGAATCTCAGGTAGCTCAAGAACTTTTTTTCCAGAAATGGATTTTTAAGTTCTAAACTTGTTCTACATGTCTTCCTGATCATGAATATGCTTTTAGTTTTTGAAATGGTGATGAAATGAGAATTTAATTGCTCTCTGAAACTTTCGTGCCCTAGTTCTTATTTGTTTCGATTCAGCCTTGTTAGGAAATATAAATTTGTTTTGATAAGGGGTTTTGGTTCGTGAGTGAGTGGGGATCATTTCCCAGTTTTTAGATTTCATTTTAGTTAGGTTTTTGGAGTTTTGGGGATTCTCAGGGGGGATGCTGGCCGGAGAAGACGACCGAAAGTCTTCTCCGGCAGCCTGAATGTCATTTGTGCCCTAATCCTGTAATTAATGTTTGTTTGAATTCTGGGCGTTGGATTGGTTGACCTAGCTGACTCCCCGCGCGAATGGAAGGCCCAGATGCTTTCAATTAGCCCTAATCCACGTGTTTAGTTTAATTAATCTATAATTAAATTAATTTAATCTGAGCCAACCACAACCCTTGGATAACGCGCGTGGTCAACCAATTCAAACTCAGACTCAATCCTGGCCCTCCACTCATTTGACTTTCTTTTTATTTTCATTTAATTCATTTTCTTTCCATTTCTTTTCTCTAATTTATTTAAAATAGTAAAAAATGTGTAAAAATTATGAAACTTTTTCTCATAAGTTTTATTAATTTTTATGACACAAAAATATTTTTATTTTTATTTTTATCATTAAAAAAGTATTTTTAAATATTTAAAAGATTATTTTTAATTGATTAATGGAAATTAATTTATTAAAAATACTTTTAGGTATTTAAAAAATCACCAAAAATTCATGAAATGCTCTAAGACATTTAGAAACATTGTCCAACCTTCAAACCAAATTTCTTTTTTGATCTTGATGCATTTTGAGAATTTTTCATTGAATAAAAATCATTTTTATGCATTAATTTGATCCAAAGTTCAAAAAAACATTTCTGCCTATCTATGAAGAGTTGGACATTGATTCTTCTTGCATTGCATTGTGTTTAGAATGTAGTTTTTGAGATAAAATGGCCATGTTTTGATCTTGCATTTTTCATTTGTTTGGCATTTCTTTTGTTTAGGAACCCTAAAAACCCTAATAACTTGTAAAATTCATAACTTGAGATTGGTTAAGAGTTGAGACCTCCCCTTTGGACCTTGGTTTAGTATAGGGTTAGGGTTTCTTTGAGTGGCATTTTCCATTTTTTATCTTAGGGTTTGCTTCTGTTTTTGGTTTTTGTTTGTTGTTTGATCCATAAACCCTAATTTGGGCTTCCATTTGCATCCTTCTTGCATTCTCTTGCATAACATGACTTGCCATGACATTTCAATCATCCATTTGATTCATTTGACATCATAAGACATATAGAAAGCATGTTTGATCATTGCATCATGTGTTGGCCATGTTGTTTGCCATGTATGTTTCATAACTTTTCATGTAAGTTCATGCTCCTTAACTGGCTTCATTTGCATTCATGAACTTGTATGATCATTTCCATGTGCTGCCTCATGTTTGTAGCATCTCATAGCATCATTAGCATCATGTATATGCTTCTGGTTTGGTTTCTCATCATGTCATCTCATCCCATTTTGCATTGCATTGCATTTCTTTTCTAACCTTTCAGGTGGTAAGTAATTTTGGGAAGTGAATTTGCCTTCACTTCTCATGACTTTTCTTTTCACCTCTCTTGCATCCATTGCTGCATTTTCTATATGTGTTTGAGTTTGAGCTTGCTCATTCTTCTTCCTCTCACTTTCTTTCTTCAAGTGACTTGACTTCTTGAATGAAGCAAGTCACTTTGCTTCTCTTGATCCTGTTCATCTGCTTCCTGGTGGCTCCTTTGAAGACTTCTCTTGAAAACCTCACAAACCTTAGGAACAACCAAGCATGACAATGATTAGGGTTTTGATTAGTCTCCCCTCTTAGTTTTACCTTTGTGTCTCTTTTGAGTCTTCTCTTCTCATCTCATAATCAGGGACTAAACCCTAAAGGCTTTAAGGCTTTGTGATTAAGCTTATGCCTGCATCCTTCTCTTAGGATGGAGTGTATAACTTTAATCCTAAGTGTTAAACCCTTAATGTGTTTAAATCTCTTAATCAATTCACTTAATAAATCATCAAGACATCACACTTGTAACTTGGGCCTTGCATTAGGGTTCTAATTCTTCCTTAATTGGTTAAGAAGGACTAACCCTAGTGTTAATGGACAAGTCCCCCTCAAGTTGTCTTACAAACCATAAAACTCACTTCATCATCATATCACTAAATAAAATCCACTTAATCAAATGCTTGTTTTGTCATGAGTTTAATCCCTAATCATGGATTAAGTTGAGGAGCTTTCCTCAGCTTAAACATTCTCATCTATTATCCTTCTATTAGGATGGTGTAATGAGTCTGTTTAATCCCTGATTATGGCTTAATCTCATTACTCAACACTAAACAAAAACACCAAAAACATATAAATAATCACAAGTAGGTTAATGATCTTAACCCTACATCAAAGGTGATTAAGTGTGAGAATCTGACTTCACACTTAAGGTATTCTCATTACCCCTAATCAGAGGGAAGATGTGATGAGTTTACTAAATCCATTGGTTTAGGCTTAAGCTCATTAACTTATGACAAACTTTCAAAAGCAATAAAAGACTGAAAACACAAAAACAAACAATAATCGTCTCCTCCGGGATTCTTTTCTCATCTCATTCACTCACAACCGAGAATTTGCTTCTTCCGTCTAATGCAAGACAGTTTGCACCTGAGCCAGACAGGTCATACACTTGAGCATAGACAAGCAAGCAGTTCACAAGTCAATTCATCTTTCAGTCTCTTTGGGTCGAACTACGGTGTTCTGACTTCCTCATTGCACGAGAGGATACGTAGGCATAACTTAACAGTTATCGAACAAAAGTCTCTGTATATTCCCCCTTTTTCCAGCTTCATTCTTTTAGCCTCATTATCTTGAGCATATTCTCATTCCTGCACTGACACTTTCATATTTTACTTCACTTTTCCCTTGCACTGACACCTGTACATTCTTTTCCAGCTACTTTATACACAGATGGCACTGACACTACCCCTTTAAAACACAAATCTTTTAAGCGTGGATCCCGTCGAGTACGACGGACAATCTGGGTGCTAATACCTTCCCAGGTTGTAACCAACCCCCTTTCTCAGTCTCTCTGGTTCGCAACCGTCTTATCCATTCTTTTTCTAGGTCTATGCAGCATTGCCTTTCCTCCGGGATAAAAAATGCCTAGCTGGCGACTCTTTTCATTCTCCAGTGAGTTCACGGCTGTGTGTTCTCATTGTCCCTATCGCCGACCGTTCGCGTCTGTACCTTTATCTGGGCCTGGTCTCATTTATCGGGAGCGACACTTTGCTTGAATGGACGTTGTTGCTGATTGTTGTTGTTGTTATAAGATCTTTGCTGTTGTGGAAACTGTTGTTGCTGAGGATACTGTTGTTGCAGAGAATACTGTTGCTGAGGTGCTGGAGTGGGAATGGTGACAGCGGCTACTGATATTTGCATGTATTGAGGCCTACCTCTGCCCATATGTATTGAATTAGTTTCACATGTCCTATGAAGTCCTGAGAAGGGTTTCCTTGCATTGCTAAAGCTAGCACCATTGTCAGAGATCTTACCCATCTTCAGTAAGCTTTCAATTCTCTCACCAGTTATAACTACATCAGCAAAACGGGTAGAAGAGAAAGCAACAAGCCGATCAATGTAGGTTCCTTGCAATGTGTTCATAAACATGTCGGCCATTTCTCTTTCAGACATAGGTGGTTGGACAGCAGCAGCAAGTTGTCTCCACCTTTGGGCATATTCCCAGAAACTTTCTCTTGAGGATTGAGACATACCCATCAACAAAGTTCTATTGGGTGCCATATCCAAGTTGTATTGATATTAGCGTATGTCCTTCCAGTTTTTGACAGTAGCCCTTGATAGGTGTGAATACCACTCTCTGGATGCCTCGGTCAAGCTATCTTCAAAGTAAAACATCCATAGCTTCTCATCCATGGTATAAGCTTTCAATCTCCCCAGAAAAGATTGAAGATGGGTACGAGGACATGAGGTACCATTATACTTCTCAAAGCAAGGAGGTTTGAACTTGTGAGGAATCCTGACTCCTTCAACTAGTCCCATATCCATCACATCAAATCCTAAAGAGTTTTATGATTTCAGGGATCTCAGCTTTTCAGATATCTCGTCCAGACGATGGTCATCAACTTCATCAGCTCCAACACCTAACACTGAAAACTGCTCAGTCATCACATCCATGAACTGATTCATCTGAGTCCTCACTTATGTTCTCACATTAGTCATCTGAGTCCTCACATCTGTCAATTCTTGCTGAAGTTGATCCATATGTAAGCTTGGAAGGTTGTTTCTGGTTGGATACCGGTGAATGCGATTGATGGGAAAGACTCTCCTACGAGCAATGTTTCCTGAAACACACATGTAAACACCCCAAATTTTCCCTCACCCATTTCACCATGGCTTGTGATCTTTTCATATGCATAAGTTCAATCATAGCATCTCATATTGCATTTTGGCTTCACTGCATTGGTTCTAAGTCATCTGCATCTAGGGTTTGTGATCTGAGCAATCCCTGAACCATTTGAGCCACTCCAAAGGTATTCAATCACTTCAAAGGGGTCCATGTGTGTTCGAGCATCATACTATATCCTCTTAAGATCAAAGAAGTCAAATAATCACGAGAACTGAGAAAGGCATGGAAGCAGAGCCAGGTTTAACTACACAGATGACCTAGAATTAGGGTTTTGGTTTCAGAGGCCATAACTCCAAAATATTTGGTCATTCTTGTTTCTATTGGTCTCTATATGTTATAAGGATCATGCATATCAAGTTTCATGAAGAAATTCCATGGGGAAGGCATCTAATCAAGAGTTGACTTCTTGAGCAAGTCAGTGCAAAATCAGGGCATCTGAGGCCCCAAATGACACAACCAAAGGGCATTGTCCATCATTTTGAATGTGTATGATATTTAGTTGATCATAGAAGATGTTAGAAGTTCAAAAAGTTGAAGAATTTCAAGCCATTTGCAAAGTTGCCTTTTTGGGAAAGTGACTTGTAATGAAAACTTGCCATTTTGGGAAAGTTTTTCAACTTCCTCAAATTGATTCAAAAATGCTTCAAATGAGAAAACGTTGGTCATGAAAGTTGTAGAATGGATCCTCCCATTTTCAAAAAGTACAAGAACTAATTCTAATTCATTTTTGGATCAAAAGTTATGGCTTGTCAAAGTTGGACAAAATCACATAATTTCAAGTTTTGTACCAAAGAGGCAAAGTTGCAAAACCTCATGCCAAGCCTTTATGTGACCTCTAATTGATTTCTATGCATTACACAAACATGAACCATGACCTAAAAGTCAGAATGCACCAAAGAATTGTCCATTTTCATGACTTGTGCATTAAGAAACTTCAAAAGGGCCAAACATTATGAAAATTGCAAAAACTCACACAAACCCTAATCCACTTGCTGCATTGCCTCAAATTCATTTCCTTGGTTCTCCTTGATTCAAGCTGCATCCAAGCCATGCCTTGTACCTTGACTGAAATGGCCCATACCTCTCTTACACAAAAAGTTGACTTTATGCAAAAAGACCCATACCAATCAAGCTAGGCCAGCAACAACTCTCTGACCTATCCCAACTTGATACATGTACCAAAGGTGACTCAACACATAACACAACACAACCTGAAACATCCCACAAGCCATAGTTCCCAAAACTGACCTCTTATGCATTTTGCTTCGAATCTCAAAACACAGCCTTCAAACATCAAAACAAACTTCACCAAATCACTCACCATGATCCTCTGATCATTTCCCAACCATTGTTTTGGCCTGAAACCTCCCCCATCAAAAACACGATTCTCCTCCTCCATTGACCTGAGATTCTGCAAACTTCCTCTAGAGACCATATAAACTCCAGCTAAGCATCACAAACTTCTGGGGAGGATCATTGGAGCTTGTTTGGACCAGAGAAGCAGCCAGAAAGTCCCTGTTTCGAAAGCTCCAGTTCAGGTGAGCTCAAGAACATTTTTCCCAGAACTTTAATTTCTTGTTATAAAATGATTCTATGAGTTGCACTGATCATCTGGATGTGTTTGGTTTTGAAAATGGTCAAGAAACAAGCATGTATTGACTATCTGAAAGTTTGCCCGTAAAAATGATTTTGTTTGTTTCTTTTGATTCACGAAAAATAAATGATGTTTGTTGTAGGGTTTATGTTTAATGATGTTCATAGATTGATTCTGGAGAGTTTAGTGAGGTTTTGATGCGTTTTGAGTGAGATTGAGAAATTGATTGGCCGGAGAAGATGACCGGAACACTGTTCCGGTCATCTGAAAGTTATTTGGGTTAGGATTAGGGCTAATGACATAATTAGGCAAGTTTGAATTTGGACCGTTCATTCGCGCGCGCAGGTCAATTCCCTCCCCTTTTTGTTTGAATCTCAGCCACTGGATTGGATTACCTTCATTAATTCATATTTAAAATTCATTTTTATTGCATTTTCTTTCTCATTTATTTTAAAATATCAAAACACATTATAAAAATTTTATTTTTTGCATGCTGACTTAAAATATTTTTCTCATTCTGAATATAATTTTATTTTTATTTTTTGCATTAAAAATTATTTTTAAATCATTTAAATGTTTATTTTTAATTAGTTAATGAGAATTAATTAATTAAAAATACATTTAGGTATTTAAAAATCACAAAAAAATTCACATTGCATTTCAAAACATTTAGAAACATTATCAAACTCTCAAACCAAATTTATTTTTTGTTCTTGATGCATTTTGGCAATTTTTGTTGGAATTAAATTCATTTTAAGGCAATATTTTGGTTCAAACTTTGAAAAATCCATTCTGCCTAACCATTGAGAGTTTGATGATGGTTCTTCTTGCATTGCATCCTTCATGGCATATAGTTTATAGGATAAATTTGGTTTGAATTGATCTTCCATTTTTATTTTGTTTTGCATTTTCCATGATGAGGTACCTTAAAACCCTATTTGACTTGAGAAAATCATAACTTGCACTAGGTTAAGAGTTAGGTCCCCTCCTTTGGGCAGTGAACTTGTGTAGGGTTAGGGTTCCTTTGATCCTATTTTCAATTTTTTTTTGTCATGTCATTTGCTTCTGATTTTGAATTTTGCTTTGTGTGTTGATCATAAACCCTAATTTGTGCTTTCCTTTGCATCCATTTCTCATTGGCTTGCATTCAATGACTTGCCATGACATTTTGTGCATCTACATGATTCATAATACATCTTAGGACATATTAGAATCATGTTTGATCATTGCATCATTCCTTTTCCATGTTATATGTTCATTTCATTTCATAAACATTCATGAATCCTTATGGTTCAAGGCATGCTTCATTTGCATTCTTATGCTTGTTTGATCACTCTCATCTCTTGTCTTGTGTTGGCATCATCTCTTAGCATCATTAACATCATGTTCATGCTTCTGGTTTTGGTTTGCACCATGGCATTTCATCCCATTCTCATTGCATTGCATTTCTTTTGCTAACTGTTCAGGTGGTAATTTGTTTTGAGAAGTGAATTTGCCTTCACTTCTCACAATCTCTTTTCATCTCTTTCATACCTTCTTTGCTGCATTTTGTATGTGTATTAGAGTGAGCTTGCTCATTCATGTTCATCTCCTACTTTCTTTCTTCAAGTAACTTGTCTTCTTAAGTGAAGCAAGTTGTCTTGCTTCTCTCTGCTTCTTTTTCCTTTCATCTGCTTCTCTCCTTGGGCTCTTTGAAGTTTTCTTTCATTCTTAAGCCTCATTAACCCTTGGAACAACCAAACATGATAACAATTAGGGTTTGATTAGTCCCCCATTTAGTTTTACCTTTGTGTCATCTTTTGTGTCTCTCCTCTCACCCCTTAATCAGGGACTAAACCTTAAAGGTTTTAAGGCTTTGTGATTAAGCTTATGCTTGCATCCTTCTATTAGGATGGAGTGTATAACTTTAATCCTAAGTGTTAAACCCTTAATGTGTTTAAATCCTTTAATCAATCCATCTAATAATCATCAAGACATCAAACTTGTAACTTGGGCCTTGCATTAGGGTTCTAATTCTTCCTTAACTGGTCAAGAAGGACTAACCCTAGTGTTAATGGACAAGTCCGCCTCAAGTTGTCTTACAAATCATAAAATCCATTTCTTCATCTTATCATTAACTAAAATCCATTTAATAAAGGCTTTGTTTTGTCATGAGGTTAATCCCTAATCATGGATTAAGTTGAGGTATCTTCCTCAGCTTAAATGTTCTCATCTATTATCCTTCTATTAGGATGGTGTAATGAGTCCATTAAATCCCTGATTATGGCTTAATCTCATTACTTAACACTAAACAAAAACAACAAAAACATCTAATAAATACAAGTAGGTTAATGATCTTAATCCTACATCATGGTGATTAAGTGTGAGGTGTTTACTTCATACTTAAGGTATCCTCATTACCCCTAATTAGAGGGAAGATGTGATGAGTTTACTAACCCCTGGTTTAGGCTTAAGCTCATTTTCCTATGACAAACTTTCAAAAGCAATAAAAGCTTGAAAACACAAAAAACAAACAATAATCGTCTCCTCCGGGTTTCTTTTCTCATCACACTCATTCACAAACAAGAACTTGCTTCTTCCGTCTAATGCAAGACAGTTTGCACCTGAGCCAGACAGGTCATACACTTGAGCATAGACAAGTAAGCAGTTCACAAGTCAATTTACCTTTCAGTCTCTTTGGGTCGAACTACGGTGTTCTGACTTCCTCATTGCACGAGAGGATACGTAGGCATAACTTAACAGTTATCGAACAAAAGTCTTTGTATATCCCCTCTCTTCCAGCATTATTCTTTAAGCCTCATAGTCTTGAGCTTTACACTCCTGTTCTTACACTGACACTTCACTTATTCACTTCACATTTCTTTTACACTGACACTTGCATTCTTTCCAGCTTTGATACACAGATAGCACTGGCACTACCCCTTTAAAACACAAATATTTTAAGCGTGGATCCTGTCGAGTACGGCGGACAATCTGGGTGCTAATACCTTCCCAGGTTGTAACCAACCCCCTTTCTCAGTTTCTCTAGTTCGCAACCGTCTTATCCACCCTTGTGTGTTCTCTCTCCTTTCGCCGACCGTTCGCGTATGTACCCCTTCTGACTAGGTGTCATTTGGTGGGAGCGACAACACAGCAAATTGAGAAAACAACAACAAAAACACCTGCAAAAACAGAGAATGAGGTTAGCATGCAATTCATTATGTCTATTTGTCTTCAGAGGGTATTTGGGTTTGGTTATTTGGTTTTGACCTTCCAGACCTCTGAGAATGATGAAGATGTTGAAGTAATCAAAGCCCATCAAAAAATCCAAGTAATACATAAACCATACATTACAAATGTCAAAATACATAGTTTATGATTACAACAAGTTCCCATGGTGGGTCAGAATACAATAAAGTCAAGAATACAAACAAAATCACCATGGTGAATTAAAGTACAACCAAAATAAAATACAAGTAAAAGAGAAATCAAACATCCAGCCCAAATTCATCCTCCTTGACTTCTTTTACGAGAGCATCAGTCACTGGTCCAACTGGATGTTCTGTGATGGTCCTGATAAGAAGGTTCCTGGTTGCAATGGCACTTGTCATCTTCTAGTACTTGTCTTGTTCTTTTGATCTCTTCAACACCACCCGGAGTTTCAACTTAGAGATTTCCTTCTGTGCTGCTAACAAAGATTCCTGATTCTTCTTCTCATTGACTTCCAACGGCTCTATCTTAGCCTATGTCTTTTGATCTTCTTGCAAATGAGCTTCGGTGATTCTAATCCATCTAGCCTGACTCTCTTCCAGATAGTGCTCAGATCTGGGCTTCTCAATATTGGCTTCTTTGCAAGCATTCTTCAATACTAGTTCTCCTGCTCGGGCTTTTCTGATGAAGTCTTCTATTTTCTCTATCTTGGTCACATGCTCGATTCGGAGCTTCTATAACCTCTCATTGTCTAGACGACCATCATTCCTTTCCCAAAGGGTCTTCTTCAGAGCTTCAGAAAGCTGGGCATTCCTCTCTTTCAGCTTCTCAAATTCCTCAAGACTCATTGTGGCTATAGGCTCAACTGCTGATGGCCCTGGTACATCCTCCAGGGTAAATGGCATGGGAGTGATTTGTCCTCTGATGCGAGACCATTCAATGTATTGAGCTGAAGCTATGTTGTTACACTTCCCCAGAATAGTAGTCCCTTTTGTTTGTATGTGGTCCCAAGCCCAGGCTGCTTGTCGGACAATGGTATGATTGTTCAGAATAGTACAGTAAAGAGATTCTGCTAAGTCCTGCTCTCGAGGTGGATGTACCAAGGCATACTCTAACTGTCTTCTGAATAGCAAAGGATTGTAATTAATGCAACCCTTCACTCCAATAAGAGGCACATTAGGATATTGTCCACAACTTATAATTATGTCCCTGCCCTTGGTGTTATGAGTACACCACCTGATGTCTTCTGAAGTAAGGGCAATCATCCTCTTAGCCCAATTCCTTGACTGATGTGGATTCCGGAAATCTTCCGTCTTCGGCATATGTCTTACTAACCAACTGTAGAAAAGAGGTGCACAACATCTGACCAGTCTTCCTCTCTGCTTCTCATTCCTCTGATGCACTGAGTAGTAAAAATCCCCTAGCAAGGTAGGAACTGGATTCCTGAGCATAAAGATGTGGATGGGATTCTTGCTTACAAACTTAGGCTCGTCTGCAAACAAGATGATTCCATAAATGCTAAGAGCCAAGAGAGCACAAACAGATTCCCAATTCCCTACTGTAGCCTGCTTTGTAGCCTGAGTGACCAAGAAGTCCAGATGGAGGTCTGGGATTCCATCCTTAGTGGTCATATGCTGCTCAATGATGGTGGCTTCCAAATGTAAAGCTTTGGCTATGTCTTCATTCTTAGAAGCAGTCATCTCAGGGTATAAAGGGATTCCTCTTCTGATAGGGACACCCAACAACATAGAAAACTCTTCCAATAGAGGGCCTATCTGAAAGTCTGGGAAAGTGAAACATCGGAGAGGAGGGTCATAGAACTGAAGACAGGTGTGAATCATACTCCTCTACAAACTGTCCAAGTCCATGATCATGTCCATGAAACCACCATAATGTTCTCTGAATAAGGGAACATGATCAGGAGTGATAAGGGCCTGAATCTGCCTGATGCCTGCTAGAGGGTACTCAAAGAAATGGTATGTGATGCTGCTCTTCCTGGTTGAATCCATAATGACAATGGATGCTGATGAAGATAACTGGAGAAGATAACTAATGAGGATAACTGAAGAAGATATCTGAGCTAAAGAATGGTCAAAACCAAACGAAAGAATATGTGGATCCCCTGTAAAACAAATAGACAAAATGTTAAAATGATGCAATATGATGTATGTTGAATGATATGCAAGGGTTTGTGATCAGGTGATGGATTGTCAGTTGCTTTGATTAGGTCCATGAGTGTTTAGAATTCCGGATGAAGGTCTGAGAACCAGTAACCAGGTGGGGGACTCAAATAAAGACTCAACAGTCCAGGGTTTCAAAGGATCAGTCCAAAATAGTGTAACCTTAAAAACAATTCCAGTAACAGGGTATGTTGAGGCCAAGGGTTCCTGCAAACCTGTAAATAACCCCACCCACTCACAGGTATTGTTCTAGAACAAGGATCCTCAGATTCAGATCTATTATGAGAAGTGTAAACACTTCTAACCCAGAGGTACAATGTTTACCTTAATCATAAAGGATCCTCCTCTAATTTACCTTAGATGTTGAAGGTCATCTAAAGGTCATACAGACTTAGCAGGCTTCCCATATAGCCCTAGCACTACAGGAGATCTGTAGCACAGAGTTCTCAAAAAGAAACCCATCTCTGAACCGTGTTTTTATATTCCCGCACCAGACCGAAATGGAATGGGAAAGAATATGAAGCCACTCTAATCCTATGTCTGTCACTCAGGCCTTTGTGTTGGACCTTTCTCACTGGAATACCCCTCCCACCAAAGCAAACCAAAAAATCCAGCACATGATATGATAATAAAATGAAATGCATAAAGCAGTAAATGAAAGCGATAAAGTAAATGCAGTAAATAAAGCGATAAATAAAGAAAAGACAAAAACACATATAGCACATAACACCCCAAGTAAACAAAATCAAACAAGCGCTAGGAGAAACCCTCGAAAGAACCAGAAGCCCTGGTTGCAAAGATCCCCAACAGAGTTGCTAAGCTGTCGCTCCCAGGATTTTACGTCCCAGTGCAGACGCGGACTGTCGGTGATGTTGGAAGTTGAGGTTGAATAGAGTCACCAGCTAGGCCTTTTTATCCCGAAGGAAAGATAATGTTGCATAAACCTGGAAGGGTATGGAGAAGACGGTTGCGAACCAAAGAAACTGAGAAAAGGGGTTGGTTACGACCTGGGAAGGTATTAGCACCTAGATCGTCCGTCGTACTCGACGGGATCCATGCTTACTTGATTGTGTTTAAAAGGGGTAGTGTGTGTGTTGACTGTGTATAAAAGCTAAAAAAGAATGTACAGTGTGTCAGTGCCAAAAAGAGAGGGTTAGATGCTAAAGACTGAGGCTTAGAAAAGAAGGCTGAAAGAGGGGAAGACAAAGAGATGTTTGTTCGATAACCCTTAAGTTATGCCTATGTATCCTCTCGTGCAATGAGGAAGTCCGTAGTTCGACTCTAAGAGACTGAATGATTTGACTTTGAACTGCTTGCTTGTCTATGCTCAAATGTATGACTTGTCTGGCTCGAGTGCTAACTGTCTTGCATTAGACGGAAGAAGAAAGTTCTCGTTTTTAGAGTGAATGTGATGAGAAAAGAATCCCGGAGGAGACGATTATTGTTTGTTTTTGTGTTTTCAGTTTTTTATTGTTATTAGTGTTTTGATTAAGATAATGACCTTAAGCCTAAATCAAGGGTTGTAAACTCATTATATCCTCCCTGATTAGGGATAATGAGCCTACTTAAGTGTGAGATAAGCATCTCAACTTAATTACCATGATGATATACGATTAAGATCATTAACCTACTTGGTAATTATTAAGTGTTTTTGGATTTTGTTTTGTGTTAAGTAATGAGTTTAATCTCTAATCAGGGATTAGTGAACTCATTACACCATCCTAAGAGAAGGATGATAGATGAGAACACTTAAGCTGAGGAAGACTCCTCAACTTAATCCATGGTTAGGGATTAAATTAATTATATAAAAAGCCTTTATTAAAGTGGATTTTAATTAAAGGTGAGATTAAGAAGTGAGTTTTATGTTTGTAAGACAACTTGAGGGGGATTTGTCCATTAAACACTAGGGTTAGTCCCTCTTAACCAAAAGGAAGAGATGGGACCCTAATGTAAGGCCCAAGTTACAAGCTTAAGTCTTAATATTTATTAGGTGTTTTGATTAAGAGGTGTAAACAAATTAAAGGTTGAACACTAAGGATTAAAGTTATACACTCCATCTTAAGATAAGAATGCAGGCATAACCCTAATTCAATGTCATAAAACTTTAAGTGTTTAGCCTCTGATTATGAGATGAGAAGAGAGACTCAAAGAGACTCACAGGTAAAAATATAGGGGGGGACTATATACAACCCTAAAAAATTATCATGCTTGGATATCCTATGGTTTGTGAGGCTTAAAGAAAGATCTTCAGGAGGCCACCAAGGAAGAGAAGCAGATGAAAAGAGAAGGAGAAAGAGAATAGGTTACTTACTTCCTGAAGAAGATAAGTAACCTAAGAGAAAGAGATAGGAGCAAGTGAGCACAAGTGAAGCAAGTTCACTTCAAAGATAAGTAAATAATGCATATGAAGAGATAAGAAGAAGTTAGGATGTGGAGGCAAATCCACATCCCAAACAACTTACAGTAAGCCCTTGAAAGGTTAGTATGAGATGCATAAGGAAAGAAATGAGATGAAATGAAATAAGTAATGATGCAAAGTCCAAATCCAGAAACATAAACATAATGCAAATATGTTATGAGATGATGCAAAGTCATACATGATTCATATGAATGCTCATACAAAAGATGAGATGCAAAGGAAGCATGTTAGGAGCTTGAAAATGCATGCATGTTCATGAAATGTAATGGATGCAAAGCATACCAAATGAATGAAGAAATGATCAAGAAATTTTCAAGCATGTCTTAAGATGTCTAATATTTCATACAAATGCTTGAAATGTCATGGAAAGTTCATATGATTGAGATATCCAAAGATGGATGCAAATGAACATGAGAAATTAGGGTTTTATGAATGTATGAGATGCAAATGACCAAAACAGAAGCATACATCATGATAAAAAATTGAAATTGAACTCAAACAAACCCTAAACATGTACAAGATCACTCCCAAAAGGTGGAGGTCAGAAGCTAAACCTAGAGGAAGTTATGAATTTCCTAAGTTAACTAGGGATTTTGGGTTAAATAACCTAGATACTAGATGTAATATGTGAAACAATGCAAAACGAATCAAGTTCAAACTCATCATGGTTGATCAGAAATGATTTTTTCAAGTTAGGGTTAGAAAAATGGAATTTTATGAACCATAATTCAAAGAAAATTGTGAAAACATGATCAAACCCAAAAAGAAATTTGTGTGATGTGTTTGTAAATGTTTCTAAATGTGTGAGGATGCATCATGAATTTTTTTGTGATTTTTAGAAACCTAAATGTATTTTTAATTAATTAAAATCAATTGATTAATTAAATAAAACATTTAAATGATTTAAAAATACTTTTTTAATACAAAAATTAAAATAAAAAATGTTTTTGAGTTAAGAAAAATATTTAAAGTGAAAATACAGAAAATGAGATTCTTAAAAGTGTTTTTGTTATTTTTAATAATTATGTGAAATAAATGAAATAAAATGAAAATAAAACAAAAGAAAATGAAAGTAATCCCATCTGATGGTCCAGATTCAAACTAGGGTTGACTGCGCGCATGTTTTGGTGGCTAAGATTGAATCTGGCTAAATGAAATTAATTAAATTAATTAAATGGATTAGGGTTTAAGTGAAATGATCATGGCCATCCACACACGCAGGAAACATGATCCAAAGGTCAGAATTCAAACTAACCTAATTAACCCAAAAATTAACCCTAATATCTTTCAGGCGACCGAAACAGTGTTCCGGTCGTCTTCTCCAACCAACTCCTCACTCCTCTCACTCCCTAGGCCACCCCAAACTCCCTAAATCTCCAGAATCAACCATTAAGCAACCCTAAACACGAATCCAACAACAAACAACATTTATTTTTCATGAATCATGAGAAACGGATCAAAACGGAAAATAATACGAAAGTTTCAGAAGCTAAACACATTCCCATTTCTCAACTATTTTGAAAACTAAACACTTCAGCATGATCAAAAGAGCATTTAGATTCATTCTATAACTTAAAAGGAGAGTTCTGGAAAAAATGTTCTTGATGATTACCTGAGTTGAATCTTTTCAGTTTGGAGCTTTCTGACCTCCCCTCTTGTGCAAAAGCACTCCAATGATCCCCCTTGTGCTTCTGAAAGGCTTAGAACAAGTTTGTTTTGGATGGTTTGAGATGTTTGGTTCTGATAACTCAGAAATCGTGTTTGTGTTGTGGAGTGTTTCAAGCCATTGTAATGTTTGGTTTGTGTTCTATGATTGATTTTGAGATGATTGGTGGAAGAAGTTTTGAGTTTGAGTGACTGTGGAGTGAGAATCGAAGACTTGAAGGTTTATGGAAATTTTGGGCAATCTAAATATGGTTAGGTTTCAGGCTTGTGTGATGTATGAAAATGAGTTGCTTAGGGTTTGCATAAGAGGTACTGATTGGCCAGAGAGTTGTTGTGGCATAGTGTGATTGGTATGGGAGGTTTTGAAAAAAGTCAAAGTTTGTGTCATAAGAGGTATGGTATGGGACAGAGGTTATCCTTTAGCTTGCCTTGCCTCAGCTAGCATCAAGGAGGTCCCTTAGATCAGATTTTGTGAGCTGGATGGCTTGATGCAAGAGATAGCATGGATTTTGCAAATTTCCCTCTTTGAAATTTCTTGAAGTGCAAGGCATGAATACTTGTGATTCTTGTCACAATTTTGATCAAGGAAAGTTGTGTTATGTTGTTATGATGCTTAGAGATCAATTAGAGGTCACAAGAAGTCTTGGAACTTGATTTTGCAAAAATCCCTCTTTGGCATGAACTTGAAAATTATAAGATTTTTCTAAACTTTGAAACATCATATCTTGAGTTCAAGGATGAATCAAGATGAGTTCTTGTTCTTTTTGAAAAGGGGAAGATCCAATCTACAACTTTCATGTTTGAAGATTTTTCATTTGAAGCATTATTGATCAAGAAAAAGGAAGTTGAAAATCTATTCCAAAATGGAAAGTTTCCATTACAAGTCATGTCCAAAAATGGAACGTTTGCAAATGGTTTGAAATTATTCAATATTGTGAACTTCTAACCACTTCTAAGATCAAATAAAGATCATAGAACCTCAAATTGATGAAGATGACCCTTTGGTACCATTGGTGGTGGCCTCAAATGCCCTGATTCTGACTTTTCTTGCACAACAAGTTACCAGTTGATCAGATGACTTCCACAATGAATTTCTTCATCAAATTTGGTACACATGTTCCTTATAACATATTAAGACCATTAGAATCAAGAATGAACAAAAAAATTGAGGTTAAGAGCCTCAAACCCAAAACCCTAATTTTAGGTTATTTGTGCAGGAAATCTTGAGTCTGCCTTAATGCCTTTGCAATGATTTGTGATATTTTGACTTCAATGAACTTTGGGGAGCATATAATGACCATAGAACACACATGAACCCTCTTGATAAGCTTCAAGGATTTTTAGATGGATCAGATGACTTCTTGGATTCTCCTGATCACAAACCCTAGATGTAGCTATGCAGTGAAATAACTATGCAATGTGAAATGATATGCTTATGCAATGCAATATGATAAGATCACAAGCCATGGTTCGAGAACAAGTGAGGGAAAATTTGGGGTGTTTACAGTAATGAAATGGGCTTTGAACCTTGTACTTTCTATTTTCAATTTTAATAAAGCATTTTGGGTTTCTATTTATTTTTAGCTCTGCTTATAACTAATGAATGTTTAAGATTCCGAAGAAAACATTTTCTTTGAATAAGCATACATACATTAGCATGCATTAAACATACATCATTGACAATATTATTTAAATGGTTAAAACGGAAAATCATGTCTTCAAAATATCTTGTCTCAATCATCAAGCTTGAGAAGTTGACTTCCCGACCTCGCAATTGAGCTTACCAAAAGCAAGCCATAGATCAATTGGATCAGAATCAAACGGCTCTTAGAGGAGATATGGATGTTGTCAAGGCAAATATGAATGACATGAAGGAAAAGATCGATCAATTGACTCGCGCTATCCATAACTTGATATCTAGAGAAATTGATGTTATTCAACCAAAGAATAACCCTACCCCAATTCCTCATCTTGAGGACGACAATCCACTATTAGGGTATGTTCATGACTTGGAACGTGAAGAAGCTGCCAAACAAAAGGCTAGTAACCCACCTCCCGAAGGAGTGGTCCCACCACCTATTCACAATGGGGCACTTAGACCTCCTTATACTTATGTTCCTCAAGAGAACTACAATGATTGGAACCTTCAATACGAGGGAGAGAATTTTAAGCCAACTATGCACAAAGGGATTACTATTGTGGAAGGAAATGGGACTGATGAAAAGTACAGGGGATTGGATGAAAGGTTGAAGGCTGTTGAGGGATACAATGTCTTTGGTGTTGATGCTTTGGAAATGTGCTCAGTACCCGACATGGTCATACCTCCAAAATTTAATTAACCAGACTTTGAAAAATATAAGGGTGTGAATTGTCCTAAGAATCACCTTAGCATGTTTGTACGAAAGATGGTTGCCTATGCCACTGAGGAATAGATGATGATGCATATCTTTCAAGACAATGGGCATCCATAGATCGATACATGCAACTAGAGAGGATTCATATCAATATATGGGAAGACCTTGCTAATTCTTTCCTAAAGCAATACAAATACAATATGGACATGGCTCCTAATCATTTACAATTGCAAAATATATCTCAAAAGGGAATGATTCATTCAAGGAATATGCTCAAAGATGGAGAAAATTAGCTTCTCGTGTGCAACCTCTATTGTGGGTAAGTGAGTTGGTTGACATGTTTATGAGTGCTCTACTGGCACCATACTATAAGAAGATGATTGGATTGGTATCAATAGGGTTTGTTGATTTAGTTCTTATTGGAGAAAGGATCGAAAACGGATTAAAGAGTGGAAAGATTAGGAAGTCATCCTCCGATCAACATAACAATAAAAGGTATTCCGGAAACAAATCAAAGGAAAGTGGTGTCAGTGCTTTAGCCCCTGAAGGTCAAAATGTGGGAGATAATCTATCCCTGGGGCACGTTGGGGAAACTGCCAATGCCATTAAGGGATAAATGATGGCTTCCTAATCAAGAGGGGAGACATAACAAACTTGGGCAAACAATGAGAGATACATGGGAAGAAGGATTTCTTCGTGCTGGGTTACAAACCTACTAATGAAGAGTTAGAAGACAATCTCCATGGTGTTGGATTCAGGATTGAGGATCATGTGGCTTAAATAGAAGAGGACGGGAAAGGGATACAAAACTTGGTGTGTAATTGCTCACCAGATAAAGTCCTCAACAATTGGAAATTTATCAAGATTCCTGAGAAAATTTCTATTTCAAAGTAATTTACCTTTTCTAAATAATAAGTCTCTTACAATGCCTAAGGAAAGTGGATAAAGCTTTGTAGGGCCACCCTTTATTCTTTGGATTATTTTTATCAGTAAAATTGCATTTAGTTTTCAATCAAGATCTTATTATCTTTCATTTGCGCTTATTTCAAAAAATGACAAGACTTTTTTCAATATTTTCATTTCAAATGCTTATCATAAAAGGATAACAAAAAATATTGTGCATGCATATTTAAAAATTAACATATTGAAAATAATACCTATATAATCCCTTATAACTTCGAAATTAGGTTTGAAAAACACATCGGAAAGAGAAAGAAGGGAGCACATGTTTGATCTGCATTTTTGGAGTAACAACTTTGCGGCTCACACCCTTCATTTTTGAGCATACACCCTTTCCATATAAGGATATTGAGGTTACGAAATTGGAGGGGATCGCTTTTTACTCACACTACCACTCTCTGACTCAGATTTTACTCTCTAATTCTTCATCCTCATAGGAACTTAAATCTGAGTTTTTGTCCTCACCGAATTCTTAAAGAATTCGTAGATCATCATTAACATCTTTTTTTTCATTCACATCATCATCTCCATTCCTTTGAACCTGATAGTGGAGGAATTGTGTGAATTTGTGAAGATCATCAATACTCGGTTTCATCATTTCTTCACTCATCATCAAGTATTAAGCCTTTATTTGGATCAAAGGAAGCTCACAACACCTTTGGTTTTCTCAAATTATCAAGTGTGCTCCATTTCAGGTTTGAACATCTCATCTATTTTTCTTTGGTTTTGCTCAGTTGATGCTTGTTTCATGTTGCAATTGCTTGATTTGAATTCTATGAAGTGATTAGAAGCTAGTGGATGCTCTAAATTTTGATTTTCAATTTTTGATGCACAACTTTAAACCTTCGATTCTCTTTGTGTGGTGCTTGTTTGTGAAAATCATTGGTATATTCATGTTCCTCTTGTTTAGGGCTTCAACTTTGGTCTTTATAATTTTGATTTTCATTAAGGTTTGGGAAAGTTGTGGTGATTTGAGTGTATGGCCTTGTTGCTGCGTTTTTCTGGGTTTGTTTACTTGTTCTTCGTGACTTCTTCATGGATGGATGAAGAAGATGATGTTGTGGCGGCCACTGGTTGGTTCTATTTGTTTTCATTATTTATTTTATTTTCATTTATTTTATTTTCATTTATAGTCACTTAAATCCGGGATGGACCGATTGAGAAGAAGTATACATAGTTTTTTTGTTCATATCATTTCTTTTATTCTTTTTGCTCACTTAGAAAAAATAATATTAAGCTGGGTATTTAGTTGGATGTTATCATAATTTCGAGTTGGCCTAGGGCCATTGGCTAACCGCACCCCCATTCTTGTGTTATACAAACCTCCTTCCGTGATTTTGTTTTTATTTCTCATTTTATTGCTTGTTTTGGTTTTCAACTATTAAAAATAATTAGATTCATCTAAAAGTTGTCAAAATAATTGTGTGAACTCCTTTTGATATTCTTGAATTTTATGTAATTTTACCTCTCATTTATTTTATTATTTTCTTGACTAAATTAATCGTCGACTTTTATTTCTTTATCTTAGTTTCTATTATGCATGACTTTCCTTGTTGATTTTATAACTTGAGCTTTAAAATAGTAATGAGCGTGATTCTCTTTGCTACTGATTCCTAACATGTTGAAGGTCACTTAGGATTTATTTCATGATTTTTTATAATTTATTTGATTGCTTTTTTCCATTTTGTTTTGTATTGAAGTTTACTAAACCCTAGTTGGACTTTAGGCATTCTTTTGATTAACATTGCGTCTGACTTTTGGATTTTGATTTTGATATGTGGTTTATAGGTGATTAAAGGGTTCTCATGATTAATTGTAGATTTTTTGGGATCTTTTTCCATTTTATTTGAATTTTATGTTTTCTTGCTTTGTTTTGAATATTGTCTGGATGTTTGATTGCTTATTGGTTTAGGAGGGCACTTGTGCCAACTCCTTTTGTTTATCTGACTTGATCTTATTATTTATAGGTGTGATTCACTTCTGATTGTGTTAGATTGATGAGATCTTTTTTTTGTTTATGTCTCACTTGATCTTGTTTGGTTTTATCTTGTCATTATTTCTAACCATTTCAGGGGCTCATGGTAAGTGAAATGTGGATGTTTATCCACATTTCAACTCTTCATCTCTTCTTCTTACTTTGCTTTCTATGTTGTGATTGTTGATGTGCCTTATGCCATCATGTGATTCATTTCTTCTTTCTCCCCTTAGAAGCAACTTATCTTCTTTAGAGGAGTAAATTGTTATATAGCTTTCTTCTCCTCGTCTTTTCTTCTTCTTTGCTCTTCTTCTCTCTTAGGATAGCTTCAAACCACACTAACCTTAGGACCACCTTTGCATGATAACTTTAGTATTAGTATTTCCCCATTAGAATTTTACCTTTTGCTCCTTTGGTTCTTTCTCTTATCATCTCAAAACAAAAACCTAAAAAACATTAATAAAGAAAGAAGTGACTTCTTGTGCAATAGCCTTATTCCATGAGCCATATGTATTCATTCCATCTTGGAATAATACACTTGTCTAGCATGATGCACAAGTCTGATCATGAGGTCATCTTCATCCAAAAAACCATAAAAAAACAATTCTTCATTTTAATCACTAAGATACTTAATAAGTTCAACAAGTTAGTGATCTTAGGCCCTAGCCCTTGGAAACAAGTCTTAGATAAATTCTCCTTACTTGGTGTACTTGTTCTATTATTCCATCTTGGAATGTAGTAGCAAGTACACATTCCATGGAAAAGAGCTTGAGTTCACTTCCTTGTGCCACACTCATAAAGACTTCTAAAAAACACAAACAAATAATAAGCGTCTTTCCTTCAGGACTTCTCTTCTCATCACCTTCACTCTGAACGGGAACTTGCTCATACTTGTCATTTTGCAAGAAGGTAACACACTCGTCGTTCGAGCCTGCAACACCTGAGCATTGACATAGGCAGTTCAAGCCTTAAGACATAAGCCATCTTTTCCACCCCTAGTTAGGGGAACTACGGTGTCTCTCATCCTCATTGTCCAGATGAGGTACGTAGAAAGTGGGGTAGGGCCCGTTCAAGCACACTCTTTTATTTTCCCTACATTCCCCCCCTTCTTTCCTTTTTATTCAGTTTAGTTCCTTTTCTCCTTTTCTTTGCAGCAGCTTTCATTTCTTCACCCTTTGAAACAGTTTCTTTGCAAGCGTGGATACCATCGGGTACAGCGGACGATCTGGGGTGCTAATACCTTCCCAGGTCGTAACTGACTCCCGAACCTAGTCTCTTTGGTTCGCAGGACCTGTGTCCTTCCTTTTCTTTTCTTCGGTTTGTGCAGTATTACCATTCCCGTTCCTACGGGGTAAAAAAGACTGGCTGGCGACTCTACCTTTTCCGCGCCACTTTCGCATTTGTACCAGGATGGAAATCCAGGGAGCGACAACTGGCGACTCTGCTGGGGATATTTCCCAGAATCTCTGGTTTCCCTTGAGAGTCTCTACTAACGCTTGCGTGTTTCTGTTTCTTTGGGTATTGATTGTTTGTTGTTGCGTGTTTATTTTACTATTATTTTATTTACAATTTTATTTACAACTTTATTTACAGTTTTCAGTATTTTATTTTCATGCATCATATATTATTACTGGACTGTCTGGATGTACTGGTTTTCTATTTGGTGGGATTGGGAACTGTTACTGTGAGATGAGCTCGTAATCGGGGCTCGAGTGCCCCCTAGGACTTAGAGTAGTTCCACTTTGGCTTCATGGCATCTTTCTATGTTGGTATTAGTGAGTTCCACGCCAAAACTTGCGACTGTTTTGGAAATGTATTGATATCAGAATCTTTCTGGATCATTACCAGACCTTGATAGTTATGTGCATCTGGTGACCGATCATTGATAACCTTTGTGGAAATAACCCTCTCCAGTGGTGACAGTGGCAGACCACATTTAGTGGAAAACCCATTCTCACCCGAGGGCCCACTAGGAACTCGCATAGGATGGCCTAGTTCTCTTATAGTAACTCAGTTAAAGCATCTGTTCGTATGACGATAGTACTGTATCCCAAGGTCCGAATGTAATATTGTTTCTCGATTTCAGCGCTTGAAGCTGGGGACTTATATGGGATGCTTGTTTTTCCCGGACTCACGCTGAGACCTCCCTGAGTAGTACATAATGCCAAACCGATTCCCTGATCTGGTCATGAGCCATTTCCTGGAAATGGTGAACGTATTATTGCTTTTCAGCTTTGAGAGTCTGTGATGTTTGACCCGAAGCATACCTGTAAGATTGGGAGGGGTTTACAGATTTGCAGGAATCCTTGACCTCATCATACCTCATTACCAGTACAGTCTTATGGTTTGATATGGCTACGTGGATTTTGGAGTTCTTAAGTCATCTGATATCTGATTTAGGGATTATTTGAGATTGAGTTCTTGTTCATGGGACGTTATTCAGAGGATTTTGGTTCTCGGTCACTTGGATCCAGTTCTTAGTATCCAGATAGTCCAAGTTGTTGATCATATGCCTGCATTTCATTTGCATCGCATCATACTTGCATTAACTGTTTGTGTTTCCATTTCAGGTTATCTTTTATCCATTGTACCCAGTTCTGGTATTCATTATCTCTCTAGATGGCAGAAGTCCAAGAGTTACCTAGAAAAAGAAATATGCATTACACTTTCTCGCAACCAGAGACTGAGAGTATTCAGAAGCTGATAGATTTGATGACCGATAAGGTTTTAGTAGACTTCAGGAAGAAATTTGGGAAGGTTTTGAATTATGTAAGCAAGCCAACTGCTGACCAGAGGGATAGTCTTCATTCATTACTGCAGTTTTATGATCCTCAATTGCGAATCTTCGTATTTCTAGATTACATCCTAGCTCCTACCTTGGAAGAGATTTCTAGTATCTTGAAGATTCCTATTGGAAAGGGTATTCCTTATTATGCTTCAGGGAGAGCTCCCTCGTATGAGGACATAGCCAGTGCTTGCCACCTTAGTGTGCTCAGGATCAAGATGGGTTTAGAAGCTAGTGGAGGGAAAGGAATTGCCTTGGACTTTCTTGTAACAGAGGCTCATTTGTTTGCTCTTGGGAACAAGTGGGAGGGATTCAATGCATTACTGGCCTTGATGGTTTACGGGATAAGCTTGTTCCCAGGGGAGAATGGTTTAATTGGTATGGAGGAAATTTCCATTTTCATTCAGAAAATTCCAATACCTACTATGTTAGGAGATTTCTACTATAATCTTCATTACAGGAACGAGAGAAGAAAGGAATTTGTAAATTGTTGTGCACCTTTATTTGCTGATTGGCTTGCTAGACAACTTCCAAAGTCAGGACCGTTCAAAGATCTGAAGCAAGAGTGGAAATAGGCTAGAAGATTGATGGGCTTGACTTCAGATGATATAGCTTGGGGGAGTAACAGATAATTATTGGGAAAAGAGATGATTATCAGTTGTGGAGAGTTTCCCAATGTACCTTTGCTTGGTAGAAGAGGGATGATAAACTACAATCCCGTGCTAGTTCGGAAACAGTTTGGTTACTCTTTGAAAGATCCTCCATCTGCTGAAGAGGTTTTAGAATCACTGTATGCACCTTTGGAAGGGAATGAGAAGCTAGTCACTCAGGCGTTTTAGGCTTGGGAGGTGAGATTGAGTAAGGGAAAGAAAGAGTTGGGAAAGGTAGATCCTAGGACATATCCCCTTTTTGCTGCTTGGATGCAAGGTAGGGTTGAAACTTTCTTCCTTCTGTTTTCAGCTGAAGCTCCACTATATCCAAAGGAGGTACCTGTACAAACCACTGTTTCTCTTGAAGATTACAAGAAGTTGGAAGCTCAGTTGCACGAGGTTCGGGTAGAGAATCCGAAATGGCTAGCTTGTACCACCATGCTATTCATGCTAAAAAAGAAGCTGAAGAAAAACCGCAGAGGATGCAGGTCACCCAGGAAGCTAAAGATAAAGAGTTTGCTGGAAGGGAAGCTTATTTCCAAAGGAGAGGGTTGACGGATTCAAGAAGGGAAGTAGAGCACAAGAAGCTTCAGAAGACCCTTAGGGAGGCTAGACAATCCGTCACTTGGTTGAAGGAGATGAAAAACAAAGATCATAAGGATTTTGAAGAGAAAGAGAAGGCGTATAAGCTACAAGTCCAAGAACAGAAGGTTGAATTGGAGAAAATTCATACGATAAGAAGGGGAAAAACCCAACAGTTGGCACAAAGCCAACAAGCTTTAGAGGAAGTACTTAAGGAGAATGCAGAGCTCAAGTTGAGGGTTAGAATGAAGAAAGCCAAGGCAAAGCTGAGACTTTCAAGGGAGGAGCCAAAGTCTTCTTGTAGTTTAGAGCTTTAGAAGTTTTTCTTGCATTTTGGAGTACCTACATACTTGTTGTAGGAATCTCATTTTATTTGACCACGCACTTTATTTGTAAGACTTGTAATTCTTCAGGAAGTTGTTATTACTTTTGCCAATTTTTACGGTCATGTTAGTTTCCCATGGTAATCTTATGAGCATGCTAAAACCTGTTTGTCCAAAACCATCAAAATTTGAAAGCTCGTGATAGGAAGTCAATTTCTACAAAAAAAAGGGCCATCTGGAGTACTTTCTGTCAAAAATACCAGAACTGGGGCATATCAATGCCTGAACGTGGAAACATGAATAATTACATTGCATGCATATAACGTATTTGTTGTTTTGCAGGTAATCTGTAACGCCTTAATTTTCTATTTAATTTTATAAAATAAATATTAATATTTCGAGGGTATATTTGGATAAATTTGAGAGAAATGTTTTATGAGAATAATAATAATATAATAATGTATACTATTATAATATCGTTATTAATAAAATAAAATAAAATAAAATGGGTTAGTTAGAGGTTTAAGGGGAAAAGGTGGAATTATTGTTTTATGTAAGTAGAATAAGGGATTCAGTTTTCATTCATCGTGTTTTTGACGAAGAACAGTGAGGTCTGGAGAAAGAGGAGAAGAAAGGCAAGGTCAAGGATCGTAGATCATCAAGACCAAGATTTCGAAGAACTCATCTCTATTTCGAGGTAAGGGGGTAGAATGGGTTTTATAATTGGTGAATTAACACAATAAGGGTAGTTGGGATATCCTTCCTCCCTTTGGGTTCATATATGTGAAGATTTGGAATTGATGAAATTGTGATATGTATGTGATAGATTATAAATCCTTAAATTTTGTTTGTGATTTGATGATGATTATTATGAGAATAATTAATTATGAGGTAATCTTGGATGAACCGTTCTTGAATGTGTGCTATGTGAATTGAGGAATAGTTGTTGTGGAGAAGAGGAATAATTGATGTTATGAGTGTGTGGTGGTATAAAGTATTGAAATTTGACTTTAATGGATGCTAATATCAATTTAAAATGAACTGATTTTGGCTTGGAGTGAGAGGGGAAAGAAAAGGAAGATTTTTGGAAAACGTTGGAAAATTCACGTAGCCACCTGACACGGGCCGTGTCACAGGACACGGGTGGCCATGTCAGGCCACTGGAAGAGAGTAGGATGGATTTTGAGGAAGATTGGGCATCAGTAAGTGTGACACGGGCCGTGTCACACGACATGGGCACCCGTGTCAGCCCCCTGGTCTTGGCTGATTTTGTTGTTTGAGATGTGCGTGTTCATAGCACCTGACACGGGCCGTGTCAGGTGTAACGCTCTATTTATTAATTAATTATTTAATTCATTATATTCGCGTTATTGGTGTTGATTTATGTTGAATTGTCGAAGTTGTTTGTGATAAGTTGCTAAGTTTGTTTGAATTAAGTTGAATGAGTCGATTTAAGTTGCATTGTCGTTCGTTGGATAAAGTTGAATTAACTGAGTTGTGGGAATTGATGTGGAATATTCTCCCGTTTATGGTTGGATAAGTTATTTAGGTGCTTGGACCATTTGGTCAAATATTGGAAGATAATTTAATTAAGTCGGGAGAAAAAAAATTAGTCGCAAATTATTAATTGATTTTTAGCGTTATGGTAAATTAAGTTGTTAAGTCGGAAAATCGAAGAAATAATATTATCAGTGATAGTATTGATTATTGGAGCATGTTGGTTATTGGGCTTGAATTTCGTCGGAATTAACAATTAAAGGGGTGCAGTGTTTAGGCCCATTAATTGTTTTATTGGATTATTATTATTATAATAAAAAGGAATAAAAGAATGAGTCAAAGAGAAGAAGTAACAGAAGAAGAGGGAATCGTGGAAATTAGGGAAAAAGTCTTAGAGAAAAATAAGGGTTTTAGAGAAGAGAAAACAACTTGGGAGAAAAGAAGGAGAAAGAAGGATTCATGTTCATATCTTAATTTTCGCACATTCGGTACAGCTTCCACTAAACAGGTGATAACTTTTTACTCGTAATTCTGATTAAAGCGATTCTTGAATTTCTGGAAAGCTTACGAAATTCCCTTCGATTTGATATATAATTTCGTGTCAATAAGTTCTGTATTGAAGGAGAAAAACGCATTTGAAGTTTGGAAGTTCATGCTCGAAATTGGTCAAATAGTAGTTACGGGATTGATGGTGATGAAGGCTGAATTTTGGTCAATGTAGGAACTCAATGGTAGCGTGTTCGTATTTCTAATCTTAATGGATGAAAGAGGAGAGGAAAAGGGTCACATATGCAAAGGGGTTGGAAATTCGATCGGAGATTCGAAACGGCCATCGATTAAGGTAAGGGTGGGGTTCGAACTCTATAATCGGGATTATGATGATTAATATGTGGGTTTGGGATCGTATAATTTTTGTGTTGTCCGTAGTTGAGTCGGTCGAATTGTGGTTGTGAAATTAATGGAATAATGTTGTTTGTGGAATTTGATTAATCGATGTTATTGAGTTTTATTGTTAAATTAATTTGATAAAAACAGAGTTTTGGAGTTGGACAGAAAAATGATAATTAACTAGTCTTTTGATAAAAACAGAGTTTTGGAGTTGGACAGAAAAATGGTTCGTTGAATTTCATGATAGAATAATTGAAGAGAAAAAGGATTTGTATCAGTAAGATGGAATTTAACAGATTCAGTGGGAATTAAGATTCAGTGGGAATTATTGGTAGCAGTAATAGTAGTAAAAGTAGTACCGATTTAGTCGACCGGGTGAAATTACGCGATAAAAATTAGTTGTCCGAAATTTAACGAAAATTGTCGAGTTAGTTCGGATTAATAAATAAATGATTTTAGTCGGTGTACTTTGTTAATTAGTGTTGAATGTGTGTATTTTCTATTATAGTTGTGTATGTTGTTCTGTCCCAGTTTGGGAGCATTTTAAGTTAAAGGTCGAAGGACCCATGTTGATTATTTGAGTTGTAGGTCGTAAGACCAATGTTGATATTCAAGTTGTAGGTCGTATGACCAACGTTGAAAGTTGTAGGCCTATGGCCAAAGTTGAATCGGTGTTGAATTAAAGTTGCGATGTTGTTTGTTGTATGTTGTTGGAGTTGATTGTTGTGATGTGTTGAGTCGTTGTATCATGGCATACACTGCATTTCTAAGTTGGAGCGGATGCTCACCACGTTGGCCTGGATTGGCAAATTTATTAAGTTGAAGGCTTATGCCTTGCAGATACCTCGATAACCTGGTATATTTTAAGTTGGGAGTTTTACTCCAATGGTACCACATGCATATGCACAGTCGAGTCACATTCCGTGTTGCATTAATTATGTTGTTTGTGTTGTTTATGTTGCCGAGTTGATAAAGTTGTTCTTGTTGCCTACATTCATAAAGTTGTGTACGTTGCTCAAGTTGAATAAGTTGTTTATGTTGGACAAGTTGATTATGTTGTTAAGTTGATTATATTATTATGTTGGACAAGTTGATTATGTTGTTAAGTTGATTATATTATTATGTTGGACAAGTTGATTATGTTGCTAAGTTGATTATATTATTATGTTGGACAAGTTGATTATGTTGCTAAGTTGATTATATTATTATGTTGGACAAGTTGATTATGTTGTTAAGTTGATTATATTATTATGTTGGACAAGTTGATTATGTTGTTAAGTTGATTATATTATTACGTGGGACAAGTTGATTATGTTGCTAAGTTGATTATATTATTATGTTGGATAAGTTGATTATGTTGTTAAGTTGATTATATTATGACGATGGATGAGTTGATTATAGGATTATGTTGCCTGAGTTGTTTATATATTTATGTTTGTAATGTCGATTTTGTATATATTGAAGAAGTTGAATATGTTGTTAATGTTCGTCGAAGTTGATGAAGGTTTGTATGCTAAGGTTATAGTTGGAAATGATTATGTTGATGTGTGAATTAAGATGATAAAGTATGTTGGTTGTTTGGGGTGTTTAGTAAGACGTTGTTGTGGATAGTGTAAAAATTGTATGATTCTATCTAGCGTATTAATTATCATACTCTTGTTTATATGGTTCGATATCTCACCCCTTTCTATTGTTGAATGTTACCTTGATTGGTAACGTGCAGGTATTCCAGTTTAGAGTTGCTTACTTTCGTAATCAAGTCGGTGTCGTCGCTCTGATACGTAACACTCGGGGGGATGAACGCTTAATTGTTTTGTTGTTATATTTAGTTGTTGTTATTTTAAGTTGTCTCAATGAAAAAAATGTTATTACTAAGTTGTTAGGTTGAAAAAGTTGTTAACTGATGCAAAGTTGAATATTTGTGGATCCGCTGCCTATTTGTAAAAGTTGTTTGACTTCAATGAATTGAATAAGAGTTGACCTTATAGTTTCATCCTGTTTGAAAGTGTTATGTATCGATGTTCATGAAATTAAATGAATTTGTTAAGTGGAAAAATGTAGCATCCTGTTTTGTTGTTGAATTTTTGAAACTCTGATTTATGAATTTCCGTCGGGTAGATTTGGGGTGTTACATTAGTGGTATCAGAGCAGGTCGGTCCGTCCGGCCAAAGTTGTCTTGTGTTGTTATTTCCTTTGTATGCGACATGTGTGTGAGACACTGTCGGTACTTGTTGTTAGTTTCTAGTCGTTGTCTGCAGGTGTTTGTTGGAATTAAGTGGGGGAGAAGCTTGACTCCCGGACTGTTGTTGCAAAGTTGAAGTTGGTTTAAAGTTGATGTTGATTGCAAGAGTGCAAGGTTGTTGAAGAGACGTTGTTGCAGACTGGCGAGAGCATGGATTCATGAATTCGTATCGGTCGGGTTGAGCAGTGCGTTGATTTTGGATGGAGATTGTTTAAGGATGAAGGATTTATTCCAAATACAAAGAAAAGTTGATGGATCAAGTTGAGGGATCACGTCGGTAGATCACTATGCCTTGTGTGTAGTTGGTTTAAAGTCGAGTAATTTTCGAAGTTGGATGTAGAGTAATATTTTTGGTAGAACTTGGAAGTAAGATGGAGAGAGATGGAATTTACATTCATCAATCTCAAAAATTCTGGTTTTTGCAACCTTGGAACAGCTGTCACGAGAAGTGGTATAACTCTTTAACCGTGAATCAGATTGAAGCGGTTCTGGACTATTTGGAAAGCTTACAAAATTCCCTACAGTTTGCATATATGATTTGAATTCAGGAGGTTTATAATGAGAGAGATAAGTGCATTTTAATAGTTGGGTCTGCTGCTGATTTTTTTGAAAATTCTGCATACGGGAATTATTGACCAGTCCCATTGCGATGGGGATAACTTTTTACTCGTAAGTCGGATTTGGGCGATTCTTGAAGTTCTGGAATATTCACAAATTTCTCTTCATGTTAGAATATAATTTTGTGATTTGGAGGTCTGTATTGAAGAAGATAATTGCGTTCGAAGTGGAGCGTGTGTTGCTGGAAATTTTAGAAAAATGAAAATGTTGGAAAAATAATAAAATGTTGGTATCGGAGAATGCATAGAGATGCGATTTATGTCGAGTAGGGACGATTAAAGTGCCGATGTTAGATGATGGTAGTATTGAGAAGAAGATGGATGTCTGATCAATGTTGTTAAGAATTTTAACTTGGTTGAAAATTGTAGATGGAGCAAACCGCTTTGGATGGTACTTGTTGTAGCGAATAAAGTGTTAGTGGGATATCGAAAGTCGTGTGGTACTATGTGTGTACATAAGAGAATGTGTACTTGATTTTTTTGGATGTTTTGTATCTTTGACGAAGTTGGAATTACAGAGACTAAGAAGAAGTTGATAAGTCGTAGAGAGTTGGCGGAGCAATATGCTTATGGACTCTGGGCATAAGTTGAAGTACGTTATTACGTTGGGTAATGATGATTTGTGCCACCGTTATGGTTGTCGGATGTCTATTGACAAATTAAGGAACTGATCACCCTTAATCTATTGTTGATAGCAGATGTAATCATAATTGATGGATAGATGTATCATGCCAACTAGTATAGTATGTACGTCGAATTGGTTGAAGTCAAGCCGAACACTTGAGTATTGTTTGTTTTGTTGATGAAAGTTATTATAAGAGAGTATTAGTTGGAATTTAAGAGGGAAGTATGAAGTTACGCTTGGATTGAATTGTAATAAGAAAATTCATAGTTGGACTCGGAATAATTGGAATGTTATTTAGTGATGAATTGAGTAGCTTGAGACTTGAAGTATTCTTGAGATGATTAGAAGGGAAAGTGGGTGGAAATGTAAAATGATGATTTGATAAGAATGTCATATATAATTGAGTTGCAATTATTAGAAGTTAAATTATAAGTTGGTTTATTAAAGAACGATTTTAGTGGGGATAAGAGGAATTGTTTGGTTGTGTTGATTCGGATAAAAATTTATGAAGGTTGTGTCGGTATGAGTAAGAATCGAGTATTTGGTAAGTTGAATTAGTTGAAAGCGAAGAGTGCGAGTTATCATGTGGAGATTCGTTGGACCTTTGTATCTTAAGTTGGTGTAATGATGTTGCGTGGTTAAGATGAATTTTGCAGGACGTTTTGTTAAAAGATGGTAAAGTTGTAGCCTATGTTGATGATAATTTGGAATTCATGGAAGTATATGAATGTCTTATCCAAGATTTGGAAGTAGTCGTCATTGTAATTATATTGAATGTTTAAAGGTGTTATTGTACGAATCTAAGTTGAAGTATGCGGTAACTACAAGAATTAGAATATCTGTTGGAATGAAATTCCAAAAGGATTGAGTCGAAGGGCTTTGTGGATATGTCGATTTTGATAATTGTAAGTTGGATTTAGACTCAGTAAACTTTGTAAATTGCAAGTAATCAGAGTGCGCAGCGAACGCGTAGTGTAGTGTTGTTATTCTTATGTGAATGAGTTGAGATGTTAATAGTTGATTGAGTTAATGTTGTGTTTAAGTTATGTATTATTGTTTGTGGTATACGTTGGTTGCCTTTGGAAATGAGAGTTGAGTAGTCGGATGGAATAAGTAGTTGGAGTAGTTGAATCGGATGAATTTTCGAGGACGAAAATATCCTAAGTGGGGGAGAGTTGTAACACTCTATTTATTAATTAATTGTTTAATTCATTATATTCGCGTTATTGGTGTTGATTTATGTTGAATTGTCGAAGTTGTTTGTGATAAGTTGCTAAGTTTGTTTGAATTAAGTTGAATGAGTCGATTTAAGTTGCATTGTCGTTCGTTGGATAAAGTTGAATTAACTGAGTTGTGGGAATTGATGTGGAATATTCTCCCGTTTATGGTTGGATAAGTTATTTAGGTGCTTGGACCATTTGGTCAAATATTGGAAGATAATTTAATTAAGTCGGGAGAAAAAAAATTAGTCGCAAATTATTAATTGATTTTTAGCGTTATGGTAAATTAAGTTGTTAAGTCGGAAAATCGAAGAAATAATATTATCAGTGATAGTATTGATTATTGGAGCATGTTGGTTATTGGGCTTGAATTTCGTCGGAATTAACAATTAAAGGGGTGCAGTGTTTAGGCCCATTAATTGTTTTATTGGATTATTATTATTATAATAAAAAGGAATAAAAGAATGAGTCAAAGAGAAGAAGTAACAGAAGAAGAGGGAATCGTGGAAATTAGGGAAAAAGTCTTAGAGAAAAATAAGGGTTTTAGAGAAGAGAAAACAACTTGGGAGAAAAGAAGGAGAAAGAAGGATTCATGTTCATATCTTAATTTTCGCACATTCGGTACAACTTCCACTAAACAGGTGATAACTTTTTACTCGTAATTCTGATTAAAGCGATTCTTGAATTTCTGGAAAGCTTACGAAATTCCCTTCGATTTGATATATAATTTCGTGTCAATAAGTTCTGTATTGAAGGAGAAAAACGCATTTGAAGTTTGGAAGTTCATGCTCGAAATTGGTCAAATAGTAGTTACGGGATTGATGGTGATGAAGGCTGAATTTTGGTCAATGTAGGAACTCAATGGTAGCGTGTTCGTATTTCTAATCTTAATGGATGAAAGAGGAGAGGAAAAGGGTCACATATGCAAAGGGGTTGGAAATTCGATCGGAGATTCGAAACGGTCATCGATTAAGGTAAGGGTGGGGTTCGAACTCTATAATCGGGATTATGATGATTAATATGTGGGTTTGGGATCGTATAATTTTTGTGTTGTCCGTAGTTGAGTCGGTCGAATTGTGGTTGTGAAATTAATGGAATAATGTTGTTTGTGGAATTTGATTAATCGATGTTATTGAGTTTTATTGTTAAATTAATTTGATAAAAACAGAGTTTTGGAGTTGGACAGAAAAATGATAATTAACTAGTCTTTTGATAAAAACAGAGTTTTGGAGTTGGACAGAAAAATGGTTCGTTGAATTTCATGATAGAATAATTGAAGAGAAAAAGGATTTGTATCAGTAAGATGGAATTTAACAGATTCAGTGGGAATTAAGATTCAGTGGGAATTATTGGTAGCAGTAATAGTAGTAAAAGTAGTACCGATTTAGTCGACCGGGTGAAATTACGCGATAAAAATTAGTTGTCCGAAATTTAACGAAAATTGTCGAGTTAGTTCGGATTAATAAATAAATGATTTTAGTCGGTGTACTTTGTTAATTAGTGTTGAATGTGTGTATTTTCTATTATAGTTGTGTATGTTGTTCTGTCCCAGTTTGGGAGCATTTTAAGTTAAAGGTCGAAGGACCCATGTTGATTATTTGAGTTGTAGGTCGTAAGACCAATGTTGATATTCAAGTTGTAGGTCGTATGACCAACGTTGAAAGTTGTAGGCCTATGGCCAAAGTTGAATCGGTGTTGAATTAAAGTTGCGATGTTGTTTGTTGTATGTTGTTGGAGTTGATTGTTGTGATGTGTTGAGTCGTTGTATCATGGCATACACTGCATTTCTAAGTTGGAGCGGATGCTCACCACGTTGGCCTGGATTGGCAAATTTATTAAGTTGAAGGCTTATGCCTTGCAGATACCTCGATAACCTGGTATATTTTAAGTTGGGAGTTTTACTCCAATGGTACCACATGCATATGCACAGTCGAGTCACATTCCGTGTTGCATTAATTATGTTGTTTGTGTTGTTTATGTTGCCGAGTTGATAAAGTTGTTCTTGTTGCCTACATTCATAAAGTTGTGTACGTTGCTCAAGTTGAATAAGTTGTTTATGTTGGACAAGTTGATTATGTTGTTAAGTTGATTATATTATTATGTTGGACAAGTTGATTATGTTGTTAAGTTGATTATATTATTATGTTGGACAAGTTGATTATGTTGCTAAGTTGATTATATTATTATGTTGGACAAGTTGATTATGTTGCTAAGTTGATTATATTATTATGTTGGACAAGTTGATTATGTTGTTAAGTTGATTATATTATTATGTTGGACAAGTTGATTATGTTGTTAAGTTGATTATATTATTACGTGGGACAAGTTGATTATGTTGCTAAGTTGATTATATTATTATGTTGGATAAGTTGATTATGTTGTTAAGTTGATTATATTATGACGATGGATGAGTTGATTATAGGATTATGTTGCCTGAGTTGTTTATATATTTATGTTTGTAATGTCGATTTTGTATATATTGAAGAAGTTGAATATGTTGTTAATGTTCGTCGAAGTTGATGAAGGTTTGTATGCTAAGGTTATAGTTGGAATTGATTATGTTGATGTGTGAATTAAGATGATAAAGTATGTTGGTTGTTTGGGGTGTTTAGTAAGACGTTGTTGTGGATAGTGTAAAAATTGTATGATTCTATCTAGCGTATTAATTATCATACTCTTGTTTATATGGTTCGATATCTCACCCCTTTCTATTGTTGAATGTTACCTTGATTGGTAACGTGCAGGTATTCCAGTTTAGAGTTGCTTACTTTCATAATCAAGTCGGTGTCGTCGCTCTGATACGTAACACTCGGGGGGATGAACGCTTAATTGTTTTGTTGTTATATTTAGTTGTTGTTATTTTAAGTTGTCTCAATGAAAAAAATGTTATTACTAAGTTGTTAGGTTGAAAAAGTTGTTAACTGATGCAAAGTTGAATATTTGTGGATCCGCTGCCTATTTGTAAAAGTTGTTTGACTTCAATGAATTGAATAAGAGTTGACCTTATAGTTTCATCCTGTTTGAAAGTGTTATGTATAGATGTTCATGAAATTAAATGAATTTGTTAAGTGGAAAAATGTAGCATCCTGTTTTGTTGTTGAATTTTTGAAACTCTGATTTATGAATTTCCGTCGGGTAGATTTGGGGTGTTACATCAGGGGACACAGGAGGCTGTGTCAGGCCCTTGTATCTTGGAATTTTGTGAAAGTTTGATATGTTTTATTATCCATTAGTTTAGTATAAGTTCCTATGAGTATTCTAAGACGATAACTTGAGGTTTAGTGCTAATTATAGGACTTGATAACCAAACTTTAATGAATGTAATAGTGAGGATGGTATAAGTAGCATAAGTTGTTAATAATGTAATGAATTATTGAATTATGCGATTATGGTATATGCTTAATATGAATGATATAATGATGTGATTAATACTAGTGAGATCATGTGGATCGTGAGGGCATGAATGTTTTCATGCGTAATTGTATTATGGTGTATGTGTTTGAGTCTGCATATGCATACACATTTGGTGGAGTGGTCATGTCTCGGTGGAGCGTAAGTGATCATTCGGATTCATTACGAATCGTTGGTGCAAGGATGATCGTGTCTCGGTGGAGCGTAAGCGATACATCCGGGTTCGAATTAATGAACCATTGTTGAAAGTTGGTACCGCATTGTTGCATTGTGTCAGTGAGTCACATTGCATCTGTTTGTTGGATTGATTGTGTTAATTGATGTGTACGGATTTATGGTTACCCTTTGAGGTGTTGTTTGCACCGCTATGTTATGAAACTATTTCTCACCCCTTTTGTTTGTTTTGTTGCGTCTATGCTTCTTCGGAAGTACAGATAATTCAGGTACTTAAGGAGTGCTTGATGTTGATGTCAGTGTCCTAGGAGCTCTGATATGTAACGGGAACGGGGATTTTTATCAGAATTTATTTTGATTTTTATCAAACTTCCTTATGATTAAGTATTGAGTTAATAAACCGTATTTTGATTGAACTGTAAGGCCTTTGGGCAATTTGATGTTAAAACAATTATTTCCGCTGCTTGTTTTAGAATAAATGAAAAGATATTTGGTTGTTGATGTAGCAACTCACTTTAGTTGATTAAACTCTGATTTTATGAAAAGTTTATTTAATTTTGAAATGGGAAAAAGTGGGTGTTACATAATCCATCAGTTTTCTAACGTTTATGTCAATTTCAAGCACTATAGCTCCTAAGGAGGTTCAGAGACAGCCAATTGTACACAGATACCCTACGAAGGTGAACAGAGAAAGAGAAATGGAGCAGATGCAAGCGGATCTGGATGATTTAAGGACAAGAATGGACAACTTCATGACCCTCATGGCTGGGTTGGGTCAAACGCAAGAGCTTTTGCGCGAAATGATAGAGAACAATCAGGCCAAGAACAATGGGACAACAGATGAAGGTAATCGCAATGGGGCTGGCGCTCATCATGTTGAAATCCCTGTGGTGCAACCAGGGGTCACTATTATAAATGATGGGGTGCATAACATGCAGATAGATGGGCAGGACGAGCAATTCACTTTGCTGGATGAGGTAGAAGGCCAGGGGGTTGACATGAATAGAAGATTTGAAGAAATGGCTGAGCAAATTCGTGCCATTCAATCTCAGAGTTCTATAGGGTTTGACATCACTGATCTGAGCTTAGTGTCAGGGGTGAGAATCCCCTACAAGTTCAAAGTCCCTACTTTTGATAAATACAACGGAACAGGTTGCCCGAAAACTCATCTTCAGTCTTTTGTGGGAAGGATTTCCGCGCATACAGATGATGAGAAGCTGTGAATGTATTAATTCCAAGATAGTCTTGTAGGAGCTTCCTTGGAATGGTACATGAAGCTGAGGAGGGTCAATATTTGAAGCTGGAAGGATCTAGCTGAGGCGTTTGTGAAGCAGTATCAGTACAATTTGGATATGGCTCCAAATCATACCCAGTTGCAGACAATGTCTCAGAGTGCTAAAGAAGGGTTCAAAGAATACGCCCAGAGGTGGCGTCAGCTTGCTGCTCGAGTACAACCACCCTTGTTAGAAAATGAAATGGCAGACATGTTTATGGGAACACTATAGGGGGTGTTCATTGAGAGACTGGCGTCTTGTTCAGCAACGAAGTTTAATGATATCGTGATAGTTGGAGAAAGGGTTGAAACTCTTCTGAAAATGGGGAATATCCAAGACAGTGGTGCAGGTAGCTCAAGCGGTGTGAGAAAAGCTTTTAGTGGACCTCCAAGAAGAAGGGAGGGAGAAACTAATGAAGTGTACGGACTAGGCTGGGGCCGCAGATACAGAGGATCTTACGAGCAGGTGGCAGATGTCACCATTCCATCAAGTCCTGTGCAACAACCCCAACAACAACAACAACAACAACAATCGCAACGTAATAACTATCAGCAGAGACCCTATCAACAGAGACAAGCTCGTCCAGCTAACAGGGTGCTTGAAGCCATCCCAATGACGTACACAACACTACTCCAGAGACTGTTAGACTTGAATTTGGTTCAGTTGAGGACATTAGCACCACCTCCACCTGGAGAGCTTCCAGTGGGGTATGATGCTAATGCAAGATGCACATTTCATTCAGGAGCTCTCGGGCACTCAACAGAGAAGTGCAGGGCATTACAGCATAAAGTCCAAGACTTTATTGACTCAAAAGAAATTAACTTCGCACCGCCCCTGTCGCTCCCGATAAATGGGAATGGCCCAAATATAGGTACAGACGCGAACGGTCGGCGAGAGGGACAATGAGAACACACAGCAGTGAACCCACTGGAAAAGAAAAGAGAGTCGCCAGCTAGGCATTTTTATCCCGGAGGAAAGGTAATGCTGCATAAACCTAGAAAGATATGGATAAGACGGTTGCGAACCAGAGAGACTGAGAAAGGGGGTTGGTTACAACCTGGGAAGGTATTAGCACCCAGATTGTCCGTCGTACTCGACGGGATCCACGCTTAAAAAGATTTGTGTTTTAAAGGGGTAGTGTCAGTGCAATCTGTGTATAAAATAGCTGGAAAAAGATGTACAGGTGTCAGTGTAAAAGAAGTGTGGAGTGTATAAGTGAATTGTCAGTGTAAAGAAAGAGTATGCTCATGATTATGAGGCTTAAAGAATAATGCTGGAAGGAGGGGGAATATACAGAGACTTTTGTTCGATAACTGTTAAGTTATGCCTACGTATCCTCTCGTGCAAAGAGACTGAAAGATGAATTGACTGATGAACTGCTTACTTGTCTATGCTCAAGTGTATGACCTGTCTGGCTCAGGTGCAAACTGTCTTGCATTAGACGGAAGAAGCAAGTTCTCGTTTATGAATGAATGAGATGAGAAAAGAATCCCGAAGGAGACGATTATTGTTTGTTTTTGAGCTTTCAGTCTTTTATTGCTTTTGAAAGTTTGTCATAAGTTAATGAGCTTAAGTCTAAACCAATGGGTTAGTAAACTCATCACATCTTCCCTTTGATTAGGGGTAATGAGAATACCTTAAGTGTGAAGTCAGATTCTCACACTTAATCACCTTTGATGCAGGATTAAGATCATTAACCTACTTGTGATTATTTAGATGTTTTTGGTGTTTTTGTTTAGTGTTAAGTAATGAGGTTAAGCCATAATCAAGGATTAAACAGACTCATTACACCATCCTAATAGAAGGATAATAGATGAGACTGTTTAAGCTGAGGAAAGCTCCTCAACTTAATCCATGATTAGGGATTAAACTCATGACAAAACAAGCCTTTGATTAAGTGGATTTTATTTAATGGTATGATGAAGAAGTGAGTTTTATGGTTTGTAAGACAACTTGAAGAGGACTTGTCCATTAACACAAGGGTTAGTCCTTCTTAACCAGTTAAGGAAGAATTAGAACCCTAATGCAAGGCCCAAGTTACAAGATTGATGTCTTGATGATTATTAAGTGGATTGATTAAAGGAGTTAAACACATTAAGGGTTTAACACTTAGGATTAAAGTTATACACTCCATCCTAATAGAAGGATGCAGGCATAAGTTTAATCACAAAGCCTTAAAGCCTTTAGGGTTTAGTCCCTGATTATGAGGTAAGAAGAGAAGACTCAAAAGAGACACAAAGGTAAAACTAAATGGGGGACTAATCAAAACCCTAATCATTGTCATGCTTGGTTGTTCCTAAGGTTTGTGAGGTTTACAAGAGCAATCTTCAATGGAACCACATGGAAGCAGATGAAAGGATCAGGAGAAGCAAAGTAACTTGCTTCATTCAAGAAGTCAAGTCACTTGAGGAAAGAAAGTAAGAAGAAGAAGAATGGGCAAGCTCAATCTCAAGCACAAGATAAAATGCAGCAATGATGCATAAGAGAGATGAAAAGAAGTTATGAGAAGTGAAGGCAAATGCACTTCTCAAAGTGACTTACCACCTGAAAAGTTAGTGAAAGAAATGCAATGCAATGCAAAATGGAATGAAATGGCATGATGCAAACCAAAACCAGAAGCATGTACATAATGATAATGATGCTATGGGATGATGTAAACATGAAACAACATATGAAGGTGATCATACAAGCTTATGGATGCAAATGGGGCAAATTAAGAAGCATGAACATACATGAAAAGTTATGAGATGCATATGGCATACAACATGGCAAATGCAAGATGCAATGATCAAACATGCTTACTATATGTCTTAAGATGTTAAATGAATCAAATGGGTGCACAAAATGCTATGGCAAGTCAAGGTATGGATGCAAATGCAAGGTGGGTGCATATGGAATCCCAAATTAGGGTTTATGATCAAAGCACCAAACACAAACCAAAATCAGAAGCAAACATTAAGATAAAATATTGAAAATGCATTCAAAGGATCCCTAATCCTATACTAACCCACTGCCCAAAGGAGAAGCTTCAACTCTTAACCAAATTCAAGATATGATTTTCCTAAGTTTTCTAGGGTTTTAGGGTTCCTTAACAAGAAAAATGCCAAACAAATGGAAAATGAAAGATCAAATCATGACCATTTAATCCAACAAACTACATGCTAAACACAATGCAATGCAAAAAGAATCAAAGTCCAACTCTCATTGGTTAGGCAGAAATGATTTTTGGAAGTTTGGATCAAAATAATGCATTAAAATGATTTTAATTCCATGAAAAATTCTCAAAATGCATCAAGATCAAAAAAGAAATTTGGTTTGAAGGTTGGACAATGTTTCTAAATGTTTTTAGATGTTTCATGAATTTTTTGGTGATTTTTAAATACCTAAAAGTATTTTTAATTAATTAATTCCCATTAATTAATTAAAAAGAAACTTAAAAATATTTAAAAATACTTTTTTAATGCTAAAAATAAAAATAAAAATATTTTTGTGTTCTGAAATTAAATAATAACTTGTATAAGAAATTTCAGAATTTTTGAATGAATTTTACTATTTTTAAATAATTGGAGAAAGAAATATAAAATAAATGGAATAAAAATAAAGAAAAAGAAAAGTAAACGCAATGGAGGGCCAGGATGGGTTCTGAGGAGAAGTCTGTTGACTACGCGCGCAGATCAATGGATCACATTCAAACTTGACTAAACTGAATTATGAATTAATTAATTGAGATTAGGGTTTAATGAGTGCATCTGGGCCACACATACACGCGCCAAGTCAACCAAGTCAACAGATCCAACGCATCAGATTCAAACTACACTTAACGACATGATTAAGCCCTAATTATTTTCAGGTGGCCGGAGAAGACTTCCGGTCGTCTTCTCCGGTGGGAACCCCACCTGAAAATTCCTAGAATCTTCAAAACGCAACTAAAATGAAATCTAAACAAACAGAAATCCTTCCCACACCTCAATGAATCAAAACCCTAACACAAACATCATTTATATTTCATCAATCTCATGAATCGAAACAAAATAAATTTTAGGGCAAGACTTTCAGAACACGATTAAACTCTCATCTCTTCACCATTTTCAAAACCAACAACATATTCATGATCAGGGAAGCATGTAGAAGCTATTAAGAACTTAAAAATTATTTCTGGAAAAAAAGTTCTTGAGCTACCTGAGTTTTGAAGCTTTCAGTTTTGCAACTTTCTGGCCTCTCCTCTTTGTGCAATCTACTCCCTTTGGTCCCTTGATGAGGTCTGGATGCTTAGAAGGAGTTTGTGTTGGCTGGTTTGAGAGTTTGAACTGCTTCTGTTCAAGCTCAGGTGTGAATCGTGTTTATGATTCAGGAAGTTTAAGGCAAGGGTGAGGGGTGTTTTGTGACCAGGATGATGAGTTGAGTTGATCTATGAAGTTTGTTTTAGTGTTTGTGGCTTGTTTTCTGAGTTTCGAAGGCTTTTGCTTTTGAGAGTGAAAATGAGAATGTGATGTTCTTGCTGGTTTCAGGCTTGTGTGTTATGTTGTTTGGCTTGCCATTTGTTTGCATAAACAATGCTGATTGGTCAGAAGATGTGACATGCCCTTTTGTGATAGGTGTAGCTACTTTTGCCAATTTGTCAACTTTGTGTAAGAGAAGCATGGGTCATGTTCTAGCCAAGTACAAAGGGTGTGGGCTGCGCAGCATGGTGTGAGGGAAAGGCTAGGATGGTTCAGCAATGTAGCTAGCAAGTGGATGAAGTGTTATGATGGCTTTTGCAACTTGCTTGCTTTTGATCTTCATGAAAATATCTTGTCTCACAAGCCATAAAACATGTGATCCCATTGGTTCAATCTGAACTTTAGATGTCACATGATCATGTTATATGAATTAGAAGTCCATTTGATAGCTTTAGAACACTTGATCAAGTCATTTTGCAAAATACCTCTTTGGTAGAAACTTTGAAATTTTGTGATTTTTGCCAACTTTGACAAGCCATAACTTTTGATCCAAAATGAATTAGGTCATGTTCTTGTACTTTTTGAGAAGGGAAAGATCTAATATTCAACTTTCATGACCAAGGTTTTTCCATTTGAAGCATTTTTGAATCAAAAAGTAAGGGTTGAAAAAGTGGCATAAAATGACATTTCCATTAAAAGTCAAACTTGCCCAAAAAAAGTCAACTTTGCAAAAACTTGTAATTCTTGAATTTTGTGAACTTCAAACATCTTCCATGATCAAATAAAGATCATACACACTCAAAATGATGAAGATCACCCCTTGGTTGGGTCATTGGGGCCTCAGATGCCCTGATTTTGCACTGACTTGTCTAGAAAGTCAACTCTTGATCAGATGACTTCCCCATGGAATTTTTTCATGAAAATTGATATGCATACTCCCTATACCATATAGAGACCAATAGAAACAAGAATGACCAAAAAATTTGGAGTTATGGCCTCTGAAACCAAAACCCTAATTTTAGGTCATCTGTGCAGTCAAACCTGGCTCTGCTTCTATACCATTCCCAGTTCTTGTGATTCTTTGACACTTTTGACTTTGAGAGGATGTAATATGATACTTGAACACATATGGATCCCTTTGAAGTGATTGATGGCCTTTGGAGTGGCTCAAGAAGCTCTTGGATTGCTCAGATCACAAACCCTAGATGCAGATGACTTAGAATCTATGCAGTGGATCAAAAATGTAAATTGAGATGCTATGATTGTGTTTATGCATATGAAATGATCACAAGCCATGGTGTGAATGGGTGAGGGCAAATTTGGGGTGTTTACAGCTGCCCCTATTCAAACATGAGTTAGCTGTGTAGGATGTAAGCGACGGCTTAACAGGCGAACAAGATAACTTGTGGTTGAATACCAAAGACAGTCCAAAATTTGCACTCACAGAATGAAGAAGAAAAGGGATATAGATTGTAAAAGGAAAATAAAGTATATTGTAAAGTATGGGCGACGGAGGACGACCGTCGAGCAGAGGACGACTGCTGGATAAAGAGCAATGACGGGGACGGCCGACATGCTGGTAAAGTGCGAGAAATAAAGCAATGGCGGGGACGGCCGACATGTTGGGGATAAAAAGAAATATGATGGGGACGGCCATCAAGGTAAAGCTGTAAGATTCTCTGGGGATTAATGAAACATGACGGGGACGGCCATCAGGTTCATAAAGTAAGGTAACCAACGATGGGGACGGCCACCGAGCTAAAAAGAAAAGGGACCACGACGGGAACGGCCATCGGGCTAAAGAATAAATGAAATAAACAGATGATGAGGTACGGTCATCAAAGGTGAAGGACGATCACCTAGCAGGGGACGGCTGCTCTGTTGGGGCAAGATGAGGGACGGTCATCTAAGGTGAAGGACGATCACCTGGAAGGGTACGGCTGCCGAAAATATCGCGACATAGGACGAATGCCGGATAGAAAAGGTCAACGATGGGGACGGCCATCGGACGAGCATGATGGAGGACGACCATCAAGAGGTGGAGGACGACCACCTAGCAGGGGACGACTGCTCTCGAGGTTTATCATGACATAGGACGAATGTCAGATAACCAAAAATCAACAATGGGGACGGCCATTGGATAAAATGATGAAGGACGATCATCAAGAGGTGGAGGACGACCACCTAGCAGGGGACGGCTGCTAAATATCACGACATAGGACGAATGTCGGATAGAAAAGATCAATGATGGGGACGGCCATCGGATGAGCATGATGAAGGACGATCATCAAGAGGTGAAGAACGATCACCTAGCAGGGTACGGCTGCTCTCAAGGTTTATCATGACGTAGGACGAACGTCAGATAACGAAAGAAGTTTTGCTTTACTGGGGAATAGTAAACACGGACGAGTGTCTATATCCAAAAGAAAATAGAAGGTATAAATGTTTGGTGTTGCGTATAGATTAAAGATGCGGACGAGCATCCTTAAGACTATGATACAGACGAGTATCAGGTAGAAACGAGTATTGACACGTGTTTAGAGATGATGATACGGACGAGTATCAACCGGTTAACAAGGAACACGGACGAGTGTTGAATCTGAAGGGACTCTTCTGGGAATAGTAGACACAGACGAATGTCTCTATTCAAGGAGACGATAGTGTTTGACATAGTGTATGGATTAAAGATGCGGACGAGCATCCTTAAGACTATGATACGGACGAGTATCAGGTAGAAACAAACGCTTGACACATGTTCTGAGATGATGGTACGGACGAGTACCAACTGGTTAACAAAGAACAAGGACCAATGTCGAATCTGTGGGGATATAAATGGTGTATACAAGATACGGACGAGTATCTGTATAAGTATGAATGGTGCACAGATGAGTGTTTAATCTGCTGGGGAGAGTGACACGGACGAGTGTCAAAAGGAATAGAGCGTAATATAATCAAGTATCTGATATACAAAGTGTTTACACTACTGTGTTGGGAAAATGACATGGACGGGTGTCAAGGAAATGTATATATAAGTATACGTGAGTGCAAAGAGAATGTCTTTGGCTTTCTGCTGGGGATATGACACGGACGGGTGTCAAAGGGAGTATATATTGGTGTTTGGGGAGGATGTGGGGCAACTGCTTTTGCTGGGGACCCTGGGGGGCTATTCTGTATATTGTTGATGGATTGTCAATATTCACAAGTGTTTGATTCAAAACATGGCTTGTGATTATGCAATATGTTGGATTTTTGCCGTAATGCTCTGTATTAGACGGAATGCTACGCTTTGTGGGTGAATATGATGCGAATGCCATGATTATGCAAAGATACCAAACCGGGATTCGGATCCCGTTGCCGCGAAGATCTCTGGCTGATCTGCTTGAAATGGACAACCCAGCTAGGGATGAGATCATTGGTGGATCTGATGAGATGTATCCACTTGGGGAAATGGGTCAATGATAGACCTATTCCTGGTGATGAGGGACCCAGCTGGGGTTTGTAGAAGCTTTTGTCACTCTGTTGTGATTCCTTTGTGCGTCGCTCCTCTGAATAGAGGCTGAAATTCTGTGGGGATGATGGTTCCCTGGCTTTTGTACTCGGCTGAGGAAGAATGATTGGCAACTCGGTTGGGAGAAGCAACAAGTGGCAACTCAGCTGGGGAGAAAACACCTTGAGTGCTAAGACTGAGTGTTGACTTGCCGACTTGCTGGGGTGAAGCTTTCATACCCCACGTTGTGCTTATGAATACCTGCAATCCTGCAAAGATAGAGGAACGCACAAGTGATCCCGAGGTATCCTTTACTGGATTCTGTCATAGGAGTTTAGACACTTCTGAGAGTAAGTATATTCCCTGCAAGCATGTATTTTTATTTTTGGAGAAAAGCATCTGTACTTATGCAATCAGTTTTTTAGAGACATCAGACATTCTTTGCAAAATAAAATGTACAAAACGAAACATGACTGAAAAATCCGATTTTATTAATCCAAATGCCCTGAATTGGCAAGATACAGTCAAAGAAACATATCTCCTAAAATGAGGAGATTGTTACAAATTGAGAAACAAAGTGCTGGCGATGTTGACGACGCTTTCAAGGAGCTTCCTCTTTTGCTATGACTCGCATGACTTTTGACGTTCTTCTCGTCTTGCTTTCTGGAGAAGGCTGATTCTGATTTGAAGCTTGATCCTTTTGAAGCTTAACCGGTTGTAAGTGATACAGACGAATTCAGAATGCAGTTGTTCGCTTATTCCCTTATTTTGCATGGATCGCCCTTTCGGGTTTTCAATCTATCGGGATACCCATTTTTGCCTGAGTCGTCCAATGCGGCTTTTCAACTCAGCGGGTGTACATTTTTTTTTTGTTTATTTTCCCTTATTTTTTCCCGAGTCTTTTATTCTGTTTCTGACTCGCCGGGATGCCTTATTTTTGCCTGGACTTACATTCTGTTTTTATGTCCAGCAGGTCATTTTTATGCGAAGTATTTTTTAACTGCATCTGAATTCACAGGGGAAGGGAAGTCTTCGCCATCCATGGTGCTGAGCATCAGTGCTCCACCAGAGAAAACTTTCTTTACCACGAATGGCCCTTCATAGTTCGGAGTCCATTTGCCCCTGTGGTCTGTATGAGGAGGGAGGATTCTCTTCAGCACAAGATCTCCTACTCGGTACTCTCGGTGTCTGACTTTCTGATCGAAGGCTCTTTTCATTCTTTTCTGGTACATCTGTCCATGACAGATTGCAGCCAATCTTTTCTCTTCGATCAGACTTAGTTGTTCGTATCGGGACCGGACCCATTCTGCTTCGTTCAACTTAACATCCATCAGTACCCGCAGGGAAGGTAATTCAACTTCAACAGGTAGGACTGCCTCCATACCATACACAAGCTGATACGGTGTTGCCCCAGTGGATGTTCTGATTGACGTGCGGTACCCATGCAAGGCAAACGGTAGCATCTCATGCCAGTCTTTGTACGTAACTACCATCTTCTGCACAATCTTCTTGATATTCTTATTAGCTGCCTCAACAGCGCCGTTCATCTTTGGCCTGTAAGGAGAAGAATTGTGGTGTTGGATCTTGAAGTCCCGGCACAGCTCTGCCATCATTTTATTGTTCAAGTTGGAACCATTATCAGTAATGATTCGCTCGGGAACTCCGTACCGGCAGATGATATCTCTCTTCAGGAATCTGGCTACCACTTGCCTTGTAACATTTGCATATGAGGCCGCTTCAACCCACTTGGTGAAATAGTCAATGGCTACCAGGATGAATCTGTGGCCATTTGAAGCAGTCGGTTCAATCTTGCCGATCATATCAATTCCCCACATAGCAAAGGGCCAGGGCGAAGACATTATATTCAAAGGATTGGGAGGCGCATGCACCTTATCCGCATAAATCTGGCATTTATGGCATTTTTTGGTGTAGGCACAACAGTCAGCATCCATTGTGATCTAGTAATAACCTGATCTTAGCAGTTTCTTAGCCATGGCATGCCCTCCTGCATGGGTACCAAAAGATCCTTCATGCACTTCATGCATCAACAAGTCCGCTTCTGTTTTATCAACGCATCTGAGGAGTACCATATCAAAGTTTCTTTTGTACAGGGAACCATCAGTATTCAAAAAGAAACTACCAGCAAGCCTTCTCAAAGTCTTCTTATCATTGGAAGATGCCCCAGGTGGGTATGTTTGATCCTCCAAGAAGCACTTGATGTCATGGAACCAAGGCTTATCATCTTTGACAATATCTGCCGCAAATACATATGCTGGTCTGTCAAGTCTGGACACTGATATCTAAGGTACAAAGTTGGCAGCTTGAACTTTGATCATAGATGAAATGGTAGCCAGAGCATCTGCAAACTGATTCTCGTCCCGAGGGATATACTCAAGCTTGACCTTTGTGAAAAAAGTCAATAACCTTCTTGTATAATCCCTGTAAGGTATCAGATGATCCTGGTGGGTGTACCATTTACCGTTGGTTTGATTAACTACCAGAGCTGAATCTCCGAATACAGTCAATGTCTTGATCCTGAGGTCAATGGCTTCCTCAAGACCCATAATGCAAGCTTCGTATTCAGCTTCGTTGTTAGTGCAGTTGAAAGTGAGTTTTGCCGAGAAAGGCATGTGAACTCCTTTAGGTGTAATGAGTACTGCACCAACACCACGACCATTCATATTAACAGCCCCATCAAACATCATAGTCCATTCTTCTTCCGGGTCAGGTCCTTCAGTGTGAACAGGCTCTTCATGATCTTTTGCTTTAATGAACATGATGTCTTCATCAGGGAAGTCAAATCTCATAGGCTGGTAATCATCAATAGGTTGCTCAGCAAGATATTCAGACAATACACTGCCCTTGATGGCTTTCTGAGAGGTGTACTGGATGTCATATTCCGTGAGGATCATTTGCCACCTTGCAACCCGTCCGGTAAGAGCTGGCTTCTCAAATATGTACTTAACTGGGTCCATCTTTGAGATCAATAAGGTGGTGTGGGTCAACATATACTGTCTCAGTCGGCGAGCAGCCCACGCTAAAGCACAGCAAGTTTTCTCGAGCAGTGAATAACGTTGTTCACAGTCGGTAAAATTTTTGCTCAGGTAGTATATTCCATACTCTTTTCGACCAGACTCGTCATGCTGGCCCAACACACACCCCATCGACTCTTCTAATACAGTCAAATACATGATTAGAGGTCTTCCTTCAACTGGAGGCATAAGGATTGGAGGCTCTTGCAGGTATTCTTTGATCTTGTCAAAAGACTTTTGGCAGTCTTCATTCCACCTGACCGTCTGTTCTTTTCTTAACAGCTTGAACAAGGGTTCGCAGGTTGCTGTAAGGTGAGATATGAACCGTGAAATGTAGTTCAATCGACCTAAGAACCCTCAAACTTCCTTTTCTGTCTTTGGCGCAGGCATCTCTTGAATAGCCTTGACTTTATCAGGGTCAACTTCAATCCCTTTCTCGCTTACAATAAATCCCAGCAGCTTACCAGATCGCACCCCGAATGTGCACTTGTTGGGGTTCAGCTTCAATTGGTACTTCCTCAGACGCTTGAATAGCTTCAGCAGATTCACCAGGTGATCTTCTTCAGTAAGGGACTTGGCGATCATGTCATCCACATAACATTCTATTTCTTTATGAATCATATCGTGGAATAATGTCACCATAGCCCGTTGATATGTTGCACCAGCGTTCTTCAATCCAAATGGCATCACCTTGTAACAGAACGTGCCCCAAGGTGTGATGAAGGTTGTCTTCTCCATGTCTTCAGGTGACATTTTAATTTGATTGTATCCTGAAAATCCATCCATGAAGGAGAATACCGAGAACTGAGCCGTGTTATCCACCAATACATCAATGTGAGGTAATGGGAAGTCATCTTTCGGGCTAGCTCTGTTCAGATCCTGGTAGTTAACACACATCCTTACCTTACCTCCTTTCTTAGGCACAGGTACTATATTAGCAACCCACGGCGGATAGCTAGTTACAGCAAGGAACCCGGCGTCCCACTGCTTTTGTACCTCTTCTTTGATCTTCATTGCCATGTCTGGGCGAGTACGGCGCAGTTTCTGTTTAACCGGTGGGCATTCTTCCCTTAAAGGCAGCTTGTGCACAACAATATCGGTGTCCAACCCTGGCATATCTTGATAAGACCAAGCAAACACATCCACATATTCTTGAAGCAGATCAATCAGTTGTCTCTTCACTGAGTCTTGTAGGCAGGATCTGATTTTAACCTCTTTCACGTCTTCATCTGTACCAAGATTAATCGTTTCGACCTCCTCCCGATGAGGAGTGATGACCTTCTCCTCTTGTCTCAACAACCTGGCTAGCTCTTCAGGAAGCTCATATTCTTCTTCAACCCCTTCATCAGCTTGATTGATTGGATTGTCAAAGTCATACGAAGTCATAGCCGTGCTGTTGTCGGTGCTGTCTGGAAGGCACTCTCTGCAAGGGTTCAGTTTGTTCATTTTAGTGATTGATTTTAATCTTGTTTAGAAAAGTGAAATAAAGGTGTCATTTTGAGAACATTGCCATTTATTTTTGTACAAAAAGAAAAATGGAAAAACAGTGAGCGGAAAAGAAAAAGACTCATTTGCAAAAGATGTCTGATATTTCATTGATTAATCTTGTTGCACAAAAATTACAGATGGCCCGATTACAAAATGAGTCTTGTCATCTTGGGCAAGATGCAAGACTTGACGCATGCTTAAAATATACAGGAAATAATAATTACTCTGCAGGAGTAACTCTTATAATTTCCTGGGAAGACCAGTTTGAGATACTGCTCCCCGGGATCTTTGGACGAATCCAGCTTTCCAGGTTGCGTTCATCTTCCGACTCATCTTCCAAGTTGTTGACAGCATCGGGGGTGAGCATCCCCCCACTAACAAAGTTGGGCTTCTTAGCAGCCTCTGCTTGATCTTCTTGAGTTGGTTTGTAACCCAACCCAAATCTATCTTCTTTCTTCTCCACAGGCAACAGTTTGCCCTAGCCTTGAACGTTTCCTTCTTCCACCACCTTCCGGGCCTGTTGGTAGGATGTCATGGAAGTCCCAAGTACAGCAGAGGTTTCATTAACATTCAGGGCCTCAAACCCTTGGCTCATGGTCTCGTGGATCTCCCCATCCATCTCAATATATTTGTAAGTAGCCAGATGGCTAACAAAAATATCCTCCTCTCCACAAATAGTAACGACTTGGCCTTCCCACTCAAATTTTAACTTCTGGTGAAGGGTAGACGTTACTGCGCCAGCGGCGTGAATCCATGGTCTACCCAACAAACAGCTGTAGGCAGGCTGAATGTCCATCACGTAGAAGGTCGTTTTGAAATTTTGTGGGCCAATCGTTACAGGAAACTCAATTTCTCCCAGAACTGATCTCTTAGAGCCGTCAAAAGCTCTCACTACCAAGTTACTGGGTCGCAATGCCAATCCTTCATATTCCAGCCTTACAAGGGCCTTTTTAGGTAAGACATTGAGGGATGACCCTGTGTCTACCAGCACATGGGAAAGAACTGTACCTTTACATTCCATGGTAATGTGCAAGGCCTTGTTATGATTGCGGCCTTCCGAAGTCAGATCAGTGTTGGTGAACCCTAGTCCATTGCTAGCATTAACATTTCCAACTACAGCTTCCAACTGATTGACGGTGATCTCTTCTGGCACATAAGCTGCGTGCAAGACTTTGAGTAGTGCGTTCCGGTGGGCTTCGGAGCACATAAGCAACGATAGAATGGAGATCTTGGAAGGCGTCTGGTGAAGCTGGTCCACTATTTTGTAATCACTTTTCTTGATGATTCTCATGAACTCATCAACTTCTTGATCAAAAGGTGTTTTCAAAACTTCTTTAGCAGCTTGCTCTTCTTGCACCATGCTCTTCCCTTTTGCCTTGGCAGCAATTTCTGCTTCGGCAGTGGGTCTTTGAATTTGTGGGGCGAAAAGACGTCCGCTTCGAGTAAAGCCTCCGCCTCCCCCCACATTGTCTATTTGTGGTGAAGAAGTTGACGATTCAAAAGTGATTTTCTGTCCTTCGCAGTATAAGTCAGAGCCGTAATGCCAAGGAATGGCATTACTACTTTCATAAGGTACTGGCCCAGGCACTGTGACAGTGACTGGACTGATGGCAGCTGCAGAAGGGACTGTGATAGTCTGTGGATCATAATATATTGTGACTGGTGCTCTGATAGGAGTGACATTTTGTGAGTTGTAGGCAGAGTTATTTTCAGGATCATAATAAATCGTAACTGTTGAGACATCTTCATGGTTTGCTGCTGATGTTGTAGGAGACATTGTTGGAAGAATGGACGTTGTTGTTGTAGGAGATTCAAAATGAAGTGGTGCTGAAGTTGTAGAAGGGATGTTTGTTGATATCTGGTATGTTGAAGTAACAGATGAAGCATTTGTTGATGAAACTGAAGAGTTGTTCGGAACTATGGTTGTTGTAGTTGTAGGAGACTCTGGAACCGTTGTTAAGGAGATTGCTGGATTGGTAGGAATTGATGTTGTAATTTGAAGCAAGCCACTCTGGATGAGACCATCTATGCCATCCCTCAGGTTATCATAACCATTCACTGAAATGTTGCAGTAAGCACACCCTAGCTCGCATCCCGGGAACATTTGACATTCGAGGAGTTGAGCCTTAATCTCTACCAACGGTGTCCGAATCTGACCCACACTGGTTATCAAATAAGACGGCTTTTCTTCTTCAATAGCATTGATTCGGGGACCACCATGGTGTGGCATAGGGTTCTTGTTGACATTTGGTGGTGGTGCAAAGTTTAAAGCCTTGTAATCCACTAGATCCTGCACTTTCATGTGCAAAGCTCTGCACTTCTCCGTACTATGACCAGGTGCATTTGAGTGAAAGGCACATCTGGCGCTGGCGTCGTAATTTCTGGGCAGACTGTTAGGATCTGGAGGGGCCAATGTCCTTAGCTCAACTAGGTTGAGTTTCAGGAGTTGTGGCAGTAATGTGGCATAAGGCATAGGGATCGGATCGATCACCCTATTGGCCTGAGAGGGCCTCTGTTGGAATGGTCTCTGCTGATTGTTGTTGTTGGTGTTGTTGTTGTTATAGTTTCTTTGAGGAGGATACTGAGTTTGTTGCTGATAATTTTGTTGCTGAGGTTGATAAGCTGGTTGAGGATGAATTGGAGCGGGAATGGTGACTGCTGCCACAGACCTATGAACGTATTAGGGTCTGCCCCTGCTGGCATGGATAGCATTGGTCTCACCAGTTCTTCTTGGGCCTACAAAAGGCTTTCTTGGGTTGCTGGATGAGCTGGCACCCTTGTCAGAAATTTTGCCCATCTTTAACAAGCTCTCAATTCTCTCTCCAGCTATAACAACATCTGCAAAGCTGGTGGAAGAGAAAGCAGCTAGCCTGTCAATGTATGTTCCTTGGAGGGTGTTCATAAACATATCTGCCATTTCCCTCTCTGACATAGGTGGCTGGACAGCAGCAGCAAGCTGTCTCCATCTTTGAGCGTACTCTCGGAAGCTTTCCCTGGATGATTGTGACATCCCCATCAGGAGGGTCCTGTTAGGTGCCATATCCAAATTATACTGGTATTGTCTAATGAAGGCCTCTGTCAAGTCCTTCCAACACCTGATGGTTGCTCTGGTCATATGAGAGTACCATTCCCTCGAAGCTCCAGTTAAGCTATCCTCAAAATAAAACATCCATAGCTTTTCGTCCATGGTATATGCCTTCAACCTCCCCAGAAAGGATTGTAAGTGGGTCCGCGGGCAGGAAGTCCCGTTGTACTTTTCAAAACAAGGAGGCTTAAACTTGTGGGGAATCCTGACCCCGTCTACCAAGCCCATGTCCATAACATCAAAACCCAAAGAGTTTTGAGACTCCAAGGATCTTAATTTCTCAGTTATCTCATCCAGCCTTCTGTCATAGGCTTCCTCCCCAGCTCCCATCACTGTGAACTGATCTTCCTGGGGGTCTTCTTGCAGTACTCTACCTGCTGTGGCAGTCCCTTGCACATTGACAGGGATGTTGATCTCTGGATGCTGGTGGGGTCCAAAGACTGGGGGATTGACATGAGGTTGGACCCTCTCATTGTTGCTTGTCCCAGCAGTCCCTGGATGATGGTCTTCCTGATTCCTCCCTTCTACCAGTGCTCTTAACCTCTCCTGGCTTTGAGCCATATTGTTCATCACCTCCATAAATTGCGTCATCTGATTCCTCATTTCCAACCTCTCGTTGGTCATTTGATTCCTGACCTCTGTAAGGTCCTGCTGCATTTGGTCCATCTGTATGCCCGGAAGGTTGTTGCGGGTGGGGTATCTGTGTGGACGGTTGAGTGGAAACCCTCGACGTCGAGCAATAGTTCCTGAGTCACAACAGAGTTAGTAACAATAAAACAAAAACCTACAAAACAAAACAAAAGGTTAGTATGCAATGCAGTATGCTTATTTGCTTCCAAGGTATCCGGCTTGGCACTTGGTTTTGACCTTTCCAGACCCCTGAGGAAGATGCTTGTGATGTTGCTTGAAGGATTCAGATAAAACAAACCAACACATATATTACAATAAGGTAAATGATACATAGTTTGTTTTTTACAATACATGCCCTCTGAGGGGTCAAAAGTACAACATAAAGAAAAGTACATGAAATGAAAGCAACAACAAGCAAAAGTCAAACACTAAGACCAAACTCATCCTCCTGAACTTCCTTGAGAAGTGCTTCAGTCACAGGATCAGCCGGACGCTCTATAAGATTCCTGATAAGGAGATTCCTGGTAGTAACAGCTGCAGTTAGCTTCTTGTGTTGACTCTGGTCCTTTGACCTCTTTACACCAGCTCTAATCTTCAACTCTGAGATCTCTCTCTGGGCTGCTGCCAGGGCTTCCTGTTGCTATTTTGCACCAGCTTCCAACTGCTCAATCTTATCCTGAGTCCTTTTGTCCTCTTGAGTACGGGCTTCGGTGATCCTGACCCACCTAGCCTGACTCTCCTTCAGATACAAATCAGTCCTGGCTTTCTGGAACTGAGCTTCCTTGCAGGCATTCTTCAAGATCTGTTCTCCAGCCCTAGACTTCTTAATGTAATCCTCAGACTTCTCAATTCTAGCCAAATGCTCCACCTTCAGCTTTTCTAACCTCTCAATATCCAATCTACCATCACTCCTCTCCCAGAGGGTCTTCTGTAGAGCTTGAGTCAGTTTTTCATTTCTCTCTTTCAATTTCTCAAACTCTTCTAAGCTAACAGTTGCTGGAGGTGGTGCTGTGGAAGGTCCAGGCACATCTTCAACAGTGAAGGGCATTCCAGTAATTTGAGCTCTGGCATGAGACCACTCATAGTACTGGGCTGAGGCCACATTATTGCATCTCCCAAGAATGGTTACCCCTTTAGTCTGAACATTGTCCCAGGCCCTGGCTGCCTGCCTGACAATAGCCAGATTAGGCTTGATTTCACAATAAAGGGTCTCGGTCAGATCCTGTGCCCTAGGAGGATGGACCAATGCATAGCCCAGTTGTCTTTTGAATAGCAGGGGGTTGTAATTGATGCAACCCTTCACTCCAATCAGAGGTACATTGGGAAATTGCCCACAACTTGTAATGATGTCTCTGCCCTTGGCGCTCTGAGTGCACCACCTGATATCATCTGAGGTTAGAGCAACAAGCCTCTTAGCCCAATTCTTCTGCTGGTGAGGGTTCAGGAATGCATCAGTCTTTGGCAAATGCTTGAGTAGCCAAGTATGGAACAAAGGAGCACAACATCTTACTAATCTTCCCCTTTTCTTTTCATTCCTTTGATGAACAGAGTAGTAGAGATCTCCCAGTAAGGTGGGCACTGGGTTTCTCAGGATGAAAAGATGGATTGCACTCTTGCTAACAAACCTAGGCTCATCTGCAAAAAGTATGACCCCATATATGCTAAGGGCCAACAGAGCACAGACTGCCTTCCACTCCCCCAAGGAGGCCTTCAGACTAGCCTGAGAAATCAAGAAGTCCAGATGAAAACCAGAGACTCCAGCCTTAGCTGTCAAATTCTGCCCGATCAGAACTGGTTCCAGATGCAATGCCTTTGCTACTTCTTCATTACTTGGAAAAGCCATCTCAGGGTTGAAGGGGACTCCACCCCTGATAGGTGCACCAACCAATGATGAATACTCCTCTAATAAAGGCCCCAACTGAAAATCCTGAAAAGTAAAACACCTCAGAGGGGGGTCATAGAACTGCAGGCAAGTATGAATCAAGCTCCTCTGTGAAGGTTCCAAATCCATAACCACATCAAGTATGCCTCCATAGTGTTCTCTAAAAAGTGGTATATGGTCTGGAGTAATCAGGGTCTGAATCCTCCTGATGCTAGCCAGATCAGGTTCAAATAAGTGATAGGAGATGTTACTTTTCTTAGGTGCCATGTTGCTGAAGAGGAAATAAGGCAGATGCTGATGATGGAGGATAAAATTGATGATGGGCCTCTGACAGGCTGAGACTAATGATGTAGATAGCTGATAACTGGAGTAGATACTGGTGAAGATAGGCCTATGCTGATGATGGGGTCAAAACCAAGCTAATGAATAAGTATGGATACCCTGAAAAACAAATAAACAAATGTTAAAATGATGCAATGATAATGTATGCAAATGACATGCAAGGGTTTGTGACTGAGCTGGATCTGATCAAGTGCTCTGATATGAGTCCAGGTATGTTCAAGAAATCCAGATGGAGGTCTATAAGTCCAGTAACCAGGGTGGGGGACTCAAATAAAGAGCCACATGTCCAGGGTTAGAAATCACAAGAACTGTTCCAAGATGGAGTACTCTTAATCAAAACAAAGTAACAGGGTATGCTGAGGTCAAGGGTACCTGCAAACCTGTAAATAGCCCAACCCTCCTCACAGGTGATGTTCTAAAACAAGGATCCTCAGACTTGGATCAGTTATGAGAAGTGTAAACACTTCCAACCCAGAGGTACAGTGTTTACAATAACCATAAAGGATCCTCCTCTAATTCACCTCAGTTTCTGAAGGTCAATACTAAAGGTCATCCAGACTTAGCAAGCTTCCCAGATAGCCCTAGTACTGCAGGAAATCTGCAACACAGAGTTCTCAAGAAGAAACCCATATCTGAACCGTGTTTCATATTCCCGCACCAGACCGAGATGGAATGGGAAAGAATATGAGCCACTCTAGCCTAGGTGTCACTCAGGTCCCAGGTATAGGACCTTAACTCTCAATAGAACCCCACCCACCAAAGCAAAACCAGATCCAGCCAGACAACATGACAGTATGATATATGTAAAGCTATAAATAAAGCAAATAAACAACTGTACATAAAGCAGTAAATAAAACAAAACATAAAAGCACAAATAACACATAACACCCCAGTAAACACAAATCAAACAAGCGCTAGGAGGAACCCACAAAAAGAAAAAGAAGCTCTGGTTACAATATAAGTTTCCCCAGCAGAGTCGCCAAGTTGTCGCTCCCGATAAATGGGAATGGCCCAAATATAGGTACAGACGCGAACGGTCGGCGAGAGGGACAATGAGAACACACAGCAGTGAACCCACTGGAAAAGAAAAGAGAGTCGCCAGCTAGGCATTTTTATCCCGGAGGAAAGGTAATGCTGCATAAACCTAGAAAGATATGGATAAGACGGTTGCGAACCAGAGAGACTGAGAAAGGGGGTTGGTTACAACCTGGGAAGGTATTAGCACCCAGATTGTCCGTCGTACTCGACGGGATCCACGCTTAAAAAGATTTATGTTTTAAAGGGGTAGTGTCAGTGCAATCTGTGTATAAAATAGCTGGAAAAAGATGTACAGGTGTCAGTGTAAAAGAAGTGTGGAGTGTATAAGTGAAGTGTCAGTGTAAAGAAAGAGTATGCTCATGATTATGAGGCTTAAAGAATAATGCTGGAAGGAGGGGGAATATACAAAAACTTTTGTTCGATAACTGTTAAGTTATGCCTACGTATCCTCTCGTGCAATGAGGAAGTCAGAACACCGTAGTTCGACCCAAAGAGACTGAAAGATGAATTGACTGATGAACTGCTTACTTGTCTATGCTCAAGTGTATGACCTGTCTGGCTCAGGTGCAAACTGTCTTGCATTAGACGGAAGAAGCAAGTTCTCGTTTATGAATGAATGAGATGAGAAAAGAATCCCGGAGGAGACGATTATTGTTTGTTTTTGAGCTTTCAGTCTTTTATTGCTTTTGAAAGTTTGTCATAAGTTAATGAGCTTAAGTCTAAACCAATGGGTTAGTAAACTCATCACATTTTCCCTTTGATTAGGGGTAATGAGAATACCTTAAGTGTGAAGTCAGATTCTCACACTTAATCACCTTTGATGCAGGATTAAGATCATTAACCTACTTGTGATTATTTAGATGTTTTTGGTGTTTTTGTTTAGTGTTAAGTAATGAGGTTAAGCCATAATCAAGGATTAAACAGACTCATTACACCATCCTAATAGAAGGATAATAGATGAGACTGTTTAAGCTGAGGAAAGCTCCTCAACTTAATCCATGATTAGGGATTAAACTCATGACAAAACAAGCCTTTGATTAAGTGGATTTTATTTAATGGTATGATGAAGAAGTGAGTTTTATGGTTTGTAAGACAACTTGAAGAGGACTTGTCCATTAACACTAGGGTTAGTCCTTCTTAACCAGTTAAGGAAGAATTAGAACCCTAATGCAAGGCCCAAGTTACAAGCTTGATGTCTTGATGATTATTAAGTGGATTGATTAAAGGAGTTAAACACATTAAGGGTTTAACACTTAGGATTAAAGTTATACACTCCATCCTAATAGAAGGATGCAGGCATAAGTTTAATCACAAAGCCTTAAAGCCTTTAGGGTTTAGTCCCTGATTATGAGGTAAGAAGAGAAGACTCAAAAGAGACACAAAGGTAAAACTAAATGGGGGACTAATCAAAACCCTAATCATTGTCATGCTTGGTTGTTCCTAAGGTTTGTGAGGTTTACAAGAGCAATCTTCAATGGAACCACATGGAAGCAGATGAAAGGATCAGGAGAAGCAAAGTAACTTGCTTCATTCAAGAAGTCAAGTCACTTGAGGAAAGAAAGTAAGAAGAAGAAGAATGAGCAAGCTCAATCTCAAGCACAAGATAAAATGCAGCAATGATGCATAAGAGAGATGAAAAGAAGTTATGAGAAGTGAAGGCAAATGCACTTCTCAAAGTGACTTACCACCTGAAAAGTTAGTGAAAGAAATGCAATGCAATGCAAAATGGAATGAAATGGCATGATGCAAACCAAAACCAGAAGCATGTACATAATGATAATGATTCTATGGGATGATGTAAACATGAAACAACATATGAAGGTGATCATACAAGCTTATGGATGCAAATGGGGCAAATTAAGAAGCATGAACATACATGAAAAGTTATGAGATGCATATGGCATACAACATGGCAAATGCAAGATGCAATGATCAAACATGCTTACTATATGTCTTAAGATGTTAAATGAATCAAATGGGTGCACAAAATGCTATGGCAAGTCAAGGTATGGATGCAAATGCAAGGTGGGTGCATATGGAATCCCAAATTAGGGTTTATGATCAAAGCACCAAACACAAACCAAAATCAGAAGCAAACATTAAGATAAAAAATTGAAAATGCATTCAAAGGATCCCTAATCCTATACTAACCCACTGCCCAAAGGAGAAGCTTCAACTCTTAACCAAATTCAAGATATGGTTTTCCTAAGTTTTCTAGGGTTTTAGGGTTCCTTAACAAGAAAAATGCCAAACAAATGGAAAATGAAAGATCAAATCATGACCATTTAATCCAACAAACTACATGCTAAACACAATGCAATGCAAAAAGAATCAAAGTCCAACTCTCATTGGTTAGGCAGAAATGATTTTTGGAAGTTTGGATCAAAATAATGCATTAAAATGATTTTAATTCCATGAAAAATTCTCAAAATGCATCAAGATCAAAAAAGAAATTTGGTTTGAAGGTTGGACAATGTTTCTAAATGTTTTTAGATGTTTCATGAATTTTTTGGTGATTTTTAAATACCTAAAAGTATTTTTAATTAATTAATTCCCATTAATTAATTAAAAAGAAATTTAAAAATATTTAAAAATACTTTTTTAATGCTAAAAATAAAAATAAAAATATTTTTGTGTTCTGAAATTAAATAATAACTTGTATAAGAAATTTCAGAATTTTTGAATGAATTTTACTATTTTTAAATAATTGGAGAAAGAAATATAAAATAAATGGAATAAAAATAAAGAAAAAGAAAAGTAAACGCAATGGAGGGCCAGGATGGGTTCTGAGGAGAAGTCTGTTGACTACGCGCGCAGATCAATGGATCACATTCAAACTTGACTAAACTGAATTATGAATTAATTAATTGAGATTAGGGTTTAATGAGTGCATCTGGGCCACACATACACGCGCCAAGTCAACCAAGTCAACAGATCCAACGCATCAGATTCAAACTACACTTAACGACATGATTAAGCCCTAATTATTTTCAGGTGGCCGGAGAAGACTTCCGGTCGTCTTCTCCGGTGGGAACCCCACCTGAAAATTCCTAGAATCTTCAAAACGCAACTAAAATGAAATCTAAACAAACAGAAATCCTTCCCACACCTCAATGAATCAAAACCCTAACACAAACATCATTTATATTTCATCAATCTCATGAATCGAAACAAAATAAATTTTAGGGCAAGACTTTCAGAACACGATTAAACTCTCATCTCTTCACCATTTTCAAAACCAACAACATATTCATGATCAGGGAAGCATGTAGAAGCTATTAAGAACTTAAAAATTATTTCTGGAAAAAAAGTTCTTGAGCTACCTGAGTTTTGAAGCTTTCAGTTTTGCAACTTTCTGGCCTCTCCTCTTTGTGCAATCTACTCCCTTTGGTCCCTTGATGAGGTCTGGATGCTTAGAAGGAGTTTGTGTTGGCTGGTTTGAGAGTTTGAACTGCTTCTGTTCAAGCTCAGGTGTGAATCGTGTTTATGATTCAGGCAGTTTAAGGCAAGGGTGAGGGGTGTTTTGTGACCAGGATGATGAGTTGAGTTGATCTATGAAGTTTGTTTTAGTGTTTGTGGCTTGTTTTCTGAGTTTCGAAGGCTTTTGCTTTTGAGAGTGAAAATGAGAATGTGATGTTCTTGCTGGTTTCAGGCTTGTGTGTTATGTTGTTTGGCTTGCCATTTGTTTGCATAAACAATGCTGATTGGTCAGAAGATGTGACATGCCCTTTTGTGATAGGTGTAGCTACTTTTGCCAATTTGTCAACTTTGTGTAAGAGAAGCATGGGTCATGTTCTAGCCAAGTACAAAGGGTGTGGGCTGCGCAGCATGGTGTGAGGGAAAGGCTAGGATGGTTCAGCAATGTACCTAGCAAGTGGATGAAGTGTTATGATGGCTTTTGCAACTTGCTTGCTTTTGATCTTCATGAAAATATCTTGTCTCACAAGCCATAAAACATGTGATCCCCTTGGTTAAATCTGAACTTTAGATGTCACATGATCATGTTATGTGAATTAGAAGTCCATTTGATAGCTTTAGAACACTTGATCAAGTCATTTTGCAAAATACCTCTTTGGTAGAAACTTTGAAATTTTGTGATTTTTGCCAACTTTGACAAGCCATAACTTTTGATCCAAAATGAATTAGGTCATGTTCTTGTACTTTTTGAGAAGGGAAAGATCTAATCTTAAACTTTCATGACCAAGGTTTTTCCATTTGAAGCATTTTTGAATCAAAAAGTAAGGGTTGAAAAAGTGACATAAAATGACATTTCCATTAAAAGTCAAACTTGCCCAAAAAAAGTCAACTTTGCAAAAACTTGTAATTCTTGAATTTTGTGAACTTCAAACTTCTTCCATGATCAAATAAAGATCATACACACTCAAAATGATGAAGATCACCCCTTGGTTGGGTCATTGGGGCCTCAGATGCCCTGATTTTGCACTGACTTGTCTAGAAAGTCAACTCTTGATCAGATGACTTCCCCATGGAATTTTTTCATGAAAATTGATATGCATACTCCCTATACCATATAGAGACCAATAGAAACAAGAATGACCAAAAAATTTGGAGTTATGGCCTTTGAAACCAAAACCCTAATTTTAGGTCATCTGTGCAGTCAAACCTGGCTCTGCTTCTATACCATTCCCAGTTCTTGTGATTCTTTGACACTTTTGACTTTGAGAGGATGTAATATGATACTTGAACACATATGGATCCCTTTGAAGTGATTGATGGCCTTTGGAGTGGCTCAAGAAGCTCTTGGATTGCTCAGATCACAAACCCTAGATGCAGATGACTTAGAATCTATGCAGTGGATCAAAAATGTAAATTGAGATGCTATGATTGTGTTTATGCATATGAAATGATCACAAGCCATGGTGTGAATGGGTGAGGGCAAATTTGGGGTGTTTACAGCCCCCAAATGTTACATCAAAACCCATTCCAAATCTTGGAGGGGCCAGGATAAATGTTGTTGATGGTGGTGAGAGGTTAAACTTGATTTTGAACGTGGATGAAGTGAAGAATTCGTTGCTAGTCGTGAAAGACAGATTGCTGAGAGGGAAAGTATTCCCAGGATGTGATTATGACTACGAGTGTTGCATGAATTCTGTTAATGGTTGTGAGGTTTTAAGAGCTGGGTTGCAGTGTTTGATTAACGAGGGGTCCCTACAGTTCGACAGGGTTGACAATAGAAGTGATTGTGTGTCTACTATAACAATTTATTTTGATCATACTGAAGTTCCTGCCCGGAGAGAGCCCGTGACTATCTATGTTCCAGAAGTGAGTCATGTTACCATTACTGTTCCGAGACCAGTCTCCTATGTTGATGACAAAGCCATCCCTTGGCACTATGGCTCAGAAGTGTACGTAGGAGGACAGAAGGTGGAGAATAAAACAGTGACAATTGACCCGACTGTTGTGAATGTCGGAGGAGTTGGTGGATTTACACGGAGTGGGCATCTCTTTGCTCCTCAAGCTCATAGAGGTGATCCTGAAGCTGAAGCTGCTACAAAGGCTAAGGGTAAACAGATAGCAACTGAAGAGGTGACAACTCCTGCTGTTAGTCAAGGCACATTTGAAAAAGAAGTTGAAGAGTTCATGAGAATAATTAAGAAAAATGACTATAAGGTGGTTGAACAGCTGAATCAGACCCTGTCCAAGATATCCATTTTGTCGCTGCTGATGTGTTCTCAAGCTCACCAGGCAGCTTTGCTAAATTTTTTACAAATGACATATGTACCACAGGAGATAACTGTTAACTAGTTGGAGGCCGTGGTAGCCAGTGTGAACGCCAGCCATGGGTTGGGATTCACAGATAGAGATCTCACTTCTGAGGGACGCAATCACAACAAGGCCCTACACATCACCATGGAGTGTAAAGGTGTTGTTCTATCACATGTATTGGTAGATACAGGCTCTTCTCTTAATGTGCTTCCTAAGAAGGCCTTAATGAAGTTGAATAGTGATGGAATTGTTTTGCGACCCAGTGATTTGATTGTAAAAGCCTTTAATGGGTCACGAAGATCTGTGTTTGGGGAGGTGGAGCTACCAGTAAATATTGGGTCTCAGGTATTCAAGAGTACATTCTATGTTATGGATATTCAACCTGCTTATAGTTGTCTGCTAGGGCGTCCTTGGATTCATGATGCTGGCGCAGTAACATCCACGTTGCATCAGAAGTTGAAGTATGTGGTAGATGGCCAAGTTGTTACTGTATGCGGAGAAGAGAATATTTTCGTAAGTCATCTGTCGACCTTCAAGTATGTGGAAATGGACGGGGAGATCCATGAGACACTTTGCCAAGCTTTTGAGATAGTTAATGTTAGTACTTTGTCTCCGGCTGCTGCAGTTTAAAGCCACGAGAAGGAAGGGACTCCTATCTATTCCTACAAGCAAGCTAAGGAAGTTGTCCAATCCGGAAATGCCCAGGGATGGGGCAAGCTGTTAGAAGTGGAAAAGAAAGATGACAAGTTTGGTCTTGGATATCAACCTAGTGGGTCTAGCTGGTCTCAGGGCAGTAAGTCCATAACGTTCACTAGTGCTGGAATGCTAGACTACAACAACATTTGTGCTATAGAGGAAGATGGGGATAGTGACTACGAATTGGATAACTAGATTCACCCATGCGTTCCTAGGGAGGAGCTCCAGAACTGGTCTGCTGAAGATTTTGTTCAAGTTACTTGGCAATCAATGTAATTTTATTTGTTTCCATTTTTATCATATTGCATGTCAAATCATGCACTCTGTCAAAGGTGCATGGATCCATTTGTAGGGCCACCATGTTTTTAATGCATTTACTTTTTCCATGAAATAAAGGACGTTTTTCAAGCAAATTGGGTTCTCTTTCTTTCGTTTTAAAAAATTTTCACAAAAAAATAATAATAAAATAAATAAAATGGCAATGTTTTTTCTTTTTCCAGTGTTTTGTGTGTTTGCGTCTCTTTTGAGAGAAAAAAACAGATTCTGAAATAAGTACACATTTTGTGCAGTGTTGATCATTCGGATTCTTGTGATAACATTCCTGCTATGACCATGCATGACTTCGACAATCCTATCTATCAAGCTGATGAAGGGGTCGAGGAAGATTGTAAACTCCTGGAAGAATTGGTTAGGTTGTTGAAACAGGAGGAAAAGGTAATTCAGCCTCATCAGGAAAAGGTAGAGGTAGTCAACATCGGGTCTGAGGATGTAAAGAAAGAGATAAAGATTGGGGCTAGTCTGCAGGCCGAGGTAAAGAAGGAATTGATTGGTACACTACGTGAATATGTGGATATCTTCGCCTGGTCGTATCAAGATATGCCAGGACTAGATACTAACATTGTTGTACACAAGCTGCCACTAAGAGAAAACTGTCCTCCGGTGAAACAAAAGTTGAGAAGAACTCGCCCTGACATGGCGATGAAGATCAAGGAGGAAGTTCAAAAGCAGTGGGATGCCGGGTTCTTTGATGTAACTAGTTACCCACCTTGAGTAGCTAACATTGTGCCTGTACCAAAGATAGACGACAAGGTTCGGATGTGCATTGATTATCGGGATATGAACAGAGCGGGTCCAAAAGACGACTTTCCATTACCTCACATTGATGTGCTGGTAGATAACACCACTCAGTTCTCGGTATTTTCTTTCATGGATGGCTTATCCGAGTACAATCAGATTAAGATGGCGCCGGAAGATATGGAGAAAACGACGTTCATTACCCCGTGGGGTACATTTTGTTATAAAGTTATGCCCTTTGGATTGAAGAATGTCGGGGCAACGTATCAACGGGCTATGGTAACTTTGTTCCACGACATGATACACAAAGAAATTGAGTGTTATGTGGATGACATGATTGCCAAGTCTCGGGATGAAGAAGAACATTTGGTCAATCTCAAAAAGCTGTTTGATAGGTTGATAAAGTACAAATTGAGATTAAATCCAAACAAATGCACTTTCAGAGTGCAGTCTGGTAAATTGTTGTGTTTCATTGTTAGCCAGAGAGGAATTGAGGTAGATCCTACAAAAGTAAAAGTAATACAAGACATGCCTGCATCGAAGACAAAAAAAGAAGTGTGTGGGTTTTTAGGGAGATTGAACTACATTACTCGGTTTATATCTCATTTAACTGCCACATGCTAGCCAATATTTAAATTGTTAAGAAAAGAACAAACGGTCAGGTGGAATGAGGACTGCCAGAGAGCATTTGAAAAGATAAAAGAATATCTGCAGGAGCCTCCGATCCTAATGCCTCCAGTTCTAGGACGGCCACTTATCATGTACTTGACTGTGTTAGAAGGGTCGATGAGGTGTGTTCTAGGCCAACATAACGAGTCTGGTCGAAAAGGGCATGCTATTTATTACCTTAGAAAAATGTTTACCGACTATGAATCCCGTTACTCACTGCTCGAGAAAACTTGCCGCGCTTTGGCATGGGCTGCTCGCCGGCTGAGACAGTACATGTTGACCCATACCACATTGTTAATTTAAAAAATGGACCCCGTCAAGTATATTTTTGAGAAACCATCATTAACCGGAAGAGTTGTAAGGTGGCAGATGATATTAACAGAGTATGACATACGATATACTTCCCAGAAAGCCATCAAAGGAAGTGTATTGTCGGATTATCTTGCACAACAACCGCTTGAAGGCGACTATCAGCCAATGAAGTTTGATTTCCCTGATGAGGACATAATGTACCTCAAGGCAAGAGATTGCGAGGAACCACTTCCGGAGGAGGGGCCTGGCCCTGAATCCAAATGGAAGTTGACGTTTGATGGGGAAGTCAATATCAACGGACGCGGAGTTGGTGTTGTTCTTATTACTCCCGGAGGTGTTCACTTTCCCTTTGCTGCCAGAATTACTTTTGGCTGCACCAACAATGAAGCGGAATACGAGGCGTGCATAATGGGAATAGAGGAGGCCATTAATCTTCGGATTAAGACCCTCGATATATTCAGAGATTCAGCCCTCATTATCAACCAGATTACCGACAAGTGGTATACACATTAAGAACACTTAGTCCCCTATAGGGACTATGCTAGAAGATTGTTGACGTTTTTCACAATGGTTAAGCTTCAGTATATACCACGAGATGAGAATCAATTTTCCGATGCATTGGCTACTCTTTCTTCGTCCATCAAAGTCTTTTGTCTGAACTATGTGCCCAGGATTGACATTTCCAGGCTTGACGCACCAGCTTATGCTTTCTCTGTAGACGCAGTGTCTAATGAGAAACCTTGGTACTTTGATATCAAGCATTTCCTGGAAAAACAAGAATACCCAGCTAGGGCATCATCCAATGACAAGAAGACCTTGAGACGACTTGCTGCCAGCTTCTTCTTGAATACAGATGGAGTCCTGTATAAGAGGAACTTTGACATGGTCTTGCTCAGATGCGTGGATAGACACGAAGCAGGCCTATTAATGCAGGAAGTCCATGAAGGATCTTTCGGTACTCATGCAGGAGGACATGCTATGGCTAAGAAGTTGTTGAGGTCAGGGTACTATTGGCTAACAATGGATGCAGATTGTTGTTCGTACGCCCTTAAGTGCCACAAGTGCCAGATTTATGCTGACAAGGTGCATGTTCCTCCTAGCCCGCTCAATGTCATGTCATCTCCTTGGCCCTTTTCTATTTGGGGCATTGACATGATCGGGAAGATAGAGCCTACTGCTTCAAATGGTCATCGCTTCATCTTGGTTGCAATTGATTATTTCACCAAGTAAGTTGAAGTAACATCATATGCCAATGTCACTCGCCAAGTGGTAGCCAGATTTCTAAAGAGAGACATCATTTGCAGATACGAAGTCCCCGAGCGAATCATTATTGATAATGGTTCCAATTTGAACAACAAGATGATGGAAGAACTGTGCTGGGACTTCCAGATTCAGCATCACAATTCTTCTCCTTACCGACCAAAGATGAATGGTGCAGTAGAGGCAGCTAATAAGAACATTAAGAAGATTGTACAGAAGATGGTTGTCACTTACAAAGATTGGCATGAGATGTTACCATTTGTGCTGCATGGGTACCGAACGTTAGTTAGGACGTCAATCGGGGCAACTCCCTTCTCCTTAGTGTATATCATGGAAGTTGTCTTCCCGGTTGAGGTGGAAATTCCTTCTTTATGTGTGATGATGGATGTTAAGCTTGATGAGGCTGAGTGGGTACGTGCTCGATATAATCAGTTGTGTCTAATTGAGAAAAAGAGATTAGCGACTATCTGTCATGGTCAACTTTATCAAAGGAGAATGAAGCGAGCTTTCGACCAACGAGTACGTACTCGAGAGTATCAAGTAGGCGAGCTTGTACTCAAGAGGATCAGTCCTCCTGGTTCAGATCACAGGGGCAAGTGGACCCCAAACTAAGAAGGCTCATTCATAGTGAAGAAAGTCTTCTCGGGTGGGGCACTGATGCTCACTACTGTGGATGGAGAAGACTTCCAATCCCCTATTAACTCGGACGTAGTTAAAAAATACTTCGCGTAAAAAGACCCGCTGGATACAAAAACAGAACAAAAGTCCAGGCAAGAAAAGGGCATCTCGGCGAGCTAAATACAGAATAAAAAGCTCGGGCAAAAGTTAGGGAAAATAATTTTAAAAAAATGTACACCCGCTGAGTTGAAAAGCCACATTGGACAGCTCAGGAAAAAAAGGGTATCCCGGTGGATTGAAAACCCGAAAGGGCGATCCACGCAAAACAAAGGAATAAGCGAACAACTGCGATCCGGGTAATCTGAGCCAAATCACTGTTTCAAACAATCTGCTAATACCAGAAGGGTAGGAATCAGTCCCCTCATTTTCTTTAGAAAGAAAAGGCAAGAATGGAAAGTCTTGAAGACATGTTGGTCATAGCAGGAAGGAAACTCATTGGAATGCCGTGTACATTGCCATTAGGATAGTTTCTTTTCTCAATTTTATGGTAGCTACCTCTTTCTAGGTAGTTGCTTTCTGATGTAAAACTTTGCCTATTCAGAGGACATTCAATAAATGAATATTCAGTCAAAAGTTGTGTTGTGTTTTGTTTACTTTGTTTGCAAAAATGTCCTGAATTTTTGGCAAAAAGAACATTGCATTTGAAACATGGTGATTTTTTCTAAATAACGACATTGTAGGAAACATTTAAAACCATCTTTGAGTGTCGGGCGACAATGGATGAACATATCATACCATGCAAGTCCCCGGGGCACATATGTGTATATTGTTATTGCAGGTTTTGCAGGATGGTATCATATTTCCCCAAGCAGAGAGTGTTCCCCCAGCTGAGACAGATCAGATGGAATGGATCCCCAGCAGAATTTCAAAGCTATTTGAAGAGTTGTTTTCCCCAAGCGGATTATCTTTCCACAAGTGAAGTATTCTCAACAGGCAGCTGAACGCCTAATTTCCCCATGGAGGTTATGATTGGGATTTACTCCCATCATTGAAATATTCCCTAAAGAAGTTTCCAATTTATTTTTGGTCAATGTGATGATACAAACAGTTATTCATCTCCCCAGCCATAGTTAAGTATCAAAGCCTCTCAACAGGGTTATCCCCTGCAGTGTCGTGATTCTTGCTGCCAATCAGACATTTGCTTATCGCTCGTCTGCATTTCTCAACGCTCGTCTGTGTTTGACATTTGCTTATCGCTCGTCTGCATTTCTCAACGCTCGTCTGTGTGTGGCATTTGCTTATAGCTCGTCTGCATTTCTCAACGCTCGTCTGCGTTTGACATTTGCTTATCACTCGTCTGCATTTCTCAACGCTCGTTTGTGTGTGACATTTGCTTATTGCTCGTCTGCATTTCTCAACGTTCGTCTGTGTTTGATAGTTTCTTATCGCTCGTCCGTATTTCCCAACATTTGCCCATGTTTGATATTCGCTTATTGCTCGTCTACATTCTCCAGCACTCGTCTATGTTTGTTATCTATTTGAAGCTCGTTTGCATTGTTTGGATGCTTGTCTGTATCATCCCTCACACTCGTCTATGTTAGCTTATATCCATATGTGTTGATTTGATAACCACTCTGATACTCATCTGTATTGCTACTCCAAATGTTTGTCTGTGTTGGGTTTCTGGTATTCGTATGTATCGGTGGTTGATATTCGTCTGTATCATTGCCTAAAGCGTTCGTCTGCATTTCTTAGATCATTGTCTGATATTCGTTTGTATCATTGACTTATGGAACTCGTCCGTGTTCTCTTGATGATCGTCCAATACTCGTTTGTATTGAAGAGGTTTGATGTCCTGACGGTGGGATTAAACATCAAAATGGTTACCGGTCCTGGCGTAACAGGTTATCCAAAGGAGGTTCGTCTATCTCAGAGACCACTTATCTACGCAAGATTTGTGAAGAGGGTTCGTACAGTCCTGATGTTGCACCTGGCGTGACAGGTTTGCTCGAAGAAGACTCGTCTATCTTAGACCATATATCTACGGAGGATATATGAAGAGGGTTCGTCAATCCTGATTGTGCATGTCTATCCCACAGACTTAAGTGCATCACCGGTCCTAGCGTAACAGGTTTATCCGAGGGAGGTTCGTCTATCTCAAGTCATATATTCAGGTAAAATGTATGAAAAGGGCTCGTATTTCCATTTCCTGGCGTAACAGGTTTGCTTGAAGAAGGCTCGTATGTCAAGTTCCTGGTGTAACAGGTTTTCCTGAAGAAGACTCGTTTGTCTAGGTTCTTCTTATCCGGCGAAACAATTCAATTTGGAAGGAGCTCGTCTGCTTTGTCTTCACGTTAGTTACCCAGAATGTTATTTGGTTGGGGTTATTTCCCATTTCTGCTTTTTCCAGTAGAGTGTAAATTCCAGGTTCTTTGGTATTCAACCACAGTTTATCTTGAACGGTCGATAGTCGTGCTACCGTCCTTTTCATATTAACAGTTGCTTGAATAGGGGCAGCTGTAACACCCCAAATTTTCCCTCTCCTTTTTATCATCATTTACATATCATAAGCATAGCATAAGCATACCATATTTTAGCATTTGGCATAGAAAAATGAGGCATAACATTCACATGTTCTATCATAGGACCTATGATCAATTATCTGGACAATTCAGGCAGGCCAAGAGCTAAGTGACATTGCAAAAAGCACAAGGCTTCCTCTTATCTTGTATAAGCTCAAAGTCATCCTCAAAGTCTTAGGAGGGTGGAATTTCATCAGAAGCTCAATAGTACATTTTCTCCTACACAAACAAACCTTAACTAGGGTTTTGCTCTAAATCAGAGAATTCCCTTAACTTTGACTGATTCTCGTGGTCAAAGGATCTCGTATGATCTGCAAGGTTCATATGTGAAATTTGAGGCAGAAATTCACTAAAGAAGTCAAATAGTTGAACAGTTACTTGCTGGTGAAACAAGAAAGTCAATTGTGCTGTTCAAAAAGTCAACTGAATGATTTCTTGGGTTTTGATCAGGGTCATCAATATTTTGAGGTCATATCAAGGAATGGCTTGGATGAGCTAAAATGTCAAAAAATCGGGAATATGCAGAAAGTTGCTAAATTTGGAAATTTAGAAGTTTCCGTTTTGGAAATATTTGTCATAAACCTTCGAGCTATTATTTCATGTGCAAAAGAGCTCCAGATGATTTTTCAGTGAAGATGAAAGTTATAGATCACGATTTTCCCTTTCCGAAAAGTCCTAGAACACCTTCATATCCTTCCTATAACTCAAGTTATGTTTTTTGAAGTTTAAGGCATTTTAGGGTTTTTAGTGCATATATGTCAAGTTTATATTGGTCCTCCTTTATATTTTGTTTGTGACACCTTTTATATCATGTCCTAACTTTTTCTAATGATGCCTTTACATGTTCACGTGGCCCAAGTTCACATATACCCACCATTTATTTGTTTTGACTTCTATGGATTTTTTTAGAAAAAATAGTACAAAAGAGTAATGCATATGTGATGGGTTGAAAAAGTCAGCATATCATTCACACCTCACACGCCTTCCCCTCTCTTCTTTCCACTCACAATACACTAACACATATTTTTGGTGCACCAAAACAATAATAAAATATCATGTGAACCATCCATATCATACACGCACCATACAACCATCAGCAACAACCAACGACAATCATCAGATCATCATTTTTATCATTATCTTAACATCATGTTGCCAACATACTCAGTCTCACAATAACTACCATGAACCACATGTAGGAAATTAGGTTTGAAAAACAAATCGGAAAGAGAAAGAAGGGAGCACACGTTTGCTCTGCATTTTTGGAGTAACAACTTTGCGGTTCACACCCTTCATTTTTTAGCATATACCCTTTCCATATAAGGATATTGAGGTCACGAAATTGGAGGGGAACACTTTTTACTCACACTACCACTCTCTGACTCCGATTTTACTCTCATTCTTCATCCTCATAGGAACTTAAATCTGAGTTTTTGTCCTCACCGAATACTTAAAGCATTTGTAGATCATTATCTGTAAACACCCCAAATTTGCCCTCACCCATTCACACCATGGTTTGTGATCATCCTCATATGCATAAACACAATCATATCATCTCACATCTCATTTTTGATTCACTGCATGGTTTCTAAGGCATTTGCATCTAGGGTTTGTGATCTGAGCAACCTCAAGGCATCTTGAGCCATTCCAAAGGCCACCAATCACTTCAAAGGGGTCCATGTGTGTTCTTAAATCATATTCCATCTCCTCAAAGTCAAAAATGCAGAGGAATCACAAGAACTAGGGTTTGAGGTGATGTAGAGCCAGGTTAAACTGCACAGTTGACTGAAAGTTAGGGTTTTGGTTTCAGAGGCCATAACTCCAATCTTTTTGGTCATTCTTGTTTCCATTGCTCTTTATATGGTATAGGGAGTATGCATATCAATTTTCATGAAGAAATTCCATGGGGAAGTCATCTGATCAAGGGTTGACTTTTCAGACAAGTCAGTGTAAAATCAGGGCATCTGAGGCCCCCAATGACCCAACCAATGGTTGATCTTCATCATTTTGAGTGTATATGATCTTTATTTGATCATGGAAGAAGGTTGAAGTTCATAAAAATCAAGAATTTAGGGTTTTTGCAAATGTTGACTTTTTGGGCATAGTTGACTTTTCAAGAATGCATCATTTTAGGTCATTTTTCAAGCTTTGATTCTTGAACCAAAAAGGCTTCAAATGGAAAAACTTTGGTCATGAAAGTTGTAGATCTCATCTTTCCCTTTTCAAAAAGTACAAGAACATGATCAAACTCTTTTTTGGATCAAAAGTTATGGTGTGACAAAGTTGGCAAAAATCATTGATTTTCAAGGCATGTTTCAAATGGAAATTTTGCAAAGTCATGAACCAATGCATTATGTGACCTCTAACTCATTTCAAACCATTACACAAACATTCTATGAGCCTAAAAAATCAGAATTGGACCAAGTTTCTACATAGTTTGGTTTATGTAACAAGACTTTCTTCACATGTGAACCCTAAAGCCACAAGTTGCAAAACTCATGATCATGCTTTCACCAACTTGCTGCCTTGAATGTTGGACCAAGCCTAGCCTTTCCCTTCACTTTGCTGCGCAGACCATGCCCTTTGTACTTGGCTAGAAGTTGCCCATGCCCTATCTTACAAGAAGTTGACATATTTGCAAAAGTGGCTACACCTATCCATAAAGCACAAGTCACATCCTCTGACCAATTGGATTAGTTTATACTATCCATTTGCAAACCATTCCATGTACTAAGCAGGCCTGAAACATTTCACACATACACATTCACAAAAACACTCCCATTTGCATTTTGCTTCGAATCCCTCTGCCCAGCCACAAAACATCCCAACCATTTCCATACTTGAAATCACCATGATCCATTGAGTAGAAAGCAACCAAGAACCAGGCCTTAAACAAGCTACAACATCACTGCACCATTTTCACACCAGCTTGCAGTTTCATTCGAAACTCTCACCCTAGCTCACCAACATACAAACAAACACTCCAGACCTTCTCCATTCATCCTCAGGACCACAAACCATCATTCACAATGGCCTGAAACCTCCAGAAACTCCATTGCCATTTCTGACTGAGCTGAAGCAGGAGCTTTCGAAACTCACTATCCAGCCAATTTAAATTCTCTTTGAGCATTCAAACATCTTCTGGGGACCAAGTGGAGTAGTTTGCACTGAAGGAAGTGGCCAGAAAGTCTTCAAACTGAAAGCTTCGAATCTCAGGTAGCCTGAAATTTATTTTTCCAGAAATTGTTTTTCTTGTTACAAACTTGCTCTATGTGCTTCACTGATCATCCTGGTATCATTGGTTTTGAAAATGGCTTTGATTTGAGAGTTTAATTTGTCTCTGAAGCTTGCGTGCCCTAGTTTTTATTCCTTTCGATTCAACTTGTTTAGGAAGAAGAAATGTGTTTTAGGATAGGGGTTTGATTCGTGAGGATGTGAAGATCATTTCCCAGTTTTTAGTTTTCATTTTTGATACGTTTTAAGGGAGTTTGAAGTTTCTCAGGGAGGGAGCTGGCCGGAGAAGACGACCGGAGGTCTTCTCCGGCAGCCTGAGTCATTAAGCCCTAATCTCAGGTCATTAATGCTAGTTTGAATTTCACCCGTAGGATTGCTCTGACCCGTTGACTTGCCGCGCGCATGAAGGGTCCAGATGTGGTCATTAAACCCTAATCACTTTAATTTATTTAATTAATTAAGTTTAAGTCAGTTCAAATGTAGGCCACACGATCACGCGCCAAGTCAACTGTCTCTCTCCCAGATTGCATCTCAGCCATCCTTTCCTTTGACTTTCATTTTATTTGTTTTTTTTATTCATTTTATTTCAATTAACTTGCACATTTATTTTAAAATAGCAAAAAATACATAAAAATTATGAAACTTTTTCCTCTTAGTTTTAATAATTTTTATGACACAAAAATATTTTTATTTTATTTTTCATCATTAAAAAATTATTTTTAAATATTTAAAAGATTATTTTTAATTGATTAATGGAAATTAATTAATTAAAAATACTTTTAGGTATTTAAAAATTACAAAAAAATTCATGAGATGTTCTAAGACATTTAGAAACATTGTCCAACCTTCAAACCAAATTTCTTCTTTGATCTTGATGCATTTTGAGAATTTTTCATTGAATTAAATCATATTTTGTGCATTAATTTGATCCTAAGTTCAAAAATTCATTTCTGCCTATTGGAGAAGGTTGAGACATTGATTCTTCTTGCATTGTTTTGTGTTTGGCATGTAGTTTCTAGGATAAAATGGTCTTGATTTGATCTTGCATTTTCCATTTGTTTGGCATTTCTTTTGTTAAGAACCCTAAACAACCCTAATAACTTAGAAAATTCATAACTTGAGTTTGGTTGAGAGTTGAGAGCTCCCCTTTGGGCAGTGGTTCATTATAGGTTTAGGGTTTCTTTGGGCAGCATTTTCCATTTTTTATCTTGGGGTTTGTTTCTGTTTTGGGTTTTTGTTTGATGTTTGTTCCATGAACCCTAATTTGTGCTTTCTCTTGCATCCTTCTTGCATTTCCTTGCATAGCATGACTTGTCTTTGCATTTTGTGCATGCTTATGATTCATTTGACATCTTAAGACACATAGAAAGCATGTTTGATCATTGTATTACATATTTGCCATGTCATTTGTCTTGTATGCTTCATAACTTTCCATGCTTGTTCATGCTCCTTAGCTTGCATCATTTGCATCCATGATCTTGTATGAACATCCCCATGCCTTATCTCATGTTTGCAGCACCTCATAACATCATAATCATCATCAACATGCTTCTGGTCTTGCCTAGCATCATACCATTTCATCTCATCTTGCATTGCATTGCATTTCTTTCTAACATTTCAGGTGGTAAGTAAGCTTGAGAAGTGAATTTGCCTTCACTTCTCATACCTTTTCTTTTCCTCTCTATTGCATTCATTGCTGCATTTCTATTTGTGTTTGAGATTGAGCTTGCTCATTCTTCTTTCTCCCACTTTCTTTCTTCAAGTGACTTGACTTCTTGAATGAAGCAAGTCACTTTGCTTCTCTTGATCCTTTCATCTGCTTCCTGGTGGCTCCTCTGAAGATTATTCTTGAAAACCTCACAAACCTTAGGATCAACCAAGCATGACAATGAATTAGGGTTTTGATTAGTCCCCCTTCATAGTTTTTACCTTTGTGTCTCTCTTTGAGTCTTCTCTTCTCATCTCATAATCAGGGACTAAACCCTAAAGGCTTTAAGGCTTTGTGATTAAGCTTATGCCTGCATCCTTCTCTTAGGATGGAGTGTATAACTTTAATCCTAAGTGTTAAACCCTTAATGTGTTTAAATCTCTTAACCAATTCACTTAATAAATATCAAGACATCACACTTGTAACTTGGGCCTTGCATTAGGGTTCTAATTCTTCCTTAAGTGGTTAAGAAGGACTAACCCTAGTGTTAATGGACAAGTCCCCCTCAAGTTGTCTTACAAATCATAAAACTCACTTCATCATCATAACCATTGAATAAAATTCACTTAATCAAAGGCCTGTTTTGTCATGAGTTTAATCCCTAATCATGGATTAAGTTGAGGAGCTTTCCTCAGCTTAAACATTCTCATCTATCATCCTTCTTTTAGGATGGTGTAATGAGTCTGTTTAATCCCTGATTATGGCTTAACCTCATTACTTAACACTAAACAAAAACTCAAAAAAACATCTAAATAATCACAAGTAGGTTAATGATCTTAATCCTACACCAAGGTGATTAAGTGTGAGAATCTGACTTCACACTTAAGGTATTCTCATTACCCCTAATCAGAGGGAAGATGTAATGAGTTTACTAACCCATTGGTTTAGGCTTAAGCTCATTAACTTATGACAAACTCCAAAAAGCAATAAAAGACTGAAAACATCAAAAACAAACAATAATCGTCTCCTTCGGGGTTCTTTTCTCATCACCTTCACTCATAAACGAGAACTCGCTTCTTCCGTCTAATGCAAGACAGTTTGCACCTGAGCCAGACAGGTCTTACACTTGAGCATTGACAAGTAAGCAGTTCACAAGTCAATTCACCTTTCAGTCTCTTTGGGTCGAACTACGGTGTTCTGACTTCCTCATTGCACGAGAGGATACGTAGGCATAACTTAACAGTTATCGAACAAAAGTCTCTGTACATTCCCCCTCTTTCCAGCTTCATTCTTTAGCCTCATTATCATGAGCATCTCATTTTTGTTCCTACACTGACACTGTATATATCACACTTCGCATTTCTTTTACACTGACACCTGTACATCTTTTTCCAGCTATTTTATACACAAATTGCACTGACACTACCCCTTTAAAGCACAAATCTTTTAAGCGTGGATCCCGTCGAGTACGGCGGACAATCTGGGTGCTAATACCTTCCCAGGTTGTAACCAACCCCCTTTCTCAGTCTCTTTGGTTCGCAACCGTCTTATCCATTTCTTTCTAGGTCTATGCAGCATTACCTTTCCTCCGGGATAAAAATGCCTAGCTGGCGACTCTTTTCATCTCCAGTGAGTTCACGGATGTGTGTTCTCATTGTTCCCTTCGCCGACCGTTCGCGTCTGTACCCTCATATGATCCATTTTCATTTGTCGGGAGCGACAGCTTGGCGACTCTGCTGGGGATCCTTATACTGCAACCAGGGCTTCTGGTTCTTTTTGTGGGTTCCTTCTAGCGCTTGATTGATTTGTGTTTACTGGGGTGTTATGTGCTTGTTTGTTCTTGTATTTATTTTTGTTTATTGCTTTATGTACAGTTACTTTACTGCTTCCTTTATTGCATTTATATATCATACTGTCATTGCTGCTGGCTGGATCTGGTTGTTTGCCTTGGTGGGTGGGTGATTCATTGAGAGTTAAGGTCCTATACCTGGGACCTGAGTGACACCTAGGCTAGAGTGAATCATATTCTTTCCCATTCCATTTCGGTCTGGTGCGGGAATATGAAACACGGTTCAGATATGGGTTTCTTCTTGAGAACTCTGTGTTGCAGATTTCCTGCAATGCTAGGGCTATCTGGGAAGCCTGCTAAGTCTGGATGACCTTTTAGTATTGACCTTCAGAAACTGAGGTGAATTAGAGGAGGAATTGTTATGGTTATTGTAAACACTGTACCTCCGGGTTAGAAGTGTTTACACTTCTCATAACTGATCCAAGTCTGAGGATCCTTGTTCTAGATCATCACCTGTGAGGGGGTTGGGCTGTTTACAGGTTTGCAGGTACCTTGACCTCAGAATACCCTGTTACTTTGGCTTTGTTAAGAATACTCCATGTTGGAAAGTTCTTGTGATTCTAAAACCCTGGACTTGTGGCTCTTTATTTGAGCCCCCTACCTTGGTTACTGGATTTTTAGGCCTCCATCTGGAATTCTTAAACACACATGGATCTATATCAAGGCAGTTAATCAGATCCAGCTCAGTCACAAACCCTTGCATTTCATTTGCATACATACTCATTGCATCATATTAACATTTGCTTATTTGTGTTTCAGGGTATCCACCTTCATCTGGTTTTGGTTTTGACCCCATCTGCAGTATTGACCTATCTCCACTTGCTTCAGTTTGTCAGCCATATACTTCAGTTACTTGCACTAGCCAGCCAGTGGCCCACTCCTCAGCATCTTCATCAGCACTCTACTCAGTCTCCAGCATCATGGCTCCAAAGAAAAGCAACATCACCTATCATTTCTTCCAACCAGACTTATCAGACATCAGGAGGATCCAAACCCTGATCACTCCAGATCACATACCCTTGTTCAGGGAGAGTTATGGAGATATACTGGACATGGTTATGGATCTGGACCCTTCACAGAGGAGCCTCATCCACACCTGCATTCAGTTTTATGATCCTCCATTGAGATGTTTCACCTTTCAAGACTTTCAGTTGGGGCCTCTTTTAGAAGAATACTCATCTTTGATTGGTTTGCCTATCAAGAGGGAAATCCCTTTCAACCCTGAAATGGTTTTTCCCAGCAATGGAGAGATAGCAAAAGCTTTGCACCTGGAACCTGCCTTGATTGAGCAGCATATGACCTCTAAAGCTGGGATCCCTGGTTTTCATCTTGACTTCCTGATTTCTCAAGCTAGTCTGAAGGCTTCCCTGGGGGAATGGAGAGCTGTTTGTGCTCTGTTGGCCTTAAGTGTATATGGAATTGTGTTGTTTGCAGATGAGCCTCGATTCATTAGCAAGAATGCAATCCATTTGCTCATCCTGAAGAACCCAGTGCCAACTTTGCTAGGAGATCTCTATTACTCAGTGCACCAGAAGAATGAAAAGCAGAGGGGGAGGCTAGTGAGGTGTTGTGCTCCATTATTCCATGCTTGGCTTCTTAAGCATCTACCCAGGACAGATGCATTCCTAAATCCTCATCAGCAAAGCAACTGGGCTAAGAGGCTCACTACTCTCACTTCAGCAGACATCAGATGGTGTACTCAAAGCACCAAGGGCAGAGATATCATTACAAGCTGTGGGCACTTTCCCAATGTGCCTTTAATAGGGGTCAAGGGAAGTATCAATTACAACCCTCTGCTGTTCAGGAGGCAATTAGGCTATGCACTGGTCCATACTCCCAGGGAGCAAGACTTGGTTGAGACCCTCTACTGTGAGAACAAGATTAGTCTGGCAACTGTTAGGCAGGCTGCCTGGGCCTGGGATCATGTTCAAACCAAGGGAATCACCACTCTGGGGAAATGCAATAATGTGGCATCAGTCCAATATTATGAGTGGTCCCATGCCAGGGCCCAATTCTCTGGAATGCCCTTCACCATAGAAGACATGCCTGAGTCATCTTCAGCACCACCCCCTGCCACTATCGGTCTGGAGGAGTTTGAAAGCTTGAAGGAAAGAAATGAGAAGTTAACCCAGGCTTTGCAGAAGACCCTCCGGGAGAGGAGTGAAGGTGTGAGGGAGATTGAAAGATTGGAGAAGTTGAGGGTGGAACACTTGACTAAAATTGAGAAGTCTGGAGATTATATCAACAAGTCTAAAGCTGGTGAGCAGATTCTGAAGAATGCTTGTAAAGAAGCCCAGTTCCAGAGAGCAAGAACAGACTTGTATTTGAAAGAGAGTCAGGCCAGGTGGGCCCGGATCACTGAGGCCCGTACTCTAGAAGACAAGAGAGTTCAGGACAAGATGGAACAGATGGAAAAAGCCCTGGCAGCAGCCCAGAAGGAAATATCAGAGCTAGAAATCAGAGCTGGAGTGAAGAGATCTAAGGACCAAAGTCAGAACAAGAAGTTGACTGCAGCTGTTGCAACAAGAAACCTTCTCATCAGAAATCTTACGGAGCGGCCGGCTGATCCTGTGACCGAAGCACTTCTTAAGGAAGTTCGTGAGGACGAGTTTGGCCTTGGAGTTTGATCATTTGCTTGTTGTTATTCCTATTCCATGTACTTTTGTTTTTTGTGATGTATTTTGACCCCTTTGAGGGCTAGTGTTGTAAAATGAACAAGATGTATTATTTCACCTTCTGTAATATATTTGTGTTAGTTTCCGTCTGAGTTCATTTCGAAAGCAACTTCAACAGCAACATCTTCAAGGGTCTGGAAGGGTCAAAACTGAAGACCAAACCGGATACCTTGAGAGCAAATAAGCATAACTGCATTGCATACTAACCCTTTTGTTTGTTTTGTAGGTTTTTGTTTTGTTGTTACTAACCTCTGTTGTGAATCTCAGGAATTATTGCTCGCCGCCGGGTATTTCCCCTCAACAGGCCACACAGGTACCCAACTAGAAACAACCTTCCGGGAATTCAGATGGATCAGATGCAGCAGGACCTTACGGAGGTCAGAAACCAGATGGCCAACGAAAGGTTGGAGATGAGAACGCAGATAACACAATTCATGGAAGTGATGAACAATTTAGCTCAAAGCCAGGAGAGGCTCAGAGCTTTGGTAGAAGGGAGGAATCAAGAGGAGCCCCATGTGGGAACTGCTGGCACAAGTAACAACGAGAGGGTCCAACCTCATGTCAATCCCCCAGTTTTTGGACCCCATCTCCATCCAGAGGCCAACATCCCTGTCAATATACAAGGGACTGCCACAGCAGGGAGGGTACTACAGGAAGACCCTCAGGAAGACCAGTTCACAGTAATGGGTGCTGGAGAAGAGGCTTATGATAGAAGATTGGATGAAATAGCTGAGAAGTTGAGGTCCTTAGAATCTCAAAACTCTTTGGGCTTCGACGTTATGGACATGGGTTTGGTAGACGGGGTCAGGATCCCCCATAAGTTCAAGCCTCCTTGTTTCGAAAAGTATAATGGGACTTCATGCCCCCGGACTCATCTACAATCATTTCTGGGAAGGCTGAAGGCCTATACAATGGATGAGAAATTGTGGATGTTCTATTTTGAGGATAGCTTGACTGGAGCTTCGAGGGAGTGGTATTCCCATCTGACAAGAGCAACAATTAGATGCTGGAAGGACCTGGCAGAGGCCTTCATCAGACAGTATCAGTATAATCTAGACATGGCACCCAACAGGACTCTCCTGATGGGAATGTCACAGTCTTCGAGGGAGAGTTTCCGAGAATACGCCCAAAGGTGGAGGCAGCTGGCTGCTGCTGTTCAACCACCTATGTCTGAGCGGGAAATGGCAGATATGTTCATGAACACCCTTCAGGGAACATATATTGACAGGTTGGCAGCTTTCTCTTCCACTAGCTTTGCAGATGTTGTCATAGCCGGGGAGAGAATTGAAAGCTTGTTAAAAATGGGAAAGATCTCAGACAACGGTGCAAGCTCGTCCAGTAGTACAAGGAAGCCTTTTGCAGGCCCGAGAAGAACTGGCGAGACCAATGCCATCCATTCAAACAGGGGTAGGCCCCAATATGCTCAGAGGTCCATAGCAGCAGTCACCATCCCTGCTCCAGCTCATCCTCAACCTGTCTATCAACCTCAACCTCAGTACCATCAGCAAAATCAGTATCCTCCAAGGAATTACAACAACAGCAACACCAACAACAACAGTCAACAGAGGCCATTCCAACAGAGGCCATCTCAAGCTAACAGAGTGATCGATCCGATCCCAATGCCATATGCTACTTTGCTGCCACAACTTCTGAAACTCAACTTGGTTGAGCTAAGAACGTTGGCACCTCCGGATCCCAACAGTCTACCAAGGAACTATGACTCCAATGCTAGGTGCGCTTTTCATTCAAACGCACCTGGCCACAGCACAGAAAAATGCAGGGCTCTGCATATGAAGGTACAAGACTTGGTAGACTCCAAGGCTCTGAATTTTGCACCTCCGCCTAATGTCAATAAAAACCCTATGCCAAACCATGGTGGTCCTCGAATTAACGCTATTGAAGAAGACCAACCGTCTTATTTGATAACCAGTGTGGATCAGATCCGGACACCATTGGTGGAAATCAAAGCTCAACTCCGTGAAAACCAGATATTTCCGGGGTGTGAACTAGGGTGCCCATATTGCAATATCTCATGGAATGGGTGTGAGGACCTGAGGAATGGCATTGACAGCCTTATTCAGAGTGGCCTGCTACAGATCACTACATCATTCCCGACAAATCCGGCAACTTCATCAACAACGGTTTCAGAACCTCCTACAACCGCAGCAACTATCGTTCCCGACAATTCATCAGCAACATCAACAAGTACTTCACCTGTCCTTCCAAATGATCAGTTTTCAACAGTTTCTCCTGCTACAACTTCAGCTTCATTCCATTTCGAATCTCCATCAACAACAACAACAGTTCTTCCAACAATACCTCCTACAACACCAGCAAACAATCATGAAGATGTCTCTACTGTTACCATTTTCTACGATCCTGAAAATAATTCCGCCTACCATTCAGAAGGTGCTGCTCCCGCCAGAGCACCAGTTACAATCTTTTATGATCCACAAACGATTACAGTCCCTTCAGCAGCAGCAATCAGTCCAGTCACTGTCACGGTGCCTGGACCAGTACCATATGAAAGCAATAGGGCCATCCCTTGGCACTATGGCTCTGACGTGTACTGCGAAGGAAAAAGAATCACTCTTGAAACATCAACACCTGCACCACAAGTAGATAATGTGGGGGGAGGCGGAGGCTTCACCCGAAGCGGACGTCTCTTCGCTCCACCAATTCAAAGACCTACAGCCGAAGCAGAAGCTGCTGCCAAGGCAAAAGGAAAAGGCCCGGTGCAGGAAGACCCAGCTATCAAAGAAACCCTGAAGACCCCATTTGATCAGGAAGTTGATGAGTTTATGAGAATCATCAAAAAGAGTGACTACAAAATTGTGGATCAACTTCACCAGACGCCATCCAAAATCTCTATCCTCTCACTGCTTATGTGTTCCGAAGCCCATCGGAATGCACTACTCAAGGTCTTGCACGCAGCTTACGTGCCTGAAGAGATTACTGTCAACCAATTGGAAACCGTGGTTGGAAATGTTACTGCTAGCAACGGGCTAGGGTTTACCAATTCTGACTTGACAGCGGACGGCCGCAACCACAACAAAGCCTTGCACATCACCATGGAATGCAAAGGAGCTGTCCTTTCACACGTGCTGGTGGACACAGGTTCATCCCTGAATGTCTTACCAAAGAAGGCTCTGGTGAAGTTAGAATATGATGGTTTGGCATTGAGACCCAGCAACCTGGTAGTAAGAGCTTTTGATGGCTCGAAGAGATCAGTTCTGGGAGAGATCGAGCTGCCCGTGACAATTGGCCCACAAACCTTTAAAACTATCTTTTATGTGATGGACATTCAGCCCGCCTACAGCTGTTTGTTGGGTAGACCCTGGATTCACGCCGCCGGCGCAATAACGTCTACCCTTCACCAAAAGTTAAAATTTGAGTGGGAAGGCCAAGTTGTCACAATCTGTGGAGAAGAGGATATTTTCGTTAGCCATCTGGCTACCTATAAATACATTGAGATGGATGGGGAGATCCATGAAACAATGAGCCAAGGTTTTGAAGCCTTGAATGTCAATGAAGCATCTGCTGTGTCAGGGATCTCCATGTCGTCTTACCAACAAGCCCGAAAGGTTGTTGAGGAAGGAACTGCCCTAGGCTGGGGCAAGGTCTTAGCTGTGGAGGAGAAGAAGGACAAATTTGGGTTGGGTTACAGACCAACTCAGCATCAAGCAAAGGCTGCTGGAGAGCCTGGTTTTGTCAGTGGGGGGATGCTTACCCCTGATGCTATCAACTGTTTGGAAGACGAGCTGGAAGAGGAGCGCAATCTGGAGAATTGGATTCGTCCAAAGATCCCGGGGAGCAGTGTCTCGAACTGGTCTTCCCAGGAAATTATAAGAGTTACTCATGCAGAGTAATTATTATTTCCTGTATTTTTTTATAGCATGCATCAAAGTCTTGCATCTTGCCCAAGATGACAAGACTCATTTTGTAATCAGGGCCATCTGTACTTTTGTGCAAACAAGATTAAATTAATGAAATATCAGGCATCTTTTTTGCAAACGAGTCTTTTTCTTTTTGTTCACTGTTTTTCCATTTTTCTTTTTGTACAAAAATAAATGGCGGTGTTTTCAAAATGATAGCTTCATTTCACTTTTTTTCTAAAGCAAGATTAAAATCAATCACTAAAATGAACAAACTTAACCCTTGCAGAGAGTGCCTTCCAGACAGCACCGACAACAACACGGCTATGACATCGTATGACTTTGACAATCCAATCAATCAAGCTGGTGAAGGGGTTGATGAAGAATATGAGCTTCCTGAAGAGCTAGCCAGGTTGTTAAGGCAAGAGGAGAAGGTCATTACTCCTCACTAGGAGGAGATTGAAGTGATTAATCTTGGTACAGACGAAGACGTGAAGGAAGTTAAAATCGGGGCCTGCCTACAAGACTCAGTGAAGAAGCAACTGGTTGATCTACTTCAAGAGTATGTGGATGTGTTTGCTTGGTCGTATCAAGACATGCCAGGGTTGGATACCGACATTGTTGTGCACAAGCTGCCTTTGAAAGAAGAATGCCCTCCAGTCAAACAGAAGCTGCGCCGAACTCGCCCAGACATGGCTATGAAAATCAAGGAAGAGGTACAAAAGCAATGGGACGCCGGGTTCCTTGTTGTGGCTAGCTATCCGCCGTGGGTTGCTAACATAGTACCTGTGCCTAAGAAAGACGGCAAAGTAAGAATGTGTGTTGACTACCGGGATCTGAACAGAGCTAGCCCGAAAGATGACTTCCCATTACCTCACATTGATGTATTGGTGGATAACACGGCTCAGTTCTCGGTATTCTCCTTCATGGATGGATTTTCAGGATATAATCAGATCAAAATGTCACCTGAAGACATGGAGAAGACAACATTCATCACACCTTGGGGCACGTTCTGTTACAAAGTGATGCCATTCGGACTAAAGAATACTGGTGCAACATATCAACGGGCTATGGTGACATTATTCCACGATATGATCCATAAGGAAATCGAGTGTTATGTGGATGACATGATTGCCAAATCCTCTACAGAGGAAGAACACCTGGTAAATCTGCTGAAGTTGTTCAAACGCCTGAGGAAGTACCAACTAAAGTTGAACCCCAACAAATGCACATTCGGGGTGCGATCCGGTAAATTGCTGGGCTTTATTGTAAGCGAGAAAGGGATTGAGGTTGACCCTGATAAAGTCAAGGCTATTCAAGAAATGCCTGCACCTAAAACAGAGAAAGAAGTTCGAGGGTTCTTAGGTCGATTGAACTACATCTCACAGTTCATATCTCACCTTACAGCAACCTGCGAACCTTTGTTTAAGTTGTTACGAAAAGAACAAACGGTCAGGTGGAACGAAGATTGCCAGAAGGCTTTTGACAAGATCAAAGAGTACTTACAAGAACCTCCAATCCTCATGCCTCCAGTAGAAGGAAGACCTCTGATTATGTACTTGACAGTGTTAGAAGAGTCGATGGGGTGTGTGCTGGGCCAGCATGACGAGTCTGGTAGAAAAGAGTATGCAATATACTACCTAAGCAAAAAGTTTACCGACTGTGAACAGCGTTATTCACTGCTCGAGAAAACTTGCTGTGCTTTAGCGTGGGCTGCTCGCCGACTGAGACAGTATATGTTGACCCACACTACCTTATTAATCTCAAAAATGGATCCAGTTAAGTACATTTTCGAGAAGCCAGCTCTTACCGGACGGGTTGCAAGATGGCAGATGATTCTCACAGAATACGACATACAGTACACATCTCAGAAAGCCATCAAGGGCAGTGTACTATCTGAATATCTTGCTGAGCAACCCATTGATGACTACCAGCCTATGAGGTTTGACTTCCCTGATGAAGACATCATGTTCATTAAAGCAAAAGATCACGAAGAGCCTATTCACACTGAAGGGCCTGACCCGGAGGAAGAATGGACTATGATGTTTGATGGGGCTGTTAACATGAATGGCCGTGGTGTTGGTGCAGTACTCATTACACCTAAAGGAGTTCACATGCCTTTCTCGGCAAAACTCACTTTCAACTGCACTAACAACGAAGCGGAATACGAAGCTTGCATTATGGGTCTTGAGGAAGCTATTGACCTCAGGATCAAGACATTGACCGTATTCGGAGATTCAGCTTTGGTAATCAATCAGACCAATGGGAAATGGTATACACATCAGGATCATCTGATACCTTACAGGGATTATACAAGAAGGTTATTGACTTTCTTCACAACAGTCAAACTTGAGTATATCCCTCGGGATGAGAATCAGTTTGCAGATGCTCTTGCTACCATTTCGTCCATGATCAAAGTTCAAGCTGCTAACGTTGTACCTCAGATTTCAGTATCGAGACTTGATAGACCAGCATATGTATTCGCAGCAGATGTTGTCAAAGATGATAAGCCTTGGTTCCATGATATTAAGTGCTTCTTGGAGGATCAAACATACCCACCTGGGGCATCTTCCAATGATAAGAAGACTTTGAGAAGGCTTGCTGGAGGTTTCTTTCTGAACACTGATGGGTCTTTATACAAAAGGAACTTTGATATGGTACTCCTCCGATGTGTTGACAAGACGGAAGCAGATTTGTTGATGCATGAAGTGCACGAAGGGTCCTTTGGTACCCATGCCGGAGGGCATGCCATGGCTAAAAAGCTATTAAGATCAGGCTATTACTGGATCACAATGGATGCAGATTGTTGTGCTTACGCCAGAAAATGCCACAAATGCCAGATCTACGCAGATAAGGTGCATGTGCCTCCTAATCCTTTGAACATCATGTCTTCACCATGGCCCTTTGCTATGTGGGGCATTGATATGATTGGCAAGATTGAGCCAACTGCTTCGAATGGTCACAGATTCATCCTGGTCGCCATTGATTATTTCACCAAGTGGGTTGAAGCAGCCTCATATGCAAATGTTACAAGACAAGTGGTAGCCCGATTTCTGAAGAGAGATATCATCTGTCGGTATGGAGTGCCCGAGCGAATCATTACTGATAATGGTTCCAATTTAAACAACAAAATGATGGCCGAATTATGCCGGGACTTCAAAATCCAACACCACAATTCTTCTCCTTACAGGCCGAAGATGAATGGCGCTGTTGAGGCGGCAAACAAGAATATTAAGAAGATTGTGCAGAAGATGGTAATCACATACAAAGACTGGCATGAAATGCTACCGTTTGCCTTGCATGGGTACCGCACGTCAATCAGGACATCCACTGGGGTAACACCGTATCAGCTTGTATATGGTATGGAAGCAGTCCTACCTGTTGAAGTTGAACTACCCTCGTTACGAGTATTAATGGATGTTAAACTGAGTGAAGCAGAATGGGTTCGGTCCCGATTCGAACAACTGAGTCTGATTGAAGAGAAAAGATTGGCTGCAATTTGTCATGGGCAGTTATATCAGAAGAGAATGAAGAAAGCCTTCGATCAGAAAGTCAGACACCGAGGGTACCAAGTAGGGGATCTTGTGCTGAAGAGAATCCTCCCTCCTCATACAGACCACAGGGGCAAATGGACTCCAAATTATGAAGGACCATTCGTTGTAAAGAAAGTTTTCTCTGGTGGAGCGCTGATGCTCAGCACCATGGATGGTGAAGATTTCCCGTCCCCTGTGAATTCAGATGCAGTTAAAAAATACTTCGCATAAAACGACCCGCTGGACATAAAAACAGAATGTAAGTCCAGGCAAAAATAGGGCATCCCGGCGAGTCAAAAACAGAATAAAAGACTCGGGCAAAAATAAGGGAAATAAATGAAAAATGTACACCCGCTGAGTTGAAAAACCGCGTTGGACAACTCAGGCAAAAATGGGTATCCCGATGGATTGAAAACCCGAAAGGGCGATCCATGCAAAATAAGGGAATAAGCGAACAACTGCATTCTGAATTCGTCTGTATCATCTGCAACTTGGTAAGCTTCAAAAGGATCAAGCTCCAATCAGAATCAGCCTTCTTCAGAAAGCAAGACGAGAAGAACGTCATTGTCATACGAGTTATAGCAGGAGAGGAAGCTCCTCAAAGCGTCGCCAACACTGCCAGCACTTTGTTTCTCAATTTGTAAACAATCTCCTCATTTCAGGGGATATGTTTCTTTGGTTGTATCTTGCCGATTCAGGGCACATGAATTAATAAAATCAGATTTTTCAGTCATGTTTCGTTTTGTATATTTTTATTTGCAAAGGATGTCTGATGTCTCTAAAAAATCAGTTGCATAAGTACAGATGTTTTTCTCTAAAAATAATAAAAAAAAACACACGCTTGCAGGGAATATACTTACTCGTGAGAATGCTTATCTCCTATGACGGAATCCAGTAAAGGATACCTCGGGACCATTTGCGCGTTTCCTTACCTTTGCAGGATTGCAGGTATCCAGAACGCAACCTGGGGCATGCAAGTTACGTCTCAGCAAGCTGGTGTATCATTATCAACTCGGTCTATCTTCCACATGGCACTGGAAGGGGCCCATTTCCCCAGCAAAGTTGTCAAATCAGCATGCACTCAATCTTAGCATCTGAAATGCTCTCTCCCCAGCTGAGTTGCCTCTCATAATTCCCCAGCCAGGTTGCCGTGTCATCCTCAGCTGAATACAGAAGTCAGGGAACCATCTCCCCACAGAGTTCCAGCCTCTATCCAGAAGAGCAACGCATGAAGAGATCACAACAGAGTAAAGAAAGCTTCTACAAACCCCAGCAGGGTCCCGTATTACAAGGATATGCCAGTCAGTGACCTGTATCCCCAAACAGATACATCATTAGATCTACCAATGATCTCGTCCCCAGCTGGGAGGTCCATTTCAAACAGATCAATCAGAGATCTTTGCAGCAACGGGATCCGGATCCCGGTTTGATATCCTTGCACAATCATAGCATTCGCATCATACTATCCCCTCAGAGCGTAGCATTCCGTCTAATACGGAGCATTACGGCAAAAATCACATACATAGCATAATCATAAGCCATGTTCTGAAGTAACACTTGTGAATAACAAACCGTCCATCATCATTATACAAAAACCCCCACCAGAGTCCCAGCAAAGGCAGTTGCCTCACAAATCACAAACACCAGTATATACACCTTTTGGCACCCGTCCGTGTCATCACTCCCCAGTAAGGTTGCCTGAATACACTTTACAAACAAAATCACCCATACTACAGGTACTTCCTGACACCCGTCCGTGTCAAATCACCAGCAGAAAGCCAAAGACATCCTCTTTGCACTCACATATACTTATATATACACTTTCTTGACACCCGTCCGTGTCATGTCCCCAGCGCAGTCGCTTACACTTTCATCACCCATATACTTGTTATTATTATACTTTTCTCTCTTGACACTCGTCCGTGTCACTCTCCCCAGCAGATAAACACTCATCTATACATTATACATACTCACTACTCATTGGTACACTTATACAGATACTCGTTCGTATCTTGTATACATCATTTATATCCCCACAGATTCAACAGTAGTCCTTGTTCTTTGTTAACCAGTTGATACTCGTCCGTATCATCATCTCAGAACATTGCGTCTAATGTTTGTTTCTACATGATGCTCGTCCGTATCATAAGTCTTAAGGATGCTCGTCCGCATCTTTAATCCATACACTGTGTCAAACACTTGTGTCTTCTTGAATATAGATGCTCGTCCGTGTCTACTATTCCCCCAGAAGAACCATCAGATTCAACACTCGTCCGTGTTCCTTGTTAACCAGTTGATACTCGTCCGTATCATCATCTCTGAACATGTGTCAGTTTGTTTCTACCTGATACTCGTCCGTATCATAGTCTAAGGATGCTCGTCCGCATCTCTAATCTATACACAACATCTAAACACTTATACCTTTTGTTTCTTGGATGTGAACGCTCGTCCGTGTTCACTATATCCCCAGTAGATCACCAACAAAGCATTTTTCTTTTATCTGACACTCGTCCTGTGTCATGATAACCCCGAGAGCAGCCGTACCCTGCTGAGTGGTCGTCCTCCACTTCTTGATGGTCGTCCTCCATCATGCTCACCCGATGGCCGTCCCCATCGTCGATTTTTAGCAGCCGTCCCCTGCTAGGTGGTCGTCCTCCACCTTTTGATGATCGTCCTTCATCACTTTATCCAATGGCCGTCCCCATTGTTGATTTTGGTTATCTGACATTCGTCCTATGTCATGATAAACCCCGAGAGCAGCCGTACCCTGCTGAGTGGTCGTCCTCCACTTCTTGATGGTCGTCCTCCATCATGCTCGTCCGATGGCCGTCCCCATTGTTGATTTTGGTTATCTGACATTCGTCCTATGTCATGATAAACCCCGAGAGCAGCCGTACCCTGCTGAGTGGTCGTCCTCCACTTCTTGATGGTCGTCCTCCATCATGCTCGTCCGATGGCCGTCCCCATCGTTGACCTTTTCTATCCGATGGCCGTCCCCATCGTTGATATTTTCGGCAGCCGTACCCTGCCAGGTGGTCGTCCTCCACCTTTGATGGCCGTCCCCGTCATATTTCTTTTATCCCCAACAGAGCAGCCGTCCCCTGCTAGGTGATCGTCCTTCACCTTTGATGGCCATCCCCCATCATCTCATTATTTCATTTATTCTTTAACCCGATGGCCGTCCCCGTCGTGGTCCCTTTTCCTTTTTAGCCCGATGGCCGTCCCCATCGTTGTTTGCTTTACCTTTATGAACTTGATGGCCGTCCCCGTCATGTTTCATTAAATCCTCAGAGAATTTTACAGCTCTATCTTGATGGCCGTCCCCATCATGATTTTATTTCCCCAGCTAGTCGGCCGTCCCCGTCTTGGCTTTACCTTCTATCCCCAGCATGTCGGCCGTCCCCGTCATCGCTTTGTTTTCCGCACCTTTACAATATACTTTGTTTTCCTTTTACAATCTATATCCCTTTTCTTCTTCTTTCCGTGAGTGCAAATTTTGGACTGTCTTTGGTATTCAACCACAAGTTATCTTGTTTGCCTGTTAAGCCGTCGCTTACAACCTGCACAGCTAACTCATGTTTGAATAGGGGCAGCTGTAAACACCCCAAATTTGCCCTCACCCATTCACACCATGGTTTGTGATCATCCTCATATGCATAAACACAATCATATCATCTCACATCTCATTTTTGATTCACTGCATGGTTTCTAAGGCATTTGCATCTAGGGTTTGTGATCTGAGCAACCTCAAGGCATCTTGAGCCATTCCAAAGGCCACCAATCACTTCAAAGGGGTCCATGTGTGTTCTTAAATCATATTCCATCTCCTCAAAGTCAAAAATGCAGAGGAATCACAAGAACTAGGGTTTGAGGTGATGCAGAGCCAGGTTAAACTGCACAGTTGACTGAAAGTTAGGGTTTTGGTTTCAGAGGCCATAACTCCAATCTTTTTGGTCATTCTTGTTTCCATTGCTCTTTATATGGTATAGGGAGTATGCATATCAATTTTCATGAAGAAATTCCATGGGGAAGTCATCTGATCAAGGGTTGACTTTTCAAACAAGTCAGTGTAAAATCAGGGCATCTGAGGCCCCCAATGACCCAACCAATGGTTGATCTTCATCATTTTGAGTGTATATGATCTTTATTTGATCATGGAAGAAGGTTGAAGTTCATAAAAATCAAGAATTTAGGGTTTTTGCAAATGTTGACTTTTTGGGCATAGTTGACTTTTCAAGAATGCATCATTTTAGGTCATTTTTCAAGCTTTGATTCTTGAACCAAAAAGGCTTCAAATGGAAAAACTTTGGTCATGAAAGTTGTAGATCTCATCTTTCCCTTTTCAAAAAGTACAAGAACATGATCAAACTCTTTTTTGGATCAAAAGTTATGGTGTGACAAAGTTGGCAAAAATCATTGATTTTCAAGGCATGTTTCAAATGGAAATTTTGCAAAGTCATGAACCAATGCATTATGTGACCTCTAACTCATTTCAAACCATTACACAAACATTCTATGAGCCTAAAAAATCAGAATTGGACCAAGTTTCTACATAGTTTGGTTTATGTAACAAGACTTTCTTCACATGTGAACCCTAAAGCCACAAGTTGCAAAACTCATGATCATGCTTTCACCAACTTGCTGCCTTGAATGTTGGACCAAGCCTAGCCTTTCCCTTCACTTTGCTGCGCAGACCATGCCCTTTGTACTTGGCTAGAAGTTGCCCATGCCCTATCTTACAAGAAGTTGACATATTTGCAAAAGTGGCTACACCTATCCATAAAGCACAAGTCACATCCTCTGACCAATTGGATTAGTTTATACTATCCATTTGCAAACCATTCCATGTACTAAGCAGGCCTGAAACACTTCACACATACACATTCACAAAAACACTCCCATTTGCATTTTGCTTCGAATCCCTCTGCCCAGCCACAAAACATCCCAACCATTTCCATACTTGAAATCACCATGATCCATTGAGTAGAAAGCAACCAAGAACCAGGCCTTAAACAAGCTACAACATCACTGCACCATTTTCACACCAGCTTGCAGTTTCATTCGAAACTCTCACCCTAGCTCACCAACATACAAACAAACACTCCAGACCTTCTCCATTCATCCTCAGGACCACAAACCATCATTCACAATGGCCTGAAACCTCCAGAAACTCCATTGCCATTTCTGACTGAGCTGAAGCAGGAGCTTTCGAAACTCACTATCCAGCCAATTTAAATTCTCTTTGAGCATTCAAACATCTTCTGGGGACCAAGTGGAGTAGTTTGCACTGAAGGAAGTGGCCAGAAAGTCTTCAAACTGAAAGCTTCGAATCTCAGGTAGCCTGAAATTTATTTTTCCAGAAATTGTTTTTCTTGTTACAAACTTGCTCTATGTGCTTCATTGATCATCCTGGTATCATTGGTTTTGAAAATGGCTTTGATTTGAGAGTTTAATTTGTCTCTGAAGCTTGCGTGCCCTAGTTTTTATTCCTTTCGATTCAGCTTGTTTAGGAAGAAGAAATGTGTTTTAGGATAGGGGTTTGATTCGTGAGGATGTGAAGATCATTTCCCAGTTTTTAGTTTTCATTTTTGATACGTTTTAAGGGAGTTTGAAGTTTCTCAGGGAGGGAGTTGGCCGGAGAAGACGACCGGAGGTCTTCTCCGGCAGCCTGAGTCATTAAGCCCTAATCTCAGGTCATTAATGCTAGTTTGAATTTCACCCGTAGGATTGCTCTGACCCGTTGACTTGCCGCGCGCATGAAGGGTCCAGATGTGGTCATTAAACCCTAATCACTTTAATTTATTTAATTAATTAAGTTTAAGTCAGTTCAAATGTAGGCCACACGATCACGCGCCAAGTCAACTGTCTCTCTCCCAGATTGCATCTCAGCCATCCTTTCCTTTGACTTTCATTTTATTTGTTTTTTTTATTCATTTTATTTCAATTAACTTGCACATTTATTTTAAAATAGCAAAAAATACATAAAAATTATGAAACTTTTTCCTCTGAGTTTTAATAATTTTTATGACACAAAAATATTTTTATTTTATTTTTCATCATTAAAAAATTATTTTTAAATATTTAAAAGATTATTTTTAATTGATTAATGGAAATTAATTAATTAAAAATACTTTTAGGTATTTAAAAATTACAAAAAAATTCATGAGATGTTCTAAGACATTTAGAAACATTGTCCAACCTTCAAACCAAATTTCTTCTTTGATCTTGATGCATTTTGAGAATTTTTCATTGAATTAAATCATATTTTGTGCATTAATTTGATCCTAAGTTCAAAAATTCATTTCTGCCTATTGGAGAAGGTTGAGACATTGATTCTTCTTGCATTGTTTTGTGTTTGGCATGTAGTTTCTAGGATAAAATGGTCTTGATTTGATCTTGCATTTTCCATTTGTTTGGCATTTCTTTTGTTAAGAACCCTAAACAACCCTAATAACTTAGAAAATTCATAACTTGAGTTTGGTTGAGAGTTGAGAGCTCCCCTTTGGGCAGTGGTTCATTATAGGTTTAGGGTTTCTTTGGGCAGCATTTTCCATTTTTTATCTTGGGGTTTGTTTCTGTTTTGGGTTTTTGTTTGATGTTTGTTCCATGAACCCTAATTTGTGCTTTCTCTTGCATCCTTCTTGCATTTCCTTGCATAGCATGACTTGTCTTTGCATTTTGTGCATGCTTATGATTCATTTGACATCTTAAGACACATAGAAAGCATGTTTGATCATTGTATTACATATTTGCCATGTCATTTGTCTTGTATGCTTCATAACTTTCCATGCTTGTTCATGCTCCTTAGCTTGCATCATTTGCATCCATGATCTTGTATGAACATCCCCATGCCTTATCTCATGTTTGCAGCACCTCATAACATCATAATAATCATCAACATGCTTCTGGTCTTGCCTAGCATCATACCATTTCATCTCATCTTGCATTGCATTGCATTTCTTTCTAACATTTCAGGTGGTAAGTAAGCTTGAGAAGTGAATTTGCCTTCACTTCTCATACCTTTTCTTTTCCTCTCTATTGCATTCATTGCTGCATTTCTATTTGTGTTTGAGATTGAGCTTGCTCATTCTTCTTTCTCCCACTTTCTTTCTTCAAGTGACTTGACTTCTTGAATGAAGCAAGTCACTTTGCTTCTCTTGATCCTTTCATCTGCTTCCTGGTGGCTCCTCTGAAGATTATTCTTGAAAACCTCACAAACCTTAGGATCAACCAAGCATGACAATGAATTAGGGTTTTGATTAGTCCCCCTTCATAGTTTTTACCTTTGTGTCTCTCTTTGAGTCTTCTCTTCTCATCTCATAATCAGGGACTAAACCCTAAAGGCTTTAAGGCTTTGTGATTAAGCTTATGCCTGCATCCTTCTCTTAGGATGGAGTGTATAACTTTAATCCTAAGTGTTAAACCCTTAATGTGTTTAAATCTCTTAACCAATTCACTTAATAAATATCAAGACATCACACTTGTAACTTGGGCCTTGCATTAGGGTTCTAATTCTTCCTTAAGTGGTTAAGAAGGACTAACCCTAGTGTTAATGGACAAGTCCCCCTCAAGTTGTCTTACAAATCATAAAACTCACTTCATCATCATAACCATTGAATAAAATTCACTTAATCAAAGGCCTGTTTTGTCATGAGTTTAATCCCTAATCATGGATTAAGTTGAAGAGCTTTCCTCAGCTTAAACATTCTCATCTATCATCCTTCTTTTAGGATGGTGTAATGAGTCTGTTTAATCCCTGATTATGGCTTAACCTCATTACTTAACACTAAACAAAAACTCAAAAAAACATCTAAATAATCACAAGTAGGTTAATGATCTTAATCCTACACCAAGGTGATTAAGTGTGAGAATCTGACTTCACACTTAAGGTATTCTCATTACCCCTAATCAGAGGGAAGATGTAATGAGTTTACTAACCCATTGGTTTAGGCTTAAGCTCATTAACTTATGACAAACTCCAAAAAGCAATAAAAGACTGAAAACATCAAAAACAAACAATAATCGTCTCCTTCGGGGTTCTTTTCTCATCACCTTCACTCATAAACGAGAACTCGCTTCTTCCGTCTAATGCAAGACAGTTTGCACCTGAGCCAGACAGGTCTTACACTTGAGCATTGACAAGTAAGCAGTTCACAAGTCAATTCACCTTTCAGTCTCTTTGGGTCGAACTACGGTGTTCTGACTTCCTCATTGCACGAGAGGATACGTAGGCATAACTTAACAGTTATCGAACAAAAGTCTCTGTACATTCCCCCTCTTTCCAGCTTCATTCTTTAGCCTCATTATCATGAGCATCTCATTTTTGTTCCTACACTGACACTGTATATATCACACTTCGCATTTCTTTTACACTGACACCTGTACATCTTTTTCCAGCTATTTTATACACAAATTGCACTGACACTACCCCTTTAAAGCACAAATCTTTTAAGCGTGGATCCCGTCGAGTACGGCGGACAATCTGGGTGTTAATACCTTCCCAGGTTGTAACCAACCCCCTTTCTCAGTCTCTTTGGTTCGCAACCGTCTTATCCATTTCTTTCTAGGTCTATGCAGCATTACCTTTCCTCCGGGATAAAAATGCCTAGCTGGCGACTCTTTTCATCTCCAGTGAGTTCACGGATGTGTGTTCTCATTGTTCCCTTCGCCGACCGTTCGCGTCTGTACCCTCATATGATCCATTTTCATTTGTCGGGAGCGACATTATCAACAACTTTTTTTTCATTCACATCATCATCTCCATTCCTTTGAACCTGATAGTGGAGGATTTGTGTGAATTTGTGAAGATCATCAATACTCGGTTTCATCATTTCTTCACTCATCATCAAGTATTAAGCCTTTATTTGGCTCAAAGGAAGCTCACAACACCTTTGGTTTTCTCAAAATCTCAAGCGTGATCCATTTCAGGTTTGAAAATTTCATCTATTTTGCTTCGGTTTTGCTTAGTTGATGCTTGTTTCATGTTGCAATTGCTTGATTTGAATTCTATGAAGTGATTAGAAGCTAATAGATGCTCTAAATTTTGATTTTTAATTTTTGATGCAAAACTTCAAACCTTTGATTCTCTTTGTGTGGTGCTTGTTTGTGAAAATCAATGGTATATTCATGTTCCTCTTGTTTAGGGCTTCAACTTTGGTCTTTATAGTTTTGATTTTCATTAAGGTTTGGGAAAGTTATGGTGATCTGAGTGTATGGCCTTGTTGCTGCGTTTTTCTGGGTTTGTTTACTTGTTCTTCGTGACTTCTTCATGGCTGGATGATAAAGATGATGTGGTGGCAGCCACTGGTTGGTTCTATTTGTTTTCATTATTTATTTATTTTCATTTATTTTATTTTCATTTATAGTCACTTAAATCCGGGATGGACAGATTGAGAAGATGTATACGTAGTTTTTTTGTTCATATCATTTATTTTATTCTTTTTGCTCACTTAGAATAAATAATATTAAGCTGGGTATTTAGTTGGATGTTATCAGAATTTCGAGTGGGCCTAGGGCCATTCGCTAACCGCACCCCCATCTGTACAGGCCCAAGCGTTTGGAACTGTTTTCTTGTGCTATACAAACCTCCTCCCGTGATTTTATTTTTATTTCTCATTTTATTGCTTGTTTTGGTTTTCAACTATTAAAAATAATTAGATTCATCTAAAAATTGTCAAAATAACTGTATGAACTCCTTTTGATATTCTTGAATTTTATGTAATTTTACCTCTCGTTTATTTTATTATTTTCTTGACTAACTTAATCGTCGACTTTTATTTCTTTATCTTAGTTTCTATTATGCATGACTTTCCTTGTTGATTTTATAACTTGAGCTTTAAAATAGTAATAACCGTGATTCTCTTTGCTACTGATTCCTAACATGTTGAAGGTCACTTAGGATTTATTTCAGGATTTTTTAGAATTTATTTGATTGCTTTTTTCCATGTTGTTTTGTATTGAAGTTTACTAAACCCTAGTTGGACTTTAGGCATTCTTTTGACTAACATTGTTTCTGACTTTTGGATTATGATTTTGATATGTGGTTTATAAGTGATTAAAGGGTTCTCATGATTAATTGTATATTTTTTGGGATCTTTTTCCATTTTATTTGAATTTTATGTTTGCTTGCCTTGTTTTGAATATTTTTTGGATGTTTTATTGCTTATTGGTTTAGGAGGGCACTTGTGCCAACTCCTTTTGTTTATCTGACTTGATCTTATTATTTATAGGTGTGATTCACTTCTGATTGTGTTAGATTGATGAGATCTTTTGTTTGTTTATGTCTCACTTGATCTTGTTTGGTTTTATCTTGTCATTATTTCTAACCATTTCAGGGGCTCATGGTAAGTGAAATGTGGATGTTTATCCACATTTCAACTCTTCATCTCTTCTTCTTACTTTGCTTTCTATGTTGCGATTGTTGATGTACCTTATTCCATCATGTGATTCAATTCTTCTTTCCCCCCTTTAGAAGCAACTTATCTCCTTTAGAGGAGTAAATTGTTATCTAGCTTTCTTCTCCTTGTCTTTTCTTCTTCTTTGCTCTTCTTCTCTCTTTGGATAGCTTCAAAACACACTAACTTTAGGACCATCTTTGCATGATAACTTTAGGATTAGTTTTTCCCCATTAGACTTTTACCTTTTGCTCCTTTGGTTCTTTCTCTTCTCATCTCAAAACAAAAACCTAAAAAACATTAATAAAGAAAGAAGTGACTTCTTGTGCAATAGCCTTATTCCATGAGGCATATGTATTCATTCCATCTTGGAATAGTACACTTGTCTAGCATGATGCACAAGTCTGATCATGAGGTCATCTTCATCCAGAAAACCATAAAAAACAATTCTTCATTTTAATCACTAAGATACTTAATAAGTTCAACAAGTTAGTGAGCTTAGGCCCTAGCCCTTGGAAACAAGTCTTGGATAAATTCTCTTTACATGGTATCCTTGTTCTATTATTCCATCATGGAATGTAGTAGCAAGTACACATTCCATGGAAAAGAGCTTGAGTTCACTTCCTTGTGCCACACTCATAAAGACTTCTAAGAAACACAAACAAACAATAAGCGTCTTTCCTTCGGGACTTCTCTTCTCATCACCTTCACTATGAACGCGAAATTGCTCCTACTAGTCATTTTGCAAGACGGTAACGCACTCGTCGTTCGAGCCTGCAACACCTGAGCATTGACATAGGAAGTTCAAGCCTTAAGACACAAGCCATATTTTCCACCCCTAGTTAGGGGAACTACGGTGTCTCTCATCCTCATTGTCCAGATGAGGTACGTAGACAGTGGGGTAGGGCCCGTTCAAGCACACTCTTTTATTTTCCCTACATTTTCCCCCCTTCTTTCCTTTTTATTCAGTTCAATTCCTTTTCTCTTTTTCTTTGCAGCAGCTTTCATTTCTTCACCCTTTGAAATAGTTTCTTTGCAAATGTAGATCCTGTCGGGTACGGCGGACGATCTGGGGTGCTAATACCTTCCTAGGTCGTAGCCGACTCCCGAACCCAGTCTCTTTGGTTCGCAGGACCTGTGTCCTTCCTTTTCTTTTCTTCATTTTGTGCAGCACTACCATTCCTATTCCTTCGGGATAAAAATGCCTGGATGGCGACTCTACCCTTTTCCGCGCCACTTTCGCGTTTGTACCAGGATGGAAATCCAGGGAGCGACACCATGCATGAAGATCCCCACGGCAAATGGAGCCCAAACTATGAAAGGCTATACATCATGAAGAGTGCCTTCTCTAGCGGAGTACTAATGTTAACAACCATGGATGAAGCAGATTTACCACGCCCGATGAACTCTGATTTGTTAAAAAAAATACTATGTCTAGAAAAAGAGGATAAAAGCTCGCTAATTTGAAAACCCTAAAGGGCGACTTATGAAAAAATTAGGGCATCTCAGTGGATTAAAAAGGCATATGATTGAAAGCACTTATGTCACCCGTAATAGAAATTTAAAAGGGAGTGATCATTCCAGCCGTTATCTTCGAAAGCAAAGTATCGTGATCTTGAATACTTAGACATTGTTGCTGGTGTTTAATTTAACAGGGATATTAACAAATTTTCTTTGTTTCCATTTTTTACATCTTTCTAGATTTTGTTGTAATCTTTCCTTATGGGAATTTCCTTCCTTATGTACTATTTCCCATTCTTCGGGTCTATGATCAATAAAATTTTCTTTTTCAAATATCTTTCTCCGCTTGATTACAAAGTGTTAATTAATTGTGAAATAAGGCATTGAAACATTGAAGGGATTTTACTTTGATTTCGAAATCATTGAAGGGATCATACATTTCCAAGTCAAAAATAGGGTTTATAAATAGTAGTCATGACAATGGACAATACATGAATTTCTATAAATGTATTCATTCTCAGGAATTAAGGATTTTTACAACTTATGAATCAAGGATGTCATGGGTTATTACAAATTACCAAGGATTCAAGGGTTAGGTAATCAAGATATCACAATTTTTTTTTATTAATAGGTATATACATTGCATAACATAAAAGAGGCGACATCTCAAACAATGCATCATACATAAATAATGCATCATGCATACATGCATTCATAAACACGAACATGCATACATGCATAAGGGTTTGAAAATCAATTCAATAAAGGGTTATCAAAGGTTGTCATCAACCAGCAGGGTTTATCAAGGGTTCTATTGTAGGATTTTACCAAAGGAGGTGTCAATTAGACTTTCTCTAGGAGTTTTACTGGAATTGTATCAAGGGTGTTTCATCAAAGAGTGTTATTTAGGGGTTTTACTGGTATTAAGTCCACCACAAACTCAATTTCATGTTCTGGAGGTAAATCACATTTAGACAAAGATATGTCCTTATTGAAACAGGTCGGACCCTCATTTAGACAATCACAAATTCTATGCCTAGTCTTACCACAACAGTAAAATCTCATAATATTATTGGTGCACACATCAGCCTTGTGACTTAACTCTCCACACTTATAGCACTTAGTAAGTGCATTAGAGGCTCCCCTACTTGGCTTCTTCTCATCTGATACCTTCTATTTCCCTTTTTCACCTGGAGTCACATAAGGTTTCCCTCTAAACTGGCCCTTGTCTTTCTTCTTACTCAGTTGTTTGTAGTGAGCAGATCGAGCTCGACTATCCTCATAATAAATTCGACTCTTATCCACCAGTTCTACATACCTACGAATCGGTGACATCCAATCCCCTATTGTTTTCGGCCATTTTACACAACCCTCGCCACATCAGAAAAGAAAATAATCGTTAACAAGTAACGATTGACAATAGACTAACAACAACAAACTTGGTCAGATAGACCGACCTACTCCGATATCACTAATGAAACACCCTTCTAACCCACAAACAATTATAGAAGAATTATTTATATTATCAAAGTAAAATCAATGAGAAAGGTTCCACATATATTCAAAACATCATTAATATTCATTGTCATGTCCCGTAACACGGGTTGCACATTCATCATTAACATATTAATCGGCAACTATGCAGCGGAATCATACTTTTTAATTCAAGTCAATAAAAATGCTACATAAAGAAATACGTCCAAATCAAAATAACATCAAAAATGTGAAAACTCCAACATAAAACAAAAGAACACGAGGTTCGAACACGATTCCCAACACGATGTTACATGACACAGAGCATGACACCTCTAAATACTACTAAAAGCGATACAAGAAATGCTCCAAGGCTACATCCTCCATCACCGCAAATCTATTATTGGTTATCTACAATTTACCCACATAAGAGGCATCCTTTCCAAGCAGGCAGGGTGAGAAATCACTATCCATTATAATAATATATTGAAATGGAAAATCAACATAACAAACAATAACAACAGCATCATGGCATCCTTAACAAATCATCACAACACAAATCATATTCCATCATTCATATGCAATGTCAACTAGAATGAAATGCAAAGAATGCATGTGGTACCGATTTCTCCATGGATGGACACTGGCCATCAACCCTCCAAAATGAGAACAACATAATCAACATATCACTTATATCTGCACAATGGGATTAAAGCTACCAATGGGCCTAAGCCACAAGATAATATGCTATGAAATGAAATGATGCTAATTTTCCTCAATTCATCAAAAATCAACTGTGCATCATTCATTTTATATTCAACAAGTAACCATCATACAATCATGTTTTATCATCAATATATTAGCAAAGTAACTCGACAACAAAAAACAGCACGAGAAAACATCAAGAAACATAAAAAACAGAAAACACAATGGTCTGACACGGCCGCCCGTGTCCTGTCACACAGCCCGTGTCAGAAAACCTGCACCCAAAACGACAAACAGCAAAATACAACAAATACAGTGATCAAACACGATCTCCCATATCCTATGACACGACCCTTTAAACACCCCAAATTTTCCCTCACGTTTTCTCACATTGCATAAACAACTTCATCAAATCATTGCATGACTGCACAATTAGGGTTTTGTGATCAGATGAATCTTAGAAGTGATATGAGCAATCTCTGAGGCCATGAAGCATGCCAAGAGGGTCCATGAGGGTTCTATGGTCTTATTATATCTCCAAGGAAGATTGGAAGTCACAAAATGTCAAAGGATTGCACAGAAGTCCAGGCAGAGCTAGGGTTTTCCTACACAGATGACCAAAATTATGGTTTTGGGATTGAGGCCCTTAACTTCAAATTTTTTGGTCACTCTTGATTCTAATGGTCTTAATATGTTATGAAGAGCATGTGTACCTAATTTGATGAAGAAATTCACTGTGGAAGTCATCTGATCATTGGGTAACTTCTTGAGCAAGTAAAGTCAAAATCAGGGCATCTGAGGCCTCTATCAAGGGTACCAAAGGGTCATCATCATCATTTTGGGTCTCTATGATCTTTATTTGATCATTTAAGTGGTTGGAAGTTCACAAATTTGAAGGATTTTGAGCCAAATGCAAACTTGATATTTTTGGAAATGACTTGTAATGGAAACTTTCCATTTTGGGAAAGATATTCAACTTATTCTTTCATGACCAAAAATGTTTCAAATGAAATTTTTTCAAACATGAAAGTTGTAGATTATGTCTTCCAATTTTTAAAAAGTACAAGAACATGTCTTGATTCATCCTAGATCTCAAGATATGGCCTTTCAAAGTTGGCAAAAATCCTATAATTTTCAAGTGTGCACCAAAGAGGGATTTTTGCAATTTCACTTGCCAAGCTATTTCATGACCTCTAATCAACTTCTAAACATCACACCAACATAATGCAACACATTTTGATCAAGATTGTACCAAAAATAACAAGTTTCCATTCCTTTATTCTCAAGAAAGTTCAAAGAGGGAAATTTGCAAAATGCCTTGAAACTCTTCATCCACTTGTTACAACTCACATGTTTCAATCCAAGGGCCATCCATGAACTCAGTTGAGGCCAGACACCCCTTCAAACAGCTTCTGCCATGGCCCATGCTTGTGGTACAAAACTTTTGACTTTTTTTTCAATTTTCCCATACCAATCAAACTGTGCCACAACAACTCCTCTGGCCAATCAGGACATCACATACAAACCTCAAGGAGCTCATTTCATAACACACACAAGCCTAAATCCATTGCTAAGCTCAGATTGCCAAAATCCCCAAAAACCTTCAAGATTTTGAATCTCTCAATACAGCCATCAAAACTCCAATATTTCTTAATCATTCAACTCACCATCATCCATAGAACACAAAGCATCCATTATTTTGCCCTAAAAGCTCCTTAACCAAAGACACGATTTCTGAGTTATCAGAACTGAAGCACACAAACTAGCCATTCAAAGCTTGTTCTAAGCTCTCCAGAAGCTTCAAGGGATCAAGTGGATTGGTTCTGCACAAGGGAAGGGGTCATAAAGCTCAGAATCACAAAGCTTCAACTCAGGTAGCCATCTCAAACTTTTTTTCTAGAACCTTCATTTTAAGTTACAATATGATTCTATATGTCTCCCTGATCATGGTAATATGATTTGTTTTGAAAATGGTTGAGAAACCAGGATGTATGCTTGCTCTGAAACTTTTTGACCTAAACGTGTTCTTCTTCGATTCTCCATTTTGGTGCGTGATAAATGAATTTTAGGGTTGGATTCTTGTTTAGGGAAGTTAGATGGTTGATTCTGGAGATTTAGGGAGTCTGGGGTAGCCTAGGGAGTGAGATAGGGTGAAAGGCTGGCCGGAGAAGATGATCAGAGCTTGGTCCGGTCACCTGAAAGTGTTTTGGGTTTTAATTAGGGTTTAAGTGCCAGTTTGAAAGTGGACCATGGGATGCGTGTTTTAATTAGTGGATGAATGGCCCAGATCATGTCATTAGCCCTAATTTAATTAATTAAAATAAATCCTTATTAATTAACTCAGTTTGAATGATGGCCATTGGATAGCGCGCGCAGTCAACCCAGTCACTCCAAGTTCAAATCTCAACCATCAGATTTGCATACTTCATTTTTATTTCATTTTATTTTCATTTTATTGCATTTCTTTTGTTCTATTTATTTAAAATATAAAACACTTTCAAAAAATATCATTTTCTGCATTTTTGTTTCAAATAAGTTTCTTAACCTAAAAACATTTTTTATTTTAATTTTTGCAATAAAAAATTATTTTTAAAATATTTAAATGTTTTATTTAATTAATTAATTGATTTTAATTAATTAAAAATGCATTAAATTTCTAAAAATCACCAAATAATTCATGAAGCATTCTTAAACATTTAGAAATATTTTCAAACTCACCATACAAATTTCATTTTTAGTTTGATCACATTTTCAAAATTTTCTTTGAATTAGGGTTCTTAAATTTCACATTTTTTAACCCTAACTTGAAAAATTCATTTATGCCTAACCATGGTGAGATTGAACTTGATTATTTTTGAATTGTTTCTCATATTGCATCTAGTTTCTAGGTTATTTATCTCATATTTTTGCATTGCATTTTCAATTTGATTTTCATTTTCCCTTAAGAATAACCCAAAAACCCTAGTTAACTTAGGAAATCCATAACTTTGCCTAGGTTTAGCTTCTGACTTTCTCCTTTGGGGTTTGATCTTGTATGTGATTAAGGTTTCTTAGAGTTCAATTTCAAATTTTTATCATGATGTATGCTTCTGTTTTGGTCATATGCATCTCATACATTCATAAAACCCTAATTTCTCATGTTCATTTGCATTCATCTTTGCATATCATCATCTTATGAACTTGTCATGCCATTCCATTCTATTTTATGTCATCTTAGACATCTTAGGACATGTTTTAAACATTGCTTGATCATTTTTGCATCATTTTGGCATGCTTTGCATTCATTTTGTTTCATGAACTTCTATGTGTTTTCATGCTCTAACATGCTCCATTTGCACTCATTCTCTTGTATGATCATATACATGACATGTTTATGCCTTTGCATCATTTCATACACCATTTGCATTGAATTTACACTTTTGGTTGTGGTCTTTGCACCTTCATATGCTTTGTTTCCTTTTTCATTTGCATTTTATGCATCTTGTGCTAACATTTCAGGAACTTTTGGTAAGTTATCTGGGAGGTGGATTTGCCTTCACCTCCCACCTCTTCTTTCCACTGCATTTGCATCCTTTAATTGTCTTTGGAGTGAAATTGCTTCACTTGTGTTTCTCTTGCTCCTTTATTTTCTCCTAAGTTACTTATCTTCTTCAGGAAGTAAGTAACTTATTCTCTCCTCTATTCTCTTTTCATCTGCTTCCCTTCCTTGGTGTCCTTGAAGATCTTTTCTCTTAAGCCTTACAAACCATAGGATATCCAAGCATGATAATTTTTAGGGTTGTGTATAGTTTCCCCTAGATTTTTACCTTTGAGTTTCCTTGAGTCTTTCTTCTCATCTCTTAATCAGAGGCTAAACTCTTAAAAGCTTTAGGACTTTGGAATTAGGGTTATGCATGTATCCTTATCTTAGGATGGAGTGTATAACTTTAATCCTTAGTGTTAAACCTTTAATTTGTTTACACATCTTAATCAAAACACATTAATGATCACTAAGACTTTATCTTGTAACTTGGGCCTTACATTTGGGTTCTATCTATTCCTTATGGTTAAGAGGGACTAACCCTAGTGTTTAATGGACAAGTCCCCCTCAAGTTTTTTTACAAACCATAAAATCCAATTCTTAATCTAACCCTTTAATTAAAATCCATTTAATAAAAGTTTGTTATATAATGAATTTAATCCCTAACCCTGGATTAAGTTTAGGAGTCTTTCTCAACTTAAGTGTTCTCATCTATCATCCTTCTATTAGGATGGTGTAATGAGTTCACTAATACTTGATTGGAGATTAAACTCATTACTTAACACTAAACAAAAACTCAAAAACATCTTAATAATCACAAGTAGGTTAATGATCTTAATCCTTCATCATTAAGGTAATTAAGTTGATATGCTTATCTCACATATAAGTAGGCTCATTATCCCTAATCATGGGTGATATGATGAGTTTACGACCCTTGATTAAGGCTTAAGCTCATTATCGTATGCAAAACACCAAAAACAATAAAAAAACTGAAAAACACAAAAAAAAACAATAAATGTCTCCTCCGGGATTCTTTTCGTATCACACTCACTCTAAAAACGAGAACTCGCTTCTCCCGTCTAATGCAAGATAGTTAGCACTCGAGCCAGACGAGTCATACACTTGAGCATAGACAAGAAAGCAGTTCACACAAAAACACTAAGTCTCTTTGAGTCGAACTATGGTGTTCTGACTTCCTCATTGCAAGCGAGGATACGTAGGCATAACTTAACAGTTATCGAACAAAAGTCTCTGTGTCTTCCCCCTCTTTCAGCCTTCTTTTTAAGCCTCAGTTCCTGAGCAATTCACACCTATTTTACTGACACTCTGTACATTTCGCCATAGCTTTTCATACACAGTCAGTACATACACTACCCCTTTAAACACAATCTTGTAAGCGTGGATCCCGTCGAGTACGACAGACGATCTGGGTGCTAATACTTTCCCAGGTCGTAACCAACCCCCATTTTCAGTTTCTTTGGTTCGCAACCGTCTTATCCATACCCTTCCAGGTTTATGTAGCATTAACTTTCCTTTGGGATAAAAATGCCTAGCTGGAGACTCTATTCCCCCTCAACCTCCAACATCTCCGATCGTTCGCGTCTGCACCGGGGACGTTAAGTCTTTTCGGGAGCGACAACTTGGCGACTATGTTGGGGATGTTTGCAACTAGGGTTTCTGGTTCTCTTGTGGGTTTCTCCTAGCGCTTGTTTGTTTGTGTTTATGGGGGTGTTATGTGCTATGTGTGCTTTTTGTTTATTTGCTTTATTTATTGCTTTTTGTACATCTTTATTTATTGCTTTCATTTACTGTTTTATGCATTTCATTATCATATCATATTTGTGCTGGTTTGTTGGTTTGCCTAGGTGGGAGGGGTATTCCATTGAGAAAGGTCCAACACAAAGGCCTGAGTGATAGACATAGGATTAGAGTGGCTTCATATTCTTTCCCATTTCATTTCAGTCTGGTGCGGGAATATGAAACACGATTCAGATATGGGTATCTTCTTGAGAACTCTGTGCTACGGATTTCCTATAGTACTAGGACTATTTGGGAAGCCTGCTATGTCTGGATGACCTTTTTAGATGACCTTCAGCATCTGAGGTAAATTAGAGGAGGATCCTTTATGATTAATGTAAACATTGTACCTCCGGGTTAGAAGTGTTTACACTTCTCATAATAGATCCAAGTTTGAGGATCCTCGTTCTAGAACAATATCCGTGAGTGGGTGGGGTTGTTTACAGGTTTGCAGGAACCCTTGGCCTCAACATAACATGTTACTTATATTGTTAAGGTTATACTAATTATGGACTAATTTCTTTATAACCCTGGACTTGTGACTCTTTATTTGAGTCCCCCCACCTGGTTATTGGTTCTCAGACCTTCATCCGGACTTCTGAACACTCATGGACCCTATCCAAAGCAAATGACAAATCCAACACCTGCAAAAACCCTTGCATATCATTCTTCATACATCATTTTGCATCATTTTAACATTTGTCTATTTGTTTTACAGGGTATCCGCATCATCTTTGGTTTGGTTTTGACTGTTCTTCATCAGGTATCTTCATCAGAGATCTCCTTCAGCTGTTATCTTCTCCATTGACCTTCATCAGCACCCATTGTCAGTATGGACCCAACCAGGAAGAGCAACATCACATACCATTTGTTTGAGTACCCTTTGGCTGACATCAGGCAGATTCAGGCTCTCATCACTCCTGATCATGTCCCTTTATTCAGAGAACATTATGGTGGTATTATGGACATGATCATGGACTTGGATGCATCACAAAGGAGCATGATTCACACTTGCCTTTAGTTTTATGATCCTCCTCTAAGATGTTTCACTTTCCCAGACTTTCAGATAGGTCCCCTGTTGGAAATGTTTTCCATGTTGTTAGGTGTCCCTATAAGAAGAGGAATTCCTTTCAGCCCTGAGATGACTGCTCCAAGAAATGAAGACATAGCTAAGGCTCTACATTTGGAAGTTACTATTATTGATCAGTATATGACCACAAAGGCTGGAATCCTAAGCCTTCATTTGGACTTATTAATCACCCAGGCCACCCGCTATGCTGAAACAGGGAAGTGGGAAACTGTTTGTGCTCTACTGGCTCTTAGTATATATGGTATCATCTTGTTTGCAGACGAGCCTAAGTTTGTAAGCAAGAATGATATCCACATCTTCTTGCTGAAGAATCCAGTTCCTACCTTGTTAGGAGATTTCTACTACTTAGTGCATCAGAGAAATGAGAAACAGAGGGGAAGACTAGTCAGATGTAGTGCGCCTCTATTCTACATTTGGTTAGTGAGACACATCCCAAAGACGGTAGCTTTCCTGAATCCTCATCAGTCAAGGAATTGGGCTAAGAAAATGATTGCCCTTACTTCATAAGACATCAGGTGGTGTACTCAGAGCACCAAGGGTAGGGACATAATTACAAGTTGTAGACAGTATCTTAATGTACCTCTTATTGGAATGAAGGGTTGCATCAACTACAATCCTTTGCTTTTCAAAAGGCAGTTAGGGTATGCCTTAGTACATCCACCAAGAGAGCAGGACTTAGCAGAGACCCTTTACTGTGATGTTCAGAATAATCATGCCACCGTCCGACAAGCAGTCTGGGCTTTGGACCACATACAGACAAAAGGGACTGCTATTCTTGGCAAGTGTAACAACATAGCTTCAGCTCAGTACATTGAATGGTCTCGCATCAGAGGACAGATCACTCGCATGCCATTTACCCTGGAAGATGTGTCGGGGCTATCAGCAGTTGAGCCTATAGCTACAATCAATTTGGAAGAGTTTGAGAAGCTGAAAGAGAGGAATACCCAACTTTCTGAAGCTCTGAAGAAGACCCTTTGGGAAAGGAATGATGGTCGTCTAGACATTGAGAGGTTAGAGAAGCTCCGTATCGAGCATATGACCAAGATAGAAAAGACAGAGGATTTCATCAGGAAAAGCCAGAGCAGGGGAATTAGTATTGAAGAATGCTTGCAAAGAAGCTAAGATTCAGAAGGCCAGAGCTGAGCATTACTTGGAAAAGAGTCGGGCTAGATGGATCAGGATCACTGAAGCTCATCTGCAAGAAGACTATAACACACATGCTAAGATAGAGCAGCTGGAAGCCAATGAGAAGAAGAGTCAAGAAGTACTCCTAGCAGCACAGAAGGAAATCTCTGAGATGAAACTCCGGGCAGGGTTGAAGGGAGCAAAAGACCAAGACAAGTACCAGAAGTTGACAAGTGCTATTGCCACCAGGAACCTTCTTATCAGGACCATCACAAAGCATCCAGTTGTACCAGTGACTGATGCTCTCCTGAAGGAAGTCAAGGAGGATGACTTTGGGTTGGATTTTTGATTTCTTTGTACTTGTATTTTATTTTGGTTGTACTTTATTCTCATGGTGATTTTGTTGTATTTCTTGGCTTGATTATATTTTGACCCACCATGGGAACTTGTTGTAATTATAAACTATGTATTTTGGCATTTGTAACGTATGGTTTATGTATTACTTGGATTTTCTGATGGACTTTGATTTCTACAACATCTTCTTCATTCACAGAGGTCTGGAAGGTCAAAACCAAAGAGCCAATCTGGATACCCTTAGAAGACAAATAGACATACTGCATTGCATACTAACCTCATTCTTTGTTTTTTAGGTGTTTTTGTTGTTGTTTTCTCACTTTGTTATTGTTTCAGGAAACATTGCTCATAGGAGGGTTTTCCCCATCAACAGAGTTCACCGGTATCCAACCAGAAACAACCTTCCGAGCTTACAGATGGATCAAGTTCAACAAGATTTGACTGACGTTAGAACTCAGATGGCTAATGAGAGAACTGAGATGAGGGCTCGGATGAACCAGTTCATGGCAGTAATGACTGGGTTGGCTCAGAGCCAAGAAAGATTGAGAGAGTTAGTCGAGCGGCAAACTCCCGAAGAAAATCATCCAGGCACAGGAGGTACTAGTAACAATGATCACGGGCAGCCACGAACAAATACGCCAGAGTTTGGGCCTCACCTCAATCCTGAAGTCAATGTTATTGGAAATACCCAAAGAAACACTAGAGGTCGTGTCTTGCAAGAAGACCCTCAAGAAGAACAATTTACAGTAATTGGTGTTGGGGATAAAGCCTATGATCGTCGTCTGGATGAAATAGCAGAGAAGTTGAGATCTTTGGAGTCCCAAAACTCTTTGGGATTTGATGTAATGGACATGGGTCTAGTTGAGAGAGTCAGGATTCCTCACAAATTCAAGCCTCCATGCTTTGAGAAGTACAAAGGTACCTCCTGTCCTCGTACCCACCTTCAATCTTTTCTAGGAATATTAAAAGCTTTTACCATGGATGAAAAACTGCGGATGTTCTACTTTGAGGATAGTTTGACTGGGGCATCCCGCAAGTGGTATTCTCATCTATCCAGAGCAACTGTCAGAAACTGGAAAGATTTAGCTGAAGCTTTCATATGCCAATATCAGTACAATTTGGATATGGCTCCCAATAGAACCCTCCGGATGGGTATGCCTCAGTCTTCAAGAGAAAGCTTCAGGGAATATGCCCAAAGGTGGAGACAGCTTGTTGTTGTTGTCCAGCCTCCGATGTCAGAAAGAGAGAAGGTTGACATGTTTATGAACACATTGCAAGGAAAATACATTGACAGACTTGCTGCTTTCTCTTCCACCAGTTTTGCTGATGTAGTTATAGCTGGTGAGAGAATTGAGAGTCTTTTGAAGATGGGAAAAATATCAGACAATGGTGCTAGTTCCAGCAATGCGAGGAAAACTTTCTCAGGACCTCGTAGGACAGGTGAGACCAACTCAGTACATATGGGCAGAGGTAGGCCTCAATACATGCCAAGATTAGTGGTTGTTGTCACCATTCCAGCTCCAGCACCTCAACAACAGTATCCTCAACAACATCACTTCCCACAGCAACAACAGTCCCCCCCTGCAACAGAGGTCCTAAAACAACAATAACAACCAACAACAACGTCCGTTTCAACAAAGAACTTCACATATCAACAGGGTCATCGATCCCATTCTGATGCCCTATGCTGCCTTGCTTCCACAATTACTAAAGCTCAATCTGATCGAATTAAGGACTCTGGCTCCACCAGATCCCCAGAATCTCCCAAGAAATTATGATGTCAACGCCCGATGCGCCTTTCATTCTAATGCACCTGGCCATACAACAAAGAAGTGCAGAGCTTTACACATGAAGGTAAAAAGATTTGATTTATTCTAAGGAAGTCAACTTTGCACCCCCTCCAAGTGTTACCAAGAATCATATGTCTAGCCATGGTAGGCCTAGGATAAATGCCATTGAGGAGGATCAACCAGTAAGCCTAATCGACAATGTTGTAAGTATTCAAACACCTATGGCCGAGATTAAAGCCCAGCTTTTGAAGTGCCAAGTGTTCCCGAGTTGTGAAGCCCATTGCGAAGCTTGCAAGATTTCTACCAACGGTTGTGCAAATTTGAAGACCGGTATCAATAATCTTATCAAAGAAGGCATTTTACAGATCACTACAACAATCCCAACTCCTACAACATTAACAACCATTCCTCCTACAAACACCAGCACACATCACTTCATCAGGTATAACAGATATCACTCCTACAACTTCAACAACAATCATCCCAACAGATTCTTCTACAACATTAACAACCATCCTTTCTTCAACTTCAACATATATCAGTTCAACACATCCTTCTACAACAACATCAACCATCAATGAAGACATTTCCACAGTTACCATTTACTATGATCTGGCAATAATCCACATTCCAGATTCTTTTAACAACTCACATCAACATCTCCATCAACATCAACAACCTTCATCACCTGCACCATCTCCCATCAGGCCTCCTGTCACAATTTATTATGACCCACAAACTGTCACGACCCCTTCTTCCGCAGCAATCAGTCCGGTTACTATCACGGTGCCTGAACCAGTTCCATATGACAACAACAATGTCATGCCTTGGCACTATGGCTCAGATTTGTATTGTAACGGAAAGAAAGTCACTCTCGATTCTTTAACTTCTTCACCACAGATTGATAATGTAGGGGGAGGCGGAGGCTTCACTCGAAGCGGACGTCACTTTGCCTCACAATTCCCAAGAACTAATGCTGAAGCGGAAGCTGCTGCCAAGGCTAAAGGCAAGAGTGTGGTGCCTGAAGAACCTATTACCAAGGAAGCTCAAAAGACATCCTTTGACTAGGATGTGGACGAATTCATGAGAATTATCAAGAATATAGACTATAAAGTTATGGACCAGCTCCATCTGACACCCTCCAAAATCTCCATATTATCATTGCTCATGTGTTCCGAAGCTCACAGGAATGCACTTCTCAAGGTCCTACACGCAGCTTACGTGCCGGAGGAGATTATAGTTAATCAGCTAGAAACGGTGGTTTCAAATGTGAACACTAGTCATGGACTAGGATTCACTGATGTTGATCTAACAACGGAGGGTCGTGATCACAATAAGGCTTTGCATATCACCTTGGAGTGTAAAGGTGTGGTACTTTCTCATGTCTTGGTTGACACTGGGTCATCTCTTAATGTTCTTCCAAAGAAAGCCTTGGTCAAAATGGAGTATGATGGTCTTGCACTTCGTCCAAGTAACCTGGTTGTGAGAGCCTTTGACGGTTTTAAGAGATCGGTTCTTGGAGAAATTGAGATTCCTGTGGTAATTGACCCATAGATCTTCCAAAATTATCTTCTACGTGATGGACATTCAGCCTGCCTACAGTTGTTTGTTGGATCGACCATGGATTCATGCTGCTGGCGCCGTGACATCGACCCTTCACCAGAAGTTAAAATACGAGTGGGAGGGCCAAGTTATCACAATCTGTGGGGAGGAGGACATCTTTGTCAGTCATCTAGCTACTTACAAGTATATTGAGATGGATGGAGAGATCCATGAGACAATGAGCCAAGGGTTTGAGGCCCTCAATGTCAATGAAGCAACAACTGAAGTGTCTGGAACTTCAATCTCTTCTTATAAGCAAGCTCGTAAGGTTATTGAAGATGGGAATGCCCAAGGCTGGGGCAAGCTGCTGCAAGTTCAGGTCAAGGAAGACAAGTTCGGCTTGGGTTACAAACCATCCCGACAAGTCCAAGAGGAGGGTGCTGAAGCTCCCAAGTTTATCAGTGGGGGAATGTTGACCCCGGATGCAATCAAAAATGTAGAAGACGAGGTTGAAAGAGACTTCAACCTGGAGAGCTAGATTCATCCAAGAGTCCTAGGCCAGCAAGTCCTCAACTGGTCTTCCTAGGAAATTATAAGGATTACTGCTGCAAAGTAATTATTATTTTCTGTTTAAGCATGCATCAAGTCTTACATCTTGCCCAAGGTGTCAGGACTCATTTTGTAATAGGTCCATATATGTATTTTGTGCAAATGAATGATTAATGAACAATGGACATCTTTTGCAAACGATCTTTTTTCGCTCACTTTCTTTCATTTTTGTTATTTTCGCACAAAACAATAAATGGAAATGTTTTTCTCAAATAAATAACTTCATTCACTTTTTCCTAAATAAGATAAAATCAATCACTAAAATAAACAAATCTCAACCCTTGCAGAGATAATCCTCTAGATTGCACCAACAACGACACTGTTATGACCTTGTATGACTGTTAATCTTGGTACCGAGGAGGATGTGAAAGAGGTTGATGAAGACTATGATTTGCATGAAGAGTTGGTCAGGTTGTTGAGACAAGAGGAAAAAGTGATTGCTCCTCATCAGGAGAAAGTTGAAATTGTTAATCTTGGTACCGAGGAGGATGTGAAAGAGGTGAAGACCGGGGCAAGTTTGCAAGCTTTAGTGAAAGAACAACTCATCAGTATGCTTCGGGAATATTTCGACGTCTTTTCTTGGTCCTATCAAGATATGCCAGGTATGGATACAGATATTGTCATGCACAGACTACCATTGAAAGAAGATTGTCCGCCAGTTAAATAGAAGTAGCATCGTACTCGCCCGGACATGGCCATGAAAATCAAAGAGGAAGTACAAAAGAAGTGGGACGCCGATTTTCTCGCTGTAACTAGTTACCCGCCGTGGGTTTCTAACATTGTACCCGTACCTAAGAAGGATGGCAAAATGCGTATGTGTGTGGATTACCGGGATTTGAATAGAGCAAGCCCGAAAGATGGTTTCCCATTACCTCACATTGATGTTTTGGTAGATAACACAGCTGAGTTCTCGGTATTTTCCTTCATGGATGGATTTTCTGGATACAATCAGATTAAGATGTCACCTGAAGACATGGAGAAAAAAACCTTCATCACACCTTGGGCACGTTCTGCTACAAGGTAATGCCTTTTGGTATGAAGAACGTCGGGGCAACATATCAACGGGCTATGGTAACATTATTCCACGATATGATCCATAAAGAAATCGAGTGCTATGTTGATGATATGATTGCCAAGTCCCTTACAGAAGAAGATCATCTGGTGAATTTGCTGAAATTGTTCAAGCGTTTGAGGAAGTATCAACTGAGATTGAACCCCAACAAATGCACATTCGGGGTACGTTCCGGTAAGCTGCTGGGTTTTATTGTAAGTGAAAAAGAAATCGAGGTTGATCCTGATAAAGTCAAAGCTATTTAGGAAATTCCTGCACCTAAGACTGAGAAAGAAGTTTGAGGGTTCTTAGGTAGATTGAACTACATCTCAAGGTTCATATCTCATCTTACTGCAACCTGCGAACCCTTGTTCAAACTGTTAAGAAAAGAGAAAACAGTCAGGTGGAACAATGACTGTCAGAGAGCTTTTGACAGGATCAAAGAGTATTAGCAAGAACCTTCAATTCTCATGCCTCCAATCGAAGGAAGACCTCTAATCATGTACCTGACAGTATTAGAAGAGTCAATGGGGTGTGTGTTGGGCCAGCATGACGAGTCTGGTCGAAAAGAGTATGCAATATACTACCTAAGCAAAAAGTTTACCGACTGTGAACAACGTTATTCACTACTCGAGAAAACATGTTGTGCTTTAGCGTGGGCTGCTCGCCGACTAAGACAGTATATGTTGACTCATACTACCTTATTGATCTCAAAGATGGATCCAGTCAAGTACATATTTGAGAAGCCAACACTTACCGGAAGGGTCGCAAGATGGTAAATGATTCTAACAGAATATGACATTCAGTACACCTCTCAGAAAGCCATCAAGGGCAGTGATTTGTCTGACTATATGGCTAAGCAACCCATTGATGATTACCAGCCTATGAGATTTGACTTACCTGATGGAGACATCATGTTCTTAAAAGCAAAAGATTGTGAAGAGCCTATTCACACTGAAGGGCCTGACCCAGAAGAAGCATGGACTATGATGTTTGACGGGGAAGTGAATTGCAACAGTCGTGGAATTGGTGCAGTGCTTATTACACCCAAGGGAGTCCATATGCCTTTCTTAGAAAAACTTACCTTTGCCGGAACTAACAATGAAGCAGAGTACGAAGCTTGTATCATGGGTCTTGAGGAAGCCATTGAAGTCAGGATCAAAACCTTGAATGTATTCGGAGATTCAACTTTAGTAATCAACCAGACCAACGGAAAGTGGTACATTTATCAGGAGCATCTGATTCCCTACCGTGACTATACGAGGAGATTGTTGATCTTCTTCACAACAGTCAAGCTTGAATACATCCCTCTAGATGAGAATCAGTTTGCAGACGCTTTGGCTACCATTTCATCCATGATCAAAGTACAAGCTGCTAATTATGTACCTCGGATTTCGGTATCCAAACTGGACCGACTGACATATGTATTCTCTGTGGACACTGTTACTGATAACAAGCCTTGGTACCATGACATCAAATACTTCTTGGAAACTCTGACATACCCACCTGGGGCATCGTCAAATGATAAGAAGACATTAAGAAGGCTAGCCGGTAGTTTCTTCCTCAATACTGATGGTTCTTTGTACAAGCAAAACTTCGACATGGTTTTGCTCAGATGTGTTGACAAGAAGGAAGCAGACCTACTGATGCACAAAGTACATGAAGGTTCTTTCGGTACCCATGCCGGAGGAAATGCAATGGCAAAGAAGTTATTAAGATCAGGTTACTACTGGATCACAATGGATGCAAAATGTTGTGCCTATGCCAAAAAATGCCACAAATGCCAGATCTACGCAGATAAAGTGCATGTGCCTCTGAATCCTTTGAATGTAATGTCTTCACCTTAGCCATTCGCCATGTGGGGCATTGATATGATTGGAAAGATTAAACCGACTGCTTCAAATGGTCACAGGTTCATCCTGGTAGCCATTGATTATTTCACGAAATGGGTTGAAGCAGCTTCGTATGCAAACGTCACCAGGCAAGTGGTAGCCCGATTCCTGAAGAAGGATATCATCTGTCGATATGGAGTTCCCGAGCGAATCATTACTGATAATTGTTCCAATTTGAACAACGAGATGATGGCAGAACTTTGCCGGGACTTTAAAATTCAACATCATAATTCTTCTCCTTATAGGCCAAAGATGAATGGCGTTGTTGAGGCAGCCAACAATAATATCAAGAAGATTGTGCAGAAGATGGTAGTCACCTACAAAGACTAGCATGAGGTGATACCATTTGCCTTGCATGGGTACCGAACCTCTATCATAACATCTACTAGGGCAACACCTTATCAGCTTGTGTATGGTATGGAAGCAGTCATACTTGTTGAAGTTGAACTACCCTCCTTACGGGTAATGATGGATGTGAAACTGGATGAAGCAGAATGGGTCCGATCTCGATACAATCAACTGAGCCTTATTGAAGAGAAAATATTAGCAGCTATCTGTTATGGACAGTTGTATCAGAAACGAATGAAGAAAGCCTTTGATCAGAAATTCAGACCTCGGGAATACCAGGTGGGAGAGCTTGTTCTGAAAAGACTTCTTCCTCCTCATACAGACCACAGGGGCAAATGGACACCAAACTACGAAGGCTCATTCATAGTTAAGAAAGTTTTCTCTGGTGGAGTGCAGATGCTCACTACTATGGATGGCGAGGACTTCCTATCTTCTGTGAATTCAGATGCAGTTAAAAAATACTTCGCATAAAAAGACTCGTTGGACATAAGAACAGAATGTAAGTCCAGGCAAAAATAGGGCATCCCGGCGAGTCAAAAACAGAATAAAAGACTCGGGCAAAAATAAGTGAAAAACTGAAAAAATGTACACCCGCTGAGTTGAAAAGCCACATCGGACAACTCAGGCAAAAATGGGTATCCCGGTGGATTGAAAACCTGAAAGGGCGATCCACGCAAAATCAGGGAATAAGCGAACAACTGCATTTTTGAATTCGCCTGTATCACTCACATAGCATGGCAGCTTCGAAAGGACAAAGCGTCAGTCAGAATCAACATTTTTCAGAAAGCAAGATAAGAAGAGCATTCAGGTCATACGGGTCATAGCAAAGGAGCTCACTGGAGCGTCATATTCAACATTTCCAACACTTTTTCTTAATTTACAGCAATCTCCTCCTTTAAGGGGATTCGTTTCTTTGACTGTACTTTCCTATTCGGGACACACAAATCAATAAAATCAGAATATCCAGTCACACTTTGTTTTTACCTTTTGTTTTTGTTTGCAAAATGTCCAGAGTTCGTAATACAACATTTTCATGAAAACATATAGGCCATTTTCAACAAATGCTTGCAGGAAATATGAATTATTAAGAAAATCTAACTCCTATGACGGGATCCGGTTGAGGATACCTCGAGACACTTGTGTGTTTCCTTTGTCTTAACAGGTTGGAGGTACTCAAGGCAGACAATCCTTCACAGGATGGGACATATCAGGCATTTTCCCCAGCCAAGCCAGCAATCTTATCATCAGCAGGACTCCTTGACATAAGTATTTCCTCGCGAAGTTTTTATCCCCTAGAGGATCCCTTGAGAAATTCATCAATCCCCAGCGTATCGCTTGGACGAAGGAGTTACATCAGATTACTTCCCAGAAGTTCTCTCCTACCCAAGCAGGAACTCCCGAGCAATGCCCGAACTTCTTTTCCTCCACAGAGTTGCTAGGATTACTCTCTCCTCAGCTAGTCACCAAGACTTTCTCATCCTCAGCTGAGTTTCTAGGGTCTGCCATCCCTAGAAAGTTACCAAAGTCCTCCTTGTCCTCAACGAGTCGCCAGGACTGTCTGTTCCCCATCAGAGTTTCCAGGACTCACTTTTTCCCGGCTGAGTTTCCTGAACTGCTCTCCCTAGTAAGTTGCTAGAGCTTCCCTTTTCTTCAGCTAGTCGCCAAAGTTTTCTCCCATCCCTAGTATGTCGCCAGAAAGACTATGTCCAGTAATGTCGCCCGAGATCCATCCTCCCCAGCATGAGGTTTCCCCAAGTAGAAGCTTCCCCAGCAGGGATCCCCACAGGGTTCCATAGAAAGGTCGTTCAGTGATCCTTTCTCCCCACAGATCAGCCAATGATCTCTTTCCCCAGCGGAGTTCTTCCTCCAGACAGATCGCCCAAAGATCTTTCTCCTTACGGGATCCAGATCTCGGATCGGTTTTCTCATTTGCATAACTATATCATTTTCATCATTTTCCCCAAACTAAGCGTAGCATTCCGTCTAATACGGAGCATTACGGTAAAAATCAAACATTTGCATAATCATAAGCCAGGTTCGAGCCAATCACCTGCAAATATCAAAATCACTTCACCAGCAATATATAAAACTCATATCCCCTGCAGTTAAAAGCCAAAACATCCCCTTTGCACTCTCAAATACAGATTCCTGTTCATATTTATACATGCTCTTTTCGACACTCATCTGTGTCATCTTTCCCCAGTGAAGTCGCCATAATCCTTTTGATATCCGTCCGTATCTTACTTATACAAAATTCTCAAACACTTGTTCATACTTGTACATACTCTATTTAATACTCATTTGTCAAACACCCGTCTGTGTCCCTTGCTCAATCCTTTTGACACTCGTCCGTGTCTTGCACATACTTCCCTAGCAGATCAATACTTGTACATACTTATATAAAAGTCTTTGATACTCGTCTGTATCTTGTATATATCACTCCTCAGTAGATCAAACACTCGTCCGTGTTCCTTTCTTAACCAATTGATACTCGTTCGTATCATCATCCTTAAACACGTATCAGCGTTTGTTTCTACCGATGCTCATCCGTATCATGGTTCTAAGGATGCTCGTTTGCGTCTTTGGTCTATACACACTGTCAAACACTTATACCTTTTATTTTAAAGTGTAAGCACCCATCCGTGTTTACATCCCCACAGAACAAAACAACCTTTTCTATCCGGCATTTGTCCTATGTTGTGATACTTTCGGCAGCCGTCCCCTGCCAGGTGATTGTCCTTAACCTTTGAATGACCGTCCCTCATCCTTTCACCAGTGGAGTCCCCATTGTTGGAACCTTCTATCCGGCATTCATCCTATGTCGCGATATTTTTGGTAGCCGTCCCCTACTAGGTGATCGTCCTTCACCTTTTGATGACCGTCCCTCATCATTTTATCCAATGGACGTCCCCATCGTTGATCTTTGTTATCCGACATTCATCCTATGTCGAGATAATCCCCCAAGAGCAGTTGTCCTCTGCTAGGTGATCGTCCTTCACCTCTTGATGATCGTCCTTCATCATGCTTGTCCGATGGACGTCCCCATCGTTGATCTTTTCTATCCGGAATTCGTCCTATGTCGTGATAAAGAGCAAGCCATCCCCTGCTAAGTGATCGTCCTTCACCTTTGATGATTCCACTTCAAATATTTCATTTATTCTTTAACCCGATGGCCTTCCATGTCGTGGTCCCTTTTCCTTTTCCTAATGATCGTCCTTCATCAGTTTAGCCCGATGGCCGTCCCCATCACTGTTTACTTAACATTCCATCCAGATGGTCGTCCCCATCGGTGCTTTTCCCACTTCTTCAATCCCCAGAGAGTTTTATTTCTTTTTCCTATGGCTGTCCCCATCATGGTATTTTCTCTTTTTTTTTGATGATCGTCCTTCATCACTTTACCTAATGGTCGTCCCCGTCGCGGTTTCTTTATTTCCCAGCATGATGGCCATCCCCATCATCGCTTTACTTACCGTTTTACCCCCAGCAGTCGTTCTCTTCTCGATGGTTGTCCTCCATCGCTTATACTTGATAAACATACTATACTATCTTTCACAATTTATATCCCTTTTCTTCTTTTATTGAAGAGTGCAAATTTCGGATTGTCTTGGTATTCAACCACATGTTATCTTATTTGTCTGTTAAGCTAGGCGCTTACATCCTGCACAACTAACTCATGCTTGAATAGGGGCAGCTATAAACACCCCCAAATTTTCCCTCACTTTTTCTCACACCATGGCTTATGATCTCATTTTGCATAAACATCTCATTGCATCTCACATTGCATAAACAACTTCATCAAATCATTGCATGACTGCACAATTAGGATTTTGTGATCAGATGAATCTTAGAAGTGATCTGAGCAATCTCTGAGGCCTTGAAGCATGCCAAGAGGGTCCATGAGGGGTCTATGGTCTTATTATATCTCCAAGGATGATTGGAAGTCACAAAATGTCAAAGGATTGCACAGAAGTCCAGGCAGAGCTAGGGTTTTCCTACACAGATGACCAAAATTAGGGTTTTGGGTTTGAGGCCCTTAACCTCAAATTTTTTGGTCACTCTTGATTCTAATGGTCTTAATATTTTATGAAGAGCATGTGTACCAAATTTGATGAAAAAATTCACTGTGGAAGTCATTTGATCATTGGGTAACTTCTTGAGCAAGTAAAGTCAAAATCAGGGCATCTGAGGCCTCTATCAAGGGTACCAAAGGGTCATCATCATCATTTTGGGTCTCTATAATCTTTATTTGATCATTTAAGTGGTTGGAAGTTCACAAAGTTGAAGAATTTTGAGCCAAATGCAAACTTGCTATTTTTGGAAATGACTTGTAATGGAAACTTTCCATTTTGGGAAAGATATTCAACCTATTCTTTCATGTCCAAAAATGTTTCAAATGAAATTTTTTCAAACATGAAAGTTGTAGATTATGTCTTCCCATTTTCAAAATTTACAAGAACATGTCTTGATTCATCCTAGAACTCAAGATATGGCCTTTCAAAGTTGGAAAAATCCTATAATTTTCAAGTGTGCACCAAAGAGGGATTTTTGCAATTTCACTTGCCAAGCCATTTAATGACCTCTAATCAACTTCTAAACATCATACCAACATAATGCAACACATTTAGATCAAGATTGCACCAAAAATCAATAAATTTCCATGACCTCCAATAGTTGTTCATCATTCAACTCACCATCATCCATTGAACACAAAGCATCCATTATTTTTCCCTAAAAACTCCTTAACCAAAGACACGATTTCTGAGTTATCAGAACTAAAGCACACAAACTAGCCATTCAAAGATTGTTCTAAGCTCTCCAGAAGCTTCAAGGGATCAAGTGGAGTGGTTCTGCACAAGGGAGGGGGTCATAAAGCTTAGAATCACAAAGCTTCAACTCAGGTAGCCATCTCAAACCTTTTTTCCAGAACCTTCATTTTAAGTTACAATATGATTTTATATGTCTCCCTGATCATGGTAATATGATTTGTTTTGAAAATGGTTGAGAAACCAGGATGTATGCTTGCTCTAAAACTTTTTGACCTAAACGTGTTCTTCTTCGATTCTCCATTTTGGTGCGTGATAAATGAATTTTAGGGCTAGATTCTTGTTTAGGGAAGTTAGATGGTTGATTTTGGAGATTTAGGGAGTCTGGGGTAGCCAAGAGAGTGAGATAGGGTGAAAGGCTGGCCGGAGAAGATGACCGGAGCTTGCTCCGGTCACCTGAAAGTGTTTAGGGTTTTAATTAGGGTTTAAGTGCTAGTTTGAATATGGACCATTGGATGCGCGTTTTAATTAGTGGACGAATGGCCCAGATCATGTCATTAGCCCTAATTTAATTAATTAAAATAAATCCTAATTAATTAACTCAGTTTGAATGCTGGCCATTGGATAGCGCGCGCAGTCAACCCAGTCACTCCAAGTTTAAATCTCAACCATCAGATTTGCATACTTCATTTTTATTTCATTTTATTTTCATTTTATTGTATTTCTTTTGTTCTATTTAATTAAAATATCAAAACACTTTCAAAAAATATCATTTTCTGCATTTTTGTTTCAAATAATTTTCTTAACCTAAAAACATTTTTTATTTTAATTTTTGCATTAAAAAATTATTTTTAAAATATTTAAAATATTTTATTTAATTAATTGATTTTAATTATTTAAAAATGCATTTAAGTTTCTAAAAATCACCAAAAAATTCATGAAGCATTCTTAAACATTTAGAAACATGTTCAAACTCACCATACAAATTTCTTTTTAAGTTTGATCACATTTTCAAAATTTTCTTTGAATTAGGGTTATTAAATTTCACATTTTTTAACCCTAACTTGAAAAATTCATACCTGCCTAACCATGGTGAGTTGGAACTTGATTCTTTTTGCATTGTTTCTCATATTTCATCTAGTTTCTAGGTTATTTATCTCATATTTTTGTATTGTATTTTCCCTTAAGAATCACCCAAAAACCCTAATTAACTTAGGAAATCCATAGCTTTGCCTAGGTTTAGCTTCTGACTTTCTCCTTTGGGGTTTGATCTTGTATGTGATTAGGGTTTGTTTGAGTTCAATTTCAAATTTTTATCATGATGTATGCTTCTGTTTTTGTCATATGCATCTCATACATTCATAAAACCCTAATTTCTCATGTTCATTTGCATTCATCTTTGCATATCATCATCTTATGATCTTGTCATGCCATTCTATTATTTTGTATGTCATTTTAGACATCTTAGGACATGTTTGAAACATTGCTTGATCATTGTTTCATCATTTTGGCATGCTTTGCATTCATTTTGTTTCATGAACTTCTATGTGTTTTCATGCTCCTAACATGATTCATTTGCACTCATTCTCTTGTATGATCATATACATGACATGATTATGCCTTTGCATCATTTCATACACCATTTGCATTGCATTTATACTTCATGTTGTGGTCTTTGCACCTTTATATGCTTTGTTTTCTTTTGCATTTGCATTTTATGTATCTTGTGCTAACATTTCAGGAACTTTTGGTATGTTATCTGGGAGGTGGATTTTCCTTCACCTCCCACCTCTTCTTTCCATTGCATTTGCATCCTTTAATTGTCTTTGGAGTGAAATTGCTTCACTTGTGTTTCTCTTGCCCCTTTATTTTCTCCTAAGTTACTTATCTTCTTCAAGAAGTAAGTAACTTATTCTCTCCTCTCTTCTCTTTTCATCTGCTTCCCTTCCTTGGTGGCCTTGAAGATCTTTTCTCTTAAGCCTCACAAACCATATGATATCCAAGCATGATAATTTTTAGGGTTGTGTATAGTTTCCCCTAGATTTTTACCTTTGAGTTTCCTTGAGTCTCTCTTCTCATCTCTTAATCAGAGGCTAAACTCTTAAAAGCTTTAGGACTTTGGAATTAGGGTTATGCCTGTATCCTTATCTTAGGATGCAGTGTATAACTTTAATCCTTAGTGTTAAACCTTTAATTTTTTTACACCTCTTAATCAAAACACATTAATGATCACTAAGACTTTATCTTGTAACTTGGGCCTTACATTAGGGTTCTATCTCTTCCTTATTGTTAAGAGGGACTAACCCTAGTGTTTAATGGACAAGTCCCCCTCAAGTTGTCTTACAAACCATAAAATCCACTTCTTAATCTCACCCTTTAATTAAAATCCATTTAATAAAGGTTTTTTATATAATGAATTTAATCCCTAACCCTGGATTAAGTTGAGGAGTCTTTCTTAGCTTAAGTGTTCTCATCTATCATCCTTCTCTTAGGATGGTGTAATGAGTTCACTAATCCTTGATTGGAGATTAAACTCATTACTTAACACTAAACAAAAACCCAAAAACATCTTAATAATCACAAGTAGGTTAATGATCTTAATCCTTCATCATTAAGCTAATTAAGTTGAGATGCTTATCTCACACTTAAGTAGGCTCATTATCCCTAATCAGGGGTGATATGATAAGTTTACGGCCCTTGATTAAGGCTTAAGCTCATTATCTTATGCAAAACACCAAAAACAATAAAAAACTGAAAACACAAAATTAAACAATAAACGTCTCCTCCGGAGTTCTTTTCGCATCACACTCACTCTAAAAACGAGAACTCGTTTCTCCCGTCTAATGCAAGACAGTTAGCACTCGAGCCAGACGAGTCATACACTTGAGCATAGACAAGCAAGTGGTTCACACAAAAACACTAAGTCTCTTTGAGTCGAACTACGGTGTTCTGACTTCCTCATTGCACGCGAGGATACGTAGGCATAACTTAACAGTTATCGAACAAAAGTCTCTGTTTCTTCCCCCTCTTTCAGCCTTCTTTTTAAGCCTCAGTTCCTGAGCAATTCACACCTATTACACTGACACCCTGTACATTTCTCCCTAGCTTTTCATACACAGTCAGCACAAACGCTACCCCTTTAAACACAATCTTGTAAGCGTGGATCCCGTCGAGTACGACGGACGATCTGGGTGCTAATACCTTCCCAGGTCGTAACCAACCCCCTTTCTCATTTTCTTTGGTTCGCAGCCGTCTTATCCATATCCTTCCAGGTTTATGCAGTATTACCTTTCCTTTGGGATAAAAATGCCTAGCTGGAGACTCTATTCACCCTCAACCTCCAACATCGCCGACCGTTCGCGTCTGCACTAGGGACATTAAGTCTTTTCGGCAGTGACAGACCCGTGTCAGGATCACTATAACCAAAACATGTGTTCCCCCAATACAACAAGCTGACACGGGTGTTGACATGGGTGCACGCATTGTCTGACACGACCTGTGTCCGGATGCGACAAAACCAGATTTTCCAAAAAGTGATTTTTCATACTGTGTTTTCGACTTCAAATACCCCAAAATCCAATTTTGTCCAATACAAAATTTGGCCAAAATAATCACATAATACACATACATAAACACATATCATTCTAATTCACTCTATTTCATCAATTCATTCACTCATAACTCAATCTATATCATCAAACACAACAATTACTCAAAATACACAAAAACCTAATCTATTCATAAAATAATTCCTATAAAATCATAACAAACCGTGAAAACTCCTCATACCTTAGAGAAAAATCTGTAGCTTTTCGTCCTTCTCTATGATTCCTCAACACTCTTCAAGTCTTAGGGTTCTTCTCCTTCTTTTCCTCTGAATTCTTCACAAAACACGATAAGTGAGAAAAGTGAACTTCCAATTCTATCCTTACTCTTTTCCTTTATGACCACCTTTCCCTTTTCTTATTATTTTTAATAATAATAATAATAATAGTCTAAATAATACATGATTATTCATTCTATTAAAATTATTTAAAAATACTCTCTTAATCCATTATTCTCCAAAAATCACCAAAACTTTGTTATTCCTTGTAAACTAATTAATTAATTAAATAAATAAATGATTAATTTAGATTTTCGGGCGTTGCAGGGGGCTCCTATTTTCGTATTTAGAATATATTTAGGATTCTTTTTAAAAAGGATTGGAATTCTTACTATTTTCTTACTATACCTTATTATTATATGTTTTTTTATTTATTATATCTTGATTATTACTAATATTGTAATTATTAGTATTAGTGTTATTATTATTATTAAAATTATTTTTATTATTTCTAGAAGTCAACATTTGTTGACTTAATTCTGATAGGTCTACGCAAATGGGGAGAATAAGGGAGGATAAAAAATGTATCCAAATCAAATTAAAAATCAAAGGAAATCAGAAGGAATTGAATCAAATAATTTTAATTTTATTAATTTGTGGAACGAAATTAAAATCAGGATCAGATTACACAATAATAGATTAACAAAATCAAATCTTCAAAGATTTGAATAAAATAATAAAAACCAAAATTAATCTATAAATAAACCTAATAATCTAAGAGACAAGTTAGAAACCCTAAGCCTAAAAAGCTGAGGAATCGCTGCGCAATCCAAACCCTTCACCAGAGCTCGTTTTTCTTCTTGAATCTTAGAAACCCTAAGGTCTTCAGAGCTTGACCTTCAACTGATTGCATCTACAAATAGAAAACAACAAGAGATTAGGAGGGATGGCGAAAAGCAAATCGGAAATCATAAAGGAATAGGAGGAAGCAGCTTAATAGATACACAACCGGGGAGGTAAACGTGAGAAAACCACTTAGCTTTTGTTTGGATCTGTTATTGTTGTTTTCGGGAAATTTTGTTAGGGTTTCTCAATATTAGGGTTAGGGTTCTTCGTGAACCCTATGGTTCATGGGATATGAGGTTAGGGTTCATGAGAGCCCAATTAGGGTTCTTGATGGTAGGTTAGGATTCCTAGGGTTGGGGGTTAGGGTTCATGTGGGATGAGTTTTATGGTTGACTCTCAACCAGAAATTAGGTTTATACGACATGAATGATGGTAGTTTAAATAGTACGGTGAGAATTGGGGGTGGTCAGAAAGGGAGAGGGAGAAGAGAGTTGAGAGAGCGAAGTGAGAGAGGGAAGGTTAGAGAGAGAATCGAAAATGAAAATGAGGGATAGGTGAAGGGAAATGGGATTATGTATCGTCCTAACTAGACCTTAGATGTGCGCCAAGTGGCATTCCAAGGAGGATTGGAACCGTTGAATTCATGAGTCAACTGGGGATCACGTGTTATAGGGTATGGTGAGTCGGTGTTTGACTTGCAATATGGACCGTGTGCTTTAAATAGTTTGACTAGTATGCATGATTGATGGATGAGATTAGAGGCACATGGAGACCATTTGATGACCATCCAACGCTCCAGAGAGAGTCAATCAGTGACTCTCTCCTTGGTGTGCTTTCTTTCTAGGGCTTGGGTTAGTTGATGGGCCTTCCACCCAAATTGTTATATGCACCCTTTTGTTTTAGGCCCATTACTAATTCAACATAAATTACACCCCCTGGGGAATTAGATTAATTAATTGAATTATTTTCTTAGTTTAATTATTTAATTAGGATTTAGGTGTTTAATTAGTGAAATAAAAAAGGGATTTAGGGACTTTTAGTTTTATTTCTATTTTCTAGGAATTTATATGGGGTTTTGAAATTTAAAATTTAAATAATGGATTTAGTTTATTATTTTAAAATAGAGAAATTTTTTTAAATATAATTTTGTTAATTACTAGATTTTTTATGGAAAGATTTGGATTTGGGATCTTAATTTATTAAAATTTTATTTATATTTATTTTAAAAAAGAATTTAAACATGATTTTTAGGGATTTATTTAAAATTAAATTTTAATATAATTTTGGGGATTGAACTTGGGTTTTTGGGATATATTTGTATTGGAAATTCTAGTTTTTTAATTTAAATAAATTTTGGGATTTAAACTTTGTTTATTTTTGGATTAAATAAATCTTTAGGGGATTGATCTAATTTTTTTTTTTTGGGGGATTTAAAAATTACGGAATTTTATTAAGGTTTTGAATTCAAATAGGGTTCCACTTTAAGGGGTTTTATTGACTTAGGGATTGATTTAGGGATATTTACAAATGATTTTAGGTGTTTTATAATAGGTACTTTATGGGTTTTATTTGAGATTTAAGAAATTAAATTTAAAGGGTATAGTAAGGGATAATGTTCTAACATCCGAAAGCATAAATAAAATATTAGGATTATGAATAGGATTAAGGGGTAGAGGGAATACGAACTACGGAGCTCTGATCTTTCAAATTTAAGGTACGTAGGCATAGGGTTGTAAAACCCTAGCGAGTACAATTAAGATTAGAAATAGGGTTTTTGGAATCATTAAAGTTGGATTTATTTGGATTTTTATTAAGAAATTAGAACAAACAAACATATCCTATTGAATACGATATAAGTGAGAGGTTCCTAACACTTTCCTCCTGCTTAACTGACTCTTTACCTAGTTTTCTCTTATTTTGGGATTAAGGTTAATCACTTATTTTCTTAAAAATGTGATGGCGACTTGAATTTTTTGGCCGACCGCGACACCAACCATAATGTATCTTTCACCTTTAGATGATACTGGTCGAATTTCCCCAACCAAATCCAAAGCCCATTGTTGCACCCCAAAATTTTCCCTCCCCTAGTCAAGGCATTGTGTACCAAGGTTCACAAGGTATCCCAAGAGGTTCACAAGGTTCACAATTAGTCAGAAAGTTTGACAATTCCCTCAAACAAAGTCTCCTCCTAAGCAATGGACCCTAAACTAGGGTTTTGGATTTCATCAGGATGAATGGGCTTTCAAAGCCTCAAGTGAGCTTCATAACATCCTACATGTCTTCAAGAATCTCTATGTCAAGTTTCATGGCTTTCCCAAAAGGTTTGCTCAGTCAGATGATCAGATATGCAAAAATCAGTCAAAGTGGTTAAAAAGTCAAACTGAGGTCAACTGTGGTCAAACCAAAGTCAAACTTCATGATTTATTGCCAACATCAAGTTTATGAAGTAAAATTCATCATTTGATCAAGGTTTGATCATGATTCATCAAGGAGATTTCAGATCATCAAGAATCAAGAGTTTCTAAATTAGGGTTTTCCTAGGAAAAGTCAACTGAACTTTGACCAGCCATAACTTTCACATGCTTCATCAAATATTTCCCATCCAAAGCTCATTTTGAAGGAAATTGAATTCTCTACAACTTTGTGTCTCACAAGCCAAGCCTAAAAATGCTTCATTTGGAAGGTATTTAAAAGTTAACAAAAAGTCAACATCTTCCAAAGGGCATACTTTGAAAATGGTAAAGGATAGGGACATGAGACCAAAGATTTTGGTTAGAGAACTCTATAAGCTTTCCAAAATGTCCAAGAACACCTTCATAGCCTTAAAATTGAGGGATATGTGCCTTGTAAAAGTTGGGAAATTTATGGGAAGTATATGAAGCAAATGGGACCTTAAAACCAATTTTTGCCAAATGGGCCTACCAAATTGTCATCCAATCTTCACAATAATGTCAAGCACGACCCCTTGGTTATTTTTTTAGATTTTTTAGATTTTATGTTTTATTATTTTGGATTTTATCTAATAAAATTCAATTTTAATGAAAATAAAATATAAATATCAAATATTTGAATCCAATCTTTGCTTTGGGATCAAATATTTGACTTTTAAAGGTGATTGATACTTTACAAATTCGTGCAAGACCAAACTAACAAGAAAATATTTTATTTTTGTGACATTTATGACAATGGAATTCCTTCATCATCAAGTAATCTCAATTCATGATCCAAAGCCCATAACTTGACCTGATTTTGTTCCTTACATATACACAAACAAGCTGCAAGCAAAGGGGACGAAAATTCAGGATTGAGAGGCATTGTTCAAAGTTCAAAATTTCACAAAGAAACTCAAATTCAGATTTTGATTTGCAGGTGATATCAAGGAGTTTTTAAGGTTGAGACATGATCCCTAGAGTTCCTTTACACTATTTCAATCCATATTCGCATCCAAATCATCACCATTTGCATAAACCGAATCACTTTGTTCTTGGTTTAAAATTTTTTCGATTCATATGATTTATGCATTATAACTTATATTTGATGTTTGTTTCATGATTGTAATGATGCAAGGAAGGTTTCTGGGTTATTAGATTGAAGAACCATGGCCCCATTCGCAAAACACCATGTTTAGGGTTCTAAATATCCCGAATTGGGGATTCATTTAAAAGCTTATTTTAAGCCAAATTAATGATATATTTAGACTTATTGGACTGCATTTGATTGATCTGAATAATTAAACTGGATTTATTATGTGTATTATTCATGTTCAAGAATGCAGGACCTATAGTGACGCAAAAGAACCGTCACTACATGTTATAGTGACGAACGACTGTCACTATAACCTAACTGGACGGACCAGCGAAGAAGATGAAGCCTGCGCGCGAAATCTTAATTTTAAATTCTGGTTTATTATTTAATTAATTGTTTGTATCTTAATTCACAAAAGGTGTAGTGGCTCAGCTGGTGAGGACACGCGCTTGGAAACTCTTCGGCCTGGGTTCGAATCCCAAATTTTGCAATTTAGTTTTAGTTTCATTATATTTTGTAGGTTTATTATTTATTTGTTTAAAGTCATAATCAATTAATAATTAACATATAATTACCTTTAATTTAATCAAAGTTCATTTATGTATATATACTTAGATAATTTTCCTAAATAAATGATAATAACTTTCATTCTTTTTTTTTTAATTCTAATCAACTTATTTTCTTATAATTATTAATTTGTAAATAACTAACCAATAATATCTTTTTTATATAAACTTTTAATTATTTTCTTAATGCTTATTAATTATATCAATTATTTCTTTTTTATAATATATTTGTATATAATTAATATATAATTAATATATATATATATATATATATATATATATATATATATATATATATCTTGTAAATAAAAATAATGTATTTTTAATTATGATTAACTAACCCTAATTATTCCTATTAATCTTAATAAACTTAATTTATTTTTCTAAACCCTAATTAATATATTAACCCTTATTTATTTTATTATGTAAATAATTTAATGTTTTTTTATTATTTGTTTAAATTATTTTACTTTCTTAATTAACTTCTAAAAAAATTATAATTTTTGTCTAACATAAAATAACTTCTCTTTTAAATTTTAATCTTGATTTCTTTATTTATTATTATTATCATTATTATTATTGCTATTATTTTATTATTGTTTATTTATTATTTTTATTATATCTATTATTATAATTCATTTTTTTTATTTGATTATTATGTATCTGCTAAAGTCATGTAATACTTATAGGTTTATTTTCCATCCTTATTGTATTTTATAAATATTTTATTGTATGGTTAGTAATTTTAGGGTGTGTATAACCTAAATGTAATTAAAATTAACTTAGAAAATTAATTTAAATAAGATAAATATTTGAAACAAAACACTCACACACTTAAGTCGATCTTTGATCGCCATCTTGCACTTCCTAGGGTATTCCTCTTGGTTGCCTTAAAATAATATGGTCAAGTCCCTCGAATATAGGGGTGTCTTAAGCAAAGTCCCTTCATAAAATCATCAAGTCCCTACAGTTTAAAGGATCAAGTCCCTTCGAGGTTGCCTACGATAAAGATCTGGTCCCTTCGAATAAATGATGATAGTCCCTAGAAATTGCTAAATACACCCTTACTTGTTGCCTTCTATAACCATACGATGACCCTACGCTTGTCCCTTAACATCCAAGGTAATGACTACCTATTCCTTAATAATAGGGATAGTCTTACCATTGAAAGAACATACGAGAACATGAAAGACTTAATCTAGGGTAGGTACCTCGTAGTTACTTGCTCACACTTGCAAAATTACCTTTACACCTCACAATTTCTAAACTAGGCTTTGTATACACCCATACGAGGGTCATTACAAAGTACTTAAAGAAATTTTTCTAATCACACACTACAGTCTTCAAAAACAATTTAAGTGAGCTAAGTAACTAAAAGCCCATGGATAACCATGGATATAAAGGGTGCTAACACCTTCCCTTTATATAACCTACACCCCGAACTCAAGTCTTTTAAAATAGGTCTTTCCTGTTCTTTTATGTCCTTTCCTTGTGGATAAAATAAAAGTCAGTGGCGACTCTTGCTATCCACAACATTTATAGAAAGTCAGTTCTCTCATCGTGTTACAGAACTGGCGACTCTGTTGGGGACTTTGTTAAAGAGGGGTACCCTTAGGAATTAGATCACTTTAAATTGTTTGTTTTGTTTTCTTTATATTTATCTGTTGGGATTTTTTGTGAAAGATCCTAACCCGGATCTAGTGTACCTTAGGTAAATGGCAATAGACCGAGGAAATTGTACGGCGTATACCGATATGGTTGATCTGGTGGCCATAGTTAGTGTGACTTCTTGGTGGGTTCTTATGTTCCTTAAGTAAGTTGAGGATAATATGAGGCTGCCATATGTTGTCAATACACTAACTGACTTTTAGAACCCTAGTTATCCCATCTTGGCCTTTAGAAAGTAGTGAGATAGCCGACTTTGGTAAAGACTGAAGTTGGTTGATACTCGATGCTACACTCATTGAGATCCTAAACTTGGAGGGTTTTGGTTGGCAAGTAAGTTGCCTACTGAACAACCACCCTTGGGAAGGATCAATGATATTGAGATCCCTTAGAACCCGGTTACTTTTGTAGGACAGGATGAACTAACTAACTTCAGGGGAGGGTGTTTACCTTTAAACCTCATGCAAGCCTCTAAACCTAGGGCTATGGTGTGACTTGCTTGTGTATGCCACATGTTTGTGATTGAACATAACATCATAACATCATGACATCATAAGCATATCATTTTCACTAACCATTTCAAGGACCAAAGAATTTATCTTTGTTCTTTGTTGCAAGTCATGGCTTCTATTCGTAGGAATACTATCCAGATCAACTTTATAGGGATACCTCCTAAACTTAAGGAATTGGTCTCTCAAGTTTCTGAAAGATCCCAGTTCAACAAGAAGCATGTTTACCTACTTGACTTGGTTACCTCAAGATTTGATGAAGACATGATGAGTGTCCTGTTTCAGTTCTTTGACCCTAAACATCATTGTTTCACATTCCCCGACTATCAGCTGGTTCCTACAATGGAAGAGTTCTCCAAACTGTTGGGTATACCTATCCTCAATCATAGACCTTTCACAGGCTTAGAGAAAGAGCCTAAACCTGAAGTCATTGTTGCAGCCCTACATCTGAAGAAATCAAACATTGTCCTAGAAACGAGAAGCGGAGTTAAGGGTATTCTTGCTAAGGTATTGATAGAGAAAGCTCAGGTGTTCTTGAAGGCTATGAGTTATGATGCTTTTGAGGAGATCTTGGCCTTATTAATCTATGGCTTAGTGTTGTTCCCTAATCCAGACCAACTCATAGACGTACACACCATCAACATATTTCTGACTCGCAATCCAGTGCCTACATTACTTGGAGACATTTTACATTCTCTCCATACCCGTACTACGAAGGCACGAGGAACTCTGATGTGTTGCATACCTCTATTGTCTAGGTGGTTTATTTCTCACCTTCCTCGATCAGTAATGAAGAATGAACAAGGGTTAAGGTGGTCCAAAAGGATCATGTCACTTTCTCATTCAGACATTCATTGGTGCTCTAGATCCATGGAGAATGTTACTATCATTGACCGTTGTGGGGAATTCACTAATGTGCCACTCCTTGGCATAAGAGGGGGAATTACTTACAAACCCTCTTTATCTCTACGCCAGTTTGGTTATGCTCAGAGTGATGGTCCTCATTACATGCTTATTCAGGGTATTGTGTTCGACTACGACAACGATCTGCAAGGTTACCGTCAAAGGTTCATACGAGCTTGGGGTAAAGTGAACAAGGTTGACAACAAGACTCTGAAACCAAAATACTCCATTCCTATGGAACCTTATCTCAGATGGGTACGAGCACGTGCTCAGACACTTATGATGCCATATCCTACTATCCTGCCAGTTACCATGGAGCCTGTTGCTGAAGGAGATACTCCTTATATCATCCTTCATCCAGACATGCCCACTGACATGGAAGAGTTGCAGAAGTCCTGGATCCAGTTGAAGGAACAAAGGGATACTTTTGAGACTCATTTCAAAGCTAGTTAAGAAAGAATCCTAGAGCTGACAAGACAACTTCACGAGGAGCGGAATCTCAACACATACCTCCATACAAAGAGGAAACGTCCATGGGAGACTTAAAACCCCATCTTTGTATTTATTTCATTTTATTGTAAGCCCAAGAGGCAAACAAGTTTATTGCTTACTAATAAAAGTTTCATTTCTGGTTGTTTAAACAAATTTAAATTCAGCGGTCCTTGAAAATATTGCATATACATACCATATCATTGCATCACAAGTTTCTTATGAACAGGTATCTTATCTTCTTGTTGTTTATTTCAGCAGAAATAGCTCTCGAACAAACTGTTAAGGATCTCCAGACCCAGAATGCACAATTTCAAGAAATGATCCTGAACTTGTCCAAGGGACAAGATGAGCTGAAGGCACTTCTGACTAAGAAGAAGAAAAAGACTAGAAAATCGGGGGGCCTGATCAACTTGGGTAGAAGATTCAGAGGCCCTGTCAAGATAAAAGAAGAGGTTGAGGATCTTGAGTCTGAAAATTTTGAGAGAGAAGGAGGTAGTCTTCATGATACTGTGGAAGATTCTGATTATGAGGAGAACTATTATCATGATCCTGCTAGTGAGGAGAAGTATAAGATGCGGGTAGACAGAATGAACGCTATGGAACTACAAAAGTCTTATGGGCTTGATTTTGAAGATTTGAGTTTAATTTCTGGAGTGGTTATACCTATTGGCTTCAAGGTTCCTGTTTTTGTGGTGTATGATGGCGTTTCATGTCCTAAATTGCACTTGAGTTCCTATGTCCGGAGGATTCTACCACATACTGCTGACAAGAAACTATGGATTCATTTCTTCCAAGAGATTTTATCTGGAGCTCAATTGGAATGGTATTATCAACTTGAAAGTGTTAATATTCCTGATTGGAATGATCTTGCTGAGGCCTTCTATAGGCAATACCAAAATAATGCTGATTTAGCACCAACTCGCATGCAGCTCCAAAGCATGTCTATGGGAGCTAAGGAGAGTTTCAAAAATTATGCCCAGAAATAGAGAGACCTAGCTGGTAGAGTTCAACCTCCTCTGACTGACAGGGAGCTGGTGGGTATGTTTATGAGTACGCTGAATGGTCCTTTTTATAGTCACCTCATTGGAAACTCATCATTTGGTTTCACTGAGCTGATAATGACTGGAGAACGTGTGGAAAGTGGGATAAGAAGTGGTAAGATACAGGTGGGTGCCTCTTCATCAAGAACTTCTAAGAAACCCCTAGTGGAAAGAAGGAGTCTAATGTTGTGTATGGTCAACATAGTCGTAACAGGAGTCACCAATATGTGAGAGCAGTTCACATCTCCAATCCTGCCCCTACAGCACCAAATCAACAACAGAACAATCAACAGAAGCCTAGAAGAAAGTTCACCAAGATTAACATGTCGCTGGCCCAAGCCTTGCAACACATGTTGAAAGGGGAGCTAATTACTTTAAGGGATCCTCCTCAGAATCCTAATACATCCTCTCCTCGGTACAATCCTAATGCAAGATGTGCATATCATTCTAATAGTCCGGGACAGACACCAACAACTGATGGGTGTTGAAAAACAAGATTCAAGACATGATCGAAGCTAGGGAAATTGAATTTGACCCTCCTGGGACCCCAAATGTGATCACTACTCATATGCCCAATCATGAGAAGACTGTTAATGCTATTGATGAAGTTTCATATGTTTCCTTAGTAATAGATTTGACTACTCCTCTATCCATTATCAAAGAAGAAGCTGGTGCAGGCTAGGTTCTTTCCAGGTTGCAAAGAAGACTGTTTTTTCTGTGCCTATAAACCTGATAGTTGCTGGAAGTTGAAGGATGGTATTCAACGCCTCATGGACAATTACACTATATTGTTTGAGAGGACTCCTTTTGTGGAAAGTATGTGTGAACATCTGGCTCGAAACACGAACTTGAAGATGTAGCTATGGTTGATAAAGTACCAGTGAAGATTACCTCCAAAGGTCCTGTCAGGATCACCTCTAAAGGTCCTGTCAGGATTACTGCTGAAGTCCCTGTGAAGATTACTGCAGAAGGCCCTATGAAGACTGTTGATGAAGCTAGAGTGGCTCCCATGATCATTACCACTCCTGGCCCTGTTCCTTATACTTCTGATAAAGCTATACCTTGGAATTATGGTTATGATGTGTATATCCATGGTATCAAGCAAGAGCATTTGGCTGACCCTCCCATTGCCAACCACAATCTTGATGTTGACAATATTGTTGGATCTACTAAGGTCACTAGAAGTGAAAGAATCTTCTCCACTCAAGACACCTCTAAAAGTACAGTTACTCCAGCGCATACCTCTAATTCTGGGCCAAGTATTGATGCCCGGGGCAAAGGTCCTGTGATTGAACCTGTGCAAGCTGAGGCACCAACTGCTGAGAATCTTTCTAAACAAATGGAAGAAGTACTCAAGATCATTCGCAAGAGTGATTATGATATTGTTGACCAGTTGGGGCATACTCCCTCCAAAATCTCCATGTTATCTTTGCTGCTGTGTTCTGAGGCCCATGCTAAAGCCTTAATCAAATTATTAAAGGCTGCTCATGTGCCAGATGAAATTTCTGTGGATCAGTTTGAGAATTGTGTTGCACATCTGACTAGTGATAATGGTCTAGGCTTTTCTGATGTTGATCTGACTCCTTCCAAGAGAAACCATAACAGAGCTCTGCGTATCTCCATTGAATGTAGGGGCACTACTTTGTCTCATGTACTGGTGGACAATGGTTCTTCATTAAATATGCTTCCTAAAGAGGTTCTGGATAAGCTCAGTCCTGAAGATGTTGTGTTAAGGCCAAGTAATGTGGTGGTAAGGGCCTTTAAGGGTTCAAGAAGAATGGTACATGGAGAAGTAGACCTCCCAATCAAAGTAGGCTCTCAAGTCTTCAACTCTACTTTCTATGTGATGGATATTCGTCCTGCGTATTCTTGTTTGCTTGGGCGCCCCTGGATCCATGGGGCAGGTGCTGTGACTTCCACCTTGCATCAGAAGTTGAAATATCCGGTGAAAAACAAAATTGTCACTGTCTATGGTGAAGAAGAGTACATGGTTAGCCATGTGAATACTTTCAAATTTGTAGAAATGGAGGGTGAATTGGTTGAAACTCTGTGTCAAACATTTGAAGTTGTTCCTTGCTCTGCTCCTGTTCCTCAGTCTGTCCCTATTTCTGAAAGAGCTCATGTGGTTACTAGAATACCTCCTGCAATGGCCTCCCTCAAAGATGCTAAGTCTGTGGTTGAAAAAGGTGGTTGTGCTATTTGGGGTCAGCTTCCCAACATCCCTTACAAGTCTGACAAGTTTGGTTTGGGTTTCACTGCAGAATCTCAAAGGGTTGTTCGTCGTGCTTGTGTTGTTCTTATCACTAATCAAGGGGTCATAAGAGATCAAATCAATGTTGTGGATGACTATGATGAAGACTACAACCTGGATGATTGGATTTTTCCTACCATTGGTGATGGGCTCAACAATTGGAAGACTGAAGACGTTATTCCTATCTTCTTTAGTCAGGAGTAAATACTATTACTGCGTTTTCTTTTAAGTTTGTAATTTCGAACAATAAAACCTTTTAAGCCTTGTGTCTTACCCGGGGCACAATGGTATGCTTGTTTCGGGATGTCATTTCATTTGCATACTTCATTCAATAAAATCAATGGACGTTTCGTTTTCGTAAATATTGTGCTCCTTGTCTTTCTTTTATTATTATTTCTGTTTTATCAGATATGTGTTCTTACACACACCCACATCACTAAAATGCAGATTGTCATCCACTCTGGATCCTGTTGATAACAGTTCCACTATTGCCAATTATAATTTCGAGAATCCGATCTATCAAGCTGAAGATGGGAAGGAGGAAGATTGTGAGGTACCTGTAGAGCTTGCTAGGTTTTTGCAACAAGAAGAGAAAGCTATACAGGCACATGAAGAGCCAATCGAAGTTGTGAATCTGGGAACTGAGGAAAACAGGAAATAGGTCAAGATAGGGGCTGAACTAGAAGATGGTGTTAAGAACAGACTAATCCAGATGTTACGTGACTATGTGGAGATCTTTGCTTGGTCATATGAAGATATGCCAGGGTTGGATACTGACATTGTGGATCACCGTCTACCGGTAAAAGAAGTATGTCATCCAAAGAAGCAAAGGGTTCGTCGCATACGTCCTGAAATGTCAGAAAAGATTAAAGCAGAGGTGATGAAACAATTTGATGTAGGGTTCTTAGATGTGACTTCTTATCCTCAATGGGTTGCAAATGTGGTACCAGTACCTAAGAAAGATGGTAAGGTACGCATGTGTGTAGATTACAGGGATTTGAACAAGGCCAGTCCTAAAGATGATTTTCCACTTCCGCATATTGATGTTTTGGTAGACAACACTGCTCAGCATAAGGTATTCTCTTTCATGGATGGTTTCTCTGGTTACAATCAGATTAAGATGGCCCCAGAAGATATGGAGAAAACTACATTTGTTACACAATGGGGCACTTTTTGCTATAGGGTGATGCCATTTGGTTTGAAGAACGTCGGGGCAACATATCAGCGTGCTATGGTGGCTTTGTTTCATGATATGATTCACCCTGAGATAGAGGTATATATGGATGATATGATAGCCAGGTCCCAGGATGAGGAACAACACCTTGATCACCTGCACAAGTTGTTTGAGAGGTTGAAGAAATACAAGTTGAGACTGAATCCAAACAAGTGTACTATTGGAGTTAGGTCTGGTAAACTCTTGGGTTTCATTGTCAGTGGAAAAGGTATTGAAGTGAATCATGCAAAAGTAAAAGTTATACAAGAGATGCCTGCTCCCCGTACTGAAAAGGAAGTTAGAGGTTTCTTGGGAAGATTGAATTACATTGCAAGATTTATTTCCCAGCTAACTGCTACCTGTGAGCCAATCTTCAAGTTGTTGAAGAAAGATCAGGTAATGGAATGGAATGACGAGTGCCAGGTAGCCTTTGATGAGATCAAGAAATACCTCCAAGAACCTCCAATTTTGATGCCACCAGTTGATGGAAGACCCTTGATTATGTACTTAACAGTATTAGACAACTCAATGGGGTGTGTGTTGGGGCAACATGACGAGTCTGGTCGAAAAGAGCAGGCAATATACTACCTTAGCAAAAAGTTTACCGACTGTGAAACAAGATACTCACTGCTCGAGAAAACTTGATGCGCTTTGGCATGGGCTGCTCGCCAACTAAGACAGTATATGTTGACTTATACTATCTTGTTGATTTCAAAGATGGATCCAATCAAGTACATATTCGAGAAGCCTGCTCTCTCCGGACGAATAGCGAGATGGCAAATGATTTTAACAGAATATGATATACAATACACCACTCAGAAGGCCATTAAGGGCAATGTGGTAGCTGATCATTTAGCTCATCAGGCAGTGGATGATTATCGGTCTATGAATTTTAAGTTCCCGGATGAAGACATTATGATTGTTACTAAAGAACCTAGACAATATGACGGACCTGAACATGGATCTCGATGGACTATGATTTTTGATGGAGCTTCTAATGCGCTTGGTAATGGTGTTGGTGTTGTGATCATTTCCCCTGAAGGTTGTCATACCCCAATTACTGCTAGAATTTGTTTCTATTGTACCAATAACATGGCTGAATATGAAGCATGTATCATGGGCATCAAAGCTGCCATTGAGATGAAGATTCCGTTTCTGGACATATATGGAGATTCAGCCCTGGTAATTAGTCAAATTAAAGGAGATTGGGATACCAAGCACCCAAATCTCATTCCTTACAGAGAGCATGTGTTGTATTTGATCCCATATTTTGAAGAGATTACCTTTGGAAATATTCCACGAGAAAAGAATCAGTTGGCAGACGCATTAGCCACCATGTCATCTATGTTTGAGATTAGTTGGGATGATGAAGCTCCCAGAATCACTATTGATAGATTTGAGAAGCCTGCATATTGTAATGAGATTGATACTGAAGGAGTAGAGGGAAAGCCTTGGTTCTATGAAGTGAAAAGGTATCTTGAAGCTCAGGAGTTCCCTGAAGGGGCATCTGTCAATGATAAGAAGTTTCTTAGGAGGTTTTTTGCGAAGTTCTTTTTGAGTAATGGAATTTTGTACAAGTGCAATCATGATTCAACTTTGCTTCGTTGCATGGATAAGAAGGAAGCAACAAAGATTATGGAAGACATGCATGATGGGATCTTTGGCACTCATTCTAGTGGTCATACCATGGCAAAGAAGATATTGAGAGCAGGTTACTATTGGTCTACCATGGAAGCTGACTGCTATCAACATTCCAAAACATGTCATAAGTGTCAGATTTATGCTGATAAGGTGCATGTACCTCCAGTTCCGTTGAATGTGTTGACTGCTCCTTGGCCTTTTTCCATGTGGGGTATTGATATGATTGGCGAGATCAAGCCTACTGCTTCTAATGGACATCGTTTCATCCTGGTTGCCATTGATTACTTCACAAAATGGGTGGAGGCAGCTTCATTTGCATCTGTTACTAAGAATGTTGTGGCTCGATTCATTAAGAATATTTTCATATGTAGGTATGGCATCCCTGAAAGGATTATCACAGATAATGGATCTAATCTGAACAACACTATTATTACTGACCTCTGCATGCATTTTAAGATTAAGCATCATAATTCTTCTCCGTGTCGTCCAAAGATGAATGGTGTAGTAGAAGCTGCCAATAAGAACATCAAGAAGATTCTACAGAAGATGACTATTATGTATAAGGATTGACATGAGATGTTACCATTTGCTCTTCATGGTTATCATACTACAATACGTACTTCAACAGGGGCAACCCCATTCTCCTTAGTCTATGGTATGGAAGTAGTTCTACCCATTGAAGTTCAGATCCACTCCTTAAGAATCATGAAGGATGCAGGCTTGGATGAAGATGAGTGGATTCAGACTCGACTTTACCAGATAAATTTGATTGATGAGAAAAGGCTAGCAGCTGTTTGTCACGATCAGATGTACCAGAAATGGATGATTAAAGCTTTTAATAAGAAGGTTAAGCAAAAGGTATATCAGACTGGAGTCTTGGTAATCAAGCGTATCGTATTACCACAGGGTGATCCTAGGGGCAAGTGGACTCCTACATATGAAGGACCATTTGTAGTCAAAAGGTTATTTTCAGGAGGTACCATGATGCTTACTACTATGGATGGTGAAGATTTCCCACAGCCCGTAAACGCAGACATAGTTAAAAAATACTACGCATAAAAAGAGACCCGCTAGGTTGACTGTCCTAGGCAAAAATAAGGGTATCCCGGCGAACCAAAAGGGTTCGGGCAAAATTTAGGGATATATATATATATATATATATATATATATATATATAAAGATTGTACACCCGGCAAGTCGAAAACCCGAAAGGGAGGCTTGGGCAAAAAAGGGTACCCCGGTGGATTGAAAACCTGAAAAGGAAATCCAGGCAAAAGTTAGGGATTAAAGCGTATGACTATGTCTCGTTGGATCACTCATGTAACCTTAACTAGTTGTGCTACCTGGATCAAGTTCAAACAGATAAAGATCAATCCAATCATTTCCATCTCGAAAGCAAAGGATGAGATACTTGAAGATAATGGCAATAGTGGAATTGAAACTCAATAGGATTATTTTTCACATAGCTGCTTTTCTTTGTTTTTTGTAAAACTTTTACGACGAATTCCTCCTACTAGGATTTATGTCTCCTTGTACAAACTTTCCTATTTATAGGCCATTTTCTGAATAAATAAAGTCTCATGTTTTAATTCAAGTTTACTTTTCCCTTGTTTACTTAAGCGAAAACGTCCATTGGTTGTGTTTGAATGTATGTATGTTTTTGAACATGATTGATGTTTACCAGAAGTGCATAAAATGCAGTAATAGTATTTACTAAGGACAAACGAGGGAAGGAATTTACCGAAGCTTCGCCGGTCCATTCCCACAGGGTAATCTTTGCGGATATCCATACAGAACTCTTCAAGTAATATCTTATACTTCCCACTCGATGAAGTCTTCAAGCAGTTTCATATCCTCTGAAGAATTAAGTCTCCTGGATCTATGTCCATCTCTTTTATCCTCAGTCAGGATATTTAGGAACTTATTCCTTCAATAAAAAGCACGACGAACGAAGACGGGAGGTTCTGAGTACAATATTCTTAAACAAGACGGGAACGAAGTCCTCATGTTCCTTAGTAACGAATCGGGATTTATTTTCCCCAGCCAGCAGTTGTTATACTGAGATAACCAGACACTTCAGGCTACATGATGCATACATACATCATTTACATCATATCACAATATACGCATCCCTAATACATATGACATTTTTACTTAAGAGCATCATGCTATACATGCATACATCAAATAATCTGGGACAAATTAACCTTTCCTTTTCAGGATAGTTGCAAGCAGATAAACACTATCAAACAATTCAGAGATAATCGCTACGAAGATTCATTTCTGATGATCAATACAAGTTGTCCTTGGGATGACACATAAATGGTCTATACGGAGACCTAGTGTTCAGTCCAGGATATTACTAGAAGATTCAAGAGTAATCGCCACGAAGATTTAATCCTGACGCTCAAGGTGTCTTTGGAAGGGTACGTAAATGATCTATACGAAGATCTAGTGTTTAATCCAGGATATTTTTAGAAGAGATAATCGTTACGAAGATTTATTTCTGATGGTCAACTATCTTTGGGATAATGTGTAAATGATCTATACGAAGATCTAGCACTTAATCCAAGAGATTCTTTCAGAAGAAGTTCAAGAATAATCGCCACGAAGATTTAATCCTGATATTCTTTTCGACCAGACTCATCATGTTGGCCCAACACACACCCCATTGATCCTTCTAATAGTGTCAGGTACATTATCAGAGGTCTTCCTTCAATTGGATGCATGAGAATTGGAGGTTCTTGCAGATACTCCTTGATCTTGTCAAAAGCTTTCTGACAATCGTCGTTCCACCCGACTGTTTGTTCTTTCCTTAACAGTTTGAACAAGGGTTCACAGGTTACAGTGAGGTGAGATATGAACCTTGATATGTAGTTCAATTTACCCAAGAACCCTCGAACTTCTTTCTCAGTCCTAGGTGCAGGCATATCCTGAATGGCTTTGACTTTGTCGGGATCAACCTCAATTCCCTTTTCACTTACAATAAATCCTAGCAGGTTAACGGAACGTACCCCGAATGTGCATTTGTTGGGGTTCAACTTCAGCTGATACTTCCTCAGACTCTTAAACAATTTCAGCAGATTCACCAGATGATCTTCTTCAGTAAGGGACTTGGCAATCATATCATCCACATAGCATTCAATTTCTTTGTGGATCATATCGTGGAATAATGTTACCATAGCCCATTGATACGTTGCACCGACATTCTTTAGTCCAAATGGCATTACCTTGTAACAAAATGTGCCCCAAGATTTGATGAAAGTTGTTTTCTCCATGTCTTCGGGTGACATCTTAATCTGATTGTATCCAGAAAATCTGTCCATGAAAGAAAATACCGAGAACTGAGCTGTGTTTTCCACCAATACATCAATGTGAGGTAATGGGAAATCATTCTTTGGGCTAGCTTTGTTCAGGTCCCGGTAATCCACTCACATACGCACCTTGCCATCCTTCTTAGGCACGGGTACAATGTTAGCAACCCACGGCGGGTAACTAGTTACAGCAAGGAAACCGGCGTCCCACTGTTTTTGTACTTCTTCCTTAATCTTCATGGCCATATCTGGGCGAGTGCGGCATAACTTCTGTTTAACTGGAGGGCAATCTTCTTTCAAGGGTAGCATGTGCATGACAATATCCGTATCTAGTCCTGGCATATCTTGATAGGACCAAGCGAAGATGTCGACATATTCTCGAAGCATGCTGATAAGCTGTTCTTTTACTGGAGCTTGCAGACTGGCCCCAATCTTCACTTCTTTCAAATCCTCCTCGGTACCAAGATTAACAGTTTCAATCTCCTCCTGATGAGGAGTAATCACTTTCTTTTCTTGCCTCAACAACCTGGCCAACTCTTTAGGCAACTCATAGTCTTCATCAACCCATTCATCTGCTTGATTAATTGGATTGTCAAAGTCATACAAGGTCATAACGGTGCTGTTGTCGGTGCAATCTGGAGGATTATCTCTACAAGGGTTGAGATTTGTTCTTTTTAGTGATTAATTTTAATCTTGTTTAGAAAAAGTGTAACAAAAATGAAAAGACAGTGAGCGAAAAAGAAAATTGTTTGCAAAATATGTCCATTGTTCATTGATATTCCATTTGCACAAAATACAAATATGGCCCTATTATAAAATGAGTCCTGACACCTTGGGCAAGATGCAGGACTTGATGCATGCTAAAGCGGGAAATAATAATTACTCTGCAGGAGTAACTCTTATAATTTTCTGGGAAGACCAGTTAAGGACTTGTTGGCCCGGGATCCTTGGACGAATCCAGCTCTCCAGGTTAAGGTTGCTTTCAGCCTCGTCTTCCACGTTATTGACAGAACTTAGGGTCAGCATCCCCCCACTTATGAACTTGGGCTCTTTAGCAGCCTCTGCTTGATCTTGTCGGAATGGTTTGTAACCCAAACCGAATCTGTCCTCCTTCTTCTCCACAGGTAGCAGTTTGCCCCAGCCTTGGGCATTCCCATTTTCAACAACCTTCCGAGCTTGTTGGTAGGAGACAATTGAAGTACCCATCCTATCCTCCTGGGATGCAGTAAATACTTCAGTTGTCGCCTCATTGACGTTCAGTGCTTCAAAACCTTGGCTCATGGTCTCGTGGATTTCACCATCCATATCAATGTATTTGTAGGTAGCCAGATGGCTAACAAAAATGTCCTCTTCACCACAGATAGTGATAATTTGCCCTTCCCACTCGTATTTTAATTTCTGATGAAGTGTCGACGTAACTACGCCAGCGGCGTGAATCCATGGTCGACCCAACAAACAACTGTAGGCCAGCTGAATGTCCATCACGTAGAAAGTAGTTTGAAAGAACTGTGGGCAAATTATCACAGGCAGGTCCACTTCTCCAAGAACGGATCTTTTGGAACCATCAAAAGCTCTAAGCACCAGATTGCTTGGTCGGAGAGCTATACCATCATATTCAAGCTTAACAAGGGCTTTCTTTGGCAAGACATTGAGTGAGGACCCAGTGTCAACTAGAACATGAGAAAGCACGACCCCTTTACACTCTAGAGTGATGTGCAAAGCTTTATTATGACGACGACCTTCCGTAGTTAAATCAGCGTTGGTGAAGCCTAGTCCATGACTAGTATTAACATTAGACACCACTGTCTCAAGCTGATTTATTGTGATCTCCTCAGGCACGTAGGCTGCATGCAGGACTTTAAGTAATGCATCCCAATGAGCTTCAGAAAACAACAGCAATGATAGAATGGAGATCTTGGAAGGAGTCTGGTGGAGCTGATCCACAACCCTATAATTGCTTCTCTTGATTATCCTCATAAATTAATCTACATCCTGATCAAAGGACGTTTTATGAGCTTCTTTCAAAACTGGTTCTTCAGGCACCACATTTTTGCCTTTAGCTTTGGAAGCAGCCTCTGGCTCATCATTAACTCTCGGAACTTGTGACGCAAAGAGACGTTCGCTTCTAGTGAAGCCTCCGCCTCCCCCGATATTATCAATATGTGGTGCATGAGTTGAAGAATCAAGAACGACTTTCTCTCCGTTGCAGTAGAGGTCGGAACCATAGTTCCATGGTACAACATTATCATTTTCATACGGAATGGGCCCAGGTACCGTGATGGTGACTGGACTGACTGCAGCGGAAGTAGGAACTGTTATTGTCTGTGGATCGTAATATATGGTGACAGGACTTCTGACTGATGGGGGTGGTGAGAGACTGAAGCTGGGTTGTTGTTGAGATTGTTGCTGAAAATTGTTGGCGTCGGGGACCATTGTCAGGTCATAAAATATGGTGACTGTAGAGATGTCATTATTAACAGTTGTTGTAGTTGTAGAAGCAGATGCAGTTGAACTAACATTTGTTGAAGTGGTGGAAGAGATGATTGTTGACTTTGTAGACGAGTCTGTCGGAACAATTGTTTTTGAAGTTGTAGGAGGAGTGCTTGTTGTTACTGTAGGGTGAATTGCTGATGTTGTAGACGCTGAAACCGTTGATGTTATCTGCAGGATACCTTCTTTGATAAGACCATTGATGCCACTTCTTAAGCTTGAACAACCATTGGCGGAAACTTTGCAAGATTCACAGCAGGCCTCACAACCTGGGAACACCTGGCACCTTAAAAGCTGAGCTTTAACCTCGGCCAGAGGTGTTTGAATGCTTGTAGTATCTTTAATTAGATTCACTGGTTGATCCTCCTCAATTGCATTTATCCTGGGCCCACCATGGCTAGGCATAGGATTCTTTGTGACATTAGGAGGAGGTAAAAAATTTAAGGCCTTTGAATCAACTAGATCCTGGATCTTCATGTGCAAAGCTCTGCACTTTTCTGTGGTATGGCCAGGTGCATTGGAATGGAAGGCACATCTGGCGTTGACGTTTTAATTTCTTGGAAGGTTCTGAGGATCTGGTGGAGCCAGAGTCCTTAATTCAACAAGATTGAGTTTCAAACGTTGTGGCAACAAAGTGGCATAGGGCATCGGTATAGGATCGATTACCCTGTTGACCTGAGATGGCCTTTGCTGGAAAGGACGTTGCTGTTGGTTGTTGTTGTTGTAGGACCTTTGTTGAGGAAAGTGTTGTTGCTGAGGGAAATGTTGTGGTTGTGGAGTGTATTATTGTTGAGGTGGTGGAGTGGGAATTGTGACAGCGGCAATTGATCTTGGCATATACTGGGGCCTTCCTCTGCCCATGTGTATATAATTGGTTTCACCCGACCTACGAGGCCCTACAAAAGGTTTCCTTGTGCTGCTAGAGCCGGCGCCGTTATCAGAAATCTTACCCATCTTTAACAAACTTTAAATTCTCTCTCCTGCTATGACCACGTCAGCAAAGCTAGTGGAAGAGAAAGCATCCAACCTATCAATGTATGTCCCCTGTAGGGTGTTCATAAACATATCTGCCATTTCTCTTTCTGACATTGGAGGTTGAACAACATCAGCTAATTGTCTCCATCTCTGAGCATACTCTCTGAAGCTTTCCCTGGAGGATTGTGACATACCCATTAGAAGAGTTTTATTAGGAGCCATGTCTAAATTGTATTTATATTGGCGTCTGAAAGCCTCGGCCAAATCCTTCCAATTTCTTATTGTTGCCCCGGTCAAATGAGAGTACAACTCACGGGATGCCCCGGTCAAGCTATCTTCAAAATAGAACATCCATAGCTTCTCATCCATAGTGTAAGCCTTCAATCTTCCCAGAAAGGATTGAAGATGGGTGCGAAGGCAAGATGTCCCATTATACCTTTCAAATCAGGGAGGTTTGAATTTGTGAGGAATTCTTACTCCCTCCACCAGCCCCATATCCATAACATCAAATCCTAAGGAGTTTTGGGACTCCAAGGATCTCAACTTTTCTGCTATCTCATCCAAACGACGTTCTTAGACTTCATCTCCTGCTCCAACTACAGTGAACTTTTCCTCCTGAGGGTCCTCTTGCAAGGCACGCCCTCCAGTATTACCCTGGGTATTCCTGATAGCATTAATGTCAGGGTTGAGATGATGTCCAAATTTCGGGGGGTCAATATGTGGTTGTCCATGATCATTGTTGCTGGTACCCCCTATACCCGAGTGATTTTCTTCAGCAGTTTGCCGCTCGACCAACTCTCTTAATCTTTCTTGGCTTTAGGCCAACTCAGTCATTACTGCCATGAACTGGCTCATCTGAGCCCTCATTTCATCTCTTTCATTAGCCATATGGTTTCTTATGTCAGTCAAATCTTGCTGAACCTGGTCCATCTGTAAGCTCGGAAGGTTGTTTCTTGTAGGATACCGGTGAACTCTATTGATGGGGAATACTCTTCTACGAGAAATGTTTCCTGAAACCACAGCAAAGTGAGAAAACAAACAACAAAAAATACCTACAAAACAAAGAAATGATGTTAGTATGCATTGCAGTATGTCTATTTGTCTTCCAAGGGTATCCGGTTTGGTTCTTTGGTTTTGACCTTCCAGACCTCGAGGAATGATGATGTTGAAGAGAAATGAAGCCCAAAGGATAACACAAACCATACATTACAAAATGTAAAGATACATAGTTCAGGATTACAACAAGTTCCCAATATGGGTCAAAATACAACAAAATCAACAAAAGTACAAACAAAATGAAGTACAAATACAAAGAAATCAGACATCCAGCCCAAATTCATCCTCTGTGACTTCCTTTAGGAGAGCATCAGTTACTGGTCCAACTGGATGCTCTGTTATGGTCCTGATAAGAAGGTTCCTGGTAGCAATAACATTTGTCAACTTCTTATACTTGTCTTGGTCTTTTGATATCTTCAACCCCGCCCGGAGTTTCAATTCAAATATTTCCTTCTGTGCTGCTAACAAGGCTTCCTGACTCTTCTTCTCATTAGCTTCCAATTGCTCTATCCTAGCCTGAGTCTTTTGATCTTCCTGTGAACGAGCCTCAGTAATTCTGATCCATCTAGCCTGACTTTCTTCCAAGTAGTACTCAGCTCTAGCCTTCTGAATCTTGGCTTCTTTAAAAGCATTCTTCAATACCAACTCCCCTGCTCGGGCTCTTTTGATGTAATCATATGTCTTCTCAATCTTGGTCATATGCTCGATCCGGAGCTTCTCTAACCTCTCATTATCTAGACGACTATCATTCCTCTCGCAGAGGGTCTTCTTAAGAGCTTCAGAAAAGCTGAGTATTCCTTTCCTTTAACTTCTTAAATTCCTCTAAATTGACTGTAGCTACAGGCTCTACTACTGATGGTCCAGGCACATCCTCCAGGGTGAATGGCATGCGGGTGATCTGTCCTCTGATGCGAGACCAATCAATGTACTGTGCTGAAGCTATGTTGTTGCACTTGCCAAGAATGGCAGTCCCTTTTGTCTGAATGTTAATCCAAGCCCAGGCTGCTTGTCGGACAATGGCATGATTATGCTGAATGTCACAGTAAAGGGTTTTTGAGAAGTCCTGCTCTCTTGGTGGAAGTACCAAGGCATATCCTAACTTCATTTTGAACAGCAAAGGATTATAGTTGATGCAACCCTTTACTCCATTCAAAGGTACATTGGGATACTGCCCACAGCTGGTGATTATGTCTCTTCCCTTGGTGCTTTGAGTGCACCATCTGATGTTTTCTGAAGTGAGAGCAATCATTCTCTTAGCCCAATTTCTTGAATGATGAGGATTCAAGAAAGCTTCTGAATTTGGCAAGTGTCTCAATAACCAGCAGTAGAAGAGAGGTGCACAACATCTGACTAATCTTCCCATCTGCTTCTCATTCCTTTGATGCACTGAGTAATAAAAATCCCCTAGAAAGGTAGGTACTGGATTCTTTAGCAAGAAGAGATGGATAGCATTCTTGATTACAAACTTAGGCTCGTCTACAAACAAGATGATACCATATATGCTAAGGGCCAAAAGAGCACAGACAGTGTCCCACTTCCCTGCTGCAGCATGATTGGTGGCCTGAGTGATCAAGAAGTCCAGATGGAGGCCTGGGATCCCATCCTTGGTGGTCATATTCTAATCAATGATGGTGGTTTCCAAATGCAGAGCCTTAGCTATATCCTCATTCCTAGCAGCAGTCATCTCAGGGTTGAAAGGAATCCCTCTCCTGATGGGGACACCCAACAACATGGAAAAATTCCTCTAGAAAAGGGCCCAACTGAAAGTCTGGGAAAGTGAAACATCTGAGAGGAGGGTCATAGAACTGAAGGTAAGTGTGGATCATACTCCTCTGTGATGCATCCAAGTCTATGATCATGTCCATTATACCACCATTATGTTCCTTGAATAAAGGGACATGATCAGGAGTGATGAGTGTCTGAATCTGCCTGATGCATGCTAGGGAGGGCTCAAAGAAATGGTATGTAATGTTGCTCTTCCTGGATGGGTCCATGCTGACAATGGATGCTGATGTAGATAACTAAGGAGAAACACTGATGAAGACAACTGATGAAGGTGCTAAAGAGAATCTCTGATGAAGATGGTTGATCAATGTATCTGATGAAGATGTCTGAGCAGAAGAACAGTCAAAACCAAACCAAAGATAAAGTGGATACCCTGTAAAACAAATAGACAAAATGTTAATATGATGCAAAATGATGTATGCAGAATGATATGCAAGGGTTTGTGATCAAGTGTTGGATTTCTTATCTTCCTTGATAAGGTCCATGTGTGTTCATAAGTCCGGATGAAGGTTTAGAGAACCAGTAACCAGGTGGGGGACTCAAATAAAGAGACACAAGTCCAGGGCTTTATAGGATCATTCCAAAATGATGTAACCTTAAAACAAATCTGGTAACAGGGTATGATGAGGTCAAGGGTTCCTGCAAACCTGTAAACATCCCAACCCCCTCACAGGTATTGTTTGAGAACAAGGATCCTCAGACTTGGATCAGTTATGAGAAGTGTAAACACGTCTAACCCGGAGGTACAATGTTTACATTAATCATAAAGGATCCTCCTCTAATTCACCTAAGATGTGGAAGGTCATATAAAAGGTCATCCAGACTTAGCAGGCTTCCCAGATAGCCCTAGTACTACAGGAAATCTGTAGCACAGAGTTCTCAAGAAGAAACCCATGTCTGAACCGTGTTTCATATTCCCGCACCAGTCCGAAATGGAATGGGAAAGAATATGAAGCCACTCTATCCTATGTGTCACTCAGGCTCCCGATATGGAACCTTACTCACTGAATATCCCTCCCACCAAGGTAAACAACAAATCCAGCAGAATGATATGATGACGGTAATATGGAATGCATAAAAATAGTAAATGAAAGCGATAAATAAAGTTGTACAGAAAGCAATAAATAAAGCAATAAACAAAAGCACATATAACACATAACACCCCCATAAACACAAATCAAACAAGCGCTAGGAGAAACCCACAAAAAGAACCAGAAGCCCTGGTTACAAAACATCTCCCCAGAAGAGTCGCCAAGCTGTCGCTCCCGAAGATTTGCATCCCGGTGCAAACGCGAACTGTCGGCGAAAAGAGAAATGAAAATGAAAATGAAGTGAATAGAGTCGCCAGCTAGGCATTTTTATCCCGAAGGAAAGGGAATGCTGCATAAACCTAGAAAAAGATGTATAAGACGGTTACGAACCAGAGAAACTAAGAAAGGGGGTTGGTTAAAACCTGGGAAGGTATTAGCACCCAAGTTTTCCGTCGTACTCGACGGGATCACTGCTTAGGAGATTGTGTTTAAAAGAGGTAGGAGTACGTGATATCTGTGTGCAAAAAGCTAAAAAGGAATGTACAGGTGTCAGTGCAAAAGGGTGGATTGCTTAGGAACTGAGGCTTTTAAAGAATGCTGAAAGAGGGGGGGGGGAGACACAGAGTCTTTTGTTCGATAACTGTTAAGTTATGCCTACGTATCCTCTCGTGCAATGAGGAAGTCAGAACACCGTAGTTCGACCCAAAGAGACTGAAAATGAATTGATTGTGAACTGCTTGCTTGTCTATGCTCAAGTGTATGACTCGTCTAGCTCGAGTGCTAACTGTCTTGCATTAGACGGAAGAAGCAAGTTCTCATTTGTGAATGAGTATGATGAGAAAAGAATCTCAAAGGAGACGATTATTGTTTGTTTTTGTGTTTTCAGTTTTTTTTTTTGGTGTTTTGCATAAGTTAATGAGCTTAAGCCTAAATCAAGGGCTTGTAAACTCATTATATCCTCCCTGATTAGGAATAATGAGCCTACTTAAGTATGAGATAAGCATCTCAACTTAATTACCATGATGGCGTAGGATTAAGATCATTAACCTACTTGTGATTAATTAGATGTTTTTGGGTTTTTGTTTAGAGTTAAGTAATGAGTTTAATCTCTAATCACAGAATAGTGAACTCATTACACCATCCTAATAGAAGGATAATAGATGAGAACACATAAGCTGAGGAAGATACCTCAACTTTATCCATGGTTAGGGATTAAATTCATTATATAACAAGCCTTCATAAGTGGATTTTAATTAAGGGATGAGATTAAGAAGTGGATTTTAAGTTTGTAAGACAACTTGAGGGGGACTTGTCCATTAAATACTAGGGTTAGTCCCTCTTAACCATAAGGAAGAGATAGAACCCTAATGTAAGGCCCAAGTTACAAGACAAAGTCTTGGTTATTATTAATGTGTTTTGATTAAGAGATGTAAACAAATTAAAGGTTTAACACTAAGGATTAAAGTTATACACTTCATCCTAAGAGAAGGATGCAATCATAACCCTAATTCTAAAGTCCTAAAACTTTAAGAGTTTAGTCTCTGATTATTGAGATGAGAAGAGAGAGACTCAAGGAGACTCAAAGGTAAAAGACTAAGGGGGGACTATACACAAACCCTAAAATTTATCATGCTTGGGTATCCTATGGTTTGTTAGGCTTAAGAGAAAAGATCTTCAAGGCCACCAATGGAAGAAGCAGATGAAAATAGAAGGAAGGAGAAAAATAAGTTACTTACTTCCTAAAGAAGATAAGTAACTTAAAGAGAGAAAGTAAGAAGGATGGAACATAAGTGAATTATATTCACTTAAAAGACATGTAAATATGCATATGAATGAGATAAGAAGAGGAGGGAGGTGAAGGCAAATCCACCTCCCAGATAACTTACCAAAAGTTCCTGAAAAGGTTAGGATGAATGCATAAGACATAAAGCATAAAGAAATGTAATGAAATGAGATGCAAATACCAAAGTCAGTAGTGATTATGCAATGCAAATGGCATATGAGATGATGCAAATTCATTCAATGGGCATATGAATGTTCATGCAAGGATGAGATGCAAAGGAAGCATGCTTAGAAGTTTGAAAACACATGGATATTTATGAAATGTAATGAATGAAAGACATGGAAAATGAATGAAGAAATGATCAAGCAATGTTTTAACATGTCCTAAGATGTCTAAGATGTCATAAGAATGCTTGAAATGTCATGGCAAGTTCATGTGATGATGATATGCAAAGATGGATGCAAATGAACATGAGAAATTAGGGTTTTATGGATATATGAGATGTAAATGACCAAAACAGAAGCATACAACATGATAAAAAATTGAAATCAAGCTCAATCAAACCCTAAACCCATACAAGGTTACACCCCAAAGGAGAAGGTCAGAAGCTAATCCTATTTAAAGTTATGAATTTTCTAAGTTTGCTAGGGTTTTGGGGTGATTCTCAAAGGAAAATGCAAATCAAATTGAAAATGCAAGATAAATTCATGAGGAAAATAATCTAGAGACTACATGTAATATGTGAAACAATGCAAAAATAATCAAGTTCAAACTTTTCATGGTTAGACAGAAATGAATTTTTCAAATTAGGTTTAGAAAATGTGATTTTAAAGAACCCTTATTCAAAGAAAATTGTGAAATTATGATCAAACCTAAGAATAAATTTGTATGAAGAGTTTGAAAATGTTTCTAAATATATTGGAATGGTTCATGATTTTTTTGGTGATTTTTAGAAACCTAAATGTATTTTTAATTAATTAAAATCCATTAACCAATTAAAAATAACATTTAAATATTTAATAAATACTTTTTTAATGCAAAAATAAAATAAAAATCATTATTGGGTTGAGAAAAATATTTGGATCAGAAATTCAAAAGTTCATATTTTTGTGATGTTTTTAACTATTTTAAATAAATTATGCAAAAGAAATGAATAAAAATGAATTAAAAATGCAATTAAATGTAGGTCAACTGATCCAGTGGTCCAAGTTTAAACCAAAGTTGACTGCGCGCGCAGATGGGTGGATGATATTGTAAACACCCCAAATTTGCCCTCACTCATTTCACCATGGCTTGTGATCATCTCATATGCATAAACACAATCATATCATCTCACATCTCATTTTTTTGATTCACTGCATAGATTCTAAGTCATCTGCACCTAGGGTTTGTGATCTGAGCAATCTCAGGGCATCTTGAGCCACTCCAAAGGCAACCAATCAATTCAAAGGGGTCTACATGTGTTCAAGCATCATATTACATCCTCACAAAGCAAGAAATGCAAAAGAATCACAGGAACTAGGGATTGGATGGATGCAGAGCCAAGTTTGACTGCACAGTTGACCTAAAATTAGGGTTTTGGTTTCAGAGGCCATAACTCCAAATTCTTTGGTCATTCTTGTTTCCATTGGTCTCTAGATGGTATAGGGAGTATGCATATCAATTTTCATGAAGAAATTCCATGGGGAAGTCATCTGATCAAGGGTTCACTTTTCAGACAAGTCAGTGTAAAATCAAGGAATCTGAGGCCCCCAATGACCCAACCAATGGGTGATCTTCATCATTTTGAGTGTATATGATCTTTATTTGATCATGGAAGAAGGTTGAAGTTCATAAAAATCAAGAATTTAGGGTTTTTGCAAATGTTGACTTTTTGGGCATAGTTGACTTTTCAAGAATGCATCATTTTAGGTCATTTTTCAAGCCTTGATTCTTGATCCAAAAATGCTTCAAATGGAAAAACTTTGGTCATGAAAGTTGTAGATCTCATCTTTCCCTTTTCAAAAAGTACAAGAACATGATCAAACTCTTCTTAGATCAAAAGTTATGGTGTGGCAAAGTTGGCAAAAATCATTGATTTTCAAGTTATGCACCAAGTGTGAAAATTGCAAGATCATGTACCAAGGAAAATTGCAACTTCTAATTGGCATCAAACCATCACATAAACATTCTATAAGTCATAAAATTCAGAATGAACCAAGAATGCCCATGGTTTAGGTTTGGTTGGATAAAGAGAATCACATGTGAACCAAAGTTGTAACAAGTTGCAAAACCACTCATTTCATCTCACCAACTTGATGCATTGGCTGCTGAACCAAGCTAGCCTCACACACACATCATGCTGCGCAGCCCATGCCCATTGTACTAGCTATAGATCAAGCCATACTTGCCTTACACAAAATTTGACTTTTTGCAAAAGGTGACTTACCAATCAATAAAGCACATGTCCAATCAACTGACCAATGAGAGAGGTTTATGTGGACAAAGAGCAAGCCATTCCATACATCTAGCAAGGCTGAAACTCACTCATTCACCATATTCACAAAAACACTCCTTTTTGCATAAGCCTTCGAATCTGCCTCCACAAGTTCAGAACACTCAAACCATTTCCACACTTCAACTCACCATACTTCATAGACCTCAAAGCACCAAGAATCAGGCCTGAAACAAGCAAGAATACCTCACTGCCATTTCTCACCTCAACTTGCAATTTCATTCGAAACTCCTTCCATAGCTCACAAACACCCAAACAAACACCACAGACCTTCTCCATTCATTGTTCTGATCACAAAGAACCATTCACCATGACCTGAAACTGCCTGAAACTCCATTGCCATTTCTGACTAAGCTTGAACAGAAGCTTGTCAAACTCCTCATCCAGCCAACATAAACTCCTTTTGAGCATTCAAACATCATCTGGGGATCAAGTGGAGTGGATTGCACTGGAGGAAGTGGCCAGAAAGTCATCAGAGTGAAAGCTTCGAATCTCAGGTAGCTTGAAAAACATTTTTCCAGAAATCATTTTTATTGTTATAAACTTGTTCTCTATGCTTCACTGAGTATCCTGGTGCTTTTGGTTTTTGAAATGGTGATGAAATGAACATTTAATTGCTCTCTGAAACTTGCGTGCCCTAGTTCTTTCTTGCTTCGATTCAGCCTTGTTAGGAAGAATAAATTTGTTTTGAGTGAGGGTTTTGATTCGTGAGTGAGTGGGGATCATTCTTGTGTTCTTAGTTTTCATTTTAAATACGTGTGGAGAGAGTTAGGGATTTTGGGTGAACGGAGAAGATGACCGGAACACTGTTCCGGTCATCTGAATGTGTTTAACGGCGAGATTAGGGCATAAGCATTGATTAGTGAAATTTGAATCTGAGCCGTGAGATGTGGCGCGCAGTCAACTCCCGCGCGTGTGAGTTTGAATCTCCACCTTAGGATCTGATTACTTCTCATTAATTCATTAAAAATTCATTTTAATTTCTTTTCTTTTCATTTGTTTTGCATAATTATTTAAAAATAGCAAAAATGTCTTAAAAATTATGAAACTTTTTCATAAAAGTTTTATTAATTTTTAAGACCCAAAAATATTTTTGTTTTTATTTTTAGCATTAAAAAAGTATTTTTAAATATTTAAAGGATTATTTTTAATTGATTAATGGAAATTAATTTATTAAAAATACTTTTAGGTATTTAAAAATCACCAAAAAATTCATGAAATGTCCTAAGACATTTAGAAACATTGTCCAACCTTCAAACCAAATTTCTTTTTTGATCTTGATGCATTTTGAGAATTTTTCATTGAATTAAAATCATTTTTATGCATTAATTTGATCCAAAGTTTAAAAAATCACTTCTGCCTATCCATGAAGAGTTGGACATTGATTCTTTTTGCATTGCATTGTGTTTAGCATGTAGTTTGTAAGATTAAATGGCCTTGATTTGATCTTTCATTTTCAATTTGTTTGGTATTTTTCTTTGTGAGGCACCCCAAAACCCTAGAAATCTTAAGAAAACCATAAGTTGAACTTGGTTGGGAGTTGAGGCTTCTCCTTTGGGCAGTGAATTAGTATAGGATTAGGGGTCCTTTGAGTGGCATTTTCAATTTTTTATCTTAGGTTTTGCTTCTGATTTTGGTTTTTGTTTGTTGTTTGATCCATAAACCCTGATTTGGGCTTCCATTTGCATCCTTCTTGCATTCTCTTGCATAACATGACTTGCCATGCCATTCCATGCCTCCATTTGACATCTTAAGACATGTAGAAAGCATGTTTGACCATTGCATCCCATATTTGCCATTTTGTTTGCCATGTATGCTTCATAACTTGTCATGTGTATCCATGCTTCTAAGCTTGCACCATTTGCACCCATGAACTTGTATGAGCATCTCCATGCCTTGCCTCATGTTCCTAGCATTACATAGCATCATTAGCATCACATATGTGCTTCTGGCTTTGGTTAGCATCATACCATTTCATCTCATCTTGCATTGCATTGCATCTTTCTCACTAACTTTTCAGGTGGTAAGTGATGCTGAGAAGTGAATTTGCCTTCACTTCTCATGACTTTTCTTTTCATCTCTCTTGCATCCATTGCTGCATTTCTATATGTGTTTGAGATTGAGCTTGCTAATTCTTGTTTCTCCCACTTTCTTTCTTCAAGTGACTTGACTTCTTGAATGAAGCAAGTTGCTTTGCTTCTCTTGATCTTGTTCATCTGCTTCCTGGGGGCTCCTTTGAAGATTGTTCTTGAAAACCTCACAAACCTTAGGAACAACCAAGCATGACAATGATTAGGGTTTTGATTAGTCTCCCCACTTAGTTTTTCCCTTTGTGTCATCTTTGTGTCTTCTCTTCTCACCTCATAATCAGGGATTAAACCCTAAAGGCTTTAAGGCTTTGTGATTAAGCTTATGCCTGCATCCTTCTCTTAGGATGGAGTGTATAACTTTAATCCTAAGTGTTAAACCCTTAATGTGTTTAACTCCTTTAATCAATTCACTTAATAATCATCAAGACATCACACTTGTAACTTGGGCCTTGCATTAGGGTTCCAATTCTTCCTTAAGTGGTTAAGAAGGACTAACCCTAGTGTTAATGGACAAGTCCCCCTCAAGTTGTCTTACAAATCATAAAAATCACTTCATCATCATATCATTAAATAAAATCCACTTAATCAAAGGCTTGTTTTGTCATGAGTTTAATCCCTAATCATGGATTAAGTTGAGGAGCTTTCCTCAGCTTAAACATCCTCATCTATTATCCTTCTATTAGGATGGTGTAATGAGTCTGTTTAATCCTTGATTATGGCTTAACCTCATTACTCAACACTAAACAAAAACAACAAAAACATCTAAATAATCACAAGTAGGTTAATGATCTTAATCCTACACCAAAGGTGATTAAGTGTGAGAAGCTGACTTCACACTTAAGGTATTCTCATTACCCCTGATCAGAGGGAAGATGTGATGAGTTTACTAACCCTCTGGTTTAGTCTTAAGCTCATTTTCCTATGACAAACTTTCAAAAGCAATAAAAGATTGAAAACTCAAAACAAGCAATAATCGTCTCCTTCGGGATTCTTTTCTCATCTCACTCACTCACAAACGAGAACTCGCTTCTTCCGTCTAATGCAAGACAGTTAGCATCTGTGCCAGACAGATCATACACTTGAGCATAGGCAAGTAAGCAGTTCAACAGTCAATTCACCTTTCAGTCTCTTTGGGTCGAACTACGGTGTTCTGACATCCTCATTGCACGAGAGGATACGTAGGCATAACTTAACAGTTATCGAACAAAAGTCTCTGTATATTCCCCCTCTTTCTAGCCTCATTCTTTTAGCCTCATGATCTTGAGTATCTTATTCTTGTTCTTACACTGACACTGTACATTTATACACATCACATTTCTTTACACTGACACCTGTACATCTTTTCCAGCTATTTTATACACAGATTGCATAGACACTACCCCTTTAAAACACAAATCTTTTAAGCGTGGATCCCGCCGAGTACGGCGGACAATCTGGGTGCTAATACCTTCCCAGGTTGTAACCAACCCCCTTTCTCAGTCTCTCTGGTTCGCAACCGTCTTGTCCATCTTTTTCTAGGCCTATGCAGCATTGCCTTTCCTCCGGGATAAAAATGCCTAGCTGGCGACTCTATTCATCTCCAGTGAGTTCACGGCTGTGTGTTCTCATTGTTCCTCTCGCCGACCGTTCGCGCTTGTACCTGGATGCTAATCCTTGGGAGCGACAGCTTGGCGACTCTGCTGGGGAACCTTATACTGCAACCAGGGCTTCTGGTTCTTTTTTTGGGGTTCCTCCTAGCGCTTGTTTGATTTTTGTTTACTGGGGTGTTTTGTGCTATGTGTGTTATTTATTTGCTTTATTTATTTGCTTTTGTACAGCTTTATTCATTGCTTTCTTTACAGTCTTATGCATATTTCATACTGTCATTGCTGGATCTGGTTTGCTGTTTTGGTGGGTGGGGTTCTATTGAGAGTTAAGGTCCTATACCTGGGACCTGAGTGACACCTAGGCTAGAGTGAATCATATTCTTTCCCATTCCATTTCGGTCTGGTGCGGGAATATGAAACACGGTTCAGATATGGGTTTCTTCTTGAGAACTCTGTGTTGCAGATTTCCTGCAATGCTAGGGCTATCTGGGAAGCCTGCTAAGTCTGGATGACCTTTAGTATTGACCTTCAGAAGCTGAGGTGAATTAGAGGAGGAATTGTTATGGTTATTGTAAACACTGTACCTCCGGGTTGGAAGTGTTTACACTTCTCATAACTGATCCGAGTCTGAGGATCCTTGTTCTAGAACACCACCTGTGAGGGGGTTGGGATGTTTACAGGTTTGCAGGTACCTTGACCTCAGAATACCCTGTCACTTTGATTTGTTAAGAGTGCTCCATGTTGGACAGTTCTTGTGATTCTAAACCCTGGATATGTGGCTCTTTATTTGAGTCCCCCACCTTGGTTACTGGATTTATAGACCTCCAACTGGAATTCTTGAACACACTTGGACCTATACCAGAATATTTTGGCCAGATCCAGCTCAGTCACAAACCCTTTGCATTTCATTTGCATACATAATCATTGCATCATATTGACATTTGCTTATTTGTGTTTCAGGGTATCCATCTTTATTTTTGGCCAGTTTTGACCCCATCTTCAGTATTGGCCCATCTTCACCAACACCTGCTTCAGTTATCAGCTGTCTGCTCCAGTTATCACCAGCACCAGCCAGTCAGTGGCCCTCTTCTTCAGCATCAGCATCAGTACCTGTCTCTACTCAGTCTCAGCATCATGGCTCCTAAAAAGAGCAACATCACCTATCACTTCTTCCAACCAGAGTTATCAGACATCAGGAGGATTCAGACCCTGATCACTCCAGATCACATACCTTTGTTCAGGGAGCATTATGGAGATATACTGGACATGGTTATGGATCTGGACTCATCACAGAGAAGCTTGATCCACACCTGCATTCAGTTTTATGACCCTCCACTAAGATGTTTCACCTTTCAAGACTTTCAGATGGGTCCCTTATTGGAAGAGTACTCTTCATTGGTTGGTTTGCCTATCAGGGGTGGAATCCCTTTCAACCCTGAGATGGTCTTTCCCAACAATGGAGAAGTAGCAAAGGCTTTGCATCTGGAACCTGTCCTGATTGAGCAGCATATGACTTCTAAAGCTGGGATCCCTGGTTTCCATCTGGATTTCTTGATCTCTCAAGCTACCCTGAAAGCTTCTCTGGGAGAGTGGAAAGCTGTTTGTGCTTTACTGGCCTTAAGCATATATGGAATTGTGTTGTTTGCAGATGAGCCTCGATTCATTAGCAAGAATGCAATCCATCTGTTCATCCTGAAGAACCCAGTGTCGACTTTATTGGGGGATCTTTACTACTCAGTGCATCAGAGGAATGAGAAGCAGAGGGGAAGGTTAGTGAGGTGTTGTGCTCCATTGTTCCATACTTGGCTTCTCAGGCATCTACCCAGGACAGATGCATTTTTGAATCCTCATCAGCAGAGCAACTGGGCTAAGAGACTCACTGTTCTAACTTCAGCTGACATCAGATGGTGCACTCAGAGCACCAAGGGCAGGGATATCATCACCAGCTGTGGGCACTTTCCTAATGTGCCTTTGATAGGAGTTAAGGGTAGTATCAATTACAACCCTCTGCTGTTTAGACGACAATTGGGCTACGCACTGGTCCACACTCCTAGGGCACAGGACTTGGTTGAGACCCTCTATTGTGAGAACAAGGTTAGTTTGGCTGTTGTTAGGCAGGCTGCCTGGGCCTGGGATAATGTTCAAACCAAGGGAGTCACCATTCTGGGGAAGTGTAATAATGTGGCATCAGCATAATATTATGAGTGGTCCCGTGCCAGGGCCCAATTCTCTGGAATGCCCTTTACCATAGAAGACATGCCTGAGTCATCTTCAGCACCACCCCCTGCCACCATCAGTTTGGAGGAGTTTGAGAGCTTGAAGGAAAGAAATGAGAAGCTAACCCAGGCTTTGCAGAAGACCCTCCGAGAGAGGAGTGAAGGTATGAGGGAGATTGAGAGATTGGAGAAATTGAGAGTGGAGCATTTGACTAAGATTGAAAGGTCTGGGGATTATATCAAAAAGTCTAAGGCTGGAGAACAAATTCTGAAGAATGCTTGCAAAGAAGCCCAGTTCCAAAGAGCAAGGACAGACTTGTATTTGAAGGAGAGTCAAGCCCGGTGGGTCAGGATCACCGAGGCTCGTACCCTGGAAGACAAGAGAGTTCAAGACAAGATGGAGCAACTAGAAGCAAGTGCAAAAGAACAACAAGAAGCCCTGGCAGCAGCCCAGAGGGAGATATCAGAATTGAAGATCAAAGCAGGGGTGAAGAGGTCCAAGGACCAAACTCAGCACAAGAAACTAGCAGCAGCTATTGCAACCCGGAATCTCCTCATCAGGAATCTCACGGAGCGTCCGGCCGATCCTGTGACCGAAGCACTTCTCAAGGAAGTTCGACGAGTTTAGCCTTGGTGTTTGACCATTTGCTTGTTGTTGTTTCTATTTCATGTACTTTTACTTTTTGTGATGTATTTTGACCCCTTAGAGGGCTTGTGTTGTAAAATGAACAAATTGTATCATTTCACCTTCTGTAATATATTTATGTTAGTTTGCGTCACCTGAGTTTTCTTCAAGCAACAACGACAATATCTTCAAAGGGTCTGGAAGGGTCAAAACTGAAGACCAAACCGGATACCTTGAGAGCAAATAAGCATAACTGCATTGCATGCTAACCCTTTGTTTGTTTTGTAGGTTTTGTTTTATTGTTGCTAACCTCTGTTGTGATATCTCAGGAACTATTGCTAGGCGCCGAGTATTTCCCCTCAACCGTCCGCACCGTTATCCAACCCGAAACAACCTTCCAGGAATTCAAATGGATCAGATGCAGCAGGACCTTACTGAGGTCAGAAATCAAATGGCAAATGAAAGGCTAGAAATGAGGAACCAAATGACTCAGTTTATGGAAGTTATGAACAACATGGCTCAGAGCCAGGAAAGATTGAGGGCCATGGTGGAAAGACAGAATCAAGAGGATCCACATGTAGGGACTGCCGGTACCAGTAACAATGAAAGGGTACAACCTCATGTCAACCCTCCGGTATTTGGGCCACACCTCCATCCTGAGGTCAATATTCCAGCAAATGTTCAAGGGACTGCCACCGCAGCTAGGGTACTTCAAGAGGATCCTCAGGAGGACCAATTCACAGTAATGGGCGCTGGTGAAGAAGCTTATGATAGGAGATTGGATGAGATAGCTGAGAAGTTGAGGTCCTTAGAATCTCAAAACTCTTTGGGCTTCGACGTCATGGATATGGGCTTGGTAGACGGGGTTAGGATTCCCCACAAGTTTAAGCCTCCATGCTTTGAAAAATACAACGGGACTTCATGCCCCCGGACTCATTTACAGTCATTTCTGGGAAGGCTGAAGGCCTATACAATGGATGAGAAGCTCTGGATGTTCTATTTCGAAGACAGCTTAACCGGAGCGTCAAGAGAATGGTACTCTCACTTGACAAGGGCAACTATTAGATGATGGAAGGACCTGGCAGAAGCCTTCATCAGACAGTATCAGTATAACTTAGACATGGCACCCAACAGGACCCTCCTAATGGGAATGTCACAGTCGTCAAGGGAAAGTTTCCGAGAATATGCACAGAGATGGAGGCAACTGGCTGCTGCTGTTCAACCACCTATGTCTGAACGGGAAATGGCAGATATGTTCATGAACACCCTTCAGGGAACATATATTGACAGGTTGGCTGCTTTCTCTTCCACTAGCTTTGCAGATGTTGTCATAGCCGGGGAGAGAATTGAAAGCTTGTTAAAAATGGGAAAGATTTCTGACAATGGTGCCAGCTCGTACAGCAATACAAGGAAGCCTTTTGCAGGCCCAAGAAGAACTGGCGAGACCAATGCCATCCACACCAACAGGGGCAGGCCCCAATATGCTCAAAGGTCAATAGCAGCAGTCACCATCCCTGCTCCAGCTCATCCTCAGCCAGTCTATCAACCTCCTCAACAAAACTATCAGCCGCAACCTCAGTATCATCAGCAAAATCAGTATCCTCCAAGAAATTACAACAACAGCAACAACAACAATAACCAGCAAAGGCCGTTCCAACAAAGGCCATCTCAAGCTAACAGAGTGATTGATCCGATCCCCATGCCATATGCTACGTTGCTGCCACAGCTTCTGAAACTCAACCTGGTTGAGCTAAGAACGTTGGCACCTCCGGATCCCAACAGTCTACCAAGGAATTATGACTCCAATGCTAGGTGTGCTTTTCATTCAAACGCACCTGGCCACAATACAGAAAAGTGCAGAGCTCTGCATATGAAGGTACAAGACCTGGTAGACTCCAAGGCTCTGAATTTCGCACCACCACCCAATGTAAATAAGAACCCAATGCCAAATCACGGTGGTCCTAGAATTAACGCTATTGAAGAAGACAAGCCGTCTTATTTAATAACCAGTGTGGGACAGATCAGGACACCATTGGTAGAAATCAAGGCTCAGCTCTTGGAATGCAACATGTTCCCAGGATGCGAGTTAGGGTGTGCTTACTGCAATATCTCTGTAAATGGGTGCGATAATTTGAGGAATGGCATAGATGGCCTAATTCAGAGTGGCCAGCTTCAGATCACCACATCATTTCCAACAAATCCAGCAATCTCATTAGCAACGGTTTCAGAACCTCCTACAACTGCAACAACTATTGTTCCTGACAATTCTTCGGTTTCATCAACAAGTACTTCATCCATCATCTCAACTGATCAGTTTACAACAAATTTTCCTGCTACAACTTCAGCTTCACTCCACTTCGAGACTCCTACAACGACAACATCCATTCTTCCGCCAATATCTCCTACAACTCCAGCAACAAATCATGAAGATGTCTCTACTGTCACGATATTTTATGATCCTGAAAACAACTCTGCCTACCATTCAGAAGGTGCTGCCCCCACCAGAGCACCAGTTACAATCTTTTATGATCCGCAAACAATTACAGTCCCTTCAGCAGCAGCAATCAGTCCAGTCACTGTCACGGTGCCTGGACCAGTACCATATGAAAGCAATAGGGCCATCCCTTGGCACTATGGCTCTGACGTGTACTGCGAAGGAAAAAGAATCACTCTTGAAACATCAACACCTGCACCACAAGTAGATAATGTGGGGGGAGGCGGAGGCTTCACTCGAAGCGGACGTCTCTTTGCTCCACCAATTCAAAGACCTACTGCCGAAGCAGAAGCTGCCGCCAAGGCAAAAGGAAAGAGCCCGGTGCAGGAAGATCAAGCCGTTAAGGAAGCCTTGAAGACGTCGTTCGATCAAGAAGTTGATGAGTTTATGCGAATCATCAAAAAGAGTGATTACAAAATTGTGGATCAGCTTCACCAAACGCCATCCAAAATCTCTATCCTCTCACTGCTTATGTGCTCCGAAGCCCATCGGAATGCACTACTCAAAGTCTTGCACGCAGCTTACGTGCCTGAAGAGATTACTGTCAACCAGTTGGAAACCGTGGTTGGAAATGTTACTGCTAGCAATGGGCTAGGGTTCACCAATACTGACTTGACAGCGGATGGCCGCAACCACAACAAAGCCTTGCACATCACCATGGAATGCAAAGGTGCTGTCCTTTCACATGTATTGGTAGACACGGGGTCGTCCCTGAATGTCTTACCAAAGAAGGCTCTGGTGAAGTTAGAATATGATGGACTGGCATTGAGACCCAGCAACCTGGTGGTAAGAGCCTTTGATGGTTCTAAGAGATCGGTTCTGGGAGAGATCGAGTTACCTGTGACAATTGGCCCACAGACCTTTAAAACTATCTTTTATGTGATGGACATTCAGCCCGCCTACAGCTGTTTGTTGGGTAGACCCTGGATTCACGCCGCCGGCGCAATAACGTCTACCCTTCACCAAAAGTTAAAATTTGAGTGGGAAGGCCAAGTTGTTACAATTTGCGGGGAGGAGGATATATTTGTTAGCCATCTGGCTACTTATAAGTATATTGAAATGGATGCGGAAATCCATGAAACAATGAGCCAAGGTTTCGAAGCCTTGAATGTGAATGAAGCATCTGCTGTATCTGGGATCTCCATGTCATCATACCAACAAGCCCGGAAGGTTGTTGAGGAAGGAACTGCCCTAGGCTGGGGCAAGGTTTTAGCTGTGGAGGAGAAGAAGGACAAATTTGGGTTGGGTTACAGACCAACTCAACATCAAGCAAAGGCTGCTGGAGAGCCTGGTTTTGTCAGTGGGGGAATGCTTACCCCCGATGCTATCAACTGTCTGGAAGACGAGCTGGAAGAGGAGCGCAACCTGGAGAATTGGATTCGTCCGAAGGTCCCGGGGAGCAGTGTCTCGAACTGGTCTTCCCAGGAAATTATAAGTGTTACTCGAGCAGAGTAATTATTATTTCCTGTATTTTTATAAGCATGCATCAAAGTCTTGCATCTTGCCCAAGATGACAAGACTCATTTTGTAATCGGGCCATCTGTACTTTTTTGTGCAAACAAGATCAATTAATGAAATATCAGACATCTTTTTGCAAACGAGTCTTTTTCTTTTCGTTCACTGTTTTTCCATTCTTCTTTTTTGTACAAAAAATAAATGGCAGTGTTTTCAAAATGACAGCTTCATTTCACTTTTCTAAAATAAGACTAAAATCAGATCACTAAAATGAACCAACTTAACCCTTGCAGAGAGTGCCTTCCAGACCGCACCGACAACAGCACGACTATGACATCGTATGACTTTGACAATCCGATCAATCAAGCTGATGAAGGGGTTGAAGAAGAATATGAGCTCCCTGAAGAGCTAGCCAGGTTGTTAAGACAAGAGGAAAAGGTTATTACTCCTCACCAGGAGGAGGTTGAAGTGATTAATCTTGGTACATAGGAAGACGTGAAAGAGGTTAAGATCGGGGCCTGCCTGCAAGACTCAGTGAAGAAGCAACTGATAGATCTGCTTCAAGAGTATGTGGATGTGTTTGCTTGGTCATACCAAGACATGCCAGGGTTGGATACCGACATTGTTGTGCACAAGCTGCCTTTGAGAGAAGAGTGTCCTCCAGTCAAACAAAAGCTACGCCGTACTCGTCCAGACATGGCAATGAAGATCAAGGAAGAGGTACAAAAGCAATGGGACGCCGGGTTCCTTGCTGTAACTAGCTATCCGCCGTGGGTTGCTAATATAGTACCTGTGCCTAAGAAAGACGGCAAAGTAAGAATGTGTGTTGATTACCGGGATCTGAACAGAGCCAGCCCGAAAGATGAATTCCCTTTACCTCACATTGACGTATTGGTTGATAATACGGCTCAGTTCTCGGTATTCTCCTTCATGGACGGATTTTCAGGATACAATCAGATCAAGATGTCACCTGAAGACATGGAGAAGACAACATTCATCACACCCTGGGGCACGTTCTGCTACAAAGTAATGCCATTTGGGCTCAAAAATGCCGGTGCAACATATCAACGGGCTATGGTAACGTTATTCCACGATATGATCCACAAAGAAATAGAGTGTTATGTGGATGACATGATTGCCAAGTCCCTTACTGAAGAAGACCATCTGGTGAATCTGCTCAAGTTGTTTAAGCGTCTGAGGAAGTATCAACTGAGGTTGAACCCCAACAAATGCACATTCGGGGTGAGATCTGGTAAGCTGCTGGGCTTTATCGTAAGCGAGAAAGGGATCGAAGTTGACCCTGATAAAGTCAAAGCCATCCAAGAGATGCCTGCACCGAAAACTGAGAAAGAAGTTCGAGGGTTCTTAGGAAGATTGAACTACATTTCAAGGTTCATATCTCACCTCACAGCAACCTGTGAACCCTTGTTCAAGCTGTTAAGAAAAGAACAAACGGTCAGTTGGAATGAAGACTGCCAAAGGGCTTTTGACAAGATCAAGGAGTATCTGCAAGAACCTCCAATCCTTATGCCGCCAGTTGAAGGAAGACCTCTAATCATGTACTTGACAGTATTAGAAGAGTCAATGGGGTGTGTGCTGGGCCAGCATGACGAGTCTGGTCGAAAAGAGTATGCAATATACTACCTAAGCAAAAAGTTTACCGACTGTGAACAACGTTATTCACTGCTCGAGAAAACTTGCTGTGCTTTAGCGTGGGCTGCTCGCCGACTAAGGCAGTATATGTTGACCCACACTACTTTATTGATCTCAAAAATGGACCCAGTTAAGTACATTTTCGAGAAGCCAGCACTTACCGGACGGGTTGCAAGATGGCAAATGATTCTCACAGAATACGACATACAGTACACATCTCAGAAGGCCATCAAGGGCAGTGTACTATCTGAATATCTTGCTGAGCAACCCATTGATGACTACCAGCCTATGAGGACATCATGTTCATTGAATCAAAAGATCATGAAGAGCCTATTCACACTGAAGGGCCCGACCCGGAAGAAGAATGGACTATGATGTTTGATGGGGCTGTTAACATGAATGGTCGTGGTGTTGGTGCAGTACTCATTACACCCAAAGGAGTCCACATGCCTTTCTCGGCAAAGCTCACTTTCAACTGCACTAACAACGAAGCTGAATACGAAGCTTGCATTATGGGTCTTGAGGAAGCCATTGACCTCAGGATCAAGACATTGACCGTATTCGGAGATTCAACTTTGGTAGTCAATCAGACCAATGGGAAATGGTATACACACCAGGATCATCTAATACCTTACAGGGATTATACAAGAAGGTTATTGACTTTCTTCACAACAGTCAAACTTGAGTATATCCCTCGGGACGAGAATCAGTTTGCAGATGCCTTGGCTACCATTTCGTCTATGATCAAAGTTCAAGCTGCTAACTTTGTACCTCAGATTTCAGTATCGAGACTTGATAGACCAGCATATGTATTCGCAGCAGATATTGTCAAAGATGATAAGCCTTAGTTCCATGATATTAAGTGCTTCTTGGAGGATCAAACATACCCACCTGGGGCATCTTCCAATAATAAGAAGACCTTGAGAAGGCTTGCTGGAAGTTTCTTTCTGAACACTGATGGGTCTTTATACAAGAGGAACTTTGATATGGTACTCCTCAGATGTGTTGACAAGACGGAAGCAGATTTGTTGATGCATGAAGTGCATGAAGGCTCTTTTGGTACCCATGCTGGAGGACATGCAATGGCTAAGAAGTTGTTAAGATCAGGCTATTATTGGATCACAATGGATGCAGACTGTTGTGCCTATGCCAGGAAATGCCACAAATGCCAGATCTACGCAGATAAAGTGCATGTACCTCCGAATCCTTTGAACATCATGTCTTCACCATGGCCCTTTGCCATGTGGGGCATCGACATGATCGGCAAGATTGAGCCAACTGCTTCAAATGGCCACAGATTCATCCTGGTCGCCATTGACTATTTCACTAAGTGGGTCGAAGCAGCCTCATATGCAAACGTCACAAGACAAGTGGTAGCCAGATTTCTGAAGAGAGATATCATCTGTCGATACGGGGTTCCCGAGCGGATCATTACTGATAATGGTTCCAATCTAAACAACAAAATGATGGCAGAGCTATGCCGGGACTTCAAGATCCAACATCACAATTCTTCTCCTTACAGGCCAAAGATGAATGGCGCTGTTGAGGTGGCAAACAAGAATATTAAGAAGATTGTGCAGAAGATGGTAGTCACCTATAGAGACTGGCATGAAATGCTACCGTTTTCCTTGCATGGGTACCGCACGTCAATCAGAACATCCACTGGGGCAACACCGTATCAACTCGTGTATGGTATGGAAGCAGTCCTACCAGTTGAAGTTGAATTACCCTCCTTGCGAGTCTTGATGGATGTCAAACTGAGTGAAGCAGAATGGGTTAGGTCCCGATGCGAGCAACTGAGTCAGATTGAAGAGAAGAGATTGGCTGCAATCTGTCATGGGCAATTGTATCAGAAGAGAATGAAGAAAGCCTTCGATCAGAAAGTCAGGCACCGAGAGTACCAAGTGGGAGATCTTGTGCTGAAAAGAATCCTCCCTCCTCATACAGACCACAGGGGCAAATGGACTCCAAACTATGAAGGGCCATTCGTGGTAAAGAAAGTTTTCTCTGGTGGAGCACTGATGCTCAGCACCATGGATGGTGAAGATTTTCCATCCCCTGTGAATTCAGATGCAGTTAAAAAATACTTCGCATAAAAAATGACCCGCTGGACACAAAAACAGAATGTAAGTCCAGGCAAAAATAGGGCATCCCGGCGAGTCAAAAACAGAATAAAAGACTCGGGCAAAAATAAGGGAAATAAATAAAAAAGTGTACACCCGCTGAGTTGAAAAGCCGCATTGGACAACTCAGGCAAAAATGGGTATCCCGATGGATTGAAAACCCGAAAGGGCGATCCATGCAAAATAAGGGAATAAGCGAACAACTGCATTCTGAATTCGTCTGTATCACTTGCAACTTGGAAAGCTCCAACAAAATCAAGCTTCAATCAGAATCAGCCTTTTTCAGAAAGCAAGACGAGAAGAACGTCATTGTCATACGAGTCATAGCAGGAGAGGAAGCTCCTTAAGGCGTCGTCAACACCGCCAGCATTTTGTTTCTCAATTTGTAACAATCTCCTCATTTCAGGAGATATGTTTCTTTGGCTGTATCTTGCCAATTCAGGGCATTTGAATTAATAAAATCAGATTTTTTCAGTCATGTCTCGTTTTGTACATTTTTCATTTTTTGCAAAAGATGTCTGATATCTTGAAAGAACATTGATTGCATAAGAATACATATGTTTGTCACTAATAATAAAACACATGCTTGCAGGAAATATACTTACTCTTGAGAGTGCTTAACTCTTATGACGGAATTCAGTAAAGGATACCTTGGGACCTTTTGTGCGTCTCCTTATCTTTGCAGGATTGCAGGTATCCAGAACGCAACCTGGGGCATGCAAGTCACGTCTCGGCAAGCTGGTGAATCATTATCAACTCGGTCTATCTTCCACGTGGCACTGGAAAGTGCCTATTTCCCCAACGAAGTTGCCAAATCAGCATACACTCAATCTCAGCATCTGAAATGCTCTATCCCCAGCTGAGTTGCCTCTTGTTGCTCTCCCCAGCTGAGTTGCCTCTCATAATTCCCCAGCCAAGTTGCCATTTCATCCTCAGCTGAGTACAGGAATCAGGGAATCATCTCCCCACAAGAATCATTAGCCTTTATCCAGAAGAGCAGCGCCCAAAGAAGTCACAACAGAGTACAGAAGGCCTCTGCAAACCCCAGCTGGGCCCCACATTACAAGGATATGTTAATCAGTGGCATAGATCCCCAAGTGGATACATCTCACCAGATCTATCAATGATCTCATCCCCAGCTGGGAGGTCCATTTCAAACAGATCAGCCAGAGATCTTCGCAGCGGCGGGATCCGAATCCCGGTTTGATATCTTTGCATAATCATGGCATTTGCATCATATTATCCCCTCAGAGCGTAGCATTCCGTCTAAAACGGAGCATTACGGCAAAAATCAAACGCATAGCATAATCATAAGCCATGTTCTGAATTAACACTTATGAATAACAACCGTTCATCATCATTGTACAGAAATCCTCACCGGAGTCCCAGCAAAAACAGTTGCCTCATATTCACAAATACCAGCATATTGATACCCGTCAGTATCATCACTCCCCAGTAAAGTCGTCTGAACACTCTTTATAACAAAATCACCCGTATTACAGATACTTCTTGACACCCGTCCGTGTCATATTACCAGCAGAAAGCCAAAGAAATCCTATTTGCACCCACACATACCTATATATACACTTTCCTGACACCCGTCCGTGTCATATCCCCAGCGCAGTCGCCTAGACTTTGTATAGCAGATACTTGTTCATATTACACTTTTCTCTCTTGGCACCCGTCCGTGTCATTCTCCCCAGCAGATCACCAACTGAGCATTTTCTTTTATCTGACACTCGTCCTGTGTCATGATAACCCTGAGAGCAGCCGTACCCTGCTAGGTGGTCGTCCTTCACCTCTTGATGGTCGTCCTCCATCATGCTCATCCGATGGCCGTCCCCATCGTTGATTTTAGCAGCCGTCCCCTGCTAGGTGGTCGTCCTCCACCTTTTGATGATCGTCCTTCATCATTTTATCCAATGGCCGTCCCCATTGTTGATTTTGGTTATCTGGCATTCGTCCTATGTCATGAGAAGCCTCGAGAGCAGCCGTACCCTGCTGAGTGGTCGTCCTCCACTTCTTGATGGTCGTCCTCCATCATGCTCGTCCGATGGCCGTCCCCATCGTTGACCTTTTCTATCCGATGGCCGTCCCCATCGTTGATATTTTCGGCAGCCGTACCCTGCCAGGTGGTCGTCCTCCACCTTTGATGGCCGTCCCCATCATATTTCTTTTATCCCCAACAGAGCAGCCGTCCCCTGCTAGGTGATCGTCCTTCACCTTTGATGGTCGTACCCCATCATCTGTTTATTTCATTTATTCTTTAGCCCGATGGCCGTCCCCATCGTCGGTTACCTTGCTTTATGAACTTGATGGCCGTCCCCGTCATGTTTCTCCCGGAAAACTTTACAGCTTTATCTTGATGGCCGTCCCCATCATGATTTGATTTTCCCCAGCTAGTCGGCCGTCCCCGTCTTGGCTTTACCTTTTATCCCCAGCATGTCGGCCGTCCCCGTCATTGCAGTGTTTCCCGCTTTACAGTATACTTTATTTTCTTTTACAATCTATATCCCTTTTCTTCTTCATTCTGTGAGTGCAAATTTTGGACTGTCTTTGGTATTCAACCACAAGTTACCTTGTTTGCCTGTTAAGCCGTTGCTTACATCCTGCACAGCTAACTCATGTTTGAATAGGGGCAGCTGTAAACACCCCAAATTTGCCCTCACTCATTTCACCATGGCTTGTGATCATCTCATATGCATAAACACAATCATATCATCTCACATCTCATTTTTTTGATTCACTGCATAGATTCTAAGTCATCTGCACCTAGGGTTTGTGATCTGAGCAATCTCAGGGCATCTTGAGCCACTCCAAAGGCAACCAATCAATTCAAAGGGGTCTACATGTGTTCAAGCATCATATTACATCCTCACAAATCCAGAAATGCAAAAGAATCACAGGAACTAGGGATTGGATGGATGCAGAGCCAAGTTTGACTGCACAGTTGACCTAAAATTAGGGTTTTGGTTTCAGAGGCCATAACTCCAAATTTTTTGGTCATTCTTGTTTCCATTGGTCTCTAGATGGTATAGGGAGTATGCATATCAATTTTCATGAAGAAATTCCATGGGGAAGTCATCTGATCAAGGGTTGACTTTTCAGACAAGTCAGTGTAAAATCAGGGCATCTGAGGCCCCCAATGACCCAACCAATGGGTGATCTTCATCATTTTGAGTGTATATGATCTTTATTTGATCATGGAAGAAGGTTGAAGTTCATAAAAATCAAGAATTTAGGGTTTTTGCAAATGTTGACTTTTTGGGCATAGTTGACTTTTCAAGAATGCATCATTTTAGGTCATTTTTCAAGCCTTGATTCTTGATCCAAAAATGCTTCAAATGGAAAAACTTTGGTCATGAAAGTTGTAGATCTCATCTTTCCCTTTTCAAAAAGTACAAGAACATGATCAAACTCTTCTTAGATCAAAAGTTATGGTGTGGCAAAGTTGGCAAAAATCATTGATTTTCAAGTTATGCACCAAGTGTGAAAATTGCAAGATCATGTACCAAGGCAAATTGCAACTTCTAATTGGCATCAAACCATCACATAAACATTCTATAAGTCATAAAATTCAGAATGAACCAAGAATGCCCATGGTTTAGGTTTGGTTGGATAAAGAGAATCACATGTGAACCAAAGTTGTAACAAGTTGCAAAACCACTCATTTCATCTCACCAACTTGATGCATTGGCTGCTGAACCAAGCTAGCCTCACACACACATCATGCTGCGCAGCCCATGCCCATTGTACTAGCTATAGATCAAGCCATACTTGCCTTACACAAAATTTGACTTTTTGCAAAAGGTGACTTACCAATCAATAAAGCACATGTCCAATCAACTGACCAATGAGAGAGGTTTATGTGGACAAAGAGCAAGCCATTCCATACATCTAGCAAGGCTGAAACTCACTCATTCACCATATTCACAAAAACACTCCTTTTTGCATAAGCCTTCGAATCTGCCTCCACAAGTTCAGAACACTCAAACCATTTCCACACTTCAACTCACCATACTTCATAGACCTCAAAGCACCAAGAATCAGGCCTGAAACAAGCAAGAATACCTCACTGCCATTTCTCACCTCAACTTGCAATTTCATTCGAAACTCCTTCCATAGCTCACAAACACCCAAACAAACACCACAGACCTTCTCCATTCATTGTTCTGATCACAAAGAACCATTCACCATGACCTGAAACTGCCTGAAACTCCATTGCCATTTCTGACTAAGCTTGAACAGAAGCTTGTCAAACTCCTCATCCAGCCAACATAAACTCCTTTTGAGCATTCAAACATCATCTGGGGATCAAGTGGAGTGGATTGCACTGGAGGAAGTGGCCAGAAAGTCATCAGAGTGAAAGCTTCGAATCTCAGGTAGCTTGAAAAACATTTTTCCAGAAATCATTTTTATTGTTATAAACTTGTTCTCTATGCTTCACTGAGTATCCTGGTGCTTTTGGTTTTTGAAATGGTGATGAAATGAACATTTAATTGCTCTCTGAAACTTGCGTGCCCTAGTTCTTTCTTGCTTCGATTCAGCCTTGTTAGGAAGAATAAATTTGTTTTGAGTGAGGGTTTTGATTCGTGAGTGAGTGGGGATCATTCCTGTGTTCTTAGTTTTCATTTTAAATACGTGTGGAGAGAGTTAGGGATTTTGGGTGAACGGAGAAGATGACCGGAACACTGTTCCGGTCATCTGAATGTGTTTAACGGCGAGATTAGGGCATAAGCATTGATTAGTGAAATTTGAATCTGAGCCGTGAGATGTGGCGCGCAGTCAACTCCCGCGCGTGTGAGTTTGAATCTCCACCTTAGGATCTGATTACTTCTCATTAATTCATTAAAAATTCATTTTAATTTCTTTTCTTTTCATTTGTTTTGCATAATTATTTAAAAATAGCAAAAATGTCTTAAAAATTATGAAACTTTTTCATAAAAGTTTTATTAATTTTTAAGACCCAAAAATATTTTTGTTTTTATTTTTAGCATTAAAAAGTATTTTTAAATATTTAAAGGATTATTTTTAATTGATTAATGGAAATTAATTTATTAAAAATACTTTTAGGTATTTAAAACTCACCAAAAAATTCATGAAATGTCCTAAGACATTTAGAAACATTGTCCAACCTTCAAACCAAATTTCTTTTTTGATCTTGATGCATTTTGAGAATTTTTCATTGAATTAAAATCATTTTTATGCATTAATTTGATCCAAAGTTTAAAAAATCACTTCTGCCTATCCATGAAGAGTTGGACATTGATTCTTTTTGCATTGCATTGTGTTTAGCATGTAGTTTGTAAGATTAAATGGCCTTGATTTGATCTTTCATTTTCAATTTGTTTGGTATTTTTCTTTGTGAGGCACCCCAAAACCCTAGAAATCTTAAGAAAACCATAAGTTGAACTTGGTTGGGAGTTGAGGCTTCTCCTTTGGGCAGTGAATTAGTATAGGATTAGGGGTCCTTTGAGTGGCATTTTCAATTTTTTATCTTAGGTTTTGCTTCTGATTTTGGTTTTTGTTTGTTGTTTGATCCATAAACCCTGATTTGGGCTTCCATTTGCATCCTTCTTGCATTCTCTTGCATAACATGACTTGCCATGCCATTCCATGCCTCCATTCGATTCATTTGACATCTTAAGACATGTAGAAAGCATGTTTGACCATTGCATCCCATATTTGCCATTTTGTTTGCCATGTATGCTTCATAACTTGTCATGTGTATCCATGCTTCTAAGCTTGCACCATTTGCACCCATGAACTTGTATGAGCATCTCCATGCCTTGCCTCATGTTCCTAGCATTACATAGCATCATTAGCATCACATATGTGCTTCTGGCTTTGGTTAGCATCATACCATTTCATCTCATCTTGCATTGCATTGCATCTTTCTCACTAACTTTTCAGGTGGTAAGTGATGCTGAGAAGTGAATTTGCCTTCACTTCTCATGACTTTTCTTTTCATCTCTCTTGCATCCATTGCTGCATTTCTATATGTGTTTGAGATTGAGCTTGCTCATTCTTGTTTCTCCCACTTTCTTTCTTCAAGTGACTTGACTTCTTGAATGAAGCAAGTTGCTTTGCTTCTCTTGATCTTGTTCATCTGCTTCCTGGGGGCTCCTTTGAAGATTGTTCTTGAAAACCTCACAAACCTTAGGAACAACCAAGCATGACAATGATTAGGGTTTTGATTAGTCTCCCCACTTAGTTTTTACCTTTGTGTCATCTTTGTGTCTTCTCTTCTCACCTCATAATCAGGGATTAAACCCTAAAGGCTTTAAGGCTTTGTGATTAAGCTTATGCCTGCATCCTTCTCTTAGGATGGAGTGTATAACTTTAATCCTAAGTGTTAAACCCTTAATGTGTTTAACTCCTTTAATCAATTCACTTAATAATCATCAAGACATCACACTTGTAACTTGGGCCTTGCATTAGGGTTCCAATTCTTCCTTAAGTGGTTAAGAAGGACTAACCCTAGTGTTAATGGACAAGTCCCCCTCAAGTTGTCTTACAAATCATAAAAATCACTTCATCATCATATCATTAAATAAAATCCACTTAATCAAAGGCTTGTTTTGTCATGAGTTTAATCCCTAATCATGGATTAAGTTGAGGAGCTTTCCTCAGCTTAAACATCCTCATCTATTATCCTTCTATTAGGATGGTGTAATGAGTCTGTTTAATCCTTGATTATGGCTTAACCTCATTACTCAACACTAAACAAAAACAACAAAAACATCTAAATAATCACAAGTAGGTTAATGATCTTAATCCTACACCAAAGGTGATTAAGTGTGAGAAGCTGACTTCACACTTAAGGTATTCTCATTACCCCTGATCAGAGGGAAGATGTGATGAGTTTACTAACCCTCTGGTTTAGTCTTAAGCTCATTTTCCTATGACAAACTTTCAAAAGCAATAAAAGATTGAAAACTCAAAACAAGCAATAATCGTCTCCTTCGGGATTCTTTTCTCATCTCACTCACTCACAAACGAGAACTCGCTTCTTCCGTCTAATGCAAGACAGTTAGCATCTGTGCCAGACAGATCATACACTTGAGCATAGGCAAGTAAGCAGTTCAACAGTCAATTCACCTTTCAGTCTCTTTGGGTCGAACTACGGTGTTCTGACATCCTCATTGCACGAGAGGATACGTAGGCATAACTTAACAGTTATCGAACAAAAGTCTCTGTATATTCCCCCTCTTTCTAGCCTCATTCTTTTAGCCTCATGATCTTGAGCATCTTATTCTTGTTCTTACACTGACACTGTACATTTATACACATCACATTTCTTTACACTGACACCTGTACATCTTTTCCAGCTATTTTATACACAGATTGCATAGACACTACCCCTTTAAAACACAAATCTTTTAAGCGTGGATCCCGCCGAGTACGGCGGACAATCTGGGTGCTAATACCTTCCCAGGTTGTAACCAACCCCCTTTCTCAGTCTCTCTGGTTCGCAACCGTCTTGTCCATCTTTTTCTAGGCCTATGCAGCATTGCCTTTCCTCCGGGATAAAAATGCCTAGCTGGCGACTCTATTCATCTCCAGTGAGTTCACGGCTGTGTGTTCTCATTGTTCCTCTCGCCGACCGTTCGCGCTTGTACCTGGATGCTAATCCTTGGGAGCGACAGATATTCACTCTGATTAATTTAATTTAATTAAACTTAATTAAACTAATTAATTAAAAGATTAAAACTAATGAAGCATCTGGGCCGTCCACACGCGCGGGAAGCTGAATCCAATTGCCCAAATTCAAACTAACCTAATTAATTAAATATTTGCCCTAATGACTTTCAGGTGGTCGGAGAAGACCTCTGATCATCTTCTCCGGCCAGACCCCCTCCCTGAATCTCTCAAAACTCCACAAAAACTCACCAAAAGCTCCAGAATTGATCTTTAAACATCAACAAACTCAAATCCAACAACAAAAACAATTAATCATGCATAAATAAAGAGAATCGAAGAAGAACAAAAATTAGGTCAAAGTTTCAGAGATACGGTTCATGCTTGTTTCTTCATCATTTTCAAAACCAACAAGTGCAGTGTGATCAGGAGAGCATGGGGAACATTTCTAGATCATAAAATAAGACTTATGGAAAAAAAGTTCTAAGGAGCTACCTGAGATGAAGCTTTCACTCCCTGAGCTTTCAGGCCTTTCCTTGGTTCATTCCACCTCCAATGAACCCCCTGATGATGTTGCAATGCTTAGAACAAGTTTGTGTGGCTTGGTTTATGAGTTTCAGTTCCTCTGCACTAAGAATCGTGTTTTGGTTTGGTTGTGTTTTAGGGCTTTTCAGTGGGTGTTTTGTGTTCTATAGACCATTTGAAGATGATTGGTGAAGTTTGGTTTGAGGTTTGATTGCTGGTTTGTGAAATTCGAAGAGAGGAAGCTCTAAGGTGATTTTTGGAATTCTGAGTTATGTTTTGTTTCAGGCTCCAATATCATATGAAATGAGGTCCATGAGGCGTGTATGTGAAGTCTTGATTGATCAGAAGAGTGGTTGTGGCTCAACTTGATTGGTATGGGAGGTTTTGCAAAAAGTCAAATTTGTGTACTTAGAGGTATGGGCCATGGCAGAGCTGGCTTTTTGGGGGTGTCTGGCCTCAGCAAGATTCACGGAGAGCCATAGAATGGGTTTGATGCAGCTGGCACAAGTGGATGGAAGGATCCAAGGCATTTTGCAATTTTCCCTCTTTGAACTTTTCATGCAAATTTCTTGTGGAAACTTGCAATCCAAGGCACAATTTTGATTCAAATGCATTGCACTATGTTTGTATGATGCCTAGCAATTAATTAGAGGTCATGAAATGGCTTGAAACTTGAATTTGCAAAAAAATCCTCTTTGGCATGAACTTGAAAATTATAGGATTTTTGCCAACTTTGAAAGGCCATATATTGAGTTCTAGGATGAATCAAGACATGTTCTAGTACTTTTTGAAAAGGGAAAGACCTAATATACAACTTTCATGTCCAAGAAATTTTCATTTGAAGCATTTTTGGTCATGAAAGAGGAGGTTGAAAATCTTTCACAAAATGGAAAGTTTCCATTACAAGTCATTTCCAAAAATAGCAAGTTTGCATTTGGCTCAACATTCTTCAACTTTGTGAACTTCCAAACACTTATAAGATCAAATAAAGATCATAGAACCTCAATTTGATGAAAATGATCCTTTGGTACCCTTGTTGGGGGCCTCAGATGTCCTGATTTTGCTTTACTTGCTCAAGATGTTACCCAATGATCAGATGATTTCCACAATGAATTTCTTCATCAAACTTGGCACATATGATCCTTATAACATATCAAGAACATTAGAAACAAAAATGACCAAAAAATTTGGAGTTAAGGCCTCTGAAACCAAAACCCTAATTTTGGTCATCTGTGTAGGAAAACCCTAGCTCTGCTTCCATGCCTTTGCCAATCTTTGTGATCTCTTGACTTCCATGAACTTTGGGGAGAATATTAGGATCATGGAACACACATGGACCCTCTTGGAAAGCTTCAAGACCTTTGGGATGGCTCAGATCACTTCTTGGAATGCTCAGAGCACAAACCCTAGATGCATATGAAAATGGAACTATGCAGTGAGACAAATATGCAATATGAGATGGTATGCTTATGCCAATGCAAAAATGAAAGATCACAAGCCATGGTGTGAGAAAAAGTGAGGGCAAATTTGGGGTGTTTACATATATCCCCATGTTACGAGGCATATTGTCCGTGTCGAACTTCCCAGTCTTTTATAGCATGAAATGTGGCATCAGATTGACTGTTGCACCTCAATCAACTAGTATTTTGTTAATTGGGACATCTTCATCCTTCCCTGTTATGAATATAGGTTTCATATGTCTCTTCATTGCTTCATCCGGCTTCTCAAAGAAAGCATTTTGCTCCTTTACACAGCCATAATTCATTACATAATAGCATACCGGTTTATGTGCTGCCATTTTGATCTCAATATTATTGTTCGCTTCCTCGACCTCTGTAACCTGGTCGAACTCCCTTAGGAGGACTGACACCAGATTAATTATTATGTCTAGTGAGGCTTCTAACCCTGAATCGAAGTTGTTCGTCATCATCTCGTCATCAGTAGTAACTTGATCACGCTTCTTCTTTGATTCCTCCATCTGGGTGGCAAACAAGTTTCTCCTCGTTGGTTTCGATTCTTTCTTCTCGACAATCTTCACTTCCTCTTTCCTTCTGGAAGATAAGTTGGTGCTATATATTGCAGGCTCCTTTTCCCCAACTTCTCTTTGTCCCTTTCTTCTTTGTTGCTCTCTCCTTCATTGGGATCTAGACATAGGATTCTTCCCCTTGTAGTTTTCTGAAATTTAGAAAGATTTTGTGGAGTCCTGTTATTATTTATGGTAAGCCATGGATGAACCTTTATCCACGTTGAAGTCTTGCCATTTTTACTGGCCTTTCTCCCTACACTCAACCGGTTTAACCCATATCCTTGTCGAAACATCTGCCGAAGGTTTGAAAGTGATGGGTATCGCCCCTAAAACCATCTAATTTGTTTTATTTTGCCTCGAAAAGGCTTTCTAGGATCAAAGGACCGTCATTCATGGGTCCTTCTCTAAGCATGCTTATCTTTGGTTCTTCTAACCCCTCTAGATTTTGCACCGCCTTTTTGTCGAACATTGTGCTACATCTAGGGCATAACATAATATTTTATCCTTTATTCTAGAATCGATGCAGGAAATGTATCAAGATTCTTCTTGTTTGGGGAACACAACTTTGTTGTATTCTTCCTTTCGACGTTCTTCGTTGACTTCCATGGAGGTTTGTTGCAAAACTTACACCATGTTAACTTGTATGTCGACATCCTCAGCGATATCCAACTTATTGAATTCTAGTTGAAGGCTATCAGCAGTCTTGTCCATCTGAATGAAACCATCTGTGGTTTCTTTTGTGATCATCATCAAACTGGAGTTGTTACTAACTCCTTCAATGGGTCCGTTAGTGACTCCCGAAACCATCAGAAGTTTCTTTAGTCAAGCCTTCAACAGCCTCATGCATAAAGTTTTCCATGAAATTATCGTCAAGATCTTCAATAATATTTTCCATAACAAAATCATTAGCAAAGTTATTAGTGACTTCAACCAATTTGATTTTATTGGTGAAGCTATCAGTAACTTCAACCATGTTGACCTCTGTCGGTTCAGAAAAATGAGTGTCTGCCACCAACATTAGATCAGAGTCAATCTTCATTTGGATTTTCTACTTCTCTCTGAACTTGAATCTTCCTTCTTGGATAGCGTTTTGAACAAGAACCTTGAAAATAAAACATTGAGAAGTCTTATGGCCCAAAAAATTATGATATTTGCAAAAACCTCTCTTATTTCTTTATTCTAGAGGAGGTATCATAGCACCAGGAGGAACTATTATTTGATCATCCTTCACTAATAAATTGAATATCTCATTATATATAGTGATGTCAAAAGTATAATTTATTTTTGGGAACCTATAATTTTTCTCATGTTCGACTGGGTTTTTTCCGTTCGAAGGGGCTAACAGCTTGTAGGAATAAGGTGGACCTTGTTTTACTTTCGCAAGGTCTATTTCGCTATCATCTAAACCTAAAGGCTCACTATACGGTCCTTCTTCATCTTTATTAAATTCGACATAGGCCACTCTCTTATTCTTATTTGCTCTATGCTTCTCCTTATTTAGGAGTTCTATTTGTCGAACCCTATTAGCCAACTGAGCCATATCTCTTAAGTACTGGGTATCTAATTTCTTCCTAATGGAATAATCAAGGCCTCCTATGGCTATTTTAACCAATTCATGCTCTGACACTTGAGTAAAACACCTAACCTTAAATAAATAAAACCTATTTAACTAATCGTCTATAGGCTCATCTTTCTTCGCCCCATGTAGAATTGTTCATGGAACATCCTCTCTAATTGGGTCAAAGTATGGATCAAATTTGTGGGTAGAGTTGTGAACCAAGTAAAAACATTTCTGGTAAGCGAACTTGGGAATTACTTTAACATAAGGTTCTCATTGTTCAAAAACTCCCCGGCCTCTATTAGATACCTAGAAATGTGTTCGACGGTAGACTCAGTGGTATCCCCTGAAAAATTAGTAAAGTTAGGGACTTTCCATCTAGGTGGCAAGTCCAACTAAAGAATATATTCTGACAATGGTGAAGTATAATTTGGACATCAAAGACCAAAATTCACTTCGTTTCGTGCCATTATTCTTTCAACCATGGCTGCAAGATTGTTGTCTACTTCCATATCATCGTGTCAAACTTGTTGTATAATATTGTTAGCATTTTGATTCCTATTTACCGAAACTACCCTTGGTTGATCCTCTTCCACTGGGATTTGTGGTTTATTCCAATGGTGTTCGATTCTAGGTTATTCGACAACTCCCTGGTTCATCCTAGGCTCATTCCTTTGGTTTTTCTGGACTTGATTAATAGTGGGATCTTATTCGAATATTTCTCCTTGATTATCCACCATATTATCCCTTTGTGGATGTCGAACAGGTTGTGGTACACCAAAGAAATATGCAAGGCATGTCATTTGCGCTACCATTTGTTGATTGGTTTGGGTAGTGTTTTGGATCAAGGGTGTACAAATTTTCCCCATGGTCTGGGCTAATGTCTGGAGCATTTCATGGTTACTCTCATCCATTTGTTGCATAATAACCACTGCAGAATTATTGGTTAGGCTAGGCATTTGGGTGGAATAATTCATCCCTTGAGATTGACTGTTTCGACCCATGTTACTCCTAGATCTAAACCCTTGTAACGACGACATTATGTTCATTACTTGTTCTGAAAACGTTGAAGGAGCGTTATGAAAACTTGCCATTATCGAAGTTAGCATTCCATAGGGTTGTTCTCGACCGGTAAGAGGCATAGTAAACCCTAGTGGTGGGAAAGTCCTATAGGTCGAAGTCCCTATTGGTGGAGGAATCTCTCGGGGTCCCCTAGGTCCAACATATGTCAATATAGGCTAAGTATGGGCAATTAATTGGGTGGGAATCGAACTTTCCATTGATGGAATTAGTTCAAACATGGTTACTAAAATCGTTGATCCTCTCATCGAAGATACATTGGTTGCATCTCCGCTACTACTTGGTATATTTGGAGGATTTGGGTTATTTGTCTGCTTCGGATTTGCCATTTTCCTCGTATGCCTTCTCCTAGATCTATCTTTGTTAGTAACGATTAACTTACCACTTCTTAATAACATACAACAGAGTTTTATAAAAGAGAAAGTACTTGAATGGAAATGATGCAAATTTTTATAAAACACAGAAAAATTGTTTTTAAGAGATCACTTAGCACTGTCCCACTGGGCGTGCCAATTTATTAAACGTGAAAATTTGTAAGCAACTGCTTGTCTTCCAAATCTAAAAACTTTGGTTTCTCACTGGATCGAGAAGATTGATCCTAGGACATGTGCTAATTGATTTCTGGAAAAAATGAACACTTCGACAAAGTTCATGATAAAATAGTTTACATTTGAATTGTAAATGAAAGATAAGTGCAAAAGGACTTAAGTCGAAATAAGGGTAAAAGCAGAAATTAAATTAATCAAGTTAAAATATAAAATGCTTGATGAATTAACTTGATAAATTGCATTAAAATAAAGATGGTGTTGCATAAACGTATATTCGCACACACTCGTTTCTCTTACACTTGATACTTTGAGTAATTTGAGTCACTAGTACACAATTGAACACACACACAATCTCTTCAAAGCGATCTCCTATTTATAACAAAGGAAAATAACTGCCTCTAACGGCCTATGAACAAAACAAAGACAAGTGTTGCTCTACATGTCTGCATCCCTTAAGTGCACTCCACATGTCCTTCTTTGAATTGGATAAGAACAAAGAATTTCCACTATCGTGTCCTAAATTTTGACCATGGTTTTTTGTATGGTCTAAAAAAGTCAAAGAGAGTCTCTTTTGACTTTTTTTGACATATATTTTATTTTTATTTTGGGATTTTTTTAAATAGTTATAAAGAGGAGTATTTTATCTATTATTCTAGGCTTTAAAACTAATATTAAAACTTTTAGGTTTTTTTATAAACTTTTAGTTATTCTTATAAATTTTTATTTATTATATATTAAATAAAGGTATAAAAAAATATGATAAATAAATTTTATCTTGGTTAAAAAAGGTTTTTGGTGATTATTCTATTTTGTTGTTAATTAAAAAGGGTGGATTTTTTTAAATAAATGATTTATAAGGGAAATTATTCATTTAATAATAATAATAATTTTTATTATTAGTTATTCTTATTAAAAGAGATAGGCATTTGGTTTTATATTTTATTTTATTCAGGGGAGGAGCCGTGTGTGTGTGTGTGTGTGTGTGTGTATATATATATATATATATATATATATATATATATATATATATACATTAGGATTATTTATTGGAGGGGATATTTTTATTCAATATTATAGTATTATTATTATTGTTATTAAAATTATTATTATTATTATTCTAGAAGTCAATTTTCGTTGACTTAACTCCAAAACGACTTTTACACAAATAGTGAGAGGTTTGAAGGATCAAATCAGATCCTATTGAAATCCCAAATCAATCGCAAATCTAAAAACAAAATTAAAGGACTAAATTAATTAATATAAAATAAAATCAATTTTATTTAATTTGTAGATCAATTATAATTGGGTTGTTTACAAACAACAGAAACAAATGAAATCTCTAAGAGATTTGAATCAAATTTAACCTAACCTAATTCATCTATAAAAGGCTAAGAAAACTAAAATTGAAAAGGAGGAAACACTATGGAGAACTAAATCTCTGTTGAAATTGCAACCCATGGTAAAGCTCTTGTTTCCAATGTGAAAATTATTTTGGTACTAATCTTTGTTTTGTAGGGGGTTAAGGTATGCCACATACAACTTCTTCCTTTATCTATTTATAGTTTCAATTGTGTTTTCCTTACAATTTAATTCAACTTTCTTCAACTAATTTCACCTTGAATTTCTTTAGGGTTTAGTACCTCATTAGGACATAGATTGTAGTTTTTTGATTTCATAACATTAGAATACTTTAATAGGGTTTAGCTACTAAATTTATAAGTCCTTTTATCATTTAGGATCCTTTAGATATAGGTCTTAACTCTAGGAAGTCCTTAGTTCTTTTCCTTAACTAATTTGAGTTAGCTTGAGCTTTTGCCATGCTTTATGTTTTCAATAGGCTTTGAAAAGCTAACCTTTGTTTTGTAGGAAGGTTGAGGTAAGCCTTGTTCATACTACTTCTTCCTCATCTTCTTTATAATTTTTGAGTGTGTTTGCCTTAGCACTTTGTGCTTTGCTTGTATAGGATTTCCCCCTTTTCTTAGAAACAACTTAACTTCCTTAGGAAGTAAGTTGAGTTCTAAGTCCTTTTTATTCTTTTTCTTTTTCTCATTAGGATTAGAAGACCACATTAACCATAGGACATCACATGCAATAAAAAACTTAGGGTTGTGTCTTAGTCCCCTTAGTTTGTCCTTTTGCAACTTAAGTCATTCTTTCTCATATCATAAAGAAAAACAACAAAACACCTAATAAAGGTTGGATGTTCTCGTACGCCAGGAGACTTTGCCGTGGGTTACTTATACATGTTTCGTCTCGGGGGCGAGGTGTAATGCATCTACCACGATGAACAAGTCTTAGTATGCGAATGTTTCATAAATAGAAAACAAACAACACACTTCTCTAAAATACAATAAACAAAGACAACACATCTTTCATGCGGGAACTCTCTCCTCATCTCATTCACTCATAACGCGAACTTGCAACAACTTGTCTCATTTGCAAGATGGTAAACGCATTCGTTCAAGGCGAGCCTGGAACACCTTAGCATAGGCATAAGCAGTTCATCTATAAAAAACACAAATAAATAGTTCCCGCCTTAGTTAGGAGAACTACGTCGACTCTGATCCTCATTTTCCTGATGAGGTACGTAGGCAGCGGGGTATGGTCCGTTCGAGTACATTCTTTATGTCCCCTACATTTTCCCTTTTGTTCTCTTTTTCCAGTCCCTTTCTTATTCCAGTAGCTACACGCTATAGCTCCCTAAGGGTGATAGGATACCTCACAAGTTCAAACTATGTCAAACTATGTACCAAAAGTTCACATAAGTTCACCTAAATGCAAGTTAGGGTTCAAGGATGAAGTATGAGTGCAAATAGCATACAAGCATGAATTAATACATGAAATGAGTATCAAAGTCGGTAGTGAATTCTTATGAATGTATATTAATGAATATACCATCATGGATATTATGGTTTAAGCATATGGATCATGGAGAAAAAGATGTGAGAATAAGTGAACATGATGTCGCATAAGATCACAAATGATGCAAGTTAAAGATGAACACCATATAAATGTGCATAAGATGATTATGGGTCAGTATAATATAAGGTATGAGATGAAATTAGAATGCATGGATGGACATTTATGATTCCCACATAAGTCATGTTAACGTTTAGAGGAGAAGATAAACAAGTTTAAGTTAAACAAGTTCAAACAATGATACACTTTGAAACACCAAAATAAATCAAATGAATATGGTTCAAGAAGTGACCTATAACTATAATCAAGGAACTAAAAGTGACCTATAATTAACTCCTAAAAGTTACCAAAAATCATCTCAAGAAAATGGCATGAATGCCTTCCTAACATCTAGGGTATGGAGCAAATAGGCACATAATTGGACCTACAATCTAGGTGGCATGAAAAAATAGAAAAAATGCTTGCAAAATTATGAAATTAAATATCTATAATTTTTAATTCAGTAGCTTAAATGGTCTAAAATTATTTCACAAAATTATACACCAAAGTGCCAAAACAATTTACTTAAAGATTAAGATAACAAGACATGATCGCCGAGAAACAACTCCACAAAGTGGATCCAAAATGACACCAAAAATTATGAAAAAAATGCCTAAGGATCATCAAAATGTCACAAATTCCAATGGTTAATCACACTAAAAAAAATAGGTCTCACACCTATTGAAAAATATTGTTTTTGGTCCCTTATGTCAAAATCATTCATTTTGGGACAACTTGAAATGAAAAATCCAAATTAATTACTAAAACCATCCAAATATGGAACAAAAAAATATACCAAATTAATTAAGCGGATGAGTATCACTCATGAATGTTTCCATAATTTTATCACACCCGAAACTATTTTTAATAATTGCGACAAAACGGACCAAAAATAGTGATTAAGGGAAAGTGCGATGGAAGTGAATTCTATCATTCGTAACCTAATCCCTAAGCTCCGATATCGACACATATCATCATAAATCACAAATAAATCCAGTTCCTCAGGTGTGAGGGCTTAATATGCACCTTAAGTTATATGATCCTAATCCGCATACAAACTAGAATGGTGCATTAAAGTGGAGAAAGTCGAGAATTCTTACTTGATAGAAGTGACGATTCTTCATATAAAAGAAATCCAATAAAAAACTTCATGCAAGGTCTTGTAATCTCCCATAAGCAAAATAAATGATTTTCTTCCTTAATCACTTTGTGAAGATCCACCATAATCGAAATCGATCCAAATCGATCAAAAAATTTATGAATAATTTAATCCAAATTAGCACTAATCCATAATAAAAATTATCGACAAAAATTCTAATTAAAAAATTAATAAGAAATGAATTCAACATTTAATCTAAAAAAATATTAACAAGAAAATTAAAATAGAAATCTATATAGAATTCTCTAAAAAAATGAAATCCATGATGACTTAATGCCCAAAGCCTGATCCATAGTTTATGAAACCCTAATAATTTAAACAAACCTTCTTCTGCACAAAAACTCACCGTTCTCCTCTTTCCTCTTCAGAACCAAAACATCGCCGGAAAGTTAACAGTTCCGACTTCCCAGCGTCGTAGCCGCCATCGCCATCTCCTTTTCCCATCACTCTCGCCATTTTCTCCTTCAGAAATCACGAGATCGGAATCACACCTTTACTTCTACGTATGAATCATCGATCCGCTACTCTGTGGCTTCAAGAATCAACGACATGACGAATTCACCGAAATTGAGTGAGATCTTTACCGGTAACGACGACAAACTCAAGTTGTTCAGGTACACCTCGAATCACTCGTACAATCCATTCTTCACTTTTCGTTTTTATGACTCCGATGATCTTGAACCGCTATGTTTATTGGTGAACCACGGTTGTTGATTTTCTTGAACCGTCAAGGTTTTGCAGGTGTCTTATGAAGAATGAAGCTGCGATTGGTCGAAGGAGAAAACGTTGAACAATTGAAGATGGAATCAACGCTGCTGCATTGTTTTGAGTTGATGAAGATTGGTGATGATGATGATGTCGTGAAGATGACGTTGTGGTTGTTGTTGCTTTTACATAGATGATTGAACGTATCAATCTTGCGTGGATAGTCGCCCAGAATCCATGAAATCACAACAGAGTTATTCTTGACAAATTCTATAAGACACGGAAAGTCGTTGACATTGTTGAATCTTGATTGTAGAAGCGTGTTTGGAATTCTTGCTTCTCAGATTTTTGTTGTTGATGCAATTTGCAGGCTGAATCTGAATTGTGATTGTTGAAGGTTGTTGAATTTTTCCTGCCTCAACACATAGATTGCTGACAAAGGAAGCTTCAAGGTTATGTAGGATTTTCTGTGGTGACTTGGTTTGAGAATTGATGATGGAAGAAGATTGATGCAGAGATTTGATGACGTTACTAAGGCACGAAAAGACTTTCAATCTCTTATGTTATTCTTCTTGCGAAGTTCTGCAACTAATTTCTGTGATTCTGAGTCTTCTTATTTTTCTTTTTGCGGATCCATGTTGTTATGGATCTTGCAGGATGATGCATGAGTCTTCTTGAGTGCTGAATTGTTGTGGTGTTGATGTAGATTCCGAGATCAGAGAAGGTTTTATTGAAGATCGAGAACGAAGTTTGAAGGGTTGAAGAAGATGATTTAAGATTGATGAAAGTGAAGAGGATGCAGAAGTTCTGAGAGAGATTGTGAGAGATTGTAGAAGAGGGATTGAGAGAGATTGTAGAAGAGGGATTTAGAGATTGAAGAGTTAATGAGTTTGGAGAGTTTCTTAGAGATTTTTCCTCAATTTTTTCTGTTTATTTCTCTATAACTGAAATCTCATATGTAACAGAATTTTCTTCTGAGTTTTCTGGTGTATATCAGTTTGTTATCTTTTTGGTTGTATCAATTTCTTATTTCCCACTCCATTTTCTGTTAGATCAGTTTGTTTCAACTGATTTTTGTAACCGAATTTTACTGATAAATTATTGATGATTCCGAGAGTGAAGATGAAGGAATTTGTTGTAGCCTGTTTTCTTGAGTCCCCCTGATTCTGTTATTTTGTATTTTTTTATATATGAATTATGTTAGTTTTTTAGTTAAGTTATATGATGCATAATTTTTGTTCTCATTTTCTAACTATGCTTTCTTTCTATTATATCAGTTTCAACTTATTTGTGTGTAACTGAATTTAATTGGATTTGGTTGAAGTTTTTCGTATAGAGTTTTCCACCTATTTTCTTCTTCTGCATTTGGTTAGGTATCGTGAATTATTGTAGAAAGAATACTAGCAGAATTTGGATTTTCTAATTAACCATTTGAATTTCCCTTTTCTCCTTCAATATTTTGTAACAAATTGGATGGGACCATGGGCTTTTGGTATATGGATTAAAAACAATTTGGATTAAAAAATGAACTTAACAAAGGAATGTTACTTGAATAAATCAATGTGAAAAGTATGAGTTTTAGCAAAAATTAAACAAATGGATGTGAAATAAAAGTGGGTTTGGGTCATGATACATGAGTTCAATTTGAACAATACTTAGTTCTCAAAATGGATGGAATTGAATGGGTAATTGTGTTATGGTTTGGAATGTAGACATGAAATAAATGGGCTTTTGAGATTGCATAAAATAAAAATGGATGATGAAGTATGCTTAAGTATGAACCTTAATCCGTAAATCCAAACTATCTTGCATTTGAAGAAAACCAAATCACTTTGAATTACCAACACCCTTAATCCACACTTTGAACAACCAGAATAAATCCCATAGGAATAATGCATAGGCACGCCAACAGAAATCCACAGCTTTACGCTTGAAAATTCGATCCCCATGATATCTTGTTGACCAATGATCTCCGATATGAAACCCTAATTAGCCATGTATACACAGGATCTTCAATAACACTCACCTCAGATAATAATGAAGCTCTTTGAATGACAAGATATACTTTTGAACAAAATTTGCAAGGAAACTTTGTTGGGTATCACATGATTAGGGAAATAAACCCTAAATTCATACCAATACCCTCCTGATCCAACACTTTGGATGAAACCTCTGAATAGGATGAACTTAGAACTTGGTAAACCTCATTATAAGAATATGCTCGTGATTATGTGAGCTCGACCTTCGTCTCGATCTTGAATGCAATAGCCAGATGAACCACTTGTGAATAGGAAAATTCAAGTCACCTGAAAATGCTCAATCCCCTATCTTAGGAACTCAATGCAATGCATAATTATGAATCCTATAACCTAATGGAAGATGCATGAATGAAAATATAAGCTAAATGATATGAAAAATGAGAGGGCAAATTTTGGGGTGTTATAGTTGCCCATATTCAATCAACTGTAGACCTGAACGGATGATATCAATGGCTTTCAGATGTTCATGGTATGGAGAGATTGAATACTCGAATAAACTGGAAATTTTGCACTCTGTGGGAAATAAAATATGTTGGGAAGAATTTCATTCTTGGATGACGAAAGAAACAAAACACACTGTGAATAGATCAGAAAAGAAACCATCATGACTTGGATGACAGCTCAAGGACACGAAACTGAACTTTGCGGAATCAAAAAGTACCTATCCCACGTGGGAGATAAGATCTGAAAAACGATTATCATAACATGGATGATAACTCGAACAAACGAGACCGAACGTGGCGGAATCGACAAGATTTTTTCCTGCGTGGAGATAAAACCCTGAAAAGAGACTATCATATCATTCATGATAACTCAAACAAACGAGACCGAACATGGCGGAATCGACAAGACTTTATCCTGCATGGGAGATAAAATCCTGAAAAGAGACTATCATAACATGGATGATAACTCAAACAAACGAGACTGAACGTGGCGGAATCGACAAGACTTTATCCTGTGTGGGAGATAAAATCCTGACAAGAGACTATCATAACATGGATGATAACTCAAACAAACGAGACCGAACGTGGCGGAATCGACAATATTTTATCCTGTGTGGGAGATAAAATCCTGAAAAGAGACTATCATAACGTGGATGATAACTCAAACAAATGAAACTAGACGTGGTGGAATTGCAAAGAATTTACCACACTTGGGTGATAAAGCGAACAAGACACACCGTGAGTGAGCTTGAAAAGATACCATCATACTTAGATGGAAACTCAAAAAGGGGAGGAAAGTATTGTAGAATGAAACCATAATATCATTCAACATGCGACTCAAACAAGGAAGAGAAGTAACATAAAGTGATTTATAACTCAAACAAGATCAACTGATTCGACATGGAAATGGTATCGAGCGATCCATAACCAATGAAACGAGAACGTAATACCAGGCGATTCACGACTCGAACAAAGAGGAGTAACTTCAATTGGTTTGCAACTCAAACGAGATCAAGTGATCTGACAAGGAAATGAAATTGAGTGATCCATAACCAAGGAAGCGAGAACGTAATATCAAGCGATTTACGACTCGAACAATGAGAAGTAACATCAAGAGATTTACAACTCAAACAAGATCAAGAGATCTGACAAGGAAATGGTATCGAGCGATCCATAACCAAGAAAGCAAGAACGTAATATCAAGCGATTCACGACTCGAACAAAGAGGAGTAACATCAAGAGATTTACAACTCAAATAAGATCAAGCGATCTAACAAGGAAATGGTATCGAGCGATCCATAACCAAGGAAGTGAGAACGTAATATCATGCAATTTACGACTCGAACAAAGAGGAGTAACATCAAGAGATTTATAACTCAAGCAAGATCAAGCAATCTGACAAGGAAATGGTATCGAGCGATCCATAACCAAGGAAGCGAGAACGTAATATCAAGCGATTCACGACTCGAACAAAGAGGAGTAACATCAAGAAATTTACAACTCAAACAAGATCAAGCAATCTGACAAGGAAATGGTATCGAGAGATCCATAACCAAGGAAGGGAGAACATAATATAAAGCGATTCACGACTCAAACAAAGAGGAGTAACATTAAGCGATTTACAACTCAAAAGAGATCAAGAGATCTGACATGGAATTGGTATCGAGCGATCCATAACCAAGGAAGCGAGAGGGTAATATCAAGCGATTCACGACTCGAACAAAGAGGAGTAACATCAAGTGATTTATAACTCAAACATGATCAAGCAATCTGCAAAGGAAATGGTATCAAGCGATCCATGACCAAGGAATGAGAACGTAATATTAAGTGATTTACGAAATCGAACAAAGAGGAGTAACATCAAGCGATCTGACAAGGAAATGGTATCGAGCGATCCATTACCAAGGATGTGGGAACGTGTCGCTCCCACCAAATGAGGCTAGGTCAAATGGGGTACAAACGCGAACGGTCGACGAAAGAAGGAGAGAGAACACACAAGGGTGAACTCAGAAGAAAAGAGTCGCCAGCTAGGCATTTTTATCCCGAAGGAAAGGTAATGCTGCATAAACCTAGGAAAAGATGGAAAAGACGGTCGCGAACCAGAGAGACTGAGAAAGGGGGTTGGTTACAACCTGGGAAGGTATTAGCACCCAGATTGTCCGCCGTACTCGACGGGATCCACGCTTAAAAGATTTGTGTTTTAAAGGGGTAGTGTTAGTACAATCTGTGTATCAAAGCTGGAAAGAATGCAAGTGTCAGTGCAAAAGGAAATGTGAAGTGTATAAGTGAAGTGTCAGTGTAAGAACGAGAGTGAAATGCTCAAGACTATGAGACTTAAAGAATAATGCTGGAAAGAGGGGGAATATACAGAGACTTTTGTTCGATAACTGTTAAGTTATGCCTACGTATCCTCTCGTGCAATGAGGAAGTCAGAACACCGTAGTTCGACCCAAAGAGACTGAAAGGTGAATTGACTGATGAACTGCTTGCTTGTCTATGCTCAAGTGTATGACCTGTCTGGCTCAGGTGCAAACTGTCTTGCATTAGACGGAAGAAGCAAGTTCTCGTTTGTGAGTGAGTGAGATGAGAAAAGAATCCCGGAGGAGACGATTATTGTTTGTTCTTGAGTTTTCAGTCTTTTATTGCTTTTTGAAGTTTGTCATAAATCAATGAGCCTAAGCCTAAACCAATGGATTAGTGAACTCATCACATCCTCCCTCTGATTAGGGGTAATGAGAATACCTTAAGTGTGAAGTCAGCATCTCACACTTGATCACCATGATGTAGGATTAAGATCATTAACCTACTTGTGATTATTTAGATGTTTTTGTTGTTTTTGTTTAGTGTTAAGTAATGAGTTTAAGCCATAATCAGGGATTAAACAGACTCATTACACCATCCTAATAGAAGGATAATAGATGAGAATGTTTAAGCTGAGGAAGACTCCTCAACTTAATCCATGATTAGGGATTAATCTCATGACAAAACAAAGCCTTTATTAGATGGATTTTAGTTAATGATAAGATGAAGAAGTGAGTTTTATGGTTTGTAAGACAACCTGAGGGGGACTTGTCCATTAACACTAGGGTTAGTCCTTCTTAACCAATTAAGGAAGAATTAGAACCCTAATGCAAGGCCCAAGTTACAAGCTTGATGTCTTGATGATTATTAAGTGGATTGATTAAAAGATTTAAACACATTAAGGGTTTAACACTTAGGATTAAAGTTATACACTCCATCCTAATAGAAGGATGCAAGTATAAGCTTAATCACAAAGCCTTAAAGCCTTTAGGGTTTAGTCCCTGATTATGAGATGAGAAAAGAAGACTCAAAGAGACACAAAGGTAAAAGCTAAGTGGGGAACTAATCAAACCCTAATTATTATCATGCTTGGTCATTCCTATAGTTAATGAGGATTAAGAGAGAAATAATCTTCAAAGAGCCACCAAGGAGTGAAGCAGATGAAAGGAGCAAAGAGAAGCAAAACAACTTGCTTCACTTAAGAAGACAAGTTGCTTGAAGAAAGAAAGTAAGAGGTGAACATGAATGAGCAAGCTCACTCTAATACACATACAAAAGGCATCAAAGAAAGTATGAAAGATATGAAAAGAGATTATGAGAAGTGAAGGCAAATTCACTTCTCAAACAACTTACCACCTGAAATGTTAGCATAAGAAATGAAATGCAATGCAAATGAGATAGAATGTGATGATGCAAACCAAAACCAGAAGCATAAGCAAGATGTTGAGGATGCTAAGAGATGATGCAAACATATGACAAAAGATGAGAATGATCATACAAGCATGAGAATGCAAATGAAGCATGCATTGAACCATGGATGTTCATGAAAAGTTATGAAATGCAATGGACATACAACATGGCAAATGAAAGATGCAATGATCAAACATGATTCTAATATGTCCTAAGATGTATTATGAATCAAATGGATGCACAAAATGTCATGGCAAGTCATGGTATGCAAGCAAATGGAAGGTGGATGCAAAGGAAGGCATAAATTAGGGTTTATGATCAACACACAAAGCAAAATCCAAAACCAGAAGCAAGAGACATGATAAAAATTTGAAAATGCAATCAACGGAACCCTAAACCTATACAAACTCAATGCCCAAAGGAGGGTATCCAACTCTTAACCTATTGAAAGTTATGAATTTTCTAAGATTGCTAGGGTTTTAAGATACCTTGTCAAGAAAAAATGCTGCAAGATCAATTCATGCCAATTTTATCTTATAAACTACATGTTATGCAAGATGCAATGCAAAAAGAATCATTGTCCAACTCTCAATGGTTAGGTAGAAATGAATTTTTGAAATTTGAAACAAAATATTGCCTTGAAATGAAATTAATTCCAAAGAAAATTATCAAAAGGCATCAAGATCAAAAAAGAAATTTGGTTTAAGAGTGGGACAATGTTTCTAAATGTTTCTAAATGCAATGTGAATTTTTTTGTGATTTTTAAATACCTAAATGCATTTTTAATTAATTAATTTCCATTAATTAATTAAAAATAAACATTTAAATGATTTAAAAATAATTTTTAATGCAAAAAATAAAAATAAAAATATTTTTGTGTTCTGAAAAATAATGAAAATATTGACAAAAATTTTCATAATTTTTAAACATTTTTTGCTATTTTAAAATAAATGTTAAAAACAAGTGAAATAAAATGAAATAAAAAATACAAATAAAGAGAAAGTCAGCGCATCCTGAGGCTGAGATTCAAACTGGGAATGGAGGGAAAGACTAGCGCGCTATCCTACGGCTCTCATTCAAACTGGCCAGATTAAAATAAAACTCAATTAATTAGATTAATGACGTGGATTAGGGCTTTAATGACAGATCCAAGCCATTGAAACGCGCGGGGAATTGACTTAGTCAACCAGATCAAGGGTCCACATTCAAACCTGGCTAACCCTAATTAATTAACCCTAATTATTCTCAGGTCATCGGAGACGAGCTCCGGTCGTCTTCTCCGGTGACCTCCTTCCCTGAAAATCTCAAAAACACTCCCTAGGTCAAATCAAACCCCCCAAATCTCCAGAAATGATCCCCAAACCCCCTAGAATAAGAATCCAGCATCAAATTTCATTTATTCATCATCAACAACAAGATTCGAACAAAAACTTAAAACTGAACAAAATTTCAGAACGTCCATACAACCTCAAAACTTAATCATTTTCAAAAATAAAATGTTCAGTGTGATCAGGAGAGCATGCTTTATCATTTAGAAACAAGAAATAAGAGTTCTGGAAAAATGAATTTCCATGGCTACCTGAATCGAAGCTTTCAACCCAAGAGCTTCTGGACCAGTTCCTTGCTTCCAAACAACTCCACTGACCTCCCTCAAGTGTTTGCAAAGCTTATCTAGAGTTTATTTGGGCTAGTTTGAGTGATTGCTTGAGTTCTGTTCAAAGAGGGGAAGAAATCGTATTTGGTTTATGTGAGGTTTCAGGGATGAGTGAGGGCAGGGAAATGATCAGGGGAGTGTGCTGAGATGTTTTGTGAAGTTTGTTTGAATGATGGTTGAGTGAGCTGAGAGATTCGAATGGTTTTGCAAGTTTGAGGATTTTTGATAACTATGGCTTGGAGAGAGCTTCAGCATGAGTTGTGTGTTGTGTTGTGATGTATTTGGTCCACTTATCAATCTTGGGTAGGTCAGAAGAGTGGTTGTGCCCTATTGTGATTGGTATGGGTCTTTTGCAAAAAAGTCAAGTTTTGTGTAAGAGAGGTATGGGATCATGGCTAGCCAAGGACAAGAGGGGTGTCCTGCGTAGCAAGAAGTGAGGAGGACCATAGGATCAGTTTTGAAGCCAGCTAGCAAGTGGATTAGGGTTTGAGTGAGGTTTTGCAACTTTGATCAACTTTGGCCCTTTTGAAGTTTCTTGATCCACAATTCATGAAAATGAGTAAACTTTTGATGCAATCTGATCCTTAGGCCTTGGTTTATGTTTGTATGAAGATTAGAAGTCCATTTGATAGCACAATTTGTCTTGGCAAGGGATTTTGCAACTTTGCCTCTTTGGTAGAAAACTTGAAATCATGTGATTTTTCCCAACTTTGACAAACCATAACTTTTGATCCAAAATGAATTAGAACAAGTTCTTGTACTTTTTGAAAAGGGAATGATCCATTCTACAACTTTCATGACCAAATTTTTCTCATTTGAAGCATTTTTGAATCAAAAATCAAGGGTTGAAAAAGTTTCCCAAAATGGCAAGTTTCCATTACAAGTCATTTTCCCAAAAAGTCAACTTTGCAAATGGCTTGAAATTCTTCAATTTTGTGAACTTCTAACATCTTCTATGATAAAATAAAGATCATACATAATCAAAATGATGATGAACACCCTTTGGTTGGGTCATTGAGGGCCTCAGATGCCTTGATTTTGCACTGACTTGCTCAAAAAGTCAACTCTTGATCTGATGCCTTCCCCATTGAATTTCTTCATGAAAATTGATATGCATGATCCCTATACCATATAGAGACCAATAGAAACAATAATGACCAAAAAATTTGGAGTTATGGCCCTTGAAACCAAAACCCTAATTCTAGGTCATCTGTGCAGTTAAACCTGGCTCTGCTTCCATGCCTTTCTCAATTCTTGTGATTCTTTGACTTTCTTGACTTTGTAGGGATACAATATGATGCTTGAACATACATGGACCCCTTTTAAATGATTGATGACCTTTGGAGTGGCTCAAGTGGCTCTTGGATAGCTCAGATCACAAACCCTAAATGCAGATGACTTAGAACCAATGCAGTGAATCAAAAATGCAATATGAGATGCTATGATTGAACCTATGCATATGAAGAGATAACAAGCCATGGTGTGAATGGGTGAGGGCAAATTTGGGGTGTTTACAGAACGTAATATCAAGCGATTCACGACTCGAACAAAGAGGAGTAACATCAAGAGATTTACAACTCAAACGAGATCAAGCGATTTGACAAGGAAATGGTATCGAGCGATCCATAACCAAGGAAGCGAGAACATAATATCAAGCGATTTACGACTTGAACAAAGAGGAGTAACATCAAGAGATTTATAACTCAAACGAGATCAAGCTATATGACAAGTAAATGGTATCGAGCGATCTATAACCAATGAAGCGAGAATGTAATATCAAGCGATTCATGACTCGAACATAGAGGAGTAACATCAAGTGATTTACAACTCAAACGAGATCAAGCGATCTGACAAGGAAATGGTATCGAGTGATCCATAACCAAGGAAGAGAAAACGTAATATCAAACGATTCATGAATTAAACAAAGAGGAGTAACATCAAGAGATTTACAACTCAAACAAGATCAAGCGACCTGCCAAGGAAATGGTATCGAGCGATCCATAACAAATGAAGCGAGAACGTAATATCAAACGATTTACGACTCAAACAAAGAGGAGTAACATCAAGAGATTTACAACTCAAACGAGATCAAGCGATGTGACAAGGAAATGGTATCAAGCGATCCATAACCAAGGAAGCGAGAACGTAATATCAAGCGATTCACGACTTGAACAAAGAGGAGTAACATCAACAATTTACAACTCAAACGAGATCAAGCAATCTGACAACAAAATGGTATCGAGTGATCCATAACCAAGGAAGCAAGAACGTAATATCAAGCGATTTACGCCTCGAACAAAGAGGAGTAACATCAAGCGATTTACAACTCAAACGAGATCAAGCGATCCGACAAGGAAATGGTATCGAGTGATCCATAACCATGGAAGCGAGAACATAATATCAGGCGATTTACGACTCGAAGAGAGATGAGACAATTGTACTTAAATTGAATCGAAGAAAATGGGATCATTATGCTAAAATGATTACCCGAGACGTGACTATTGTACTTAAACGAAGACGTAGAAGAAAATTACACTGTATTACTGAAACAAGACTCAACTGGGGATACCAAACATGGACTTTGATGAGAAACAATGTCTGGATAATGAACTTGACATTCTCTATGGGGAATAATTCAGGTTGAAAAGATGTTATGGGTTTTTGTGCAAGATACCCAAAACTGGCCCATGCTAGTATGCATATGTTTGAATTTTTCCAAGGCGTAATGCTCCATAATGATGGAAATGCTATGCTTTTTGAGAATGTAAGTGTAATGATGATTACTAAATGAAAATGCAAATGGGCCTCCCGATGAGGAGATAATTGGTATCCTGACAGCTTGATTGGGGAGAAATGATCACTTCTTTGATTTGGTGAGACCCTGTGGGGAAAAGCCACTCTACGGGGGATAATGTTGATGTTACATCGGCTCTGAACTGCCGCCATTGCCAAAAATAAATTGTACTTTGAGATTGGATTCAACACCCTATTGGGGATGAACTTGATTTGAGAGGTACGCTACTCGTTGAACTCCGTTGGGGAAATTACATCCTTCTGACTCGGCTGGGGAAATAGATGTGTTGGTATTCTGTTGAGGAAGAAATCTGTTGGGAGATCCCTCAGATACACTATCTTCTGCTTGAGGAAGAAATGTCAATGAGGATTGGACTTTGGTTAAAAACTTTACTAGGGAAAATTGCAAACAATGTTGTACAAGAAAAAAAACCTCAGGTTCTTCCATACTTTCAACTCTGCTAGGGAATGAAGAATCCTCATGTACTGCTGGGGATAAGAAGATTCTGGTGGGAAATACTTCTTCTGCTTGAAAAGATTCTCTGCTTGGGGAGAACGTCAGCAACTTTCTGTTGTTATGCTGGGGAAGATTTCAACTTCCGGCTTTACTTTGGATGATGGAGAACATCAATAAGAATGCTTCCTACTGAAGAAAAGAGTTTTAAGTTGCCTCTTGCTGGGGATGAGAGGTATGAAGCGTCTCATGTTGGAGATGAGAGATAATGCTACCCTTCAGCTCGAGAAATATCTTTCTCTTTGTTGCTCTGCTGGAGAAGGGATGGTCTAATGAGACTTGCTGAGGAATTTTGATCAATGAATCCTGTTGAGGAAACCACTCTTGAAGTTCTATGCTGGAAAGGGCTTTGCTTCCAGCCTTGGGGTTGATCGACTGTCTACTGATCATGAGTGAACAGTGGTTTCTTACAATTTTCAACTCGCCTCAGATTAGGGTCTATCAGAAGAGAATTTCCTAAAGAGGATTTTACAGAAAACATGGCATCTGAGATGCCTCAATGTCTTCAAACTCTTGGAGAGATTCGTCAGATCTCGACATAATTGCCCCAGACTGCATGTTCTATGAAAGAATTTTCCTCGTGAGGATTCATGAAAAACCTCATATCATTGTGAGATATTCTGCCCTAGTATTTAGACTCTGGATAGGTGCTTCTGATTGACCGTCTTCTGGAGAGAGTAACTTCTAGTGCTCTTGGGGTAGCCTTCCCCAGTAAGAGCCTTGAAGTGATCACCTTTGATTGACTGATCTTCGAGTGAATACCTAGAATAATTGTTCTTGGAGAGATTTGAATCTCGAAGTGATTGCCCTAGTTTGGCTAAATTTGAATGAATGCCTCAGACTCATGGCTCTTTGAGAGATTTGATCTCGAAGTGATTGCCCCAGTTTGGATGAACTCTAGAGAGATTGCTCGACGTGATTGCCCAAGATTGGTTGGCTCTTACCACAACTTGTTAGGAAAGTCCCTACTCAATGGAGTTTCTTGAAAAGTGCACCTCAATATGATTGTCCTTCGGAAGTTTCAGACTTCTCAACTTTGGCAAGATTAAGCTTCTGGACTAAGGTTCCATATGTGAACTTTTATGATGCCAAACAAATGTATGCAAGTAGAAAATGTTTATTCTGAAAATGAAAACTCTAATGTAACACACATGTTAATCTTGAAGTTTTACTGATAAGAGATGTCGCAAACCTTTTTGAGCGAATCACTGGTTAAGATACGACATTTTTTTATAAAAACATGCACATGCAACACCAACAAAGAATTTTTAGCACAACTCATAGGAGTCAGGAACCCGGTTTCGTGGTAGTATGCTCTCAAAATAACCCTGTTTCGGTTAGGACTTTTGAGGGTTATATTATGGTCTGGTTCATGGTTATAGAAATAAAAGATACATGCTCGAAGTTTGTTTGTACCCACCCCTCTTCGTGATGTTCTCCATTCCTATGTTCATCTAGATTTCACAAGTGCTCACCTCTCAAAAAGGGTTTTGTGAGGGTTGAGGAACCAATGACACTAACAGTTTCAAGCAACAATCAGGTTGTCGTTTGGAGTCAGTCACCCCTTTTTCTATTGTATGTGTATCACATGACTTTGTTCTTGCTTGAGGATCTTTCTTGTGTAATCCTTTTCATCTTTTGCTTTTTCATTATTTTGCTTATCCCTAACTTTTGCCTGGCCTGATTCTTGTGAATCTTTGATTGTAAAGTCCAGCAGGATGCCCTAATTTTTTCCTAAGTCACTTGTTTTCAAGTTTCGACTTAGCAGGCTTTTTCATTCATTTTTTTTTCTTTTTTATGAACAAATCATGTGACATTGTTTGTCTTGATTATGTTGTGAGGGTTGTGACTGTCTCACTTCTTGGTTGTTGAGGGATAACTATTATGGTTTCCGGTCTTTGGACCTCTTAATTGGGATAACTATTGTGGTTTCTAGTCTTTGGACCTCTTGATTTGGTACAAAAAAAGGTAATGGATCCTCATATGTGCACTCCTTTTCGAAATTTGAACGCTTGGTCAAACTAACTGATGCCTACCCTTCCCCTGGGTTAAATGCAAGGGTTTTTTCATGCAAAAATAAACTACTACTTCAAGGCTCAAATGGGGTGGCGAGGGTCTATCTCCCTTATATCTCCGGTGTTTAGGATTTGAAATAATGAATGTACATTGTCAAATGGTTCTTTCTCAAAAGTACACAATTAGTGATTTTTGCGTTTTCATTTCGTCATTCTCCCTGATAGAGTTTAAGCACGACAGTTGGTATTGCGATGCACATACACAAAATCATGAGTGAATACGAATGGATTACTTCAAGAAAAATATGTGCATTTTATTATGGTTATCATTCAAAAACAAATAAATTTCATGCATGCATACAAATGTTTAAACAAACAACAGAAACTACAAATGAAAATGCAGTAAAGAAGTTGAACATTGCGTCATTGAGGAGACTTGACTCTGTCTGGACTTATTACTTCTGAAGATGCCCTTGCAAACTGGGTACTCAATCTGGTGAGGAGATTCCCATGTGGGGGCAGACTGTTTGCTATGATGAACTTTGAGTCGATCAAATTTTGCACCTTGTGTTTGAACAAATTACAGTTGTCAATTGTATGCCTAAATGCCCCCGAGTAGTGCGTGTATCTAACATTCATATCCTGGTTTCCATTATTAAGGAGGCCTAACTCCGTCTAGACTTATTGCTCTTAGAGACTTTCAGTAGTCAGCAGTCTAGATGTTTGTTCCATTACTGTTTCGGTGCCATATTCCTGCCTTTTCCTGGCGTGAACACAATAGTCTTAGAGTCAATGAAATTCGTGACATGTCTTTACCTTTTCCCCTGAAAGACTTGTAATCACCAATTAAGTCGGGTGCCCCAGAATGGAAGTCATACATGGCATTCGACATTGAAACCCCAAAGGAAGCTTTACTAGAGATGATCCTGATGCGATTAGCTCAACTAGTTTGAATATGAACAAATGAGGAAACTCGTTGCGCGTACGACATCAGAATATGATCAAACTTCTTTTCAAGTTTTTCTGGCCTTTACCCATATGCTCTGCCCCTAGGACTCTCTTAGGAAGCTGAAATTGGATGCCGAAAAATGACATTTGGAGGGAAGAGGTTGATAAAGTTAATAGATAAGGTTGCTCGCAAATATCTCACGTGATCTCCTGCCTACGTATCTCCATTGACTAATGGAGAATCAGATTGACCTAGTTCCCCTCACTAGGGATGAAAATATATTCTTTCAGGATTTCCATAACCAAGCTCATTTGAGTCTTCATCTGGTTGACTTTCTCTTTCAGTCGTTTTTGACTTTGAAATAAAGCTTGCACTTCTGCCCTGAATCGCCCCGGGTGGGTCTTTATTCAGTTACTTCCGCCCGGAGTTGTTTCAAATAGATACCTTGATGATTGTGATTTTAAGTTGGTCATTTTGATGAGAAATCAAGTCAGGATAATTATCAGTCTCTGAATACCTGTTATGAATGCAAGGATGTATGCAAATTCCATGTTCAGTTATTTCTAAGGAATCTATCTGCTTTGATTATAGAAGAAATTCAATAACATGATTCAGATATGAGATCCTTATAAGTAACTGAACATGTGTGCTTAAGTGTTATGATGTCATGTATGCAGCAGGCATGTGATCAATGGTATGTGTCTGGTGTTGAACAATGAGCCAAGTGTCTATATAGAGCCATTTTAGCAGTACCATCTCTGTATAGAACCCCATAATTAAGAACCCAAGAACTGAAGAACTGAATCACATAATAGAACAGTCATGGATGAAGTAGAATTTTAGAGTTCCTGCGAACCTATTAAAAATCCAAATCATTGGATCACTGATGTAGTGGGTATGTTGAAGGTCAGGGTTCCTGCAAACCTGTAAACAAAACAAAACATATGATCGATGACGTAGCAGGTATGTTGAAGGTCAAGGTTCCTGCAAACCTGTAGACAAATCAAATCATAGGATCGATGACGTAGCAGGTATGTTGAAGGCCAAGGTTCCGTTAAACTTGTAAAAAAACTCCCCGTCTCATAGGTGTGCTACTACGGGTCAACATCACGGACTCGCAAAGCCGAGCAGCAATAATGCGTTCTCCATCTTCGAGAAATGGCTCATGACCAAATCATTGAATTAGTTAGGCATTATATACTACTCAGGGAGGTCTCAGCTGAGTCCGGGCAAAACAAGCATCCCCCATAAGTTCCTAACTTCAAGCACTAGGATCGAGAAACAATAGTACATTAATCTCGAAGGGTACAATACTATCGTCATATGAAAGTGCTTTGACTGAGTTCTTATGAGAGAACATGGTCATCCTATGCGAGTTCCCAGTGGGCCCTTGGGTGCGAGTGGGTTCGATCCCCAGCGAAGTCGCCAGCTATCACTCCCGGGATTTTCATCTTAGTACAAACGCGAAAGTGGCGCGAAAAAGGTAGAGTCGCCAGCCAGGCATTTATATCCCGAATAATGGGAAAGGTAATGTTGCTCAAACCAAATAGAAATGGAAAGGACAATGTCCTGCAAACCAAAGATCTGGGTTCGGGAGTCGGTTACGACCTAGGAAGGTATTAGCACTCCAGACCGTCTTCCGTACCCGACGGGATCCATGCATGTTTGTCTGTTTCAAAGGGTGAGAAATAAGATGTTGTTGAACAAAACCGCTACTGGAATGAGAAAGGGACTTGAAAAAGAGAACAAAAGGGGAAAATGTAGGGGAAATAAAGAATGTGCTCGAACGGACCATACCCCGCTGCCTATGTACCTCATTAGGAAAATGAGGATCAGAGTCGACGTAGTTCTCCTGACTAAGGCGGGAACTATTTATTTGTGTTTTTTATAGCTGAACTGCTTATGCCTATGCTCAGGTGTTGCCGGATCGCCTTGAACGAGTGCGTTTACTGTCTTGCAAATGAGACAAGTCGTTGCAAGTTCGCGTTGTGAGTGAATGAGGTGAGGAGAGAGTTCCCGCAGGAAAGACATGTTGTCTTTGTTTATTGTCTTTTAGAGAAGTGTTTTGTTTGTTTTCTATTTATGAAACATTCACATACTAAGATGAAAGTGTAAGGAAAACACAATTTTAAAGTATAAATAGATAAAGGAAGAATTTGTATGTGGCTTACCTTAACCCTCCTACAAAACAAAGGTTAGTACCAAAATAATTTACACATTGAAAACAAAACAAAGCATAAAGGCAATTAACTCTTACACACATCCTATAATGGAACTATGGTTCAAAATAAGACCTAAGTCTAAAGGTGAAGGTACCTAAGGGTTATATGACTTCTAAAGTCAGTAGCTACATGATATAGGTCCCTAAGGGTGATAGGATACCTAACAAGCTAAAACTATGTCAAACTATGTACGAAAAGTTTACATAAGTTCACCTAAATGCAAGTTAGGGTTCAAGGATGAAGTATGAGTGCACATGGCATACTAGCATGAATTAATACATGAAATGAGTATCAAAGTCGGTAGTGAATGCTTATGAATGTAGATTAATGAACATACCATCATGGATACAATGGTTTAAGCATATGGATCATGGAGAAGAAGATGTGAGAATAAGTGAACATGATGTCGCATAAGATCACAAATGATGCAAGTTAAGGATGAACGACATATAAATGTGCATGAGATGATTATAGGTCAGTAGAATACAAGGTATAAGATGCAATTAGAATGCATGGCTTGAAATTTATGATTCCCACATAAGTCATATTAACGTTTAGAGGAGAAGAGAAACAAGTTTAAGTTAAACTAGTTCAAATAATGATGCACTTTGAAACACCAAAACAAATCAAAGGAATATGGTTCAAGAAGTGACATATAACTATAACTAAGGACCAAAAAGTGACCTATAATTAAATCCTAAAAGTTACCAAAACGTATATCAAGAAAATGGCATGAATGCCTTCTTAACATCTAGGGTATGGAGCAAATAGGTACATAATTGGACTTACAATCTAGGTGGCATGAAAAAATAGAAAAAATACTTGAAAAATTATGAAATTAAATCCCTAGCATGGTGATGTTAGTATATTACACGGTCTAAAAGGATTTCACAAAATTATGCACCAAAGTGCCAAAACAATTTACTTAACGATTAAGATAATAAGGCATAATCGCCGAGAAACAACTCCACAAAGTGGATCCAAAATGGCACCAACAATTATGAAAAAAGTTCCTAAGGAGCATAAAAATGTTACAAATTTTAGTGGTTAATCACACAAAAATAGGTCTCACACCTATGGGAAAAAATTGTTTTTGGTCCCTTATGTCAAAACCATTCATTTTGGGACACCATGGAATGAAAAATCCAAATTAATTACTAAAACCATCCAAATCTAGAATAAAAAAATATAAAACATTAATCAAGAGGATGATGATCACTCATGAATTTTTCCAGAATTGTATCACACACGAAAATATTTTTAATAATTGAGACAGAATGGGAAAAAAATGAAAATTAAGGGAAAGTGCGATGGAAGTGAATTCTATCATTCGTAACCTAATCCCTAAGCTCCGATATCGACACATATCATCATAAATCACAAATAAATTCTATACCTCAAGTGGGAGGGCTAAATATGAACCTTAAGTTATATGCGAACCAGAGAAACTGAGAAAAGGGGTTGGTTACGACCTGGGAAGGTATTAGCACCCAGGTCTTCCGTCGTACTCGACGGGATCCAGGCTTACAAGATTTTGTTTAAAGGGGTAGGTTTATGTGCTATCTGTGTGCAAAATCTAGGGATGGGAAGTACAAGTGTAAGTGCAAAAAAGGTGAATTGCTCAGGAACTGAGGCTTAGAAAAGAATGCTGAAAGAGGGGGATGACAAAGAGAATTTTGTTCGATAACTGTTAAGTTATGCCTACGTATCCTCTCGTGCAATAATGAAGTCAGAACACCATAGTTCGACTCAAAGAGACTGAAAATAAATTTACCGTGAACTGCCTGCTTGCCTATGCTCAAGTGTATGACTCATCTGGCTCGAGTGCTAACTGTCTTGCATTAGACGGAAGAAGAAAGTTCTCGTTTGTGAATGAGTGTAATGAGAAAAGAATCCCGAAGGAGACGATTATTGCTTGTTTTTGTGCTTTCAGTTTTTTATTGTTTTTGGTGTTTTGCATAAGTTTAAGGGCTTGTAAACTCATTATATCCTCCTTGATTAGGGATAATGAGACTACTTAAGTATGAGATAAGCATCTCAACTTAATTACCATGATGATGTAGGATTTAGATCATTAACCTATTTGTGATTATTTAGATGTTTTTGGGTTTTTTTTAGTGTTAAGTAATGAGTATAATCTCTAATCACAGATTAGTGAACTCATTACACCATCCTAATAGAAGGATAATAGATGAGAACACTTGAACTGAGGAAGATACCTCAACTTAATCCATGGTTAGGGATTAAATTCATTATATAAAAAGCCTTTATTAAATGGATTTAAATTAAGGGATGAGATTAAGAAGTGGATTTTATGATTTGTAAGACAACTTGAGGGGGACTTGTCCATTAAACACTAGGGTTAGTCCCTCTTAACCATAAGGAAAAGATAGAACCCTAATGTAAGGCCCAAGTTACAAGATAAAGTATTAGTGATTATTAATGTGTTTTGATTAAGAGGTGTAAACAAATTAAAGGTTTAACACTAAGGATTAAATTTATACACTCCATCCTAAGATAAGGATGCAGGCATAACCCTAATTCCAAAGTCCTAAAGCTTTAAGAGTTTAACCTCTGATTATTGAGATGAGAAGAGAGACTCAAGGAGAATCAAAGGTAAAAAGCTAGGGGGGACTATATACAACCCTAAAAGTTATCTTGTTTGGATATCCTATGGTTTGTGAGGCTTAAGAGAAAGGCTCTTCAAGGCCACCAAGGAAGGAGCAGATGAAAAGATAAGGAGAGAGAAAAACAAGTTACTTATTTCCTGAAGAAGATAAGTAACTTGAAAGAAAGAAAGGATCAAGAGAGACATAAGTGAAACAAATTTCACTTCAAAGACAAATAAGAATGCATATGAAAGTGAAAGAAGAGGTGGGAGGTGAAGGCAAATCCACCTCCCAGATAACTTACCAAAAGTACCTGAAATGTTAGTATGGATGCATAAGACATAAAGCAAAAGGAAATGAAATGAAATGCAAAGACCAAAGTAAGAAGTGAATATGCATTGTAAATGGAATATGAAATGATGAAAAGTCATACAAGATGCATATAAATGATTATACAAAGATGAGATGCAAAGGAAGCATGTTTAGAAACATGAAAACACATGAATGTTCATGAAATGTAATGGATGCAAAGCATATAAAATGAATGAATAAATGATCAAGAAATGTTTCAAGTATGTCCTAAGATGTCTAAGATGTCATACAAATGCTTGAAATGGCATGGTAAGTTCATATGATGATGATATGCAAAGGAGAATGCAAATGAAGATGCAAGATTAGGGTTTTAAGACAACATGAGATGCATATGCCCAAAACAGAAGCATACTTCATGATAAAAAAATTTAAATTGAACTAAAACAAACCCTAATCCCATACAAGATCACATCCCAAAGGAGAAGGTCAGAAGCTTAACCTAGTCAAAGTTATGAAATTCCTAAGTTAAACTAGGGTTTTTGGGTGCTTCTAAAGGTAAAATGTAAATCAAATTTAAAATGCAAGATAAAATAATGAGGTAAATAACCTAGAAATTATATGCAATATGTGAAACAATGCAAAAATAACCAAGTTCAAACTCATCATGGTTAGGCAGAAAAGAAATTTTCAAGTTAGGGTTAAAAAATGTTATTTTTAAGAACCCTAATTCAAAGAAAATTTGTAAAATGGAATCAAACCTAAAAAGAAATTTGTATGGTGAGTTTGAAAATGTTTCTAAATGTATTGGAATGCTTCATGAATTTTTTGGTGATTTTTAGAAACGTAATGCATTTTTAATTAATTAAAATCCATTAATTAATTAAAAATAACATTTAAATATTTTAAAAATACTTTTTTAATGCAAAAAATAAAATAAAAATTATTTTAAGGTTGAGAAAAATATTTGAAACAAAAATGTAAAGTTTGAGAATTTTTTGATGGTTTTTACTATTTTTAATAAAATGAACAAAATAAATAAAAAGAAAATGAATTAAAATGTAAATAAATGAAAGTCAACTGATCTGAAGGCTGAGATTCAAACTGGGGAGATTTGTGTTGACAATGCGCGTGATTTTAAGTTCAGGATTCAATATGGCATTTTTATTAATTAATCCTAATTAATGAATTTAATTAAAAGATTAGGGTTTAATGAAATGATAAGAACCGTCCATACGCTAATTTAATCAACATCCAAGGGTCCTCATACAATCTGGCAACAAAACCCTAACTAATCTCAGGCGAATGAAGATAAGCTCCGGTCGTCTTCTCCGGCCAACCTCTCACCCTATCTTCTCCCCCAGGCCACCCCAAGCCAAAATAACTGCCCAGAAACACTCCCCATGCCTCATACAATCAAACTCACTCATCAAACATAATTTATATCACAAGAATCATGCAAATCGAATCAAAAACATTTTCACGGGCAAAGTTTCATAACATCATGAAATGCTTATTTCTCAACCATTTTCAATTTTTAACACATCAGGATGATCAGTACAACACATAAAATCAATTTATAACAAGAAAGAGAGGTTCTGGAAAAAAAGGTTCTTGAAGGTTACCTGAACTGAGCTTCTTCAAAATGGAGCTTTCTGGGCCTCTCTCTTGTGCAAATCAACTCCTATGGTCCTCCTTGTGCTAATGGAATGCTTGGATGAGGCTTATAGTGGTTGGTTTAGAGGTTTCAGTTCTGATGAAGCAGGAATCGTGTTTTGGTTTGAGCTGGTTTCAGGCCATGGCAAGGGGTGGGAAATGATCCTTGAGGTATGTGGAGTTGAATGGTGAAATAAATTTTAAGTTTTGATGGCTGAGGAGTGAATTTTGAAGAGAGGAAGTGTTATGGAAATTTTTGGAATTTCTGAGTTCTTGAGGATTCAGGCTCCAAGATTGTGTGAAATGGGCTCCTTGATGCTTGCATAAACAATGCTGATTGGCCAGAGAGTTGGTAGTGGCATAGTTTGATTGGTATGGCCTATTTGCAAAAGGTCAAAAGTTATGGTACCATAAGCATGGGCTGAGTCAGAGCTGGCTTTTGGGGTGTCTTGGCTTCATCTTGGTTCAAGGATGGCCCTAGGATAAAGTTTATGCAGCTGCCACAAGTGGATGAAGAGTTTCAAGAGGTTTTGTAAAGTTTATGCATAATTGTCATTTTGAGATTTCTTGAGATTCAAGCCATCAAAACCCTAGGTTCAAAGGCCGATTTTGATCTTTTGAAGTTGCTTTGACATGTTATGGTGCATAGAAGTTGATTAGAGGTCATGAAATGGCTTGGCAAGTAAAATTGCAAAATTCCCACTTTGGAATGAACTTGAAAATTATAGGATTTTTGCCAACTTTGAAAGGCCATATCTTGAGTTCTAGGAGGAATCAAGACATGCTCTTGTACTTTTTGAAAATGGGAAGACATAATCTACAACTTTCAAGCCCAAGAATTTTTCATTTGAAGCATTTTTGGTCATGAAAGAATATGTTGAATATCTTTCCCAAAATGGAAAGTTTCCATTACAAGTCCTTTCCAAAAATAGCAAGTTTGCATTTGGCTCAAAATTCTTCAACTTTGTGAACTTCCAAACACTTCTAAGATCAAATAAAGATCATAGAGACTTCATAGTATAGTATGATTATCAAATGAAAGCGATGGAGGACGACCATCGAGAAGAGGAAGACTGCTGGGGGTAAAACAGTAAGCAAAGCAATGACGGGGACGACCATCATGCTGGGAAAATAAAGAAACCACGACGGGGACAACCATCGGGTAAAGTGATAAAACTCTCTGGGGATTAAAGGAATGAGTAAAGTACTGACGGGGACGACCATCAGGTTGAAAGGTAAAGTAAAATATGATGGGGACGGCCATCGGGTAAAAGCTGATGAAGGACGATCATCAAGAAAAGGGAAAGGAAAAGGGACCACGATGGGGACGACCATCGGGTTAAAGAATAAAATGAAATATTTGATGAGGGACGGTCATCAAAGGTGAAGGACGATCACCTAGTAGGGGACTACCTGCTCTTTATCTCGACATAGGACGAATGTCGGATAGAAAGGGTCAACGATGGGGACGACCATCAGATAAGCATGATAAAGGACGATCATCAAGAGGTGAAGTACGACCACCTAGTAGGGTACGACTGCTCTTGGGGATTATTGCGACATAGGACAAATGTCGGATAACAAGATCAACGATGGGGATGACCATCGGATAAATGATGAGGGACAATCATCAAAAGGTGAAGACGATCACCTAGTAGTGGACGGCTGCTAAAAAGGATATCACGACTTAGGACGAATGCCGGATAAAAGGTTCCAACAATGGGATATGGGGAAGGATGAGGGACGGTCATCCAAAGGTGAAGGACGATCACCTGGCAGGGAACGGCTGCCGAAAGTCTCACGACATAGGACGAATTCCGGATAGAAAAAGTTGTTTTGTTTCTGTGGGGAATGGTAAACACGGACGAGTGCTTACGCTTTAAAATAAACGATACAAGTGTTCGACAATGTGTATAGATGAAAGATGCGGACGAGCACCCTTAGGACCACAATACAGACGAGTATCGATAGAAAAAAACGCTGACACATGTTTAAGGGTGATGATACAGACGAGTATCGATCAGTTGAGAAAAGAACACGGACGAGTGTTGAATCTGCTGAGGGGTGATATAAACAAGATACAGACGGGTATCAAATACTTCTGTATAAGTATGTACAGGTATGATTTGCTGGTAAAGTATGTGCAAGACACGGACGAGTGTAAAAGGATTGAGCAAGGGACACGGACGAGTGTCTTAACTTGCTGGGGAAGTAGAGATAATGTACAAGTATGAACAAATATTTGTATTGAGAATGCAGAAGGTATTCTGGAGACTTTACTGGGGAAAGATGACACTGACGAGTGTCAAAATGAGCACGTATAAATATAAACAGGTATTTGTGTTTGAGAGTGCAAAGGGGTGCTCTGGCTTTTATCTGCATGGGATAAGTTTTGTATATTGCTGGTGAAGTGAATATGGTATTTGCAGGTGACTGGCTCGAACCTGGCTTGTGATCATGCAAATATTTGATTTTTGCCGTAATGCTCCGTATTAGACGGAATGCTATGCTTATTTGGTGAATATGATGTGAATGCTATGATTATACAAATGAGAAACCCGATCCGAAATCCGGATCCCGCGGGGATAAAGATCTCTGGTTGATTTGTCTGGAGAGAGAACCCAGCTGGGGAAAGAGATCATTGGCTGATCTGTCCGGAGGGAGAACTCTGCTGGAGATGAGAATTTTAGCAATTCCGCTGGGGAAGTATTTCAGGCATTGCTCTACTGGGGGGAAACCCTATGGGGAAACAATTCCATCGACTCTGCTGAGGATGAGCAAATTCTGGCACTTCTGACGGGGAATAGAAAGTTCTTTGACCACTCTGCTGTGGAAAAGACATCAGGCATTGCTCGGGAGATCCCGCCTGGAGAGGAGATAACTCTTGGGAATTAATTTGCTGAGGATTGATGAATTCCTCAAGGGATCCTCGAGGAAATACCTCTTGTGAAGGAGTCCTCCTGAGAATGCGATTGCTGACTTGGCTGGGGATACTATGCCTGATATGCCCCATGCTGTGAAATGGTCTGCCTTGAGTACCTGCAACCTTTTAAACAAAGGAAACACACAAGTGTCCCGAGGTATCCTTAACCGGATTCCGTCATGGGAATTAGATTTACCTGAGAGCAACATATTTCCTGCAAGCATTTATTAAAATGGCTCATATGTTTTATGCAAGTGTTGTATTATGAACTTTTGGACATTTTGCAAACGAAACAAAATATTATAAAAACAAAGTGTGACTAAATATTCTGATCTTATTGATTTGTGTGCCCTAAATAGGAAAGTACAATCAAAGAAGCTAATCCCTGAAAGGAGGAGATTGCTGTAAATTGAGAAAATAAAAGTGTTGGCAATGTTGAAGATGACGCTCCAGTGAGCTTCCTTTGCTATGACCTATATGACCTTGACGTTCTTCTTATCTTGCATTCTGAAGAAGGTTGATTTTGACCGATGCTTTATCCTTTTGAAACTTGCCATGTTGTGAGTGATACAAATGAATTCAAAATGCAGTTGTTCGCCTATTCCCTGATTTTGCGTGGATCGCCCTTTCGGGGTTTCAATCCACCGGGATACCCATTTTTGCCTGAGCCGTTCGATGTAGCTTTTCAACTCAGCGGGTGTACATTTTTTCCCTTATTTTTGCCCGAGTCTTTTATTATGTTTTTGACTCACCAGGATGCCCTATTTTCGCCTGGACTTACATTCTGTTTTTATGTCCAGCGGGTCATTTTATGCGAAGTATGTTTTAACTGCATCTGAATTCACAGGAGACGGGAAGTTTTCACCATCCATGGTTGCGAGCATCAGTGCTTCCCCCGAGAAGACTTTGGTTATGACGTAGGGACCTTCATAGTTTTGTGTCCACTTGCCCCTATGGTTTGTATGAGGAGGAAGAAGTCTTTTCAACACAAGCTCTCCCACATGGTATTCCCGAGGTCTGACTTTCTAATCAAAGGCTTTCTTCATTCGCTTTTGATATAACTCCCCATGAAAGATAGCTGATAATCTCTTCTCTTCAATCAGATTCAATTGATTGTATCGAGACCGGACCCATTTTGCTTCATCCAGTTTCACATCCATCATTACCCGTAAGGAGGGTAGTTCAACTTCAACAGGTAGGACAACTTCCATACCATACACAAGCTGATAAGGTGTTGTCCCAATAGATGTTCTGATAGAGGATTGGTACCCATGCAAGGAAAATGGTAGCATCTCGTGCCAGTCTTTCTAGGTGACTACCATCTTCTACACAATCTTCTTGATATTCTTGTGAGCGGCCTCAACAATGCCATTCATCTTTGGCCTGTAAGGAGAAGAGTTGTGATCTTGAATTTTGATGTCCCGACAAAGTTCTGCCATCATCTTGTTGTTCAAATTGGAACCATTATCATTAATGATTCGCTCGGGAACTCCATATCCACAGATGATATCTCTTTTTATAAATCTAGCTACCACTTGTCTGGTGACGTTTGCGTATGAAGCTGCTTCTACCCATTTGGTGAAGTAATCAATGGCTACCAGGATGAATCTGTGACCATTTGAAGCAGTCGGTTCAATCTTTCCAATCATATAAATGCCCCACATGATGAAGGGCCAAGGTGACCCGATCTTAATAATTTCTTTGCCATTGCATGTTCTCCGACATGGGTACCGAAAGAACCTTCATGTACTTCGTGCATTAGTATGTATGCTTTCTTATTGTCAACACATATGAGCAAGACCATGTCGAAGTTTCGCTTGTACAAAGAACCATCAGTATTGAGGAAGAAATTGCCGGTCAGCCTCCTTAATGTCTTCTTATCATTTGACGATGCCCCAAGTGGGTATGTCTGAGTTTCTAAGAAGCATTTGATGTCATGGTACCAAGGCTTGTTGTCAGTGACAATGTCCACAAAGAATAATATGACAGTCTGTCCAATCTGGATACCAGAATTCGAGGTACATAATTGGCAGCTTGTACTTTGATCATGGATGAAATGGTAGCCAAAGCGTCTGCAAACTGATTGTCATCTCGAGGGATGTATTCAAGCTTAACTGTTGTGAAGAAGGTCAACAATCTCCTCGTATAGTCACAGTAGGGAATCAGATGCTCCTGATGAGTGTACCACTTGCCGTTGGTCTGGTTGATTACCAAAGCTGAGTCTCCAAATACATTCAAGGTTTTGATCCTGAGGTCAATGGCTTCCTCAAGACCCATGGTACAAGCTTCGTATTCTTATTCGTTGTTACTGCAAGCAAAGGTGAGTTTTGCTGAGAAAGGCATGTGAACTCCTTTGGGTGTGATAAGCACTGCACCAACTCCACGACCGCTGCAATTAACTGCCCCATCGAACATCATATTCCATGCTTCTTCTGGGTCAGGACCTTCAGTGTGAACATGCTCTTAGAAATATTTTGCTTTCAAGAACATGATGTCTTCGTCAGGGAAATCAAAACTCATAGGCTGGTAATCATCGATGGGTTGCTCATCCAGATAGTCAGACAATACATTGGACTTGATGACCTTTTGAGAGGTGTACTGAATGTCATACTCTGTTAGAATCATTTGCTATCTTGCAACCCTTCCGGTAAGTGCTGGCTTCTCAAATATGTACTTGACTGGATCCATCTTCGAGATCAATAAGGTAGTATGAGTCAACATATACTGTCTTAGTCGGCGAGCAGCCCACGCTAAAGCACAACAAGTTTTCTCGAGCAGTGAATAACGTTGTTCACAGTCGGTAAACTTTTTTCTTAGGTTGTATATTGCATACTCTTTTCGACCAGACTCGTCATACTGGCCCAACACACACCCCATTGACTCTTCTAATACTATCAGATACATGATTAGAGGTCTTCCTTCGATTGGAGGCATGAGAATTGGAGGTTCTTGCAGATATTCTTTGATCTTGTCAAAAGCTCTCTGACAATCATCATTCCACCTGACTGTTTAATCCTTTCTTAACAGCTTGTACAAGGGTTCGCTGGTTGCAGTGAGATGAGATATGAACCTTGAGATGTAGTTCAATCTACCTAAGAACCCTTGAACTTCTTTCTCAGTCTTAGGTGCAGGCATCTCCTGAATGGCTTTCACTTTGTCGGGATCAACCTCAATTCCTTTTTCACTTACAATAAAACCCAGTAGCTTACCTGAACGTACCCCAAATGTGCACTTGTTGGGGTTCAACTTCAACTGATACTTCCTCAGACGCTTAAACAATTTCAGCAGATTCACCAGATGATCTTCTTCTATATGGGACTTGGCAATCATATCATCCACATTACACTCGATTTCCTTATGGATCATATCGTGGAATAATGTTACCATAGCCCATTGATATGTTGCACCGACGTTCTTCAGACCAAACGGCATTACCTTGTAGCAGAACGTGCCCCAAGGTGTGATGAAAGTTGTCTTCTCCATGTCTTCAGGTGACATCTTAATCTTATTGTATCCAAAAAATCCATCCATAAAAGAAAATATCGAGAACTGAGCCGTGTTATCCACCAATACATCAATGTGAGGTAATGGGAAGTCATCTTTCGGGCTAGCTCTGTTCAGGTCCCGGTAATCCACACACATACGTACCTTGCCATCCTTCTTTGGTACAGGTACAATATTAGCAACCCACGGCGGGTAACTAGTTACAGCGAGAAAACCGAAATCCCACTACTTTTGTACTTCCTCTTTAATCTTCTTGGTCATATCTGGGCGAGTACGGCGTAGCTTCTGTTTGAATGGAGGACAATCTTCTTTCAGTGGCAATCTGTGGATGACAATATCCGTATCTAGACCTGGCATGTCTTCAAAGGACCAAGCAAAGATGTCAACATATTCCCGAAGCATACTGATGAGTTGTTCTTTCACTGTGTATAAAAGCTATGGGAGAATTAGAACCCAGATCGTCCGTCGTACTCGACGGGAAGGTATTAGAACCCAGATCTAGGAAGGTATTAGAACCCAGATCGTCCGTCGTACTCGACGGGATCCACGCTTACTTGATTGTGTTTAAAAGGGGTAGTGTATGTGCTGGCTGTGTATAAAATCTATGGGAGAATGTACAGTGTGTCAGTGCAAAAAAAGAGGGTGAATTCTCAAGAATGTGGCTTAGAAAATAAAGTTGAAAGAGGGGGATGACAAGGAGACTTTTGTTCGATAACTGTTAAGTTATGCCTACGTATCCTCTCATGCAATGAGGAAGTCAGAGCACCGTAGTTCGAATCAAAGAGACTGGATGATATTGGTTGTGAAATGCTTACTTGTCTATGCTCAAGTGTATGACTCGTCTGGCTTAAGTGCTAACTGTCTTGCTTTAGACGGAAGAAGTGAGTTCTCGTTCTTGAGTGAGTGTGATGAGAAAAGAATCCCGGAAGAGACGATTATTGTTTGTTTTTGTGTTTTCAGTTTTTTATTGTTTTTGGTGTTTTGCATAGGATAATGAGCTTAAGCCTAAATCAAGGGTTGTAAACTCATTATATCCTCCCTGATTAGGGATAATGAGCCTACTTAAGTGTGAGATAAACATCTCAACTTAATTACCATGATGATGTAGGATTAATATCATTAACCTACTTATGATTATTAAAATGTTTTTTTTTTGTTTTTTGTTTAGTGTTAAGTAATGAGTTTAATCTCTAATCAGGGATTAGTGAACTCATTACACCATCCTAAGAGAAGGATGATAGATGAGAACACTTAAGCTAAGGAAGATACCTCAACTTAATCCATGGTTAGGGAATAAATTCATTATATAACAAGCCTTTATTAAAGATGGATTTTAATTAAAGGGTGAAATTAATAAGTGTGCTTTATGTTTGTAAGACTAGCTTGAGGGGGACTTGTCCATTAAACACTAGGGTTAGTCCCTCTTAACCATAAGGAAGAAATGGAACCCTAATATAAGGCCCAAGTTACAAGCTTAAGTCTTAATAGTTATTAGGTGTTTTGATTAAGAAGTGTAAACAAATTAAAGGTTTAACACTAAGGATTAAAGTTATACACTCCATCCTAAGATAAGGATGCAGGCATAACCCTAATTCAAAGTCCTTAAGTTTTAAGTGTTTAGCCTCGGATTATTGAGATGAGAAGAGAGACTCAAGGAGACTCAAAGGTAAAAAGCTATGGGGGACTATATACAACCCTAAAAATTATCATTCTTGGATATCTGTCGCTCCCGGGATTTTCATCCTAGTACAAACGCGAAAGTGGCGCGGAAAAGGTAGAGTCGCCAGCCAGACATTTTTATCCCGAATTAATGGGAAAGGTAATGTTGCACAAACCTGAGGAAGAAGGAAAGGACAAGGTCCTGCGAACCAAAGATCTGGGTTCGGGAGTCGGTTATGACCTGGGAAGGTATTAGCACCCCAGACCGTCCGCCGTACCCGACGGGACCCACGCTTATTAATCTGTTTTCAAATGGTGAGAAATAATATGCTGCATGAATGAAATGAATGGCTATCTGGAATGGAATGGAAATGAGATCAAAATGGAATCGGAAAAATGGAAAGAAAGAATGGGGAAAATGTAGGGAAAATAAAGAATGTGCTCGAACGGGCCCTACCCCGCTGCCTATGTACCTCATCGGGATAATGAGGATCAGAGTCGACGTAGTTCGCCTAACTAAGGCGAGAACTATTTGTTTTGTGTTTTTTACAGCTGGAACTGCGTATGTCTATGCTCAGGTGTTGTAGGCTCGTATGGTACTAGTGCGTTTACCGTCTTGCATGAAAGACAAATCGTCGCGAGTTCGCGTTCAGAATGAATGAGATGAGAAAAGAAGTTCCCGCAGGAAAACCGCTTATTGTTTGTTTTTTGTCTTTTATGAGAAATGTTTTGAATTTGTTTGTGAACATTCTCATACTAAGACCTATCCATCGCGGGAAGTACTTACACCTCGGCTTGAAATAGGACGCATATAAGCACTCCGCAACAAAGTCTCGTGTCGTACAAGAACGTTCAACCTTTATTAGGTATTTTATTATTTTCTTCACGAGGTGAGAAAGAATGACTCAAGTCGGAAAAAGGACAAAAACTAAGGGGGACTAAGACACAACCCTAAGTTATTTATTATGCAAAAAAGGGAGATCCTAATGGTTAGTGGAGGTTTTCTAATCCTAAGGAAGAAAATAAAAAAGGAAAAAGGATGCAACTTACTTCCTAAGGAAGGTAAGTTGGTCCTAACAAAGGGGAATCCAACCAAACACAAGTATGGAAGGAAAAAATGAATTAAATGCATAAAATAAATGCATAAAATAAATGCATAAAAAATAAAATAAAGGATAAGGTAAGGAGACTCACCTCAATCTTCCCCTCTACAAAACAAATGTTAATGTACAATTTATTAAAAATAATAAGACAAACACACAAAAATTAAATCCTAATGACTCTCCTAATTCTAGAGAACTAAAAAATGCTAAGACAAAAATACAACACCTATTACAGCCCCTATTACACAAACAGCCATGAAAATAATGCCTAACACCAATCAGCTTTTTACAGTCAGCATGCAACATGAAAAGATAGGTGTAGAAAGTCAAATACAACATGTACACATAACAAACAACATACATTTTACAACACTTATATGCAAAAACAGCTATGAAATTCAAAATCCAGAATTAATTATTTTCATTTTTTAATGCACAAACTCAATGAATAATGCACCAACTTGATCATGAACATAAATTTGAACCTAAATCAACATATACAAATACATGAACATGAACATTTTTGAAGAAATATGCAAGAATACATCACATGGTTGATTATGCAACAAGTAATGCACAAAGTGGCACATGAACATAGCATATGAGCATGGTGATTATTGATTATGAACATGCAATATGATAGCTCAACAAACATACTAAACTCAATGCAAAATTCAGAATTGAATTGATATGGATGATGTGATCAAATATGCAACAAAATGCAACCAAATGCACATACATACATGATTATGTGAAATGCAACATATCTTGATACAATGCAATGCAAAATGATTTAATGCAATGCAAAACATGTAAAAACAGAATGCAACATGATTATTACATACCTAATGATGCATGAACATAACAACAATATGCAAGAACTCAAGCTATACACAAAGAAACACCAAAATGTATAATACGCAACATGAACGGAATCGTGTCGAAACGACTCAAAATGGGGGAATGAGCTACTAGATATGGACCCAAAAATTCCCTAAAATCACTACCTAAACATGTATGAACATTAGAGGCACTAGGACTTAGGACTAAGCAATCAAATAAGCTGAAAAATAAAAAATCAACAGCGTTAACCGGTTAACCATGTACGTTAACCGGTTAACGGACCTAACACATCAGCAATTTGTGGCAAAACGCACGCGTTAACCGGTTAACGCTGAACAGAATTGAAAAAAAAGTCTTTGAAATAAGTGCTTTTGGCCACAAACTCACTTTTAATGATCCATAACATTCCTAGGAACATGATAACACTAATTTCTACTTAATTGGAGCTTATTTACACATGATAGAACCTATAACTATCAACACTTCAAATCCTAAATCAACAAAAATCACAAAATGCAAGCCACACATAAAGAAAATGAAATCAATCGCAATCAAAACAAAAAGCAATTAAAGAATGCCGAAACAGCGAGATGAAGAGAATAACTTAAAGAAGAAGTGATTTAGATCATCAACCTACGAAGCGGAGGAGTGCTTCGGTGTATGTTGCAAGGATCGGAGCTTAATCGAAGAGAAAACCAAGAAAACCGAGAAACCGCAAAATAAATGCGTTCTTGACGTTTGGATCTTCGTGCACTTCCGATAAGCCGAAACCTTCAACAAAATTCAGTAGCTTCTTCTTCCACAATCCACAAAATCAATGGAGGTTAAGGCTAAGCTTCAAGATCTTCAAATTTCAATGTGAAAGTTGAAGAGCTTATTTGAAAAGCTTTAGTGAAAGGAGGGAAAAAGGAGGAAAAGTGAGAGAGAGAAAAAGTGATTGTGAAAGAGTGAAAAATTGGAAAATTGTGTGAACCCCTCTCAATGAAGTGATTAATGAATATATAGAGGCTAGGCTTGGAGATAGGTTTGGGTTTGGGGCCCAAAAATTAGGCTTGGGATCCAAAATTAGGTTTGGTAGTTAGTTAGGGTTAGGGTTGGAAAAGAGAATATTCCTTGGAATATTCCTCTGAATATTCCTTGGAATACTCTAGAAGATGGTAGAACATGGTAGAAGTTTCCAAGGGAAATGGAGTGGAATTGAAATGGAAAACAAGATGGAAAGAATGAAAGGAAGTGTGGAAAGAAAGTGGAAGGAAAAGTGGAGGGAAACGCGAAACCAACTACTTTTCAAATGATTTTTTCCTTTGATTTTTTATGATTCCTCCATCATTTCTTGACCAAATTTGCATCATAGGATCATTGTAACCCTAATTTCATGATTTCGATTTAAAAGTCTGGAGTCGACCCTTTTTACCTAGCTCAGTTGTTTTTTTCCCGATTCCTCGAGTTTCAGTCGTCGGGCCAGTCAAACCTCTTCCAAAATGAATTGGTGGACGAGATTTGAACCCTAGGCACTCGACATCATATATAAGACAAAGGAATCCACTTTGAATCTAAACTTCATGCCGAAGCCCCATAGAAGTGAAACCCTAATTTGGCCCTTTTCATCAGGAAATATTGCACTGTTCGCCTCCTTTGATCAACTCCATCTGTCCATGGCTCGTGGCTCCAAGTGAAGACTTGTGGGATGTTGTGAACCCTTTACACAAGGTTGAGAAGCTTTGTGGCCAAGTGTTTGCCTTTGTATAGCCTTCCATTGCTCCAATCATTGATCACATACCTATGCCTCAACCATGCTATACATGATGCAATGTTTTTGGTTATTTTATGAATACATATATGCAAAATGCTATGCAAAATGTTGAGGATATGAAAGGGAAAATTTTGAGGTATTATAGCTGCCCCTATCCAATCATCGGCAGGCCTGAACGAATAATTGCGAGAGTGTTTAGACGTTCAAGGTATGAAGTGATTGAATACTCAAATAAAACCTGGAAATTTGAACTCTGTGGGAAATAAAATATATTGGGAAGAATGCCATCCTCAAATGACAATTCTCAAAGGGGATCCTCGGAACCAGAAACCAGTTGATAACCAGAAACACAAAGACTGGCCTCAGACAGGCTTTGCAAAAGAGACAAACTGACCTCAATCAATGAGATCAAAATGGTCTATCACCATCGAGTGATAGACACAACAAACAAGACCAACCTCAGAAGGACTTGAAGAAAAGAATGCCATCCTCGAATGACAACCCTCAAAAGATCCTAGGATCTAAAACGAAACCATCCTCGAATGGAGATGCAATGGTATACCGGCCTCAGTCGATAACCAGAACACAAAGACTGACCTCGGACAGACTTTGCAAAAGAGACAAACCGACCTCAATCAATAAGCTCAAAATGGTCTATCATCCTCGAATGATAGCCACAACAATAAGACCAACCTCATAAGGGCTTGAAGAAAAGAATGCCATCCTCGAATGACAACTCTCAAAAGATCATCGGATCTAAAACGAAACCATCCTCAAATGGAACCGCCATGGTATACCGGCCTCAGTCGATAACCAGAACACAAAGACTGACCTCAGACAGGCTTTGCAAAAGAGACAAACTGACCTCAATCAATAAGCTCAAAATAGTCTATCATCCTCGAATGATAGCCACCACAACAAGACCAACCTCAGAAGGGCTTGAACAAAATAATGAAATCCTAGAATGACAACTCTCAAAAGATCCTCGGATCTTAAACGAAACCATCATCGAATGGAGACGCAATGGTATATCGGCCTCAGTCGATAACCAGAAACAACAAAGATTGACCTCAGACAGACTTTGCCAAAGAGACAAACTGACCTCAATCAATAAGCTCAAAATGGTCTATCACCCTCAAGTGATAGCCACAAAAAACAAGAGCAACCTCAGAAGGACTTGAAGAAAAGAATGCCATCCTCGAATGACAACCCTCAAAAGATCCTCGGATCTAACACGAAACCATCCTTGAATGGAGACGCAATGGTATACCGGCCTCAGCCGATAACCAGAAACAACAAAGACTGACCTCAGGCAGACTTTGCCAAAGAGACAAACTGACCTCAATCAATAAGCTCACAATGGTCTATCACCCTCGAGTGATAGCCACAACAACAAGACCAACCTTGGAAGGACTTGAATAAAAGAATGCCATCCTCGAATGACAGCCCTCAAAAGATCCTCGGATCTAACACGAAACCATCCTCAAATGGAGACGCAATGGTATACCGGCCTCAGTCGATAACTAGAAACTCAAAGGAAATAGGACAAGATGGAACGGGATCGTTGGACATAAACGAGAGCCCAGGCAAACAGGTCCGTTGTACCAAACGGGAAACTGCGACGCGACTGTTGTACCAAACAAGACGCGGAATAAGTGATGAACATTGACTTGAAAAGACAAGGATGTCTGAAAAATGATGTTGGTATCCTCTACACGGAGTACTTCAGGTTAAGAATATGTTCTAGGTCGTATGTAATATACCTCAAAACTGGCCCATGCTGGCATGCATATGTTTGAATTTATGGCGTAATGCTCCATGATGATGGAAATGCTACGCTTTGGAGGATGCCAAGGTAATGATGATTACTAAATGCAAATGCAAATGCAAAGAGATCTCCCGATAAGGAGACTGCAAGTATCCCCAAACGGCTTGACTGGGAAGAAATGATGATCACTGCATTGATCTGGTTAATCCCTGTGAAGAGGAAACAACTTTGCGGGGGAAGTTGTCAATGATACACCAGCTCTAAACAGCCGCCATTGCCAAAAATAAATTGGACTTTGATGATCGGAGCGCCAATACCCTGTAGGAGATGGACCCTTTTTGAACTCTGGTGGGGAAGTGGAGACCTCCTGACTTGGCTGGGAACCAAAGGTATGACCCTGCTGATGAAGCAAACTGTTGGGGAGGAAAGACACTCCTTTTACTGCTGAGAATTGCCCCTGTCTGAAGGGAAACTTCTGCTTGGGGATGACACCCACATCCTGCTACCTTGCTGGGGAGATTTCAAATTCCACTTTACTGGGGATGATTGAAGACACCCTGGGAGAAACCTGCTCCTGCTCTAGCGACTTCACTGGGGATTTTCTTTTAGCTCTATTAGCAACACCTGTACTTGTACCTTCATGAACATAATCGATAGTGCCTGCAACATGGAGAGTTAATTTGGGACCTGCCTGCCCCAGGCTCGGAGTATGAATCATTATACGAGTATCTCGACACCCCTTTCAGAGTTGTATTAAATGTTTCTGCCCTCCTGCATGAGTTAGAAAGCATTCAAATGCTCACAACACAATGTAAATCACAATTTGCTGGACGTTTTCGCAATCAATCAATGCTAGATGAAAACCAAAAACGAGAAGCAGATAGTCACAAATTGACTGAGGTCGAATTTTTATTGATTCGGAAAAATGGCCATGAATAGGCAATACAAAGGAAGTAGCTCCCTGGAAAGAGGAAATAGCCAAAATGGAAAACAAACTATCCTATTGGCAATGCAAGAATTGGATCTCATCAAGTTTCAACCCGATTATGACTCGTATATCTTCAAGACGCTCCGCTCGCTCTGCCTCTTGAGAAAGAGTAATTGAACTGATCTTCAACCCTTAAGATAGCCTCAACTGTAGATAGGTCACGGACCTCGCAGATCGCAGTCGTTCGTGTTAATCCCTCTTTTGCGTGGATCGCCTTTTCAGGTTTTCAATCCACCGGGATACCCTTTTTTTCCTGAGCTGTCCGATGTGGCTTTTCAACTCAGCGGGTGTACATTTTTTCAAGATTTCCCTAACTTTTGCACGAGCCTTTTATTCTGTTTTTTGGCTCGCCGGGATGCCCATTTTTGCCTGGATCTTTATTCTGTTTTTATCCAGCGGGTCCTTTTTATATGAAGTATTTGAAATTCTGGGATCAGATATGTGATGTCGAACTAGATGTTTAGACACTGATATCCCAAACAAAAATTAATAAGCTAGTAAATTAAATAACACAGGAAATTGTTAACCCAGTTCAGTGTATCTCAACACTTACATCTGGGGGATACCAAGCCAGGAAGGAAATCCAATATAAGTAATATTAATTATGGAGTTAAACCAATCAGTTTAATCCTTCACTTAATATCTACCCAAGGCAATTTCTACCTAAGACTCTACTTAGATATGAGTACCTACTCACTCCCCCTCAATCACACAGTGATCTTTAACTTAGGATGATTAATAAATTTGACGTCACACTTCAGACACACCAGCTTGATCTTACTTAAAAGTTTCAATCAAGACACAATTCACTTTTTGCTTAAAAGCTTATAAAGTGACTAACAAACAATTAAAACCTGCTAGCTTCACAAACACCCTTGACACTCTTCTTCAAATCGTTAGGTTTACTTGAGTGTATCAGTTCCTTAAATAGATGCTTAGTTTTTGGGCTTTTTGCAAATTATCCAGACTTTGATAAATCCCACAGATATCTCCTTGAATTAAGGTGAGTTAGTTTGTTATCTCCTTGAATCAAGGTGAGTTAGTTTTTCTGTTTCCTGGAACCAGATAACTAATCTTCCTAAAGATGCGCCTTGAAGTGCTTATCCTTTTACAATTAATTCCAGATATTTTCTCCTGATTTTAATCACTTCTGTCACGCATCATTTAAGTCAGATAGCAGGTTTGCGATGTCACAACATCTGGTGTGACATCCTGATGTCCTGAACTAAGTTCATAACTTTTTGTTTGTCAAAAATTCTGCCAATTTCTAACATCTACAGTATTTTCTTACTGCGTCTGCGTTGACATGGGATTGGAAGTCTTTTCCGTCCATGGTTGTCAGCATCAAGGCTCCTCCTGAGAAAACCTTTTTAACCACGAACGGTCCTTCATAGTTGGGTGTTCACTTGCCCCTGTGATCGTTAAGAGGAGGAAGAATCCTTTTCAGCACCAAGTCACCTGGCATGTACCTCTTTGGTCGCACCTTCTTTTCAAAAGCATGCTTCATCCACTGTTGATACAACTGTCCATGGCATACAACTGCTAGACGTTTTTCTTCAATGAGGCTCAACTGATTATATCTGGATCAGAGCCACTCAGCTTCATCTAGCTTAATGTCCATAATCAACCTCAACGAGGGGATTTCCACTTCAATTGGTAGGACTTCCTCCATACCATACACCAGTGAGAATGGGGTTTCCCCTATTGAAGTACGTACTGACGTTCTGTACCCATGTAACACAAATGGTAGCATCTCATGCCAGTCTTTGTATGTTACAACCATCTTCTGCACAATCTTCTTGATGTTCTTATTGGCCGCCTCGACGGCGCCATTCATCTTCGGGCGATATGGAGAAGAGTTGTGATGCTCTACTTTGAAATCTCGACACAAGTCAGCCATCAACTTGTTGTTGAGATTAGAACCATTATCAGTAATGATCCTTTTAGGAATTCTGTACCAGCAAATGATGTCAGAGAGCAGCGGAGTTCCTTTCTGTTGGATCATGTGAGAGCTAATAATTTGCTCCCCCTCAAACATGTATGTATACTGCCATGACTTGGCACAACAGAATTTGATAATTGTTCATTTCACCCAGTGACACTTTGATATACCATTGAAACTTCAAATTCAACTTAGTTCAGCAGTCAGAAATTAACATCATTGTTCAATACACTTCTCCCCCTTGTTAGACATAAAATTTTGGGGCCAAACATTACAAAAACAGAAAAAAAACATTCAAAAATATAATGCAGAACAGACAATACATTTTCCACCACAAACAACTTCACTCAGACTCAGTATACTCTGTATCCTCTGTATCCTCAGACTCAGCATCAGATCCATCAACATTCCCAGCAACCTCTTCCAGCTCCAGTCTTTGAATTATGTTCTCAAGCTTCTTCTTCCTTTCATCCAGCTCTTTGCAGGTTGTCCTGAGCTCTGCAATCAGGGCTGCCTTTGATATAGGTGTCTTGATGTAAACACCCCAAATTTGCCCTCACCCATTTATACCATGGCTTGTGATCTTTTCATATGCATAAGTTCAATCATACCATCTCATATTGCATTTTTTTGATTCACTGCATTGTTCCCAAGTCATCTGCATCTAGGGTTTGTGATCTGAGCTATCCAAGAGCTATTTGAGCCACTCCAAAGGTCATCAACCATCTCAAGAGGTTTCATGTATGTTCAAGCATCATATTGTATCCCCACAAAGTCAAGAAAGTCAAAGAATCACAAGAACTGGGAAAGGCATGGAAGCAGAGCCAGGTTTAACTACACAGATGACCTAGAATTAGGGTTTTGGATTCAAAGGCCATAACTCCAATTTTTTTGGTCATTCTTGTTTCTATTGGTCTCTATATGGTATAAGGATCATGCATATCAATTTTCATGAAGAAATTCCATGGGGAAGGCATCTAATCTAGAGTTGACTTCTTGAGCAAGTCAGTGCAAAATCAGGGCATCTGAGGCCCCCAATGACCCAACCAAGGGGTATTCTTCATCATTTTGAGTGTGTATGATCTTTATTTGATCAAAGAAGATGTTAGAATTTCATAAAATTGAAGAATTCCAAGCCATTTGCAAAGTTGCCTTTTTGGGAAAATGACTTGTAATGTAAACTTGCCATTTTGGGAAAGTTTTTCAACCCTTGCTTTTTTATTCAAAAATGCTTCAAATGGGAAAACCTTGGTCATAAAAGTTGTAGAATGGATCATTCCCTTTTCAAAAAGTACAAGAACTTATTCTAATTCATTTTGAGTCAAAAGTTATGGTTTGTCAAAGTTGGGAAAAATCACATAATTTCAAGTTTTCTACCAAAGAGGCAAAGTTGCAAAACCACTTGCCAAGTTGAAATGAGACCTCAAAGTGACTTCTAACCTTGGTACAAACATGAACCATTGCTTAAAATTCAGAATGCACCAAGAGTTTGTCCATTTTCATGACTTGTGGATCAAGAAACTTCAAAAGGGCCAAAGATGAACAAAGTTGCAAAACACCATACAAACCCTAATCCACTTGTTAATTGGTTTCAAAACTGATCCCATGGCCCTCCTCATTCCTTGCTGCGCAGGACACCCCTCTTGTACTTGGTCTACCATTGGCCCATACCTCTCTTACACAAAGCTTGACTTTTTGCAAAAAGACCCATACCAATCACAATAGGGCACAACCACTCCTCTGACCTATCCAAGAGTGATAAGTGGACCAAATGCAACATAACACACCACACACACAAGCCTGAAACTCTCTCCAAGCCATAGTTCCAAGTTTATGCCTCTTATGCATTTTGCTTCGAATCACACAACACAAGCATCAAAAAGAAAAACAAACTCCATAGAACATCTCAGCATGTCTCACTGATCATCCCTAACCCTTCACCTTGCCCTGAAACTCCCTGAAATCAAAACACGATTTCCTCCCTTCACTGAACAGAACTTGATCAATCTCACAAACCAGCCATTTTAAACTCCAGACAAGCTTTGAAAACATCTGAGGGGAGTCATTAGAGTTGAATGGAAGCAAGGAAGCAAGCTGAAAGCTCCAAACTGAAAGCTTCACTTCAGGTAGCTTCAAAAATTATTTTTTCCAGAAACGTTGTTTTAAGTTACTGAAATGATCTACATGTTCCCCTGATTGTTTTGCACTTTGTAGTTTTGAAAATGATTGAGTATTGAGTATGTATTGCATCTCTAAAAGTTTGGCCATTTTTATGTTTTTGATTCGAATCTTGGTTTTGAGCAAAAAGAAATGAGTTTTGAGGTTAGATTCAGGTTCAGGGGGATGAGGAGAGTTGATCTGGAGCTTTAGAGCTCCAGAAATAACCTAGAAGTGAGGTTTTGGTTTTGCTCAGGGGAGGTGTGGCCGGAGAAGATGACCAGAGGTCTTTTCCGGCCACCTGAAAGTCATTAGGGCCTTAATTGCGTTTAGGGCAAAGTTTGAATGTGGACCCTTGATTCAGTGGACTTTTGTTGACCCGCGCGCAAACAGATGGCCAGGATGGTTTCATTAAACCCTAATTCCATTTAATTAAATTAATTAATTAGGTTTAGTCAGTTTGAATTTCAACCACAAGATCTGGCGCCAGTCAACTCCCGCGCGTCCCATTTAAATCTCAACCACTGGATCTGTTGACTTCTCATTAAAATTCATTTTAATTTCATTTTTCTTGCATTTTCTTTCTCATTTTATTAAAAATAGTAAAACAAATCACAAAAATCTCATTTTTTGCATGCTGACTTAGAATATTTTTCTCATTTCAAAAACATTTTTTATTTTTATTTTTTGCATAAAATTTGTATTTTTAAAATATTTAAATGTTTATTTTAATTAATTAATGGGAATTAATTAATTAAAATACCATTTAGGTTTCTAAAAATCACCCAAAAATTCACATTGCATTTAGAAACATTTAGAAACATTGTCCAACTCTCAAACCAAATTTATTTTTTGTTCTTGATGCATTTTGATCATTTTCATTGGAATTAATTTCATTTCAAGGCAATATTTTATGTCAAACTTCAAAAATTCATTTCTGCCTAACCATTAAGAGTTAGATGGTGATTCTTTTGGCATTGCATCTTGCATAACATGTAGTTTGTAGGATAAAATTGGTTTGATTTGATCTTGCATTTTCAATTTTTAGGATTTTTCTTGACAAAGTACCCCAAAACCCTAGCAATTTTAGGAAATTCATAACTTGCACTAGGTTAAGAGTTGGATCCTCTCCTTTGGGCAGTGAGCTTGTATATGTTTAGGGTATCTTTGATTGCATTTTCAAATTTTTATCATGTCATATGCTTCTGATTTTGAATTTTTGCTTGGTGTGTTGATCATAAACCCTAATTTGCGCCTTCCTTTGCATCCTTCTTTCATTTGCTTGCATCCATTGACTTGCCATGACATTTTGTGCATTCTTTTGATTCATAATACATCTTAGGACATATTAGAATCATGTTTGATCATTGTATCTTTCATTTGCCATGTTGTATGTCATTTGCATTTCATAACTTTTCATGTGCTTCCATGGTTCAATGCATGCCTCATTTGCATCCTTATGCTTGTTTGATCATTCCCATGCCTTGTCTCATGTTGTATCATCTCTTAGCATCATTAATATCATGTAAATGCTTCTGGTTTTGTTTTCCCTCATTGCATTTCATCTCATTTGCATTGCATTTCATTTCTTTTGCTAACATTTCAGGTGGTAAGTTGTTTGAGAAGTGAATTTGCCTTCACTTCTCACAATCTCTTTTAATCTCTTTCATAATTCATTTGCTGAATTTTGTATGTGTATTGGAGTGAGCTTGCTCATTCATGCTCTTCCCTTCTTTCTTCCTTCAAGCAACTTGTCTTCTTAAGTGAAGCAAGTTGTTTTGCTTCTCTTTGTTTCTTCCTCCTTTCATCTGCTTCCTTCCTGGTGGTTTCTCTGAAGATTCTTCTTGCAAACCTCACAAACCCTAGGAACAACCAAGCATGATCACAATTAGGGTTTAATTAGTCTCCCCATTTAGTTTTACCTTTGTGTCATCTTTGAGTCTTCTCTGCTCATCTCACAATCAGGGACTAAACCCTAAAGGTTTTAAGGCTTTGTGATTAAGCTTATGCCTGCATCCTTCTATTAGGATGGAGTGTATAACTTTAATCCCAAGTGTTAAACCCTTAATGTGTTTAAATCTTTTAATCAATTCACCTAATAATCATCAAGACATCAAGCTTGTAACTTGGGTCTTGCATTAGGGTTCTAATTCTTCCTTAATTGGTTAAGAAGGACTAACCCTAGTGTTAATGGACAAGTCCCCCTCAAGTTGTCTTACAAACTAAAAATCACTTCTTAACCTTATCATTAGCTAAAATCCACTTTAACAAAGGTTTTTTTTGTCATGAGGTTAATCCATAATCATGGGTTAAGTTGAGGAGTTTTTCTCAGCTTAAATGTTCTCATCTATTATCCTTATATTAGGATGGTGTAATGAGTCCATTAAATCCTTGATTATGGCTTAAACTCATTACTTAACACTAAACAAAAACAACAAAAACATCTGAATAAATACAAGTAGGTTAATGATCTTAATCCTACATCAGGGTGATTAAGTGTGAGATGCTGACTTCACACTTAAGGTATTCTCTTTACCCCTAATCAGAGGGAGGTGGTGATGAGTTTACTAATCCATTGGTTTAGGCTTAAGCTCATTAACTTATGACAAATCCAAAAGCAATAAAAGACTGAAAACTAAAAAACAAACAATAATCGTCTCCTCCGGGATTCTATTCTCATCTCATTCATTCACAACCGAGAACTCGCTTCTTCCGTCTAATGCAAGACAGTTTGCACCTGAGCCAGACAGGTCATACACTTGAGCATAGACAAGTAAGCAGTTCACAAGTCAATTTATCTTTCAGTCTCTTTGGGTCGAACTACGGTGTTCTGACTTCCTCATTGCACGAGAGGATACGTAGGCATAACTTAACAGTTATCGAACAAAAGTCTCTGTATATTCCCCCTCTTTCCAGCTTTATTCTTCAAGCCTCCTGGTCTTGAGCATTTCATCCTTGTTCTTACACTGACACTTCACTTATACACTTCACTTCTTTTACACTGACACTTGCATTCTTTCCAGCTTTGATACACAAATTGCACTGACACTACCCCTTTAAAACACAAATCTTTTAAGCGTGGATCTCGTCGAGTACGACGGACAATATGGGTGCTAATACCTTCCCAGGTTGTAACCAACCCCCTTTCTCAGTCTCTCTGGTTCGCAACCGTCTTATCCATATCTTTTCTTAGGTTTATGCAGCATTACCTTTCCTCCGGGATAAAAATGCCTAGCTGGAGAATCTTTTCTTTTCTCTTGAGATCACCCTTGTGTGTTCTCATCCCTCTTTCGCCGACCGTTCGCGTCTGTACCCCTTCTGACCCTGTGTCATTTGGCGGGAGCGACAACTTGGCGACTCTGCTGGGGACCCTTATACTGTAACCAGGGCTTCTGGTTCTTTTTGTGGGTTCCTCCTAGCGCTTGTTTGATTTGTGTTTACTGGGGTGTTATGTGCTATTTGTGTTTGTATATTTGCTTTATTTACTGCTTTATGTACAGTTATTTATTGCTTTCTTTACAGCTTTATATATCATACTGTCATACTGTCATCTTGCTGGATCTGGTTTTTGCTTTGGTGGGTGGGGTTCTACTGAGAGTTTAAGGTCCTATACCTGGGACCTGAGTGACACCTAGGCTAGAGTGGTTCATGTTCTTTCCCATTCCATTTCGGTCTGGTGCGGGAATATGAAACACGGTTCAGATGTGGGTTTCTTCTTGAGAACTCTGTGCTACAGATTTCCTGTAGTGCTAGGGCTATCTGGGAAGCCTGCTAAGTCTGGATGACCTTTATTATGACCTTCAGAAACTGAGGTGAATTAGAGGAGGATATTTTATGGTTATTGTAAACACTGTACCTCGGGGTTAGAAGTGTTTACACTTCTCATAACTGATCCAAGTCTGAGGATCCTTGTTTTAGAACACCACCTGTGAGGGGTTGGGCTGTTTACAGGTTTGCGGGTACCATTGACCACATCATACCCTGTTACTTTGTTTTGATTAAGAGTACTCCATTTTGGGACAGTTCTTGTGATTTAACCCTGGACATGTGACTCTTTATTTGAGTCCCCCACCTTGGTTACTGGACTTTTGAACCTCCATCTGGACCTCCTGAACATACATGGACTTATATCAAGGCAGTAATCAGATCCAGCTTGATCTCAATCCCTTGCATATCATTTGCATACTCATCATTTGCATCATTTAACATTTGTTTATTTGTTTTTCAGGGTATCCATATTACATCTGGCTTGGTTTTGACCCATTCATCTGCATAGACCTTGTTCATCAGTTATCTGCTTCAGCTATCTTCATCAGTTGTCTGCTTCAGCTTGCCTTCATCATCACCAGCCTCAGCCTATCAATAGCTCATCTCCAGTATCAGTTTTCATCATCAGCACTTGTTTTCAGCTCTTCATCAGCAGTCATGGCACCCAAGAAGAGCAACATTTCATACCATTTCTTTGAGCCTATGCTGACTGGCATCAGGAAGGTCCGGGAACTTATCACTCCATACCACATCCCATTATTCAGAGAGCATTATGGAGGCATCCTTGATATGGTTATGGACCTGGACCCTTCTCAGAGGAGTATGATCCACACCTGCCTACAGTTTTATGACCCTCCTTTGAGATGCTTCACTTTCCAGAACTTTCAGTTAGGACCTCTGCTGGAGGAGTTCTCATCATTGATTGGAGTACCTGTCAGGGGTGGTGTCCCCTTCAACCTAGAGATGACTTCTCCCAGCAATGGAGAAGTGGCAAAAGCACTACCTGGAGCCTATTTTGATTGAGCAGAACATGACAACAAAGGTTGGGATCCCTGGTCTACACTTAGATTTTCTGACTTCTCAGGCCACCCTGAAGGCCTCCTTGAGAGAATGGAGGGCAGTTTGTGCATTATTAGCCCTCAGTATATATGGGGTTATACTATTTGCAGATGAGCCCAAGTTTATCAGCAAGAATGCCATTCATCTCTTCCTTTTGAGGAACCCAGTACCCACCTTGCTGGGAGATTTCTATTATTCCATTCACCAAAGGAATGAGAAGCAAAGAGGAAAGTTGGTGAGATGCTGTGCTCCTCTATTTCACACTTGGTTGCTTAAACACTTACCCAAGACTGATGCCTTCCTGAATCCTCACCAACAGAAGAATTGGGATAGGAGACATATTGCTTTGACTTCAGATGACATCAGATGGTGTACCCAAAGCACCAAGGGCAGAGACATGATCACTAGTTGTGGGAAGTACCCCAATGTACCTCTAATAGGAGTGAAGGGTTGCATCAACTACAATCCTTTGCTGTTTAAGAGACAATTGGGCTATGCTTTGGTCCACCCTCCAAGAGTGAAAGACTTGGCTGAAACCCTGTATTGTGAGATAAAACCTAATTTAGCTGTTGTCAGACAAGCATCCTGGGCTTGGGACAACATCCAGACCAAAGGGATGGCCATTTTTGGGAGATGCAATAATGTGGCTTCAGCTCAGTATTATGAATGGTCTCATGCTAGGGCTCAGATTTCTGGGATGCCCTTCACCATTGAGGATGCACCTGGACCATCCACAGTACCACCTCCAGCCACTGTCAGCCTGGAAGAATTTGAGAAGCTGAAGGAAAGGAATGAGAATCTGTCTCAAGCTCTGAAGAAGACCCTCTGGGAGAGGAGTGATGGTCGTCTAGATATTGAGAGGTTGGAGAAACTTAAGGTGGAGCATCTAACCAAGATTGGGAAAGCAGAGGACTACATCAAGAAATCAAGAGCTGGAGAGCAAATATTGAAGAATGCCTGTAAAGAGGCCCAGTTTCAGAAGGCTAGGACTGATCTCTATCTAGAAGAAAGTCAAGCTAGGTGGGTCAGGATCACTGAAGCTCGCACTCAAGAAGATAAGAGAACTCAAGCCAGGATTGAGCAGTTGGAGGCCAATGAAAAGAAGCAATAGGAAGCTTTGCTGGCAGCCCAGAAGGAGATTTCAGAATTGAAGCTTAGGGCTGGTGTGAAGAGGTCGAAGGACCAAGACAGGCACAAGAAGCTGACCACTGCTATTGCCACCAGAAACCTTCTTATCAGAAACATCACAGAGCATCTGGCTGGTCCTGTAACTGAAGCACTTTTGAAGGAGGTTAAGGAGGATGAGTTTGGATTAGATGTTTGACTTCTTTGCTTGTTGTTATTTCCATTTCATGTACTTTTCTTTTTATGTTGTATTTTGACCCCTCAGGGGCATGTGTTGTAAAAACAAACTATGAATGATCCACCATTTGTAATGTATTTGTAAGTTTGTTTCATTGAGTTTTCTTCTCTCGAGCAACATCAAAGCATCTTCCTCAGGGTCTGGAAAGGTCAAAACCAAGAGCCAAGCCGGATACCTTGGAAGATAAATAAGAATACTGCATTGCATACTGACTATTGTTTTGTTTTGTAGGTTTTTTGTTTTGTTTGTTACTAACTCTGTTGTGACTCAGGAATTATTGCTCGCCGCCGGGTGTTCCCTCTCAACCGTCCGCACAGGTATCCTACTCACAACAATCTTCCTGGTATCCAAATGGATCAGGTACAGCAAGATCTGACGGAGGTCAGAACCCAGATGGCTAATGAAAGGTTGGAGATGAGAAACCAAATGACCCAGTTCATGGAAGTAATGAATGGCTTGGCCCAAAGTCAAGAAAGGTTGAGGGCATTGGTAGAAAGACAAACCCCGGAAGAACCTCCTTTGGGAACTGGAGGAACAAGTAATAATGAAAGGGGTCAGCCTCATGTTAATCCACCAGTATATGGGTCTCATCTACATCCGGAAGTCAACATCCCGGGTAATGTGCAAGGAAATACTACTGGAGGGAGGATCTTACAAGAAGACCCCCAAGAGGAGCAATTTAGTGTAATGGGAGCTGGGGATGAAGTTTATGATAGGAGGTTTGATGAAATTGCTGAGAAATTGAGATCTCTGGAGTCTCAAAATTCCCTAGGTTTTGATGTCATGGATATGGGGTTAGTGGACGGGGTAAGAATTCCCCATAAGTTTAAACCCCCGTGCTTCGAGAAGTACAATGGAACTTCCTGTCCACGAACTCACTTACAGTCCTTTCTGGGGAGACTTAAGGCATACACCATGGATGAAAAACTGTGGATGTTTTACTTTGAAGACAGTTTGACTGGGGCTTCAAGGGAGTGGTACTCTCACTTGACCATAGCTACTATCAGATGCTGGAAGGACCTAGCTAAAGCCTTCATTAGACAGTACCAATACAATCTGGACATGGCTCCTAACAGGACCCTTCTGATGGGAATGTCTCAATCCTCCAGGGAAAGCTTCAGGGAATATGCCCAGAGGTGGAGACAGCTTGCTGCTGCTGTCCAGCCACCCATGTCGGAAAGAGAAATGGCCGACATGTTTATGAACACTTTGCAAGGAACATATATTGATAGGCTAGCTGCCTTTTCTTCCACCAGCTTCGCTGACGTAGTCATAGCTGGAGAAAGAATTGAAAGCCTTCTGAAGATGGGTAAGATTTCTGATAATGGTGCAAGTTCGTCTAGCAACCCCAGGAAGCCTTTTGTGGGACCTAGAAGAACCGGTGAGACAAATGCCATTCATGCCGCCAGGGGCAGACCTCAGTATGTTCATAAATCAGTGGCAGCTGTCACTATTCCAGCTCCGATTCCTCAGCAACCAACATATCAACCACAACAACAAACACACTATCAACAGCAAGTTCAGTATCCGCCACAGAGGACCTACAACAACAATAACAGCAATCAACAACAAAGATCTTTTCAGCAAAGACCGTCACAGGCAAATAGGGTGATTGACCCTATCCCTATGCCTTATGCTACCTTATTACCACAACTCCTGAAACTCAACTTGGTTGAATTAAGGACATTGGCACCACCAGATCCCTCTAATCTCCCAAGAAATTATGATGTCAACGCCAGATGTGCTTTCCATTCCAATGCACCTGGCCACAATACGGAGAAGTGTAGGGCTTTACAAATGAAGGTGCAAGATCTTGTGGATTCCAAAGCCCTCAACTTTGCACCCCCTCCGAGTGTCACCAAGAATCCCATGCCCAATCATGGAGGACCAAGAATTAATGCCATTGAGGAAGACCAGCCATCTTTCTTAATCACCAGTGTTGGACAGATTCGGACACCTCTGGTTGAGATTAAAGCTCAGCTCTTAGAGTGCCAGATGTTCCCCGGGTGTGAGCTCGGTTGTGGTTATTGCAACATTTCGGTCAACGGGTGTGATAATTTGAGAAGCGGTATAGATGGTCTTGTCAAAAGTGGTATACTTCAGATCACGACAACGGTGCCTACAAATCCAGCAAATCCTTTGACAACAATTCCTGACTCTTATACAACTGCAACAACAATCATTCCGACCAATTCATCAATATCATTAACAATGGCTCCGTCCATCACTTCAGCAAACCAGATGTCAACAACCATTTCTTCTACAACATCAGCATCCATTTATTCAGCAGAATCTTCTACAACGCCAACAGAAATCAATGAAGACATCTCAGCAGTCACCATTTACTATGATCCATCAGATGTTCCTCCAAACAACAACTTTCAGCAACAAGCAGTGGCACCTCCTGCCAGGTCACCAGTCACCATTTACTACGATCCGCACACCATTTCAGTACCCTCCTCTGCAACAGTCATTCCAGTTACCATTACGGTACCTGGACCAGTTCCATATGAAAGTAGTAATGCCATACCTTGGCATTATGGCTCTGACCTCTACTGCAACGGGGAGAAAATCACTCTAGATTCTTCAACCTCTTCTCCACAGATTGATAATGTTGGGGGAGGCGGAGGCTTCACCAGGAGCGGATGCCTTTTTGCCTCACAATTGCAAAGACCTAATGCCGAAGCAGAAGCTGCTGCCAAAGCAAAGGGAAAGAGTGTGATATCTGAAGAACCGATTATCAAGGAAACTCAGAAGACATCTTTTGAACAAGATGTAAACGAGTTTATGAGGATTATAAAGAGAAGTGATTACAAGGTGGTGGATCAGCTTCACCAAACTCCCTCAAAGATCTCCATATTATCCCTGCTGATGTGTTCTGAAGCTCACAGGAATGCATTACTGAAAGTCCTGCACGCAGCGTACGTGCCAGAGGAGATCACTGTTAATCAGCTAGAAACTGTGGTGGCAAACATCAACACCAGTCATGGACTGGGCTTCACCAATGCTGACTTAACAACTGAGGGGCGTAACCACAACAAGGCTTTACACATCACTCTAGAATGCAAGGGTGCTGTTCTATCTCATGTACTGGTGGACTGGGTCATCGCTCAATGTCCTACCAAAGAAAGCCTTAGTGAAGCTGGAGTATGATGGCTTGGCACTGCGTCCAAGTAATTTGGTGGTAAGAGCATTTGATGGCTCTAAGAGATCAGTGCTAGGGGAGATTGATCTGCCTGTGATGATTGGCCCGCAGACTTTTAAAATTACCTTCTATGTGATGGACATTCAACCGGCCTACAGCTGTTTGTTGGGTAGACCTTGGATCCATGCCGCTGGCGCTGTTACATCTACCCTTCACCAGAAGCTGAAATTCGAGTGGGAAGGCCAGATCATCACCATCTATGGTGAAGAAGACATCTTCGTTAGTCATCTGGCTACGTATAAGTATATTGAGATGGATGGAGAAATCCATGAAACCATGAGCCAGGGATTTGAAGCCCTGAACATTAATGAAGCATCTGCTGTACTTGGAACCTCCATGACGTCTTATCAACAAGCCAGGAAGGTTGTTGAAGAGGGGACTGCCCGAGGCTGGGGCAAGATGCTGTCCGTGGAGAAGAAAGAGGACAAATTTGGGTTGGATTACAGACCAACTCAACAAGATCAATCAGGGGCTGCCAAGAAGCCCAGTTTTGTCAGCGGGGGAATGCTCACCCTAGATGCCGTAAACAACTTGGAAGACGAGGATGAAAGTGACCGCAACCTGGAGAGCTGGATACATCCAAGGATCCCGGAGAGCCAAGTCCTTAACTGGTCTTCCCAGGAAATTATAAGGGTTACTCCTGCAGAGTAATTATTATTTCCTGTATTTTTAAAGCATGCATCAAGTCTTGCATCTTGCCCAAGATGACAAGACTCATTTTGTAATCGGGCCATCTTGTAATTTTGTGCAAACAGATCAATCAATGAACATCGGACATCTTTTGCAAATGAGTCTTTTCCTTTTCCGCTCACTGTTTTTCATTTTTTCTTTTTGTACAAAAATAAAATGGCAATGTTTTCCAAAATGATAAACTTCATTTCACTTTTTCTAAACAAGATTAAAATCAATCACTAAAATGAATAATCTAAACCCTTGCAGAGAGTGCCTTTCAGACTGCACCGACAACAGCACAGCTATGACTTCGTATGACTTTGACAATCCAATCAATCAAGCTGATGAAGGGGTTGAAGAAGATTATGAGCTTCCTGAAGAGCTAGCCAGGTTGTTAAGACAAGAGGAGAAGGTTATCACTCCTCATCAGGAGGAGGTTGAAGCAGTTAATCTTGGTACGGAAGAAGACATGAAAGAGGTTAAGATCGGGGCCTGCCTACAAGACTCAGTGAAAGAGCAACTGATTGACATGCTTCGTGAATATGTGGATGTGTTTGCTTGGTCTTATCAGGATATGCCATGGTTGGACACTGATATTGTCATGCACAAGCTACCTTTGAAAGAAGACTGCCCGCCGGTAAAACAGAAACTGCGCCGTACTCGCCCAGATATGGCAATGAAGATTAAGGAAGAGGTGCAAAAGCAATGGGATGCCGGGTTCCTTGCTGTGACTAGTTATCCGCCATGGGTCGCTAATATTGTACCTGTGCCTAAGAAAGACGGCAAAGTGAGAATGTGTATGGACTACCGGGATTTGAACAGAGCCAGCCCGAAAGATGACTTCCCATTACCTCACATTGATGTATTGATGGATAACACGGCTCAGTTCTCAGTATTCTCCTTCATGGACGGATTTTTAGGATACAATCAGATCAAGATGTCACCTGAAGACATGGAGAAGACAACTTTCATCACACCCTGGGGCACGTTCTGTTACAAGGTGATGCCATTCGGACTGAAGAATGCTGGTGCAACTTATCAACGGGCTATGGTAACATTATTCCACGACATGATCCATAAAGAAATTGAATGTTATGTGGATGACATGATTGCCAAGTCCCTCACAGAAGAAGACCACCTGGTAAATCTGCTGAAACTGTTCAAGCGTCTGAGGAAATACCAACTGAGGTTGAACCCCAACAAGTGCACATTCGGGGTGCGATCTAGTAAGTTGCTGGGATTTATTGTAAGTGAGAAAGGGATTGAAGTTGACCCTGATAAAGTCAAAGCTATTCAAGAAATGCCTGCACCGAAGTCAGAGAAAGAAGTTCGGGGGTTTCTAGGTAGATTGAACTACATTTCAAGGTTCATATCTCACCTTAAGAAAAGAACAAACGGTCAGGTGGAACGAAGACTGCCAGAGGGCTTTTGACAAAATCAAGGAATACTTACAAGAGCCTCCAATCCTTATGCCTCCAGTTGAAGGGAGACCTCTAATCATGTACTTGACAGTTTTAGAAGAGTCAATGGGGTGTGTGCTGGGCCAGCATGACGAGTCTGGTCGAAAAGAGTATGCAATTTACTACCTAAGCAAAAAGTTTACCGACTGTGAACAATGTTATTCATTGCTCGAGAAAACTTGTTGTGCTTTAGCGTGGGCTGCTCGCCGACTGAGACAATATATGTTAACCCACACTACCTTATTGATTTCAAAGATGGATCCAGTTAAGTACATTTTTGAGAAGCCAGCACTTACCGGACGGGTTGCAAGGTGGCAAATGATCCTCACAGAATACGACATCCAATACACATCTCAGAAAGCCATCAAGGGCAGTGTATTGTCTGATTATCTTGCCGAGCAACCCCTTGATGATTACCAGCCTATGAGATTTGACTTCCCTGATGAAGACATCATGTTCATAAAAGCAAAAGATCATGAAGAGCCTGTTCACACTAAAGGGCCTGACCCAGAAGAAGAATGGACTATGATGTTTGACGGGGGTGTTAATATGAATGGTCGTGGTGTTGGTGCAGTACTTATTACACCTAAGGGAGTTCACATGCCTTTCTCGGCAAAGCTCACCTTTAACTGCACTAACAACGAAGCTGAATACGAAGCTTGTATTATGGGTCTTGAGGAAGCCATTGACCTCAGGATCAAGACTTTGACTGTATTCGGAGATTCAGCTCTGGTAGTTAATCAAACCAACGACAAATGGTACACCCACCAAGATCATCTGATACCTTATCGGGATTATACAAGAAGGTTATTGACTTTCTTCACAACAGTCAAGCTTGAGTATATCCCTCGAGATGAGAATCAGTTTGCAGATGCTCTGGCTACCATTTCATCAATGATCAAAATTCAAGCTGCCAACTTTGTGTCTCGAATTTCAGTGTCCAGACTTGACAGACCAGCATACGTGTTCTCAGCAGATGTTGTTAAAGATGATAAGCCTTGGTTCTATGACATTAAGTGCTTCTTGGAGGATCAAACATACCCACCTGGGGCATCTTCCAATGACAAGAAGACTTTAAGAAGGCTTGCTGGCAGTTTCTTCCTGAATACTGATGGTTCCCTGTACAAGAGAAACTTTGATATGGTGCTCCTCAGATGTGTTGATAAGACAGAAGCAGACCTGTTAATGCATGAGGTGCACGAAGGATCTTTTATTACCCATGCAGGAGGACATGCAATGGCTAAAAAGATGCTAAGATCAGGCTACTACTGGATCACGGTGGATGCAGACTGTTGTACCTATGCCAGAAAATGCCATAAATGCCAGATCTATGCGGATAAAGTGCATGTGCCTCCGAATCCTCTGAATGTGATGTCTTCACCCTGGCCCTTTGCCATGTGGGGCATTGATATGATTGACAAGATTGAACCGATTGCTTCAAATGGCCACAGATTCATCCTAGTAGCCATTGACTATTTCACCAAGTGGTTTGAAGCAGCTTCCTATGCAAATGTCACAAGGCAAGTGGTAGCCCGATTTCTGAAGAGAGATATCATCTGTCGGTATGGAGTGCCCGAGCGGATCATTACTGATAATGGTTCCAACTTGAACAATAAAATAATGGCGGAGCTGTGCCGGGACTTCAAGATCCAACACCACAATTCTTCTCCTTACAGGCCAAAGATGAATGGCGCGGTTGAGGCAACCAATAAGAATATCAAGAAGATTGTGCAGAAGATGGTACCGTACGTCAATCAGAACATCCACTGGGGCAACACCGTATCAGATTGTTTACGGTATGGAGGCAGTCCTACCTGTCGAAGTTGAACTACCCTCATTGCGGGTGTTAATGGATGTTAAGTTGAACGAAGCAGAATGGGTCCGGTCCCGATACGAGCAACTGAGTCTGATTGAAGAGAAGAGATTAGCTGCAATCTGTCATGGGCAGCTGTATCAGAAGAGGATGAAGAAGGCCTTCGATCAGAAAGTCAGGCTCCGAGAGTACCAAGTAGGAGATCTTGTGTTGAAAAGACTCCTCCCTCCTCATACAGACCACAGGGGCAAGTGGACTCCGAATTATGAAGGACCATTCGTGGTAAAGAAAGTTTTCTCCGGTGGAGCACTGATGCTCAGCACTATGGATGGTGAAGACTTCCCGTCCCCTGTGAATTCAGATGCAGTTAAAAAATACTTCGCATAAAAATGACCCGCTGGACATAAAAACAGAATGTAAGTCCAGGCAAAAATAGGGCATCCCGGCGAGTCAAAAACAGAATAAAAAGACTCGGGCAAAAATAAGGGAAAATAAATAAAAAATGTACACCCGCTGAGTTGAAAAGCCGCATCGGACAGCTCAGGCAAAAATGGGTGTCCCGGTGGATTGAAAACCCAAAATGGCGATCCACGCAAAACAAGGGAATAAGCGAACAACTGCACTCTGAATTCATCTGTATCACTTACAACTTGGTAAGCTTCAAAAGGATCAAGCTTCTTTCAGAATCAGCCTTCTTCAGAAAGCAAGACGAGAAGAACGTCAAATGTCATACGAGTCATAAGCAAAGGGAAGCTCCCTGAAGCGTCATCAACATTGCCAACATCTTTTTGTTTTCCAATTTGTAACAATCTCCTCGTTTTAGGGGATTCGTTTCTTTGACTATATCTTGCCAATTCAGGGCACACAAGTTAATAAAATCAGATTTTCAGTCATGTTTCGTCCTATACATTTTATTTTTGTTTGCAAAAATGTCCGATATCTTTAAGATATTGATTGCATAAATACATATGCTTCTCTTCTAAAAAGTACGTGCTTGCAGGAAATATACTTACTCCCGGGAGTGTTTAAACTTCCATGATGGAGTCCGGTAAGGGATACCTCGGGATTACTTGTGCGTTTCTCTGTCTTTTTAGGATTGCAGGTGTTCAAAGCTTCACCCCAACAAGCTAGCAAATCATTATCTACTCAGTCTGAACACCGGAGGTGCTTTCTCCCCAGTTGAGTTGCCATTTATTTTTCCTCCTCAGCCAAGTACAAAAGCCAGGGGACCATCTCCCCACAAAGTTTCAACTCCTGTCCAGAAGAGCAATACCTGAAGAGCTCACAACAGAGTGACGAAAGCTTCTACAAACCCCAGTTGGGTCCCTCATTGCCAAAATAGGTCTATCAGTGGCCTATATCCCCAAGCAGAGTCCCATATGTCAGATCTACCAATGATTTCACCCCCAGCTGGGATGTCCAGTTCAAGAAGATCAACCAGAGATCTTCGCAGCAACGGGATCCGAATCCCGGATCGGTATCTTTGCATAATCATAGCATTCGCATCGTGTCTTCCCTACAGAGCGTAGTATTCCGTCTAATACGGAGCATTACGGCAAAAATCAAACATATTGCATAATCATAAGCCATGTGTCGAACCAAACACTTGTAAATACTGACAATCCATCAACAATATGCAGAAAACTCCCCAGAATCCCCGGCAGAGAGTCAAGGCATTTTCCCTAAGGATACGGATACTTCCTGACACCCGTCCGTGTCATATCCCAGTAGAAAGCCAAAGCGTCCCCTTTGCACTCACAGATACATATATACAACTCCTTTGACACTCGTCCGTGTCACCCCTAGCATAATTACCCAAACACTTGGTAAACCATATGCTTGTTTATATTACACCTTTCTCTTTTGACACTCATCCGTGTCACTCTCACCAGCAAGTTAAGCACTCATCGGTACACCACTCCTACTTGTTACTCCTGTTTCACTCATACAGATACTCGTCCGTATCTTGTATACACCGCTTATATCCCTTCAGATTCGACACTCGTCCGTGTTCTTTGTTAACCAGTTGATACTTGTCCGTATCATCATCTCAGAACATGCGTCAAGCGTTTGTTTCTACCCGATACTTGTCCGCATCTTTAATCTATACGCAATGTCGGACACCCTTACCTCTTTTTAGAATTTAGACACACGTCTGTGTCTATTATTCCCCAGAAGAGTCCCCTCAGATCCGACACTCGTCTGTGTTCTTTGTTAACCAGTTGATACTCGTCCGTATCATCATCTCTGAACATGTGTCAGTATTTGTTTCTACTTGATACCCGTCTGTATCATAGTCTTAAGGATGCTCGTCCGCATCTTCAATCTATACACCATGTCAAATACTTATACCTTTCATTTCTTGGATGTAGACACTCGTCCGTGTTTACTTTTCCCCAGCGAAGTCCCCGACAAAACTTGTTGAGCTACTTCCTTTCTATCTGACATTCGTCCTATGTCATGATACCTTTTCGGCAGTCGTACCCTGCCAGGTGATCGTCCTTCACCTTTGGATGACCGTCCCTCATCCTTTCCCCAACGGAGTCTCCATTATTGGAACCCTTTTCTATCCGACATTCGTTCTATGTCGTGATATTTTCAGCAGCCGTCCCCTGCTAGGTGATCGTTCTTCACCTCTTAATGATCGTCCTTCATCATTTTATCCGATGGCCGTCCCCATCGTTGATCTTGTTATCTGACATTCGTCCTATGTCATGATAAACCCTGAGAGCAGTCGTACCCTGCTAAGTGATCGTCCTTCACCTCTTGATGATCGTCCTTCATCGTGCTTATCCGATGGCCGTACCCATCGTAGACTTTTTTATCCGGAATTCGTCCTATGTCGCGATACTTTTGTAAACCGTACCTTTCCCGGTGATCGTCCTTCACCGAAGATGACCGTCCCTCATCTTATCCCCCACGGAGCAGCCGTCCCCTGCTAGGTGATCGTCCTTCACCTTTGATGACCGTACCTCATCATTTTTATTTCGTTTCCCTTTAATCCCCAGAGAGTCTTATAACCCTATTTTGATGGCCGTCCCCATCGTAATCTCTCATATCCCCAGCTTGTCGGCCGTCCCCGTCATTGCTTTACTTCCCGCATCATCCCCAGCGTGTCGGCCGTCCCCGCCGTTGTTTTATCCCCAGCAGTCGTCCTCTGCTCGATGGTCGTCCTCCATCGCCCGCACCTTATAAATATACTTTATATTCGTTTTACAATCTATATCCCTTTTCTTCTTCATTCTGTGAGTGCAAATATTGGACTGTCTTTGGTATTCAATCACAAGTTATCTTGTTTGCCTGTTAAGCCGTTGCTTACATCCTACACAGCTAACTCATGCTTGAATAGGGGTAATTGTAAACACCCCAAATTTGCCCTCACCCATTCATACCATGGATTGTGATCTTTTCATATGCATAAGTTCAATCATACCATCTCATATTGCATTTTTTTGATTCACTGCATTGTTCCCAAGTCATCTGCATCTAGGGTTTGTGATATGAGCTATCCAAGAGCTATTTGAGCCACTCCAAAGGTCATTAACCATCTCAAGAGGTTCCATGTATGTTCAAGCATCATATTGTATCCCCACAAAGTCAAGAAAGTCAAAGAATCACAAGAACTGGGAAAGGCATGGAAGCAGAGCCAGGTTTAACTACACAGATGACCTAGAATTAGGGTTTTGGATTCAAAGGACATAACTCCAATTTTTTTGGTCATTCTTGTTTCTATTGGTCTCTATATGGTATAAGGATCATGCATATCAATTTTCATGAAGAAATTCCATGGGGAAGGCATCTAATCCAGAGTTGACTTCTTGAGCAAGTCAGTGCAAAATCAGGGCATCTGAGGCCCCCAATGACCCAACCAAGGGGTATTCTTCATCATTTTGAGTATGTATGATCTTTATTTGATCAAAGAAGATGTTATAAGTTCATAAAATTGAAGAATTCCAAGCCATTTGCAAAGTTGCCTTTTTGGGAAAATGACTTGTAATGTAAACTTGCCATTTTGGGAAAGTTTTTCAACCCTTGCTTTTTTATTCAAAAATGCTTCAAATGGGAAAACCTTGGTCATAAAAGTTGTAGAATGGATCATTCCCTTTTCAAAAAGTACAAGAACTCATTCTAATTCATTTTGAGTCAAAAGTTATGGTTTGTCAAAGTTGGGAAAAATCACATAATTTCAAGTTTTCTACCAAAGAGGCAAAGTTGCAAAACCACTTGCCAAGTTGAAATGAGACCTCAAAGTGACTTCTAACCTTTGTACAAACATGAACCATTGCTTAAAATTCAGAATTCACCAAGAGTTTGTCCATTTTCATGACTTGTGGATCAAGAAACTTCAAAAGGGCCAAAGATGAACAAAGTTGCAAAACACCATACAAACCCTAATCCACTTGTTAATTGGTTTCAAAACTGATCCCATGGCCCTCCTCATTCCTTGCTGCGCAGGACACCCCTCTTGTACTTGGTCTACCATTGGCCCATACCTCTCTTACACTAAGCTTGACTTTTTTCATAAAGACCCATACCAATCACAATAGGGCACAACCACTCCTCTGACCTATCCAAGAGTGATAAGTGGACCAAATGCAACATAACACACCACACACACAAGCCTGAAACTCTCTCCAAGCCATAGTTCCAAGTTTATGCCTCTTATGCTTTTTGCTTCGAATCACACAACACAAGCATCAAACAGAAAAACAAACTCCATAGAACATCTCAGCATGTCTCACTAATCATCCCTAACCCTTCACCTTGCCCTGAAACTCCCTGAAATCAAAACACGATTTCCTCCCTTCACTGAACAGAACTTGATCAATCTCACAAACCAGCCATTTTAAACTCCATACAAGCTTTGCAAACATCTGAGGGGAGTCATTAGAGTTGATTGGAAGCAAGGAAGCAAGCTGAAAGCTCCAAACTGAAAGCTTCACTTCAGGTAGCATCGAAAATTATTTTTTCCAGAAACCTTGTTTTAACTTACTGAAATGATCTACATGTTCCCCTGATTGTTTTGCACTTTGTAGTTTTGAAAATGATTGAGTATTGAGTATGTATTGCATCTCTGAAAGTTTGGCCATTTTTATGTTTTTGATTCGAATCTTGGTTTTAAGCAAAAAGAAATGAGTTTTGAGGTTAGATTCAGGTTCAGGGGGATGAGGAGAGTTGATCTGGAGCTTTAGAGCTCCAGAAATAACCTAGAAGTGAGGTTTTGGTTTTGCTCAGGGGAGGTGTGGCCGGAGAAGACGACCAGAGGTCTTTTCCGGCCACCTGAAAGTCATTAGGGCCTTAATTGCGTTTAGGGCAAAGTTTGAATGTGGACCCTTTATTCAGTGGACTTTTGTTGACCCGCGTGCAAACAGATGGCCAGGATGGTTTCATTAAACCCTAATTCCATTTAATTAAATTAATTAATTAGGTTTAGTCAGTTTGAATTTCAACCACAAGATCTGGCGCCAGTCAACTCCCGCGCGTCCCATTTAAATCTCAACCACTGGATCTGTTGACTTCTCATTAAAATTCATTTTAATTTCATTTTTCTTGCATTTTCTTTCTCATTTTATTAAAAATAGTAAAACAAATCACAAAAATCTCATTTTTTGCATGCTGACTTAGAATATTTTTCTCATTTCAAAAAAAAATTTTATTTTTATTTTTTGCATAAAATTTGTATTTTTAAAATATTTAAATGTTTATTTTAATTAATTAATGGGAATTAATTAATTAAAATACCATTTAGGTTTCTAAAAATCACCCAAAAATTCACATTGCATTTTGAAACATTTAAAAACATTGTCCAACTCTCAAACCAAATTTCTTTTTTGTTCTTGATGCCTTTTGATCATTTTCATTGGAATTAATTTCATTTCAAGGCAATATTTTATGTCAAACTTCAAAAATTCATTTCTGCCTAACCATTGAGAGTTGGATGGTGATTCTTTTGGCATTGCATCTTGCATAACATGTAGTTTGTAGGATAAAATTGGTTTGATTTGATCTTGCATTTTCAATTTGTTTAGGATTTTTCTTGACAAAGTACCCCAAAACCCTAGCAATTTTAGGAAATTCATAACTTGCACTAGGTTAAGAGTTGGATCCTCTCCTTTGGGCAGTGAGCTTGTATAGGTTTAGGGTATCTTTGATTGCATTTTCAAATTTTTATCATGTAATATGCTTCTGATTTTGAATTTTTGCTTGGTGTGTTGATCATAAACCCTAATTTGTGCCTTCCTTTGCATCCTTCTTTCATTTGCTTGCATCCATTGACTTGCCATGACATTTTGTGCATTCTTTTGATTCATAATACATCTTAGGACATATTAGAATCATGTTTGATCATTGAATCTTTCATTTGCCATGTTGTATGTCATTTTCATTTCATAACTTTTCATGTGCTTCCATGGTTCAATGCATGCCTCATTTGCATCCTTATGCTTGTTTGATCATTCCCATGCCTTGTCTCATGTTTGTATCATCTCTTAGCATCATTAATATCATGTAAATGCTTCTGGTTTTGTTTTCCCTCATTGCATTTCATCTCATTTGCATTGCATTTCATTTCTTTTGCTAAAATTTCAGGTGGTAAGTTGATTGAGAAGTGAATTTGCCTTCACTTCTCACAATCTCTTTTCATCTCTTTCATAATTCATTTGCTGCATTTTGTATGTGTATTGGAGTGAGCTTTCTCATTCATGCTCTTCCCTTCTTTCTTCCTTCAAGCAACTTGTCTTCTTAAGTGAAGCAAGTTGTTTTGCTTCTCTTTGTTTCTTCCTCCTTTCATCTGCTTCCTTCCTGGTGGTTTCTCTGAAGATTCTTCTTGCAAACCTCACAAACCCTAGGAACAACCAAGCATGATCACAATTAGGGTTTAATTAGTCTCCCCATTTAGTTTTACCTTTGTGTCATCTTTGAGTCTTCTCTTCTCATCTCACAATCAGGGACTAAACCCTAAAGGTTTTAAGGCTTTGTGATTAAGCTTATGCCTGCATCCTTCTATTAGGATGGAGTGTATAACTTTAATCCCAAGTGTTAAACCCTTAATGTGTTTAAATCTTTTAATCAATTCACCTAATAATCATCAAGACATCAAGCTTGTAACTTGGGCCTTGCATTAAGGTTCTAATTCTTGCTTAATTGGTTAAGAAGGACTAACCCTAGTGTTAATGGACAAGTCCCCCTCAAGTTGTCTTACAAACTAAAAAGCAATTCTTAACCTTATCATTAGCTAAAATCCACTTTAACAAAGGTTTGTTTTGTCATGAGGTTAATCCCTAATCATGGGTTAAGTTGAGGAGTTTTTCTCAGCTTAAATGTTCTCATCTATTATCCTTCTATTAGGATGGTGTAATGAGTCTATTAAATCCTTGATTATGGCTTAAACTCATTACTTAACACTAAACAAAAACAACAAAAACATCTGAATAAATACAAGTAGGTTAATGATCTTAATCCTACATTCTGAATAAATACAAGTAGGTTAATGATCTTAATCCTTCATGGGTGATTAAGTGTGAGATGCTGACTTCACACTTAAGGTATTCTCTTTACCCCTAATCAGAGGGAGGATGTGATGAGTTTACTAATCCATTGGTTTAGGCTTAAGCTCATTAACTTATGACAAATCCAAAAGCAATAAAAGATTGAAAACTCAAAAACAAACAATAATCGTCTCCTTCGGGATTCTATTCTCATCTCATTCATTCACAACCGAGAACTCGCTTCTTCCGTCTAATGCAAGACAGTTTGCACCTGAGCCAGACAGGTCATACACTTGAGCATAGACAAGTAAGAAGTTCACAAGTCAATTTATCTTTCAGTCTCTTTGGGTCGAACTACGGTGTTCTGACTTTTTCATTGCACGAGAGGATACGTAGGCATAACTTAACAGTTATCGAACAAAAGTCTCTGTATATTCCCCCTCTTTCCAGCTTTATTCTTCAAGCCTCCTGGTCTTGAGCATTTCATCCTTGTTCTTACACTGACACTTCACTTATACACTTCACTTCTTTTACACTGACACTTGCATTCTTTCCAGCTTTGATACACAAATTGCACTGACACTACCCCTTTAAAACACAAATCTTTTAAACGTGGATCCTGTCGAGTACGATGGACAATCTGGGTGCTAATACCTTCCCAGGTTGTAACCAACCCCCTTTCTCAGTCTCTCTGGTTCGCAACCGTCTTATCCATATCTTTTCTTAGGTTTATGCAGCATTACCTTTCCTCCGGGATAAAAATGCCTAGCTGGCGACTCTTTTCTTTTCTCTTGAGATCACCCTTGTGTGTTCTCATCCCTCTTTCGCCGACCGTTCGCGTCTGTACCCCTTCTGACCCTGTGTCATTTGGCGGGAGCGACACTTGATAGCAGATGTCCCAGCAGATGTCCCACCTGGTGCTTCAACATCTGCAGCATGATGACCTAGAAACAGTTTGTAATGAAAGGACAGTGGACTCTCCCTTTTACAGATAGAATCCTTGTCAGTAAGGATGCCTGGATATTGGTTGAGAATCACCCCGCAAAGTAGTGATGGGAAGGCTATTGGAAGCTTGATGGCTGAGGTTCCTGCATGCTTTAGAGTCTGGTCAAAGATATATGCCCCATAATCCAACTTGGTTTGGGTGCCTACAGCACAGATAAACCTCCCAAGCCCAGTAGCTATAGATGAGGTGTGGTTGGTTGGAACCCAATTGACTGTTCCAATTCTATGCAGCATTGTATACTTCATGGTTAACAAGCTGACTGAGAGTTTCCCTTTGACTGGCCATGTCTTGACTTGGTTAGCTATGATTATTTTGCATACTTGATTGTCAGTCTTGCCAAGCTCATTTGGCCCATCTGTTTCTCTCCCCAGGTACTGATTTATCACCCTAGGAGAAAAATCTACACATCTTCCCCTGACATATACTTTCCTGAAATCCTCAGATTTCCCATCAGCACACCCTTCTTGTAAGTTAACTATAAACTCTTTTACCAGCAGTTCATAACAAGGAGAAAACTTAGAAATAGTCTTGAATAGTCCAGCATTTGAGATTAAATCAATTACCTCAGTGCATTCCAAGGCATTGCTACCCAGCTCTCGTTCCAGAGCCACCCTTCTCTGATAGACATATTTCCATTTGCTTACACTGGAGACATGGTGGAAGGACACATTGTCCAGGGGTGCCTCAGGGACAGCAGTGGCAGTCCTAGGAGGTGCTGGCCTCTTTCTGGGTTGAGATGTTGGGACATCCTCCTCAACATCAGAGTCAGATGGAGTTGTGGTCTTCCTCTTCTGTGTGCTGAACTTACTCCATTGCTTTGTAGGTCCAAAAGAAGTTCTGACCTTGTCCTTCTTGGGAGTTGACTGTCTTTTCTCAGGAGTTGCATGAGCAGCTGGCTTCTTATCCTTCCTAGCCCAAAGCCTCATGCTTATGCTAGGATCAACAGATGCTATGATCTCTGTGTCAGAATCATCATCCAGGTTTTCAACTGGTGGAGGTTGGGAAGCCTCATTCTCAGCAGCTTGATCATCAGTAGCTTGATCATCAGTAGCTTGATCATTATCAGATGGGGCTTTGTCCTGGCCCTCAGTTGTTTCAACATTGCTTGGGACATCCTGTGGAGCAGGTATGTCTTCTTCAGCTTGGTTGCTTGGGACATCTTGTGGAGCAGGCATACTGTTCAGAGGAACTGACACCCCAGGCACAACCCTTTGTTCCTCCAGGATCCTGGTTACAAGCTTTTTGATTGATGCGTCTACGTAAGCAGAAGCTTTGGGGGTACTGGAAGAAGAAGGGGTTCCCTTACTTTTGCTGAAGACTGGCTCCTTAGGTCTTCTTGCATGGGGAGTCCTGGGCTTTTGAGCAATGGGAATGCTTCCTCTGATCACATTTATAGGTGTAGCATCCATTGGTACTACAGATAATGGAGTGGCGTTCACTACGTCTTCTTGAATGAGACCCTCATCAATGGAGTTATGGTTCTGATGTTGAGACATTTTTTCGATTGTAGTGGAAATGTGTAAAGGTTTGATAGATATGGGTGAGTTTCAGCTGTAGCAAGCAAAAGGTTGAGTGTTGCTAATGAGAATGTGAGAAGCTGAAAGCACGTTTGTACATAAATAGAACCCATTGCTATTGGAATTTTTAAAATTGGAATACAAACAGTTATTGGCCAGACTGGTGCTGCCATCTGGTGATCATGCCATACGATGTCATGAGACATGCTGGCACTTCTCCATAATTTCTATATGTCACATATGCAGATTCCCAATTTACCCCTTAGGTTTTCAAATTGGGTAGCATCCAAAGCCTTTGTAAATATGTCAGCTAATTGCAGCTCTGTGGCTACATGCTCCAATGTGATCACCTTCTCCTCCACAAGGTCTCTGATGAAGTGATGTCTGATATCTATGTGCTTAGTCCTGCTGTGTTGGATAGGATTTTTGGAGATATTAATAGCACTTAAATTTTCACAATACAATGTCATGACATCTTGTGTGACATTGTATTCTATGAGCATTTGTTTCATCCATACCAGCTGTGAACAACTGCTACCAGCTGCAATATATTCAGCTTCAGCAATGGATAAGGACACATAATTCTATTTCTTACTGAACCAAGAAATTAAATTGTTCCCTAGAAAGAAGCATCCTCCTGATGTACTCTTTCTATCATCAGCACTTCCAGCCCAGTCAGCATCACAAAACCCAGTGAGAATTGGTTCACAACCATGAGAGTACATTATGCCATAGTCACAAGTACCATTTACATATTTCAAGATCATCTTAACCTGGTTTAGATGGCTCACTTTTGGTTCAACTTGATACCTTGCACACACACCTACTGCAAAAGCTATATCTGGTCTGCTAGCTATAAGATATAGTAGACTTCCAATCATGCTTTTGTACAAGCTTTGGTCCACACTCTCACCTTTGTCATCCTTTGTCAGTTTTAAATGAGTGGGAGCAGGTGTTCTCTTGTGACTTGCATTGTCCATCCCAAACTTCTTGACAGTGTTCTTTGCATACTTGCTTTGGGATATGAACATGGAGTCCTCCATCTGTTTGATTTGCAGTCCAAGGAAGTAAGTTAGTTCTCCCACTAGGCTCATTTCAAACTCAGACTCCATTTGAGTCACAAAATGTTTAACCATCCTGTCTGACATCCCACCAAACACCATGTCATCCACATATATCTGAGCAATCATAACCTTTCCTTCTTCATCCTTTACAAACAGGGTTTTGTCTATTCCTCCTTTCATGTATCCATGTTTAATGAGAAAGGTGGTCAGTATTTCATACCATGCTCTGGGAGCTTGCTTTAGACCATACAGAGCCTTCCGCAGCTTATATACATGGTCTGGACAACTTGGATCAACAAATCCCTTTGGTTGCTCCACATATACTTCCTCATTAAGGTACCCATTTAGGAAGGCACTTTTAACATCCATCTGAAATAGTTTGAACTTTAGGATGCAAGCAATTCCTAGGAGTAGTCTGATGGATTCAAGTCTTGCTACTGGTGCAAAAGTTTCATCAAAATCTACCCCCTCAATTTGTGTATATCCTTGATCCACAAGCCTAGCCTTGTTTTTTGTAACTACTCCCTTCTCATTAGACTTGTTTTTGTACTCCCACTTAGTGCCAATCACATTAATGTCATCAGGCCTAGGAACAAGATCCCATACTTCATTCCTTGTAAACTGGCCTAATTCTTCCTGCATAGCAGAGATCCAGTACTCATCATTCAGAGCTTCCTTGATGTTCTTAGGTTCTATCTTTGAAACAAAGCAGGAGCCTGAGATCATCTCTCTTGATCTAGTGATGACACCACTGTTGAGATCACCAATTATCAGTTCTTTAGGATGATCTTTCTGGATTCTGATGGAGGGAGGTTTGTTGGATTGCTCTGACCTTGCCTCAGTTAAAGTGAAGTCAAGATTATCACTTTCTATTTCAACTTCAGTTTGATTGTCAGCAGATGTTCCAACATCATCAGCAACATCTGTCTTTGCATAGGTATCATCAATAATCACATTTATTGACTCCATTATAACCTTGGTTCTGGAGTTAAATACTCTGTAAGCTCTGCTATTTATGGAGTATCCAAGAAATATCCCTTCATCACTCTTAGGGTCCATCTTCCTTCTTTGATCCCTATCAGCCAGAATGTAGCACTTACTTCCAAATACATGAAAATACTTGACTGTAGGTTTTCTACCCTTCCAGACTTCATAGATGGTGGATAGAGTTCCCTTTCTTAGTGTGACTCTATTGTGGATGTAGCATGCTGTGTTCATAGCTTCAGCCCAAAAATACAGGGGTAACTTCTTGGCATGAATCATGGCTCTAGCTGACTCCTGAATAGTTTTGTTTTTCCTTTCTACAATCCCATTATGTTGAGGGGTGATGGGAGAAGAATACTCATGATTGATCCCTTCTGAAGAACAGAAGTCTGAGAATTTTTGATTCTCAAACTCCTTTCCATGATCACTTCTTATTCTGACCACATAGCTTAATTTTTCTCTTTGGATCCTATGGAACAGATATTTAAATACCTCAAACACATCAGAATTTTCTTTGATGAAGCTTATCCAGGTATATCTTGAGAAGTCATCAACAACCACATAGGCATATCTTTTTCCACCAAGACTTTCTACCTGCATTGGTCCCATAAGGTCCATGTGCAATAATTCCAAGACTTTGGAGGTTGTCAGATGTTGAAGCTTTGGGTGTGACATCTTGGTTTTCTTACCTATTTGACACTCACCACACACTTTACTTTCATCAATCTTAAGTCTTGGGATCCCTCTTACAGCCTCCATAGATATGATCTTCTTTATTCCTCTGAGATGGAGATGACCCAGTCTTTGATGCCACAACTTCACTTCTTCTTCTTTGGCTAAGGAACAAGTAGATGTGAGGCTGAAATCTTGGGGTTCCCACATATAGCAGTTATCTTTTGATCTGGCTCCTCTCATGACCACTTTCTGCTCTTTATCAGAAACTATGCACTCAGCTTTGGTGAAATTGACACTGTAACCTTGGTCATATAACTGACTTATGCTGATCAAGTTAGCAGTTAATCCTTTTACCAACAACACACCATCTAGACTTGGTACACCTAAGCAGTCCAGGGTCCCAACTCCCTTGATTTCCCCCTTTGCTCCATCTCCAAAGGTTACATAGCTGGATGAGTGTGACTTTAAGTCTACCAGCAGATTCTTCAGTCCAGTCATGTGCCTTGAGCAGGCACTGTCAAAATACCAGTCTTCCTTAGCAGATACTCTGAGAGATGTGTGTGCTATAGAGGCAATAACCTGCTTGGACCATTTGTGCCTGTTGTGAGGTTTCCTTTGATGCATCTGCCCTGGGTAGTGTCCATCTCTAGAGTTCCAAGATTGCCTGTTGAACTTGTTCTTCTGCTTGGACATGTACTGGTAGATTTGATCAGTATAAAGTCTAGCTTAAGGTATCCAAATTTTCCTGGTGACCTATGTCTTCTGCTTAGGAAGGTGCTGGGAACTCTGATTGGGGTATCCATGCAGTTTGTAGCAAAAAGGTTTGATGTGACCAAACCTTCCACGGTGATGGCATCTCCACCTTTGATATTTCTTTTTCATCATGTTTTTCTCATGATGTTGAGACATCTGCTTGAACATCTTGTTTGACTTCATGGGATCTGGAGTTGTTTGGCTGGTGCTAACCTCAGAGTTTTGAGCTTTATTAAATCCCATCCCAGTCCTATCCCCTGAGTGCTTGTTGTTATTGAGAATGGCATCCAGTGTATTTGAGCCACTGTTCAGCATTCTGACAGATTTGGACATATGCTCCATTTTGGAGTTGAGTAGGCTGACTTCATTTTTCAAAGTGTCAATGATCTCTAGATGACTTGCCTTTTCAGCCTTTAATTCCTCAATCTGCTTCTTATGTTGTTTACTTTCCATGCATACTTCTGTGCTCCTTTCACACAGCATCCTTTAAGATGTTTCAAGCTCTTCAAATGTCAGATCCTCATCACTAGATCCCCCTTCAGTTTCACATACTCCAGCTAGAGCAGTGATGTGCTTTGCAGATTCTTCTTCTGACTCACTACCTGAGTCTTCATCTGACCAGGACACAGAAAGACCTTTCTTTTGCTTCTTTAGATATGTTGGGCATTCACTTCTAATGTGTCCATATCCTTCACATCCATGACATTGGATCCCTTTTCCTTGGCTAGTCTTATCATCATAGTTTGACCTTTTATTAGAGTCATAAGGTCTTTTATTCTCAGAGGTTGAGTTTCTTCCACTTGATCTGGGCCTGTTGTCCATTCTTTTGAGAATTTTGTTAAATTGTCTCCCAAGCATATCAATTGAATCTGATAAGTTGTCCTTAGAGCCTTCTTCATGACTTTCTTCTTCCTTATCAGTGTTTGAGACCAGGGCTATGCTTTTGTTTTTCTTCACAATAGTATCATTCATTCCCATCTCAAAGGTTTGAAGGGAACCAATGAGCTCCTCAACTTTCATTGTGCAGATGTTCTGAGCTTCTTCTATGGCAGTGACCTTCATGTCAAACCTCTTTGGCAGTGATATGAGAATCTTCCATACCAACTTTTCATCACTCATCTTCTCTCCCAAGGCACCAGAAGTATTAGCAATCTCCAGGATGTTCATGTAAAACTCATGAATGGTCTCATCTTCCTTCATCCTCAAGTTCTCAAACTTGGTGGTGAGAAGTTGAAGTCTTGACATCTTCACCTTTGATGTTCCTTCATGAGTAGTTTTGAGGGTGTCCCAAACATCCTTGGCTAGCTCACAGTGATGCACAAGCCTAAATATGTTCCTGTCAATGCCATTGAACAAGGCATTTAAGGCTTTGGAATTTCCAAGTGCTGACTCTTCTTCCTCCTTGCTCCACTCTTCTTCAGGCTTCATCACTTTTGCCCCATCCTTATTGTCTTTGATAGGGTGCTCCCATCCTTTGTTAACTGCTTTCCAAGCCCTGCTATCAAGAGATTTCAAGAATGATACCATTCTTGGCTTCCAGTAATCATAGTTGGATTCATCCAAGATAGGTGGTCGATTCACAGATCTTACATCTCTGTCTATGTTCCCAAAATTTGCAGTCCCTAGATCTCACCCAGTTATACAGGCAGGGTGCCTGCTCTGATGCCAATTGAAATTTTGGTATCAGATATGTGATGTCGAACCAAATGTTTAGACACTGATATCCCAAACAAAAATTAATAAGCTAGTAAATTAAATAACACAGGAAATTGTTAACCCAGTTCAGTGTATCTCCACACATACATCTGGGGGCTACCAAGCCAGGAAGGAAATCCAATATAAGTAATATTAATTATGGAGTTAAACCAATCAGTTTAGTCCTTCACTTAATATCTACCCAAGGCAATTTCTACCTAAGACTCTACTTAGATATGAGTACCTACTCACTCCCCCTCAATCACACAGTGATCTTTAACTTAGGATGATTAATAAATTTGACGTCACACTTCAGACACACCAGCTTGATCTTACTTAAAAGTTTCAATCAAGACACAATTCACTTTTTGCTTAAAAGCTTATAAAGTGACTAACAAACAATTAAAACCTGCTAGCTTCACAAACACCCTTGACACTCTTCTTCAAATCGTTAGGTTTACTTGAGTGTATCAGTTCCTTAAATAGATGCTTAGTTTTTGGGCTTTTTGCGAATTATCCAGACATTGATAAATCCCACAGATATCTCCTTGAATTAAGGTGAGTTAGTTTTTTATCTCCTTGAATCAAGGTGAGTTAGTTTATCTGTTTCCTGGAACCAGATAACTAAGCTTCCTAAAGATGCGCCTTGGAGTGCTTATCCTTTTACAATTAATTCCAGATATTTTCTCCTGATTTTAATCACTTCTGTCACGCATCATTTAAGTCATATAGCAGGTTTGCGATGTCACAACATCTGGTGTGACATCCTGATGTCCTGAACTAAGTTCATAACATTTACTTTGTTTGTCAATGTCACAACATCTGGTGTGACATCCTGATGTCCTGAACTAAGTTCATAACTTTTTGTTTGTCAAAAATTCTGCCAATTTCTAACATTTACAGTATTTTCTTACTGCGTCTGCATTGACATGGGATTGGAAGTCTTTTCCGTCCATGGTTGTCAGCATCAAGGCTCCTCATGAGAAAACCTTTTTAACCACGAACGGTCCTTCATAGTTGGGTGTTCACTTGCCCCTGTGATCGTTAAGAGGAGGAAGAATCCTTTTCAGCACCAAGTCACCTGGCATGTACCTCTGTGGTCGCACCTTCTTGTCAAAAGCATGCTTCATCCACTGTTGATACAACTGTCCATGGCATACAACTGCTAGACGTTTTTCTTCAATGAGGCTCAACTGATTATATCTGGATCGGAGCCACTCAGCTTCATCTAGCTTAATGTCCATAATTAACCTCAATGAGGGGATTTCCACTTCAATTGGTAGGACTGTCTCCATGCCATACACCAGTGAGAACGGGGTTTCCCCTATTGAAGTACGTACTGACATTCTGTACCCATGTAACGCAAATGGTAGCATCTCATGCCAGTCTTTGTATGTTACAACCATCTTCTGCACAATATTCTTGATGTTCTTATTGGCCGCCTCGACGGTGCCATTCATCTTTGGGCGATATGGAGAAGAGTTGTGATGCTCTATTTTGAAATCTCGACACAAGTCAGCCATCATCTTGTTGTAGAGATTAGAACCATTATCAGTAATGATCCTTTCAGGAATTCCGTACCAGCAAATGATGTCTCTTTTAATAAACCAGGCTACCACTTGTTTAGTGACGTTGGCGTAAGACGCCGCTTCGACCCACTTCGTGAAATAATCTATAGAAACCAGGATGAAGCGATGACCATTAGAAGTTGTCGGCTCGATCTTGCCAATCATATCAATGCCCCACATAGCGAACGGCCATGGTGAAGAATGACACTCAACAGATTCGGAGGCACATGGACCTTATCAGCGTAAATTTGACACTTGTGGCATTTACAGGAGTACTTACAGTAATCGGATTCCATGGTGATCCAATAATATCCCGATCTCAACAATTTCTTGGCCATAGCATGTCCTCCCTTGATGCTTCTTGAGAGCTTAGAATAAGCTTTGAATGGCTAGTTTGTGGTGTTTGGTTCCGGTATGGCAGAAATCGTATTTCTGTTTAGGAGTGTTTCAGGCCATTTTGATGGTTTTTTTGTGATCCTTATGATGTGTGGAGATGATTGGTGGAAGAAGATTTAAGGTTTGATGCTTGTGTGATGAGATTCGAAGAGATGAATGTTTTGAGTAATTTTTGTGAAACTGAGCTTCTTGCTTGATTCAGGCTTGTGTGTCTTGTGTAATGAACTCCTTAATGTCAACATAAACAATGTTGATTGGCCAGAGAGTTATTGTGACACAGGCTGATTGGTAGGGAGGTTTTGCAAAAAGTCAAGATTGTGTAATATGAGGTATGGGTTCGAGTCAGAGTTGGCTTAGGGGCTTGTCCTGCCTCAGCTTGCATCAAGGATGGCCATGCGATGGTTTAGAGTGATTAGAAGTGAATGAGTGATGAGATTGCAATGGTTTTGCACATTTACAACTTTGTACATTCTTGAGAAATTGGCCATGAAAACTTGTGATGCAAGGCTCAAATCTGATCCAAATGTGTTGCATTATCAGGTAATGAAGCTTTGAGGTCAATTAGAGGTCATGAAATTGCTTAGAACTTGAATTTGCAAAAATCCCTCTTTGGCATGAACTTGAAAATTATAGGATTTTTCCCAACTTTGAAAGATCATATCTTGAGTTCTAGGATGAATCAAGAGGAGTTCTTGTACTTTTTGAAAATGGGAAGATCCAATCTACAACTTTCATGTTTAAGGATTTTTCATTAGAAGCATTTTTTATCAAGAAAGAGGAGGTTGAAAACCTTTCCCAAAATGGAAAGTTTCCATTACAAGTCATGTCCAAAAATGGAAAGTTTGCAAATGGCTTGAAATTCTTCAATCTTGTGAACTTATAACCACTTATAAGATTAAATAAAGATCATAGAACCTCAATTTGATGAAAATGATCCGTTGGTTCCATTGTTGGGGGCCTCAGATGCCCTGATTCTAACTTTTCTTACACAACAAGTTACCAGTTGATCAGATGACTTCCACAATGAATTTCTTCATCAAATTTGGTACACATGCTCCATATAACATATTAAGACCATTAGAATCAAGAATGACCAAAAAATTTGGGTGTAAGGCCTCTGAAACCAAAACCTTAATTTTAGGTCATCTATGTAGGAAATCTTCAGTCTGTCTCTATGCCTTTGCCATGCTTTGTGATATCTTGACTTTTATGAACTTTGGGGTGAATAATATGAAAATAGGACACTCATGGACCCTCTTGGTATGCTTTAAGACCATTAAGATACCTCAGATCACTTCTTGGATTAATCAGATCACAAACCCTAGATGTAGATGAAATGAAATATGTAGTGTGAGATGTAATGAGATGTTTATGCAAAGCAATATGAAAGATCACAAACCGTGGTGTGAGAAAAAGTGAGGGAAAAATGTGAGTGTTTAAAGTTGCCCCTATTCAAGCATGAGTTAGTTGTGCAGGGTGTAAGCGCATGGCTTAACAGACAAACAAGATAACTTGTGGTTGAATACAAAAGACAGTCCAAAATTTGCACTCATTGGGGTGAAGAGGAAAAGGCATATAAATTGTAACAGGTAGTATAGTATGATTATTAAATGAAAGCGATGGAGGACGACCATCGAGTAGAGGACGACTATTGGGGATGAAAAAATGGTAAGTAAAGCAATGACGGGGACGACCATCATGCTGGGAAATTAAGAAATCGCGACGGGGACGGCCATCGGGTAAATAAATAAAACTTTCTGGGGATTAAAGAAATGAGGAAAGTATTGACGGGAACGGCCATTAGGTTAAAGGGTAAGTAAACCGCGACGGAGACGGCCATCGGGTAAAAGAATAAATGAAATAATGATGAGGGACGGTCATCGAAAGGTGAAGGACGATCACCTAGCAGGGGAAGGCTGCTGAAAATATCACGACATATGACGAATGCCGGATAAAAGGTTCAACGATGGGGACGGTCATCGGATAAGCATGATTATTGACTATCATCAAGTGGTGAAGCACGATCACCTAGCAGGGGACAACTGCTAAAAAGATATCGCGACATAGGATGAATGCCAGATAGAAAGTTCCAATAATGGGGATTCCATTGGGGAAAGGATAAGGGACGGTCATCCAAAGGTGAAGGATGATCACTTAGCAGGGGACGGCTGCCGAAGATATCACGACATAGGATGAATGTCGGATAAGAGGATCAACGATGGGGACGGCCATCAGATAAAATGATGAGGGACGATCATCAAAAGGTGAAGGACGATCACCTGGTAAGGGACGGCTGCCGAAAATACCACGACATAAGACGAATATCGGATAAAAAGTGATTGTTTTGGTGGTGACTTACTAGGGAATGGTAAACACGGACGAGTGCTTACGCTTTTTGAAATAAACGATATAAGTGTTTGACAGTGTGTATAGACTAAAGATGCGGACGAGCATCCTTAGGACCACGATATATACGAGTATCGATAGAAGCAAACGCTGACACATGCATAAGGATTATGATACAGACGGGTATCAATCGGTTGAACAAGGAACACGAACGAGTGTTGATCTGTTGAGGGGATGTGTAACACCCCAAATTTGCCCTCTCCTGTTTAGCATCATCATCATATCATAATCATCATAAGCATGTCATGTCCTTAGAATTTTTTGCATAGAAAGATGAAGCATATTACTCGCATGTTCCAGCATAGGGTATATGATCAATCATCCAGGAAATTCAAAGCTCACAAGTCCTATTACAAGTTTGATATCATGGTCAAGGCCCTAAAAGGGATTCAGGATCAAAATCAGGTCAAAACGGTTGGCGTCGGGTTATTCCTGAGGTTTCCCACCAAAAGGAGGGAAAATTCAAAATTCACTGGCGTTAACCGATTAACGCTTTGGTTAACCGGTTAACGGCTGCGAATTTTGAATTCTAGCAGCAAATTCAGCATGTGCTTTGGCTCCAAATTTCCAAATTTCTGATTTTTTATTCATTTGAATTGTGGAGAAGGATCTAGATCATTAATCCAAGCCTAATTCCATTGCTAAATCCTAATCACTTTACCAAACCATATTTTTTGAATCCCAAGCCTAAATTTTGGGCCCCAAACCTAAACCAGATTTAATCCATTTTCCCCCAAACCAAGAGAGGGAGCTCTCTCATTTTTTCATTCTTCATTCTGATTTTTCACTCTTCTCTCTCACTATTCTCTTATTTTCTCTCCCACATTTTCCAAATTCACTAAGAGTTTCTCTTTGAAGATCACATAACCTTGCCTTAAGGTGTGTAGATCTTGGAACTAGACCTCCATCCATAGCTCCTTTGCATCATTTTGCTAGTTTAATTGGTGATTCGGATCTAGTTTGGGATTTAGAAGTGCTTTCGGATCCAAAATTCTGCATCAAGACCCTTTGCTTGCATTTATTTTGCATGAAGTGTGAAGCTTAGCACCGAGTCTTCAAAGTTTTCCGCGAGATCTCTCATTTCCAGCTCAAACAACAATTACCAAGGCATGCCTCAGCTTTGTAGGCTGGTTTAATTCAGATCTAGCTATGTTTTAGCTTATTTGCATGCTTGTGCTTTAGATCCACCATGTGCTTGTGTATTTGCTTGAATTGATTGATTGATTTGTAGCAGGATCTATGTGTTAATGTTCATGAGTTTGATGATGCTAATTTATGTGAATTGATCCATTTATTTCATGCATAATTGATTGTTGGTCTGGTGTGTGATTATTTGGATAAGCTTGTTTTGAGCTGATTTTCTGTAGGAATTGTTGTTGTTTTGACAATGTTAACCGGTTAACGCTTTGTTTAACCGATTAACACATCCTTTTTCTGGGTAATTTGCTGCATGTTTGAACTGGTTAACCGGTTAACACTTTGGTTAACCGGTTAACACTAAAGCAGAATGCCATTTTGGAGCTTGTGTGATCCCCTTACATGTTTTAATTGCCATGGATCATTGTATGATCATTGAATGTGCTAGTTTAGGGTGATTTGCTTGCTGGTTGATGCATGCCTTCATGTTCTCGACACGTAAATGCTTGTGTGCGCAATTTGACATGTTGTATGATCTTTGTTGATGTGAGCTTTGAGCATGCCATTTCCATGATTATATTGATGAACATGTGCTGGATTTTTGATAACACTTGCAGGGGCTTATGGTAAGAGAAGTGTGGATGTTCATCCACATTTCAACTCTTCATCTTTCCTTTTTAAGTTGCTTTCTCTTTGTGTTTTTGATGTGCCTTATGCCATCATGTGAGGCAACTCTTTTCTTCCCCCTTAGGAGCAACTTATCTCCTTTAGAGGAGTAAGTTGCTTGCTAGCTTTCTTTTCCTCTCTTTTGCTCCTCTTTGGTTCTTCTTTTCTCTTATGATAGAGTTGAAACCTCACTAACCGTAAGACCACTTTTTTCATGTTAACATTAGGATTAGTCTTTACCCATTAGACTTTTACCTTTTGCTCCTTTGGTTCTTTCTCTTCTCATCTCAAAACAAAAACCTAAAAAACATTAATAATGAAAGAAGTGACTTCTTGTGTAATAGCCTTATTCTATGGGTCATATGTATTCATTCCATCTTGGAATAGTGCATTTGTCTAGCATGATGCATAAGTCGGATCATGAAGTCATCTTCATCAAGAAAAACCGTAGAAAATACTTCTTCATTTTTAATCACCAAAATATCTAATAAATTCAACAAGTCAATGAACTTATGCCCTTTCCTTTGGAAACAAGTCTTGGATAAGTTCTCCTTGCTTGATGTGCTTGTTCTATTATTCCATCTTGGAATGTAGTAGCAAGTACACATTCCATGGAAGAGAGTTTGAGTTCATTCTCTTGTGCCACACCAATAAAAAAACTCTCATAAAAAACACAAACAAACATTAATCGTCTCTCCTTCGGGACTTCTTTTCTCATCTCCTTCGCTCCGTCCACGAACTTTCTCCTACTTGTCATTATGCAAGACGGTTACGCACTCGTCGTCTGTGCCCACAACACCTGAGAATTGACATAGACAGTTCAAGACTTAATTCACAAGCAATCTTTTCTACCCCTAGTTAGGGAAACTATGGCGACTCTGATCCTCATGTCCAGATGAGGTACGTAGGCAGCGGGGTAGGGCCCGTTCGAGCACTCTTTTATTTTCCCTACATTTTCCCTTTCTTTTCTTTTCTTGTCCAGTTTCAGTCCTTCTTTTGAAGCATCTTTCATTTCTTCACCCTTTGAAGCAATTTCTTTTCAAGCGTGGATCCCGTCGGGTACGGCGGGCGATCTGGGGTTCTAATACCTTCCCAGATCGTAACCGACTCCCGAACCCAGTTTCTTTGGTTCGCAGGACCTGTGTCCTTCCTTTTCTTTTCTTCGGTTTGTGCAGCATTACCATTCCCGTTTCTTCGAGATAAAAATGCATGACTGGCGACTCTACCTCTTTTCGCGCCACTTTCGCGTTTGTACCAGGATGGAAATCCGGGGAGCGACAGCTGGCGACTCTGCTGGGGATATCAGAGAATCTTTGGTTCCCCTCGAGAGTCAATCTTAGCGTTTGCGTGTTTTTTCGTTGGGTGTTAATTGTTTGTTGTTGCGTGTTTATTTTTACTGTTGTTTATTTACAGTTTATTTACAACTTTATTTACAATTTTCAGTATTTATTTTCATGTATCATATATTATACTGGACTGTCTGGCTGTTGGTTTCCTTTTTTCTGTGGGATTGGGAATTGTTACTGAGAGATGAGCTCGTAACCGGGGCTCGAGTGCACCCTAGGACTTAGAGTGGACAGTCACTTTGGCTTCATGGCATCTTGCTATGTTGGTAGTAGTGAGTTCTACACCCAGACTTGTGACCTTCTTGGAAATGTATCGATGCCAGAATCTTTCTGGGGTCATCCACAACCTTGATAGTTATGTGCATCTGGGAACCGATCATTTAGGACCTTTGTGGAAACATGCCTCTCCAGTGGTGACAGTGGCAGACCATATTTCGTGGCAAACCCATTCGCACCCGAGGGCCCACTGGGAACTCGCATAGGATGGCCTGGTTCTTTTATAGGAACTCAGTCAAAGCAGTTGGTCGTATGACGAAAGTATTGTACCCTTCGGGATGAATGTACTATTGTTTCTCGATTCCAGTGCTTGAAGCTAGGAACTTATAAAGGATGCTCATTTTTCCCGGACTCACGTTGAGGCCTCCCTGAGTAGTACATAATGCCAAACTGATTCCCTGATTTGGTCATGAGCCATTTCTTGGAAATGGTAAACGTATTATAGCTATTCGACTTTGAGAGTCCGTGATGTTTGACCCGGAGCACACCTGTGAGATTGTGAGGGGTTTACAGGTTTGCAGAACCCTTGACCTCATCATACCTCATTTCCAGTACAGTTCTATGATTTGATATGGCTACGTGGATTTGGATATTTGATTTGGGACTTACTTAAGACTGAGTTCTTGTTCATGGGGCTTTATTCAGAGAATCTTGGTTCTTGGTCACATGGGTCCAGTGTTCTGCATCCGGATAGTCCCGGTCGTTGATCATATGTCTGCATTGCATTTTCATCGCATCATACTCGCATTAACTATTTGTGTTTCCATTTCAGGTTAGCATTTATTCTTCGTACCCAGTTGTGGTATTCATTGTTCCTCCAAATGACAGAAGTCCAAGAGATACCCAAAAAAAGGAATGCTCATTATACTTTCCCGCAACCCGAAATTGAGAGTATTCAGAAAATGGTGGGTATGATGAGTGACAAGGTTCCAAATGATTTCAGAAGCCGGTATGGGAAGATTTTGGGTTACATGAACAAACCTACTGTTGATCAGAGATATAGTCTTCATTCTTTGTTGCAGTTTTATGACCCTCAGTTGAGAATTTTCGTGTTTGCTGACTACGTCTTGGCTCCCACTATGGAAGAGATTTCTGACATCCTGAAGATTCCTATCAAGAATGGTATTCCCTATTATGCTGCGGAGAAGTATCCCCCATACAAGGACATTGCAGGTGCCTGTCATTTGAGTATGCTTAGAGTGAAGATGGAGTTAAAAGCCAGTAAAAGGAAGGGATTTACTTTGGATTTTCTTATCACAGAAGCCCATGTGTTTGCTTTGGGAGGGAAATGGTTAGAGTTCAGTGCGCTGTTAGCATTAATGATATATGGGATAAGTCTTTTCCCAGGAGAGAAATTATGGGTAAGTTTGGAGGCCATCACCCTTTTCATAAAAGGGAACCCGGTGCCTACGTTCTTAGGAGACATTTACTTCGGTTTCCATCACAGAAATGAGAAGAGAAAGGGGTACGTGAATTTTTGTGCTCCATTGTTCGCCGAGTGGTTCGCTAAGAAGCTTCCGAATTCAGGACTGTTCAAAGATCTTAAGCAAGATTGGAAGTGGGATAGAAAATTGATGGTATTAACATCTGATGATATAGCCTGGGGATGTAGCAGAAACTTGGGAGGGAAAGAGTTTATTACAAGGTGTGGTGAGTTTCCCTATATGCCGTTGTTAGGTAGAAAAGGAGTGATAAGTCATAACCCTGTGCTGTCCAGAAAGCAATTTGGTTATCCACTGAAGGATCCTCCATCAGATGAAGAAATAGCTAAGACTTTGTATTTTCCAGCTGAAGATGATGAGCAGTTGGTCATTCAAGTATCTCAAGCTTGGAAAACGAAGGTTAGAAAGGGTAAGAAAGAATTCAGAAAGGTAGACCCTAAGACTTATCCCTCTTTTGCTGCCTGGATACAAGGGAGGGTTGATACCTTCTTCCTTCCATTTTCAGTTAAGGTTCCACTATATCCAAAGGAGGTATCGGTACAGACCATTGTTTCTCTTGAAGATTACAAGAAGTTGGAAGCTCAGTTGCACAAGGTTCTGGTAGAGAATTCTGAGATGGCTAGCTTGTATCACCGTGCCAATCACGCTAAGCAAGAAGCAGAAGAAAAGCTATAGATGATGCAGGCTACCTTAGAAGCTAAAGAAAAGGAGTTTGCTGGGAGAGAAGCTCATTTTAAGAGATTGGGTCTAACAGAGTCAAAAAGAGAAGCGGAGCGTAAGAAGATTGTCAAGACTATCAGAGAAGCTCGCCAGTCCATTACTTGGCTACAAGGCCAAAGGGAATAGGAGCAGAAGAAGTACAAAGAAAAGTAAGAGTTCTTTGAACCGCAAATGGCATTCAAGAAAGAAGAAGTAGAACAAGTTCACAAGATACGAAGGGAAAAGACTCGACAATTGATACAGAGCCAGCTAGCCTTGGAGGAAGCAATGAAGGAGATTGCGGGTCTTAAGCTGAGAGCAGGCGTCAAGAAACACCAGACAGAGGTGGAGACTGCAGAAGAGGAGGTTGGATCTTCTTTTAGTTTAGGGTTTTAGTTTATTGTTGCTTATATCCAGACTACCTACAAGCTTGTTGTAGGAGTCTTGCTTTATCTCTTTTGGATTTTGTATTGTAACCCTTTGGGGGATTCTGTTTATGGTTGTGACTCTGGGTGTTGGTAGTTTGTTCATGCTATGCAATGATACTTTCCAATTACCGTTTCTGAATGAGCAAAGCTATTTGTCATAAGACACCAGGATCTGAATATTCCTCAAAAGAGTTCAAAAGGATAGTTTCCAAAAAGTCATATGGAGTATTTCCTGTCCAAAATACCAGAACTGGGGCATATTAATGCCTGAGCGTGGAAGCATGAATAGTTACATTGCATGCATATAACGTGTTTGTTGTTTTGCAGGTATTTCTCCATTATTCTAACGTTCATGTCACATTCAGGCACTATAGCTCCCAGGAAGGTTCAGAGACAGCCAACAACGCACAAATACCCTACAAAGGTGAACAGAGAGAGAGCAATGGAGCAGATGCAAGCAGATCTGGCTGATTTGAGGACGAATATGGACAACTTCATGACCATCATGGCTGGGATGGGCCAAACTCAAGAGAGTTTACGCGAGATGGTGGAGAACAATCAAGTTAGGAACAATGGGACAACAGATGGAGGTAACCGCAACGGGGCTGGCGCCCGTCATGTTGAAATCCATGTGGTGCAACCAGGGGTCACTATTATCAATGATGGAGTGAATAATCTGCAGATGGATGGGTAGGACGAGAAATATACTTTGCTGGATGAGGCGGAAGGCCAAGGAGTTGACATGAATATAAGATTTGAAGAAATGGCTGAGAAAATTCGCACCATTCAATCTCAGAGTTCTCTGGGGTTTGACATCACTTATCTGGGTTTGGTGCCAGGGGTGAGAATTCCCTAAAAGTTCAAGGTCCCTACTTTTGATAATTACAACAGCACGATGTGCCCGAAAATTCACCTTCAGTCGTTTGTGGGAAGAATTGCTGCGTATACAGATGATGAAAAGCTGTGGATGTATTACTTCCAGGATAGTCTTGTAGGGGCTTCCTTGGAATGGTACATGAAGCTTAACAGGGTCAATATCCGAAGCTGGAAGGATTTAGTTGAGGCATTTGTGAAACAATATCAGTATAATTTGGATATGGCTCCAAATTGTACCCAGTTGCAGACAATGTCTCAGAATGCTAAAGAAGGATTCAAAGAGAATGCCCAGAGGTGGCGTCAGCTTGCTGCTCGAGTGCAACCTCCTTTGTTGGAGAATGAAATGGAAGACATGTTTATGGGAACACTACAGGGGGTGTTTATTGAGAGACTGGCGTCATGTTCAGCAACAAAGTTTAATGACATCGTGATAGCTGAAGAAAGGGTTAAAACTCTGCTGAAAATGGGGAAGATTCAGGACAGTAGTGCGGATAGCTCAAGCGGTGCGAGAAAAGCTTTCAACGGAACTCCAAGAAGAAGGGAGGGAGAAACTAATTATGTGTACGGTCAAGGTCGGGGCCGCGGATACAAAGGATCTTATGAGCAGGTGGCGCCTGTCACCATCCCCACAGGTCCTGTGCAACGACCACAGCAGCAACAGCAACAGCCACATTGCAATAACTATCAGCAAAAACCCTATCAACAGAGGCAAGCTCGTCCAGCTAACAGGGTGCTTGAGGCTATCCCGATGACGTACACAACATTGCTCCAGAGATTGTTAGACTTGAACTTGGTGTAGTTGAGGACATTAGCACCACCTCCACCTAGAGAGCTTATAGTGGGGTATGTGTAGCGGTAAAATCATGAGTGTAAGCCATTGATTAACTTAACTCAATATACACAGAGTCGCCACCGCGCTTTTATTTATTTCCAAAAGGAAAAAGGCAAAAATAACGAAGAAAGCCTAATGAATCTAAAAGCAAAAGCTAAAAGAAACAAACAGAGAATGGGTACGGGGATTGGTTACAAATCGGGAAGGTTTGACGCACCCGACATGTCCGTGGTACTCCACGGGAACCCTTTGAAATATTTACTGCATTTTTGGTTTGAAATGATTTGCTTGAAAAAAAATTGAAGAGATGAGAAGAAGAATGTTTTTTAAGATTTTGGTGTTTGAAGAGACGAACGTCTCATGCCTACGTACCCACAAAGTGCAATGCGAGATCAAAACCCCGTAGTTCGTTGTACAAATTGTGAAAAGGCAAATGAGTTAAATTGATTTAAAAATGTAAAGATAAGTCGTCATTCTTTAGCGAATAATTCCGCTAGAAAGAATGAATCATATCTAAACATAAAAAATGGTTAAAAGAAACGTGCACGAGGGAACAAAAACAATTGAATGAGTTGTGAATGTTTTAAATTTTTTTAAGAAAGAAAGTTTCGATATGCTTATGTAGTTTAGCATTTATTTAAGGAATGAAATGAAAAGGTAAAAGCGCATGACTGAAGTCAAGGTTTGATTGCAAAAATGTTTGAAGTTAGAAAACAAAGAAAGTTTTGAAAATAGGAAGGAGATTTGAAAATTGAAGAAGATGGGAAGAGATGAAGGGACTATCCTAAAACTTGAAAATAAAAGCTAAAGGAAGAACGATCAAACCATATGGCGAGCATTCTTTGAAACAATTGGATTTCCATCTTCATAATCAAGTAACCTCAACCGGAGCCAAAGTCTTCAATCCATAACAACTTGAGCAAAAGGATGATCCTAGAATCTAAGTCCGAAACTCCAATGCTAAGGATAGTAACCATAGTCCGAAATTAAAGTCACCAATTTTTTAGATGTTTAATCCGTTATTAGTGTTTTTGTGTCCAAATGGACAAAGGAAAAATCACAAGCATAATAGTATAAACAATAAGCAATATGATGAATGATATAGTATAATAAGCATAATAAAAGAGATAAGGAACGAGAAATTGAAATAAAGAGGATAAGGTGCGAGAGATTAAATTAAAATGTTAGTATATTCACATTATTATAATATTTACAATATAAGTGGTATGATGAACTTAATCAAGCACAACCACGAAAAGCAAAATAAAATCGAGGCAACCGGATCCAAGTGGATCATAATCCGAATCGGGACAACTTTAGGTCTATGTTAAGCAATCGCCGAGTAATTTACGGAGTAATTACCCTACAAATGAGGCCGGCCACCACTAATTAAAGTGGAAAATATTCGTACTAATACATGTTAGAGAAATGATATAATGAACCATTCTCCGAAAACAAGTCGCACGAAAAGAAAAGGTAATGGTCTAATCTTAATCGAGATTTCAAATTGTATTATCGAAGGCAACCTATCACGATTCCAAAGTATGGAGAATGATCCAAATGATCATTCATCCATAGATTTGAAATAATGAAGATTAAGCATCTTCGAAAACCAATAATCGTGAATCGGAGATCTCATCGACCAAAAAGAAAAATAGATGAAATAAAAGATGGATCTAAAAGGAAATTCCATAAAAAGAACTAGAATATATTTTTTAAGATTTTTTTTATAAGATAAAAATATAGAAACATTAGAATTTTAATTTTTAAAGAAGAAAAAGTTTGTAAACAAAATTTTCTATAAAAAGAAACAAAGAATATCAAAATTAAAACAAAAGAAAAGGAATAAAAAAAATGAAGTTGAGGGAGGTAGCGCAAGCAGGAGGGGTGTGAAGAGAAATTGAATTGGTCCAAAGACTTCATATAAGCCCAAACAAAATTCCTTAAAACAAAAAATAAAAAAATAAAAGAAGTTATTTATTAAAACAAATCAGAAAATGAAACATGCTCTTCTTCCTCTTCAGCCTGCGACGGTACTGTTCATCTTCCCAATCGCAAAAACAAAACGGCCACAAACAAATTATCAACCGCTCATGCTTCCATACCTCTTCTTCACAATTCAAACGCCGCCGCACAAGACTTCGAAGCTTTGCCGGAAATCTGATAACAACATCGCCGCGCTTATCCTTCTTCGATCGCGAATCCCTCTCTTTTCAATCACACAAGTTTCAAATCGCCGGCAAAGTAAGCATTGACAGTTTTGTGGCTTTTTCCGATGTGATTCGATTTATGTGAAAGGTATGAATTCGGGTTTGTCAGATTGAATGGATCTGAAGATTTGAATTAGTGATGAAATTGAAGCTCTGATCGATTTTTGTGCAGGGTATATGGAGGCTTTTTAAGCTTGGAGCAATTGAAGAGGGAGGAGTCTTATTTATAGAAGATTGGTGAAGATTTGAATTCAAATTCTGAAATCCGTTTTGATCCATTTTGCTGCGTTTTGGATCACAAATAATGCGTGCTAGCTTGCTTCTGATTTTTCCTTGCTTGCGTTTTATTCTATTGAACGATGCGTTTCGGTGATTGCGTTTTGTATTCATTTGGTTTGCGTTTCAGGTAGCTTGCGGAAGGCTGTATGTTGTTGTGCATGTTTCTCGTGCGTGCGGGAAGCTGATGGATTGGTGTGAAGTGAAAATGGCTTGGGCCTTGAGGGTGTTTGTTTGGCTCCGGCTGGGAAATATCGGCTGGGAAAGTGTGAGGCTCTCATGCGAAAAGCTGATGGATTGGTGTGAAGTGAAACTGGCTTGGGCCTTGAGGGTGTTTGTTTGGCTCCGGCTGGGAAATATCGGCTGGGAAAGTGTGAGGCTCTCGTGCGGAAAGCTGATGTGGAAAAGCTGAGTGTGTTGTGGGCTGCTGGCTAGCGTGTGAAGAAACTAGCTGAGGCTTGATGCGGCGTGGAGTTTGATAGGGCTTGGGCTAACTTTGTGAAAAGTAGGTCACGTGACTGTGGCTATTAGATGAAGGCTTTTGCTATGTTAGCTTGCAAATTGGAAATGCTGTGAGAAATTTGGATTATTGTTGTCACGTGGGAAAGCTAGTATGAGTTGTTTGGAGTTTTGGATGCAGTTTTGAAGGGAATGGGCCAATGAGCCCCTTTATATTTTTTTATGCAATTGATTATGAAGAAAACAATTGGTAAAAAAAATGGATTTCTTTTTTTAGTTATAAAAAATGGAAAAATAGAAAAAAAAAAGGGCTTTATGATATTTTTTTTTAAATTGTGAATAACATGGATGATAGGCTATATATAAAAAAAAAAGATACTTGTTTATTTTTATGGTAAATTGTTTTGTGTGATGATAATATTGGATGGATAAAAATAAATTGGATTATGAAATATAAAAAAAAGGATAATGAAAATTCTTGTGAACTGGATAAAAAGAAATCGAAAAGAATAGAAATTTTGAAAGGCGAATTTAATATGAAAATGGAAAATGAATAGAAATGTATAATAGAAAAATTAAAAATAAAAAGAAATGGTTTAATCGGAAAAAGGATGATGGATATGAAATGGATTTTTGCAGCCCACGACCAACTCCTGATTTTTTCACAAGCCACCTGATTAAACTGAACACAAACACTTCTGAACTACTAAACACCTCGTAACTCAACCACAATCACTGAAATTGTCTGAAAATTACCCTGATCATTCAAATACACACTGAGGAAAATAAATCCACAGACAAACCACTGATGCACTGAACCAAAACAATCCGGCCTGAAACTTCTTAAGACCCACAACTTGAGAATCTGAAGAATTTCGCACACAACACAGCTTGAACTTTTGAATACGCATTGTCTGAGAAATGAACCACTGGCACAAACAACTTGCAGTTGAAACAATATTTTGATAGTTTGACCAAGATTAGGTCAAACGTCCATCTGAATCGAATCGTGACTGGTCAAACGCATTTGATTTGAAAATCAATGTCCTGTCTTTGGAATCCTGCAACACAGAGAAGAAGAAGAAGCAACTGCAACACATTTTTTTGTACTTTGGTTAGAAGTTAGTAAATATAAACAAATAACGAAAATTAAACATGGTAATCCTCTGCAAGGCAAAGACCTGCACTTGAAAAAGGATAAACGAACCAGTGTGTGATCTTGTTTGTATGCGAAATGCAGATGAGATGCGAAAAATCTTAGGGTCAAAAATTAGGGTCTGACAGATGCCCCTATTTAAGTTTCTTCAATCCAGAGATAATGAAGATTGAAATCTTCGTTTCGACAAGATGGAAGATACTTAAATATCAAAAAACCCAATTTTTGATCCTAAGATGCCAAAAACTGGAATGAAATGAAATGAAATGAAACAAAACAAATGATGTGAAATGATACGAAGATGATATGGAAATGATATGAAGCATATGAAAATATATGAAGGCACATGAAATGTTATGAGGGAATTATGAAATGCAGAGAAAATATGTGAAAATTTATGAGATGATATGAAATGTATCTGGAACCAAATGAAATGCAAAGAAAATATGTGAGGGACAAGACGACACATGAAAAAAGAATGAACGTTGGGGATAAGGAACATAAGACTCTGACAGGAAAAACAACATGCTAGAGACTAACACATGGCTCAGCCGCGGTGAAAATGTCCAAGAATGGCAATTGGACATAAAGGATCACAACATCCAGGAATAGCACCGAATGAAGTAAGAAAAATCCGAAAAAATACACCAAAAGCATCCAAGGATGACATAACTGACTTTACTAAGGATATCCGAGAATGGCAATCGGAAAAGGGTAAACACAACATCTGAGAATAGCAATCAGATAAAAAGTGAATCACAACATTCAGGAACAGAACTGAATGAAATGGGAGAATTCGGGAAAGCACATCAACTTAATGATGACTCCAACATGGAAATCCAAGAATAGCAATTGGAAGGCAAGTGATCATAACATCTGAGAATGGCAATCAGATAAAATGCAAAGCACAACATTCAGGAACAGAACTGAATGAAATGGGAAAAAGTCTGGGACAGTGCATCAAATCAATGATGACCTCATTATGGACATCCGAGAATGGAAATCGGAAGGAAATGATCACAACATCCGAGAATAGCAATCAGATAAAATGTGAATCACAACATTCAGGAACAGAATTGAATGAGATGGAAAAAAGGTCCGGGACAGTACATCAAATCAATGATGACTTCACTATAGACATCCGAGAATGGCAATCGGATAAAAAGGGTGTAATATCCGAGAGAAACAACAAGTATATGAAGAAAACATTCTGGAGAGACAGACAAATGCCAAGTAAGTTGGACTTTAACAAAAAAAAAGTAAGAAATTGAAAACAACAACACTTCGAGAACTGCATATGAGGACTAAAACACTCAGTATGCGGACACTTACGAAAATGGGGACTAAACCACCCAAGAACACGCATAATGAGGACTAAAACACTCAAATATGAAAAAGTAAATAAAACTGGGGAATAACACACCCAAGAAAACGCATAATGAGGACTAAAACACCCAAATATGCTAACATAAACAAAACTGGGGAATAACACACCTGAGAAAACGCATAATGAGGACTAAAACACTCAACTATGCAAAGGTTAACAAGAATGGGGAATAACACACCCAAGGAGATAATACGAGAGAAAATGCTGACAACCAGTTTAGACTCTTAGAGGAGTGAAAAGATGACAGACTGATTCCTCAACACAGAGATCACTGCCATTCTACTTGAAAACCAGAGATACTACTGCTCTTTGAACAAATCTCTGTCACACCAGTAAACTGTATCAACTTGAAAATCTTTTGAGAGAAGTCATACAGAGCTACTTGGGGATTCTTGAAGAAAATTGCCCCAAGTTCAATGACTGATGAGGGTAAACTGATAATGGATTCATTTCATGACTACTGTTGGAGAAAAATAATCACATTTTTGAAATGACTGTTGAGAGGAATAAACTGATCATGGCTTCAGTTCTTGAAATGAATGTTGAGAAGATAAATCCAGTATGAATCTTGCAGAGAATCTTCTGACCAACCAATTCTGAGAATAACTTGTGCTGAGCAACAACTCTTGAACCATAGGAACTGAGAAAAACTTTCCCCTGATAAGATCACCAACCAAGCTTCTTAACTGTTTGAAAAATTCCTTGATGAGGAAAGTTTATTTGCAAATAAAAATGTTTGTACAAACTTGGTAATTTTAATGCAAAGTTCAATGCAAAGTTTGAAATCAAGAATCATTTTTGGAATGAAATTTATTGATGTAAAGTAAATGAAAACTTGTCACAACACGGCGGTTAAGACAACATTAAAGATAAAGCAAGGGTAAGAAAACAAATGATTGGTAAAGAACTTGGGAGTCAGTTTACGCAACCTCGTTGTAGTATGCTTTTCAAAAGAAACCTGGATTCAATTAGGACTTTTGAAGGTTGTAACGTGGTCTGGTTCACGGTTTATGAATCAAAGGATACAGGCTCAAAGTTTATTTGTACCCAACCCAACTTCGTAATGAACTCCAGTCCTACATTCAATTAATTCAGCCTATGCATTCAAGTTCCCATAAATTTAGGATTGCACAGATGAAGATGTTTCATAAGCCAAAGGATTTTGAGATAGCAGTCACATCTTTCCTTTTGTTACTTCTAGTGAGGACTTTGGTCAACTCATCTTGCTTTTGTTGAGGATTTTGATGACCTCTTGATTGATCTTTCTTTTATTATCCCTGACTTTTGCCTGAACTGTATCATTTGAACTCACAGCCAGCGGGATGCCCCAGTTTTTGCCTAAGTTTCCTTCATAGGTTTTGACTTAGCGGGCTTTAATAATTTTTCATTTTTTTCAATATCATTTTTCTGAAAGATAATGACTACATGACTTAATGATTACGATGAACCATCATTGGCTTTTGAATTGAGAAACATCTTCAACACTTCTTGATGTGTATGAAGGAAAACTTGAGATTGCAACCTTTATTGAAAGGTGTCTTGAATGATTCTTTTGTACTTGAATGCACGTTCGGATTAATTGAGAACTACCCATCCCCAGGATAAAATTGAGGGTTTTTTCGAATAGAAAGAAACTCCAACTTCAAGGCTCGAAGGGGTTGACAAAGGATTAACTTCCTCATTTCTCCAGTGTTTGGGATTTGAAACAATGCCTGTATATCACCAGCCAAGTATCAATTGAAAGCATACCAACAACAGTTATGGGTATCTCGTTTTCATCCTCCTCCCTCCAATCATTGTAAAAACTTTGAGAAAAGAAAATGAACTTGAAATGTAAAGCATAAAGATGCCAATAGTAAATGAATTTGAATCAAAACAAAGCAATGCTCATTTCATTAAAACCAACATGAAAGTACAAACAAAGCTTAAAAGCAAACAACTTAATATGATTGAAGAAAACTTGCAAACATAAAGAAACAATGGCCTAATGATCAATCAACAACAAGGATGAGTTGTCCCGTCTGATATTCTGGCCTTGAAGAAAATTTGACAATTGAAGTCTTCTAGAAGATTCACTTCCCAAGCTTCGGCAAAGGATTGTTGATAACATTGGGATTAAGGTCATTAAAGTAAAGGATGTTGTTCCTGATAAGTTCTTGCACCTTAGCCTTCAGTGCAAAGCAATGTTCTAAGTCATGACCAGTTCCTCCTTGATGAAACTCGCTGCGAAGATCCGATCTATAACCAACCGGAAGAGGATTTGGAACAGGAGGCGGAGGCCTAGTAGTAATTAAACCACTCTTAATCAAGGAAGGTAACAACTCAGTGTAAGGCATCGGAATAGGGTCAAAGTTTGGCCTATTGCGATATTGATTTTGTCCATCAGCAGGATGAGGAGCCTGAGCTTGAGCTCGAATCTGAACTTAAGCTTGAGCTTGTCGAACTTGACCTTGAACTTGAGCTTGAGCAGGTGGAGTTTTGTCAACAGGAGCAACTGCAGCTACATATGGTTGAACATATCGTTGTTGCGGGCGATAAGGCCTCCTCTCAGTTGAAACGGCATAAGCATCACCATCTCTTCTCTTGTGAGGATTCCCAAAAGACTTTCTTGCAGCATTAGGAAATTCAGAATTGGTAATCTTACCTTTCTTGATACCTTCCTCTAGTCTTTCTCCAATAGTGACTAAATCAGAAAAACCAGATGAAACACTTCCTACCATTTTCTCCCAAAAGAACGGTTGAAGAGTGTCCATGAACAAACCAGTTAATTCCTTTTCGGGCAAAGGTGGCTCCACTTGAGCAGCTAGCTCTCTCCAACGCTGAGAATACTCTTTGAATGATTCTTTCTCTTTCTGCGACATGTTTTGAAGTTGACGACGATCAGGCGCCATGTCCAGATTGTACTTATACTGTCTTACAAAAGCATCAGATAAATCTTTCCAGCTTCGAATGTGACTCTTCTCAAGTCCAACATACCACTTCATAGAAGCACCAATCAGACTATCTTGAAAATAGTGAATAAGCGGCTTATCATCCTTGGCATGCGCAGCCATTTTGCGACAATACATCATCAGATGAAACTTTGGACAACTATGACCATTGTACTTCTCAAATATAGGAACCTTGAATTTATCAGGAAGAACCAAGTCGGACACCAAACACATGTCGATTGCAGCAGAAGCAAAGACATCTTTTCCTTCTAGACCTCTTACCCTCATCTCAAGAGTCAAACATTGCTCTCTAACTTCATCCATATATCCAGGTTCACCCTGACTTTCAGCTTGTGGACCAGCAGCTTGGTACAAGAAAGGAGAATTCTGATAAGTAGTCTGAGCAGTAGCGTGCACAACAGGTTGAGGTTCAACAAAAGTCGGAGCTGAAAAGACTGGCACAACAGATGGACCACCAATTTGAGCAGTAGCAGAAACTGGCACATAATCCGAAGGTAACCCATATTATGGCCAAGTAGAAACCGGTTGCTAAACAACAGGAGGATCAACAACAGCAGTAAAAACTTCAAAGATAACAGTCCTTTGAGGTGGTTCACCTCGAACAATCAGAACTTGCATCATTTCAGTGAGCCTGGTCATACCGGCTTTCAACTCATCAATCTCCATTCGAACTTCCATGTTATGCTGTTCTTGGTGTTCCATTCTCAATCTGATAGCTCTCAATCTGTTAGCAGCTCTAGTACCGTATCTGTGGTGAGGAGTCAGCTTGACGGATCAACAGACAACTGAGGAAAGAAACAACCGGGATGAGCTCCCACACAACTCGGATGAACACAAGAATATGCAAGGATGCAATCATATGCAATGTTCACTTCCATTTTCAGAAAAACAACTCGATTATTGCAAACGTGGTCAACATCGAGAATACTGTCATGAAAAATCTTGACAAAAAAGGAATATTTGCTTTTCCCAATATTTGCAATAATCGGAATTGTCTTCCCTGAAAAATGGTTGTGAAGATGATCATGATGAATATGTAGATGCAACAAACACAAACAAGATCACGCAAAGCATACAGGTTCAAAGGTTCAAATCACGAGCATGGAGTCATGGTAACAGAACACCAACCCACACAGGTAAGTACTAAGGTTTGTCTTCATTGTACCTGCAAAAAACCAGAAGGGTGCTAACAGAGGTTCCCGGAGTTAACAGCCATCTTTAAAATATCATCGGTACGTTGGATTACTCCCCAACCGATAACATTCTTAAAATAGACCTCGTCCGAGTGTAGTATCGTGTGACAACCACCTTAAGTTTACACTCAGATAGTTTCCGCACTACGTTCCTAAATTGGCTTAGATTGGTTAAGGGTTCTTCTATGGTCCTCAGTATGATCAGCTCAAGGTCGGAAAATAATGCCACGTACGATTACTCGTCATGACATTAATAGTACAAGAGAGCCTAACCGAGTGGAGATTATCAAATTGATATCACTTTGGACTACTCCATCGCATATCGCTTCGAATATCGCCGTCCTATCATAAGTTCCACTCAGATTCGGGTTAGAATCTATCTCACAGAGGATCGCCAAAACCGAAACAGAACAACCAAGTAACAAACAAATCAAACTAAAGCAGTAAACAAATCAAAGTAGGCCGAATCCACTTAGAGATTGAGTCCCCAGTAGATTCGCCACTTTTCTGTAGCGGTAAAATCATGAGTGTAAGCCATTGATTAACTTAACTCAATATACACAGAGTCGCCACCGCACTTTTATTTATTTCCAAAAGGAAAAAGGCAAAAATAACGAAGAAAGCCTAATGAATCTAAAAGCAAAAGCTAAAAGAAACAAACAGAGAATGGGTACGGGGATTGGTTACAAATCGGGAAGGTTTGACGCACCCGACATGTCTGTGGTACTCCACGGGAACCCTTTGAAATATTTACTGCATTTTTGGTTTGAAATGGTTTGCTTGAAAAAAAAAATTGAAGAGATGAGAAGAAGAATGTTTTTTAAGATTTTGCTGTTTGAAGAGACGAACGTCTCATGCCTACGTACCCACAAAGTGCAATGCGAGATCAAAACCCCGTAGTTCGTGGTACAAATTGTGAAAAGGCAAATGAGTTAAATTGATTTAAAAATGTAAAGATAAGTCGTCATTCTTTAGCGAATAATTCCGCTAGAAAGAATGAATCATATCTAAGCATAAAAAATGGTTAAAAGAAACGTGCACGAGGGCACAAAAACAATTGAATGAGTTGTGAATGTTTTAAAGTTTTTTAAGAAAGAAAGTTTCGATATGCTTATGTAGTTTAGCATTTATTTAAGGAATGAACTGAAAAGGTAAAAGCTCATGACCGAAGTCAAGGTTTGATTGCAAAAATGTTTGAAGTTAGAAAACAAAGAAAGTTTTGAAAATAGGAAGGAGATTTGAAAATTGAAGAAGATGGGAAGAGATGAAGGGACTATCCTATAACTTGAAAATAAAAGCTAAAGGAAGAACGATCAAACCATATGGCGAGCATTCTTTGAAACAATTGGATTTCGATCTTCATAATCAAGTAAACTCAACCGGAGCCAAAGTCTTCAATCTATAACAACTTGAGCAAAAGGATGATCCTAGAATCTAAGTCTGAAACTCCAATGCTAAGGATAGTAACCATAGTCCAAAATTAAAGTCACCAATTTTTTAGATGTTTAATCCGTTATTAGTGTTTTTGTGTCCAAATGGACAAAGGAAAAATCACAAGCATAATAGTATAAACAATAAGCAATATGATGAATGATATAGTATAATAAGCATAATAAAAGAGATAAGGAACGAGAAATTGAAATAAAGAGGATAAGGTGCGAGAGATTAAATTAAAATGTTAGTATATTCACATTATTATAATATTTACAATATAAGTGGTATGATGAACTTAATTAAGCACAACCACGAAAAGAAAAATAAAATCGAGGCAACCGGATCCAAGTGGATCATAATCCGAATCGGGACAACTTTAGGTCTATGTTAAGCAATCGCCGAGTAATTTACGGAGTAATTACCCTACAAATGAGGCCGGCCACCACTAATTAAAGTGGAAAATATTCGTACTAATACATGTTAGAGAAATGATATAATGAACCATTCTCCGAAAACAAGTCGCACGAAAAGAAAAGGTAATGGTCTAATCTTAATCGAGATTTCAAATTGTATTATCGAAGGCAACCTATCACGATTCCAAAGTATGGAGAATGATCCAAATGATCATTCATCCATAGATTTGAAATAATGAAGATTAAGCATCTTCGAAAACCAATAATCGCGAATCCGAGATCTCATCGACCAAAAAGAAAAATAGATGAAATAAAAGATGGATCTAAAAGGAAATTCCATAAAAAGAAATAGAATATATTTTTTAAGATTTTTTTTATAGGATAAAAATATAGAAACATTAGAATTATTATTTTTAAAGAATAAAAAGTTTGTAAACAAAATTTTCTATAAAAAGAAACAAAGAATATCAAAATTAAAACAAAAGAAAAGGAATAAATAAAAAAAAATGAAGCTGAGGGAGGTAGCGCAAGCAGGAGGGGTGTGAAGAGAAATTGAATTGGTCCAAAGACTTCATATAAGCCCAAACAAAATTCCTTAAAACAAAAAATAAAAAAATAAAAGAAGTTATTTATTAAAACAAATCAGAAAATGAAACATGCTCTTCTTCCTCTTCAGCCTGCGACGGTACTGTTCATCTTCCCAATCGCAAAAACAAAACGGCCACAAACAAATTATCAACCGCTCATGCTTCCATACCTCTTCTTCACAATTCAAACGCCGCCGCACAAGACTTCGAAGCTTTGCCGGAAATCTGATAACAACACCGCCGCGCCTATCCTTCTTCGATCGCGAATCCCTCTCTTTTCAATCACACAAGTTTTAAATCGCCGGCAAAGTAAGCATTGACAGTTTTGTGGCTTTTTCCGATGTGATTCGATTTATGTGAAAGGTATGAATTCGGGTTTGTCAGATTGAATGGATCTGAAGGTTTGAATTTGTGATGAAATTGAAGCTCTGATCGATTTTTGTGCAGGGTATATGGATGCTTTTTAAGCTTGGAGCAATTGAAGACGGAGGAGTCTTATTTATAGAAGATTGGTGAAGATTTGAATTCAAATTCTGAAATACGTTTTGATCCATTTTGTTGCGTTTTGGATCACAAATAATGCGTGCTAGCTTGCTTCTGATTTTTCCTTGCTTGCGCTTTATTCTCTTGAACGATGCGTTTCGATGATTGCGTTTTGTATTCACTTGGTTTGCGTTTCAGGTAGCTTGCGGAAGGATGTGTGTTGCTGTGCGTGTTTCTCGTGCGTGCGGGAAGCTGATGGATTGGTGTGAAGTGAAACTGGCTTGGGCCTTGAGGGTGTTTGTTTGGCTCCGGCTGGGAAATATCGGCTGGGAAAGTGTGAGGCTCTCGTGCAAAAAGCTGATGGATTGGTGTGAAGTGAAACTGGCTTGGGCCTTGAGGGTGTTTGTTTGGCTCCGGCTGGGAAATATCGGCTGGGAAAGTGTGAGGCTCTCGTGCAAAAAGCTGATGTGGAAAAGCTGAGTGTGTTGTGGGCTGCTGGCTAGCGTGTGAAGAAACTAGCTGAGGCTTGATGCGGCGTGGAGTTTGATAGTGCTTGGGCTAACTTTGTGAAAAGCAGGTCACGTGACTGTGTCTATTGGATGAAGGCTTTTGCTATGTTAGCTTGCAAATTGGAAATGCTGTGAGAAATTTGGCTTATTGCTGTCACGTGGGAAAGCTAGTATGAGTTGTTTGGAGTTTTGGATGCAGCTTTGAAGGAAATGGGCCAATGGGCCCCTTTATATTTTTTTTATGCAATTTATTATGAAGAAGAAAACAAATGGTAAAAAAAAAGAATTTCTTTTTTTAGTTATAAAAAATGGAAAAATAGAAAAAAATAAATGGGCTTTATGATTTTTTTTTTAAAATTGTGAATAACATGGATGATAGGCTATATATATATAAAAGATACTTGTTTATTTTTATGGTAAATTGTTTTGTGTGATGATAATATTGGATGGATAAAAATAAATTGGATTATGAAATATAAAAAAAAGGATAATGAAAATTCTTGTGAACTGGATAAAAAGAAATCGAAAAGAATAGAAATTTTAAAAGGCGAATTTAATATGAAAATGGAAAATGAATAGAAATGTATAATAGAAAAATTAAAAATAAAAAGAAATGGTTTAATCGGAAAAAGGATGATGGATATGAAATGGATTTTTGCAGCCCACGACCAACTCCTGATTTTTTCACAAGCCACCTGATTAAACTGAACACAAACACTTCTGAACTACTAAACACCTCGTAACTCAACCACAATCACTGAAATTGTCTGAAAATTACCCTGATCATTCAAATACACACTGAGGAAAATAAATCCACAGACAAACCACTGATGCACTGAACCAAAACAATCCGGCCTGAAACTTCTTAAGACCCACAACTTGAGAATCTGAAGAATTTCGCACACAACACAGCTTGAACTTTTGAATACGCACTGTCTGAGAAATGAACCACTGGCACAAACAACTTGCAGTTGAAACAATTTTTTGATAGTTTGACCAAGATTAGGTCAAACGTCCATCTGAATCGAATCGTGACTGGTCAAACGTATTTGATTTGAAAATCAATGTTCTGTCTTTGGAATCCTGCAACACAGAGAAGAAGAAGAAGCAACTGCAACACATTTTTTTGTACTTTGGTTAGAAGTTAGTAAATATAAACAAATAACGGAAATTAAACATGGTAATCCTCTGCAAGGCAAAGACCTGCACCTGAAAAAGGATAAACGAACCAGTGCGTGATCTTGTTTGTATGCGAAATGCAGATGAGATGCGAAAAATCTTAGGGTCAAAAATTAGGGTCTGACAGTATGATGCTAATGCAAGATGTGCATTTCATTCAGGAGCTCCCAGGCACTCAACAGAGAAGTGCAGGGCGTTACAGCATAAAGTCCAGGACTTGATTGATTCAAAGGCAATTAATTTCGCACCGCCTCTAAATTTTACGTCAAACCCCATTCCAAATCATGGAAGGGCCAGGATAAACGTTGTCAATAATGGAGAGAGGTTGAACTTGATTTTGAATGTGGGTGAAGTGAAGACTTCCTTGTTAGTCGGGAAAGACAAGTTGTTGAAAGGGCAGGTGTTTCCAGGTTGTAATTTTGACTGTGAGGGTTGTTTGAATTCAGTTAATGGTTGCAAAGGGGTCTCTACAGTTCGACAGGGTTGACCATAAAGGTGATTGCATGTCTACCATACCAATTTACTTTGATCCTGTTGAAGTTCCTACCCAAAGAGAGCCGGTGACTATCTATGTTCTAGAAGTGAGTCTTGTTACCATTACTGTTCTGGGACCAGTTCCTTATGCTGATGACAAGGCCATCCCTTGGCACTATGGCTCGGATGTGTATGTAGAAGGTCAGAAAGTGGAAAGTCAAACGGTGACAATTGACCCGACTGTTGTGAATGTCGGAGGAGTTGGAGGATTTACTCAGAGTGGGCATCTCTTTGCTCCTCAAGCTCTTAGAGGTGATCCCGAAGCTGAGGCTGCTGCAAAGGCTAAGGGTAAGCAGATAGCAACTGAAGAGGTGACAAATCCTGCCGCCGGTTAGGGCACTTTTGAAAAGAAAGTCGAGGAATTCATGAGAATAATTAAGAAAAGCGACTATAAGGTGGTTGAACAGTTGAATCAGACCCCGTCCAAGATATCCATTTTGTCACTGCTGATGTGTTCTCAAGCTCACCGAGAGGCTTTGCTGAAAGTTTTGCAAATGGCGTATGTACCACAAGAGATAACAGTCAACCAGTTGGAGGCAGTGGTAGGCAACGTAAACGCCAGTCATGGGTTGGGATTCACAGATAGAGACCTTACTTCTGAGGGACGTAATCACAACAAAGCCTTACACATCACCATGGAGTGTAAGGGTGTTATTCTATCACACGTCTTGGTAGATACAGGCTCTTCTCTCAATGTGCTCCCTAAGAAGGCTCGAATGAAGCTGAATGTCAATGGCATCATCTTGCGACCCAGTGATTTGATTGTTAAAGCCTTTGACGGATCACGTAGATCCGTGTTTGGGGAGGTGGAGCTACAAATGAAGATTGGGTCTCAGGTATTCAAGGGTACATTCTATGTTATAGATATTCAACCTGCTTATAGTTGTCTACTGGGACGTCCTTGGATTCACGCTGCTGGCGCAGTGACATCCACGTTGCATCAAAAGTTGAAGTATGTGGTAGACAACCAAGTTGTTACTGTGTGCGGAGAAGAGGATATTTTCTTGAGCCATCTGTCACCCTTCAAGTATGTGGAAATGGATGGGGAGATCTATGAGACACTTTGCCAAGCTTTTGAGACGGTCAGTATCAGTAATTTGTCTCCAGCGGTTCAGAGCAGTGAAAAGGAAGGGAGTCCTATCTATTCCTACAAGCAAGCGAAGGAAGTAGTCCAATCCAGAAAGGCCCAAGGCTGGGGCAAGCTGTTAGAAGTGGAAAAGAAGGATAACAAGTTCGCTCTCAGATATCAACCTAGTCAGTCCAGCTGGTCTCAGAGCAGTAAACCCATAGCATTCACAAGCACTGGAATGCTCGACTACAACAATGTTTGTACAACAGATGCAGATGGGGATAGTGACTACGACTTGGATAAATGGATTCACCCATGCGTACCTGAGGAGGAGCTCTGGAACTGGTCTGCTGAAGATTTTGTTCAAGTTACTTGGCAGTCAAAGTAATTTTCTTGTTTCCATTTTTATCATACCGCATGTCAAATCCTGCACTCTGCCCAAGGTGCATGGAGCCATTTGTAGGGCCACCATGTTTTTAATGCATTTTGCTTTTTACATGAAATAAAGGATATTTTTCGAGCAAATTGCGTTCTCTTTCTTTCGCTTTTTAAAATTTTTCACAAAAAACAATTAAGATGACAATGTTTTTCTTTCCAGTGTTTTTGTGTGTTTGCGTCTCTTTGAACGAACATATTTTGAAATAAGCACATCATTTGTGCAATGTTGATCATCCGGATTCTCGTGATAACATTCCTGCTATGACCATGCATGACTTTGACAATTCTATCTACCAAGATGAAGAAGGGGTTGAGGAAGACTGTGAACTCCCAGGAGGATTGGTCAGGTTGTTGAAACAAGAGGAAAGGGTCATTCAGCCTCATCAGGAAGAAATAGAGATCATCAACATCGGGTCTGAAGAGGTGAGGAAAGAGATAAAGATTGGGGAAAGTCTGCAGGCCGAGGTAAATAGGGAATTGATTGGTATGCTACGTGAATATGTGGATATCTTTGCCTGGTCGTATCAAGATATGCCAGGGTTGGATACCGACATCGTTGTACACAAGCTACCACTAAAGGAAGACTATCCTTCGGTAAAACAAAAGCTGAGAAGAACTAGCCCTGACATGGCTATGAAGATCAAGGAGGAAGTTAAAAATCAGTGGGATGTCAGATTCCTTGCTGTGACTAGTTACCCACCTTGGGTAGCTAACATTGTGTCGGTGTCGCTCCCGGGATTTTCATCCTAGTACAAACGCGAAAGTGGCGCGGAAAAGTTAGAGTCACCAGCCAGACATTTTTATCCCGAAGGAATGGGAAAGGTAATGTTGCAAAAACCTAAGGAAGAAGGAAAATGAGGAGGCCTTGCGAACCAAAGATCTGGGTCCGGAAGTCGATTACGAATTGGGAAGGTATTAGCACCCCAATCCGTACGCCGTACCCGACGGGATCCACGCTTGTTAGTCTGTTTCAAAGGGTGAAAAATAATATGTTATTTTGAATGAAAGAGTGGCTATCTGGAATGAAAGTGAAATGGGAAAAGAAATGGAATTGAAAAATTGAAATAAAGGGGGAAAATGTAGGGAAAAAGAACGATTGTGCTTGAATGGGCCCTACCCCACTGCCTACGTACCTCATCGGGATAAATGAGGATCAGAGACGCCGTAGTTCGTCTAACTAAGGCTGAAACTTGTTTGTGATTTTTAGGATGACGTTGCCATAGCTCTAGCTCAGGTGTTACCGGCTCTGACTCTAGGGTGTTTACCGTATCGCTGTTTGAACTGTCGAGGCAAGTCACATTCGAACAAAATGAGTATCAGATGAGAAGAGAATACGTGTTGTCTTGGTATATTGTCTTTTAGAAGAAGTGTTTTGAATTTGTGTTTATTGTATGTACAACACTAAAGACTATGACACAAGAGCGAATACTTTCCAAGGTCGCCCCCAATGGAACGTTTGTAAAACATCCTAGAAGTGTGAAGGAGACCTCCACTAATCATTTCCCGTATAGCTTAAGGCTCGTGGCGCATTGTACACATTTTCCTTTATTAAGTGTTTTGATTTTTCTTAAAGATGAGAAGTGAGACTCAAGTTAAGAAAGGAAAACATTCTAAGGGAAACTAGACTTACCCTACATTAGTTGAGTTTAAAAATGACCTATGGTTAGTGAGGTTTGAAAGATTGAATCTACCTAAGAGATATTAAACTAGAGATCCAAGTACAAAAAGTTAATAGTGAACAATACGGTCCTCCTAAGTCATGGTGGGTCAAAACGTGAATGAAACGAAACAATGGATCGGGTGGGTCGATTGCGTGGTGCTGAGATGCACGACTTATGGTATGAAACATACAAGGCTTGCTTTTGGTGTAATGGAATGGAACGATGGCAATTGAGGAATCCTAAATTCACATGAAACTTTATTTATTTATTTGAAAATTTACTCGACGTTGGATCGAGTCTTTATTTCATTTTTGAGATATTGGTTTTCTATCGATTCATTTTATCTTTTCTATCCGAGTTATAGAAACTATACAAGCATACAAGTTCTAAGTTATTACATCACAAAAATATAATCGAGGCATAACAAAACACAATCCAAGTCCATAAGCAAATCCTCGGAAAATACCTTGCACAAAAGGAAAATTGTTAGTAAGTGACATGAACATGAATATGCAACAACATGATGGAAATGAATTAAGATTGAAAAAATATCAAAACTCACGGAAAAAATGTGAAATTAATTCCCTAGGGTCTCTAACCTGATTATAACATTGTGTTAAAAAATATCCTAAAAATTCAAAGTCTAACTATGTCAAATTGCCCCCTAAATCTATCTAAGGTTCAATCACAAATTCATACAAATCACACTACCAAAACAGTAGATATAATGCCCTAAAAAATACATCAAAAATATTCTAGATTCTATTATTTGTTCTCTAGTCATAGCAAAAAGAATGGATCAAAAATATTACAGGAAGTGGTAGAAATAAAATGTACAAATTTATGTGTCCAAGTGAGAATTCAATATAAAATCAATTAAATGAAAAATCGAAATTAAATTGGAAAATGATTAAATTCAGAAAATAAAAATTGGGAAAGCTTTTAAATTGAATTAAGATCCTACTGTAATTTTTGTAGATTTTTATTGAGCTTTTTAATATTTTTTAATGATTAAAATTGAAGTGGCATAAAATAGAAAATTAAAAGAAACAAGGAAAAAAGTGAGGGGTGCATGAAATATTTTCTTAGTTAAAAATGTGATTGGGCTTAACATGAGGGGTGCAGATAGCAGGCCGAAAGGGCCCAAAACGCTCAGGACTTTAAGGGTGCATGGAGCTTATGGTGGGCGGCACACGTGTGATGCAAATGGGGAGGTCCAACCGGACAGTGACAAGTGTCACCGCCGGGTTGGACGAAATCAAAAACCCAATTCACAATCTTATCTTTTAGAAAACTAATGGTGCACTTAATTTGCATTAAATGGATTAATGTGGATTAATTTGCTTGATTTTTTCACTGATCATCTCATTATTCTCTTAATTCTATTAATTATCATTAATCTCTTAAAATAAAAAAAAATAAAATAAAACAATCTTATAAGGGTTCTGAAGCGATTAATAACATCATAATCAACGGAAAAAAAACCCTAACCTTGCTTCCTCTCCAACTTCAAACGAAGGCTTCTCCTTCCACCCAAATGAAGACCCTCGTCGGAATGATGCTCTCCACCGTGCCGATTTCAATTTCTTCCCCTACCATCTTCGTCTCAAAATCATTCGCGCGGCCATCAACTCGCCACAACCCTATTCATTCACCTCCAACCGTCTACAACGACATCCACCCCCAATCATTTCCGAGAACAACGCTCAGTGACAAGATAATCACAAATTGAAATCAAAACTAACGGAACAGAGCTAAAACATAGGTTCTCATCGCAACCGTGAAGAAACGGACCGAGACACTCACGTCGCGTTAGTCCTCATTCAGGTGAGCTTCGTTACAATTCTCTTCTTCTTTTACGGATTTTAATTGATGTTGAAACCCTGTCCTGTGTATTCTTGTGGATGTGAGATTTCTTGTTTGAATCGAAGCAGATACGTTGCTACCGTTCCGACTCGTATCGATGCGCGTTGACGTTCTCTTTTGTTGAATTTGCAGGTAAAGATATTTTGGTGGAGCTTGTCGGAGATTGGGAGTTGAAGCTTGAAGGTTGACGTAATGGACATTGAAGATTTGCCCTGAGATTAGAGAAGGTGAAGATACTTGAAGGTGATGCCGCGAAGGTGGCGATTGAAAGCACTGTGTTTCACATTATGTTTCTCTTTGATTCTTTAGGAGATTCATAATTGTAGCTTTTTTGCTTGATGTTTATTCAGTTAGCTTCTCCTTGCTGTTTTGATAACCATTTTCTTGTGATTTGATTCGATTATTGCAGATTGATGAACACAGAAAGTGATGAAGAATTACAAGTGATGAATGTTGAAGTGTTGAAGAAGTTGGGAGATTGACGAATTGATGATTCCTGGTGCTTGACTAAGGTTATGTATGAATCCGCAAGAACAATGTTTCTGTCTTCACGTCCACAGCTTGCTCGTAACGCGGAGGATAATCATTGGTAACAAGAAGGATCACCTGAGATATGTTACTGTGAAGAGTTTATCGAATCGACGTCGACTTTGCAGGTGATTCCGCTCCTTGTTCTCTTCAATCCGTAAACCATTCTCCTTATTTCCTTCTTTATAAATCTTCTTCTGTTCCGAACCGTAGCTGAGTTTTGATGTTGATGTTCATGATTTCACAGGTTGAAGGTTTGGTGGTGAATCATAACATCTTCATGAATCCTTCCATTGAAGAAGACTTAATGAAGAGGATTGAGAGCTTTTGCAACTGGTTGATTGATCGTGACGAAGCCTCGGTGATAGATGAAGATCGAATCTTGATGGAAGAAAAGGGTTGCCGATTATGAACCAGTTCTGAAGTTGCGCTTCATTGAAATTGATTATGCGGATGAAGTGCGGTGAAGGGAATGAGGGTGATTGGATTGGAGTGATTAAAGATTGGAGAAAAATTGGAGAAAGGGTGAAGAAGATGATGAAGAACAGGGAAGAGAATGAATAGGAATGAAGAGTTAAAGAGATGAAGGGTGAAAGGAGAATCAAGGAAAAATCGAATTGTGCCTACCTTCTTAAGATGCAGGTGTAACTCTGATTTATAGAAATTGCACCGAGGGTGATTCGGGAATTGCTCAGGTGAGTTTGTTATGAATTCAGTTAAGGCTTGTTGCAACTGAATTTTCCTTTCTTGAAGCTTTTCCTTCTCCTACTGAATTTCTGAAGTTTGATTAACAATTCGTAATTGTTTTTTTGGTTATCCTTTGGTGCAGGTTTTCTGTCATGTGTATGGATGAATGGTTCGTTTGGAAGCAAAATTGGCAGGAGGGATCCATTTTTCCTTCTGTTATATGTATATAAAAAAATTGGAATTCTGTTCTGGATTTTTCTGTTGAACTCTGGTATAAGATTTCCTGTTGTATGGCTATTGAGTTTCTAACCGAGTCCGATTCTTTTAGCAGAAAAAATAGATATATATATTAGCAGCTTACATTGTTATTTTCTTAAATTTAGGATTTTTCCAACTTAAATTCCAAAGTGATCCTCTTTGTAAAAAATGTAATAACCATTCATTCTTTCCGAAATTTATCGAATCCATAAATTAAGCTTGAATATATATTTTTCGTCCGCCCACCTTTCCACACTAACCAAGCGGCCTACATGAATTTACTTGGCCTTCAATACACATCTCACTAACAACCTCTCACTAATCACTACAAACCATAACTATTACTATAAACCTTCCAATAACAAGATGCATTTCTAGCCAACTCCAAGCATCACCACTAAAGTAAATTCCCAAGCATATATATATATATATATATATATATATATATATATATATATATTACATGTTGTATTATAATGGATCACAGCAAACTTTCCCACAAAGATTTCACACAAACTCTCAAACAATAGTTTTGTCCTATTATTTCAAACATTATTTATGACCACAATTTGTTTGTTTTCACAATGAATTTTGTAATTAAAAAAAATGGGCTCAATTGGTATTATGAGGTGGGCATGAGATTTGAACCATTTTCACCTTTCAAATTACTCACTCTTGCACCGTGCTCGTATAATTTGATCACTGGGAACTTTTTGAAATCTTGACTAATTTGATCCATAACTTAAAACTTGGCTTTCTATTTGACCCAGATTCCTAAATTCCGGAATTCTTCTCTTGAAATGAATAAAGTCTTGAATCACCTCTTGAAATTATAGAATCCACTATGAATCAATCTCCGAGAAATAAAACTAGTCATGAATCATCCCTGGACTTTTGAGCAGAACAAAACATTCTATTGCTTGGAATTTTCCTAACTCGTTCCTTGGGAGAGTAGATCTACAGACGACACCACTTGGATTAATTCCCTCCCCCTTGGATGAAACAGATTTTCTGGACCAGACCTTATACAGAACATAGCTTGATAAATCGATGACTTTCAACATACAATCACTTGATCTTTGAATCCTTGTTGCCTAAGGAATAAACCATCAGCACCAATAATCTTGTAGTTGAAATGATCCTTTAATAATTGGTCCCAGATTAAATCTATCATCCCTTCTAAAGCAGATCGTAGATGAATAAATGTCTTTGATGTGAAAATCATTGTCATGCTTTATGTTGTGCTTTTTATTTATGTATTTTTCTATGCAATATGATAGTTTAAATGCTATAAACATGAGAGGGAAAATTTTAGGGTGTTACAGCTGCCCCTATTCAATCATTGTAGACCTGAATGGATGATAGCAGACGCTTTCAGATGTTTGAGGTATGCACGGATTGAATACCAGGAACAACCAGAAAATTTGCACTCTGCGGCAGAAGAACAGGTAAATAAACTCAACCGAACGATCTCTGCCTGGGTATAATTACGATGGTAAGGTCATAAACGGGAGACGCCTTTTGAGTTTTGTCAGATGGCTACTGATTTGCCACACTGCGAGTGGATTTTGATAGGGTGCATCAATTCCTTAATGGTGTATTATCGGATGGAGTTAGATGAATAACAACTTGCCATGGTGCGGGTGGACTTTCAACAATTTGCGATCGAATTTTAAGATGCTTTGCAACCCTGAGGATGGACTTTTGTCAATCTGCGGTTGGACTTCAGATACTTTACCACACTGCGGGTGGACTGCAGGATAATTTGCCACACTGCGGGTAGACTTTAAGAATATGCCACACTACGGGTGGATTTCTGCTCACTGCGGGAGACTTCTGCCCACTGCAGGGGACTTTAGAGATTTGCCACACTGCGGGTGGACTTCTGCTCGCTACGGGAGACTTCTGAAACTTGCCACCTGAAGATGGACTTTGGCCAGTCTGTGGCTGGACTTTAAGATACTTTGCAATCGGATTTTAAGATACCTTGCCACCCGGAGGATGGACTTTTTCCAATCTGCGGTTGGACTTTTGATACTTCGCCACACTGCAGGTGGACTTCAAATACCTTGCCACACTGTGGGTGGACCCTGGATGATTTGCCACACTGCGGCTGGACTTTGGAAATTTTCCACACTGCGGGTGGACTTCTGCTCACTGCGGGAGACTTTAGAGACTTGCCACACTGCGGGTGGACTTCTGCTCACTGCGGGAGACTTCTTCCCACTGCAGGGGACTTTTGAAATTTGCCACCCGAAGATGGACTTTGGCCAGTCTGTGGCTGGACTTTTGCTCACTGTGGGAGACTTTTGCCCACTGTGGGGGACTTTTGAAACTTGCCACCCGAAGATGGACTTCGGCCAGTCTGTGGCTGGACTTTTGCTCACCGTGGGAGACCTTTGAGACTTGCCACACTACGGGTGGACTTCTGCTCATTGCGGGAGACTTCTGAAACTTGCCACCTGAAGATGGACTTTGGCCAGTCTGTGGTTGGACTTTTGCTCACTGTGGGAGACTTCTGCCCACTGTGGGGGACTTTTGAAATTTGCCACCCGAAGATGGACTTTGGCCAGTCTGTGGCTGGAATTTTGCTCACTGTGGGAGACATTTGCCCACTGTGGGGGACTTTTGAAACTTGCCACCCGAAGATGGACTTTGGCCAGTTTGTGGCTGGACTTTTGCTCACTGTGGGAGACATTTGCCCACTGTGGGGGACTTTTGAAACTTGCCACCCGAAGATGGACTTTGGCCAGTCTGTGGCTGGACCTTTGCTCACTGCGGGAGACTTCTGCCCACTGTTGGGGACTTTTGAAATTTGCCACACGAAGATGGACTTTGGCCAATCTGTGGCTGGACTTTTGCTCACTGTGGGAGACTTTTGCCCATTCTGGGGGACTTTTGAAACTTGCCACCCGAAGATGGACTTTGGTCAGTCTGTGGCTGGACTTTTGCTCACTGTGGGAGACTTTTGCCCACTGTGGGGGACTTTAGAGATTCGCCACCCGAGGATGGACTTTGGCCAGTTTGTGGCTGGGCTTTGCGATCTGCCACCCGAAGATGGACTTTGGCCAGTCTGTGGCTGGGCTTTGCATATGTTGAATTGCATGGAATGATGCCCCATGACACTGGGGATGGTAGGTTTTGAGTATCGTAATGAACTGGTATGAGTGTAAGGGAATTGCTGACGCGAAAGTAATAAGTCTCTACTAACCTTGTGGGGAAACACAATGATCGCGAATTCGATATCAAGAAGCCCTGCGGGGATAACATCTCTGTTTGAAAAAAGCGTGAATAATTCCTCTGTCCCGAATTATCACCTTTGCCAAAAATAAACTGGACTTTAGATTTGAGCTGAAGGAAAATTGCGATCTAAACGCAGCGGAAAACAAAAATTTTCCTTTAGTGATCCTTACGAATGAGCATGGTCAGTGATAGAATCGTTACCTCTTTGTGGCGATTCAGATCTTTGATGCAGCGATCACAAGCGTTGATGAAGTGCAACGCCTCTACTCAGTCCACACGAACAGCTTCCGGTCACAGTGCTAGCTGCTTACAAACGGAATTATTTGAGTGAGAATCAAAAACGAAATTGCATCAAGTAAAAGCTTCATCACAAGGGTTCCTTTTATAGACTCTCTTGTGGGCTGCGGGCTAAAAGCCCAATTCACATGATCCATAATAATATTATATATTATTATAATAACTATTATTATAATAAATATATTTATTTTATTATTATTTTATAACCATTATAAAATAACAATAATTATTATTATATTATCCGAATTTCTATTTTTCACTTAAGTGCACCGTACCTTACGGTGTTCCTTTGATTTCTCTATCTCTCATCAAACTGTCCTTATGTGTGTGACCCTGTAGGATTTCGTAACGTTGGTAATTATATTAAATTATATATTTAACATAATAAACAGTGAGCGGTATCTAGCAACACATCACTGCTACCCAAGTCACGAAAATGTCATGTGATCTGACAAAACCTTTTTCGTGATAATATATGTTTGTACAATTACCCTTTTGCCCCTATGTCTATATTGAACACAAGGCATACACTGTGTCATCCTTGTCCAGTTCAATATTGGGCCCTTAGACATTTCTCCTGTTATGCAGGATTGGCAAATTCCATCTAGGACACTCATGTCCCTCAGCATGCTTCGTGGAGTGCCCATCAACTGTCTTTATGATCATCCAGTTACGGATAATGTTTGATCAGCAATAAAGCACCCGACTCTACATCTAGGGTCCATAGTGGTTTCAGGTCGAAGGGTGGTAATACACCATTATCACCATGAGAATAACTTATGACACTTTGCATAACATACTATGTAGTATTCTCATAGCGGGTCAATCCGGTATAAATATTACTCCTAATATTTATACCTATGTCAAGACTTGATAACTCTTTATCCATGATCCATGAGATGTGATCATCAGTCTATCTTCATAATAGTCTCAATGCTTTAATGTTATCCCACTTTGCAATAAAGCTTGACTACGGATATTTTAAGAATAATGTCTTTATGTTTAATGGGATCTCATGATTAAGTCACACTTAACATTTCATTAAACAGACTAACTATTCTAGGGACTTTATTATTCTGAAAGACAAACATAATAAAGAAATGCCTTTTATTATTAAACGAATAATCCGATACAAGTACCAAAAAGTATTGGCCTCTAGGGCTTACACCAACAATCTCCCACTAGCACTAGAGCCAATTAGGCATACCCTTAATACCCATAGATCTAGTATGACCATCATGCTTCTGTTGCGCAAGAGGCTTTGTTAATGGGTCAGCGATATTGTCAAGTGTAGGTACTCTGCATATCTTCACATCTCCCCGATCGATTATCTCTCGAATGAGGTGATAACGCCTAAGTATGTGTTTGGATCGTTGGTGAGATCTAGGCTCCTTAGCTTGTGCGATAGCACCATTGTTATCACAATATAAACCAATGGGATCCACAATGCTAGGGACTATGCCAAGTTCACTAATGAACTTCTTGATCCAAACAGCTTCCTTTGTTGCATTTGAGGCAGCAATATACTCGGCCTCAGTTGTAGAATCAGCAACTGTTTCCTGCTTTGAACTTTTCCAGCTCACAGCGCCACCATTGAGACAGAACACATAACCAGATTGTGATCTAAAATCATCCTTATCTGTCTGGAAGCTAGCATCAGTGTAATCAATTACATCAAGCTCTTCCTGACCTCCATATATCAAGAATGAATCCTTAGTCCTTCTCAAGTACTTAAGGATATTCTTGACAGCTACCCAGTGAGCATCACCGGGATCAGATTGGTACCTACTCGTTGCACTTAATGCATACGAGACATCTGGTCGAGTACATAACATGGCATACATGATAGATCTTATTGCAGATGCATATGGAATCTTATTCATGCGATCCCTTTCTTCCTTAGTTGAAGGGGATTGTGTTTTTGATAAACACAGACCATGTTGCATAGGTATGAATCCTTTCTTGGAATCATGCATATTAAAGCGTCTCAACACTTTATCTATGTATGTACTCTGACTTAGGCCAAGCAGTTTTTGTGATCTATCTCTATAGATCCTAATTCCTAATATATAGGCTGCTTCACCTAGGTCTTTCATAGAAAAACAATTCCCTAACCAAGTCTTCACTTGTTGCAAGGTAGGGACATCGTTTCCAATGAGTAATATGTCATCTACATATAATACCAGAAACACGATCATGCTCCCACTAACCTTCTTGTAGACACAAGGTTCATCTTCATTTTTGATGAATCCATATTGTTTTACGGTTTCATCAAAACGAAGATTCCAGCTTCTGGAAGCTTGCTTCAATCCATAGATTGATCGCTGTAACTTGCATATCTTTTGGGCATCTTGTGGTATGTCAAATCCTTCAGGTTGTGTCATGTACACATCCTCAAGAAGATTCCCATTAAGGAAAGCAGTTTTGACATCCATCTGCCATATTTCATAATCATGATATGCAGCGATGGCAAGTAAAATCCGAACAGATTTAAGCATTGCAACTGGTGAAAAGGTTTCATCATAGTCAACCCCATGAATTTGTTTATAGCCTTTTGCAACCAGTCTTGCTTTATAGGTATGTACCTTACCATCCATGTCAGTCTTCTTCTTGAAGACCCACTTGCATCCTATAGGGTTAACTCCTATAGGAGGTTCTACCAAGGTCCAAACCTGGTTTGTGTACATGGAATCCATTTCAGATTTCATGGCTTCTAGCCACTTCTCAGACTCAGGACCAGTTATGGCCTCTTTGTAGGTCACAGGCTCATCTTGATCCATGAGTAATACATCACCCTGATCACTTATGAGATATCCATATCTCTCAGGTTGGTGACGTGTCCTGCTTGACCTACGCTGGTCTTGTTCTACTTGAGCAGGTTGCTCTTCCACAACTACTTGTGTTTCCTGCTCTAGTTCCTCCATAGGTGTTTCAATATTTTGTGATTCTTGAATTTCTTCAAGCTCTATTTTCCTCCCACTGTTTCCTTTGGAAATAAAATCCCTTTCCAGAAAGACTCCAGTTCGAGCGACAAACACTTTGCCCTCAGAAGGATTGTAGAAGTAATATCCTCTTGTTTCTTTAGGATACCCCACAAATAAGCATTTGTCAGATTTGGGCTCAAGCTTGGTTGAAATTTGTCGTTTGACGTAAACTTCGCAACCCCAAATATTCATGTAAGACATATGTGGTTTCTTACCACTCCATATCTCATATGGTGTCTTATCAACCTTTTTGGATGGAACACGGTTAAGTGTGTAAGCTGCTGTTAATAATGCATGTCCCCAAAAGGAGTTTGGAAGATCGGCGTGACTCATCATGGATCGGACCATGTCTAACAAGGTTCGATTTCTTCTCTCAGATACACCATTCCATTGTGGTGTTCCAGGAGGAGTAAGTTGGGATAGAATCCCATACTCTTTTAGATGGTCATCAAATTCTAGGCTTAAATATTCACCGCCTCGATCTGATCGAAGAACTTTAATATTCTTCCCTAGTTGGTTGTGTACTTCATTCTTGAATTCCTTGAACTTTTCAAAGGACTCAGATTTGTGTTTCATTAAATACACATATCCGTATCTACTGAAGTCATCAGTGAAAGTGATGAAGTACTGAAAACCTCCTCTGGCTGGTATGTTCAGTGGTCCACATACATCAGTATGTATGAGTGCCAAAAGATCATTAGCCCTTTCACCTTTTCCTGTGAATGGGGACTTTGTCATCTTTCCAATTAAACAAGATCTGCATGTCTCATATGATTCATAATCAAAAGAGTCCAAGAGTCCATCTTTATGGAGTTTGGAAATGCGTTTCTCATTTATGTGGCCTAATCGACAGTGCCAAAGGTAAGTTGGATTCAACTCATTAGGTTTCAACCTTTTAGTATTAATGTTATAAATTGGCATTTCAAGATCAAGGACATATAGTCCATTATTCATTTTTGCAGTAGCATAGAATATATCATTCAAATAAATGGAGCAACAATTGTTCTTTATTATGAATGAAAAACCAAACTTGTCCAAACAAGAAACGGAAATAATATTCCTGCTAATTGCAGGTACATAATAACAGTTCTCTAACTGAATTATTAAACCACTAGGTAAACTTAAAACATAAGTTCCTACAGCTAAAGCAGCAACCTTTGCTCCATTGCCAACTCGTAGGTCAACTTCACCTTTTGCCAAATCTCTACTCCTTTTTAGCCCCTGCACATTAGTACAAATGTGAGAACCGCATCCAGTATCTAATACCCATGATGCAGAAGTAGATAAATTAATTTCAATAACAAAAATACCTGAATTTGAAGTCTCTACTCCATTTTTCTTATCTTCCAGGTACTTTGGGCAATTTCTCTTCCAATGTCCAGTCTTATCGCAATGGAAGCAAGTGCCCTCCTTTGCTATTCCTCCACTAGGCTTCAAAACAGGAGGAGTGGGTTTGGGTTTGGCAACTTCCTTGCCTTTCCCTCTACCACCGTGTTTGATGGGCCTCTTGTTCTGTTTCTTTCCATTACTGACCATCAGAATGGATTTCCCTTTTGTCTTCATATTCTGCTCAGCAGTTCTCAATATGCCTAGTAGTTCTGGAAGACTTTTGTCCAAGTCATTCATATTGAAATTCAGGACAAACTGACTGAAGCTCTCTGGCAACGATTGCAAGATCAGATCAATCGCAAGTTCTTTTCCAAGGGGAAACCCTAATCTGTCAAGGTTCTCCACATACCCAATCATCTTGAGTACATGGGGACTTACAGGGGCTCCCTCAGCTAACTTGCTGTTAAAAAGGGACTTTGAAACCTGAAACCTCTCATTTCTTGCTTGCTCTTGATAAAGCATTTTCAGATGTCCGATCATATCGAACGCAGACATGTTCTCGTGTTGCTTTTGCAACTCAGAGTTCATGGTAGCAAGCATGAGGCAAGCGGTTTCATTGGCATCATCGAAATGCTTCTTATAAGCATCTCTTTCTGCCTTTGGTGCAGAACTAGGAGGTTCCTCCTCAGGAACTGGTGTCTCCAAGACATACAGCTTCTTATCGTGCTTGAGGACAATCCTCAGATTACGGTGCCAATCCAGGAAATTTGTCCCAGACAATTTTTCCTTATCTAGGATGGATCGCAAAATATTGTTCGATGTGTTTGTTGTCATGGTAATCTACAAGAGAAATATGAAAATATAAGTATCATTAAAAACAACATATTTAATTAGGCCTTTAATCAAATATGCTCCCACTATTTTATTCAAAACAAATGACCCTCATCATTTGATTCGGAAAATCCCGTTGGAAGACTTTCTAGTGGGTCGAGATCCATGTTTCACTTTGTTTTAAGTCAGCGTTAGGCTGATTACACAAAACTAAGTTATTTAGGTAGGAACTCCTTCCAATTGTATCTCATACAACTCTCGAATATTTTCAATTGGGTGAATAACTCCTTATTCTGATCCATCACATGAATCATTCCCAATTCTTGCTTCTAAACATGTATAATCTTATTATAATTTGTTTAGTTAAGTTTGACCCATTGTTTTAGCAATTGGATATTACAATTATCCCATCACACCTTACTAATATAGAACATGCACCTCGCGTAGGCGAAACCTACAATGCTCGATACTAGTCTTGATGAGTGCTAAAAATTAGAAAGCATAAACTTAATATTTAATTTTGAGGGAATTTGTTATTAGTTTGATCTCACCGGCTTAACATGCAAAACGTCTCTCACATGCATCAACATACAATTACATGCATCAACATACATATAAAAAGATACAATTATGGCCCCTAACGCAATTGTTCTCTCAAGCCAATGAGAGAACCTAAGCTAACCTAATAACGATCTAAGCTTCTCCAAGCATGATCTCCAAGGTTATCCTCCTTTAATATTGAATACTTTTTTTTTTCTTCATAACATAATATTACATTACATATAAGAAAACTCGTTTTACATACGAGAGAGTGAGATGAGAAAAGAAGTTACATAAAGAGATTGAGAGAGAGGCACGACACGCAGGCCGTATTTAAAAATCCCAAAACAATAATAAAGGATAAACTAAGGCCATAACTGATCACCACAAATAAATAATAATAAACACACTTTTATTATTAGTTTAAAATTCCGATAATTAAATAAACTAAATTAAATTTCGGCTGATTGATCACACTTTGCAGACTTAGCCGGGGGTTCCGCTGCCCGGTCAGCGGACGGTGGTTCCTTGCGGGGTTGTTAGGGGCAGCGCCCCGACGAAAAATTTTATGAACACTTCATTGTATTTCACGTCGTTTCCTACACAACTTTTGTGCATTTACAACCCCAACCGGAAAAGTCTGCGGCAATACAACACTTGTACTGCCATTAATCCTAATGCAACAATTTCATGCCGTCAAACACAACTCGATTGATAACTCAATATGATAGATCAACATGTCATTGCTTCACCATACTAACGTCGGATTCCGAAGCGAATGAAAATGATGATCTTTCAAAAGAATTACAATCCTTATGTGATTGAATGGATGAAATCAAAACAGTATATCCCATATACCATCTTTGCATCAGAATTTCTTATATCTTATATAAAAGTGATCGATCTAATTGTGTAACCTATGGATGATCAATGTATCGCTCAACTTCACCATACTAATGTCGGTTTCTGAAGCATAATCAACATCAATCATCCAAATCGTACACAACAGATGCCAAATTTAATTAATCGTTTATTGTTAAATTCGTTCTGTGTTTTAATCGAATCAAATACAGAAAAAAAAACGGAAATTTAACAGCTATCAGATCCATGGTTTCGTAAGTGGCTCTGATACCACTGAAGGAAAATTGCGATCTAAACGCAGCGGAAAACAAAAATTTTCCTTTAGTGATCCTTACGAATGAGCATGGTCAGTGATAGAATCGTTACCTCTTTGTGGCGATTCAGATCTTTGATGCAGCGATCACAAGCGTTGATGAAGTGCAACGCCTCTACTCAGTCCACACGAACAGCTTCCGGTCACAGTGCTAGCTGCTTACGAACGGAATTATTTGAGTGAGAATCAAAAACGAAATTGCATCAAGTAAAAGCTTCATCACAAGGGTTCCTTTTATAGACTCTCTTGTGGGCTGCGGGCTAAAAGCCCAATTCACATGATCCATAATAATATTATATATTATTATAATAACTATTATTATAATAAATATATTTATTTTATTATTATTTTATAACCATTATAAAATAACAATAATTATTATTATATTATCCGAATTTCTATTTTTCACTTAAGTGCACCGTACCTTACGGTGTTCCTTTGATTTCACTATCTCTCATCAAACTGTCCTTATGTGTGTGACCCTGTAGGATTTCGTAACGTTGGTAATTATATTAAATTATATATTTAACATAATAAAAAGTGAGCGGTATCTAGCAACACATCACTGCTACCCAAGTCACGAAAATGTCATGTGATCTGACAAAACCTTTTTCGTGATAATATATGTTTGTACAATTACCCTTTTGCCCCTATGTCTATATTGAACACAAGGCATACACTGTGTCATCCTTGTCCAGTTCAATATTGGGCCCTTAGACATTTCTCCTGTTATGCAGGATTGGCAAATTCCATCTAGGACACTCATGTCCCTCAGCATGCTTCGTGGAGTGCCCATCAACTGTCTTTATGATCATCCAGTTACGGATAATGTTTGATCAGCAATAAAGCACCCGACTCTACATCTAGGGTCCATAGTGGTTTCAGGTCGAAGGGTGGTAATACACCATTATCACCATGAGAATAACTTATGACACTTTGCATAACATACTATGTAGTATTCTCATAGCGGGTCAATCCGGTATAAATATTACTCCTAATATTTATACCTATGTCAAGACTTGATAACTCTTTATCCATGATCCATGAGATGTGATCATCAGTCTATCTTCATAATAGTCTCAATGCTTTAATGTTATCCCACTTTGCAATAAAGCTTGACTACGGATATTTTAAGAATAATGTCTTTATGTTTAATGGGATCTCATGATTAAGTCACACTTAACATTTCATTAAACAGACTAACTATTCTAGGGACTTTATTATTCTGAAAGACAAACATAATAAAGAAATGCCTTTTATTATTAAACGAATAATCCGATACAAGTACCAAAAAGTATTGGCCTCTAGGGCTTACACCAACATGAGGGCCATGCCAGGGGATACCTCGACTATTGGGGATTATCCACTCTTATGGATCTGCTGGGGAAGAGAATGATTTATCTGAAATCTGTTTGGGAATAGGAGTTACCTTAGATCTGTTGAGGAACCGAGATCAAGGAAACCAGCTGAAGGAAAACTTGGTGACTTTACTGGGGATAACTTCCATTTGTCTGTTGGGGATGACAAAACCGAGACACGTCCTGCTGAGGAGGAAAAGAATTGAAGTTGTCTCGTGTTGGGGATCATTTGCTTCTATATAGATTTTACCTCAAGAGGATTTTACAAAGACTTGGTGTCTTTAAACTCTTAGGTATCGTAACGACTGCATGAATCGGCGTAATAACCTTGCTGAGGAGGTAACCATTGCCAATGTAGATGAGCTAGGAGCTGTAAGAAACATTGAATGAGATAATTGGCTTGACGAGTGACCGCTAGATGGGAAATGGACTCAATCAGTAAGAGTTATGATAAGAGGGTGCCATAGAAACTCTTTGTGAGTGTAAATGTACTGGTAATCTGAAATCTGGATAGGTGCTTCCGACTGTCTGTCTTCGGGAAAGAATGAATTCTCGTACTATAGGGGTGGCCTACCCCAGTACGAGTATTTGTATAGTTTTGCACTTGACTGACTAATCTTCGCTCTTGGAGAGATTTGAATCTCGAAGTGATTGCCCCAGCTTGGCTGAATTTTGAAGAGATTTTTTGACGTAACTGCCTCGGATGGGTTAGCTCCTTTAATTTTGAAGAAATTGCCCGGCGTAACTGCCCCGGATTGGCTAGCTCTTACCATGACTAGTTGGGGAAGTCTTCACTCAATGGTGCTTTTCTCGGAAAAGTGCACCTCGACATAACTGTCTTTCAGAAGTTTTAGACTTCTCAACTGGGCAAGCTTAAGCTTCTCGATTGAATTTCCGCATGTGAACCATTTATGATGCCAAACAAATGTATGCAAGCAAAATAAATGTTTATTCCTAGAATGAAAACTCTAATGCAACACATATGTCAAACTTGAAGTCTTTATCAAAAAGGGTGTCGCAAACCTTTGTGAGCAAATCACTGGTTAAGATACGACATTATTTTTGAATGAAAGTATGTACATGCAATACCAACAAATGCCTTTTAGCATAACTCATAGGAGTCAGGAACGCGGCCTCGTAGTAGTACGCTCTCAAATTATCGCTGTTTCAGTTAGGACTTTTGAGGGTTGTATCGTGGCCTGGTTCACGGTTACAAAAACAAAGGATATAGGCTCGAAGTTTATTTGTGCCCACCCACTCTTCGTGATGTTCTCCATTCCTACGTTCAGCTAGTTTTCTCAAGCATTCACCTTTCATAAGGGTTTCATGTTGATTGAGGGACCATTGCTGCTATCTATTCAAGCACCAATCAGGTTATTGTTGAGAGTCAGTCATTCCTCTATCTTTCGTGTCTGTGCACAAAGACTTTGTTCTCATTTGAGGATCTTTCTTGTGTAATCCTTTCCGTCTTTCGCTTTTGCGTTATTTTTCTTATCCCTAACTTTTTCCTGGACTGGTTCTTGTGAATCTTTGATTGTAAAGTCCAGCGGGATGCCCTAACTTTTGCCTAAGTCGCTTGTTTTCAAGTTTCGACTTAGCGGACTTTTTATTTTCTTTTTCTTTTTGCATTTTGAACAAGTCGTGTGACACTATTTTTCTTGATTGCTTTGCGAGGGTTGTGACTGCCTCATTCTTTGGTCGACGAAGGATAACCATTGTGGTTTTCAATCTTTGGACCTTTTGACTTGGATAACCATTGTGGTTTCGGGTCTTTGGACCTCTTGATTAGCATAGTAGAATGAAATGGATCTTCAGATACACTCCTTTATGAAAGCCTGAATGCTTGGTCCGACTAGCTGACATCTACCCTGCCCCTGGGTTACATGTGAGGGTTTTTCATATGAAAAGAAACTCCTATTGTAAGGATCAAAGGGGTTAGCAAGGGTCTATCTTCCTTATATCTCCAGTGTTTAGGGATTTGAAACAAAGCCTGTACAACGTCAACAGGGCCTTACTCGAGAGCACACAATTAGAGATTTTGCATTTTTGTTTCGTCATTCTCCTTCATAGAGTTTAAGCACGACAACTGGTATTGCGATGTACACATGCAAAACTTATAAGTGAATGCGAATGAATTACTTCAAGAAAAACATGTGAGTTTTATTATTGCTAACATTCAAAAGCAAACAAATTTCATACATGTAGACAAATGTTTAGCATATAAAAGATGGAAATGTAGTAAAGAAACTAAGTATTTCCATAGTTGAGGAGGCTTGGCTCTGTCTGGACCTGTCAGTCTTGGATACTTTTAGCGATCAATAGCTCTTGTCACAGGCCTGTAATTTTCAATCTGCAGCCGCATACCTAACCATAGCAGTCATACTTCTTCTTCTAGCTATTCTGACTCTGACACGAGACATCTGAAGGAAAGAGTGAAGCTGGGGAGTAAAGTTGCCCCATAAGGTTGCTCGGAAAGACCTGGCGATCTTCTGCCTACGTATCTCCATTAACCAGATGACCAATGAAGAATCAGAGCGACGTAGTTCCCCTCAATAGAGATGAAAATGAACAATGAAGAAAAGCAAACACATAGATGCCATCACTGAGAGTATTTGAATATTGTTGGCTTTATTTGCTTCATGAATACTCTGGCGTCCTGGGTGATTAACTCGAAGACTTCAGCTTAACGCGGACCATCTGGTAGAACAACCGTGACACCGGTTCCATCGTGATTAGGCATCGGATTCTGGAGTACCTTTGGATGAGGAGAAAAATTGATTGCCTTGGAATCAATTAGGTCTTGTACCTTGTTTTGAAAAGCCCAACATTTCTCGATACTGTGCCCCTGGGCACCTGAATGGAACTGGCACCCGGCATTTGAATCAAAATTTGGTGGTAGATTATCGGCAGAAGGAGCCGTCGTGGTTCGGAGTTCAACCAGATTCAACTTCAGCAGCTCTTGAAGCAATATAGCATATGGACATGGGATAGGATCAAGTCTGCGTTTCCGCGCTCTTGTTCTCTCCTGAAATGGTTTTGGGCCTGTTGTTGCTGACCCTGATGTTGTGATTGAACATTTCGCTGTTGACATTGCGTTGGGCGCCTGACATGTCCCTGTACTCTCTTACTCATACTCGGCCGAGGAGCGAATGAAGGTTGTTGATATAGCCCCTTTGAAGACTTGGCCTGAGCAATGATTCTAGAAGAAGGAAAATTGACCACCTCTTTTGTATTCCTGTATGCTTTATCTTGCGGCACTTCTGGCCCAGTCAGTCCGAAAGTGATTACGCCTTCATCACTTAAGTCTTGCACTTTATGTTTAAACGCCTTGCAGTCATTAACATCATGTCCGGGAGCTCCAGAATGAAAAACACAGTAGGTGTGGGGATTCCAACTTTGGTGAAGTTTACCGGAAGGAGGAGTTAGCTCGTGACACTCAATCAACCCTATTCTGAGCAGTTCTGGGCATAATTCAGCATAAGACATGGGTATCGGATCAATAACCCTTTCTTGCTCCTGTTGATGACGGGTTGCTACCAATGGAGGAGCTATAGACGAAACCTGTTGAAGTATTTCTCCTTGAAACCAAGGCGTAGAAGTTGAGGAGGATCCCTGATAGGGAAAGAAAGTGCTCACTTGTTTGGTAACGATTGTTATAGGATCATTTAGTTCACATGTGCAGTTGGTTCTATCGCTCCCACTAAATGAAGCCGGGTCAAATAGGGTACAGACGCGAACGGTCGGCGAGAGGGACAATGAGAACACACAGCAGTGAACTCACTGGAAAAGAAAAGAGTCGCCAGCTAGGCATTTTTATCCCGGAGGAAAGGTAATGCTGCATAGACCTGGAAAGATATGGATAAGACGGTTGCGAACCAGAGAGACTGAGAAAGGGGGTTGCTTACAACCTGGGAAGGTATTAGCACCCAGATTGTCCGTCGTACTCGACGGGATCCACGCTTAAAAGAATTGTGTTTTAAAGGGGTAGTGTCAGTGCAATTTGTGTATCAAATAGCTGGAAAAGAATATACAGGTGTCAGTGTAAAAGAAGTGTGAAGTGGAATATGAAGTATAAAAGTGTCAGTGTAAGAACAGGAGTGAAATGCTCAAGATCATGAGGCTTAAAGAATAAAGCTAGAAAGAGGGGGAATATACAGAGACTTTTGTTCGATAACTGTTAAGTTATGCCTACGTATCCTCTCGTGCAATGAGGAAGTCAGAACACCGTAGTTCGACCCAACGAGACTGAAAGATAAATTGACTTGTGAACTGCTTACTTGCCTATGCTCAAGTGTATGACCTGTCTGGCTCAAGTGCAAACTGTCTTGCATTAGACGGAAGAAGCAAGTTCTCGGTTATGAGTGAATGAGATGAGAAAAGAATCCCGGAGGAGACGATTATTGTTTGTTTTTTGTGTTTTCAGTCTTTTATTGCCTTTTGAAGTTTGTCATAAGTTGATGAGCTTAAGCCTAAACCAATGGGTTAGTAAACTCATCACATCTTCCCTCTGATTAGGGGTAATGAGAATACCTTAAGTGTGAAGTCAGACTCTCACATTTAATCACCTTTGGTGTAGGATTAAGATCATTAACCTACTTGTGATTATTTAGATGTTTTTGTTGTTCTTGTTTAGTGTTAAGTAATGAGGTTAAGCCATAATCAAGGATTAAACAGACTCATTACACCATCCTAATAGAAGGATAATAGATGAGAATGTTTAAGCTGAGGAAAGCTCCTCAACTTAATCCATGATTAGGGATTAAACTCATGACAAAACAAAGCCTTTATTAAGTGGATTTTAGTTAATGATATGATGAAGAAGTGATTTTTAGGGTTTGTAAGACAACTTGAGGAGGACTTGTCCATTAACACTAGGGTTAGTCCTTCTTAACCAGTTAAGGAAGAATTAGAACCCTAATGCAAGGCCCAAGTTACAAGCTTGATGTCTTGATGATTATTAAGTGAATTGATTAAAGGATTTAAACACATTAAGGGTTTAACACTTAGGATTAAAGTTATACACTCCATCCTAATAGAAGGATGCAGGCATAAGCTTAACCACAAAGCCTTAAAACCTTTAGGGTTTAGTCCCTGATTATGAGGTGAGAAGAGAAGACTCAAAGAGACACAAAGGCAAAACTAAGAGGGGAGACTAATCAAAACCCTAATCATTGTCATACATGGTTGTCCCTAAGGTTTATGAGGTTTAAGAAAGAAGCCTTCAATGGAACCACCAGGAAGCAGATGAAAGGATCAGGAGAAGCAAAGTAACTTGCTTCATTGAAGAAGACAAGTCACTTGAGGAAAGAAAGTAAGAAGAAGAATGAGCAAGCTCAAAAATACACATATCAAAATGCAGCATGGATGCAAGAGAGAGATGAGAAGAAAGTGTGAGAAGTGAAGGCAAATTCACTTCTCCAAGTTACTTACCACCTGAAAAGTTAGTGGAAGAAATGCAATGCAATGCCAAATTGGATGAAATGGCATGATGAGAAACAAAACCAGAAGCACATACATGATATTAATGATGCTATGAGATGCTACAAACATGAAACAACATATGGGGGTGATCATGCAAGCTTATGGATGCAAATGAAACAAGTTAAGATACATGAACATACATGAAAAGTTATGAAATGTAAATGGCATACAACATGGCAAATGCAAGATGCAATGATCAAACATGCTTTCAATATGTCTTATGATGTTAAATGAATCACATGGAGGCATAAAATGTCATGGCAAGTCAAGGTATGAATGCAAATGCAAGATGGATGCATATGGAAGCTCAAATTAGGGTTTATGATCAAAGCATCAAACAAAAACCAAAATCAGAAGCAAACATCAATATAAAAAATTGAAAATGCACTCAAAGGACCCCTAATCCTATACTAACCCACTGCCCAAAGGAGAAGTTCCAACTCTTAACCTATTTCAAGTTATGATTTTTCTAAGTTTTCTAGGGTTTTAGGGTTCCTAAACAAGAAAATTACCAAACAAATGGAAAATGAAAGATCAAATCATGGCCATTTAATCTCATAAACTACATGCCAAACACAATGCAATGCAAAAAGAATCAAGGTCCAACTCTTTGGGGTTAGGCAGAAATGATTTTTGGAAGTTTGGATCAAAATGATACACCAAAATGATTTTAATTCCATGGAAAATTCTTAAAATGCATCAAGATCAAAAAAGAAATTTGGTTTGAAAGTTGGACAATGTTTTTAAATGTTTTTAAATGTTTCATGAATTTTTTGGTGATTTTTAAATACCTAAAAGTATTTTTAATTAATTAATTCTCATTAATTAATTAAAAAGAAACTTTTAAATATTTAAAAATACTTTTTTAATGCTAAAAATGAAAATAAAAATATTTTTGTGTTCTGAAATTAAATAATAACTTGTATAAAAAATTTCAGAATTTTTAAAGTATTTTTGCTATTTTAAATAAAATATAGAAAACAAATGTAAAAGAAATGAATTAATATTAATAAAAATGAAAAGTAATTCAATCCAAAGGCTGAGATTTGAATCTGGGAAAAAGGGTTTGACTGCGCGCGTTTTTAAATGGCCAGGATGGAGTCTGATTCAATTAACTTAATTAATCTTAATTAATTTAAATAAAAAGGATTAGGGCTAAGTGAATCAATCTGGGCCGTGCACGACTTAAGCTAATCACCATCCAAAGGCTGTGAACGCATCTGGCAAATTAATTAGGGTTTAGAGTTAATGACTTTCAGGTGACCGGAGGGAAGCTCCGGTCATCTTCTCCGGCGGGTTGAAAACCCTAGATCATGATTCAGGCCACCATTCACCAAATTAAAAGCAGGGAAATGATCCTCTATCCAAACCCCACTCAAATCACCTTTCAAACTAAATTTATCATGCTTAAACAAAGAGAATCGAAGCCAACAAGATTCACGGGCAAAGTTTCAGAGCTTCAGTAAATCCTCATTTTTCACTCATTTTCAATTCTAAACACATCATTATGATCAGCAAGACATGTACTTTCAATTTGTAACATAAAATGCAAGCTCTGAAAAGTTGAGGATTCGAAGCTACCTGAAGTGATGAACTATGAATATGAGCTCTCCTGACCTTGCTTTGATGCAGAATGCCTTCTCTGAACCCCCTGAAGCCAATGGAATGTTCACAACCCCTTGTTGGTGGCAATTTTGGAAGCTTGAGTTCTGATATGACAGATTTCACAGTTGTGATTTGGGAGGTTTCAAACTGCTTTAATGGTGGATTCTGGTTCCTTTGAGTGTGTATGATGCAATGGTGAAGAGAAAATGGATGTTTGATGGCTGAGGAAAGGGATTCGAAGAGAGGAAAGTTTTGACAGAGTTTTTGGTATGCTGTGTTCTGGCTTGCTTCAAGGGCCAATGCTGTGCTATATCATTCCCACAATGTGTGAATAGGCTGGGGAGCAGGTCAGTAGGGGTGGCTGATTACTGTTCCATGAGTATGGGAGCTTTTGCCAAAAAGTCAAGTTGGCTTGTACTTGCAGCATGGGCTATGGCAGCAGCAGTTTGAGGTCATGTCCTGCTTCAGCTTGGGTCAAGGATGACCCTTAGATTGCTTGAGAGTGACTGCAGCATATGGATCATGAGCTATGCTAGCTTTTGCAACTTGCCCACTTGTGCTTTCTTGTGATTTTTATGCTATGTACATGAGGCATTCCTTGCTGAATTTTGTTACATGATGTCTCAATTGGTCATGGTAATGCATAGAAATCAGTTAGTAACCACATAGCCCTTTGGAAAATGACTTTGCCAAAAATCCATCTTTTGCATTTGTAATGGAAAAATGTCTTAAAGATCCTTGAAAACCAAAGCAAGCAATGCAAAATCCCTTGGGCCAATTCTGTTTTTTAGGGTATGTATGATCATATGATGAAGTTTGGAAGCCAATTTGAAGTCACTAGAATGCTTGGTACAAGTTTTTGCAAGTTTTCCATTTTGTGCATAACTTGAAATTTAGTGATTTTTGCCAACTTTGACACACCATAACTTTTGATCCAAAATGAATTAGGTCATGTTCTTGTACTTTTTGAAAAGGGAAAGATCTAATCTACAACTTTCATGACCAAAGTTTTTCCATTTGAAGCATTTTTGGATCAAAAAGTAAGGGTTGAAAAAGTTGCATAAAATGACATTTCATTAAAAGTCAACCTTGCCCAAAAAAGTCAACTTTGCAAAAACTTGTAATCCTTGAATTTTATGAACTTCAAACTTCTTCCATGATCAAATAAGGATCATACATACTCAAAATGATGAAGATCACCCCTTGGTTGGGTCATTGGGGGCCTCAGATGCCCTGATTTTGCACTGACTTGTCTAGAAAGTCAACTCTTGATCAGATGACTTCCCCATGGAATTTCTTCATGAAAATTGATATGCATACTCCCTATACCATATAGAGACCAATAGAAACAAGAATGACCAAAAAATTTGGAGTCATGGCCTCTGAAACCAAAACCCTAATTTTAGGTCATCTGTGCAATCAAGCCTGGCTCTGCTTCCATACCAATCCGAATTCTTGTGATTCTTTGGCATTTTTGACTTTGAGAGGATACAATGTGATACTTGAACACACATGGACCTCTTTGAAGTGATTGTTGACCTTTGGAGTGGCTCAAGAAGCTCCTGGATTGCTCAGATCACAAACCCTAGATGCAGATGACTTAGAACCAATGCAAAGACTAAAAAATGTGGTATGAGATGTTATGATTGTGTTTATGCATATGAAATGATCACAAGCCATGGTGTGAATGGGTGAGGGCAAATTTGGGGTGTTTACAGCTGCCCCTATTCAAGCATGAGTTAGCTGTGTAGGATGTAAGCGATGGCTTAACAGGCAAACAAGATAACTTGTGGTTGAATACCAAAGACAGTCCAAAATTTGCACTCACAAAATGAAGAAGAAAAGGGATATAGATTGCAAAGGAAAATAAAGTATATTGTAAAGTACGGGCGACGGAGGACGACCGTCGAGCAGAGGATGACTGCTGGGCCAAGAGCAATGACGGGGACGGCCGACATGCTGGGGAAAGTGCGGGAAATAAAACAATGACGGGGACGGCCGACATGCTGGGGATAAAAGGTATCGTGATGGGGACGGCCATCAAGTTCATAAAGCAAAGTAACCAACGATGGGGACGGCCATCGGGCTAAAAAGAAAAGGGACCACGACGGGGACGGCCATCGGGTTAAAGAATAAATGAAATAAACAGATGATGAGGTACGGTCATCAAAGGTGAAGGACGATCACCTAGCAGGGGACGGCTGCTCTGTCGTGTTAAGATGAGGGACGGTCATCTTAGGTGGAGGACGACCACCTGGCAGGGTAAGGCTGCCGAAAATATCGCGACATAGGACGAATGCCGGATAAAAAGGTCAACGATGGGGATGACCATCGGACGAGCATGATGGAGGACGACCATCAAGAGGTGGAGGACGACCACCTAGCAGGGGACGGCTGCTCTCGAGGCTTTTCATGACATAGGACGAATGTCAGATAACCAAAATCAACAATGGGGACGACCATTGGATAAAGTGATGAAGGACGATCATCAAGAGGTGGAGGGCGACCACCTAGCAGGGGACGGCTGCTAAATATCAACGATGGGGACGGCCATCGGATGAGCATGATGGAGGACGACCATCAAGAGGTGGAGGACGACCACCTAGCAGGGTACGGCTGCTCTCAGGGTTTATCATGACACAGGACGAGTGCCAGATAAAAGGAAAATTGTTTTGCGGGCGATCTACTGGGGATGTAGTAAACACGGACGAGTGTTTATATCCAATGAAACAAAAGGTATAAGTGTTTTGACGTTAGTGTATAGATTAAGGATGCGGACGAGCATCCCTAAGACTACGATACGGACGAGTATCGGGTAGAAACAAACTGACACGCGTTCAGAGATGATGATACGGACGAGTATCAACGGGTTAACAGAGAACACGGACGAGTGTTGAATCTGAGGGGACTCTTCTGGGGAATAGTAGACACAAACGAGTATCTATATTCAAGGAGACGTAAGAGTTTGAAACAGTATATGGATTAAAGATACGGACGAGCATCCTTAAGACTATGATACGGACGAGTATCAGGTAGAAACAAACGCTTGACACATGTTCTGAGATGATGGTACGGACGGGTACCAACTGGTTAACAAAGAACAAGGACTATTGTTGAATCTGCGGGGATATAACTGGTGTATACAAGATACGGACGAGTATCCGTATAAGTATGAGTAGTATGAGTGGTGTAGATGAATGTTTAACTTGCTGGGGGGAGTGACACGGACGAGTGTCAAAAGGAGAAAAGTATAGTATAAACAAGATCTGATATACAAAGTGTTCATATTGCTGTGTTGGGAAAATGACATGGATGAATGTCGAGGAAATGTACATATATATAAGTACATGCGAGTGCAAAGAGAATGTCTTTGGCTTTCTGCTGGGGATGTGACACGGACGGGTGTCAAAGGGAGTATGTACTGGTGTTTGTGAATAGGAGGCAACTGCTTTTGCTGGGGACTCTGGGGGGGTATTCTGTATTTTTGTTGGCGGATTTCGATATTCACAAGTGTTTGATTCAAAACATGGCTTGTGATTATGCAATATGTTGGATTTTTGCCGTAATGCTCCGTTTTAGACGGAATACTACGCTTTGTGAGGTGAATATGATGTGAATGCCATGATTATGCAAAGATACCAAACCGGGATTCGGATCCCGTTGCGGCGAAGATCTCTGGCCGATCCGCTTGAACTGGACATCCCAGCTGGGGGTGAGATCATTGGTGGATCCGACGAGATGTATCTGCTTGGGGACATAGGTCACTGACTGACATATCCTTGTAATAAGGGACCCAGCTGGGGTTTGTAGAAGCTTTCTGTACTCTGTTGTGACTCCTTCATGCGTTGCTCTTCTGAATAGAGGCTGAAATTCTGTGGGGAAGATGGTTCCCTGGCTTTTGTATTTGACTGAGGAAGAATGATTGGCAACTCGGCTGGGAGGAGTGACAAGTGGCAACTTAGCTGGGGAGATAACACCTTGAGTGCTAAGGCTGAGTGCTGATTTGTCAGCTTGCTGGAATGAAACTTTCATGCCCCGAGTTGCGCTTCGGATGCCTGCAATCCTGCAAAGTTAGAGAAACGCACAAGTGATCCCGAGGTATCCTTTACCGGATTCCGTCATAGGAGTTAGACACTTTTGAGAGTAAATATATTCCCTGCAAGCATGTGTTTCTATTTTTGAAGAAAAGCATCTGTACTTGTGCGATTAGCTTTTTAGAGACATCAGACATTTTTGCAAATAAAAATGTACAAGACGAAACATGACTGAAAAATCTGATTTTATTAATTCATGTGCCCTGAATTGGCGAGATACAGTCAAAGGAACAAATCTCCTAAAATGAGGAAATTGTTAAAAATTGAGAAACAAAATGCTGGCGATGTTGACGACGCTTTCAAAGGAGCTTCCTCTTTCGCTACGACTCGTATGACTTTCGACGTTCTTCTCGTCTTGCTTTCTGAAGAAGGCTGATTCTGATTGAAGCTTGATCCTTTCGAGGTTTGCCAAGTTGTAGGCGATACAGACGAATTCAGAATGCAGTTGTTCGCTTATTCCCTTGTTTTGCATGGATCGCCCTTTCGGGTTTTCAATCCATCGGGATACCCTTTTTTGCCTGAGTTGTCCAATGCGGCTTTTCAACTCAGCGGGTGTACATTTTTTGTTTATTTTCCCTTATTTTTGCCCGAGTCTTTTATTCTGTTTTTGACTCGCCGGGATGCCCTATTTTTGCCTGGACTTACATTCTGTTTTTATGTCCAGCGGGTCATTTTTTATGCGAAGTATTTTTTAACTGCATCTGAATTCACAGGGGACGGGAAGTCTTCACCATCCATGGTGCTGAGCATCAGTGCTCCACCAGAGAAAACTTTCTTTACCACGAATGGTCCTTCATAATTTGGAGTCCATTTGCCCCTGTGGTCTGTATGCGGAGGGAGGATTCTCTTTAGCACAAGATCTCCTACTTGGTACTCTCGGTGCCTGACTTTCTGATCGAAGGCTCTCTTCATTCTTTTCTGGTATAGCTGCCCATGACAGATTGCAGCCAATCTTTTCTCTTCAATCAGACTCAGTTGTTCGAACCGGGACCAAACCCATTCTGCTTCGTTCAGCTTAACATCCATCAATACCCGCAAGGAAGGTAGTTCAACTTCAACAGGTAGGACTGCCTCCATACCATACACAAGCTGATACGGTGTTGCCCCAGTGGATGTCCTGATTGACGTGCGGTACCCATGCAAGGCAAATGGTAGCATTTCATGCCAGTCTTTGTAAGTGACTACCATCTTCTGCACAATCTTCTTGATATTCTTGTTAGCTGCCTCAACAGCGCCACTCATCTTTGGCCTGTAAGGAGAAGAATTGTGGTGTTGGATCTTGAAGTCCCGGCATAACTCAACCATCATTTTATTGTTTAAGTTGGAACTATTATCAGTAATGATTCGCTCGGGAACTCTATATCGACAGATGATATCTCTCTTCAGAAATCTGGCTACCACTTGTCTTGTAACATTTGCATATGAGGCTGCTTCAACCCACTTGGTGAAATAATCAATGGCGACCAAGATGAATCTATGGCCATTTGAAGCAGTTGGCTCAATCTTGCCAATCATATCAATGCCCCACATGGCAAAGGGCCATGGTGAAGACATTATGTTCAAAGGATTGGGAGGCACATGCATCTTATCTGCATAGATCTGGTATTTGTGGCACTTTCTGGCATAAGCACAACAGTCTGCATCCATTGTGATCCAGTAATAACCTGATCTTAACAACTTCTTAGCCATGGCATGCCCTCCTGCATGGGTACCAAAGGATCCTTCGTGCACCTCGTGCATCAACAAGTCTGCTTCTGTCTTATCAACACATCGGAGGAGTACCATATCAAAGTTCCTTTTGTATAAAGACCCATCAGTGTTCAGAAAGAAACTACCAGCAAACCTTCTCAAAGTCTTCTTATCATTGGAAGATGCCCCAGGTGGGTATGTTTGATCCTCCAAGAAGCACTTAATGTCATGGAACCAAGGCTTATCGTCTTTGACAACTTCTGCTGCGAACACATATGCTGGTCTATCAAGTCTGGACACTGAAATCTGAGGTACAAAGTTAGCAGCTTGAACTTTGATCATGGATGAAATGGTAGCAAGAGCATCTGCAAACTGATTCTCGTCCCGAGGGATATACTCAAGCTTGACCGTTGTGAAGAAAGTCAATAACCTTCTTGTATAATCCCTGTAAGGTATCAGATGATCGTGGTGGGTGTACCATTTTCCGTTGGTTTGATTAACTACCAGAGCTGAATCTCCGAATACAGTCAATGTCTTGATCCTGAGGTCAATGGCTTCCTCAAGACCCATAATGCAAGCTTCGTATTCAGCTTCGTTGTTAGTGCAGTTGAAAGTGAGTTTTGCCGAGAAAGGCATGTGAACCCCTTTAGGTGTAATGAGTACTGCACCAACACCACGACCATTCATGTTAACAGCCCCATCAAACATCATAGTCCATTCCTCTTCCGGGTCAGGCCCTTCAGTGTGAACAGGCTCTTCATGATCTTTTGTTTTAATGAACATGATGTCTTCGTCAGGGAAGTCAAATCTCATAGGCTGGTAGTCATCAATAGGCTGCTCAGCAATATATTCAGACAATACACTGCCTTTGATGGCTTTCTGAGATGTGTACTGGATGTCGTATTCTGTGAGGATCATCTGCCATCTTGCAACCCGTCCGGTAAGAGCTAGCTTCTCAAAAATGTACTTAACTGGATCCATCTTTGAGATCAACAAAGTAGTGTGGGTCAACATATACTGTCTCAGTCGGCGAGCAGCCCACGCTAAAGCACAGCAAGTTTTCTCGAGCAGTGAATAACGCTGTTCACAGTCGGTAAACTTTTTGCTTAGGTAGTATATTGCATACTCTTTTCGACCAGACTCGTCATGCTGGCCCAGCACACACCCCATTGACTCTTCTAATACTGTCAAGTACATTATCAGAGGTCTTCCTTCAACTGGAGGCATAAGGATGGGAGGCTCTTGTAAGTACTCCTTGATCTTGTCAAAAGCCCTCTGACAGTCTTCGTTCCACCTGACCGTTTGTTCCTTTCTCAACAGTTTGAACAAAGGCTCACAGGTTGTTGTAAGGTGAGATATGAACCGTGAAATGTAGTTCAATCTACCTAGAAACCCCCGAACTTCTTTCTCAGTTTTCGGTGCAGGCATTTCTTGAATGGCTTTGACTTTATCAGGGTCAACTTCAATCCCTTTCTCGCTCACAATAAAGCCCAGCAGCTTACCAGATCGTACCCCGAATATGCACTTGTTGGGGTTCAACTTCAGTTGGTACTTCCTCAGACGCTTGAATAACTTCAGCAGATTTACCAGGTGGTCCTCTTCGGTGAGGGACTTGGCAATCATATCATCCACATAACATTCGATTTCTTTATGGATCATATCGTGGAATAATGTTACCATAGCCCGTTGATATGTTGCACCTGCATTCTTCAGTCCGAATGGCATCACCTTGTAACAGAACGTGCCCCAGGGTGTGATGAAGGTTGTCTTCTCCATGTCTTCAGGTGACATTTTAATCTGATTGTACCCTGAAAATCCGTCCATAAAGGAGAATACCGAGAACTGAGCCGTGTTATCTACCAATACATCAATGTGAGGTAATGGGAAATCATCTTTCGGGCTGGCTCTGTTCAGATCTCGGTAGTCAACACACATCCTTACTTTGCCGTCTTTCTTAGGCACAGGTACTATGTTAGCAACCCACGGCGGGTAGCTAGTTACAGCAAGGAACCCGGCGTCCCACTGCTTTTGTACCTCTTCCTTGATCTTCATTGCCATGTCTGGGCGAGTACGGCGCAGTTTCTGTTTAACCGGTGGGCATTCTTCTCTCAAAGGCAGCTTGTGCACAACAATGTCGGTGTCCAACCCTGGCATATCCTGATAAGACCAAGCAAACACGTCCACATATTCTTGAAGCAGGTCAATCAGTTGTCTCTTCACTGAGTCTTGCAGGCAGGCCCCGATTTTAATTTCTTTCACGTCTTCATCTGTACCAAGATTAATCGTTTCTACCTCCTCCTGATGAGGAGTAATAACCTTCTCCTCTTGTCTCAACAATCTGGCTAGTTCTTCAGGAAGCTCATATTCTTCTTCAACCCCTTCATCAGCTTGATTGATTGGATTGTCAAAGTCATACGAAGTCATAGCCGTGCTGTTGTCGGTGCTGTCTGGAAGGCACTCTCTGCAAGGGTTCAGTTTGTTCATTTTAGTGATTGATTTTAATCTTGTTTAGAAAAGTGAAATAAAGTTGTCATTTTGAAAACATCGCCATTTATTTTTGTACAAAAAGAAAAATGGAAAAACAGTGAGCGGAAAAGAAAAAGACTCATTTGCAAAAAGATGTCTGATATTTCATTGATTAATCTTGTTGCACAAAAAGTACAGATGGCCCGATTACAAAATGAGTCTTGTCATCTTGGGCAAGATGCAAGACTTTGATGCATGCTATAAAATACAGGAAATAATAATTACTCTGCATGAGTAACTCTTATGATTTCCTGGGAAGAACAGTTTGAGATACGGCTCCCCGGGATCTTTGGACGAATCCAGCTTTCCAGGTTGCGTTCTTCTTCCCGCTCGTCTTTCAAATTGTTGATAGCATCAGGGGTGAGCATTCCCCCACTGACAAAACCAGGCTTCCCAGCAGTCTCTGCTTGACTTTGTTGAGTTGGTCTGTAACCCAACCCAAATTTGTCCTTCTTCTCTTCCACAGATAAAACCTTGCCCCAGCCTTGGGCCGTTCCTTCTTCAACAACCTTCCGGGCTTGTTGATAAGATGCCATGGAGATTCCAGGTACAGCAGATGTTTCATTTACGTTCAGGGCCTCAAACCCTTGACTCATCGTTTCATGGATCTCCCCATCCATCTCAATATATTTGTAAGTAGCCAGATGGCTAACAAAAATATCCTCCTCTCCACAGATAGTAACGACTTGGCCTTCCCACTCAAAATTTAACTTCTGGTGAAAGGTAGACGTTACTGCGCCAGCGGCATGAATCCATGGTCTTCCCAACAAACAGCTGTAGGCAGGCTGAATGTCCATCACGTAGAAGGTCGCTTTAAAAGTTTGTGGGCCAATCGTTACAGGCAGCTCAATTTCTCCCAGAACCGATCTCTTAGAACCATCAAAGGCTCTTACTACCAGGTTACTAGGACGCAATGCCAATCCTTCATACTCTAGCTTCACCAGGGCCTTTTTAGGTAAGACATTGAGGGATGATCCTGTGTCTACCAGCACATGGGAAAGGACTGCACCTTTACATTCCATAGTGATGTGCAAGGCCTTGTTATGGTTGCGGCCTTACGTAGTCAAATCAGTATTGGTGAACCCTAGCCCATTGCTAGCAGTAACATTTCCAACCATAGTTTCCAATTGATTGACGGTGATCTCTTCAGGCACGTAAGCTGCGTGCAAGACTTTGAGTAGTGCATTCCGATGGGCTTCGGAGCACATAAGCAATGATAGAATGGAGATCTTGGAAGGCGTCTGGTGAAGCTGATCCACTATTTTGTAATCACTCTTCTTGATGATTCTCATGAACTCATCAACTTCTTGATCAAAGGGTGTTTTCAAAGTTTCCTTAATAGCTTGATCTTCCTGCACCGGGCTCTTTCCTTTTGCCTTGGCAGCAGCTTCTGCTTCGGCAGTGGGTCTTTGAATTTGTGGAGCAAAGAGACGTCCGCTTCGAGTGAAGCCTCCGCCTCCTCCCACATTGTCTATTTGTGGTGCAAAAGTTGATGAATCAAGAGTGATTTTCTGTCCTTCGCAGTACAGATCAGAGCCGTAATGCCAAGGGATGGCATTACTGCTTTCATAAAGTACTGGCCCAGGCACTGTGATAGTGACTGGACTGATGGCAACTGCGGAAGGGACCATGATAGTCTGTGGATCATAGTATATTATGACTGGTGCTCTGATAGGAGTGGCATTTTGTGAGTTGTAGGCAGAATCATTTTCAGGATCATAATAAATCGTAACTGTTGAGACATCTTCATGGTTTGCTGCTGATGTTGTAGGAGACATTGTTGGAAGGATGGGTGTTGTTGTTGTAGGAGATTCAAAATGAAGTGGTGCTGAAGTTGTAGAAGGAATGTTTGTTGATATCTGGTCAGTTGAAATGACAGATGAAACATTTGTGGATGAAGCTGAAGAGTTGTCGGGAACAATGGTTGTTGCAGTTGTAGGAGATACTGGAACTGTTGCTGATGAGATTGCTGGATTTGTTGGGAATGATGTTGTAATTTGAAGCAGGCCACTCTGGATGAGACCATCTATGCCATCCCTCAAGTTATCACAACCATTCACTGAAATGTTGCAGTAAGCACACCCTAGCTCACATCCTGGGAACATTTGACATTCGAGGAGTTGAGCTTTAATCTCTACCAACGGTGTCCGAATCTGACCCACACTGGTTATCAAATAAGACGGCTTGTCTTCTTCAATAGCATTGATTCTGGGACCTCCGTGGTGTGGCATAGGATTTTTGTTGACATTTGGTGGTGGTGCGAAATTTAGAGCCTTAGAATCTACCAAGTCTTGTACCTTCATGTGCAAGGCTCTGCACTTCTCTGTACTATGGCCAGGTGCATTTGAATGAAAAGTACACCTGGCGTTGGAGTCATAATTTCTGGGTAGACTGTTGGGATCTGGAGGTGCCAATGTCCTTAGCTCAACCAGGTTGAGTTTCAGGAGTTGTGGCAGTAATGTTGCATAGGGCATAGGGATCAGATCGATCACCCTGTTGGCCTGAGAAGGCCTCTGTTGGAATGGTCTCTGCTGATTGTTGTTGTTGGTGTTGTTGTAATTTCTCGGAGGATACTGAGTTTGTTGCTGGTACTGAGGTTGTTGCTGATAATTCTACTGCGGTGGTTGATAAGCTGGTTGTGGATGAGCTGGAACGGGGATGGTGACTGCTGCCACAGACCTATGAACATATTGGGGTCTGCCCCTGCTGGTGTGGATAGCATTGGTCTCACCAGTTCTTCTTGGGCCTACAAAAGGTTTACTTGTATTGCTGGACGAGCTAGCACCGTTGTCAGAAATTTTGCCCATCTTTAACAGGCTCTCAATTCTTTCCCCAGCTATGACAACATCTGCAAAGCTGGTTGAAGAGAAGGCAGCCAGCCTGTCAATGTATGTTCCTTGGAGGGTGTTCATAAACATATCTGCCATTTCCCTCTCTGACATAGGTGGCTGGACAGCAGCAGCCAATTGCCTCCATCTCTGGGCATACTCTCGGAAACTTTCTCTAGACGACTGTGACATTCCCATTAGGAGGGTCCTGTTGGGTGCCATATCTAAGTTGTACTGATATTGTTTGATAAAGGCCTCTGCCAGGTCCTTCCAGCATCTAATGGTTGCTCTTGTCAGATGAGAGTACCATTCTCTTGAAGCTCCCGTCAAGCTATCCTCAAAATAAAACATCCATAGCTTTTCGTCCATGGTATAGGCCTTTAGTCTCCCCAGAAATGATTTTAAATGGGTTCTGGGGCAGGAAGTCCCGTTGTACTTTTCAAAACAAGGAGGCTTAAACTTATGGGGAATCCTGACCCCGTCTACCAAGCCCATGTCCATAACATCAAAACCCAAAGAGTTTTGAGACTCTAAGGATCTCAATTTCTCAGCTATCTCATCCAGCCTTCTGTCATAAGCTTCCTCCCCAGCTCCCATCACTGTGAACTGATCTTCCTGGGGGTCTTCTTGCAGCACTCTGCCTGCAGTGGCAGTCCCTTGAACATTTGCAGGGATGTTGACCTCTGGATGTAGGTGGGGTCCAAAGACTGGGGGATTGACATGAGGTTGGACTCTTTCATTGTTGCTTGTCCCAGCAGTCCCTGGATGATGATCTTCCTGATTCCTTCCTTCTACCAGTGCTCTCAACCTTTCCTGGCTTTGAGCCATATTGTTCATCACCTCCATAAATTGTGTCATCTGATTCCTCATTTCCAACCTCTCGTTGGTCATTTGATTTCTGACCTCTGTAAGGTCCTGCTGTATTTGATCCATCTGTATGCCCGGAAGGTTGTTACGGGTGGGATATCTATGTGGACGGTTGAGTGGAAACACACGTCGTCGAGCAATAATTTCTGAGATCACAACAGAGTTAGTAACAAATAAACAAAAACCTACAAAACAAGGTAAAAGGTTAGTATGCAATGCAGTTATGCTTATTCGTTTCCAAGGTATCCGGCTTGGCACTTGGTTTTGACCCTTCCAGACCCTTGAAGATGCTTGTGATATTGCTTGAAGAAAACTCAGATGAAACAAACCAACACATATATATATATATATATATATATATATATATATATATATATATATATATATTACAAAAAGTACATAACTTGTTTCTTTTTACAATACAAGCCCTCTGAGGGGTCAAAATACATCATAAGAAAATAAAAGTACATAGAATGAAAGCAACAACAAACAAAAGTCAAACACCAAGACCAAACTCATCCTCCTGAACTTCCTTGAGAAGTGCTTTAGTCATAGGATCAGCGGGACGCTCTGTAAGGTTCCTGATAAGGAGATTCCTGGTTGTTACAGCTGTAGTTAGCTTCTTGTGTCGACTCTGGTCCTATGACCTCTTCACTCCAGCCCTAATCTTCAACTCTGAGATCTCCCTCTGGGCTGCTGCCAGGGCTTCCTGTTGCTCTTTTGCACTAGCTTCCATATGTTCAATCTTATCCTGAGTCCTTTTGTCCTCTTGAGTACGAGCTTCGGCGATTCTGACCCACCTAGCTTGACTCTCCTTCAAATACAAATCAGTCCTGGCCTTTTGGAACTGAGCTTCCTTGCAGGCATTCTTCAAGATTTGTTCTCCAGCCCTAGACTTCTTAATATAATCCTCTGACTTCTCAATTCTAGCCAAATGCTCTACCTTCAGCTTTTCTAACCTCTCAATATCCAACCTACCATCACTCCTCTCCCAGAGGGTCTTCTGCTCACTGCGGGAGACTTCTTCCCACTGCAGGGGACTTTTGAAATTTGCCACCCGAAGATGGAATTTAGCCAGTCTGTGGCTGGACTTTTGCTCACTGTGGGAGACTTTTGCCCACTGTGGGGGACTTTTGAAACTTGCCACCCGAAGATGGACTTCGGCCAGTCTGTGGCTGGACTTTTGCTCACCGTGGGAGACCTTTGAGACTTTCCACACTACGGGTGGACTTCTGCTCATTGCGGGAGACTTCTGAAACTTGCCACCTGAAGATGGACTTTGGCCAGTCTGTGGCTGGACTTTTGCTCACTGTGGGAGACTTCTGCCCACTGTGGGGGACTTTTGAAATTTGCCACCCGAAGATGGACTTTGGCCAGTCTGCGGCTGGAATTTTGCTCACTGTGGGAGACATTTGCCCACTGTGGGGGACTTTTGAAACTTGCCACCCGAAGATGGACTTTGGCCAGTTTGTGGATGGACTTTTGCTCACTGTGGGAGACATTTGCCCACTGTGGGGGACTTTTGAAACTTGCCACCCGAAGATGGACTTTGGCCAGTCTGTGGCTGGACCTTTGCTCACTGCGGGAGACTTCTGCCCACTGTTGGGGACTTTTGAAATTTGCCACACGAAGATGGACTTTGGCCAGTCTGTGGCTGGACTTTTGCTCACTGTGGGAGACTTTTTCCCATTCTGGGGGACTTTTGAAACTTGCCACCCGAAGATGGACTTTGGTCAGTCTGTGGCTGGACTTTTGCTCACTGTGGGAGACTTTTGCCCACTGTGGGGGACTTTAGAGATTCGCCACCCGAGGATGGACTTTGGCCAGTTTGTGGCTGGGCTTTGCGATCTGCCACCCGAAGATGGACTTTGGCCAGTCTGTGGCTGGGCTTTGCATATGTTGAATTGCATGGAATGATGCCCCATGACACTGGGGATGGTAGGTTTTGAGTATCGTAATGAACTGGTATGAGTGTAAGGGAATTGCTGACGCGGAAGTAATAAGTCTCTACTAACCTTGTGGGGAAACATAATGATCGCGAATTCGATATCAAGAAGCCCTGCGGGGATAACATCTCTGTTGGAAAAAAGCGTGAATAATTCCTCTGTCCCGAATTCTTACCTTTGCCAAAAATAAACTGGACTTTATATTTGAGGGCCATGCCAGGGGATACCTCGACTATTGGGGATTATCCACTCTTATGGATCTGCTGGGGAAGAGAATGATTTATCTGAAATCTGTTTGGGAATAGGAGTTACCTTAGATCTGTTGAGGAACCGAGATCAAGGAAAACAGCTGAAGGAAAACTTGGTGACTTTACTGGGGATAACTTCCATTTGTCTGTTGGGGATGACAAAACCGAGACACGTCCTGCTGAGGAGGAAAAGAATTCAAGTTGTCTCGTGTTGGGGATCATTTGCTTCTATATAGATTTTACCTCAAGAGGATTTTACAAAGACTTGGTGTCTTTAAACTCTTAGGTATCGTAACGACTGCATGAATCGGCGTAATAACCTTGCTGAGGAGGTAACCATTGCCAATGTAGATGAGCTAGGAGCTGTAAGAAACATTGAATGAGATAATTGGCTTGACGAGTGACCGCTAGATGGGAAATGGACTCAATCAGTAAGAGTTATGATAAGAGGGTGCCATAGAAACTCTTTGTGAGTGTAAATGTACTGGTAATCTGAAATCTGGATAGGTGCTTCCGACTGTCTGTCTTCGGGAAAGAATGAATTCTCGTACTATAGGGGTGGCCTACCCCAGTACGAGTATTTGTATAGTTTTGCACTTGACTGACTAATCTTCGCTCTTGGAGAGATTTGAATCTCGAAGTGATTGCCCCAGCTTGGCTGAATTTTGAAGAGATTTTTCGACGTAACTGCCTCGGATGGGTTAGCTCCTTTAATTTTGAAGAAATTGCCCGGCGTAACTGCCCCGGATTGGCTAGCTCTTACCATGACTAGTTGGGGAAGTCTTCACTCAATGGTGCTTTTCTCGGAAAAATGCACCTCGACATAACTGTCTTTCAGAAGTTTTAGACTTCTCAACTGGGCAAGCTTAAGCTTCTGGATTGAATTTCCGCATGTGAACCATTTATGATGCCAAACAAATGTATGCAAGCAAAATAAATGTTTATTCCTAGAATGAAAACTCTAATGCAACACATATGTCAAACTTGAAGTCTTTATCAAAAAGGGTGTCGCAAACCTTTGTGAGCAAATCACTGGTTAAGATACGACATTATTTTTGAATGAAAGTATGTACATGCAATACCAACAAATGCCTTTTAGCATAACTCATAGGAGTCAGGAATGCGGCCTCGTAGTAGTACGCTCTCAAATTATCGTTGTTTCAGTTAGGACTTTTGAGGGTTGTATCGTGGCCTGGTTCACGGTTACAAAAACAAAGGATATAGGCTCGAAGTTTATTTGTGCCCACCCACTCTTCGTGATGTTCTCCATTCCTACGTTCAGCTAGTTTTATCAAGCATTCACCTTTCATAAGGGTTTCATGTTGATTGAGGGACCATTGCTGCTATCTATTCAAGCACCAATCAGGTTATTGTTGAGAGTCAGTCACTCCTCTATCTTTCGTGTCTGTGCACAAAGACTTTGTTCTCATTTGAGGATCTTTCTTGTGTAATCCTTTTCGTCTTTCGCTTTTGCGTTATTTTTCTTATCCCTAACTTTTTCCTGGACTGGTTCTTGTGAATCTTTGATTGTAAAGTCCAGCGGGATGCCCTAACTTTTGCCTAAGTCGCTTGTTTTCAAGTTTCGACTTAGCGGACTTTTTATTTTCTTTTTCTATTTGCATTTTGAACAAGTCGTGTGACACTATTTGTCTTGATTGCTTTGCGAGGGTTGTGACTGCCTCATTCTTTGGTCGACGAAGGATAACCATTGTGGTTTTCAATCTTTGGACCTTTTGACTTGGATAACCATTGTGGTTTCGGGTCTTTGGACCTCTTGATTAGCATAGTAGAATGAAATGGATCTTCAGATACACTCCTTTATGAAAGCCTGAATGCTTGGTCCGACTAGCTGACATCTACCCTGCCCCTGGGTTACATGTGAGGGTTTTTCATATGAAAAGAAACTCCTATTGTAAGGATCAAAGGGGTTAGCAAGGGTCTATCTTCCTTATATCTCCAGTGTTTAGGGATTTGAAACAAAGCCTGTACAACGTCAACAGGGCCTTACTCGAGAGCACACAATTAGAGATTTTGCATTTTTGTTTCGTCATTCTCCTTCATAGAGTTTAAGCACGACAACTGGTATTGCGATGTACACATGCAAAACTTATAAGTGAATGCGAATGAATTACTTCAAGAAAAACATGTGAGTTTTATTATTGCTAACATTCAAAAGCAAACAAATTTCATACATGTAGACAAATGTTTAGCATATAAAAGATGGAAATGTAGTAAAGAAACTAAGTATTTCCATAGTTGAGGAAGCTTGGCTCTGTCTGGACCTGTCAGTCTTGGATACTTTTAGCGATCAATAGCTCTTGTCACAGGCCTGTAATTTTCAATCTGCAGCCGCATACCTAACCATAGCAGTCATACTTCTTCTTCTAGCTATTCTGACTCTGACATGAGACATCTGAAGGAAAGAGTGAAGCTGGGGAGTAAAGTTGCCCCATAAGGTTGCTCGGAAAGACCTGGCGATCTTCTGCCTACGTATCTCCATTAACCAGATGACCAATGAAGAATCAGAGCGACGTAGTTCCCCTCAATAGAGATGAAAATGAACAATGAAGAAAAGCAAACACATAGATGCCATCACTGAGAGTATTTGAATATTGCTGGCTTTATTTGCTTCATGAATACTCTGGCGTCCTGGGTGATTAACTCGAAGACTTCAGCTTAACGCGGACCATCTGGTAGAACAACCGTGACACCGGTTCCATCGTGATTAGGCATCGGATTCTGGAGTACCTTTGGATGAGGAGAAAAATTGATTGCCTTGGAATCAATTAGGTCTTGTACCTTGTTTTGAAAAGCCCAACATTTCTCGATACTGTGTCCCTGGGCACCGGAATGGAACTGGCACCTGGCATTTGAATCAAAATTTGGTGGTAGATTATCGGCAGAAGGAGCCGTCGTGGTTCGGAGTTCAACCAGATTCAACTTCAGCAGCTCTGGAAGCAATATAGCATATGGACATGGGATAGGATCAAGTCTGCGGTTCCGCGCTCTTGTTCTCTCCTGAAATGGTTTTTGTGCCTGTTGTTGCTGACCCTGATGTTGTGATTGAACATTTCGCTGTTGACATTGCGTTTGGCGCCTGACATGTCCCTGTACTCTCTTACTCATACTCGGCCGAGGAGCGAATGAAGGTTGTTGATATAGCCCCTTTGAAGACTTGGCCTGAGCAATGATTCTAGAAGAAGGAAAATTGACCACCTCTTTTGTATTCCTGTATGCTTTATCTTGCGGCACTTCTGGCCCAGTCAGTCCGAAAGTGATTATGCCTTCATCACTTAAGTCTTGCACTTTATGTTTAAACGCCTTGCAGTCATTAACATCATGTCCGGGAGCTCCAGAATGAAAAACACAGTAGGTGTGGGGATTCCAACTTTGGTGAAGTTTACCGGAAGGAGGAGTTAGCTCGTGACACTCAATCAACCCTATTCTGAGCAGTTCTGGGCATAATTCAGCATAAGACATGGGTATCGGATCAATAACCCTTTCTTGCTCCTGTTGATGACGGGTTGCTACCAATGGAGGAGCTATAGACGAAACCTGTTGAAGTATTTCTCCTTGAAACCAAGGCGTAGCAGTTGAGGAGGATCCCTGATAGGGAAAGAAAGTGCTCACTTGTTTGGTAACGATTGTTATAGGATCATTTAGTTCACATGTGCAGTTGGTTCTGTCGCTCCCACTAAATGAAGCCGGGTCAAATAGGGTACAGACGCGAACGGTCGGCGAGAGGGACAATGAGAACACACAGCAGTGAACTCACTGGAAAAGAAAAGAGTCGCCAGCTAGGCATTTTTATCCCGGAGGAAAGGTAATGCTGCATAGACCTAGAAAGATATGGATAAGACGGTTGCGAACCAGAGAGACTGAGAAAGGGGGTTGGTTACAACCTGGGAAGGTATTAGCACCCAGATTGTCCGTCGTACTCGACGGGATCCACGCTTAAAAGAATTGTGTTTTAAAGGGGTAGTGTCAGTGCAATTTGTGTATCAAATAGCTGGAAAAGAATATATAGGTGTCAGTGTAAAAGAAGTGTGAAGTGGAATATGAAGTATAAAAGTGTCAGTGTAAGAACAGGAGTGAAATGCTCAAGATCATGAGGCTTAAAGAATAAAGCTAGAAAGAGGGGGAATATACAGAGACTTTTGTTCGATAACTGTTAAGTTATGCCTACGTATCCTCTCGTGCAATGAGGAAGTCAGAACACCGTAGTTCGACCCAACGAGACTGAAAGATAAATTGACTTGTGAACTGCTTACTTGCCTATGCTCAAGTGTATGACCTGTCTGGCTCAAGTGCAAACTGTCTTGCATTAGACGGAAGAAGCAAGTTCTCGGTTATGAGTGAATGAGATGAGAAAAGAATCCCGGAGGAGACGATTATTGTTTGTTTTTTGTGTTTTCAGTCTTTTATTGCCTTTTGAAGTTTGTCATAAGTTGATGAGCTTAAGACTAAACCAATGGGTTAGTAAACTCATCACATCTTCCCTCTGATTAGGGGTAATGAGAATACCTTAAGTGTGAAGTCAGACTCTCACATTTAATCACCTTTGGTGTAGGATTAAGATCATTAACCTACTTGTGATTATTTAGATGTTTTTGTTGTTCTTGTTTAGTGTTAAGTAATGAGGTTAAGCCATAATCAAGGATTAAACAGACTCATTACACCATCCTAATAGAAGGATAATAGATGAGAATGTTTAAGCTGAGGAAAGCTCCTCAACTTAATCCATGATTAGGGATTAAACTCATGACAAAACAAAGCCTTTATTAAGTGGATTTTAGTTAATGATATGATGAAGAAGTGATTTTTAGGGTTTGTAAGACAACTTGAGGAGGACTTGTCCATTAACACTAGGGTTAGTCCTTCTTAACCAGTTAAGGAAGAATTAGAACCCTAATGCAAGGCCCAAGTTACAAGCTTGATGTCTTGATGATTATTAAGTGAATTGATTAAAGGATTTAAACACATTAAGGGTTTAACACTTAGGATTAAAGTTATACACTCCATCCTAATAGAAGGATGCAGGCATAAGCTTAACCACAAAGCCTTAAAACCTTTAGGGTTTAGTCCCTGATTATGAGGTGAGAAGAGAAGACTCAAAGAGACATAAAGGCAAAACTAAGAGGGGAGACTAATCAAAACCCTAATCATTGTCATACATGGTTGTCCCTAAGGTTTATGAGGTTTAAGAAAGAAGCCTTCAATGGAACCACCAGGAAGCAGATGAAAGGATCGGGAGAAGCAAAGTAACTTGCTTCATTGAAGAAGACAAGTCACTTGAGGAAAGAAAGTAAGAAGAAGAATGAGCAAGCTCAAAAATACACATATCAAAATGCAGCATGGATGCAAGAGAGAGATGAGAAGAAAGTGTGAGAAGTGAAGGCAAATTCACTTCTCCAAGTTACTTACCACCTGAAAAGTTAGTGGAAGAAATGCAATGCAATGCCAAATGGGATGAAATGGCATGATGAGAAACAAAACCAGAAGCACATACATGATATTAATGATGCTATGAGATGCTACAAACATGAAACAACATATGGGGGTGATCATGCAAGCTTATGGATGCAAATGAAACAAGTTAAGATACATGAACATACATGAAAAGTTATGAAATGTAAATGGCATACAACATGGCAAATGCAAGATGCAATGATCAAACATGCTTTCAATATGTCTTATGATGTTAAATGAATCACATGGAGGCATAAAATGTCATGGCAAGTCAAGGTATGAATGCAAATGCAAGATGGATGCATATGGAAGCTCAAATTAGGGTTTATGATCAAAGCATCAAACAAAAACCAAAATCAGAAGCAAACATCAATATAAAAAATTGAAAATGCACTCAAAGGACCCCTAATCCTATACTAACCCACTGCCCAAAGGAGAAGTTCCAACTCTTAACCTATTTCAAGTTATGATTTTTCTGTTTTCTAGGGTTTTAGGGTTCCTAAACAAGAAAATTACCAAACAAATGGAAAATGAAAGATCAAATCATAGCCATTTAATCTCATAAACTACATGCCAAACACAATGCAATGCAAAAAGAATCAAGGTCCAACTCTTTGGGGTTAGGCAGAAATGATTTTTGGAAGTTTGGATCAAAATGATACACCAAAATGATTTTAATTCCATGGAAAATTCTTAAAATGCATCAAGATCAAAAAATAAATTTGGTTTGAAAGTTGGACAATGTTTCTAAATGTTTTTAAATGTTTCATGAATTTTTTGGTGATTTTTAAATACCTAAAAGTATTTTTAATTAATTAATTATCATTAATTAATTAAAAAAAAACTTTTAAATATTTAAAAATACTTTTTTAATGCTAAAAATGAAAATAAAAATATTTTTGTGTTCTAAAATTAAATAATAACTTGTATAAAAAATTTCAGAATTTTTAAAGTATTTTTGCTATTTTAAATAAAATATAGAAAACAAATGTAAAAGAAATGAATTAATATTAATAAAAATGAAAAGTAATTCAATCCAAAGGCTGAGATTTGAATCTGGGAAAAAGGGTTTGACTGCGCGCGTTTTTAAATGGCCGGGATGGAGTCTGATTCAATTAACTTAATTAATCTTAATTAATTTAAATAAAAAGGATTAGGGCTAAGTGAATCAATCTGGGCCGTGCACGACTTAAGCTAATCACCATCCAAAGGCTGTGAACGCATCTGGCAAATTAATTAGGGTTTAGAGTTAATGACTTTCAGGTGACCGGAGGGAAGCTCCGGTCATCTTCTCCGGCGGGTTGAAAACCCTAGATCATGATTCAGGCCACCATTCACCAAATTAAAAGCAGGGAAATGATCCTCTATCCAAACCCCACTCAAATCACCTTTCAAACTAAATTTATCATGCTTAAACAAAGAGAATCGAAGCCAACAAGATTCACGGGCAAAGTTTCAGAGCTTCAGTAAATCCTCATTTTTCACTCATTTTCAATTCTAAACACATCATTATGATCAGCAAGACATGTACTTTCAATTTGTAACCTAAAATGCAAGCTCTGAAAAGTTGAGGATTCGAAGCTACCTGAAGTGATGAACTATGAATATGAGCTCTCCTGACCTTGCTTTGATGCAGAATGCCTTCTCTGAACCCCCTGAAGCCAATGGAATGTTCACAACCCCTTGTTGGTGGCTATTTTGGAAGCTTGAGTTCTGATATGACAGATTTCACAGTTGTGATTTGGGAGGTTTCAAACTGCTTTAATGGTGGATTCTGGTTCCTTTGAGTGTGTATGATGCAATGGTGAAGAGAAAATGGATGTTTGATGGCTGAGGAAAGGGATTCGAAGAGAGGAAAGTTTTGACAGATTTTTTGGTATGCTGTGTTCTGGCTTGCTTCAAGGGCCAATGATGTGCTATATCATTCCCACAATGTGTGAATAGGCTGGGGAGCAGGTCAGTAGGGGTGGCTGATTACTGTTCCATGAGTATGGGAGCTTTTGCCAAAAAGTCAAGTTGGCTTGTACTTGCAGCATGGGCTATGGCAGCAGCAGTTTGAGGTCATGTCCTGCTTCAGCTTGGGTCAAGGATGACCCTTAGATTGCTTGAGAGTGACTGCAGCATATGGATCATGAGCTATGCTAGCTTTTGCAACTTGCCCACTTGTGCTTTCTTGTGATTTTTATGCTATGTACATGAGGCATTCCTTGCTGAATTTTGTTACATGATGTCTCAATTGGTCATGGTAATGCATAGAAATCAGTTAGTAACCACATAGCCCTTTGGAAAATGACTTTGCCAAAAATCCATCTTTTGCATTTGTAATGGAAAAATGTCTTAAAGATCCTTGAAAACCAAAGCAAGCAATGCAAAATCCCTTGGGCCAATTCTGTTTTTTAGGGTATGTATGATCATATGATGAAGTTTGGAAGCCAATTTGAAGTCACTAGAATGCTTGGTACAAGTTTTTGCAAGTTTTCCATTTTGTGCATAACTTGAAATTTAGTGATTTTTGCCAACTTTGACACACCATAACTTTTGATCCAAAATGAATTAGGTCATGTTCTTGTACTTTTTGAAAAGGGAAAGATCTAATCTACAACTTTCATGACCAAAGTTTTTCCATTTGAAGCATTTTTGGATCAAAAAGTAAGGGTTGAAAAAGTTGCATAAAATGACATTTCATTAAAAGTCAACCTTGCCCAAAAAAGTCAACTTTGCAAAAACTTGTAATCCTTGAATTTTATGAACTTCAAACTTCTTCCATGATCAAATAAGGATCATACATACTCAAAATGATGAAGATCACCCCTTGGTTGGGTCATTGGGGGCCTCAGATGCCCTGATTTTGCACTGACTTGTCCAGAAAGTCAACTCTTGATCAGATGACTTCCCCATGGAATTTCTTCATGAAAATTGATATGCATACTCCCTATACCATATAGAGACCAATAGAAACAAGAATGACCAAAAAATTTGGAGTCATGGCCTCTGAAACCAAAACCCTAATTTTAGGTCATCTGTGCAATCAAGCCTGGCTCTGCTTCCATACCAATCCCAATTCTTGTGATTCTTTGGCATTTTTGACTTTGAGAGGATACAATGTGATACTTGAACACACATGGACCTCTTTGAAGTGATTGTTGACCTTTGGAGTGGCTCAAGAAGCTCCTGGATTGCTCAGATCACAAACCCTAGATGCAGATGACTTAGAACCAATGCAAAGACTCAAAAATGTGGTATGAGATGTTATGATTGTGTTTATGCATATGAAATGATCACAAGCCATGGTGTGAATGGGTGAGGGAAAATTTGGGGTGTTTACAGGTTCCTATCTGATGCTCTTCCTGACTGCCAAGTGGTGATTGTTGGTGAAGAGACTCAAACTTTAGAGGATATCCACCTATCAAACCTTGATTTAGTGGATATCCCAAAGAGATGGGAGAAACATGACCTTTTGTTTGAAAAGCAGACGCACAACTATTTTCCTTTTTCGATATAGCATTCATGATTCCTATAAGTAACTTTATCTGAGTCTTCATCAAGTTGAATTCTTCTCTCAGCAATTTCTGATCCTGGGACAACGCTCGAATGTCCACTATAAAATGCACCTGTTGGGCCTTTATCTCAGTCACCTCCGCTCGGAGTTGTTCCATGTCTAAACCTTGATAATCATGATTCAAATTGACCATTCTAGAGAGAAACCAATTCAGGATAAGAAGTTGTCCCTGAATACCTGTAAAAAATGCAAGGATGTATGCAAATGCCATGTTCGGTTATTTCCAAGGAATCTGTCTGTTTTGATCCAAGTTTTAATGCAGAAAAAATCCGACATAATTCAGATATGGGATCCTTAGAAGTAACTGAACATGTATGCTAAAATGTTATGATGTCATGTATGCAACTGGCATGTGATCAGCGGTCTGACGCTGGTGTGGATCAGATAACCAAGCGTTGGTGAAGAGTCATAATATCACTATCTCTGTACAGAAATTCCAGAATTCTCAACCAAGTATAATATAGGACCGGATCATATCATGGAGTAATACTGGCAAAAGCGGGTATGTTGGAAGTTTAGGGTTCCTGCAAACCTGTAAACCCCTCCCAATCTCACAGATGTGCTAAATTAGGGAATCGGTTTGGCATTATGTACTACCCAGGGAGGCCTCAGCTGAGTGCGGAAAAACAAGCATCCCTCATAAGTTCCCGGCTTCAAGCACTGAAGTCGAGAAACAATAGTACATTCATCTCAAAGGGTACAATACTACCGTCATACGACCAGTTGCTTTAACTAGGTTCCCATGAGAGAACAAGTTCATCCTATGCGATTTCCTAGTGGGCCCTTGGGTGCGAATGGGTTTGCCACGAAATGTGGTCTGTCACTGTCACCACTGGAGAGGGTTGTTTCCACTAAGGTCCTCGATGATCGGTTCCCAGTGTTAGCAGCTCAGGTGGGAACATTCTATGGTCTACCTAGGCAGTATAGAACATATCCCAAGAGAGCCTGATCTGGGTGTGGGACTCGTGAAAACTACACGTGCTCAAAACCACGCAAGTCACACGACTGCCCACTCTAAATCCTATGTGTATACTCAAGCCGGGTATTTGGCTTATCTCACAATAATCCCATCCCGCCAAGGAAAACCAGAACAGCCAGTACAATATATGCCAGTATATGCAACAATAAAATAAAGTGCACAAAGCTGTAAATAAAGCTGTAAAGTAAAGCGATAAACTGCAAACAAAACAGTAAAGCTAAACTAAAGCATAACAACAAACGAATAAACACCCAACGAAAACAGAAATAGACAAGTGCTAGGATTGACTCTCAAAGGGGAACCAGAGATTCTAGTTTCGATCCCCAGCAGAGTCGCCAACTGTCGCTCCCGGGATTTTCATCCTAGTACAAACGCGAAAGTGGCGCGAAAAAGTTAGAGTCGCCTGCCAGACATTTTTATCCCGAAGGAATGGGAAAGGTAATGTTGCACAAACCTAAGGAAGAAGGAAAAGGACGAGGCCTTGCGAACCAAAGATCTGGGTCCGGAAGTCGATTACGAATTGGGAAGGTATTAGAACCCCAATCTGTCCGCCGTACCCGACGGGATCCACGCTTGTTAGTCTGTTTCAAAGGGTGAAAAATAATATGCTGTTTTGAATGAAAGAGTGGCTATCTAGAATGAAAGTGAAATGGGAAAAGAAATGGAATTGAAAAATAGAAATAAAGGGGGAAAATGTAGGGAAAGAGAATGATTGTGCTCGAATGGGCCCTACCCCACTGCCTACGTACCTCATCAGGATAAATGAGGATCAGAGACGCCGTAGTTCGTCTAACTAAGGCTGAAACATGTTTTTGATTTTTAGGATGACGTTGCCATAGCTCTAGCTCAGGTGTTACCGGCTCTGACTCGAGGGTGTTTACCGTATCGCTGTTTGAGGCAAGTCACATTCGTCCACAACGAGTATGAGATGAGAAGAGAAGACGTGTTGTCCTTGTTTGTTGTCTTTTAGAAGAAGTGTTTTGAATTTGTGTTTGTTGTATGTACAACACTAAAGACTATGACACAGGAGCGAATACTTTCCAAGATCGCCCCCAATGGAACGTTTGTAAAGCATCCTAGAAGAGTGAAGGAGACCTCCACTAATCATTTCCCGTATAGCTTAAGGCTCGTGGCGCATTGTACACATTTTCCTTTATTAAGTGTTTTGATTTTTCTTAAAGATGAGAAGTGAGACTCAAGTTATGAAAGGATTACATTCTAAGGGAAACTAGACTTACCCTACATTAAATGAGTTTAAAAATGACCTATGGTTAGTGAGGTTTGAAAGATTGAATTTACCTAAGAGATATTAAACTAGAGGTGCAAGTACAAAAAGTTAATAGTGAACAATACGGTCCTCCTAAGTCATGGTGGGTCAAAACGTGAATGAAACGAAATAATGGATCGGGTGGGTCGATTGCGTGGTGCTGAGATGCACGACTTATGGTATGCAACATACAAGGCTTGCTTTTGGTGTAATGGAATAGAATGATAGCAATCGAGGAATCCTAAAGTCACATGAAACTTTATTTATTTATTTGAAAATTTACTCGACGTTGGATCGAGTCTTTATTTCATTTTTGAGATATTGGTTTTCTATCGATTCGTTTTATCTTTTCTATCCTAGTTATAGAAACTATACAAGCATACAAGTTCTAAGATATTACATCACAAAAAAATAATCGAGGCATAACAAAACACAATCCAAGTCCATAAGCAAATCCTCGGAAAATACCTTGCACAAAAGGAAAATTGTTAGTAAGTGACATGAACATGAATATGCAACAATATGATGGAAATGAATTAAGATGGAAAAAATATCAAAATTCATGGAAAAAATGTGAAATTATTTCCCTAGGGTCTCTAACCTGATTATAACATTGTGTTAAAAAATATCCTAAAAATTCAAAGTCTAACTATGTCAAATTGCCACCTAAATCTATCTAAGGTTCAATCACAAATTTATACAAATCACACTACCAAAACAGTAGATAAAATGCCCTAAAAAATACATCAAAAATATTCTAGATTATATTATTTGTTCTCTAATCATAGCAAAACGAATGGATCAAAAATGTTACAGGAAGTGGTAGAAATAAAATGTACAAATTTATGTGTCCAAGTGAGAATTCAATATAAAATCAATTAAATGAAAAATCGAAATTAAATTGGAAAATGATTAAACTCAGAAAATAAAAATTGGGAAAACTTCTAAATTGAATTAAGATCCTACTGTAATTTTTGTAGATTGTTATTGAGCTTTTTAATATTTTTTAATGATTAAAATTCAAGTGGCATAAAATAGAAAATTAAAAGAAACAAGGAAAAAAGTGAGGGGTGCATGAAATATTTTCTTAGTTAAAAATGTGATTGGGCTTAACATGAGGGGTGCAGATAGCAGGCCGAAAGGGCCCAAAACGCTCAGGACTTTGAGGGTGCATGGAGCTTATGGTGGGCGACACACGTGTGATACAAATGGGGAGGTCCAACTGGACGGTGACAAGTGTCACCGGTGGTGTGGACGAAATCAAAAACCCAATCCATAAACTTATCTTTTAGAAAACTAATGGTGCACTTAATTTGCATTAAATGGATTAATGTGGATTAATTTGCTTGATTTTTTCGCTGATCATCTCATTATTCTCTTAATTCTATTAATTATCATTAATCTCTTAAAATCAAAACAAAAAAATAAAACAATCTTATAAGGGTTTTGAAGCGATTCATAACAACATAATCAATGGAAGAAAAAAACCCTAACCTTGCTTCCTCTCCAACTTCAAACGACGACTTCTCCTTCCACCCAAATGAAGACCCTCGTCGGAATGATGCTCTCCACCGTGCCGATTTCAATTTCTTCTCCCTACCATTTTCGTCTCAAAATCATTCGCACGGCCATCACCTCGTCACGGCCTAATTCATTCACCTCCAACCGTCGACAACGACATCCACCCCCAATCATTTCCGAGAACAACACTCAGTGACAAGATAATCACAAATTGAAATCAAAACTAACGGATCAGAGCTAAAACATAGGTTCTCATCGCAACCGTGAAGAAACGGACCGAGACACTCACATTGCGTTAGTCCTCATTCAGGTGCGCTTCGTTACAATTCTCTTCTTCTTTTACGGATTTTAATTGATGTTGAAACCCCGTCCTGTGTATTCTTGTGGATGTGCGATTTCTTGTTTGAATCGAAGCGGATACGTTGCTACCGTTCCAGCTTGTATCGATGCGCGTTGACGTTCTCTTTTGTTGAATTTGCAGGTAAAGATATTTGTTGGAGCTTGTCGGAGATTGGGAGTTGAAGCTTGAAGGTTGACGTAATGGACATTGAAGATTTGCCCTGAGATTAGAGAAGGTGAAGATACTTGAAGGTGATGCCGCGAAGGTGGCGATTGAAAGCACTGCGTTTCACATTATGTTTCTCTTTGATTCTTTAGGCGATTCATAATTTTAGCTTTTTTGCTTGATGTTTATTCAGTTAGCTTCTCCTTGCTGTTTTGGCTAACCATTTTCTTGTGATTTGCTTGATGTTTGTATGCTGTTGTTGCAGGTTTTGCAGGGCGATGTTGTATTTCCCCAAGTGGAGAGTGCTCCCCAGCTGAGCTAGAGCGAGTGGAATCCTCGGCGAAATTTCAAACCTGATCAAAGAGGTTCCCTCCCCAAGCGGTGGTTGTTATTTACAGGAAAGACGTTGTTATCCTTCGTAGAGTTCAAACGGAACCTTCCCCAGCTGAGTCAGAGTAGGGTGGTATCCCCAGTAGAACTTCAAACCCGATCAAAGAGGTTTATCCCCAATCGGGGTCTTTGTGTCAAAATGGGCTATTCCCAGCGAGCAACTGAATGCTTATTTCCCCACAGAGGCGGAACTTTCAGAATTCTCCCCCCAGCCGGAGTCTTGACAAAGCCTCTTCCTCAACCGAGTCTGAAGATGGTTATCCTTGCAGAGTTCATGTTCGAGATTCACTCCCGTCATTGGAGTATTCCCTAGAGAGGTTGCCAATCACTTTTGGCCATGTGATTATACAAACCGTCATCCATCTCTCCAGTCAGAGTTAAGCACCCTCAAAGCCTATTGACCAGGCTTCCCTGCAGAGTCGTGATTGTTATGGCCAATCAAGGCACTTTGTTAGTTGCTCGTATGCACCCCACGCACTCGTTTGTATTTGAACTTTGTTCGTTGCTCGTCTGCAATACCTAGCATTGGTCCGTGTTTGATGGTTGACATCCGCTGGATGTTCGTCTGCATTCACAGCACTCGCTCGTTTGTGAATTACTCTTCGTTTGATTCTCCCCAGAAGAGGTGTTTGAGACCAGTTTGACGCTCGTTTGCATTCCTTGGCACTCGTCTGTTTTTGGCATCTGCTCATTGCTCGTCTGCAATTCTGGGCACTCGTCTGTGTTTGATTCTCATTTGTTGCTCGTATGCTTTCCTCAACATTCGCCTGTGTTTGGCATATGCTAATTGCTCGTCTGCATTTTCCCAACACTCGTTTGTGTTCTCACTTTGTTGTGGCTCGTTCTCTTTCCCCAGCGCTCGTCGGTGTTTGATCTTCATCTTTGCGCGTCTGCACGCCCCGACACTCGGCTGTGTTTTTGATCTATTCAAAGCTTGTTCGCATTTGTTGGATACTCGTCTGTGTCATCCCTCACACTCATTTGTGTTAGCTTATCCTTTGTTTTGATTTGATAATCGCTCTGGTACTCGTCTGTATTGCTCCTCCAAATGCTCGTCTGTGATGGATTTCTGGTATTCGTCTGTATCAGTGGTTGGTATTCGTCTATATCATCACCTGAAGTGCTCATTTGTGTTTCTTAGATCATCATATGATATTCGTTTGTATCATTGACTTATGGAACTCTTCTGTGTTCTCTTGATGGTCATTCAATTCTCGTCTGTATTGAAGAGGTTTGAAGTCTTGACGGTGGGATTAAACGTCAAAATAGTTACCGGTTCTGGCGTAACAGGTTTATCCGAAGGAGGTTCGTCTGTCTCAGACACCACTTATCTACACAAGATTCGTGAAAAGGGTTCGTCAAATCCTAATGTTGCACCTGGCATAACAGGTTTGCTCACAGAAGACTCGTCTGTCTTAGACTATATATCTACGAATAATATATGAAGAGGGTTCGTCTATCCTGATTATGCATGTCTAACCCACAGACTTAAGTGCATCACTGGTCCTAGCGTAACAGGTTTATCCGAAGGAGATTCGTTTGTCTCAGGTCATGTGTTGCAAATGTATGAAGAGGGCTCGTCTGTCCAGTCCCCGACGTCACAAGTTTGCTCGAGGAAGACTCGTTTGTCAAAGTTTTCTATCCGAAGTAATATTTCAGTTTGGAAGGAGCTCGTCTGCTTTGTCCCCGCTTCAGTCGCCAAAGCTTCATTTGGTTGGGTTTATTTCCCATTGCTTGCATTCTCTAGCAGAGTGCAAATTTCAGGTCTTCTTGGTATTTAACCACAGTTTATCTTGAACGGTCAATAGCCGTGCTACCGTCCTCTTCAGATTAACAGTTGCTTGAATATGGGCAGCTGTAACACCCCAAATTTTCCCTCTCCTGTTTAGCATCATCATCATATCATAATCATCATAAGCATGTCATGTCCTTAGCATTTTTTCCATAGAAAGATGAAGCATAGTACTCGCATGTTCCAGCATACGGCATATGATCAATCATCCAGGAAATTGAAAGCTCACAAGGCCTGTTACAAGTTTGATATCATGGTCAAGGCCCTAAAAAGGGATTGAGGATCAAAATCAGGTCAAAACGGTTGGCGCCGGGTTATTCCTGAGGTTTCCCACCAAAAGGAGGGAAAATTCAAATTCCACTGGCGTTAACCGGTTAACTCTTTGGTTAACCGGTTAACGGCTGCGAATTTTGAATTCCAGCAGCAAATTCAGCATGTGCTTTGGCTCCAAATTTCCAAATTTCTGATTTTTTATTCATTTGAATTATGGAGAAGGATCTAGATCATTAATCCAAGCCTAATTCCATTGCTAAATCCTAATCACTTTACCAAACCATATTTTTTGGATCCCAAGCCTAAATTTTGGGCCCCAAACCTAAACCATATTTAATCCATTTTCCTCCAAACCAAGAGAGGGACCTCTCTCATTTTTTCATTCTTCATTCTGATTTTTCACTCTTCTCTCTCACTATTCTCTCATTTTCTCTCCCACATTTTCCAAATTCACTAAGAGTTCCTCTTTGAAGATCACATAACCTTGCCTTAAGGTGTGTAGATCTTGGAACTAGACCTCCATCCATACCTCCTTTGCATCATTTTGCTGGCTTAATTGGTGATTCAGATCTGGTTTGGGATTTAGAAGTGCTTTCGGATCCAAAATTCTGCATCAAGACCCTTTGCTTGCATTTATTTTTCATGGAGTGTGAAGCTTAGCACCGGATCTTCAAAGTTTTCCGCGAGATCTCTTATTTCCAGCTCAAACAACAATTACCAAAGCATACCTCAGCTTTGTAGGCTGATTTGCATGCTTGTGCTTTAGATCCACCATGTGCTAGTGTATTTGCTTGTTTTGCTTGAATTGATTGATTGATTTGTAGTCGGATCTATGTGTTAATGTTCATGAGCTTGATGATGCTAATTGATGTTAATTGATCCATTTATTTCATGCATAATTGATTGCTGGTCTGGTGTGTGATTATTTGGATAAGCTGGTTTTGAGCTGATTTTCTGCAGGAATTGTTGTTGTTTTGACAATGTTAACCGGTTAACGCTTTGGTTAACCGGTTAACGCATCCTTTTTCTGCGTAATTTGCTTCAGGTTTGAACTGGTTAATCAGTTAACGCTTTGGTTAACCAGTTAACACTGAAGCAGAATGCCATTTTGGAGCTGGTTTGAGCTTGTTTGATCCTCTTACATGTTTTAATTGCCATGGATCGTTGTATGATCATTGAATATGCTAGTTTAGGGTGATTTAATGTTGGTTGATGCATGCATTCATGTTCTCGACACGTAAATGCTTGTGTGTGCAATTTGACATGTTGTATGATATTTGTTAATGTGAGCTTTGAGCATGCCATTTCCATGATTAAATTGATGAACATGTGCTGGATTTTTGCTAAAACTTGCAGGGGCTTAAGGTAAGAGAAGTATGGATGTTCATCCACATTTCAACTCTTCATCTTTCCTTTTTAAGTTGCTTTCTCTTTGTGTTTCTGATGTGCCTTATGCCATCATGTGAGGTAACTCTTTTCTTCCCCCTTAGGAGCAACTTATCTCCTCTAGAGGAGTAAGTTGCTTGCTAGCTTTCTTTTCCTCTCTTTTGCTCCTCTATGGTTCTTCTTTTCTCTTAGGATAGAGGTGAAACTTCACTAACCTTAGGACCACTTTTTGCATACTAACATTAGGATTAGTCTTTACCCATTTGACTTTTACCTTTTGCTCCTTTGGTTCTTTCTCTTCTCATCTCAAAACAAAAACCTAAAAAACATTAATAATGAAAGAAGTGACTTCTTGTGTAATAGCCTTATTCCATGGGACATATGTATTCATTCCATCTTGGAATAGTGCATTTGTCTAGCATGATGCACAAGTCGGATCATGAAGTCATCTTCATCAAGAAAAACCCTAGAAAATACTTCTTCATTTTTAATCACCAAAATATCTAATAAATTCAACAAGTCAATGAACTTAGGCCCTTGCCTTTGGAAACAAGTCTTGGATAAATTCTCCTTGCTTGGTGTGCTTGTTCTATTATTCCATCTTGGAATGTAGTAGCAAGTACACATTCCATGGAAGAGAGTTTGAGTTCATTCTCTTGTGCCACACCAATAAAAAAAACTCTCATAAAAAACACAAACAAACAATAATCGTCTCTCCTTCGGGACTTCTTTTCTCATCTCTTTCGCTCCGTCCGTGAACTTTCTCTTACTTGTCACTATGCAAGACGGTTACGCACTCGTCGTCCAAGCCTGCAACACCTGAGCATTGACATAGGAAGTTCAAGCCTTAATTCATAAGCAATCGTTTCCACCCCTAGTTAGGGCAACTACAGTGACTCTGATCCTCATGTCCAGATGAGGTACGTAGGCAGCAGGGTAGGGCCCGTTCGAGCTCTCTTTTTTTTTCCCTACATTTTCCCCATTTATTTTCTTTTCTTGTCCAGTTTCAGTCCTTCTTTTGCAGCATCTTTCACTTCTTCACCCTTTGAAGCAATTTCTTTGCAAGCGTGGATCCCGTCGGGTACGGCGGATGATCTGGGGTGCTAACACCTTCCAAGGTCGTAACCGACTCCCGAACCCAGTTTCTTTGGTTCACAGGACCTGTGTACTTCCTTTTCTTTTCTTCGGTTTGTCCAGCATTACCATTCCCGTTTCTTCGGGATAAAAATTTATGGCTGGCAACTCTACCTCTTTCCGCGCCACTTTTGCGTTTGTACTAGGATAGAAATCCGGGGAGCGACAACTGCCGACTCTGCTGGGGACATCGGAGAATCTCTGGTTCCCCTCGAGAGTCAATCCTAGCGCTTGCGTGTTTTTCGTTGGATGTTGATTGTTTACTGTTGCGTGTTTATTTTTATTGTTGTTTATTTACAGTTTATTTATAGTTTTCAGTATTTATTTTCATGCATCATATATTATACTGGACTATCTGGCTGTTGGTTTCCTTTTTTCTGTGGGATTGGGAATTGTTATTGAGAGATGAGCTCGTAATCGGGGCTCGAGTGCACCCTAGGACTTAGAATGGACAGTCACTTTGGCTTCATGGCATCTTGCTATGTTGGTAGTAGTGAGTTCCACACCCAGACTTGCGACCGTCTTAGAAATGTATTTATGCCGGAATCTTTCTGGGGTAATACAGGACCTCGATAGTTATGTGCATCTGGGGACCGATCATTGAGGACCTTTGTAGAAACATCCCTCTCCAGTGGTGACAGTGGCAGACCACATTTTGTGGCAAACCCATTCGCACCCGAGGGCCCACTGGGAACTCACATAGGATGGCCTGGTTCTTTTATAGGAACTCAGTTAAGGCATCTGGTCATATGAAGATAGTATTGTACCCTTCGGGATGAATGTACTATTGTTTTTCAATTCCAGCGCTTGAAGCTGGGAACTTATAAAGGATGCTTGTTTTCCCTGACTCACGCTGAGACCTCCCTGAGTAGTACATAATGCCAAACCGATTCCCTGATTTGGTCATGAGCCATTTCTCGGAAATGGTGAATGTATTATTGCTATTCGACTTTGAGAGTCTGTGATGTTTGACCCGGAGCACACCTGTGAGATTGGGAGGGGTTTACAGGTTTGCAGGAACCCTTGACCTCATCATACCTCATTGCCAGTACAATTATATGATTTGATATGGCTACGTGGATTTGGATATTTGATTTGGGACTTATTTAAGACTGAGTTCTTGATCATGGGGCTTTATTCAGAGAATCTTAGTTCTTGGTCACTTGGGTCCAGTGTTTCGCATCCGGACAGTCCCGGTCGTTGATCATATGCCTGCATTGCATTTGCATCGCATCATACTCGCATTAACTATTTGTGTTTCCATTTCAGGTTAGCATTTATTCTCCGTACCAAGTTCTGGTATTCATTGTTCCTCCAAATCACAGAAGTCCAAGAGATACCCAGAAAAAGGAATGCTCATTATACTTTCCCGCAACCCGAAATTGAGAGTATTCAGAAACTGGTGGGCTTAATGAGTGATAAGGTTTCAGATGATTTCAGAAGCCGGTATGGGAAGATCTTGGGTTACATGAATAAACCTACTATTGATTAGAGAGATAGTCTTCATTATTTGTTGCAGTTTTATGACCCTCAGTTGAGAATTTTCGTGTTTGCTGACTACGTCTTGGCTCCCACTATGGAAGAGATTTCTGACATCCTGAAGATTCCTATCAAGAATGGTGTTCCCTATTATGCTGCGGAGAAGTGTTCCCCGTACAAGGACATTGCAGGTTCTTGTCATTATAGTATGCTTAGAGTGAAGATGGAGTTAGAAGCCAGTAAAGGGAAGGGATTTACTCTGGATTTTCTTATCACAGAAGCCCATGTGTTTGATTTGGGAGGGAAATGGTTAGAGTTCAGTGCACTGTTAGCATTAATGGTCTATGGGATAAGTCTTTTCCCAGTAGAGAAAGGATGGGTAAGTTTGGAGGCCATCACCCTTTTCATTAAAGGGAACCCGGTGCCTACGTTGTTGGGAGACTTTTACTTCGGTGTCCATCACAGAAATGAGAAGAGAAAGGGGTACGTGAATTGTTGTGCTCCATTGTTCGCCGAGTGGTTCGCTAAGAAGCTTCCGAAGTAAGGACTATTCAAAGATCTTAAGCAAGATTGGAAGTGGGCTAGAAGATTGATGGGATTAACATCTGATTATATAGCCTGGGGATGTAGCAAAAACTTGGTAGGGAAAGAGTTTATTACAAGGTGTGGTGAGTTTCCCTATATGTCGTTGTTAGGTAGAAAAGGAGTGATAAGTCATAACCCTGTGTTGTCCAGAAAGTAATTTGGTTATCCACTGAAGGATCCTCCATCAGATGAAGAAATAGTTAAGACTTTGTATTTTCCAGCTGAAGATAATGAGCAGTTGGTCATTCAAGTATCTCAAGCTTGGGAAATGAAGGTTAGAAAGGGTAAGAAAGAATTCGGAAAGGTAGAACCTAAGACTTATCCCTCTTTTGTTGCCTGGATACAAGGGAGGGTTGATACCTTCTTCCTTCAGTTTTCAGTTGAGGCTCCACTATGTCCAAAGGAGGTACCGGTACAGACCACTATTTCTCTTGAAGATTACAAGAATTTGGAAGCTCAGTTGCACAAGGTTCGGGTAGAGAATTCTGAGATAGCTAGCTTGTATCACCGTGCCAATCACGCTAAGCAAGAAGTAGAAGAAAAGCTACAGATGATACAGGCTACCTTAGAAGCTAAAGAAAAGGAGTTTGCTGGGAGAGAAGCTCATTTTCAGAGATTGGGTCTAACATAGTCAAAAAGAGAAGCGAAGCGTAAGAAGATTGTGAAGACTCTCAGAGAAGCTTGCCAGTCCATTACTTGGCTACAAGTCCAAAGGGAATAGGAGCAAAAGAAGTATAAAGAAAAGGAAGAGTTATTTGAAGCGCATATGGCATTCAAGAAAGAAGAAGTAGAACAAGTTCACAAAATACGAAGGGAAAATACTCAGCAATTGGTACTGAGCCAGGTAGCCTTGGAGGAAGCGATGAAGGAGATCGCGGGTCTTAAGCTGAGATCAGGCGTCAAGAAAAACCGGACAGAGGTAGAGACTGTAGAAGAGGAGCCTGGATATTCTTTTAGTTTAGGGTTTAAGTTTATTGTTGCTTGTATCCAGACTACCTATAGGCTTGTTGTAGGAGTCTTGCTTTATCTCTTTTGGTTTTTGTATTGTAACCCTTTGGGGGATTCTGTTTATGGTTGTGACTCTGGGTGTTGGTAGTTTGTTCATGTTATGCAATGATACTTTCCAGTTACCGTTTTTGAATGAGCAAAGTTGTTTGTCCTAAGACACCAGGATCTGAATATTCCTCAAAAGAGTTCAAAAAGCTAGTTTCCAAAAAGTCATTTGGAGTATTTTCTGTCCAAAATACCAGAACTGGGGCATATTAATGCCTGAGCGTGGAAGCATGAATAGTTACATTGCATGCATATAACGTGTTTGTTGTTTTGCATGTATTTCTCCATTGTTCTAACGTTCATGTTACATTCAGGAACTATAGCTCCCAGGGAGGTTCAGAGACAGCCAACAGCGCACAAATACCTTATAAAGGTGAACAGAGAGAGAGAGCAATGGAGCAGATGCAAGCAGATCTGGCTGATTTGAGGATGAGAATGGACAACTTCATGACCCTCATGGCTGGGATGGGCCAAACTCAAGTGCGTTTGAGCGAGATGGTGGAGAACAATCAAGTCAGGAACAATGGGACAATAGATGGAGGTAACCGCAACGGGGCTGGCGCCCGTCATGTTGAAATCCCTATGGTGCAACCAGGGGTCACTATTATCAATGATGGAGTAAATAATCTGCAGATGGATGGGCAGGACGAGCAGTTTACTTTGCTGGATGAGGCGGAAGGCCAGGGGGTTGACATGAATAGAAGATTTGAAGAAATGGCTGGTAGGGCCTATTCGAGCACTCTTTTATTTTCCCTACATTTTCCCCATTTCTTTTCTTTTCTTGTCCAGTTTCAGTCCTTCTTTTGTAGCATCTGTCATTTTTTCACCCTTTGAAGCAATTTCATTGCAAGCGTGGATCCCGTCGGGTACAGCGAACGATCTAGGGTGATAATACCTTCCCAAGTCGTAACCGAATCCCGGACCCAGTTTCTTTGGTTCGCAGGACCTATGTCATTCCTTTTCTTTTCTTCGGTTTGTGCAACATTACCATTCCCGTTTCTTCGGGATAAAAATGTCTGGCTGGCGACTCTAACCTTTTCCGCGCCACTTTCGCATTTGTACTAGAATGGAAATTCGGGGAGCGACATGATGATATAGACATGATATGGACGAGTATCAGAGGATTGTGTATAAGTATGTACAAGTGTTTGACCTGCTGGAGGATATGTGCAAGACACGGACGAATGTCAAAAGGATTGAGCAAGGGACAAGGGCGAGTGTTTGACTCGCTGGAGAAGTGCAAGTATGAACAAGTATTTGTATTTAGAGTGCAAAAGGTATTATGGCTTTGTCTGCGGGGGATAAGTTTTGTATATTGTTGGTGAAGTGATTTTGTATTCACAGGTGACTGGCTCGAACCTGGATTATGATCATGCAAATGTTTGATTTTTGTTGTAATGCTCCGTATTAGACAGAATGCTACGCTTAGTTTGGGGAAATGATGCAAATGCCATGATTATGCAAGATGAGAGAACCGATATGAGATCCGGATCCTGCGGGGGGAGAGATCTCTAGACGATCTGCTTGGAGGGATAATTATGTTGGGGAAAGAGATCATTGGTCGATCTACGGGGAGCGAGGCTCACCAAACGATTTTCTTAGGGAACTATGTGGGACTCTGGGGGAAGAAATCCATGGGGATCCCGGCTAGGGAAGCTTCTGTTGAAGAGGCTCATGCTAGGGATGAGGAGGCTTCGGCAACTCCGCTGGGGAAGAGTATTTCAGGAATTTCTCTTCTGGGGAGATACTGGCAACTTTGCGGGAAAGCGATTTTGTCGACTCTACTGAGGATGAGAAAATCCTGGCTGATGGGGAACAGTAGTTCAAGCATTGCTTGGGAGATTCTTGCTTGGGGAGAAGAGCACTTATGGGAAGTAATCTGTTGTAACTCCTTCGTCCAAGCGACACGCTGGGGATTCCAGGAGTTTCTTGAAGGATCCTCTGAGGGGATAACAGCTTCATGGGAGAAAACTCTTGTCAAGTAACCCTACTGATGAGGTGACTGCTGACTTGCCTGGGGATATATTGCTTGATATGCCCCGCGCTGTGAAAGATCACCTACCTTGAGTACCTGCAACCTGTTAAAAAGAAACGCACAAGTGTCCTGAGGTATCCTCAACCGGATTCCGTCATAGGAGTTAGATTTATCTGAGAGCAACATATTTCCTGCAAGCATTTATTGAAAATGGCTTATATATGTTCATGCAAGTGTTGTATTATGAACTTTAGACATTTTGCAAACGAAAAAAAATGTACAAAAACAAAGTATGACTGGATATTCTGATTTTATTGATTTGTGTGCCCCGAAAAGGCAAGTACAGTGAAGAAGTGAATCCCTAGAATGAGGAGATTGCTGTAAATTAAGAAAATAAAAGTGTTGCCAATGTTTAAGTTTACGCTCCAGTGAGTTTCCTTTGCTATGACCTGTATGACCTTGACGTTCTTCTTATCTCGCTTTCTGAAGAAGGTTGATTTTGACTGATGCTTTATCCTTTCGAAGCTTGTCGCATTGTGAGTGATATAGACGAATTCAGAATGCAGTTGTTCACTTATTCCCTGATTTTGCGTGGATCGCCTTTTCGGGTTTTCAATCCACCGAGATACCCATTTTTGCCTGAGTTGTCTGATGTAGGTTTTCAACTCAGCGGGTGTACATATTTTTCAATTTTTCCCTAACTTGTGCCTGAATCCTTTATTCTGTTTTTTACTCGCCGGGATGCCCTAATTTTGCCTAGACTTACATTCTGTTTTTATGTCCAGCGGGTCATTTATGCGAAGTATTTTTTTACTGCATCTGAATTCATGGGAGATAAGAAACCCTTCCCATCCATAGTAGTGAGCATCAGTGCCCCACCAGAGAAGACTTTCTTTACTATGAATGGGCCTTCGTAGTTTGGCGTCCATTTGCCCCTGTGGTTTGTACGAGGAGGAATAAGTCTTTTCAGAACAAACTCTCCCGTTTGGTATTCCCGAGGTCTAACTTTCTGATCGAAGGCTTTCTTCATTCGCTTCTGATATAACTAACCATGACAGATGGCTGCTAATCTCTTTTCCTCGATCAGACTCAGTTGATTATATCGAGATCGGACCCATTCTGCTTCATCCAGTTTCACATCCATCATTACCCGTAAGGAGGGTAGTTCAACTTCAACAGGTAGGACATCCTCCATACCATACACAAGCTGATAAGCTGTTTCCCCAGTAGATGTTCTGATAGATGTTCGGTACCCATGCAAGGAAAATGGTAGCATTTCCTGCCAGTCTTTGTAGGTGACGACCATCTTTTGCACAATCTTCTTAATATTCTTGTTAGCGGCCTCAACAACGCCATTCATCTTTGGTCTGTAAGGAGAAGAGTTTTGATGTTGAATTTTCAAGTCCCGACAAAGTTCTGCCATCATATTGTTGTTCAAATTGGAACCATTATCAGTAATGATTCGCTCGGGAACTCCATATCGACAGATGATATCCCTTTTCAGAAATCGAGCTACCACTTGCCTGGTGACATTTGCATACGAAGCTTCTTCAACCCATTTGGTGAAGTAATCAATGGATACCAGGATGAATCTGTGACCATTCGAAGCAGTCGGTTTAATCTTTCCAATCATATCAATGCCCCACATGGCGAAGGGCCAAGGGGAAGACATTACATTCAAAGGGTTCGGAGGCACATGCACTTTATCTGCATAGATCTGGCACTTCTGGCATTTCCTGGCATAGGCACAATAGTCGGAATCCATTGTGATCCAGTAGTAACCCGATCTTAATAACTTCTTTTCCATTGCATGTCCTCCAACATAGGTACCGAAAGAACCATCATGTACTTCGTGCATCAGTAGGTCTGCTTCTTTCATGTCAATACATCTGAGCAAGACCATGTCGAAGTTTCGCTTGTATAAAGAACCATCAGTTTTGAGGAAGAAGCTGTCGGCTAGCCTTCTTAATGTTTTCTTATCATTTGACGATGCCCCAGGTGGGTATGTCTGAGTTTCCAAGAAGCATTTGATGTCATGGTACCAAGGCTTATTATTAATGACAGTGTCCACAGAGAATACATATGTCGGTCTGTCCAGTCTGGATACCAAACTCCGAGGTACATAATTAGCAGCCTGTACTTTGATCATGGATGAAATGGTATCCAAAGCGTCCGCAAACTGATTCTCATCTCAAGGGATGTATTCAAGCTTAATTGTTGTGAAGAAGGTCAACAATCTCCTCATATACCCACGGTAGGGAATCAGATGCTCCTGATGAGTGTACCATTTGTCGTTGGTATGGTTAATTATCAAAGCTGAATCTCCGAATACATTTAAGGTTTTGATCCTGAGGTCAATGGCTTCCTCAAGACCCATGATACGAGCTTCGTATCCTGCTTCATTTTTAGTGTAGTCAAAGATGAGCTTTGCTGAGAAAGGCATATGAACTCCTTTAGGTGTAATAAGCACTGCACCAACCCCACGACCGTTGCAATTAACTTCCCCGTCAAACATCATAGTCCATGCTTCTTCTGGATCAGGCCCTTCAGTGTGAATAGGCTCTTCATAATTGTTTGCTTTTAAGAACATGATGTCTTCATTAGGGAAATCAAATCTAATAGGCTGGTAATCATCAATGGGTTGCTCACCCAGATAGTCAGACAATACACTGCCCTTGATGGCTTTTTGAGAGGTGTACTGAATGTCATATTTTGTTAGAATCATTTGCCATCTTGCAACCCTTCCGGTAAGTGTTGGCCTCTCAAATATGTACTTGATTGGGTCCATATTTGAGATCAACAAGGTAGTATGAGTCAACATATATTGTTTTAGTCGGCGAGCAGCCCACGCTAAAGCACAACAAGTTTTCTCGAGCAGTGAATAACGTTGTTCACAGTCGGTAAACGTTTTGCTTAGGTAGTATATTGCATACTCTTTTCGACCAGACTCGTCATGCTGGCCCAATACACACCCCATTGACTCTTCTAACACTGTCAGATACATGATTAGAGGTTTTCCTTCAACTGGAGTCATGAGAATTGGAGGTTCTTACAGATATTATTTGATCTTGTCAAAAGCTCTTTGACAATCATCGTTCCACCTGATTGTTTGCTCTTTTCTTAGCAGCTTGAAAAAGGGTTCGCAGGTTGCAGTGAGATGAGATATGAAACTTGAGATGTAGTTCAATCTACCTAAGAACCCTCAAACTTCTTTCTCAGTCTTAGGTGCATGCATTTCCTGAATAGCTTTGACTTTGTCGAGATTAACCTCAATTCTCCCTTCACTTACAATAAAACCCAGCAGCTTACCGGAACGTACTCCGAATGTGCATTTGTTGGGGTTCAACCTTAACTGATACTTCCTCATACGCTTGAACAGCTTTAATAGATTCACCAAATGTTCTTCCTCTATTTGGGACTTGGCAATCATATCATCCACATAGCACTCGATTTCTTTATGGATCATATCATGGAATAATGTTACCATAGCCCGTTGATATGTTGCACCGGCGTTCTTCAGACCGAACGACATTACCTTGTAACAGAACGTGCCCCAAGGTGTGATGAAAGTTGTCTTCTCCATATCTTCAGGTGACATTTTAATCTGATTGTACCCAGAAAATCCATCCATAAAAGAAAATACTGAGAACTGAGTTGTATTATCCACCAATACATCAATGTGAGGTAATGAGAAGTCATCTTTCGGGCTAGCTCTCTTCAGATCCCGATAATCCACACACATACACATCTTGCCATCCTTCTTAGGTACGGGTACAATGTTAGTAACCCAAGGCGGGTAACTAGTTACAGCAAGAAAACCGGCGTCCCACTGCTTTTGTACTTCCTCTTTGATTTTCATGGCCATATCTGGGCGAGTACGGCACAACTTCTGTTTAACTGGAGGACAATCTTCTTTCAATGGAAGTCTGTGCATTACAATATTCATATCCAGACCCGGCATATCCTGATAAGACCAAGCGAACACGTCGACATACTCTCCAAGCATATTGATGAGCTGTTCTTTCATTGGAGCTTGTAGACTGGCCCCGATCTTCACCTCTTTCACATCTTCCTCGGTACCAAGATTGATAGTCTCAACTTCCTCCTGATGAGGAGCAATCACTTTTTCCTCTTGTCTCAATAACCTGGCCAACTCTTCAAGAAAATTATAGTCTTCATCAACCCCTTCATCTGCTTGATTAATCGGATTGTCAAAGTCATATGAGGTCATAGCAGTGTTGTTGTTGGTGGAATCTGGAAGGCTATCTCTGCAAGGGTTGAGATTTGTTCATTTTAGTGATTGATTTTATCTTATTTAGAAAAAGTGAATGAAGTTTATTAAGAAAACATTGCTATTTATTGTTTTGTGCGAAAATAACAAAAATGAAAGACAGTGAGCGAAAAAGATTGTGTGCACAAAATACATATATGGCCCTATTACAAAATGAGTTCTGACACCATGGGCAAGATGCAGGACTTGATGCATGCTTAAACAGGAAATAATAATTACTCTGCAGCAGCAATCCTTATAATTTCCTGGGAAGACCAGTTGAGGACTTGTTGGCCTGGGACTCTTGGACGAATCCAGCTTTCCAGGTTGAAGTCGCTTTCAGCCTCGTCTTCCAAATTGTTGACACCATCCGGGGTCAGCATTCCCCCACTGATAAACTTGGGAGCTTCAGCAACCTCCTCTTCGACCTGTCGGGATGGTCTGTAACCCAAACCAAACTTGTCTTCCTTGATCTGAATTTGCAGCAGCTTGCCCCAGCCTTGGGCTTTCCCTTCTTCAACAACCTTCTGAGCTTGTTTGTAAGAAGCTTCAAAACCTTGACTCATTGTTTCATGGATCTCCCCATCCATCTCAATATATTTGTAGGTAGCTAGATGACCGACAAAGATGTCCTCCTCTCCACAGATGGTGATAATTTGGCCATCCCACTCGTATTTTAACTTTTGGTGAAGGGTCGATGTCACGGCGCCAACGGCATGAATCCAGGGTTGACCAAACAAACAGTTGTAGGCAGGCTGAATGTCCATCACATAGATAGTTTTGAAAATCTATGGGCCAATTACCACAGGCAACTCAATTTCTCCAAGAACCAATCTCTTAGAACCATCGAAGGCTTTCACAACCAAGTTACTCGAGCGGAGTGCAAGACCATCATATTCCATCTTGACTAAGGCTTTCTTTGGAAGAACATTGAGTGAGGACCCGGTGTCAACCAAGACATGAGAAAGTACAACACCTTTACACTCGAAGGTGATATGTAAAGCTTTATTGTGGTTATGACCCTCTGCAGTTAGATCAACATTGGTGAAACCTAGCCCATGGCTAGTATTGACATTTGAAACCACTGTCTCTAGCTGATTAACTGTACTTTCTTCAGGCACGTAAGCTGTGTGCAAGACTTTGAGTAATGCATTCCGGTGAGCTTCGAAACACATGAGTAGTGATAGAATGGAGATTTTGGAGGGTGTTTGATGGAGCTGGTCCACAACCTTATAGTCATTCTTCTTGATAATTCTCATGAACTCGTCCACATCCCGATCAAAGGATGTCTTCTGAGTTTCCTTGGCAATTGGTTCTTTAGGCACCACACTCTTGCCTTTAGCTTAGGCAGCAGCTTCTGCTTCAGCATTAACTCTTGGGAATTGTGAAGCAAAGAGACTTCCGCTTCGAGTGAAGCCTCCGCCTCCCCCGACATTATCAATTTGTGGTGTAGAAGTGTCAAGAGTGACTTTCTTTCCGTTGCAATATAGATCTGAGCCATATTGCCAAGGCACGACACTGCTATTGTCATTGGGAACTGGTCCAGGCACTGTGATAGTAACCGGACTGATTGTTGCAGAAGAAGGAGTTGCGACATTCAAAGGTTCATAGTAAATGGTGACAGGAGGTCTGATTGGAGATGGTGCAGGTGCAAGGAGTTGTTGATGTTGATGGGGGTGTTGATGTGAGTTGTTGAAAGAATATGGAACATGGATTTTTGTTGGGTCATAATGGATGGTGACTGTGGAAATGTCATCGTTGATAGTTGTTGTTGTTGTAGAAGATACTATTGAACTGATGTATGTTGAAGTTGAAGAATGGATGGTTGTTGATGTTGTAGAAGAATCTATTGGAATGTTTGTTGTTGAAGTTGTAGGAGTGATATCTATTATATCTGATGAAGTGATGTTTGCTGGTGTTGTAGAAGGAATGGTTGTTGATGTTGTAGGAGCCGGGATTGTTGAAGTGATCTGTAAAATGCCTTCTCTGATAAGACTGTTGATATCAGTCTTCAAATTTTCACAACCGTTGGTAGAAATCTTGCAAGCTTCGCAATGGGCCTCACAACCTGGAAACACTTGGCACTTCAAAAGCTGGGCTTTAACCTCGGCCGTAGGTGTTTGAATACTTGCAACATTGTCAATTAGGCTTACTGGTTGGTCCTCCTCGATGGCATTTATCCTAGGCCCACCATGGCTAGGCATATGATTTTTGGTAACACTTGTGGGAGGTGGAAAATTCAAAGCTTTTGAATCAACTAAGTCCTGGACTTTCATGTGTAAGGCTCTGCATTTCTCTGTTGTATGGTCAGGTGCATTGGAGTGAAAAGCACATATAGCGTTGACATCATAGTTCCTTGGGAGATTCTGAGGATCTGGTGGTGCCAGAGTTCTTAATTCAATCAGATTGAGCTTTAGTAACTGTGGAAGGAGAGTTGCATAGGGCATCCGGATGGGATCGATAACCCTGTTAATTTGTGAAGTCCTTTGCTGGAACGATCGTTATTGCTGAGTATTGTTGTTATTGTAAGATCTCTGTTGTTGAGGAAACTGTTGTTGTTGCTGGGGGAAGTGTTGTTGTTGTGGATAATGTGGTTGCTGAAGTGCTGGAGTGGGAATGGTGACAGAAGCTACTGATCTTGGCATGTATTGAGGCCTACCTCTTCCCATATGTACTGAGTTGGTCTCACCTGTTCTACGAGGTCCTGAGAAAGGTTTCCTTGCATTACTAGAGCTAGCACCATTGTCAGAGATCTTACCCAGCTTTAAAAGAATTTCAATTCTCTCACCAGCTATAACTACATCAGCAAAACTGGTGGAAGAGAAAGCAACAAGTCGGTCAATGTAGGTTCCCTGTAATGTGTTCATAAACATGTCAGCCATCTCCCTTTCAGATATAGGTGGTTGGACAGCAGCAAAAAGTTGTCTCCACCTTTGGGCATATTCACGAAAACTTTCTCTTGAATACTGAGACATACCCATCAACAAAGTCCTGTTGGGTGCCATATCCAGGTTGTACTGATATTGGCGTATAAAAGCTTCAGCTAAATCCTTCCAATTTCCTGACAGTAGCTCTGGATAGGTGAGAATACCACTCACGGGATTCCATGGTCAAACTATCTTCAAAATAAAACATCCACAACTTCTCATCCATGGTGTAAGCTTTTAATATTCCCAGGAAGGATTGAAGGTGGGTACGAAGACAAGAGGTACCATTGTACTTTTCAAAGCATGGAGGCTTGAACTTATGAGAAATCCTGACTCCTTCTACTAATCCCATATCCATCACATCAAATACCAATGAGTTTTGGGATTCCAAGGATCTTAGCTTCTCCTCTATTTCGTCCAGACGACGATCATAGGCTTCATCCCCAACACCAATTACTGTGAACTTTTCATCCTGAGGATATTCTTGTAGAACACGACCTCCTGCATTTCCTTGGGTATTTCTGATAACATTGACTTCAAGATTGATGTGGGGCCCAAACTCTGGAGGTTTTGTTCGCGGCTGCCCGTGATCATTGTTACTAGTACCTCCAGTTCCTGGATGATTCTCTTCTGGAGTTGCCACTCGACCAACTCTCTCAATCTTTCTTGGCTCTGAGCCAACCCAGTCATTACTATCATGAACTGGTTCATCTGAGCCCTCATCTCAGTTCTCTCATTAGCCATCTGAGTTCTAACGTCAGTCAAATCTTGTAGAACTTGTTCCATCTGAACTCTCGGAAGGTTGTGTCTTGTAGGATACCTGTGGACTCTATTGATGGGGAAAACCCTCCTACGAACAATGTTTCCCGAGACACACAACAAAATGAGAAAACAATAACAAAAACACCTACAAAACAAAGAATGAGGTTAGCATGCAATGCAGTATGTCTATTTGTCTTCCAAGGGTATCCGATTTAGCTCTTTGGTTTTGACCTTTCAGACCTCTGGGAATGAAGATGTTGAAGAAAAATGAAGTTCACAAGCAGATCTAGGTAATACACAAATTATAATATTACAAAATGCCGAAATACATAGTTTACGATTACAAAAAGTTCCCATGGTGGGTCAAAATATAATTAAGTTAAGAAATACAACAAAATCACCATGGAGAAATAAAGTACAACCAAAATAAAATACAAGTAAAATAGAAATCAAACATCCAGCCCATATTCATCCTCTTTGACTTCTTTCAGGAGAGCATCAGTCAGTGGTCCAACTGGATGCTATGTGATGGTCCTGATAAGAAGGTTTCTAGTTGCAATGGCACTTGTCATCTTCTGGTACTTGTCTTATTCCTTTGATCTCTTCAACCCTGCCCGAAGTTTCAACTCGGAGATTTCCTTCGGTGCTTCTAACAAGGCTTCTCGACTCTTCTTCTCATTAGCTTCTAGTTGCTCTATCTTAGCCTGTGTCTTCTGATCTTCTTGCAAACGAGCTTCAGTGATCCTGATCCACCTAGCCTGACTCTCTTCCAAATAGTGCTCAGCTCTGGCCTTCTGAATCTTGGCTTCTTTGCAAGCATTCTTCAATACCAGTTCTCCTGCTCGGGCTTTTCTGATGAAGTCCTATGTATTTTCTATCTTGGTTATATTCTCGACCCGGAGCTTCTCTAACCTCTCAATGTCCAGACGACCGTCATTCCTTTCCCAAAGGGTCTTCTTTAGAGCTTCAGAAAGTTGGGCATTCCTCTCTTTCAACTTCTCAAACTCTTCCAAACTCACTGTGGCTATAGGCACTACTGTTGATGGCCCTGACACATCTTCCAGGATGAATGGCATGTGAGTGATTTGTCCTCTGATGTGAGACCATTCAATGTACTGAGCTGAAGCTATGTTTTTGCACTTTCCCAGAATAGCAGTCCCTTTTGTCTGAATATGGTCCCAAGCCCAGGCTGCTTGTCAGATGGTGGCATGATTATTCTGAACAGCACAATAAAGAGACTTTGTTAAGTCCCGCTCTCAAGGTGGGTGTACTAGGGCATACCCTAACTGTCTTTTAAAAAGCAAAGGATTGTAGTTGATGCAAATCTTCACTCCAATAAGAGGTACATTAGGATATTATCCACAACCTGTAATTATGTCCCTGCCCTTGGTGTTTGAGTACACCACCTGATGTCTTCTGAAGTAAGGGCAATCATCCTTTTAGCCCAGTTCCTTGACTGATGTGGATTCAAGAAAGCTTTCATCTTCGACATATGTCTCATTAACAAAATGTAGAAGAGGGGTGCACAACATCTGACTAGTCTTCCCCTCTGCTTCTCATTCCTTTGATTCACTGAGTAGTAGAAATCTCCTAACAGAGTGGGAACTGGATTCTTGAGGATGAAGATGTGGATAGCATTCTTGCTTACAAACTTAGGCTCATCTGCAAACAAGATGATACCATATATACTAAGAGCCAGGAGGGCACAAACAGTTTCCCACTTCCCAGTCGCAGCAGAGTTTGTAGCCTGAGTGATTAAGAAATCTAGATGAAGGCCCAGGATTCCAGCCTTGGTGGTCATATGATGATCAATGATAGTAACTTCCAAATGTAGAGTCCTAGCTATGTCTTCATTCTTAGGAGCAGTCATCTCAGGGTTGAAAGGAATTCCTCTTCTGATAGGGACACACAAAAACATAGAATACTCTTCCAATAGAGGACCTATTTGAAAGTCTGGGAAGGTGAAACATCTGAGAGGAGGGTTATAGAACTGGAGACATGTGTGAATCATGCTTCTCTGTGATGCATCCAAGTCTATGATCATGTCCATAATACCACCATAATTCTCTCTGAATAAAGGAACATGATCAGGAGTGATAAGGGCCTGAATCTGCCCGATGCCTGTCAAAGGGTACTCAAAGAAATGGTAGGTAATGTTGCTCTTCCAGGTTGAATCCATACTGACAATGGGTGCAGATGAAGACAACTGAAGAAGGTATCTGAAGAATAGCTGATGAAGTGTTGGAGAAGATGTATGAGCAGAAGAACGGTCAAAACCAAACCAAAGAAGATGTGGATACCCTGTAAAACAAATAAACAAGATGTTAAATGATGCAAAATGATGTATGCTGAATGATATGCAAGGGTTTGTGATTAGGTGATGGATTGTCAGTTGCTTTTGATAGGGTCCATGAGTGTTCAGAAATCCGGATGAAGGTCTGAGAACCAGTGACCAGGTGGGGGACTCAAATAAAGAGTCACAAGTCCAGGGCTTCATAAGATCAGTCCAAAATAGTGTGATCTTAAAACAATATCAGTAACAGGGTATGCTGAGGCCAATGGTTCCTGCAAACCTGTAAACAACCCCACCTATTCACTTGTATTATTCTAGAACAAGGATCCTCAGATTCAGATTTATTATGAGAAGTGTAAACACTTCTAACCCGGAGGTACAGTGTTTACCCTAATCATAAAGAGTCCTCCTATAATTCACCTCAGATGCTGAAGGTCATCTAAAAAGGTCATCCAGACTTAGTAGGCTTCCTAGATAGCCATAGTACTACAGGAAATCCGTAGCACAGAGTTCTCAAGAAGAAACCCATGTCTTAACCGTGTTTCATATTCCCGCACCAGACCGAAATGGAATGGGAAAGAATATGAAGCCACTCTAATCCTATGTCTGTCACTCAGGCCTTTGTGTTGGACCTTTCTCACTGGAATACCCCTCCCACCAAGGCAAAACAACAAATCCAGCACATATATGATATGACAATGATAAATGAAATGCATAAAACAGTAAATGAAAGCGATAAAGTAAATGCAGTAAATAAAGTTGTACAGAAAGCAATAAATAAAGCAAAAACAAAAGCACACATTGCACATAACACCCCCATAAACACAAACAAACAAGCGTTAGGAGAAACCCACAAAAAGAACCAGAAGCCCTGGTTGCAAAGACTCCACAGCAGAGTCGCCAAGTTGTCGCTCCCGAAAAGACTTACGTCCCTCGGTGCAAACGCGAATTGTCGGCGATGTTGGTGGTTGAGGTTGAATAGAGTCGCCAGTTAGGCATTTTTATCCCGAAGGAAAGGTAATGCTGCATAAACCTGGAAGGGTATGGATAAGACGGTTGCGAACCAAAGAAACTGAGAAAGGGGGTTGGTTACGACCTGGGAAGGTATTAGCACCCAGATCGTCCGTCGTACTCGACAGGATCCACGCTTACTTGATTGTGTTTAAAAGGGGTATTGTATGTGCTGACTTTGTATAAAAGCTATGGGAGAATGTACAGTGTGTCAGTGCAAAAAGAGAGGGTGAATGCTCAAGAATGAGGCTTAGAAAAGAAATCTGAAAGAGGGGGATGATAAAGAGACTTTTGATCGATAACTGTTAAGTTATGCCTACGTATCCTCTCGTGCAATGAGGAAGTCATAACACCGTAGTTCGACTCAAAGAGACTGGATGATTTTGGCTGTGAACTGCTTACTTGTCTATGCTCAAGTGTATGACTCGTCTGGCTCTAGTGCTAACTGTCTTGCATTAAACAAAAGAAGCGAGTTCTCGTTCGTGAGTGAGTGTGATGAGAAAAGAATCCCGGAGGAGACGATTATTGTTTGTTTTTGTGTTTTTAGTTTTTTATTGTTTTTGGTGTTTTGCATAGGATAATGAGCTTAAGCCTAACTCAAGGGTTGTAAACTCATTATATCCTCCCTGATTAGGGATAATAAGCCTACTTAAGTGTGAGATAAGCATCTCAACTTAATTACCATGATGATGTAGGATTAATATCATTAACCTACTTATGATTATTAAAATCTTTTTTTTTTGGGTATTTTGTTTAGTGTTAAGTAATGAGTTTAATCTCTAATCAGGGATTAGTGAACTCATTACACCATCCTAAGAGAAGGATGATAGATGAGAACACTTGAGCGGAGGAAGATACCTCAACTTAATCCATGGTTAGGGACTAAATTCATTATATAACAAGCCTATATTAAAGATGGATTTTAATTAAAGGGTGAAATTAATAAGTGTGTTTTATGTTTGTAAGACTAGCTTGAGGGGGACTTGTCCATTAAATACCAGGGTTAGTCCCTCTTAACCATAAGGAAGAGATGGAACCCTAATATAAGGCCCAAGTTACAAGCTTAAGTCTTAATAGTTATTAGGTGTTTTGATTAAGAAGTGTAAACAAATTAAAGTTTTAACACTAAGGATTAAAGTTATACACTATTTCCTAAGATAAGGATGCATGCATAACCCTAATTCAAAGTCCTAAAGCTTTAAGTGTTTAGCCTCTGATTATTGAGATGAGAAGAGAGACTCAAGGAGACTCAAAGGTAAAAATCTATGGGGGACTATATACAACCCTAAAAATTATCATGCTCGGATATCCTATGGTTTGTGAGGCTTGAGAGAAGAATCTTCAAGAAGCCACCATGGAAGAAGAAGCAGATGAAAAGAGAAGGAGAGAAAGAATAAGTTACTTACTTCCTGGAGAAGATAAGTAACTTAAAATAAAGAAAGTAAGAATGAGATAGCATAAGTGAAGCAAGTTCACTTCAAAGACAAGTAAATAATCCATATGAAGAGATGAGAAGAGGTGGGATGTGAAGGCAAATCCACATCCCAAACAACTTACCATAAGCCCCTGAAATATTAGTATGGATGCAAAAGACATAAAGCAAAAGGAAATGAGATGAATAAAGATGCAAAGGCCAAAACCAGAAGTGTATATGCAAGGCAAATGTGTTATGATATGATGCAAAGTCATACATAATGCTTATGAATGTTCATACAAGGATGAGATGCAATGGAAGCATGTTTAGAAGCATGAAAACACATGGATGTTCATGAAATGTAATTAATGCAAAACATAGAAAATGAATGAAGAAATGATCAAGCAATGTTCAAACATGTCTTAAGATGTCTAATATGTCATACAAATAAATGAAATGTCATGGAAAGTTCATATGATGATGATATGCAAAGATGAATGCAAATGAACATGAGAAATTAGGGTTTTAAAACAACATGAGAGGCATATGATCAAAACAGAAGCATACCTCATGATAAAAATTTGAAATTGAACTCAAACAAACCCTAATCAAACACAAGATCACTACCCAATGGAGAAGGTCAGAAGCTAAAGCTAATGAAAGTTATGGATTTCCTAAGTTAATTAGGGTTTTTGGATACTTCTAAGGGAAAAATGAAAATCAAATTGAAAATGAAATGCAAAATCATGAGATAAATATCCTAGATACTAGATGCAATATGTGAAACAATGCAAAAAGAATCAAGTTCAAACTCATCATGGTTGACCAGAAGTGATTTTTCAAGTTAGGGTTAGAAAATGTGATTTTTAAGAACCCTAATTCAAAGATAATTGTGAAATGTGATCAAACCTAAAAAGAAATTTGTATGGTGAGTTTGAAAATGTTTCTAAATGTATAAGAATGCCTCATGAATTTTTTGGTGATATTTAGAAACCTAAATGTATTTTTAATTAATTAAAATCACTTAATTAATTAAATAAAATATTTAAATGTTTTAAGAATACTTTCTAAATACAAAAATAAAATTTTTTTTTTTTGAGTTAAGATAAATATTTCTAGTAAAAATGCAGAAAATGAGATTTTTTTAATTGTTTTTGCTATTTTAAAATAAATGTGGAAACAAATGAAATAAAAAGGAAATAAAAATCAAATAAAATGAAAGTCAACCAATCTGATGGTTGAGATTCAAATGGGGGAGGACTGCGCGCGTGATCCTAAGGTCCAGATTGAATTTGGCTAATTAAACTGATTAATTTAATTAATTAATAATTAGGGTTAACTGAATGAATCCCGGCCATCCAAAAACACGCTAAACAAGATCCAAAGGCTATTATTCAAACTGACTTGATTAACCCTAATCCTAACCCTAATCACTCTCAGGTGACCGGAGCAAGCTCCGATCATCTTCTCCGGCAACACCAAATCCCTAAGTCTCTCTACAAGCTACCCCAAGCCCCTAAAATCTCCAGAATTAACCCTCAAACAAATTTAAACAAGAATCAAGCCACAAAATTCATTTATATTGCATCAATCAAGGGAATCAAACAAAAATAGTTTTCATGGGAAAAGTTTCAGAAGATCAATACATGCTTAATACTCAAGCATTTTCAAAACCAAACACATCATGATGATCAGAGGAGCATGTAGATTGATATTGTTACTTAAAAAACAACTTCTGGAAAATTTGTTCTTGATGATTACTTGAGTTGAAGATTTTCCGTTTGGAGCTTTCTGACCCCCTCCTTTGTGCAAAACCACTCCACTTGATCCATTGATTCTTTTGGAGAGCTTAGAACAAGCTTTGAATGGCTAGTTTGTGGTGATTGGTTCTGGTGTGGCAGAAATCGTATTTCTGTTTGGGAGTGTTTCAGGCCATTTTGATGGTTGGTTTGTGATCCTTATGATGTGTGGAGATGATTGGTGGAAGAAGATTTGAGGTTTGATGCTTGTGTGATGAGATTCGAAGAGATGAATTTTTTGGGGATTTTTTGTGAAACTAAGCTTCTTGCTTGGTTTAGGCTTGTGTGTCTTGTGTAATGAACTCCTTAATGTCCACATAAACAATGTTGATTGGCCAAAGAGTTATTGTGACACAGGCTGATTGGTATGTGAGGTTTTGCAAAAAGTCAAGATTGTGTACTATGAGGTATGGGTTCGGTTCAGAGCTGGCTTGAGGGCTTGTCCTGCCTCAGCTTGCATCAAGGATGGCCATGGGTTGGTTTAGAGTGATCAGAAGTGAATGTGAGGTGAGATTGCAATGGTTTTGCACATTTAAAACTTTGTACATTCTTGAGAAATTGGCCATGAAAACTTGTGATGCGAGGCTCAAATCTTATCCAAATGTGTTGCATTATTGTCGTACCTCGAAAAAATACGATCCTAAAACAAACAACAGAGCCGCCACCTAATTCTATTTATTCTACTTAAAGAAAAGAGAGATATAGATACAACCTAATAAAGGATAAGAAATGGTTTACGAAACCAAATTCTAAGTTCGGGAGTCGGTTACGCAAGGGGAAGGTATTAGCACCTCTCACGTCCGTTGTACTCAACGGGAACCTCTTAGCTAATTAAGCGATTAAATGTTTGATCTTAAGATTTTGTCTTCTAAATGATTGTTAATATGTTTGTTTAAAGTTTTAAATTATTATTAAGACGAAGAAAAGATTAAATGTTTTTATTATTGTGATTTAAACAGAGAAATAATTGAATTTTTTATTAGGGTACTCGCGAAGGATTAAAATCCCCGTGCCTACGTATTCCCTTGTGCAATGGGAAATTCAGAGCTTCGTAGTTCGTGAAACTACGGTTTGTGATTTTTAATTGAACGATTGTTTAAAACGCATTTTACTGCTAAGCATTGGCTTATACTCGCGGTGGAGGCTGAAGCACTAGCTTGTTTATGAGATAGAATGATTTAAACAATGTTCGTTTTAAAGAAAAGTGTTTGACTTTTGTTAAGATTGTTTTAAATGAAAGGGTGAATGAACCACATCGCGTGGGGCTAGCCCAGGAGTGTTTCATTCCAAAACATGCGGAGTGCTAGACTCCGGAGCTTTGTTCTTTCGCTGATTAATTATGAAAATGATTTAAATTGGTTGATATGTTTTAAATTGTTTTAAGATATGAAAGAGCGAATGAAGCGCGTCGCGTGAGGCTAGCCCAGGAATGATTCATTCTAGAACGTGCAGAATGCTAGACTCCGGAGCTCTATTCTTTTGTATTTGAAATTATAAAATGATTGAGATATTTTGATATACGAATGGTGATTGAACCACGTCGCGTGGGGCTAGCCCATGAATGATCCAAATCTAGAACGTGCAGAGTGCTAGACTCCGGGGCTCTATTCTTTCGTATGCTAATTTGTGCAATTAGATATTTGAAATACGGAAGGAGAATGGACCACGTTGCGTGGGGCTAGCCCAGTAGCGGTCCATTCTAGAACGTGCAAAGTGCTAGACTATGGAGCTCTGTTTTCGTATTTAAATTTGTAAAATAAGTTGGATATATTTTTTAGACGTTTTAGAATTAACGTATTTTAATAACAAAGGAGATGAACGAAACACTACGCGTGGGGCTAGCCAAGGTGCGGTTCGTTCTAGAACGTGCGGAGTGCGAGACTCCGGGGCTCTGTTCTTTGTTGAAATAATTAAGGCGCGTAGAAGTGAGGATGGCAACCACATAGGTGATCGACTTACGTGTGTGCAGATGTAAACGCATGGGTTTACCTGGCGTTGGACCAAGACTTGATTATCTTGTTATTGATTATCTTAATTAATAATTCGAAAAGTTTTATTCATGTCTTGTATAACAAATTAAGGTTGAAATGTAAGAAACGAAATTCACGTTTACACAAGTCATACGTTATTACTATACAACCAAATATGGCGCAAAAACAATAAATATATATATATATATATATATATATATATATATATATATATATATATATATATATATATATATATATATATCCCAACTATAATCAAGAAAAATTAAATGAATGAACAACTAAATTTAATATAAATATTTACTAAAAAATTAATTAACAAGAATAACTAATAAAAATATATAATTACATAAACATTTTTGGAATTTGTTTTCAACAAGAATGTTAGAAAGAAAAGAAAACATTAATAAATATAAAAAAAAGAAACAAAACTAAAATAAAAAAACTGAAAACGGGGGGGTTTACAGGAAAAGGTAATGAGGAGGCCCCATATGGACCGGGTCCTGGAGCCCAAACCGGTTGGGGTCAGGTCCAACCCGCACCCCAGTTTATACAATGCTACAAGAGGGCAAACCTAAAGAAAACGAAAACGGCGCTATCAGATCCACGAAAGGGAACGTTTCTTCCAGTTCTCAACATCTCGCTCATTCCAAACTCAAACACGGATTCGAAACCATCAACAACAAAAAAGAACTTCAAAGTATCAACATCAACAAAGCAACCCTAATCCCCAAATGAACAAAATTCAAACGCAAATTCAAACTTTCAGACGCAAATCGAAGTGTATATGAGAAGCTAGAACAAAGATTTACCAAATAAAATGAGACGTGAATACGAAAAGGGACGAGAAGGTACGCGATTCTGTGCTCAGTTCAAATCCTCATCGCACATCACTATCGGGATGGGGCTTAAACCAACAAACTTAAAGAGAACGGGAATCTTATCCTTATGGCGGATTCGTCGAAATCAAATAACATGAAAGAAACATCATACCTGAGTCGGAGAAAGTCTGATTTTGAGCTTCAATATGAAAAGGTATCCTCTGCTATCGCCTCTTTCGTAATGCTTGCGTCTTCTTATTCCTCCTTTCTTCTTCTGATTTTGTGTTGTTGTTGCTTGATGCGAGATGGCGGTACGATTTGTGGTGGGTTGTTGATGAAGGAAACGATCGCAACTGAGGGACACGTATTTCACGACACTATCGGCATTGAGATGAGGATACATAGACGGTTGAGTTGTGGCTCAAAATGCGTGCGAGGTGGCGAAGAATATGTGATCTCATGATGTGATGAAGAAGCCGCAAGATACAATCAGGAAAGATGATAACGGCGTCATGAAGGTTGGTTTGAAACTGAACTCTTTTTGGGTTATGTTATTAATGTTTATGCGGCTTACTATGGTTTTTGGTTGATGTAAAACAAATTATGTCTGTATCCAGTTATCTCCCCCCTTCTGGTTTTCTGGTTTTGAAAAGAGAAATATTTCTGTGTTTTTTTTGTGTTGAAAAATTCCCCCTTTCTGGTGTTCCGAAAATCCCTTTTTATAGTGCAAATTAGGGATTGTTCTCCTGAATCTAAACTTGTTGAAGAAGTTTGTATCATCACTTATCTTGTTTGATAATGATGAAAAATCCCTTCAAATTTCAGGTTTGGCTCATGGGGTAAAGTGCTTCCCTCTTTGGTGAAAACAAAAAGATGCAGGTTCTTTTTTGGTTGCAGGCCGAATTCATTTTGGTGCTTTCTCTGAGGTGGTCGAGAGGTAAAAGGACAGTCGGCCATCCTGCCTTATAGCAGGTCTGTACTTTTCTTTTGTCTGCATTTCTCCCTTTGCAAAAACCTGCTAGCGTGCTTTTTATGGACCTGCTGATACTCTTAATATATTTGTCTTTAAAAACGCTTTTGGCATAGGTGTGGGGGCCGAGGTGGATGACCATGTGAAAGAGAACCAATAAGCTGCTAAACAATATCTCAGAAATTATCCTTGCTTATGTTTTAGATCTGGGGCTGAGGCTATTGTCTTGCAGCATTACGGTTTCGGCAAATTATGTTGATAAGTTACTTTTACTTTCTCTTTTTTCAGTTTTGCAGTTTTTTCTTTAAAAAAAATCACCTTTAATATGTACTTTTTCCTTTTGTTTTCATGATGCAGGTGTTGGGATGCTTGTTGTAGGTGATAGTTTTGTTTATTGTCAACTTGGCTTTGCAAGGAAAACTCAGTACGGTGTGGAGTCAAGTTCAGACAAGCCTTATGCAAACCTCATGTTGTACTTGCAAAAGAAACGCTAGCTTCTCTTTTTTTTTCTTGGCATTGTTTTGTAAATGGACTTGTATTCTTGGTAGAAATTTTATATAAATGGTATTGGAATAAAAAAAACCTATGTACATTCAATTGAAAATTATGAAACATGAACATTCATTTGGAAAAGGAAAAATAGATATTGGAACATAGTTAGGATCTTATGATGAATTTGGAAACATGACCTTGAGTCTTGAATGACATTTGAAGTTTTGGATTGAATAAGAATTGGAATTAAAATTGGGATGAGAACAAGTGGGATTTGAGATTTGGAACCAAAGCCTTAATAAAAAAGTTGACATGAAATGGAACTTGAAATTTTAGACAAGAAAGAAATAAAAATTTAAACTTGGAATGGAAATTGGATTGAGAATTCAAATTATAAATCACATATGAATTTGAAATAAAATTTGGAATTTAAAATTGGAATAAAATTTGAGATTGACAAGAAATTTGGAAAATTTAAAATAATAATAATAATAATAATAGTAATAATTAAATTGAGATGGATTAAGGATGTGGACTTGGAAATAAGAATGTGAATTGAAATAGGAATTGGAAAAAAGAGATTTGGAAGGAGACTTTAGGAATAGACTTGAACTTTGGGATTTGAAATTAAAATTGAAATTGGAACACAACTTGAAATAGAATTTGACTTTTAGACAAACAAGATTAGATTTGAGCTAAAAAAGAATGGAAACATAATTTTGGGAATGGAAATGGGCTTTGGAAATTTGGCAAATGAATTAAAAAGGATTGGAACATAAAATTAAAGTAGAAATATAAACTAAAAAAAAAAGAATTAAAATAAACGTTATAAATTGAAATTGAAATTGAATTAGAAATAGAAATTAAAAAAAATGAATTAATTAAAAAGATGAAATATTAAAAGAAATCGAAATTAAGTTTTAAATTAGAAATACAAATAAAAAAAATGAACTCAAAAACAAAAAATGTTAGAAATAAAAACTTAAAAAAAACTTAAAAATTAAAAATTAATCTAGAGATTAACAAATAAATTAGAAATAACAACTTACTAAATTAAATTCAGGAATAGAATTAATAGGAAACTTAATTTTTTCAATTAGACTAAACAAATATATATATATATATATATATATATATATATATATATATATATATATATAAAAAAACCTGGTCGTACGATAATAATAAGAAAACAGACTTCTGAAAACTGTTGTGAATCCGAAATGCCTTGCCACACACCCAACATGCATGATGCGAAACGTTAGGGGTAAAATTTGGGGTGTGACAGTTGCCCCTATTTAAATAACCTTTTACGAGATAGAATGAGTGATGTAAATCCTCATAAAATCGGAGTGAAAGATATTTAAATATAGAAATAACCGAAATATTTTTCCCTAAATGAAATGGTATGCAATGAACTTATGAGGGACTTGCTAGGGAAATGATATGCGAGATGCAATGAAACCTAACGTGTTGATTTTATGATGAATATGATGAATATGGTAGGATGAAAACAAATGCAAACGGTAATCCACAAAACGAAAATCGTGGAAGAAGACTCACTGGGGATAATAATATGCCGGGGATGACAAGACGGAAACAAAATGTATTCAAAGTGATAGATCAACAGGTTCAAGTGTAACTGCTGGCACTAAGAATGACAAAAGACGGGAAACAAACGGAAATCCTGAAGATAGGAAAATAGTCTGTAATGGCTTAATACGTCCAAAACTGACACTATGAAAAGACTACCCGAAGTAATGAGTTAGCAAGTTCAAAGTGGCTGCTGGGGTTCCCAATACAACAATTCGGTGATTGAGAAAAAATGGAAAAGACATCGACTCTGCAGTCAGGAGAACAAAAATAGCAAATATCGACACGGCGGTCAGGATTAAACAAATATCGACACAGCGGTCGGGAAATAAAATAACAGACCTCAACAATCAATGGTCGGGAAATAAAATAACAGACATCGACAACGGTGGTCGGGAAGTAAAATAACAGGCGTCGAAAACGGTGGTCGGGAAGTAAAATAACAGGCGTCGACAACGGTGGTCGGGCAATAAAAAAACAGACGTCGACAACGGTGGTCGGGAAAATAATAGGCGTCGACAACGGTGGTCGGGAAATAAAAATAACAGACGTCGACAACGGTGGTCGGGCAATAAAAATAGCAGACGTCTATAACGGTGGTCGGGCAATAAAATAACAGACGTCGACAACGGTGGTCGGGAAAATAACATGACAAACATCGACAATAGTGGTCGGAAAATAAAATAGCAGACATCGACAACGGTGGTCGGAAAATAAATAAAAAAAGGGTATCGACAATGGTGGTCGGGAAATTAAATAGCAGGCATAGACAATGGTGGTCGGAAAATAAAATGACAAACATCGACAACAGTGGTCGGAAAATAAAATAGCAGACATCGACAACGGTGGTCGGAAAATAAAATAAAAAACAGGTATCGACGACGGTGGTCGGGAAAATAAAATAGCAGGCGTCGACAATGGTGGTCGGAAAATAAAATAGCATGCGTCGACGACGGTGGTCGGAAAATAAAATGACAGACAAGAATCCAAAGTGGTAAATCAACAGGTTCAAGTGTTACTGTTGGGACCGAGGATTGGGAAACGAAAACAGTATTCAGGCAGTGGCTCTGTGCAAACATGCTGATACTGGGAGTAACATGCAAAGCGTTTACAGATAAATCAAACGGCTCTAAGCGACCAGCTGGCAAATAAGAATAAATGTTAGATTTTTTTTGTCGAGATAAACGACCAACCTCTGGAAATTCCTTACATGAAGAGTTCCAAGAAAAACTTTCAGGAATTATCAGGAGAACACGGGTGCGTGTTAAATTAAACAACCTTAACTCTGAAGCAAACAGCTTAAAGGATTTATGCCGATGGCGATTGGGCTTAACAAAAGTATTGGTAGTACTAAGGTACATATCAATGAGAGCCTCTGCGGGGAATACCAGTGTTGCTGGGAAAAACCTAGGTTAACCATACTGCGGGGTACAGACATCAGTGGACTTTAAAATAACAAAAGACAGTAATCTGGTCCTGGAGTTAAACAAGCGACAATTGGGGGTAGACAGATGATTATGTCAAATGTGTATGTTTGAGCATGATGCGAATGATCATGATATGCAAATGCTGACTATAGGGAGACAAAGAGTTTTGACAAAACAGGGGAGAGTGGGATCTCAACGCCAATACTCAGACGAGCAAAATGAAAGATGCTGGGGAGATGTCTTCAAACTTGGAAATCGATGTTTGGTCCAAGGATCCATCTAAGAGTGCTACCAGCTTTTAATCCTTTATGGGGATTTCTGTAATAATTGCATGGGAGTGTTGCTGCATGCCATAGGGGTTTTTAGAAGACAAAAAATCTTTTAATCTTTCTAAAGTCAAAGAAATTTGAATGTTTTCCAGTACATTTTCAAAACTGTTTCTAAATTTATTTTGTCATTTTCAGAGTTAAATTGTAATTCAGTAAAGACATTTTGCATAACAAAGAAAATAAGAAGCTGAAAGACAAAGTTTAAAGGCAAAGGTTGTATTTCATTCAAGAATGGTAGCTTGCCAATAGCAAAACTCCATGGAAAATTACAATTTGAAAATGGCAATGGGGAAAGGTCTACATTGAATCCAACGACCACTATAATCCCTAACAACTAAAACCGCCCAACACCTTGCTCCTGACAAAGAGTGGCTGGATTGGTCTACAAGTAATTAATCTTCGATAATGGTAAACACCATATGATACAGTCAAATGCCTTTGTCCCTAATTTTTGCCTGGACCGCCCTTTCGGGTTTTCAATCCACCAGGACGCTCTTTTTTTCCTAAGCCGCCCTTTCGGGCTTTCAACTTAGCGAGCTCTATTATTTTTTTTGTTTTTATCCCTAACTTTTGACTGGATCTCCTTCATAGGTTATGATCCACCGGGATACCCATTTTTGCTTAGGTCGCCATTTCTGGTTTTCGACCTAACGGGCTTTATTTAGGCATAATATATTTTGACTGCATCAGAATTCACCGGGTGCTTCAGTTGTTCACCATCCATGGTTGTGAGGATTAGGGAACCTCTGGAGAATGCCACCTTCACAACATATGGGCCTTCATAGTTAGGACTCCACTTTCCACGCATGTCTTTGTGGACTGGCAAAATTTTCTTGAGTACAAGGTCTCCTTCTTTGAATTCTCGGAGACAGACTTTCTTGTCAAATGCTCTCTTGATGCGCTTTTGGTACAACTGGCCATGGCACATGGCGGTCATTCTCTTTTCATAAATGAGGTTCAGTTGGTCATATCTGCTCTGGACCCACTCAGCTTCCTCCAGTTTGGTTTCCATCAAGATTCTCAAAGAGAAAGGGGTTGCCCCTGTTGAAGTGCGAACCGATGTTCTATATCCGTGTAAAGCATATGGTAACATCTCATGCCAATCTTTGTAAGTCTTCACCATCTTCTGCAAGATCTTTTTGATGTTCTTGTTCGCAACTTCAACGGCTCCATTCATTTTCGGACGGTAAGGAGAAGAGTTATGATGTTCAATCTTGAATGTATCACACAACTCTTTCATTGTCTTGTTGTTCAAATTGGTCCCATTATCTGTGATGATTCGGCTTGGGATCCCATAGCGGCAGATAATTTGGTTCTTGATGAAACGGGCAACCACTTGCTTTGTCACATTGGCGTAGGAAGCTGCTTCTACCCATTTGGTGAAGTAATCGATCGCAACCAAGATAAATCGATGACCATTGGAAGCTTTAGGCTCAATTTCCCCTATCATGTCAATGCCCCACACTGAGAAAGGCCAAGGTGATGACAGAACATTCAAAAGGGTCGGAGGTACGTGCACCTTGTCGGCATAAATCTGGCATTTATGAAACTTCCTGGCGTACTTGAAACAATCTGATTCCATGGTCAGCCAGAAGTATCCAGCTCTCAAAATCTTCCTGGACATGGCATGTCCATTGGCATGTGTTCCGAATGATCCTTCGTGGATTTCTCTGATCAATAAGTCTACCTCGCGCTTGTCCACACATCTAAGCAGAACCATATCGTGATTTCTCTTATAAAGCACATTGTTGTTGAGGAAGAACTTGGATGCCAATCTTCTCAAAGTCTTCTTGTCTAATGCTGTTGCATCCGCTGGGTATACCTGATTTTGCAAATAGTTCTTGATGTCATAGAACCATGGTTTCTCATCAGTTTCTTCCTCGACCAGTAGACAGTAGGCTGGTGTAGTTCTTCGCTCGATTGTAATGAGTGGAGCTTCATTAAGAAATCTGACTTGAAACATAGAGGCCAACATAGCCAAAGCGTCTGCAATTTGATTCTATGCCCTTGGAACGTGATGGAAAGTGACTTCATCAAAGTATTTAATCAATTCCACAATGTGGGCATGGTAAGGGATCAACTTCTCATCACGGGTCTCCCATTCACCGATGACTTGGTAGATTACCAGAGCTGAGTCTCCATACACTTCAAGGATCTTGATTCTGGTATCAATTGCAGCTTCGATACCCAAAACACATGCTTCATACTCTGCAATGTTGTTTTTACATTCAAAACATAATCTGGCCGTGAAGGGAGTATAACCACCATCAGAATTCATCAAAACAGCTCCCACACCATGCCCCATGTAATTAGAGGAACCATCAAACATCATCTTCCAACGAGAACCTGGCTCGGGACCTTCATCTGGACCTGGAACTTCACAGTCTTTTATCAACATGATGTCCTCGTCTGGGAAATCAAATTTCAAAGGTTCATAGTCCTCAACAGGGTGATCAGCAAGTTAGTCAGACAAAACACTGCCTTTGATAGATTTCTGGGTTACATACTGGATGTCGTATTTGGATAACAACATGTGCCAACGAGCGAGTCTTCCGGTCAAGGCAGGCTTCTCAAAAATATACTTTATTGGATCCATTTTCGAGATCAACAGAGTAGTGTGACAAATCATATACTACCTGAGACGTCTGGCCGCCCATGCCAAAGCACAACAAGTCTTCTCTAAAAGCGAATATCTGCTTTCACAATCTGTAAACTTCTTGCTTAAGTAATAAATGGCATGTTCCTTACGACCGACTTCGTCTTGTTGGCCTAATACGCAACCCATAGATCCCTCAAGTACAGTCAAATACATGAAGAGAGGCTTCCCTGGAGTAGGTGGGATTAAGATAGGAGGTTCCTGTAGGTAAACCTTAATCTTCTCAAAAGCCAGTTGACAATCAGGACTCCACTCAATTTCTTGATTCTTTCGAAGCAACTTGAATAAAGGCTCACATGTAGCAGTCATGTTGGAGATGAATCTGGAGATGTAGTTCAATCTTCCAAGGAAGCCTCTGACTTGCTTTTCTTTTTTTGGAGCTGGCATCTCTTGAATTGCTCTGACCTTGTTCAGATCTACTTCAATTCCTTGCTGACTAACAATAAAACCAAGCAACTTTCCTGATCGGACACCAAAGGCACACTTAGCTGGATTCAGACGCAGTTGGAACTTTCTGAGGCACTCAAATAACTTCAGGAGATGATTCAAATGATCCTCCTCACTCTGTGATTTGGCAATCATATCATCTACGTAAACTTCTATTTCTTTATGCATCATATCATGTAAAAGGGTGACCATTGCCCTTTGATAAGTGGCTCCTGCATTTCTAAGACCGAATGGCATAACCTTGTAACAATACGTGCCCCATGGTGTGATGAATGTAGTTTTTTCCATATTGTCAGGATCCATCTTGATCTGGTTATATCCTGAAAATCCGTCCATGAAGAAGAAAATGGCAAACCTAGCAGTGTTGTCAACCAAAGTATCAATGTGCGGAAGAGGAAAATCGTCCTTGGGACTGGCTTTGTTCAAATCTCTATAGTCCATGCACATTCTAACTTTGCCATCCTTTTTGGGGACTGGTACCATGTTAGCTACCCACTCAGGGTACTTTGTGACTGCAAGGAATCCAGCATCAAACTATCTTTTGACCTCTTCTCTAATCTTCAAAGCCATGTCTGGTCTTGTTCTTCGGAGCTTTTGCTTTACTGGATGACAATCTGGTCGAAGCGGCAACTTATGAACAACTATGTATGTGTCCAGACCGGGCATATTCTGATACGACCATGCAAACACATCCACATATTCTTTGAGAAGCCTGACCAATCTTTCTCTGATGTCTGCCCCAAGTGTTGTACCAATTTTGACTTCCTTCTTGTCTTCATCGGTGCCAAGGTTGACGGTCTCTACCTGCTCCTTATGTGGATGAAGATTTGTGTGTTCATACTCAAATAATCTTGCTAGTTCTTTGGGAATATCACAATCTTCCTCACTTTCATCTTCCGCTTGGTAGATGGGCGAATCGAAGTTAGGAGAGAATATAGAGTCATTGGATTCAACAGGGTTTTCATTTGTTCTGCATATGGGAATGATTTGCCTTTATTAAAAACGAAAATAGAGGGATGCAAGAAAAACTTTTTATTAGCTTTGAAAGATTACCATTTTCTTTTAAAAGTGAAAAGAGAAAAACAGCAAATAAAAAAAATAAAGTATGAAATTAACAAAATGCCTTCATTGATTGAATAACTTGAAAATGAGAAGGGGCCCTACAAAATGATCCCATAGCCTTGGGTAGAGCTAGGGAATTTTGAAAACACTTAAAGAAAAACAATAAATTACTTTGACAATGGAAAAAAATCTGGGATCTCAACTGCCTCCTAATTGCCCAAAGCTGCTTCACACTGATAAACCAAATGATCCACATCTTCATCTTCAGCGTCCCCATTAATTGCATTGATCTGATAGCCGGCACTGGAAAACACCTCTTGAATGGTCTTTGGACGTCCTTTGACGGAGGTCGATGCTCCTTCCTTCACATGAGTTGGTTTGTAACCCAACCCGTAGCGATCTAGCTTTTGTTTGACTTCAATGACATCACCCCAACCTTCATAGCTTCCTCCTTCGATAGTGGAAATGGTACTTTTCAATGATGCAAAAGATGGAATACCCTTCCCCTTTGACTCTTCTACTTCTATAAGGACGACATTGGCTATCTCTAGAGCTTGGAAAGCAGTTTCCAAAGCATCTTCATCAGCCTCAATGTAACTAAAGGAAGAAAGGATGCTGACCATGAGATCTTCTTCACCAGACACATTTACCAGCTTATTATCGACCACAACCTTCATCTTCTAGTGTAAGGTAGAAGTGACTGCCCCAGCAGCATGGATCCAAGGTCTTCCCAGCAAACAACTGTAATTAGGGTTAATGTCCATAACCTGGAAAGTGATTTTGAAGACCTGTGGCCCAATCAAGATCGGTAGGTCTACTTCTCCAATAACAGTTCTCCTTGACCCATCAAAAGCTTTTACAATCAGCGCACTGGGCCTCATCTCTGCCCCTTGATAAGATAGCTTGGCAAGCGTTCTTTTCTGCAAACCATTCAATGAAGATTTTGTATCTACAAGAACTCTTGCTAAAGTATCCTCCTGAAATTTTACAGATATGTGAAGAGCACGGTTATGGTCCAAGCCATCCTTTGGAAGATCCTCCATACTGAAGCTGAGATTGTTACATGCAGTGATATTGGCAATGACTCCATCAAACTGATTCACAGTTATATCATGCGTAACATGAGCTTGGGCTAGTAATTTCTGGAGAGCACCTCGATGGGCCGGTGAATGCATAAGAAGTGATAAGATAGATATTTTGGAAGGCGTTTTATGTAGCTGATCAATAACCTTATAATCACTCTTCTTAATGATTCTGAGAAATTCTGCATCCTCTTCTTCCAAGACCAACCCTTTATCCTGGTTGACAACAGTGGGAATTACTTCTTTAGGTGGAATTGTATTGGCTTCCTGAGTATAAACATGACCACTGCGAGTTAAACGACTTGCACCTGTCATGTCAGCACTTGCCACTTTTGAACCTTCCTTCTGGCCAGCCTGTTCAAACTTCTGATGAATTCCCCATGTATCATACTTCCATAGAACTGCTTTGGTGTCTTCATAAAGAAAAGGGTTAATCCTTCGCTCAATCCTTGGTTCGGGTATATTGAAAATGGGCACCACCGGTTCTGGCATATTAAAGATGGGCTGAAATCTTAGGGACTCAGGCAGGTTGAACCTTGGCACCAAGGTAGAATCAGATTCAGGCAAGTTGAAAATGAGTTCAATCATTGCCACTTCATTCCTCTTCACACGACCGCTTACTTGTAAAACACCCAGATTAATCAAACTTTGAACATCTCTTAAAACCAGTTCACATCTCTTTGGATTATTCGCACAAGCTTCACAATTCTTATGATAGTTCTTCAGCATACCCAACTCTACTAACCTCGCATGGAAGTCTCTAAGAGGGGTTTTGATCTCTGTGGCGTTGAAAATCAAATCTGCGTCAGACTCGTCAACAATGGAATTTATGGATCCATGCTTAGGTAAAGGATTATTTTTAACATTCGGACCAGTATCTCCAAATGACAAAATGTTTTTATCCATTAGATCCTTCACAACGTACCTCAAAGCAATACAATTTTCTAAATCGTGCCCCGGAGCGCCTTCGTGGAACAAACAGTGGGCACTTGAGTTGTAACCTGGTGGAAGCGGATCTGGTGGAGGACCCAAAGGCCTTGGAGTAACCAAGCCTTTCTTCAGTAGTGAGGGATATAATTCAGTATAGGTCATAGGGATCCGAGGATGGGGAGACCTTCCTCCTAGTCTTCTATTCTGAAAGTTGGAATTTGGATAAGGAGCTAGAGCTCTCTGTCGGTAAGCTGAAGCATTAGGCGCTTGTTGATAGCCTGGATTGTTGAGCATTGGTTGATAAGCTGGGATCACTGGAGCCGCTTGCTGATACATCGGTACTGCTTGAGTTGGTCGATACACTGGGACTTGTGGATTATATGACGGTTGAACTGCCGCCACATAAAGATGTTGAACATACTGTGGTGGATAGGCATACTGATGTTGAACCACAGGTGGAGGTCTCTGCCAAAGCTGATTTCTCCTTTGACTCATCATTACTGCATTTGTCTCGCCTTCTTTCGTTTTGTGGAAATTGCTGGTAAATTTCTTGACATTGTTTCCACTACCATTACTGGAACTGCTAGATGCACCACTCATCTTTCCATTTTTCAGTCCAAGTTCAACCTTGATTCCCACAGCTACAAGGTCAGAAAAGCTAACAGTTATACTTCCCACCATTCTCTCAAAGAATTCTGGTTGCACTGTGTCAACAAACCAATCAGCTAACTCCTTTTCAGTCAACAGGGGATCTACCTGAGAAGCGGTCCCTCTCCACCTTTGAGCATATTCTTTAAAAGATTCAGAATCTTTTTGGGACATACTCAACAACTGCCTCCTATCGGGAGCAAGGTCCATATTGTACTTGTATTGCTGGATGAAAGCATCTGTCAAGTCTTGAAAACTGCGGATCTTCGACTGATCTAATGTTAGATACCACTTGGAGGAGATTCCCTTCAGACTGTCCTGGAAGCAGTGGATCATTAATTTGTCATTGTCCACCTGCGCAGCCATTCTTCGATAGTACATCAAGAGATGGTTCTTAGGACACATTGCGCCCTCGTACATGTCAAAAGTGGGTATCTTGAACTTTGGAGGAATTACCAGTCCAGACACCAGACACATCTCTCTAGCAGCAGCCCCAAAGATCTAGTCACCTTCAATTTCTCTTAACCTTTTTTCAAGGGTATCAAAATTCTCTTGCATCTTCTCATGTTTTTCATTTCCATTCTCAGACATATCTGGCACATCATACACCTGAGGGTCGTTAAAGTATGGTTGGGCACGGGTGTGCACAATATCTGGTGTAAAATTAGTAACCGCATGGTTCTCTTCATTAGTCACAAGAATAGTCTGTTGAGCAGCAAATCCATGAGGGGAAGGTACAAAACCTTGGGAAGGAAATTCAAAACCCTGAGAAGGAGGTGCGAAGCTCTGAGAAACGAAACCTAGGGAAGGAGGGAAGAAACCCTGAGCAGTAAGTCCTTGGGAAGGAGGAATAAAACTTTAAGAAGCAAAACCCTGAGGAGGAGGTACAAATCCGTGAGGAAGCCCAAAAGGAGGTTAGGTCACAGGGGTAGTGACTGATGGCGTAGGCTCAGTTGTTGCAGTGACAATCTCAGACACCACAATCTGTTCGGTATCTAATTTTGCTCGAATGACTTGAAGCATTTCCATCATCTGACCCATATTTCCACGAAGGTCAGAAAGCTCTTCATTAACTTTCTCCATTTTAGGGTCCCTATCAGCCATCTTCTTCTTAGTCTGGGCTCGGGTGGAATACTTGCGTGAGATCCTCAGTGTGACAGCTGGAAAGGAGTTGATGAGAATTAGTTTTACGAAATGCAGATGCGGAGATGCACTCATGAGTAGAAAAATGCAAATGCTTCAAGGGAATTAAGGAGTTTTCGCAAAACATCAAAAATGGGTAAAGCTTTCTTATTATTTTTTTCAAAAACTAATAAACTGAAGTCCATTCATGGTAAAATATATAATATGTTTGTTTAAAGTTTTAAATTATTATTAAGATGAAGAAAAGATTAAATGTTTTTATTATTGTTATTTAAACAGAGAAATAATTGAATTTTTTATTAGGGTACTCGCGAAGGATTAAAATCCCTGTGCCTACGTATTCCCTTGTGCAATGGGAAATTCAGAGCTTCGTAGTTCGTGCAACTACGGTTTGTGATTTTTAATTGAACGATTGTTTAAAACGCATTCTACTGCTAAGCATTGGCTTATACTCACGGTGGAGGCTGAAGCACTAGCTTGTTTATGAGATAGAATGATTTAAACAATGTTCGTTTTAGAGAAAAGTGTTTGACTTTTGTTAAGATTGTTTTAAACGAAAGGGTGAATGAATCACGTCGCGTGGGGCTAGCCCAGGAGCGTTTCATTCCAAAACGTGCGGAGTGCTAGACTCCGGAGCTTTGTTCTTTCGCTGATTAATTATGAAAATGATTTAAATTGGTTGATATGTTTTAAATTGTTTTAAGATATGAAAGAGCGAATGAAGCGCGTTACGTGAGGCTAGCCCAGGAACAATTCATTCTAGAACGTGCGGAATGCTAGACTCTGGAGCTCTATTCTTTCGTATTTGAAATTATAAAATGATTGAGATATTTTGATATACGAATGGTGATTGAACCACGTTGCGTGGGGCTAGCCCAGGAATGATCCAATCTAGAACGTGCAGAGTGCTAGACTCCAGAGCTCTATTCTTTCGTATGCTAATTTGTGCAATTAGATATTTAAAATACGGAAGGCGAATGGACCACGTTGCGTGGGGCTAGCCCAGTAGCGGTCCATTATAGAACGTGCGGAGTGCTAGACTCCGGAGCTCTGTTTTTGTATTTAAATTTGTAAAATAAGTTGGATATATTTTTTAGACGTTTTAGAATTAACGTATTTTAATAACAAAGAAGATGAACAAAACACTACGCGTGGGGCTAGCCCAGGTGCGGTTCGTTCTAGAACGTGCGGAGTGCGAGACTCCAGGGCTCTATTCTTTGTTGAAATAATTAAGGCGCATAGAAGTGGCGTTGGACCAAGACTTGATTATCTTGTTATTGATTATCTTAATTATTACTTCGAAAAGTTTTATTCATGTCTTGTATAACAAATTAAGGTCGAAATGTAAGAAACGAAATTCACGTTTACACAAGTCATACGTTATTACTATACAACCAAATATGGCGCAAAAACAATAAATGTATATATATATATATATATATATATATATATATATATATATATATATATATATATATATATATATATATATATATATATAAGCAAATACCTCCCAACTATAATCAAGAAAAATAAAATGAATGAACAACTAAATTTAATATAAATATTTACTAAAAAATTAATTAACAAAAATAACTAATAAAAATATAAAATTACATAAACATTTTTGGAATTTGTTTTCAACAAGAATGTTAGAAAGAAAAGAAAACATTAATAAATATAAAAAAAGAAACAAAACAAAAATAAAAAAACTGAAAACGGGGGGGTTTAAAGGAAAAGGTAATGAGGAGGCCCCATATGGACCGGGTCCTGGAGCCTAAACAGGTTGGGGTCGGGTCCAACCCGCAACCCGATTTATACAATGCTACAAGAGGGAAAACCTAAAGAAAACGAAAACGGCGCTATCAGATCCATGAAAGGGAATGTTTCTTCCAGTTCTCAACATCTCGCTCATTCCAAACTCAAACACGGATTCGAAACCATCAACAACGAAAAAGAACTTCAATGTATCAACATCAACAAAGAAACCCTAATCCCCAAATGAACAAAATTCAAATGCAAATTCAAACTTTCAGACGCAAATCGAAGTGTATATGAGAAGCTAGAACAAAGATTTACCGAATAAAATGAGACGTGAATACGGAAAGGGACGAGAAGGTACGCGATTCTGTGCTTAGTTCAAATCCTCATCGCACATCATTATCGGGATGAGGCTTAAACCACAAAACTTAAAGAGAACGGGAATCTTATCCTTATGGCGGATTCGTCGAAATCAAATAACATGAAAGAAGCATCATACATGAGTCGGAGAAAGTCCGATTTCGAGCTTCAATATGAAAAGGTATCCTCTGCTATCGCCTCTTTCGTAATTCTTGCTTCTTCTTATTCCTCCCTTCTTCTTCTGATTTTGTGTTGTTGTTGCTTGATGCGAGATGGCGGTACGATTAGTGGTGGGTTGTTGATGAAGGAAACAATCGCAACTGAGGGACATGTATTTCATGGTACTATCGGCGTTGAGATGAGGATACATAGACAGTTGAGTTGTGGCTCAAAGTGCGTGCGAGGTGGCAAAGAATATGTGATCTCATGATGTGACGAAGAAGCCGCAAGATACAATCAGGAAAGATGAGAATGGCGTCATGAAGGTTGGTTTGAAACTGAACTCTTTTTGGGTTATGTTATTGATGTTTATGCGGCTTACTATGGTTTTTGGTTGATGTAAAACAAATTTTGTCTGTATCCAGTTATCTCCCCCCTTCTGGTTTTCTAGTTTTGAAAAGAGAAATATTTATGTGTTTTTTTTGTGTTGAAAAATTCCCCCTTTCTGGTGTTCCGAAAATCCCTTTTTATAGTGCAAATTAGGGATTGTTCTCCTGAATCTAAACTTGTTGAAGAAGTTTGTATAATCAGTTATCTTGTTTGATACTGATGAAAAATCCCTTTCAAATTCCAGGTTTGGTTCATGGGGTAAAGTGCTTCCCTCTTTGGTGAAAACAAAAAGATGCAGGTTCTTTTTTAGTTGCAGGCCGAATTATTTTTGGTGCTTTCTTTGAGGTGGTGGAGAGGTAAAAGGATAGTCTGCCATCCTGCTTTATAGCAGGTCTGTACTTTTCTTTTGTCTGCATTTCTCCCTTTGCAAAAACCTACTAGCGTGCTTTTTATGGACCTGCTGATACTTTTAATATATTTGTCTTTAAAAACGCTTTTGGCATAGGTGTGGGGGCCGAGGTGGTTGACCATGTGAAAGAGAACCAATAAGTTGCTAAACAATATCTCAGAAATTATCCTTGCTTATGTTATAGATCTGGTGATGAGGCTATTGTCTTGCAGCATTACGGTTTCGCCAAATTATGAAGATAAGTTACTTTTACTTTCTCTTTTTTCAGTTTTGCAGTTTTTTCTTTAAAAAAAATCACCTTTAATATGTACTTTTTCCTTTTGTTTTCATGATGCAGGTGTTGGGATGCTTGTTGTAGGTGATAGTTTTGTTTATTGTCAACTTGGCTTTGCAAGGAAAACTCAGTACGGTGTGGAGTCAAGTTCAGACAAGCCTTATGCAAACCTCATGTTGTACTTGCAAAAGAAACTCTAGCTTCTCTCTTTTTTTCTAGGCATTGTTTTGTAAATGGACTTGTATTCTTGGTAGAAATTTTATATAAATGGTATTGGAATAAAAAAAACCTATGTACATTCAATTGAAAATTATAAAACATGAACATTCATTTGGAAAAGGAAAAATAGATATTGGAACATAGTTAGGATCTTATGATGAATTTGGAAACATGACCTTGAGTCTTGAATGACATTTGATGTTTTGGATTGAATAAGAATTGGAATTAAAATTGGGATGAGAACAAGTGGGATTTGAGATTTGGAACCAAAGCCTTGATATAGAAGTTGACATGAAATGAAACTTGAAATTTTAGACAAGAAAGAAATAAAAATTTAAACTTGGAATGGAAATTGGATTGAGAATTCAAATTAGAAATCACATATGAATTTGAAATAAAATTTGGAATTTGAAATTGGATTAAAATTTGAGATTGACAAGAAATTTGGAAAATTGAAAATAATAATAATAATAATAGAAATAATTAAATTGAGATGGATTAAGGATGTGGACTTGGAAATAAGAATGTAAATTGAAATAGGAATTGGAAAAAAGAGATTTGGAAGGAGACTTTAGGAATAGACTTGAACTTTGGGATTTGAAATTAAAATTGGAATTGGAACACAACTTGAAATCGAATTTGACTTTTAGACAAACAAGATTAGATTTGAGCTAAAAAAGAATGGAAACATAATTTTGGGAATGGAAAGGGGCTTTGGAAATTTTGCAAATGAATTAAAAATGATTGGAACATAAAATTAAAGTAGAAATATAAACTAAAAAAATATGAATTAAAATAAACGTTAGAAATTGAAATTGAAATTGAATTAGAAATAGAAATTTAAAAAAAAAATGAATTTATTAAAAAGATAAAATATTAAAAGAAATCGAAATTAAGTTTTAAATTAGAAATACAAATAAAAAAAATGAACTCAAAAACAAAAAATGTTAGAAATAAAAACTTAAAAAAAAAATTAAAAATTAAAAATTAAACTAGAGATTAAAAAATAAATTAGAAATAACAACTTACTAAATTAAATTCAGGAATAAAATTAACAGGAAACTTAATTTTTTCAATTAGACTAAACAAATATATATATATATATATATATATATATATATATATATATATATATATATAAACCTGGTCGTACGATAATAATAAGAAAACAGACTTCTGAAAACTGTTGTGAATCCGAAATGCCTTGCCACACACCCAACATGCATGATGCGAAACGTTAGGGGTAAAATTTGGAGTGTGAAAATTATCATGTAATGAAGTTTAGTGGTCAATTAGAGGTCATGAAATTGCTTAGAACTTGAATTTGCAAAAATCCCTCTTTGGCATGAACTTGAAAATTATAGGATTTTCCCCAACTTTGAAAGATCATATCTTGAGTTCTAGGATGAATCAAGAGGAGTTCTTGTGATTTTTGAAAATAGGAAGATCCAATCTATAATTTTCATGTTTAAGTATTTTTCATTTGAAGCATTTTTGATCAAGAAAGAGGAGGTTGAAAATCTTTCCCAAAATGGAAAGTTTCCATTACAAGTCATGTCCAAAAATGGAAAGTTTGCTAATGGCTTGAAATTATTTAATCTTTTGAAATTCTAACCACTTATAAGATCAAATAAAGATCATAGAACCTCAATTTGATGAAATTGATCCTTTGGTTCCATTGTTGGGGGCCTCTGATGCCCTGATTCTGACTTTTCTTGCACAACAAGTTACCAGTTGATCAGATGACTTCCACAATGAATTTCTTCATAAAATTTGGTACACATTATCCTTATAACATACTAAGACAATTAGAATCAAGAATGACCAAATAATTTGGGTGTAAGGCCTCTGAAACCAAAACCCTAATTTTAGGTCATCTGTGTAGGAAATCTTCAGTCTGTCTCTATGCCTTATCCATGCTTTGTGATCTCTTGACTTTTATGAACTTTGGGGAGCATAATATGACCATAGGACACTCATGGACCCTCTTGGAATGCTTCAAGACCATTAAGATACCTCATATCACTTCTTGGATTGCTCAGATCACAAACCCTAGATGCAGATGAAATGAATTAAGCAGTGTGAGATGTAATGAGATGTTTATGCAACGCAGTATGAAAGATCACAAGCCATGGTGTGAGAAAAAGTGAGGGAAAATTTGGGGTGTTTACACATATGACTGAAAATACTCAAGTCACCCGTAACAGGAATTCATAAAGAAGCGATCATTCCAGTTGTCATCTTCAAAAGCAAAGTTTCATAATCTTGAAGATATAGGGATTATAACGGGGTGTAATAAATGAGGATATTAATGAATTTGCATTTTTATTGCCATTTTTACATCTTTCTATATTTGCAGTGATATGTCCTTATGGGAATTACCTTCCTATGTACTTTCGCCCATTTTCGGGCTTATCATTAACAAAATTGGTTTTTTTCAAATCATCTTCGTTGTTCCTTAATAACTTTCCGCTTGATTATGAAGTGTTAATTAGTTGTGAAATAAGGCATTGAAACATTGGGTTTAAAATTAAAAAGCTATTTAAAAGGAAAAGGTTGTTTATTTTGATTTCCAAATCATTAAAGGGATTGTACGTTTCCAAATCAAAAATAGGGTTTACAAAATAAGTAATCACAATAATGACCAACACGGGAGTTTCTTTAAATATTCTCAGAGATCAAGAATTATTGCAAATCATGGATTGAGGAATTATGGGTTTTTCGTATTCTCAAGGATTAAGGAATTATGCATTATCACATCACAAAGATTAAGGATATCAGGGATCATTATCAAGGAGTTAAGGGTTAAGGAGTCATGATTGTAACGCCCCAAATAGTATTTATTTATTTTAATTGGATTATAATTTTTAGTTTGTGAAAGAGTATTATATTGTTGAATATAATATTATTTTAGAATAATTATAGTGTGTTGGATAATATTATTATTGGATTAATTAAATAATACAAGTAATAAGGAGTAAAGGGTAGGGTGGTCATTTGGTAAAATTAGTGAGGATAAAGTTGGAAGTCCCTAAGTTGGTCTAAGGGGTTATTTTGGAATAAGGAAAAAGTAGAGAATGGGATCGTATTGGTGAGAACGATAGAAAGATCGGGAGAAGTTGAGAAGAGAAAAAGAAAGGGCTAGAACGTGAGGAGAACCCGCGAGGAAGGAGAATTTCTCATCAATACTAAGGTAAGGGTGGGATTCTTCCATATCTAAGGGTTTTATAATGGGAATTGGGTAGGTTGAGGATTAGGTATTGTGATTTGAGTGAATCGATGAATAATTTCTTTGTGATTACGAGTTATTGTTGTTATTATTTGCTAATGGTATGAATTAGGTAGTAAAATTTGATAATCACTGTGAATCCTTCTTGTTATTGGTGTTTTGAATTGGTATTCTCGAAGCAAAAACTATGTAGATCGTAGAAGAGGAATCTGCTAAATCACAGAGCGCACTTAGCGAGCGTGACGAACTTTGGAAAAACTGGAATCTGAGAGTAGCTCGCTTAGTTAGCCTTTCCCCTTGTTGAGCGAGACGTGAAGCAAAAAATGTGATTTTTAATTCCGAAAATATTCCTTAAAATTATTTAAACCATTTAGTAATGCTTAGGAATCGGTGGGGTGTGGTGGAAAGTAATAAACGAGAAGTTATATACATAATTATATGAATAACTAGTATAACTTGGATAATGAATATAATTTAGAATTTTTATTGGTTTTGTTGTTGTTGCTATGAGTTGTTGTTGTTGTGATAAGTATTATATGGTTGTTGTTGATATATGCATAGGTGATATGCTGGTGTATGTGTTGTTGTGGTGTCATTGTGGTTGAAGTTGAAATATGTGGTTATATGTTAAAAATGCATGATAAATACAGTGATAATGAATTATGTATATTGATCGATGATGTGATAAATCGTTTTTGTTGTTGATGTTGTATGACGTAGTTGTATTGAGTATGTATGTATGTCATTGATGTTGCGTGACATGTCGCATAGTTGTGTAACATACCAAGATGGGGTATGTCGTTGTGGTGATATTGGTGCGGTCATGAAATAGGGATCATACATGGTCATGAAATAGGGGCCGAGGGTATGATAATGAAATAAAGGTCATACTGGACCATGAAAAAGGGGTCGAGAATTCTGACGGGAGCTGGGTCTTGAAATAGAGATTGATATCGGTATCGCATGCATAGATTCAAATAGAGTCTCGTTGCATAATGATTGTGATTGTTTTGTATGATGTGATGATGTGTATTATGTTGTTGTGCATATGATGTGGTCGTATACTTGTTGTCGATAAATGATACTTTATTTCTGATACTTGCCAATACTTGTTATATTGCTCTTTTTGATGTTAGTATCTCACCCCTTCTGTTTAAATGTTACGCTTGTGTTGGTAATGTGCAAGTGAGCAGGATGAGTCGAGTGGTGGTCGGTGAAGTCGATGCACTTCACGTCATTAAGATGTCAGCTCTGATACATCGCTTTGGGTATCGAAATGATGTTTTATTTTATTGTTTTAATTTATGAAAAAACATTTCGTGATGAGAATATTACACTTTATTTTGAATTCCACTCCATGTTAAACGAATTTTCTTGTAAACGTCTCATGTTACCATTTATTGATCGATGATGTGATAAATCGTTTTTGTTGTTGATGTTGTATGACGTAGTTGTATTGAGTATGTATGTATGTCATTGATGTTGCGTGACATGTCGCATAGTTGTGTAACATACCAAGATGGGGTATGTCGTTGTGGTGATGTTGGTGCGGTCATGAAATATGGATCATACATGGTCATGAAATAGGGGCCGAGGGTATGATAATGAAATAAAGGTCATACTGGACCATGAAAGAGGGGTCGAGAATTCTGACGGGAGCTGGGTCTTGAAATAGAGATTGATATCGGTATCGTATGCATAGATTCAAATAGAGTCTCGTTGCATAATGATTGTGATTTTTTTGTATGATGTGATGATGTGTATTATGTTGTTGTGCATATGATGTGGTCATATACTTGTTGTCGATAAATGATACTTTATTTCTGATACTTGCCAATACTTGTTATATTGCTCTTTTTGATGTTAGTATCTCACCCCTTCTGTTTAAATGTTACGCTTGTGTTGGTAATGTGCAAGTGAGCAGGATGAGTCGAGTGGTGGTCGGTGAAGTCAATGCACTTCACGTCATTAAGATGTCAGCTCTGATACATCGCTTTGGGTATCGGAATGATGTTTTATTTTATTGTTTTAATTTATGAAAAAACATTTCGTGATGAGAATATTACACTTTATTTTGAATTCCACTCCATGTTAAACGAATTTTCTTGTAAACGTCTCATGAGCCTTATGTTAGTTTTTGACGTTGAAGTGTGACACTCAAATATTTTGTTAAAATTTTACTCTTATTTTATTAATATTTCGTGGGGTAATTTGGGTGTTACAAAGTGGTATCGGAGCAGGTCGGTCCGCCCGACCAAGTAGTTGAGTCGTTGAGTTGTGGTGTTATTGTTGAGTGTAGAGCATTGTGATTATTGTTATTGGTTATAAACGGTTGATTGATGGTTGTTGTATGACAAATTTAGAATGGATGGAAGAAACAATGTTGCACTTGCCGCTTCTATGCAAGCAATGGCACAAGTTGTGAAAAACCCGAGGAATGTTGGTGATCGTGAAAGAGAAGAATTCAGGAAAAATGATCTGCCAACTTTCAAAGGAAAGTATGATCCTGATGGAGCACAAGATTGGCTCAAGGAGATTGAGATAATATTCAGAGTTATGGAGTGTTTAGAGGGAAACAAGGTGCGATTGGATGAGGAGGGTGAAGCAGTCAATTGGGTTGTGATTAAGAGGGAATTTCTGAGAAAGTATTTTCTTGAAGATGTTCAGGGAAAGAAGGAAATTGAGTTTCTAGAGCTGAAACAAGGCAATATGTGTAACACCCCAAATTTACTCTCTCTTTTTTTGATTGCATTTAGCATACCATTTGCATACATGTCACAACATCATCTGCATAGAAAAATGAGGCATAACATCCACCTGTTACAGCATAAGGCATATGATCAATTATCTGGAGATTTATGGTTCTACCAGCAAAGCCAAGAGTCGGGTGACATTACAAGAATCTCACAAGGTCTCATCGTATCTCGTATAAGCTCAAGGTCATCCTCAAGGTCTTAGAAGGGTGGAATTTCATCAGAAGTTTGACAATGCATTTTCTCATACACAGACAAACCCTAACTAGGGTTTTGCTCCAAATCAAAGAATTCTCTTAGCTTTGACTGATTCTCGTGGTCAAAGGATCTCATATGATCTGCAAGGCTCATACAAGAAATTTAAAGTAAAAATTCACTGATAAAGTCAAGTATTTGAGCAATTACTTGTTGGTGAAGCAAGAAAGTCAATTGTTCAGTATAAAAGTCAACTGAAGGTTTCTTGGGGTTTTAATCAGGATCTTCAATTTTTGGAAGTCATATCATGTCAAAGAATAGCTTAATTGAGCTAAAATGTCAAAAATCGGGAATATACAAAAAAGTTGCTAAATATGGAAATTTAGAAATTTCTATCTTTTAGAATTATTTGCACTAGAACTGCAAGCCATTATTTCATGTGCAAGAAAGCTCCAGATGATTTTTCCTTGAACATGAAAGTTGTAGATCACGATTTTCCCTTTTTAAAAAGTCCAAGAATATCTTCATAGCTTTTTTATAACTCAAGATATGAATTTTGGAAGTTTGGGTGTATTTTTAAGGTTTTTAAGACACTTGTCATTACAATATTGGTTTATCATTTTATTTTCTTTGTGGCACACCTCATGTATTTTTCTTATACATTTTGTTATGTCATCCCAACTTTTCCTACGTGATTAAACATAACATGAGGCATTGTTAGTATTTCTTTTAGTGGGAAATTGTAAAATAGTACAAGGGTGATCATCATGTAGTACATGTGAGAATGAAAAAGGCTTCATCACACAAAGCACTCTCTCTCACGAGCCACACTCCCTCTCTCTTCTTTTCCACCACGCGCCTATCTTTGTTTGTTTTGCCCACTCATTCTTATATTCATACTTTTTGGAAGTTGTTTGCAGCAACAAGTCACGCTTTGGGTGCTATGAAAAGAAGGAGGTTTCACGTGACTTTACTTATCATGCACCATATCAACTCATAGCAACCATCACCACATGATCTTCATTTTCTCTCATCACCAAATATACTCACAACAACACATGCAGGACCACTGTATTAACCTGCACCACCTTGTACACGATTGAGTTTTTGAAATTTTGAAAGGAGCTGAAGAATTCATACACGCACTCTCTGCATTTGGTTCATAACTAATTTAGTTCAAACACCCTCATTTTGAAAATAGACACCCTTAGTATATAAGGTGGGTTCACGATTTCAGTAAAAAAAAAAAAGAGATCACAATATCACTCTAAAAAAAGATCACTTTCTTCTTCAATTTTGTTCTTGTTGCTTTATTTATAACAAAACTCAGATTTGAGTTATGCTTTTGATTGCAAACCATAAGCATCTCCTGAATCATCTTCAACATCCTTCCCTCCACATCATCATCTTCTTCATCTCTCTAAGTTTGAAGGAAGTGTTTTGTGCACATTTGGAGGTTCAACAAGTTACATTCGGATCCTTCACTCTCTTCACTCATTATCAAATATTAAGCCTTTATTTGGCTCAAAGTGACTAAAGGGAGCTCTCAGCACCTCCAGATTTTCTTCAGATCTCAAAGAGAAGCTACATCCAGGTTTAAGCATCACACCTTTTTGCCTTATTTTGGTTTCGTTGCTGTTTGTTTTGATTTGATTTTGTCCGATTTGAAGCATGTAAAATGTATAGAAGTTATGTGATGCTTTAAATTTTGGTTTGCTATTTTGATGTCCATACTTTAAGTCCCTGAATCTTGGTGTGTGTTGGTTGGTTGTGAAAACTAGGGACGTGGTTGTATTTTGTTTGTTTAGTAGATGATTTTTGCTTTTTACTTTTTGATTTCGTTGAGATTTGGAGAAGTTATGTTGATTCGAGTTGGTGTTGGTGATGCTGAAAATCGTGTTCATGTTGTTCTATTTTTTCTGGTTTTTTTTCAAATTTGTCATGTGCATGAGGTATGAGAGGATTATGTGGCGTGTTATGAGTGGCTGGTGTGTGTTTTTGTCATGTAGTGATTTAAATGAGGTGGACCAATTGATACCCGGGTTACATACATTTTGTTATTTTTATTTTGTTTTATGAATAATATAAAAAGCTGATTTAAGTTGATGATGGATTCAAGGAGTCCCGCATGGGCCTAGCATTTTATTTTCACACCCCCTCTCCCATCAGCCCAACCATTTTGAACTGGTTTCCTTTACTGACTGCACCCCCTGGCTTATTTCTTTTATTTTTATTTTATTTTTATTTTTAGTTTGATTTCTAATTTTTAAAATAGCAATATGTTTCATAAAAATTTGTAATAAATTATGTTTGTCAATTTTAGTTTTCTTTAATTTTGTACATTTTTATTTTTCCTTTATTTTTATTTTCCACGTAGAAATTAATTTTCACTTTTATTATTATTTTTTAATTCACTTTAAATGCATGCTGACTTGTGGATTTTCTATCTTGATCATCAATTTGAGTTTTGAGTTGATTCTTTTTGCATCTGATTCATATTAGGATGTAGTTTATTGTTGATTTTTTCTTCTGATTTTTAGAAGCTTGCTTGATTATGTTTGGCATTTAACTTGAGCATGAAGTTTCAAAACCCTAGTTTGTGTTCATGAGGTCCTTTGACCTAGTTTGCTTTTGATTCTAATCTTGTTCTTTTGGCATGATGTTATCACATGATTAATGAACATTTTTGCTTAATTGTAGAATTTTTGAATGAGTTTTTGATTTAATTTGAATTTTCATATGTTATTGCCCTGGTATTTGCTTCTTCTTGTTGCATGCTTAGTTCTTAGGCTAGGAGGGCACTTGTGCCAACTCCTATAGGATGTTTAGAGCTCTTTTTGTATGAGGATTGGTCCCTGGTCCTTGATTGGGGTTGTACTTTGAAAAGTTTGGTGTTGCTTGTCTTTGAAGTTTCTCACGAATGTATGCATGTTCACCTCACCTTCTTTGTCCATTTGCCCTCCATGATGCTTATGCTTGAGTTTGTATGCTTCTTCCCCATGTTTGATCATGCTTCTTAGGAACCTTTTAACATGATTAGGTCCCTGGTTTTTAGATGATGTTTATGCTTTGATTTGATTTGCATTTGTTTGTCCTTACACTTGTGCACATGTTCACTTCACTTCTCATTCTTGTGATGATTATGATTGAACTTGTATGATCTTATCTTTTGATCTTTTGTGTTGTTTGTACACATTCTTGTGATGATAATGTTCAACTTTTGAGTTGTATAGTGCTTGTCTAACTTGCTTGATCCTTTGTACTTCATTTGTGTTTTGTTTCTTCATAAGAACTCGTGAAACTTGGTAATAGTTCGTGTGCTTTAACTCTTGCTTGATTTTCTTTGATTGGTGGGTATGAGTGCAATAAATGGTTGCTTTTGCTTATGGTTTTGTGAGTATATTTGATATTGTGGTTTGCTTACATTTCATTTGGTTCAAGTTTGTTCATGTAAGTGTGTACTAACCATTTCAGGGGCTCATGGAAAGTGAAGTGTGGATGTTATCCACATTTCAATTCTTCATCTCTTCTTTTACTTTTCTTTCTATTTTGTAATTGTTGATGTGCCTTATGCCATCTTATGATTCAATTATTCATCTCCCCCCTTTAGAAGCAACTCATCTCCTTTAGATGAGTAAGTTGTTCTCTAATTTTCTTTCTTCCTCTCTTCTTCTTCTGTTCTCTTCTCATTCTCTCTTAGGATAGTTTCAAACCACACTAACCCTAGGATCACCTTTGCATTCTAATATTAGGTTTAGTCTTTCCCCTTTAGACTTTTACCTTTAAGATCCTCTTTGGTTCTTTTCTCTTCTCATCTCAAAGAAAAAAACCTAAAACACCTTAATAAAGAAAGAAGTGACTTCTTGTGCAATAGCCTTATTCCATGGGGCAATGTATTCATTCCATCTCGGAATAGTATATTTGTCTAGCATGATGCACAAGTCTGATCATGAGGTCATCTTCATCAAGAAAACCATAAAAAATACTTCTTCATTCTTAATCACTAAAACATCTAATAATTTTAACAAGTTAGTGAGCTTAGGTCCTTGCCCTTGGAAACAAGTCTTGGATAAATTCTCCTTACTTAGTGTGCTTGTTCTATTATTCCATCTTGTAATGTAGTAGCAAGTACATATTCCATGGAAAAGAGCTTGAGTTCAATTCCTTGTGCCACACTCATAAAAAACTCATAAAAAATACAAACAAAGAATAAACGTCTCTCCTTCGGGACTTATTTTCTCATCCCACTCACTCCTTATGTATGAACTTGCTACTAGTTGTCACTTTGCAAGACGGTTACACAATTGTCGTTCGAGCCTGCAACACCTGAGCATTGACATAAGCAGTTCAAGCTTTTAAAACACAAGCAACCTTTTTCTACCCCTAGTTAGGGGAACTACGGCGACTCTGATCCTCATTGTCCAGATGAGGTACGTAGGCAGTGGGGTAGGGCCCGTTCGAGCACACTATTTTATTTTTCCTACATTTCCCCCCTTTCTTTTCTTTTATTCAGTTCAGTTCCTTTTCTTTGCAGCAGCTTTCATTCTTACACCCTTTTGAAACAATTTTTTTTTCAAGTGTGGATCCCGTCGAGTACGGCAGACGATCTGGGGTGCTAATACCTTCCTAGGTCGTAACCGACTCCCGAACTCAGTCTCTTTGGTTCGAAAGACCTGTGTCCTTCCTTTTCTTTTCTTCGGTTTGTGAAGCATTACCATTCTCGTTCCTTCGGGATAAAAATGTCTGGCTGGCGACTCTACTTCTTTCCGCGCCACTGAGGCGACTACTGAGTTCTCGAAATGTGTCAAGTTCGAGAATGGTTTGAGGCCTGATATTAAGTATGCGATTGGGTATCAAAAAATCTGAAGGTTTCCGGAGTGTTATAGATGTGGTGAGATGGGTCATCGTGTTAGTAAGTGCACGAGTGATGTGAAGAAATGTTTCAAGTATGGTCAACCTTGACACTTGATCACTGAGTGCAAGACAAACTAGGTTAATCGCTACAATTGTGGGGAGAAAGGTCATATTAGTACGCATTGTCAGAAGCCTAACAAAGCTGCGACTGGAGGAAAGATGTTCGCTCTGACAGGGACACATACGTCCAGCGAGGATCAGTTGATAAGAGGTATTTGTCACATTTATAGTATTCCTTTAATTACTATGGTTGACACTGGTGCGACGCACTATTTTATTTCAATTAATTGTGCGAGAGGATTAGGACTTGTTGTTTCTCCAATGAGAGGAGAGATGGTTATAGAGACTCCTGCTGATGGGTCGTTAACTACTTCTCTTGTGTGTCTGAACTGTCTGTTATCAATTTATGGTAAGGACTTTGGTGTGGATTTGGTTTGCTTGCCTTTGATAAGTATGGATGTGATTTTAGGTATGAATTGGTTGGAGTACAACCATGTTTATATTAATTGCTTCATTAAGTCGGTTCAGTTTCTTACTCCTGGTGAAGAGGAAGAAGAAGCTAGTTATTTGTCTGCTTAAGAGTTGAAAGAACTTATGGATGATGAGGTACAAGTTTTTGCACTGTTTTCTTCGTTGTAGATGGAGAATGAGATGGAAATTAGTGAAATGCAAGTAGTGAGGGATATTCGGGAAGTGTTTCCAGATGATGTTGTAGATGTGCCTCCAGAAAGAGAGGTGGAATTCAGTATTGATCTTGTACCAGTAACGAGACCTATTTCGATGGCACCGTATTACATGTCAGATTCTGAGTTATCTCAGTTGAAGAAACAGTTAGAGGAACTGTTAGAAAAGGAATTTATGATACCGAGTGTATCATCGTGGGAAGCATCGATATTGTTGGTAAAGAAGAAGGATGGTAGTATGAGATTGTGTATTGACTACAGGCAGCTGAATAAAGTGACAATCAAGAACAAGTATCCGCTCCCGAGGATAGATTATCTGATGGATCAATTGGGTGGTGCTCGTGTATTTAGTAAGATCTACTTGAGGTCGGGTTATCATCAAATAAGAGTGAAGGATGAAGATATTCATAAGACTGCATTTAGGACTCGGTATGGACACTATGAATACGTAGTGATGCCATTTGAAGTTACATGCACCTGGTGTATTCATGGAATATATGAATCGGTTTTTTCATGAATTTTTGGACCAGTTTGTTGTTGTTTTTATAGATGACATTTTGATTTACTCTAAGTCAGAAGAAGAACATGCTGAGCATTTGCGGATAGTGTTGCAAGTATTGAAAGAGAAGAAATTGTATGCTAAACTGTCAAAGTGTGAATTCTGGTTGAAAGAGGTGAGTTTTCTTGGTCACGTAATTTCGGAAAAAGGGATTGTTGTGGATCCATCCAAGGTAGATGTAGTGCTTCAGTGGGAGGCTCCGAAGTCAGTGACAGAGATTAGAAGTTTCTTGGGATTAACTAGTTACTATCGAAGATTTATTGAAGTTTTTTCATTGTTGGCACTTCCGTTGACCCAATTGACTTGTAAGAATAAAGCGTTTGTGTGGGATTCTCAACGTGAGAAGAGTTTTATTGAGCTGAAGAGGAAGTTGACTACGAAACCAGTTTTGATTTTGCCGAAAGTAGATGAACCATTTGTAGTTTATTGTGATGCTTCTTTGATGGGTTTAGGTGAAGTATTGATGCAGGATGATCAGGTTGTGGCGTATGCTTCACGTTAGAGTTAGTAATTGTGGTTTTCGTATTAAAGATTTGGAGGCATTATTTATATGGCTCGAAATTTGAAGTTTATAGTGATCACAAAAGTTTAAAATATTTATTTGATCAGAAAGAGCTGAATATGAGGCAGAGACGTTGGTTAGTATTTTTGAAGGACTATGATTTTAGTTTGAATTACCATCCCGGTAAGGCTAATGTTGTAGCGGATGCCTTGAGTCGGAAGACATTGCATATGTTGGCTATGATGGCTAGAGAGTTGGGGTTAATTGAAAAATTCAGAGATATGAGTTTGGTTTATGAACAAACACCTCATAGTGTGGTGTTGGGTATGTTGAAGGTTAATAATGATTTTCTTGATCGTATTCGGGAAAGTCGGAAGTCGGATGTGAAATTGGTGGACCTGATTGTTAGTGATGAGAGAGTTGGAAATAACGAGTTTCGAGTTAATGAATAGGGAGTACTTAGACTTCGGGATCATATTTGTATTCCTGGTGATCTTGAATTGAAGAGAATGATTCTGGAAGAAGGGCATAGGAGTAGTTTGAGTATTCATCCAGGAGCGACAAAAATGTATCACGATTTAAAGAATATATTTTGGTGGTCTCGTATGAAGCATGATGTGGCTCAGTTTGTATATGCGTGCTTGACTTGTCAGAAGTCAAAAGTGGAACATTAGAAACCTGCTGGTCTGATGCAATCATTGGAAATTCCCGAGTGGAAATGGGATAGTATATCAATGGATTTTGTTACGGGATTACCTACTACTCAAAGAGGACATGATGCTATTTGGGTAATCTTTGATAGGTTGACTAAGTCGGTGCATTTTATTCCTATTGGCATTGTTTATTCATTGCAAATATTGGCGGAGTTATATATTGATGTAATTGTGAAGTTGCATGGGATACCTTTGAATATTGTGTCGGATAGAGATCTGCGGTTTACTTCGAGGTTTTGGGAGAGTTTGCAAGAGGCATTAGGTTCGAAACTGAAATTGTGTTCGGCTTATCATCCTCAGACAGATGGGCAGATAGAGAGGACGATACAATCTTTGGAAGATTTGTTGATGGCTTGTGTACTTGAACAAGGAGGTTCTTGGGATAGTCACTTGTCGTTGATTGATTTTACTTATAATAATAGTTATCATTCCAATATCGGAATGGCGTCGTTTGAAGCTTTGTATGGACAGAGATGTCAGACACCTTTGTGTTGGCATGAGTCAGATGAGATTTTTGTACTTGGACCTGATATGGTGCTACAGACTATCGAGATTGTGAAGTTAATTCGAGATAAGATGAAGACTTCACAGAGTAGGCAGAAGAGTTACCATGACAAAAGAAGGAAAGATCTTGAGTTTCAAGAGGGAGATCATGTGTTTTTGAGCGTTACTCTAGTGACTGGTGTTGGACGAGCTTTGAAGTCGAAAAAGCTTACTCCTAAGTTATTGGACCTATTTCTTACAGAGTGGTGTTGCCACCGAGAATGTCCAATTTGCATGATATGTTTCATGTTTCGCAGCTTCAGAAGTATGTTCCAGATCCATCACATGTGATACTGATGGATGAAGTAGAAGTAGGGGATAATCTTATAGTTGAAAAATTACCATAACGAATTGATGATTGAGAGGTAAAGCAGTTGAGAGGAAATGAGATTGTGCTTGTGAAGGTGGTTTGGGGAGGAGTTGTCGGTGGGCACATGACTTGGGAATTGGAAATCAGGATCCGAGAGTCATATCCGAATCTTTTTGCTTGAGGTAAGTTTTCGAGGAAGAAAACCTTTTTAGTGGGGGAGAGTTGTAACGCCCCATATAGTATTTATTTATTTTAATTGGATTATAATGTTTAGTGTGTGAAAGAGTATTATATTGTTGAATATAATATTATTTTAGAAGAATTATAGTGTGTTGGATAATATTATTATTGGATTAATTTAATAATATGAATAATAAGGAGTAAAGGGTAGGGTGATCATTTGGTGAAATTAGTGAGGATAAAGTTGGAAGTCCCTAAGTTGGTCTAAGGGGTTATTCTAGAATAAGGAAAGGAAGAGAAAGGGATCGGGTTGGTGAGAACGATAGAAAGATCGGGAGAAGTTGGGAAGAGAAGAAGAAAAGGAGAGAACGTGAAGGAAAACCCGTGAGGAAGGTGAATTTCTTGTCAATACTAAGGTAAGGCTGGGATTCTTCCGTCTCTAAGGGTTTTATAATGGGAATTCGGTAGGTTAAGGATTAGGTATTGTGATTGGAGTGAATCGATGAAGCCTTTCTTTGTGAATACGAGTTATTGTTGTTATTAGTTGCTAATGGTATGAATTAGGTAGTAAAATATTATAATCACCGTGAATCCTACTTGTTATTGGTGTTTTGAATTGGTATTCTCGCAACATAATTTATGCAGATTGCAGAAGAGGAATCTGCTAAATCGCAGAACGTGCTTAGCAAGCGCGGCGAACTTTGGAAAAACTGGAATCTGAGAGTAGCTCGCTTAGCGAGCCATCCCCCTTGTTGAGCGAGACCTGAAGCGAAAAACGTGATTTTTAATTCCGAAAAAATTCCTTAAAATTATTTAGACCATTTAGTAATGCTTATGAATCGGTGGGTATGGTGGAAAGTAATAAATGAGAAGTTATATACATAAGTATATGAATAACTAGTATAACTTGGATAATGTATATAATTTAGAATTTTTATTGGTTTTGTTGTTGTTGCTATGAGTCTTTGTTGTTTTGATAAGTATATTATGGTTGTTCTTGATATATGTATAGGTGATATGCTGGTGTATTTGTTGTTGTGGTGTCATGGTGGTTGAAGTTGAACTATGTGGTTATATTTTAAAAATGAATGATAAATAGAGTGATAATGAATTGATTATATTGATCAGTGATGTGATAAATTGTTGTTTTTGTTGATGTTGTATGACGTAGTTGTAGTGAGTATGTATGTATGTCATTGATGCTGCATGACATGTCGCATAGTTGTGTAACATACCAAGATGGGGTATGTCGTTATGGTGATGTTGCTGCGGTTTTGAAATAGGGATCGTACGTGGTCATGAAATAGGGGTCGAGGGTGTGATCATGAAATAGAGGTCATACTGGACCATGAAAGAGGGGTCAAGAGTTCCGACGGGAACTGAGTCTTGAAATAGAGATTGAAATTGGTACCGCATACATAGATTCAAATAGAGTCTCGTTGCATAATGAGTGTGATTGTTGTGTATGATGCGATGATGTGTATTATGTTATTGTGCATATGATGTGGTAGTATAATTGTTGTCGAGAAATGATACTTTATTTTGGATACTTTCCAATACTTGTTATATTTCTCGTTTTGATGTAAGTATCTCACCCCTTCTATTAGAATGTTACCCTTGCGTTGGTAACATGCAGGTGAGCTGGATGAGTCGAGTGGTGGTCAGTGAAGTCGATGCACTTCACGTCATTAAGATATCAGCTCTGATACGGCGCTTTGGGTGTTATAATGATGTTACAAAAAAATTATAAAAATTGGGATATACATGGCATAACATAAAAAAGGCGCTAGCCAAAATATTTCATCATACATAATTAAAGCATCACACACACATACATGCATTCATAAACACAAACATGCATTCATGCATAAAGGTTTGAAAATCAATCCAATACATGGTTACAAAAGGTTGTCATCAACCATCGGGATGTTACTAGGAATTCTATGACAGGGTTTTATAAAAAATTTACCTAAAGGAAGTTCAACTGGGTTTAGAAATGGTTCTATTCACAAGGATGTTATCAAATGTACATAGGATGTTATCTGGGTGATTTCTATTATAATTATATCAAAAGATTGTCATCTAAGGATGTTATGTAGGGGTTACACCGAATTTGACCAACAAAATCTGTCAAAAGGATTTTATAAGGTATTCAACAAGCGATTTACCGAAAGAGATTTCATCAAGGGTTTTATCAAAGACTCATTCAGGGTTTGTCAAGTTTCGTCAAAAAATGTTAAGAGATTTTCATCAACAAGAGTTCTATTGAAATTTTCTCAAGGGGTTGCATTGTATTCCATCACGGAATTTATCAAAGGGATATGTCAAAAAGAGTTCTACTATAATATTACTCAAAAGGGGTTATACAAAGGAGATTCATGGGTTTTTATAGAAAGGGTTCTATTGAGGGATTTTCATCAATGGGATTTCATCAAAATTGTATCAAGGGGTTCTACCAGATTCTTGTCCAAGGGATTTATCAAGGGGTTTTAATTAGAATATTTAAGGGGTTCTACCAGATTATTTCTTTCAGGGGTTCTACTAGAATATTATTAAAAGGGCTTCACTAATGTCTTATCATGGGGATTCATCAGGGTTTTATCAAAGGGTTTTATTAAAAGGTCTCACCGGAGTCTTATCTAGGGGTTTTCTATCAAGGGATTTTGTCAAAAGGGTTTTTATCCAAAGTCTCATCCAAGGAGTTCCATCAAAGGGTTCTACCAAAATTTTAAGAAGGGATTTTCATCAGAGATTCCATCAAGGGATTTTATAGAGGAATTTTATCAAAGGGAGTTTATCAATGGGGTCCAATCAAAAGGGATTTCATTAAGTGATTTATCTTAAGGATTGCTCATGATTTTTTTAAGGGTTTGATTCGGGACTTATCTAAACATGATTTCATCAAGGATTTACCAAAGGGAGTCTTGCCAAAAGGATTTCACAAAAGAGGTTATATCGTATTTTTATCCATGGGGTTACAACGGAATTTTATGCCAGGAAGTTTTACCAAAGGGGTTCTACCGTATGTCTATTCAAAGGGGTTATATTAGGGGTTTTATCAACAAATTCGAGGAAAAATTTATCGATTTTTGCGAAAGAGATCAATGGGGTCCTACAAAAGGGGTTCTATCAGATGTTTAATACAAAGGGTTGAATATGGGGCTCTAATTCGGAGTTAATGAGTTAAATCTAAGGATTTTATATTCAAAGTGATTAAGGTATCACTAAAAGTCATATCCTATTCCAGCAGTACGATCAGAGGATCATAGGAATCGTATGCAATGTTCAGCTATAAGGGTTGAAAAGGATAACAGGTCCTATCAGGGATTGATAAGGGGTTCTATCAGGGATTGACAAGGGGTTCCATCAGGGTTGTATTCAGTCAAGAATTGATGTCAAGGGGTTCCATCGGGGTTTTATCAAACAATTTAGTTACCAATTGTCATAGGGGGTTCTACCAGGGTTTTATCGAAGCAATTGTCATATGGGGTTCACCTGGGTTTTATTTAGATATAATTGGGTTTGCAAAAGTTATATCTGACTTTTGTAATCAAGAGCATCATATATAGGGATATGGGAGTTATTGAAACACAATGAATTCATAAATTCTAAGGTCATGGAGTTTTTCGTCAAAATCAGGGATCCTATTACATTTAATCGTCTCCTCCTTGGAAGGAAGAAGGCTCGCTGACATCATCCGCTTAATTCAAAGCCGATTAAATATGGGCTGCTGTCGTATCCTAAATTTTGACCCAGGTTTTTTGTATGGTCTAAAAAAGTCAAAGAGGGTCTCTTTTGACTTTTGTAGACACATATTTTTATTTTGGGATTTTTTTACTCAAATAAAATCATTGCATTTCATTAAATAAAATTTCTTTAATACATAGAGGAATCCAATTGAAAACATTACGCCTATACAAAGAATCGGTCGCCTTAGCTAGCATATGAGCAACCATATTTGCTTACGCTTAATAAAATTTACCTCAAAGTTACTATGAGAGAGAAGAAGATTCTTAATACAAAATATAATTAAACTAAATTCAGAGGAACCCCTATTGGTATTATGAACCACTTGCATAACTATTTGAGAATCACTTTTGAATATGACATGATCAAGCTGCATGTGAATGTTGCCTTCACCACTTCCTTTAAGGCCAACGCCTCACCCTCTAGGATTGTTAAGATACCAAAATCCCAAGCTATTATAGCATTGATAAATCTCCCAATATTATCACGAAAAAACCATTCTCAATTTGTTGTTCCTTTTTGGTGGTTAAATCATGCATCCACATTACATTTCACCCACCCTACATCCGGAGGAAACCATTAGGGGAATAGAAACAATTTTGAGATTGAAACTAATCTTGCCAGATATTAAAATCTTGCATACCTAACTTGTTTCCATCCTCATTCTCGTTATTCCATAACCAATTATTCCTATTATTCCAAATCACCATGTTTATCTTCCTTAACACAGATGTCAAAAACAATAGATTTTGCATCGTTAAAAGAATGCATTCTATTAACAATAACATTGTTCAAACTTGCATGTGTTCAAGCTTGAGTGGTCATCGGGATACTCAAAGAAAATATGCCAATCATCTTCCTCATTACCTTCACACAATTGATAGCTATATGACATTGGACAAAATGTTGGCAGAGTTTAATACGAGTTGGAAGACAACCGCGGAAAATTCTCCAAAGTAAGTGTTTAGCTCTTGGAGGAGCTATAATTTTCCATAAGCTACCCCAATTACCTTCCACCCGAAGATTAAGAGAATAGCTAATATCATTCTTTAACAACTTATACCCCGTTTTCTCACTATAATCACCATGACTCTCTTTTTTCCACACCAAACAATCCTTCTTAATATCCTCCAACAAAGGCACCTTCAATATTTCCACCACTACATCATATATAAACAATTTTTCATTTTTTTGAATATCCCATTGCTTAACATTAGGCATTATAAGATCATTAAGGGTAAGATTGTACACATCCTACCCTTGTGGAGCAAAAAGGCCTCCTATTCCACCTTCTCTCAACCACATGTCCTTCATCACATTAATTCTTCTACCATCACCAATGCTCCATCTACAACCAAGAGACAAAACACTGCTAGCTTTTAACAAACTTCTCCAAACAAAACTATGGTTGTTACCAATATTTTCCACAAAAAAAGAAGAATGAGGAAAATACCTGGCTTTAAAGATTCTTGCCACACACGACTTCAGTTTTGTAATAAGATGCCAACATTACTTCGCTACCAAAGCCTTGTTAAAATTTTTGAAATCTCTAAATCCAAGACCACCTTCTTCTTTGCACACATCAGTCTATCCCAAGTAAGCCACTTTATACCTTTATTATGACTTCCACCCCCACCAAAAAGTGTTTAACATCTTCTCGATGTCATTAATAATATTATCAGGAATAACAATCTTTGAAGCATCACATTACACCATAAAAGATTCATATTGGATTCGGTAAAATCAAAATTGGAGTAGTTGTTAACTTCTTTTTTAATTCAACAAAACTCTTCTCACACGCCACATCCCACACGTATGCTTGACCCTTTCGAACTAACTGAGTCAGTGGAAACGTCAACTTAGAAAGACCCTCTATAAACTTACGGTAGTAACCAGCCAACCTATGAAAACTTCTGATCTCTATAGCAGACTTCGGAGTTTCCCAATTCAACATGGCATCAATATTTGAAGGATCCACTAAAATCCCACCACTAGAAATCACATAACCAAGGAAATTTACATCCTTCAACCAGAACTCACACTTCGACAACTTAGCATAAAGTTTTCTCTCAACACTTGTAATACAATCCTCATGTGTCCTTCATGTTCTTCTTTTGACTTTGAATAAATTAGAATGTCATCAATAAAAACCACTACAAACTTATCCAAATACTCATGAAAAGTCTGGTTCATATACTCCATGAATAGACCAGGTGCATTGGATTCACCAAAGGGCATCACATTATATTCATAGTGACCATATATCATCCTGAAAGTTGTCTTCGGAATATCATCTACTTTAACTCGAATTTGATGATAACCCGACCTCAAATCAATCTTGTTAAAAATGGAAGCTCTCACCAATTGATCCATCAATTCATCAATCCTCGGAATTAGATATTTATTCTTGATAGTCACCTTATTCAATTATCGATAATCGACACACAACCTCATGCTACCATCCTTTTTCTTAACCAAAAACACAGGAGCAACCCACGAAGATACACTTGGACGAACAAATTTCTTCTCAAGAAGTTCTTCAAGTTATTTCTTCAACTCGCTCAATTTAGAAGCTGATATCCTATAAGGAGCCATCGACATTGGACTAGTACCTGTAACCAAATCCACAAGAAACTTTACTTCATGCTCCGGAGGTAAATCACTGATGTCATCTAGAAACACATCAAGAAATTCTCGGACAACAGGTAACTCAACACCCACTTGTTCACGGTCCACTTGTATCGCCGCAAACAATGCAAACATCTGGGCTTCATCTGCTAGAAGTCCATCCACTTTCTTCATAGATAGAAAAATCATCTCTCCACCATCACCAAACTTTGGAAACTCCACCGTCTTTGCATAACAATTGATATGCACAAATTTGAACTCCAACCAGTTCATTCCAAGCACAACATCCATATGGCACAAAGGAAAACACTCTAAATCCATCAAGAAATCCCTACCATAGATGGTGAAAGGACATTTCAAACACACACGGTTAGTCATAACTGAACCGTCACCTGGCATTTCAATCAACATATTACCATTTATAACAGTCAAAGGCAAATTCAACCTTGTCGCGTACTCAATAGAAATAAATGAATGAGTAGCTCCAGTATCAATTATAACAACCAACTCAACATCATTAATAAAACAAGTACCTCTAATCAAGTTGTCTTTCTTCTGAGCATCTGAGCCACTCAAGGCGAACACTCTACCAATAGTCTGAGCCGCAGTAGCAACCTTCTTCGGTTTCTGACATTGAGTGCTAATATGCCCCCTTCACTATAATTGAAACAAGTTGCTTCAGAATTCGTACACTCATTCTTCATCTGGCCTTTCTTACCAAACCTATAGCATCTTATCACAGTAGCGGTGCACACATCAGATTTGTGACCTTCTTCGCCACACTTATAGCACTTGAGAGGAGTGGAACCCGCTCCTCCACTTGGCTTCTTCCCATCATTACCCTTTGGATTCCCCTTGTCATTTGGAGTCGCATAAGGCTTCCCTCAAAACTGACCCTTGTCTCTCTTCTCACTCACCTGATTATAGTGAGCAGATCGAGCTCGACAATCTTCAACAAATATCCTACTTTTATCCACAAGCTCAGCATACCTGTGGATCTGATGACAACCAATCGCTTACTTGATTTCTAGTCTCACCCCATTCTCAAACTTCAAACACTTTGACAACTCAACATCATCACGATTGTAGTGAGGACAGGACTTCACTAACGTCTCAAATTTGAAAGCATACTCTGCCACCGTCATGTTCCCCTACTTCAGCTCTAAGAACTCGACCTCTTTCTTGCCACGAGTGTCTTTAGGAAAGTACTTACTCAAAAATTCTCTCCTGGACACATTCAAAGTTATGGCAGCCCTAACTCCTTCTAATCTCTAACGGGTATCATCCCACCAATCTTCAGCCTCTTCATCCAGCATATGGGTGCTAAACTGCACCTTTTGAGCATCAGAGCACGCCATAGTTCTGAAAATCTTCTCAATTGCCTTCAGCCACTTATGTGTGTTATCCGGTTCATGGGAACCCTCAAACTTAGGAAGGTTATTCTCTGAAAAACCCCCAAAGCATGAAACTCATCACGAACATTGTTTTGCATCGTAGCCTGAGCAAGTGCAGCTACCGAATCTGCAAGAACACGATTTGAAGCAATTCTATAAATTACCAACAACATCAGAAAACAATTATTTCCTCAAAACACTCAAACGCAAAAATCGACACAACTAACAACGACACGACCGAACATACCAACCTGCTCTGATACCACTAATGTAACACCCTTTCTACCCCGTCACAAGTTAAACAAATTACATCGAATATCAGAGTAAAACTCATTGAAAAGGGCATCACATTACTTCTTCAAATTAAAACATCATAAAATATCCAAATATTCCTGCCCCTAAGACCTCAATAGACCTTCTCCAAAATACTCTCACTAATCCTCAACCAAAAGACCACAAATTCCCTTATCGTCTAATTCCTTTTAATTTATTTTATTTTATTTTATTTTATTTAATCTCAAATAATAACTAAACCCCATATATTTAATATTCCATTATTATTACAAATATTAAGCCTTCTTCGACACTCCACAAAACCCCAAATTACATCATAAATATCAAAACACATCAATTAAATTAAAATCGACTTTGGGGTGTTACGGTAACTGGTTACTACCAGAGTGGTAATTGGTTACCTATACGAAAATAGAAGTTTTCTGGAAATATTAACACAGGTAACCGATTACTACCAGAGTGGTAACCGATTACTTTGCATGCAGAAAAATGGCTAAAATTCAGCATGAACCAGAGATCCGCGTGTCGCGCACAGATAAAAAACGAGTGATTTAAAAATGTAGTTACGGTAACGACAACTTGAGTATCGTCTCACAAGGATTCTTGATCTTATTAACTAATGATAGTAACGATTAATGGGGGTTGATTTTAATTTGAAGATAAAAACAATTAAAATAAAAAGTGACTACCAAATAAGCTAAAACGGCTAATCCTACTGATTTGGGTTCCAACTTATCATTGGTTATTATAATTTCAACCTCCTAAGCGGATTATCTATTCCTATTTGATTATAAAATTCATTGACAAGCGCAACTGGTTTTATGTGATGTATGTTCCTATTATCCGAATTAAGCAAACAAATTTAAGCTCTCGTGAATTAAGCAAACACGGTTTAATCAAACACGATAATGAATTAAGCAAACGCTAACGTGACTACGGTCAAGGATCATACAACAATCAAATTAAATCAACACTAATATACGATAATCGAATAAAGCAAACAATGATCACATATCATAATATTGAAAGGAATAGAATTTGGATTGAAAATTATTATAACCTCAAAGTATGATGGAACCTGTAATCAGCAGGATTTTGCCTTGGAATTAGTTCTCCATTCCTGTTCTTTCAAGCGTAAGAAAAATAAAATAAAATCGTAAAAAGTGTGTTTTTCAAGAGCATCTGCGGCTGATAGGTTAAATAGAAAACCTAAAAACCTGTTTACAACCCAACTGGGTCAAATACATAACCCAGACCAAATTCTAAATGACCCGAAACTGAATAAAACTAATGCAGCAGCTTCAAACGAAATTCAGGAAAATATGACTCTGAATCTGACTTTAACTCCAACACGGAAGTTGTAGCTCTCTCTCTCTCTTCGCTTTCCATCGACTGGTAGAACGCCTCAATCAGATTCCTGGAACTTCGGTTATGTTCATTTCCGTAAAAGCTGTTAAAGCTGAAAATTAAGTACGAAAATCACATTAAACCAAAAATAAAATAAATTAAAAAAACAAATTAAAAAAAAATAAACAAAGAAAACTAAAGAAATGCCTAAGTGCAATCATGTAGGAATGTGCACAAAAATGCACTGATCAAATTTCCCCACACTTGAACTTTTGCACTCCGAGCAAAAAATAAACTCAAGACTCAAGAAACACAACATCATTCAGATACTCATTCTAGGCTACAAACTCTTCTTCGATTAAGATAGCATCGATAGGTACTAATCTTACACACTAAGGATATTGTAAGAACACAAATCTGCAATTGTGTGGTCATAAGCCTCCATCATATACAAACCATTTTGAATCATGTCATTATGCCTAAGCCTAACTTACTCATCCTCCCTTTTGCTCTCTTTCATTCTAGTGTAATCACCTTAAGCCCGTTATCTATTCATACACATGGTAAATAAGCCTGTTAGTGATTATGATTCATACTTGACAATATTTTAAAGTTACTTTAGTAACAACAAGAATGTTTTTTCTTAAGGTTTCACATCCGTTAGGCTAAATGACCGGGTGAGGGTCACCTAACTTATATGGTGGATTCCTATTCAGATTTCTTTTTAAGCGCAAGATCATTCACTTATTTGCATCAGCTTAATTACTTAGTGTTTGATTTCTAGATGGTGCTGACTGCTAGATAAACTACTTAAGAGATATTAAAGGATGAGAACTCAAGGCTATGGCATAAAAAGTATTCAAAATGATTTCCATATTCAGGAGACTTAAGGTGTCAAAACGATACCGGTCTTGTGAACTTTTCCCAAGTCTCCACAACTAACTTCAAAACAATCTATACCCTAAAACTTTCAACAACAAAAAGTCTAGTGTTTCTAAAACAAAACAAACATAAACAAAGAAAATAAATAATTCCCTCCCCCACACTTAAAACAAGCATTGTCCTCAATGAAAGGACATAAATATAAAATAAGAGGGAGAGGAAGGAAAGAACACACTCGAGTAGTCAAGGTGGATATGTGATCACATAAGCCGCATTTCCTAAAGAGAGCTCTTCTACAGTCTCTTCTTCCAAAGTGGGGATCTCATAGAGTAACTTTGGGTAGTATCCATTAATCTTGGAGTTTTTATCAATGCCTTCGCCTTTTATTCCAGGATCAAAGAAGAATCTTCGAAAAGTAAAAGTGTTGAATGTGAAGGTGATAGTGATCTCCTTTTCTACAACTTCAAGAATCAAAGGATTAAGGGCCTGCCTCACTACTTTTGTTCCATCTTCAATTGAGATCCTATGCATACTCATGGATGGGCTAATATCACAAGTGTCAACCAAAGTCCATCCAATTCCCTTCTTATGTTCCTGTAATGATTTATCGTCCTGCACAAATTCAAATAAATTATTACGAAGTGGCTTCAACTCTAAAGATGGAGATTTCTCGATGGATGGTTTGTTCCGAGAAGTCGGGGTGTCGAGAGCTTCATTGACATGAACAACTTCATTTGCAACCTCATTTGTAGTAAGAATATCAACTTTTAAGGCAAATTTAACTTCAGCACAAACAAAGCAAATTTTAGTGTCAGTACAAACATCACAAGAGTAAACATCATTAAAATCAGACAATGATGGAAAATCAGCTGCAAATAAATTAATACAAGTATCATCAACACTTTTAGAGGGAAACCCTATTTGAATAATAGAATGTTCTTCCGAAGGTTGTTGGTTTGATCCTTGAGCTTGCTGCATAGCATTCACCGAAGTGGTAAGTTGATCAAGCTGTGTTTGCAAAGCCTAAAGACTATAATTTGTTTGTTGCTGAAACTGGAGACTATTTGCAGCAATTTATTTGACAATGTCCTCTAGTAAAGGTTCAGAAGGTGCAGAGCACACAACCTGAAATTCATTCATATGCTTATGTGGATCATCACCTGCAAAACCATTAAAACTTGGCAACAAGTGTGTTAAACCAAAATTCAATTCGAAAGGTGCATCAACAACAAGATATTCAATACATAAAGCATTATAATTCACAAGTGCAACATGTTCTCTCAGAGTTCTTTGATCAGCCATTATATGATTATAAATTTCAACACAGAATCAAATAAAATCACTATAGATTTAATAGAATGGAAAAAACGAAAAGCGATTAAAATAAAATATAAAAAATATAAAAATAAAGCTAAAAATCAAATTAAATCAAATAAAGCTCGCACAAATTTTTTTTAGATTTTTTTGAATATATGAAAATGGAAAATAAATCAAATAAAATAGAAAAACGCAAAATTTTCGATTTTGAGGGTCAAAATCTTTTAGAATTGTATTCTAAAAGAGTATTGTTCTTCGATTTATTTCTGATTTTTTGGAAAAAAATCGGAGCAAATCGAAACAGTAGCTTCCAACTTACCTGAAAGGCTGGAAAACCTATCACTATACTGCAACCGGTATTGCAACCCTGAAAATAGACAAACACAACAAAAAAGAAAAGAAAAAAACTGGATAGAAAACTATACTTATAACTAAAAAATCGGTTAATAACAACAAGAATCCCCGGCAACGGCGCCAATTTGATCTGCGTGTCGCGCACAGATAAAAAACGAGTGATTTAAAATGTAGTTACGGTAACGAAAACTCGAGTATCGTCTCACAAGGATTCTTGATCTTATTAACTAATGATAGTAACGATTAATGGGGGTTGATTTTAATTTGAAGAAAAAAATAATTAAAATAAAAAGTGATTACCAAATAAGCTAAAACGACTAATCCTACTGATTTGGGTTCCAACTTATCATTGGTTATTATAATTTCAACCTCCTAAGCGGATTATCTATTCCTATTTGATTATAAAATTCATTGACAAGCGCAACTAGTTTTATGTGATGTATGTTCCTATTATCCGAATTAAGCAAACGAATTTAAGCTCTCGTGAATTAAGCAAACACGGTTTAATCAAACACGATAACGAATTAAGCAAACGCTAACGTGACTACGGTCAAGGATCATACAACAATAAAATTAAATCAACACTAATATGATAATCTAATTAAGCAAAAAATGATCACATATCATAATATTGAAAGGAATAGAATTTGAATTGAAAATTATTATAACCTCAAAGTATGAAAGAACCTGTAATCAACAGGATTTTTCCTTGGAATTAGTTCTCCATTCCGGTTCTTTCAAGCTTAAGAAAAATAAAATAAAATCGTAAAAAGTGTGTTTTTCATGAGCAGCTACGGCTTCTAGGTTAAATAGAAAACCTAAAAACCCGTTACAACCCAACTGGGTCAAATACATAACCCAAACCCAATTCTAAATGACCCGATACTGAATAAAACTAATGCAGCAGCTTCAAACGAAATTCTGGAAAAATATGACTCCGAATTTAACTTTGACTCCAACATGGAAGTTGTAGCTCTCCCTCTTAGCTTTCCATCGACTGGTAGAACACCTCAATCAGATTCCTGGAACTCCAGTTATGATCATTTCCATAAACGCTGTTAAAGCTGAAAATTAAGTATGAAAATCACATTAAACCAAAAATAAAATAAATTAGAAAAACAAATTAAAATATAAAAATAAACAAAGAAAACTAAAGAAATGCCTAAGTGCAATTATGTAGGAATGTGCACCAAAATGCACTGATCAACCATCTTTCAATATTTTTTTCAAACACCTCATGATCATGAACGGAATTAGCACAAATTTTAAAGCCAAAACACAGTGAAATCCCTACAATTAAACAACAGTTTATGATCTAAAAGATCAACAACCAAAAGCATCAAGGATCTACATCTTGAATGTTGATGATGAAGGTAGAACCATGGAAAAGGTGAATTACCAAAAACACTCTTCAAATTGATTCAATATCAAGATTGATCTACTGAAATTGATGGAAAAAAAAAGGATGAAGGTTTAGCTCAAGGTTGATCAAGAATTCAAGGTGAATTCTTGATAACTTTCAAAATAGAGAGAAGAGCTTTAGGGAATTTGTGGTTTCGGAGGATATTTTCCAAGAGATTTTTTGGCTATTAAGAGCTTGAGAAATGAATGAGAAATGGCCTTTATTTAAAGAGTTTAGGTATGAGAATTTGGTGGAATGAAGCTTGCTTGGGCATTTCAAATTAGGTCTAGTAATTCAAAATTGGCGTGAATCATGAAAAGAGTGGTGATTAGTGAGGGTTTATGGTGGGAATTAAATTTAACAATGTATGGGAATTAAATGGAGATGGTATAGAATATTCCAAGAATGATCAAAAATGAAATTGGTGCCAAAATTTGAAAAATTGAAATTGCAGCCAAAATTTTCAAATTTGTACGCAAGTAACAGGTTAGGCCCAGGGTGGTAACCAGTTACTTAGTGCAAAATTTGAAAATTTTGTTTTTTTTTGCACTACTACAACTTCGACTCGATACTTTTGTGCGTCGAAGAAGTCATGGAAATAAATACATGAACCTTTGAATTCATGGAATAAATCAATTTAAATTGGGAAATCCTTGATCAGATAAATTTGAATTATTTATGGATCAACTTCGACTTTTAACTGTGGAATTCATCTGAGTTATGGGACTGCTATTTTTGTAATTTTCACCTGCTTTTCCTTTAAAAATGTTAATAAAAGAAAACAAAATATTTTTTTGGATTTTGATTAATGGTTAGTAAACATAAACACATAAAACAAATAAAAAGCAACGGTGATCCCTGTGAGGCATAAACCTACACCCGAGAAAAACCGAGAAACCAATGCGATCTTGTTTGTATGCAAGATGCAAATGAAATGCAAAGAAAACTAGGGGAAAAAATTAGGGTATAACAGACATATGAAAGAATTTTGTTTTACAATCACCATCCCGGAGCTAGTGCATCTTTGCCCTCTGTTTCCAATACATTTCTTCTTGCATTAAGATTTTATTATATTGTCGTTGCGCTTCGAGGAAATTATCAGTAATAATTAGGTTGGTACAACTGTGATACCTTTCCATTCTGACCATACACTTTTGCAACTCAGTATTTCAATTCAAAAATTTCCTCTTGCTCCAATACTTTAACTCGTCTGCACAACCTGTAATACAGTAATCTAACTCAAATGCATTTTTATGAGACCACCCTGCTCTAATCACCTATTTAATATCCTCCCCATGCAACCACCTATTTTCAAATTTGAATGAATATGTATAGTTTTTTCATTGAATGGTATCACACTGCAATAATATATGTGTGTGATCTGAATGAGATGCCATCAGGTTTTCAAGATAAGCATCGGGAAAGCGAGCAATCCATTCTGAATTTGCTAACGCTATATCAAGCTTTTCCCCCGCCATATGAATTGTGCCTCTACTTTTTACTTTTATGCCTAGTGTCGCCCCTAAAGATTTGCATCCCGGTGCAGACGCGAACGGTCGGCGAAAAGAGAAATGAAATGAATTGAATAGAGTCGCCAGCTTGGCATTTTTTCCCGAAGGAAAGGTAATGCTGCATAAACCTAGAAAGAGATGGATAAGACGATTGCGAACCAGAGAAACTGAGAAAGGGGGTTGATTACAACCTGGGAAGGTATTAGCACCCAGATTGTCCGGTGTACTCGACGGGATCCACCCTTACTAGATTGTGTTTAAAGGGGTAGTGTATGTGCTATCTGTGTGCAAAAGCTAGGAATGAATGTACAGGTGTCAGTGCAAAAAGGTGAATTTCCCAGGAATTGAGGCTTTTAAGGAATGCTAAAAGAGGGGGATGACACAAAGACTTTTGTTCGATAATTGTTAAGTTATGCCTACGTATCCTCACGTACAATGAGGAAGTCAGAACACCATAGTTCGACTCAAAGATACTAAAAGATAAATTGACTATGAACTGCTTGCTTGCCTATGATCAAGTGTATGACTCGTCTGGCTCGAGTGCTAATTGTCTTACATTAGACGGGAGAAGCAAGTTCTCGTTTGTGAATGAGTGTGATGAGAAAAGAATCGTGGAGGAGACAATTATTGTTTGTTTTTTGTGTTTTCAGTTTTGTTATTGCTTCTGGTGTTTTGCATAAGTTAATGAGCTTAAGCCTGAATCAAGGGCTTGTAAACTCATTATATCCTCCCTGATTAGGGATAATGAGCCTACTTAAGTATCAAATAAGCATCTCAACTTAATTACTATGATGATGTAGGATTAATATCATTAACCTACTTGTGATTAATTAGATGTTTTTTTTGTTTTTTTTTAGTGTTAAGTAATGAGTTTAATCTCTAATCACAGATTAGTGGACTCATTACACCATCCTAATAGAAGGATAATAGATGAGAACACTTAAGGTGAGCAGGATACCTCAACTTAATCCATGGTTAGGGATTAAATTCATTATATAACAAGCCTTTATTAAATGGGTTTTAATTAAAGGATGAGATTAAGAAATGAATTTTATGGTTTGTAAGACAAATTGAGGGGGACTTGTCCATTAAACACTAGGGTTAGTCCCTCTTAACCATAAGGAAGAGATAGAACCCTAATGTAAGGCCCAAGTTACAAGATAGAGTCTTAGTGATTATTAATGTGTTTTGATTAATAGGTGTAAACAAATTAATGGTTTAACACTTAGGATTAAAGTTATACACTCCATCCTAACAGAAGGATACAAACATAACCCTAATTCCAAAGTCCTAAAACTTTAAGTGTTTAGTCTCTGATTATTGAGATGGGAAGAGAAACTCAAGGAGACTCAAAGGTAAAAAACTAGGGGGGACTATACAACCCTAAAAGTTGTCATTCTTGGATATCCTATGGTTTGTTATGCTTAAGAGAAAGGATCTTCAAGGCCACCAATGGAAGAAGCAGATGAAAAGAGAAGGAGAAAGAAGAACAAGTTACTTACTTCCTGAAGAAGATAAGTAACTTGAAAGAAAGAAGGAAAGAAAGATGGAACATAATTGAATTAGATTCACCTCAAAGGCATGTAAATATGCATATGAATGATGAGAAGAGATGGGAAGTGAAGGCAAATCCACCTCCCAAATAAGTTACCAAAAGTTCCTGAATATGTTAGTATGAATGCATAAGACATAAAGCTAAAGGAAATGAAATGAAATGAGGTGTGAAGACCAAAGTCAGAAGTGAAAATGTAATGTAAAAGGCATATGAGATGATGTAAAGTCATACAAGATGCATATGAATGATCATACAAAGATGAGATGCAATGAAAGCATGTTTAGAAGATTGAAAACACATGGATGTTTATGAAATGTAATGAATGCAAGACATAGCAAATGAAATGAAGAAATGATCAAGCAATGTTCAAACATGTCTTAATATGTCTAAGATGTCATACAAATGCTTGAAATGTCATGGCAAGTTCAGATGATGATGATATGCAAAGATGAATGCAAATGAACATGAGAAATTAGGGTTTTATGAATGTATGAGATGCAAATGACCAAAACAGAAGCATACATCATGATAAAAAAATTAAAATCAAGCTCAAACAAACCCTAATCCTATACAAGATCACACCCAAAAGGAGAAAGTCAGAAGTTAATCCTATTGAAATTTATGGATTTTCTAAGTTTGCTAGGTTTTTTGGGTGATTCTCAAGAGAAAATGCAAATCAAATTGAAAATGCAAGATAAATTCATGAGAAAAATAACCTAGAATCAAGTTCAAACTCATCATGGTTAGGAAGAAATGAATTTTTCAAGTTAGGGTTAGAAAACATCATTTTTAAGAACCCTGATTCAAAGAAAATTGTGAAATTAGGATTAAACCTAAAAAGAAATTTGTATGATGAGTTTGTAAATGTATTGGAATGATTCATGAATTTTTTTTGTGATTTTTAGAAACCTAAATGCATTTTTAATTAATTAAAATGGATTAATTAATTAAAAATCACATTTAGATATTTTAAAATACTTTTTTAATGCAAAAAATGAAATAAAAATCATTTTTGGGTTAAGAAAAATATTTGGATCAGAAATGCAAAAGATCATATTTTTTTGATGTTTTTAACTATTTTAAATAAAATGAGAAAGAAAATGCAAAGAAAAATGAAATAAAATAAAATAAATGGAAAGTCAATGCATCCAAGGGCCAGGATTTGAACTGGGGTGGAGGGAATTGACTGGCGCGCATTTGTATGGCTGAGATTAAATCTGACATAATTTAAATTAATCCTAATTAATTAAACTAAATAAAAAGATTAGGGTTTTAATGGAGAATTTGGGCCATCCATCCACGCGTGAAACGAAGATCTAAGGGCTGAAATTCAAACTAACCCTAAACCCTAATTAAAGCCCTAATGACTCTCAGGTGGCCGGAGAAGACCTCCGGTCATCTTCTCCGGCCAGTCCCCTCTGTAAACACCCCAAATTTTCCCTCACTAAGTTCACACCATGTCTTGTGATATTTCATATTTGCATTAGTTTAAACATATCATCTCATATTGCATTTTTGTTTCACTGCATTAGTTCAAGTTCATCTGCATCCAGGGTTTGTGATCTGAGCAATCCAAAAATCCATCTGAGCCACTCCAAAGGTCTTCAATCACTCAAAGAGGGTCCATGTATGTTCAATCATCATTTTATATCCCTCAAATATCAAGGAAGTCAAAAAATCACAAGAACATGGAAAGCATGGAAGCAGAGCTAGGGTTTCTCTGCACAGATGACCTGAAATTAGGGTTTTGGTTTCAGAGGCCATAACTCCAATATTTTTGGTCATTCTTGTTTCTAATGGTCTCAATATTTTATAAGGTTCATGTGTACCAATTTTGATGAAGAAATTCATTGTGGAAGTCATCTGTTCACTGGGTAACTTCTTGAGCAAGTCAGAGCAAAATCAGGGCATCTGAGCCCCCCATCATGGGAACCTGTAAGCACCCCAAATTTTCCCTCAATAATTTCACACCATGGCTTGTGATCTTTAATATTTGCATTAGTTTAAATATACCATCTCATATTGCATTTTTGTTTCATCTGCATAGTTCAAGTTCATCTGCATCTAGGGTTTGTGATCTGAGCAATCCAGGATCCATCTGAGCCACTCCAAAGGCCTCCAATCATTCTAAGAGGGTCCATGTATGTTCAATCATCATTTTATATCCCTCAAAGATCAAGGAAGTCAAAGAATCACAAGAACTTGCAAAGCATGGAAGCAGAGCCAGGGTTTCACTACACAGATGACCTGAAATTAGGGTTTTGGTTTCAGAGGCAATAACTCCAATGTTTTTTGGTCATTATTGTTTCTATTGGTCTCAATATGTTATAAGTATCATGTATACCAAGTTTAATGAAGAAATTCATTGTGGAAGTCATCTGATCACTGAATAACTTCTTGAGCAAGTCAGAGCAAAATCAGGGCATCTGAGGCCCCTCAACATGGAACCAAAGTGGAGTTTTAATCAAAATGAGGTTATTTGGTCTTTATTTGATCATTGAAGTGCTTAGAAGTTCACAAAATTTAAGAAAAGTGAGCTAAACCAAAAGTTGCCAAAAATGGAAATGACCTTTAATGTAAACTTTCCATTTTGGGAAAGTTTTTCAACCTCCTCTTTCTTAACCAAAAATGCTTCAAATGAAAAATTGTTGGTCATGAAAGTTATAGATTGGATCATTCCCTTTTCAAAAAGAACAATAACAAGATCTAATTTCATTTTGGAACTCAAGATATGGCTTGTCAAAGTTGGCAAAAATCCCATAATTTTCAAGAATGCACCAAAAGGGATTCTTTGCAAAACCACTTGCTAAGGCTTTTTGTGACTTCAAACACACTTCAATGTATCATAACATCATAGTGCATTGCCTTTATATCAGAATTTCCCAAAGAATTGCAAAATTACATGCCTTCAACATCAAGATTTCTCAAAAGGGCCAAAACATCACATATTTGCAAAAGGTCCCATAACTTTGTTTCAACTTGCTGAATTGCCTCCAAATGGATTCTATAAACATCCTTGATCTCAGTTGCACATGGACATGCCAAAAATCCAGTTGCATCCTTGCCCATACCTCAAGTACAAGAAATGTTGACTTTATGAAAATTCACACATACCAATCACAACAGTCCACCACCCACTCTCTCCCCAATCCAGACACTACAAGCATGCCTCAAAGATCATTTTTCATACAGACAAGCTGAAATCTTCAAGAACTCAGCATTGCCAAAAACACTCCCTCTTGCATTTTCCTTCGAAACTCCCAACTCACTCACTCAATCTTCAAACCAATTCCACCATCCATATCAAAATCACTCACTTGTCACAAACCAACCATTAAAACAGCCAAAAACACCCCATACACGAAACACGATTTCTGACCAGTTGGATTGCTTCCACTCAAACCAGCCATTCTCAAAGCTTTCCAATCATTGCAACTTCTTCAAGGAGTCCATTAGAGTCATTTTGCACCAAGGAAGTGGCCAGAAAGCTCAAGTTTGAAAAGCTTCATCTCAGGTAGTCATCTGAATTCATTTTTCCAGAACTTCTTTTTTATGTTACAAAATGAATAAGCATGCTTCACTGATCATTCTGAGCTTTGAATTTTTGAAAATGATGTAGAAATGAGTATGTACCAAACCTCTGAAATTTTTACCATTTTTGATCTTTTCTTCAAATCTTGTTTATGAGCATGAATAAATGTGTTTTGAGTGTGGATTTGAGCTTAGGAGAGTGAAATGGTTTGATCTGGAGCTTTAGAGCTCCAGAAATAACCTAGGGAGAGAGTTAGGAATTTTCAGGTGAGGGTGTCACCGGAGAAGACGACCGGAGCTCTTCTCTGGTGACCTGAAAGGTATTAGCAGTCTTAATTAGGGTTAGGGTTTCATTTGAATCTAGGCCCTTGGATTTCCCTTTCCCGCGTGTGGTGAATGGCTATGATCAGTTCATTAACTCTTAATTAAGATTAAATAATTAATTAATTAAGTTTAAGTAAGTTTGAATTTCATCCGTAGGATCACGCGCCAAGTCAATCCCAAACCCCCCAGAATCAATGTGGTCCCTTAGATTTGCATACGTTTGTTTATTTCATTTTTTATTTCAATTTTTCTTATTTATTTTGTTCCATTTATTAAAAATAGTTTAAAAATTCCAAAAATATTTTTATTCTGCATTTTTACTTCAAAGTCATTTTTATTTATTTTTATTTTTCACATTAAAAAGTCATTTTTAAATCATTTAAATATTTATTTTAATTAGTTAATTAGAATTAATTAATTAAAATACCATTTTGGTTTCTAAAAATCCCAAAAAAATCACATTGCATCTTTAAACATTTAGAGACATTGTCATACCATCCACACAAATTTTTTTTTGGTCTTGAACCATCTTTGATAATTTTCTTGAATTTAGGATTCATAAAATTCCTATTTTAGAACCCTAACTTCAAGAATTATTTTCTGCCTAACCAAGAATGGTATGACAATGGTTCTTTTTGCATTGATCTTCATTTGACATGTAGTTTCTAGCATAATTTTTTCACAAATTTCTTCTGCCTTTTTGAATTGATTTGCATTTTTTCCCTTTAGGTACCTTAAAACCCTAGATAACTTAAAAAAATCATAACTTTCATTAGGTTAAGAGTTAGGTCTTCTCCTTTGGGGTGTGATATCATATCAGGTTAGGGTTCTTTTGATTGCATTTTCAATTTTTTATCTTTTCATTTGCTTCTGTTTTTTTGAGTTTTGCATCTCATGTTGCCTGAAAACCCTAATTTCTCATCTTCCTTTGCATACATCTTGCATATGCTTGCATTCATGAACTTTCCATGACATTTTATGCATTCACATGACATATAAGACAAAATATGACACATTAGAACCATGCTTGATCATTTCTTCATCCATTTGCCATGTTATGCATTCATTACATTCCATGAACATTCATGAACTTTCATGCTTCTTACATGCTTCATTTGCATTCTCATCTCTTGTATGATCATTCACAACTCTTGACATACATTTGCATCATCTCTTAGCATCATTTGTATCATGCATTTGCTTCTGGTTTTGGTTTGCATCCTTGCATTCATATCATTTTCATTTCATTTCATTTCTTCTGCTAACTTTTCAGGTGGTAAGTAAGTTGAGAAGTGAATTTTCCTTCACTTCTCACATTCTCTTCTCATCTCTTTTATGCATCCTAGCTGCATTTTGTATTTGCCTTAGAGTGAGCTTGCTCATTCATGTTCTCTATCCACTTCCTTTCTTCAAGCAACTTATCTTCTTAAGTGAAGTAAGTTGACTTGCTTCTTCTGCTTCTCCTCCTTCCATCTTTCTTTCTCCTTGGTGGCTTCTCTGAAGATCTCTTGCAAGCCTCATAAACCCTAAGAACACCCAAGCATGATAAAAATTAGGGTTTGATTAGTCCCCCATTAGTTTTAACTTTGTGTCATCTTTTGTGTCTCTCCTCTCATCTCATAATCAGGGGCTAAACCTTCAAGGTTTTAAGGCTTTGTGATTAAGATTATGCCTGCATCCTTCTCTTAGGATGGAGTGTATAACTTTAATCCTAAGTGTTAAACCCTTAATGTGTTTAAATCTCTTAATCAATTCTCCTAATAATCACTAAGACAACAAGCTTGTAACTTGGGCCTTGCATTAGGGTTCTAATTCTTCCTTATCGGTTAAGAAGGACTAACCCTAGTGTTAATGGACAAGTCTCCCTCAAGTTGTCTTACAAACCATAAAACTCATTTCTTAATCTCACCATTAATTAAAATCCACTTTAATACAGGCTTGTTTTGTCATGAGGTTAATCCTTAATCATGGATTAAGTAGGGGTATCTTCCTCAGCTTAAATGTTCTCATCTATTATCCTTCTATTAGGATGGTGTAATGAGTCCATTAAATCCTTGATTATGGCTTAAACTCATTACTTAACACTAAACAAAAACTCCAAAAACATCTAAATAATCACAAGTAGGTTAATGATCTTAATCCTATATCATGGTAATTAAGTTTGAGGTGCTTACTTCATACTTAAGGTATTCTCATTATCCCTAATCAGGGAGGATATGATGAGTTTACTAACCTTTGGTTTAGGCTTAAGCTCATTAACTTATGACAAACACCAAAAAATAATAAAAGATTGAAAACACAAAAACAAACAATAATCGTCTCCTTCGGGATTCTTTTCTCACCTCATTCACTCATGAACGAGAACTTGCTTCTTCCGTCTAATGCAAGACAGTTAGCACCTGAGCCAGACAGGTCATACACTTGAGCATAGACAAGTAAGCAGTTCACAAGTCAATTTACCTTTCAGTCTCTTTGGGTCGAACTACGGTGTTCTGACTTCCTCATTGCACGAGTGGATACGTAGGCATAACTTAATTGTTATCGAACAAAAGTCTTTGTCTATCCCCCCTCTTCCAACATTATTCTTTTAAGCCTCATTCCAGAGCAATTCATTTCACTTTCTTGCACTGACACTTGTATATTCCCTTTCCAGCTTTTTACACACAGATAGCACATACACTACCCCTTTAAACACAATATTTTAAGTGTGGATCCTGTCGAGTACGACGGACAACTGGGTGCTAATACCTTCCCAGGTTGTAACCAACCCTCTTTCTCAGTTTCTCTGGTTCGTAACCGTCTTATCCGTCTTTTCGTAGGTTTATGCAGTATTACCTTTCCTTCGGGATAAAAAGGCCTAGATGGCAACTCTTTTCAGTTCATCTTCATGTTCTCCTTTCACCGACCGTTCGCGTCTGTACCCCTTCTGGCCCTGTGTCATTTGGTGGGAGCGACAACTTGGCGACTCTGTTGGGGATATGAGTTTTGCAACCAGGACTTCTGGTTCTTTTTGTGGGTTCCTCCTAGCGCTTGTTTGATTTGTGTTTACGGGGGTGTTATGTGCTAATTGTGTTATGTACAGGTTTATTTATTGCTTTCATTTACAGTTTTTATACATCATACTGTCATTATCATTGCGAGGATTTGGTTTTCTTTGGTGGATAGGGTCTCATTGAGAGATTAAGGTCCTATACTTGGGACCTGAGTGACACCTAGTCTAGAGTGGCTTCATATTCTTTCCCATTCCATTTCAGTCTGGTGCGGGAATATGAAACACGGTTTAGATGTGGGTTTCTTCTTGAGAACTCTGTGCTACAGATTTCCTGTAGTGCTAGGGCTATCTGGGAAGCCTGCTAAGTCTGGATGACCTTTATTTTGACCTTCAGAATCTGGGGAGAATTAGAGGAGGATCTTTTATGTTTATTTTAAACACTGTACCTCCGGGTTAGAAGTGCTCACACTTCTCATAACTAATCCAAGTCTGAGGATCCTTGTTCTAGAACATTACATGTGAGGGGGATGGGTTGTTTACAGGTTTTGCAGGAACCATTGGCCACATGTGGATAGTTCTGAGGATCCCTGTTTTGTTTAAGAATGCATCACTTTGGATAGTTCTTGTAATTAACCCTGGACATGTGGCTCTTTATTTGAGTCCCCCAACCTGGTTACTGGATTTCTAAACCTCCATCCGGACTTATGAACATACATGGACTTTTACCAAGGCAGATAAACAGATCCAGCACTTCATCACAAACCCTTTGCATATCATTTGCATACATCATTTTTGCATCATTTAACATTTGCTTATTTGTTTTACAGGGTATCCACCATTTCATATTTGGTTTTGTTTTGACCCCTTCTGCTGCTCGGACTACTTCAGTTATCTTCTCCAGCTACCTTCATCAGTTTGTCAGTGATTTCTCCTCCAGCATCTCATTCAGTGATCTTCATCAGCAGTTGTTCTCAGCCTCTTCACCATCGTCCATGGACACTTCAAGAAAGAGCAACATCACATACCACTTCTTTGAGCCCACCCTGGCTGGCATCAGGCACATCCAATCCCTTATCACTCTTGATCATGTCCCACTGTTCAGAGAACATTATGGAGGCATATTGGACACCGTCATGGATCTAGATGCATCTCATAGGAGCATGATCCATACCTGCTTGCAGTTTTATGACCCTCCACTCAGATGCTTCACATTTCCTTATTTCCAGTTGGGACCTCTGTTAGAAGAATTTTCCATGTTGTTAGGAGTTCCTATCAGGAGAGGGATTCCTTTCAACCCTGAGATGGTTGCTCCCAGAAATGAAGACATAGCCAGGGCATTGCATTTGGAGCCTGCCCTTATTGATCAGAACATGACAACCAAGGCTGCGGTTCCAGGCCTTCACCTAGATTTCTTGATCTCCTAGGCTACCCTACATGCTGCTATAGGGGAATGGAAAGCTGTCTGTGCACTTCTAGCCCTCAGTATATATGGGGCTATCTTATTTGCAGATGAGCCAAAGTTTGTGAGCAAGAATGCCATTCACCTGTTCTTATTGAGGAACCCAGTTCCTACCTTGCTTGGAGACTTCTACTACTCAGTACATTAGAGGAATGAGAATCAAAGAGGAAGATTGGTCAGATGATGTGCTCCTCTCTATTACTCTTGGCTGCTCAGACACTTTCCAAAGTCAGATACCTTCTTGAACCCTCATCAGCAAAAGAACTGGGCTAAAAGATTCATTGCCTTGACATTAGAAGACATTAGATGGTGCACTCAAAGCACCAAAGGCAAGGACATCATTACTAGTTGTGGGCAATATCCTAATGTGCCTTTGATAGGAGTGAAAGGTTGCATCAACTATAACCCTTTACTGTAAAAGACAATTAGGGTATGCTTTGGTTCATCCTCCCAGAGGACAAGATTTGGCTGAGACTCTTTACTGTGAAATCCAGCCCAACTCTGCTGTTGTCAGACAAGCTGCCTGAGCTTGGGATAACATTCAGACTAAGGGAACAGCCATCCTTGGTAAGTGCAACAACATTGCTTCAACATAGTATTCTGATTGGTCTCGTACCAGAGCTCAGATCACCCGTATGCCATTTACCTTAGAAGATGTACCTGGGCCTTCTACAGTGCAACCTGCAGCTACTATCAGTTTGGAAGAGTTTGAAAAGCTGAAAGAGAGGAATACCCAGTTATCTAAAGCCTTGAAGAAGACTCTCTAGGAGAGAAATGACATCCGTCTAGACAATGAGAAATTGGAAAGGCTCAGGGTTGAGCATATGACCAAGATTGAAAGGACAAATGACTACATAAGGAAAGCAAGAGCAGGAGAGTTGGTTTTGAAGAATGCCTGCAAGGAGGCCAAGATTCAGAAGGCTAGGGCTGAGCATTATCTGGAGGAAAGCCAGGCTAGGTGGATCAGGATCACTGAAGCTCGTGCACAAGAAGACCAGAGGACTCAGGCCAAGATATAGCAGCTGGAGGCCAATGAGAAGAAGCAGCAGGAGGCTTTGTTGGCAGCTCAGAAGGAGATATCAGAATTGAAACTCCGGGAGGGGTTAAAGATATCAAAGGATCAAGACAGGCATAAGAAGCTGACAAATGCCATTGCTACCAGGAACCTCCTCATTAGGACTATTACAGAGCACCCAGCTGGTCCAATGACGGAGGCCCTCCTGAAGGAAGTCAGGGAGGATGACTTTGGATTGAATGTCTGATTCCTTTTTGCTTGTATTTCCTTTCTTTTGATGTACTTTTTGCTTTTTGGTTGTTGTATTTTTGACCCACCGTGGGCATGTATTGTAAACAGACTATGTATTTCCATCATTTGTAATATATCAATTTGTTTTATTTTTGGTGGGCTTTCTCTCAACATCATCAAGCATTTCCTCGAGGTTTGGAAAGGTCAAAACCAAAGAACCAAACCGGATACCCTTGGAAGACAAATAAGCATATTGCATTGCATACTAACATTTTCTTTGTTTTGTAGGTTTTTGTTTGTTATTTTGTTTCTCACTTTGTTGTGGTTTCAAGAAACCTTGCTCGTCCCAAAGTGTTCCCTGTCAACCGCACACACCGGTGCCCAACGCGAAACAACCTTCCAGGCATTCAAATGGATCAGGTGCAGCAGGACCTGAATGAAGTAAGAAATCAAATGGCAAATGAAAGGGTTGAAATGAGAAACCAAATGACCCAGTTTATGGCTGTGATGACTAGCTTAGCTCAGAGCCAGGAAAGGCTGAGAGAGCTGGTAGAAAGGCAGACACCTGAAGAGCCCCACCCTGGAACAGGAGGAACCAACAATAATGAACGCGGGCAGCCTCGCATCGACCCACCATAGTTTAGGCCCCATTTAAACCCAGATGTTAATATCCCAAGGAATATACATGGAAACACTGCTGCAGGTAGGATCTTGCAAGAAGATCCTCAGGAGGAGCAGTTCACAGTTATTGGGGCTGGGGATGAGGTGTATGACCAAAGACTGGATGAGATTGCTGAAAAGCTGAGATCCTTGGAATCCCAGAATTCTTTAGGCTTTGACGTAATGAATATGGGGCTGGTAGATGGGGTGAGGATTCCCCACAAATTTAAACCCCCGTGCTTTGAAAAATATAATGGTACCTCCTGCCCACGTACTCATCTACAATCCTTCTTGTGGAGACTCAAGGCTTATACCATGGACGAGAAGTTATGGATGTTCTATTTTTAGGACAACCTGACTGGAGCATCAAGAGAATGGTATTCGCATCTGACAAGGGCCACTGTAAGATGTTGGAAACATTTGGCCGAAGCCTTCATCCGGCAATACCAGTATAACCTAAACATGGCTCCCAATAGAACTCTTCTAATGGGCATGTCTCAGTCTTCAAGAGAAAGCTTTCGGGATTATGCTCAGAGGTGGAGACAGCTTGCTGCTGCTGTCCAGCCACCCATGTCTGAAAGAGAAATGGCTGACATGTTTATGAACACCTTGCAGCGAACTTATATTGACAGACTTGCTGCTTTCTCTTCCACCAGTTTTGCCGATGTAGTTATAGCTGGTGAGAGAATTGAGAGTCTTTTGAAGATGGGCAAAATCTCTGATAATGGTGCAAGTTCCTCCAACAACCCCAAAAAACCTTTTTCAGGAACCCGAAGGGTAGGTGAAACAAATGCTATCCATGCAGGCAGGGGCTGACCCTAGTATTCTCACAGATCAATAGCAGCCGTTACTATCCCGGCTCCAGTTCCACAGCAACCACTTTTTCCTCAACAACAACAACAACAACAACATCACTATCAGCAACAATCCCATTTTCCGCAACAAAGAATGTACAACAATAACAACAACAACCAACAACAGCGCCCCTTTCAACAGAGGCCATCTCAGGCAAATAGGGTGATTGATCCCATCCCAATGACTTACGTCGCTCTACTGCCACAACTCCTGAAGCTCAACCTGGTTGAGTTAAGGATGTTGGCTCCACCGGATCCTCTCAACCTCCCTAAGAATTATGATACTAATGCCAGGTGTGCCTTTCATTCCAACGCACCTGGTCACAATACCGATAAATGTAGGGCCTTGCAAATGAAGGTTCAAGATCTGGTCGATTCCAAAGATCTCAATTTCGCACCTCCTCCGAATGTTAATAGAAATCCTATGCCTAATCATGGCGGGCCTAGAATTAATGCCATAGAAGAGGACCAACCATCTGCACTGATTTATAATGTTGCACTGATTCAAACACCGTTTGCAGAAGTCAAGGCTCAACTCTTAAAATGCCAGGTGTTCCCAGGCTGTGAGGCCTGCTGCGAATCGTGTAGAACTGCTATTAATGGTTGTGAGAGGCTAAAGTTTGGCATAGATGGCCTTATCAGAGATGGAATTTTGCAAATAACCACAACGGCTCCTACATCATCAACAACTCTTTCTTCAGCAACAATGGTTTCTCCTACAACATCAACAATTCTTTCTTCAGCACCAATAGATCCTCCTACAATGGCAACGACTATCATTCCCACTGATTCATCCACAACTCCAGCAATCACTCCATCCATTGTTTCAACAAACCAGAGTTCAACAACACTTACTTCTACAACATCAACACCCATCTTATCAACAAAAAAGCCTACAACACCAGCAAACACTAATGAAGATGTCTCAACGGTCACGATCTATTATGACCCGACAACTGTTCATCCCAACAACAATTTCCAACAACAAACTGCAACACCTCCTATCAGATCTCCAGTCACAATCTATTACGATCCACATACCATCACAGTTCCTTCCGCTGCAGCAATCAGTCCGGTCACCATTACAATGCCTGGACCTGTTCCTTATGAAAGCAGTAATGCCATACCCTGGCACTACGACTTTGATCTCTACTACGACGGAAAGAAGGTCACTCTAGATTCATCAACCTCTTCACCACAAGTTGACAATGTTGGGGGAGGCGGAGGCTTCACCAGAAGCGGACGCATTTTTTCCTCACAAACACCGAGACCCAATGCTGAAGCAGAAGCTGCTGCTAAGGCAAAAGGGAAGAATGTGGTACTTGAAGAGTCAGCTGTTAAAGAAACTCTGAAGACTTCTTTTGAGCAAGAGGTGGACGAGTTCATGAGGATAATCAAAAAGAGTGATTACAAAGTGGTGGACCAACTTCACCAGACACCCTCCAAAATCTCTATATTATCACTGTTAATGTGTTCCGAAGCCCATAGGAATGCACTCTTGAGAGTCATGCATGCAGCCTACGTGCCGGAAGAGATTACGGTTAATCAGCAGGAAATAGTGGTTGCAAATGTTAACACCAGTCATGGACTGGGCTTCACAGATGCTGACTTAACGACGGAGGGACGCAATCATAACAAGGCTTTACACATCACCTTAGACTGCAAAGTTGTTCTTTCTCATGTACTGGTAGACACTGGGTCTTCGCTCCATGTCCTCCCAAAGAAAGCCTTGGTGAAGCTGGAGTATGATGGTTTGGCATTGCGTCCAAGTAACTTGGTGGTGAGAGCATTTGACGGCTCTAAGAGATCAGTTCTCGGAGAGATTGATTTACCTGTGATGATTGGCCCACAAATCTTTAAAACTACTTTCTTCGTGATGGACATACAGCCGGCCTACAGTTGTTTGTTGGGTAGACCCTGGATTCACGCCGATGGCGCTGTTACATCTACCCTTCACCAGAAATTAAAATTTGAGTGGGAAGGTCAGATCATCACAATCTGTGGGGAGGAGGACATTTTCGTTAGCCAATTGGCTACTTACAAGTATATAGAGATGGATGGAGAGATCCATGAGACTATGAGTCAGGGGTTTGAGGCCCTTAACATCAATGAAGCAACTGCTGTGTCTGGAACTTCCATCACTTCATATCAACAAGCCCGGAAGGTTGTTGAGGAGGGTACCGCTCAAGGCTGGGGCAAGCTGCTGCCAGTAGAAAAGAAAGAAGACAGATTCGGGTAGGGTTACAGACCAACTCGACAAGATCAACCAGAGGCTGCAACGGAGCCCAAATTTGTCAGCGGGGGAATGCTTACCCCGGATGCTGTGAACAGTCTGGAAGACGAGGAAGAAGACGAACGCAACCTGGAAAACTGGATACGTCCAAGGATCCCGGGGAACCAAGTCTCTAACTGGTCTTCCCAGGAAATTATAAGAGTTACTCCTGCAAAGTAATTATTATTTCATGTCTTTTAAAGCATGCATCAAGTCCTGCATCTTGCCCGAGGTGTCAGGACTCATTTTGTAATCGGGCCATCTTGTATTTTGTGCAAATGATCAATTAATGAATATCATGACATCTTTTGCAAACAAATCTTTTTTCTTGCTCACTGTTTTTCATTTTTCATTTTTTGTACAAAACAATAAAATGGCAATGTTTTCAAAATAATAACTTCATTTTCACTTTTTCTAAACAAGGTAAAACTGATCACTAAAATGAACCAATCTAAACCCTTGCAGAGAGTGCCCTCCAGAATGCACCGACAACGACACTGCTATGACTTCGTATGATTTCGACAATCCGATTAATCAAGCCGATGAAGGGGTTGAAGAAGATTATGAGCTACCTGAAGAACTAGCCAGGTTGTTAAGACAAGAGGAAAAGGTTATCACTCCTCATCAGGAGGAAGTTGAGACAGTTAATCTTGGTACCGAAGAAGACTTGAAAGAAGTGAAAATCGGGGCCCGTCTGCAAGATTCAGTGAAGGAACAACTTATTGACATGCTTCGAGAGTACGTTGATGTCTTTGCTTGGTCCTATCAAGATATGCCGGGTCTAGATACCGACATTGTTGTGCACAAGCTACCGTTGAAGGAAGACTGTCCTCCAGTAAAATAAAAGTTGCACCATACTCGTCCGGATATGGCCATGAAGATAAAAGAAGAGGTGCAAAAACAGTGGGACGCCGGGTTCCTTGCTGTAACTAGTTACCTGCCATGGGTTGCTAACATTGTACCTGTGCCTAAGAAGGATGGCAAGGTACGAATGTGTGTGGATTACCGGGATCTGAACAGAGCTAGCCCGAAGGATGACTTCCCATTACCTCACATTGATGTATTGGTCGACAACACGACTCAGTTCTCGTTAATCTCTTTCATGGATGGATTCTTCGGGTATAATCAGATCAAGATGTCACCTGAAGATATGGAGAATACAACTTTCATCACACCCTGGGGCACATTCTATTATAAGGTAATGCCATTTGAACTGAAGAATGTCGGGGCAACTTATCAACGGGCTATGGTAACATTATTCCCCGACATGATCCACAAAGAAATTGAATGTTATGTGGATGACATGATTGCCAAGTCCCTCACAGAAGAAGACCATCTGGTAAATTTGTTGAAGCTGTTCAAGCGTCTGAGGAAGTATCAGTTGAAGCTAAACCCCAACAAATGCACATTCGGGGTACGTTCTGGTAAGTTGCTGGGATTCGTTGTAAGTGAAAAAGGAATTAAAGTTGACCCCGACAAAGTCAAAGCCATTCAGGAGATGCCTACATCTAAGACTGAAAAAGAAGTTCGGGGGTTTCTAGGTAGATTGAACTACATATCAAGGTTCATATCTCATCTTACTGCAACCTGTGAATCCCTGTTCAAACTATTGAGAAAGGAACAAACGGTCAGGTGGAATGAAGATTGCCAGAAGGCTTTTGACAAAATCAAGGAGTACTTACAAGAACCTCCAATCCTTATGCCTCCAGTTGAAGGAAGACCTCTAATAATGTACTTGACAGTATTAGAAGGATCAATGGGGTGTGTGTTTGGCCAGCATGACGAGTCTGGTCGAAAAGAGTATGCAATATACTACCTAAGCAAAAAGTTTACCGACTGTGAACAACGTTATTCACTTCTCGAGAAAACTTGATGTGTTTTAGCGTGGGCTGCTCGCCGACTTAGGCAGTATATGTTGACTCACACTACCTTGTTGATCTCAAAGATGGATCCAGTCAAGTACATATTTGAGAAGCCAGCACTTACCGGAAGGGTTGCAAGATGGCAAATGATTCTGACAGAGTATGACATTCAGTACACATCTCAAAAAGCCATCAAGGGCAGTGTACTGTCTGACTATCTGGCTGAGTAACCCATTGATGATTACCAGCCGATGAGATTTGACTTCCCTGATGAAGACATCATGTTCCTGAAAGCAAAAGATCAGGAAGCGCCTGTTCACACTAAAGGGCCTGACCCAGAAGAAGAATGGACAATGATGTTTGATGGGGCTGTTAACATGAATGGTCGTGGAGTTGGTGCAGTGCTTATTACACCTAAAGGAGTTCACATTCCTTTCTCGACAAAACTCACCTTTAACTGCACTAACAACGAAGCTGAGTACGAAGCCTGTATCATGGGTCTTGAGGAAGCCATTGACCTCGGGATCAAGACTTTAACTGTATTCGGAGATTCAGCTTTGGTAATCAATCAGACCAACGACAAATGGTACACCCACCAAGAGCATTTGATTCCCTACCGTGACTATATGAGGAGATTATTGACTTTCTTCACAATAGTCAAGCTTGAGTATATCCCTCGAGATGAAAATCAATTTGCAGATGCTCTGGCTACCATTTCCTCCATGATCAAAGTTCAAGCTTCCAACTTTGTGCCTCAGATTTCAGTATCCATACTTGACAGACCAGCATACGTATTCTCCATGGACATGGCTAAAGATGACAAGCCTTGGTTCCATGACATCAAATGCTTCTTAGAGGATCAAACATACCCACCTGGGGCATCATCCAATGATAAGAAGACCTTAAGAAGGTTGGCTGGTAGTTTCTTCTTGAATGTTGATGGTTCGTTATATAAGAGGAACTTTGATATGGTGCTTCTCAGATGTGTTGATAAGACAGAAGCAGACTTGCTGATGCACGAGGTGCATGAAGGATCTTTCGGTACCCATGCTAGAGGACATGCAATAGCCAAGAAATTTTTAAGATCAGGCTACTACTGGATCACAATAGATGCGGACTGTTGTGCCTATGCCAGAAAGTGCCACAAATGCCAGATTTATGCAGATAAGGTGCATGTGCCTCCAAATCCGTTGAATGAGATGTCTTCACCTTGGCCCTTTGCCATTTGGGGTATTGACATGATTGGGAAGATTGAACTGACTGCTTCAAATGGCTACAGATTCATCCTGGTAGCCATTGATTACTTCACCAAGTGGGTTGAAGCAGCTTCCTATGCAAACGTCACCAGGCAAGTGGTATCCCGATTCCTGAAAAGAGACATCATCTGTCGGTATGGAGTACCCGAGCGAATCATTACTGATAATGGTTCCTACTTGAACAATAAAATGATAGCAGAACTGTGCCGGGACTTCAAGATTCAACATCACAACGCTTCTCCTTACAGGCCAAAGATGAATGGCGTTGTTGAGGCAGCTAACAAGAATATCAAGAAGATTGTGCAGAAGATGGTGGTTACTTACAAAGCCTGGCATGAAATGTTACCATTTACCTTGCATGGGTATCGTACCTCAATCAGAACATCCACTGGGGCAACACTGTATCAGCTTGTGTATGGTATGGAGGCAGTGTTACCTGTTGAAGTTGAATTACCCTCTTTACGGGTATTGATGGATGTCAAGTTGAATGAAGCAGAATGGGTTCGTTCTCGGTACAATCAACTGAATCTGATCGAAGAAAAGAGATTGGCTGCAATTTGTCATGGGCAGTTATATCAGAAAAGAATGAAGAAAGCCTTTGATCAAAAAGTCAGGCTTCGGGAATACCAAGTGGGAGATCTTGTGCTGAAAAGACTTCTTCCTCCTCCTACAGACCACAGGGGAAAATGGACTCCAAATTACGATGGTCCATTCATAGTAAAGAAAGTTTTCTCCGGAGGAGCACTGATGCTCACTACTATGGATGGTGAAGATTTCTTATCCCCTGTGAATTCAGATGCAGTTAAAAAATACTTCGCATAAAATGACCCGCTGGACGTAGAAACAGAATGTAAGTCCAGGCAAAAATAGGGCATCCCGGCGAGTCAAAAAAACAGAATAAAAGACTCGGGAAAAAATAAGGGAAAAATAAAGAGAGAAAAATGTACACCCGCTAAGTTGAAAAGCCGCATTGGACAACTCAGGCAAAAAAGGTATCCCGGTGGATTGAAAACCCGAAAGGGCAATCCACACAAAATAAGGGAATAAGCGAACAACTGTATTCTGAATTCCTCTGTGTCGCTTACGACTTGGCAAGCTTCGAAAGGTTAAAGCATCGATCAGAATCAACTCTCTTCAGAAAGCAAGATGAGAAGAACGTCAAGGTCGTACGGGTCATAGCAAAGGGAAGTTCTCTTAAGCGTCGTCAACGTTGCCACCTTCATTTTTCTCAATTTGTAACAATCTCCTCATTTCAGGGGATTTGTTTCTTTGACTGTACTTGCCAATTCAGGGCACACAAATTAATAAAATCAGAGTTTTCAGTCACATTTCGTCTTGTACATTTTTGTTTCGTTTGCAAAATGTCCAATATTCATGATATGATACTTGCATAAAACAGATGTGCCTTTCTAGTAAATGCTTGCAGGAAATGTATTTTACTTCCAAGAATATCTAACTCCTATGAAGGAATCCGGTAAGGGACGCCTCAGGACACTTGTGCGTTTCTTTGTCTTAACAGGATTGCAGGTATTCAACGCACAACATGGGGCATGCCAACCGTACTTCCTCCCCTAACAGTATCTGGAATGTTTCCCCCAACTGAGTTGTCAAGTCTCCTCAACCTCAGCAGGATCCCCACATAAATCTCTAGGAAGATCGTTCAGTGATTTTCCCTCCCGACAGAGCGCCAGATCTCTCATCATCAGCAAAGACCGGGAACCATCTCCCCACAGAGCTCCAGTATCTTCCCAGAAGAGCAATATCTGAATTCCCCACACAACAAAGTGACGAAAGCTTCCTCATCCCCATCTGGGTTATCTCATTACCGGATAGATCTATCAGTGATCTAGTTCCCCAAGCAGAGTCGTATATTTTATCAGATCTTCCATTGATCTCATCCCTAGCTGGGATATCCTTTCAAGAAGATCAGTCAGAGATCTCCACAAGCAGCGGGATCCGAATCCCGGATCGGTATCTTTGCATAATCATGGCATTCGCATCATAAATCACCACAGAAGCGTAGCATTCCGTCTTATATGGAGCATTACGACAAAAATCAAACATATTTCATAATCACAAGTCAGGTTCGAACCCGTCACCTATAAATACCAATAGCACTTCATCAAGCTATATACAAAGGACGTCTCATCATCCCCAACAGAAAGCCAAAGCGTCCCCTTTGCACTCTCCAACACAAATACATGTTTGACACTCGTCCGTGTCATATCATCTCCTTGCAGATATAAGCCACAAATACCCTTTTTGAATAAAGAAACTTACATACTTTTTTGACACCCGTCCGTGTCATCCTATCCCCACAGGTCACCCGATTACCTTTTACACTCCTGAGTTCATGACTTATACACTTTCTCTTCTGACACTCGTTCGTGTCACCTTTCCAGCAAGTTGAACACTCGTCCGTGTCTTGCTCATACTCCATAATGCTTGTTTTTACTCATACAGATACTCGTCTGTATCTTGTATACACACTAATTTCCCCTCAGAGTCAACACTCGTCCGTGTTCTTTGTTAACCAGTTGATACTCGTCCGTATCATCATCTCTGAACATGCGTCAGCATTGTTTCTACTGATACTCGTCCGTATCACGGTCTTAAGGGTGCTCGTCCGCATCTTTAATATATACACAGTGTCAAACACTTATACCTTTGCTTCTTAAAAGCGTAAGAACTCGTCCGTGTTTACCATTCCTCAGTAAGTCGCCAGCAAAGCACTTTTCTTCTATCCGACATTCGTCCTATGTCGTGATACTTTCGGCAGTCGTAACCTGCCAGGTGATCGTCCTTCACCTTTGGATGATCATCCTTCATCCTTCCCCCAACAGAGTCTCCATTATTGGAACCCCTTTCTATCCGACATTCGTCCTATGTCGTGATATTTAGCAGCCGTCCCCTGCTAGGTGATCGTCCTTCACCCTTTTGATGATCGTCCTTCATCATTTTATCTGATGGTTGTCCCCATCGTTGATCTTGTTATCTGACATTCGTCCTGTGTCAGGATAAACCCTGAGAGAAGCCTTACCCTGCTAGGTGATCGTCCTTCACCTTTTGATGATCGTCCTTCATCATGCTTATCCGATGGCCATCCCCATCGTCGACCTTTTTCTACTGACATTCGTCCTATGTCGTGATAAAGAGCAGCCGTCCCCTGCTAGGTGATCATCCTTCACCTTTGATGACCGTTCCTCATCATTATTTCATTTATTCTTTGAACCGATGGTCGTCCCCATCGTTGTTTACCTTACTTTGCAAACCTGATGGTCGTCCCCGTCATTGACTTTACCTTTAAATCCCCAGAAAAATCTTACTTCCTTACCCGATGGTCGTCCCCGTCATAGTCCCTTTATTTCCCCAGCATGTCGGTCGTCCCCGTCACTGCTTTACTTACTACTTTATCCCCAGCAGTTGTCCTCCGCTCGATGGTCATCCTCCATCGCCCGCACTTTATAATCATACTATACCTGACTTTTACAATTTATATCCCTTTTCTTCTTCTCCCCAGTGAGTGCAAATTTTGGACTGTCTTTGGTATTCAACCACAAGTTATCTTGTTTGTCTGTTAAGCCCGTCGCTTACATCCTGCACAGCTAACTCATGTTTGAATAGGGGCAGCTGTAAACACCCCAAATTTGCCCTCACTAAGTTCACACCATGGCTTGTGATCTTTCATATTTTCATTAGTTTAAACATACCATCTCATATTGCATTTTTGTTTCATCTACATAGTTCAAGTTCATCTGCATCTAGGGTTTGTGATCTGAGCAATCCAGGATACATCTGAGCCACTCCAAAGGCCTCCAATCATTCCAAGAGGGTCCATGTATGTTCAATCATCATTTTATATCCATCAATGATCAAGGAAGTCAAATAATCACAAAAACTTGCAAAGCATGGAAGCAGAGCCAGGGTTTCACTACACAAATGACCTGAAATTAGGGTTTTGGTTTCAGAGGCCATAACTCCAAATTTTTTGTTCATTATTGTTTCTATTGGTCTCAATATGTTATAAAGATCATGTATACCAAGTTTGATGAAGAAATTCATTGTGGAAGTCATCTGATCACTGGATAACTTCTTGAGCAAGTTAGAGCAAAATCAGGGTATCAGAGGCCCCTCAACATGGAACCAAAGTGGATTTTTCATCAAAATGAGGTTATTTGGTCTTTATTTGATTATTTAAGTGCTTATAAGTTCACAAAATTGAAGAAAAGTGAGCTAAACCAAAAGTTGCCAAAAATGGAAATGACTTGTAATGTAAACTTTCCATTTTGGAAAAGTTTTTCAACCTCCTCTTTCTCAACCAAAAATGCTTCAAATGAAAAATTGTTGGTCATGAAAGTTGTAGATTGGATCATTCCCTTTTCAGAAAGTATAAGAACAAGATCTAATTCATTTTGGAACTCAAGATATGGCTTGTCAAAGTTGGCAAAAATCCTATAATTTTCAAGAATGCACCAAAAGGGATTCTTTGCAAAACCACTTGCCAAGGCTTTTTGTGACTTCAAACACAATTCAATGTATCATAACATCATAGTGCATTGCCTTTAGATCAGAATTACCCAAAGAATTGCAAGATTACATGCCTTGAACATCAAGATTTCTCAAAAGGGCCAAAACTTCACATATTTGCAAAAGGTCCCAAAACTTTGTTTCAACTTGCTGAATTGCCTCCAAATGGATTCTATGGGCATCCTTGATCTCAGCTGCACATGGACATGCCAAAAAGCCAGATGCATCCTTGCACATACCTCAAATACAAGAAATGTTGACTTTATGCAAATTCACCCATACCAATCACAACAGTCCACCACCCACTCTCTGCCCAATCCAGACACTACAAGCATGCCTCAAAGATCATTTTTCATAACACACACAAGCTGAAACCTCCAAGAACTCAGCATTTCCAAAAACACTCCCTCTTGCATTTTCCTTCGAAACTCCCAGCTCACTCACTCAATCTTCAAACCAATTCCACCATCCATCTCAAAATCACTCACTGATCACAAACCAATCATTAAAACAGCCAAAAACACCCCATACACCAAACATGATTTCTGACCAGTTGGATTGCTACCACTCAAACCAGCCATTCTCAAAGCTTTCCAAGCATTGCAACTTCTTTAGGGAGGCCATTAGAGTCATTTTGCACCAAGGAAGTGGCCAAAAAGCTCAAGTTTGAAAAGCTTCATCTCAAGTACTCATCTGAATTCATTTTTCCAGAACCTCTTTTTTATGTTACAAAATGAATAAGCATGCTTCACTGATCATTCTGAGCTTTGAATTTTTGAAAATGATGTAGAAATGAGTATGTACTGAACCTCTGAAATTTTTGCCATTTTTTATCTTTTCTTCGAATCTTGTTTATGAGCATGAATAAATGTGTTTTGAGTGTGGATTTGAGCTTAGGAGAGTGAAAGGGTTTGATCTGGAGCTTTAGAGCTCCAGAAATAACCTAGGGAGAGAGTTAGGAATTTTCAAGTGAGGGTGTCACCGGAGAAGACGACCAGAGCTCTTCTCCGGTGACATGAAAGTGATTAGCTGCTTTAATTAGGGTTAGGGTTTCATTTGAATCTAGGCCCTTGGATTTCCCTTTCCCGCATGTGGTGATTGGCTAGGATTTCCCTTTCCCTTTCATCTTAATTAGGTTAAATAATTAATTAATTAAGTTTAAGTAAGTTTGAATTTCGTCCATAGGATCACGCGCCAAGTCAATCCCAAAATCCCCCAGAATCAATGTGGTCCCTTAGATTTGCATACTTTTGTTTATTTCATTTTTTATTTCAATTTTTCTTATTTATTTTGTTCCATTTATTAAAAATAGTTTAAAAATTCCAAAAATATTTTAATTCTGTATTTTTACTTCAAATAATTTTCTCAACCCAAAAATATTTTTATTTTTATTTATCACATTAAAAAATCATTTTTAAAACATTTAAATGCTTATTTTAATTAGTTAATGAGAATTAATTAATTAAAATACCATTTAGGTTTCTAAAAATCCCAAAAAAATTCACATTGCATCTTTAAACATTTAGAGGCATTGTCATACCATCCACACAAATTTCTTTTTGGTCTTGAACCATCTTTGATAATTTTCTTGAATTTAGGGTTCATAAATTTCCTATTTTAGAACCCTAACTTCAAGAATTATTTTCTGCCTAACCAAGAATGGTATGACAATGGTTCTTTTTGCATTGATCTTCATTTGACATGTTGTTTCTAGCATAATTTTGTCACAAATTTCTTCTGCCTTTTTGAATTGATTTGCATTTTTTCCATTTAGGTACCTTAAAACCCTAGATAACTTAGAAAAATCATAACTTTCATTAGGTTAAGAGTTAGGTCTTCTCCTTTGGGGTGTGATATCATATGGGGTTAGGGTTCTTTTGATTGCATTTTCAATTTTTTATCTTGTCATTTGCTTCTGTTTTTTTGAGTTTTGCATCTCATATTGCATGAAAACCCTAATTTCTCATCTTCCTTTGCATACATCTTGCATATGCTTTTATTCATGAATTTGCCATGACATTTTATGCATTCACATGACATATAAGACAACATAGGACACATTAGAACCATGCCCGATCATTTCTTCATCCATTTGCCATGTTATGCATTCATTACATTCCATGAGCATTCATGAACTTTCATGCTTCTTACATGCTTCATTTGCATTCTCATCTCTTGTATGATCATTCAAAACTCTTGACATACATTTTAATCATATCTTAGCATCATGCATTTGCTTCTGTTTTTGGTTTGCATCCTTGCATTCATTTCATTTTCCTTTCATTTCATTTCTTCTGCTAACTTTTCAGATGGTAAGTAAGTTGAGAAGTGAATTTGCATTCCCTTCTCACATTCTCTTCTCATCTCTTTTATGCATCCTTGCTGCATTTTATATTTGTCTTAGAGTGAGCTTGCTCATTCATGTTCTCTATCCACTTTCTTTCTTCAAGCAACTTATCTTCTTAAGTGAAGTAAGTTGAGTTGCTTCTTCTGCTTCTCCTCCTTCCATCTTTCTTTCTCCTTGTGGCTTCTCTGAAGATCTCTTGCAAGCCTCATAAACCCTAAGAACACCCAAGCATGATAACAATTAGGGTTTTATTAGTCCCCCGTTAGTCTTACCTTTGTGTCATCTTTTGTGTCTCTCCTCTCATCTCATAATCAGGGAGTAAACCTTCAAGGTTTTAAGGCTTTGTGATTAAAATTATGCCTGCATCCTTCTCTTAGGATGGAGTGTATAACTTTAATCCTAAGTGTTAAACCCTTAATGTGTTTCAATCTCTTAATCAATTCACCTAATAATCACTAAGACAACAAGCTTTTAACTTGGGCCTTGCATTAGGGTTCTAATTCTTCCTTAATTGGTTAAGAAGGACTAACCCTAGTGTTAATGGACAAGTCCCCCTCAAGTTGTCTTACAAACCATAAAACTCATTTCTTAATCTCACCATTAATTAAAATCCACTTTAATAAAGGCTTGTTTTGTCATGAGGTTAATCCCTAATCATGGATTAAGTTGGGGTATCTTCCTCAGCTTAAATGTTCTCATCTATTATCCTTCTATTAGGATGGTGTAATGAGTCCATTAAATCCTTGATTATGGCTTAAACTTATTACTTAACACTAAACAAAAACTAAAAAAACATCTAAATAATCACAAGTAGGTTAATGATCTTAATCCTACATCATGGTAATTAAGTTTGAGATGCTTACTTCATACTTAAGGTATTCTCATTATCCCTAATTAGGGAGAATATGATGAGTTTACAAACCTTTGGTTTAGGCTTAAGCTATTAACTTATGACAAACACCAAAAAACAATAAAAGATTGAAAACACAAAAACAAATAATAATCTTCTCCTTCGGGATTCTTTTCTCACCTCATTCACTCATAAACGAGAACTTGCTTCTTCCGTCTAATGCAAGACAGTTAGCACCTGAGCCAGACAGGTCATACACTTGAGCAAAGACAAGTAAGCAGTTCACAAGTCAATTTACCTTTCAGTCTCTTTGGGTCGAACTACGGTGTTCTGACTTCCTCATTGCACGAGAGGATACGTAGGCATAACTTAATTGTTATCGAACAAAAGTCTCTGTCTCTCCCCCCTCTTCCAGCATTATTCTTTTAAGCCTCATTCCTAAGCAATTCATTTCACTTTCTTTCACTGACACTTGTATATTCCATTTCCAGCTTTTTGCACACAGATAACACATACACTACCCCTTTAAACACAATCTTTTAAGCGTGGATCCCGTCTAGTACGACGGACAATCTAGGTGCATTGACTTGTAATATAAACTTTCCATTTTGGGAAAGTTTTTCAACCTCCTCTTTCTCAACCAAAAATGCTTCAAATGAAAAAATTTTGGTCATGAAAGTTGTAGATTGGATCATTCCCTTTTTAAAAAGTACAAGAACACGTTCTAATTCATTATGGAACTCAAGTTATGATCTTTTAAAGTTGGCAAAAATCACATAATTTTCAAGAATACACCAAAGAGGGATTTTATGCAAAACCACTTGCCAAGCTATTTTGTGACTTCAAACACACTTCTAAGCATCATACAAACATAGTGCATTGCCTTAAAGTCAGAATTGGCCCAAGAATCTCAAGTTTTCATGCCTTGCCCATGAAGAAATCTCAAAAGGGCCAAACTTCATAAAATTTGCAAAAGGGCACATAACTTCTCACAAACTTGCTGAATGGCCACAAAATGCATACCATGGACCTCCTTGATCCTTGCTGAACCAGACATTCCCTTGTACCACTTCTATCCCAGCCCATACCTCAAGGACAAAAACTTTTGACTTTTTTGCAAGAAGCCCATACCAATCAGCTGCAGCCACCACCCACCCTCTGGCCTATCAAGACATTACATGCATGCTTCAAGGATTTATTTTCATAACACACACAAGCCAAAAGCTCCAAGAACTCAGCATTCCAAAAATCACTCCATCTTGCAAAAACTTTCGAAACTCTCAGCTCACTCATTCAAACTCCAAACAAATTTCACCATTCATCTCAAAATCATCCATAGAACACAAAGCAACCATTAAAACTGCCAAAAACACCCCACAACCAAAACACGATTCTGGTGCAGCAAGGCTTCATTCTCTCAAACCAGCCACTCTCAAAGCTTTTCAAGCTTCACATCATCCTCAGGGGGTTCATTGAAGCTGACTTGCACGAAGGGGGAGGCTAGAAAGCTCAAAGTTGCAAAGCTCAAGCTCAGGTAACCATCCAAAAACATTTTTCCAGAACTCATTTCTTTTGTTGCAATGTGATTCTATATGTTATGCTGGTCACACTTGAAATTCTGTGATCAGGTATGAGATGTCATATGAGATGTTCCAACACTTGACAGATTTAACCAAAACTTAAAGTGCAAGAAAATTAAACAACACAGTAGTTTGTTAACCCAGTTCAGTGTATAACCACACTTACATCTGGAGGCTACCAAGCCAGGAGGAAATCCACTATAAGTAATATTAATTCTAGACTTAAACCACCCAGTTTAATCTTTCACTTAATATCTACCCAATGCAATTTCTACCTAAGACACAACTTAGATATGAGTACCAACTCACTCCCCCTCAATCACACAGTGATCTTGTTTACAAGTTTAATAAAATTGAAGTCATACTTCAAACAAAACAGCTTGATCTTACTTCACAGTTTCAATCAAGATACAAATACACTTTTGCTTAAAAGCTCATAAAGTGGTACAATAAAAACAACCTGCTATTAAAACACAAAACACCCTATTTTGTCTTCTGAAATTCGTGCTCAATTCTGAGCTATTCTGTTGCTTAAATAAGTGTATGGATTTTGGGCTTTCTGTAGGTTAATCCAGTCCTAAAACGCATGCAGCTTCCACCTTGAATTAGGGTTTGTTACTTCCTAGATTCTAGGTGATTTGGTTCTTCTGATTATGCTGAAGTTTCATAAACAACACTCCCTACAGATGCGCCTTATTCTGTTTTTGTCCATCCATAATTAATTCCAGATAACTTTCCTTAAATTACTCAGATCAGTTAGTCATTAATTAAATCTGGTAGCAGGTTTGAGATGTCACAACATCTGTTGGGACATCCTGAAAAACTGAACTTAAAACATTTACACAATGTCCCAACATCTGGTGTAACATCCTGAATTAAGTTATTATACTCTGTTTGTTAATGTCCCAACATCTGATAGGACATTCTGAACTGAATTCAACAATTCTTGTTGGTCAAAAATTCTACCAATTCTAAACATCTACAACACTGATGTATTTATTTTTGAAAATGGTTGGAAAATGAGTGTGTATGAAGTTTCTGAAATTTTGCCTGTGGAACTTGTTTGGTTTGATTCTCTTGTTTGATGCGAAATAAATTAATTTAATGGCCTGATTCTTGTTTAGATTGGTTTGGGGGATGTTTCTGGAGAATTTTGGGGTCTGGGGTGGCCTGAAATTGAAGTTAAGTTGAAGGTCTCGCCGGAGAAGACGACCTGAAGTCTTCTCCGGCCACCTGAAAGTGATTAAGGCTGATGACGTGTTTAGGGCTAGGTTTAAATCTGGGCCGTAGGATTTGGATTAGGGTTAGGCTTTGGAGGGTCAAGATTATATCATTAACTTAAAATCAGGATTAATTAATTAATTAGGTTTTAATAAATTTGAATTCTGGCCTTTAGATGTGGCGCGCAGTCAACACAAATCCCCCAGCTCTGAATGTGAACCATCAGATCATCCTACTTCTCATTAATTTAGTTTTTATTTCATTTTTTCTCATTTATTTTGCATCATTTATTTAAAATAGTTAGAAAATCCTAAAAATATTTTCCTTTTGCATTTTCAATTCAAATATTTTTCTCAACCATAAAACATTTTTATTTTTATTTTTTTCATTAAAAATCATGTTAAAAATATTTTAATTAATTAATAGAAATTAATTAATTAAAATATCATTTAGGTTTCTAAAAATCCCAAAACAAATCACATTGCATCTTAGGACATTTAGAAACATTGTCATGCCATTCATACAAATTTCTTTTTGGTTTTGAATCATCTTTGACATTTTTCTTGAATTTAGGGTTCATAAAATTCCTATTTTTGAACCCTAACTTCAAGAATTCTTTTCTGCCTAACCATGAATGGTATGACATTGATTCTTTATTCATTTATCTTCATTTGAAATGTAGTATCTAGCATAATTTTGTCACAAATTTATCTTGCATTTTTTATTTGATTTGCATTTTTCCCCTTAAGGTACCTTAAAACCCTAGGTAACTTAGAAAAATCACAACTTTCATTAGGTTATGAGTTAGGTCTCCTCCTTTGGGGTGTGATATCATATGGGGTTTGGATACCTTTGAGTTCATTTGCAATTTTTTATCTTGTTTTTTGCTTCTGTTTTTTAGTTTTGCATCTCATGTTGCATTAAAAACCCTAATTTCTCATGTTCATTTGCATACACCTTGCATATGCATCCATTCATGAACTTTACATGAAATTTCTTGCATTCACATATCATCTAAGACATCTTAGGACACATTAGAATCATGCTTGATCATTTCTTCATTCATTTGCCATGTTATGCATTCATTTCATTCCATGAACTTTCATGTGCTTTCATGCTTCCTACATGCTTCATTTGCATTCTCATCTCTTGTATGATCATCCATAGCACTTGACATACATTTGCATCATCTCTTAGCATCATTTACATCATTAATATGGTTCTGGTTTTGGTTTGCATCTTTGCATACATTTCATTTTCATTTCATTCCTTTCTTTATGCTAACCATTTCAGGTGGTAGGTACTTTGAGAAGTGAATTTGCCTCCACTTCTCATTTCTCTCCTCTTTCTTTTTATGCATTCATTGCTGCATTTTTTCATTTTCTTTAGAGGGAGCTTGCTCATTCATGTTCATCTCTCACTTTCTTTCTTCAAGTAACTTATCTTCTTCAATGAAGTAAGTTAACTTATTTTCTTCTGCTTCTCCTCCTTTCATATGCTTCTTCCATTGGTGGCTTCTCTGAAGATCTCTCTTACAAGCCTTACAAACCATAGGAACTCCCAAGCATTATAACAATTAGGGTTTTGATTAGTCCCTCTTTAGTTTTACCTTTGTGTCTTCTTTTGTGTCTCTCTTCTCATCTCATAATCAGAGACTAAACCTTTAAGGTTTTAAGGCTTTGTGATTAAGGTTATGCCTGCATCCTTCTCTTAGGATGGTGTGTATAACTTTAATCCTAAGTGTTAAACCTTTAATGTGTTTAAATCTCTTAATCAATCCATCTTAATAATCCCTAATACAATAGCTTGTAACTTGGGCCTTGCATTAGGGTTCTAATTCTTCCTTAATTGGTTAAAAAGGACTAACCCTAGTGTTAATGGACAAGTCCCCCTCAAGTTGTCTTACAAACCATAAAATTCATTTCTTAATCTTACCATTAACTAAAATCCACTTTAATAGAGGCTTTGTTTTGTCATGAGGTTAATCCCAAATCATGGATTAAGTTGAGGTATCTTCCTCAGCTTAAATGTTCTCATCTATTATCCTTCTATTAGGATGGTCTAATGGGTCAATTAAATCCCTGATTATGGCTTAAACTCATTACTTAACACTAAACAAAAACTACAAAAACATCTAAATAACCACAAGTAGGTTAATGATCTTAATCCTACATCATGGTAATTAAGTTTGAGGTGTTTACCTCATACTTAAGGTATTCTCATTATCCCTAATCAGAGGGAGGATACGATGAGTTTACTAACCTTTGGTGTAGGCTTAAGCTCATCAACTTATGACAAACACAAAAAAGCAAAAAAATATTGAAAATACCAAAAACAAACAATAATCGTCTCCTCTGGGATTCTTTTCTCATCATCTTCACTCACAAACGAGAACTTGCTTCTTCCGTCTAATGCAAGACAGTTAACACCTGAGCCAGACAGGTTGTACACTTGAGCATAGACAAGCAAGCAGTTCATCAGTCAATTCATCTTTCAGTCTCTTTGAGTCGAACTACGGTGTTCTGACTTCCTCATTGCAAGATAGGATATGTAAGCATAACTTAACTGTTATCGAACAAAAGTCTCTGTCTCTCCCCCCCTTCTTCCAGCATTATTCTTTTAAGCCTCATTCCTGAGCACCTCACTTCACTTTCATGCACTGACACTTGTATATCTTTTTCCAGCTTTTGCACACAGATAGCACTGATACTACCCCTTTAAACACAAACTTTCAAGCGTGGATCCCGTCGAGTACGACGGACAATCTGGGTGCTAATACCTTCCCAGGTTGTAACCAACCCCCTTTCTCAGTTTCTCTGGTTCGCGACCGTCTTATCCATATCTTTTCTTAGGTTTATGCAGCATTACCTTTCCTTCAGGATAAAAATGCCTAGCTCGCGACTCTATTCATTTCATTTCATTTCTCCTTTCGCCGACCGTTCGCGTCTGTACCCTATCTGACCTGTGTGTCTTTTAGAGGGAGCGACAACTTGGCGACTCTGCTGGGGATCCTTATACTGCAACCAGGGCTTCTGGTTCTTTTTGTGGGGTCCTCCTAGTGCTTGTGTTATTTGTGTTTACGGGGGTGTTATGTGCTACTTGTGCTTATTTATTTTCTTTATTTATTGCTTTATGTACAGCTTTATTTACTACTTTCCTTTACAGTTTATGCATTTTCATACTGTCATTATCACTGTGCTGGATCTGGTTTTCCTTGGTGGGTGGGGTTTCATTGAGTGATTAAGGTCCTATACCTTGGACCTGAGTGATACATAGGCTAGAGTGGCTTCATATTCTTTCCCATTCCATTTCGGTCTGGTGCGGGAATATGAAACACAGTTCAGACATGGGTTTCTTCTTGAAAACTCTGTGCTACAGATTTCCTGTAGTTCTAGGGCTATCTGGGAAGCCTGCTAAGTCTGGATGACCTTTTTATGACCTTCAGCATCTGAGGTGAATTAGAGGAGGATCTTTTATGGTTATTATAGACACTGTACCTCCGGGTTAGAAGTGTTTACACTTCTCATAACTGATCCAAGTCTGAGGATCCTTGTTCTAGAACATTACATGTGAGGGGGTTGGGATGTTTACAGGTTTTGTAGGAACCCTTGGCAATATCATACCATGTTACTATTTTGTTTTAAGAATGCATCACTTTGGACAGTTCTTGTGATTACCCTGGACTTGTGACTCTTTATTTGAGTCCCCCACCTGGTTACGGGATTTCTAAGCCTCCATCTGAACTTTTGAACATACATGGACTTTTTACCAAGGCAGATAATCAGATCCAGCACTTGATCACAAAACCTTTTCATATCATTTGCATACATCATTTTTGCATCATTTAACATTTGCTTATTTGTTTTACAGGGTATCCATCTTTATATTTGGTTTGATTTTGACCCCTTCTGCTACTCAGACCGCTTCAGTTATCTTCTCCAGCATCTTCATTAGTTTGTCAGTGATTCTTCACCAGCTCCAGCATCTCAGTCAGTGACCTTCATCAGCAGTTGCTCTTAGCTTCTTCACCAGCATCTAGCATCCATGGACACTTCAAGAAAGAGCAACATTACTTACCACTTCTTTGAGCCCACCCTGACTGGCATCAGGCAGGTCCAGTCCCTCATTACACCTGACCATATCCCACTATTCAGAGAGCACTATGGGGGCATATTGGACATGGTCATGGATTTAGATGCATCTCAGAGGAGCATGATCCATACATGCTTGCAGTTTTATGACCCTCTACTCAGATGTTTCACATTTCCTGATTTCCAGTTGGGACCTTTGTTAGAAGAGTTTTCCTTGTTGATTGGAGTTCCTATCAAGAGAGGGATCCCTTTCAACCCAGAGATGACTGCTCCCAGAAATGAAGATATAGCCAGGGCATTGCACTTGGAGCCTGCCCTAATTGAGCAGAACATGACAACCAAGGCTGGAGTTCCAGGCCTCCACCTAGACTTCTTGATTTCCCAGGCTACCAAGCATGCTGCTATAGGAGAATGGAAGGTTGTCTGTGCACTTTTAGCCCTCAGTATATATGGGGTTATTTTGTTTGCAGATGAGCCCAAGTTTATGAGTAAGAATGCCATCCACCTGTTCTTGTTGAGGAACCCTGTTCCCACATTGCTAGGAGACTTCTACTACTTAGTCCATCAGAGAAATGAAAAGCAAAGAGGAAAGTTGGTCAGATGTTGTGCTCCTTTGTACTACTCTTGGCTTCTCAGACACTTGCCAAAATCAGATACCTTCTTGAACCCCCATCAGCAGAAGAATTGGGCTAAGAGATTCATTTCCTTGACATCAGATGACATCAGATGGTGCACCCAGAGTACCAAGGGCAAAGACATCATTACTAGTTGTGGGCAATATCCTAATGTGCCTTTGATAGGAGTGAAAGGTTGCATCAACTACAATCCTTTACTGTTTAAGAGACAATTGGGATATACTTTGGTTCATCCTCCCAGAGGACAAGATTTGGCTGAAACTCTTTACTGTGAAATTCAACCCAACTCTGTTGTTGTCAAGCAAGCTGCCTGGGCTTGGGACAACATCCAGACTAAAGGGGCAGCCATCCTTGACAAGTGAAACAACATTGCTTCAGCACAGTATTCTGATTGGTCCCGTACCAGAGCTCAGATCACCCGGATGCCATTCACTTTAGAAGATGTGCCTGGTCCTTCTACAGTACAACCTGCAGCAACTGTCAGTTTGGAAGAGTTTGAAAAGCTGAAAGAGAGGAACACTCAGCTAGCTGAAGCCTTGAAGAAGACTCTCTGGGAGAGAAATGACCGCCGTCTAGATAATGAGAGATTGAAAAGACTCAGGACTGAGCATCTGACCAAGATTGAAAAGACAGATGACTACATCAGGAAGGCAAGAGCATGGGAGTTAGTACTGAAGAATGCTTGTAAGGAAGAAAAGACTCAGAAGGCTAGGGCAGAGCATTATCTAGAGGAAAGCCAGGCTAGGTGGATCAGAATCACCGAAGCCCGTGCACAAGAAGACCAGAGGACTCAGGCAAAGATAGAGCAGTTGGAGGCTAATGAGAAGAAGCATCAGGAGGCTTTATTGGCAGCTCAGAGGGAGATATCTGAATTGAAACTCCGGGCGGGGTTGAAAAGGTCAAAGGATCGGGATAAGCATAAGAAGTTGACCAATGCCATTTCTACAAGGAAGCTCCTCATTAGGACTATTACAGAGCACCCAGTGGGGCCAGTGACTGAAGCCCTCCTGAAGGAAGTCAGGGAGGATGACTTTGGATTGGATGTCTGATCCTTTTGCTTGTATTTCTTTCTTTTGATGTACTTTTCTTTTGATTGTTGTATTTTGACCCACCACGGGCATGTATTGTAAACTAACTATGTATTTTCATCCTTTGTAATATATCAGTTTGTTTTATTTATTGGTGGGCTTTATCTCTCAACATCATCAACATTTCCTCGAGGTCTGGAAAGGTCAAAACCAAAGAACCAAACCAGATACCCTTGGAAGACAAATAGGCATCCTGCATTGCATACTAACATTTTCTTTGTTTTGTAGGTATTTGTTTTATTGTTGTTTCTCACTTTGTTTTGGTTCCAGGAAACATTGCTCGCAGAAGAGTGTTCCCTATCAACAGAATACACCGGTACCCGACAAGAAACAACCTTCTGGGACTCCAGATGGATCAAGTTCAGCAAGACTTGAATGCAGTGAGGACCCAAATGGCCAATGAGAGGGTCGAGATGAGAAATTAGATTACTCAGTTCATGACTGTAATGACTGGTTTAGCTCAGAGCCAGGAAACATTGAGGGAGTTGGTTGAGAGACAAACTCCTGAGGAAAATCATCCAGGTACAGGAGGTACCAGTAACAATGATCACGTGCAGCCTCGCACTGATCCACCAGAGTTTGGACCTCATCTGAACCCAGAAATCAATGCCATAAGAAATACTCAGGGTAACACTGCTTGAGGAAGGATATTGTATGAGGATCCTCAAGAAGAGCAGTTTACTGTGGTCGGGGCTGGAGACAAAGTTTACGACTGTCGGTTAGATGAGATTGCAGAGAAGCTGAGATCTCTTGAATCCCAAAACTCCCTAGGTTTTGATGTCATGGACATGGGATTGGTGGAAGGGGTGAGAATTCCTCACAAGTTCAAACCCCCGTGTTTTGAAAGATATAATGTAACATCCTGCCCACGCACCCACCTTCAATCATTCTTGGGAAGATTAAAAGCATACACCAGGGACGAGAAGCTGTGGATGTTTTACTTTGAGGACAGTCTGACCGGGGCATCCCGAGAATGGTAATCCCACTTGACTAGAGCCACAATAAGAAATTGGAAAGACTTGGTAGAAGCTTTCATTCGTCAATATCAGTATAATCTGGACATGGCTCCAAACAGAACCCTTCTGATGGGAATGTCTCAATCTTCCCGTTAAACCTTTAGAGAGTATGCCCAAAGGTGAAGGCAACTGGCTGCTGCAGTTCAACCCCCTATGTCTGAAAGGGAGATGGCAGACATGTTCATGAATACCCTCCAGGGAACATATATTGACAAATTGGTTGAATTTTCTTCTACCAGCTTTGCAGATGTGATGATAGCTGGGGAAAGAATAGAGAGTCTATTGAAGATGGGGAAGATCTTCGACAACGGTGCCAGTTCAAGCAGTGCAAGGAAGCCATTTGCTGGGCCCCGTAGATCTGGCGAGACAAACTCTGTACACTTGGGAAGAGGGAGACCCCAATACCTGCCCAGAACAGTTGTTGCTGTTACTATCCCTGATCCACCTCCTCAGTATGCTCAACAACCGCAACACTTTCCGCAACAACAACAGTTTCCACAACAAAGATCATACAACAATAATAACAACAATCAACAACAACGCCCTTTTCAACATCGGCCATCTCAGATTAACAGGGTGATTGACCCTATTCCAATGCCATATGCTACATTGCTGCCACAACTCCTAAAGCTCAATCTTGTTGAGTTGAGGACATTGGCTCCACCTGATCCTCAGAACCTTTCAAGAAACTATGATGTCAACGCTAGGTTTGCTTTTCATTCTAACGCACCTGGTCATTCTACGGAAAAATGCAGAGCTCTACATATGAAGGTCCAGGATCTGGTAGATTCAAAGGCCCTGAACTTTGCACCACCTCCCAATGTCATGAAAAACCATATGCCAAGCCACAGTGGGCCAAGGATTAATGCTATAGAGGAAGGATCACCCATAAGTTTAATAGAAGACATTGCATGTATTCAGACACCTCTGGCAGAGGTTAAAGCCCAACTTTTGAAATGCCAAGTGTTTCCAGGTTGTGTGGCATGTTGTGAATCTTGCAAGTTTTCAGAGAATGGGTGTGCTAGTTTGAGGAGTGGTATTAATGGCTTGATCAAAGAGGGAATTCTTCATATTATAACAACTGCTTCTAAAACACCAGCAACTCTTTTGTCAACAACCAGTGAATCTTCTACAACTGCAACAATTGTTGTTCCTATTGATTCTTCTACAACTGCAACAACTATTGTTCCTACTTATTCATCTACAACTTCAGCAACCATTTCTTCCTTCACTTCAACAAACAACAGTTCCATTTCATCTCCTTCTATAACTCCAGCAACCACCAACAATGATGTCTCCACATTTACAATTTATTATGACCCGACAACGGTCCCGAACTCCAGCAACTTTCAACAATCTCAACAACAGTTTCAACCAAGCTTCAATTCACCACTACCAACATCCATCAAAGGTCCTGTTACTATTTTCTATGATCCACAGACAATTACGGTTCCAACATCTGCTGCAGTAAGCCCAGTCACTATCATAGTGCCAGGGCCAATCCCATATGACAAAGACAGTGTTGTACCATGGCATTATGGTGTTAACCTTTACTGCAACAGAGAGAAAGTCCTTCTTGATTCTCTAGTTCTTATTCCCCAAGTTGACAATGTCGGGGGAGGCGGAGGCTTCACCCGAAGCGGACGCCTCTTCGCATCATAAGCTCCCAGGATTAACACTGAGGCAGAGGCTGCTGCCAAAGTAAAAGGGAAGAGTGTGATACTTGAAGAATCTACACCAAAAGAGACTCATAAATCATCCTTTGATCAGGATGTGGATAAATTTATGAGGATAATTAAAAGAAGCGACTATAAAGTTGTGGACCAGCTCCACCAAACTCCTTCAAAGATCCCAATCCTATCCCTGTTGTTGTGTTCCGAGGCCCATCGGGATGCACTACTCAAAGTTCTACACGCTAGCTACATACAAGTATATTGAGTGGGAAGGACCGATTATCACCATCTGTGGTGAGGAGGACATCTTTGTTAGCCAGCTGGCTACATATAAGTATATTGAGATGGATGGTGAAATCTATGAAACTATGAGCCAAGGGTTCGAGGCCTTGAACGTCAATGAGGCGACGACTGAAGTATCTGCTGCATCCCAGGAAGACAGGATGGGTACTTCAATTGTCTCCTATCAGCAAGCCCGGAAGGTTGTTGAAGATGGTAATGCCCAAGGCTGGGGCAAGCTGCTGCCGGTGGAAAAGAAGGAGGATAGATTCGGTTTGGGTTACAGACCATTCCGACAAGATCAATCAGAGGCTGCCAAAGAGCCCAAGTTCATCAGTGGGGGATGCTCACCCCATATGCTGTTAACAACCTTGAAGACGAGGCGGAAAGCGACCGCAACCTGGAGAGGTGGATACATCCAAGGATCCCGGGGAACCAAGTCCTTAACTGGTCTTCCCAGGAAATTATAAGAGTTACTCCTGCAGAGTAATTATTATTTCCTTTCTTTTTAGCATGCATCAAGTCCTGCATCTTGCCCAAGATGTCAGGACTCATTTTGTAATAGGGCCATATTGTAATTTTGTGCAAATGATTAATCAATGAATATCAGACATCTTTTGCAAACGAGTCTCTTTTTCGCTCACTGTCTTTTCATTTTTCACTTTTGTACAAAACAATAAAATGGCAATGTTTTCAAAATAAATAACTTCATTTTCACTTTTTCTAAACAAGATTAAAACTTATCACTAAAACGAACCAATCTCAACCCTTGCAGAGACTATCCTCCAGATTGCACCAACAACAGCACTGCTATGACCTTGTATGACTTCGACAATCCAATTAATCAAGCTGATGGAGGGGTTGAAGAAGACTATGAGTTACCTGGAGAGTTAGCCAGGTTGTTGAGGCAAGAAGAGAAAGTGATCACTCCTCATCAGGAGGAAGTTGAAACAGTGAATCTTGGTACCGAAGAGGATTTGAAAGAAGTGAGGATTGGGGCCAGTCTGCAGGCGTCAGTAAAAGAACAACTCATTGACATGCTTCGAGAGTACGTCGACGTCTTTGCCAGGTCCTATCAAGACATGCCATGTCTAGATACAGATATTGTTGTACACAAGCTGCCTTTGAAAGAAGATTGCCCTCCGGTGAAACAGAAGCTACGTCGTACTCGTCCAGATATGGCCATGAAGATTAAAGAAGAAGTACAAAAACAGTGGGACGTCAGTTTCCTTGCTATGACTAGTTACCCGCCGTGGGTCGCTAATATTGTACCAGAGCCTAAGAAGGATGGCAAAGTACATATATGTGTGGGATGCCAGGATTTAAATAGAGCTAGCCCGAAGGATGACTTCCCATTACCTCACATTGATGTATTGGTCGATAACACAACTCAGTTTTCGGTGTTTTCCTTCATGGATGGTTTTTCAGGGTATAATCAGATCAGGATGTCACCCGAAGACATGGAGAAGACTACCTTCATCAGACCTTGGGGCACATTTTGTTACAAGGTAATGTCATTTGGACTGAAGAATGCTGGTGCCACTTATCAACGGGCTATGGTAACATTGTTCCATGACATGATCCACAAGGAAATTGAATGCTACGTGGATGATATGATTTCCAAGTCCCTCACTGAAGAAGATCATCTGGTAAATCTGCTGAAGTTGTTCAAGCGTCTGAGAAAGTATCAGCTGAAGCTAAACCCCAATAAATGCACATTCGGGGCACGTTCAGGTAAACTGCTGGGATTCGTTGTAAGTGAAAAAGGAATTGAGGTTGATCCCGACAAAGTCAAAGCCATTCAGGAGATGCCTACACCTAGGACTGAAAAAGAAGTTTGGGGGTTCTTAGGTAGATTGAACTACATTTCAAGGTTCATATCTCATCTCACTGCAACCTGTGGGCCCCTGTTCAAATTATTAAGAAAGGAACAAACAGTTAGGTGGAACGAAGATTGTCAGAAGGCTTTTGACAAAATCAAGGAATACCTGCAAGAACCTCCAATTCTTATGCCTCCAGTTGAAGGAAGACCTCTAATAATGTACCTGACAGTATTAGAAGGATCAATGGGGTGTGTGTTGGGCCAGCATGACGAGTCTAGTTGAAAAGAGTATGCAATATACTACCTAAGCAAAACGTTTACCGACTGTGAACAACGTTATTCATTGCTTGAGAAAACCTGTTGTGCTTTAGCATGGGTTGCTCGCCGACTAAGACAGTATATGTTGACTCACACTACCTTGTTGATCTCAAAGATGGACCCTGTCAAGTACATATTTGAGAAGCCAACACTTACCAGAAGGGTTACAAGATGGCAAATGATTCTGACAGAATATGACATTCAATATACATCTCAAAAGGCCATCAAGGGCAGTGTACTGTCTGACTATCTAGCTGAGCAACCCATTGATGATTACCAGTCCATGAGATTTGACTTTCCTGATGAAGACATCATGTTTCTGAAAGCAAAAGATCATGAAGAGCCTGTTCACACTGAAGGGCCTGACCCAGAAGAAGAATGGACAATGATGTTTGATGGGGCTGTCAATATGAATGGTCGTGGAGTTGGTGCAGAGCTTATTACACCTAAGGGAGTTCATATGCCTTTCTCGGCAAAACTCACCTTTGCATGCACTAACAACGAAGCTGAGTACGAAGCCTGTATCATGGGTCTTAAGGAAGCCATTCATCTCAAAATCAAGACATTAACTGTATTCGGAGATTCAGCTTTGGTAATCAATCAGACCAACGGTAAATGGTACAATCACCAAGAGCATCTGATCCCATACCGTGACTATACGAGGAGATTATTGACTTTCTTCACAACAGTCAAACTTGAGTACATCCCTCGAGACGAAAATCAGTTCGCAGATGCTTTAGCTACCATTTCCTCCATGATCAAGGTTCAAACTGCCAATTATGTGCCTCGGATTTCGGTATCCAGACTAGACCGACCAGCATACATATTCTCTGTGGACATTGCCAAAGATGAAAAGCCTTGGTTCCATGACATCAAATGCTTCTTAGAGGATCAAACATTCCCACCTGAAGCATCCTCCAATGATAAGAAGACATTGAGAAGGTTGGCCGGTAGTTTTTTCCTTAATGTTGATGGTTCATTATACAAGCAAAACTTTGACATGGTTCTTCTCAGATGTGTTGATAAGAAAGAAGCAGAATTACTGATGCACAAGGTGCATGAAGGATCTTTCGGTACCCATGCTGGAGGACATGCAATGGTTAAGAAATTGTTATGATCAGGTTACTACTGGATCACAATGGATGCAGACTGTTGTGCCTATGCCAGGAAATGCCACAAATGCCAGATTTATGCTAACAAAGTGCATGTGCCTCCAAATCCTTTGAACGTGATGTCTTCACCTTGGCCCTTCGCCATGTGGGGCATTGACATGATTGGAAAGATTGAACAGACTACTTCAAATGGCCACATATTCATCCTAGTAGCCATTGATTACTTCACCAAATGGGTTGAAGCAGCTTCGTATGCAAATGTCACCAGGCAGGTGGTAGCCAGATTCCTGAAAAGAGACATCATCTGTCGATATGGAGTACCCGAGCGAATCATTACTGATAATGGTTCCAATTTGAACAACAAAATGATGGCAGAGCTATGTCGGGACTTCAAAATCAAACATCACAACTCTTCTCCTTATAGGCCAAAGATGAATGGTGTTGTTGAGGCAGCAAACAAAAACATCAAAAAGATTGTGCAAAAGATGGTGATTACGTACAAGGACTGGCACGAAATGCTACCGTTTTCCTTGCATGGGTATCGTACCTCAATCAAAACGTCTACTGGAGCAACACCTTATCAGCTTGTGTATGGTATAGAAGCAGTCCTACCTGTTGAAGTTGAACTACCCTCCTTACGGGTACTGATGGATGTCAAGCTGAATGAAGCAGAATGGGTCCGATCTCGGTACAATCAACTGAATCTGATCGAAGAAAAGAGATTAGCTGCAATTTGTCATGGGCAGTTGTATCAGAAAAGAATGAAGAAAGCCTTCGATCAGAAAGTCAGGCTTCGGGAATACCAAGTAGGAGATCTTGTGCTGAAAAGACTTCTTCCTCCTCATACAGACCACAGGGGTAAGTGGACTCGAAACTACGATGGTCCATTCATAGTAAAGAAAGTTTTCTCTGGTGGAGCACTGATGCTCACTACTATGGATGGTGAATATTTCTTATCCCCTGTAAATTCAGATGCAGTTAAAAAATACTTCGCATAAAAAGAGACCCGCTGGACACAAAAACAGAATGTAAGTCCAGGCAAAAATAGGGCATCCCGGCGAGTCAGAAAAAGAATAAAAGACTCGGGCAAAAATAAGGGAAAATTGAAAAATGTACACCCGCTGAGTTGAAAAGCCACATTGGACAGCTCAGGCAAAAATGGGTATCCTAGTGGATTGAAAACCCGAAAGGGCGATCCACGCAAAACAAGGGAATAAGCGAACAACTGCATTCTGAATTCGTCGGTATCTCAATAACATGGCAAGCTTCAAAAGGATAAAGCATTGGTCAGGATCAACCTTCTTCAGAAAGAAAGATGAGAAAGACGGCATGGTCATACGGGTCATAGCAAAGGGAAGCTCAACAAAGCGTCGTCAACATTGCCAACACTTTTGCTTTTCTCAATTTGTAACAATCTCCTCATTTCAGGGGATCTGTTTCTTTGACTGTATTTGCCGATTCAGGGCGCCCAGATTAATAAAATCAGATTTTCAGTCACACTTCGTCTTGTACATTTTTGTTTCATTTGCAAAATGTCCAATATCCATAATATAATATTTGCATAAAACAGATGTGCCTTTCTAATTACATGCTTGCAGGAAATGTATTCACTCTCAGGAATATCTAACTCATATGACGGAATCTGGTAAGGGATACCTCGGGATACCTGTACATTTCATTGTCTTAACAGGATTGCAGGTATTCAATACGCAGCATGGGGCATGCCAAGCACACTTCCCCAGCACATCTTCTCCAAGCAGCATCTGAATGCTTTTTCCCAACAGAATTGTCAAAGCATCCTCATCCCCAGCCGGGATCCCCACAGAAGTCTTTAGGAAGATCGTTCAGTGATCTTTCCTCCCCCAAACTGAGTGCCATATCTCTCATCCTCAGCAAAGTCAAGGGAACCATCTCCCCGCAGAGTTCCAGACTCTATCCAGAAGAGCAATGCCTGAAGTTCTCACACAACAAAGTGACGAAAGTTTCCTCATCCCCAGCTGGGATATCTCCTTATCGGATAGATCTATCAGTGATCTAGTCCCCCAAGCAGAACCATATGTTTTATCAGATCTACCAATGATCTTATCCCTAGCCGGGATGTCACTTCAAGCAGATCAGCCAGAGATCTTCACAGCAGCGGGATCCGAATCCCGGATCAGTTTCTTGTGCATAATTATAGCATTCGCATCATATTTTCCCACAAAGCGTAGCATTTTGTCTGATACGGAGCATTACGGCAAAAATCAAACATACTGCATGATCACAAGTCAGGTTCGAACCAGTCACCTGTAAATACAAACAATACATTACCAACAATATACAAAAAAATTTCCCCAACATAAAAGCCAAAGCGTCCCCTTTGCACTCCTAAATACAGATACATGCTCCTTTTGACACTCGTTTGTGTCATCATTCCCCAGTAATGTCGCCCGAACACTTTCTACAAACAGATACTTGTCCATAACATGTTCTTCACGATACTCGTACGTGTCATCTCATATTTTCCCAATAGAAAGCCAAAACAATATATGTTTATATACACTCTTTCGACACCCGTCCGTGTCATATCATCCCCTGCATATTTAAGCCACAAACATCTTCTTTGAATACAGATACCTTATACACTATCTTAACACCCGTCCGTGTCACCGCTCCCCAGCATGGTTGCCTAAAACACTTGTTGCAAACCAAACACTTGTTTATAATACACCCTTGTCGACACCCGTCTGTGTCATCCTATCCCCACAGGTCACCAGATTACCTTTTACATTCATGAGTTCACAACTTATACACTTTCTATTATGACATTCGTCCGTGTCATACTCTTCCCCAGCAAGTTGAACACTCGTCCGTGTCTTGCTCATACTTCACAATACTTGTTTTTCTAATACAGATACTCGCCCATATCTTGTATATACTTATTCCCCATAGATTCGACACTTGTCCATGTTCTTTGTTAACCAGTTGGTACTCGTCCGTATCATCATCTCTGAACATGCGTCAGCGTTTGTTTCTACCGATACTCGTCCGTATCACGATCTAAAGGATGCTCGTCCGCATCTTTAATCTATACACAGCGTCAAACACTTATACCTTTTATTTCTTGAGCGTAAGCACTCGTCCGTGTTTACCATTCCCCGGTAAAAGTAACTTTTCTCTTATTTGACATTCGTCCTATGTCATGATACTTTCGGCAGTCGTACCCTGCCAGGTGATCGTCCTTCACCTTTGGATGACCGTCCCTCATCCTTTCCCCAGTGGAGTATCCATTATTGGAACCCCTTTTTCTATCCGGCATTCGTCCTATGTCGTGATATTTAGCAGCCGTCCCCTGCTAGGTGATCGTCCTTCACCTTTTGATGATCGTCCTTCATCATTTTATCCAATGGCCGTCCCCATCATTGATCTTGTTATCTGACATTCGTCCTATGTCATGATAAACCTTGAGAGCAGCCGTACCCTGCTAGGTGATCGTCCTTCACCTCTTAATGATCGTCCTTCATCATGCTTATATGATGGTCGTCCCCATCGTCAAATTTTTCTATCCGACATTCGTCCTATGTCGTGATAAAGAGCATCCGTCCCCTGCTAGGTGATCATCCTTAACCTTTGATGACCGTCCCTCATCATTTATTTCATTTATTCTTTGAACCGATGGCCGTCCCCGTCGTTGTTCCCCTTACTTTGCAAACCTGATGGTCGTCCCCGTCATTGCTTTACTTTAATTCCCAGAGAACCTTGTTACTTTATTTGATGGCCGTCCCCATCATAATTTCTTTATTTCCCTAGCATGTCGACCGTCCCCGTCATTGCTTTATCCCCCCAGCAGTCGTCCTCTGCTCGATGGTCATCCTCCATCGCCCGCACTTTATATTCATGTTATACTTTCTTTTACAATTTATATCCCTTTTCTTCTTCTACCCAGTGAGTGCAAATTTCGGACTGTCTTTGGTATTCAACCACAAGTTATCTTATTTGTCTGATAAGCCAGGCGCTTACATCATGCACAACTAACTCGTGCTTGAATAGGGGCAGCTGTAAACACCCCAAATTTTCCCTCACTAAGTTCACACCATGGCTTGTGATCTTTCATATTTGCATTAGTTTAAACATATCATCTCATATTGCATTTTTGTTTCACTGCATTAGTTCAAGTTCATCTGCATCCAGGGTTTGTGATCTGAGCAATCCAAAAATCCATCTGAGCCACTCCAAAGGTCTTCAATCACTCCAAGATGGTACATGTATGTTCAATCATCATTTTATATCCCTCAAAGATCAAGGAAGTCAAAAAATCACAAGAACTTGGAAAGCATGGAAGCAGAGCTAGGGTTTCACTGCACTGATGACCTGAAATTAGGGTTTTGGTTTCAGAGGCAATAACTCCAATTTTTTTGGTCATTATTGTTTCTAATGGTCTCAATATGTTATAAGGATCATGTGTACCAAGTTTGATGAAGAAATTCATTGTGGAAGTCATTTGTTCACTGGGTAACTTCTTGAGCAAGTCAGAGAAAAATCAGGGCATCTGAGGCCCCCATCATGGGAACCAAAGAGGATTTTTCATCAAATTGAAGTTATATGATCTTTATTTGATCATTAAAGTGCTTGGAAGTTCACAAAATTCAAGAAAAGTGAGCTAAACCAAAAGTTGCCAAAAATGGAAATGACTTGTAATATAAACTTTCCATTTTGGGAAAGCTTTTCAACCTCCTCTTTCTCAACCAAAAATGCTTCAAATGAAAAATTATTGGTCATGAAAGTTGTAGATTGGATCATTCCCTTTTCAAAAATTACAAGAACAAGTTCTAATTCATTATGGAACTCAAGTTATGATCTTTTAAAGTTGGCAAAAATCACATAATTTTCAAGAATACACCAAAGAGGGATTTTTGCAAAACCTCTTGCCAAGCTATTTTGTGACTTCAAACACACTTCTAAGCATCATACAAACATAGTGCATTTCCTTAAAGTCAGAATTGGCCCAAGAATCTCAAGTTTTCATGCCGTGCCCATGAAGAAATCTCAAAAGGGCCAAACTTCATAGAATTTGCAAAAGGGCACATAACTTCTTACAAACTTGCTGAATGGCCACAAAATGCATTCCATGGACCTCCTTGATCCTTGCTGAACTAGACATGCCCTTGTACCACTTCTGTCCCAGCCCATACCTCAAGGACAAAAACTTTTGACTTTTTTGCAAGAAGCCCATACCAATAAGCTGCAGCCACCACCCACCCTCTGGCATATCAAGACTTTACAAGCATGCTTCAAGGATTGATTTTCATAACACACACAAGCCCAAAGCTCCAAGAACTCAGCATTCCAAAAATCACTCCATCTTGCAAAAACTTTCGAAACTCTCAGCTCACTCACTCAAACTCCAAACAAATTTCACCATTCATCTCAAAATCATCCATAGAACACAAAGCAACCATTAAAACAGCCAAAAACACCCCAAAACCAAAACACGATTCTGGTGCAACAAGGCTTCATTCTCTCAAACCAGCCAGTCTCAAAGCTTTTCAAGCTTCACATCATCCTCAGGGGGTTCATTGAAGCTGACTTGCACGAAGGGGGAGGCCAGAAAGCTCAAAGTTGCAAAGCTCAAGCTCAGGTAACCATCCAAAAACATTTTTCCAAAACTCATTTCTTTTGTTGCAATGTGATTTTATATGTTATGTTGGTCACACTGATGTATTTATTTTTGAAAATGGTTGGAAAATGAGTGTGTATGAAGTTTCTGAAATTTTGCCCGTGGAACTTGTTTGGTTTGATTCTCTTGTTTGATGCGAAATAAATGAATTTAATGGCCTGATTCTTGTTTAGATTGGTTTGGGGATGTTTCTGGAGAATTTGGGGGTCTGGGGTGGCTTGAAATGGAAGTTAGGTTGAAGGTCTCGCCGGAGAAGACGTCCGGATGTCTTCTCCGGCCACCTGAAAGTGATTAAGGCTGATGACGTGTTTAGGGCTAGGTTTAAATCTGGGTCGTAGGATTTGGATTAGGGTTAGGCTTTGGAGGGTCCAGATTAGATCATTAACTTAAAATCAGGATTAATTAATTAATTAATTAGGTTTTAATAAATTTGAATTTTGGCCTTTAGATGTGGCGCGCAGTCAACACAAATCCCCCAGCTTTGAATGTGAACCATCAGATCATCCTACTTCTCATTAATTCAGTTTTTATTTCATTTTTTCTCATTTATTTTGCATCATTTATTTAAAATAGTTAGAAAATCCTAAAAATATTTTCCTTTTACATTTTCAATTCAAATATATTTCTCAACCAGAAAACATTTTTTTTTATTTTTTGCATTAAAAAATCATTTTAAAATATTTAAATGTTTATTTTAATTAATTAATGGAAATTAATTAATTAAAATATCATTTAGGTTTCTAAAAATCCCAAAAAAATTCACATTACATCTTAGGACATTTAGAAACATTGTCATGCCATTCATACAAATTTCTTTTTGGTTTTGAATCATCTTTGACATTTTTCTTGAATTTAGGGTTCATAAAATTCCTATTTTTGAACCCTAACTTCAAGAATTCTTTTCTGCCTAACCATGAATGGTATGACATTGATTCTTTTTGCATTGATCTTAATTTGACATGTAGTATTTGATTTGCATTTTTCCCCTTAAGGTACCTTAAAACCCTAGGTAACTTAGAAAAATCACAACTTTCATTAGGTTAAGAGTTAGGTCTCCTCCTTTGGGTGTGATATCATATGGGGTTTGGGTTCCTTTGAGTTCATTTGCAATTTTTTATCTTGTGTTTTGCTTCTGTTTTTGACTTTTGCATCTCATGTTGCATTAAAACCCTAATTTCTCATGTTCATTTGCATACACCTTGCATATGCATCCATTCATGAACTTTCCATGACATTTCTTGCATTCACATATCATCTAAGACATCTTAGGACACATTAGAATCATGCTTGATCATTTCTTCATTCATTTTCCATGTCATGCATTCATTTCATTCCATGAACTTTCATGTGCTTTCATGCTTCATACATGCTTCATTTGCATTCTCATCTCTTACATCATTAATATGCTTCTGGTTTTGGTTTGCATCTTTGCATACATTTCATTTTAATTTCATTCCTTTCTTTATGCTAACCATTTCAGGTGGTAAGTACTTTGAGAAGTGAATTTGCCTTCACTTCTCATTTCTCTCCACTTTCTTTTTATGCATTCATTGCTGCATTTTTTCATTTGCTTTAGAGTGAGCTTGCTCATTCATGTTCATCTCTCACTTTCTTTCTTCAAGTAACTTATCTTCTTCAATGAAGTAAGTTATCTTGTTTTCTTCTGCTTCTCCTCCTTTCATCTGCTTCTTCCATTGGTGGCTTCTCTGAAGATCTCTCTTGCAAGCCTTACAAACCATAGGAACTCCCAAGCATGATAACAATTAGGGTTTTGATTAGTCCCCCTTTAGTTTTACCTTTGTGTCTTCTTTTGTGTCTCTCTTCTCATCTCATAAGAGACTAAACCTTTAAGGTTTTAAGGCTTTGTGATTAAGGTTATGCCTGCATCCTTCTCTTAGGATGGAGTGTATAACTTTAATCCTAAGTGTTAAACCCTTAATGTGTTTAAATCTCTTAATCAATCCATCTTAATAATCACTAAGACAATAGCTTGTAACTTGGGCCTTGCATTAGGGTTCTAATTCTTCCTTAATTTGTTAAGAAGGACTAACCCTAGTGTTAATGGACAAGTCCCCCTCAAGTTGTCTTACAAACCATAAAATTCATTTCTTAATCTTACCATTAACTAAAATCCACTTTAATAGAGGCTTTGTTTTGTCATGAGGTTAATCCCTAATCATGGATTAAGTTGAGGTATCTTCCTCTGCTTAAATGTTCTCATCTATTATCCTTCTATTAGGATGGTGTAATGGGTCCATTAAATCCCTGATTATGGCTTAAACTCATTACTTAACACTAAACAAAAACTCCAAAAACATCTAAATAACCACAAGTAGGTTAATGATCTTAATCCTACATCATGGTAATTAAGTTTGAGGTGTTTACCTCATACTAAAGGTATTCTCATTATCCCTAATCAGAGGGAGGATATGATGAGTTTACTAACCTTTAGTTTAGGCTTAAGCTCATCAACTTATGACAAACACAAAAAAACAATAAAAGATTGAAAATACCAAAAACAAACAATAATCGACTCCTCCGGGATTCTTTTCTCATCATCTTCACTCACAAATGAGAACTTGCTTCTTCTGTCTAATGCAATACAATTAGCACCTGAGCCAGACAGGTCGTACACTTGAGCATAGACAAGCAAGCAGTTCATCAGTCAATTCATCTTTCAGTTTCTCTGGTTCGCGACCGTCTTATCCATATCTTTTCTTAGGTTTATGCAGCATTACCTTTCCTTCGGGATAAAAATGCCTAGCTGGCGACTCTATTCATTTCATTTCATTTCTCCTTTCACCGACCGTTCGCGTCTGTACCCTATCTGACCTGTGTGTCTTTTAGCGGGAGCGACACCCTCCCCTGAATCTCTCAAAACACCATAACAATGCACCAAAATCTCCAGAAATGATCCTTGAACAACATTAAACACGAATCAAAACTCAAAAATCATTTATCACTCAAGAACATCATAATTCGAAGCAAAACGGAAAAACGCATACAAATGGCTTGAAACTTGAATTTGCAAAAAATCATCTTTAGCCTGAACTTGAAAATTATAGGATTTTTGCCAACTTTGAAAGGCCATATCTTGAGTTCTAGGATGAATCAAGACATGTTCTAATGCCTTTTGAAAATGGGAAGACATAATCTACAACTTTCATGTCCAAGAATTTTTCATTTGAAGCATTTTTTGTCATGAAAGAGTAGGTTGAAAATCTTTCCCAAAATTGAAAGTTTCCATTACAAGTCATTTCCAAAAATGGCAAGTTTGCATTTGGCTCAAAATTATTCAACTTTGTGAACTTCCAACCAATTCTAAGATCAAATAAAGATCATAGAGACTTAAAATGATGATGATGACCCTTTGGTGCTCTTGATGGAGGCCCTAGATGCCCTGCTTTTGACTTTACTTGCTCAAGAAGTTACCCAATGATCAGATGACTTCCACAATGAATTTCTTCAACAAATTTGGTACACATGATCTTTATAACATATTAACACCAATAGCAACAAGAATGACCAAAAAAATTTGGGATTAAGGCCTCTGAAACCAAAACCCTAATTTTGGTCATCTGTGCAGGAAAACCCTAGCTCTGCTTCCATGCCTTTGCCATTCTTTGTGATCTCTTGACTTTAATGAACTTTGGGGAGCATATTATGATCATGGAAAACACATGGACCCTCTTGGAAAGCTTCAAGACCTTTGGGATGGCTCATATCACTTCTTGGATTGCTCAAATCACAAACCCTAGATGCTGGTGAAATGAAACTATGCAGATTAAACAAATATGCAATGTGAGATAGTATGTTTATACTAAAACAAAAATGAAAGATCACAAGCCAAGGTGTGAGGCAAAGTGAGGGAAAATTTGGGGTGTTTATAGCTGCCCTTATTCAAGCATAAGTTAGCTGTGCAGGATGTAAATGCCTGGCTTAACAGACAAACAAGATAACTTGTGGTTGAATACCAAAGATAGTCCATAATTTGCACTCGCTGGGGAGAAGAGGAAAATGGATATAAATTGTAAAATATGGTATATTATAATTATCAAATGAAGGCGATGGAGGACGACCATCGAGCAGAGGACGATTGATGGGGATAAAATGGTAAGCTAAGCAATGACAGGGACGACCGACAAGCTGGGGAAATAAAGAGACCACGACGGGGACGACCATCAGGTAAGGAAATAAAACTCTCTGGAGGTTAAAGAAATGAGGAAAGCAATGATGGGGACGACCATCAGCTAAACTGATGAAGGACGCTCACCAGGAAAAGTAAATGGGACCACAACGGGGGCAGCCATCAGGTTAAAGAATAAATGAAATAATGATGAGGGACGGTCATCAAAAGGTGAAGGACGATCACCTAGCAGGGGATGGCTGCTGAAAATATCACGACATAGGACGAATGTCGGATAGAAAAGCTCAACGATGGGGATAACCATCGGGTAAGCATGATGAAGTACAATCATCAAGAGGTGAAGGACGATCACCTAGCAGGGTACGACTGCTCTTGGGGGATATCACAATGTAGGACGAATGTTGGATAACAAGATGAACGATGGGGATGGACATTGGATAAATGATGAGGGACGGTCATCAAAAGGTGAAGGACGATCACCTAGCAGTGGACGGCTGCTAAAAATATCACGACACAGGACGAATGTCGGATAACAAGATCAACGATAGGGACGGCCATCGGATAAATGATGAGGGACGGTCATCAAAAGGTGAAGGACGATCACCTAGCAGGGGATGGTTGCTAAAAATATCACGACACAGGACGGATGTCGGATAGAAGAAAGTTGTTTTATTGGCGACCTACTGGGGAATGGTAAACACGGACGAGTGCTTACGTCTTAAAAAAAAAGATATAGTGTTTTGACGGTGTGTTTAGACTAAAGATGCGGACGAGCATCCTTAGGACCACGATACGGATGAGTATCGATAGAAACAAATGCTGACACGTGTTTTAGAATGATGATATGGACGAGTATCAATCAGTTAAGCAAGGAACATAGACGAGTGTTGATCTGCTGAGGAGAGGATACACAAGATACGGACGAGTATCAGAGGATGGTGTATAAGTATTGATCTGTTGGTGAAGTATGTGCAAGACACGGACGTGTGTCGAAATATTGGGCAAGGGACACGGACGACTGTTTGACTTGCTGGGGAAGTACGACACGGACGAGTGCAAAAAAGAACATGTACAAGCTATGAACCGATATATTTACTTGAGAGTGCAAAAGGTATTCTGGCGACCTACAGGGGATAGATGACACGGACAAGTGTCGAAATGAGCATGTATAAATATAAACAGGCATCTGTGTTTTGAGAGTGCAAAGGGGATGCTTTGGCTTTTATCTGCAGGGGATATGAGTTTTGTATATTGTCGGTGAAATATTGATTGGTATTTGCAAGTGGTTGGCTCGAACTTGGCTTACGATCATGCAAATGTTTGATTTTTGCCGTAATGCTCCGTATTAGACGGAATGCTACACTTTTTTCGGTGAATATGATGCGAATGCTATGATTATGCAAATGAGAAACTTGATCCGTGATTCGGATCTTGTGGATATAAAGATCCCCAGGCAATCTGCTTGGAGGGATAACCCAGCTGGGGGAAGAGTTCATTGATAAATCAGTCCTGAGGTAGAACTCCTTAATGGGGATGAGGAGGATTTAGCAACTCCGCTAGGGATATGGGAAATCTAGCATCTCTTGTGGGGGAAAGAAAGTTCTTTGACCACTTTTTTGTGGAAGAATTGTCAGGCATTGCTTCGGGAGATCCCGCTCGGGGAGGAGATAACTTCTGGGAAGTAGTGTGTTGGGGATGTAATGCTTGATATGACCCATGTTGCGAAAGATTGCCTATCTTGAGTACCTGCAACCTATTCAGACAAAGGAAAACGCACAAGTGTCCTGAGGTATCCTTAACCGGATTCTGTCATAGGAATTAGATTATATTTCCTGTAAGCATTTTGTTAAAAATGGCCTATAAGTTTCATGCAAGTGTTGTATTATGAACATTGGACATTTTGCAAACGAAACAAAAATGTACAAAACAAAGTGTGACTGAAAACTCTGATTTTATTAATTTGTGTGCCCTGAATAGGAAAGCATAGTCAAAGAAGAAAATCCCCTGAAAGGAGGAGATTGCTGTAAATTAAGAAAATAAAATGTTGGCAATGTTGAAGATGACGTTCTAGTGAGCTTCCTTTGCTATGAATTGTACGACCTTTACGTTCTTCTTATCTCGCTTTCTGAAGAAGGCTGATTCTGACTGGCGCTCTGTCCTTTCGGAGCTTGCCATGTTGTGAGTGATACACACGAATTCAGAATGTAGTTGTTTGCTTATTCCCTGATTTTGCGTGGATCGCCCTTTCGGGTTTTCAATACACCGGGATACCCATTTTTGCCTGAGCTGTCCAATGCGGCTTTTCAACTCAGCGGGTGTACATTTTTTGATTTTCCCTTATTTTTGCCCGAGTCTTTTATTCTATTTTTGACTTGTCGGGATGCCCTATTTTTTTCCTGTGCTCACATTCTGTTTTTATGTCCAGCGGGTCATTTTATGCGAAGTATTTTTTAACTACATCTGAATTCACAGGAGACGGGAAGTTTTCACCATCCATGGTTGCGAGCATCAATGCCCCACCTGAGAAGACTTTAGTTATCACATAGGGACCTTCATAGTTTGGTGTCCACTTGCCCCTGTTGTCTGTATGAGGAGGAAGGATTCTTTTCAGAACAAGCTCTCCCACTTGGTATTCCGGAGGTCTGACTTTCTGATCGAAGGCCTTCTTCATTCGTTTATGATATAACTGCCCATGACAGATGGCAGCTAATCTTTTCACTTCAATCAGATTTAGTTGATTGTACCGGGACCCGACCCATTCTGCTTCATCTAGTTTCACATCCATCATTACCCGTAAGGAGGGTAGTTCAACTTCAACAGGTAGGACAACTTCCATACCCTACACAAGCTGATAAGGCGTTGCCCCAGTAGACGTTCTGATTGAGGATCGATACCCATGCAAGGTGAATGGTAGCATCTCATGCCAGTCTTTATAGGTAACTACCATCTTCTACACAATCTTCTTGATGTTCTTGTTAGCAGACTCAACAATGCCATTCATCTTTGGCCTGTAAGGAGAAGAGTTGTGATGTTGAATTTTGAAGTCCTGGCAAAGTTCTGCCATCATCTTGTTATTCAAATTGGAACCATTCTTAGTAATGTTTCACTCGGGAACTCCATATCGACAGATGATATCCCTTTTTAGAAATCTAGCTACCACTTGTCTGGTGATGTTTGCATACGAAGCTGCTTCAACCCATTTGGTGAAGTAATCAATGGCTACCAGAATGAATCGGTGACCATTTAAAGTAGTTGTTTCAATCTTTCCAATCATGTCAATGCCCCACATGGCAAAGGGCCAAGGTGAAGACATCATGTTCAAATGATTTGGAGGCACATGCACTTTATCTGCGTAGATCTGGCACTTGTGGCATTTTCTGGAATAGGCACAACAGTCTGCATCCATTGTGATCCAGTAATAACCCGATCTTAACAACTTCTTTGCCATTGCATGTCCTCCGGCATGGGTACCGAAAGAACCTTCATGCACCTCGTGCATCATCCGGTCTGCTTCCTTCTTGTCAACATATCTGAGCAGGACCATGTCAAAGTTTCGCTTGTATAAAGAACCATCAACATTGAGGAAGAAACTATCGGCCAACCTTCTTAGTGTCTTCTTATCATTAGATGATGCCCCAGGTGGGTATGTATGATTCTCTAAGAAGCATTTGATGTCGTGGAACCAAGGCTTGTCATCACTAGCAGTGTCCACAGAGAATATATATGTCGGTAGGTCCAATTTGGATACCAAAATCTGAGGCACATAATTGGCAGCTTATACTTTGATCATGGATGAAATGGTAGCCAAAGCGTCTGCAAACTGATTCTCATCTCGAGGGATGTATTCAAGCTTTACTATTGTGAAGAAAGTCAACAATCTCCTCGTATAATCACGGTATGGAATCAGATGCTCCTGATGAGTGTACCATTTGCTGTTGGTCTGGTTGACTACCAAAGTTGAATCTCCGAATACATTCAAGGTTTTGATCCTGAGGTCAATGGCTTCCTCAAGACCCATGATATAGGCTTCGTATTCCGCTTCGTTGTTAGTGCAGGCAAAGGTGAGTTTTGTCGAGAAAGGCATATGAACACCTTTAGGTGTGATAAGTACTACACCAACCCCACGACCGTTACAATTAACTGCCCCGTCAAACATCAAAGTCCATGCTTCTTCTGGGTCAGGCCCTTCAGTGTGAATTGGATCTTCATAATCTTTTGCTTTTAAGTACATGATGTCTTCATCAGGGAAGTCAAATCTCATAGGCTGGTAATCATCAATGGGTTGCTCAGCCAGATAGTCAGACAATACACTGCCCTTGATGGCTTTTTGAGAAGTGTACTGAATGTCATACTCTATTAGGATCATTTGCCATCTTGCAACCCTTCCGGTAAGTGCTGGCTTCTCAAATATGTACTTGACAGGGTCCATTTTTGAGATCAACAAGGTAGTATGAGTCAACATATACTGCCTTAGTCGGCGAGCAACCCACGCTAAAGCATAACAAGTTTTCTCGAGCAGTGAATAACATTGTTCACAGTCGGTAAACTTTTTGCTTAGGTAGTATATTGCATACTCTTTTCGACCAAACTCGTCATGCTGGCCCAACACACACCCCATTGACCCTTCTAATACTATCAGGTACATTATCAGACGGTCTTCCTTCAATTGGAGGCATGCGAATTGGAGGCTCTTGCAGATATTCTTTGATTTTGTCAAAAGCTCTCTGACAATCATCGTTCCACCTTACTGTTTGTTTTTTCCTTAATAGCTTGAACAAGGGTTCACAGGTTTTAGTGAGATGAGATATGAACCTTGATATATAGTTCAATCTACCTAAGAACCCTCGAACTTCTTTCTCAGTCTTAGGTGCAGGCATTTCCTGAATAGCTTTGACTTTGTCGGGATCAACCTCAATTCCCTTTTCACTTACGTTAAAACCCAGAAGCTTACCGCAACGTACCCCGAATGTGCATTTGTTGGGGTTCAACTTCAGCTGATACTTCCTCAGACGCTTAAACAACTTCAGCAGATTCACCAGATGGTCTTCTTCATTAAGGTACTTGGCAATCATATCATCCACATATTATTTGAATTCTTTGTGGATCATATCGTGGAATAATGTTACCATAGCCCGTTGATATGTTGCACCGACGTTCTTCAGTCCAAACGGCATTACCTTGTAACAAAATGTGCCCCAAGGTGTGATGAAAGTTGTTTTCTCCATGTCTTCGGGTGACATCTTGATCTGATTGTACCCAGAAAATCTGTCCATGAAAGAAAATATCGAGAACTGAGCTGTGTTATCCACCAATACATCAATGTGAGGTAATGAGAAATCATCCTTCGAGCTAGCTCTGTTCAGGTCCCGGTAATCCACACACAAACGCACCTTTCCATCTTTCTTAGGTACATGTACAATGTTAGCAACCCACGGCGGGTAACTAGTTACAACAAGGAAACCGGTGTCCCACTGTTTTTGTACTTCTTCCTTAATCTTCATGGCCATATCTGGGCGGGTGCGGAGCAACTTCTATTTAACTGGTGGGCAATCTTCTTTCAATGGTAGTCTGTGCATGACAATATCTGTATCTAGACCGTGCATGTCTTGATAGGACCAAGCAAAGACGTCGACGTATTCCCGAAGCATACTGATGAGCTGGTCTTTCACTAGAGCTTGCAGACTAGCACCAATCTTCACTTCTTTCACATCTTCCTCGGTACCAAGATTAACAGTTTCAATCTCCTCCTGATGAGGAGTAATCACTTTCTCTTCTTACCTCAACAACCTGGCTAACTCTTCCGGCAAATCATAGTCTTCTTCGACCCCTTCATCTGCTTGATTAATTGGATTGCCGAAGTCATACAAAGTCATAGCAGTGCTGTTGTCGGTGCAATCTGGAGGATTATCTTTGCAAGGGTTGAGATTCGTTCATTTTAGTGATTGATTTTAATCTTGTTCAGAAAAAGTGTGAATGAAGTTATTATTTTGAAAACATTGCCATTTATTTTTTTGTGCGAAAATAACAAAAATGAAAAGACAGTGAGCGAAAAAAAAAGAAAATTGTTTGCAAAGTAATGTCCATTATTCATTGATATTCCATTTTCACAAAATACAAATATGACCCTATTACAAAATGAGTCCTGACACCTTGGGCAAGATGTAGGACTTGATGCATGCTTAAGTAGGAAATAATAATTACTCTGCATGAGTAACCCTTATAATTTCCTGGGAAGACCAGTTAAGGACTTGTTGGCTCGGGATCTTTGGACGAATCAAGCTCTCCAGGTTGAGGTCGCTTTCAGCCTCGTCTTCAACTTTATTGACAACATCTGGGGTCAGCATTATCCCACTTATGAACTTTGGCTCTTTAGCAACCTCTGCTTGACCTTGTCGGGATGGTTTATAACTCAAACCGAATCTGTCCTCCTTCTTCTCCACAGGTAGCAGCTTGCCCCAGCCTTGGGCGTTCCGATCTTCAACAACCTTCCGAGCTTATTGGTATGAGATAATTGAAGTACCCATCCTATCCTCTTGGGATGCAACAAATACTTCAATTGTCGCCTCATTGACGTTCGGTGCTTCGAAACCTTGGCGCATGGTCTCGTGGATCTCACCATCCATCTCAATGTATTTGTAGGTAGCCAGATGGCTAACAAAAATGTCCTCTTCACCACAGATTGTGATAATTTGCCCTTCCCACTCGTATTTTAATTTCTGGTGAAGGTTCGATGTAACTGCGCCAGCGGCGTGAATCCAAGTTTGACCCAACAAACAGCTGAAGGCCGGCTGAATGTCCATCACGTAGAAAGTAGTTTGAAAGACCTGCGGCCTAATTATCACAGGCAGCTCCACTTCTCCAAGAATAGACCTCTTGGAACCATCAAAAGCTCTGACCACTAGATTGCTTGGTCGGAGAGCTATACCATCATATTCAAGCTTAATAAGGGATTTCTTTGGCAAGACATTGAGTGAGGACCCAATGTCAACTAGAACATGTGAAAGCACAGCTCCTTTATGCTCTAGAGTGACGTGCAAAGCTTTATTATGATGACGACCTTCCGTAGTCAAATCAGCATTGGTGAAGCCTAGTCCATGACTAGTATTAACATTAGAAACCACCGTCTCTAGCTGATTTACCATAATCTCCTCAGGCACATAGGCTGCGTGCAGGACTTTAAGTAATGCATCCTGATGAGCTTCAGAACACAATAGTAATGATAGAATGGAGATCTTGGAAGGAGTCTGGTGGAGCTGATCCACGACCTTATAATCGCTTCTCTTGATTATCCTCATAAATTCAACCACATCCTGATCAAAGGACGTCTTATGAGCTTCTTTTGGCACTGGTTCTTCAGGCACCACATTTTTTCCTTTAGCTTTGGCAGCAGCCTCTGCCTCAGTGTTAACTCTTGGAATTTGTGACGCGAAGAGATGTCCACTTCGAGTGAAGCCTCCGCCTCCCCCGACATTATCGATCTGTGGTGTATGAGTTGAAGAATCAAGAACGACTCTATCCCCGTTGCAGTAGAGGTCTGAACCATAGTGCCATGATACAACATTATCTTTTTCATATGGAATGGGACAGGTACCGTGATGGTGATTGGACTGACTGCAGAGGCAGTAGGAACTGTTATTGTCTATGGATCATAATATATGGTAACGGGACTTCTGACTGGTGGTGATGGTGAAAGACTGAAGCAGGGTTGTTGTTGAGATTGTTGCTGAAAATTGTTGGAATCGGGGAGCATTGCCGGGTCGTAATATATGGTGACTGTGGAGATGTCATTATTAATGATTGTTATCGTTGTAGATGCGGATGCGGTTGAACTAATGTCCGTTGAAGTAGTAGAAGAGATGATTGTTGACTTTGTAGCGGTGTCTATCAGAACAATTGTTTTTGAAGTTGTAAGAGGGGTGCTTGTTGGTACTGTAGGAGGAATTGTTGATGTTGTAGAAACCGTTGATGTTATCTATAAGATACCTTCTCTGATAAGGCCATTGATGCCACTTTTTAAACTTGCACAACCATTGGCGGAAACTTTGCAAGATTCACAACACGCCATATGCTTCGACAGCAGCTTCGCGACGTTCTTCCATTCACAACACGCCATTGGCGGAAACTTTGCAAGATTTATGAGACTTTTTAAACTGAAGGCATTGCGTGTGATGTAGATCCTTGCACTTGAGCATTGTTCGTTGCGGCAGCAGCTTCGCGACGTTCTTCCATTCTTGCCAATGCTTGCAAAGTCTCATAAATCTAGTCGATCTTGCTCTTGACCGAGTCAATCTCTTCCCTCATAGCAGCTTGCTCTTCTTGGATCACGTCCATCAGTCTTCTAGTATTGACTCGAGTTAGGTATGGGCGTCTAGCACGATACGGGCGTCGGGAAACCAGCTTTATTTACTGAAGATGGAGGAACATGAAATAAGTTTTCGGATTTGGAATGAAATGCAATATGAGCAAATAATGCAAATGAGATGATATGCAATATCAAAATCCAGGATCACAAGATCAAGGTCTCATGAGTCCAAGGTACAGATGGAGGATACTCTGATCAGGAATTTACTGGGTAGACTCTAAAGTTTTAGGGACCCCAAAGTTTTCAATTCATATGGTTGTTCATCACACACGCCATAAGCATGACGGTTGATTGACCCCCCCCCCATATGAATCTATTTTGGGTGAGATCTTCGTATCGACAGCCCACGAGAGCAAATTTTCTCGGGAGCCCATACTACGCGATCATCGACACAAGGTTTAAACAAAGGCCTCAGAGTTATGGACTTTGCTCAAATGTTTGATGCACATGTCATCTCTTGACAGTCAATCAACTCTATTGAGTAAGTCTATTTCAAGTGAGGTTTTCGTATCGAGCCACGCGAGGGCGAACCCTGGTGCCCAATACTATGCAACCATCAATCGATGTTCTAACCAAAAGGTTCTAAAGGTCCTCAGAGTTGATGACCCTAATGAAAACAACTGAGCACACCTGCCAAGAACTTGACGGTCGTCAGTATTCTCATTAAAATCTACTTCAAGTGAGGTTTTCGTATCGACAACCCACGAGAGTGGTTCTCTCGGGAGCCCATACTACACAACCTCGCTAACTTATGTTTATACTCGCAAGCCCGGGTATAGAGCCTTTTCCCTCAAGTTTCTTTTGCAAAGTATCGATCCAAAATATAGTACCAAGGAGCCATAAGATATATAAGATGGAATGCGATAAAGAAAGCGATAAAAATAAACAAGCAAGGCATAAAAGCAAACATCCAAACAAACGTGGAAACCTAGACTAGGCTTGACTCGCATAGGGGTGAACCAGTCCGCAGTAGAGTCGCCAGCTGTCGTACCCCGAAAAATACGACCACACGCGATCCGAAAGGACAGAGCCGCGCGCTGGACAGACTGAAGAGTCGCCACCTAATTCTATTTATTCCCGGAGAGGGAAAAGGGAGATATAGATACAACCCGGGAAGAAAAGGATGAGGACAAAGGTGAACGGAACCATTGCCTGGGTTCGGGAGTCGGTTATGCAGGGGGAAGGTATTAGCACCCCCTACATCCATCGTACTCGATGGGAACCATCTAAGTTATCACGCGCGAAAGGATGTCTATGCCTAAACGGATTGCTTGCTAGATGGAAATGAGTTGAATTATAAGTTAGATCGATCCTAGGTGCTCGGCAAGGATTGAGATCCTCGTGCCTACGTACTCCCGTGTGCAATGGGAAAGTCAGAGCCTCGTAGTTCGGCCTACTAAGGGTAATGGTTGTTCGTTTTATTACCTTTCTTCGATGAAAGGGTTTAGGAGTTGAAATGCACTAAAGACTATGGATAGTTTATCTCGTCCAACAAGACGAGCGTCTTGCATCGAAATAATCGGAGCGAGTAACGAGAGCTCGTTATCCTCCTTTCTATCGCTTAAGGCTCGTGGCGTACAAATCTTCTCGCATTATTAGAATGTTTTATTTCCTAAGACCGCTTGACGTTGGATCAAGGGTTTGGATCTAATCGATACATTTTGGTTTTTTGAGGTTTAGAGGGTGCATGCAAATGGAGGTTTATTTTGTGGTTTGTTAGCGAGGCACAAAGCACTCGGCTCGCAAGGAGAGATGGATCCTAATAAACGAAATGATAACCGGAAAATAAAGTGCAAGTGTGCGAGTGAAATCGTTTGGCGTTGGACCAAGGATTCAGAATTAAATAAAATACGGAAAATAAAATGCGTACAAAGTAATGGGAGAAGGATACAAAATAAATACAGGGGATCGCGAGAAATAAAGAGGTCTCGTTGTAATTCGCCCAAGAGAAAGCGTGTGTGCAGTGTTTTTTTGAACTGTTCGAAGGCGTTCGGCCTTTTTAATCGGAAACAACTATTCGAAGGCGTTGGACCTTTTTGGGACGCGGCGAAATTTAGTTCGTGAACTACCTTAGAATCGATTCAAAATTGGAATCATTCTATAAGGAGTCGAAACATTTTTTGAAATGCGGAAATAAATACATAAAATTAAATTGAATTGCTAGAATTAAATTAAAATAAAATAATGAATATAAATAATAAATAAATTGGTAATATTGACATAATGAATAAAATTAATTAAATTACAAATTTTTGTTCAAAATAAAATAATAAGATAAAATAGGAAAAGAGGGCCTCATATTGACCGAGTATCACCGATTTAATGAAATCGGGCGAACATCGGCCTTTTGTTATGTCATTGGCCCATAAAATAACGGAATGAAAATGATTTCACTATAAAAAATTTTTTAGGCGTGTTTTTAGGCGAATAAGGTTACTAACAAATAAATTAACATTAAAAACTTAAGAGAATTATAATATATATATATAAAAAGGAAAAAGTTCTAATAATATTAAATGAATAAATAAAAGAATATAAAACAGAATGGGGAGTTTGGCGATGCAGTATGTATGGGTCTGAAAACAATAATGAATTTAAACAAGGGGTTCAATAGAATTTAAATTATTAGAAAATAATAATAAAGAAAAGTAATATAATAAATGGAAAGGAGATATTGGTGCGGTTCATAACATGAATCTATGGGCCTAGCCCCAGAACAAATCAGGGTTTTTTATTTAAAAGCAAATATAAAAATTAAAATAAAAAATGTAATAAGTTTCATGATTTTTACGGATGAAAAACAGAGAAACAAATAATCACCTCCAAACGCGTTTCAGAGTCAGAAACGTATTCTCTCACAACTGCAACAAATCTACCATGGGTCCTCTCTTCACAGATGCAGAAGACGGAGACAAAAAGAAGAATAGGCCGCCACGGATCTCTTCGATCTCTCTCTCAAATCCACGGCTTCGACTCTTCTCTCAACACGGCGGCTCATTCGTTCACCCTTCATCTTTTCGCGGCGGCGGTTTGGCGAGCTGTGAAAGTGGTGATGCGGCTTCAGTTTTTTAGTTTCAGTTGTTTGACAGCGGGTGAAGCTCGGTTTGAATCGGAAACAGTTCGGTGAGTTCGCGGCTGGGACGGTGGTATTTGGCTTCGTGATGGTAGCCGTTTGTGTATGGGTTTCTTCGCGTTTCAGCACTTTCACGGTTATGCGCGATGCAGTTTTGTTCAGATTCGCCGATTGCGGCTTCGATGTGGTTCTGGGTTAAGCACGGTGGTGATGGAGAGGTTTGGTGTATTTTGAAAGGTCAAAAATGGGATGGTGTTGGAAGAGGCCGCGGTTTGCGTTGGGTTTGTGCGGCGAGTTTTCTTTCGTAAAGGATGAAGATTGCTTGAAGGTCTAGGGGTGTTTTTACGGATTCATTCTCAGGTTTTTCTTTACTCGGTTTTTCTGTGTTCCGTTTCTGCGTTTTCTGATGTGTGTGTCGCGGTTGCTTTGGTTTATTTGTGGCTGTGTTTTCAGAAGGTGGTACAGGTTTATGGTGGTTGTTGTTGGTGTTATTATGGAAGAGGTTGATGAAGGCTGTATTAATGATTTGAAGGGTGAAGTGGTGGCGGTTGTGGGTGATTTGGCTGGGTTTGGAGATTTGATTGTTTCAGATTTTTCGAGGCTTTTTCAGGTTCCGATTTGATGTTAGGTTGCGGCGAAAGTGGGTGCAAAGGATCTGAGGTTTGAAAGTGGTGATTTGGTGAAAAAAACTGATGGAAAATGTTACAGAAACACGTTTGGAGAAATTTGCAGAAACATTTTTTTGTTGGTTTGGAGAGGTAATAATTTGTTTCAAATCAGAGCTACAACATTTCTCTCTTCTTCATGATTTTATTCAAGAGTCTATTATATAGTGAGTTGGTTTACGAGTGAAATTAGTTTTATGGTAATAGGTGGCTGCGTGTTGTAAAAGTTGTGAGCAGGATGTTGGTGGAATTAAAAAAAATGAGCTATGAATGGAAATCCGTTGGTTGCTGCTGTACAGGTTTATTGGTGCAAATTTGTGAGTGGGACACGTGAAAGAAAAAGCAGAACGCCTCATGTGATGTGTGACCACCTGCAGTATTCAAAATTGCTTGACACTACACTCTTTTATGTTTATAAAAAAACTTGACTGAATTTTAAAAAAGGACTCAAAACAAAAGTTATAGAAATTAGCAATGATAATAAAAATAATAATAGTAACATGAATATAATAAAATACTAAAAAAAACTAATAATGATAAGTAAAAATAATAATAATGACATTAATAATAGAAAATAATAACGAAAGTAAGTAAAAAAAAGTAATACTAATAATAACAGAATACTAACAAATAGATTTTGTTTTTGACACTTGATAACGTGCTAAATTAAAAATAAAACTCAAAATAGTATGAAAAGAGAATAAAATGTATATTTTTGAAATTAAATTTTTTTATAAAAAAAATGATAAATGAAAGAAAAATGAAGGTGAGAATTGGGAGAAATAATCCTCCACACAACTCCACACTCGCAAACACCAATAAACCCAAACTAATTCGATTCTTACATAAAAGAAATTGACATATATTTTTTATTTATTTTTGAGTATTGGTTAATAATTTAAACATGAAATTAAGATAAATATACAAGTAGGACAAATTTGGGGTATGACAGTTGCCCCTATCGAATTGGCTTAGACCGAGTAAAATGAACTGGCTTGCGTTCAATCTTTCAAGGTATAAGATAATTAGATATTAACAGACTCCAAATTTGTCCGACAAAGGAAGAAATTATAAAAATAGCACGTAATTAAAATTGGAGAAAATGGGTGACACAGCAAGAAACAAATTGACAGAATAAATCACTTACCACCAGAAGACGATAAGGCGAAAGACTGGAAATAAAATCACTTATCAACAGAGGATGATAAGGCAACAGACTGAGAATAAAAATCACTTATGATAAGGCAACTGACTGAAAATAAAATTACTTATCAATAGAGGATGATAAGGCAAAAGACTAAAAATAAAATCACTTATCAACAGAGGATGATAAGGCGAATAACTGAAAAATAAAAAAATCACTTGTCACTAGAGGATGACAAGGCGAATGACTAAAAATAAACTCACTTATCAACAGAGGATGATAAGGCGAATAACTGAAAAATAAACTCACTTATCAACAGAGGATGATAAGGCGAATAACTGAAAATAAACTCACTTATCAACAAAGGATGATAAGGCGAATGACTGAAAATAAAATCACTTATCAACAGAGGATGATAAGGCAACAGACTGAAAATAAAATCACTTATCAACAGAGGATGATAAGGCGAATGAAATTTAAACACGGCCATTGAATCCGCCAAGAGGATGCATGGAATCTTCGATTGATATGATCCTGACTTCTGCTGGGGAAAGGACTGGAAACTTGCGTTGATCCTGGATCCTGAATTATGCAACTATGCTTGACTATGTTTTTTTAAAAAAGGTATTCCATAATGATGGAGATACGATGCAAATGTTTATGCACTGAGATGTAAGTTGAAAATGCTGGGGATATGAAAAGCTGATTTATTTAGGTATGCAAATGATGCATATGTTGTAAATGATCGATGTAAATGATGCGTATGATTTTAATGATGCATATGAGCGATTGAAAGGTGTCAGCTTGGTGGACTTTTGGTTTGGTAGTTGCCAATAATGATTGGAATTTGAGTGGGTGGAGGACTTGATTCCCCGACACTCGATCTTTGACGATGTATGATCAGAAGATGGATCTGATAGCTCCAAGCTTGGTTATCTGCTGATGAGCGAAGCGACTTAATTGACACATGAAGACTGATTTTGCTTTGAATGATTTGCCAACGTCTAGCAAGGACTGCCTGTTCGGCTGGGGAGAAGAGATAGGAAGATTTGCTCCTTGTTTGCTTGCCCCTGTCTGTAGGGTATCTGAAATAAATCTGGTAGGGAAGCTTTGTCAAAGGCCATAACATGACTTGCCCCTGATTGAGCTGTTTGAAGATAATTTGCCCTAATTGGGCTGTTACGAATGATTTGCCCCTGATTGGGTTGCTGAAGTAGTCTTGATTCACATTGGCACCAATGAAGTTCAAGTTTCTCTTTTGATTTCCCCTTGATGGGATTGTACTGATGTCAAGCACTGATTTGCAATCAAATTATTCATACACAAATGGTAGTGTTAATGTAAAGTTCATGTAAGTTTTGAAAAAGTCAATTTATTTGGAATGATTGTGAAAGTGTAACAAATGGACCGTTAGTCCAAACGAGGTGCTAATTTATAAAGTGCGTGAAATATACAACAAGGATAATGTGCAATCGATTTTGAAGATTAGCAAATATATGGGAGTCAATTTACGCAACCTTGTTGGTAGCATGCTTTCAGAATAAACCCTGCCTCAATTAGGACTTTTGAGGGTTGTAGCGTGGTCTGGTTAATGGTTTGAGAAATAAAGGATATAAGGCTCAAAGTTTGATTTATACCCACCCCTCTTCTTGATATCCTCCAATCCTATGTTCAGTTAACTTTGCATATGTATTTGTTTTGACTTTGCAAGAATGAAGATGAAGCTTTAAAGTTCGCTTGAAAATGGCAATCATCTTTTTTGCTGTTGGTGACCCTTTGATTTTTGATTTTATGGTCATTGATACTTGTTTTACTTTTGTTGAGGATTTGAGTTCCTCTTTTTGATTCATTTTTTCCGACTAAGTCTCCCTTTGGGTGCTCAACTTAGTATTTTCTTCTTTTTTCTTTTCTTTTTATTTGAATGTTGTGACTGCCAAGTCACTTGTTGATGGTCCTCCGACGGGATGTCTCATCTTGCAATTCGAAGGTGTAGCCAGGCTAACTGAACAACTACCCTGCCCCGGGTTAAATGTAAGGGTTGTATCCGAAAGAAACTCCTACTTCTAGGCTTGAAGTGGTTGATTAGGGATTAACTCCTTATATCTTCAGTGTTTGGGGATTTGAAAGAATGCCTGTACATCATTGACGAGGTTTTATCCGAAAGCATACCGCAACAGTTATGGGTATTTCATTTTCATCATCCTCCCTCAATTATTTGCTAAAGTGAAATGAGAGAATAATTTTTTGTGATTTTTGCGATAAAATGATAAATGATGAGCGAATGCGAATAAACTGATTCAAAACATGCATAAACGTAACATTAAATAACCAAGTACAAACGATAATGTTCAAAGCAAATAGTACTTAACAAACAATACAAAATAACAAAGATGCGGAAATAGTAAATGGCACTGGCTGCCTTGATTTGAGGAATGAACTTCTCTTGATTGATTGCTTCAAAGTTGGAGACTACTCATCTTGGTCTTCAACAACCCCTTCAAATGTCTTCACTTGTTGGCACCGTGCGGCAACATTGGATCGTTCTGGACATTTGCATTTCTCGGAGTGAGAGTGAGGTCCTTAGAGTTGATCATATCCTGAATCATGTGTTTGAAAGCATGGCAGTTCTCGATTGTATGACCTGGAGCTCCTTTGTGATACTCACAGCGAGCATTGGCATCATAGTTCCGGGCATTACCAGTCTGAGGTGGCATATCTCTCAAAGTAAGAGGTCCTTTTGCCATTAGCTGATTAAAGATTTCGGTATATGACATAGACAGGGTATCAATGTGCCTATCATATCCTCTTTGTTGATATGGTGGACGCTGTTGAGGAGCGCGTTGTTGTTATTGACCAGGCCGTTGTGGATAAGCCGGTTGTTGGTACGGATTGGGCGCATACTGCGCAGCTGCAACCATAGGACGTGGACGTGGTTGATGAGCCATTTGAGGCGGAAATAGAGCTTGAAAGGCCTGCTGATAAGGCATTGGAGGAATTGGCTGATATGGCATAGGAGCATATTGCGCAGCAACAACATAGGGGTACTGATAGTAGGGAACTGGTGTAGGTGCACTCTGTTGAAAATTCCCACTTGCAGTAGAAACGACATTTGTTTCGCCCTTCTTGTACCCGTTGAAAGGTTTCTTGGTTCCATATTGGCTGTTAGAACCCCCTTGGATCTTTCCACTTTTCAAACCTTCTTCGATTCTTTCTCCTACCATCACCATGTCCGAAAATCCAGAAGATATGCTGCTGACCAGCTTCTCGTAGTATTGCCCATGTAGGGTACCCATGAAGATGTCGATCAATTCACGGTCAACCAATGGCGGATGCACTCTGGCAGCTAACTCCCTCCAGCGTTGGGCGTACTCCTTAAAGGATTCGCTTTCCTTTTGAGACATACTCTGAAGTTGAGTACGGTTAGGAGCAAGGTCAGTGTTGTACTTGTATTGCTTTTTGAATGCATCAGATAGATCAAGCCAAGTACGAACACTGTTACATTCGAACTGCATGTACCATTCTAGATATGCTCCAGACAGGATGTCTTGGAAGCAATGGATCATAAGCTTATCATCTTTGGCATGAGCGGCCATTTTTCTACAGTACATCCTCAAATGAAGCTCAGGACAGCTGAGGCCTTTGTATTTCTCGAACTCTGGCAGTTTGAACTTAGCAGGGATTACAACATCTGGAACTAAGCACATGTCTGAGGCACTCAGAGAGGTTGAGTTGTGTCCTTCCATAATTCGGAGTTTTTCAGCTAACTCGTGACACATCTTCATAGCTTCGGATTCTTGGACGGCATGAGGATTGGTGATTGGAACGGCAGTATGCATCTCATACTCAACTTGATGATTCTCTTCAGCTTGAGGAAACTGGACTTGAGTTGGAATAGGTTGAGCTTGAGGAATAGCACCAACAGTAACACCAGAAGCAGGTATTAGTTGAGAAGTGACCTCTTCAACAGCAGGAGTGAAGCCTGGAGGAAAACCGTAGACCAAAGGATTAGGCACTGGAACTGAAGGCATTGCGCGTGATGTAGATCCTTGCACTTGAGCATTGTTCGTTGCGGCAGCAGCTTCGCGACGTTCTTCCATTCTTGCCAATGCTTGAAAAGTCTCATAAATCTGGTCGATCTTGCTCTTGACCGAGTCAATCTCTTCCCTTATAGCAGCTTGCTCTTCTTGGATCACGTCCATCAGTCTTCTAGTATTGGCTCGAGTTAGGTATGGGCGTCTAGCACGATACGGGCGTCGGGAGACCAACTTGATTTACTGAAGATGGAGGAACACGAAATAAGTTTTCGGATTTGGAATGAAATGCAATATGAGCAAATAATGCAAATGAGATGATATGCAATGTCAGAATCTAGGATCACAAGATCAAGGTCTCATGAGTCCAAGGTACAGATGGAGGATACTCTGATCAGGAACTTACTGGGTAGACTCTAAAGTTTTAGGGACCCCAAAGTTGTCAATTCATATGGTTGTTCATCACACACGCCATAAGCATGACGGTTGATTGACCCCCCCCCCCATATGAATCTATTTTGGGTGAGATCTTCGTATCGACAGCCCACGAGAGTAAATTTTCTCGGGAGCCCATACTACGCGATCATCGACACAAGGTTTAAACATAGGCCTCAGAGTTATGGACTTTGCTCAAATGTTTGATGCACATGTCATCTCTTGACAGTCAATCAACTCCATTGAGTAAGTCTATTCCAAGTGAGGTTTTCGTATTGAGCCACGCGAGGGCAAACCCTGGTGCCCAATACTACGCAACCATCAATCGATGTTCTAACCAAAAGGTTCTAAAGGTCCTCAGAGTTGATGACCCTGATGAAAACAACTGAGCACACCTGCCAAGAACTTGACGGTCGCCAGTATTCTTATTAAAATCTACTTCAAGTGAGATTTTCGTATCGACAACCCACGAGAGTGGTTCTCTCAGGATCCCATACTACACAACCTCGCTAACTTATGTTTATACTTGCAAGCCCGGGTATAGAGCCTTTTCCCTCAAGTTTCTTTTGCAAAGTATCGATCCAAATTATAGTACCAAGGAGCCATAAGATATATAAGATGGAATGCGATAAAGAAAGAGATAAAAATAAACAAGCAAGGCATAAAAGTAAACATCCAAACAAACGTGGAAACCTAGACTAGGCTTGACTCGCATAGGGGTGAACCAGTCCCCAACAGAGTCGCCAGTTGTCGTACCCCGAAAAATACGACCTCACGCGATCCGAAAGGACGGAGCCGCGCGCTGGACAAACTGAAGAGTCGCCACCTAATTCTATTTATTCCCGAAGAGGGAAAGGGGAGATATAGATACAACCCGGGAAGAAAAGGATGAGGACAAAGGTCAACGGAACCATTGCCTGGGTTCGGGAGTCAGTTATGCAGGGGGAAGGTATTAGCACCCCCTACATCCATCGTACTCGATGGGAACCATCTAAGTTATCACGCGTGAAAGGATGTCTATGCTTAAACGAATTGCTTGCTAGAGGGAAATGAGTTGAATTATAAGTTAGATTGATCCTAGGTGCTCGGCAAGGATTGAGATCCTCGTGCCTACGTACTCCGTGTGCAATGGGAAAGTCAGAGCCTCGTAGTTCGGCCTACTAAGGGTAATGGTTTTTTCGTTTTATTACCTTTCTTCGATGAAAGGGTTTAGGAGTTGAAATGCACTAAAGACTATGGATAGTTTATCTCGTTCAACAAGACGAGCGTCTTGCATCGAAATAATCGGAGCGAGTAACGAGAGCTCGTTCAACAAGACTATTAGAATGTTTTATTTCCTAAGACCGCTTGACGTTGGATCAAGGGTTTGGATCTAATCGAAACATTTTGGTTTTTTGAGGTTTAGAGGGTGCATGCAATTGGAGGTTTATTTTGCGGTTTAGAGGGTGCATGCAATTGGAGGTTTATTTCTCGCAAGGAGAGATGGATCCTAATAAACGAAATGATAACCGGAAAATAAAGTGCAAGTGTGCGAGTGAAATCGCTTGGCGTTGGACCAAGGATTCAGAATTAAATAAAATACGGAAAATAAAATGCGTACAAAGTAATGGGAGAGGGATACAAAATAAATACAGGGGATCGCGAGAAATAAAGAGGTCTCGTTGTAATTTGCCCAAGAGAAAGCGTGTGTGCAGTGTTTTTTTGAACTGTTCGAAGGCGTTCGGCCTTTTTAATCGGAAACAACTATTCGAAGGTGTTGGACCTTTTTGGGACGCGGCGAAATTTAATTCGTGAACTACCTTAGAATCGATTCAAAATTGGAATCAGTCTATAAGGAGTCGAAACATTTTTTGAAATGCGGAAATAAATACATAAAATTAAATTGAATTGCTAGAATTAAATTAAAAAAAAATAATGAATATAAATAATAAATAAATTGATAATATTGACATAATGAATAAAATTAATTAAATTACAAATTTTTGTTCAAAATAAAATAATAAGATAAAATAGGAAAAGAGGGCCTCATATTGACCGAGTATCACCGATTTAATGAAATCGGGCGAACATCGGCATTTTGTTATGTCATTGGCCCATAAAATATCGGAATGAAAATGATTTCACTATAAAAAAAAATTGTATTCGTGTTTTTAGGCGAATAAGGTCACTAACAAATAAATTAACATTAAAAACTTAAGAGAATTATAATATATATATATATAAAGGAAAAAGTTCTAATAATATTAAATGAATAAATAAAAGAATATAAAACAGAATGGGGAGTTTGGCGATGCAGTATGTATGGGTCTGAAAACAATAATGAATTTAAACAAGGGGTTCAATAGAATTTAAATTATTAGAAAATAATAATAAAGAAAAGTAATATAATAAATGGAAAGGAGATATTGGTGCGGTTCATAACATGAATCTATGGGCCTAGCCCCAGAACAAATCAGGGTTTTTTATTTAAAAGCAAATATAAAAATTAAAATAAAAAATGTAATAAGTTTCATGATTTTTACGGATGAAAAACAGAGAAACAAAAAATCACCTCCAAACGCGTTTCAGAGTCAGAAACGTATTCTCTCACAACTGCAACAAATCTACCATGGGTCCTCTCTTCACAGATGCAGAAGACGGAGACAAAAAGAAGAATAGGCCGCCACGGATCTCTCTGATCTCTCTCTCAAATCCACGGCTTCGACTCTTCTCTCAACACGGCGGCTCATTCGTTCACCCTTCATCTTTCCGCGGCGGCGGTTCGGCAAGCTGTGAAAGTGGTGATGCGGCTTCAGTTTTTTAGTTTCAGTTGTTTGACAGCGGGTGGAGCTCGGTTTGAATCGGAAACAGTTCGGTGAGTTCGCGGCTGAGACGGTGGTATTTGGCTTCGTGATGGTAGCCGTTTGTGTATGGGTTTCTTTGCGTTTCAGCACTTTCACGGTTATGCGCGATGCAGTTTTGTTCAGATTCGCCGATTGCGGCTTCGATGTGGTTCAGGGTTTAGCACGATGGTGATGGAGAGATTTGGTGTATTTTGAAAGGTCAAAAATGGGATGGTGTTGGAAGAGGTCGCGGTTTGTGTTGGGTTTGTGCGGCGAGTTTTCTTTCGTAAAGGATGAAGATTGATTGAAGGTCTGGGGGTGTTTTTACGGATTCATTCTCAGGTTTTTCTTTACTCGGTTTTTCTGTGTTCAGTTTCTGCGTTTTCTGATGTGTGTGTCGCGGTTGCTTTGGTTTATTTGTGGCTGTGTTTTCAAAAGGTGGTACAGGTTTATGGTGGTTGATGTTGGTGTTGTTATGGAAGAGGTTGATGAAGGCTGTATTAATGATTTGAATGGTGAAGTGGTGGCGGTTGTGGGTGATTTGGCTGGGTTTGGAGATTTGATTGTTTCAGATTTTTCAAGGCTTTTTCAGGTTCCTTTTTGATGTTAGGTTGCGGCGAAAGTGGGTGCAAAGGATCTGAGGTTTGAAAGTGGTGATTTTGTTGAAAAAAACTGATGGAAAATGTTACAGAAACACGTTTGGAGAAATTTGCAGAAACATTTTTTTGTTGGTTTGGAGACGTAATAATTTGTTTCAAATCAGAGCTACAATGTTTCTCTCTTCTTCATGATTTTATTCAAGAGTCTGTTATATAGTGAGTTGGTTTACGAGTGTAATTAGTTTTATGGTAATAGCTGGCTGCGTGTTGTACGAAAGTTGTGAGCAGGATGTTGGTGGAATTAAAAAAAATGAGCTGTGAATGGAAATTCGTTGGTTGCTGCTGTACGGGTTTATTGGTGCAAATTTGTGAGTGGGACACGTGAAAGAAAAAGCAGAACGCCTCATGTGATATGTGACCACCTGCAGTATTAAAAATTGCTTGACACTACACTCTTTTATGTTTATAAAAAAACTTGACTGAATTTTAAAATAGGACTCAAAACAAAAGTTATAGAAATTAGCAATGATAATAAAAATAATAATAGTAACATGAATATAATAAAATACTAAAAAAAACTAATAATGATAAGTAAAAATAATAATAATGACATTAATAATAGAAAATAATAACGAAAGTAAGTAAAAAAAAGTAATACTAATAATAACAGAATACTAACAAATAGATTTTGTTTTTGACACTTGATAACGTGCTAAATTAAAAATAAAACTCAAAATAGTATGAAAAGAGAATAAAATGTATATTTTTGAAATTAAATTTTTTTATAAAAAAAATGATAAATGAAAGAAAAATGAAGGTGAGAATTGGGACAAATAATCCTCCACACAACTCCACACTCGCAAACACAAATAAACCCAAACTAATTCGATTCTTACATAAAAGAAAGTGACATATATATTTTTTTTAATTTTTGAGTATTGGTTAATAATTTAAACATGAAATTAAGATAAATATACAAGTAGGACAAATTTGGGGTATGACACACACTTCTGCTCCAAGTTACCCAAAATTTCATAGACAAAACAAAACAAACTCAATTTTGCATATTTGAAATTCACCACACACCATTGCCCTCCCTTATTTTTTTCTTTAGTTTGTTTCTTTGGAGGCTGTTGAACATCAATTTTCACCCTCACCCGCATATATTGCCACCAAAAACTCGTATTGTCATTCTTATCGTATTCCGAAAAGGATCCTATGAAGTTTGCCATAGCCTTCCCTACATTTTCAATCCTCATACCTACATGGAGGTTGTGAATATGAATCCATAATTCAACATTCAATAGTGGGATATCTTCTATTTGCACACCCATTTTCACCCTCTCCAAGATCAGCAAAAGTCCATGGCCATCCTTTCAAAGCTGCCTCCATATCAAGGTTATGTGCAAACTAAACAAGAATAGACCAACATTTTCCTATTTGATTGTAACCCTTTTCACTGGCCTCCAAAAATTCTCTACTCTTACCTTCATTCCTCTCACATGAATTGGTATGTCGCATAAGAACCTCCCCACATGACACCATCTAAGATCGCATGCTTCGTTTTCATCTTCCTCTAGATCAAACCAGAAACCTTCCTCTTCTCCCTCCTCTTGTAATGATAACCCTTCAATATTCGGACTCATCATGATGAAATGATTCCATGGGGAAACAAAATTAACACCAAGGAAAAAACAAACTTCTCAAAAGAGAAGAGAAAAATCACAAGCCCTAGCAAAACTAGTAAAATCAACAAGAATAGTTAAACCTTACAAGCATTGTTAGTTAATAATGAAACAATAAGATGAAAACTGAAACAAAATATGATTTGTGTGAGGAAGAAAGATGAGCTAGCAACTCTTGGTGAGTTGATATGTCAGAGAGTATTTTGGGTTTTTTTTTTAATAATTATAAAAGGGATAATTTATCTATTATTCTAGGCATTAAAAACAATATTAAATTTTTTAGTTTTTTTTATAAACTTTTAGTTATTCTTATAAATTTTTAGTTATTATATATTTAAAGAAAGGTAAAAAATAAATATGATAAATAAATTTATCTTGGTTAAAAAAGGTTTTTGGTGATTATTCTATTTTGTTGTTAAGTAAAAAGGGTGGATATTTTTAAATAAAGGATTTATTAGGGAAATTATTCATTTAAGAATAATAATAATTTTTAATATTAGTTATTCTTATTAAAAGAGATAGGTGTAACGCTCTATTTATTAATTAATTATTTAATTCATTATATTCGCGTTATTGGTGTTGATTTATGTTGAATTGTCGAAGTTGTTTGTGATAAGTTGCTAAGTTTGTTTGAATTAAGTTGAATGAGTCGATTTAAGTTGCATTGTCGTTCGTTGGATAAAGTTGAATTAACTGAGTTGTGGGAATTGATGTGGAATATTCTCCCATTTATGGTTGGATAAGTTATTTAGGTGCTTGGACCATCTGATCAAATATTGGAAGATAATTTAATTAAGTCGGAAGAAAAAAAATTAGTCGCAAATTATTAATTGATTTTTAGCGTTATGGTAAATTAAGTTGTTAAGTCGGAAAAACGAAGAAATAATATTATCAGTGATAGTATTGATTATTGGAGCATGTTGGTTATTGGGCTTGAATTTCGTCGGAATTAGCAATTAAAGGGGTGCAGTGTTTAGGCTCATTAATTGTTTTATTGGATTATTATTATTATAATAAAAAGGAATAAAAGAATGAGTCAAAGAGAAGAAGTAACAGAAGAAGAGGGAATCGTGGAAATTAGGGAAAAGTCTTAGAGAAAAATAAGGGTTTTAGAGAAGAGAAAACAGCTTGGGAGAAAAGAAGGAGAAAGAAGGATTCATGTTCATATCTTAATTTTCGCACATTTGGTACAGCTTCCACTAAACAGGTGATAACTTTTTACTCGTAATTCTGATTAAAGCGATTCTTGAATTTCTGGAAAGCTTACGAAATTACCTTCGATTTGATATATAATTTCGTGTCAATAAGTTCTGTATTGAAGGAGAAAAACGCATTTGAAGTTTGGAAGTTCATGCTGGAAATTGGTTAAATAGTAGTTACGGGATTGATGGTGATGAATGCTGAATTTTGGTCAATGTAGGAACTCAATGGCAGCGTGTTCGTATTTCTAATCTTAATGGATGAAAGAGGAGAGGAAAAGGGTCACATATGCAAAGGGGTTGGAAATTCGATCGGAGATTCGAAACGGCCATCGATTAAGGTAAGGGTGGGGTTCGAACTCTATAATCGGGATTATGATGATTAATATGTGGGTTTGGGATCGTATAATTTTTGTGTTGTCCGTAGTTGAGTCGGTCGAATTGTGGTTGTGAAATTGATGGAATAATGTTGTTTGTGAAATTGATTAATCGATGTTATTGAGTTTTATTGTTAAATTAATTTGATAAAAACAGAGTTTTGGAGTTGGACAGAAAAATGGTAATTAACTAGTCTTTTGATAAAAACAGAGTTTTGGAGTTGGACAGAAAAATGGTTCGTTGAATTTCATGATAGAATAATTGAAGAGAAAAAGGATTTGTATCAGTAAGATGGAATTTAATAGATTCAGTGGGAATTATTGGTAGCAGTAATAGTAGTAAAAGCAGTACCGATTTAGTCGACCGGGTGAAATTTCGCGATAAAAATTAGTTGTCCAAAATTTAACGAAAATTGTCGAGTTAGTTCGGAATAATAAATAAGTGATTTTAGTCGGTGTACTTTGTTAATTAGTGTTGAATGTGTGTATTTTATAGTATAGTTGTGTATGTTGTTTTGTCCCGGTTTGTGAGCATTTTTAAGTTAAAGGTCGAAGGACCCATGTTGATTATTTGAATTGTAAATCGTAAGACCAATGTTGATGTTCAAGTTGTAGGTCGTATGACCAACGTTGAAAGTTGTAGGCCTAAGGCCAAAGTTGAATCGGTGTTGAATTAAAGTTGCAATGTTGTTTGTTGTATGTTGTTGGAGTTGATTGTTGTGATGTGTTGAGTCGTTGTATCATGGCATACACTGCATTTCTAAGTTGGAGCGGATGCTCACCACGTTGGCCTGGATTGGTAAATTTATTAAGTTGAAGGCTTATGCCTTGCAGATACCTCGATAACCTGGTATATTTTAAGTTGGGAGTTTTACTCCAATGGTACCACATGCATATGCACAGTCGAGTCACATTCCGTGTCGCATTAATTATGTTGTTTGTGCTGTTTATGTTGCCGAGTTGATAAAGTTGTTCTTGTTGCCTACATTCATAAAGTTGTGTACGTTGCTCAAGTTGAATAAGTTGTTTATGTATATTCATGTTGATTATGTTGTTAAGTTGATTATATTATTATGTTGGACAAGTTGATTATGTTGCTAAGTTGATTATATTATTATGTTGGACAAGTTGATTATGTTGTTAAGTTGATTATATTATTATGTTGGACAAGTTGATTATGTTGTTAAGTTGATTATATTATTACGTGGGACAAGTTGATTATGTTGCTAAGTTGATTATATTATTATGTTGGATAAGTTGATTATGTTGTTAAGTTGATTATATTATTACGATGGATGAGTTGATTATAGGATTATGTTGCCTGAGTTGTTTATATATTTATGTTTGTAATGTCGATTTTGTTGATATTGAAGAAGTTGAATATGTTGTAAATGTTCATCGAAGTTGATGAAGGTTTGTATGCTAAGGTTATAGTTGGAATTGATTATGTTGATGTGTGAATTAAGATGATAAAGTATGTTGGTTGTTTGGTGTGTTTAGTAAGACGTTGTTGTGGATAGTGTAAAAATTGTATGATTCTATCTAGCGTATTAATTATCATACTCTTGTTTATATGGTTCGATATCTCACCCCTTTCTATTGTTGAATGTTACCTTGATTGGTAACGTGCAGGTATTCCAGTTTAGAGTTGCTTACTTTCGTAATCAAGTCGGTGTCGTCGCTCTGATACGTAACACTCGGGGGGATGAACGCTTAATTGTTTTGTTGTTATATTTAGTTGTTGTTATTTTAAGTTGTCTCAATGCAAAACATGTTATTACTAAGTTGTTAGGTTGAAAAAGTTGTTAACTGATGCAAAGTTGAATATTTGTGGATCCGCTGCCTATTTGTAAAAGTTGTTTGACTTCAATGAATTGAATAAGAGTTGACCTTATAGTTTCATCCTGTTTGAAAGTGTTATGTATTGATGTTCATGAAATTAAATGAATTTGTTAAGTGGAAAAATGTAGCATCCTGTTTTGTTGTTGAATTTTTGAAACTCTGATTTATGAATTTCCGTCGGGTAGATTTGGGGTGTTACAATAGGCATCTGGTTTTATATTTTATTTTTATAAAATATATTTTTTTAGGGGATATATATATATATATATATATATATATATATATTAGGTTTATTTTTTTGGAGGGGATCTTTTTATTCAATATTATAGTAGTAGTAGTATTATTATTATTCAAGAAGTCAATTTTCGTTGACTTCACTCCAAAAAAAACTTTTACATAGATAGTGAGAGGTTTGAAGGATCAAATCAGATCCTGGGGATATCCCAAATCAATCACAAATCTAAAAACAAAATTAAAGGAATAAATCAATTTTATTTAATTTGTAGATCAATAACAATCGGTTTGTTTACAAACAACAGAAACAAATCAAATCACTAAGATATTTGAATCAAATTTAACCTAACCTAATTCATCTATAAAAGGCTAAGAAATCTAAAATTGAAAAGGAGGAAACCTTAAGGAAAACTAAAACCCTGCTGAAATCGCAACCCACAATAAAGCTCTTGTTTTTTCTGGAAATCTTAGGGTTCATCATTAGAACCATAAGAGCTGCGAGCATAAGCCTTCATCTCAAAGTACCTACAAACAGAAAAAAAAGGGATTATGAAGGAGAACACACCGAGCAAAAAAAATAGATAAAGAATGGAAGGAATACGCAGCTTAATCGTGATATTGCAGGTAGGTAAGCCGAAACTCAACATGTAATTGATTATTCTGGATTCTGTTTGGTATGTGTTAGGATTTATGGCATTTTAGGTTTCTAGAATTTTAAGGTTAGGGTTCGTCAAGGTTAGGGTTCATACAACGTGGGGTTAGGGTTCATACAACATAGGGTTATGGTTCATCAGGGCTATAAGGGTTTTTGGGTTTGGTTAAAGGTTGAGCTAGGGTTCTTCCTAAGAACCCTAGGATTCTTAGGGTTTCTTGTGAACCCTAAAGAACATATGAAGCTTTCTAGGTTAGGGTTCATCTGGGAAGCATGAAGATCTAGGTTGAGGGACGGTTTCTGATTATTTAACACATTTATTTATTTGTTTTGGTCGATTTTACGTGCATATTGTGTTTTTTTTAGAGACATTCGATCGGACACGTCATTTGGAGGCAAGAATGCGAAAAGGAAGCTTTTAAGCCAAGAAACCAAGAAAACGAGAGCAAAAAGGACAGAAAAATGCATTTCTGCATTTCACTATCCAAACGGTCGTCTCATTGTTGAGACAGTCGTCTCGCTTGATGAGACGCCCAACTTGGGAAGTGAGTTGGTTGTTTGACATGTCAAGTTGCCCGTTTTAAATCTCTGACGCTCGCTTCAAATTAATTGACTCAGTAATGTAAATCTCGTAACAGAAGCAACATAAGGTAAACACTAGAGAGATTTTCGTTCAACAAAGAGAAAATTACTCAACCCTAATCCACTCAGTCTACCAAACCCATTCAAAAAGCCCAATCAAATTCCAAGCCACGAATTTCTCAACAAACTCCATCACAGCATCTATAAATAGAGTTCTTCGCCACTGAAAACAAGAGCTTCGGTTTGACGTCCAATTTCTGCCATTTTTTTTCTGCGAAGTTTGCCTTTAATTTTCCGTATTGCATTTATTTTTATTTTCTTTACCGAACCTTAGTGATAGTTTCCGCCATTAGGGGACTATCACCATTTTATTGTTTCTAGCCACTATAATTTTTGTTTACTGTTCGAGTTTTGAAGTTTGGTTGATAAAAAATATTGCAACTAGGTTTCTTATTTTAATATTATTTCGTTTATTTAGTACCGCATTTATTTACATTATGCAATTTCTCTCCTTCTACCTTTCTTTATTTAGTATGTTAGCTTAAACCGTTAATCGGTATGTAATTGTATAAACTAGAACGGATTCAATAGAATTAGGCTAAAACCTTAAATTAAGTTATAATGTAGTTTCGATTTCTTGTTTTAATTCACTTTCATTACGAGAGTAAGAGAGTCTAAAAGATTGGGATTAAGACCACGGGAGTGTGAGATTCTAGTCAGATAGCTAAAATCGAGCATTAGTTTTAAACATAGCGAAAGCGCTTTAAAATTAAGTAGAACCTATAGGTTTCCAAAAAGTATTTCTAACTTGAAAATTGACACATCGAGAGCGCTCAATTGAACTTAGGAGTATAGTATTATGAAAGACCACGAAAGTGTGAGTCGAGGACTTTTAGCCCGAGAGTTTCTACGGAGAGATAACTTAATAAACCTTAACAAGCCGGCCCTCTATTGAATTCACGAAGGCGAAATCAATTACGTACCGATAATTTATACCATTTATTTAATTTAGTTAATTCTTAACCCTTCAAACTTAAAACATCGCTCGCGTTAGCTAAACATAGAAACACCCGACCACACTAGGTTGATTATCAAGTCTTTGTGGGATCGATATCTTTATTACTACGCGATAGATTGTGCACTTGCAGTTAGTAACCATTAGACTCAGAAAGTCGCGACCAAGATTTTGGCGCCGTTGCCAAGGGACTTAGATTTACTCAATAGTGTATTAAGTTGTTGCACCTTTTAGACTAGGGTAACAAATTTACTCTTTTTATTTGTCGATTGTATTCCTAGTACTTGCTCCCTATGCGAAGACTTAGAACCCCTGATCGACGAAGTAGAACGTTTCTTAAGTTTGAGACGCCAAACCGAACCCAACGAAACCCTTATTTCTGAAATTACTATACAACCAGTTGAAGAACCAATCATGGCCAAAGAAAACAGATGACCTCCTCGTTCACTTAAGTCCTATGTGACTCCAAGCCAACTAAAACCACACAACAGTATCGCCGCACCAGCCATAACCCAAAACGATTTTGAGATCAAACCTTCACTGCTACAAGTTGTACAACAGAACCTGTTTTCTGGAAGTCCGACGGACAATCCGAATGAACACCTGACGAGATTTGTGCAATACGCAAATACTATGAAAGCAAATGGTGTAACTCAAGACGCAATCATACTAAGACTCTTTTCGTTCTCCTTAAGAGATAGAGCGTGGGCCTGGTTATAATCGTTACCAGCCAACTCTATCACAACATGGGCAGAGCTAAAGAAAGTTTTCTTATCTCATTATTTCCCACCAAGAAAAACAGCTATGCTGAGAGCTCAGATTAACGGATTTCGATAAAAAGATGCTGAATCACTTTATGAAGCATGGTAAAGATACAAGGACCTATTAAGATTATGTCCACGCCATGGATTTGAAAACTAGGAAACCATCATAACCTTCTATAATGGACTTCTATACAAAACCAGGATGATAATAGATGCTACTGCTGGAGGCGCTCTTATGGACAAATATTACGAAGAAGCCTATAACCTCATTGAAAATATGGCTCATAACCATTGCCAATGGGGAGGAGAAAGAACGCATATAGAGAAGAACCATACTAAAGGAGGAATGTACGAAGTGAACAATTCCGATCACGTAAATGCGAAGATGGATGCCATAGTTCAGAAGATCGATAACTTGACCATAACACCACCAGCCATCGTGGCTGTCGTAACTCCAAATTGTGAGATTTGTGGAATCCCAGGACATACATCACCTGAATGTCATCTTCTTGTCGGATTAGCCACAGATCAGGTAAACTATGCTCAAGTAAACCCGTATTGTAACATATACAACCTATATTGGAAGAATCACCTGAATTTATCTTACAAGAAGAACAATGCATTGTATGCACAAAATCAAGCACCAACTGCACCACCAGGATATCAGAAAGCTGCCGCACCCAATCCTAATGTTCCTAGAAAATCAAACCTTGAACTAATGATGGAAAATTTCATAGCTACCCAAGGTCAAACAAACAAGGATTTCCTAAATCAGAACATCCATACTAGTGAACAGATAAAGTAATTAGTAACCAAGGTAGATACTTTAGCTACCAACAATAAAATGCTAGAAACCCAAATTTATCAAGTAGCTCAACAACAAGCATCAACTGCTGCTCCAGCTGGAACATTTCCTGGACAACCACAACCAAATCCCAAAGGTCATGCAAATGCAATTATACTAAGAAGTGGAAAAGAATTGGATGGACCTGCTGATCCTAGAACCGAAAACCCAGCCATGTATCAACAACCTCAACTTGAGAAATCAATTGAGAAAATCGATATACCAAAACCACAGTAAAAGGAAACCAACGAACAAGAGGCTGAGGAGAAAGAAAAACCTTATGTACCTCCTCCACCATAAAAACCACCAATTTTGTACCCCCAACTGTTAACAAATTCTAAAACAATGGGACAATTTAAGAAATTTGTAGCGCTTCTAAAACAATTAAACATTACCATACCATTTACATAAGCTATTACTCAGATGCCTTCGTAAGCTAAATTTCTGAAGGAGATCCTATCTAACAAGAAGAAAATCGAAGAAAACGAAACAGTTACTCTTATTGTTGAGTGTGGCGCTATTATTCAAAATAATATGCCACCTAAACTGAAGGATCCAATAAGTTTATCTATTCCTTGTCTAATAGGAAAGTTCATCATAGACAAAGCTCTATGAGACATAGGAGCCAGTATAAGCGTTATGTCGTTATCTATTTGTAAGAAACTCGATATGGGACGACTTAGACTGACTAAGATATCAGTTCAGCTAGCCGATCGCTCAGTCAACTTTCCGGTTGGTATTTTAGAAATAATTCTTGTACGAATAGGCCAGTTCTACATCCCAACTGATTTCATAATCATGGACATAAAAGAAGATGCTACGACCCCTATCATACTAGGAAAACCATTCTTAGCCACAGCCGAAGTAATTATAGATGTAAAGAAAGGCAGACTGACATTCGAAGTAGGAGAAGAGAAAGTGGAATTCATTCTAACCCAATTTCTCCAAGTTCCAACCATAGACGACACTTATTATTTCATAGACATTATTGACGAATGCAGACGAGAAATGGAAAAGGATGAGAATACATATTCTAACATAATGAAGATCCTATCTCCTTTAATATCCGAAGACGATCATTGGAAAGAAACTTATAAAGACGAAAGTTTAAATGAAAGCTTAGCTCTTACACCTGACCATATGCCATGCCCAAAGAAACCCGATCTTGAACTCAAGACATTGCCTAACAATCTTAGATACAAATTTCTCGATTTGGAACTTAAAAGACCTGTTATAGTAAACACAGACTTAGGACAACTCGAAATAGAAAGACTTTTAGACGTCCTAAGAAAATACCCAACCGCGTTAGGTTATAACATATCCGATCTGAAAGGAATAAGCCCTTTGATATGTATGCAGCGTATTATTCTGGAGGAAGATTGTAAAACCTCTAGAGAGCCTCAGAGAAGGATTAATCCAATTCTAAGTACTATAGTCAAGGATGAAGTAAAGAAATTGTTAAACGCATGGATTATATATCCGATATCCGACAGTCAGTGGGTTAGCCCACTGTATTTCGTACCGAAAAAGGGAGGCATTACAGTCACTAAAAATGCCAGAGGCAAACCTATAACACAGAAAGTAGCATCCGGGTACAAAATGTGTATCGATTACTGAAAACTGAACAAAGCTACCTGGAAAGATCATTTTCCTTTACCCTTCATCAACCAAATGTTAGAAAAATTAGCCCAACATTCATATTTTTTTCTACCTAGATGGTTACTCAGGATTTTTCCAGATACCTATTCACCCTGATGACCAAGAAAGATAACTTTCACATGCCCCTACGGAACATTTGCTTATTGACGTATGTCGTTTGGTTTATGTAACGCCCCAACGACATTTCAAAGATGCATGATGGCAATCTTTGTAGATTTCATAGATAACATCATGGAAGTGTTTATGGATGATTTTTCCGTATGTGGACAAAGTTTTGAAGGATGTTTATCTAACTTGGAAATGGTACTAGAAAGATGCACAAAAGTGAACCTCGTACTAAATTGGGAAAAATGTCATTTTATGGTCAGACAAGGAATTGTTTTAGGACATGTGATTTCTGATAGAGGCATCGAGGTAGATAAAGCAAAGATAGAAGTGATAAATGACCTTCAACCGCCTAAAACCGTGAAAGATATAAGAAGTTTCCTAGGACATGCTGGTTTCTACCGATGATTCATTAAGGACTTCTCTAAAATCACTAAGTTGTTGACAAATTTATTAATGAAGGACGCTGAGTTTACCTTTGACGAAGACTGTCTAAAAGCTTTTGAAACACTCAAAACAACTCTTATTACTGCACCCATCATGCAACCACTAAATTGGACACTCTCGTTCGAGATTATGTGTGATGCAAATGATTACACTGTAGGCACAGTCTTAGTCCAAAGAAAAGATAAGAAACTTCATGAAATATATTACGCAAGTAGAACATTAGACCCTGCTCAGATGAACTACTCCACAATAGAAAAAGAACTCTTAGCCGTAGTATTCACGCTTGATAAATTTTGTTCTTACCTTGTAGGAACCAAAATCATTATTTATACCGATCATGCAGCCATAAGATACCTTCTAAGTAAAAAGGATGCAAGACCCAAATTACTAAGATGGATTCTATTACTATAAGAGTTTAATTTATAAATCAAGGATAAGAAAGGAACTAACAACGTAGTAGCAGACCACTTATCACGTATGGAAGGAATTAAACCTGACCCAATATCAATAAACGAGGATTTACCTGATGAATGTCTTATAGCCAAATTAGAACAAGAGATATCCTCACTAGACGAAAAAAACAAAGAAGAAACAATGGAAGAAGTCTATGCACAAAACATTTTGCCATGGTATGCTGACATAGTCAACTATTTAGCTGTCGGAGTACTTCTGTCAGATCTTACTTATCAGCAAAAGAAGAAATTCTTCCATGATTTAAAACAGTATTACTGGGACGAACCATTGCTTTTCAAGTGAGGATCCGATAGTATTTATCGTCGATGCGTCCCTGATAAAGAAATAGAAAGCATAATTTCCCATTGTCACTCTGCTCCTTATGGTGGATATGCAAGTACTTCTAAGACTTGTGCGAAGATTCTTCAATCAGGCCTATTTTGGCCCACTCTTTGGAAAGATGTTCACCTTGCCATTCTGAAATGCGACCGATGCCAATGCACTGGAAACATCTCAAGGCGTGATGAGTTGCCCCAAAAAGGCATTCTTGAAGTAGAAATTTTCGATGTTTGGGGAATTGAATTTATGGGACCATTCCCATCATCTTTTGGAAATAAATTCATACTCATAGTTGTCGATTACGTTTAAAAATGGATAGAAGCTATATCCGATCCAACAAATGACACTCGAGTAGTCATAAAGCTTTTTAAGAACATTATCTTCCCAAGATTCGGTGTACCAAGACTCGTCATAAGCGACAGAGGATCTCATTTCATATCTAGAATATTTAATAAACTCTTATTAAAATATGGAGTAAGACACCAAATAGCTACACCTTATCACCCACAAACTAGTGGACAAGTAGAAGTCTCAAATAGAGAAATAAAACAAATTTTAGAAAAGACTGTAGCTACATCGAGGAAAGATTGGTCTATTAAATTACCAGAAGCTTTATGGGTCTATTGAACAACTTTTAAGACACCCATTGGAACCACACCATTCAAATTAATCTACGGAAAATCTTGCCACTTGCCAGTAGAATTAGAGCATAAAGCCTATTGGGCGATTAAAAACCTTAACTTTAATGATATTAACACGGGTGAGAAACGTATTCTAGACTTACATGGATTGGAGGAACTAAGACTAGACGCTTACAAGAAAACCCGCATTTATAAGGAGAGAACCAAGAAATGGAATGACAAGTGGATTTCTAGGAAAGAATTCAGTGTGGGAGATGTCGTTCTGTTATTAAATTCTAGACTTAGGTTGTTCCTAGGAAAATTATGATCTAGACGGTCTAGACCTTTCAAAATAACTAAAGTCTTAAGTAGTGGAGCTATTGAAGTTAATGGTAGGTCTAATGCATCGTTTATAGTAAATGGACAACGCCTTAAACATTATAATTGCGTAGAAGACAAAGAATATTCAATGTGTCTGAAATTGGCAGATTTGCCATTGGAAACCTTAGATCAGTTTCCCTTAAGTTGCGTCAAGCCCCGACATTAAATGAAGCGCTTAGTGGGAGGCAACGCGCGTTTTTAATTTTTAATCTTTACTTTAAAATTTTGCATTTTTATTCAGTTTTTCAAAATTTTGATTTTTCGATGTTTAAAATTGACTGATTTTTGTATGATTTGTTTTACTGTGTGATTCCAAGATTTTTAAAAAGTTTTCTACCTTCTACTCATCTTTCTCTGTTTTTCACTGACTCTGATCATGACTTCCAAGATGATTGTGGATTTTAGAGATGGAGTCCAGAGGCGCCATTATGAAGCTTTAGCCCTATGACCTATGTCCCTGACCGAATTTGCCCATGGACCACCATGAAAGCTTTAGGCATAGGTGCTAGCATTGATTACCTGTTTAGCCAGCTAGGTTGGCACGGATTTTCACTTAGGAAACACATAACCTATTATAAGTTGACCTTAGAATTCCTAAGTTCATTGACTTACCACCCTAACTGCGGAAAAGGCTTGACCAGAGGAAAGACAACATTTAGACTATTTGGATACCCTTGTGAGTTTGACATTAATGAGATGGCTAACCTTTTGGACTTTCCAAATGGCCCTACTTTTTTCTCAGAAGCACATGAGAATTTGTTTTCATATGGTGAGTTAGATCATTTTTGGAGTAGTAGTTCAGGAAAACCTGATCATGACCAATACCCTAGACTGTCTACTGAAATTCATAACCCAACTATTAGGTATTTTCATATGATCCTAACTTAGACACTGTTCGAAAAAGCTGAAAGTGATAATAGCGTTACAAGAGATGAATTGTTTATCATGTATTGTGCTTTCACTTCTAGAGAGGTTAATGTAGTGACATTTATGTTTGCCAACTTTTGCAAAATTATCCAGAACGATCACCGTCAGATTATGATAGAGGGATTGGTTACTAAGATTGCTGAAGCAATGGGAGACCCCGTCTTGCTAACATTACCCAACTTGGAGAGTTTAGGCCTATGAATATCACCTTTTGTTTCGAAAGAGAAATGTTATATGACCACAGACCTGACCATTTCATGCTCCTAATCAATGGCGAAGTTGTGCCACATTTAATATTACCCGATCATTAGCACACTAGTGTGCATAAGAGGGAAAACTGGCTATTTTTTTTGATGAACCTATTTATGAACCAGGTGATGCTTAGTCCAAAGCTTACATAGATCCTAAGACTCCATCTAATTATTATGATTCAGATGATATTATTGAAGATGTAGTAAAACCAAAATTGGAAGAAGAACTTAAACTTAAGACACCTACACCAATTCCAAAAACCCGAGCTCACTTTAGAAAGTCTATAAACTGAGATTCAAACCATGCAAACTGACATCCGCGACCTACACGTCGATATTATTACTCTAAGAGATATGACAATGGATCAGTTTGAATATTTGAGGGATGCAGTTGATTCAATCCGCAAAATTCGTGGTTGAATTTCTTCAATAATTTAATCTGATTTTTCTCACATTTTCATTCAATTTTAACATTTTAAGTTTAGTCAAATTTTAATTTTCAGTCAATTTTACATTTCCAGCTTACTTTGAATTATTACTCTTGCATTTTGCTAAATTCTAATAAAGCACTTTAGTTTTTTTTATCTGTTATGCTTTGAATTATGATTGCTATTGAAGTTGAGAAATATTATAAACTTGATATAAAAAAGTGATAATGTGTTATGTATGTTAGAGTGTATCAATTAAGACATTAATATTGCACTGCTAGTCAATATAATGCTGCATAATTGTACCTACCTCTAGGTAAAATTTCATTTTCAGTACTGTTATATATAGCATGCCCATCATTTACCTTATTTTGTTAGCTGCTATATTTTCTATATGCATGAAATATGTTACAGGTACAATAAGTATGAAAGCAGTATATAGAGAGGAATAGACATTAACTTTTTTTTGGAATTTTTAGATTTTTCAAGCCAAACGATCGTCTGAGCTATGAGACGACTGTCTCAATGCCTCAGACGACTGTCACACAATTCAGACGCCCGTCTCAATTGCCAACGTCTATTTCCAGCAACGGTCGTCAGAGTCGTTGCAACCCCACTACGTTTTCTTTCCAACGACTATGTTCCTATCCCTATAAATACTACCCTCTCAAGTTTCATTTCCACACAATTAACTACCTTACCACTCTCATAGAATTTTATTTCTCAAGATTTTTCAACTTCTGTTTCTAATTCTAGTTGTTGCACGAATTCTATTTTCAACTCCAGCCATCACCCTTTCTCACAAATTCATCAAACTAGCCACCGTTCTTCACCTCTATTTTTCTACACCTTCTAAAAATGGTCGGACATGGACCTACACCTCTAGTTTCAAGACCAGGAGAAGATGGAGTTCTCCAACAGGCTCGCTTTCGAGAGTACTGCAGGAGGGGAATCAACATCACAAGTTACGCTGGCGAGAATTGCCTCACTCGTTTGGGCCTCCTCGATAGTTTCAACTGGATGATGGAGAGGACTCATCTCATGACACTTTGCCGAAGCAACCAACCAACATACACCCTGGTCGTGCTGGAAATCCTTAGCACGTTCGAGTATCACACACCTAAGGAGAAACCAAATTTCTCATAGGGAACATCACCTTCCAAATGTTCACGAGGGAGTTCTCTGTAACCTAAGAACATTTCAGTGACTGGTTCAGATTCCCTTATGGTGAAGGTGTTCACCTAACCATTCAGAAGGGAGGATACTGGAAGATAAGAGCTTTTGATTTATGGGAGGAATTATCCGGTGAAAGAGAGAATGGATGGGAGGAGTTGTACGCAACGCACACTCAGAACCCCGTCATCCGATATTTTGAGAGGGTTGCGTCAAGTGTTATCTTCGGGAGAGCTAACAACCACAAGGTAATTCAAAAGGAGTTATTTTTTATTTACTGTGCATTCTTCGACATGCAAGTTAATCTCGTCGCCTTCATCTTCGAAAACATCAAATATATCTGTAACAGAGGGAAATCTCCCTTCTGCTTTAGCGGCATGATCACGAATATCATGCTTAAGTTAGGTTTAAAGGAAAACTTGAACCAACTGTAAGGACTACCTGCCATATACTTTGATATGGAGTTTTTCAAGGCAAGCCACTTGATCAGATCAAGGAAAGATGGCAGGAATAACCTGGTCTTGAACGAAAAATTTATCAGAAGCATCATCCTACTTTGCAACACAAGGACAGGTGTGACAAACCGGACCAACTGGCACTTCGATCTCTGAGCTCCATCACCAAGTAAGGCTGCACATGAAGCTCAACCATACGCCAGAGTAGATGAAGTCCAACAGGTTTTGGATGATGAGGAGAGAGCACATCAGAGAGCCGCTGAGTTTGCAAGCACCAGCACATCCACTAGGCTTCAGACTAGGAATCAACAATCCGCGTCTATGGATGACATTATGGCGGCCATATGCAGAACCAGGAAGTGAAACAGAGGTAGTGTGAAGATTTAGCATAAAGGATGAAGAGAATGGAGTTGATGCAGACAGAGCACATAAATCTTATAGCTGCCAACACTGAGGCTTTGGGAGGACTGACAAGTCAAGTTCAAGCGCTGCATGAGTACATCCACGAAGAGGGTATACCAGATTATGTAGCAACCTACGGACAAAGAGCTGTCAGAGGAAGAGCAAGAGGAAGAAGCCAAATACCACCACAATAGGAGTAGTTACTTTTTAGTTATTTCTTTTATTAGTTTTTAGTTTTTTTTAGTTTTCCTTGTATTTCCTAGAAGTGTACCTATATCTCACAACATTGAGGATAATGTCTGAGATAGTGTGGGAGAAGGTATTAGATTTCCTTATTCAGTTGTAAGAAACCAAATTAAATTAATCAAAGTATTCAGTTTAAAAAATTCCCTCGAGTATTTATAGCATTACCAAAAATTTTTTATTCCTTTTTAATGCTTTCACTTAGCATACCCTTCAAGTATATAGGTTAATATGCAATGTTAGAGAAACTGAGAAAGACTTAACAAAACTTATACAGTCTTGACACCTTGAACCCTTAGAACAATATCGATTTGGATACCTATTATACCAAAGTCTAAGCTTTAAGTCTAAATTAGCCCCTGAGTAGTTTAGTTTAGCATTCAGCACCGCCTGAAGTACAAGCTACATGGAAAGCTGATGCAAATAAGTGATTGATCGCAAAAATGCCAAAAGAAGAAAAATAAATAAAAATATCAAGATTATGCAAGCAATTGGTAAAACAATCAAGCTGCAAAAAAGGCAAAGCAAAAAGACTAATGTTAGTCGGTTCAGAGGAATCTGGTTCTGAATTCGGTAGGGCGAATTACTGTTTGATCCCCCACGACTTACATTCGGTTTGATAAAGGGTTACCACACTCGTGTACCAGACCCCATTTGAAAAGAAGGATGAAATTCACTAACAGGCTATTCCACTATGCTCGTGCAAAGGTAAAGGGCTTAATGTGATTGCGCCAAAATGAAATCGGGTGAAATAGATATAAGAGCATCAGGCTGAGCTATAACAGCATGATTCAAATTTGTTTGTAAGAGGGGTTTAAGAACATTGCTCATTTTAGTGTCATTAGTGTATTCTTAGTGTTCAAGTTAATTTCGGTTGATTTAGCATGAAGTCGCACGACCACGTATGGATAGGTGTTATGTTTTGTGTCTGCTTGTAAAGGTATTTTATTTAAAACCATGATTAATTGTTTGCTTGAGGACAAGCAAAGATTCAAGTCTGAGGGAATTTGATAACTCGAATTCATATCGATTATTTAATGTGATTTCTGATTATTTAACACATTTTTTTGGATGATTTTACGCGCATATTGTGTCTGTTTTGCAGACATTTGATCGGACACGTCATTTGGAGGAAAGAATGCGAAAAAGAAGCTTTTAAGCCAAGAAACTAAGAAAAAAGGAGGAAAAAGGACAAAAATGCATTTCTACATTTCACCATCCAAACAATCATCTCATTGTTGAGATGGTCGTCTCACTTGATGAGACACCCAACTTGGGAAGTGAGTTGGTCGTTTCACATGTCAAGTTGTCCGTTTTAAACCTATGATGCTCGCTTCAAATTAATTGACTCAATAACATAAATCCCCTAATAGAAGCAACACAAGGTCAACACCAGAGATATTTTCATTCAACGCAGAGAAAATTCCTCAACCTTAATCCACTCAGTCTCCCAAACTCAGTCAAAAAGCCCAATCAAAGTCCAAGCCACGAATTTCTCAACAAACTCCATCATAGCATCTATAAAAAGAGTTCTCCGCCACTGAAATCAAGAGCTTCGGTTTGACGTCCAATATATGTCGTTTTTGTTCTGCGAAGTTCGCCTTTAATTTTCCGTATTGCATTTATTTTTATTTTCTTTACCGGACCTTAGTGATAGTTTCCGCCATTAGGGAACTATCACCATTTTATTGTTTCTAGTCACTGCTATTTTTGTTTACTGTTCGAGTTTTGAAGTTTGGTTGATCAAGAATATTGCAACCAGGTTTCTTATTTTAATGTTATTTCATTTATTTATTACCGTATTTATTTACATTATGCAATTTCTCCCCTTCTACCTTTCTTTATTTAGTATGTTAGCTTAAACCGTTAATCAATATGTAATTGTATAAACCATAACGAATTCGATAGAATTAGGCTAAAACCTTAAATTAAGTTATAATCTGGTTTCGAATTCTTGTTTTAATTCACTTTCGTTACGAGAGTAAGAGAGTCTAAAAGATTAGGACTAAGACCACGCGAGTGTGAGATTCTAATCAGATAGCTGAAATCGAGCATTAGTTTTAAACACAGCGAGAGCGCTTTAAAATTAATTAGAACCTTTAGGTATCGAAAAGGTATTTCTAACTTGAATTGACACAGTGAGAGCGTTCAATTGAACTTAGGAGTATAGTATTAGGCAAGACCACGAGAGTGTGAGTCGAAGACTTTTAGACTGAGAGTTTCTACAGAGAGATAACTTAATAAACCTTAACAAGCCGACCCTCTATTGAATTCACGAAGGTGTTATCAACTACGTACCGATAATTTATACCATTAATTTAGTTTAGTTAATTCTTAACCCTTCAAGATTAAAACATCGCTCGCCTTAGCTAAACATAGCAACACCCGACTACACTAGGTTGATTATCAAGTCTCTGTGGGATCGATATCTTTATTACTACGCGATAGACTGTGCACTTGTAGTTAGTAACCGTTAGACTCAGAAAGTCGCGACCAGGTTCCTTGCGAACCCTAAAGAACATATGAAGCTTTCTAGGTTAAGGTTCATGATGAACCCTAGGGTTCATCTGGGAAGCATGAAGATCTGGGTTGAGGGAGGGTTTCTGGGTTGAGAAGGGATAAAGCTTTGAAGCTCCCAGTTGAACTTCAACCGAAAACTGGAGAATGGATGGTGGTTTATGGTAGTAGGAAGTGGCCGGAGACTAGACCGTCGGTGAGAAGGTTAGAGAGAGGTGAGAGCTATTGAGAGAAGAGAGAGGATAAAGATGTTAGAGAGAGAAATGGGGATGAGAATGAGAAAGTTATGAAATAGGGATGGATCTTATACTCCCTCCATATGGCTTTCGATCGACGCCAAGTGGTGTCACTGAGGACTGAGGATCAGTTGACTCTCTAGTCAACCAATTGATCCCATGTATGCGCGCTCACCATAGTCTTACATTGACTTTCGATCATGAACGTTTGTTTCACATATTATGAGATCAATAGTTAAAAGTTAAACACAGGGAGGATCGTCGAATCTCCAACGAACCAACAGGAGAGAGTCAAAGTCAGACTCTTTCCACTGTGGACTCTCGCTTCAGAGTGGGTTTTAGGAAGATAGGCCTTGCACCCTGATGCTATTCCCACCCCTCTTTGCAAGCCTACTTACTTCTTTCAACATAAATTACAACCCCTAGGTTTTTTTTCATCTTATTAATTCAATTAATTAACTAATTAATTAATTAATTAATTAAATTTATTATGATTAAGGTTTCATTATATAATTTATATTAATTCAGGAATTTAATCTTAGGTTTAAAAAAATATTAATAATTTTGATTTTTTATTTCTTAATTTATAGGGTTTTATTAATTAATTAATCAAATACTTGATTAATTGATTAATTACGATTTAGTTTTTTTTTAATTAAGGGTTATGGGGAATTAAGAATTAATATTTAAACTATTTTTGGGATATTTATTGGTTTTTTCACATAATAATTCTTTTGGTAATTATTTTTTTGTAATTTATATTATAATTGGATTTTAATTTGATAAAAAAATTGGATATTTCTGGACTTTTTATTATATAAAAATAATAGAGTATTTTTTATTATTTTTAATTTGGGTTAAATTATCTGGGGGTTTTATTTTAATTATATTGAGGGTTAAACTATGTTTTGGGGTTTTAAAAAATCATTTTTGAGGGATTAAAATTAGGGGTTTTAAATTAGGGTTTTTAGGGGGTTTCACAAACATTTTTGGGTATTTATGAAAATACTTTGGGGTTCTACTTAAGGGTTTAAAAATATGGGATTCTTCTTAATAAAAATATGGGTTTTATGAAATAATTAAAAAAATGCAGTTTTAAATAAGAGTTTTAATAATTTAGTAAGGGGTAGCTAGAAATAATAGGATTAGGGTTTAGGGGGAAGAAGGGAATTGAACTGCGACGCTCTTATCCTTCAAATCGAAGGAACGTAGGCATAGGATTTGTACAAACCTTAGCGAGTGAAATTAGGATTTAATTTTGGTTTTCTTTTATTTATTGATTTTAATACAAAAAACCAACCCTAGGAACCTAGAAAGGATCTTATTTATTATAATAGAAGTGAGGGGGGTCTAACACCTTCCTCTCATTTAACCGACTTTCAAACTAAAGGTCTTTGCCCTTAGGAATTTAGGTTTATCACTATTTTTTACCTAAAAATGTGATGATGACTCTTAATTTTTAAGTCGACTGCGACACCCTCCATTATTTGAATTCAAAACTCCGTCGAAGACACCTTTAGTAGTGCATCGGTCGAACTTAGACCTTCGACTTATCAATTATTTTTCTAAGTTCATAACTTTGCATTTGTAATATTCCTTTTTCATAAAGACTCATTCGACTAATCTGCATAATAACTTTCCCGTCAAAGCCTTCCAATTTCTCACAGAATTCTCATGCTATAAAATAATATAAAATAGGCGTTGAATTTAAGTTCTAACAAGACGGTGCCACTTTTCTCATTAGTCCGATCAGGTCCTTGTAGCCTTTAGCGTGGGGCAGTAATAGGAGAGGTGATGGTGTACCTGCAAGATACTCTGACGCTCAAGAAAGTTTCAGAGGGAGAGTGAAAACAATACAAAAGTGTTTAGGAAAGAGTGAGTGAATAAAATTGAATACCTGACCCTTCGAATGGGGAGAGTATCTATAATAATATATGTGGCCGAAATATGTGGGTGCGTGGTCCATGACCTGGTCCAACTGTGCCCATGAGTTTTAGATGGGCAGTTGGTCGCGTGAGGGGGAGATCCCCAACAGATATAATCCTAACAACTATATTATCCCTAAAGGCTATATTGTCTCATATTGCTCATTGGATCATACCCATAGTTGGACTGGATTGGGCCTTACCCAGCCGTAAGACACTTGTCAGTCTATTCCAGAACACCTTGTATTCTAAATTAAAATTATAAATTGAATTCCTACTATTAATGTTTTATTGATTGATCATTTTTATGTTTTTTTTTAATATTAAAATATTGAATATAAAGGAGAACAAGGATTCTCCGACCAAATACAAAAGAGAAACAAACACAATCGATTACAAGAAATCCAAGGGACATTTAGTCCAATAGTATAAAGAACAAGATCTATTATTGTTAATACCTACCGCTAATCATCTCCACGACAACACAACAATACGATGAAACATGACCTCAACATTACAAATTTCTCCGTTTATCAAAAAATTGTTGCGAGCACTCCAAATACACCAAACAGTCACAAACCAAATCGAGCAGGCGGAGTGAGCCTCACACCTATGAACCACCCTCAAAAACCAACTCAAAGCGTGATCACTACAAACTAAGTCAACAACGTCTTGGATACCCAACCAAGAACAAACTTTTTTTTCCAAATCACAACGCTTTTAGAATAAGAAATGAATAGGTGATTAAAGTCTTCATTCTCCAAAAAACAAAAAACGCAAACCAAATTGTGGTTAGAATGAACGACACCCCTTAAGTTGAGATTAAGACGAGTTGATAATCTGTTTAGAAACAGCCACCAGACAAAAATCTTAATTTTAAGCGGAATAGAAATCTTTCAAAGTAGTTTAGTACAAGCAAATGCAATGTCACTCATAAGAATCACATTATCAACATTTAAGACGAGATCATAAAAGGATTTTACCGAAAAACCTTTAGACCTGTCTAAACTCCACTCCCACAAATCCTCTTTGTCCTGCTGCAAAAGAACAGGATCCAGCAGAGCTTACAGCTCTGAGTGGTCTGCTTCAGACAACCCATTGAAACCGATTACATTAATGTTTAATTTTATTTATAAATTACTAGACACCTTAGGGATCATCCTAAAATTAAATGTTTATTTTCTAAGCAATTAGATAAATATATAGGCCTAGGGGTGAACCATTAAACCAATTACATTTATGTTTAATTTTATTTATAAATTACTAGACACCTTAGGATCATCCTAAAATTAAATGTTTATTTACTAAGCTATTAGATAAATATAATCTAGGTTGTCGATAAGCACGTGTGATAGTAAATTCAATAGCATGCTTTTATGTTTTGTTTTGAAGAAGCTAAAAGATGGAATTAAAATTAAATAGCATGCTTAATTTAGAATACTAAGAATAACTCATGTCAGCTTCATACCTGATATCTTTAGACGTTGAATTTTAATCATAAATATTTTAGTTAATTTTCTATATTGTTAATACATCCAAATATAATTTGAGTCCTTCAATTCTTTTGTTTCTATTTCATCCAAATATAATTCGAGTCCTTGAAGGCCTAAAACAAGGGACAGTATTATGCTTGTTTGCATTGCTTGGAAAAAAGTGAAGAGCAATCCTCAACTAGTTCTTGCATGATGGGAGAAGATAGGGGGTGTAGGAGGGGAAAAGGAAGTTGCATAAGAAAGGGAAGAGGATGATGAGAATCTAGAAGAAGTAAAGGAGAAAATTTAAAAATATAGCAAATAGCATGCGTCATTACTACTTATAGTTATGATAAATCACAATTTCGAATAACATATTTAGCTAATTTAACATGTTTTTTGAAAATTCGAGTTCAAACATATTATTTTAAATAGTAAATATAAAATATAAAATATAAAATAAAACGCGTTTATTCATAATTGTAGCATGCATCGTAACAGCATTAATAATTTTTCAAATATCAAAATAGATAACTATAACTGTTTTTTTCTATGACTCGCCCTTATTGTTATTACAACTCATTGTGATTGGATACACAACAAAAGAATACATGATTTCGGTTTCTCTGCCTAAGACAGATTTAACATAATTCTAAATAAACACAATTCACACACATTTCAATAGAGAACTCTTTTCCATTCCTTCGTTACTTCAATCTTTAATACTCTCAAGAAAATGAGGGTATGGAAAAGAGCTACCGGAGTTTTAAAGGATAGATGTAGCATTTGGGCAGCAAAACTTTCACCATATGGAGCAGGTAGAAACCCTGATCTTGAAACCGTTGTTATAAAAGCAACAAGCCATGATGAACAATGTATGGATTATAAGAATGTTCAAAAAGTTTTTCAATGGCTAAGAACATCACCTTTATATATTAAACCGCTTTTATGTGTACTTTCAACGAGAATGCAAAGGACAAGTAATTGGGTTGTAGCACTTAAGGGTTTAATGTTAATTCATGGTGTTTTTTGTTTTGATTTACCAATGGTTCAAAGAATGGGAAGGTTACCATTTGATTTATCACAATTTAGCGACAGATATTTAAGTCCGGAAAAAGGTTGGATTTTCAACACTTTCATTCGTTCTTATTTTGCGTATTTGGATTATCGGTCAATGAATTTTAGAATCGAGGCGAAGAAATTCCAAAACAAAAAAGGGAAGGAATGCGAAGAATTAACACTGCTCGAAGAGTTAAAAATTTTGGAGGAGTCACAAACATCGATAGACATGTTGATGCAAGTTAAACCTAGGAGTGATGTGAACATGAATGTTGTTCTAATTCTTGAAGCAATGGATTGTGTGATAGAAGAGATTGTGGAGGTTTATGTTAAATTTAGCAAAGAGATAAACCGTGTGTTGTTAAGGGTTTGTGATATTGGTGGAAAAGAAGAAGCAAGAATTTGTTTTGATATTGCAAGAAACGCAAAATCACAAGGTGAAAAACTAACTTTGCATTTTGAGTTTTGTAAAGAGATTGGTGTTCTTAACAATTGTGTGTGTCCTAAAATAGTAGAAATTGATGAAGAGGAAATTGAAGAGTTAAAGAAAATAATGAATGATGGTGAAGAGAAAGCTATGGTGGTTAGAGATGATAATTCAAGGAAAGTGGAGATTAATGGTTTAATGACTGTGGTTACGGATCATTGGGAGGTTTTTCTTGATGATGTTATTGTGGATGTTGAAAAGGAACATAATTGTAATGGTACATTAAGCATTATTGATCCTAATAATCCTTTTGTGGATGAAACTTTTAGCATTGTTCCTTATAAACCTGTTCAACATTATGATCTACCTGATCTAATTAGTTTGTAGTGTTATTTAGATTTTTATTTTGTGAGGATTTGTTATGTTGTAATATATATGTTGTATTTATGTTGGTTCATTTGAAATTGAAAAAAGAAAAAAAAAATCAGTTATCTTATTTCGTTTGTAAATTAGTGTGATTCTTTCATTTTATCTTCTTCAATGTTAGGAGTCTTTTTTTTTTTTAATTTAGTTTGAAGTGTTCCAAGAAGTGTTTTAAAGTTCTACTTGAATTGATCGGCTGAACAAGTTTGATAAGGAGTTTCCTACAACTATATTTAAGATTTAGGGTTCTAACCAAACAAGTTTGATAAGGAGTTTCCTACAACTATATTTAAGATTTAGGGTTCTAACCAAAGACTACACAAAACTAGAATAATAATAGAAAATAAGTTCTCAATTTCTTCTTGCCTCCTCTTCAAGGATAACTAGTTTAAATACAACCAAAACCCTAATGGGTCAAAGACCAAATAAAAGGGCTAGGCCCATTACAATAACTAGTAAAGTAAATATAAAATGATAATCATAATTAATTTAAATCATAATTTTCCATCCATTTGGGTTTGCTCCTAATTCGTGTGGGCCTTGTATCATTACTCACCGGCCCAAAAACATTCTTGTCCTCAAGAATTGGGGTATGAAGAACTGTGGATCGATTGAAACAAGAGGCCCATGTGGCTGGCCCAGAAACGCTGGAAGACATTGGTGTACGTGGCAGTTTCTTTTGTTCACAAGCGGCCACATGAGGGACAGCTGGCGGCGAAGAGGGAAAGGGTGTTGCATGTGAGGCAGGTGGCAAGGGAGGGGACAGGTGTGGTGTTGCTAGCGGGGTATGTAGCGGTTCCTCTTGTTGCACATGTGGGACAGTTGGCGGAGAAGTGGAAAAGGGGTTTGCATGTGAGGCAGGTGGCAAGGGTGGGGACATGTGTGTTGTCGCTGGCTTTGGAAAGGCTGGGTTAGGTGGCAGTGTCTTTTGGCCACAAGAAAGCTTTTGCGGGACAGATGGCACAAAAGGAGAAGAACTCTTTGCATGTGAGGCAAGCGGGTGATGCGTTACAGCTGCGAAGCATTGCCTAGAGTCCCACACTTTTGAATTGGGAAGAGGAACTTCATGAGAAAACGTGTTAGAGGCAGTGACTTTATCACGTGGGGGCTGTGCAACGGTTGGGATGGAAGATTGAGGGGCCCAAGAGAATATAGGGGTGCATGAGGGTCTTGAGGAGAGCCGTTGGAACACTCAAAGTCAGAGAGTTGTTGTACTTTGCCATTCACATTAATATGGTTCCATAACTCATCATAATTTTCATTTGTAAGTTTCAACTCCTCCGAAATATTTTTCACATTCTTCTCTTCTCTCCTTTCTTCACCCTTTGTGTTAAACTCTTCAAAATTTTCTTTTCTTCTCTGAATTAAATCGGTGACCACAGGTGATGGAAGAGGGATGGTTGAAGTTGACGCATGCAAATCAGAGAGGTTGGTGGTGTCCGAAGGTGGAGGAGCCATGGAGGTGGTCGTTGGAACGTCGTAGTCAGGAGGAATCGAGGTTTTTAGTTCAGAGGAAACAGTGCCGATGAAGGGTCTAAGTTGTGAAACATGAAAACCGGATGTATCCGTGCAACGGTGGGTAGCTCGAGTTTGTACGCAACTGTGCCGATCCGTTGTAGAACCTTGAACGACCCAAAGAAACGTTTCGCGAGTTTTTGGGACGAATGGCGTTGCACCAAAGATTGTCTGTAAGGTTGGAGGCAAAGCAAGACATGATCACCGACGCCAAAGGTAAAGTTATGTCTTTTTTTGTTTGCTTGGTTCACCATTCTTTTCCGACTCTGACTCAAATTGTGATTCAAAGCTTGCATGATTTTGTCCCGTTGACGGAGAGAGACATCCACATCTGGTGATGATGATGAACTCGTGATGTAGTGAGTGAAGGCCGGAGGTGGTCTGCCGTAAAGAGCTTCAAAAGGAGTCATGCCGAGCGAGCTATGTAGAGAAGTATTATGCCAAAACTCTGCTAAATGTAGATATTTGTACCATTGTTTTGGTTGTTCACTTTTAAAACATCTCAGATAAGTTTCGAGGCAACGATTGACCACCTCTGTTTGTCCATCCGTTTCAGGGTGATACAAAGTACTGTACTTCAGGGATGTACCTTGGGCTTTGAAGAGTTCTTTCCAGAAGTTACTAAGGAAGAGGGGGTCACGGTCTATAATGATGGATTTAGGTATGCCATGCAACCTACAGATCTCAACTGAGAATCGTAAAGCAAGATCTTTAGCGGAGAACTTAGTGGGTAGAGCAATAAAATGGCAATATTTTGTGAGTCGATCGTAGATCACCCAGATTGTGGTGTGGCCAAAAGACATCGGTAAGTACGTTATGAAATCCATGGTTAACTCTTCCCATACTTGTGTAGGTATAGGTAGAGGTTGGATTAGGCCCTGTTTCTTTTTTTGTAATGTATTTGTTTTTTTGGCAGACAATGCATTGACGCACAAAGTTTTTGGTGTCTCTGTAAACTCCTGGCCAAAGAAAGGAAGATGAAAAACGAGCCAATGTTGGTTGGAGGCCTGAATGACCTGCAACTGGTATGGTATGGAATTCATGGAGGATCTGTTGCCGCAACTCGTCCATAGGAGGTATGTAGATCTTCTTTTTGTAATACAATAGTTCCTCATGAATCTGAAATAATGGTTGTGATGTTGGATCTGATTTGATTTTATCCATGAGGGCTCGACCCTTCTCCTCTATTTTGTAGAACCGTTTCAAATGGGAGATCAGAACTGGAATTGGAGAGGAAAGTTAAAAGAACAGCACTGGATCGGTTTCCTGGATACGACTCAAGGCATCAGCTACGTGATTTGACTTTCCAGGTTTGTAGAAAATTTCAAACTGAAAACCATGAAGTTTAGCTGCACATTTTTGTTGTTCAGGAGTCTGAATAGTCTGTTCCAAAATGTTCTTCAAACTCTTTTGATCTGTATAGATGTGAAAATGTCGTCCAATTAGATATTGACGCCACTTCTTTACAGATTTAGTGATGGCATACATCTCGCGGACATACACAGAGGCAGCTTGAAGCCGGTTGCAGAGTTTTTTGCTGAAGAATGCATGAGGATGTCCCTGTTGAGAAAGGACAGCACCAATCGCCACAACTGAAGCATCGGTCTCAAGGACAAAGAGCTTGGAGAAGTCCGGAAGAGCCAAAACAGGAGTTTCTGTCATCATTTTTTTTAATGTTTAAATGCTTCGTCTGCCGATGTAGTCCAAACTAATTTAGTGGAACGTAATAAATCGGTGAGTGGAGCGGCGAGTGAGGCGTACTGTCGAACAAATCGACGATAAAACCTGGTGAGACCTAAAAAACCCCTGAGTTACGTGAGCGAACGTGGTTGCGGCAATTCAATTATTGCTTGAATTTTCGTAGGGTCTGGGGTTACACCATCACTTGAAATAATATGACCTAGGTAATCAACAGAAGTAACAGCAAAAACACATTTGGATAATTTTGCAAAGAAATAATTAGATAATAGTAAGTCTAAAATCAACTTCAAATGATGTGTATGATCAACAATGCAAGAACTATAAATTAATATATCATCAAAGAAAACGAGAACAAAACGACGTAGGTATGGTCATAACAAATCATTCATTGCCAATTGAAAAGAACTAGGAGCATTAGTAAGGCCAGAAGGCATAACTAGAAACTCGTAGTGCCCGTCAAACGTTTTGAATGCAGTTTTGTGAGTGTCTTCGGTTTTCACACGGATTTGGTGGTAACCAGATCGTAAGTCAATATTAGAGAATATAGTTGCAGAACCCAACTCATCAAAAAGTTCATCAATTGTTGGTATGGGAAATCGGTCGGGAATTGTTACAGCATTTAAGGCTCTATAATCAACACAAAAATGCCAATAGCCATCTTTTTTTCGAACTAATAGAACGGGTGAGGAATAAGGGATGTTACTCGGTTTGATGATGCCTTCTTAGAACATATCATGAATGATTTTAGTCATAGCTTCTTTTTGGGAATGGGGGTATCTGTAGGGTTTGACATTGATTGGAGCAGTATTTGGAAGAATAGGGATTTTGTGATCATGGAATCTTGAGGGTGGCAAGCCATGTGGGGGGTTGAAAACAGCAGCATGTGATTTTAAAATGGAATGGATAGGTTTGGGCAAAGATTTTGGGAGTGATTCTATAGGGTTGGGAGATTTTTGATATTCGGTGGTAGGTTGCAATAGCAAGAGATGAAGGGAGGCAATTGAATCGGTATGTAAAAGGTGGAAAAATTGGTTATAGGTAGAGGGGAGTGGGAGTGATTTGGGGTCGCCAGTGATGGTTATTTCATTGTTATTATAAGTGAAAGAAATCTTTGGAATTTAAAAGTCAGTCGTAATAGGACCAAGTGTGCTTAGCCATTCCATTCCTAAGACAACATCGGCTCCCTCAATTGGTAGCAGGTGGAAAGGAATATGAAAAAGGTTGTTTTGTAAGGTTATGGGAACTTGAGGGAAAAGGCTTATGCATGATAAGGTGGATCCGTTTCCAACCATAACAGAAAAATTTGGGATTGGTTTAGTGGAAAGTTTGAGATGTTGGGCAATGCGGGGTTGTAAGATGTTATGTGTGCTTCTCGTGTCAATAAGGATTGTAATAGTAAGGCTGTTAATTAAACCAGTAAACTTTAGAGTCTTAGGAGAAAAATGGCCAATGGCAGCTTGGGGTGAAAGTTGGAAGTATGTATCTTCAGTCTCAGAATTTCTGGATTGTTCATCGACCGTGACAGATGAGTCCTTAAAGATAGTGTTGTCATCCTCATCATCCATTAATAAGAGAAATTTTCCTGAAGTACACTTATGGCCGGGAATAAATTTCTCATCACAATTAAAACACAAGCCTTGAGCACGACGTTCTTGAAGTTGAGCATTAGAAAGTTTACGAATGGGAAGTTTGGGGGGGTGGCTTGGTGTTGAGTTTTTTTGGGTAGATGTAGGGATAGATACAGTTTGTTGGGCTGAATTAGATTTGGTGAAAGAGTTTGCAAAGGGTTTTATGAACTTGGGCTTGTAATCCTTAATCTTAGACTCAATCAGCTTAGCTAGGCCAATAGCTTGTGAAATTGAAACTGGTTTATAAATAGAAATTTCGTTTTGGATTTCTGGTGATAAACCAGAAATAAAACAATTTAGGATGACATCTTGAGAGAGTCCAACCACTTGAGTTCCCAATTTTTCAAAAGCAGCTTGGTACTCCACAACAGATCATAGTTGCTTTAATTTAAACAATTCATCCAGGTGATTAGCATAAGTAGATGGGCCAAATCGTAATTCCAAAGCCTTGGTGGATGACTGCCAATCAATTAATAAATGACTCTGATACATCCATTTATACCATCGTAAAGCATCACCTTTCATATAGAAAGACATCATAGACAATCTATTTTCAGGAGGTAATTGATAAAAATCAAAGTATTGTTCCGCTTGAAATAACCATTCCAATGGATTAGAACCATCAGACATAGGTAATTCGATTTTGGGGGTTCGAAAAGGTGGTAAATGGGTGGGTTGTGGGATTTGGGAAAAAGAGAGGGGTTGATACATTGGAATTTGATAGTTTGGGTTTGACATTAGTGTGATGGTTTGTGTGGGCATATGGGAGGTGAGAAATCTGGGTATATAGGTGGGAGTTGGTCTAATTGATGGTGTTGTTTGAAATGGGGAAGCTATTGTACTAGAGTGAGTGATGGAATGAGTAGGGCTGGTATAAACATTCTGCGTTTGGGAAAAGTTGGGATTTGGGAAATTAGGGTTATGGTGGGTTGTAAACATGGGGGAAAAGTGTGTGATACCTGAGCTTGCTACTGTATGAACAGTAGCCGGAGTAAAAGTGTTAACTCCGTGAACAGTGTTGATGTCGTGAACAGTGTTTGCGCCGTGAACAAAACTTGCTCCGTGAACAGTATTGGGCTGATGAACAGTAGCGGCAGCCTGAATCATGGATTTTGGTTGTTGGTCTTGCTGAGTGGTGAGCTTAGTGAGTAATCCAACAATATTTTCATATCTTGAATCAGAAATTTGTTTTTCGTTGTCCATTCGAGTCTGAATTTGTTCAAAATCAGAATTTGTTTTATCAAATCTCTCATCCATGAGCTGTTGATTTTCACTCATTGCCATGTCAAGACGAGTGTTGGCTGTTTGGACAGCCTCCTCAATGATTTCTCTATGGTTGGGGGGTTTGGGAGGGGCCATGAATACAAAATATGAAAGCACCAAATTGATAAGGAGTTTCCTACAACTATATTTAATATTTAGGGTTCTAACCAAAGACTACACAAAACTAGAATAATAATGGAAAATAAGTTCTCAATTTCTTCTTACCTCCTCTTCAAGGATAACTAGTTTAAATACAACCAAAACCCTAATGGGTCAAAGAAAAAATAAAAGGGCTAGGCCCATTACAATAACTAGTAAAGTAAATATAAAATGATAATCATAATTAATTTAAATCATAATTTTCCATCCATTTGGGTTTGCTCCTAATTCATGTGGGCCTTGTATCAAAGTTGAATTAGGAATTAGAGGAATAGTAGATTCATACGAGCTATTAATTCAATGATAAAACTAGCGGGATATTCGTGTATTCGCACGGGTATCCATCGATGACTCGTATTTGTTATTATTTAAATTTTGAAAAAATATATAATTAAAAAAAATCAGTATATATAAAAAAATATAATTTAGATTTAATAAAAATAGAATCTATACCCAAAAACATCGATTGGTATTTTTTATAAAAATATTTATGAAATAATTTAATTTTATAAATATCAAATAATATTATAGTATTTGTAAATATAATTTTAATTGTATAAATTGTTAGTGCGTGAGGCACTTTTAGTTAGTAGAGAATAGAGAGAATAAAGAAAATAAGGATTTGTATTATTGAATTGTGTAAATAATGATACAAATTGTCGAGCATGCCTAGTCATTGTTGATCTGAACTATTCCTAATTTCTTTCTCAAATTCAGGAATCTGTCGATCTTCAATCCTTTGGTGAAAATGTCGGCTAATTGTGATTCACTTGAGCAATGTCTAACTTCAAGTTTACCTCGATTTACCTTTTCCATCAAGAAGTGAAATATGGCTTCGATATGCTTACTCCTTCCATGCAAAATTGGATTTTTCGCCAGATTTATGGCTGACTTGTTGTCGATTTGCAACACAAGAGGTTTCTTCACTTAGAACTCCATTTCTTCAAGTACTTATCGGATCCAAATTGTTTGACATGCAACATAGGATCCTTCTATATATTCAGCTTCACATGATGATAATGCCACCAAAGGTTGCTTCTTCGAACACCATGAGACCGGGGAACCATATAGTTGAAAGAAATAGCCGGTTGTACTTCTTCGATCTTCCTTATCTCCACACCAATTTGCATCTGAAATACAATTAACTATTTTTCCTTTGCCTTCAGAATCTCGTCGAAATATAATTCCAAAATCTATTGTTCCTTTTAAGTATCTCAGAATTCATCTTGCAACTTTCATGTGTGAATGTAACACGGTGGGAGAACTGACTTTAGTTAAATGTTGCGGATAGCAAGAGTCGCTACCAACTTTTATTTTATCCAAAGGAAAGGGCTTAAAAGAACAGGAAAGAGCTTAAAAGATTTTTGGGTTCAGGGGGTAGGTTATGTAAAGGGAAGGTGTTAGCACCCTTTACATCCATGGTTATCCATGGGCTCTTAGTTACTTAGCTCACTTTAAAATGTTTTGAGAAGTGTAGTGTGTGTTTAGAAATTTTCTTAAGTACTTTATAATGATCCATGTACGAATATATATAAAGCCTTTTGTCACACCCCAAATTTTACCCCTAACTGCTCGCATCATACATTCATCGCATTTAGCAAGGAAGTTCCAGATTTATTTTCAGTTACTTTCACTCATTTTTCTAGTTATTTATCAAGTTAATTTTAATTTCCTTTCACTTCTAAGCTTCCATCCTAAATTTAATTTCTATTCCTCACTTCTAACTTTTAACACATTTCTAACTTTTAAAACTTAATTTTTATTTTTATTCTCAAGGTTTTGTAAAAAAAATAATATAATTTTATTTCCAATTTTTAAGTTTTTCTAAATGTATTTTTATTTCTATTTTCAATTTTCAAGTTTTATTTCTTAATGTAATTTTATTTTTCAACTTTTATTTTTAATTCACTCTTTTTTTTTAGTTTCCATTTCTAATTTATTTGTAATCTCCAACTTTTATTTATATCTTTTTTCAACTCATTTTCAAGTTTCTATTTCTAATTTAATTTCAATTTCCAATTTATTTTTAGTTTACTCTAATTTAATTTCAATTTCTAATTTATTTTTAGTTTACTTTTCTTTTAAGATTCCATTTCTAATTTAATTCCAATTTCCGATTTTTTTTATTTTAGTTCATTTTAAATTTTAAGTCCAAGATCTTTTTTTTTTTCTTTTTTTTTATTTTATTTTTATTCTATTCCAATTTCTTCTTCAAATTTCTATTCACAAGCTTCAAGTTCCAATCTAATTCCATATCCATATTCAAATCTCAATTTCATTTTCATAATACATTTTCCATGTTTAAAACTCAGTATCATTACATAGCCAATTCATCCATGTTACAATAGCATTTAAAAAAAATAACTAGAATTTCATTACATTCCATATCCATGTTACATTTGCATAGAAGCAGAATTTTAAAAAAAAAAAGAAGAAAGAAAATGCAAAATTCAGCAGGACCACAAGGCACAATGCAGCCTGCTCCATACAGCTACCCACAACAGGTCTGCAGCCACCAACAACTCTGCTCCACCTCCCCACTATTGCTGCAGCATCCAGACCTTGTCCCCTTTCCTCCAACCCTTCACCTACAAGCAACAAGGACACAAAAATTCAGCATAAAATACAACACTGTTACATTCAAAAACTACACAAAATCTGCCTCAAAACAACAAAAAATTCAGCCCTCAAAATCACTCAAATCAGCCATAAAACCACACAAAAATCTTACAAAAACAGCCCCAAAACCCCAACTGAGACAGCCCCAAATCAGCCCTCAAAACACAAAAAAAATCAGCCACTGTTACATTAGAAAGTCAGCCTCAAACACACATCAAACAGCCACCAAACAGCCATAAATCACACACAAAATTCAGCAGAAGAACAACACAAAAAATCACATAAAACAGCCCCAAAAATCCTGTTACATCCATACAAAACAGTCCCAAAAACAACTCAAATCACACAAAAAAATTCAGCCTAAAAACTTCACAAAAACAGCAACACAGAACAACAAATTCAGCATCCAAAGTCACTACCAACCATCAATTATCAGCAGTAGCAAGGAGAAGAAGGAGGCTTACTTACGGATTCTTCACCCCGATAACTTTCGGGTCGGTATTGTCCTCTTTTCCTTCACCTTTTTCTTCAGCATTTTGTTCATAACTAGTTTTCCTTTTTTTTAGTTTCATTTCAAATTTAAAATCTGCATACACCAAAACAAAACTTAATAAAACTTCACGAAACAAAAGCCAGAAAAATATAAAAAGGAAAAATCTGAGATGAAGGAAACCATAACTGAATCTGCAAACCACACATCTCCATCAACACTCACCTTACTGCATTCACCAAACACAAACTTGCCAGAAAGCTCACCGAAACAACCAACCACCCTCATTTTTTCTTCACTGGCCTACAATAACATTTTCCGAACACGCCACCATATCCGCCACATCTCAAACCGTTAAACACCTTCAGCCCCCTCCTCACAAACCCCTAAACTCCGAACCTTTCCTCAGTTCCACCTTCGTAAAAATCAGACCCAAAACCTCTACAAATCTGCAAAATAAACCTTCAAATAAATCTTTCACTCATGAACACCCTTCACAGCAAAACAAATCTTCCAAACTGAACCACCATCTCCCTCACCTCTTTTTTTAAACCAATACCAAACAACATGAACTTAGTAACCAAATCTCCGTGACAGCCATATCCTTCAATCACCAAAACTGGAAACTGACAACCATTCCAAACACAGCAAAAAAACAAACCTTTCCAACTCTGAAATGAAACCGTAAACTTGCCGCACCAAACCTCATAAATCACCCCCTTTTCCTCTGATATCGCTTAGCCACAAACCTGAAACAAAAGCCATTCACTGCGAAACCTCACCTTCACCGAACACAGATGCAACCTTGAGAACCGTCATCTCAGACCACCGTTTCACCAACTTCAATCAAACCCAAACCAGAAACACCATCTGTCACCAACCATAACAAACCAGAAAAATAAAAGGATGAAGAGAAAATCTGCAAAACCGTTATACCACAAAACGAAACCATAGAACCTGTTCAAATCCACAACCCAGAATCAACAAACAACCCAGCCATAAACCGCCATGTGCAAAACGAACCAAATACCTCCGACGCCGAAACTAAACAAAACCAGCACATAACCCAAACTCCACCTTCCATACTCCTCCTCACCTTCTCATTTAAAAAAACAGCAACAACAAGCCTTCAAACCAACCGTCCACAACCGAAGCCACCCACCTGTTTCAACTCATCACCGTCAACACAGAACCGTTCAAAACCAAAATAGAATCAAATCCGAGAGGAGAAAAGAGTTCAGAGCTGGGATTTGAAACTGAATCACACAAACTCACAAAAATGAAATCGCAAACAAGAGAGATGAGTGAGAGATGCGAGACGAAGTAAGAACACAAACCTGAACTGCACTCCTCCTTCATTCACACTCTAGCAGAGAAACCTATTGAATCCCTACCGCCATTCCGCCACAACCATGAAACCCTTTTGATAAACCATCGATTCCGGCCGTCACCACCAAACCGTGCGAATCTGAGACACCGCCGCCTCCACGCGAACCAAAACCTTTGAAGATCGCGAAATTAACGAGCGAGCCGCGTCGGAAACGAATTGAGTTGAGAGACCGAACTGCTGTGTGAGTGAGAACAGTTGTCGCCGCCGTGACAGGTCGAAGCACAACCGTGAGGGAAAGTACGAAACCAGAGAGTGAGATTTTTGGCTTTCGAAGCGTTTGTAGCAAATCTGTTTTTTCAGGGCGGGTCTTCGTTTTCCTTCAGAAAAGCGTATCTGATTTCTTTTTTAATTTTCTTCTTTGATTGATTTATAAATGTTTTGTTTTTTTATATATGGTTAAATATTTGTTTTCCACTGTTTCTACCTATAATATTTATTATTTGTAAATATGCTTGGTTTTGGATCTCTCTGCATATACTGTTTGTTTCTCATTCAAATTGTTTTTTTTAAAAAAATAATCACTGTGTTTTACTTGTAGTTGGGCCCTTTAAAGCCATCAACCCATATCCGGTTTTTTTTTATCAGCACCCCTTTTATTTTCAGCCTTTTTTATTTTCAGTTTGTTTTGTAAAGTGTTAAGTTATTGATGTTTTGGGCTTTCAAAGCCCACTGAGTTTTCTATTTTATCAACAAAACCAGCTATATTGCGCCAAACCCCTCTGTTTTTTTGTTAATTTCATTACTTTTGTTATCATTTAAGTTTGTTTCTATTTTATTATCAATAATCTATTTCCTTTATTTTAATTTTCTTAGTTAGTAATTTTCTTTTATTTTAGAAAAAATGTCTTAAAGTATATATATAATTTCTTGATTTTATTTCTAAGGGCCGATGATATGATAAAAAGTCACGATAAATCGTTTCCGATTAATCGTGACCAATATGAGGCCATTCATTTATTTATTTTTATTCTATTCCATTTAATTTATTCTATTTCAATTTATTTCACTTTATTTATTTATTTATTATTTATTTCTCGCACTCTTAGACCATATTAACTTTATTTCAAAAATAATAAAATTCCTTGGTCCAACGCCAAGTGAACTTCACATACACTTCACTCACACACGTAAGTCGGTCGTTTACGATCGCCATCTGCACAGTCTTTACACTTCACAGCTTTCTAACTTAAACAAATTGACGCACTACGCTTGTTTTCCACCCCAGCATTCTCGATCCATATATCGAGCCATAGCCCGGTTACTAAGCCTTTTTCTTATATTTCTATTTATTTTATCCAATTTATTTTTTGCAAGTTGCAACCTATGCCTTAGACTTAGGAGCTTGCACCCTCATTTATTTACTTTATTTTTTCGCATTTAAATCCAGAAGGGAAAGAACTCCTGCAGTTGACTTAATGTCATAGGAAGTTTAGCCATCCCTCATCCTTAGGTCCTTAGCCATTAGGTCCTTAGTGTTTTATTTTACAACTTTTTGTGACTTTGTTAAGTCACGTGAGTGTTTGCCATAACACTTACCTTCCCCCGCGAACCTTGAGCGTAACCAAGTGTTCGTTAATCCTTAGGAGAACTACGAGTGCTCTGATTCTATACCCGATACGTAGGCATCGATGCGATGTTGTGCGAGCACCATTAGAAATAAAAACCTCAGGTTCCCTTAGTTTTAACAAGCAATAAATAACAAAAATACAAATATTAACAAGAGGTTCCCGTAGGATACTGCGGATGCTTAGGATGCTAACACCTTCCCTAGGTATAATCAACCCCCGAACCTAGTTTCTCCTCATTTAGGGTTTTTACGATCTTTTTCCCTTTTCCCTTTGGATTAAATTAAAGTCGGTGGTGAACATAAATGTTTTGCGATTCAAGCTTACTCAATAGCTTGGTATCCGATTCTCACCGCGACAGAAATGGCGACTTCACTGGGGACTCTATTTTTGAGGGTTAAGCCCACCTTGTATATTTGTATATTTGTTGTTGTATTGCTTGTTATTATTTGGGATTTTTGTTGGGTGTTCCATGTGTGGTGAGATAAGTCCTAACCCGAACTTGAGTGCAAAATAAGTTAGGACGGTGGTATATTCAAGAAGGCTTGTAGGGAGTTGAGTCCCGACCAAGTTGACTTGAGACACCACCACTCAGCGGAGGCCTCCTCGGATGTAGTTTTGTTGATCGAGTTCAGTCGTGAAAGCATTACTATATTCGACCTGAGAGCCATTAATGCTGAGGACCGTAGAACATTTACCCCCACTTGGCCTTTTTAGGGATGTAGTGCGATGACTATGAGGGTGTAAATCCGAAATAGTTGATACGCGATACTACACTCGGATGAGACTCTCTTGAGAATATTATTGATTACCAAGTTGAGTTGGGAAGTCGGTAATATCCGAAAGATGGGACAATGATTCTGGGAACTTTTAGAACCCGTTGTACAGGTACAAATAAACTCATAGTACATACCTTTTTGGAGGGTTAAACCTTTGACCTCATGCAAGCTTTGAACCTAAGCCTTGTTTGTGTTTGTGTATTCATTGCATTCACGCATCATGAAGCATCATTTTCACCATTTTATTCAAGGAACTCAGAAACTCTATCTTTGCAAATATCATAGGTATCATCATGGACTTTGGAAGAAGAAAGACTGTCAAGTACACATTTAAAACTCCCAAACTCGAAGACCTAAGGAAATTAAGAGATTTGGTTTTGGATCAAGAAGCCTTCATGGAGAAGCATAGGAGACTTTTAGCCTTACTTAAGACTGAGTGGGATGGAAGGTTGCTCTCTGTGATGCTCCAGTTTTATGATCCTCTCTACCACTGTTTTACGTTCCCTGATTACCAATTGGCGCCTACTTTGGAAGAGTATTCATTTCTGGTGGGATCACGTGTTAAGGATGAGTTTCCATTCCCTGTTCTAGAGAAGGACCCTGAAGAAGCGGAGATTGCAAAAGCAACATATTTGAGTGTTCCTGAGGTCAAGGCAAATATGACCTATAAAGGAAAGATTTTTGGATTCCCTACAAAGTTTTTGGTAGAAAAGGCCAAGAATTTTGTTAGTATGAAGGATATGAAAGCTTTTGAGGCGACCTTTATTCTGCTAATATATGGAGTGTTGCTTTTCCCAAACTTTGAAGACTTTGTCGACCTGAACGCCATCAAGATCTTTCTGAAGAAGAACCCGGTCCCTACTTTGCTCGGAGACACGTACCATTCCATCCATCTGAGGAATCACCATAAGGGAGGGATGATTACTTGTTGTGCATCATTGTTGTATGAGTGGTTTATTTCGCACTTTCCTAAGTCATCTTCATTTTGGAACCTTAAGGATGGTTTGTGGTGGTCACAATGGATCATGTCTCTTACCCACTCTGACATTAGTTGGTACAATCGTGTTTATGATGGAGCCTTGATTATTGATAGCTGTGGTGATTTTGCTAATGTGCCTCTTCTTGGCACTAAGGGAGGAATCAGCTATAATACAGTTTTGGCTCGCCGCCAACTCGGGTATCCGTTGAAGGACAAGCCTAAGAGTGTTGAAGTGGAAGGAATTTTCTTTAAGGATGACGAAGAACCAGAGCTCAAGAAACAGATTATGCAAGCTTGGAAGTGCATCCATAGGAAGGGGAGGAGTAGTTTGGGAAAGCCGAATTGTGTTTCTATGGAACCCTATCTCCAATGGGTACGAGATAGGGCAATCATTCTGAAGATGCCTTACCCTCGCCAGGATCCTATGACCTTCAAGAAACCCATTCTGATCTTTATGGATGATGCAGAGAAGCTGAAGATTGATTTGGAGAAAGAGCTTCGAGAGAAGAATGCATGGAAGAATCGACATCAGATCATCAGTAGTGAGAATGAAGAACTTAGAAGACAACTGAAGATGAAGGAAGAAGAAGAGCTCTCCAACAAGAAAAGGAAAGCGCAAGAGGATTTATTTTCCTCCAGCACTCAAGGGGACGCTTCTTGGAAGTCGATCGTGGATCAACTTATGCTTGAAAGGGCTCAGATGAAGGCACAAATCGAGAAGCTCAACTTGAGGCTTTTAGGAGAATCTCCTTAGGACTTTGTCTTTGTCTTTATTAATCTTTGTTTGGGATTTTTGAAGATGTACTCGAGACTTTGTATCACTCTTTGAATTTAATGAAATCATGTCCTTTTGATTATTATGTTTTCCTTGGTATTTGCAAATTGTTTCTTAAGTTCCTTGAATAAATTTTCATTTTCGCATTGCACTCATACATTTGGCATTTCATTTGCATTTTTTTCATATAAAACTCATTCCCGTCATCTGCTCTCAATTCAACTTTCACACTGAGGCTCTCACGCAAATATTACACTCGAGCTCAAGCCAGAAAGAGGATGGCTGAAAGAGACATAGAGATGGACAGAGTTAACGAGGAGCTTACTGAAATTCGTGGAAATATGGGTCAGATGATGGAAATGTTGCAGGTCATTCGAGCAAAGATGGATACCCAGCAGACTGTAGTGTCAGAAATTGTCACTGCAACGACTGAGCCTACGTCATCAGTCACTACCCCTGTGACCTGGCCTCCTTTTGGACTTCCTTAGGGATTCGTTCCTCCTCCACAAGGGTTTGCTTCTCAAAGTTTTATACCTTCTTCCCAAGGACTTGCTACTCAGGGTTTCTTCCCTCCTTCTCAAAGCTTTGCTTCTCAAAGTTTTATTCCTTCTTCCCAAGGACTTGCTGCTCAGGGTTTCTTCCCTCCGTCCCAAGGCTTAGCTTCTCAAAGTTTCGCACCTCCTTCTCAGGGCATGGCATTTCCTTTCCAAGGTTTTGTGCCTCCTCCTCAAGGATTTGCTGCTCAACAAAATGTTCCGGTGATTAATGAAGAGAACCATGCAGTTGCTAATTTTACACAAGACATTATGCACACCCGTGCCCAACCATACTTTAATGACCATCAGGTGTATGACGCGCCAGATATGTCTGAAAACGGAGATGAGAAACATGTGAAAATGCAAGAGAATTTTGAAACCCTTGAAAAAAGGTTAAGAGCGATTGAAGGTGACCAGATCTTTGGGGCTGCTGCTAGAGAAATGTGTCTGGTGTCTGGATTGGTAATACCTCCAAAGTTCAAGATACCCACGTTTGATATGTATGAGGGTGCAACTTGTCCTAAGAACCATCTCTTGATGTACTATCGAAGAATGGCTGCGCAGGTGGACAATGATAAATTAATGATCCACTGCTTCCAGGACAGTCTGAAGGGAATCTCCTCCAAATGGTATCTAACGCTAGACCAGTCGAAGATTCGCAGTTTCCAAGACTTGGCAGATGCTTTCATCCAGCAATACAAATACAATATGGACCTTGCTCCCGATAGGAGGCAACTGTTGAGTATGTCACAAAAAGGTTCTGAATCATTTAAAGAGTATGCTCAGAGGTGGAGAGGGACCGCTTCTCAGGTAGAGCCCCCACTGACTGAAAAAGAATTAGCTGACTGGTTTGTTGACACTGTGCGACCAGAATTCTATGAGAGAATGGTGGGAAGCATAACTGCTAGTTTTTCTGATCTAGTGGCTGTGGGAATCAAGGTAGAACTCGGTTTGAAAAGTGGAAAGATGAGTGGTGCATCTGGCAGTTCCAGCACTGGTAGTGGAAATATTGGCAAGAAATTTACCGGTAATTTCCACAAGAAAAAAGAGGGCGAGACAAATGCCATAATGACAAGTCAAAGAAGAAATCTGCTTTGGCAGAGACCTCCACCTATGGCTCAACAGCAGTATGCTCATCAACAACAGTATGCCCATCATCCTTATATAGCGGCGGTTCAACCGTCGTTTAATCCACAAGTCCCTATGTATCGGCCAACTCAAGCAGTACCGATGTATCAACAAGCGGCTCCAGTGGTTCCACCTTATCAACCAATGCTCAACAATCCAGGCTATCAACAAGCACCCAATGCTTCAGCCTACCAGCAGAGGACTCCAGCTCCTCATCCAAATCCCAACTTTCAGAATAGAAAACCAGGTGGAAGGCCTCATAATCCTCGAATCCCTATAACTTATAATGAATTATATCCTTCACTGCTGAAGAAAGGTTTGGTTACTCCAAGGCCTTTGGGTCCTCCACCAAATCCGCTCCCACCAAATTACAACTCAAATGCTCATTGTTTATTCCATGAAGGTGCCCCAGGGCACGATTTGGAGGGTTGTTATGCTTTGAAGTACATAGTGAAAGATTTGATGGAGAAGAACATTCTGTCATTTGGGAATACTGGTCCGAATGTCAAAGATAATCCTTTACCCAAGCATGGGTCCATAAACGCCATTGTTGACGAGTCTGACGAAGGTTTGATTTTCAACGCCACAGAGATCAAGACCCCGCTTCGAAACTTCCATGCAAAATTAGTGGGGGCGGGTATACTGAATAGCTGTCATGAGAATTGTGAAGGTTGTGTTGATAGTCCAAGGGGATGTGAATTGGTCTTGAAAGATGTTCAAGATTTGATTGATGAAGGTGTCTTACAAGTGAGCGGTCATATGAAGAGGAATGAAGTGGCAGTGATTGAACCCATTTTCAACTTGCCTGAATCTGATTCCACCTTGGTGCCAGTGTTTAACCTGCCTGAGTCCTCAAAGTTTCAACCCATCTTCAATATTCCAGAATCTGTGGTGCCGATTTTCAATTTACCTGAGCCAAGGTTTGAACAAAGGAGTAACCCTTTCCTTTATGAGGACACTAAAGCAGTTCCATGGAAGTATGATACAGGGAAAGTTCATCAGAAGATTGATAAAGCTAGTCAGAAGGAAGGTTCAAAGGTGGCAAGTGCTGACATAGCGGGTGCAGGTCGTTTGACTCGCAGTGGTCGTGTTTATACTCAGCAAGCCAATACGGCTCCGCCTAAAGAAGTCATTCCAGCTGTTGCCAACAAGGATAAAGGGGTAGTCTTGGGAGAAGAGGATGCAGAATTTCTCAGAATCATTAAGAAGAGTGATTATAAGGTTATTGATCAGCTACATCAAACGCCTTCCAAAATATCTATCCTATCACTTCTTATGCATTCTCCGGCTCATCGAAGTGCGCTTCAGAAGTTGCTAGCTCAAGCACATGTTACGCATGATATAACAGTGAATCAGTTTGATGGAGTCATTGCCAATATCACTGCATGTAACAATCTTAGCTTCAGTATGGAGGATCTTCCAAAGGAGGGCTTGGACCATAACCGTGCTCTCCACATATCTGTAAAATGCCAAGAGGATACTTTAGCAAGAGTTCTTGTGGATACAGGATCTTCATTGAATGTTTTGCCGAAAAGAACACTTGCTAAGTTATCATATCAAGGGGCAGAGATGAGGCCCAGTGCACTAATTATGAAAGCTTTTGATGGGTCAAGGAGGACTGTTATTGGAGAAGTAGACTTACCGATCTTAATTGGGCCACAGGTGTTCAAAATCACTTTCCAGGTTATGGACATTAACCCTAATTACAGCTGCTTGCTGGGAAGACCTTGGATCCATGCCGCTGGGGCAGTCACTTCTACCCTACATCAAAAGATGAAGTTTGTGGTCAATAACAAGCTGGTAACTGTGTCTGGGGAAGAAGATCTCATGGTTAGCAACCTTTCATCCTTTAGCTATATTGAGGCTGATGAAGATGCTTTGGAAACTTCTTTCCAAGCTCTTGAGATAGCCAATGCTGTCCTTTTTGAAGTAGAGGAACCAAAAGGGAAGGGTATCCCATCTTTTGCATCGCTGAAGAGTACCATTTCCACCATTGAAGAAAGAAGCTATGAAGGTTGGGGTGATGTCATCGAAGTCAAACAGAAGCTAGATCGTTGCGGGTTGGGTTACAAACCAACTCATGAGAAGGAAGGAGCGTCAACCTCCGTTAAAGGACGTCCGAAGACCATTCAAGAGGTGTTTTCCAGTGCTGGTTATCAGGTCAATGCAATTGATGGAGGTTCTGAAGATGAAGATGTGAATCATCTGGTGTATCAGTGTGAAGAAGCCTTGGACAATTGGGAGGCAGTCGAGATCCCAGAAATTTTTCCATTGTCAAAGTAATTTATTGTTTTTAAGTGTTTTCAAAGTTCCCTAGCTCTGCCCAAGGCTATGGGAGTATTTTGTAGGGCCCCTTCTCATTTTTAAAGTTATTACCAATGAAGGCATTTTGTTAAACTCTTATTTTGATCATTTACTGTTTTTCTCTCTTTTCACTTTTAAAAGAAAATGGCAATCTTTCAAAACCAATAAAAAGCTTCTTCTCTTGCATTTTTCTATTTTCCACTTTTAATAAAAGCAAATCATTATCATATGCAGAATAAACGAAAACCCTGTTGAATCCAATGACTCTACATTCTCTCCTAACTTTGATTCGCCCATCTACCAAGCGGAAGATGAAAGTGAGGAAGATTGTGATATTCCCGAAGAACTGGCAAGATTAGTTGAGTATGAGCACACAGATCTTCAGCCACATAAGGAGCAGGTTGAGACCATCAATCTTGGCACTGATGAAGACAAGAAGGAAGTCAAGATTGGTACAACACTTGGGGCAGACATCAGAGAAAGATTGGTCAAGCTTCTCAGAGAGTATGTAGATGTGTTTGCATGGTCATATCAGGATATGCCCGGTTTAGACACAGACATAGTGGTCCACAAGTTACCTCTTCGACCAGATTGTCTTCCTGTAAAGCAAAAGCTTCGAAGAACAAGACCAGACATGGCTCTGAAGATTCGAGAAGAGGTCAAAAGGCAGTTTGATGCGGGGTTTCTCGCAGTTGCAAAGTACCCTGAGTGGGTAGCTAATATTGTACCAGTCCCTAAAAAAGATGGCAAAGTCAGAATGTGTGTGGACTATAGGGATTTAAACAAAGCCAGTCCTAAGGACGATTTCCCTCTTCCGCATATTGATACTTTGGTTGACAACACTGCTAAATTTGCTATTTTCTCCTTCATGGATGGGTTTTCAGGATACAACCAGATCAAGATGGATCCTGACGATATGGAAAAGACTACATTCATCACACCATGGGGCACTTATTGTTACAAAGTTATGCCATTCGGTCTCAGAAATGCAGGAGCCACTTATCAGAGGGCAATGGTCACCCTTTTCCATGATATGATGCACAAAGAGATAGAAGTTTATGTGGATGATATGATTGCCAAATCACAGAGTGAGGAGGATCATTTGGATCATCTCTTGAAGTTATTTGAGCGTCTCAGAAAGTTCCAACTGCGTCTGAATCCAGCTAAGTGTACCTTTGGTGCCCGATCAGGAAAGTTACTTGGTTTTATTGTTAGTCAGCAAGGAATTGAAGTAGATCCGGATAAGGTCAGAGCAATTCAAGAGATGCCAGCTCCAAAAACAGAAAAGCAAGTCAGGGGTTTCCTCGGAAGATTGAACTACATCTCCAGATTTATCTCCAACATGACTGCTACCTGTGAACCTTTATTCAAGTTGCTCCGGAAGAATCAAGCAATTGAGTGGAGTCCAGATTGCCAACTGGCTTTTGAGAAGATTAAGGTTTATCTACAAGAACCTCCTATCTTGATCCTACCTACTCCAGGGAAACCTCTTTTCATGTACCTGACTGTGCTCGAGGGATCTATGGGTTGCGTATTAGGCCAACAAGACGAAACCGGTCGTAAGGAGCATGCCATTTATTACTTAAGCAAGAAGTTCACAGACTGTGAAAGAAGATATTCGCTTTTAGAGAAAACTTGTTGTGCCTTGGCATGGGCTGCCAGACGCCTCAGGCAGTACATGATTTGTCACACTACTTTGTTGATCTCGAAAATGGATCCAATAAAGTACATCTTTGAGAAGCCTGCTTTGACTGGAAGACTCGCCCGTTGGCACATGTTGTTATCCGAATATGATATCCAGTATGTAACCCAGAAGTCTATTAAGGGCAGTGTTTTATCTGAATACCTTGCTGATTATCCTGTCGAAGATTATGAACCTTTGAAATTCGACTTCCCGGACGAGGACATTATGTTGATAAAGGACTGTGAAGTTCCAGGTCCAGATGAGGGTCCCGAGCCAGGGTCTCGTTGGAAGATGATGTTTGATGGTTCCTCTAACTACATGGGGCATGGTGTAGGGGTTGTTTTGATGAATCCTGATGGTGGTTATACTCCCTTCACGGCTAGATTGTGCTTTGAATGTACAAACAACATCGCAGAGTATGAAGCATGTGTTTTGGGTATCGAAGCTGCAATTGATACCAGAATCAAGATCCTTGATGTATATGGAGACTCAGCTTTGGTAATATACCAAGTTAAAGGTGAATGGGAGACCCGTGACGAGAAGTTGATCCCATACCGTGCCCACATTGTGGAATTGATCAAATACTTTGATGAAGTCACTTTCCATCATGTTCCAAGGGCAGAGAATCAAATAGCAGACGCCTTGGCTATGTTGGCTTCTATGTTTCAAGTCAGATTTCTTAATGAAGCTCCACTCAGTACAATCGAGCGAAAAACTGCACCAGCCTACTGTCTACTGGTCGAAGAGGAAACTAATGAGAAACCGTGGTTCTACGACATCAAGAACTATTTGCAGAATCAGGAGTACCCAGCTGACGCAACAAATCTAGACAAGAAGACTTTAAGAAGATTGGCGTCCAAGTTTTTCCTCAGCAACAATGTGCTTTACAAAAGAAATCATGATATGGTTCTGCTCAGATGTGTGGACAAACGCGAAGCAGACTTATTGATCAGGGAAATCCATGAAGGATCATTCGGAACACATGCCAATGGACATGCCATGTCCAGGAAGATTTTGAGAGCTGGATACTTCTGGTTGACCATGGAATCAGATTGTTTCAAGTATGCCAGGAAGTGTCATAAATGCCAGATTTATGCCGACAAGGTGCACGTACCTCCAACACTTTTGAATGTTCTGTCATCGCCTTGGCCCTTCTCAATGTGGGGCATTGACATGATAGGGGCAATTGAGCCTAAAGCTTCCAATGGTCATCGGTTTATCTTGGTCGCAATTGATTATTTCACCAAATGGGTAGAAGCAGCTTCCTACGCCAATGTGACAAAGCAAGTGGTTGCCCGCTTCATCAAGAACCAAATTATCTGCCGTTATGGAATCCCAAGCCGAATCATCACAGATAATGGGACCAATTTGAACAACAAAACAATGAAAGAGCTGTGTGAGACATTCAAGATCGAACATCATAACTCTTCTCCGTATCGTCCGAAGATGAATGGAGCTGTTGAAGCTGCAAACAAGAACATCAAAAAGATTTTGCAGAAGATGGTAAAAAATTACAAAGATTGGCACGAGATGTTACCATATGCTTTACACGGATACAGAACATCAGTCCGCACTTCAACAGGGGAAACCCCTTTCTCTCTGGTGTATGGGATGGATGCAGTTCTCCCTATTGAAGTAGAGATACCATCTTTGAGAATCTTGATGGAAACCAAACTGGAGGAAGCTGAGTGGGTCCAAAACAGGTTTGACCAACTGAACCTCATTGATGAGAAGAGAATGACCGCCATGTGTCATGGCCAGTTGTACCAGAAGCGCATCAAGAGAGCATTTGACAAGAAAGTCCGTCTCCGAGAATTCAAAGAAGGAGATCTTGTACTCAAGAAAATCTTGCCAGTCCACAAAGACATGCGTGGAAAATGGAGTCCCAACTATGAAGGTCCATATGTTGTGAAGGTGGCATTCTCCGGAGGTTCCTTAATCCTTACAACTATGGATGGTGAACAGCTGAAGCACCCGGTGAATTCTGATGCAGTCAAAAAATATTATGCCTAAATAAAACCCGGTAGGTCGAAAACCAGAAATGGCGACCTAAGCAAAAAAAGGGTATCCCGGTGGATCAAAACCTATGAAGGAGATCCAGGCAAAAGTTAGGGATAAAAATGAAAAAATAAGAGCTCGCTAAGTTGAAAACCCGAAAGGGCGGCTTAGGCAAAAAAGAGCGTCCCGGTGGATTGAAAACCCGAAAGGGCGGTCCAGGAAAAAGTTAGGGACAAAGGCATTTGACTGTGTCAGATGGTGTTTACCATTACTGAAGAATCATAACGCAAGACCAATCCAATCGCTCTTGTCAGAAGCAAGGTGTTAGGGCAGTCTTAGTTATTAGGGATTGTAGTGGTCGTTGGATTCAATGTAGACCTTTCCCCATTGCCATTTTCAAATTGTAATTTCCCATGGAGTTTTTGCCATTAGCAAGCTACCATTCTTGAATAAAATACAAACTTTGCCTATGAATTTTGTTGTTCAGCTTCTTATTTTCTTTTGTTATGCAAAATGCCATCACTTGATTACTATTTAACTCTGAAAATGACAAGTTTTTTTTTAAGGAAATGTTTTGAAAACTTACTGGAAAACTTTCAAGTTTCTTTGACTTTGGGAAAATTGAAAAAACTTTCTGTTTCCCCAAGAAGTCCTGGTTTGCAACAACACTTTTATACTTTTATTTCAGAAATCCCCATAGAAGTTCAAAACTGATAACACTCTTGGATGGATCCTTGGACCAAGCATGATTTCCAAGTTCGAAGACATCTCCCCAGTGTTTTTCATTTGCTCATCTAAGTATTGGTGTTGCGAGCCTACTCCCTATTTGAGTCTTGTCGAAACTCTTTGTCTCTTTAGAGTCAACATTTGCATATCATGATCATTCGCATCATGCTCAATCATGCGCATTTGGCATTAGCATTTGTTTTTCCCCAGTTGTCATCTGTTTACTCCCAGTCCAGATATCATTAGTGTTCAATTTGAGAATTCATTGTTGTCGGTACCCGAAGTTTGGTTTACCAATGTTTTTGTCCCCAGTAATTGCTGGTGTCCCCCGTGGAATTCTAATTGTGGTTGCTATTTGTCTTTATGACCACCAATGTCTCCTTGAAGTCCAATTGTCATTGGCAAAAATCTTTTAAGCAGGTCGTGAAACCTTTTGCTTAAAATCTAAGTCCATTTGATTTTGGCACATACCTGTACCTTTTCTCCTGATGGTTCCTGAAGGAATTTCCAGAGGTTGGATGTTTTATCTTATTTGAAAACTCCAACATGTTTTGTTGTTACTTCTTTGCGTTAGCCGGTCGCTTAGAGCCGTTGATCTATCTTTGGGTGATTTGCATTATATCCCCAATGTTAGTTGGTCGCATAGAGCCACTACTAAATCACTGTGATTTCCTTCCTTATCCTCGGTGTCGGCAGTTACATTTGAACCTGCTAATTTACCATTTTAAATACTTTGACTACTTTGTCTTTATCATTCTTAGTGTCACCCGGTTTTTTCTAACCTGTTGCGCATTCACTTTGAGTGTATCTTGGCTTCTATTCTTAGTGTCAATAGGTCTCGAACCTATTGCGCATTCACTTCGAATATTTTTGTTGAATTCTTGGTGTCAGTTGGTCGCATCGAGCCGCTGTGCATTCACTATGAATATGTTTATCTTGTCTTTATTCTTAGTGTCAGTTGGTCGCATCGAGCCGCTGCACATCCATTTTGAATATTTTTGTCATTTCTATTCTTAGTGTCAGTTGGTCGCATCGAGCCGCTGCGCTTTCACTTTGAATTTTGTGTCGTTTCTATTTTCCAATGACAGTGGGTCGCATTGAGCCACTGCACATTTCTTTTTGGATGTTTAGTTTGTTGTATTCTTAGTGTCAGTTGGTCGCATCGAGCCGCTGCGCATTCACTTCGAATATTATGATTATCATTTTCAGTGACAGTTGGTCGCATAGAGCCGCTGCACTTTCCCTTTGAATGTTTATTTTGTTGTATTCTTAGTGTCAGTTGGTCGCATAGAGCCGCTGCGCATTCACTTTGAATATGTTGTTGCTTTTTATTTCTCAAAGTCAATTTGGTCGCATAGAGCCATTGATCTACCACTTCGATTTATTTCCTTGTCTTATTTGTATTCTTGGTGTCAGTTGGTTGCATCGAGCCACTGTGCAGTCACTTTGAATTTTATTTTGTTTTGTCTGTGTTCGTTGATCCAACGCTTTGGATTTCCTTTTGTTTCCGTCTTTTGTTATTCTTAGTGTCAACAGTTACACTTGAACCTGTTGGTTTGTCACTTTGAATACTTCCCGTTTTCGTTTCTTTGTCCCCAGTGTATGTCATGCCCAGTGAGTCTTGGCTTGTGGTCGTCGTTTTATCTCATTCTTATCATTCATACCATAATCATCATTTCATTGCATAAGAGTTACAGAGTTAGATAGTTTGTAGTCCAGCATAACATTGCATTTAGGGGCAAAATTTCCGGTTATTTCTATATTTAAATACCTTTCACCCTGATCGCCTGAGTTTCCTTCGTCATTCACGCCATCTGGTAAAGTTATTTAAATAGGGGCAACTGTCACACCCCAAATTTTACCCCTAACTGCTCGCATCATACATTCATCGCATTTAGCAAGGAAGTTCCAGATATATTTTCAGTTACTTTCACTCATTTTTCTAGTTATTTATCAAGTTAATTTTAATTTCCTTTCACTTCTAAGCTTCCATCCTAAATTTAATTTCTATTCCTCACTTCTAACTTTTAACCCATTTCTAACTTTTAAAACTTAATTTTTATTTTTATTCTCAAGGTTTTGTAAAAAAAAATAATATAATTTTATTTCCAATTTTAAGTTTTTCTAAATGTATTTTTATTTTTATTTTCAAGTTTCAAGTTTTATTTCTTAATGTAATTTTATTTTTCAACTTTTATTTTTAATTCACTCTTTTTTTTTAGTTTCCATTTCTAATTTATTTGTAATCTCCAACTTTTATTTATATCTTTTTTCAACTCATTTTCAAGTTTCTATTTCTAATTTAATTTCAATTTCCAATTTATTTTTAGTTTACTCTAATTTAATTTCAATTTCTAATTTATTTTTAGTTTACTTTTCTTTTAAGATTCCATTTCTAATTTAATTCCAATTTCCGATTTTTTTTTATTTTAGTTCATTTTAAATTTTAAGTCCAAGATCTTTTTTTTTTTTTTTTCATTTTTATTCTATTCCAATTTCTTCTTCAAATTTCTATTCACAAGCTTCAAGTTCCAATCTAATTCCATATCCATATTCAAATCTCAATTTCATTTTCATAATACATTTTCCATGTTTAAAACTCAGTATCATTACATAGCCAATTCATCCATATTACAATAGCATTTTAAAAAAAATAAATAGAATTTCATTACATTCCATATCCATGTTACATTTGCATAGAAGCAGAATTTTAAAAAAAAAGAAGAAAGAAAATGCAAAATTCAGCAGGACCACAAGGCACAATGCAGCCTGCTCCATACAGCCACCCACAGCAGGTCTGCAGCCACCAACAACTCTGCTCCACCTCCCCACTATTGCTGCAGCATCCAGACCTTGTCCCCTTTCCTCCAACCCTTCACCTACAAGCAACAAGGACACAAAAATTCAGCATAAAATACAACACTGTTACATTCAAAAACTACACAAAATCTGCCTCAAAACAACAAAAAATTCAGCCCTCAAAATCACTCAAATCAGCCATAAAACCACACAAAAATCTTACAAAAACAGCTCCAAAACCCCAACTGAGACAGCCCCAAATCAGCCCTCAAAACACACAAAAAATCAGCCACTGTTACATTAGAAAGTCAGCCTCAAACACACATCAAACAGCCACCAAACAGCCATAAATCACACACAAATTTCAGCAGAAGAACAACACAAAAAATCACATAAAACAGCCCCAAAAATCCTGTTACATCCATACAAAACAGTCCCAAAAACAACTCAAATCACACAAAAAAATTCAGCCTAAAAACTTCACAAAAACAGCAACACAGAACAACAAATTCAGCATCCAAAGTCACTACCAACCATCAATTATCAGCAGTAGCAAGGAGAAGAAGGAGGCTTACTTACGGATTCTTCACCCCGATAACTTTCGGGTCGGTATTGTCCTCTTTTCCTTCACCTTTTTCTTCAGCATTTTGTTCATAACTAGTTTTCCTTTTTTTTAGTTTCATTTCAAATTTAAAATCTGCATACACCAAAACAAAACTTAATAAAACTTCACGAAACAAAAGCCAGAAAAATATAAAAAGGAAAAATCTGAGATGAAGGAAACCATAACTGAATCTGCAAACCACACATCTCCATCAACACTCACCTTACTGCATTCACCAAACACAAACTTGCCAGAAAGCTCACCGAAACAACCAACCACCCTCATTTTTTCTTCACTGGCCTACAATAACATTTTCCGAACACGCCACCATATCCGCCACATCTCAAACCGTTAAACACCTTCAACCCCCTCCTCACAAACCCCTAAACTCCGAACCTTTCCTCAGTTCCACCTTCGTAAAAATCAGACCCAAAACCTCTTCAAATCTGCAAAATAAACCTTCAAATAAATCTTTCACTCATGAACACCCTTCACAGCAAAACGAATCTTCCAAACTGAACCACCATCTCCCTCACCTCTTTTTTTTAAACCAATACCAAACAACATGAACTTAGTAACCAAATCTCCGTGACAGCCATATCCTTCAATCACCAAAACTGGAAACTGACAACCATTCCAAACACAGCAAAAAAAAAACCTTTCCAACTCTGAAATGAAACCGTAAACTTGCCGCACCAAACCTCATAAATCACCCCCTTTTCCTCTGATATCGCTTAGCCACAAACCTGAAACAAAAGCCATTCACTACGAAACCTCACCTTCACCGAACACAGATGCAACCTTGAGAACCGTCATCTCAGACCACCGTTTCACCAACTTCAATCAAACCCAAACCAGAAACACCATCCGTCACCAACCATAACAAACCAGAAAAATAAAAGGATGAAGAGAAAATCTGCAAAACCGTTATACCACAAAACGAAACCATAGAACCTGTTCAAATCCACAACCCAGAATCAACAAACAACCCAGCCATAAACCGCCATGTGCAAAACGAACCAAATACCTCCGACGCCGAAACTAAACAAAACCAGCACATAACCCAAACTCCACCTTCCATACTCCTCCTCACCTTCTCATTTAAAAAAACAGCAACAACAAGCCTTCAAACCAACCGTCCACAACCGAAGCCACCCACCTGTTTCAACTCATCACCGTCAACACAGAACCGTTCAAAACCAAAATAGAATAAAATCCGAGAGGAGAAAAGAGTTCAGAGCTGGGATTTGAAACTGAATCACACAAACTCACAAAAATGAAATCGCAAACAAGAAAGATGAGTGAGAGATGCGAGACGAAGTAAGAACACAAACCTGAACTGCACTCCTCCTTCATTCACACTCTAGCAGAGAAACCTATTGAATCCCTACCGCCATTCCGCCACAACCATGAAACCCTTTTGATAAACCATCGATTCCGGCCGTCACCACCAAACCGTGCGAATCTGAGACACCGCCGCCTCCACGCGAACCAAAACCTTTGAAGATCGCGAAATTAACGAGCGAGCCGCATCGGAAACGAATTGAGTTGAGAGACCGAACTGCTGTGTGAGTGAGAACAGTTGTCGCCGCCGTGACAGGTCGAAGCACAACCTTGAGGGAAAGCACGAAACCAGAGAGTGAGATTTTTGGCTTTCGAAGCGTTTGCAGCAAATCTGTTTTTTCAGGGCGGGTCTTCGTTTTCCTTTAGAAAAGCGTATCTGATTTCTTTTTTAATTTTCTTCTTTGATTGATTTATAAATGTTTTGTTTTTTTATATATGGTTAAATATTTGTTTTCCACTGTTTCTACCTATAATATTTATTATTTGTAAATATGCTTGGTTTTGGATCTCTCTGCATATACTGTTTGTTTCTCATTCAAATTGTTTTTTTTTAAAAAAATAATCACTGTGTTTTACTTGTAGTTGGGCCCTTTAAAGCCATCAACCCATATCCGGTTTTTTTTTATCAGCACCCCTTTTATTTTCAGCCTTTTTTATTTTCAGTTTGTTTTGTAAAGTGTTAAGTTATTGATGTTTTGGGCTTTCAAAGCCCACTGAGTTTTCTATTTTATCAACAAAACCAGCTATATTGCGCCAAACCCCTCTGTTTTTTTGTTAATTTCATTACTTTTGTTATCATTTAAGTTTGTTTCTATTTTATTATCAATAATCTATTTCCTTTATTTTAATTTTCTTAGTTAGTAATTTTCTTTTATTTTAGAAAAAATGTCTTAAAGTATATATATAATTTCTTGATTTTATTTCTAAGGGCCGATGATATGATAAAAAGTCACGATAAATCGTTTCCGATTAATCGTGACCAATATGAGGCCATTCATTTATTTATTTTTATTCTATTCCATTTAATTTATTCTATTTCAATTTATTTCACTTTATTTATTTATTTATTATTTATTTCTCGCACTCTTAGACCATATTAACTTTATTTCAAAAATAATAAAATTCCTTGGTCCAACGCCAAGTGAACTTCACATACACTTCACTCACACACGTAAGTCGGTCGTTTACGATCGCCATCTGCACAGTCTTTACACTTCACAGCTTTCTAACTTAAACAAATTGACGCACTACGCTTGTTTTCCACCCCAGCATTCTCGATCCATATATCGAGCCATAGCCCGGTTACTAAGCCTTTTTCTTATATTTCTATTTATTTTATCCAATTTATTTTTTGCAAGTTGCAACCTATGCCTTAGACTTAGGAGCTTGCACCCTCATTTATTTACTTTATTTTTTCGCATTTAAATCCAGAAGGGAAAGAACTCCTGCAGTTGACTTAATGTCATAGGAAGTTTAGCCATCCCTCATCCTTAGGTCCTTAGCCATTAGGTCCTTAGTGTTTTATTTTACAACTTTTTGTGACTTTGTTAAGTCACGTGAGTGTTTGCCATAACACTTACCTTCCCCCGCGAACCTTGAGCGTAACCAAGTGTTCGTTAATCCTTAGGAGAACTACGAGTGCTCTGATTCTATACCCGATACGTAGGCATCGATGCGATGTTGTGCGAGCACCATTAGAAATAAAAACCTCAGGTTCCCTTAGTTTTAACAAGCAATAAATAACAAAAATACAAATATTAACAAGAGGTTCCCGTAGGATACTGCGGATGCTTAGGATGCTAACACCTTCCCTAGGTATAATCAACCCCCGAACCTAGTTTCTCCTCATTTAGGGTTTTTAGGATCTTTTTCCCTTTTCCCTTTGGATTAAATTAAAGTCGGTGGTGAACATAAATGTTTTGCGATTCAAGCTTACTCAATAGCTTGGTATCCGATTCTCACCGCGACACCTTTGTTTTGAAAATTGCTTGAAAAATGTGAAGTGTTTTGAAATGTTTTGAAGAGTGAGCAAGTACATAAGAGGAACCTACCCTAAGTTAAGTTTTTTCTGTTCTTAAATATCCTTTAAATGGTAAGACTGTCCCTATTATTAAGAAATAGATAGTCATTACCTTGGATGTATGAGGGACAAGTGAAGGGACAACTGTTATTTAGGCAACTGTAAGGTGTATAAGCAATTCGAAGGGACTTATCATCTTTATTCGAAAGGGACAAGATCATTACGAAGGCAACCATGAAGGGACTTGATCTTACAATCTTTAAAGGGACTAGATGATATGAGAGAAGGGACTTTGCTTTACACCTTACTTGACCTTTTGTTTAGGCAACATAAGAGGTATCCTTAAGAATGTGAGATGGCGATCCAGGATCGACTTATGTGTGTGCGTGTACAAATTCATATATTTATCTTGAGATTAATGATCTAAATTCAATTTTAAATACAAACATGTCTTGCATTCCCTATTTTACTAACAATAGCAATTAAAAATAAATAATAAAAATTATTCTACAACTATTACATATTGGATACAATTACATTATAATTAACATAATTAAAATAAGCAAATAAATAATTAAATGGATTAGTAGTAATAAACAAAAATAAATAAATATAAGAGGGTTAGTAATAAACAAAAATAAATAAGCATGAGATGAAGAAATTAGCATAATAATAAATTAAATTAAAAGTTCAATTTTAAATAAATAATTATTTTTTTAAGATTTTTAATAAAAGAAATAAATAATGAATATTATATACTAATAAATATAACTTAATAGTCTAATTATTTAATTTTATATACATATTATAAAAATGTTTGATTATAAGCATACAAAATAATAAATTAAATTCATACAATAAAATTAGGGTTTTTAATATTAAAAAATAAATAAATTAGGGTTTACTATTTAATTAAATTATTTAAATTAGAAAACTACATATAATATGAACAAATTATAAAATTAAAATAAACAAATAAATTAATTATTTACAAAATAATTAGGGTTTATAAAATATTATTAGGGTTTATGAGTTTATAAAATAGAATTAGGGTTTTATTTATTAATTTACAAAACAAATCTATTTATTTACAAATTATATATATAAATAAATAATATGAACATATAACACATAAATATAAATAATTGAATTTTTGCAAATAATGTTTGATTAGAAAAAATGAATTTTAGGTATAAGAAATAATATATATTTATTTTAACATTTTTAAGAAATCAATTAAGTTTAATTATAAGATATAAACAAAAATAAATAAAAGAATGAAAAAAGAAAAGAAAACATACCTGGGGCTGGGATTCGAACCCAGGCCCTAGGCTTCACTCTCCCCAGACCAGCAAGTCAACCACTGGGACAAGCCATGCGCTTGTGTTAGCAATCCAGGTTGCATTCGTTTTGTGCTTTATCTTGCAAATATGTTGAAAATAACCAAAAAAAAAGCAAAAGGGGTTGGGGACGATTCGAACCTAGGACTCCTCATCCATCACACAAGCGCATCAACCAACTGAGCTACCAACACATCTGTGAAATAAATTGCAAACAATTCTATAAAATATTAAAACAAAAATTTAAATCCCAGCTGCGCGCCAAGAACTTCATCTTCTTCCCTGGATGCTGCGAAATTTCCTACGAATTCTCTTGGGCAATTTCCTGCGAATTTCAACCTACACAGGACCTACGAAATTCAAACATCAACAAAACAGTGAAATTTTTTTTTAATTTATTAGTGCATTATGATCCCCAGAGCTCATACAATCATTCTATGTCCTTAAAAATCATTTATATTTGGTCTATCATGGAACCCTAAAAGCTTGGCCGAAACCCTAGCAATGGCCAAATTCGTTCTAGGCAGTGAAACTCCAATCAGTTGATCCAGAAAGCTTCAACACAATGAAACAAACAAGATTAAACAATCAAAATCAATTAAAATGCAGCAAATTCATTGAATCGAAAAAATCAAATGTGAGATGAAAAGCAATTCGGTTTATGCGATTTATGGAGTTTTAGATGATGATAAGCATTGCTATGCATTCAGTGATCATCAAGGAACATGTTGAAACCTTTAGAATGCCTTGAAAGAGTTCCTAAGGAAGAATCCGAATTGAGATTGTTTTGTGAAAAGTTGGAAGTTTGTTCTTGCTCTATGAGGCATAAAATTTGTGTCCTTTGCATTGTGTTATGTTTATGCATATATAGTGAACAAAATTAGGTCAAGAGAAGTGGTTATTCTTTGGACTTTTTGGATCAATGAGATTGAGAAAGATCATACCTTAAATTTCAAATATTCTTTGATACAACCTTGCTATTTTAAGACCATCATCATAATTTGCATATCAATCTGATCCAAGCAACATTTATGATTTTCTAGAAGCAATATCTCATCCAAATATTTGATTTATCTATTTTATTTTAATTTAAAATGGTTTTAAATGAATAAAATCAAAATAAATAAAATAAAAAATAATAAAAATCTGAATAAATGAGAATTGGGTCGTGCATGATGTCATGTTAATGTTCGGATCACAAAATTTCAAGCCCATTTGGAAGAATTTGGTTTTAAGGCCCTATTTGCTTCATAAACCTCCCAAAAATTTCCCAACTTTGCAAGGGCACAAATCCTTCAATTTTAATGATATCAGGGTTTTATTGGACATTTTGGAAATCTTAAAGAGTCCTCTAACCAACCCCATTGGTTTCATGTCCATATCTTTTACCATTCTCAAGTTATGCTCTTTTGAAGTTGTTGACTTTTTGTTGACTTTCAAAAGGACCTATAATGTCTTAGCTCATACTTTCCAAATGAAGCATTTTTGGGCTTGGCTTGTGAGACACAAAGTTGTAGAGAATTCAATTTCCTTCAAAATGAGCTTTGGGATGGGAAAAATTTGATGAAGTATGTGAAAGTTATGGCTGGTCAAAGTTCAGTTGAGTTTTCCTAAAGAAACCCTAATTTAGAAACTCCTGATTCTTGATGATCTGAAATCTCCTTGATGAATCATGATCAACCTTTGATCAAATGATGAATTTTACTTCATATACTTGATGTTGGAAAAAAATCATGAAGTTTGACTTTGGTTTGACCACAGTTGACCTCAGTTTGACTTTTTAACTGCTTTGACTGATTTTGACTTATCTGATCATCTGACTGAGCAAACCTTTGAGAAAAGTCTTGAAACTTGTCATGGGGATTCTTAAACACATATAAGATGCTATGAAGCTCACTTGAAGCCTTGGAAGTACATTTAGCCTGATTAAAGTCAAAACCCTAGTTTAGGATGCATTGCTTAGGAGGATGCATTGTCTGAGGGAAATGTCAAATCTTCTGACTAATTGTGAACTTTGTGAACCTCATGAAATGTCTTGTGAACCTTGTGAACCTCATAAGATGTCTTGTGAACCTTGTGAACCTCATAAGATGTCTTGTGAACCTTGTGAACCTCATAAGATGTCTTGTGAACCTTGTGAACCTCTTAGTACACAAGGTCTTGTCTTGTGAGGGAAAATTTTGGGGTGCAACAGCTGCCCCTGTTCAATTTTCTGAAGCCTGAGGGGTTAGATTGGTATATGTGCCATTCGTGACCTGGAAGGTTGAAGGGGATTGAACACAAAAACCCAAAAATTTGCACTCATCGGTGCATAGAGTAATACTGATGATTAGTTGTGTATGCTTAAGTGGGCTTGAAGATGCCACTTGGAGGAACTGGAGATGGGCTTAGAGATGCCATCATGATGAACTAGAAATGGGCTTAGAGATGCCATTTAAAACATCTGGACGTGGTGATGTCTTTATGTTGAAACTGGATATCAGTACTAGGTCTTTGTATAAGCCGTCTCTGAATCATTTATGCAACATGATTTGAATTGCTGAATGGACCAGTAGAAATAAATCTTTGTGGCGATTATCTCTTCAGGAAATATCTTGAATTAGGGAATGGATCTTTGTACAGACCAATTGCCTACTCTCCAAGGTCAAAAGAATGTCAGGATTAGTTCTTCTGAAAAATGTTTTGAACAAGGGGCCAAAAGAGCGTCAGGATTTGCTCTTAAGGGTCAAAAGAACGTCAGGAATTGTTCTTCTGAAAAAGTCTTGAACAAGGGGCCAAAAGAGCGTCAGGATTTGCTCTTAAGGGTCAAAAGAACGTCAGGATTTGTTCTTCTGAAAAAGTCTTGAATAAGGGGCCAAAAGAGCGTCAGGATTTGCTCTTAAGGGTCAAAAGAACGTCAGGATTTGTTCTTCTGAAAAAGTCTTGAACAAGGGGCCAAAAGAGCGTCAGGATTTGCTCTTAAGGGTCAAAAGAACGTCAGGATTTGTTCTTCTGAAAAAGTCTTGAACAAGGGGCCAAAAGAGCGTCAGGATTTGCTCTTAAGGGTCAAAAGAACGTCAGGATTTGTTCTTCTGAAAAAGTCTTGAACAAGGGGCCAAAAGAGCGTCAGGATTTGCTCTTAAGGGTCAAAAGAACGTCAGGATTTGTTCTTCTGAAAAAGTCTTGAACAAGGGGCCAAAAGAGCGTCAGGATTTGCTCTTAAGGGTCAAAAGAACGTCAGGATTAGTTCTTCTGAATAATGTCTTGAACATGAGGTCAAAAGAGCGTCAGGATTTGCTCTTATGAAAGATATCTTGAACCAGGGAATGGATCTTTTTATGGACCATTTTCCTGTTATTCGAGGACATCTTGAGTAGTGTATAAATCATTTCTGACCTGTTGTAAGTTGTTGATATTGTTTTACCTGCATATAACTATCCTGCAAGGGAAATATTAGTTTATGCATTATGTATGCATGCATAGTATGATGCACTTAAGCAAATGTATTATGTACTTATGGATGTATATGTTTATGGTATGATGTAAATGATGTATGTATGCATCATGCAGCTTGAAGCGTCTAGATATCTTCGTATAACAACTGCTGGCCGGGGAAAATAAATCCCGATTGGTTGCTGAAGAATATGAGGAACTCGTCTTGTTTGATAACATAGTATTCATAACCTCCCGTCTTCGTTTGATAACATAGTATCCATAACCTCCCGTCTTCGTTCGATAGTAAGGTATCCATAACCTCCCTTCTTCGTTTGATAACATAGTATCCATAACCTCCCGTCTTCGTTCGATAGTAAGGTATCCATAACCTCCCTTCTTCGTTCGTCGTACTCCTATTGAAAGAATAAATTCCCGACTATCCGTCTGAGGATAAAAGAGATGGATATAAATTCCAGGGGAGAGGTGACTCGAAGTATTTATGAAGATGGATTTGCCCTACTGGGGGACTTGTAGTTGTCTTGTGGGGATGATTTGGCGAAGCTTCGTTGAATTCCTTCCCTCGTTCGTCCTTAGTAAATACTATTACTGCATTTTCATGCATTTCTGGTAAACATCAATCATATTAAGCATTTTATGCATTTCTGGTAAACATCAATCATATTCAAAAGCATACATACATTCAAACACAACCAATGGACGTTTCGCTTATGTAAATAGGGTAAAAGTAAATCTGGATTCAAAGATGGAATTTTATTTATATCACAAAGTGACCTATACATAGGCAAATTTGTACAAGGAGACAGAAATCCTAGTAAGAGGAATTCGTCATAAAAGTTTTTATAAAACAAAGAAAATCAGCTATGTGAGAAATAATCCTATTGAGTTTCAATTCTACTATTGCCATTATCTTCAAGTATCTCATCTTCTGCTGTCGAGACGGAAATGATTGGATTAATCTTTATCTGTTCGAACTTGAGTAAGTAGCACAACTGGTTGTAGTTTCATGGGTGATCCAAACGAGACATAGTCATACACTTTAATCCCTAACTTTTTCCTGGATTGCCCTTTCAGGTTTTCAATCCACCGGGATACCCTTTTTTGCCCAAGCCGCCTTTTCAGGTTTTCGACTTGCCGTGTGTATATTTTTTTATATATATCCCTAATTTTTTCCCGAACCCTTTTGGTTCGCCGGGATGCCCTTATTTTTTCCTAGGCCAGTCAACCTAGCGGGTCTCTTTTTATGCGTAGTATTTTTTAACTATGTCTGCGTTTACAGGCTGTGGGAAGTCTTCACCATCCATAGTAGTAAGTATCATGGCACCTCCTGAGAATACTGTTTTGACCACGAATGGTCCTTCATACGTTGGAGTCCACTTGCCCCTAGGATCACCCTGTGGTAATATGATACGCTTGATCACCAAGTCACCAGCCTGATATACCTTTGGCTTAACCTTCTTATTAAAAGCCTTAATCATCCGTTTCTGGTACATCTGGCCATGACAAAATGCTGCTAACCTCTTCTCATCAATCAAATTTATCTGGTCAAGTCGGGTCTGAATCCACTCATCTTCATCCAAGCCTGCATCCTTCATAATTCTTAAGGAGGGAATCTGAACTTCAATGGGAAGAACTGCTTCCATACCATATACTAAGGAGAATGGGGTTGCCCCTGTTGAAGTACGTATTGTAGTACGATAACCATGAAGAGAAAATGGTAACATCTCATGCCAATCTTTATAAGTGAAAGTCATCTTCTGTATAATCTTCTTAATGTTCTTATTAGTAGCTTCTACTGCCCCATTCATCTTCGGACGATACGGAGAAGAGTTGTGATGCTTAATCTTGAACTGCGTGCAGAGATCAGTAATCATAGTGTTATTCAGATTAGAGCCATTGTCAGTAATAATCCTTTCAGGGATGTCGTACCTACATATGAGATTATTCTTAATGAATCGAGCCACCACATTCTTAGTAACAGATGCAAATGAAGCTGCCTCTACCCACTTCGTAAAGTAATCAATAGCGACCAGGATGAAACAATGCCCATTAGAAGCAGTAGGTTTGATCTCACCAATCATATCAATGCCCCACATAGCAAAAGGCGAAGGAGCAGTCAACACATTCAATGGTGTTGGAGGTATGTGTACTTTATCAGCATAGATTTGACACTTATGACATGTTCTGGAATGTTGATAGCAGTCAGCTTCCATGGTAAACCAATAGTAACCTGCTCTCAATATCTTCTTTGCCATAGTATGACCACTAGAATGAGTCCCAAAGATCCCATCATGCATATCTTCCATAATCTCAGTTGCTTCCTTCTTATCCACACAACGAAGCAAAGTTGAATCCAGATTGCGCTTGTACAAAATGCCATTACTCAAAAAGAACTTAGCAGAAAACCTTCTCAGAAACTTCTTATCTTTGACAGATGCCCCTTCAGGGAACTCCTAAGCTTCAAGATATCTTTTCACTTCATAAAACCAAGGCTTCTCCTCTGCTTCTTCAGTGTCAATCTCATTGCAATATGCAGGCTTCTCAAATCTATCAATAGTAATCTTGGGAGCTTCATCATCCCAGCTAATCTCAAACATGGATGCCATGGTGGCTAAGGCATCTGCCAACTGATTCTCTCTTCGTGGAATATGTCCAAAGGTAATCTCTTTAAAGTGGGAGATTAAAGACAAAACATACTCTCGGTAAGGAATGAGGTTATCATGTTTGGTATCCCAATCTCCTTTGATCTGACTTACTACCAGGGCTGAATCTCCATACACCTCAAGGAACTGAATCTTCATATCAATGGAAGTTTTGATACCCAGGATACATGCCTCATACTCAACCATGTTATTGGTACAATAAAAACAAAGTCTGGCAGTAATCGGGGTATGACAACCTTCAGGGGAACTGATCACAACACCAACACCATTACCAAGTGCATTAGAAGCTCCATCAAAAACCATAGTCCATCGGGATCCTTGTTCAGGTCCGTCATATTGTCCAGGTTCTTTAGTAATAAACATAATGTCTTCATCAGGGGACTCAAAACTCATTGACTGGTAATCATCCACTGCTTGATGAGCCAAATGATCAGCTACCACACTACCCTTAATGGCCTTCTGAGTAGTATATTGTATATCATATTCTGTTAAGATCATTTGCCATCTTGCAATTCTTCCGGAGAGAGCAGGTTTCTCAAATATGTACTTGATTGGATCCATCTTCGAAATCAATAAGGTAGTATGAGTCAACATATACTGTCTTAGTCGGCGAGCAGCCCATGCCAAACGCAGCAAGTTTTCTCGAGCAGTGAGTATCTTGTTTCACAGTTGGTAAACATTTTGCTAAGGTAGTATATTGCCTGCTCTTTTCGACCGGACTCGTCATGGTGCCCCAACACACACCCCATTGAGTTGTCTAACACTGTTAAGTACATGATCAAGGGTCTTCCATCAACTGGTGGCATCAAAATTGGAGGTTCTAGTAGATATCTCTTGATTTCATCAAAGGCTGTCTGGCACTCATCATTCCACTCCATTACCTGATCTTTCTTCAACAACTTGAAGATTGGCTCACAGGTAGCAGTTAATTGGGAAATAAATCTTGCAATGTAATTCAATCGTCCCAAAAAACCTCTAACTTCCTTCTCAGTACGGGGAGCTGGCATCTCTTGTATAGCCTTCACTTTTGCAGGATCTACTTCAATACCTTTTCCACTGACAATGAACCCCAGGAGTTTACCAGACCTAACTCCAAAAGTACACTTGTTTGGGTTCAATCTCAACTTGTACTTCTTCAATCTCTCAAACAACTTATGCAAATGATCAAGATGTTGCTCTTCATTCTGGGACCTGGCTATCATATCATCCACATATACCTCTATCTCATGATGAATCATATCATGAAACAAAGCCACCATAGCACGCTGATATGTTTCCCCGGCATTCTTCAGACCAAATGGCATCACTTTATAACAAAAAGTACCCCACTGTGTAACAAATGTTGTCTTCTCCATATCTTCAGGTGCCATCTTGATTTGATTGTAACCAGAGAAACCATTCATAAAAGAGAATATCTTATGCTGAGCAGTGTTGTCTACCAGAACATCAATATGAGGAAGTGGAAAGTCATCTTTGGGGCTAGCCTTGTTCAAATCCATGTAATCTACACACATACGTACCTTACCATCTTTCTTAGGCACCGGTACCACATTTGCAACCCACTGAGGATAAGAAGTCACAGCTAAGAACCCTGCATCAAACTGTTTCATTACCTCTGCTTTAATATTTTCTGACATTTCAGGACGCATGCGACGAACCTTCTGCTTCTTTGGACGACAGTCTTCTTTTATTGATAAACGATGAACCACAATGTCTGTATCCAACCCTGGCATATCTTCATAAGACCAAGAAAAGATCTCCACATAATCATGTAACATCTGAATCAATATGCTCTTGACACCATCCTCTAATTCAGCCCCTATCTTGACCTCTTTCCTGTTCTCTTCAGTTCCCAAATTCACAACTTCGACTGGCTCTTCATGTGGCTGTATAGCTTTCTCTTCTTGTTGTAACAACCTAGCAAGCTCTACAAGTACTTCACAATCGTCCTCATTTCCATCTTCAGCTTGATAGATCGGATTCTTGAAATTATAATTGGCAATAGTAGAACTGTTATCAACAGGATCCAAAGTGGATGAGGATCTGCATTTTAGTGATGTGGGTGTGTGTAAGAACACATAGCTGATAAAACAAGAATAAAATAAAAGAAAGACAAGGAACATAATATTTACGAAAATGAAACGTCCACTGATTTTTATTGAATGAAGTATGCAAATGAAATGACATCCCGAAACAAGCATACCATTGTGCCCCGGGTAAGGCACGAGGCTTAAAAGTTTAATTATTCAAAAATTACAAACTTAAGAAATAACAACACAGTAATAGTATTTACTCCTGACTAAAGGAGATAGGAATAACATCTTCAGCCTTCCAATTATTGAGCCCAGCACCCACAGTAGGAAAAATCCAAGTATCCAAGTTGTAGTCTTCGTCATAGTCACCCACAGCATTAATCTGATTCTTCATAATCCCCTGATTGGTGATACGAACAGCACGAGCACGACGAACAGCCTTCTGGGACTCTGCAGTGAAACCCAAACCAAATTTGTCAGACTTGTAAGGAATGTTAGGAAGCTGACCCCAAATAGTACAAACACCTTCATCCACCACAACTCTAGCATCTTTGAGGGAGGCCATTGTAGGAGGTACTCTGGTGACCACAGGAACTTTCTTGACAAGAGGAGGAGATTCATAATTATTAACAACCCAAGGAACTACTTCAAACGTCTGACATGGAGTTTCAACATATTCACCTTCCACTTCAAGATATTTAAATGTGTTCACATGGCTAACTATATATCCTTCCTATCCGTAAACAGTGACAACTTTTCCTTCTACTGGATATCTCAGTTTCTGATGTAAGGTGGAGGTTACAACACCTGCCCCATGGATCCAAGGACGCCCAAGCAAACAAGAATAAGAAGGACGAATATCCATTACATAAAAGGTAGCATTGAAGACCTGAGAACCAACTTTGATTGGGAGATCAATTTCTCCATGCACCACTCTCCTCGAGCCATCAAAAGCCTTTACCACTATATTACTAGGCTTCAACACAGCATCTTCAGGACTAAGCTTATTCAAAACTTCTTTGGGCAGCACATTCAGCGAGGAACCATTGTCTATTAACACATGTGACAGGGTAGTGCCCCTGCATTCAATAGAGATATGTAGAGCCCTGTTATGATCCCTTTTGGCCGGGGTCAAATCAGCATCGGAGAAACCTAACCCATTATCATAGGTCAAGTGTGCCACACAATTTTCAAACTGGTCTACAGAAATCTCATTTGGTATGTGAGCAGTCTTCAAAAATTTAATCAGGGCCTTGGCATGAGCCTCAGAACATAACAATAAAGACAACATAGAAATCTTGGAGGGAGTATGCCCCAATTGATCTACAATGTCATAATCACTCTTGCGAATGATCTTCAGTACTTCTTCCATCTGCTTAGAAAGATCATCAGCAGCTGGCACATCAGTTGGTATGGGTTCAATAACAGGATCTTTGCCCCGAGCATCAGCAGTAGAGGTATTAGTTGGAGTAACTGTATTCTTGGAGGTAACTGGAGGAGAGAAAACTCTTCCACTTCGTGTGATCTTACTAGATCCAGCAATATTGTCAACATCAAGGTTTTCATCAGCAATAGGCGTCTCAGCTAAGGGTTCCTGCTTGACACCATGGATATAAACATCGGACCCATAATGCCAAGGCACAGCTTTATCAGAAGTATATGGAATAGGACCCGGAGTGGTAATGATCATATGAGTCACTCTAGCTTCAGCAAAAATCTTCACAGGGCCTTCAACAGTAATTTTAATTGGACCTTTACGAGTGATTTTTACAGGTCCCTTAGAAGTAATCCTTACCAGCACTTTATCAACCATATCCACCTCTTCAACCTTCACACCTTTAGTTATATGCTCAACCATGCTCTCCACAGAAGGTGGGGTCCTCTCAAACACTATGGTGTTATTATTCATGAGGCGTTGAATTCCGTCCTTCAACCTCCAGCAGCTATCTGGCTTATAGGCACAATATAAACAATCTTCACGACAGCCTGGAAAGAACCCAGCTTGTACCAACTTCTTCTTAATAACAGACAATGGTGTAGTCAAATCTGCAACTGAGGAAATATGTGAAACTTCATCAATGGCATTAACAGTCTTTTTATGATTTGGCATGGGAGCAGTAATCACATTTGGAGTACCCGGAGGGTCAAAATCAATCTCTCCAGCATCAATCATATCCTGAATTTTATTCTTCAATATCCAGCAACTATTGGTATCATGTCCCTGACAATTTGAATAATACGCACATCGTGCATTAGGATTGTACCTGGGAGAGGTAACATTGGGATTCTGAGGAGGGTCCCTCAAAGTGATAAGTTCACCCTTCAACAAGTGTTGCAAGGCTTGGGCCAGTGACATGTTGAGCTTAGTGAACTGCCTTCTAGGCCTCTGTTGATTGCCCTGTGGTGGCTCTGGTGTTGCAGGAGTAGGATTGGAGATATGAACTGCACTCACAGACTGATGCCTCCTATTACGATCAGGTTGACCATAAACAACATTTGACTCTTTCTTCCCACTGGGAGGCTTCTTTGCAGTACTTGATGAAGAAGCACCCACTTGGATCTTGCCACTCCTTATACCACTTTCTACGCGCTCTCCTGTCATTATCAACTCAGTGAAGCCAGATGATGAGCTTCCAATGAGATGATTGTAAAAAGGACCATTCAACGTACACATGAACATATCAACTAACTCCCTGTCAGTTAGAGGGGGTTGCACTCTTCCATCCAAGTCTCTCCACTTCTGGGCATACTCCTTAAAATTTTCTTTAACACCCATAGACATGCTTTGTAGTTGCATACGGGTAGGGGCTAGATCAGCATTGTATTGATATTTCTTATAAAAGGCTTCAGCAAGATCATTCCAATCACGGATGTTGACACTCTCCAACTGATAGTACCATTCCAATTGAGCTCCAGATAATCTCTCTTGGAAGAAATGGATCCACAACATTTTATCAGCAGTATGGGGTTGGATTCTCCGGACATAAGACCTCAGATGCAGCTTGGGACAAGAGACACCATCATAAACTACGAAAGTAGGAACCTTGAAACCAATGGGTATGACCACCCCAGATATCAAACTCAGGTCTTCAAAATCCAGCCCAGAAGACTTTTGCAATTCCATAGCATCCATTTTATCCACCAGCATTTTGAACTTATCCTTATTAGGCTCATGATAGTAGTTAGCTTCAGAATTAGAGTCCCCCATAGTGTTATGGAGACTGCCTCCCTCTTTCTCAGACTCTTCAGACTCATAATCTTCAACCTGTTCTTTGGACTTGACAGGACCTCTGAACCTTCTTCCCATGTTAATCAGGCCTCCTGACCTTCTAGTCTTCTTAGTCTTCTTGGCCATCAGTGTTTTCAATTCATCCTGCCCCTTTGACAAGTTCAGGATCAGCTCTTGGAACTGTGCATTTTGTGCCTGGAGATCTTTAACTGTTTGTTCAAGAGCCATTGCTGAAATAAACAGCGAGAAGATAAGAAACATGTACATAAGAAACCTGTGATGCAATGACATGGTATGTAAATGCATATGCAATGTTTTCAAAGACCGCGGGATTTAATTTTGTTTAAACAAACAAGAAAGTAAACTTTTATTAGTAATAAATTTGTTTGCCCCTTGGGCTTACAATGAAATGAAATAAATACAAAAGATGGGGTTTTAAGTCTCCCATGGACGCTTCCTCTTTGTGTTGAGGTATGAGTTGAGATTCCGCTCCTCGTGAAGTTGCTTTGTTAGCTCCAGGATTTTTTCTTGACTTGCTTTGTAATGAGCCTCGAAAGTATCCCTTTGCTCCTTCAACTGGATCCAGGACCTCCGTAAGTCTTCCATGTCAGTGGGCATGTCTGGGTGAAGGATGGTATAAGAGGTATCTCCTTCAGCAACAGGCTCCATAGTAACTGGCAGGATAGCAGGATATGGCATCATAAGAGTCTGAGCACGAGATCGCACCCATCTGAGGTAAGCTTCCATAGGAATAGTGTACTTGGGCTCCAGAGTCTTGTTGTCAACCTTGTTCACTTTTCCCCATGCTCGTATGAACCTTTGACGGTACCCTTGCAGATCGTTGTCGTAGTCAAACACAATACCCTGAATCAACAAGTCATGTGGACCATCACTCCGAGCGTAACCAAACTGTCGTAAAGCTAAAGAAGGGTTGTAAGTAATGCCTCCTCTTATGCCTAGAAGTGGCACATTAGGAACTCCCCCCAACGGTCAATGATAGTAACATTCTCCATAAATCTGGAGCGCCAATGGATATCTGAATGAGAGAGTGACATAATCCTCTTGGACCACCTGAACCCTTGCTCATTCTTCATCACTGATCGAGGAAGGTGAGAAATAAACCACCTAGATAGCAAAGGTATGCAACACATCAGAGTTCCTCGTGCCTTCGTAGTACGAGTGTGAAGAGAATGCAGAATGTCTCCAAGTAATGTAGGCACTGGATTGTGACTCAGGAATATGTTAATGGCATGAACGTCTATGAACTGATCAGGATTGGGGAACAACACAAAGCCATAAATCAGCAAGGCTAAGATCTCCTCAAAAGCATCATAGCTCATAGCCTTCAAGAACACTTGAGCCTTCTCTATCAACACCTTAGCAAGAATACCCTTAACTCCGCTTCTCGTTTCTAGAACAATGTCTGACTTCTTCAGATGTAGAGCTACAACAATGACTTCAGATTTAGGCTCTTTCTCTAAGCCTGTGAAAGGTTTCTGATCAAGTACAGGTATACCCAGAAGTTTGGAGAACTCTTCCATTGTAGGAACTAGTTGATAGTCAGGGAATGTGAAGCAATGGTGCTTAGGATCAAAGAACTGAAACAGAACACTCATCATGTCTTCATTGAACCCTGAAGTGACTAGATCCAGTAGGTGACCATGTCTCTTGATGAACTGGGAGTTTTCAGAAACTTGAGAGACCAATTCCTTAAGCTTAGGAGGTATTCCTACAAAGTTGATCCGAATAGTATTCCTACGAGCAGAAGCCATGACCTGCAACAAAGAACAAAGATAAATCCTTGGGTCCTTGAAATGGTTAGTGAAAATGCTATGCTTATGATGCATGATGATGTTATGATGTTATGCTCAATCACAAACATGTGGCACACACAAACAAGTCACACAATAGCCCTAGGTTTGAAGGCTTGCATGAGGTTTAAAGGTAAGTACCCTCCCCTAAAGTTAGTTGGTTCATCCTGTCCTATAAAGTGACCAGGTTCTAAGGGATCTCAATATCATTGATCCTTCACAAGGGTGGTTGTTCAGTAGGAAACTTACTTGCCAACCAAAACCCTCCAAGTTTAGAATCTCAATGAGTGTAGCATCGAGTATCAACCAACTTCAGTCTTCAACAAAGCCAGTTATCTCACTACTTTTCTAAAGGCCAAGATGGGATAACTAGGGTTCTAAAAGTTAGTTAGTGTATTGACAACATATGGCAGCCTCATATTATCCTCAACTTTACTTAAGGAACATAAGCACCAAACAAGAAGTCACACTAACTATGGCCACCAGATCAACCATATCGGTATACGCCGTACAGTTTCCTTGGTCTATTTCCATTTACCTAAGGTACACTAGATCCGGGTTAGGATCTTTCACACATAAGAGCACCCAACAAATAAGTATAAAGCAAACAAGGCAAACAATTTAAAGTGATATAATTCCTAAGGGTACCCCTCTTTTATTAAATCCCCAGCAGAGTCGCCAGTTCTGTAACACGGTGGGAGAACTGACTTTAGTTAAATGTTGCGGATAGCAAGAGTCGCCACCGACTTTTATTTTATCCAAAGGAAAGGGCATAAAAGAATAGGAAAGACCTTAAAAGATTTTTGGGTTCGGGGGGTAGGTTATGTAAAGGGAAGGTGTTAGCACCCTTTACATCCATGGTTATCCATGGGCTCTTAGTTACTTATCTCACTTTAAAATGTTTTGAGAAGTGTAGTGTGTGTTTAGAAATTTTCTTAAGTACTTTATAATGATCCATGTACGGATATATATAAAGCCTTTGTTTTGAAAATTGCTTGAAAAATGTGAAGTGTTTTGAAATGTTTTGAAGAGTGAGCAAGTACATAAGAGGAACCTACCCTAAGTTAAGTCTTTTCTGTTCTTAAATATCCTTTAAATGGTAAGACTGTCCCTATTATTAAGAAATAGATAGTCATTACCTTGGATGTATGAGGGACAAGTGAAGGGACAACTGTTATTTAGGCAACTGTAAGGTGTATAAGCAATTCGAAGGGACTTATCATCTTTATTCGAAAGGGACAAGATCATTACGAAGGCAACCATGAAGGGACTTGATCTTACAATCTTTAAAGGGACTAGATGATATGAGAGAAGAGACTTTGCTTTACACCTTAATTGACCTTTTGTTTAGGCAACATAAGAGGTATCCTTAAGAATGTGAGATGGCGATCCAGGATCGACTTATGTGTGTGCGTGTACAAATTCATATATTTATCTTGAGATTAATGATCTAAATTCAATTTTAAATACAAACATGTCTTGCACTCCCTATTTTACTAACCATAGCAATTAAAAATAAATAATAAAAATTATTCTACAACTATTACATATTGGATACAATTACATTATAATTAACATAATTAAAATAAGCAAATAAATAATTAAATGGATTAGTAGTAATAAACAAAAATAAATAAATATAAGAGGGTTAGTAATAAACAAAAATAAATAAGCATGAGATGAAGAAATTAGCATAATAATAAATTAAATTAAAAGTTCAATTTTAAATAAATAATTATTTTTTTAAGATTTTTAATAAAAGAAATAAATAATGAATATTATATACTAATAAATATAACTTAATAGTCTAATTATTTAATTTTATATACATATTATAAAAATATTTGATTATAAGCATACAAAATAAAAAATTAAATTCATACAATAAAATTAGGATTTTTAATATTAAAAAATAAATAAATTAGGGTTTACTATTTAATTAAATTATTTAAATTAGAAAACTACATATAATATGAAGAAATTATAAAATTAAAATTAACAAATTAATTAATTATTTACAAAATAATTAGGGTTTATAAAATATTATTAGGGTTAATGAGTTTATAAAATAGAATTAGGGTTTTATTTATTAATTTACAAAACAAATCTATTTATTTACAAATTATATATATAAATAAATAATATGAACATATAACACATAAATATAAATAATTGAATTTTTGCAAATAAAGTTTGATTAGAAAAAATGAATTTTAGGTATAAGAAATAATATATATTTATTTTAACATTTTTAAGAAATCAATTAAGTTTAATTATAAAATATAAACAAAAATAAATAAAAGAATGAAAAAAGAAAAGAAAACATACCTGGGGCTGGGATTCGAACCCAGGCCCTAGGCTTCACTCTCCCCAGACCAACAAGTCAACCACTGGGACAAGCCATGCGCTTGTGTTAGCAATCCAGGTTGCATTCGTTTTGTGCTTTATCTTGCAAATATGTTGAAAATAACCAAAAAAAAAGAAGCAAAAGGGGCTGGGGACGATTCGAACCCAGGACTCCTCATCCATCACACAAGCGCATCAACCAACTGAGCTACCAACACATCTATGAAATAAATTGCAAACAATTCCATAAAATATTAAAACAAAAATTTAAATCCCAGCTGCGCGCCAAGAACTTCATCTTCTTCCCTGGATGCTGCAAAATTTCCTACGAATTCTCTTGGGCAATTTCCTGCGAATTTCAACCTATACAGGACCTACGAAATTCAAACATCAACAAAACAGTGAAATTTTTTTTAAATTGATTAGTGCATTATGATCCCCAGAGCTCATACAATCATTCTATGTCCTTAAAAATCATTTATATTTGGTCTATCATGGAATCCTAAAAGCTTGGCCGAAACCCTAGCAATGGCCAAATTCGTTCTAGGCAGTGAAACTCCAATCAATTGATCCAGAAAGCTTCAACACAATGAAACAAACAATATTAAACAATCAAAATCAATTAAAATGCAGCAAATTCATTGAATCGAAAAAATTAAATGTGAGATGAAAAGCAATTCGGTTTATGCGATTTATGGAGTTTTAGATGATGATAAGCATTGCTATGCATTCAGTGATCATCAAGGAACATGTTGAAACCTTTAGAATGCCTTGAAAGAGTTCCTAAGGAAGAATCCGAATTGAGATTTTTTTGTGAAAAGTTGGAAGTTTGTTCTTGCTCTATGAGGCAGAAAATTCGTGTCCTTTGCATTATGTTATGTTTATGCATATATAGTGAACAAAATTAGGCCAAGAGAAGTGGTTATTCTTTGGACTTTTTGGATCAATGAGATTGAGAAAGATCATACTTTAAATTTCAAATATTCTTTGATACAACCTTGCTATTTTAAGACCATCATCATAATTTGCATATCAATCTGATCCAAGCAACATTTATGATTTTCTAAAAGCAATATCTCATCCAAATATTTGATTTATCTATTTTATTTTAATTTAAAATGGTTTTAAATGAATAAAATCAAAATAAATAAAATAAAAATAATAAAAATCTGAATAAATATGAATAAATGAGAATTGACCACCTCTGTTTGTCCATCCGTTTCAGGGTGATACGCAGTACTGTACTTCAGGGATGTACCTTGGGCTTTGAAGAGTTCTTTCCAGAAGTTACTAAGGAAGATGGGGTCACGGTCTATAATGATGGACTTAGGTATGCCATGCAACCTATAGATCTCAACTGAGAATCGTAAAGCAAGATCTTTAGCGGAGAACTTAGTGGGTAGAGCAATAAAATGGCAATATTTTGTGAGTCGATCGTAGATCACCCAGATTGTGGTGTGGCCAAAAGACATCGGTAAGTGCGTTATGAAATCCATGGTTAACTCTTCCCATACTTGTGTAGGTATAGGTAGAGGTTGGATTAGGCCCTGTTTCTTTTTTTGTAATGTATTTTTTTTTGGCAGACAATGCATTGACGCACAAAGTTTTTGGTGTCTCTGTAAACTCCTGGCCAAAGAAAGGAAGATGAAAAACGAGCCAATGTTGGTTGGAGGCCTGAATGACCTGCAACTGGTGTGGTATGGAATTCATGGAGGATCTGTTGCCGCAACTCGTCCACAGGAGGTATGTAGATCTTCTTTTTGTAATACAATAGTTCCTCATGAATCTGAAATAATGGTTGTGATGTTGGATCTGATTTGATTTTATCCATGAGGGCTCGACCCTTCTCCTCTATTTTGTAGAACCGTTTCAAATGGGAGATCAGAACTGGAATTGGAGAGGAAATTGAAAAGAACAGCACTGGATCGGTTTCCTGGATACGACTCAAGGCATCAGCTACGTGATTTGACTTTCCAGGTTTGTAGAAAATTTCAAACTGAAAACCCTGAAGTTTAGCTGCACATTTTTGTTGTTCTGGAGTCTGAATAGTCTGTTCCAAAATGTTCTTCAAACTCTTTTGATCTGTATAGATGTGAAAATGTCGTCCAATTAGATATTGACGCCACTTCTTTAAAGATTCAGTGATGGCATACATCTCGCGGACATACACAGAGGCAGCTTGAAGCCGGTTGCAGAGTTTTTTGCTGAAGAATGCATGAGGATGTCCCTGTTGAGAAAGGACAACACCAATCGCCACAGCTGAAGCATCGGTCTCAAGGACAAAGAGCTTGGAGAAGTCCGGAAGAGCCAAAACAGGAGTTTCTGTCATCTGTTTTTTTAATGTTTAAATGCTTCGTCTGCTGATGTAGTCCAAACTAATTTAGTGGAACGTAATAAATCGGTGAGTGGAGCGGCGAGTGAGGCGTACTGTCGAACAAATCGACGATAAAACCTGGTGAGACCTAAAAAAACCCTGAGTTGCGTGAGCGAACGTGGTTGCGGCCAATCAATTATTGCTTGAATTTTCGTAGGGTCTGGGGTTACACCATCACTTGAAATAATATGACCTAGGTAATCAACAGAAGTAACAGCAAAAACACATTTGGATAATTTTGCAAAGAAATAATTAGATAACAGTAAGTCTAAAATCAACTTCAAATGATGTGTATGATCAACAATGCAAGAACTATAAATTAATATATCATCAAAGAAAACGAGAACAAACCGACGTAGGTATGGTCATAAAAAATCATTCATTGCCAATTGAAAAGAACTAGGAGCATTAGTAAGGCCAGAAGGCATAACTAGAAACTCGTAGTGCCCGTCAAACGTTTTGAATGCAGTTTTGTGAGTGTCTTCGGTTTTCACCCGGATTTGGTGGTAACCAGATCGTAAGTCAATATTAGAGAATATAGTTGCAGAACCCAACTCATCAAAAAGTTCATCAATTGTTGGTATGGGAAATCGGTCGGGAATTGTTACAGCATTTAAGGCTCTATAATCAACACAAAAATGCCAAGAGCCATCTTTTTTTCGAACTAATAGAACGGGTGAGGAATAAGGGATGTTACTCGGTTTGATGATGCCTTCTTGGAGCATATCATGAATGATTTTAGTCATAGCTTCTTTTTTGGAATGGGGGTATCTGTAGGGTTTGACATTGATTGGAGCAGTATTTGGAAGAATAGGGATTTTGTGATCATGGAATCTTGAGGGTGGCAAGCCATGTGGGGGGTTGAAAACAACAACATGTGATTTTAAAATGGAATGGATAGGTTTGGGCAAAGATTTTGGAAGTGATTCTATAGGGTTGGGAGATTTTTGATATTCGGTGGTAGGTTGGAATAGCAAGAGATGAAGGGAGGCAATTGAATCGGTATGTAAAAGGTGGAAAAATTGGTTATAGGAAGAGGGGAATGGGAGTGATTTGGGGTCGCCAGTGATGGTTATTTCATTGTTATTATAAGTGAAAGAAATATTTGGAATTGAAAAGTTAGTCGTAATAGGACCAAGTATGCTTAGCCATTCCATTCCTAAGACAACATCGGCTCCCTCAATTGGTAGCAGGTGGAAAGGAATATGAAAAAGGTTGTTTTGTAAGGTTATGGGAACTTAAGGGCAAAGGCTTGTGCATGATAAGGTGGATCCGTTTCCAACCATAACAGAAAAATTTGGGATTGGTTTAGTGGAAAGTTTGAGATGTTGGGCAATGCGGGGTTGTAAGATGTTATGTGTGCTTCTCGTGTCAATAAGGACTATAACAGTAAGGCTGTTAATTAAACCAGTAAACTTTAGAGTCTTAGGAGAAAAATGGCCAATGGCAGCTTGGGGTGAAAGTTGGAAGTATGTATCTTCAGCCTCAGAATTTCTGGATTGTTCATCGACCGTGACAGATGAGTCCTTAAAGATAGTGTTGTCATCCTCATCATCCATTAATAAGAGAAATTTTCCTGAAGTACACTTATGGTCGGGAATAAATTTCTCATCACAATTAAAACACAAGCCTTGAGCACGACGTTCTTGAAGTTGAGCATTAGAAAGTTTACAAATGGGAAGTTTGGGGGGGTGGCTTGGTGTTGAGTTTTTTTGGGTAGATGTAGGGATAGATACGGTTTGTTGGGCTGAATTAGATTTGGTGAAAGAGTTTGCAAAGGTTTTTATGAACTTGGGCTTGGAATCCTTAATCTTAGACTCAATCAGCTTAGCTAGGCCAATAGCTTGTGAAATTGAAACTGGTTTATGAATAGAAATTTCGTTTTGGATTTCTGGTGATAAACCAGAAATAAAACAATTTAGGATGGCATCTTGAGAGAGTCCAACCACTTGAGTTCCCAATTTTTCAAAAGCAGCTTGGTACTCCACAACAGATCCTAGTTGCTTTAAATTAAACAATTCAGCCAGGTGATTAGCATAAGTAGATGGGCCAAATCGTAATTCCAAAGCCTTGGTGGATGACTGCCAATCAATTAATAAATGACTCTGATACATCCATTTATACCATCATAAAGCATCACCTTTCATATAGAAAGACATCATAGACAATCTATTTTCAGGAGGTAATTGATAAAAATCAAAGTATTGTTCCGCTTGAAATAACCATTCCAATGGATTAGAACCATCAGACATAGGTAATTCGATTTTGGGGGTTCGAAAAGGTGGTAAAGGGGTGGGTTGTGGGATTTGGGAAAAAGAGAGGGGTTGATACATTGGAATTTGATAGTTTTGGTTTGACATTAGTGTGATGGTTTGTGTGGGCATATGGGAGGTGAGAAATATGGGTATATAGGTGGGAGTTGGTCTAATTGATGGTGTTGTTTGAAATGGGGAAGCTATTGTACTAGAGTGAGTGATGGAATGAGTAGGGCTGGTATAAACATTCTGCGTTTGGGAAAAGTTGGGATTTGGGAAATTAGGGTTATGGTAGGTTGTAAACATGGGGGAAGAGTGTGTGATACCTGAGCTTGCTACTGTATGAACAGTAGCCGGAGTAAAAGTGTTGACTCCGTGAACAGTGTCGATGTCGTGAACAGTGCCTTCTCCGTGAACAGTGCTTGCGCCGTGAACAGAACTTGCTTCGTGAACAGTATTGGGCTGATGAACAGTAGCGGCAGCATGAATCATGGATTTTGGTTGTTGGTCTTGCTGAGTGGTGAGCTTAGTGAGTAATCCAACAATATTTTCATATCTTGAATCAGAAATTTGTTTTTCGTTGTCCATTCGAGTCTGAATTTGTTCCAAATCAGAATTTGTTTTATCAAATCTCTCATCCATGAGCTGTTGATTTTCACTCATTGCCATGTCAAGACGAGTGTTGGCTGTTTGGACAGCCTCCTCAATGATTTCTCTATGGTTGGGGGGTTTGGGAGGGGCCATGAATACAAAATATGAAAGCACCAAATTGATAAGGAGTTTCCTACAACTATATTTAAGATTTAGGGTTCTAACCAAAGACTACACAAAACTAGAATAATAATGGAAAATAAGTTCTCAATTTCTTCTTACCTCCTCTTCAAGGATAACTAGTTTAAATACAACCAAAACCCTAATGGGTCAAAGAAAAAATAAAAGGGCTAGGCCCATTACAATAACTAGTAAAGTAAATATAAAATGATAATCATAATTAATTTAAATCATAATTTTCCATCCATTTGGGTTTGCTCCTAATTCATGTGGGCCTTGTATCAAAGTTGAATTAGGAATTAGAGGAATAGTAGATTCATACGAGCTATTAATTCAATGATAAAACTAGCGGGATATTCGTGTATTCGCACGGGTATCCATCGATGACTCGTATTTGTTATTATTTAAATTTTGAAAAAATATATAATTAACAAAAATCAGTATATATAAAAAAATATAATTTATATTTAATAAAAATAGAATCTATACCCAAAAACATCGATTGGTATTTTTTATAAAAATATTTATGAAATAATTTAATTTTATAAATATCAAATAATATTATAGTATTTGTAAATATAATTTTAATTGTATAAATTGTTAGTGCGTGAGGCACTTTTAGTTAGTAGAGAATAGTGAGAATAAAGAAAATAAGGATTTGTATTATTGAACTGTGTAAATAATGATACAAGTTGTCGAGCATGCCTAGTCATTGTTGATCTGAACTATTCCTAATTTCTTTCTCAAATTCAGGAATCTGTCGATCTTCAATCCTTTGGTGAAAATGTCGGCTAATTGTGATTCACTTGAGCAATGTCTAACTTCAAGTTTACCTCGATTTACCTTTTCCATCAAGAAGTGAAATATGGCTTCGATATGCTTACTCCTTCCATGCAAAATTGGATTTTTCGCCAGATATATGGCTGACTTGTTGTCGATTTGCAACACAAGAGGTTTCTTCACTTAGAACTCCATTTCTTCAAGTACTTATCGGATCCAAATTGTTTGACATGCAACATAGGATCCTTCTATATATTCAGCTTCACATGTTGATAATGCCACCAAAGGTTGCTTCTTCGAACACCATGAGACCGGGGAACCATATAATTGAAAGAAATAGTCAGTTGTACTTCTTCGATCTTCCTTATCTCCACACCAATCTGCATCTGAAATACAATTAACTATTTTTCCTTTGCCTTCAGAATATTGTTGAAATATAATTCCAAAATCTATTGTTCCTTTTAAGTATCTCAGAATTCATCTTGCAACTTTCATGTGTGACTGTAACACGGTGGGAGAACTGACTTTAGTTAAATGTTGCGGATAGCAAGAGTCGCCACCGACTTTTATTTTATCCAAAGGAAAGGGCATAAAAGAACAGGAAAGACCCTAAATGATTTTTGGGTTCGGGGGGTAGGTTATGTAAAGGGAAGGTGTTAGCACCCTTTACATCCATGGTTATCCATGGGCTCTTAGTTACTTAGCTCACTTTAAAATGTTTTGAGAAGTGTAGTGTGTGTTTAGAAATTTTCTTAAGTACTTTATAATGATCCATGTACGGATATATATAAAGCCTTTGTTTTGAAAATTGCTTGAAAAATGTGAAGTGTTTTAAAATGTTTTGAAGAGTGAGCAAGTACATAAGAGGAACCTACCCTAAGTTAAGTCTTTTCTGTTCTTAAATATCCTTTAAATGGTAAGACTGTCCCTATTATTAAGGAATAGATAGTCATTACCTTGGATGTATGAGGGACAAGTGAAGGGACAACTGTTATTTAGGCAACTGTAAGGTGTATAAGCAATTCGAAGGGACTTATCATCTTTATTCGAAAGGGACAAGATCATTACGAAGGCAACCATGAAGGGACTTGATCTTACATTCTTTAAAGGGACTAGATGATATGAGAGAAGGGACTTTGCTTTACACCTTACTTGACCTTTTGTTTAGGCAACATAAGAGGTATCCTTAAGAATGTGAGATGGCGATCCAGGATCGACTTATGTGTGTGCGTGTACAAATTCATATATTTATCTTGAGATTAATGATCTAAATTCAATTTTAAATAGAAACATGTCTTGCACTCCCTATTTTACTAACCATAGCAATTAAAAATAAATAATAAAAATTATTCTACAACTATTACATATTGGATACAATTACATAATAATTAACATAATTAAAATAAGCAAATAAATAATTAAATGGATTAGTAGTAATAAACAAAAATAAATAAATATAAGAGGGTTAGTAATAAACAAAAATAAATAAGCATGAGATGAAGAAATTAGCATAATAATAAATTAAATTAAAAGTTCAATTTTAAATAAATAATTATTTTTTTAAGATTTTTAATAAAAGAAATAAATAATGAATATTATATACTAATAAATATAACTTAATAGTCTAATTATTTAATTTTATATACATATTATAAAAATATTTGATTATAAGCATACAAAATAATAAATTAAATTCATACAATAAAATTAGGGTTTTTAATATTAAAAAATAAATAAATTAGGGTTTACTATTTAATTAAATTATTTAAATTAGAAAACTACATATAATATGAACAAATTATAAAATTAAAATAATTAAATAAATTAATTATTTACAAAATAATTAGGGTTTATAAAATATTATTAGGGTTTATGAGTTTATAAAATAGAATTAGGGTTTTATTTATTAATTTACATAACAAATCTATTTATTTACAAATTATATATATAAATACATAATATGAACATATAACACATAAATATAAATAATTGAATTTTTGCAAATAAAGTTTGATTAGAAAAAATGAATTTTAGGTATAAGAAATAATATATATTTATTTTAATATTTTTAAGAAATCAATTAAGTTTAATTATAAAATATAAACAAAAATAAATAAAAGAATGAAAAAAGAAAAGAAAACATACCTGGGGCTGGGATTCGAACCCCGGCCCTAGGCTTCACTCTCCCCTGACCAGTAAGTCAACCACTGGGACAAGCCATGCGCTTGTGTTAGCAATCCAGGTTGCATTCGTTTTGTGCTTTATCTTGCAAATATGTTGAAAATAACCACAAAAAAAAGCAAAAGGGGTTGGGGACGATTCGAACCCAGGACTCCTCATCCATCACACAAGCGCATCAACCAACTGAGCTACCAACACATCTGTGAAATAAATTGCAAACAATTCCATAAAATATTAAAACAAAAATTTAAATCCCAGCTGCGCGCCAAGAACTTCATCTTCTTCCCTGGATGCTGCGAAATTTCCTACGAATTCACTTGGGCAATTTCCTGCGAATTTCAACCTATACAGGACCTATGAAATTCAAACATCAACAAAACAGTGAAATTTTTTTTCCAATTGATTAGTGCATTATGATCCCCAGAGCTTATACAATCATTCTATGTCCTTAAAAATCATTTATATTTGGTCTATCATGGAACCCTAAAAGCTTGGCCGAAACCCTAGTAATGGCCAAATTCGTTCTAGGCAGTGAAACTCCAATCAATTGATCCAGAAAGCTTCAACACAATGAAACAAACAAGATTAAACAATCAAAATCAATTAAAATGCAGCAAATTCATTGAATCGAAAAAATCAAATGTGAGATGAAAAGCAATTCGGTTTATGCGATTTATGGAGTTTTAGATGATGATAAGCATTGCTATGCATTCAGTGATCATCAAGGAACATGTTGAAACCTTTAGAATGCCTTGAAAGAGTTCCTAAGGAAGAATCCGAATTGAGATTTTTTTGTGAAAAGTTGGAAGTTTGTTCTTGCTCTATGAGGCAGAAAATTCGTGTCCTTTGCATTGTGTTATGTTTATGCATATATAGTGAACAAAATTAGGTCAAGAGAAGTGGTTATTCTTTGGACTTTTTGGATCAATGAGATTGAGAAAGATCATACCTTAAATTTCAAATATTCTTTGATACAACCTTTCTATTTTAATACCATCATCATAATTTGCATATCAATCTGATCCAAGCAACATTTATGATTTTCTAGAAGCAATATCTCATCCAAATATTTGATTTATCTATTTTATTTTAATTTAAAATGGTTTTAAATGAATAAAATAAAAATAAAAAAAATAAAAGAAATAAAAATCTGAATAAATGAGAATTGGGTCGTGCATGATGTCATGTTAAAGTTTGGATCACAAAATTGCAAGCCCATTTGGAAGAATTTGGTTTTAAGGCCCTATTTGCTTCATAAACCTCCCAAAACTTTCCCAACTTTGCAAGGGAACAAATCCTTCAATTTTAATGCTATGAGGGTTTTCTTGGACATTTTGGAAAGCTTAAAGAGTCCTATAACCAACCCCATTGGTTTCATGTCCATATATTTTACCATTCTCAAGTTATACTCTTTTGAAGTTGTTGACTTTTTGTTGACTTTCAAAAGGACCTATAATGTCTTAGCTCATACCTTCCAAATGAAGCATTTTTGGGCTTGGCTTGTGAGACACAAAGTTGTAGAGAATTCAATTTCCTTCAAAATGAGCTTTGGATGGGAAAAATTTGATGAAGCATGTGAAAGTTATGGCTGGTCAAAGTTCAGTTGACTTTTCCTGAAGAAACCCTAATTTAGAAACTTCTGATTCTTGATGATCTGAAATCTCCTTGATGAATCATGATCAACCTTTGATCAAATGATTAATTTTACTTCATATACTTGATGTTGGAAAAAAATCATGAAGTTTGACTTTGGTTTGACCACAGTTGACCTCAGTTTGACTTTTTAACTGCTTTGACTGATTTTGACTTATCTGATCATCTGACTGAGCAAACCTTTGAGAAAAGTCTTGAAACTTGTCATGGGGATTCTTAAACACATATAAGATGCTATGAATATCACTTGAAGCCTTGGAAGTACATTTAGCCTGATTAAAGTCAAAACCCTAGTTTAGGATGCATTGCTTAGGAGGATGCATTGTCTGAGGGAAATGTCAAATCTTCTGACTAATTGTGAACTTTGTGAACCTCATGAAATGTCTTGTGAACCTTGTGAACCTCATAAGATGTATTGTGAACCTTGTGAACCTCATAATATGTCTTGTGAACCTCATAAGTGTTGGTGTAAGCCCTAGAGGCCAATACTTTTTGGTACTTGTATCAGATTATTCGTTTAATAATAAAAGGCATTTCTTTATTATGTTTGTCTTTCAGAATAATAAAGTCCCTAGAATAGTTAGTCTGTTTAATGAAATGTTAAGTGTGACTTAATCATGAGATCCCATTAAACATAAAGACATTATTCTTAAAATATCCGTAGTCAAGCTTTATTGCAAAGTGGGATAACATTAAAGCATTGAGACTATTATGAAGATAGACTGATGATCACATCTCATGGATCATGGATAAAGAGTTATCAAGTCTTGACATAGGTATAAATATTAGGAGTAATATTTATACCGGATTGACCCGCTATGAGAATACTACATAATATGTTATGCAAAGTGTCATAAGTTATTCTCATGGTGATAATGGTGTATTACCACCCTTCGACCTGAAACCACTATGGACCCTAGATGTAGAGTCGGGTGCTTTATTGCTGATCAAACATTATCCGTAACTGGATGATCATAAAGACAGTTGATGGGCACTCCACGAAGCATGCTGAGGGACATGAGTGTCCTAGATGGAATTTGCCAATCCTGCATAACAGGAGAAATGTCTAAGGGCCCAATATTGAACTGGACAAGGATGACACAGTGTATGCCTTGTGTTCAATATAGACATAGGGGCAAAAGGGTAATTGTAAAAACATATATTATCACGAAAAAGGTTTTGTCAGATCACATGACATTTTCGTGACTTGGGTAGCAGTGATGTGTTGCTAGATACCGCTCACTGTTTATTATGTTAAATATATAATTTAATATAATTACCAACGTTACGAAATCCTACAGGGTCACACACATAAGGACAGTTTGATGAGAGATAGAGAAATCAAAGGAACACCGTAAGGTACGGTGCACTTAAGTAAAAAATAGAAATTCGGATAATATAATAATAATTATTGTTATTTTATAATGGTTATAAAATAATAATAAAATAAATATATTTATTATAATAATAGTTATTATAATAATATATAATATTATTATGGATCATGTGAATTGGGCTTTTAGCCCGCAGCCCACAAGAGAGTCTATAAAAGGAACCCTTGTGATGAAGCTTTTACTTGATGCAATTTCGTTTTTGATTCTCACTCAAATAATTCCGTTCGTAAGCAGCTAGCACTGTGACCGGAAGCTGTTCGTGTGGACTGAGTAGAGGCGTTGCACTTCATCAACGCTTGTGATCGCTGCATCAAAGATCTGAATCGCCACAAAGAGGTAACGATTCTATCACTGACCATGCTCATTCGTAAGGATCACTAAAGGAAAATTTTTGTTTTCCGCTGCGTTTAGATCTCTATTTTCCTTCAATAAGATGTCTTGTGAACCTTGTGAACCTCTTAGTACACAAGGTCTTGTCTTGTGAGGGCAAATTTTGGGGTGCAACAGTGACACTCTTGGTTCACCCATGAACCTTCTCGCTAATCCAACTGCGAAACCTATATCAGGTTTACTGTTGCACACATATCTCATAGATTCAATTATTTGTTTGAACAAAGTTTCATCAACTTTGTCTAACTCACCATGCTTCTCCAACTTCAAGTTTGGTTCGACAAGTGAGGATGCAGGATTCGAATCATCAATTATGAATATCTTGAGTATCTCTTTGATATACTTCCTTTGACGTAGCACCATACTTTGCTTCAACATTTGAAATCCATGCTTTGGAAATAAGACAATTTTCCCAGATCCGACATTTCAAATTCCTTCATCATCAGCTCTTTGAACTTCGACAAGTTCTCCAAGTTATTTCCAATTACTAACAAGTCATCGACATATAAGCAGATGACTATTATATCTTGTGATACAACCTAAACATAGACATCATACTTAGACTTGCATTTGACAAATCCCAATTCAACTAAGTATGAGTCGATCTTCTTGTTTTATGCCTTAGGTGTCTGCTTGAGGCTATAGAGCGCTTTGTGCAACTTATATACTTTACTCGCTTCCATCTGAATCACAAACCCAGGAGGTTGTGTGACATAGACCTCCTCATCTAATGGACCATTCATAAATACTGACTTCACATCTAAGTGAAATATCGACCAATCTTGGTTACAAGCCAATGCTACCACTAGTCGAACAATCTCCAGTCTTGCTACTGGAGCAAATACTTCAGATTAGTCAAGTCCTTCTCTTTGAAGAAACACTAGAGCTACTAAAATGGATTTATGTCTTGCTATCGACCCATCCGCATTGTGTTTCAACTTGAACACCCACTTTATATCGACAGCTTTTGTATGTGCTGGCAATTTGACTAACTCCCATATGTTATTTCTTTTCATTGCATATAACTCTTCGACCATAGCTAACTTCCACTATTGAATTTGTAAATCTTCGTTATGGTTGATTGGTTCAGTACTTGCAAGTAAAGCAAAATGAAATAATTCTCTATCTGGTGTGACTTCATCATCACCAGTCACTTCATAATCATGAAGTCTTGTTGGAGGAACTCTATTTTACCGAGGTCTTTGGCTTGTTTCAGCCACAACCTTTGTGTCAGGAATGTCAACAACTGCTTTTACTTCGACTTTGACTGGATTCTCAGCAATTCCATCAACTTATACTTCATTAGTGTCTTCGTCAAAATTAGGGCTCATCAATGGCTTGTTAATTGAATTACTAGAATTCCAATCCCAGGAAGAATTTTCATCAATCACAATATCTCGACTCAACATAATCTTCTCATTAATTGGAATGAATAGCCTGTATGCATCAGTCTTATGATATCCTACCAGAATCATAGGTTCACTCTTGTCATTAAGCTTCATTTTTCTTGCATTAGGAACATGCTTGTAACACATAAAGCCAAACATCTTCATATGACTCACTGATGGTCATTTGCAACTCCATACTTCTTCAGGAACCTTGTTCTTTAATTTCTTGGTAGGGAACCTATTCAGAATATAAACTGTAGTCGAAACAACTTCACCCCTTAAAGATTTTGGCACATTCTTCTGCCATTCCATTATCCAATATGGTTCTATTTCTTCTTTCAGAAATTCCATTATGTTGAGGAGTATAAGGAGCAGTTACCTCATGATCAACACCATGTTCTGCACAAAATGTTTCAAACATCTTCGAAGTGTATTCGCCACCTCCATCGGTTTGTAAAACTTTAATCCTCTTCTCACTCTGGTTTTCGACAAGCATCTTGAACCTCTAAAAAGAGTTCAAATATTTCATCCTTTCTCTTGATCACATAGTGTCGCTTCTGAAGATTTGCATCCTGGTGCAGACGCGAACAGTCGGCAAAAGAGAAAATGAATGAAATGAATAGAGTCGCCAGCTAGGCATTTTTATCCCGAAGGAAAGGTAATGATGCATAAACCTGGGAAAAGATGGATAAGACGGTTGCGAACCAGAGAAACTGAGAAAGGGGGTTGGTTACAACCTGGGAAGGTATTAGCACCCAGATTGTCTATCGTACTCGATGGGATCCACGCTTATAAGATTATGTTAAAGGGGGTAAGTGTATGTGCTATCTGTGTGCAAAAGCTAAAGAATGAATGTACAGGTGTCAGTGAAAAAAGTTGAATTGCTCAGGAACTGAGACTTAGAAAAGAATGTTGAAAGAGGGGGATGACACAGAGACTTTTGTTCGATAACCGTTAAGTTATGCCTACGTATCCTCTCGTGCAATGAGGAAGTCAGAACACCGTAGTTCGACTCGAAGAGACTGAAAAGGAATTGACTGTGAAAATCTTGCTTACCTATGCTCAAGTGTATGACTCATCTAGCTCGAGTGCTAACTATCTTGCATTAGACGGAAGAAGCAAGTTCTCGTTTGTGAATGAGGGTGATGAGAAAAGAATCCCGGAGGAGACTATTAATGTTTGATTTTTTGTGCTTTAAGTTTTGTTATTGTTTTTTGGTGTTTTTCATAAGTTGATGAGCTTAAGCCTAAATCAAGGGGCTTGTAAACTCATTATATCCTCCCTGATTAGGGATAATGAGTCTACTTAAGTATGAGATAAGAACCTCAACTTAATTACCATGATGATGTAGGATTAATATCATTAACCTACTTGTGATTATTTAGATGTTTTTGGGGTTTTGTTTAGTGTTAAGTAATGAGTTTAATCTCTAATCACAAATTAGTGAACACTAAATAGAAGGATGATAGATGAGAACACTTAAGCTGAGGAAGATACCTCAACTTAATCCATGGTTAGGGATTAAATTCATTAGATAACAAGCCTTTATGAAATGGATTTTAATTAAGGGGTGAGATTAAGAAGTGGATTTTATGATTTGTAAGACAACTTGAGGGGGACTTGTCCATTAAACACTAGGTTTAGTCCCTCTTAACCATAAGGAAGAGATAGAACCCTAATGTAAGGCCCAAGTTACAAGATAAAGTCTTAGTGATTATTAATGTGTTTTTATTAAGAGATGTAAACAAATTAAAGGTTTAACACTTAGGATTAAAGTTATACACTCCATCATAAGAGAAGGATGCAGGCATAACCCTAAATCCAAAGTCCTAAACCTTTAAGAGTTTAGTCTCTAATTATTGAGATGAGAAGAGAGACTCAAGGAGACTCAAAGGTAAAAGACTAAGGGAGACTATATACAACCCTAAAAGTTATCATGCTTGGATATCCTATGGTTTGTTAGGCTTAAGAGAAGAGATCTTCAATGCTACCAATGGAAGAAGCAGATGAAAGGAGAAGGAGAAAGAAGAATAAGTTACTTACTTCCTGAAGAAGATAAGTAACTTGAAGGAAAGAAAGTAAGAAAGATGGAATATAAGTGAACAAGTTCACTTTAAAGACATGTTAAAATGCATATGAATGAGATAAGAAGAGGTGAGAGGTGAAGGAAAATCCACCTCCCAAATAACTTACCAAAGGTACCTGAAAGGTTAGTATGAATGGATAAGACATAAAGCATGAAGAAATGAATTGAAATGAGATGCAATGACCAAAGTCAGAAGTGATTATGCAATGCAAACTGCATATGAGATGATTCAATGTCATACAATGTGCATATGAATGATCATACAAAGATGAGATGTCTTGAAATCATGCTTAGAAGTTTGAAAACACATGGATGTTTATGAAAAGTAATGAATGCAAGACATGGAAAATGAATGAAGAAATGATCAAGCAATGTTCTAACATGTCCTAAGAGGTTTAAGATGACATATGAATGCTTGAAATGTCATGGCAAGTTCACATGATGATGAATATGCAAGGTGAATGCAAATGAACATGAGAAATTAGGGTTTTATGAACATATGAGATACAAATGAACAAAACAGAAACATACATGATAAAAAAATGAAAACAAGCTCAATCAAATCCTAAACCCATACAAGGTCAAACCCCCAAAGGAGAAGGTCAGAAGCTAATCCTATTGAACTATGATTTTTCTAAGTTTACTAGAGTTTTTGGAGGATTCTAAAGGAATCATGCAAATTAATTTGAAAATGCAAGATAAAAATGTGTCAAAAATATATTTAGAAACTAGAGGTCAAGTATGAAATATTTCCAAAAGAATCGAATGCAAACTCATCTTGGTTTGAGAGAAATGAATTTTTGAAGTTAGGGTTGAAAAATATGAATTTTAGAAACCCTAATTCAAAGAAAATTGGCAAAGTTTGATCAAAACCAAAAAGAAATTTGTGGGATGAGTTTGAAAATGTTTCTAAATAATTAAGAAACCTCTCTAAATTGTTTTGTGATTTTTAGATACTTTAAAGTATTTTTAATTAATTAAATTGACTTAATTAATTAAAATATACAATTAAATTATTTAAAAATGCATTTTTAATGGAAAAAATAAAAATAAAAATATTTTTGGGTTCTGAAAATTAATTAAAGTGATGATAAAAAATTTCAGAATTTTAAAATGATTTTTTCTATTTTTAATAAATTAAACAAAAGAAATGAAAAGAAAATGAAATAAAATGAATAAAAATGAAAGTCAACTGATCAAAGGGCTCAAATTTGAACTGGAGGGGAGAGGTTTGATTGCGCGCGTATTTCAAGGGCTGGGATCAAATCTGGCTAATTAATTTAGTTTTATATTAATTAATCAGAATTAAAGTTAATGAGCTAATCTAAGCCGTACGAAACCTAACCCTAATCACCATCCAATGGCCAGGAACGAATCTGGGGAATTAATCAAGGATTAGCCCTAATTATTTTCAGGTGACCGGAGCTAACCTTCGGTCATCTTCTCCGGTGAACCAAAATCCCAAAAACCTATACAAGCTTCTAAACTCCTAATTTCTTGCTCAGAATTACTCCTCTAACATCATAGAACATGAATCCACAAACAAAATTCATTTATCATGCATAACAAGGCTGAATCAAAGCAAAAAAAATTTCTAGGTCAAACTTTCAGATCATCATGAAATACTCATTTCTAGCCTATTTTCAATTCTAAACATATCAGCATGATCAGGGAAGCATGTAGAATCATTCTATAACATAAAAACACGTTTCTGGAAAAAAAGTTCTTGAAGGTTACCTGAGATGAAATTCTTTGAAATGGAGCTTTCTGGGCCTCTCCCTTGTGCAATCCAGTCCCATTTGACCTCCTGAGGCTATTGGCAAGCTTGAATGAAGCTTATAGTGGCTGGTTTGTGTGTTTCAGTTCTGACAAAGCTGAAATCGTGTTTCTTGTGTGATGTGTTTTTGGCTATGGTGATGGGTGGGAATTGATCTTGAGGTTATATGGAGTTGATTGGTAGAAGAATTTGTGGTTTTTGCTGGATGGATTGTGTGTTTGGAAGAGATAAAGTTTTGGAGCAATTTCTTGATTCTCAGCTTGTGTCTTGATTTAGGCCATGAAGCTTGCTTTAATAGAGTCTTGAGGGTGTGTAGAAGCCATACCATTTGTCAGGAGAGTGGGTGTGGCACTGTGTGATTAGTATGGGAGCAAAATGCAAAAATTCAAGATTATGTGTACTTGAGGTATGGGCTTGTGCAGCAAGGATTTCTTAGCATAGATTGCCTCAGCATGGTTCATGGAGAGCCCTTGGATTGGTAGAATGCAACTGTATTTCTTTGATCAAGAGTTTGCAAGCTTTATGCACAATTGTTATTTTGTGAATTTTGTGAAATCAAGCCATGAAATGCTTTGGTACAAGGCACAATTCTAGTCTAGGAAAGTTGTACTAACATTTTATGTCACATTTGAGAACATTAGAGGTCTTGTAGAAGCTTGAAATGCCAATATGCAAAAATCCCTCTTTGACATGAACTTGAAAATTATAGGGTTTTTGCCAACTTTGAAAGGCCATATCTTGAGTTCTAGGATGAATCAAGACATGTTCTTGTACTTTTTGAAAATGGAAAGACCTAATCTACAACTTTTATGTCCAAGAATTTTTCATTTGAAGCATTTTTGGTCATGAAAGAGGAGGTTGAAAATCTTTCCCAAAATGGAATGTTTCCATTACAAGTCATTTCCAAAAATGGCAAGTTTGCAATTGGCCCAAAATTCTTCAATCTTGTGAACTTACAACCACTTCTAAGATCAAATAAAGATCATAGAACTTCAATTTGAAGAAAATGATCCTTGGGTACCCTTGTTGGGTGCCTCAGATGCCCTGATTTTGACTTAACTTGCTCAAGAAGTTTCCCAATGATCAGATGACTTCCACAATGAATTTCTTCATCAAACTTGGTACACATGATCCTTATAACATATTAAGAACATTAGAAACAAAAATGACCAAAAAAATTGGAGTTAAGGCCTCTGAAACCAAAACCCTAATTTTGGTCATCTGTGTAGGAAAACCCTAGCTCTGCTTCCATTCCTTTGCCAATCTTTGTGATCTCTTGACTTTCATGAATTGTGGGGAGCATAATATGATCATAGAACACACATGGACTCTATTGGAAAGCTTCAAGACCATTTGGATGGCTCAGATTGATTCTTGGATTGCTCCGATCACAAACCCTAGATGCAGATGAAATGGAACTATGCAGATGAAACAAATATGCAATATGAGATGTAATGCTTATGTTAAGACAAAAATGAAAGATCACAAGCCATGGTGTGAGAAAGAGTGAGGGAAAATTTGGGGTGTTTATAGCTGCCCCTATTCAAGCATGAGTTAGCTTTGTAGGATGTAAGCGCCTGGCTTAACAGACAAACAAGATAACTTGTGGTTGAATACCAAAGACAGTCTGAAATTTGCACTCACAGGGGAGAAAAAGAAAAGGGATATAAATTTTAAAAGGTGATATAGTATGATTATCAAATGAAAGCTATGGAGGACGACCATCGAGCAGAGGACGATTTCTGGGGGGTAAAATCGTAAGCTAAGCAATGATGGGGACGACCGACAAGCTGGGGAAATAAAGAGACCACGATGGGGACGGCCATCAGGTAAGGAAATAAAATTCTCTGGGGATTTAAACAAGCATAGGCGGGGACGGCCACCAGGCTTGAAAAGTAAGCCAACCAACGATGGGGACGACCATCGGGTTAAATAATAAATGAAATAATGATGAGGGACGTTCATCAAAAGGTGAAGATATCACGACATAGGAAGAATGTCGGATAGAAAGGGTCAACTATGGGGATGGCCATCGGATAAGCATGATGAAGGACGATCATCAAGAGGTGAAGGACGATCACCTAGCAGGGTACGGCTGCTCTTGGGGATTATCTCGACATAGGACGAATGTCGGATAACAAGATCAATGATGGGGATAGCCATCAGATAAATGATGAGGGACGGTCATCAAAAGGTGAAGGACAATTACCTAGCAGGGGACGGCTGCTAAAAATATCACGGCATATGACGAATATCGGATAGAAGGTTGCAATAATGGAGATTCCACTTGGGAAAAGGATGAGGGACGGTCATCCAAAGGTGAATGACGATCACCTGGAAAGGGACGGGTGCCGAAAGTATCGCGACATAGGACGAATGTCGGATAGAAGAAAGTTGTTTAGTTGGCGACTTACTGGGGAATGGTAAACACGGACGAGTTCTTACGTTTCAAATAAAAGGTATAAGTGTTTGACGGTGTGTATAGACTAAAGGTGCGGACGAGCATCCTTAGGACCATGATACGGACGAGTATCGGTAGGAACAAATGCTGACATGTGTTTAATGATGATGATACGGACGAGTATCAATCGGTTAAGCAAGGAACACAAACGAGTGTTAATCTGCCGAGGTGGTGATATATATAAGATACAGACGAGTATCAAAAGATTGTATATGTACGTACAAGTATTGATCTGCTGGTGACGTATGTGTAAGACACGGACGAGTGTCGGAAGATTGGGCAAGGGACACGGACGAGTGTTTGCCTTGCTGGGGAAGTATGACACAGACGAGTGTCAAAACGAATATGTACAAGTAATGAACAAATATCTGTGTTTGGGAGTGCAAGAAGTATTCTGGCGAACCGCGGGGAATAAGATGACACAGACGAGTGTCAGAAAGATCATGTATAAATATAAACAAGTATATGTACTCGGGAGTGCAAGGGGATTCCTTGGCTTTTATCTGCATAGGATATGGGTTTTGTATATTGCCGATGAAATATTGATCGGTATTTGCAAGTGATCGACTCGAACCTGACTTATGATCATGCAAATGTTTGAATTTTGCTGTAATGTTCCGTATTAGACGGAATGCTACACTTTTTTCGGTGAATATGATGCGAATGCTATGATTAAACAAAGGAGAGAAAATGATCTGGGACTCGGATCTCGCGGGGATAAAGATCTTTGGCTGATCTGCTTGGAGGGATAACCCAGCTGGGAAAGAGATCATTGATAGATATGCCAGGAGGGAGAACTCAACTTGGGGAAATAGATCATTGATAGATCTGTCTGGAGGGAGAACTCCTTAATGGGGATGAGGAAGTTTTAGCAACTCCGCTGGGGATGTGTCTTAGGTATTGCTCTACTGGGGAGCCAACTCTGTGGGGAATCAGTTCCACCAACTCTGCCGAGGATGGGAGAGATCTGGCATCTCTGGTGGGGGAAAGAAAGCTCTTAGACCACTTTGTTGTGGAAGAGATGCCAGGTACTGCTCGGGAGGTCCTGCTCAGGGAGGAGATAACTTCCGGAAAGTAGTATGCTGGGGATTCAATGCTTGAGATGCCCCATGTTGCGAAAGATGTCTGTCTTGAGTACCTGCAACTTGTTAAGACAAAGGAAAACGCACAAGTGTCCTGAGGTATCCTTAGCCGGATTCCGCCATAGGAGTTAGATTTACCTGAAAGTAATATATTTCCTGCAAGCATTTATTAAAATGGCTCATATTTTTATGCAAGTGTTGTATTATGAACATTGGACATTTTGCAAACGAAACAAAAATGTACAAAACAAAATGTGACTGAATATTCTGATTTTATTGATTTGTGTGCCTTGAATAGGCAAGTACAGTAAAAAAGAAGCGAATCCCCTGAAAGAAGGAGATTGCTGTAAAATTGAGAAAATAAAAGTGTTGGCAATGTTGAATATGACGCTCCAGTGAGCTTCCTTTTCTATGACCTGTATGACCTTGAAGTTCTTCTTATCTTGCTTTCTAAAGAAATTTGATTCTGACTGATGCTTTGTCCTTTCGAAATTTGCCGTGTTGTGAGTGATACAGACGAATTCAGAATGTAGTTGTTCGCTTATTCCCTGATTTTGCGTGGATCGCCCTTTCGGGTTTTCAATCCACCGGGATACCCATTTTTGCCTGAGTTGTCCAATGCGGCTTTTCAACTCAGCGGGTGTACATTTTTTTCAATTTTCCCTTATTTTTGCCCGAGTCTTTTATTCTGTTTTTGACTCACCGGGATGCCCTATTTTTGCTTGGACTTGCATTCTGTTTTTATGTCCAGCGAGACTTTTTATGCGAAGTATTTTTTAACTGCATCTGAATTCACAGGAGACAGGAAGTCTTCACCATCCATGGTTGCGAGCATCAGTGCTCCACCTGAGAAGACTTTAGTTACGACATAGGGCCCTTCATAGTTTGGTGTCCACTTGCCCCTGTGGTCTGTATGAGGAGGAAGGATTCTCTTCAGAACAAGCTCTCCCACTTGGTATTCCCGAGGTCTGACTTTCTAATCGAAGACTTTCTTCATGCGATTCTAATATAACTTCCCATGACAGATGGCAGCTAATCTCTTCTCTTCAATCAGTTTCTGTTGATTGTACCGAGACCGGACCCATTTTGCTTCATCCAGTTTCACATCCACCATCACTCAAAGGAGGGTAGCTCGACTTCAGCAGGTAGGACAACTTCCATATCGTACACAAGCTGATAAGGCGTTGCCCCAGTAGATTTTCTGATTGAGGTTCTGTACCCATGCAAGGAAAATGGTAGCATTTCATGCTAGTCTTTGTAGGTGACTACCATATTCTGCAATATCTTCTTGATATTTTTGTTGGCTGCCTCAACATCGCCGTTCATCTTTAGCCTGTAAGGAAAAGAATTGTGATGTTGGATTTTGAAGTCCCGGCAAAGTTCTACCATCTTTTTTTTGTTCAAATTAGAACCATTGTCAGTAATGATTCGCTCGGGAACTCCATATCGACAGATGATGTCTCTTTTCAGAAATCTGGCTACCACTTGTCTGGTGACGTTTGCATACGAAGCTGCATCAACCCATTTGGTGAAGTAATCAATGGCTACCAGGATGAATCTGTGACCATTTGAAGCAGTCGGTTCGATCTTTCCAATCATGTCAATGCCCCACATGGCAAAGGGCCAAGGTGAAGACATTACGTTCAAAGGATTCAGAGGCACATGCACTTTATCTGCGTAGATCTGGCACTTGTGGCATTTTCTGGCATAAGCACAACAGTCTACATCCATTGTGATCCAGTAGTATCCTGATCTTAACAACTTCTTTTCCATTGCATGTCCTCAGGCATGGGTGCCAAAAGAGCCTTTGTGTACTTCGTGCATCAGTAGGTCTGCTTCCTTTTTGATAGCACATCTGAGCAGGACCATGTCGAAGTTTCGCTTGTATAATGAACCATCGGCATTGAGGAAGAAACTGTCGGCCAACCTTCTTAGTGTCTTCTTATCATTGGATGATGCCCCGGGTGGGTATGTTTTATTCTCCAAGAAGCATTTGACGTCATGGAACCAAGGCTTGTCATCACTAGCAGTGTCCACAGAGAAAACATATGTCTGTCGGTCCAGTCTGGATACCAAAATCTGAGGCACAAAATTGGCAGCTTGAACTTTGATCATGGAGGAAATGGTGGCCAAAGCGTCTGCAAACTTATTTTCATATCGCGGAATGTATTCAAGTTTGACTGTTGTGAAGAAGATCAACAATCTCCTCGTATAATCACGGTATGGAATCAGATGCTCTTGATGACTGTACCATTTTCCGTTGGTGTTATTGATTACCAAAGCTGAATCTCCGAATACATTCAAAGTTTTGATCCTGAGGTCAATGGCTTCCTCAAGACCCATGATATAGGCTTCGTATTCTACTTCGTTGTTAGTGCAGGTAAAGGCGAGTTTTGCCGAGAAAGGCATATGAACTCCTTTAGCTGTTATAAGCACTGCACCAACCCCACAACCATTCATATTGACAGCCCCGTCAAACATCATAGTCCATGCCTCTTCTGGATCAGGCCCTTCAGTGTGAACTGGCTCTTCACAATCTTTTTCTTTTAAGTACATGATGTCTTCATCAGGGACTTCAAATCTCATGGGCTGGTAATCATCAATGGGTTGCTCGGCCAAATAGTCAGACAATACACTACCCTTGATGGCTTTTTGAGACGTGTACTGAATGTCATACTCTATTAGAATCATTTGCCATCTTGCAACCCTTCCGGTAAGTGTTGGCTTCTCAAATATGTATTTGACGAGGTCCATTTTTGAGATCAAATGGGTAGTGTGAGTCAACATATACTGTCTTAGTCGGCGAGCAGCCCACGCTAAAGCACAACAAGTTTTCTCGAGTAGTGAATAACGTTGTTCACAGTCGGTAAACTTTTTACTTAGGTAGTATAATGCATACTCTTTTCAACTAGACTCGTCATGCTGGCCCAACACACACCCTATTGACCCTTCTAATACTCTCAGGTACATTATCAGAGGTCTTCCTTCAATTGGAGGCATGAGAATTAGAGGTTCTTGCAGGTACTCCTTGATCTTGTCAAAAGCTTTCTGACAATCGTCGTTCCACCTTGTAACACCCCAAAATTTGCCCTCTCATTCCCTCAACATTTTGCATAGCATTTAGCATACATAAATTCATAAAATAACCAACAACATTGCATCATGTGTAGCATAGCTAAGGCCTAGGTATATGATTAATGATTGGATCAATTGAAGGCTATACAAAGACAATAAAAGGGCCACAAAGCTCCTCAATCATGTGCAAAAGGTCTGCAATTTCCCACAAGTCTCCATTTGAAACCTCAAAAGTCTTAGAAAGATGTGAATGGCTCCAAGGAATGCAAGCAGTGCAACATCTCCTGAGGAAATGATCCAAATTAGGGTTTCAATTATGAAGGGCTTCTCCATGAATATTTTGAGAAAAAGTGGATTTCATTGTGTTCAACATGACAACAAGTGTATAGGGTTCAAATTTCATCCACAAATTCATTTTGGAAGGGGTTCAATTGGTCAGATGATTGAAAATCAGGAATTTGGGGAAAAGTCAACCAGGATGAGTAAAAAGTCAACTCTGGACTCTTTGAGGTCAAGATTATGAAATTTTGGTTACAAATGACTTATGGAACAAATTTGATCAAGAAAGAATGGAGAAATCAAAGAAAAACAGATTTTGGAAATGGACTATGTATTGAGACATAAGTGTCGCTCCCCCGAAAAGACACCGGGTCAGATAGGGTACAGACGCGAACGGTCGGCGAGAGGAAGAAATGAAGGTGAAGATGAATAGAGTTTCCAGCTAGGCATTTTTATCCCGAAGGAAAGGTAATGCTGCATAAACCTAGAAAGATATGGATAAGACGGTTGCGAACCAGAGAAACTGAGAAAGGGGGTTGGTTACAACCTGGGAAGGTATTAACACCCAGATTGTCCGTCTTACTCGACGGGATCCACGCTTGAAAGTTTGTGTTTAAAGGGGTAGTGTATGTGCTATCTGTGTGCAAAAGCTGGAAAAGAAATATACAAGTGTCAGTGCAAAAAGGTGTGAATGCTAAGGAACTGAGGCTTTGGAAAAGAAGGCTGAAAAGGGGGGAAAGACACAGAGACTTTTGTTCGATAACAGTTAAGTTATGCCTACGTATCCTCTCGTGCAATGAGGAAGTCAGAACACCGTAGTTCGACTCAAAGAGACTGAAAGATAAATTCACTGATGAACTGCTTGCTTGTCTATGCTCAAGTGTATGACCCGTCTGGCTCAGGTGCTAACTGTCTTGCATTAGATGGAAGAAGCGAGTTCTCGTTTGTGAGTGAAGATGATGAGAAACGAATCCCGAAGGAGACGATTATTGTTTGTTTTTGATGTTTTCAATCTTTTATTTCTTTTTGTGTTTTTCATAAGTCAATGAGCTTAAGCCTAAACCAAGGGCTAGTAAACTCATCACATCCTCCCTTTGATTAGGGGTAATGAGAATACCTTAAGTATGAAGTAAACACCTCAAACTTAATTACCATGATGTAGGATTAAGATCATTAACCAACTTGTGATTATTTAGATATTTTTGGAGTTTTTGTTTAGTTTTAAGTAATGAGTTTAATCCATAATCAAGGATTTAATGGACTCATTACACCATCCTAATAGAAGGATAATAAATGAGAACATTTAAGCTGAGGAAGATAACTCAACTTAATCCATGATTAAGGATTAACCTCATGATAAAACAAAGCCTTTATTAAAGTGGATTTTAATTAATGGTAAGATTAAGAAGTGAATTTTATGGTTTGTAAGACAACTTGAGGGGGACTTGTCCATTAACACTAGGGTTAGTCCTTCTTAACCAATAAAGGAAGAATTAGAATCCTAATGCAAGGCCCAAGTTACAATTTATTGTCTTAGTGATTATTAAGATGAATTGATTAAGAGATTTAAACACATTAAGGGTTTAACACTTAGGATTAAAGTTATACACTCCATCCTAAGAGAAGGATGCAGGCATAACCTTAATCATAGAGCCTTAAAACCTTAAAGGTTTAGCCTCTGATCATGAGATGAGAAGAGAGACACAAAAGAAGACACAAAGGTGAAACTAAAGGGGAACTAATCAAAACCCTAATTATTATCATGCTTGGATGTTCCTATGGTTTGTAAGGCTTGAAAGAGATCTTCAGAGAAGCCACCAATGGAAGAAGCAGATGAAGGAGGAGAAGCAGAAGAAAACAAGTTAACTTACTTCAATTAAGAAGATAGGTTACTTGAAGAAAGAAAGTGGAGGATGAACATGAATGAGAAAGCTCACTCTAAAATAAAAAGCAAAATGCAGCAATGATGCATAAGAGAGATGAGAAGAGAAATGAGAAGTGAAGGCAAATTCACTTCTCAAATTACTTACCACCTGAAATGGTTAGCATAAAGGAATGAAAATGAAACAAATGCAAGGATGAAAACCAAAACCAGAAGCATATACATGATACAAATGGTGCTATGAGGTGATGAAAATGTATGTCAAGTGCTATGGATGATCATACAAGAGATGAGAATGCAAATGAAGCATGTAGGAAGCATGAAAGCACATGAAAGTTCATGGAATGAAATGAATGCATATCATGGAAAATGAATTAAGAAATGATCAAACATGATTCTAATGTGTCCTAAGATGTCTTAGAAGTCATGTGAATGCAAGAAATTTCATGGCAATCTCATTTATGAATGCATATGCAAGATGTATGCAAATGAACATGAGAAATTAGGGTTTTCATGCAACATGAGATGCAAAAGTCAAAAATAGAAGCAAATCATAAGATAAAAAATTGAAAATGAACTTAAAGGAACCCTAACCCCATATGATATCACACCCCAAAGGAGGAGACCTAACTCTTAACCTAAAGAAAGTTGTGATTTTTCTAAGTTATTTAGGGTTTTAAGGTACCTTAAGGGAAAAAATGCAAATCAAATAAAAAATGCAAGATAAATTGATGACAAAATTATGCTAGATGCTACATGTCAAATTAATAAAAATGCAAAAAAAATCAATGTCATAACATTCATGGTTAGGCAGGAAAAGAATTCTTGAAGTTAGGGTTCAAAAATAGGATTTTTTTATGAACCCTAAATTCAAGAAAAACGTCAAAGATGATTCAAAACCAAAAAGAAATTTGTATGAATGGTTTAACAATGTTTCTAAATGTCCTAAGATCCAATGTGAATTTTGTTTGGGATTTTTAGAAACCTAAATGATATTTTAATTAATTAATTTCCTTTAATTAATTAAAATAAACATTTAAATATTTTAAAAATGATTTTTTAATGCAAAAAATAAAAAATAAAATTTTTTTTGGGTGAAGACAATTATTTGGATGCAAAATGGAGAAGAAAATATTTTTTGGGATTTTCTAGCTATTTTAAATAAAATATGCAAAATAAATGGATTTAAATGAATTTAAAATGAAATAAAACAGAAGTAATCTAATCTAATGGTTTGGATTCAAAGCTGAGGGATTTGGTTTGACCTGGCGCGCAATCTAATGGATGAAATTCAAACTCAGCTAATCTTAATTAATTAAATAATTAATCTAAATTTAAAGTTAATGAAATGATCCTGATCGTCTATCACACGCGGGAAACTAAGATCAAACGACCTACGTTTAAACTTTGCCCTAACCCTAATTAAACACCTTAATCATTTTCAGGTGGCCGGAGAAGACCTCCGGTCATCTTCTCTGGCCAGCTTCTCCCTGAGAAAACCCCAAACATCACCCTTAGGTCATTTCTGGAGCTCTAAAGCTCCAGATCAACTCCTCTCATCTCCCTGAACTCAAATCCACTCTCAAAACAAATTTCTAATGGATAAATCACAAGATTTGAAGAGAAACTCAAAAATGGCAAAACTTTCAGAACACGCATACAACCTTATTTCTCAACCATTCTCAAAAGTAAATATATCATGGTGATCAGCAAAGCATGAAGAACAATTTAAGCACTTAAAATAGCACTTTTGGAAAAAAGTTTGAAGAAGTTACCTGAGCTTGAGCTTCCTCAGTTTGGAGCTTTCTGGCCACCTCTCTTGTGCAAACTCACTCCAATGATCTTCTTGAAGAAGCTTTGAGGCTTGGAAGGAGTTTGTTTTGGCTGGTTTGTGTGATTGCACTTCAACTGGCCAAGAATCGTGTTTTGGTTATGGGGTGTTTTTGGCTGTTTTAATGGTTGCTTTATGTTCTATTGATGATTCTGAGATGAATGGTGAAAGAAGTTTGAAGATTGAGGGTGTGAGCAGAAAGTTTCGAAGGAATTTGCAAAATGGAGAGATTTTGGGAACTTGAGGATTCTCAGGTTTCAGGCTGCAATGTTGTGTGTTATGGCTTGTGTGTGATCCACATAACAAGTAGTGATAGGCCAGAGAGTGGGTGGTGGCTGCAGCTGATTGGTATGGGGCAAGTTGCAAAAAGTCACCAACTTGTGTACTTGGGGTATGGGCTCTTGTGCAGCTGGCTTTTTGGCTTTTCCTGGTGCAGCTGAGATCAATGAGTTCCATAGAATTGGTTTTGAGGCAATTCAACAAGTGTATGAAAGGTTGTGTATCATTTTGCAATTTCATGAAGTTTTGGCCCCTTTGAGATTTCTTCATGGGCAAGGCATGAAAACTTGAAATTCTTGGGCCAATTCTGAGTTTTAGGCAATGCACTATGATGTTATGATGCTTAGAAGTGTGTTTGAAGTCACAAAATGAATTGGTAAGTGGTTTTGCAAAAATCCCTCTTTGGTGCATTCTTGAAAATTATGTGATTTTTGCCAACTTTGACAAGCCATAACTTGAGTTCCATAATGAATTAGAACTTGTTCTTGTACTTTTTGAAAAGGGAATGATCCAATCTACAACTTTAATGACCAATAATTTTTCATTTGAAGCATTTTTGGTTGAGAAAGAGGAGGTCGAAATACTTTCCCAAAATGGAAAGTGTACATTACAAGTCATTTCCATTTTTGGCAACTTTTGGTTTAGTTCAATTTTCTTTAATTTTGTGAACTTCCAAGCACTTCAATGATCAAATAAAGATCATATAACTTCAATTTGATAGAAATATCACTTTGGTTCCATTGTTGGGGGCCTCAGATGCCCTGATGTTGCTCTGATTTGCTCAAGAAGTTACCAAGTGAACATATGACTTCCATAATAAATTTCTTCATCAAACTTGGTACACATGATCCTTATAACATATTGAGACCATTAGTAACAAGAATGACCAAAACATTTGGAGTTATGGCCTCTGAAACCAAAACCCTAATTTCAGGTCATCTGTGTAGGGAAACCCTAGCTCTGCTTCCATGCTTTGCCAATTCTTGTGATTTCTTGACTCCCTTGACCTTTGAGGGATATAATATGATGATTGAACATACATGGACCCTCTTGGAGTTATTGGAGACCTTTGGAGGGGCTCAGATGGATCCTTGGATTGCTCAGATCACAAACCCTAGATGCAGATGAACTTGAACTAATATAGTGAAACAAAAATGCAATATGAGATGGTATGCTTATGCTAATACAAATATGAAAGATCACAAGCCATGGTGTGAAATTAGTGAGGGAAAATTTGGGGTGTTTACAGCTGCCCCTATTCAAACATGAGTTAGCTGTGCAGGATGTAAGCGCATGGCTTAACAGACAATCAAGATAACTTGTGGTTGAATACCAAAGACAATCCGAAATTTGCACTCACTGGGTAGAAGAAGAAAAGGGATATAAATTGTAAAAGAAAGTATAGTATGATTATAAAGTGCGGGCGATGGAGGACGACCATCGAGCAGAGGATGACTGTTGGGGATAAAGCGATGACGGGGATGACCGACATGCTGGGGAAATAAAGAGATCATGATGGGGACGGCCATCAAGTAAGATTCTCTGGGGATTAAACGTAAAGGCAATGATGGGGACGGCCATCAGGTTTTGCAAAGTAAAGTAAACAACGATGGGGACGACCATTGCTTCAAAGAATAAATGAAATAATGATGAGGGACGGTCATCAAAGGTGAAGGACGATCACCTAGCAAGGGAAGACTGCTCTTTATCACGACATAAGACTGTCGGATAGAAAAAGTCGACGATGGGGACGACCATCGGATAAGCATGATAAAGGACGATCATCAAGAGGTGAAGGACGATCACCTAGCAGGGTACGGCTGCTCTCGGGACTCATCATAACATAGGACGAATGTCAGATAACAAGATCAACAATGGGGACGACCATCGGATAAAATGATGAAGGACGATCATCAAAAGGGTGAAGGACGATCACCTAGCAGGGGACGACTGCTAAATATCACGACATAGGACGAATGTCAGATAGAAAGGGGTTTAATAATGGAGACTTCGCTCGGGAAGGGATGAGGGACGATCATCCAAAGGTGAAGGACGATCACCTGGCAGGGTACGACTGCCGAAAGTATCGTGACATAGGACGAATGTCAGATAGAAGAAAAGTTACTTTTACTGGGTAATGGTAAACACAGACGAGTGCTTATGCTTAAGAAATAAAAGGTATAAGTGTTTTGACGCTGTGTATAGATTAAAGATGCGGACGAGCATCCTTAAGACTATGATACGGATGAGTATAGGTAGAAACAAACACTGACGCGTGTTCTGAGATGATGATACGGACGAGTACCAATTGGTTAACAAAAAGCACGGACGAGTGTCGAATCTGTGGGGAATAAGTGTATATAAGATACAGACGAGTATCTGTATAAGTATGAATGAGTTGAAATATGAGTAAGACACGGACGAGTGTTTCAACTTGTTGGGGAAAAGTGAGATACAGACGGGTGTCATAAGAGAAAGCGTATAAGTTATGAACTTATGAATGTAATAAGGTATTCCGGCAACCTGTGGGGAGCGGTGACACGGAAGGGTGTCAAAGGAGTGTATAGATATATCTGCAGGGGATGATATGAGATGACACAAACGAGTGTCGAGGAGAGTATATATGAACATGTATCTGTGTTGGGGAGTGCAAAGGGGACGCTTTGGATTTCTGTTGGGGAGGTATGAGGTGACACAGACGAGTGTCGAGAAGAACATGTTATGGATAAGTATCTGCTGGTGGAAAGTGTTCTGGCGACTTTACTGGGGAACGATGACACAGACGAGTGTCGAAAAGATCATGTATCTGTATTTGAGAGTGCAAAGGGGACGCTTTGGCCTTTAGGTGCAAGGGATGTATTTTGTATACTGTTGAAGAGGTACTGTTGATATTTACAGGTAACTGGTTCGAACCTGAATTGTGATCATGCAATATGTTTGATTTTTGCCGTAATGCTCCGTATTGGACGGAATGCTACGCTCTGGGAAAAAATGATGTGAATGCTATGATTATGCAAAATAAACCGGTTCGAGATTCGGATCCCGCTGCTGTGAAGATCTCTGGATGATCTGCTTGGAAGGAATATCCCAGCTGGGGATGAGATCGTTGGTAGATCTGATAAGATGTATGGTTCTGCTTGGGGAAACAAATTACTGATAAATCTATCCGGTAATGAGAAACCCAGATGGGGAAAAGCTTCCGTCACTTTGCTGTGTGAGAATTTCAGGCATTGCTCTTCTGGATAGAGTCTGGAACTCTGTGGGGAGATGGTTCCCTTAACTTTGCCGAGGATGAGAGATCTAGCACTCAGCTTGGGGGAGGAAAGATCACTGAACGATCTTCCTAAAGACTTCTGTGGGGATCCCGGCTGAGGATGAGAATGCTTTAGCAAATTTTGCTGGGGAACAACATTCCTGATACTATTAGGGGAGGAAGTATGTTTGGCATGCCCCATGTCGCGTATTGAATACCTGCAATCTTGTTAAGACAAAGAAACGCACAAGTGTCCCGAGGCATCCCTTACCGGATTCCGTCATAGGAGTGAGATATTCCTAGAAGTAAATACATTTCCTGCAAGCATGTGATTAGAAAGGCACATCTGTTTTATGCAAATATTATGGATATTGGACATTTTTGCAAATGAGACAAAAATGTACAAGATGAAGTGTGACTGAAAACTCTGATTTTATTAATCTGGGTGCCCTGAATTGGAAAATACAGTCAAAGAAACAAATCCCCTGAAATGAGGAGATTGTTATAAATTGAAAGAAAAAAGTACAAGTACTGGCAATGTTGACGACGCTTCAGTGAGCTTCCCTTTGCTATGACCCGTATGACCTTGACGTTCTTCTTATCTTGCTTTCTGAAAAAGGCTGATTCTGACCGATGCTTTATCCTTTTGAAGCTTGTCATGTTTTAAGTGATATAGACGAATTCAGAATGTAGTTGTTCGCTTATTCCCTGATTTTGCGTGGATCGCCCTTTCGGGTTTTCAATCCACCGGGATACCCATTTTTGCCTGAGTTGCCCAATACGGCTTTTCAACCCAGCGGGTGTACATTTTTTTGATTTTTCCCATATTTTTGCCCGAGTCTTTTATTATATTTTTGACTCGACGGGATGCCCTATTTTTGCCTGGACTTACATTCTGTTTTTATGTCCAGCGGGTCATTTTATGCGAAGTATTTTTTAACTGCATCTGAATTCACAGGTTCACAGGAGATAGGAAATATTCACCATCCATAGTAGTGAGCATCAGTGCTCCACCAGAGAAAACTTTCTTTACTATGAACGGACCGTCGTAATTCGGAGTCCACTTGCCCCTGTGGTCTGTATGAGGAGGAAGAAGTCTTTCCAGCACAAGATCTCCTACTTGGTATTCCCGAAGCCTGACTTTCTGATCGAAGGCTTTCTTCATTTTGTTCTGATATAACTGCCCATGACAGATTGCGGCTAATCTCTTTACTTCGATCAGATTCAGTTGATTGTACCGAGAAGGGGCCCATTCTGCTTCGTTCAGTTTGACATCCATCAGTACCCGTAAGGAGGGTAATTCAACTTCAACAGGTAGGACAACTTCCATACCATACACAAGTTGATACGGTGTTGCCCCAGTGGATGTTCTGATTGAGGTACAATACTCATGCAAGGCAAATGGTAGCATATCATGCCAATCTTATAAGTAACCACCAACTTTTGCACAATCTTCTTAATGTTCTTGTTAGATGCCTCAACAACGTCATTCATCTTTGCCCTGTAAGGAGAAGAGTTGTGATGTTGGATCTTGAAGTCCCGGCACAGTTCTGCCATCATTTTATTGTTCAAATTGGAACCATTGTCAGTAATGATTCGCTCGGGTACTCCATACCGACAAATGATGTCTCTTTTTAGGAATCGGGCTACCACTTGTCTGGTGACGTTGGCATACGAAGCTGCTTCAACCCACTTGATGAAATAATCAATGGCTACCAGGATGAATCTGTGGCCATTTGAAGCAGTCGGTTCGATCTTTCCAATCATGTAAATGTACCATATGGATAAGGGCCAATGTGAAGACATTACATTCAAAGGATTCAGAGGTACATGCACTTTGTCTGCGTAGATCTGGCATTTGTGGCACTTTCTGGCATAGGCACAACAGTCTGCATCCATTGTAATCCTGTAGTAGCCTGATCGTAACAACTTCTTAGCCATTGCATTTCCTCTAGCATGGGTACCGAACGATCCTTCATGCACCTCGTGCATCAGCAATTCTTCTTCTTTCTTATCAACACATCTGAGAAGGACCATGTCAAAGATCCTCTTGTATAACGAACCATTAGCATTCAGGAAGAAACTACCAGCCAGCCTTCTTAATGTTCGTCGCTCCCCAGATTTCCATCCTGGTACAAACGCGAAAGTGGCACAGAAAAGAATAGAGTCGCCAGCCAGGCATTTTTATCCCAAAAGAACGGGAATGGTAATGCTGCACAAACCAGAAGAAAAGAAAAGGAAGGACACGGGTCCTGCGAACCAAAGAGACTGAGTTCGGGAGTCGGATACGACCTGGGAAGGTATTAGCACCTAGATCGTCCGCCGTACCCGACGGGATCCACGCTTGCAAAGAAACTGTTTCAAAGGGTGAGGGGATGAAAGCTGCTGCAAAAGAAAAGAAAAGAAACTGGAACTGGAAAAGAAACTGAGAAAGGAACTGAATGAGAAATGAAAAGGAAAAATGTATGGAAAATAAAGATTGTGCTCGAACGGGACCTACCCCGCTGCCTACGTACCTCACCAGGACAATGAGGATCAGAGATGCCGTAGTTCCACTAACTAGGGGTAGAAAAGAAATTGCTTGTGAATTAAGGCTTGAACTGCCTATGACAATGCTCAGGTGTTGCAGACTCGGACGACGAGTGCGTAACCGTCTTGCAAAATGACAAGTAGGAGCAAGTTCGCGTACAGAGCGAAGGAGATGAGAAATGAATTCCTGAAGGAGAGACGCTTATTGTTTGTTTGTGTTTTTTATGAAGCTTTTATGAGTGTGTCACAAGGAAGTGAACTCAAGCTCTTTTCCATGGAATGTGCACTTGTCACTACATTCCAAGATGGAATAATAGAACAAGAACACTCAAGTAAGGAGAAGATCCCCAAAACTTGAATCCAGAGATTAGGGCCTAAGCTCACTAACTCATTCACTTATTAAGTGTTTTTTGTATTTACAGTGAAGAAGTGTTTTTTATGATTTTCTTTGTGAAGATGATATCTTGATCAGACTTGTGCATCACAAGATAAGCTTGTACTATCCCAAGATGGGAAGACTACAAGTATCTCATGGGATAAGGCTATTGCTCAAGGTATCACTTCAAACTTTATTAGATTCTTTTTAGGGTTTTGAGATGAGAAGAGAAAAGAAACCAAAAGGATCACAAAGGTAAAAGTCTAATGGGGGACTAAAGAATCCTAAGTGTTGTCATGTATGGATATCCTAAGGTTAGTGTGGTTTACTATCCTAAAGAAGGAAGAAAGAAGAAGAGAAGAAGAAGAAAGAAGAAGAGATGAGTAAGGCCTAAGCCCAACAAACAAAGGGTTACCACAAGTAAGAATAATAAGAGAAGAGATGAGATTTGGAGATGTGGGAATCACATCCACAACCTCTCACTTACCATAGCCCCTGAAAAGGTTAGCAACATAAGCATACAAGAAAAACAAAATGAGCTTAATGACATGCCAACATCATACATAAACTCAATGCAAAATGCAAGCCACAAGAATGAGACAAGAAGCATATAAGTCAATTAAGAGGCAACATGAATCATATGGCAAAACAAGGAAAACTTAAGAAGATGCAAAGCAAAAGTAAACAAAACATGAACTCAAGGCACAAGACCAGAACCAAATCAAGTTAAAGAAATGCTTAAGAAGCAAGAAAGATGAAGAGAAGAGAAGCACAAGACCAAACAATCACATTATGAGATGTAATGGAGCAAAGAAGTGAGGTGAATACACATAAGAAAGAATGAACTTACAAGGAAAGCAAATCACTAACCTTCCAAGACACAAACCCTAAACCAAGATCAGAATGGTATCAATACCCTAAAGAGACCCCAAATGAGATGAAGAAGTTGGCACAAGCAACCTTCTAAGCCAATGAGAGAACTTATGATCAAAAGGAAGCAAAATGGGACAAGTTATGAACCAAAATTCAAATCAAATCAACAAGGCACCCAAAAATTCCACAACTTTGAACAAGAGGTCTTCAAACATGATATAACAATGTGCCAAAAGGATAGGGAGAAATTCAGAAGCTATGCAAGTCAAATGGAGGCTTAAACATGAACTAGGGTTAAGAAACTTCCTTCACAAGTCAATGACCAAAATCAAATGAACAAATTTCTAAAAATCAGGGCAAAAATCACACATGAACTACACCTTCTTATGAATCCAGAGCAAAAAGAACCAACAAGAAACTCAAAATGATGATCACTAAGGAAATTGGACAAGGCAGCATGCACAAAAAGGAATTAAAAGGAATTAATTAAGATGAACAATTAATTGACACATGGATATTAAAAATAAATGGAAAAGAAAAATATGGAAAATTAAAGAAAACTCAAATTGACTTCCATGAATTAAATCATAATTTTTGGACACTTGGAACTAATTTTAATAATTGAAAAGCAAAATGATTAAAAGAAATAAAAAGAAAAAGAAAATAAAATGAGAAAGAGAGCTGGGGGTGTGAAGAGCAGAGGAAATCTGTTGAAATGAAATGGACCAAATAAAAGGGGGGTGCGAATAGTGGTGGAAAGGCCCACCCAGTCTACGCAGGATCATCTTATGAGGGTGGAAATTCAGGAAATAAAATAGAAAAAAACAATGGCCACTGGATTGGATGGACGCATCATGTGAGCATTTCATTAATTGACGTGTCACATTGGTTGGATTAGGAGTGAGGGAGCACGCAGGTTATTGTGTGGTGAATAACATTTGGATTATTCAGAAACAAATAGAAAAGCCAAGGCACGTGAATGGGAGGTGGTGTCATTAAATGACATGTCATGATCTCAAGCATGGATATGAAATGATCTGAGGGTGGAGAAGTCACCTTCAACCTCTGAAACCATAATTATGAACGCCCAGAATCCGGTGACCGGAGCTAGGGCTCCGACACCGGAAATTGCACAGCATGAACAAAACCTCACAAAAATGAACAAAACACTCCAGATTGGGTAATTGGACCACACTGAACTCAAATATGGTGATGAAATTTTCAAAAGATCAAAGGATTCTACGGATCGAACACAAACAGTTTGGACCAAGAAATTTCAAATTCAAATATCAAGCTCAATAGTGCACCAATTTTAAATCTAAAAACAATAGAATGACCAGCACAACAAGAGGATCATAAAGCACACAACTAATTTCAATTTTAGATCTGAAGATTTGGACTCACCTGAAACTTGCAGTTCTTGAAAAAGCTTGTGAGAAGCCAAGATAATGATGCTAATCCACTCCAAATGCACTCTAGTTGCAAAATAAATGCAACTAGAGCCTTGAATCTTGCTGGATCTTGGATTTTGCAGCCAACTTCCCTGAAATGGCAAGGTTATGATTCTTGAGAAATAGCTTGCACAATGAAGAGATTTATGATCCTGAGCTCTCAAGGATGAAGGATCTGTGATTTGTTTTTGGAGAGAGCAAGTGTGTGAAGAGATTTGAGAGAAAATGCAAATTATGCAAAAACTTGGAAGTTGAGAAATGAGAGAGAACTGAACCCTTCTAAAACCCTAATTTGTTTATAAATGATGTCATGGGGAATTGCTGAGAGAATGAGAGAGTTTGCACGTGAGAGGAAAGAGTGTGAGTGATTTTGAAAATTTGGCAAGTTTTGTGTGATCTCATGAAATCCTCATGCATTCCCTTGCCTCTTGCCCATGTGCACTTCATACCTGACCCTTAATCTCAATCCAAACAAATCTTGGCCCTTAGATGAAGATGTCACACTCTTTTCATGTTCATGCACAAATTGCACTTTTGGAATCGAATTCTTATCTTGCACGAATTTGGTGCATTTCCTTGAGAAAAGTGAGCCAAATGCATTGTATTTTAATGTTTCAACATTATTTGGTATGTACCAATACACAAAAATGAGATTCATGACTTTTGGCTCTTGGTGCATAAGTGAAAATCAACTTTTGCCCTAGTTTTTGGCAAATTTTCGAGGGGCATATCTTTGCAACCATGAAGGCTATGAAAAAGTACTTGTACTTTTTGAAAATGGGAGGCTTTAATCTTCAAATTTCATGTTTGACTTTGGTCCATTTGAAGAATTTTTCATTAAGTTATGCTCACTTGAATTTTAGGGCAAAAACATGCCAAAAATGGCATTTTCCATAACCAACTTTGCACCAATTTTGCAAAACACCTCAAAACCTCATGATTCTTGATCTTTGAACTTGCCAAACCTATTCTAACATTAAAATAACACTCCTTGGCTAGAAAAATGGGATTGGACCCCTTGAAATCACACAGTTGACTTTTTTAAGGCACAATTGACCAATTTCTTTACTTGCAAGCAACTGAAGAAATGCTTGACTTCCACAAGGAATTTTCTCACAAAATTTGGTACATAGGATCCTCTTAACATGTGAAAGACTTTGCCCAAATGAAATGGCCAAAATCTTGAGGTTTTCATGCTTGAAACTCAAACCCTAGTTAAGGACCATTGTGTAGGAGCTTTGCCTTAGCCTGGAATCCCTGATGATCTTCCAATCTTCTGAGCTTTTGCAAATGAACTTGAACTTGTAAATGCAATATAGACTCCTCATAGGACTTGTAAAAAACCATTGAGACCCTTGTCATGGCTTGTAATGCTTCAAGAACCTCCACAGATGATCATATGCCTAATGCTAGGTCATGAGAAATGTTATGCCTCATCTTTCCATGCTAGGATGCTAAGAATATGATATGTTCATGATGAATATGATGTGATATGATGCTTGTCGCTCCCAAAAGATGAGACTGGCTCAAATAAGGTACAGACACGAACGGTCGGCGAAGGGATGAAATGAGAACACACAGGAGTGAACTCAAGAGAAAGAAAAGAGTCGCCAGCTAGGCATTTTTATCTCGGAGGAAAGGTAATGCTGCATAGACCTAGAAAGATATGGATAAGACGGTTGCGAACCAGAGAGACTGAGAAAGGGGGTTGGTTACAACCTGGGAAGGTATTAGCACCCAGATTGTCCGCCGTACTCGACGGGATCCACGCTTAAAAGATTTGTGTTTTAAAGGGGTAGTGTCAGTGCAATCTGTGTATAAAAAGAGCTGGAAAAGGATGTACAGGTGTCAGTGTAAAAGAAGTGTGAAGTGAGATATGTGGAGTGTCAGTGTAAGAGAACAATAATGAAATGCTCATGACAATGAGGCTAAAAGAATAAAGCTGGAAGAGGGGGGATATACAGAGACTTTTGTTCGATAACTGTTAAGTTATGCCTACGTATCCTCTCGTGCAATGAGGAAGTCAGAACACCGTAGTTCGACCCAAAGAGACTGAAAGATGAATTGACTTGTGAACTGCTTACTTGACTATGCTCAAGTGTATGACCTGTCTGGCTCAGGTGCAAACTGTCTTGCATTAGACGGAAGAAGCAAGTTCTCGTTTGTGAGTGAATGAGGTGAGAAAAGAATCCCGAAGGAGACGATTATTGTTTGTTTTTGATGTTTTCAATCTTTTATTGCCTTTTTGATTAGTCATAAGTTAATGAGCTTAAGCCTAAACCAATGGATTAGTAAACTCATCACATCTTCCCTCTGATTAGGGGTCATGAGAGTACCTTAAGTGTGAAGTCAGCTTCTCACACTTAATCACCTTTGATATAGGATTAAGATCATTAACCTACTTGTAATTATTTAGATGTTTTTGGTGTTTTTGTTTAGTGTTGAGTAATGAGATTAAGCCATAATCAGGGATTAAACAGACTCATTACACCATCCTAATAGAAGGATAATAGATGAGAATGTTTAAGCCGAGGAAAGCTCCTCAACTTAATCCATGATTAGGGATTAACTTCATGACAAAACAAAGCCTTTATTAAGATGAATTTTAGTTAATGATAAGATGATGAAGTGATTTTTATGGTTTGTAAGACAACTTGAGGAGGACTTGTCCATTAACACTAGGGTTAGTCCTTCTTAACCAATTAAGGAAGAATTAGAACCCTAATGCAAGGCCCAGGTTACAAGCTTAATGTCTTGATGATTATTAAGTGGATTGATTAAAGGATTTAAACACATTAAGGGTTTAACACTTAGGATTAAAGTTATACACTCCATCCTAATAGAAGGATGCAGGCATAAGCTTACTCACAAAGCCTTAAAGCCTTTAGGGTTTAGTCCCTGATTATGAGGTGAGAAGAGAAGACTCAATGGGACACAAAGGTAAACTCTAAATGGGGGGACTAATCAAAACCCTAATTATTGTCATGCTTGGTTGTTCCTAAGGTTTGTGAGGTTACCAAGAGAAATCTTCAGAGGAACCACCAGGAAGCAGATGAAAGGAGCAAAGGAAGCAAAGTAACTTGCTTCATTTAAGAAGACAAGTCACTTGAAGAAAGAAAGTAAGAAGAACAAGAATGAGCAAGCTCAATCTCAAACACAAGATAAAATGCAGCAATGATGCATAAGAGAGATGAAAAGAAATTGTGAGAAGTGAAGGCAAATCCACTTCTCAAAGTAACTTACCACCTGAAAGGTTAGTGAGAAGAATGAAATGCAATGCAAATGAGGTGAAATGGCATGATGCAAACCAAAACCAGAAGCATGTGTGTGATGATAATGATGCTATGAGATGATGCAAACATGAAACAAGGCATGGGGATGATCATACAAACATATGGATGCAAGAGAAGCATGCTTAGAACCATGAACATACATGAAAAGTTATGAAATGTAAATGACATACAACATGACAAATGAAAGATGCAATGATCAAACATGATTCTAATATGTCTTAAGATGTCTAATGAATCAAATGGATGCACAAAATGTCATGGAAAGTCATGGTATGCAAGCAAATGCAAGATGAATGCAAAAGGAAACCCAAATTAGGGTTTATGATCAATGCACAAAACAAAAACCAAAACCAGAAGCAAACATCAAGATAAAAAATTGAAAATGCATTCAAAGGAACCCTAAACCTATACAAACTCACTGCCCAAAGGAGGGGACCCAATTCTTAACCTAGTGAAAGTTATGAATTTCTTAAGATTTCTAGGGTTTTAAGGTACCTTGTCAAGAAAAATGTCAAACAAATTGAAAATGCAAGATCAAATCATGCCAATTTAATCCTATGAACTACATGCTAAACAAGATGCAATGCAAAAAGAATCAAAGTCCAACTCTTAAAGGCTAGGCAGAAATGAATTTTCAAAGTTAGGATCAAAACAATGCCTTAAAATGAAATTAATTCCATGAAAAATTGTCAAAAGACATCAAGATCAAAAAAGAAATTTGGTTTGAGGGTTGGACAATGTTTCTAAATGATTTTAAAGGTCTCATGATTTTTTTTGTAATTTTTAAATACCTAAAAGTATTTTCAATTGATTAATTCTCATTAATTAATTAAAAATAATCTTTTAAATGATTTAAAAATATTTTTTAATGCAAAAAATAAAAAAAAAATGTTTTTGGTTTCTGAAAATTAATAAAAGGTTGTATAAAAATTTTCAGAATTTTTGAAAATGTTTTACTATTTTAAATAAAATGAAGAAAACAAATGGAATTTAATGAAAATAAAATTGAATAAAAATGAAAGTATGCGCATCCAAGGGACAGGATTGGTTCTGGGGATATTTGGCTTGACTTCGCGCGCAATCTGATGGCCACAATTCAAACTGAGCTAATTTCCAATTAAATTTAATTAAACTGAATTAATTAGATTAATTATGGATTAGGGTTTCTAATGGTGCATCCTGTCCATTCAAACGCGCGCCAGTCAGCCTAGGTCAACTCATCCAACGCACCAAATTCAAACCTCATTTAATGACACAGATTAGGGCTAATGGTTCTCAGGTGGCCGGAGAAGACTTCCGGTCGTCTTCTCCGGCGAACCAAAACCCTAGATTTTGCTATAGGTCACCAAACATGAAATCTCTTCCATAGAAATGATCTTCCTCCCAATCTAAACCTAACCCCTCTTTCAAAAATCATTTATTTTCATTGACAAGCTTGAATCGAAGACAAATATGAAACACGGGCAAATTTTCAGAGAGACATGAAATGGTCATCCCTTACTTATTTTCAAAACTAAATACATCCAGATGATCAGTGCAACATGTAGATTCTTTTTGTAACAAAAAAATGAAGTTCTGAGAAAAAAGTTCTTGAGCTATACCTGAGATGGAACCTTCTGATTCTGGGCTTTCTGGGCTGTTCCTTGGTGCAAACTCACTCCAATGATCCCCCTTGTGATAATGGCAAGCTTGAATGGAGTTTAGATAGGCTATTTTGAGAGGTTTAGTTCTGGTGTATCAGAAAATGAGGTTCTTGTGTGGGCTGTTTCAGATCATTGAGAGGGGTGGGATTTGTTCTATGGATGATTTCTGATTGATTGGTGAAGAAAAAATGAATGTTTGATGACTGTGGAAGGAGATTCGAAGAGAGGAAAGTTTTGACAGTTTTGGGAGTGTGCTGCAATGTGTGTGTTCCAGGCTTGCTTCCCTCTTGTTTTATGACCCTTAGGCAATCCATAAACAATCCCAGCAATCTAGGAGGGCAGGTGTGCACTGTGGGATTGGTATGGGAGGATTGGCCAAAAAGTCAAGTTGATTTGTACTTGCAGCATGGGCTATGGCAGAGGCAGTCTAGAGGCTTGTCCTGCCTCAGCTTGAGTCAAGGATGGCCCTTGGATGGCTTATGAAAGGCTGCTGCATCTGGATCATGAGCTAGAGGAGTTTTTGCAACTTGCCCACTTGTGACATTTCATGATTTTGGCTATGTGAATGTGAGAAACTTTGCTGGATTTTTGATGTGGGATGCCTCATTAGGTCATGACAATGCATTAAAACCAGCTAGTGATCATACCACTCCTTTGAGAATGATTTTGCCAAAAATCCCTCTTTGCATTTTCATGAGAAATGACTTATGGCTATGTGAAGATCAAGGCAAATGAATGAGAAATCCCTTGGGCCAATTCTGATTTTAGGTCATGCATTGCATTAGTATGATGATCAGAGGTCATGTTGAAGTCACATAAAGGCTTGCCATGAGAAATTGCAAGTTTTCCATTTTGTGCAAAAGTGGAATTTCAATGATTTTGCCCAACTTTGTAAGGCCATAACTTTTGATCCAAAATGAATTAGGTCATGTTCTTGTACTTTTTGAAAAGGGAATGATCCATTCTACAACTTTTATGACCAAAGTTTTTCCATTTGAAACATTTTTGAATCAAAAAGCAAGGGTTGAAAAAGTTTCCCAAAATGGCAATTTCATTAAAAGTCAAACTTTCCCAAAAAGTCAACTTTGCAAATGACTTGAAATTCTTCAATTTTGTGAACTTCCAACATCTTCTATGATCAAATAAAGATAATACACAATCAAAATGATGAAGAACACCCTTTGGTTGGGTCATTGGGGGCCTCAGATGCCCTGATTTTACACTAGCTTGCTTGAAAAGTCAACTCTTGATCAGATGACTTCCCCATGGAATTTCTTCATGAAATTTGATATGCATGCTCCCTATACCATATAGAGACCAATAGAAACAAGAATGACCAAAAAATTTGGAGTTATGGCATCTGAAACCAAAACCCTAATTCTAGGTCATCTGTGCAGTCAAACCTGGCTCTGCTTCCATGCCATCCTCAGTTCTTGTGATTTTTTGACATTCTTGACTTTGATAGGATACAATATGATGCTTGAACATACATGGACCCCTTTGAAGTGATTGATAACCTTTGGTGTGGCTCAAGTGACTCCTGGATTGCTCAGATCACAAACCCTAGATGCAGATGACTTTGAACCAATGCAATGTGTCAAAAATGTGATATGAGATGCTATGATTGAGTTTATGCATATGAGAAGATCACAAGCCATGGTGTGAATGGGTGAGGGCAAATTTGGGGTGTTTACAATGCTTAAAATGAAGAGGGAAAATTTGGGGTGTTATAGCTGCCCCTATTCAAACAGCTGTTAATCTGAAAAGGACGATAGCACGGGCTATCGACCGTTCAAGATAAACTGTGGTTGAATACCAAGAAAACCTAAAATTTGCACTCTGATGAAGAATGCAAAACCTGGGAAATAAACCCAACCAAATGACGCTTTGGTGATTGAAGTAAAGAGAAAGAAGACGAGCTTTTTCCAAGTTGAAACTGTTATCTGTAATCAGAAAACTTTGACAGACGAGTCTTCTTCGAACAATCCTGTTACGCCAGGAACTGGACATACGAGCCCTCATACACTTTGCAACACATGTGACTTGAGACATACGAATCTCCTTCGGATATACCTGTTACGCCAAGACCGGGATGCACTAAAGTCTGTGGGATAGACATGCATAATTAAGGTAGACGAACCTTCTTCATATATTATCCGTGGATATATGGTATAAGACAGACGAGTCTTCTCCGAGCAAACCTGTTACGCCAGGTGCAACATTAATAGGTGCATGAGACAGACAAGCCTCCTTCGGATATACCTATTACGCCAGGACCGGTAATCATTTTGACATTTATTCCCACAGTCAGGATTTTAAACCTCTTCAATACAGACGAGTATTGGATGATCATCGAGAGAACACAGACGAGTGCCATAAGTCAATGATATAGACGAGTATCAGACAATGATCTAAGAAACATAGACAAACTCTTCAGGTAATGATACAAACGAATATCATCCACTGATATAGACGAATACCAGAAACTCAAACACAGACGAGCATTTGGAGTAGTCATACAGATAAGTACCAGGATAATCAGCAAAACCACACATTCAAATATAAGATAACACATACGAGTGTTAGGGATGATACAGACGAGTATCCAAACATTGCAGACGAGCTTCAAACAGATAATACACAGACGAGTGCCGGAGAATGCAGACGAGCAACCACATGTATTACATACCAAACACAGACGAGTGTTGGGAAGTGCAGACGAGCAATAAACAGATAATCAACATAGACGAGTGTTGGAAATTGCAGACAAGCAACAACAGGTCCCAAAATATCAAAACACAGACGAGCGTTGGCAAGTGCAGACGAGCAACAACAAATATCAAACACAGACGAGTGTTAGAAATTGCAGACGAGCAACAAACAAATGATCACACACAGACGAGTGTTGGAAATTACGGACGAGCAATATCAAGGTAATCATGGACCACTACTGGGGAAAGCAAACGAGCAATACCAAAGTGACAACACAGACGAGTGTAGAAAGATGCGGACGAGCAGCAATAAAGTACGAACACAGACGAGCGCTGGAAAGGTGCAGACGAGCAACAAACAAATGCCTGATTGGCCACAAGAGTCACAACTCTGCAGGGGGAAAACAAATCGAGAGGCCCTGACACCTAACTCTGATTGGGGTGATGAATACCTTCTTGTATCACCATATTAACCAAAAGAATGGCGACTTCGCTGGGGAATATTTCACTGATGGGAGTGAAAATCAAATATGAACCTTGTGCGGACATCAGGCATTCAGCTTCCTGCTGGGCATACTCCATTGGGGGATAATAAACTGCTTGGGCTGCCTGCCAAGACTTAGCTAGGGAACGATTCTGCTTGGGAGAATGTGACGCCATCCTGCAACCTGCAACAACAGAAAACATAAGTGTGCCCCGGGGACTTGCATGGTATGATCTGTTCATTCATCATCACCCGACACTCAAAGAGGGTTTCAAATGTTTCCCTGCAATGTCATTTTATTTCAAATTATCACCATATTTTAAATGCAATGCTATTTTTGCCAAAAATTCAGGACATTTTGCAAACAAAAATAAACACAACACAACTTTTTGACTGAATATTCTTTTTATTGAAGGGCCTCTGAATAGGAAACGATTTACATCAAGAAGCAACCACCTGGAAAGAGGTAGCCACCATAAAAATGAGAAAAAAAACTATCCTAATGGCAATGGGCAAGGCATCCCAATGAGTTCCATTTCTGCTATGACCAACATGTCTTCAAAACTCTCCATTCTTGCCTTTGCTTTCTGAGAAGATGAGAGGACTGATTCCTATCCTTCTGATATTGTCAGACTTGTACGAAACGATGATTTGGTTCAGATTACTCAGATCGCAGTTGTTCGCTTATTCCCTTGTTTTGCGTGGATCGCCCTTTCGGGTTTTCAATCCACCGGGATACCCTTTTTTGCCTGAGCTGTCCGATGTGGCTTTTCAACTCAGCGGGTGTACATTTTTTTATTTATTTTCCCTAACTTTTGCCCGAGCATTTTATTTTGTTTTTAGCTCGCTGGGATGCCCTTTTCTTTCCTGGACTTTAATTTTGTTTTTGTGTCCAGCGGGTCTTTTTATGCGAAGTATTTTTTAACTGCGCCCGAGTTAACAGGGGACTGGAAGTCTTCTCCATCCATAGTGGTGAGCATCAGTGCTCCTCCTGAGAAGACTTTCTTCACTATGAATGGTCCTTCGTAGTTTGGGGTCCACTTGCCCCTGTGATCTGAATCTGGAGGAACAATCCTCTTCAACACAAGCTCTCCCAATTGATACTCCCGAGTACGTACTTGTTGGTCGAATGCTCACTTCATTCTCCTGTGATAAAGCTGACCATGACAGATAGCCGCTAATCTCTTTTCCTTAATTAGGCATAGCTGATTGTAACGAGCACGCACCCATTCATCCTCATCAAGCTTCACATCCATCATCACACACAATGAAGGAATCTCTACTTCAACAGGCAGAACTTCCTCCATGCCATATACCAAAGAGAAGGGAGTTGCCCCTGTTGACGTCCTGACTGACGTTCGGTACCCATGCAGCGCAAATGGTAACATCTCATGCCAATCTTTGTAAGTGACAACCATTTTTTGCACAATCTTCTTGATATTCTTGTTTGCCGCCTCTACCGCACCATTCATCTTTGGTCGGTAAGGAGAAGAATTGTGATGTTGAATCTTGAAGTCCCGACACAACTCTGCCATCATCTTGTTGTTTAAGTTAGAACCATTGTCAGTAATGATCCTTTCGGGCACTCCGTATCTGTAAATGATGTCTCTTTTCAAAAATCTGGCAACCACTTGACGAGTGACGTTGGCATAAGATGCTGCTTCTACCCACTTTGTGAAGTAATCGATCGCAACAAAGATGAAGCGATGACCATTTGAAGCAGTAGGCTCTATTTTTCCGATCATGTCAATGCCCCACATAGAAAAGGGCCAAGGAGATGACATGACGTTGAGCGGGCTTGGAGGGACATGCACTTTGTCTGCACAAATCTGGCACTTGTGGCACTTACGAGCAAATGAACAACAGTCTGCATCCATTGTCATCCAATAATACCCCGATCTCAGCAGTTTCTTAGCCATAACATGCCCTCCTGCATGGGTACCGAAAGATCCCTCGCGGACTTATTGCATTAACAGGCTTGCTTCGTGTCTATCCACGCATCTGAGCAAGACCATGTCAAAGTTTCTCTTGTACAAAACCCCGTCTGTATTCAAGAAGAAGCTAGCAGCAAGTCGCCTCAAGGTCTTCTGGTCATTGGAAGATGCCCCAACTGGGTATTCTTGCTTTTCCAGGAATAACTTGATATCAAAATACCAAGGTTTCTCATCAGACACGGCGTCTACAGAGAAAGCATGAGCTGGAGCGTCAAGCCTGGAGATGTAAATTATGGGCACATAATTCCAACACAAGACTTTGATAGACGAAGAAAGAGTGGCCAATGCATCGGCAAATTGATTTTCATCACGTGGTATGTACTGAAGCTTAACTGTTGTGAAGAACGTCAACAGTTTTCTGGCATAATCCCTGTATGGAATTAGATGCTCTTGATGCGTATACCACTTGCAAGTAACCTGGTTAATAACGAGGGCTGAATCTCCGAATATATCGAGGTTCTTAATCCGAAGATTAATAGCCTCCTCTATTCCCATTATGCACGCCTCGTATTCCGCTTCATTGTTGGTGCAACCAAATGTAATTCTGGCAGCGAAGGGAAGGTGAACACCTTCGGGAGTAATAAGAACGGCACCAACTCCACGTCCATTGATATTGACTGCCCCATCAAATATCAACTTCCATTTGGATTCAGGGTCTGGCCCCTCCTCTGGAAGTGGTTCCTCGCGATCGTTTGCTTTGAGGTACATGATGTCCTCATCAGGGAAATCAAACTTCATTAGCTGATAATCATCTTCAAGAGGTTGTTGTGTAAGGTAATCCGACAATACACTTCCCTTGATGGCTTTCTGAGAAGTATACTAGATGTCATATTCTGTTAAAATCATTTTCCACCTAGCAACCCTTCCGGTTAACGCTGATTTCTCAAAGATGTACTTGAGAGGATCCATTTTGGAAATTAGCAGTGTGGTATGAGTCAACATGTACTGTCTCAGTCGGCGAGCACCCCATACCAAAGCGCAACAAGTTTTCTCGAGCAGTGAGTAACGAGATTCACAGTCGGTAAACTTTTTGCTAAGGTAATAAATAGCGTACTCTTTTCGACCAGACTCGTCATGTTGGCCTAGAACACACCCCATTGACCCTTCTAGCACAGTCAAATACATGATTAAAGGTCTTCCTTAAACTGGAGGCATTAGAATTGGAGGCTCCTGCAAATATTCTTTTATTTTGTCGAAAGCTCTTTGGCAGTCTTCGTTCCACCTGACCGTTTGCTCTTTTCTTAGCAATTTAAATATTGGTTCGCACGTGGATGTTAGATGAGATATGAACCGTGAAATGTAGTTCAACCTCCCTAAGAACCCGTGCACTTCATTTTCTGTTCTCGGTGCAGACATATCTTGAATTGCTTTTACTTTTGCAGGATCTACCTCAATTCCTTTCTGACTAACAATGAAACCCAGCAGTTTCCCGGAACACACTCCGAAAGTGCACTTGTTTGGATTCAACCTCAACTTGTATTTTATCAGTCTATCAAACAACTTCTTAAGGTTAACCAGATGCTCTCCTTCGTCTCGGGACTTAGCAATCATATCGTCCACATAACACTCTATCTCCTTGTGTATCATGTCGTGGAACAATGTGACCTTAGCCCGCTGATAGGTTGCCCCAACGTTCTTCAAACCAAAGGGCATGACCTTATAGAAGAATGTACCCCACGGGGTAATGAACATTGTTTTCTCCATGTCTTCCGGTGCCATCTTAATCTGATTATATCCGGAGAAGCCATCCATGAAGGAAAATACCGAGAATTGAGCAGTATTATCTACCAACACATCAATGTGAGGTAACGAAAAGTCATCGTTTGGGCTTGCTCTATTCAAATCCCGGTAGTCAACGCACATCCAAACCTTATTGTCCTTCCTTGGTACAGGTACAATGTTAGCTACCCAAGGTAGGTAACTAGTTACGACAAGGAATCCGACATCCCATTGCTTCTGAACCTCCTCTTTGATCTTCATCGCCATGTCAGGATGAGTTCTTCTCAACTTCTGTCTCACAGGAGGACAGTCTTCTCTCAATGGTAGCTTGCGCACAACGATCTCGGTATCCAACCCTGGCATATCTTGATACGACCAATCAAAGATATCCACATACTCTCGCAGCATACCAATCAACTTTTTCTTTACTTCGGCCTGCAGACTGGCCCCAATCTTGATCTCTTTCTTCACATCTTCAGTGCCAATGTTGATGATCTCAATTTCTTCCTGATGAGGCTGAATAACCCGTTCCTATTGTTTCAACAATCTGACCAATTCTTCAGGGAGTTCACAGTCTTCCTCAACCCCTTCATCAGCTTGGTAGATGTCGCTCCCGATAAATGGGACTAGCCCAAATAAAGGTACAGGTGCGAACGGTCGGCGAGAGGGACAATGAGAACACACAGCCGTGAACTCACTGGAGATGAATAGAGTCGCCAGCTAGGCATTTTTATCCCGGAGGAAAGGCAATGCTGCATAGGCCTAGAAAGAGATGGATAAGACGGTTGCGAACCAGAGAGACTGAGAAAGGGGGTTGGTTACAACCTGGGAAGGTATTAGCACCCAGATTGTCCGCCGTACTCGACAGGATCCACGCTTGAAAGATTTGTGTTTTAAAGGGGTAGTGTCAGTGCTATTTGTGTATAAAGTAACTGGAAAAGAATGTACAGGTGTCAGTGCAAGGGAAAAGTGAAGTGAAATATGAAAGTGTCAGTGTAGGAATGAGAATATGCTCAAGATAATGAGGCTAAAAGAGTGATGCTGGAAAGAGGGGGAATATACAGAGACTTTTGTTCGATAACCGTTAAGGTATGCCTACGTATCCTCTCGTGCAATGAGGAAATCAGAACACCGTAGTTCGACCCAAAGAGACTGAAAGATGAATTGACTTGTGAACTGCTTACTTGTCTATGCTCAAGTGTATGACCTGTCTGGCTCAGGTGCAAACTATCTTGCATTAGACGGAAGAAGCGAGTTCTCGTTTGTGAGTGAATGAGATGAGAAAAGAATCCCGAAGGAGACGATTATTATTTGTTTTTGTGTTTTCAGTCTTTTATTGCTTTTGGATTTGTCATAAGTTAATGAGCTTAAGCCTAAACCAATGGATTTAGTAAACTCATCACATCTTCCCTCTGATTAGGGGTAATGAGAATACCTTAAGTGTGAAGTCAGCTTCTCACACTTAATCACCTTTGATGTAGGGTTAAGATCATTAACCTACTTTTGATTATTTAGATGTTTTTGGTGTTTTTGTTTAGTGTTAAGTAATGAGGTTAAGCCATAATCAGGGATTAAACAGACTCATTACACCATCCTAATAGAAGGATAATAGATGAGAATGTTTAAGCTGAGGAAAGCTCCTCAACTTAATCCATGATTAGGGATTAAACTCATGACAAAACAAGCTTTTGATTAAGTGGATTTTATTTAATGGTATGATGATGAAGTGGATTTTATGATTTGTAAGACAACTTGAGGGGGACTTGTCCATTAACACTAGGGTTAGTACTTCTTAACCAATTAAGGAAGAATTAGAACCCAAATGCAAGGCCCAAGTTACAAGTGTGATGTCGTGATGATTATTAAGTGGATTGATTAAGAGATTTAAACATATTAAGGGTTTAACACTTAGGATTAAAGTTATGCACTCCATCCTAAGAGAAGGATGCAGGCATAAGCTTAATCATAAAGCCTTAAAGCCTTTAGGGTTTAGTACCTGATTATGAGGTGAGGAGAGAAGACTCAAAAGAGACACAAAGGTAAAACTAAGAGGGGAGACTAGTCAAAACCCTAATCATTGTCATGCTTGGTTGTTCCTAAGGTTTGTGAGGTTTTCAAAAGAAGATCTTCAATGGAACCACCAGGAAGCAGATGAAAGGATCAGGAGAGGCAAGGTGACTTGCTTCATTCAAGAAGTCAAGTCACTTGAAGAAAGAAGGTGGGAACAAGAAGATTGAGCAAGCTCAAACTCAAACACATATAGAAAATGCAGCAATGGATGCAAGAGAGATGAAAAGAAAAGTTATGAGAAGTGAAGGCAAATTCACTTCTCAAGTTCACTTACCACCTGAAATGTTAGAAAAGGAATGCAATGCAATGCCAAAATGGGATGAGATGACATGATGAGAAACAAAACCAGAAGCATATACATGATGCTAATGATACTATGAGATGCTACAAACATGAGGCAGCACATGGAAATGATCATACAAGTTTATGAATGCAAATGAGGCAAGTTAAGAACCAAGAACATACATGAAAAGTTATGAAGTGCACATGGCATACAACATGGAAAATACATGATTCAATGATCAAACATGATTTCAATATGTCTTATGATGTCAAATGAATCAAATGGATGCTTGAAATGTCATGGCAAGTCATGGTATGCAAGAGAATGCAAGATGGATGCATATGGAAGCCCAAATTAGGGTTTATGAATCAAACATCAAACACAAACCAAAATCAGAAGCAAACCCTAAGATAAAAAATGGAAAATGCCACACAAAGGACCCCTAATCCTATACTAAACCAATGCCCAAAGGAGAGGTCTCAACTCTCAACCAATCTCAAGTTATGATTTTTACAAGATTCTAGGGTTTTTAGGGTTTCCAAACAAAAGAAATGTCAAACAATTTGAAAATGCAAGATCAAATCATGGCCATTTTATCTCAAAAACTACATGCTAAACATAATGCAATGCAAGAAGAATCAATGTCCAACTCCTCATGAATAGGCAGAAATGATTTTTTGAACTATGGATCAAATTAATGCACAAAAATGATTTTAATTCAATGAAAAATTCTCAAAATGCATCAAGATCAAAAAAGAAATTTGGTTTGAAGGTTGGACAATGTTTCTAAATGTCTTAGAACATTTCATGAATTTTTTGGTGATTTTTAAATACCTAAAAGTATTTTTAATAAATTAATTCCCATTAATCAATTAAAAATAATCCTTTAAATATTTAAAAATACTTTTTTAATGCTAAAAATAAAAACAAAAATATTTTTGTGTCATAAAAATTAATAAAACTCTGGAGAAAAAGTTTCATAATTTTTAAACAAGTTTTGCTATTTTAAATAAATCATGCAAATTTAATGAAAAAGAAATGAAAATAAATAAATAAATGGAGAAGTAATCAGAAGGAGAGGCTAGGATTGCTTCTGGATTCAAAAGTGTTGACCAGCGCGCATCTGGACGGCTGGGGTTGCATCTGAGTTAATTAGCCTAATTATGATTTAATTAATTAATGAACGTGGATTAGGGTTAAGCAAAATGATCTGGGCCCTTCATGCGCGCGGGAGGTCAATGGAGTCAACCAATCTAACGCCCCACATTCAAATGAAATTAATTACAGGGATTAGGGCATAATGACTTTCAGGTGGCCGGAGAAGACCTCCGGTCGTCTTCTCCGGTGGGAAGCCCACCTGAAAATCCCTAAAACTCTCAAAACCTAACTAAAACGAAATCTAAAAACATGGAAATGATCCCCACTCACTCACGAACCAAAACCCCCAATCAAAACAAATTTATTCTTCCCCAAACTCATGAATCGAGCAAAACAAATTTTTAGGTCACAGAGTTTCAGAGAGCAATTAAATTCTCATTTCATCACCATTTTCAAAACTAAAAGCACCAGGATAATTAGTGAAGCATGGAGAACAAGTTTAGAACTTAAAAATCCATTTCTGGAAAAAAAGTTCTTGAGCTACCTGAGATTCGAAGCTTTCACTCCAGCAACTTTCTGACCTCCCCTCCTTGTGAAACCCACTCCTTATGACCTCTTGATGATGCTTGAATGCTTTGGAGAAGTTTATGCTGGCTAGATGAAGAGTTTGAACGGCTTCTGCTCAAGCTCAGTTGAAAATGGCAATGGTGATGCAGGCAGTTTCAGGCCAATGTGAGTGATTCTTTGTGATCAGGGTGATGTTTTAAGAAGGTTTGTGGAGTTTGTTTGGATGTTTATGGCCTGTGGAGTGAGTTTCGAATGAAACTGCAAGCATGGAGTGAAAATGGAGAAGCAATGTTTTGGCTTGATTCAGACTTGGTTCTTTGTTGGTTTAGGCTTAATGGAGTATGGTGAGATGATTAGTGAAGCTGGTTTGAATGTTTGTGTGTTGTGGAGGCAGATTCGAAGGGAAATGCAAAATGGAGTGTGTTTGTGAATGTTGTGTTCTGGCCTATTTCAGCTTGGCTTGGTATTATGTTTTGCTAGCAAATGGAAAGTATAAACAATCCCAATTGGCCAGAGGATGTGACATGGCCTGCTGTGATTGGGATGTTTGCTTTTGCCAAAAGTCAACTTTTTGTAAGGAAAGGTATGGCTTGGTGCTAGGCTTGGTACAAGAGCTAGGGCTGGCGCAGCATGGTGAGGTGAGATGCTAGCCAAGTTCAGCATCCAATGTAGCAAGTGGTAGGAAGTGCAATCATGAGTTTTGCAAGTTGGTGCTTTTTGGTTCACATGTGATTTCCCATTCCATAAGCCATGAAACATGAGAATTTTTGGTTCAATTCTGACTTTTAGGACTCATGTGATGTTTGTACATTGGTTTGAAGTGAACTAGAAGTTACAAATGGCCTTGGTTCATGATTTTGCAAATTTCTCATTTGAGGCATGTCTTGAAAATTAGTGATTTTGGCCAACTTTGTCACACCATAACTTTTGATCCAAGAAGAATTAGATCATGTTCTTGTACTTTTTGAAAAGGGAAAAATGTGATCTACAACTTTCATGACCAAGGTTTTTCCATTTGAAGCTTTCTTGGATCAAAAATCAAGGCTTGAAAAATGACCTAAAATGACATATTCTTGAAAAGTCAACTATGCCCAAAAAAGTCAACTTTGCAAAAACTTCAAATTCTTGATTTTTGTGAACTTCAACCTTCTTCCATGATCAAATAAAGACCATATACACTCAAAATGATGAAGATCACCCCTTGGTTGGGTCATTGGGGGCCTCAGATGCCCTGATTTTACACTGACTTGTCTGAAAAGTCAACCCTTGATCAGATGACTTCCCCATGGAATTTCTTCATGAAAATTGATATGCATACTCCCTTTACCATATAGAGACCAATGGAAACAAGAATGACCAAAAAATTTGGAGTTATGGCCTCTAAAACCAAAACCCTAATTTTAGGTCAACTGTGCAGTCAAACTTGGCTCTGCATCCACACCAATCCCAGTTCTTGTGATTCTTTGGCATTTTTGACTTTGAGAGGATGTGATATGATATAAGAACACACATGGACCCCTTTGAAGTGATTGTTGACCTTTGGAGTGGCTCAATAAGCTCTTGGATTGCTCAGATCACAAACCCTAGGTGCAGATGACTTTGAATCTATGCAGTGGATCAAAAATGAGATATGAGATAATATGATTGAGTTTATGCATATGAAATGATCACAAGCCATGGTGTGAATGGGTGAGGGCAAATTTGGGGTGTTTACAGCTGCCCCTATTCAAACATGAGTTAGCTGTGCAGGATGTAAGCAACGGCTTAACAGGCAAACCAGATAACTTGTGGTTGAATACCAAAGACAGTCCAAAATTTGCACTCACAGAATGAAGAAGAAAAGGGATATAGATTGTAAAAGAAAGATAAAGTATATTGTAAAGTGCGGGAAACAAAGCAATGACGGGGACGGCCGACATGCTGGGAAAGTGCTGAGAATAAAGCAATGACGGGGACGGCCGACATGCTGGGGATAAAAGGTGAAGCAAAGACGGGGACGGCCGACTAGCTGGGAAAAGTAAGAAATCATGATGGGGACGGCCATCAAGATAAAGCTGTAAAATTCTCTGGGGATTGATGAAACATGACGGGGACGGCCATCAAGTTCACAAAGTAAAACAAACAACGATGGGGACGGCCATCGGGCTAACAAAGGAAAGGGACCACGACGGGGACGGCCATCGGGTTAAAGCATAAATGAAATAAACAGACGATGGGGTACGACCATCAAAAGTGAAGGACGATCACCTAGCAGGGGACGACTGCTCTGTTGGGGGAATAAAGGAATCATGATGGGGACGGCCATCAAAGGTGGAGGACGACCACCTGGAAGGGTACGGCTGCCGAAGATACCAACGATGGGGACGGCCATCGGATGAGCATGATGGAGGACGACCATCAAGAGGTGGAGGACGACCACCTAGCAGGGGACGGCTGCTCTCGGGGTTTATCATGACATAGGACGAATGTCAGATAACCAAAGATCAACAATGGGGACGGCCATTGGATAAAATTGATGAAGGACGATCATCAAAAGGGTGGAGGACGACCACCTAGCAGGGGACGGCTGCTAAAATCAACGATGGGGACGGCCATCGGATGAGCATGATGGAGGACGACCATCAAGAGGTGGAGGACGACCACCTAGCAGGGGACGGCTGCTCTCGGGGTTTACCACAACACAGGACGAGTGTCGGATAAAAGAAATTTGTCTGTTGGTGATCTACTGAGGAATGGTAAACACGGACGAGTGTTCACATCCAAGAAACAAGAGGTATAAGTGTTTAGATATTGTGTATGGATTAAAGATGCGGACGAGCATTCTTAAGACTATGATACGGACGAGTACCATGTAGAAACAAACGCTTGACGCATGTTCTGAGATGATGATACGGACGAGTACCAACTGGTTAACAAAGAACAAGGACTAGAGTCGAATCTGTGGGGATATGAATGGTATATACAAGATACGGACGAGTATCTGTATGAGTGTAACATGAGTAACGAGTATGAGTATTGTATAGATGAGTGTTTATCTGCTGGGGAGGGTGACACGGACGAGTGTCATAAAATATCTGTAATACGGGTGATCTTGTTCGTAAAGAGTGTTCAGGCGACTTTACTGGGTGTCAAAACGAGTATATACTGGTGTTTGTGAATATGAGGCAACTGCTTTTGCTGGGGACCCTGGTGGGGATTTTTCTGTACGTTGATGAGCTGTCATTATTTACAAGTGTTTGATTCAGGCCATGACTTATGATTATGCTATGTTTGATTTTTGCCGTAATGCTCCGTGTTAAAACAGAATGCTACGCTTTGTGGGATGAATATGATGCGAATGCCATGATTGTGCAAAGATACCAAACCGGGATCTGGGTCCCGTTGCTGCGAAGATCTTCGATCGATCTATTGAAATGGACATCCCAGCTGGGAATGAGATCATTGGTAGATCTGAGGAGATGTATCTGCTTGGGGATTCGGGTCACTGAGAGACCTATTCCAATAAATGAGAGACCCAGCTGGGGTTTGTAGAAGCTTTCTTCACTCTGTTGTGACTCCTTCGTGCGCTGCTCTTCCGGATAGAGGCTGGAGCTCTGTGGGGGGACGGTTCCCTGACTTTTGTGCTCCGGCTGAGGATAAAAAGGCAACTCGGCTGGGGAGAGAGCACTTCGGGTGCTAAAATTGAGTGTTGATTTGCCAGCTTGTTGGGATGAAGCTTACATGCCCCAAGTTGCGTTCTGGGTACCTGCAATCCTGAAAAAGATAGAGAAACGCACAAGGTAATCCCGAGGTATCCCTTACCGGATTCCGTCATAGGAGTTAAGATACTTCTGAGAGTAAGCATTTTTCCTGCAAGCATGTTTTTACTTTTGAAGATATACATCTGTATTCATGCAATCAGTTTTTTTTCTTTAAGACATCAGACATTTTTGCAAATAAAATGTACAAAACGAGACATGACTGAAAATCCGATTTTATTAATTCATATGCCCTGAATTGGCGAGATACAGTCAAAGGAACACATCCCCTGAAATGAGGAGATTGTTACAAATTGAGAAACGACATGTTGGCAGTGTTGATGACGCTTTAAGGAGCTTCCTCTTTACTATGACTCGTATGACTTTTGACGTTCTCCTCATCTTGCTTTTTGAAGAATGTCGATTCTGATTGAAGCTTGATCCTTTTGAAGCTTACCAAGTTGTAGGTGATACAGACGAATTCAGAATGCAGTTGTTCGCTTATTCCCTTATTTTGCATGGATCGCCCTTTCGGGTTTTCAATCCATCGGGATACCCATTTTTGCCTGAGCTGTCCAATGTGGCTTTTCAACTCAGCGGATGTACATTCTTTATTCATTTTCCCTTATTTTTGCCCGAGTCTTTTATTCTGTTTTTGACTCGCCGGGATGCCCTATTTTTGCCTGGACTTACATTCTGTTTTTATGTCCAGCGGGTCATTTTTATGCGAAGTATTTTTTAACTGCATCTGAATTCACAGGGGACGGGAAATCTTCACCATCCATGGTGCTGAGCATCAGTGCTCCACCCGAGAAAACTTTCTTTACTACGAATGGTCCTTCATAATTTGGAGTCCATTTGCCCCTGTGGTCTGTATGAGGAGGGAGGATTCTCTTCAGCACAAGATCTCCCACTTGGTATTCTCGGTGCCTGACTTTCTGATCGAAGGCTTTCTTCATTCTTTTCTGATACAACTGCCCATGACAGATTGCAGCCAATCTTTTCTCTTCAATCAGACTCAGTTGTTCGTATCGGGCCCGAACCCATTCTGCTTCACTCAGTTTAACATCCATCAGTACCCGTAGAGAGGGTAATTCAACCTCAACCGGTAGGACTGCTTCCATACCATACACAAGTTGATACGGTGTTGCCCCAGTGGACGTTCTGATTGACGTGCGGTACCCATGCAAGGCGAATGGTAGCATTTCATGCCAATCTTTGTAAGTGACTACCATCTTCTGCACAATCTTCTTGATGTTTTTATTTGCTGCCTCAACAGCGCCATTCATCTTTGGCCTGTAAGGAGAAGAATTGTGGGGTTGGATCTTGAAGTCCCGGCATAGCTCTGCCATCATTTTGTTGTTCAGATTGGAACCATTGTCAGTAATGATTCGCTCGGGAACTCCGTATCGACAGATGATATCTCTCTTTAGAAATCGGGCTACCACCTGCCTTGTAACATTTGCATATGAGGCTGCTTCGACCCACTTGGTAAAATAGTCAATAGCAACCAAGATGAATCTGTGGCCATTCGAAGCAGTTGGTTCGATCTTGCCAATCATATCAATGCCCCACATGGCAAAGGGCCATGGTGAAGACATGATGTTCAGAGGATTGGGAGGCACATGCACCTTATCTGCATAAATCTGGCATTTATGGCATTTTCTGGCGTAGGCACAACAGTCGGCATCCATTGTGATCCAGTAATAACCCGATCTTAACAACTTCTTAGCCATGGCATGCCCTCCTGCATGGGTACCAAAAGATCCTTCGTGCACTTCATGCATCAACAGGTCGGCTTCTGTCTTATCGACACATCTGAGGAGTACCATATCAAAGTTCCTCTTGTATAAAGACCCATCAGCGTTCAGAAAGAAACTACCAGCAAGCCTTCTCAAAGTCTTCTTATCATTGGAAGATGCCCCAGGTGGGTATGTCTGATCCTCCAAGAAGCACTTAATGTCATGGAACCAAGGCTTATCATCTTTGACAATGTCTGCGGCAAATACATATGCTGGCCTGTCAAGTCTGGACACTGAAATCTGAGGTACAAAGTTAGCAGCTTGAACTTTGATCATGGATGAAATGGTAGCCAGAGCATCTGCAAACTGATTCTCGTCCCGAGGGATATACTCAAGCTTGACCGTTGTAAAGAAAGTCAATAACCTCCTTGTATAATCCCTGTAAGGTATCAGATGATCCTGGTGTGTGTACCATTTGCCGTTGGTTTGATTGATTACCAAAGCTGAATCTCCGAATACGGTCAACGTCTTGATCCTGAGGTCAATGGCTTCCTCAAGACCCATAATGCAAGCTTCGTATTCAGCTTCGTTGTTAGTGCAGTTGAAAGTGAGTTTTGCCGAGAAAGGCATGTGAACTCCTTTAGGTGTAATGAGTACTGCACCAACACCACGACCATTCATATTAACAGCCCCATCAAACATCATAGTCCATTCTTCTTCCGGGTCAGGCCCTTCAGTGTGAATAGGCTCTTCATGATCTTTCGCTTTTACGAACATGATGTCTTCATCAGGGAAGTCAAATCTCATAGGCTGGTAATCATCAATGGGTTGCTCAGCAAGATATTCAGATAGTATACTGCCCTTGATGGCTTTCTGAGAAGTGTACTGGATGTCATATTCTGTGAGGATCATTTGCCATCTTGCAACCCGTCCGGTAAGAGCTGGCTTCTCGAAAATGTACTTGACTAGGTCCATTTTGGAGATTAATAAGGTAGTGTGGGTCAACATATACTGTCTCAGTCGGCGAGCAGCCCACGCTAAAGCACAGCAAGTTTTCTCGAGCAGTGAATAACGTTGTTCACAGTCGGTAAACTTTTTGCTTAGGTAGTATATTGCATACTCTTTTCGACCAGACTCGTCATGCTGGCCCAGCACACACCCCATTGACTCTTCTAATACTGTCAAGTACATTATCAGAGGTCTTCCTTCCACTGGAGGCATAAGGATTGGAGGTTCCTGTAAGTATTCTTTGATCTTGTCAAAAGCCTTCTGGCAGTCTTCATTCCACCCGACCGTCTGTTCCTTTCTTAACAGTTTGAACAAAGGTTCACAGGTTGCAGTAAGGTGAGATATGAACCTTGAGATGTAGTTCAATCTACCTAGAAATCCCCGAACTTCTTTTTCTGTTTTCGGTGCAGGCATCTCTTGAATAGCTTTGACTTTATCAGGGTCCACTTCAATCCCTTTCTCGCTTACAATAAATCCCAGCAGCTTACCGGATCGCACCCCGAATGTGCACTTGTTGGGGTTCAGCTTTAATTGGTACTTCCTCAGACGCTTGAATAACTTCAGTAGATTCACCAGGTGATCTTCCTCTGTAAGGGACTTGGCAATCATGTCATCCACATAACACTCGATTTCCTTATGGATCATATCATGGAATAATGTTACCATAGCCCGTTGATATGTCGCACCAGCATTCTTGAGCCCAAATGGCATCACCTTGTAACAGAACGTTCCCCAGGGTGTGATGAATGTTGTCTTCTCCATGTCTTCAGGTGACATTTTAATATGATTATATCCTGGAAATTTGTCCATGAAGGAGAATACCGAGAACTGAGCCGTGTTGTCCACCAATACATCGATGTGAGGTAAAGGAAAATCATCTTTCGGGCTGGCTCTGTTCAGATCCCGGTAGTCAACACACATTCTTACTTTGCCGTCTTTCTTAGGCACAGGTACTATGTTAGCAACCCACGGTGGGTAGCTAGTTACAGCAAGGAACCCGGCGTCCCACTGCTTTTGTACCTCTTCCTTGATTTTCATCGCCATGTCCGGGCGAGTACGGCGCAGTTTCTGCTTAACTGGCGGGCATTCTTCTCTCAAAGGCAGCTTGTGCACAACAATGTCGGTGTCCAACCCTGGCATATCTTGATAAGACCAAGCAAACACGTCCATATACTCTTGAAGCAGGTCAATCAGTTGTTTCTTCACTGAGTCTTGTAAGCAGGCCCCGATTTTAACCTCTTTCACGTCTTCATCTGTACCAAGATTGATCACTTCAACCTCCTCCTGGTGAGGAGTAATAACCTTTTCCTCTTGTCTCAACAATCTGGCTAGCTCTTCAGGAAGCTCATATTCTTCTTCAACCCCTTCATCAGCTTGATTGATTGGATTGTCAAAGTCATACGAAGTCATAGCCGTGCTGTTGTCGGTGCTGTCTGGAAGGCACACTCTGCAAGGGTTCAGTTGGTTCATTTTAGTGATTTGATTTTAATCTTGTTTTAGAAAAGTGAAATAAAGTTGTCATTTTGAAAACACTGCCATTTATTTTTTGTACAAAAAGAAAAATGGAAAAACAGTGAGCGAAAAAGAAAAAGACTCGTTTGCAAAAAGATGTCTGATATTTCATTGATTAATCTTGTTTGCACAAAAAGTACAGATGGCCCGATTACAAAATGAGTCTTGTCATCTTGGGCAAGATGCAAGACTTTGATGCATGCTATAAAAAATACAGGAAATAATAATTACTCTGCATGAGTAACTCTTATAATTTCCTGGGAAGACCAGTTTGAGATACTGCTCCCCGGGATCTTTGGACGAATCCAGCTTTCCAGGTTGCGTTCTTCTTCCAGCTCGTCTTCCAAACAGTTGACAGCATCAGGGGTGAGCATCCCCCCACTCACAAAGTTGGGCTCTTTCGCAGCCGCTGCTTGATCTTGTTGAGTTGGTTTGTAACCCAACCCAAATCTATCCTCTTTCTTCTCCACCGACAATAGTTTGCCCCAGCCTTGGGCGTTTCCTCCCTCAACAACCTTCCGGGCTTGTTGGTATGATGATATTGAAGTACCAGGCACAGCAGATGTTTCATTGACATTCAAAGCTTCGAACCCCTGGCTCATCGTTTCATGGATCTCCCCATCCATCTCAATATACTTATAGGTAGCCAGGTGGCTGACAAAAATATCCTCCTCTCCACAGATTGTAACGATTTGACCCTCCCACTCGTATTTTAACTTCTGGTGAAGGGTAGAGGTCACGGCGCCAGCGGCGTGAATCCATGGCCTACCCAATAGACAGCTGTAGGCGGGCTGTATATCCATCACGTAGAAGGTCGTTTTGAAGGTCTGCGGACCAATCGTTATGGGCAATTCAATCTCTCCCAGAACCGATCTCTTCGAGCCATCAAAGGCTCTCACCACCAGGTTGCTGGGTCTCAACGCCAATCCATCATATTTCACTAGGGCCTTTTTAGGTAAGACATTGAGGGATGACCCCGTGTCTACCAGCACATGAGAAAGGACAGCACCTTTGCATTCCATGGTTATGTGCAAGGCTTTGTTGTGGTTGCGGCCTTCCGTTGTCAAATCAGTATTGGTGAACCCTAGTCCGTGACTAGCATTAACATTTCCAACTACAGCTTCCAGCTGATTGACAGTGATCTCTTCAGGCACGTAAGCTGCGTGCAAAACCTTGAGTAGTGCATTTCGATGGGCTTCGGAGCACATAAGCAATGATAGGATTGAGATCTTGGAAGGCGTCTGATGAAGCTGATCCACTATTTTATAATCACTCTTTTTGATGATTCGCATGAACTCATCAACCTCTTGGTCAAAGGGTGTTTTCAAAGCTTCTTTGACAGTTTGATCTTCCTGCACAGGGCTCTTCCCTTTTGCCTTGGCGGCAGCTTCTGCTTCGGCAGTGGGTCTCTGAATTTGTGGGGCGAAAAGACGTCCGCTTCGAGTGAAGCCTCCGCCTCCTCCCACATTGTCAATTTGTGGTGCAGGGGTTGATGATTCAAAAGTGATTCTTTGTCCTTCACAGTACAGGTCAGAGCCGTAATGCCACGGGATGGCATTGCTGCTTTCATAAGGCATTGGTCCAGGTATCGTGATAGTGACTGGACTGACTGCAGCTGCGGAAGGAATTGTGATAGTCTGTGGATCGTAATAAATTGTGACCGGTGCTCTGATGGGAGCAACACTTTCTGAGTTGTAGGCAGAGTTGTTTTCAGGATCATAAAATATTGTGACAGTTGAGACATCTTCATGATTTGTTGCTGGTGTTGTAGGAGACATTAATGGGAGGATGGATGTTGTTGTCGTAGGAGTTTCAAAATGGAGTGGTGCTGGAGTTGTAGAATAAAAATTTATTGGTAACTGATCAGTGGAGATAATAGATGAAATACTTGTTGATGAAACCGAAGAATTGTCAGGAACAATGGTTGTTGCAGTTGTAGGAGGTTCTGGAGCTGTTGCTGATGTGATTGATGGATTTGTTGGAAATGATGTGGTGATTTGAAGTTGGCCGCTCTGAATGAGACCATCTATGCCATTCCTCAGGTTATCGCACCCATTGACTGAAATATTGCAGTAAGCACACCCCAACTCACACCCCGGGAACATTTGACATTCAAGGAGCTGAGCCTTAATTTCCACCAACGGTGTCCGGATCTGACCCACACTGGTTATTAAATAAGACAGTTTGTCTTCTTCAATAGCGTTAATTCGGGGACCACCGTGGTTTGGCATCGGGTTCTTATTGACATTGGGTGGTGGTGCGAAATTCAGAGCTTTAGAGTCTACCAGGTCTTGTACCTTCATATGCAGAGCTCTGCACTTTTCTGTACTGTGGCCAGGTGCATTTGAATGGAAGGCACATCTGGCGTTGGAATCATAATTCCTGGGTAGACTGTTGGGATCTGGAGGTGCCAACGTCCTTAGCTCAACTAGGTTGAGTTTCAGGAGTTGTGGCAGCAGTGTAGCATATGGCATAGGGATCGGATCGATTACCCTGTTGGCTTGAGAAGGCCTCTGCTGGAATGCCTTTGCTGGCTATTGTTGTTGTTGGTGTTGCTGTTGTTGTAATTTCTCGGAGGATACTGATTCTGTTGATGGTACTGCGGTTGTGGTTGATAGTTTTGTTGCGGAGGTTGATAAACTGGTTGAGGATGAGCCGGAGCGGGAATGGTGACTGCTGCCACTGACCTGTGAACATATTGGGGCCTGCCCCTGTTGGTGTGGATGGCATTGGTCTCGCCAGCTCTTCTCGGGCCTGCAAAAGGCTTTCTTGTACTACTGGACGAGCTTGCACCGTTGTCTGAGATCTTACCCATCTTCAATGAGCTTTCAATTCTCTCCCCAGCTATGACAACATCCGCAAAGCTAGTGGATGAGAAAGCAGCCAGCCTGTCAATGTAAGTCCCCTGAAGGGTGTTCATAAACATATCTGCCATTTCCCTTTCAGACATAGGTGGCTGAACAGCAGCATCCAGTTGCCTCCATCTCTGGGCATATTCTCGGAAACTTTCCCTTGACGACTGTGACATTCCCATTAGGAGGGTCCTGTTGGGTGCCATGTCTAAGTTATACTAATACTGTCTGATGAAGGCCTCAGCCAGGTCTTTCCAGCATCTAATAGTTGCCCTTGTCAAGTGAGAGTACCATTCTCTTGACGCTCCAGTCAAGCTGTCTTCGAAATAGAACATCCAGAGCTTCTCATCCATAGTATAAGCCTTCAGCCTCCCTAGAAATGATTGTAAATGAGTCCGGGGGCATGAGGTCCCGTTGTATTTTTCAAAACAAGGAGGCTTAAACTTATGGGGGATCCTGACCCCGTCTACCAAGCCCATGTCCATGACATCGAAACCCAAAGAATTTTGAGATTCTAAGGACCTCAATTTCTCAGCTATCTCATCCAACCTTCTATCATAAGCTTCTTCCCCAGCACCTATTACTGTAAACTGATCCTCTTAGGGGTCTTCTTGAAGTACCCTGGCTGCAGTGGCAGTCCCTTGAACATTTGCAGGAATATTGACCTCAGGATGGAGGTGGGGGCCAAATACAGGAGGGTTAACATGGGGTTGGACCCTTTCATTGTTGCTAGTGCCGGCAGTCCCTATATGTGGATCTTCTTGATTCTGCCTTTCCACCATGGCCCTCAATCTTTCTTGGCTCTGAGCCATGTTGTTCATTACTTCCATAAACTGCGTCATTTGATTCCTCATTTCTAGCCTTTCGTTTGCCATTTGATTTCTGACCTCAGTAAGGTCCTGCTGCATCTGATCCATTTGAATGCCCGGAAGATTGTTACGGGTCGAATAACGGTGCGGACGGTTGAGGGGAAATACTCGGCGCCGAGCAATAGTTCCTGAACATCACAACAGAGTTAGTGGCAATAAAACAAAAACCTACAAAACAAACAAAAGTGTTAGCATGCAATGCAGTATGCTTATTTGTTTTCAAGGTATCCGGTTTGGCATTCAGTTTTGACCCTTCCAGACCCTCGAAGATGCTGTTGATGTTGCTTTTGAAGTGAAACTCGGATGGAACAAACCAATGCATATATTACAAAAGACAAAATGGTACATAGTTTGTTTACAAATACAAGCCCTCTGAGGGGTCAAAATACATTACAAGAAAAATGAAAAATACACGGAATGAAAGCAACAACAAACAAATGGTCAAACACCAAGACCAAACTCATCCTCACGAACTTCCTTGAGAAGTGCTTCGGTCACAGGATCAGCCGGACGCTCCGTGAGATTCCTGATGAGGAGATTCCGGGTCGTAACAGCTGCTGTTAGCTTCTTGTGCTGACTTTGGTCCTTTGACCTCTTCACTCCTGCTTTGATCTTTAGCTCTGATATCTCCCTCTGGGCCGCTGCCAGGGCCTCCTGCTGTTCTTTTGCACCAGCTTCCAGTTGCTCCATCTTGTCTTGAACTCTCTTGTCCTCCAGAGTACGAGCCTCGGTGATCCTGACCCACCTAGCCTGGCTCTCCTTTAGATACAAGTCTGTCCTTGCTCTCTGGAACTGGGCTTCTTTGCAAGCATTCTTCAGAATTTGTTCTCCAGCCTTAGACTTTTTGATATAATCCCCAGACTTCTCAATCTTAACCAGATGCTCCACTCTCAACTTCTCCAATCTCTCAACCTCCCTCATACCATCACTCCTCTCCCGGAGGGTCTTCTGCAAAGCTTGAGTTAACTTTTCATTTCTTTCTTTCAAACTCTCAAACTCCTCCAAACTGACAGTGGCAAGGGGTGGTGCTGAAGATGATTCAGGCATATCTTTTATAGTAAAGGGCATTCCAGAGAATTGGGCCCTGGCATAGGACCACTCATAATATTATGCTGATGCCACATTGTTGCACTTCCCCAGAATGATTACTCCCTTGGTTTGAACATTATCCCAGGCCCAAGCAGCCTGCCTAACAATAGCCAGATTAATCTTGTTCTCGCAATAAAGAGTCTCAACCAAGTCCTGTGCCTTAGGAGTGTGGACCAGTGCATAGCCCAGTTGTCTTCTAAACAGCAGAGGGTTGTAATTGATACTACCCTTAACTCCTATTAGGGGCACATTGGGAAAATGCCCACAGCTGGTGATGATATCCCTGCCCTTGGTGCTTTGGGTGCACCATCTGATATTGGCTGAAGTTAGAGCAGTGAGTCTCTTAGCCCAGTTACTCTGCTGATGAGGGTTCAAAAATGCATCTGTCCTGGGTAGATGCCTGAGAAGCCAAGTGTGGAACAATGGAGCACAACACCTCACTAATCTTCCCCTCTGCTTTTCATTCCTCTGATGCACTGAGTAGTAGAGATCCCCCAATAAAGTGGGCACTGGGTTCTTCAAGATGAACAGATGGATTGCATTCTTGCTAATGAATCGAGGCTCATCTGCAAACAATATAATTCCATATATACTCAAGGCCAATAAAGCACAGACAGCTTTCCACTCTCCTAAAGAAGCTTTCAGGGTAGCTTGAGAGATCAAGAAGTCCAGATGAAAACCAGGGATTCCAGCTTTAGAAGTCATATGCTGCTCAATCAAAACAGGTTCCAGATGCAGAGCCTTTGCTACTTCTCCATTACCGGGAAAGACCATCTCAGGGTTGAAAGGGATTCCACCCCTGATAGGCAGACCAATCAATGATGAGTATTCTTCTAATAGAGGGCCCAGCTGAAAGTCCTGAAAAGTAAAACACCTCAATGGGGGATCATAAAACTGAATGCAGGTGTGGATCAAGCTTCTCTGTGAAGGGTCCAGATCCATAACCATATCAAGTATATCTCCGTAGTGTTCCCTGAACAATGGTATGTGATCTGGAGTGATCAGGGTTTGAATCCTCCTGATGTCAGATAGCTCTGGCTGGAAAAAGTGATAGGTGATGTTGCTCTTTTTGGGAGCCATGATGCTGAAGATGAGTGGAGACAGGTGCTGATGATAACACTGAAGAATGAACCACTGATTGGCTGGTGCAGATAACTGAAGTAGATATCTGAAGCAAATGCTGATGAAGATAGGTCAATACTGAAGATAGGGTCAAAACCAAACCAAAAATGAAGGTGGATACCCTGAAACGCAAATAAGCAAATGTCAATATGATGCAATGATTATGTATGCAAATGATATGCAAGGGTCTGTGACTGAGCTGGAACTAATCAAATGCCCTGATATAGGTCCAAGTATGTTCAAGAATTCCAGATGAAGGTCTATAAATCCAGTAACCAAGGTGGGGGACTCAAATAAAGAGTCACATGTCCAGGGTTTAGAATTACAAGAACTGTTCCAACATGGAGTATTCTTAATCAAACAAAGTAACAGGGTATTCTGAGGTCAAGGTACCTGCAAACCTGTAAACAGCCCAACCCCCTCACAGGTGGTGTTCTAAAACAAGGATCCTCAGACTTGGATCAGTTATGAGAAGTGTAAACACTTCTAACCCGGAGGTACAGTGTTTACAATAACCATAAAAGTTCCTCCTATAATTCACCTCAGTTTCTGAAGGTCAATACTAAAAGGTCATCCAGACTTAGCAGGCTTCCCAGATAGCCCTAGCATTGCAGGAAATCTGCAACACAGAGTTCTCAAGAAGAAACCCATATCTGAACCGTGTTTCATATTCCCGCACCAGACCGAGATGGAATGGGAAAGAATATGATTCACTCTAGCCTAGGTGTCACTCAGGTCCCAGGTATAGGACCTTAACTCTCAATGGAACACCCACCCATCAAAGCAAACAACAGATCCAGCCAGCAGCACAGTATGACAATATGATATAATGCAAAGCTATAAAGAAAGCAATAAACAAAACTGTACAAAATAAATACAAATACACAAACACAAATAAGCACATAACACCCCAGTAAACACAAATCAAACAAGCGCTAGGAGGAACCCACAAAAAGAACCAGAAGCCCTGGTTGCAGTATAAGGGTCCCCAGCAGAGTCGCTAAGCTGTCGCTCCCGATAAATGGGACTAGCCCAAATAAAGGTACAGGCGCGAACGGTCGGCGAGAGGGACAATGAGAACACACAGCCGTGAACTCACTGGAGATGAATAGAGTCGCCAGCTAGGCATTTTTATCCCGGAGGAAAGGCAATGCTGCATAGGCCTAGAAAGAGATGGATAAGACGGTTGCGAACCAGAGAGACTGAGAAAGGGGGTTGGTTACAACCTGGGAAGGTATTAGCACCCAGATTGTCCGCCGTACTCGACGGGATCCACGCTTGAAAGATTTGTGTTTTAAAGGGGTAGTGTCAGTGAAATTTGTGTATAAAGTAACTGGAAAAGAATGTACAGGTGTCAGTGCAAGGGAAAAGTGAATTGAAATATGAAAGTGTCAGTGTAGGAATGAGAATATGCTCAAGATAATGAGGCTAAAAGAGTGATGTTGGAAAGAGGGGGAATATACAGAGACTTTTGTTCGATAACCGTTAAGTTATGCCTACGTATCCTCTCGTGCAATGAGGAAGTCAGAACACCGTAGTTCGACCCAAAGAGACTGAAAGATGAATTGACTTGTGAACTGCTTACTTGTCTATGCTCAAGTGTATGACCTGTCTGGCTCAGGTGCAAACTGTCTTGCATTAGACGGAAGAAGCGAGTTCTCGTTTGTGAGTGAATGAGATGAGAAAAGAATCCCGAAGGAGACGATTATTATTTGTTTTTGTGTTTTCAGTCTTTTATTGCTTTTGGATTTGTCATAAGTTAATGAGCTTAAGCCTAAACCAATGGATTTAGTAAACTCATCACATCTTCCCTCTGATTAGGGGTAATGAGAATACCTTAAGTGTGAAGTCAGCTTCTCACACTTAATCACCTTTGATGTAGGGTTAAGATCATTAACCTACTTTTGATTATTTAGATGTTTTTGGTGTTTTTGTTTAGTGTTAAGTAATGAGGTTAAGCCATAATCAGGGATTAAACAGACTCATTACACCATCCTAATAGAAGGATAATAGATGAGAATGTTTAAGCTGAGGAAAGCTCCTCAACTTAATCCATGATTAGGGATTAAACTCATGACAAAACAAGCTTTTGATTAAGTGGATTTTATTTAATGGTATGATGATGAAGTGGATTTTATGATTTGTAAGACAACTTGAGGGGGACTTGTCCATTAACACTAGGGTTAGTCCTTCTTAACCAATTAAGGAAGAATTAGAACCCAAATGCAAGGCCCAAGTTACAAGTGTGATGTCTTGATGATTATTAAGTGGATTGATTAAGAGATTTAAACACATTAAGGGTTTAACACTTAGGATTAAAGTTATGCACTCCATCCTAAGAGAAGGATGCAGGCATAAGCTTAATCACAAAGCCTTAAAGCCTTTAGGGTTTAGTCCCTGATTATGAGGTGAGGAGAGAAGACTCAAAAGAGACACAAAGGTAAAACTAAGAGGGGAGACTAATCAAAACCCTAATCATTGTCATGCTTGGTTGTTCCTAAGTCACTTGAAGAAAGAAGGTGGGAACAAGAAGATTGAGCAAGCTCAAACTCAAACACATATAGAAAATGCAGCAATGGATGCAAGAGAGATGAAAAGAAAAGTTATGAGAAGTGAAGGCAAATTCACTTCTCAAGTTCACTTACCACCTGAAATGTTAGAAAAGGAATGCAATGCAATGCCAAAATGGGATGAGATGACATGATGAGAAACAAAACCAGAAGCATATACATGATGCTAATGATACTATGAGATGCTACAAACATGAGGCAGCACATGGAAATGATCATACAAGTTTATGAATGCAAATGAGGCAAGTTAAGAACCAAGAACATACATGAAAAGTTATGAAGTGCACATGGCATACAACATGGCAAATACATGATGCAATGATCAAACATGCTTTCAATATGTCTTATGATGTCAAATGAATCAAATGGATGCTTGAAATGTCATGGCAAGTCATGGTATGCAAGAGAATGCAAGATGGATGCATATGGAAGCCCAAATTAGGGTTTATGAATCAAACATCAAACACAAACCAAAATCAGAAGCAAACCCTAAGATAAAAAATGGAAAATGCCACACAAAGGACCCCTAATCCTATACTAAACCAATGCCCAAAGGAGAGGTCTCAACTCTCAACCAATCTCAAGTTATGATTTTTACAAGATTCTAGGGTTTTTAGGGTTTCCAAACAAAAGAAATGTCAAACAATTTGAAAATGCAAGATCAAATCATGGCCATTTTATCTCAAAAACTACATGCTAAACATAATGCAATGAAAGAAGAATCAATGTCCAACTCCTCATGAATAGGCAGAAATGATTTTTTGAACTATGGATCAAATTAATGCACAAAAATGATTTTAATTCAATGAAAAGTTCTCAAAATGCATCAAGATCAAAAAAGAAATTTGGTTTGAAGGTTGGACAATGTTTCTAAATGTCTTAGAACATTTCATGAATTTTTTGGTGATTTTTAAATACCTAAAAGTATTTTTAATAAATTAATTCCCATTAATCAATTAAAAATAATCCTTTAAATATTTAAAAATACTTTTTTAATGCTAAAACTAAAAACAAAAATATTTTTGTGTCATAAAAATTAATAAAACTCTGGAGAAAAAGTTTCATAATTTTTAAACAAGTTTTGCTATTTTAAATAAATCATGCAAATTTAATGAAAAAGAAATGAAAATAAATAAATAAATGGAGAAGTAATCAGAAGGAGAGGCTAGGATTGCTTCTGGGTTCAAAAGTGTTGACCAGCGCGCATCTGGACGGCTGGGGTTGCATCTGAGTTAATTAGCCTAATTATGATTTAATTAATTAATGAACGTGGATTAGGGCTAAGCAAAATGATCTGGGCCCTTCATGCGCGCGGGAGGTCAATGGAGTCAACCAATCTAACGCCCCACATTCAAATGAAATTAATTACAGGGATTAGGGCATAATGACTTTCAGGTGGCCGGAGAAGACCTCCGGTCGTCTTCTCCGGTGGGAAGCCCACCTGAAAATCCCTAAAACTCTCAAAACCTAACTAAAACGAATTCTAAAAACATGGAAATGATCCCCACTCACTCACGAACCAAAACCCCCAATCAAAACAAATTTATTCTTCCCCAAACTCATGAATCGAGCAAAACAAATTTTTAGGTCACAGAGTTTCAGAGAGCAATTAAATTCTCATTTCATCACCATTTTCAAAACTAAAAGCACCAGGATAATTAGTGAAGCATGGAGAACAAGTTTAGAACTTAAAAATCCATTTCTGGAAAAAAAGTTCTTGAGCAACCTGAGATTCGAAGCTTTCACTCCAGCAACTTTCTGACCTCCCCTCCTTGTGAAACCCACTCCTTATGACCTCTTGATGATGCTTGAATGCTTTGGAGAAGTTTATGCTGGCTAGATGAAGAGTTTGAACAGCTTCTGCTCAAGCTCAGTTGAAAATGGCAATGGTGATGCAGGCAGTTTCAGGCCAATGTGAGTGATTCTTTGTGATCAGGGTGATGTTTTAAGAAGGTTTGTGGAGTTTGTTTGGATGTTTATGGCCTGTGGAGTGAGTTTCGAATGAAACTGCAAGCATGGAGTGAAAATGGAGAAGCAATGTTTTGGCTTGATTCAGACTTGGTTCTTTGTTGGTTTAGGCTTAATGGAGTATGGTGAGATGATTAGTGAAGCTGGTTTGAATGTTTGTGTGTTGTGGAGGCAGATTCGAAGGGAAATGCAAAATGGAGTGTGTTTGTGAATGTTGTGTTCTGGTCTGTTTCAGCTTGGCTTGGTATTATGTTTTGCTAGCAAATGGAAAGTATAAACAATCCCAATTGGCCAGAGGATGTGACATGGCCTGCTGTGATTGGGATGTTTGCTTTTGCCAAAAGTCAACTTTTTGTAAGGAAAGGTATGGCTTGGTGCTAGGCTTGGTACAAGAGCTAGGGCTGGCGCAGCATGGTGAGGTGAGATGCTAGCCAAGTTCAGCATCCAATGTAGCAAGTGGTAGGAAGTGCAATCATGAGTTTTGCAAGTTGGTGCTTTTTGGTTCACATGTGATTTCCCATTCCATAAGCCATGAAACATGAGAATTTTTGGTTCAATTCTGACTTTTAGGACTCATGTGATGTTTGTACATTGGTTTGAAGTGAACTAGAAGTTACAAATGGCCTTGGTTCATGATTTTGCAAATTTCTCATTTGAGGCATGTCTTGAAAATTAGTGATTTTGGCCAACTTTGTCACACCATAACTTTTGATCCAAGAAGAATTAGATCATGTTCTTGTACTTTTTGAAAAGGGAAAAATGTGATCTACAACTTTCATGACCAAGGTTTTTCCATTTGAAGCTTTCTTGGATCAAAAATCAAGGCTTGAAAAATGACCTAAAATGACATATTCTTGAAAAGTCAACTATGCCCAAAAAAGTCAACTTTGCAAAAACTTCAAATTCTTGATTTTTGTGAACTTCAAGCTTCTTCCATGATCAAATAAAGACCATATACACTCAAAATGATGAAGATCACCCCTTGGTTGGGTCATTGGGGGCCTCAGATGCCCTGATTTTACACTGACTTGTCTGAAAAGTCAACCCTTGATCAGATGACTTCCCCATGGAATTTCTTCATGAAAATTGATATGCATACTCCCTATACCATATAGAGACCAATGGAAACAAGAATGACCAAAAAATTTGGAGTTATGGCCTCTGAAACCAAAACCCTAATTTTAGGTCAACTGTGCAGTCAAACTTGGCTCTGCATCCACACCAATCCCAGTTCTTGTGATTCTTTGGCATTTTTGACTTTGAGAGGATGTGATATGATATAAGAACACACATGGACCCCTTTGAAGTGATTGTTGACCTTTGGAGTGGCTCAAGAAGCTCTTGGATTGCTCAGATCACAAACCCTAGGTGCAGATGACTTTGAATCTATGCAGTGGATCAAAAATGAGATATGAGATAATATGATTGAGTTTATGCATATGAAATGATCACAAGCCATGGTGTGAATGGGTGAGGGAAAATTTGGGGTGTTTACAGTAGATAGGATTGTCAAAGTCATGCATGGTCATAGCAGGAACGTTATCAACGGAATCCGGATGATCAACACTGCATAGATGATGTGCTTATTTCAGAATCTGCTTATTTGCAAAAGAGACGCAAACACAAAAACAAAAAGGAAAAACATAATGCAATTTTTATATTTTTTGTGAAAAATTTAAAACAAAGAAAGAGAACATAATTTGTTTGAAAATGTCCTTTATTTAATGGTAAAATAGATGCATACAAAACATGGTGGCCCATACAATGGATCCTAGCATCTTGGGCAGAATGTTGGATTTGACAATGCAGCATAATAAAGAAAAGGAAACAAACAAATTACTCTGAGTTCCAGGTAACTTGGACGATGTCTTCAGCAAACCAGTTCTTCAGCTCCTCTCCAGGCGCACATGGATGAATCCAGTTGTCCCAGTCACCATCATTGTCTCCATCTTCATTAGTTGCACATATTTGGTTACGGTCGAGCATCCGAGCACTTGTAAAAGTAATGGCTTTACAACTTGAAGACCAATCAGATCCACTAGGTTGATAACCCAACCCAAACTTGTCGTCTTTCTTCTCCAACTCCAGCAATTTGCCCCAGCCTTGGGCGCTTCCTGACTGAACCACCTCCTTAGCTTGCTTGTAGGAGTGGATGGAGGTACCTTCTTTCTCACTGTTCTTCTCTACATACTTGAAAGTTGATAAGTGGCTTACAAAGATGTCTTCCTCCCTGCACACTGTGATTACCTGGCCATCAACCACATATTTAAGCTTTTGATGCAGAGTGGAGGTTACAGCTCCGGCAACATGAATCCATGGGCGTCCCAACAAGCAGCTGTACGCGGGCTGAATATCCATGACGTAGAAGATGCTTTTGAATACTTGAGAACCTATTTTCACAGGTAACTCAACTTCTCCAAACACTGACCTTCTGGACCCATCAAAATCTTTGACTATCAAATTATTGGGTCTTAAGATGATACCATCAACATTGAGCTTCATTAATGCTTTCTTCGGAAGTACATTAAGAGAAGAGCCTGTGTCAACAAGGACATGTGACAACACAACACCCTTGCACTCCATAGTAATATGTAGTGCTTTGTTATGGTTACGGCCCTCTGACGTAAGGTCTCTGTCTGTAAAGCCCATCCTGTGGCTTGCATTCACACTGCCCACTACAACTTCCAATTGATTAACAGTGATTTCTTGAGGAACATAGGCCATATGCAACACTTTCAACAAGGCTTCTCTATGTGCGGGAGAACACATCAGTAAAGACAGAATGGATATTTTGGAAGGTGTCTGGTTCAACTGTTCGACCACCTTATAATCACTCTTTTTGATTATGCGCATAAATTCCTCGACCTCCTTCTCAAAGGTACCCTGTCCAGCAGCAGGAGTTGTTACTTCTTCAGTCACATCTTGCTTTCCTTTAGCCATTGCCTCAACCTCAGCCTCAGCCTCAGGATCTCCTCTCAAAACTGGGGGAGCAAATAGACGACCACTTCTCGTAAAACCTCCAACCCCTCCGACGTTCACTACAGTCGGGTCAATAGCAACTGACTTGCTCTCAATCTTCTGTCCTTCCACGTACACATCTGAACCGTAATGCCATGGGATGGCTTTATCATCTGTATAAGGAACATGCCCAGGAACAGTAATAGTCACATGACTGACTTCAGGAGCGTAAATGGTCACAGGTTCTCTTCTAGCATGCATCTCAGCTGGATCATAGAATATGGTTATAGCGGACACATCATCAACTTCATTATCAACTTTGTCAAATTGCAAAGATCCTTCATCAATCAGATTCTGCAATCCCATCTTCAGGTCTTCACAACCGTTCACTGAATTGAACATTTCTCACAATCAGAACTGCATCCCGGAAACACTTGACCTTTCAACAACCTCTCTTTCACTACCAACAGCGGAGACTTCACTTCTTCTATGCTCAGAATCAGACTTAACATCTCACCATCCTCAACAGCATTTATTCTAGCCCCTCCATGATTCGGAATAGGGTTTGAAGTAACATTCGGCGGTGGTGCAAAGTTAATCGCCTTGGAGTCTATCAAATCTTGAACTTTGTGCTGTAGCGCCCTGCACTTCTCAGTTGAGTGCCCGGGTGCTCCTGAATGGAAAGCACATCTAGCATTGACATCGTACCCTACTGGAAGCTCTCCAGGTGGTGGTGGTGCCAAAGTCCTCAGTTGTATCAAATTCAGATCCAGCAATCTTGGTAGCAATGCAGCGTAAGTCATGGGAATTTCCTCAAGCACCCTATTAGCCAGGAGAACCTGACTTGGCTAATAAGGTCTTTGTTGATAGTTGTTACGTTGTGGCTGTTGTTGTTGCTGTTGTTGTTGAGGTTGTACCTGCTGCATAGGACTGGAAGGAATTGTGACAGCTGCCACTTGCTCATATGATCTTCTATACTCTCGGCCCCGTCCTCAGCCAAACACAACATTGGTCTCACCTTCCCTTCTTCTAGGGGGTCCGCTGAAATCTTTTATTACTCCACTCGAACTGCTTGCACTCGTATCCTGAATCTTTCCTATCTTTAACAAAGTCTCTACCCTCTCTCCAGCAATTACTATATCATTGAACTTAGTAGCTGAACAAGACGCCAATCTTTAAATAAACACACCTTGCAATGTCCCCATGAACATATCAGCCATCTCATTCTCCAGCAGTGGTGGTTGCACTCTGGCCGCGAGCTGACGCCACCTTTGAGCATATTCTTTAAATCCCTCCTTAGCAGTTTGAGACATATATTGCAATTGAGTCCGATTTGGATCCATGTCCAAATTATACTGGTATTGCTTCACAAAATACTCTGCCAGGTCCTTCCAGCTCTTAATGTTGACTCTACTTAGCTTTATATACCATTCCAAGGAGGCCCCAACCAGGCTGTCCTGGAAATAGTACATCCATAGCTTTTCATCATCAGTGTGGGCAGCAATCCTTCCTACAAAGGACTGAAGATGAGTCTTTGGACACGTTGTGCCGTTGTACTTCTCGAAAGTTGGAACCTTGAACTTTTAAGGGATTCTAACCCCTGGAACCAAGCCCAAGTCAGTAATGTCGAACCCAAAAGAGTTATGGGATTGAATAGCCCTGATCTGTTATGCCATCTCCTCAAACTTCCTGTTCATCTCAGCCCCCTGGCCTTCAGTTTCGTCCAGCAGAGTGAACTGTTCGTATTGACCGTCCATCTGTACATTGTTTAGTCCATCATTGATTATGGTAACCCTTGGTTATGTCACAGGGATTTCAACCTGACGTGCGCCCGCACCGTTACGATTACCTCCTTCAGCAGTACCGTTGTTCCTGGCTTGACTATTTTCTATCATCTCCCGCAGACGTTCCTGATCCTGACCCATTCCTGCCATCAAGGCCATAAAATTGTCCATCCTCAGCCTCAAGTCAGCTAAGTCAGCTTGCATTTGATCCATGACTCTTTCTCTGTTGACCTTTGTTGGATATCTGTGTGCGACTGGCTGTTCTTGAACTTTCCTGGGAGCTATAGTGCCTGAAATAACAAGAACGTTAGAAACTGAAGCACTACCTGCAAAACAAACAAACACGTCATATGCAATGCAATGTAACTGCTCATGTTCCCAAGTTTAAGCATTTGCATGCCCCAGTTCTGGTATCTACTCCAAACAGTCACTTTGGGTATTAACTTTCAGACTTTCTCTTTGAAGAGTGTTCAGATATTAGCAGTATCAGACAAACGAGCCTTGTGTAAACACCCCAAATTTGCCCTCACCCATTCACACCATGGCTTGTGATCATTTCATATACATAAACCCAATCATAGCATCTCATACCACAATTTTGATTCACTACATAGATTCAAAGTCATCTGCATCTAGGGTTTGTGATCTGAGCAATCCAAGAGCCTCTTGAGCCACTCCAAAGGCCATCAATCACTTCAAAGGGGTCCATGTATGTTCAAACATCATATTATATCCTCTCAAAGTCAAGAATGTCAAAAAAATCACAAGAACTGGGATTGGTATGGAAGCAGAGCCAGGTTTGACTGCACAGATGACCTAGAATTAGGGTTTTGGTTTCAGAGGCCATAACTCCAAATTTTTTGGTCATTCTTGTTTATATTGGTCTCTATATGGTATAGGGAGCATGCATATCAATTTTCATGAAGAAATTCCATGGGGAAGTCATCTGATCAAGAGTTGACTTTTCAAGCAAGTCAGTGTAAAATCAGGGCATCTGAGGCCCCCAATGACCCAACCAAAGGGTGTTCTTCATCATTTTTGATTGTGTATGATCTTTATTTGATCATGGAAGATGTTGGAAGTTCACAAAATTGAAGAATTTCAAGTCTTTTGTAAAGTTGACTTTTTGGGAAAGTTTGACTTTTAATGAAATTGCCATTTTAGGAAACTTTTTCAACCTTTACTTTTTGATTCAAAAATGCTTCAAATGGAAAAACTTTGGTCATGAAAGTTTTAGAATGGATCATTCCCTTTTCAAAAAGTACAAGAACATGAGCTAATTCATTTTGGATCAAAAGTTATGGCTTGTCAAAGTTGGCTAAAATCACAAAATTTGAAGTTTTCTACCAAAGGGACATTTTGCAAAATGGTTTGTTCAAGTGTTTAAAAGGCCTCAAATGTGTATCATTTCCATACAACATGATCATGTGACCTCTAAATTTCAGAATGGGCCAATGGATCACTCATTTTTATGGCCTATGGAGCAAGAAATCTCATAAGAAGCAAAAGTAAGGCAAGTTGCAAAAACTCACTCAAGTGTGAATCCACTTGCTGGCTGACTTCACAAACAATCCAAGGGTTCTCTACACATCTTGCTGCGCAGGACACCCCATCTGTCCTTGGCTAGCAAGTAGCCCATGCCTCTCTTACACAACTTTGACATTTTGGCAACTTGAGCCATACCAATCACTAAAGCACACATCAACTCATCTGACCAATCCCATTAGTTTATGCAAACAAAAAGCAAGCCAAAGCACATACAACACGAGCCAAAAAGCATCCAGAACTCAGCATTCTCATTTTTCACCCCATTTGCAAAAGCTTTCGAAACTGATTTCACAAGCCTCACACACACAAACCAACTTCACAAATCAACTCAGCATGCTTCACTGATCAAAAACCACCCATCACCATAGCCTAAAACTCCCTGAATCAGAAATACGATTTCCATCCCACCTTGAACAGAACTTTTGCCATCACTCAAATCATCCATTATAAACTTCAAACAAGCATTGAAAGCTTCTCAGGGGGTCCAGTGGAGTTGATTGCAAGCAAGAAACCAGCCAGAAAGTACCAGAAACCAAAGCTTCAGTTCAGGTAGCCATCTCAAACTTTTTTTCCAGAAACTCCATTTTAAGTTCTTAAATGCTTCTATGCACTCCCATGATCATGGGGATATGATTATTTTTGAAAATGGTTGAGAAACCAGGATGTATGAATGCTCTGAAACTTTTTGCCCTAAAAATGTTTTGATTCGATTTGGCTGATTGATGAATGGAAAATGATGTTTGTTTGGGGGGTTTGATTCGGTTTTGAATGGGGATGAATTCTGGGCAGTTAGATTTCATTTTTATTGCGTGTAGAGAGAGTTAGAGTTTTTGGCTGGCCGGAGAAGACGACCGGAACAGTGTTCCGGTCGTCTGAAAGTCATTAGGGTTAATTAATTAGGGTTTAGTCTTAATTGCGTAAGTTTGAATTTGGGCCGTCTTGATGCGCGCGCTAGTCAATTCCCTCCCTTTTCGTTTGAATCGTAGCCTTTGGATGCGCTGACTTTTCCTTTTTCAGTTTAAATTCATTTTATTTTTCATTTAATTGCATTTGTTTTCTTCATTTTATTAAAAATAGCAAAACACCTTTAAAAATTCTGAAAATTTTTATGCAAGCTTTTATTAATTTTCAGAAACCAAAAACATTTTTAGTTTTATTTTTTGCATTAAAAAATATTTTTAAATTATTTAAAAGTTTATTTTTAATTAATTAATGAGAATTAATTATTTAAAAATACTTTTAGGTATTTAAAAATCACCAAAAAATTCATGAAACCTTTAAAATCATTTAGAAACATTGTCCAACCCTCAAACCAAATTTCTTTTTTGATCTTGATGTCTTTTGACAATTTTTTCATGGAATTAATCTCATTTCAAGGCAATATTTTGTTCCAAACTTCCAAAATTTATTTCTGCCTAACCATTGAGAGTTGGACTTTGATTCTTTTTGCATTGTGTCTTACATATCATGTAGTTCATAGGATTAAATTGGAATGACTTGATTTTGTATTTTCAATTTGTTTGACATTTTTCTTGACAAGGTACCTTAAAACCCTAGCATTCTTAAGAAATTCATAACCCTCATTAGGTTAAGAGTTAGAACCCCTCCTTTGGGCAGTGAGTTTGTATAGGTTTAGGGTTCCTTTGGATGCATTTTCAATTTTTTATCTTAATGTTTGCTTCTGGTTTGGATTTTTGTTTTGTGCATTGATCATAAACCCTAATTTGGGCTTCCTTTTGCATTCATCTTGCATTTGCTTGCATGCCATGACTTGCCATGACATTTTATGCATCCATTTGATTCATTAGACATCTTAAGACATATTAGAATCATGTTTGATCATTGCATCTTTCATTTGCCATATTGTATGTCATTTGTATTTCATAACTTTTCATGTATGTTCATGGTTCTAAGCATGCTTCTCTTGCATCCATATGTTCATATGATCATCCACATGCCTTGTTTCATGTTTGCATCATCTCATAGCATCATTAGCATCATACTTATGCTTCTGGTTTTGATTTGCATCATGCCATTTCATCTCATTTTGCATTGCATTGCATTTCTTTCATTAACTTTTCAGGTGGTAAGTAACTTTGAGAAGTGAATTTGCCTTCACTTCTCACAATTTCTTTTCATCTCTCTTATGCATCATTGCTGAATTTTGTCTTGTGTTTGATATTTGAGCTTGCTCTTTCTTCTTCTTCTTACTTTCTTTCTTCAAGTGACTTGTCTTCTTAAATGAAGCAAGTTACTTTGCTTCTCTTTGCTCCTTTCATCTGCTTCCTGGTGGTTTCTCTGAAGGTCTTTCTTGTAAACATCACAAACCCTAGGAACAACCAAGCATGACAATAATTAGGGTTTTGATTAGTCCCCCATTTAGCTTTTACCTTTGTGTCTCATTGAGTCTTCTCTTCTCACCTCATAATCAGGGACTAAACCCTAAAGGCTTTAAGGCTTTGTGATTAAGCTTATACCTGCATCCTTCTATTAGGATGAAGTGTATAACTTTAATCCTAAGTGTTAAACCCTTAATGTGTTTAACTCCTTTAATAAATCCACATAATAATCATCAAGACATCACACTTGTAACTTGGGCCTTGCATTAGGGTTCTAATTCTTCCTTAATTGGTCAAGAAGGACTAACCCTAGTGTTAATGGACAAGTCCCCATCAAGTTGTCTTACAAACCTTAAAAAACACTTCTTCATCATACCATTAATTAAAATCCATCTAATAAAGGCTTTGTTTTGTCATGAGTTTAATCCCTAATCATGGATTAAGTTGAGGAGCATTCCTCAGCTTAAACATTCTCATCTATTATCCTTCTATTAGGATGGTGTAATGAGTCTGTTTAATCTTTGATTACGGCTTAATCTCATTACTTAACACTAAACAAAAACACCAAAAACATCTAAATAATCACAAGTAGGTTAATGATCTTAATCCTACACCAAAGGTGATTAAGTGTGAGAAGCTGACTTCACACTTAAGGTAATCTCATTACCCCTAATCAGAGGGAAGATGTGGTGAGTTTACTAAATCCATTGGTTTAGGCTTAAGCTCATTAACTTATGACAAACTCCAAAAAGCAATAAAATACTGAAAACACAAAAACAAACAATAATCGTCTCCTCCGGGATTCTTTTCTCATCTCATTCACTCATAAACGAGAACTTGCTTCTTCCGTCTAATGCAAAACAGTTTGCACCTGAGCCAGACAGGTCATACACTTGAGCATGGATAAGTAAGCAGTTCACAAGTCAATTCATCTTCAGTCTCTTTGGGTCGAACTACGGTGTTCTGACTTCCTCATTGCACGAGAGGATACGTAGGCATAACTTAACAGTTATCGAACAAAAGTCTCTGTATATTCCCCCTCTTTCCATCATCATTCTTTTAGCCTCATAATCATGAGCATTTCATTTTTGTTCTTACACTGACACTTCACAGTCTCTCTGGTTCGCAACCGTCTTATCCATATCTTTTTAGGTCTATGCAGCATTACCTTTCCTTCGGGATAAAAATTCCTAGCTGGCGACTCTTTTCTTTTCATGTGAATTCACTCCTGTGTGTTCTCATCCCTCTTTCGCCGACCGTTCGCGTCTGTACCTTTATTTGGGTTATTCCCATTTATCGGGAGCGACACCTTGCATATTCAGAAATGATAATTTTCACATTAAAACTGTATATCATGGACAAACCACTGCCGGCCAAAAGTTAGAGCACCAATAGAAATATTCCCTGAAGGGTTACAAGCCATTACAAGACAAAACAAATAAAGCAAGACTCCCACAACAAGTCTGTAGGTAGTCTGAAAAATAAACTAAACTAAACTGAAGATCCAGGCTCTTCTGCAGCAACCTCTGCTCTTCTTTACACCCGCTCTCAGCTTGAGCTCTTCAATCTCCTTCTGTGCCTCCTCCAAGGCTAACTGAATTTGCGCTAACTGCTGAGTCTTTTCCCTCCGAATGTTGTGGACTTGCTCCACCTCTTCCTTCTTAAAGGCCATTTGCACCTCGAAAAACTCTTCTTTTTCTTTAAACTTCTTTTGCTCTTCCTCCCTTTGGCCTTGCAACCAAACAATGGATTGACGAGCTTCCTTGATAGTCTTCAAAGTCTTTTTGCGTTCCGCTTCTCTTTTTGCCTCCATTAGACCCAACCTGTGAAAGTGGGCTTCCCTTCCAGCAAAGTCTTTCTCTTTAGCTTCCAAAGAGGCTTGGATCTTCTGCAGCTTTCCCTCTGCTTCATTTTTGGCCCTGTTAGCAAGATGGTACAGGTTGACCATTTCAGCATTCTCCACTCGAACTTCATGCAGCTGAGCTTCCAATTTCTTGTACTCTTCAAGGGATACAGTACTCTGGCTTGGCACTTCTTTGGGATAAAGTGGAGCTTCTACTGAGAAAGGCATGAGAACTTCTTCTACATGTTTTTGCAACCATGCAGCAAAAGGAGGATACGTCTTGGGATCTACTCTGCCAAAGTCTTTCTTACCCTTCCTTATCTTGTGAGCCCTGGCTTGAGATGCTTGTAGAACTAACTCCTTGTTTCCTTCCACAGGAAAATACAAAGACTCAGCAAACTCTTCCATCTGTGGTGGATCTCTCAAAGGATAACCAAATTGCTTCCTGGCTAATGTTGGATGATAATTGATCACACCCTTCCTTCCCAGCAAAGGCACTCTAGCAAATCTTCCACAACTGACCAGCAATTCTTTTCCTAGAAGATCTCGGTCATATCCCCAAGCTATATCTTCAGCAGTTAACCCCATCAACCTTCTAGACCATCTCCACTCATCCCTCATTTCCTTGAAAGCACCTGATTTTGGCAGTTGTCTAGCAAACCACTCAGCAAACAATGAAGCACAACAGCCTACTGGTCCACCCCTACCTTTCTCATTCCTGTAATGAATATTGTAGTAAAAATCACCCAAAAGAGTTGGCACAGGATTTCCTTTAGCAAAGATAGAGATCACCTCCAAGCTTACAAATTCTCTCTCTCCTGGGAACAAGCTAGACCCATACACCATCAAAGCCAGCAGAGCACCAAAGTCACCCCAACTACCCTTTGTAGCATACTTCTCTGCCTCTGGTATGAGCACACTCCAAGGGAGTCCTTTGCCTTCACTATCCTTCAGAGCCTTCTTGACTGTAGCAGCTGGAAAAAGACAAACTTTGGCTATGTCTTCTTCCTTAAGCACCACCTCGGACCCATAGAAAGGCAAGGTCTCTCTGACTGGAACATTCAGAATGCTGGCAATCTCCTCCAAGGTAGGAGCCAAGATGTAATCTGGAAACATAAAGCAACACAACAGGGGATCATAAAACTGAAGCAAGGTATGTAAACTGTCCTTCTGGTCTGCGGTGGGCTTGTCCACATACTTCAATATCTGGCCATATCTCTTTCTGAAATTTCCCAAGACTTGGTCATTCATCAGACCTGCTAATTTCTGAACACTTCTGACTTCAGGTTGAAGAAAAGTATAATGAACATTCTTTTTCCTTGTAACTCTTCTGACTTCTGCCATCTGGAGATAAGATTTACCAGAACTGGGAGCTGACTATGAACAATGACCTGAAAAATGGAAACATAAACAGTTAATGCAAGAATGATGCAAATGCAAATGCAATGCAGGCATATGATCAATATGGGACCATCCGGACACTGAATACAACGACCCTCTGCTCAACTGCAAACCAAGATCCTTTGAGTCACAACCCCCTGACAGAAATCTCACAATTCTCTGATAGAAATCTCAGAACCACAATACCAAGAAAACCAGAACACCAGAACCATAGAACCAGAACATAACAAGGACCACTGATAATGAGGGTATGTAGAGGCCAAGGGTTCCTGCAAACCTGTAAACCCCTCCCAATCTCACTGGTAGGCTCCGGGTCAGACATCACGGACTCTCAAATCCGAATAGCAATAATACTTTCACCATTTCCGAGAAATGGCTCATGACCAAATCAGGGAATCGGTTTGGCATTATATACTACGCAGGGAGGCCTCAGCTGAGTCCGGGAAACAAGGTCATCCTATGCAAGTCCCAGGTGGGCCCTCAGATGCGAATGGGTTTGCCACAAAATGTGGTCTGCCACTGTCATCACTAGAGAGGGATGTTTCCACAAGGTTCTCAATGATCGGTCCCCACCTGCACATAACTGTCAATGTTATGAAATGAGAGAGGAAGATCCCCAAATCAAGACATTTCCAAGACGGTCGTAAATCTGGGCGTGGAACTCACTACTACCCCCATGATAAGATCTCATGAGGCCAAAGTGGAACCACTCTAAGTCCTAAGGTACACTCAAGCCGTGGTAATGAGCTCATCTCTCAGAAACAGTAACACCCAAACCCACCAAACAGAAGATCCAGTCCAGACAGTCCAATAATAATATGATGCAGAAAATAAATACTGAAAACTGTAAATAAAGCTGTAAATAAACAACAATAAAATACAACAAGCAACAACAAACAATCAACACCCAAAGAAACAGGAACAAACAAGCGCTAGGAGAGACTCACAGGGGAACCAGAGATTCTCTGGTTAGGATTTCCCCAGCAGAGTCACCAGCTGTCGCTCCCCGGATTTCCATCCTGGTACAAACGCGATAGTGGCGCGGAAAAGAATAGAGTCGCCAACCAGGCATTTTTATCCCGAAAGAACGAGAATGGTAATGCTGCACAAACCAGAAGAAAAGAAAAGGAAGGACACAGGTCCTGCGAACCAAAGAGACTGAGTTCGGGATTCTGTTACGATCTGGGAAGGTATTAGCACCCAGATCGTCCGCCGTACCCGACGGGATCCACGCTTGCAAAGAAACTGTTTCAAAGGGTGAGGGGATGAAAGCTGCTGCAAAAGAAAAGAAAAGAAACTGGAACTGGAAAAGAAACTTAGAAAGGAACTGAATGAGAAATGAAAAGGAAAAATGTAGGGAAAATAAAGATTGTGCTCGAACGGGCCCTACCCCGCTGCCTACGTACCTCATCAGGACAATGAGGATCAGAGACGCTGTAGTTCCCCTAACTAGGGGTAAAAAAGAAATTGCTTGTGAATTAAGGCTTGAACTGCCTATGCCAATGCTCAGGTGTTACAGACTCAGACGATGAGTGCGTAACCGTCTTGCAAAATGACAAGTAGGAGCAAGTTCACGTACAAAGCGAAGGAGATGAGAAAAGAATTCCCGAAGGAGAGACGCTTATTGTTTGTTTCTGTTTTTTATGAAGCTTTTATGAGTGTGTCACAAGGAAGTGAACTCAAGCTCTTTTCCATGGAATGTGCACTTGTCACTACATTCCAAGATGGAATAATAGAACAAGCGCACTCAAGTAAGGAGAAGATCCCCAAAACATGAATCCAGAGATTAGGGCCTAAGCTCACTAACTCATTCACTTATTAAGTGTTTTTTGTATTTACAATGAAGAAGTGTTTTTTATGATTTTCTTTGTGAAGATGATATCTTGATCAGACTTGTGCATCACAAGATAAGCTTGTACTATCCCAAGATGGGAATACTACAAGTATCTCATGGGATAAGGATATTGCTCAAGGTATCACTTAAAACTTTATTAGATGCTTTTTAGGGTTTTGAGATGAGAAGAGAAAAGAAACCAAAAGGATCACAAAGGTAAAAGTCTAATGGGGGACTAAAGAATCCTAAGTGTTGGCATGCATGGATATCCTAAGGTTAGTGTGGTTTACTATCCTAAAGAAGGAAGAAAGAAGAAGAGAAGAAGAAGAAAGAAGAAGATATGAGTAAGGCCTAAGCCCAACAAACAAAGGGTTAGCACAAGTAAGAATAAGAAGAGAAGATATTAGATTTAGAGATGTGGGAATCACATCCACACCTCTCACATACCATAGCCCCTGAAAAGGTTAGCAACATAAAGCACACAACTAATTTCAATTTTAGATCTGAAAGATTTGGACTCACCTGAAACTTGCAGTTCTTGAAAAAGCTTGTGAGAAGCCAAGATAATGATGCTAATCCACTCCAAATGCACTCTAGTTGCAAAATAAATGCAACTAGAGCCTTGAATCTTGCTGGATCTTAGATTTTGCAGCCAACTGCCCTGAAATGGCAAGGTTATGATTCTTGAGAAATAGCTTGCACAATGGTGAGATTTATGATCCTGAGCTCTCAAGGATGAAGGATCTGTGATTTGTTTTTGGAGAGAGCAAGTGTGTGAAGAGATTTGAGAGAAAATGCAAATTTTGCAAAAACTTGGAAGTTGAGAAATGAGAGAGAACTGAACCCTTCTAAAACCCTAATTTGTTTATAAATGATGTCATGAGGAAATGCTGAGAGAATGAGAGAGTTTGCACGTGAGAGGAAAGAGTGTGAGTGATTTTGAAAATTTGGCAAGTTTTGTGTGATCTCATGAAATCCTCATGCATTCCCTTGCCTCTTGCCCATGTGCACTTCATACCTGACCCTTAATCTCAATCCAAACAAATCTTGGCCCTTAGATGAAGATGTCACATTCTTTTCATGTTCATGCACAAATTGCACTTTTGGAATGGAATTCTTATCTTGCACGAATTTGGTGCATTTACTTGAGAAAAGTGAGCCAAATGCATTGTATTTTAATGTTGCAACATTATTTGGTATGTACCAATACACAAAAATTAGATTCATGACTTTTGGCTCTTGGTGCATAAGTGAAAATCAACTTTTGCCCTAGTTTTTGCCAAATTTTCGAGGGGCATATCATTGCAACCATGAAGGCTATGAAAAAGTACTTGTACTTTTTGAAAATGGGAGGCTTTAATCTCCAACTTTCATGTTTGACTTTGGTCCATTTGAAGAATTTTTCATTAAGTTATGCTCACTTGAATTTTAGGGCAAAAACTTGCCAAAAATGGCATTTTCCATAACCAACTTTGCACCAATTTTGCAAAACACCTCAAAACCTCATGATTCTTGATCTTTGAACTTGACAAACCTCTTCTAACATTAAAAGAACACCCCTTGGCTAGAAAAAGGGGATTGGACCCCTTGAAATCACACAGTTGACTTTTTTAAGGCACAGTTGACCAATTTCTTCACTTGCAAGCAACTGAAGAAATGCTTGACTTCCACAAGGAATTTTCTCGCCAAATTTGGTACCTAGGATCCTCTTAACATGTGAAAGAATTTTCCCAAATGAAATGGCCAAAATATTGAGGTTTTCATGCTTGAAACTCAAACCCTAGTTAAGGACCATTGTGTAGGAGCTTTGCCTTAGCCTGGAATCCCTGATGATCTTCCAATCTTATGAGCTTTTGCAAATGAACTTGAACTTGTAAATGCAATGTAGACTCCTCATAGGACTTGTACAAAACTATTGAGCCCCTTGTCATGGCTTGTAATGCTTCAAGAACCTCCACAGATGATCATATGCCTAATGCTAGGTCATGAGAAATGTTATGCCTCATATTTCCATGCTAGGATGCTAAGAATATGATATGTTCATAATGAATATGATGTGATATGATGCTTAAAATGAAGAGGGAAAATTTGGGGTGTTACAATGTCTTCTTATCATTGGATGATGCCCCAGGTGGGTATGTTTGATCCTCTACGAAGCTTTTGATGTAATGGAACCAAGGCTTATCATCTTTAGCAATGTCCACGGAGAATATGTATGCTGGTCGGTCAAGTCTGGATACTGGAATTCGAGGCACGAAATTGGCAGTTTGAACCTTGATCATGGAGGAAATGGTAGCTAAAGCATCTGCAAACTGATTTTCGTCTCGAGGGATGTACTCAAGTTTGACTGTTGTGAAGAAAGTTAATAATTTCCTCGTATAGTTACGGTATGGAATCAGATGCTCTTGGTGGGTGTACCATTTGCCGTTGGTCTGATTGATTACCAAAGCTGAATCCCCGAATACAGTTAAAGTCTTGATCCTGAGGTCAATGGCTTCCTCAAGACCCATGAAACATGCTTCGTATTCAGCTTCGTTGTTAGTGCAGTTAAAGGTGAGTTTTGCCGAGAAAGGCATATGAACTCCTTTAGGTGTAATGAGCACTACACCAACTCCACGACCATTCATATTGACAGCCCCATCAAACATCATTGTCCATTCTTCTTCTGGGTCAGGCCCTTCAGTGTGAACAAGCTCTTCATGATCTTTTGCTTTTAGGAATATGATGTCTTCATCAGGGAAGTCAAATCTCATTGGTTGGTAATCGTCAATGGGTTGCTCAGCCAGATAGTCAGACAGTACACTGCCATTGATGGCTTTTTGAGATGTGTATTGAATGTCATACTCTGTCAGAATCATTTGCCATCTTGCAACCCTTCCGGTAAGTGCTGGCTTCTCAAATATGTACTTGAATGGATCCATCTTTGAGATCAACAAGGTAGTGTGGGTCAACATATACTGCCTTAGTCGGCGAGCAGCCCACGCTAAAGCACAACAAGTTTTCTCGAGCAGTGAATAACGTTGTTCACAGTCGGTAAACTTTTTGCTTAGGTAGTATATTGCATACTCTTTTCGACCAGACTCGTCATGCTGGCCCAACGCACACCCCATTGATCCTTCTAATACTGTCAGGTACATTATTAGAGGTCTTCCTTCTACTGGAGGCATAAGGATTGGAGGTTCTTGTAAATACTCCTTGATTTTGTCAAAAGCCTTCTGACAATCTTCATTCCACCTGACCGTTTGTTCTTTTCTTAACAGTTTGAACAGGGGCTTACAGGTTGCAGTGAGGTGAGATATGAACCTTGAAATGTAGTTCAATTTACCTAAGAACCCCTGAACTTCCTTTTCAGTCCTTGGTGCAGGCATTTCCTAAATGGCTTTGACTTTGTCAGGATCAACTTCAATTCCTTTTTCACTTACGATGAATCCCAACAGCTTACCGGAACGCACCCCGAATGTGCACTTGTTGGGGTTTAACTTCAACTGATACTTTCTCAGACGTTTGAACAACTTCAGCAGATTTACCAGATGGTCTTCTTCAGTGAGGGACTTGGAAATAATGTCATCCACATAGCATTTGATTTCTTTGTGGATCATGTCGTGGAATAGTGTTACCATAGCTTGTTGATAAATAGCACCAGCATTCTTCAGTCCAAAAGGCATTACCTTGTAACAGAAGGTGCCCCAGGGTGTAATGAAGGTAGTCTTCTCCATGTCTTCAGGTGACATCCTGATTTGATTATACCCGGAGAATCCATCCATGAAAGAAAATACCGAGAACTGAGTTGTGTTTTCGACCAATACATCAATGTGAGGTAATGGGAAATCATCCTTTGGGCTAGCTCTATTCAGATCCCGATAATCCACACACATCCTTACTTTGCCATCCTTCTTAGGAACTGGTACAATATTAGCAACCCACGGCGGGTAACTAGTTACAGCAAGGAAACTGGCGTCCCACTGTTTTTCTACCTCTTCTTTTATCTTCATGGCCATATCCGGACGAGTACGGCGTAGCTTCTGTTTCACTGGAGGACAATCTTCTTTCAAAGACAGCTTGTGCATAACAATGTTAGTATCCAGACCTGGCATGTCTTGATAGGACCAAGCAAATACGTCGACGTATTCTCGAAGCATGTCAATAAGTTGTTCCTTCACTGAATCTTGCAGACTGACCCCGATCTTCACTTCTCTCAAGTCTTCTTCGGTACCAAGATTAATTGTTTCAATCCCCTCTCGATGAGGAGTAATCAGTTTCTCTTCATGCCTCAACAACCTGGCTAATTCTTCAGGTAGCTCATAGTCTTCTTCAACCCCTTCATCAGCTTGATTAATCGGATTATCGAAGTCATACAAGGTCATAGCAGCGCCGTTGTCGATGCAATCTGGAGGATAATCTCTGCAAGGGTTGAGATTGGTTCGTTTTAGTGATCAGTTTATATCTTGTTTAGAAAAAGTGAAAATGAAGTTGTTATTTTGAAAACATTGCCATTTTATTGTATTGTACAAAAGTGAAAAATGAAAAAGACAGTGAGCGAAAAAAGAGACTCGTTTGCAAAAGATGTCCTGATATTCATTGATTAATCATTTGCACAAAATACAATATGGCCCTATTACAAAATGAGTCCTGACACCTTGGGCAAGATGCAGGACTTGATGCATGCTAAAAGACAAGAAATAATAATTACTCTGCAGGAGTAACTCTTATAATTTCCTGGGAAAACCAGTTAGAGACTTGGTTCCCCGGGATCCTTGGACGTATCCAGTTCTCCAGGTTGCGGTCGCTTTCCTCCTCGTCTTCCAGACTATTCACAGCATCTGGGGTGAGCATCCCCCCATTGACAAATTAGGGCTCCTTGGCAGCCTCTGGTTGATCTTGTCGGATTGGTCTGTAACCCAACCCGAATCTGTCTTCCTTCTTTTCCACTGGCAGCAGCTTGCCCGAGCCTTGAGCAGTACCTTCTTCAACAACCTTTCGGGCTTGCTGATAAGAGATGATTGAAGTACCCATTCCTTCTCCCTGAGAAGCAGCCAATACTCCAGTAGCCTCATTAACATTTAGGGCCTCAAACCCTTGGCTCATTGTCTAATGGATTTCCCCATCCATCTCAATGTACTTATAAGTAGCCAGCTGGCTAACAAAAATGTCTTCCTCCCCGCAGATTGTGATGATCTGGCCTTCCCACTCGTATTTTAATTTCTGGTGAAGGGTAGATGTAACAGCGCCAGCGGCGTGAATCCAGGGTCTACCCAACAAACAGCTGTAGGCCGGCTGAATGTCCATCACGAAGAATGTAGTTTTAAAGACTTGTGGGCCAATCACCACAGGTAATTCAATCTCTCCAAGCACTGATCTCTTAGAGCCATTAAACGTTCTTACCACCAAGTTACTTGGACGCAATGCCAAACCATCATATTCCAGCTTCACCAAGACTTTCTTTGGGAGGACATTGAGTGAGGACCCAGTGTCTACCAACACATGAGAAAGAACAACACCTTTGCACTCTAAGGTGATGTGTAAAGCCTTGTTATAATTGCGTCCCTCTGTCGTTAAATTAGCATCTGTGAAGCCCAGTCCATGACTAGTGTTAACATTTTCAACCACTATTTCCAGCTGATTAACCGTGATCTCTTCCGGCACGTAGGCTGCGTGCAAGACCCTCAAAAGTGCATTCCTATGGGCTTCGGAACACATTAACAATGACAAGATAGAGATTTTGGAGGGTGTCTGATGAAGCTGGTCCTCCACTTTGTAATCACTCTTTTTTATTATTCTCATAAACTCATCCACCTCTTGGTCAAAAGACATCTTCAGAGTTTCTTTAACAGCTGGCTCTTCGAGTACCACACTCTTCCCTTTTGCTTTAGCAACAGCCTCTGCTTCAGCATTGGGTCTCGGTATTTGTGAGGCGAAAAGGCGCCCGCTTCTGGTGAAGCCTCCGCCTCCCCCAACATTGTCAACTTGTGGTGAAGAGGTTGATGAATCTAGAGTGATCTTCTTTTCGTCGCAGTAGAGATGAGAGCCATAGTGCCAAGGTATGGCATTACTGCTTTCATAAGGAACGGGTCCAGGTACCGTAATGGTGACTGGACTGATTGCTGCAGCGGAAGGAACTGTGATGGTATTTAGGTCGTAATAGATTGTGACTGCAGATCTGACAGTAGGTGTTGCAGTTTGTTGTTGAAAATTGTTGTTGGGATGAACAGTTGCCGGGTCATAATAGATTGTGACCGTTGAGACATATTTGTTAGCGTTTGTTGGAGTTGTAGGCGATTCCATTGATAAGATGGGTGTTGACGTTGTAGAAGTAAGCGTAGCTGAACTTTGGTTTGTTGAAATAATGGATATTGCTGGAGTTGTGGATGAATCAGTGGGAACAATGGTTGTTGCAGTTGTAGGAGGATCTAATGTTGCTGAAGAAAGAGTTGTTGATGTTGTAGACACCGTTGTGGTAATTTGAAAAATTCCATCTCTAATAAGGCCATCTATGCCAAGTCTTAGCTTCTCACAACCATCAATAGTAGTCTTGCAAGATTTGCAGCAGGCTTCACAACCAGCGGTGTTCGAATATGTGCAACACTATCAATCAGTGCAGATGGTTGGTCCTCCTCTATGGCATTAATCCTGGGCCCACCATGACAAGGCATAGGATTTATGGTAACATTTGGAGGAGGTGAGAAGTTGAGAGCTTTGGAATCGACCAGATCCTGAACCTTCATTTGCAAGGCTCTACACTTCTCAGTATTGTGAGCAGGTGCATTGGAATGAAAGGCACACCTAGCATTGGCATCATAATTCTTCGGGAGGTTGAGAGGATCTGGTGGAGCCAACGTCCTTAACTCAACCAGGTTGAGCTTCAGGAGTTGTGGCAGTAGGGTGGCATATGGCATAGGAATGGGGTCAATCACCCTATTTTCTTGAGATGGCCTCTGTTGAAAGGGGTACTGCTGTTGGTTGTTGTTGTTATCGTTGTATGATCTTTGCTGCGGAAAGTGCGGTTCTTGCTGATAGTGTTGTTGTTGTTGCTGTTGTTGAGGAAAAAGTGGTTTTAGTGGAGCTGGAGCCGGGATATTAACGGCTGCTACTGATCTGTGAGAGTATTGGGGTCTACCCCTGCCTGCATGAATAACATTTGTTTCATTTGTCCTTCGAGGTCCTGGAAAAGGTTTTCTTGTATTGTTGGAGGAACTTGCACCGTTGTCAGAGATTTTGCCCATCTTCAGAAGAATCTCTATTCTCTCCCCAGCTATGACTACATCAGCAAAGCTAGTGGAGGAGAATGCAACAAGTCGGTCGATATAAGTTCCATGCAAGGTATTCATAAACATGTCTTCCATTTCCCGTTCAGACATGGGTGGCTGGACAGCAGCAACAAGCTGTCTCCACCTCTGAGCATAATCCCGAAAGCTTTCCCTTGAAGACTGAGACATGCCCATTAGAAGGGTTCTATTGGGAGCCATGTCTAGATTGTACTGGTATTGACGGATGAAGGATTCGGCCAAGTCTTTCCAACATCTTATAGTGGCCCTGGTCAGATGCTAATACCATTCCCTTGATGCTCCAGTCAGGCTATCCTCAAAATAGAACATCCATAACTTCTCGTCCATGGTATAAGCTTTGAGTCTCCCCAAGAAAGACTGCAGATGAGTACGCGGGCAGGAGGTACCATAATATCTTTCAAAGCACGGAGGTTTGAACTTGTGAGGAATTCTCACCCCATCCACCAGCCCCATGTCCATTACATCAAAGCCTAGGGAATTCTGGGATTCAAGAGACCTCAGTTTCTCAGCAATCTCATCCAGCCTTCGGTCGTAAACTTCATCCCCAACTCCAATAACTGTGAACTGCTCTTCTTGAGGATCATCTTGCAAGATCCTGCCTCCAGCAGTGTTACCTTGAGTATTCCTTATGACATTAACATTTGTGTTTAGATGAGGCCCAAACTCTGGTGGATCAATGCGAGGCTTCCCGCGATCATTGTTACTGGTACCTCCTGTACCAGGATGGTGTTCATCAGGAGTTTGTCTCTCCACCAACTCCCTTAGCCTTTCCGGGCTCTGAGCTAAGCCAGTCATCACAGCCATGAATTGGGTCATTTGATTCCTCATCTCAACCCTTTCATTTGCCATTTGGGTCCTTACTTCATTCAAGTCTTGTTGTACTTGATCCATCTGAATGCCCGGAAAGTTGTTTCTCGTCGGGTACAAGTGTATTCTGTTGACAGGGAACACTCTTCTGCGAGCAATGTTTCCTGAAACCACAACAAAGTGAGAAACAACAATAAAACAAAAACCTACAAAATAAATAAAATGTTAGTATGCAATGCAATATGCTTATTTGTCTTCCAAGGGTATCCGGTTTGGTTCTTTGGTTTTGACCTTTCCAGACCTCTAGGAAATGCTGATGATGTTGAGAGATAAAGCCCACCAAAATAAAACAAACTGATATATTACAAAGGATGAAAATACATAGTTTGTTTACAATACATGCCCATGGTGGGTCAAAATACAACAATGAAAGAAAAGTACATAAAAAGAAAGAAATACAAGCAAAAGGATCAGACATCCAATCCAAAGTCATCCTCCCTGACTTCCTTCAGGAGGGCCTCAGTCACTGGCCCTACTGGGTGTTCTGTAATAGTCCTGATGAGGAGGTTCCTGGTAGCAATGGCACTGGTCAACCTCTTATGCTTATTCTGATCCTTTGACCTCTTCAACCCCGCCCAGAGTTTTAATTATGATATTTCCTTCTGAGCTGCCAACAAAGCTTCCTGCTGATTCTTCCCACTAGCCTCAAAATGCTCTATCTTAGCCTGAGTCCTCTGGTCTTCTTGTGCACGGGATTCAGTGATCCTGATCCACCTAGCCTGGCTTTCCTCCAGATAATGCTCTTCCCTAACCTTCTGAGTCTTTGCTTCCTTACAAGCATTCTTCAGAACCAACTCCCCTGCTCTTGCCTTCCTGATGTAGTCATCTGTCTTTTCAATCTTGGCCAGATGCTCAATCCTGAGTCTTTCCAATCTCTCATTATCCAGACAGCAGTCATTTCTCTCCCAGAGAGTCTTCTTTAAGGCTTCAGCTAGCTGAGTATTCCTCTCTTTCAGCTTTTCAAACTCTTCGATGCTGACAGTTGCTGCAGGTTGTACTGTAGAAGGTCCAGGTGTATCCTCCAAGGTGAAAGGCATCCGGGTGATCTGAGCTCTGGTACGGGACCAATCAGAATACTTTGCAGAAGCAATGTTGTTGCACTTTCCAAGGATGGCTGTCCCTTTGGTCTGGATGTTGTCCCAAGCCCAGGCAGCTTGTCTGACAACAGCAGAGTTAGGTTGAATTTCACAGTAGAGAGTCTTAGCCAAATCTTGTCCTCTGGGAGGATGAACCAAAGAATATCCCAGTTGTCTTTTAAATAGTAAAGGGTTGTAGTTGATGCAACCCTTCACTCCTATCAAAAGCACATTTGGATACTTCCCACAACTGGTAATGATGTTCTTGCCTTTGGTGCTATGAGTGCACCATCTGATGTCATCTGATGTCAAGGCAATGAACCTATTAGCCCAATTCTTCTGCAGATGGGGGTTTAGGAAGGCATCTGATTTTGGCAAGTGTCTGAGCAGCCAAGAGTAGTACAGAGGAGCACATCATCTGACCAGTTTTCCTCTTTGCTTTTCATTCCTCTGATGGACTGAGTAGTAGAAGTCTCCCAGCAAGGTAGCTAACAGGGTTCCTCAACAAGAACAGGTGGATTGCATTCTTACTCACAAACTTGGGCTCATCTGCAAACAATATAACCCCATATATACTGAGGGCTAAAAGTGCACAGACAACCTTCCATTCTCCTACTGCAGCCTTCAGGGTAGCCTGAGAGATCAAAAAGTCTAGGTGGAGGCCTGGAACTCCAGCCTTGGTTGTCATGTTCTGCTCAATGAGGGCAGGCTCTAAGTGCAATGCCCTGGCTATATCTTCATTTCTGGGATCAGTCATCTCTGAGTTGAAAGAGATCCCTCTCCTGATAGGAACTCCCAACAACAAGGAAAACTCTTCTAGTAGTGGTCCCATCTGGAAATCAGGGAATGTGAAACACCTGAGTGGAGGATCATAGAACTACAAGAAAGTATGGATCATGCTCCTCTAAGATGCATCTAAATCCATGACCATGTCTAATATGCCCTCATAGTGCTCTCTGAATAGTGGGATGTGGTTAGGTGTAATAAGGGACTGGACCTGCCTGATGCCAATCAAGGTGGGCTCAAAGAAGTGGTAAGAGATGTTGCTCTTTCTTGAAGTGTCCATGGGTGCTGGTGAAGAAGCTGAGAATAACTGATGATGAAGGTCACTGACTGAGAAGCTGGAGGTGAATCTCTGATGAAGACAAGCTGAAGGAGAACCATTGATAAATTGATGGAGATTGCTGGAGAAGAAAACTGAAGCAGTCTGAGTAGCAGACGGGGTCAAAACCAAACCAAATATAAAGATGGACACCCTTTAAAACAAATAAGCAAATGTTAAATGATGCAGAAATGATGTATGTAAATGATATGCAAAAGGGTTTGTGATCAAGAGCTGGATCTGAATATCTTCCTTGGTAAAAGTCCATGCATGCTCTAAGGTCCGGATGGAGGCTTAGAAATCCAGTAACCGGGTGGGGGACTCAAATAAAGAGTCACAAGTCCAGGGTAATCACAAGAACTGTCCAAAGTGATGCATTCTTAAAACAATACTAGTAACAAGGTATGATGTGGCCAAGGGTTCCTGCAAACCTACAAACATCCCAACCCCCTCACATGTAATTTTCTAGAACAAGGATCCTCTGACTTGGATTAGTTATGAGAAGTGTACACACTTCTAACCCGGAGGTACAGTGTTTACAATAACCATAAGAGATCCTCCTCTAATTCACCTCAGATGCTGAAGGTCATAAAAAGGTCATCCAGACTTAGCAGGCTTCCCAGATAGCCCTAGTACTACAGGAAATCTGTAGCACAGAGTTATCAAGAAGAAACCCACGTCTGAACCGTGTTTCATATTCCCACACCAGACCGAAATGGAATGGGAAAGAATATGATGCCACTCTAGCCTAGGTGTCACTCAGGTCCAAGGTATAGGACCTTAATCACTCAATGAAACCCCCACCCACCAAGAAAAACTAGATCCAGCATAATGATAATGACAGTATGAAAATGCATAAAGACTGTAACAGAAAGCAATAAATAAAGTTGTACATAAAGCAATAAATAAAACAAATAAATAAGCACAAGTAGCACATAACACCCCCGTAAAGCACAACAAGTTTTCACGAGCAGTGAATAACGTTGTTCACAGTCGGTAAACTTTTTGCTTAGGTAGTATATTGCATACTCTTTTCAACCAGACTCGTCATGCTGGACCAACACACACCCTATTGACCCTTCTAATACTGTCAGGTACATTATCAGAGGTCTTCCTTCAATTGGAGGCATGAGAATTGGAGGTTCTTGCAGGTACTCCTTGATCTTGTCAAAAGCTTTCTGACAATCTTCGTTCCACCTTGTAACACCCCAAAATTTTCTCTCTCATTCCCTCAACATTTTGCATAGCATTTAGCATACATAAATTCATAAAATAACCAACAACATTGCATCATGTGTAGCATAGCTAAGGCATAGGTATATGATCAATCATTGGAGCAATTGAAGGCTATACAAAGACAATCAAAGGGCCACAAAGCTCCTCAATCATGTGCAAGGGGTCTAAAACATCCCACAAGTCTCCATTTGAAACCTCAAGTCTTGGAAAGAAGTGAATGGCTCCAAGGAATGCAAGCAGTGCAACATCTCCTGAGGAAATGATCCAAATTAGGGTTTCAATTGTGAAGGGCTTCTCCATGAATTTTTTGAGAAAAAGTGGATTTCATTGTGTTCAATATGACAACAAGTTTATAGGGTTCAAATTTCATCCACAAATTCATTTTGGAAGGGATTCAATTGGCCAGATGATTGAAAATCAGGAATTTGGGGAAAATCAACCAGGATGAGTAAAAAGTCAACTCTGGACTCTTTGAGGTCAAGATTATGAAATTTTGGTTACAAAGGACTTATGGACCAAATTTGATCAAGAAAGAATGGAGAAATCAAAGAAAAACAGATTTTGGAAATGGACTATGTATTGATACATAAGTGTCGCTCCCCCGAAAAGACACCGGGTCAGATAGGGTACAGACGCGAACGGTCGGCGAGAGGAAGAAATGAAAGTGAAGATGAATAGAGTTTCCAGCTAGGCATTTTTATCCCAAAGGAAAGGTAATGCTGCATAAACCTAGAAAGATATGGATAAGACGGTTGCGAACCAGAGAAACTGAGAAAGGGGGTTGGTTACAAACTGGGAAGGTATTAGCACCCAGATTGTCCGTCGTACTCGACGGGATCCATGCTTGAAAGTTTGTGTTTAAAGGGGTAGTGTCTGTGCTATTTGTGTGCAAAAGCTGGAAAAGAAATATACAAGTGTCAGTGCAAAAAGGTGTGAATGCTCAGGAACTGAGGCTTTGGAAAAGAAGGCTGAAAAGGGGGGAAAGACACATAGAATTTTGTTCGATAATAGTTAAGTTATTCCTACGTATCCTCTCGTGCAATGAGGAAGTCAGAACACCGTAGTTCAACTCAAAGAGACTGAAAGATAAATTCACTGATGAACTGCTTGCTTGTCTATGCTCAAGTGTATGACTTGTCTAGCTCAGGTGCTAACTGTCTTGCATTAGATGGAAGAAGCGAGTTCTCGTTTGTGAGTGAAGATGATGATAAAAGAATCCCGAAGGATACAATTATTGTTTGTTTTTGATGTTTTCAATCTTTTATTGCTTTTTGTGTTTTTCATAAGTCAATGAGCTTAAGCCTAAACCAAGGGCTAGTAAACTCATCACATCCTCCCTTTGATTAGGGGTAATGAGAATACCTTAAGTATGAAGTAAACACCTAAAACTTAATTACCATGATGTAGGATTAAGATCATTAACCTAATTGTGATTATTTAGATATTTTTGGAGTTTTTGTTTAGTGTTAAGTAATGAGTTTAAGCCATAATCAAGGATTTAATGGACTCATTACACCATCCTAATAGAAGGATAATAGATGAGAACATTTAAGATGAGGAAGATACCTCAACTTAATCCATGATTAGGGATTAACCTCATGAGAAAACAAAGCCTTTATTAAAGTGGATTTTAATTAATGGTAAGATTAAGAAGTGAATTTTATGGTTTGTAAGACAACTTGAGGGGGACTTGTCCATTAACACTAGGGTTAGTCCTTCTTAACCAATAAAGGAAGAATTAGAACCCTAATGCAAGGCCCAAGTTACAAGTTATTGTCCTAGTGATTATTAAGATGAATTGATTAAAATATTTAAACACATTAAGGGTTTAACACTTAGGATTAAAGTTATACACTCCATCCTAAGAGAAGGATGCAGGCATAACCTTAATCACAAAGCCTTAAAACCTTAAAGGTTTAGCCTCTGATCATGAGATGAGAAGAGAGACACAAAAGAAGACACAAAGGTAAAACTAAAGGGGAACTAATCAAAACCATAATTATTATCATGCTTGGATGTTCCTATGGTTTGTAAGGCTTGCAAGATATCTGTAAACACCCCAAATTTGCCCTCACCCATTCACCATGGCTTGTGATCATTCTCATATGCATAAGCACAATCATATCACCTCATATCTCAATTTTGAGTCACTGCATAGTTTCTAAGTCATCTGCACCTAGGGTTTGTGATCTGAGCAATCTCAGGGCATCTTGAGCCACTCCAAAGGCCATCAATCACTTCAAAGGGGTCTACATGTGTTCAAGCATCATAATACATCCTCTCAAAGTCAAAAATTCCAAAGAATCACAAGAACTAGGGTTTGAGTGGATGCAGAGCCAGGTTTGACTGCATAGTTGACCTAAAATTAGGGTTTTGGTTTCAGAGGCCATAACTCCAAATTTTTTGGTCATTCTTGTTTCCATTGGTCTCTATATGGTATAGGGAGTATGCATATCAATTTTCATGAAGAAATTCCATGGGGAAGTCATCTGATCAAGAGTTGACTTTTCAGACAAGTCAGTGTAAAATCAGGGCATCTGAGGCCCCCAGTGACCCAGCCAATGGGTGATCTTCATCATTTTGAGTGTATATGATCTTTATTTGATCATGGAAGAAGGTTGAAGTTCACAAAAATCAAGAATTTAGGGTTTTTTTTGCAAGTGTTGACTTTTTGGGCATAGTTGACTTTTCAAGAATGCTTCATTTTAGGTCATTTTTCAAGCCTTGATTCTTGATCCAAAAATGCTTCAAATGGAAAAACTTTGGTCATGAAAGTTGTAGATTACATCTTTCCCTTTTCAAAAAGTACAAGAACATGATCAAACTCTTCTTGGATCAAAAGTTATGGTGTGACAAAGTTGGCTAAAATCATTGATTTTCAAGGCATGCTTCAAATGAGAATTTTGCAAAATCATGAACCAAAGCCAATTGCAACTTCTAATTCATTTCAAACCAGTATGCAAACATTCAATATGTCCTAAAAGTCAGAATTGGACCAAGGTTTCACATGGTTATGGTTTGTGTAACTAGACTTTTTCATGAAGTTTCAAAAGTGTGCCAACTTGCAAAAACATCATTGTGCTTCTCTCCACTTGGTGCATTGGCTGCTGGACCTTCCCAACATCACACACACACCATGCTGCACCAGAACCATATCTTGTACTAGCCTAGATCATGAGCCATACTTTCCTTACACAAAATTTGACTTTTTTCAAAAGCAAACTTACCAATCACTATAGGCCAGGTCACATCATCTGACCTATAGGATTAAAATACAATATCATTTGGCAAGCAAAATGTATCAAGAAGCAAGGCTGAAACCTCATATACCATCACATTCACAAAACACACCCCAGCTGCATATTGCTTCGAATCTCTCTGCCCAGCCATCAAACATCCAAACTATTTCCACACTTCAACTCACCATACTTCATAGACCTCAAACCACCAAGAGCCAGGCCTGAAACAAGCAAGAACACCCCATTGCCATTTCTCACCTCAACTTGCAGTTTCATTCGAAACTCTCTCCATAGCTCACAAACATCCAAACAAACACCACAGACCTTCTCCACTCATTATTCTGATCACAAAGAACCATTCACAATGACCTGAAACTGCCTGAAACTCCATTGCCATTTTCAACTGAGTTGAAGCAGAAGCTGTCTAAACTCATCAACCAGCCAGCATAAATTGCTCCAAAGCATTCAAACATCATCAAGAGGTCCTAAGGAGTGGATTGCACAAGGAGAAGTGGCCAGAAAGTCATCAGAGTGAAAGCTTCGAATCTCAGGTAGCTTGAAAAATATTTTTCCAGAAATCATTTCTTTTGTTCTAAACTTGTTCTTTGTGTCTTCCTGATCATGAATATGCTTTTAGTTTTTGAAATGGTGATGAAATGAACATTTAATTGATCTCTGAAACTTGCGTGCCCTAAAAATGTTTTGTTTCGATTCATGTGATTGAGGGAACATAAATGAGTTTTAGCTTGGGGTTTTGGTTCAGTGAAGTGTGGGAAGGATTTCTGTTTGTTTAGATTTCATTTTAGTCGCGTTTTGGGGGTTTTAGAAGTTTTCAGGTGGGGTTCCCACCGGAGAAGACGACCGGAGGTCTTCTCCGGCCACCTGAAAATGATTAGGGTTAACCAGCGTAATTAATGCAAGTTTGAATTTGGACCCTTGATCTGGCTGACTTTAGTTGACTCCCGCGTGAACCAATGGCTCAGATCTCTCATTAAACCCTAATCCTGATTATTTGAATTAATTAATTGTGATTAATTTTGAATTCCCCAGAACGAATCTCAGCCATTCAAACGCGCGCCAGTCAATTCCCGCGTGTCAAGTTTAAACCCTGGCCATTGGATTAGCATACTTTTCATTTAATTCAGTTTTTATTTCATTTTATTTCATTTCTTTTCTCCAATTTATTTAAAATAGCAAAAAATGTCTAAAAATTATGAAACTTTTTCTCTTAAGTTTTATTAATTTTTAGGACACAAAAATATTTTTATTTTTATTTTTATCATTAAAAAAGTATTTTTAAATATTTAAGAGATTATTTTTAATTGATTAATGGGAATTAATTTATTAAAAATACTTTTAAGTATCTAAAAATCACCAAAAAATTCATGAAATGTTCTAAGACATTTAGAAACATTGTCCAACCTTCAAACCAAATTTCTTTTTTGATATTGATGCATTTTGAGAATTTTTCATTGAATTAAATCATTTTTTGTGCATTAATTTGATCCAAAGTTCAAAAAATCATTTCTGCTTATTTGAGAAGAGTTGGACATTGATTCTTTTTGCATTGTTTTGTGTTTAGCATGTAGTTTCTAGGATTGAATTGCCATAATTTGATTCCTCATTTTCAATTTGTTTGGCATTTCTTTTGTTTAGGAGCCCTAAAAACCCTAATAACTTAGAAAAATCATAACTTGAGATTGGTTAAGAGTTGAGACCTCCCCTTTGGACTTTGGTTTAGTATAGGTTTAGGGTTTCTTTGGGTGGCATTTTCCATTTTTTATCTTAGGGTTTGCTTCTGATTTTGAGTTTTGTTTGATGTTTGTTTCATAAACCCTAATTTGGGCTTTCTTTTGCATCCTTCTTGCATTCTCTTGCATAACATGACTTGCCATGACATTTTATGCATCCATTTGGTTCATTAGACATCTTAAGACATATTAGAAGCATGTTTGATCATTGCATCATGTATTTTCCATGATTGTATGTCATTTGCATCTCATAACTGTTCATGTGTGTTCATGGTTCTAAACTTGCTCCATTTGCATCCATTGGTTCATGTGATCATCTCCATGCCTTGTCTCATGCTTGTAGCATCTCATAGCATCATTATCATCATCAACATGCTTCTGGTTTTGTTCTCATCATGTCATTTCATCTCATTTGGCATTACATTGCATTTCTTTTCTAACATTTCAGGTGGTAAGTGATGTTGAGAAGTGAATTTGCCTTCACTTCTCATAACTTTTCTTTTCATCTCTCTTGCATCCATTGCTGCATTCTTATATGTGTTTGAGTTTGAGATTGCTCATCCTTGTTCTTCTTACTTTCTTTCTTCAAGTGACTTGACTTCTTGAATGAAGCAAGTCACTTTGCTTCTCTTGATCCTGTCCATCTGCTTCCTGGTGGTTCCATTGAAGACTTCTCTTGAAAACCTCACAAACCTTAGGAACAACCAAGCATGACAATGATTAGGGTTTTGATTAGTCTCCCCTCTTAGTTTTGCCTTTGTGTCTCTTTTGAGTCTTCTCTTCTCATCTCATAATCAGGGACTAAACCCTAAAGGCTTTAAGGCTTTGTGATTAAGCTTATGCCTGCATCCTTCTCTTAGGATGGAGTGTATAACTTTAATCCTAAGTGTTAAACCCTTAATGTGTTTAAATCTCTTAATCAATTCACTTAATAAGTACCAAGACATCACACTTGTAACTTGGGCCTTGCATTAGGGTTCTAATTCTTCCTTAACTGGTTAAGAAGGACTAACCCTAGTGTTAATGGACAAGTCCCCCTCAAGTTGTCTTACAAATCATAAAATTCACTTCATCATCATACCATTAATTAAAATCCACTTAATCAAAGGCTTGTTTTGTCATGAGCTTAATCCCTAATCATGGATTAAGTTGAAGAGCTTTCCTCAGCTTAAACATTCTCATCTATTATCCTTCTATTAGGATGGTGTAATGAGCCTGTTTAATCCTTGATTATGGCTTAACCTCATTACTTAACACTAAACAAAAACACCAAAAGCGTCTAAATAATCACAAGTAGGTCAATGATCTTAATCCTATACCAAGGTGATTAAGTGTGAGAATCTGACTTCACACTTAAGGTATTCTCATTACCCCTAATCAGAGGGAAGATGTGATGAGTTTACTAAATCCATTGGTTTAGGCTTAAGCTCATTAACTTATGACAAACTTTCAAAAGCAATAAAAGACTGAAAACACAAAAACAAACAATAATCGTCTCCTTCGGGATTCTTTTCTCATCTCATTCACTCATAAACGAGAACTTGCTTCTTCCGTCTAATGCAAGACAGTTTGCACCTGGGCCAGACAGGTCATACACTTGAGCATTGACAAGCAGGCAGTTCACAAGTCAATTCATCTTTCAGTCTCTTTGGGTCGAACTACGGTGTTCTGACTTCCTCATTGCACGAGAGGATACGTAGGCATAACTTAACAGTTATCGAACAAAAGTCTCTGTACATTCCCCCTCCTTCCAGAATCATTCTTTTAGCCTCATAGTCTTGAGCAGCTCATTCTCATTCCTACACTGACACTTCACTTATACACTTCACTTACACTGACACCTGTACATCCTTTTCCAGCTCTTTTATACACAAATTGCACTGACACTACCCCTTTAAAACACAAATCTTTTAAGCGTGGATCCCGTCGAGTACGACGGACAATCTGGGTGCTAATACCTTCCCAGGTTGTAACCAACCCCCTTTCTCAGTCTCTCTGGTTCGCAACCGTCTTATCCATCTCTTTCTAGGTCTATGCAGCATTGCCTTTCCTCCGGGATAAAAATGCCTAGCTGGCGACTCTTTTCATCTCCAGTGAGTTCACGGCTGTGTGTTCTCATTGTCCCTCTCGCCGACCGTTCGCGTCTGTACCTTCATATGATCCATTTTCATTTGTCGGGAGCGACAGCTTGGCGACTCTGCTGGGGAAGTTTATACTGCAACCAGGGCTTCTGGTTCTTTTTGTGGGTTCCTCCTAGCGCTTGTTTGATTTGTGTTTATTGGGGGTGTTATGTGCTATTTGTATGTGTATATTTGCTTTATTTACTGCTTACTGTACAACTTTATTTATTGCTTTCTTTACTGTTTTTTCATTTATCATACTGTCATGCTGCTGGCTGGATCTGGTTTTCCTTTGGTGGGTGGGGTTCTATTGAGAGTTAAGGTCCTATACCTGGGACCTGAGTGACACCTAGGCTAGAGTGAATCATATTCTTTCCCATTCCATTTCGGTCTGGTGCGGGAATATGAAACACGGTTCAGATATGGGTTTCTTCTTGAGAACTCTGTGTTGCAGATTTCCTGCAATGCTAGGGCTATCTGGGAAGCCTGCTAAGTCTGGATGACCTTTTAGTATTGACCTTCAGAAACTGAGGTGAATTAGAGGAGGAATTTTTATGGTTATTGTAAACACTGTACCTCTGGGTTAGAAGTGTTTACACTTCTCATAACTGATCCAAGTCTGAGGATCCTTGTTTTAGAACACCACCTGTGAGGGGGGTTGGGCTGTTTACAGGTTTGCAGGTACCTTGACCTCAGAATACCCTGTTACTTTGACTTGATAAGAGTCCTCCATGTTGGACAGTTCTTGTGATTCTAAACCCTGGACATGTGGCTCTTTATTTGAGCCCCCCACCCTGGTTACTGGATTTATAGACCTCCATCTGGAATTCTTGAACACACATGGACCTATATCAGGGCATTTTGATCAGATCCAGCTCAGTCACAGACCCTTGCATTTCATTTGCATACATAATCATTACATCATATTGACATTTGCTTATTTGTGTTTCAGGGTATCCATCTTCACTTTTGGCTAGTTTTGACCCCATCTTCAGTTTTGACTTGTCCTCATCAGCTATCTGCTTCAGTTATCACCTGCACCAGCCAGTCAGTGGCCCACTTCTTCAGTATTATCAACAGCACCTGTCTCTACTCAGTCTCAGCATCATGGCTCCTAAAAAGAGCAACATCACCTATCACTTCTTCCAGCCAGAGTTATCAGATATCAGGAGGATTCAGACCCTGATCACTCCAGATCACATACCATTGTTCAGGGAAAGTTATGGAGATATACTTGATATGGTCATGGATCTGGACCCATCACAGAGAAGCTTGATCCACACCTGCATTCAGTTTTATGATCCTCCACTGAGATGTTTTACTTTTCAAGACTTTCAGTTGGGCCCTTTATTGGAAGAATACTCCTCATTAGTTGGTATACCTATCAGAGGTGGAATCCCTTTCAACCCTGAGATGGTCTTTCCTGCTAATGGAGAAGTAGCAAAGGCTTTGCATCTGGAACCTGTCCTGATTGAGCAGCATATGACTTCTAAAGCTGGGATCCCTGGTTTCCATCTGGATTTCTTGATCTCTCAAGCTACCCTGAAAGCTTCTCTAGGAGAGTGGAAAGCTGTTTGTGCTTTACTGGCTTTGAGTATATATGGAATTGTATTGTTTGCAGATGAGCCTCGATTCACTAGCAAGAATGCAATCCATTTGTTCATCTTGAAGAACCCAGTGCCAACTTTATTGGGGGATCTTTACTATTCAGTGCATCAGAGGAATGAAAAGCAGAGGGGGAGATTAGTGAGGTGTTGTGCTCCATTGTTCCACACTTGGCTTCTCAGGCATCTACCCAGGACAGATGCATTTTTAAACCCTCATCAGCAAAGCAACTGGGCTAAGAGACTCACTGTTCTAACTTCAGCTGACATCAGATGGTGCACTCAAAGCACTAAGGGCAGGGAAATCATCACCAGCTGTGGGCATTTTCCCAATGTGCCCCTCATAGGAGTTAAGGGTAGTATTAATTACAATCCTCTGCTGTTCAGAAGGCAATTGGGCTATGCACTGGTCCACACTCCTAGGGCACAGGACTTGGTTGAGACCCTCTATTGTGAGAACAAGATTAGTTTGACTGTTGTTAGGCAGGCTGCCTGGGCCTGGGATAATGTTCAAACCAAGGGAGTAACCATTCTGGGAAAGTGCAATAATGTGGCATCAGCACAATATTATGAGTGGTCCCGTGCCAGGGCCCAATTCTCTGGGATGCCCTTTACCATAGAAGACATGCCTGAGTCATCTTCAGCACCACCCCCTGCCACTATCAGTTTGGAGGAGTATGAGAGCTTGAAGGAGAGGAATGAGAAGCTAACCCAGGCCTTGCAGAAGACCCTCCGGGAGAGGAGTGAAGGTATGAGGGAGATTGAGAGATTGGAGAAGTTGAGAGTAGAGCATCTGAATATGATTGAGAAGTCTGGGGATTATATCAAAAAGTCTAAGGCTGGAGAACAAATTCTGAAGAATGCCTGCAAAGAAGCCCAGTTCCAAAGAGCAAGGACAAACTTGTATCTGAAAGAGAGTCAAGCCCGGTGGGTCAGGATCACCGAGGCCCGTACTCTGGAGGACAAGAGAGTTCAAGACAAGATGGAGCAACTTGAAGCTAATGCAAAAGTACAGCAAGAAGCCCTGGCAGCAGCCCAGAGGGAGATATCAGAACTGAAGATCAGAGCAGGGGTGAAGAGGTCCAAAGAACAAACTCAGCACAAGAAGCTAACAGCAGCTGTTACGACCCGGAATCTCCTCATCAGGAATCTCACGGAGCGTCCGGCTGATCCTGTGACCGGAGCACTTCTCAAGGAAGTTCGTGAGGATGAGTTTGGTCTTGATGTTTGACCATTTGTTTGTTGTTGCTTTCTTTCCATGCACTTTTATTTTCTTGTACTGTATTTTGACCCCTTAGAGGGCTTGTGCTTGTAAACAAACTATGTACCCTTTGCTTTTGTAATATATGTATTAGTTTGTTCCATCCGAGTTTCACTTCAAAAGCAACATCAACAATATCTTCAAGGGTCTGGAAGGGTCAAAACTGAAGGCCAAACCGGATACCTTGAGAACAAATAAGCATACTGCATTGCATGCTAACCCTTTGTTTGTTTTGTAGGTTTTTGTTTTATTGTTGCTAACTCTGTTGTGATGTTCAGGAACTATTGCTAGGCGCCGAGTTTTCCCCCTCAACCATCCGCACCGTTATCCAACCCGAAACAACCTTCTGGGAATTCAAATGGATCAGATGCAGCAGGACCTTACTGAGGTCAGAAATCAAATGGCAAATGAAAGGCTAGAGATGAGGAATCAAATGACTCAGTTTATGGAAGTTATGAACAACATGGCTCAGAGCCAGGAAAGATTGAGGGCCATGGTGGAAAGGCAGAATCAAGAGGATCCACATATAGGGACTGCCGGTACCAGTAACAATGAAAGAGTCCAACCTCACGTCAACCCTCCGGTATTTGGACCACACCTCCATCCTGAGGTCAATATTCCAGCAAATGTTCAAGGGACTGCCACTGCAGCTAGGGTACTTCAAGAAGATCCTCAGGAGGACCAATTCACAGTAATGGGCGCTGGTGAAGAAGCTTATGATAGGAGATTGGATGAGATAGCTGAGAAGTTGAGGTCCTTAGAATCTCAAAACTCTTTGGGCTTCGACGTCATGGACATGGGCTTGGTAGACGGGGTTAGGATTCCCCACAAGTTCAAGCCTCCATGTTTTGAAAAGTATAATGGGACTTCTTGTCCTCGAACCCATCTACAATCTTTTCTCGGGAGATTAAAAGCTTATACCATGGACGAGAAATTATGGATGTTCTATTTTGAAGATAGCTTGACTGGAGCTTCGAGGGAGTGGTATTCCCATCTGACAAGGGCAACTATTAGATGCTGGAAGGACCTGGCAGAGGCCTTCATCAGACAGTATCAGTATAACTTAGACATGGCACCCAACAGGACCCTCCTAATGGGAATGTCACAGTCGTCAAGGGAAAGTTTCCGAGAATATGCACAGAGATGGAGGCAACTGGCCGCCGCTGTTCAACCACCTATGTCTGAACGGGAAATGGCAGATATGTTCATGAACACCCTTCAGGGAACATATATTGACAGGTTGGCTGCTTTCTCTTCCACTAGCTTTGCAGATGTTGTCATAGCCGGGGAGAGAATTGAAAGCTTGTTAAAAATGGGAAAGATCTCAGATAACGGTGCAAGCTCGTCCAGTAGTACAAGAAAGCCTTTTGCAGGCCCGAGAAGAACTGGCGAGACCAATGCCATCCATTCAAACAGGGGCAGGCCCCAATACGTTCAGAGGTCAATAGCAGCAGTCACCATTCCTGCTCCAGCTCATCCTCAGCCAGTCTATCAACCTCCTCAGCAAAACTATCAGCCGCAACCTCAGTACCATCAGCAAAATCAGTATCCTCCAAGGAATTACAACAACAGCAACACCAACAACAACAGTCAACAAAGGCCGTTTCAGCCGAGGCCATCTCAAGCTAACAGAGTGATCGACCCGATCCCCATGCCATATGCTACCTTGCTGCCACAACTTCTGAAACTCAACCTGGTTGAGCTAAGAACGTTGGCACCTCCGGATCCCAACAGTCTACCAAGGAACTATGACTCCAATGCTAGGTGTGCTTTTCATTCAAACGCACCTGGCCACAGTACAGAAAAATGCAGGGCTCTGCATATGAAGGTACAAGACCTGGTAGACTCCAAGGCTCTGAATTTCGCACCACCGCCCAATGTCAATAAAAACCCAATGCCAAACCATGGTGGTCCCAGGATTAACGCTATTGAAGAAGACAAACCGTCTTATTTAATAACCAGTGTGGGACAGATCAGGACACCATTGGTAGAAATCAAGGCTCAGCTCTTGGAATGTCAAATGTTCCCGGGGTGTGAGTTAGGCTGTGCTTACTGCAATATCTCTGTAAATGGGTGCGATAATTTGAGGAATGGCATAGATGGCCTTATTCAGAGTGGCCAGCTTCAGATCACCACATCATTTCCAACAAATCCAGCAACATCATCAGCAACGGTTTCAGAACCTCCTACAACTGCAGCAACTATTGTTCCTGACAATTCTTCGGCTTCATCAGCAAGTACTTCATCTATCATCTCAACTGATCAGTTTTCAACAAATTTTCCTGTTACAACTTCAGCTTCACTCCATTTTGAGGCTCCTACAACAACAACATCATTTCTTCCGACAATATCTCCTACAACTCCAGCAACAAACCATGAAGATGTCTCTACTGTCACAATATTTTATGATCCTGAGAACAACTCTGCCTACCATTCAGAAGGTGCTGCTCCCATCAGAGCACCAGTTACAATCTTTTATGATCCACAAACAATTACAGTCCCTTCAGCAGCAGCAATCAGTCCAGTCACTGTCACGGTGCCTGGACCAGTACCATATGAAAGCAATAGGGCCGTCCCTTGGCACTATGGCTCTGACGTGTACTGCGAAGGAAAAAGAATCACTCTTGAAACATCAACACCTGCACCACAAGTAGATAATGTGGGAGGAGGCGGAGGCTTCACTCGAAGCGGACGTCTCTTTGCTCCACCAATTCAAAGACCTACCGCCGAAGCAGAAGCTGCTGCTAAGGCAAAAGGGAAGAGCCCTGTGCAGGAAGATCAAGCTGTTAAAGAAGCCTTGAAGACGTCGTTCGATCAAGAAGTTGATGAGTTTATGCGAATCATCAAAAAGAGTGATTACAAAATCGTGGATCAGCTTCACCAGACGCCATCCAAGATCTCTATCCTCTCACTGCTTATGTGCTCCGAAGCCCATCGGAATGCACTACTCAAAGTCTTGCACGCAGCTTACGTGCCTGAAGAGATTACTGTCAACCAGTTGGAAACCGTGGTTGGAAACGTTACTGCTAGCAATGGGCTAGGTTCACCAATACTGACTTGACAGCGGATGGCCGCAACCACAACAAAGCCTTGCACATCACCATGGAATGCAAAGGGGCAGTCCTTTCTCATGTGCTGGTAGACACGGGGTCGTCCCTTAATGTCTTACCAAAGAAGGCTCTGGTGAAGTTAGAATATGATGGATTGGCATTGAGACCCAGCAACCTGGTAGTAAGGGCCTTCGATGGTTCTAAGAGATCGGTTCTGGGAGAGATCGAGCTACCTGTGACAATTGGCCCACAGACCTTTAAAACTATCTTTTATGTGATGGACATTCAGCCCGCCTACAGCTGTTTGTTGGGTAGACCCTGGATTCACGCCGCCGGCGCAATAACGTCTACCCTTCACCAAAAGTTAAAATTTGAGTGGGAAGGCCAAGTTGTTACAATCTGTGGGGAGGAGGATATATTTGTTAGCCATCTGGCTACTTATAAGTATATTGAAATGGATGGGGAGATCCATGAAACAATGAGCCAAGGATTTGAAGCCTTGAATGTGAATGAAGCATCTGCTGTATCTGGGATCTCCATGTCATCATACCAACAAGCCCGGAAGGTTGTTGAGGAAGGAACTGCCCTAGGCTGGGGCAAGGTTTTAGCTGTGGAAGAGAAGAAAGACAAATTTGGGTTGGGTTACAGACCAACTCAACATCAAGCAAAGGCTGCTGAGAAGCCCGGTTTTGTCAGTGGGGGGATGCTTACCCCCGATGCTATCAACTGTCTGGAAGACGAGCTGGAAGAGGAACGCAACCTGGAAAGCTGGATTCGTCCAAAGATCCCGGGGAGCAGTGTCTCGAACTGGTCTTCCCAGGAAATTATAAGAGTTACTCATACAGAGTAATTATTATTTCCTGTATTTTTATAAGCATGCATCAAAGTCTTGCATCTTGCCCAAGATGACAAGACTCATTTTGTAATCGGGCCATCTGTACTTTTTGTGCAAACAAGATCAATTAATGAAATATCAGACATCTTTTTGCAAACGAGTCTTTTTCTTTTCTGCTCACTGTTTTTCCATTTTTCTTTTTTGTACAAAAAATAAATGGCGGTGTTTTCAAAATGATAACTTCATTTCACTTTTCTAAATAAGACTAAAATCAGATCACTAAAATGAACAAACTTAACCCTTGCAGAGAGTGCCTTCCAGACAGCACTGACAACAGCACGGCTATGACTCCGTATGACTTTGACAATCCAATCAATCAAGCTGACGAAGGGGTTGAAGGAGAATATGAGCTTCCTGAAGAGCTAGCCAGGTTGTTAAGACAAGAGGAAAAGGTTATTACTCCTCACCAGGAGGAGGTTGAAGTGATCAATCTTGGTACAGATGAAGACGTGAAAGAAGTTAAAATCGGGGCCTGCCTGCAAGACTCAGTGAAGAGACAACTGATTGATCTGCTTCAAGAGTATGTAGATGTGTTTGCTTGGTCTTACCAAGATATGCCAGGGTTGGATACCGATATTGTCGTGCACAAGCTGCCTTTGAGAGAAGAATGCCCGCCAGTTAAGCAGAAACTGCGCCGTACTCGGCCGGACATGGCAATGAAAATCAAAGAAGAGGTACAAAAGCAATGGGACGCCGGATTCCTTGCTGGAACCAGCTATCCACCGTGGGTTGCTAACATTGTGCCTGTGCCTAAGAAGGATGGTAAGGTAAGAATGTGTGTTGACTACCGGGATCTGAACAGAGCCAGCCCGAAAGATGACTTCCCTTTACCTCACATTGATGTATTGGTTGATAATACAGCTCAGTTCTCGGTATTCTCCTTCATGGATGGATTTTCAGGATACAACCAGATCAAGATGTCACCTGAAGACATGGAGAAGACAACATTCATCACACCCTGGGGCACGTTCTGCTACAAAGTGATGCCATTCGGACTTAAGAACGCTGGTGCAACATATCAACGGGCTATGGTGACATTATTCCACGACATGATCCATAAAGAAATAGAGTGTTATGTGGATGACATGATTGCCAAATCCCTTACAGAAGAAGACCATTTGGTGAATCTGCTGAAATTGTTCAAGCGTCTGAGGAAGTATCAGTTGAAGTTGAACCCCAACAAATGCACATTCGGGGTGCGATCCGGTAAGCTGCTGGGCTTTATTGTGAGCGAGAAAGGAATTGAAGTTGACCCTGATAAAGTCAAAGCCATCCAAGAGATGCCTGCACCGAAAACTGAGAAAGAAGTTCGAGGGTTCTTAGGTCGATTGAACTACATTTCACGGTTCATATCTCACCTTACAGCAACCTGTGAACCTTTGTTCAAGCTGTTGAGGAAAGAACAGACGGTCAGGTGGAACGAAGATTGCCAAAGGGCTTTTGACAAGATCAAGGAATACCTGCAAGAACCTCCAATCCTTATGCCTCCAGTTGAAGGAAGACCTCTGATTATGTACTTGACAGTATTAGAAGAATCAATGGGGTGTGTGCTGGGCCAGCATGACGAGTCTGGTCGAAAAGAGTATGCAATATACTACCTAAGCAAAAAGTTTACCGACTGTGAACAACGTTATTCACTGCTCGAGAAAACTTGCTGTGCTTTAGCGTGGGCTGCTCGCCGACTAAGGCAGTATATGTTGACCCACACTACTTTGTTGATATCCAAAATGGACCCAGTTAAGTACATTCTCGAGAAGCCAGCTCTTACCGGACGGGTTGCAAGATGGCAAATGATTCTCACAGAATATGACATACAGTACACTTCTCAGAAAGCCATCAAGGGCAGTGTACTATCTGAATATCTTGCTGAGCAACCCATTGATGACTACCAGCCTATGAGGTTTGACTTCCCTGATGAAGACATCATGTTCATTAAATCAAAAGACCATGAGGAACCTGTTCACACTGAAGGGCCTGACCCGGAAGAAGAATGGACTATGATGTTTGACGGGGCTGTTAACATGAATGGCCGTGGTGTTGGTGCAGTACTCATTACACCCAAAGGAGTTCACATGCCATTCTCGGCAAAACTCACTTTCAACTGCACTAACAACGAAGCTGAATACGAAGCTTGCATCATGGGTCTTGAGGAAGCCATTGACCTCAGGATCAAGACGTTGACTGTATTCGGGGATTCAGCTTTGGTAGTCAATCAAACCAACGGAAAATGGTACACCCACCAAGATCATCTGATACCTTACAGGGATTACACAAGAAGGTTATTGACTTTCTTCACAACAGTCAAGCTTGAGTATATCCCTCGAGACGAGAATCAGTTTGCAGATGCTCTTGCTACCATTTCATCCATGATCAAAGTTCAAACTGCTAACTTTGTACCTCAGATTCCAGTGTCCAGACTCGACAGGCCAGCATATGTATTTGCAGCAGATGTTGTCAAAGACGATAAGCCTTGGTTCCATGACATTAAGTGCTTCTTGGAGGATCAAACATACCCACCTGGGGCATCTTCCAATGATAAGAAGACTTTGAGAAGGCTTGCTGGAAGTTTCTTTCTGAACACTGATGGGTCTTTATACAAAAGGAACTTTGATATGGTACTCCTCAGATGTGTTGACAAGACAGAAGCAGATTTATTGATGCATGAAGTGCACGAAGGCTCCTTTGGTACCCATGTTGGGGGACATGCAATGGCCAAGAAGTTGTTAAGATCAGGTTATTACTGGATCACAATGGATGCAGACTGTTGTGCTTATGCCAAGAAGTGCCATAAATGCCAGATCTATGCAGATAAGGTGCATGTGCCTCCCAACCCTTTGAACATCATGTCTTCACCATGGCCCTTTGCTATGTGGGGCATTGATATGATTGGCAAGATTGAGCCAACTGCTTCGAATGGCCACCGATTCATCCTGGTCGCCATCGACTATTTTACCAAGTGGGTTGAAGCAGCCTCATATGCAAACGTCACAAGGCAAGTGGTAGCCCGATTCCTAAAGAGAGATATCATCTGTCGGTACGGAGTGCCCGAGCGAATCATTACTGATAATGGTTCCAACTTAAACAACAAAATGATGGCTGAGTTATGCCGGGACTTCAAGATCCAACACCACAATTCTTCTCCTTACAGGCCAAAGATGAATGGCGCTGTTGAGGCGGCAAATAAAAATATCAAGAAGATTGTGCAGAAGATGGTAGTCACTTACAAAGACTGGCATGAAATGCTACCGTTTGCCTTGCATGGGTACCGCACGTCAATCAGAACATCCACTGGGGCAACACCGTATCAGCTTGTGTATGGTATGGAAGCAGTCCTACCTGTTGAAGTTGAATTACCCTCCTTACGGGTACTGATGGATGTTAAGCTGAACGAAGCAGAATGGGTCCGGTCCCGATATGAACAGCTGAGTCTGATTGAAGAGAAAAGACTGGCTGCAATCTGTCATGGGCAGTTGTATCAGAAGAGAATGAAGAAAGCCTTCGATCAGAAAGTCAGGCACCGAGAGTACCAAGTGGGAGATCTTGTGCTGAAAAGAATCCTCCCTCCTCATACAGACCACAGGGGCAAATGGACTCCAAATTATGAAGGGCCATTCGTGGTAAAGAAAGTTTTCTCTGGTGGAGCACTAATGCTCAGCACCATGGATGGTGAAGATTTCCCGTCCCCTGTGAATTCGGATGCAGTTAAAAAATACTTCGCATAAAAAATGACCCGCTGGACACAAAAACAGAATGTAAGTCCAGGCAAAAATAGGGCATCCCGGCGAGTCAAAACAGAATAAAAGACTCGGGCAAAAATAAGGGAAATAAATGAAAAAATGTACACCCGCTGAGTTGAAAAGCCGCATTGGACAACTCAGGCAAAAATGGGTATCCCGATGGATTGAAAACCCGAAAGGGCGATCCATGCAAAAATAAGGGAATAAGCGAACAACTGCATTCTGAATTCGTCTGTATCACTTGCAACTTGGAAAGCTTCAAAAGGATCAAGCTTCAATCAGAATCAACTTTCTCCAGAAAGCAAGACGAGAAGAAAGTCAAAAGTCATACGAGTCATAGCAGAAGAGGAAGCTCCTTAAAGCGTCATCAGCATCGCCAGTACTTTGTTTCTCAATTTGTAACAATCTCCTCATTTCAGGAGATATGTTTCTTTGGCTGTATCTTGCCAATTCAGGGCATTTGAATTAATAAAATCAGATTTTTCAGTCATGTTTCGTGTTGTATATTTTTATTTGCAAAGAATGTCTGATGTCTCTAAAAAATCAATTGCATGAGTACAGATGCCTTTCTCTAAGAAAATAAAAACACATGCTTACAGGGAATATCCTTACTCTCGAAGGTACTTAACTCCTATGGCGGAATCCAGTAAAGGATACCTCGGGACCTTTTGTGCGTTTCCTTATCTTTGCAGGATTGCAGGTATCCAGAACGCAACTCGAGGCATGCAAGCTACATCTCAGCAAGCTGGCAAATCAACAAAAGATCTCAGCATCCGGAATGCTCTGTCCCCAGCTGAGTTGCCTCTCATTACTCTCCCCAGCTGAGTTACCAACAATCATCCCCAGCCATAGTACCCATCATTCTTCCTCAGTAAAATACAGGAGTCAGGGAATCATCTCCCCACAGAATCTTCAGCCTCTATCCAGAAGAGCAATGCATGAAGATCACAACAGAGTGAAGAAAGCTTCTGCAAACCCCAGCTGGGCCTCTCATTTATCAGGATATGTCAATCAGTGACCTATATCCCCAAACAGATACATCTCACCAGATCTACCAATGATCTCATCCCCAGCTGGGAGGTCCATTTCAAACAGATCAGCAACGGGATCCGAATCCCGATTTGATATCTTTGCATAATCATGGCATTTGCATTATATTATCCCCTCAGAGCGTAGCATTCCGTCTAATACGGAGCATTACGGCAAAAATCAAACGCATAGCATAATCATAAGCCATGTTCGGAATTAACACTTGTGAATAATAGCAGTTCATCAACATACAGAAGAAAAATCCCCACCAGAGTTCCCAGCAAAAGCAGTTGCCTCACAACTCCCAAACACCAGTATATACACCTTTTGGCACCCGTCCGTGCCATCTTTCCCCAGTAAAGTCGCCTGAACACTCTTTACAAACAAATCACCCATATCACGGATACTTCATGACACCCGTCCGTGTCATATCACCAGCAGAAAGCCGAAGACACCCTCTTTGCACTCACACATACTTATATATACACTTTCTTGACACCCGTCCGTGTCATATCCCCAGCGCAGTCGCTTACACTTTTGCAACCCATATACTTGTTGATATCACACTTTTCTCCTTTTGACACTCGTCCGTGTCACCCTCCCCAGCAGTTAAACACCATCTATACAACACTCGCTCTCATACAGATACTCGTCTGTATCTTGTATATACCAGTTATATACCCACAGATTCGACAACAGTCCTTGTTCTTTGTTAACCAGTTGGTACTCATCCGTACCATCATCTCAGAACATTGCGTCTAATGTTTGTTTCTACATGATACTCGTCCGTATCGTAGTCTTAAGGATGCTCGTCCGCATCTTTAATCCATACACTGTGTCAAACACTTGTGTCTTCTTGAATATAGATGCTCGTCCGTGTCTACTATTCCCCCAGAAGAACCATCAGATTCAACACTCGTCCGTGTTCCTTGTTAACCAGTTGATACTCGTCTGTATCATCATCTCTGAACACGTGTCAGTTTGTTTCTACCTGATACTCGTCCGTATCATAGCCTTAAGGATGCTCGTCCGCATCTTTAATCTATACACAACATCTAAACACTTACACTTTCCTTTCTTGGTTGTGAACGCTCGTCCGTGTTCACTATATCCCCAGTAGATCACCAACAAAGCATTTTCTTTTATCTGACACTCGTCCTGTGTCATGATAACCCTGAGAGCAGCCGTACCCTGCTAGGTGGTCGTCCTCCACTTCTTGACGGTCGTCCTCCATCATGCTCATCCGATGGCCGTCCCCATCGTTGATTTTAGCAGCCGTCCCCTGCTAGGTGGTCGTCCTCCACCTTTTGATGATCGTCCTTCATCATTTTATCCAATGGCCGTCCCCATTGTTGATTTCGGTTATCTGGCATTCGTCCTATGTCATGAGAAACCTCGAGAGCAGCCGTACCCTGCTGAGTGGTCGTCCTCCACTTCTTGATGGTCGTCCTCCATCATGCTCGTCCGATGGCCGTCCCCATCGTTGACCTTTTCTATCCGATGGCCGTCCCCATCGTTGATATTTTCGGCAGCCGTACCCTGCCAGGTGGTCGTCCTCCACCTTTGATGGCCGTCCCCATCATATTTCTTTTATCCCCAACAGAGCAGCCGTCCCCTGCTAGGTGATCGTCCTTCACCTTTGATGGCCGTACCCCATCATCTGTTTATTTCATTTATTCTTTAACCCGATGGCCGTCCCCGTCGTGGTCCCTTTTCTTTTTTAGCCCGATGGCCGTCCCCATCAGTGGTTACTTTGCTTTATGAACTTGATGGCCGTCCCCGTCATGTTTCATTAAATCCTCAGAGAATTTTACAGCTTTATCTTGATGGTCGTCCCCATCATGATTTTATGTCCCCAGCTAGTCGGCCGTCCCCGTCTTGGCTTTACCTTTTGTCCCCAGCATGTCGGCCGTCCCCGTCATTGCTATTTACCCAGCAGTCGTCCTCTGCTCGACGGTCGTCCTCCGTCGCCCACATTTTACAATATACTTTATTTTCTTTTACAATCTATATCCCTTTTCTTCTTCATTCTGTGAGTGCAAATTTTGGACTGTCTTTGGTATTCAACCACAAGTTATCTTGCTTGCCTGTTAAGCCGTCGCTTACATCCTGCACAGCTAACTCATGTTTGAATAGGGGCAGCTGTAAACACCCCAAATTTTCCCTCACCCATTCACCATGGCTTGTGATCATTCTCATATGCATAAGTACAATCATATCACCTCATATCTCAATTTTGAGTCACTGCATAGTTTCTAAGTCATCTGCACCTAGGGTTTGTGATCTGAGCAATCTCAGGGCATCTTGAGCCACTCCAAAGGCCATCAATCACTTCAAAGGGGTCTACATGTGTTCAAGCATCATAATACATCCTCTCAAAGTCAAAAATTCCAAAGAATCACAAGAACTAGGGTTTGAGTGGATGCAGAGCCAGGTTTGACTGCATAGTTGACCTAAAATTAGGGTTTTGGTTTCAGAGGCCATAACTCCAAATTTTTTGGTCATTCTTGTTTCCATTGGTCTCTATATGGTATAGGGAGTATGCATATCAATTTTCATGAAGAAATTCCATGGGGAAGTCATCTGATCAAGAGTTGACTTTTCAGACAAGTCAGTGTAAAATCAGGGCATCTGAGGCCCCCAGTGACCCAGCCAATGGGTGATCTTCATCATTTTGAGTGTATATGATCTTTATTTGATCATGTAAGAAGGTTGAAGTTCACAAAAATCAAGAATTTAGGGTTTTTTTTGCAAGTGTTGACTTTTTGGGCATAGTTGACTTTTCAAGAATGCTTCATTTTAGGTCATTTTTCAAGCCTTGATTCTTGATCCAAAAATGCTTCAAATGGAAAAACTTTGGTCATGAAAGTTGTAGATTACATCTTTCCCTTTTCAAAAAGTACAAGAACATGATCAAACTCTTCTTGGATCAAAAGTTATGGTGTGACAAAGTTGGCTAAAATCATTGATTTTCAAGGCATGCTTCAAATGAGAATTTTGCAAAATCATGAACCAAAGCCAATTGCAACTTCTAATTCATTTCAAACCAGTATGCAAACATTCAATATGTCCTAAAAGTCAGAATTGGACCAAGGTTTCACATGGTTATGGTTTGTGTAACTAGACTTTTTCATGAAGTTTCAAAAGTGTGCCAACTTGCAAAAACATCATTGTGCTTCTCTCCACTTGGTGCATTGGCTGCTGGACCTTCCCAACATCACACACACACCATGCTGCACCAGAACCATATCTTGTACTAGCCTAGATCATGAGCCATACTTTCCTTACACAAAATTTGACTTTTTTCAAAAGCAAACTTACCAATCACTATAGGCCAGGTCACATCATCTGACCTATAGGATTAAAATACAATATCATTTGGCAAGCAAAATGTATCAAGAAGCAAGGCTGAAACCTCATATACCATCACATTCACAAAACACACCCCAGCTGCATATTGCTTCGAATCTCTCTGCCCAGCCATCAAACATCCAAACTATTTCCACACTTCAACTCACCATACTTCATAGACCTCAAACCACCAAGAGCCAGGCCTGAAACAAGCAAGAACACCCCATTGCCATTTCTCACCTCAACTTGCAGTTTCATTCGAAACTCTCTCCATAGCTCACAAACATCCAAACAAACACCACAGACCTTCTCCACTCATTATTCTGATCACAAAGAACCATTCACAATGACCTGAAACTGCCTGAAACTCCATTGCCATTTTCAACTGAGTTGAAGCAGAAGCTGTCTAAACTCATCAACCAGCCAGCATAAATTGCTCCAAAGCATTCAAACATCATCAAGAGGTCCTAAGGAGTGGATTGCACAAGGAGAAGTGGCCAGAAAGTCATCAGAGTGAAAGCTTCGAATCTCAGGTAGCTTGAAAAATATTTTTCCAGAAATCATTTCTTTTGTTCTAAACTTGTTCTTTGTGTCTTCCTGATCATGAATATGCTTTTAGTTTTTGAAATGGTGATGAAATGAACATTTAATTGATCTCTGAAACTTGCGTGCCCTAAAAATGTTTTGTTTCGATTCATGTGATTGAGGGAACATAAATGAGTTTTAGCTTGGGGTTTTGGTTCAGTGAAGTGTGGGAAGGATTTCTGTTTGTTTAGATTTCATTTTAGTCGCGTTTTGGGGGTTTTAGAAGTTTTCAGGTGGGGTTCCCACCGGAGAAGACGACCGGAGGTCTTCTCCGGCCACCTGAAAATGATTAGGGTTAACCAGCGTAATTAATGCAAGTTTGAATTTGGACCCTTGATCTGGCTGACTTTAGTTGACTCCCGCGTGAACCAATGGCTCAGATCTCTCATTAAACCCTAATCCTGATTATTTGAATTAATTAATTGTGATTAATTTTGAATTCCCCAGAACGAATCTCAGCCATTCAAACGCGCGCCAGTCAATTCCCGCGTGTCAAGTTTAAACCCTGGCCATTGGATTAGCATACTTTTCATTTAATTCAGTTTTTATTTCATTTTATTTCATTTCTTTTCTCCAATTTATTTAAAATAGAAAAAAATGTCTAAAAATTATGAAACTTTTTCTCTTAAGTTTTATTAATTTTTAGGACACAAAAATATTTTTATTTTTATTTTTATCATTAAAAAAGTATTTTTAAATATTTAAGAGATTATTTTTAATTGATTAATGGGAATTAATTTATTAAAAATACTTTTAAGTATCTAAAAATCACCAAAAAATTCATGAAATGTTCTAAGACATTTAGAAACATTGTCCAACCTTCAAACCAAATTTCTTTTTTGATCTTGATGCATTTTGAGAATTTTTCATTGAATTAAATCATTTTTTGTGCATTAATTTGATCCAAAGTTCAAAAAATCATTTCTGCTTATTTGAGAAGAGTTGGACATTGATTCTTTTTGCATTGTTTTGTGTTTAGCATGTAGTTTCTAGGATTGAATGGCCATAATTTGATTCCTCATTTTCAATTTGTTTGGCATTTCTTTTGTTTAGGAGCCCTAAAAACCCTAATAACTTAGAAAAATCATAACTTGAGATTGGTTAAGAGTTGAGACCTCCCCTTTGGACTTTGGTTTAGTATAGGTTTAGGGTTTCTTTGGGTGGCATTTTCCATTTTTTATCTTAGGGTTTGCTTCTGATTTTGAGTTTTGTTTGATGTTTGTTTCATAAACCCTAATTTGGGCTTTCTTTTGCATCCTTCTTGCATTCTCTTGCATAACATGACTTGCCATGACATTTTATGCATCCATTTGGTTCATTAGACATCTTAAGACATATTAGAAGCATGTTTGATCATTGCATCATGTATTTGCCATGATTGTATGTCATTTGCATCTCATAACTGTTCATGTGTGTTCATGGTTCTAAACTTGCTCCATTTGCATCCATTGGTTCATGTGATCATCTCCATGCCTTGTCTCATGCTTGTAGCATCTCATAGAATCATTATCATCATCAACATGCTTCTGGTTTTGTTCTCATCATGTCATTTCATCTCATTTGGCATTACATTGCATTTCTTTTCTAACATTTCAGGTGGTAAGTGATGTTGAGAAGTGAATTTGCCTTCACTTCTCATAACTTTTCTTTTCATCTCTCTTGCATCCATTGCTGCATTCTTATATGTGTTTGAGTTTGAGATTGCTCATCCTTGTTCTTCTTACTTTCTTTCTTCAAGTGACTTGACTTCTTGAATGAAGCAAGTCACTTTGCTTCTCTTGATCCTGTCCATCTGCTTCCTGGTGGTTCCATTGAAGACTTCTCTTGAAAACCTCACAAACCTTAGGAACAACCAAGCATGACAATGATTAGGGTTTTGATTAGTCTCCCCTCTTAGTTTTGCCTTTGTGTCTCTTTTGAGTCTTCTCTTCTCATCTCATAATCAGGGACTAAACCCTAAAGGCTTTAAGGCTTTGTGATTAAGCTTATGCCTGCATCCTTCTCTTAGGATGGAGTGTATAACTTTAATCCTAAGTGTTAAACCCTTAATGTGTTTAAATCTCTTAATCAATTCACTTAATAAGTACCAAGACATCACACTTGTAACTTGGGCCTTGCATTAGGGTTCTAATTCTTCCTTAACTGGTTAAGAAGGACTAACCCTAGTGTTAATGGACAAGTCCCCCTCAAGTTGTCTTACAAATCATAAAATTCACTTCATCATCATACCATTAATTAAAATCCACTTAATCAAAGGCTTGTTTTGTCATGAGCTTAATCCCTAATCATGGATTAAGTTGAAGAGCTTTCCTCAGCTTAAACATTCTCATCTATTATCCTTCTATTAGGATGGTGTAATGAGCCTGTTTAATCCTTGATTATGGCTTAACCTCATTACTTAACACTAAACAAAAACACCAAAAGCGTCTAAATAATCACAAGTAGGTCAATGATCTTAATCCTATACCAAGGTGATTAAGTGTGAGAATCTGACTTCACACTTAAGGTATTCTCATTACCCCTAATCAGAGGGAAGATGTGATGAGTTTACTAAATCCATTGGTTTAGGCTTAAGCTCATTAACTTATGACAAACTTTCAAAAGCAATAAAAGACTGAAAACACAAAAACAAATAATAATCGTCTCCTTCGGGATTCTTTTCTCATCTCATTCACTCATAAACGAGAACTTGCTTCTTCCGTCTAATGCAAGACAGTTTGCACCTGGGCCAGACAGGTCATACACTTGAGCATTGACAAGCAGGCAGTTCACAAGTCAATTCATCTTTCAGTCTCTTTGGGTCGAACTACGGTGTTCTGACTTCCTCATTGCACGAGAGGATACGTAGGCATAACTTAACAGTTATCGAACAAAAGTCTCTGTACATTCCCCCTCCTTCCAGAATCATTCTTTTAGCCTCATAGTCTTGAGCAGCTCATTCTCATTCCTACACTGACACTTCACTTATACACTTCACTTACACTGACACCTGTACATCCTTTTCCAGCTCTTTTATACACAAATTGCACTGACACTACCCCTTTAAAACACAAATCTTTTAAGCGTGGATCCCGTCGAGTACGACGGACAATCTGGGTGCTAATACCTTCCCAGGTTGTAACCAACCCCCTTTCTCAGTCTCTCTGGTTCGCAACCGTCTTATCCATCTCTTTCTAGGTCTATGCAGCATTGCCTTTCCTCCGGGATAAAAATGCCTAGCTGGCGACTCTTTTCATCTCCAGTGAGTTCACGGCTGTGTGTTCTCATTGTCCCTCTCGCCGACCGTTCGCGTCTGTACCTTCATATGATCCATTTTCATTTGTCGGGAGCGACAATATCTTCAGAGAAGCCACCAATGAAAGAAGCAGATGAAGGAGGAGAAGCAGAAGAAAATAAGTTAACTTACTTCACTTAAGAAGATAAGTTACTTGAAGAAAGAAAGTGGAGGATGAACATGAATTAGCAAGCTCACTATAAAAGCAAAATAAAATTGTAGCAATGATGCATAAGAGAGATGAGAAGAGAAATGAGAAGTGAAGGCAAATTCACTTCTCAAATTACTTACCCCCTGAAATGGTTAGCATAAAGGAATGAAATGAAAGGAAAATGAAACAAATGCAAGGATGCAAACCAAAACCAGAAGAATATACATGATACAAATGGTTCTATGAGGTGATGCAAATGTATGTCAAGTGCTATGGATGATCATACAAGAGATAAGAATGCAAATGAAGCATGTAGGAAGCATGAAAGCACATGAAAGTTCATGGAATGAAATGAATGCATATCATGGCAAATGAATGAAGAAATGATCAAACATGATTATAATGTGTCCTAAGATGTCTTAGGAGTCATGTGAATTCAAGAAATGTCATGGCAAGCTCATTTATGAATGCATATGCAAGATGTATGCAAATGAACATGAGAAATTAGGGTTTTCATGCAACATGAGATGCAAAAGTCAAAAACAGAAGCAAATCATAAGATAAAAAATTGAAAATGAACTTAAATGAACCCTAACTCCATATGATATCACACCCCAAAGGAGGAGACCTAACTCTTAACCTAAAGAAAGTTGTGATTTTTCTAAGTTATCTAGGGTTTTAAGGTACCTTAAGGGAAAAAATGCAAATCAAATAAAAAATGCAAGATAAATTGATGACAAAATTATTCTAGATGCTACATATCAAATGAAGAACAATGCAAAAAGAATCAATTTCATTCCATTCATGGTTAGGCAGAAAAGAATTCTTGAAGTTAGGGTTCAAAAATAGGATTTTTATGAACCCTAAATTCAAGAAAAATGTCAAAGATGATTCAAAACCAAAAAGAAATTTGTATGAATGGTTTGACAATGTTTCTAAATGTCCTAAGATGTAATGTGAATTTTTTTTTGGATTTTTAGAAATCTAAATGATATTTTAATTAATTAATTTCCATTAATTAATTAAAATAAACATTTAAAATATTTTAAAAATGATTTTTTAATGCAAAAAATAAAAAATAAAATTATTTTGGGTGAAGAAAATTATTTGGATGCAAAATGTAGAAGAAATTTTTTTTTGGGATTTTCTAGCTATTTTAAATAAAATATGCAAAATAAATGGATTTAAATGAATTTAAAATGAAATAAAACAGAAGTAATCTAATCTAATGGTCTTGATTCAAAGCTGAGGGATTTGGTTTGACCTAGCGCGCAATCTAATGGATGAAATTCAAACTCAGCTAATCCTAATTAATTAAATAATTAATCTAGATTTAAAGTTAATGAAATGATCCTGATCGTCTATCACACGCGGGAAACTAAGATCAAACGGCCTACGTTTAAACTTTGCCCTAACCCTAATTAAACACCTTAATCACTTTCAGGTGGCCGGAGAAGACCTCCGGTCATCTTCTCCGGCTAGCTTCTCCCTGAGCAAACCCCAAACTTCACCCTTAGGTCATTTCTGGAGCTCTAAAGCTCCAGATCAACTCCTCTCATCTCCCTGAACTCAAATCCACTCTCAAAACAAATTTCTAATGGCTAAATCACAAGATTCGAAGAGAAAATCAAAAATCGCAAAACTTTCAGAACACGCATACAAACTTATTTCTCAACCATTCTCAAAAGTAAATATATCATGGTGATCAGCAAAGCATGAAGAACAATCTAAGCACTTAAAATAGCACTTCTGGAAAAAAGTTTGAAGAAGTTACCTGAGCTTGAGCTTCCTCAGTTTGGAGATTTTTGGCCACCTATCTTGTGCAAACTCACTCCAATGATCTTCCTGAAGAAGCTTTGAGGCTTGGAAGGAGTTTGTTTTGGATGGTTTGTGTGATTGCACTTCAACTGGCCAAGAATCGTGTTTTGGTTATGGGGTGTTTTTGGCTGTTTTAATGGTTGCTTTGTGTTCTATTGATGATTCAGAGATGAATGGTGAAAGAAGTTTGTAGATTTAGGGTGTGAGCAGAAAGTTTCGAAGGAATTTGCAAAATGGAGATATTTTGGGAACTTGAGGATTCTCAGGTTTCAGGCTGCAATGTTGTGTGTTATGGCTTGTGTGTGATCCACATAACAAGTAGTGATAGGCCAGAGAGTGGGTGGTGGCTGCAGCTGATTGGTATGGGGCAAGTTGCAAAAAGTCACTAACTTGTGTACTTGGGGTATGGGCTCTTGTGCAGCTGGCTTTTTGGCTTGTCCTGGTGCAGCTGAGATCAAGGAGGTCCATAGAATTGGTTTTGAGGCAATTCAGCAAGTGTATGAAAGGTTGTGTATCATTTTGCAATTTCATGAAGTTTTGGCCCCTTTGAGATTTCTTCATGGGCAAGGCATGAAAACTTGAAATTCTTGGGCCAATTCTGAGTTTTAGGCAATGCACTATGATGTTATGATGCTTAGAAGTGTGTTTGAAGTCACAAAATGAATTGGCAAGTGGTTTTGCAAAAATCCCTCTTTGGTGCATTCTTGAAAATTATGTGATTTTTGCCAACTTTGACAAGCCATAACTTGAGTTCCATAATGAATTAGAACTTGTTCTTTTACTTTTTGAAAAGGGAATGATCCAATCTACAACTTTCATGACCAACAATTTTTCATTTGAAGCATTTTGGTTGAGAAAGAGGAGGTTGAAATACTTTCCCAAAATGGAAAGTTTACATTACAAGTCATTTCCATTTTTGGCAACTTTTGGTTTAGTTCAATTTTCTTCAATTTTGTGAACTTCCAAGCACTTAAATGGTGAAATAAAGATCATATAACTTCAATTTGATGGAAATATCACTTTGGTTCCATTGTTGGGGGCCTCAGATGCCCTGATTTTGCTGACTTACTCAAGAAGTTACCAAGTGAACAGATGACTTCCATAATGAATTTCTTCATCAAACTTGGTACACATAATCCTTATAACATATTGAGACCATTAGAAACAAGAATGACCAAAACATTTGGAGTTATGGCCTCTGAAACCAAAACCCTAATTTCAGGTCATCTGTGTAGGGAAACCCTAGCTCTGCTTCCATGCTTTGCCAATTCTTGTGATTTCTTGACTTCCTTGACCTTTGAGGGATATAATATGATGATTGAACATACATGGACCCTCTTGGAGTGATTGGAGACCTTTGGAGGGGCTCAGATGGATCCTTGGATTGCTCAGATCACAAACCCTAGATGCGGATGAACTTGAACTAATATAGTGAAACAAAAATGCAATATGAGATGGTATGCTTATGCTAATACAAATATGAAAGATCACAAGCCATGGTGTGAACTTAGTGAGGGAAAATTTGGGGTGTTTACAATAAGCAGGATGTATTGATACATAAGCAGGATGTATTGATACATAAGCAGGATGTATTGATACATAAGTAGGATGTATTGATACATAAGCAGGATGCATTGATGCATCTGTGTGATGTATCGATACATATCAGTTAAAAAACCGACATGTATCGATGCATCCGTGTTATGTATCGATACATATCAGTTAAAAAACTGACATGTATCGATGCATCCGCGTTATGTATCGATACATAATTGTTTTTTTGCTGAAAATTGCCATTGCTTCAGTATGTATCGATGCATACCCACATGTATCGATACATAATACTGTTTTTCTGCTAAAAAGATGTTGTATGATGCATGGAAAGGGCCAAATTTAGTGTTGTCTTGGGGATAAGTTCATGGGTGACTTGTGCACGTACTAGAGCTCATTTAGCTTCACATTTGCTTCAATTAAAACCTCAACCATTGCTGCTACATTAGATTGGTCCTCACCACAATAATCATGAGCTGGTGTACACTAGTTCATGGTCTCAAGCTGTATTTGGACTTTGTTTTTGTTGCATCAGCAGGCTGGTATTAATGTATGCAATACCACTTTAATTGTTGTGCATATCACAACCAAGTGAGCAAACTCAAGCTGCAATCCTTGGGCAATTAAGTTGGTGTTTCACTTCACTAATCCTCACCACAAGTAACATGCTCCAATGCACATTGGATTCAGCTTAAGTGTGAAAGTTCTAGAAAAAGCCAGCTCACCATCTTCTACCACCTTCTAGATTGTTCTAAGGAATATTCCAAGGAATATTCTAAGGAATATTCCAAAGAATACTCTAGAACTCTCTAGAATCCTAACCAACTCCAAACCTAGGCTAACTCCTAAGCAACCTCCAAACCCAAACCTCATGCCAAGCCTACACATTATATAAACCTAAACCATCCCAAAGCAAAGCTCTCCCCCATTTTTTTCACTATTCTTCTTCATTTTCACTTCATCTCTTTCATTCTTCTCTAACACTTTTCCTCCATTTTCTACCTCTCAATAAAGCTTCATTCTAAAAGTTCTTCAAATTCTTCATTGGAATTTGAAGGACTTGAAGCTAAAACCTTCATTAATCATCTCATTCTGAAGCTTATTTGAAGAATCAATTCTGATTTTGGAAGAGTTTTGAGCTTATTGGAGGTTATTGATCAAGTGTTCATCAAGGAGCATCATCAACCGCATTTATTTTGCGCGTTCGCGGATCGAAGCTTCGACTCTCCGGTTTTCTTCTCCATTTGCTTTCCGATCTACATCGCAACACTCACCGAAGCAATCCTCCGCTTCGTAGGTTGGTGATCTAAATCCTCTTCTTGATTTAACTTATTCCCTTCATCTCGCCATGACGACATTCTTCGTATGTTTATTGTTGTGTATGTGCATGACCGTTTAATTTCGTCTTGATTACGATTTGATCACTTTGTTTGTTCTTAGTTAGAATTATAGTTGATTCTAGGTGCCATTAAGGTTTAAATCGTGGCTTTTAGGTGTAAAATTTGTGCTCGCTAGATAGTAGTTGCATTAGGAGCTTTAGGAAATAAGTCGATTGCAAAAAGTGCCTTTTCCCTCTTTCTTGGGCATTGCTTCTCCCTTTACCACCATAGATTGATAGGTTCTGATTTTAGGGAATTTTCAAGATTAGTTTCGACATGCTTCCGTCCATTTCGCATATTTTGTGTTTATGTGTTCGTTTATTCATGAATTGGCTTATTGCATATTGTTGCTATGTCCATGCATTTTTTGTCATGTAAATAATCATGTTGCATTCTGTTTTTGCATCTTTCGTATGTTTCGTTAACTCATTTGCATGTCATTGTATCAATATATATGTTGCATTTCACATAACCATGTATGTATGTGCATTTGGTTTCTTTTGGTTGCATGTTTGATCACATCATTCACATCAATTCAATTCTGAATTTTGCATTAAGCTTGGCATTCTTGTTGACGTATCATGTTGCATATTCATGATCAATATTCATATGCCATGTTCATGTGCCACATTTTGCATACTTGTTGCATAACAAATCATGTGGTGCATTCTTGCATAATCCCTCAAAAAATAATCATGACATTTAATTATGTGCTTGATCCATATTCATATTGCATATTCATGTTAATTGAGCATTTCATGATTGAATTTGTGCATAAAAAATGAAAATAATCAAAGCTGCATTTTACATTTCATAGCTGTAAAATGTATGTTGTTTGTTGTGTAGTTCATGCTGTTGGTGACTTTTTACACCTATCTTGCATGATGTGTATGTGCTGTAGAAAGCTGAGTGTGTGTTACATGGCATTTCATTCCTGTTTTGGCATTTGGTAGCTGTTATAGGCTGCTGAATTTTGCATTGCATTGCATTTAGGTTCACTAAACCTTAGATTGAGTCTAATTTAGGTCCTAGTTCTCTTAGGAATTAATTTGGTATTTGTTTACCTTATTTTTGTCATGTTTACCATGCTAACATTTGTTTTGTAGGGGGGAAGATTGAGGTAAGTATCACTTCATTCTAATCTCTTATGCATTTTAATTGTGTTTGCCTTAACACCTTGTGCTTTGATCATAGGCTTTCCCTTTTGCTCTCTTAGAAACAACTTAACTTCCTTAGGAAGTAAGTTAGTTTCTAACTCTCTTTTCTTCTTATTAGATTTAGAAGCCACAATAACCATTAGGACATCCATTGAATGAATAACTTAGGGTTGTGTCTTAGTCCTCCTAGTTTTGTCCTTTTCTCCATTTGAGTCTTCTTCTCTCGTCTCCAAACAAAATCTAAAAGACATTTAATAAAGGATTGAAATAGTCTCTTGTGCATAGCCTTATTCCATGGGGCACTCATATTCATTCCATCTTGGAATAGTATGGGATTGTCTAGCATGATGTACAAGTCTAATCATGAGACTATCTTCACAAATAATAAAGTCAAAACACTTCTCATAAAAGACAACAAACAAAGACATCGCATCTTCTCTTTTCATCTCCTAATCTTTGCGGACGAATGCGACTTGCCTTGACAGTTCAAACAGCGATACGGTAAACACCCTCGAGTCAGAGCCGGTAACACCTGAGCTAGAGCTATGGCAACGTCATTCTAAAAAACACAAAAATAGTTCCCGCCTTAGTTAGGCGAACTACGTCGACTCTGATCCTCATTTTCCCGATGAGGTGTGTAGGCAGCGGGGTAGGGCCCGTTCGAGCACATTCTTTATTTTTCCCTTAATTTTCCCCTTCGTTCCATTTTCTTTTCCTTTTCTCATTTCATTTCCAAGTACAGATAGCCATTCTTTCATTCAAACAACATCGTATTTCTCACCCTTTGAAACAGACTAACAAGCGTGGATCCCGTCGGGTACTGCAGACGGATTGGGGTGCTAATACCTTCCCAATTCGTAACCGACTTCCGGACCCAGATCTTTTGATTGCAGGACCTTGTCCTTTCCTTCTTCCTCAGGTTTGTGCAGCATTACCTTTCCCGTTCTTTCGGGATAAAAATGAATGGCTGGCGACTCTACCTTTTCAGCGCCAATTTCACGTTTGTACTAGGATGAAAATCTCAGGAGCAACACACCTGATTGTTTGTTCCTTTCTTAATAGTTTGAACAAGGGTTCACATGTTGAAGTGAGGTGAGATATGAACCTTGAGATGTAGTTCATTCTACCTAAGAACCCTCGAACTTCTTTCTCAGTCCTAGGTGCAGGAATTTCCTGAATAGCTTTGACTTTATCGGGATCAACCTCATTTCCCTTTTCACTTACGATAAAGCCCAGCAGCTTACCAGAACGTACCCCAAACGTGCACTTGTTGGGGTTCAACTTCAACTGATACTTCCTCAGACGCTTGAACAACTTCAGCAGATTTACCAGATGGTCTTCTTTAGTAAGGGACTTGGCAATCATATCATCCACTTAGCATTCAATTTCTTTGTGGATCATATCATGGAACAATGTTACCATTGCCCGTTGATACGTTGCACCAGTGTTCTTCAATCCAAACGGCATTACCTTGTAACAAAATATGCCCCAAGGTGTGATGAAGGTTGTTTTCTCCATGTCTTCGGGTGACATCTTGATCTAATTGTACCCAGAAAATCCACCCATGAAAGAAAATACCGAGAACTGAGCCGTGTTTTCCACCAATACATCAATGTGAGGTAATGGGAAGTCATCCTTCGGGCTAGCTCTATTCAGGTCCCGGTAATCCACACACATACACACCTTTCCATCCTTTTTAGGCACGGGTACAATGTTAGCAACGCACAGCAGGTAACTAGTCACAGTAAGGAAACTGGTGTCCCATTGTTTTTGTACTACTTCCTTAATCTTCATGGCCATATCTAGGCGAGTACGGCGTAACTTCTGTTTAACTGGAGGGCAATCTTCTTTCAAGGGTAGCCTGTGCATGACAATATCTGTATCTATACCTGGCATGTCTTGATAGGACCAAGTAAAGACGTCGACGTATTCCCGAAGCATGCTGATAAGCTGGTCTTTCACTGGAGCTTGCATCCTGGCCCCAATCTTTACTTCTTTCAAATCTTCCTCGGTACCAAGATTAACAATTTCAACTTCCTCCTGATGAGGAGTAATCACTTTCTCTTCTTGCCTCAACAACCTGGCCAACTCTTCAAGCAACTCATAGTCTTCATCAACCCCTTCATCTGCTTGATTAATTGGATTGTCGAAGTCATACAAGGTCATAACAGTGTTGTTGTCGGTGCAATCTGGAGGATAATCTCTGCAAGGGTTGAGATTTGTTCTTTTTAGTGATCAATTTTAATCTTGTTCAGAAAAAATAAAGTTATTTATTTTGAAAACATTGACATTTTATTGTTTTGTGCGAAAAATAACAAAAATGAAAAGACAATGAGCAAAGAAGAAAATTGTTTGCAAAAGATTTCCATTGTTCATTGATATTCCATTTGCACAAAATACAAATATGGCCCTATTACAAAATGAGTCCTGACACCTTGGGCAAGATGCAGGACTTGATGCATGCTAAACAAAAGCAGGAAATAATAATTACTCTGCAGGAGTAATTCTTATAATTTCCTGGGAAGACCAGTTAAGGACTTGTTGGCTCGAGATCCTTGGACGAATCCAGCTCTCCAGGTTGAGGTCGCTTTCATCCTCGTCTTCCACGTTTTGATATCATCTGGGGTCCGCATCCCCCCACTTATGAACTTGGGCTCCTTAGCAGCCTCTGCTTGATCTTGTCGGAATGGTTTGTAACCTAAACCGAATTTGTCCTCCTTCTTCTCCACTGATAGTAGCTTGCCTCAGCCTTGGGCGTTTCCATCTTCAACAACCTTTCGAGCTTGTTGGTAGGAGACAATTGAAGTACCCATCCTATCCTCCTGGGATGCAGCAAATACTTCAGTCGTCGCCTCATTAACGTTCAGTGCTTCGAAACCTTGGCTCATGGTCTCGTGGATTTCACCATCCATCTCAATGTATTTGTAGGTGGCCAGATGACTAACAAAAATATCCTCTTCACCACAGATTGTGATAATTTGCCCTTCCCACTCGTATTTTAATTTCTGGTGAAGGGTCAACGTTACTGCGCCAGCGGCGTGAATCCATGGTCGACCCAACAAACAATTGTAGGCCGACTGAATGTCCATCACGTAGAAAGTAGTTTGAAAAACCTGCGGGCCAATTATCACAGGCAGCTCCATTTCTCCAAGAATAGACCTCTTGGAACCATCAAAATCCCTAACCACCAGATTGCTTTGTCGGAGAGCTATACCATCATATTCAAGCCTTACAAGGGCTTTCTTTGGCAAGATATTGAGTGAAGACCCAGTGTCAACTAGAACATGTGAAAGCACAACCCCTTTACACTTCAGAGTGATGTGCAAAGCTTTATTATGATGATGACCTTCTGTAGTTAAATCAACGTTGGTGAGGCCTAGTCCATGACTAGTATTAACATTAGAAACCACTGTCTCTAGATAATTCACTATGATCTCCTCAGGCACGTAGGCTGCGTGAAGGACTTTAAGTAATGCATCCCGATGAGCTTCGGAACACAACAACAATGATAGAATGGAGATCTTGGAAGGAGTCTAGTGGAGCTGATCCATAACCTTGTAATCGCTTCTCTTGATTATTCTCATAAATTCATCCACATCTTGATCAAAGGATGTTTTATGGGCTTCTTTCAAAACTGGTTCCTCAGGAACCACATTTTTGCCTTTAGCTCTAGCAGTAGCCTCTGCCTCAGTGTTAACTCTTGGAATTTGTGACGCGAAGAGGCGTCCGCTTCGGGTGAAGCCTCCGCCTCCCCCGACATTAACGATTTGTGGTGTATGAGTTGAAGAATCAAGAACGACTTTCTCCCCGTTGCAGTAGAGGTCTGAACCATAGTGCCATGGTACAACATTATCTTTTTCATATGGGATGGGCCCAGGTACCGTGATGTTGACTGGGCTAACTGCAGCGGAAGCAGGAACTGTGATTGTTTGCGGATCGTAATATATGGTGACAGGATTTTTGATTGGGGGTGGTGGTGGAAGACTGAAGTTGGGTTGTTGTTGAGATTGTTGCTGAAAATTGTTGGAATCGGGGACCATTGTTGGGTCGTAGTATATGGTGATTGTGGAGATGTCATTGTTAACGGTTGTTGTAGTTGTAGAAGTGGATGCGATTGAACTAACATTTGTTGAAGTGGTGGAAGAGATGATTGTTGATTTTGTAGACGAGTCTGTCGGAACAATTGTCTTTGAAGTTGTAGGAGGAGTGTTTGTTGTTGCTGTAGTAGGAATTACCGATGTTGTAGAAACCATTGATGTTATCTGCAGGATACCTTCTCTGATAAGGCCATTGATGCCACTTTTTAGGCTTACACAACCATTAGTGGAAAATTTGCAAGATTCACAGCAGGCCTCACAACCTGGGAACACCTGGAATTTTAAAAGCTGAGCTTTAACCTCGGCCAGAGGTGTTTGAATGCTTGCAGCATCTTCAATTAAGTTCATGGGTTGATCCTCCTCAACTGCATTTATCCTTGGCCCACCATGGCTGGGCATAGGATTGTTTGTGACGTTAGGGGGTGGTGCAAAATTTAAAGCCTTTGAATCAACTAGATCATGGACCTTCATGTGCAAAGCTCTGCACTTTTCTATGGTGTGACTAGGTGCATTAGAATGGAAGGCACATTTGGCATTAACGTCGTAATTTCTTGGAAGGTTCTGAGGATCTGGTGGAGCCAGAGTCCTTAATTCAATAAGATTAAGCTTCAAAAGTTATGGTAACAAAGTGGCATAAGGCATTGGTATAGGGTCAATTACCCTGTTGACTTGAGATGGCCTTTGTTGGAAAGGATGCTGATGTTAGTTGTTGTTGTTGTTGTAGGACCTTTGTTGAGGAAAATGTTGCTGCTAGAAATGTTGTGGTTACAGAGTGTATTGTTGTTGAGGTGGTGGAGTGGGAATTGTGACAGCGGCAATTGATCTTGGCATATATCGGGGCCTTCCTCTACCCATGTGAACTGAATTAGTTCCACCCAACCTGCGAGGCCCTGCAAAATGTTTCCTTGTGCTGCTTGAGCTGGCGCCATTATCAGAAATCTTACCCATTTTTAACAAACTCTCAATCCGTTCTCCCGATATGACTACGTTAGCAAAGCTAGTGGAAGAGAAACCTGCCATGCTATCAATGTATGTCCCCTGGAGGGTGTTCATAAACATATCTTCCATTTCTCTTTCCGACATTGGAGGTTGAACGGCAGCAACTAATTGCCTCCATCTCTGAGCATACTCTCTGAAGCTTTCTCTAGAGGATTGTGACATACCCATTAGAAGAGTTCTATTAGGAGCCATGTCTAAATTGTATTGATATTGGCGTATGAAAGCCTCAGCCAAATCCTTCCAATTTCTGATTGTTGCCCTAGTCAGATGAGAGTACCACTCACGGGATGCCCTGGTCAAGCTATCTTCAAAATAGAACATCCATAGCTTTTCATCCATAGTGTAAGACTTTAACCTTCCCAGAAAGGATTAAAGATGGGTGCGAGGGCAAGATGTTCCATTATATCTTTCGAAACAGGGAGGTTTGAATTTGTGAGGAATTCTAACTCCCTCAACGAGCCCCATATCCATAACATCAAACCCTAAGGAGTTTTGAGACTCCAGAGATCTCAACTTTTCTGCTATCTCGTCCAGACGACGATCATAGACTTTATCTCCTGCTCCAACTACAGGGAATTGTTCCTCCTGAGGGTCCTCTTGCAAGGCACGTACTCCAGTATTACCCTGGGTATTCCTGATAGCATTAATGTTAGGGTTAAGATGAGGTCCAAACTTTGGGGGATCAGTACGAGGCTGTACATGATCATTGTTGCTGGTACCCCCTGTACCTGGGTGATTTTCTTCAGGAGTTTGCCGCTCGACCAACTCTCTTAATCTTTCTTGGCTTTGGGCCAACCCAGTCATTACTGCCATGAACTGGTTCATCTGAGCCCTCATTTCAGTTCTTTCATTAGCCATTTGGGTTCTCACGTCAGTCAGATCTTGCTGAACCTGGTCCATCTATAAGCTCGGAAGGTTGTTTCTTGTAGGATACCGGTGAACTTTGTTGATGGGGAAGACCCTTCTACGAGCAATGTTTCCTGAAACCATAACAAGGTGAGAAAACAACAAACAAAAACCTACAAAACAAAGAAATGAGGTTAGTATGCAATGCAGTATGCCTATTTGTCTTCCAAGGGTATCCAGTTTGGTTCCTTTGTTTTGACCTTCTAGACATCGAGGAATGATGATGTTGAAGAGAAATGAAGCCCATAGAATAACACGCAAACCATATATTACAAAGTGCAAATATATATAGTTCATGATTACAAAAGTTCCCACGATGGGTCAAAATACAACAAAAGTACAAACAAAAAGAAGAACAAATACAAAGAAGTCAAACATCCAGCCCAAAGTCAATCTTTGACTTCCTTCAGGAGAGCATCAGTCACTAGTCCAACTGGATGCTCTGTGATGGTCCTAATAAGAAGGTTCCTGGTGGCAATAACATTTGTTAACTTCTTATACTTGTCTTGGTCTTTGGATCTCTTCAACCCCGCCCGGAGTTTCAACTCAGAGATTTCCTTCTATGCTGCTAACAAAGCTTCCTGGCTCTTCTTCTCATTAGTTTCCAGCTGCTCTATCCTATCCTGGGTCTTCTGATCTTCTTGTGAACGAGCCTCAGTAATTCTGATCCACCTAGCTTGACTCTCTTCCAAGTAGTGCTCAGCTCTGGCCTTCTGAATCTTGGCTTCCTTGCAAGCATTCTTCAATACCAACTCCCCTGCTTGGGCTCTTCTGATGTAATCATTTGTCTTCTCAATCTTGGTCGTATGCTCGATCCAGAGCTTCTCTAACCTCTCATTATCCAAACGACTATCATTCCTCTCCCAGAGGGTCTTCTTTAGGGCTTCAGAAAGTTGAGTATTCCTTTCCTTAAACTTTTCAAACTCTTATAAACTGACTGTAGCTACAGGCTCTACTGCTGATGGTCCAGGCACATCCTCTAGGGTGAATGGCATGCGGGTGATCTGTCCTCTTATGCGAGACCAATCAATGTACTGTGCTGAAGCTATGTTGTTGCACTTGTCAAGAATGACAGTCCCTTTTGTCTGAATGTTATCCCAAGTCCAGGCTGGTTGTCGGGAAATGGCATGGTTATGCTGAATGTCACAGTAAAGGGTTTCTAATAAGTCATGCTCTCTTGGTAGATGCACCAAGGCATACCCTAATTTCCTTTTGAACAACAAATGATTGTAGTTGATGCAACCCTTCACTCCAACCAGAGGTACATTGGGATACTTCCCACAACAGGTGATTATGTCTATGCCCTTGGTGCTCTGAGTGCACCACCTGATGTCTTCTGATGTGAGAGCAATCATTCTCTTAGCCTAGTTTCTTGACTGATGAGGATTCAAGAAAGCTTCTGTCTTTGGCAAGTGTCTCAATAGCAAACAGTAGAAGAGAGGTGCACAACATCTGACTAATCTTCCCCTCTGTTTTTCATTCCTTTGATGCACTGAGTAATAAAAATCCCCTAGCAAGGTAGGTACTGGATTCTTCAGCAAGAAGAGATGGATAACATTCTTTCATACAAACTTAGGCTCGTTTGCAAACAAGATGACACCATATATGCCAAGGACCAAAAGGGCACAAACAGTGTCCCACTTCCCTGCTGCAGCATGACTAGTGGCATGAGTAACCAATAAGTCCAAATGGAGGCCTAGGATTCCAGCCTTTGTAGTCATATTCTGATCAATGATAGTGGTTTCCAAGTACAGATCCTTATCTATATCCTCATTCCTAGGAGCAGTCATTTTAGGGTTGAAAGGAATCCCTCTCCTGATGGGGACACCTAACAATATGGAAAACTCCTATAACAAAGGACCCAACTAAAAGTTTGGAAAGGTAAAACATCTGAGAGGAGGGTCATAGAACTAAAGGCAAGTGTGGATCATACTCCTCTGTGATGCATCCAAGTCCATGATCATGTCCATAATGCCACCATAATGTTCCCTGAATAAAGGGACATGATCAAGAGTGATGAGTGTCTGAATCTGCCTGATGCCTGCTAGAGAGGGTTCAAAGAAATGATAGGTATTGTTGCTCTTCCTGGATGGGTCCATACTGATAATGGATGCTGATGAAGATGACTGAGGAGAAGTACTGATGAAGGCAACTAATGAAGGTGCTGAAGGGAATCTCTGATGAAGATGACTGCTGAATATATCTGGTGAAGATGGCTGATGCAGATGAACAGTCAAAACCAAACCAAAGATAAGATGTGGATACCCTGTAAACAAAAAAGACAAATGTTAAAATGATGCAAAATGATGTATGTAGAATGATATGCAAGGGTTTGTGATCAAGTGCTGGATCTATTATCTGCTTTGATAAGGTTCATGTGTGTTCATAAGTCCAGATGAAGGCTTAAGGAACCAGTAACCAGGTGGGGGACTCAAATAAAGAGTCACAAGTCCAGGGTTTCGCAAGAACAGTCCAAAATGATGTAACCTTAAAACAAATCTGGTAACAGGGTATGATGAGGCCAAGGGTTCCTGCAAACCTGTAAACATCTGTAAACACCCCAAATTTGCCCTCACCCATTCACACCATGGCTTGTGATCTCTTCATATGCATAGGTTCAATCATATCATCTCATATTGCATTTTTGATTCACTGCATTGGTTCTAAGTCATCTGCATCTAGGGTTTGTGATCTGAGCTATCCAAGAGCCACTTGAGCCACTCCAAAGGTCATCAATCATTTCAAAGGGGTCCATGTATGTTCAATCATCATATTGTATCCCCACAAAGTCAAGAAAGTCAAAGAATCACAAGAATTGAGAAAGGCATGGAAGCAGAGTCAGGTTTAACTACACAGATGACCTAGAATTAGGGTTTTGGTTTCAAGGGCCATAACTCCAAATTTTTTGGTCATTCTTGTTTCTATTGGTCTCTATATGGTATAGGGATCATGCATATCAATTTTCATGAAGAAATTCAATGGGGAAGGCATTTGATCAAGAGTTGACTTTTTGAGAAAGTCAGTGCAAAATCAAGGCATCTGAGGCCCTCAATGACCCAACCAAAGGGTGTTCATCATCATTTTGATTATGTATGATCTTTATTTGATCATAGAAGATGTTAGAAGTTCACAAAATTGAAGAATTTCAAGCCATTTGCAAAGTTGACTTTTTGGGAAAATGACTTGTAATGGAAACTTGCCATTTTGGGAAACTTTTTCAACCCTTGCTTTTTGATTCAAAAATGCTTCAAATGAGAAAACTTTGGTCATGAAAGTTGTAGAATGGATCATTCCCTTTTCAAAAAGTACAAGAACTTGTTCTAATTCATTTTGGATCAAAAGTTATGGTTTGTCAAAGTTGGGAAAAATCACATGATTTCAAGTTTTCTACCAAAGAGGCAAAGTTGCAAAATCCCTTGCCAAGACAAATTGTGCAATCAATTGGAATTCTAATCTTAATACAAACATAAACCAAGTCCTAAGGATCATATTGCATCAAAAGTTTACTCATTTTCATGACTTGTGGATCAAGAAACTTCAAAAGGGCCAAAGTTGATCAAAGTTGCAAAACCTCACTCAAACCCTAATCCACTTGCTGGCTGGCTTCAAAACTGATCCTATGGTCCTCCTCACTTCTTGCTGCGCAGGACACCCCTCTTGTCCTTGGCTAGCCATGAGCCCATACCTCTCTTACACAAAGCTTGACTTTTTTGCAAAAGACCCATACCAATCACAATAGGGCACAACCACTCTTCTGACCTACCCAAGATTGATAAGTGGACCAAGTACATCACAACACAACACACAACTCATGCTGAAGCTCTCTCCAAGCCATAGTTATCAAAAATCCTCAAACTTGCGAAACCATTCGAATCTCTCAGCTCACTCAACCATCATTTAAACAAACTTCACAAAACATCTCAGCACACTCCCCTGATCATTTCCCTGCCCTCACTGATCACACTAAATTTCACAGTATTTCTGACTCCGATTTCGCATGCATTCTTAGATTTTATTGTTATTTTGTTATGTTATTACTTTGTTTTCTTTTGTTTTCAGGTTTTTATTGTAATCGGGGCTTGAATCGAGAAAAGGAGCGAAAAAGGAGTGGAAACGGACGAAAACCTAGAAATTCAGCGTTTTGCACTTACGGCACCCACCGTGGCGGGCGCCATGGGGTTAGCCATGACGTGGCCACGTCTCAAGACCACTCCACAACTGCCAAGACCCACGATCCCCACTCTTTCATTCTCCATTGGCCTCATGGTGGGCGCCATGACCTTGTGGCGGGCGCCACAAGGCAAAAATTCAGTTCCCTCCACTTTTTAGTGGAGGGGCGTCCTGGTCATTTCCCGCATTTAGTTTTCCTATAAATAGGACTTTAGTTTTTCGTTTTTCATCATCCAAACTTAGATTTCTATAGGCATATATCAGTTTCAAAGCAGTTGCCATTCCACATCGGGGTGTTTCTGCAATCGAGTGATCGAGTCTGTAATCTGTCTGTGTGATCGAGTTTTGGAGCACTCTGGAGGAAGTTAATCCTGCCGCCATTTTAATTCCAGTTCGTATTTTACTTTTACGCATTGCTTTACTTTTATTTATTTCTCGCACTGCTTTACTTTATTTATTATCCGCACTCGTTTTACTTTCGTTTATTATCCGCACTCGCTTTACTTTCGTTTATTACCCGCACTTGCACTAAATTCCTTTATTTCTCGCACTCGCTTTAAATTACTTTATTTCTCGCACTCGCACTAAATTCATTTACTTTCCGCACTCGCACTAAATTACTTTTATGAAAAATTATAAAAAGAACCTTTACTTTATCATGTCTAACTAATTCCATAAAGGTTAGGATGTAAGGATCATAATTAAACCAGTAATCCGTATAATTGTTCGTGGAAACACTTAAGGGCTATTTTATCTTTCAATTCAAGTAATTGTTTTTAACTATTTCAAAAACAGCCAAAAGCGCTTTGTCTAGTTCATTAGGAGTTTTTAGATTAAAAAGAAAAGAGATTTTGAAACGATTTTCGGACGCGTTATGAAGTTTAGAGTCTGGTTCATAAGAACCTCTTTTTGCTAAGAAGTCCAGGTTAAAATACTTTTCAACTTAGTTGAGATACTATATTTCTTAAAAATAGGTTTACTACTCTAACGCAGTACGCACCTTTTTATCCGTGACAATAGGAGGGGTTTATTAGAGAGTACAACTCGGTTCTGAATACGCGAAAGCGACAGTTCCTGTTAAATTAGTTCTTTTCAAAGGAGAAAACATTGCCCATAAGTAGTTCCATTAACAAGTACTGGATTATCATTGATTACGTGAATTACATTTGAGCCTGTCTTTTATTTATTATTTAAAATTATTATTTTATTTACCATTGCACCCTTCTTAAAACCCTTAAATTTAGTTGCCTTAGATACAAACCATAACAACAGGTACGATAGATTGACACTTGGTCTCTGTGGATTCGACAATCTTTTATATTACTCAGACGTGTTCGTACACTTGCGAAAAAACACGCATCAAGTTTTTGGCGCCGTTGCCGGGGACCAATTTCGTCAAATTTCATTACCCTGTAGTTATACCGTTTAGACTAAGGTTGTTACCCACCGTTCAATGCGAAAGACTCGCAGTGTCGGAAGTTTAGTAGACCCTCTAGCTGAACCTGAACGTTACGCTCGCGCACGTTTGTTTTTCCATAGGAATAGGAAAGCTATGGACGAAGATCAAAACCGAAGACCTCTTAAGGACTTCGCCCAACCATCAAACGAGGAACCTAGTTCCAGTATAGTAAACCCCGCTATCCCAGCAAATAATTTTGAACTTAAACCATCCCTGCTGCAATTAGTGCAACAGAGACAATTCGTAGGTCTCGCTACTGATAACCCGACCCAACATTTAAAAAACTTTCTTCAGTTAGCAGACACCTTTAAAACCAATGGAGCTTCTCCTGAGGCGATACGCTTAAGATTATTTCCCTTTTCCCTCAGAGATAAAGCTCTATCATGGTTAGATTCCCTTCCACCCAATTCAATAACAACTTGGGATGACCTTAGAAAAGTTTTCCTTGCTAGATATTTTCCCCCAAGTAAGACCGCTCTTCTTCGAAACCTAATAACTAGATTTACCCAACACCAAGGAGAGTCGTTGTTCGAAGCCTGGGAGAGATATAAAGAACTATTAAGAGCATGCCCACATCATGGCTTAGAGAATTGGCTAATCATCCAAACCTTCTATAATGGACTTCATTATAACACTAAGATTACCATCGACGCTGCCGCCGGTGGCGCACTGATGAACAAACCTTACCCTGAAGCTAGTGCCCTTATCGAGGATATGGCCCAAAACCATCAATCATGGGGAGTAGAACGAGCGACAGTGGAAAAGAAGGAAGCCCAAGGAGGAATACATGAGCTAAGCTCTATAGACATGATGCAGGCTAAAATGGACGCGTTGGCCCTTAGAGTCGAACATATGTGTACAACTCCGAATATTGTAGCCGCAGTTTCGCCGAATTGTGAGATATGTGGAACGCAAGGACACCAATCCGCCGAATGCAATCTGTTGAATGAGACCAACACTGAGCAAGTAAACTATACCCAAGGGAACCCATTTTCAAACACATATAACCCTGGATGGAGGAATCACCCAAACTTCTCCTACAAAAATAATAACCCTATTCCAAATACCGCACCTCCGAGACAACAAGGTTACCAAGCCCCAAGAACAAATCAACCTATGCAACCTGTCCCACCAAGTCCGAGCTTTGATGAAGTTGTAAAAAACTTTATCACTGCTCAAGCAAAACAAAACAAAGAGTTCATGAACCAAAACGTCCATGTTAACGAACTGATTACCCAGTTAGGAACCAAGGTTGATCAAATTATTACTCATAATAAGATGCTTGAAACCCAGATCTCTCAGGTAGCGTTAAACCAAGCCCCACAGACTACACCTGGAGGACAGTTCCCTGGACAACCACAACAAAACCCGAAAGGGCAAGCAAATGCCATTACTCTATGAAGTGGAACCGCTTACAAAGAACCTTCTAACCCTAGATTAAGTGAGCCCGAAACTTCTGAGAGGAATGAGGAGAAGGAACCAGAGAAGCCTGAAACCCCGGAAAGTCAAGAAAAAGGAGAAGAACCTAAAAATAAAACCTATGTACCACCACCGCCATACAAACCACCTATACCATACCCTCAAAGATTAAAGAAAACCCAAATCGATAATCAATATCAAAAATTCGTTAAGGTTATAGAAAAACTTCACGTAGAAATCCCCTTTACAGAAGCCATCACCCAAATACCTTCTTATGCTAAGTTTCTCAAAGACATACTTACGAATAAACGTAGACTTGAAGATACGAAACCCGTGGAATGTAATTCTATTTCCAAAAATAGGTTAGCAAAGAAAGATAAAGATCCCGGAAATTTTTCCATTCCTTGTGTTTTGGGGAATCATGTCATCGAAAAAGCTTTTCTAGACTTAGGAGCTAGTGTGAGCTTAATGCCTTTAGCAGTTTGTGAGAGATTAAACTTAGGAGAATTACAACCTACTAAGATGTCACTTCAATTATCCGATAGATCCGTTAAATACCCTATAGGCATTCTTGAAGACGTCCCTGTTAGGATAGGTCAGCTGTTTATACCTACTGATTTTGTCGTCATGGACATTAAAGAAGATGACGACATACCAATCCTCCTAGGTAGACCGTTCTTATCAACTGCTGGAGCAGTAATAGATGTTAAAAAGGGAAAACTAACTTTTGAGATAGGTGACGAGAAGATAGAATTTATATTGTCAAAATTTCTTATGTCACCTGTGATAGGAGATGCTTGTTATGCCTTAGATATCATCGAAGAATGCATTAGGGAATTAGAACAAGAAGAAGAAACTGAATCTATAAAATTTCCATCAACCCTTATTTTGGAAGATGACAATTATAAAAAACCCTACATTGATGATAACCTTCACGAATGTTTATCTCTTACCCCAGATCCTATGCCTTGCCCTATGAAACCGACCGTAAAACTTAAGGAACTGCCTAAAAACCTGAGATATGAATTTCTCGATGAAGATATGAATCGTCCAGTTATAGTCAGTGCTACCTTAACCCAAGAAGAAACCGATCAATTATTAGAAGTTTTACGTAGGTACCCCTCAGCCTTAGGATATAAGATCTCTGATCTAAAAGGAATAAGCCCATCCGTATGCATGCATCGGATTTTGCTTGAAGAAGATTCAAAACCTTCCAGAGAACACCAACGAAGAATAAATCCTATAATGAGTATTGTAGTTAAGACTAAAGTTCTTAAGTTACTAGAGGCATGTATAATATATCAGATCTCGGACAGTAAATGGGTGAGTCCTGTGCATGTAGTACCTAAAAAGGGAGGCATCACAGTCGTGCAAAACGAGAAGGGCGAACCTGTAGCAAAAAGAACCGATGGAGGTTGGCGTATGTGCATAGATTATAGAAAATTAAATAAAGCAACTAGGAAGGACCATTTCCCATTACCATTCATAGACCAAATGTTGGAGCGCCTAGCCAGACACTCTTACTTTTGCTATTTAGATGGATATTCAGGATTCTTCCAAATACCTATTCATCCCGAAGATCAAGAAAAAACTACCTTTACATGCCCAGTTGGAACTTTTGCCTATAGAAGAATGCCTTTTGGACTTTGTAATGCTCCTGCCACTTTTCAACGCTGCATGATGTCTATCTTTGCAGACTATTTAGATGGAATCATGGAAGTATTTATGGACGATTTCTCAGTTTGTGGATCAGATTTCAAAAATTGTCTTGTCAACCTTGAGAAAATCCTGGAGAGATGTGTGGAGGTAAACCTTGTGCTAAATTGGGAAAAATGTCATTTCATGGTCACCGAAGGGATTGTTTTAGGACATATAGTTTCCGTAAAAGGTATAGAGGTAGATAAAGCAAAAATAGAAGTCATAGAGAATCTAAAACCGCCGAATACTATCAGGGAGATAAGAAGTTTTCTTGGACATGCCGGATTTTACCGACGTTTTATCAAGGATTTCTCCAAAATAACAAAGCCCTTAACTGGTCTTTTGATGAAAGATGCTGAATTCATCTTCGATGAAAAATGTACTGAAGTATTTAATCTTCTGAAGCAAGCTCTGATTTCAGCACCTATAATGAAACCCCCTGATTGGTCAGAACCGTTTGAGATAATGTGTGACGCCAGTGATTATGCTGTTGGAGCCGTTCTAGGTCAAAGAAAAGACAAAAAGTTACACGTAATTTATTATGCCAGTAGAACCCTAGACGCTGCACAGCTTAACTACGCAACAACCGAAAAAGAGCTCCTAGCTGTAGTTTTTGCAATAGACAAATTTAGATCTTATCTAGTAGGAGCCAAGATTATAGTTTACACCGACCATGCTGCCATTCGTTACTTACTAAGCAAAAAGGATGCCAAGCCTAGGTTACTTCGATGGATTCTATTACTGCAAGAGTTTGATTTGGATATTAGTGATAAGAAAGGCACTGATAATGTGGTAGCTGATCACCTATCTAGGCTAGAATACCAGAAACCTGATTCAGTACCCATAAATGATGATTTTGCCTATGATAGACTGATAGCCCAACTAGAAACTATTGAAGATGATAACCCAGACCCTCATGAGCATTTTCATAAATCCTTAGCTATAAGAAATGTACCTTGGTATGCAGACTTTGTTAATTACCTAGCCGCTGACATCATACCCCCTGATCTAAACTACCACCGGAAGAAGAAGTTCTACAGTGATGTGAGAAACTTCTATTGGGACGAACCATTTCTTTTTAAGAGAGGTAAAGATGGCATTTTCCGCCGTTGTGTTCCAGAAGAAGAGGTAAATAATATAATTGAGCATTGTTACTCTGCACCCTATGGTGGACATGCGAGCACATCTAAGACCTACGCCAAGATTCTTCAAGCCGGCCTATTCTGGCCTACTATGTGGCATGATGTCCATGCTTTCATTGTCAAGTGTGATAGATGCCAATGCACAGGAAATATTTCAAGACGTAATGAAATGCCGTTAAGAAATATCCAAGAAGTAGAACTCTTCGACGTATGGGGTATAGACTTTATGGGACCGTTCCCACCATCTTTTGGAAATCAGTACATCTTAGTAGCCGTTGACTACGTGTCTAAATGGATTGAAGCTATCGCCGCACCCACAAACGACACCAGAGTAGTCATCAAATTATTCAAAAACTATATATTTCCCAGGTTTGGAACCCCCCGTTTAGTCATAAGTGATGGAGGATCACACTTCATATCGAGAATATTTGATAAACTTTTAAGCAAGTATGGAGTTAAGCATAGAGTAGCAACACCAAACCACCCACAGACCAATGGACAAGTGGAAGTATCTAATAGGGAGATCAAACAAATCCTCGAGAAGACTGTCTCTATATCTAGAAAGGATTGGTCACAGAAACTTCAAGAGGCATTATGGGCCTATAGAACCGCTTTCAAAACTCCTATAGGAACAACCCCTTACCAACTGGTCTATGGAAAATCATGTCACTTACCTTTTGAGTTGGAGCATAAGGCCTATTGGGCCATCAAAACTTTGAATTTGGATTACTTGACTGCTGGTGAGAAACGTATCCTTGATATCCACAAATTAGAAGAGCTCAGACAATCCGCCTACGAAAATGCCATCATATACAAAGAAAGAACAAAAGCTTGGCATGACAAAAGAATCATAAGAAGAGACTTAAAAATAGGCGATCCTGTTCTCCTGTTCGATTCTAGGTTACGACTTTTTCCAGGAAAACTTCGTTCGAGATGGACTGGCCCTTTCGAAGTATCTAAGATCCTAAGATCTGGTGCTATTGAAATCAAGAACCAAACATGTAAATCGTTCATCGTCAATGGACAGAGGTTGAAGCCCTACGAAGGAGGTGACATCCCAACAACATACACCTGTCATACTCTGAGTGATCCACCATATCCTTCCAATGATGTTTAAAAATCGGTCGTCGAGCTAATGACGTTAAATAAGCGCTGCATGGGAGGCAACCCATGGTTTTCTTATTTATGTACCTTTTTTTTATTTATTTTTTACTTTATTTTAAATTTGTTTATTTTATTATTATGTCAGGACTAACGATTGAATGTTTTATGTGCTTTCAGGACTTGTTTGCTAACCTTGTACAGAATGCAGAACCCTGATGACATGCACGTGGCCTTTAGAGACGACGCACAGAGAGAGCGTTACTATGTCCACATGAGACGCCCTATGGCTCCTACCAGGTACCCTGACCATGACTGCATGGATGCCTTGGGGATAGAGCCAAGCATCAGATTCTTATGCCATCAACTCCAGTGGGACCAGTTTGACGACAGGAACAACACTTATAGGAACTTGACTCTTGAGTTCCTCAGCTCGTTTCATCATGACCCTTGGGCTGGACCCGATGGACTCGCTGTTTTCAGGTTATTCGGGATTGACTACTCCTTCTCTCACAAAGAGTTTGGTGATTTACTAGGTTTCCAGACTACTCCTGATGTTATTCTAGAGACACCGATGGGGTATTTTATGAGCAGAGAAGTGGAAAAGTTTTGGTCTAAAATATCAGGTGGAGGAAGCCAAGATCCTTCCACCCAGTTTTCTCAGGTAATCCACAACCCTGCGTTAAGGTACTTCCAGATGATTCTAGCGCATTCTTTCCTAGGTTTGCCAGATACAGAGACCCTGCTAAGTGAAGAGGAGATTTTCCTACTGTTTTGTGCGACTCAGTCTCGCTCAGTTGCTTGTGGCAACTTTCTATTGAAGGGCCTTGCTAGTGTTGCCAGATCATCCGTAGGCATCATACATGTCGGTGGGATTCTTACACAGATAGCTACTGCATTGGGTTTGTCTCGCAAATTATTGCACCTCAGGACCTTCTGCTTCTACACCACCCTGGATGTTGATTTTTGTCTTGACAGAGGACTGATGAGGAGGGCTTCTTTTGAGCCCAACATGTTTAAATTACTGATCGACGGCGAAGCGATACACTATTTTACATTACCAGATCCGCTGATGACCAGTGTCCATGATCCTGCAAATTGGAGTTATGCTCTAGAGGGTTATGGAGAGACTGTCGAAGAGCCAAAATCGCCTCCCGCCGCTGAGTACACTCCTACACCTCTTACTCCCTGAATCACCGTTATGTCTAACAATATGTCTCTGCATCCACCTGACCTACAAACACAGATTTATGAGCTCCGTAAGGAGACTGCCCTGCTCAAGCAGGAAGTGGCAGACTTGGAGTTACAGATGCAGGTTTTTGATCTCACTCACGCCTCAGAGGCCGATGCTCTATATCATGCGATTGAAGAGCTTCGGAGGGAGATAGCTGAGATTCGTGGATCAAGCCAGGAAAAGAAGCCTACCACATGACTCATTCTACACTGACAGCGCTACCCTAGTATTTAATTTCCTTTTATATGCTTTATTTTATTTATCGCATTCCCAAACATATCTCACTTTATTGCATCTATTATATTTTCATGTACTTTGAATTCCTCCTATATATACATATTATGCACTAATATTAATTTTTCTTTTTCTTTTTTGATTTTTTTAATTATTCTATTTTTGTCGTGCAAAGAAAAAAAATATAAGACAAAAATATTTTCATTTTTGTCTTCACAAAAAAAAATGCAAGCCTCATGCCTTGAAAAGAAGAAGAAAACGCTATCCAGACCCCCCCGAAGACCAAAGGTGCAAGGAAGGCCCAAAAGGAGGATTTAAAAAACATCCAAGGCCCAGGAATTAGCCTTGTGGCGGGCGCCACAAGCCCATGGCGGGCGCCATGGCGTTCTCCCCTATTTTCGAGGCAGAACTTCATTTTCCACCATTTTCATCCCTTTCTTCACCAAAAACCCATTTTTGCAACCTTCCAAAACCTCCTTGAACCCCATTAAAGCTCCCCCATTTCCCAAATACCTTCCATCCATAAAACATATCCAACATCCATTTTCATTTTCATCCACCAAAAACCATAAAAATCAAAACTTTATCATTCCCCTCATAAACCATTTTTCTACCATTTTCACTACCTAAGGAGCAATCAACAATGGAGTTCAACGGATTTCTTCTTCGTGATGGAAGGTCGGGTGATAGGCAACGGAAAATTATTCAGAGGCTTCAGAGTCGATAAATTCTCTTGACTAGGTACGTCGACGATAACTGTCTGTTTGCTTTGGGTATTTATCATAGTGTTTTTAATTTATTAGAATTTCTAGGCTTGCATAATATTTTCATTAATCAGGAACCTACCTATGAGAGGCTGACAATTGAGTTTATGAGTTCTTTGATATACACTGTTAGTCCTAACACTGCTAGCACTGTCGGTACTGTTATTTTTAGACTGTTTGGAATTGAATATGAATTCAGTACCAACGAGCTAGCAGGTTTGTTAGGAATCCCTCATAGGGAAGGTGCGATTTGTGAGGCACCTTTGGATGCGGAATGGTCGGCCGAGGTATTTACCTTCTGGCAAAGGCTTTCGAGTACTTCAATTAATTCTTTTGAAGGGATACTTGCGTCGACCATTCACAACCCAGCCATAAGAGTTTTCAGACATCTTTTGGCATGTACTATTTTTGGCCGGGAAAGTCCAAACAAGGTAAATGCTAGAGAACTCCTATTTTTGCAAGGATGCCTCACTAGAACCCACATCAATCCAGTCTCGTTTATGCTTGCCCACATGACTTTATTTACTAATAAAACAGGACCAATTGTTTTTGGAGGGCTTGTTACGTCTATTGCTCGGGCCCTCGGCCTGAACAATGAGATAGCTACACTTGAACCACTACCTCCTCGCACAATTAATTTAAAATTTCTGAAAGACATGAAATTGTGCCGAACGAGGAGAGAAGGTGGTAATGAGTTGATGGTTCATGGGGTAGCTATCCCATCTGTTGCTTTACCATGCAGTAGACATACTGATGTACATGATGAAAGGAACTAGACCTATGATCTTAATGCTCCACGTGTTTTGGGTCCACTTCCTCCTAATATTCCCGATGGGGAGGCACATGACACTGATGAAGAGTATGATCGGAGAGAGCAGTCTCCCATCCCTCACATGCCCCCCCATCATCCTTCACAGTCACACACTGCACCATCTTCCTCTAACCCTGTTGCAGGTACTGCTCCTGGATTCTTTTTCACCGAGGAGATGTGGCGTGATATGACAGCTAGAGAGGAAAGGCGAGACGGCCTTCTCTCTACTATTTCACAACAGCTGACGGACAACATGAGCTTCATGCAACAATCGCGATTGGTTTCGGATCGTGCTTACAGCAACGTTTGCCGTACCTTGAACGATATCTCATTAGAGCAGAACCGTCAGAGAGAGTTCAACAGCCGGCACTACCAGCTTGTAGAGGCCACTCAAGGTTCCATCTTAGGTAACCTTCGATAGGTCCGGAGTGCTCAGGCTGCTTTATCAGCACGACTCGACCGGAGGGACCAGCATCGTAGTAGATCCCGTCGTTCCAGACCATCACAACAGGACGGCGAGGGCACCAGTGCTCCTCCTCAGTAGTCTTTTTCAGGTTACCCCCCTTATCTTATTTCGAAACATTGGGGACAATGTTCGATTTAAGTGTGGGAGGGGATTTTATTGCTTTCTGTCATTTCCCTTTTTAGTTAATTATTTCCTTTCAGTTATTTCCCTTTTTAGTAATTTATTCTTCTTAGACAATGCATGAGTCTGACGAGTCACCAGTATAGTGTATTTTTAGTTCATCTTCATTTTTCCCATTTCCTTAGCCTTACCAGAAAAATTTTAAAAAAGAAAATAATGTTGTTTCACATGTTTTTTGGGCTTTAAGACAGGTTTATATTAGGATGTGGTGACTTAGGTCAACTTTTTGAAACATCCGAACCATTTTAGCACCATAGACCTCTTGAATATAGGAATCACTCCTAAACCCCACCACCATGGCCTTTACTATCATTTAAAAAATTGTCCTAAGTAGTTTATTTTAGCAGTCAGCTCCGGCCTAAGCATGCTCTACGTAGGGGGCCGATGAACATAAGTGAATGATCCAGTGCTAATAAAAAAAAAGAAAAAAGGCAAACTCTGGTATAGGTGACCCTCACAAAGTCATTTATACCGAAAAAAGAGAAAAAAAAATTTTGCCACAAAAAGAAAAAAAAATTGCAAGTCACCTATTGTAGTTGGTTCAGAGGTATCTGGCACTGAACTTGGTAGGGCGGATTACGATACGATCCCCCGCAACTACAATTAGGTCAAATAAAAACAGGTTTACACATGCTTATGTGCCAGAAACCTTATGTTATGGATCAGAATCACTAACCGGTCACTCTACTATGAAGCATGTACGGATAACGGGCTTAATGTGATTGCGCCTGAATGAAAAGGACACAAAAAAATGAGAAGATAGGCCTAGGTATTGTGGGATGATATGGAGTGGTTAATATAGGATTGAAGTTTGTGTTTGTGTTACTATGGTACCCTTGGTTCACTTAGTTAGTATCTGTCACTGCATCCTGACTTGAACTTAGAAGCCCTTTAGCCCAAAGACACGTGTTGACACCATATTTTCTTGAGCTTTAATGTTTGCTTGAGGACAAGAAAAGGTTTAAGTGTGGGAGAATTTGATCACACTAAATTTCACCGTATTTCTGACTCCGATTTCGCATGCATTCTTAGCTTTTATTGTTATTTTGTTATGTTATTACTTTGTTTTCTTTTTTTTCCAGGTTTTTATTGTAATCGGGGCTTGAATCGAGAAAAGGAGCGAAAAAGGAGTGGAAACGGACGAAAACCTAGAAATTCAGCGTTTTGCACTTACGGCACCCACCGTGGCGGGCGCCATGGGGTTAGCCATGACGTGGCCACGTCTCAAGACCATTCCACAACTGCCAAGACCCACGATCCCCACTCTTTCATTCTCCATTGGCCTCATGGCAGGCTCCATGACCTTGTGGCGGGCGCCACAAGGCAAAAATTCAGTTCCCTCCACTTTTTAGTGGAGGGGCGTCCTGGTCATTTCCCGCATTTAGTTTTCCTATAAATAGGACTTTAGTTTTTCGTTTTTCATCATCCAAACTTAGATTTCTCTAGGCATATATCAGTTTCAAAGCAGTTGCCATTCCACATCGGGGTGTTTCTGCAATCGAGTGATCGAGTCTGTAATCTGTCTGTGTGATCGAGTTTTGGAGCACTCTGGAGGAAGTTAATCCTGCCGCCATTTTAATTCCAGTTCGTATTTTACTTTTCCGCATTGCTTTACTTTTATTTACTTTTCCGCATTGCTTTACTTTATTTATTATCCGCACTCGCTTTACTTTCGTTTATTATCCGCACTCGCTTTACTTTCGTTTATTACCCGCACTTGCACTAAATTCCTTTATTTCTCGCACTCGCTTTAAATTACTTTATTTCTCGCACTCGCACTAAATTCATTTACTTTCCGCACTCGCACTAAATTACTTTTATGAAAAATTATAAAAAGAACCTTTACTTTATCATGTCTAACTAATTCCATAAAGGTTAGGATGTAAGGATCGTAATTAAACCAGTAATTCGTATAATTGTTCGTGGAAACACTTAAGGGCTATTTTATCTTTCAATTCAAGTAATTGTTTTTAACTATTTCAAAAACAGCCAAAAGCGCTTTGTCTAGTTCATTAGGAGTTTTTAGATTAAAAAAAAAAGAGATTTTGAAACGATTTTTGGACGCGTTATGAAGTTTAGAGTCTGGTTCATAAGAACCTCTTTTTGCTAAGAAGTCCAGGTTAAAATACTTTTCAACTTAGTTGAGATACTATATTTCTTAAAAATAGGTTTACTACTCTAACGCAATACGCACCTTTTTATCCGTGACAATAGGAGGGGTTGATTAGAGAGTACAACTCGGTTCTGAATACGCGAAAGCGACAGTTCCTGTTAAATTAGTTCTTTTCAAAGGAGAAAACATTGCCCATAAGTAGTTCCATTAACAAGTACTGGATTATCATTGATTACGTGAATTACATTCGAGCCTGTCTTTTATTTATTATTTAAAATTATTATTTTATTTACCATTGCACCCTTCTTAAAACCCTTAAATTTAGTTGCCTTAGATACACACCATAACAACAGGTACGATAGATTGACACTTGGTCTCTGTGGATTCGACAATCTTTTATATTACTCTGACGTGTTCGTACACTTGCGAAAAAACACGCATCACTCACTCATCCCTGAAACCTCACATAAACCAAATACGATTTCTTCCCCTCTTTGAACAGAACTCAAGCAATCTCTCAAACTAGCCCAAATAAACTCCAGATAAGCTTTGCAAACACTTGAGGGAGGTCAGTGGAGTTGTTTGGAAGCAAGGAACTGGTCCAGAAGCTCTTGGGTTGAAAGCTTCTATTCAGGTAGCCATGGAAATTCATTTTTCCAGAACTCTTATTTCTTGTTTCTAAATGATAAAGCATGCTCTCCTGATCACACTGAACTTTTTATTTTTGAAAATGATTGAGTTTTGAGGTTGTATGGACGTTCTGAAATTTTGTTCTGTTTTAAGTTTTTGTTCGAATCTTGTTGTTGATGATGAATAAATGAAATTTGATGCTGGATTCTTGTTCTAGGGGGTTTGGGGATCATTTCTGGAGATTTGGGGGGTTTGATTTGACCTAGGGAGTGTTTTTGAGATTTTCAGGGAAGGAGGTCACCGGAGAAGACGACCGGAGCTCGTCTCCGGTGACCTGAGAATAATTAGGGTTAATTAATTAGGGTTAGCCAGGTTTGAATGTGGACCCTTGATATGGTTGACTAAGTCAATTCCCCGCGCGTTTCAATGGCTTGGATCTGTCATTAAAGCCCTAATCCACGTCATTAATCTAATTAATTGAGTTTTATTTTAATCTGGCCAGTTTGAATGAGAGCCGTAGGATAGCGCGCCAGTCTTTCCCTCCATTCCCAGTTTGAATCTCAGCCTCAGGATGCGCTGCCTTTCTCTTTATTTGTATTTTTTATTTCATTTTATTTCATTTGTTTTGCACATTTATTTTAAAATAGCAAAAAATGTTTAAAAATTATGAAAATTTTTGTCAAGATTTTCATTATTTTTCAGAACACAAAAATATTTTTATTTTTATTTTTTGCATTAAAAATTATTTTTAAATCATTTAAATGTTTATTTTTAATTAATTAATGGAAATTAATTAATTAAAAATGCATTTAGGTATTTAAAAATCACAACAAAATTCACATTGCATTTAGAAACATTTAGAAACATTGTCCCACTCTCAAACCAAATTTAGTTTTTGATCTTGATGCCTTTTGATAATTTTATTTGGAATTAATTTCATTTCAAGGCAATATTTTGTTTCAAATTTCAAAAATTCATTTCTGCCTAACCATTGAGAGTTGGACAATGATTCTTTTTGCATTGCATCTTGCATAACATGTAGTTTATAAGATAAAATTGGCATGAATTGATCTTGCATTTTCAATTTGTTTTGCATTTTTTCTTGACAAGGTACCTTAAAACCCTAACAATCTTAGAAAATTCATAACTTTCAATAGGTTAAGAGTTGGATCCCCTCCTTTGGGCAGTGAGTTTGTATAGGTTTAGGGTTCCTTTGATTGCATTTTCAAATTTTTATCATGTCTCTTGCTTCTGGTTTTAGATTTTGCTTTGTGTGTTGATCATAAACCCTAATTTATGCCTTCCTTTGCATCCACCTTCCATTTGCTTGCATACCATGACTTTCCATGACATTTTGTGCATCCATTTGATTCATAATACATCTTAGGACATATTAGAATCATGTTTGATCATTGCATCTTTCATTTTCCATGTTGTATGTCCATTGCATTTCATAACTTTTCATGAACATCCATGGTTCAATGCATGCTTCATTTGCATTCTCATGCTTGTATGATCATTCTCATCTCTTGTCATATGTTTGCATCATCTCTTAGCATCCTCAACATCTTGCTTATGCTTCTAGTTTTGGTTTGCATCATCACATTCTATCTCATTTGCATTGCATTTCATTTCTTATGCTAACATTTCAGGTGGTAAGTTGTTTGAGAAGTGAAATTGCCTTCACTTCTCATAATCTCTTTTCATCTCTTTCATACTTTCTTTGCTGCCTCTTGTATGTGTATTAGAGTGAGCTTGCTCATTCATGTTCACCTCTTACTTTCTTTCTTCAAGCAACTTGTCTTCTTAAGTGAAGCAAGTTGTTTTGCTTCTCTTTGCTCCTTTCATCTGCTTCACTCCTTGGTGGCTCTTTGAAGATTCTTTCTCTCTTAAGCCTCATTAACTCTAGGAATGACCAAGCATGATAATAATTAGGGTTTGATTAGTTCCCCACTTAGATTTTACATTTGTGTCTCTTTGAGTCTTCTTTTCTCATCTCATAATCAGGGACTAAACCCTAAAGGCTTTAAGGCTTTGTGATTAAGCTTATACCTGCATCCTTCTATTTGGATGGAGTGTATAACTTTAATCCTAAGTGTTAAACCCTTAATGTGTTTAAATATTTTAATCAATCCACTTAATAATCATCAAGACATCAAGCTTGTAACTTGGGCCTTGCATTAGGGTTCTAATTCTTCCTTAATTGGTTAAGAAGGACCAACCCTAGTGTTAATGGACAAGTCCCCCTCAGGTTGTCTTACAAACCATAAAACTCACTTCTTCATCTTATCATTAACTAAAATCCATCTAATAAAGGCTTTGTTTTGTCATGAGATTAATCCCTAATCATGGATTAAGTTGAGGAGTCTTCCTCAGCTTAAACATTCTCATCTATTATCCTTCTATTAGGATGGTGTAATGAGTCTGTTTAATCCCTGATTATGGCTTAAACTCATTACTTAACACTAAACAAAAACAACAAAAACATCTAAATAATCACAAGTAGGTTAATGATCTTAATCCTACATCATGGTGATCAAGTGTGAGATGCTGACTTCACACTTAAGGTATTCTCATTACCCCTAATCAGAGGGAGGATGTGATGAGTTCACTAATCCATTGGTTTAGGCTTAGGCTCATTGATTTATGACAAACTTCAAAAAGCAATAAAAGACTGAAAACTCAAGAACAAACAATAATCGTCTCCTCCGGGATTCTTTTCTCATCTCACTCACTCACAAACGAGAACTTGCTTCTTCCGTCTAATGCAAGACAGTTTGCACCTGAGCCAGACAGGTCATACACTTAAGCATAGACAAGCAAGTAGTTCATCAGTCAATTCACCTTTCAGTCTCTTTGGGTCGAACTACGGTGTTCTGACTTACTCATTGCACGAGAGGATACGTAGGCATAACTTAACAGTTATCGAACAAAAGTCTCTGTATATTCCCCCTCTTTCCAGCATTATTCTTTAAGTCTCATAGTCTTGAGCATTTCACTCTCGTTCTTACACTGACACTTCACTTATACACTTCACATTTCCTTTTGCACTGACACTTGCATTCTTTCCAGCTTTGATACACAGATTGTACTGACACTACCCCTTTAAAACACAAATCTTTTAAGCGTGGATCCCGTCGAGTACGGCGGACAATCTGGGTGCTAATACCTTCCCAGGTTGTAACCAACCCCCTTTCTCAGTCTCTCTGGTTCGCGACTGTCCTTTCCATCTTTTCCTAGGTTTATGCAGCATTACCTTTCCTTCGAGATAAAAATGCCTAGCTGGAGACTCTATTCTTCTGAGTTCACCCTTGTGTGTTCTCTCTCCTTCTTTCGCCGACCGTTCGCGTCTGTACCCCATTTGACCTAGCCTCATTTGGTGGGAGCGACAGCTTGGCGACTCTGCTGGGGACCCTTATACTGTAACCAGGGCTTCTGGTTCTTTTTGTGGGTTCCTCCTAGCGCTTGTTTGATTTGTGTTTACTGGGGTGTTATGTGCTAATTGTGTTTGTATATTTGTATTTATTTTTGCTTTATGTACAGTTATTTATTGCTTTCTTTATAGCTTTATATATCATATTGTCATACTATCATCTGGCTGGATCTGGTTTTTGTTTTGGTGGGTGGGGTTTCATTGAGAGATAAGGTCCTATACCTGGGACCTGAGTGACACCTAGGCTAGAGTGGTTGATGTTCTTTCCCATTCCATTTCGGTATGGTGCGGGAATATGAAACACGGTTCAGATATGGGTTTCTTCTTGAGAACTCTGTGCTACAGATCTCCTGTAGTGCTAGGGCTATCTGGGAAGCCTGCTAGGTCTGGATGACCTTTACTATGACCTTCAGAAACTGAGGTGAATTAGAGGAGGATCTTTTATGGTTATTGTAAACATTGTACCTCCGGGTTAGAAGTGTTTACACTTCTCATAACTGATCCAAGTCTGAGGATCCTTGTTTTAGAACACCACCTGTGAGGGGGTTGGGCTGTTTACAGGTTTGCAGGAACCCTGGGCCACATCATACCCTGATACTTGTTTTGTTTAAGGATGCTTCACTTTGGACATTTCTTGTGATTTAACCGTGGACATGTGACTCTTTATTTGAGTCCCCCACCTTGGTTACTGGACTTCTGAACCTCCATCTGGACTTCTTAGACATACATGGACTTATATCAAGGCAGTAATAAGATCCAGCTTGATCACAAACCCTTGCATATCATTTGCATACATCATCATTGTGTCATACCCCAAATTTGTCCTACCCGCGTCATTTTATTTTCTGTCTAACCATATTCAAAAAATCCAAAAAAATATATGTCATTTCTTTTTATGCAGAAAATCGAGTCAGTATTGAGTTTGTCAGAGCGTGTGTGTGCGTTGTTGCTTCAAAAGTCGGTGTGTTGTGTGGAGGGCCTTTTTTTGCCCGATTATCACTTCCATTTTCCATTAATTATTTCTTTCACATTTTTTTTATCATAAAAAATTTATTAAAAAAATCAATTCCTCTTTTATTTATTTTTTCTAAAATATCTATTTTATTATATTTCAACTTTTCTTATTAATATTTACTCAAAAATACAAAAAAAAATCTATTATTATTCTTTTTATTTTCTTTACTATTTTTCATTTTATCATTATTATTATTTTCATAATTCACCTTTTTTTTGTTTATTTCCTATTTTTATTCCTTATTATTAGCATTATTATTATTTTTATTATTTACCTTTTTGTTTTATTTCCTATTTTTACTCCTTATTATTAGCATTATTATTATTTTTATTTTTACTCTTATTAGTTACTATTATTTTTATTATTATTAATTAGTATATTATTATTATTATTATTATAATTAGTCCACAATTCCAATAATCCCACACAACCTTTACCAATTCACCAACGTCCCTTCCTTTTTTCCACAACACAAGAGGATTTCTAGAAAATTAATTTTGGGGACCACCTGAATGGTACCAACCTACAGCAAACGCACAATACCTTCTCCACCGAAATTCCATACAGCAACAACAAACCATAACACCCAACCAACGTATGCGCACAATGCAAAAATTCTCTAAATTTACAGCTCACACTTTTGCCTCAAACTCTCCATTGTACCCCTACAATTCCTCTACATAAACACTCCTTTATCAATCTGTGGAAAAAGGCTTGGACAACCCTAAAAAAAAACTCTGCAAAAAAATTCATACCCCAGTTTCAAAACACCAAAAAATTGAAGAACAAACATACACAATCATAAGTTTTCACTTTTCTTTTCATAACACAAAAACATAACACAGAAATACCTCCATTGAACCTTCATTTCACCTTCACCATACCACTGAACACCTCTAACTTCCTCTGCAACTCATAAACCAGAAACATTATAACCATAAACATCACAGATCCAAAAAACTAGAAGCGAGAGATGAAGAGAGTTTATGCTAATCGAATCCACAACCGAACAAATCAAAAACCAGTGAAACAGAATCATAAAACCGATACGACTCACCGTAAGGCATTGAGATCTTGAAATCACAAACCACTACACACCCAAACATAAACCTGAACGTTTCAAAAACCCAACAAACGCAAAAACCAATACAAAGACGAACCGCGGAACACCATCAAATCCGAAACCTCATCAATCACCATCTCAGATCCATACAACAATCAAAATCGCAGAAAAGATGAACTTAGTATCAAAGACCAAACCCAAACATAAACACAATCGCGAGTGTGAAGACGTGAGACGAAAACCAGAATAATGCGAGACGTGAATCAGCGAGAGAGATTCGCAGAACTGAGAGTGAGGATCGCGAGTTGATAAAGAGAGGAATCGTCACAGAGAGATCCGAGAGAGGAGGCCGTTTGCGCCATTGATTTTGAGAGCGTGATAGAGAAAGGTGAGAGCGTCACCTTCTGAGTTTTTTTAGGTAGGTTATGTTTTGACTATTACTGATATGGTTTTGTTTTTTATTTATTATTTTTATTTTAATTATTTACTTTATTATTAAATTTGGCTGATTTATTGAGGGATTAGGCCCAACCCATGGCATTTGGTTAAAACACCTCCTCTGATTTGGTTCAAACCCCCTTATGTGTTTATTTTATTTTTGCAAGTTGTTACCTTTTGTTGCATTTATATTATTTTCTTTTTTAGATTCTTAAGATTTTGTTTATTATGATCTTTTTAGAATTTTGTCATTTTTTAGTTCGTTTAAATATTGTTTAAGTTTTAATTTCAGGGCCAATGATATAACTAACGGCCAATTTATCGCCCGATTTTAATCGGTGATTTTTGGTCAATATGAGGCCCACCTTTGTATTTAATTTTTCCATTTTATCATTCCGACAAATCAACATGTAAATTAATTTGATTCATTCTATCTTGATATTATTTAATTCATTTAATTATTTTATTCATTATTTTATTTTTTATTTAATTCTAGCAAATTCAATTCATTTATTTCTTTTCGCATAAAAAATTACGATTCGACTCCTCATAGAACGATTTCATTAAATCGGCTCTAAGGCAGTAAACGAACAAAATTTCGTCGCGTCCCAAAAGGTCCAACGCCTTCGAATAGTTGCGCTCGAAAAAAGGTCCAACGCCTTCAAATAGTTGCGTCCCGATCAAACAGGCCGAACGCCTTCGAATAGTTCAAACACACTGTACACACGCTTTCTCTTGGGCTAATTACAACGAGACCATTTTTTTTTTCGCAATCCCCTGTATTTATTTTGTATCCCTCTCCCCTTAATTTGTACGCACTTTTATTTCTCGCATTTTATTTCTGAATCCTTGGTCCAACGCCAAGCGATTGCACTTGCACACTTGCACTTTATTTTCCAGTTATTTTTTTCGTTTATTAGGATCCTCCTATCTTTGCGAGCCGAGCGATTCGTGCCTCGCTAACAAACCACAAAAATAAACCACCACTTGCATTTACCCCCTAAACCTCAAAAAACCAAAACGTTTCGATTAGATCCAAACCCTTGATCCAACGTCAAGCGGTCATAGGATAATAAAACACTTTAATAATACGAGAAGATTTGTACGCCACGAGCCTTAAGCGGTAGAAAGGGGGATAACGAGCTTTCGTTACTCGCTCCGATTATTTCGACGCAGGACATCCGTCTTGTTGGGCGAGATAAACTATCCATAGTCTTTAGTGCATTTCAACTCCTAAACCCTTTCATCGACGAAAGGTAATAAAATCAACATCCATACCCTTAGTAGGCCGAACTACGAGGCTCTGACTTTCCCATTGCACACGGGAGTACGTAGGCACGAGGATCTCAATCCTTGCCGAGCACCTAGGTTCAATCTAACTTATAATTCAACTCATTTCCCTCTAGCAAGCAATTCTTTTAAGCATAGACATCCTTTCTCGCGCGATAACTTAGATGGTTCCCATCGAGTACGATGGATGTAGGGGGTGCTAATACCTTCCCCCTGCATAACCGACTCCCGAACCCAGGCAATGGTTCCGTTGACCTTTGTCCTATCCTTTTCCTCCCGGGTTGTATCTATATCTCCCCTTCCCTCTTTGGGAATAAATAGAATTAGGTGGCGACTCTTCAGTCCGTCCGGCGCGCGGCTCCGTCCATTCGGATCGCGTGAGGTCGTATTTTTCGGGGTACGACAGCTGGCGACTCTGCTGGGGACTGGTTCACCCCTATGCGAGTCAAGCCTAGTCTAGGTTCCCGCGTTTGTTTGGATGTTTGCTTCTATGCTTTGCTTGTTTATTTTTATCGCTTTCTTTATCGCATTCCATTTTATATATCTTGTGGCTCCTTGGTACTATAATTTGGATCGATACTTTGCAAAAGAAACTTGAGGGAAAAGCTCTATACCCGGGCTTTCGAGTACAATTATAAGTTAGCGAGGTTGTGTAGTATGGGCTCCCGAGAGAACCTCTCTCGTGGGTTGTCGATACGAAAACCTCACTCGGAGTAGATTTTAATGGAAATACTGACAATCGTCAAGCTCTTGGCGTGTGTGCTCAGTTGTTTTCATTAAAGTCGTCGACTCTGAGGACCTTTAGAACCTTTTGGTTAAAACATCGGTTGATGGTTGCGTAGTATTGGGCACCAGGGTTCTCCCTTGCGTGGCTCGGTACGAAAACCTCACTTGGAATAGACTTACTCAATGGAGTTGATTGACTGTCAAGAATGTATGAAATTGACACGTGCATCAAATAGTTGAGAAAGTTCCATAACTCCAGGACTTTGTTTTAAACCTAGTGTCGGTGATCACGTAGTATGGACTCCCGAGAAAATCTGCTCTCGTGGGTTGTCGATACGAAGATCTCACCCAAAATAGATTCATATGGTAGAGTCAATCAACCGTCATGCTTATGGCGCGTGTGATGAACAGCCATATGAATTGATAACTTTGGGATCCCTGAGCTTTAGAGTCTACCCAGTGAATTCTTGATCTGAGTATCCTCCATCTGTACCTTGGACTCTTGAGACCCTGATCTTGTGATCCTGGATTCTGACATTGCATATCATCTCAGTTGCATTATTTATTCATCTTGCATTTCATTCCAAAAACCAAAAACTTATTTCATGTTCCTCCATCTTCAGTAAATCAAGCTGGTTTCCCGACGCCCGTATCGAGCTAGACGCCCATACCTAACTCGAGCCAACACTAGAAGACTGATGGACGTGATTCAAGAAGAACAAGCTGCCATGAGGGAAGAGATTGACTCGGTCAAGAGCAAGATTGACCAGATTTATGAGACACTGCAATCTTTGGCAAGGATGGAAGAACGTCGCGAAGCTACTGCCGCAATGAACAATGCTCAAGTGCAAGGATCTACCTCACGAGCAATGCCTTCAGTTCCCGTTCCAAATCCTTTGGTTTATGGTTTGCCTCCAGACTTCACTCCTGCTGTTGAAGAGGTCACTTCCCAACCGATACCTGCTTCTGGTGTCACTGTTGGTGCTATTCCTCAAGCTCAACCTATTCCAACTCAAGTCCAATTTCCTCAAACGGAAGAGAACCATCAAGTTGAGTATGAGATGCATACTGCTGTTCCAATCACCAATCCTCATGCTGTTCAAGAATCTGAAGCTATGAAGATGTGCCGCGAGTTAGCCGAAAAACTCCGAATCATGGAAGGACACAACTCAACTTCTCTGAGTGCCTCAGACATGTGCTTAGTTCCAGATGTTGTGATCCCTGCTAAGTTCAAACTGCCAGAATTCGAAAAATATAAAGGCCTCAGTTGTCCTGAGTTTCATTTGAGGATGTACTGCAGAAAAATGGCTGCTCATGCCAAAGATGATAAGCTTATGATCCATTGCTTCCAAGACAGCCTATCTGGAGCGTCTCTAGAATGGTACATGCAACTCGAACGCAACAATGTTCGTACTTGGCTTGAACTATCTGATGCATTCAAAAAGCAGTACAAGTACAACACTGACCTAGCTCCGAACCGCACTCAGCTTCAGAGCATGTCTCAAAAGGAAAGTGAATCCTTTAAGGAGTACGCCCAACGCTGGAGGGAGTTAGCCGCCAGAGTTCATCCACCTTTGGTTGACCGTGAATTGATCGACATCTTCATGGGTACCCTACAGGGGCAATACTACGAGAAGCTGATCAGCAGCGTATCTTCTGGTTTCTCGGACATGGTGATGGTCGGAGAAAGAATCGAAGAAGGTCTGAAGAGCGGAAAGATTCCAGGAGGTTCTAGCAGCCAGAACAATGCCAAGAAGCCTTTCAACGGGTACAAAAAGGGTGAAACAAATGCCATTTCCGCTGCAAGTGGGAATTTTCAGCAGAGTGCACCTGCACCAGTTCCTTACTATCAGTATCCCTATGTTGCTGCTGCACAATATGCTCCTATGCCATATCAGCCAGTTCCTCCAATGCCTTATCAACAGGCCTTTCAAGCTCTATTTCCGCCTCAAATGGTTCATCAACCACGTCCAATGGTTGCGGCTGCGCAATATGCACCCAATCCATACCAGCAACAGGCTTATCAACCACGGCCTGGTCAACAACAACAACGCGCTCCTCAACAGCGTCCCCCATATCAGCAAAGAGGATATGATAGGCACATTGATCCCTTGCCTATGACGTATACCGAAATCTTTAAGGGGCTAATGGCAAAAGGGACTCTTGTGTTGAAAGATATGCCACCTCAGACTGTTAATTCCCGGAACTATGATGCCAATGCTCGCTGTGAGTATCACAAAGGCGCTCCAGGTCACAACATCGAGAACTGCCATGCTTTCAAACACCTGATTCAGGATATGATCAACTCTAAGGACCTCACTCTCACTCCGAGAAATGCAAATGTCCAGAACGATCCAATGCCACCGCACGGTGCCAACAAGTGAAGACATTTGAAGGGGTTGTTGAAGACCAAGCTGAGTAGTCTCCAACTTTGAAGTATTCAATCAAGAGAAGTTCAATTCCTCAGATCAAGGCAGCCAGTGCCATTTATGATTTTTGCATTCCTGTTGTTTTGTAATGTTTGTTTAAGTACTATTTGCTTTGAACATTATTATCATTTATATTTGGTTATGTTAATGTTTTGTTTATGCATGTTTTGAATCAATCTATTCGCATTCGCTCATCATTTATCATTTATCACAAAATCCCAAAAAAAATATTCTCTCACTTCACTTTAGCAAATATTTGAGGGAGGATGATGAAAACGAAATACCCATAACTGTTGCGGTATGCTTTCGGATAAAACCTCGTCAATGATGTACAGGCATTCTTTCAAATCCCCAAACACTGGAGATATAAGGAGTTAATCCCTAGTCAACCACTTCGAGCCTAGAAGTAGGAGTTTCTTTCGGATACAACCCTTACATTTAACCCGGGGCAGGGTAGTTGTTCAGTTAACCTGACTACACTTCAAATCGCAAGATGAGACATCCCGTCAGAGGACCATCAACAAATGACTTGGCAGTCACTACATTCAAACAAAACAAAGAAAAAAAGAATAGAAAAGAAAAAACCACTAAGTTGAGCACCCGAAGGGAGACTTAGTCAGAAAAAAAAAATCAAAATCAAAAGAGGAACTCAAATCCTCAGCAAAAGCAAAACAAATATCAGTGACCACCAAATCAAGAATCAAAGGGTCACCAGCAAAATAAGATAACTGCCATTTTCAAGCGAACTTTAATGCCTCATCTTCACTCTTGCAAAGTCAAAACAAATACATGTGTAGAGTTAACTGAACGTAGGACTGGAGAATATCACGAAGAAAGGGGTGGGTACAAATCAAACTTTGAGCCTTATATCCTTTATTTCTCAAACCATTAACCAGACCACGTTACAACCCTCAAAAGACCTAATTGAGGCACGGTTTATTCTGAAAGCATGCTACCAACAAGGTTGCGTAAATTGACTCCCATATATTTGCTAATCTTCAATTTTGATTGCACATTATTCTTCCCGCATATTTTACGCACTTTCCAAATCAGCACCTCGTTTGGACTAACGGTCCATTCGTCACACTATCACAATCATTCAAATAAATTGACTTTTTCAAAACTTACATGAACTTTACATTAACGCTACCATTTATGTATGAACAATTTAATTGCAAATCATTGCTTGACATCAGTGCAATCCCAACAAGGGGCAATCAAAAAAGAAATTTGAACTTCATTGGTGTCAATATGAATCAAGACTACTTCAGCAGCCCAATCGGAGGCAATTTATTTCAAAATCAGTCCAATCAGGGGCAGATCACCTTCAAAGGCTCAATCAGAGGCAGGTCATGCCATAGTCATTGTCAAAAGCTTCCCCACCAGATTTATTTCAAATACCCTGCAGACAGGGGCAAGCAAACAAGGAGCGAGTCTTCCTCTCTCTTCTCCCCAGCTGAACAAGCAGTCCTTGCTAGACATTGGCAATCATTCAAAGCAAATCAGTCTTCATGTGTCAATTAAGTCGCTTCGCTCATCAGCAGATAATCAAACTTGGAGTTGTCAGATCCGTTTCTGACCATACATCGTCGAAGATCGAGTGTCGGGAAATCAATCCCTCCACCCACCCAAAGTCCAATCACTATTGGCAACTACCAGACCAAAAGTCCACCAAGCTGGCACCTTCCATTCGCTCATATGCATCATCAACAGCATAAGCATCATTTACATCAATCATTTACAACATGTGCATCATATGCATACCTAAATAAATCAGCTTTCAACATCCCCAACATTCTTAACTATTCAGCTCCTTGCATAGGCATTTGCACCGTATCTCCATCCTTATGGAATACCATTTCAAAACAATCAAGCATAATTGCATAATTCAGGATCCAGGATCAACACAAGTTTCCGGTCCTTTCCCCATCGGAAGATCATATCAATCGAAGATTCCAGGCATCTCCTCGGCGGATTCAATGGCTGTATTTAAATTTCATTTCGCCTTATCATCCTCTGGTGATAAGTGAGTTTATTTTCAGTTTATTGCCTTATCATCCTCTGGTGATAAGTGATTTTATTTTCAGTCTATTGCCTTATCATCCTCTGGTGATAAGTGAGTTTATTTTCAGTTTATTGCCTTATCATCCTCTGGTGATAAGTGAGTTTATTTTTTCTGTCTATTGCCTTATCATCCTCTGGTGATAAGTGAGTTTATTTTCAGTCATTTGCCTTATCATCCTCTGGTGATAAGTGAGTTTATTTTCAGTTATTTGCCTTATCATCCTCTGGTGATAAGTGAGTTTATTTTTAGTTTATTGCCTTATCATCTTCTGGTGATAAGTGATTTTATTTTCAGTCCTTTGCCTTATCATCCTCTGGTGATAAGTGATTTTTAATTTTCAGTTATTTGCCTTATCATCCTCTGGTGATAAGTGATTTTATTTTCAGTTATTTGTCTTATTATCCTCTGGTGATAAATGAGTTTATTTTCAGTCTTTTGCCTTATCATCCTCTGGTGATAAGTGATTTTATTTTCAGTTATTTGCCTTATCATCCTCTGGTGATAAGTGATTTTATTTTAGTCACTCGCTTTATCATCCGTTGGTGATAAGTGATTTGTTTTGACAAGTTGTTTCTTGCTGTGTCACCCATTATTTCCAATTTTATTCATCTGCTACTTTCGCAATTTCATTCTTTTCGGACAAATTTGGAGTCTGTTAGTATCTAATTGTCTTATACCTTGAAAGTTTGAACGCAAGCCAGTTCATCTTACTCGGTTTAAGCCAATTCGATAGGGGCAACTGTCATACCCCAAATTTGTCCTACCCGCGTCATTTTATTTTCTGTCTAACCATATTCAAAAAATCCAAAAAAATATATGTCATTTCTTTTTATGCAGAAAATCGAGTCAGTATTGAGTTTGTCAGAGCGTGTGTGTGCGTTGTTGCTTCAAAAGTCGGTGTGTTGTGTGGAGGGCCTTTTTTTGCCCGATTATCACTTCCATTTTCCATTAATTATTTCTTTCACATTTTTTTTATCATAAAAAATTTATTAAAAAAATCAATTCCTCTTTTATTTATTTTTTCTAAAATATCTATTTTATTATATTTCAACTTTTCTTATTAATATTTACTCAAAAATACAAAAAAAAATCTATTATTATTCTTTTTATTTTCTTTACTATTTTTCATTTTATCATTATTATTATTTTCATAATTCACCTTTTTTTTTGTTTATTTCCTATTTTTATTCCTTATTATTAGCATTATTATTATTTTTATTATTTACCTTTTTGTTTTATTTCCTATTTTTACTCCTTATTATTAGCATTATTATTATTTTTATTTTTACTCTTATTAGTTACTATTATTTTTATTATTATTAATTAGTATATTATTATTATTATTATTATAATTAGTCCACAATTCCAATAATCCCACACAACCTTTACCAATTCACCAACGTCCCTTCCTTTTTTCCACAACACAAGAGGATTTCTAGAAAATTAATTTTGGGGACCACCTGAATGGTACCAACCTACAGCAAACGCACAATACCTTCTCCACCGAAATTCCATACAGCAACAACAAACCATAACACCCAACCAACGTATGCGCACAATGCAAAAATTCTCTAAATTTATAGCTCACACTTTTGCCTCAAACTCTCCATTGTACCCCTACAATTCCTCTACATAAACACTCCTTTATCAATCTGTGGAAAAAGGCTTGGACAACCCTAAAAAAAAACTCTGCAAAAAAATTCATACCCCAGTTTCAAAACACCAAAAAATTGAAGAACAAACATACACAATCATAAGTTTTCACTTTTCTTTTCATAACACAAAAACATAACACAGAAATACCTCCATTGAACCTTCATTTCACCTTCACCATACCACTGAACACCTCTAACTTCCTCTGCAACTCATAAACCAGAAACATTATAACCATAAACATCACAGATCCAAAAAACTAGAAGCGAGAGATGAAGAGAGTTTATGCTAATCGAATCCACAACCGAACAAATCAAAAACCAGTGAAACAGAATCATAAAACCGATACGACTCACCGTAAGGCATTGAGATCTTGAAATCACAAACCACTACACACCCAAACATAAACCTGAACGTTTCAAAAACCCAACAAACGCAAAAACCAATACAAAGACGAACCGCGGAACACCATCAAATCCGAAACCTCATCAATCACCATCTCAGATCCATACAACAATCAAAATCGCAGAAAAGATGAACTTAGTATCAAAGACCAAACCCAAACATAAACACAATCGCGAGTGTGAAGACGTGAGACGAAAACCAGAATAATGCGAGACGTGAATCAGCGAGAGAGATTCGCAGAACTGAGAGTGAGGATCGCGAGTTGATAAAGAGAGGAATCGTCACAGAGAGATCCGAGAGAGGAGGCCGTTTGCGCCATTGATTTTGAGAGCGTGATAGAGAAAGGTGAGAGCGTCACCTTCTGAGTTTTTTTAGGTAGGTTATGTTTTGACTATTACTGATATGGTTTTGTTTTTTATTTATTATTTTTATTTTAATTATTTAATTTATTATTAAATTTGGCTGATTTATTGAGGGATTAGGCCCAACCCATGGCATTTGGTTAAAACACCTCCTCTGATTTGGTTCAAACCCCCTTATGTGTTTATTTTATTTTTGCAAGTTGTTACCTTTTGTTGCATTTATATTATTTTCTTTTTTAGATTCTTAAGATTTTGTTTATTATGATCTTTTTAGAATTTTGTCATTTTTTAGTTCGTTTAAATATTGTTTAAGTTTTAATTTCAGGGCCAATGATATAACTAACGGCCAATTTATCGCCCGATTTTAATCGGTGATTTTTGGTCAATATGAGGCCCACCTTTGTATTTAATTTTTCCATTTTATCATTCCGACAAATCAACATGTAAATTAATTTGATTCATTCTATCTTGATATTATTTAATTCATTTAATTATTTTATTCATTATTTTATTTTTTATTTAATTCTAGCAAATTCAATTCATTTATTTCTTTTCGCATAAAAAATTACGATTCGACTCCTCATAGAACGATTTCATTAAATCGGCTCTAAGGCAGTAAACGAACAAAATTTCGTCGCGTCCCAAAAGGTCCAACGCCTTCGAATAGTTGCGCTCGAAAAAAGGTCCAACGCCTTCAAATAGTTGCGTCCCGATCAAACAGGCCGAACGCCTTCGAATAGTTCAAACACACTGTACACACGCTTTCTCTTGGGCTAATTACAACGAGACCATTTTTTTTTTTCGCAATCCCCTGTATTTATTTTGTATCCCTCTCCCCTTAATTTGTACGCACTTTTATTTCTCGCATTTTATTTCTGAATCCTTGGTCCAACGCCAAGCGATTGCACTTGCACACTTGCACTTTATTTTCCAGTTATTTTTTTCGTTTATTAGGATCCTCCTATCTTTGCGAGCCGAGCGATTCGTGCCTCGCTAACAAACCACAAAAATAAACCACCACTTGCATTTACCCCCTAAACCTCAAAAAACCAAAACGTTTCGATTAGATCCAAACCCTTGATCCAACGTCAAGCGGTCATAGGATAATAAAACACTTTAATAATACGAGAAGATTTGTACGCCACGAGCCTTAAGCGGTAGAAAGGGGGATAACGAGCTTTCGTTACTCGCTCCGATTATTTCGACGCAGGACATCCGTCTTGTTGGGCGAGATAAACTATCCATAGTCTTTAGTGCATTTCAACTCCTAAACCCTTTCATCGACGAAAGGTAATAAAATCAACATCCATACCCTTAGTAGGCCGAACTACGAGGCTCTGACTTTCCCATTGCACACGGGAGTACGTAGGCACGAGGATCTCAATCCTTGCCGAGCACCTAGGTTCAATCTAACTTATAATTCAACTCATTTCCCTCTAGCAAGCAATTCGTTTAAGCATAGACATCCTTTCTCGCGCGATAACTTAGATGGTTCCCATCGAGTACGATGGATGTAGGGGGTGCTAATACCTTCCCCCTGCATAACCGACTCCCGAACCCAGGCAATGGTTCCGTTGACCTTTGTCCTATCCTTTTCCTCCCGGGTTGTATCTATATCTCCCCTTCCCTCTTTGGGAATAAATAGAATTAGGTGGCGACTCTTCAGTCCGTCCGGCACGCGGCTCCGTCCATTCGGATCGCGTGAGGTCGTATTTTTCGGGGTACGACACATTGCATCATTTAACATTTGTTTATTTGTTTTTCAGGGTATCCATGTTTCATTCTGGCTTGGTTTTGACCCCTTCATCTGCAAAGACCCTTTATTCCTCAGTGATCTGCTTCAACTATCTTCATCAGTTGCCTGCTTCAGTTACTTTTATCATCAGCTTCAGCCTATCAGTGGTTCATCTCCAGTATCAGTCTTCATCATCAACATTTGTTTCAGCTCTCCATCAGCAGTTATGGCACCCAAGAAGAGCAACATTTCATACCATTTCTTTGAGCCTGAGCTGACTGGCATCAGGCAGGTCCAGGCACTTATTACTCCAGACCACATCCCATTATTCAGAGAGCATTATGGAGGCATCCTTGATATGGTTATGGACTTGGACCCTTCTCAGAGGAGTTTGATCCACACTTGCCTACAGTTCTATGATCCTCCTTTGAGATGCTTCACTTTCCAGAATTTTCAGTTGGGACCTCTGTTGGAGGAGTTTTCATCATTGATTGGAGTACCTGTCAGGGGTGATATCCCCTTCAACCCAGAGATGACTTCTCCCAGCAATGGAGAAGTGGCAAAAGCACTGCACCTGGAGCCTATTGTGATTGAGCAGAACATGACAACAAAAGCTAGCATCCCTGGTCTACACTTGGATTTCTTGACTTCTCAGGCCATCCTGAAGGCCTCCTTGGGAGAATGGAAGGCAGTTTGTGCATTGTTAGCCCTCAGTATATATGGGGTTATACTTTTTGCAGATGAGCCCAAGTTTATCAGCAAGAATGCTATTCATCTCTTCCTTTTGAGGAACCCAGTGCCCAACTTGCTGGGAGATTTCTATTATTCTGTTCACCAAAGGAATGAGAAGCAGAGAGGGAGGTTGGTGAGGTGTTGTGCTCCTTTGTTTCATACTTGGCTGCTTAAACACTTACCCAAGACTGATGCCTTCCTGAATCCTCACCAACAGAAGAATTGGGCTAAGAGACTTATTGCTTTGACTTCAGATGACATCAGATGGTGTACCCAAAGCACCAAAGGTAGGGACATAATTACTAGCTGTGGACAGTTTCCCAATGTACCTCTGATAGGAGTGAAGGGTTGCATCAACTACAACCCTTTGCTATTTAAGAGACAGTTAGGCTATGCTTTGGTTCACCCTCCTAGAGTGCAAGACTTGGCTGAAACCCTTTATTGTGAGATAAAACCTAATCTAGCTGTTGTCAGTCAAGCATCCTGGGCTTGGGACAACATCCAGACCAAAGGGATGGCCATTCTTGGGAGATGCAATAATGTGGCTTCAGCTCAGTACTATGAATGGTCTCATTCAAGGGCTCAGCTTTCTGGGATGCCTTTCACCATTGAGGATGCACCTGGACCATCCACAGTACCACCTCCAGCCACTGTCAGTTTGGAAGAATTTGAGAAGCTGAAGGAGAGGAATGAGAATCTGTCTCAAGCTCTAAAGAAGACCCTCTGGGAGAGGAGTGATGGTCGTCTAGACATTGAGAGGTTAGAAAAGCTAAAGGTGGAGCATCTAGCCAGGATTGAGAAAGCAGAGGACTACATCAAGAAATCAAGAGCTGGAGAGAAAATATTGAAGAATGCCTGTAAAGAGGCCCAGTTTCAGAACGCTAGGACTGATCTCTATCTAAAGGAAAGTCAAGATAGGTGGGTCAGGATCACTGAAACTCGCACTCAAGAGGATAAGAGGACTCAAGCTAGGATTGAGCAGTTGGAGGCCAATGCAAAGAAGCAACAGGAGGCTCTGCAAGCAGCCCAGAAGGAGATTTCAGAGTTGAAGCTTAGGGCTGGTGTGAAGAGGTCAAAGGACCAAGACAGGTACAAGAAGCTGACCATTGCTATTGCCACCAGAAACCTTCTTATCAGGAACATCACAGAGCATCCAGCTGGTCCTGTCACTGAAGCACTTTTGAAGGAGGTTAAGGAGGATGAGTTTGGCTTAGATGTTTGACTACTTTGCTTGTTGTTATTTCCATTTGATGTACTTTTCTTTTATGTTGTATTTTGACCCCTCAGGGGCATATGTTGTAAAAACAAACTATGTATTATCCACCATTTGTAATGTATATTTGTTAGTTTGTTTCATTGAGTTTCTTTTCTCAAGCAACATCAAAGCATCTTCCTCGGGGTCTGGAAAGGTCAAAACCAAGAGCCAAGCCGGATACCTTGGAAAATAAATAAGCATACTGCATTGCATACTAACCTTTGTTTTGTTTTGTAGGTTTTTGTTTTGATTGTCACTAACTCTGTTGTGGTTCAGGAATTATTGCTCGCCGTCGGGTGTTCCCCCTCAACCGTCCGCACAGGTATCCTACTCGCAACAATCTTCCTGGTATCCAGATGGACCAAGTACAACAAGATCTGACAGAGGACAGAACCCAGATGGCTAATGAAAGGCTGGAGATGAGAAACCAAATGACCCAATTCATGGAAGTAATGAATGGCTTGGCCCAAAGTCAAGAAAGGTTGAGGGCATTGGTAGAAAGACAAACCCCGTAGGAACCTCCTCTGGGAACTGGAGGAACAAGTAATAATGAAAGGGGTCAGCCTCATGTTAATACACCAGTATATGGGCCTCATCTACATCCGGAAGTCAACATCCCGGGTAATGTGCAAGGAAATACAACTGGGGGAAGGATCTTACAAGAAGACCCCCAAGAAGAGCAATTTACTGTGATGGGAGCTGGGGATGAAGTCTATGATAGGAGGTTTGATGAAATTGCTGAGAAGTTGAGATCTCTGGAGTCTCAAAATTCCCTAGGTTTTGATGTCATGGATATGGGGTTAGTGGACGGGGTAAGAATTCCCCACAAGTTTAAACCCCCGTGCTTCGAGAAGTACAATGGAACTTCCTGTCCACGAACTCACTTACAGTCCTTCCTGGGAAGACTTTAGGCATACACCATGGATGAAAAACTGTGGATGTTTTACTTTGAAGACAGTTTGACTGGGGCTTCAAGAGAGTGGTACTCTCACTTGACCAGAGCTACTATCAGGTGCTGGAAGGACCTAGCTGAGGCTTTCATCAGACAGTACCAATACAATCTGGACATGGCTCCTAACAGAACCCTTCTGATGGGAATGTCTCAATCCTCCAGAGAAAGCTTCAGGGAATATGCCTAGAGGTGGAGACAGCTTGCTGCTGCTGTCCAGCCACCCATGTCGGAAAGAGAAATGGCCGACATGTTTATGAACACTCTGCAAGGAACATATATTGATAGGCTAGCTGCCTTTTCTTCCACCAGCTTCGCTGACGTGGTTATAGCTGGAGAAAGAATTGAGAGCCTTCTGAAGATGGTTAGGATTTCTAATAACGGTGCAAGTTCGTCAAGTAATCCCAGAAAGCCTTTTGTGGGACCTAGAAGAACCGGTGAGACAAATGCCATTCATGCCAACAGGGGCAGACCTCAGTATGTTTATAGATCAGTGGCAGCTGTCACTATTCCAGCTACGATTCCTCAGCAACCAGCATATCAACCACAACAACAACCACAGTATCAACAACAAGTTCAGTATCCGCCACAGAGAACCTATAACAACAGTAACAGCAATCAACAACAAAGACCCTTTCAGCAAAGACCATCACAGGCAAATAGGGTGATTGACCCTATCCCTATGCCTTATGCTGCCTTATTGCCACAACTCCTGAAACTCAACTTGGTTGAATTAAGGACATTGGCACCACCAGATCCCTCTAATCTTCCAAGAAATTATGATGTCAATGCCAGATGTGCTTTCCACTCCAATGCACCTGGCCACAATACGGAGAAATGCAGGGCTTTGCAAATGAAGGTACAAGACCTGGTGGATTCTAAAGCCCTCAACTTTGCACCCCCTCCAAGTGTCACCAAGAATCCCATGCCCAATCATGGAGGACCAAGAATTAATGCCATTGAGGAAGATAAGCCATCTTTCTTAATCACCAGTGTTGGACAGATTCGAACACCTCTGGTCGAAATTAAAGCTCAGCTTCTAGAATGCCAGATGTTCCTCGGGTGTGAGCTCGGTTGTGGGTATTGCAACATCTCGGTCAACGGGTGTGATAATTTGCGAAGCGGCATAGATGGTCTCATCAAAAGTGGAATCCTTCAGATCACAACAACGGCACCTACAAATCCAGCAATCCCTTTGCCAACAATTCCTGACTCTCCTACAACTGCAACAATAATCATTCCGACCAATTCATCAATATCATCAACAATGACTTCATCCATCACTTTAACAAATCAAATGTCAACAACCATTTCTTCTACAACATCAGCATCCCTTCATTCTGCAGAATCTTCTACAACATCAACATCCATTTATCCAGCAAGATCTTCTACAACGCCAACAGAAAATAGTGAAGATATCTCAGCAGTCACCATTTATTATGATCCCTCAAATGTTCCTCCAAACAACAACTTTCAGCAACAAACAATGGCACCTCCTGCCAGGTCACCAGTCACCATTTACTACGATCCGCACACTATTTCAGTACCCTCCTCTGCTGCTGTCAGTCCAGTTATCATCACGGTACCTGGGCCAGTTCCACATGAAAGCAGTAATGCCATACCTTGGCATTATGGCTCTGACCTCTACTGCAATGGGGAGAAAATCACTTTGGACTCTTCAACTTCTTCTCCACAGATTGATAATGTTGGGGGAGGCGGAGGCTTCACCAGGAGCGGACGCCTTTTTGCCTCACAATTGCAAAGACCTAATGCCGAAGCAGAAGCTGCTGCGAAAGCAAAGGGGAAGAGTCTGGTACCTGAAGAACCAATCATCAAAGAAACTCAGAAGACGTCTTTTGAGCAAGATGTAGACGAGTTTATGAGAATCATAAAGAGAAGTGATTACAAGGTGGTGGATCAACTTCACTAAACTCCCTCAAAGATCTCCATATTATCCCTGTTAATGTGTTCCGAAGCTCACAGGAATGCATTATTGAAAGTCTTGCACGCAGCATACGTGCCAGAGGAGATCACTGTTAATCAGCTAGAAACTGTGGTGGCAAATGTCAACACCAGTCATGGACTGGGCTTCACCAATGCTAACTTGACAACTGAGGGGCGTAACCACAACAAGGCTTTACATATCACCCTAGAATGCAAGGGTGCTGTTCTATCCCATGTACTGGTGGACACTGGGTCCTCACTCAATGTCCTACCAAAGAAGGCCTTGGTGAAGCTGGAGTATGACGGCTTGGCACTTCGTCCAAGTAATTTGGTGGTGAGAGCATTTGATGGCTCTAAGAGATCAGTGCTTGGGGAGATTGATCTGCCTGTGATTATTGGCCCGCAGACTTTTAAAATTACCTTCTATGTGATGGACATTCAGCCGGCCTACAGCTGTTTGTTGGGTAGACCCTGGATCCATGCCGCTGGCGCTGTTACGTCTACCCTTCACCAGAAGCTGAAATTCGAGTGGGAAGGCCAAATCATCACCATCTGTGGTGAGGAAGATATCTTTGTTAGCCATCTGGCTACGTACAAGTACATTGAGATGGATGGAGAGATCCATGAAACCATGAGCCAGGGATTTGAGGCCCTGAACATTAATGAAGCGTCTGCTGTACTGGGAAACTCCATGACGTCTTATCAGCAAGCCAGGAAGGTTGTTGAAGAGGGGACTGCCCAAGGCTGGGGCAAGCTGCTGCCCGTGGAGAAGAAGGAAGACAGATTTGGGTTGGGTTACAAACCAACTCAACAAGATCAATCAGAGGCTGCTAAAAAGCCCAGTTTTGTCAGCGGGGGAATGCTCACCCCGGATGCAGTAAACAACTTGGAAGATGAGTCGAAAGATGAACGCAACCTGGAGAGCTGGATACGTCCAAGGATCCCGGGGAGCCGCATCTCAAACTGGTCTTCCCAGGAAATTATAAGGGTTACTCCTGCAGAGTAATTATTATTTCCTGTATTTTTAAGCATGCATCAAGTCTTGCATCTTGCCCAAGATGACAAGACTCATTTTGTAATCGGGCCATCTTGTAATTTTGTGAAAACAGATCAATCAATGAATATCAGACATCTTTTGCAAATGAGTCTTTTTCTTTTCCGCTCACTGTTTTTCATTTTTCTTTTTGTACAAAAATAAAATGGCAATGTTTTCAAAATGATAACTTCATTTCACTTTTTCTAAACAAGATTAAAATCGATCACTAAAATGAACAATCTAAACCCTTGCAGAAAGTGCCTTTCAGACTGCACCGACAACAGCACAGCTATGGCTTCGTATGACTTTGACGATCCAATCAATCAAGCTGATGAAGGGGTTGAAGAAGATTATGAGCTTCTTGAAGAGCTAGCCAGGTTGTTAAGGCAAGAGGAGAAGGTTATCACTCCTCATCAGGAGGAGGTCGAAACGGTTAATCTTGGTACGGAAGAAGACGTGAAAGAAGTTAAGATCGGGGCCTGCCTACAAGACTCAGTGAAGGAACAACTGATTGACATGCTTCGGGAATATGTGGATGTGTTTGCTTGGTCTTATCAGGATATGCCAGGGTTGGACACCGATATTGTCATGCACAAGCTGCCTTTAAAGGAAGACTGCCCACCAGTGAAACAGAAGCTGCGCCGTACTCGCCCAGATATGGCAATGAAGATTAAAGAAGAGGTACAAAAGCAGTGGGACGCCGGTTTCCTTGCTGTAACTAGTTACCCGCCATGGGTCGCTAATATTGTGCCTGTGCCTAAGAAAGACGGCAAGGTGAGAATGTGTGTGGACTACCGGGATCTGAACAGAGCCAGCCCGAAAGATGACTTCCCATTACCTCACATTGATGTATTGGTCGACAATACGGCTCAGTTCTCGGTATTCTCCTTCATGGATGGATTTTCAGGATACAATCAGATCAAGATGTCACCTGAAGACATGGAGAAGACAACTTTTATCACACCCTGGGGCATGTTCTGTTACAAGGTGATGCCATTCGGACTGAAGAATGCTGGTGCAACGTATCAACGGGCTATGGTAACATTATTCCACGACATGATCCATAAAGAAATCGAATGTTATGTGGATGACATGATTGCCAAGTCCCTCATAGAAGAAGACCATCTCGTAAATCTGTTGAAGTTATTCAAGCGTCTGAGGAAGTACCAACTGAAGTTAAACCCCAACAAATGCACATTCGGGGTGCGATCCGGTAAGTTACTAGGATTCATAGTAAGTGAAAAAGGGATTGAAGTTGACCCTGATAAAGTTAAAGCCATTCAAGAAATGCCTGCACCGAAAATAGAAAAAGAAGTTCGAGGGTTTCTAGGTAGATTGAACTACATTTCAAGGTTCATATCTCACCTTACAGCAACTTGTGAACCTCTGTTCAAGCTATTAAGAAAGGAACAAACGGTCAGGTGGAACGAAGATTGCCAAAGGGCTTTTGACAAGATCAAAGAATACTTACAAGAGCCCCCAATCCTTATGCCTCTAGTTGAAGGAAAACCTCTGATAATGTACTTGACAGTATTAGAAGAGTCAATGGGGTGTGTGCTGGGCCAACATGACGAGTCTAGTCGAAAAGAGTATGTAATATACTACCTAAGCAAAAAGTTTACCGACTGTGAACAACGTTATTCACTGCTCGAGAAAACTTGTTGTGCTTTAGCGTGGGCTGCTCGCCGACTAAGGCAGTATATGTTGACCCACACCACCTTATTGATCTCCAAGATGAACCCAGTTAAGTACATTTTTGAGAAGCCAGCACTTACCGGACGGGTTGCAAGATGGCAAATGATCCTCACAGAATATGACATTCAGTACACATCTCAGAAAGCCATCAAAGGCAGTGTATTGTCTGATTATCTTGCTGAGCAACCCATTGATGATTACCAGCCTATGAGATTTGACTTCCCTGATGAAGACATCATGTTCATAAAAGCAAAAGATCATGAAGAGCCTGTTCACACAGAAGGGCCTGACCCGGAAGAAGAATGGACTATGATGTTTGATGGGGCTGTTAATATGAATGGTCGTGGTGTTGGTGCAGTACTCATTACACCTAAAGGAGTTCACATGCCTTTCTCGGCGAAACTCACCTTTAACTGCACTAACAACGAAGCTGAATATGAAGCTTGTATTGCCATTGACCTCAGGATCAAGACTTTAACTGTGTTCGGAGATTCAGCTCTGGTAGTTAATCAAACCAACGGCAAATGGTACACCCACCAAGATCATCTGATACCTTACAGGGATTATACAAGGAGGTTATTGACTTTCTTTACAATAGTCAAGCTTGAGTATATCCCTCGAGACGAAAATCAGTTTGCAGATGCTCTGGCAACCATTTCATCCATGATCAAAGTTCAAGCTGCCAACTTTGTACCTCAGATTTCAGTATCCAGACTTGACAGACCAGCATATGTATTCTCAGCAGATGGTGTTAAAGACGATAAGCCTTGGTTCCATGACATTAAGTGCTTCTTGGAGGATCAAACCTACCCACCTGGGGCATCTTCCAATGACAAGAAGACATTAAGAAGGCTAGCTGGTAGTTTCTTCCTGAACGCTGACGGTTCCTTGTACAAGAGAAACTTTGATATGGTACTTCTCGGATGCGTTGATAAGACAGAAGCTGACTCGTTGATGCACGAGGTGCACGAAGGATCCTTTGGTACTCATGCTGGAGGGCATGCTATGGCTAAAAAGTTGTTAAGATCAGGCTATTACTGGATCACAATGGATGCAGACTGTTGTGCCTATGCCAGAAAATGCCATAAATGCCAGATTTACGTGGATAAAGTGCATATGCCTCCGAATCCTCTGAATGTGATGTCTTCACCCTGGCCCTTTGCCATGTGGGGCATTGATATGATTAGCAAGATTGAACCGACTGCTTCAAATGGCCACAGATTCATCCTGGTTGCCATTGACTATTTCACCAAGTGGGTCGAAGCAGCTTCTTATGCAAATGTTACAAGGCAGGTGGTAGCCAGATTTCGGAAAAGAGATATCATTTGTCGATACGGAGTTCCCGAGCGAATCATTACTGATAATGGTTCCAATTTAAACAACAAAATGATGGCCGGACTGTGTCGGGACTTCAAGATCCAACACCACAACTCTTCTCCTTACAGGCCAAAGATGAATGGCGTTGTTGAGGCAGCTAACAAGAATATCAAGAAGATTGTGCAAAAGATGGTAGTTACCTACAAAGACTGGCATGAAATGCTACCGTTTCCCTTGCATGGGTACCGTACGTCGATCAGAACATCCACTGGGGCAACACCGTATCAGCTTGTGTATGGTATGGAAGCAGTCCTACCTGTTGAAGTTGAACTACCCTCCCTACGGGTACTAATGGATGTTAAGCTGAACGAGGCAGAATGGGTCCGATCCCGATACGAACAACTGAGTTTGATCGAAGAGAAGAGATTAGCTGCAATCTGTCATGGGCAGTTATATCAGAAGAGAATGAAGAAATCCTTCGATCAGAAAGTCAGGCTCCGAGAGTACCAAGTAGGAGATCTTGTGCTGAAAAGACTCCTCCCTCCTCATACACACCACAAGGGCAAGTGGACTCCGAAATATGAAGGGCCATTCGTCGTAAAGAAAGTTTTCTCTGGTGGAGCACTGATGCTCAGCACTATGGATGGTGAAGACTTCCCATCCCCTGTGAATTCAGATGCAGTTAAAAAATACTTCGCATGAAAATGACCCGCTGGACATAAAAACAGAATGTAAGTCCAGGCAAAAACAGGGCATCCCGGCGAGTCAAAAACAGAATAAAAGACTCGGGCAAAAATAAGGGAAAATAAATAAAAATGTACACCCGCTGAGTCGAAAAGCCGCATTGGACGACTCAGGCAAAAATGGGTATCCCGGTGGATTGAAAACCCGAAAGGGAGATCCATGCAAAATAAGGGAATAAGCGAACAACTGTATCCTGAATTCATCTGTATCACTTACAACTTGGAAAGCTTCGAAAGGATCAAGCTTCTTTCAGAATCAGCCTTCTTCAGAAAGCAAGACGAGAAGAACGTCAAAATTCATACGATTCATAGCAAAGGGGAAGCTCCTTGAAGCGTCATCAACATTGCCAACATCTTTTGTTTCTCAATTTGTAACAATCTCCTCATTTTAGGGGATTTGTTTCTTTGACTGTATCTTGCCAATTCAGGGCACACGAATTAATAAAATCAGATTTTCAGTCATGCTTCATCTCGTACTTTTTATTTTTGCTTGCAAAGAATGCCCGATGTCTTTAAGATGCTGATTGCATAAGTACAAATGCTTTTCTTCTAAAAAATATGTGCTTGCAGGAAATATACTTACTCCCGGGAGTGTCTAAAATTTTAGGATGGAATCCGGTAAAGGATACCTCAGGATTACTTGCGCGTTTCTCTGTCTTTTCAGGATTGCAGGTATTCAAAGCACGACATGGGGCATAAAAGCTTCATCCCAGCAAGTTGGCAAATCATTATCTACTCAGTCTTAGCACCGGGGGTGCTTTCTCCCCAGCCAAGTTGCCATTTGATTATTTCCTCCTCAGCCAAGTACAAAAGCCAGGGAACCATCACCCCACAGGGTTTCAGCCTCTGTCCAGAAGAGCAACGCCCGAAGATCTCACAACAGAGTGAAGAAAGCTTCTACAAACCCCAGCTGGGTCCCTCATTACCAAAATAGGTTTATCAGTGACCTATATCCCCAAGCAGAGTCACATATGTCAGGTCTACCAATGACCTCATCCCCAGCTGGGATGTTCCACCTCAAGCAGATCAGCCAGAGATCTTCGCAGCAATGGGATCCGAATCTTGGATCAGTACCTTTTTGCATAATCATAGCATTCACATCATATTCTCCCCACAGAGCGTAGCATTCCGTCTAATACGGAGCATTACAGCAAAAAAATCAAACATATTGCATAATCATAAGCCATGTGTTGAACTGAACACTTGTGAATACTGACAATCCACCAAAGATAAACAGAAAACTATCCAAATACCCCCAGCAGAAAGCCAAAGCGTCCCCTCTGCACTCACAGATATATATATATATATATACCTTCCCTAGCACCCGTCCGTGTCACTCTCCCCAGCACATTAAACACTCATGTACACCACTCATACTTATTACTCCTGTTTCACTCATGCAGATACTCGTCCGTATACACCACTTATATCCTCTCAAATTTGACACTCGTCTGTGTTCTTTGTTAACCAGTTGATACTCGTCCGTATCATCATCTCAGAACATGTGTCAGCATTTGTTTCTACCGGATACTCGTCCGTATCATGGTCTTAAGGATGCTAGTCCGCATCTTTAATCCGTACACGTGTCAAAACACCTATGTCTTCTTGAGTCTAGACACTCGTCTGTGTCTACTATTCCCCAGAAGAGTCCCTTCAGATTCAACACTCGTCCGTGTTCTTTGTTAACCGGTTGATACTCGTCCGTATCATCATCTCCGAACATGCGTCAGGCGTTTGTTTCTACCGATACTCGTCCGTATCATGGTCTTAGGGATGCTCGTCCGCATCTTTAATCTATACACCGTCCCCAAACACAGATACCTCTCATTTCTTGGATGTAAACACTCGTCCGTGTTTACCTTTCCCCAGCGAAGTCCCCAACAAAACTTGTTAAACTATTTCCTTTCTATCTGACATTCGTCCTATGTCATGATACCTTTTCGGCAGTCGTACCCTGCCAGGTGATCGTCCTTCACCTTTGGATGACCGTCCATCATCCTTTCCCCAGCGGAGTATCCTTTATTGGAACCCCTTCTTATCCGGCATTCGTCCTATGTCGTGATATTTGAGCAATCGTACCCTGCTAGGTGATCGTCCTTCACCTCCTGATGATCGTCCCCTCATCATTTTATCCGATGGTCGTCCCCGTCGTTGATCTTGCTATCTGGCATTCGTCCTATGTCATGATACCCTCAGAGCAACCGTACCCTACTAGGTGATCGTCCTTCACCTCTTGATGATCGTCCTTCATCATGTTTATCCGATGGCCGTCCCCATCATCGACCTTTTTATCCGACATTCGTCCTATGTCGTGATACCTTTTGGCAAACTTACCTTGCCAGGTGATCGTCCTTCACCTTAGATGACCGTCCCTCATCTTATCCCCAACAGAGCAGCCGTCCCCTGCTAGGTGATCGTCCTTCACCTTTGATGACCGTACCTCATCATTTATTTCATTTACCTATAATCCCCAGAAAGTGTTATAGCTTTGCTTGATGGTCGTCCCCATCATAATCCCTCATATCCCCAGCATGTCGGCCGTCCCCATCATTGCTATTCCCCAACAGTCGTCCTCTGCTCGACGGTCATCCTCCGTCACCCGCACTTTATAATATACTTTGTTTTTCTTTTACAATCCCTTTTCTTCTTCATTCTGTGAGTGCAAATTTTGGACTGTCTTTGGTATTCAACCACAAGTTATCTTGTTTGCCTGTTAAGCCGTTGCTTACATCCTACACAGTTAACTCATGTTTGAATAGGGGCAGCTGTAAACACCCTAAATTTGCCCTCACCCATTCACACCATGGCTTGTGATCTCTTCATATGCATAGGTTCAATCATAGCATCTCATATTTCATTTTTGATTCACTGCATTGGTTCTAAGTCATCTGCATCTAGGGTTTGTGATCTGAGCTATCCAAGAGCCACTTGAGCCACTCCAAAGGTCATCAATCATTTCAAAGGGGTCCATGTATGTTCAAGCATCATATTGTATCCCCACAAAGTCAAGAAAGCCAAAGAATCACAAGAATTGAGAAAGGTATGGAAGCAGAGCCAAGTTTAACTGCACAGATGACCTAGAATTAGGGTTTTGGTTTCAAGGGCCATAACTCAAAATTTTTTGGTCATTCTTGTTTCTATTGGTCTCTATATGGTATAGGGATCATGCATATCAATTTTCATGAAGAAATCCAATGGGGAAGGCATCTGATCAAGAGTTGACTTTTTGAGCAAGTCAGTGCAAAATCAAGGCATCTGAGGCCCTCAATGACCCAACCAAAGGGTGTTCATCATCATTTTGATTATGTATGATCTTTATTTGATCATATAAGATGTTATAAGTTCACAAAATTGAAGAATTTCAAGCCATTTGCAAAGTTGACTTTTTGTGAAAATGACTTGTAATGGAAACTTGCCATTTTGGGAAACTTTTTCAACCCTTGCTTTTTGATTCAAAAATGCTTCAAATGAGAAAACTTTGGTCATGAATGTTGTAGAATGGATCATTCCCTTTTCAAAAAGTACAAGAACTTGTTCTAATTCATTTTGGATCAAAAGTTATGGTTTGTCAAAGTTGGGAAAAATCACATGATTTCAAGTTTTCTACCAAAGAGGCAAAGTTGCAAAATCCCTTGCCAAGACAAATTGTGCTATCAAATGGACTTCTAATCTTCATACAAACATAAAACAAGGCCTAAGGATCATATTGCATCAAAATTTTACTCATTTTCATGACTTGTGGATCAAGAAACTTCAAAAGGGCCAAAGTTGATCAAGGTTGCAAAACCTCACTCAAACCCTAATCCACTTGCTGGATGGCTTCAAAACTGATCCTATGGTCCTCCTCACTTCTTGCTGCGCAGGACACCCCTCTTGTCCTTGGCTAGCCATGAGCCCATACCTCTCTTACACAAAGCTTGACTTTTTTGCAAAAAACCCATACCAATCACAATAGGGCACAAACACTCTTCTGACCTACCCAAGATTGATAAGTGGACCAAATACATCACAACACAACACACAACTCATGCTGAAGCTCTCTCCAAGCCATAGTTATCAAAAATCCTCAAACTTGCAAAACCATTCGAATCTCTCAGCTCACTCAACCATCATTCAAACAAACTTCACAAAACATCTCAGCACACTCCCCTGATCATTTCCCTGCCCTCACTCATCCCTGAAACCTCACATAAACCAAATACGATTTCTTCCCCTCTTTGAACAGAACTCAAGTAATCTCTCAAACTATCCCAAATAAACTCCAGATAAGCTTTGCAAACACTTGAGGGAGGTCAGTGGAGTTGTTTGGAAGCAAGGAACTGGTCTAGAAGCTCTTGGGTTGAAAGCTTTGATTCAGGTAGCCATGGAAATTCATTTTTCCAGAACTCTTATTTCTTGTTTCTAAATGATAAAGCATGCTCTACTGATCACACTGAACATTTTATTTTTGAAAATGATTGAGTTTTGAGGTTGTATGGACGTTCTGAAATTTTGTTCAGTTTTATGTTTTTGTTCGAATCTTGTTGTTGATGATGAATAAATGAAATTTGATGTTGGATTCTTGTTCTAGGGGGTTTGGGGATCATTTCTGGAGATTTGGGGGGTTTGATTTGACCTAGGGAGTGTTTTTGAGATTTTCAGGGAATGAGGTCACCGGAGAAGACGACCGGAGCTCGTTACCGGTGACCTGAGAATAATTAGGGTTAATTAATTAGGGTTAGCCAGGTTTGAATGTGGACCCTTGATCTGGTTGACTAAGTCAATTCCTCGCGCGTTTCAATGGCTTGGAACTGTCATTAAAGCCCTAATCCACGTCATTAATCTAATTAATTGAGTTTTATTTTAATCTGGCCAGTTTGAATGAGAGCCGTAGGATAGCGCGCCAGTCTTTCCCTCCATTCTCAGTTTGAATCTCAGCCTCAGGATGCGCTGACTTTCTCTTTATTTGTATTTTTTATTTCATTTTATTTCATTTGTTTTGCACATTTATTTTAAAATAGCAAAAAATGTTTAAAAATTATGAAAATTTTTGTCAAGATTTTCATTATTTTTCAGAACACAAAAATATTTTTATTTTTATTTTTTGATTTAAAATTATTTTTAAATCATTTAAATGTTTATTTTTAATTAATTAATGGAAATTAATTAATTAAAAATGCATTTAGGTATTTAAAAATCACAAAAAAATTCACATTGCATTTAGAAACATTTAGAAACATTGTCCCACTCTCAAACCAAATTTCTTTTTTGATCTTGATGCCTTTTGATAATTTTCTTTGGAATTAATTTCATTTCAAGGCAATATTTTGTTTCAAATTTCAAAAATTCATTTCTGCCTAACCATTGAGAGTTGGACAATGATTCTTTTTGCATTGCATCTTGCATAACATGTAGTTTATAAGATAAAATTGGCATGAATTGATCTTGCATTTTCAATTTGTTTTGCATTTTTTCTTGACAAGGTACCTTAAAACCCTAGCAATCTTAGAAAATTCATAACTTTCAATAGGTTAAGAGTTGGATCCCCTCCTTTGGGCAGTGAGTTTGTATAGGTTTAGGGTTCCTTTGATTGCATTTTCAAATTTTTATCATGTCTCTTGCTTCTGGTTTTGGATTTTGCTTTGTGTGTTGATCATAAACCCTAATTTATGCCTTCCTTTGCATCCACCTTCCATTTGCTTGCATACCATGACTTGCCATGACATTTTGTGCATCCATTTGATTCATTGTTTGATCATTGCATCTTTCATTTGCCATGTTGTATGTCCATTGCATTTCATAACTTTTCATGAACATCCATGGTTCAATGCATGCTTCATTTGCATTCTCATGCTTGTATGATCATTCTCATCTCTTGTCATATGTTTGCATCATCTCTTAGCATCCTCAACATCTTGCTTATGCTTCTAGTTTTGGTTTGCATCATCACATTCTATCTCATTTGCATTGCATTTCATTTCTTATGCTAACATTTAAGGTGGTAAGTTGTTTGAGAAGTGAATTTGCCTTCACTTCTCATAATCTCTTTTCATCTCTTTCATACTTTCTTTGCTGCCTCTTGTATGTGTATTAGAGTGAGCTTGCTCATTCATGTTCACCTCTTACTTTCTTTCATCAAGCAACTTGTCTTCTTAAGTGAAGCAAGTTATTTTGCTTCTCTTTTCTCCTTTCATCTGCTTCACTCCTTGGTCGCTCTTTGAAGATCCTTTCTCTCTTAAGCCTCATTAACTCTAGGAATGACCAAGCATGATAATAATTAGGGTTTGATTAGTTCCCCACTTAGCTTTTACCTTTGTGTCTCTTTGAGTCTTCTTTTCTCATCTCATAATCAGGGACTAAACCCTAAAGGCTTTAAGGCTTTGTGATTAAGCTTATACCTGCATCCTTCTATTAGGATGGAGTGTATAACTTTAATCCTAAGTGTTAAACCTTAATGTGTTTAAATCTTTTAATCAATCCACTTAATAATCATCAAGACATCAAGCTTGTAACTTGGGCCTTGCATTAGGGTTCTAATTCTTCCTTAATTGGTTAAGAAGGACTAACCCTAGTGTTAATGAACAAGTCCCCCTCAGGTTGTCTTACAAACCATAAAACTCACTTCTTCATCTTATCATTAACTAAAATCCATCTAATAAAGGCTTTGTTTTGTCATGAGATTAATCCCTAATCATGGATTAAGTTGAGGAGTCTTCCTCAGCTTAAACATTCTCATCTATTATCCTTCTATTAGGATGGTGTAATGAGTCTGTTTAATCCCTGATTATGGCTTAAACTCATTACTTAACACTAAACAAAAACAACAAAAACATCTAAATAATCACAAGTAGGTTAATGATCTTAATCCTACATCATGGTGATCAAGTGTGAGATGCTGACTTCACACTTAAGGTATTCTCATTACCCCTAATCAGAGGGAGGATGTGATGAGTTCACTAATCCATTGGTTTAGGCTTAGGCTCATTGATTTATGACAAACTTCAAAAAGCAATAAAAGACTGAAAACTCAAGAACAAACAATAATCGTCTCCTCCGGGATTCTTTTCTCATCTCACTCACTCACAAACGAGAACTTGCTTCTTCCGTCTAATGCAAGACAGTTTGCACCTGAGCCAGACAGGTCATACACTTGAGCATAGACAAGCAAGCAGTTCATCAGTCAATTCACCTTTCAGTCTCTTTGGGTTGAACTACGGTGTTCTGACTTCCTCATTTCACGAGAGGATACGTAGGCATAACTTAACAGTTATCGAACAAAAGTCTCTGTATATTCCCCCTCTTTCCAGCATTATTCTTTAAGTCTCTTAGTCTTGAGCATTTCACTCACGTTCTTACACTGACACTTCACTTATACACTTCACATTTCCTTTTGCACTGACACTTGCATTCTTTCCAGCTTTGATACACAGATTGTACTGACACTACCCCTTTAAAACACAAATCTTTTAAGCGTGGATCCCGTCGAGTACGGCGGACAATCTGGGTGCTAATACCTTCCCAGGTTGTAACCAACCCCCTTTCTCAGTCTCTCTGGTTCGCGACCGTCTTGTCCATCTTTTCCTAGGTTTATGCAGCATTACCTTTCCTTCGGGATAAAAATGCCTAGCTGGCGACTCTATTCTTCTGAGTTCACCCTTGTGTGTTCTCTCTCCTTCTTTCGCCGACCGTTCGCGTCTGTACCCCATTTGACCTAGCCTCATTTGGTGGGAGCGACAACATCCCAACCCCCTCACATGTATTGCTCTAGAACAAGGATCCTCGGACTTGGATCAGTTATGAGAAGTGTAAACACTTCTAACCCATAGGTACAATGTTTACATTAATCATAAAGGATCCTCCTCTAATTCACCTCAGATGCTGAAGGTCATCTAAAAGGTCATCCAGACTTATGAGGCTTCCCAGATAGCCCTATTACTACAGTAAATTTGTAGCATAAAGTTCTCAAGAAGAAACTCATGTCTGAACCGTGTTTCATATTCCCGCACCAGACCGAAATGGAATGGGAAAGAATATGAAGCCACTCTATCCTATGTGTCACTCAGGCTCCCGGTATGGAACCTTACTCACTGGATATCCCTCCCACCAAGGTAAACAATAGATCCAACACAATGATATGATGATAATATTATGAAATGCATAAAGACAGTAAATGAAAGCAATAAATAAAGCTGTACAGAAAACAATAAATAAAATAATAAACTAAAAGCACAAGTAGCACATAACACCCCCATAAAAACAAATCAAACAAGCATTAGGAGAAACCCATAAAAAGAACCAGAAGCCCTGGTTGCAAGATAGGTTCCCCAGCAGAGTCGCCAAGCTGTCGCTCCCGAAGATTTGCATCCCGATGCAGACGCGAACGGTCGGCGAAAGAGAAAATGAATGAAATGAATAAAGTCGCCAGCTAGGCATTTTTATCCCGAAGGAAAGGTAATGTTGCATAAACCTGGGAAAAGATGGATAAGACGGTTGCGAACCAGAGAAACTGAGAAAGGGGGTTGGTTACAACCTGTGAAGGTATTAGCACCCAGATTGTCCGTCGTACTCGATGGGATCCACGCTTACAAGATTTTGTTAAAGGGGGTAAGTGTATGTGCTATCTGTGGGCAAAAGCTAAAGAATGAATGTACAGGTGTCAGTGCAAAAAGGTGAATTGCTCAGGAACTGAGACTTAGAAAAGAATGCTGAAAGAGGGGGATGACACAGAGACTTTTGTTCGATAACCGTTAAGTTATGCCTATGTATCCTCTCGTGCAATGAGGAAGTCAGAACACCGTAGTTCGTCTCGAAGTGACTGAAAAGGAATTGACTGTAAACTGCTTGCTTGCCTATGCTCAAGTCTATGACTCGTCTGGCTCGAGTGCTAACTGTCTTGCATTAGACGGAATAAGAAAGTTCTCGTTTGTGAATGAGGGTGATGAGAAAAGAATCCCGGAGGAGACGATTATTGTTTGTTTTTTTGTGCTTTCGGTTTTGGTATTGTTTTTTGGTGTTTTGCATAAGTTGATGAGCTTAAGCCTAAATCAAGGGGCTTGTAAACTCATTATATCCTCCCTGATTAGGGATAATGAGTCTACTTAAGTATGAGATAAGCACCTCAACTTAATTACCATGATGATGTAGGATTAAGATCATTAACCTACTTGTGATTATTTAGATGTTTTTGGGTTTTTGTTTAGTGTTAAGTAATGAGTTTAATCTCTAATCACAGATTAGTGAACTCATTACACCATCCTAATTGAAGGATGATAAATGAGAACACTTAAGCTGAGGAAGATACCTCAACTTAATCCATGGTTAGGGATTAAATTCATTAGATAACAAGCCTTTATTAAATGGATTTTAATTAAGGGGTGAGATTATGAAGTGGATTTTATGATTTGTAAGACAACTTGAGGGGGACTTGTCCATTAAACACTAGGGTTAGTCCCTCTTAACCATAAGGAAGATATAGAACACTAATGTAAGGCCCAAGTTACAAGATAAAGTCTTAGTGATTATTAATGTGTTTTGATTAAGAGATGTAAACAAATTAAAGGTTTAACACTTAGGATTAAAGTTATACACTCCATTCTAAGAGAAGGATCCAGGCATAACCCTAAATCCAAAGTCCTAAAACTTTACGAGTTTAATCTCTGATTATTGAGATGAGAAGAGAGACTCAAGGAGACTCAAAGGTAAAAGACTAAGGGAGACTATATACAACCCTAAAAGTTATCATGCTTGGATATCCTATGGTTTTTTAGGCTTAAGAGAAGAGATCTTCAAGGCCACCAATGTAAGAAGCAGATGAAAGGAGAAGGAGAAAGAAGAATAAGTTACTTACTTCCTGAAGAAGATAAGTAACTTGAAGGAAAGAAAGTAAGAAAGATGGAACATAAGTGAACAAGTTCACTTCAAAAACATATTAAAATTCATATGAATGAGTTAAGAAGAGGTGAGAGGTGAAGGCAAATCCACCTCCCAAATAACTTACCAAAGGTACCTGAAAGGTTAGTATGAATGCATAAGACATAAAGCATGAAGAAATGAATTGAAATGAGATGCAATGACCAAAGTCAGAAGTGATTATGCAATGCAAATGGAATATGAGATGATATAATGTCATACAATGTGCATATGAATGATCATACAAAGATGAGATGTCATGAAAGCATTCTTAGAAGTTTGAAAACACATGGATGTTTATGAAAAGTAATGAATGCAAAACATGGAAAATGAATGAAGAAATGATCAAGCAATGTTCTAACATGTCCTAAGATGTCTAAGATGACATATGAATGCTTGAAATGTAATGGCAAGTTCACATGATGATGAATATGCAAGGTGAATGCAAATGAACATGAGATATTAGGGTTTTATGAACATATGAGATGCAAATGAACCAAACAGAAACATACAACATGATAAAAAAATGAAACCAAGCTTAATCAAATCCTAAACCTATACAAGGTCAAACCCCCAAAGGAGAAGGTCAGAAGCTAATCCTATTGAAAGCTATGATTTTTCTAAGTTTATTAGGGTTTTTGGAGAATTCTAAAGGAAAAATGCAAATTAATTTGAAAATTCAAGATAAAAATGTGTCAAAAATATATTTAGAAACTAGAGGTCAAGTATGAAAGATTGCCAAAAGAATCAAATGCAAACTCATCTTGGTTTGAGAGAAATGAATTTTTGAAGTTAGGGTTGAAAAATATGAATTTTAGAAACCCTAATTCAAAGAAAATTGACAAAGTTTGATCAAAACCAAAAAGAAATTTGTGGGATGAGTTTGAAAATGTTTCTAAATGTTTAAGAAACCTCCCTGAATATTTTTGTGATTTTTAGATACTTTAAAGTATTTTTAATTAATTAAATGGACTTAATTAATTAAAATATACAATTAAATTATTTAAAAATTCATTTTTAATGGAAAAAATAAAAATAAAAATATTTTTGGGTTCTGAAAATTAATTAAATTAATGATAAAAAATTTCATAATTTTAAAATAATTTTTGCTATTTTTAATAAATTAAACAAAAGAAATGAAAAGAAAATGAAATAAAATGAATAAAAATGAAAGTCAACTGATCCAAGGGCTCAGATTTGAACTAGAGGGGAGAGGTTTGACTGCGCGCGTATTTCAATGGCTGAGATCAAACCTGGCTAATTAATTTAGTTTTATATTAATTAATCAGAATTAAAGTTAATGAGCTAATCTGAGCCGTACGAAACCTAACCTTAATAACCATCCAATGGCCAGGAACAAATCTGGGGAATTAATCAAGGATTAGCCCTAATTATTTTCAGGTGACCGGAGCTAACCTCCGGTCATCTTCTCCGGCGAACCAAAATCCCAGAAACCTATACAAGCTTCTAAACTCCTAATTTCTTGCCCAGAATTAGTCCTCTAACTTCATAGAACATGAATCCACAAACAAAATTCATTTACCATGTATAACAAGGCTGAATCGAAGCAAACAAATTTCTAGGTCAAACTTTCAGATCATCATGAAATACTCATTTCTAGCCTATTTTCAATTCTAAACATATCAGCATGATCAGGGAAGCATGTAGAATCATTCTATAACATAAAAACACGTTTCTGGAAAAAACATTCTTGAAGGTTACCTGAGATGAAATTCTTTGAAATGGAGCTTTCTGGGCCTCTCCCTTATGCAATCCAGTCCCCTTTGACCTCCTGAGGCTATTGGCAAGCTTGAATGAAGCTTAGAGTGGCTGGTTTATGTGTTTCAGTTCTGACAAAGCTGAAATCATGTTTCTTGTGTGATGTGTTTTTGGCTATGGTGATGGGTGGGAATTGATCTTGAGGTTATATGGAGTTGATTGGTGGAAGAATTTGTGGTTTTTGCTGGCTGGATTGTGTATTTCGAAGAGATAAAGTTTTGGAGCAATTTCTTGATTCTCAGCTTGTGTCTTGATTCAGGCCATGAAGCTTGCTTTTATAGAGTCTTGAGGGTGTGTAGAAGCCATACCATTGGTCAGGAGAGTGGGTGTAGCACTGTGTGATTGGTATGGGAGCAAAATGCAAAAAGTCAAGATTATGTGTACTTGAGGTATGGGCTTGTGCAGCAAGGATTTTTGAGCATAGATTTCCTCAACATGGTTCATGGAGAGCCCTTGGATTGGTAGAATGCAATTGTATTGCTTTGATCAAGAGTTTGCATGCTTTATGCACAATTGTTATTTTGTGAATTTTGTGAAATCAAGCCATGAAATGCTTTGGTACAAGGCACAATTCTGGTCTAGGCAAGTTTTACTAACATGTTATGTCACATTTGAGCATATTAGAGGTCTTGTAGAAGCTTGAAATGCCAATATGCAAAAATCCCTCTTTGACATGAACTTGAAAATTATAGGATTTTTGCCAACTTTGAAAGGCCATATCTTGAGTTCTAGGATGAATCAAGACATGTTCTTGTACTTTTTGAAAAGGGAAAGACCTAATCTACAACTTTCATTTCCAAGAATTTTTCATTTGAAGCATTTTTGGTCATGAAAGAGGAGGTTGAAAATCTTTCCCAAAATGGAAAGTTTCCATTACAAGTCATTTCCAAAAATGGCAAGTTTGCAATTGGCCCAAAATTCTTCAATCTTGTAAACTTCCAACCACTTCTAAGATCAAATAAAGATCATAGAACTTCAATTTTATGAAAATGATCCTTGGGTACCCTTGTTGGGGGCCTCAGATGCCCTAATTTTGACTTAACTTGCTCAAGAAGTTACCCAATGATCAGATAACTTCCACAATGAATTTCTTCATCAAACTTGGTACACATGATCCTTATAACATATTAAGAACATTAGAAAGAAAAATGACCAAAAAAATTGGAGTTAAGGCCTCTGAAACCAAAACCCTAATTCTGGTCATCTGTGCAGGAAAACCCTAGCTCTGCTACCATGCCTTTGCCAATCTTTGTGATATCTTGACTTTCATGAACTATGGGGAGCATAATATGATCATAGAAAACACATGTACTCTCTTGGAAAGCTTCAATACCATTGGGATGACTCAGATTGATTCTTGGATTGCTCAGATCACAAACCTTAGATGCAGATGAAATGGAACTATGCAGATGAAAAAAATATGCAATATGAGATGTAATGCTTTTGCTAAGACAAAATTGAAAGATCACAAGCCATGGTGTGAGAAAGAGTGAGGGCAAATTTGGGGTGTTTACACATAGGTCCATGGCTTTCGACTAAACTCATCGATAAATGAAACAAAATATTTGTTTCCACTAATGGTATGTTCTTCGAACGAACCACATACAACTAAATGTACCATTTGGAGTATGCATGATGATCTCATTGGCATAGTCGAAATGAAATAATTTCTAGATTGCTTTTCGACTAAACAACCTTCACAAATTTTGGCAGGCATCTCAAGACTTGGAATACCAGATACCATATCTTGAGTAATCAGCTGACTGAGTGATTGAAAGTTCAAATGTCCAAATCTCAAATACCACAACCAACAATCCTTGTGGTCGAAAACAATTTTCAGACATTGTACTTCAGTCGAACTAATTAAGGAAGAATAAAGAATAATTCAAGTGCTTCTATTAAATATATTTTAATAATTATTAATTAATTGTTAATTGTAATTTATTAAGTGGATGATAAACCTTAAGATGCCAAGTGGTAGATTATTGGCTAATAAGGGTAATTAGGGGTTTTTAAGACCACCTAGTTTTCTTATATGAATGATTAGAGAATTTCTTATGGCACCCCTTGGATTTCTTAACCACATGCACGCTTTTGAAAATACCCCTCAGATTCCTGAGATATATCTAAGGACGCAACTTTTTTCGTTTGATTTTAATTAATTTCGGAGGTGCATCTATAGAATTTGTTCATATGTATATATCCGGAAACACCATAGACAAATGCATCAATATTACAAACCATAAAATCGACATTCATAAAATAAAATCGGCATTACATTGATCATTTATGTACCACCCTAAATATTCCCCATGTAAGTAATTAAAAATCATAGTAAAAATTTCACGAAAGCATATTTAGGATGCCACCAACAAAATAAAACCCGCTCATATACATGATATGCAACACATTCCTTTTAATATTATTTAATATAAATAATAATAATAAAAGATTATCTAGACTTCACTTTTATTAAAACTGTCGAAACATCAATAATTAATCATTAAAATATAAATATGTTATTCAATTAAATAAAATGACTAAAATTAAGAGATATCCAAAATCCCGAGAAAACATAGCATATAAAAACCATAGCGTTCCATGACCCCAGTGTTACATATTAGAGTAAACGCCAAACTAATAGAATAAATGAAAGACTTCATCTTCTACTTACAATGGAGCTCCTACTACATATTATCTACAAGTTACCCACGTGGAGGTAACATTCAACATAAAGGGCGAGATATCATAAATAGATAAAGGAAAGCATGATAAATATCAAGCAAAATTCATTTCATGCATAAGTCACCCATACATCAACACACATCCACACAATCAATATCACCATCAACAAACACAATGACCATCACATCTAAAATGCAATGCAATGAGACTCACAACTTCGACTCAATGCATATGGTACCATTTTGTTCCTATTTCAGAACCCGATCCCTTTTTCATGATCATAATTCTCGTCAGAATTTCCAATAAGGTCGCTCACACCCCACACGAGCACACAACATCCGTGATTTCTCACACCTTGCATGGGCACACGATCACTTCAACAACAACACAATTCTACAATATAGAATCTACATAAGACATTCACACCCCACATGGGTACATGACTTATCTCACGACTCATGCAATCATGTAATGCATGTCAACAACAACATCAAGCACAATGACCAACACCATAGTCAAAGTACTTTGCCAATACTGGCCACCACACACCAAACACATGCTATAATAGTTCAACAATCACAATATACTATATATGAATCAACAACAACGACAACAAGAACAATACAACGTACAATGATATTCATCTTAATCACTATACCACACCAATATTGGTCACCCTATAGTAACAGTTCTATAACAACTAAACAACATCATCGACAATAATTTGCAGCATAGTAATCAATAACGATACATTTCAGATTATGTCATATCACAACATAAACACTACAATAGTATTTAAGCTATCACACAGAAAAATAATCCACTTTTGAAATAGAGACCATTTTTATAAGAAAGTATGTTGCGTTAGTTTTCTAACACTTTAAACAGTACGTGGATCAGACTCGAAAATTAAGTTATGAATTTTCGAAGTTTTACAAAAAAAATCAGTCACATGGTAATCGATTACCACAAAACTGGTAATCGATTGCACCACCCAAAATCTAGTTTTTCACGTTTTTAAGTTTTCCAAGTGGTAATCGATTACCACATTTAGGGTAATCGATTACACCTACTACCAAATCACTTTTATGCTATATTTTTACACGTAAATCACTTTTATCAACCTCTAAAACCCCTTTTTCCCCACAAATTGTTTAGAACATGTTCTAACATGAAAATCATCTTTCAAAATTTCAAAAACCCCAAATAATTTTCACCAAAAATGCACATAACTATGTTTCGAATCTAACACGTGAACACGCAAATAAACATCATATTCACATCACACACTCCTTAATCATGCAATTTCAACAACAACAATTGCAACCAAATACAATTCCAACAACAATCATCAGAACAACATCCAAATCCATAAATCAAGAATCACATAATCATCACATCATCATATTTGTGAGTAAAGAGAAGAAATTCAAAACCCTACATGTTAAAAAACAACCCACTAGTCATCCTAGAATCCCTTAGATAATTAGAACCCCACACTTACCTTAGAGTTCTTGTAGCAAAGCTTCACAACAATGGTCATCTTCTCTCTTATCTTCCCTTTTTCCCTAACTCTCCATTTTCTCTTTTCCTCCAAAACACGTTGTAGCACCCCAACATTCTCCCTCATATTTTCATCTATAAGTGGCTAATACCTCACGCATATGAATTTCATTTAAGTCATAGATTGCATACATACATCATTGATCTTCTCAAGGTATGTGATCAAATCTTTATGGCATTGGTAGATCTCAAGAAGAAGAATTTGTTCAGGGAAAGAAGGATGAGTTATTCTCAAATTCATAATCTCTCAAACTACAAAGGCTTCTTATGCCTCAAGAAACCACATTTGGTTAATCACTTCAACAGATGATTGAAATTTGCAAGAGATTGTAAGTAGACCACCTCCTTCTATCTTCTGGTCACAAACTAGGGTTTCGATTATTTTAGTGTGTAATTTCTTCATAAGAAAGATTTTGGAGCATCATCATCATCATGCAAGATTTAAGAATTCTTTTCTCATCTCATTCTAGTGCAGATGCAATACATGTCGAGTCCGTTCTACCAAAAATAGGTAAACGCCCGAGTGGCAAAACCTAACTGCTAGAACGCGCACTTGACATTGTCAATCTAAAAAACACAAAAAAAATTTGTTTGGTAACCCTTAGTTAGCAAAACTACGGCACTATGATTCTCTCTCTAGCTGAGATATATAGGCATAAGTGTGATGCCTGGTGAGAAAAATTCCATGTTTCAGTTAGAACTACGTTGACTCTAATTCTCGTTTCAACAAGATACATTAGGTTGGGGTGCGATGCTCTCTCAAGTCAGTTTCTTTCTTTTCCCCTTTTTGTTTTTCATCTCTCATTCTCTTTCCTTTCCTTTCCTGTCTTTCTAGTTAGCAGCAGATTGAGCTTTAAATGATGACACTCGTTGAGCAGAGCAGCAATCGTGGATCCCATCGAGTACGATGGACACAAAGGGGTGTGAATACCTTCCCTTCGTGTAACCGAATCCTGAGCCCAAACTTTGTTGCAATGACCTCATCTTTTCCATTTCTATCATGATTTATTCAATCTTTTCCTTTTCTACTTCAGGATAAAAAATGTATTTGGTTCCGTATGTGTATCAATCCTAGCACTTGCTTGTTTTTGTTTCTTTGGTATGTATTTTTTTTCTCTTTATTTTGCTTTATATGCTTTATTTACTTGCTTTACTGCATTTATTTTATTGTATTTGCATTACTATCATATATATGCTGGACTGGGTTGTACTGATTTTTCTATTTTGCAGGTTGGGTGGTTATGAGAGATGAGCCCAATACATAGGCTCGAGTATATAAACAGGATTAGAATGGACTCTTGTCAACATGCATGGCATTTGACACATTCTATTGGCTTGAGTCTACAACCAGATGAGGTCTTTTGGAGGATACTTTAAACTGCATGTTTATGTAGTAACAAGATTTGTCCGACAAAGGCTGCTAACTCTGGTGACCTTGCTTTAGGATGACCCTTTTGTGTTCATGGGAACTCGGTGGAGGAACTCCTCATTTGGAGATAGTAATGTACCCTAATGGATGAATGTATTATTGCTTTATGACTTCAGTGTTGTCGAAGCTGGGAACCAATGTGTGAGAGTTTGAGGGGAATCAATGGAGGCCTCCCCTTTTAGTAATAACTAGTGGGATACTCATGACAACGCATGGGTACTGTTGTGGATCTTTGAAATTGCGCCAATAAATTATGTTAGGGAAAAGTTTAGAATGAAAAAATTGAATCAATTGTTAAATTGTTCCCTTTTACAACAATAGTATTTTCTCCCTTATATAAAAATAGTTTTTATCAAAAATTAATTTTATTTTACACTATTTAGAAATAAAAAAATTGAATCAATGGTAAAGTTGTTCCCGTTTATAAATATTAATTTTATTTTACACTATTGAGCAGTAAAAAAATTGAATCAATTATAAAGTTGTTCCCGTTTATAAATATTAATTTTATTTTACACTTTTTAGAAATAAAAAAATAGAATCAATTGTAAAGTTTTTCCCGTTTATAAATATTAATTTTAATAGAACATGAACTCTTACCCAATGTTGGAATTTACCCAATGTTGGAATTCTAATAGTCTTATTAAAATAATAATTCTCACTATATCTAAAGAATACCCGCAGGCAGCAATGAATTTCAATCATATTTTATTCAGTAGACAACATTCTTCTCAATAATATCAACTAAAATCAATTAACCACCATGATGTGTTCATTTCATCAACACCATAAGCAACTACAAAAGAATAAAAGTACAGTATGCTTGCATAACATTTTTAAGAGAAAGAATAAAAATGTGCCAAATGATATCAATAGATTTATAACATAATACAATGCTATTTGACAAAATTCATATAAACATATAACAACAAACACTTAAACCATCCAAGTTAAAATAAACCTTCACTTATCTCATAACAAAATGGCCATATCCTACACACCAAAGTCATACTAAAACACCTTAAATTAGTTTTGAGGCCACAAATTTCCATATAAGCAAGTATCTAACAAAAATGATGATTAATAGTCAGAGGAACCACCCCATAAACAACTCAAAGAAGAAATACCAACTCAAAAACCCTGCATTTCTATTTTCCAACCCACTTGATGGAGCACTTGTTATCGTCTCGACTTAGTTCGACACCACAGTTCACCCAACAGAGCCATATGTATCACTTGCCTCAAGATTGACTGTTTCTTATTCCTTTCCAACCCCGGTCCATGTTCCATCGCTCAAGACACATTGCACCTGACACTAAAAGAAACCACTATGTTTAATGGCCATGGAATTGCAGTAGACCTCTAGAAAACGTTTCCTCAAGTTCTTTCATAATACTAATGATCTTCATCATCATCTTCTTCTTCTACTACCACCTCAAGTTCTGATTCTCGGTACCACCTAACATATCACGGTGTATAATCTCACTTGTTGAAGTTCAAAAACATATAAAAAATGCAGAGTGAAAGCCACTTACTAAGGTCACCAATAAAATTGTCTTCTGATTTACGACAATTTGCGATAGTTCCAACACCACTTGTGGAAGTTGATAGCCATCAATTTCATATCTCTGTCTATCTCTTCCAACCTGAGAGAAAAAACTCTTGTTAGTCATCAAACTATTGATAAAAAATATTTTAGGGACAAAGAAACTCACCATCTCATCCTTCTGCTTGTTGCAGACATATAATAGTAATTGTATATCACCACTATGATATTATAACTAACATACAAATACTATAACCATTCATATAATTATTCTACTTTTAAAAATAAAGTCATTCAAAATGGATATTCATAGCATTCATGGATTTTCTACAATGGTTTATCGTATAAGTATCAATTCATTAATAAACAAACAAACATGACCAAAGAAAACATTCCAAAATACAAGTTAGGATACACACTAATACAGACATCAAAACCCTAAATAGAATAACCATAGTACAAATACATTCTTTATTTCAATCACGAAACAAAATGTTAGACCCAAGAAAAAATTTCCCCATGTGTAGTTTGCCTCATCATCATCGTCGGACTCCAAGATTTGTGGCTCTTCTTCTTCAACATCTTAATGATACATTTATAGTCTTCGCCATTTTTTATGAATTCCTCCTTCGTCTTCTGGCCCTTTGTTGCGGCACAACAACTACTGCATAGACCAGGCTGGGATCTTCGGGAAGTTGTTGTAGCTGCTGCACATGTGGAACAAAATGAACACATGAGTTCTGTCAAGTTAAATATGATAATTATATGGAAATGTAAAATACAGATTTTAGAGTTGAATCTCCGTATGTGGATGGACTTCAGGTGGTGGTTGGACCAACACGAGATTAAAAATAGGTTTGTACGGTTGGTGATGGAAAAAAAAGCGCTGAAAAGAAGAAGTTATGAACCGATCAATGTTAATAAAGATATAAATAAGAAATAGTAAACGAAAGGCATGATGGATATTCACACTTTCATGTTGTTTCTACCATTCCGCTTCCGTCTTCTTCACATTTTCAAATCTAGCCTGCTCGATTTCAACATCTGGGATTTTTTTGTACGTCAGATTCCTCCTTAGCCCTCTTTTGTTCCACCAATGCTTCCCTTTGTTTCTCACTTGTTTCATCGACTACTCTCTATGCATGATTCAACTCATCAGTAATTTTCTCCTTCTCATTTTCGTGTGGTTGTTGATGAAAGAAAAAAGGGTTGAAAATAATAAGTTCTAAACCAAGGCATGTTAACATATATATAAATAATAAATAGTAAACGAAAGGTTGAACCTGTTTATGAAGTTGATGGTTGAATTGTTGAAGATCAGACTCATCCGCTCGATTCGGATAATGGGTGGACGCCATACAAAATATGAGAGTATGTTGAATGTTATATGATACATGTGTCGCTCTCGGGATTTTCATCCTAGTACAAACGCGAAAGTTGCGCGGAAAAGGTAGAATCACCAGCCAGACATTTTTATCCCGAAGGAATGGGAAAGGTAATGTTGCACAAACCTAAGGAAGAAGGAAAAGTACGAGGCCTTGCGAACCAAAGATCTGGGTCCGGAAGTCAGTTACGAATTGGGAAGGTATTAGCACCCCAATCCGTCCGTCGTACGCGACGGTATCCACACTTGTTAATCTGTTTCAAAGGGTGAAAAAATAATATGTTGCTTGAATAAAAGAATGGCTATCTGGAATGGAATAGAAATGAGAAAAGAAATGGAATTGAGAAATGGAAAGAAAGGGGGAAAATGTAGGGAAAATAAAGATTGTGCTCGAATGGGCCCTACCCCACTGCCTACGTACCTCATCGGGATAAATGAGGATCAGAGACGCCGTAGTTAGTCTAACTAAGGCTGGAACTTGTTTGTGTTTTTTAGGATGACGCTGCCATAGCTCTAGCTCAGGTGTTACCGGCTCTGAATCAAGGGTGTTTACCGTATCGCTGTTTGAACTATCGAGACAAGTCATGTTCGTCCGCAAAGAGTATGAGATGAGGAGAAGACGTGGTGTCTTAGTTTGTTGTCTTTTAGAAGAAGTGTTTTGAATTTGTGTTTCTCGTATGCACAACACTAAAGACTATGACATAAGAGCGAATACTTTCCAAGATCGCCCCCAATGGAACGTTTGTAAAGCATCCTAGAAGAGTGAAGGACACCTCCACTAATCATTTCCCGTATAGCTTAAGGCTCGTGGCGCATTGTACACATTTTCCTTTATTAAGTGTTTTGATTTTTCTTAAAGATGAGAAGTGAGACTCAAGTTGGGAAAGGAAAAAATCTAAGGGAAACTACACTTACCCTACATTAGCTGAGTTTAAAGATGACCTATGGTTAATGAGGTTTGAAATATTAAATCTACCTAAGAGATATTAAACTAGAAATGCGAGTACAAAAAGCAATAATGAACAATATGGTGCTCCTAAGTCATGGTGGGAAAAAAAGTGGATGAAACATAAATGGGATGAAACGGTGGATCGGGTGGGTAGATTGCGTGGTGCTGAGACGCACGACTTATGGTGGGCAACATACAAGGCTTGCTTTTGGTATAATGGAGTGGAGTGATGGTAATCGAGGAATCCTAAAGTCACATGAAATTTTATTTATTTATTTGAAAATTTACTCAACGTTGGATCGAGTATCTTATTTATTTTTGAGATTTTGGTTTTCTATCGATTCGTTTTATCTTTTCTATCCTAGTTATAGAAACTATACAAGTGTTACATCACAAAGTGAAATCCACAAACATATAATCGAGGCATAATAAAACACAATCCAAGTCCATACGCGAATCCTCAAAAAATACCTTGCACAAAGAGAAAATTGTTAGTAAATGAAATGAACATGAATACGCAACAATATGATGGAAATGAATCAAGATGACAAAAATATCAAAAGTCCCGGAAAAAATGTGAAATTAATTTCATAGGGTCTCTAACCTGACTATAATGTTGTGTTAAAAAATATCTTAAAAATTCAAAGTCTAACAATGTCAAATGGTCACTTAAATCTACCTAAGGTTCAATCATAATTTTACACAAGTCACACTACCAACACAGTGGATTAAATGGCCTAAAAAATATACCAAAAATATTCTAGATTCTATTGTTTGTCTTCTAATCATAGCAAAAAGAATGGGCCAAAAATGTTACAGGAAGTGGGAGAAATAAAATGTACAAATTTATGTGTTCATGTGATAATTCAATATAAAATCAATTAAATAAAAAATTGAAATTAAATTGAAAAATACAAAAATTCAGAAAGTAAAAATGTGGAATGTTTCTAAAATGAATTATAAGGCTACTATAATTTTGGTGGAATTTTATTGAGCTTTTTAATATTTTTTATAAATTAAATCGAAATGATGTTAAAACATAAAAATAAAAGAAAGAAAATAAAGAGAGGGGGTGGAAATAGAAATGTTTCTTAGTTAAAAGGATAACTGGGCTTGCAATGGGGGCGCCTATAGCATTTTATTAAGCCCAAACGCATAACAGGCCTGAGGGTCTATACCATGGGTCTTTGGTAAACTCTTTTGACTTGGAGAATCAATTGCGACCGTTAGATTTCACATATGAGGTCAATAATATGATACAAAGCTTTTGTGTGAGGGAATACGATGGTTGTGGTGGGGTGGCGCACGCCTAGACAAAATCTAGTGGTCCTACCGGACGGTGACAAGTGTCACCGCCGGAGTGGACCACCCAACCCAATCCTTATCTTCTTATCTAGATGCTACGGTGATTTCCCAAGATTTTATGAGTTTTTTTTAATTGATATCATAAATTCAATTAATGTTTCTTTAATTCTTTTAATTATAATTGAAATCCAAGGTTCATAAATTAACATAAAAGAGAATTTCAAACCTGAAAGAAACGTTCTTCCTCTTCTCCCCTTGTATGAAACCCTAACGGCGCACTACCACCGACATCTCACGCAAACTCCGCTACTCATCATTTTCACCATCGCTCAGCATTATCAACGCCACAAATCATCACTTCATCGGTCTCGTATCGTACACCTCGAAACCTCTTGACCTTGTTCAACTCCGATGCGAAAGTAGAAACCAACATGTGTCGGACTACGTCGGATGCGTCTTCGACGACGATGAAGGAACGAACATCTTCGGTTCAGGTATGTGTCTTAACCTCATTGCACTTCTTCAGTTCTGTTTCATTCTCCTTCACATTTTTGTTGTGATCTCAAGTTGTTGCGATGATATCAGTCGTAATTGTTGATCTTGTGTTGTTGTCGGTTCTTTATGCAAGTTGTTTGTGAAGATGATGATGGTGTGCCTTGTTGACGTTGATTGTTGTGGTTCTTGAATCGCAGGTTCAAGATTATTGAAGATGATGATGAAGGTTTTGTGATTGCAGGTGGAATTGAAGAAGATGGATATGAAGTATGAAGGTTGGTGGATTGATGAAGAATATTGAAGTTCAATGAAGAAGATGATGAAGGATGTGGTTGCAGATTGAAGAGTGAAATTGGAGAGAGATTGAAGAGAGTGTCTTTGATTATCAGCTTTTTCTTCTGAGTCTTTTTCTTTTGAGTTTGTTGCAGAATGAGAAAAGATTTGAGAGAAAGAACTTCTGTCAGAGAGTTCGGTTAGCAACTTCTCATCTTTTCTGTTATCATCCTCCTTCCGCTATTTCTGTTAACTTCTTTTTGATGTGAATTCGCTCCATCTTGCAGATTGTTGATGAGTGATTGATAAACTCGGTGTCGTAATGATTTCCTTTTCTTTTTTGTGCGCAGGTTATTGAAGTTACGGTGAGGGAGGAGCAATTTCGTGATTGACGCTTTTGAGAAGTTTGAAGATATAAAGATGATGGTGAAGATGGAGAATTGTAGTGCTTCTGAGTTTGATGAATATGAAGGATCAAGGTTGAAGGTGAAGGATGAGGAAGAAGGTGGAGGGAATAAATGATGGCCAGCCCAATTTGCAGCAACTGACAATACTTTATAGGTGATGGATTGAGATTGTTCTTCAGGATTACAGTTAGAAATTCTGTTAGAATTCTGTTAGGATTTTTTTGTAACTGGATTTTTGATTCCCTTCTTCTCTTGTATTCCTTTGGTTTTTAGTTGAAGAGCTTCTTCTAAGCTTGAAGAATTTGGTTCGGTATTTAATTTCTTCTAATTTTTGTAACTGATATGCTGAATTTTCCCTCCATTTTCTGCGTTTTTCGTTTTGTTCTTATGTATGTGAGGAAGCCTCTTTTGTTGTGTATGTTGTGGAAATTTGAATGAATTTTGATGAGAATTTTGAGAGAGATCCTTTCAGATTCTGATACTGAGTTTCTATTTTCCTGAATTATTGAATTTATGCAATACTCGAGCTTCAAATTTCGATAGGCAATTGAAACATCACACTTTGGAGCCGAACTTAATGAGCTTGAACCTGTACTATTCTAGGGTATTTTCTTACTTTGGCCATTATTACTAGCCTTTCCAACATGACCAACCTTACACTCATTTTCATAAAAAAAACGTTCAGTATTTCCCAATAATTCCAAGGCAATTATTTTCTTCCATAATTTCACATTTTATTATAATATAAAATAAACAAAACCAATGGCCCTTTACACATGAACCATGAATTTAGATTGACTTAAGGTTGGACTTGGACTAAATTTAGATCTAATATATGAGCTTGACTTGGGGAAAATGAGATTCTTTAAGAGAATGAAACTGAAAATTAGATGTGAAAATGATCAAAATGAAATTGGATTTACAAAAGTAGAATTAGAAATGAATTGAGGGTGGTTATTGAGTTTTGAAATGGGATTATTATAATCAAGAGAATAATAATAAAAAGGGTATTTTACTTGACATATGTAATCGGATAATCAATTAAGTTGGACATGACAATGATTTTATGGGTATAGGCCTAGAAAATGAATATTGGGTATTAAATATGGATAAGTATAGAAACATAATTAATTAAAAAAAAGAAGGCCTAGCCATGAATGAGTTTGAAAGTTGGATATGTTTTTGGGCTTTAATGACTACAACGAAAATTGGGCCTTAGAAGAATGCATAAGCAAGATTAGAAAGTATGGATGTATATATGGACAAATGGATAATTGGATAACCGGGTAAACCAACGAGTTCAAACACGATTCTTAGGTAATGACTTGAGATTTGAAACGAATGTTGCACGAATTGAATGATTATTAAGAAATGAATATTCGAATTGGATGGTTCTTGAATTAACATATTTTGGTCATTGGATAAAAAGGTAATGTTTTTGGTTTAAGATAAGTGGTTAGAAATGAATTGTATTTGAATTCGAATGACGTCTTCCAAATAGATCATGATTGTTCACCTTTTCCATCCTCGATTCGAACCAAATTCTTAGACCCAAACTTTTATGCCATGATAAAATCCCTACAACCAATAGCTCGAATCATCTCCTTGCTTCACTTGAAACTAATACACACGAATGAACATCTCCATCAAACAAATCCCAATCGAACTTTAAGACAAAGGATCTCAGTTGTTGGAATGCTCTCAGACTCCAAAAACCCTAATTCAACTTGATAATAAGCCTGTTGCGCCAATGGACAACCTTTATGAAGGAGTTCCTTCGAGTAGCAAATGCATAAAGAACTGATGTTGTTAATAGCCACATAACCAGAACTCTGAATCCACCTGAATGATATGATATGAAACCCTAATTTCCTATGGCGTTGATCCCATGACTTAGAAGCCAAAGCACTGCATGATTCAATGTTATGACCCAATGGGAGAATGCCGATGAATGTGAAGTGTAAGCCAATTAGTGGTAATAAAATAAGAGGGCAAATTTTGGGGTGTTACAACCTGGTGAGAAGAAGAGATTGATTTATAATTATGAGTGTACGATTCTTAGTATACTCTCCCACCTTGTAAAAGTAAATGTAATAAAAAATGCAATAATTATTATTGAAACCATAAAAGAGAATTCAGATGGTCAAGTTAATCATTAAGTATACACAATAGGTAATGAATGTTCTAATGCACGAATTTGAATAGGCAAATTTATTGTTACAGAAATAAGATAAGCATGACTTCCACATTATGTAAAGATTCCATTAGAACAACCTGCAATATATTTACAAAGTGAATCGTCATTATGACAAAAGGATAATTAAAATAAGAATATCCAAACCTAAGAATATCCAAACCTAAGAATTTGAGAATAAAATAAAAAATAAGAATTTCCACAAACACTTTAATTCTATGAGTAGTTGTAGTGGTCTCCGCACTTGCAACTCTGTGGCATTACTCTTCTTCCGTCTTCGATCCTGAAAAAACCAGTAGAAAATTTCAATTAGACATACAAAATAATTAGGATAAGAAGTAGCAATTTCATGATTCATAAGTACTCCACTATTGAATCATGCATCTCAAAGTTGGAGTTTAGATGTGAAATATGACAATATAGTTGATGACCATACCTCGTAAACTCGCTTACATTCCATGTATTTTAAGCTGACCCTTATAAATGTGAGAGCAATATGCTTTCTAATAAGCGAGCTCATAGATATCAGCTTCATGATCCCATAACAGAAGAACCGAAAACATCATAGGGTTACCTGTACAAAGTTTTAAAAATTATGTAGCTGAACCGTGACAACTTTTCAGCTTCTCAGCATGCCAAACCAAAAATGGTGAACATATTATTGCTTCTCGACCTAAGAGCCAGTAAAATTGATGAACTTCAACCTATTTTTAGCACCTACATTTGAGAGGAGGGTTTTGACAGGATACCATAACCTTAAACCTACTCGATTTTATAATTTTCTTATGAATCAAAATCTAATCCTGGTATTCTCAACTTGTTACAGTCTGTCTGTCTGTCCAGATATTGGTACATCAGAATGTTCAACATATATGTGGCAGCTTTGGTCCCATGCTTTTAAATTCATGACATCATAACATGTTCACACATTTTACATTCATGTTTTTTTCATTTCCAGGGATGTTTCTTATCTTTGATTCTAGTTGTAGTTGATGATCTCATCCATGGCTCATGTCAAGAGAGATAACATTCCCTACAAGTTTCAGTTGCCTGGTCTGAGCATACTCCGAGGTTTAACGAATAAGTCAACTCCAGAAAATAAGGTTGACTTTACAAAACAGTTTGGTCGGATCCTATCTTTGGCTTGTACTCTTGATGAGGATGAACACTGGGCTATCAAGACTTTGTTGCAGTTCTACAATCCTTTGTTGAGGTGCTTTACTTTAAAAGGTTTTCAGTTTGCCTCCCATGTTGGAAGAATTCTCTCAATTGTTGTAACACCCTAAAATTTTCCCTCCCATTTTCATAGTATTTGGCATACCATTCTCATACATTTCATTGCATCTAAATCAAAAGAAAAGAAAGCATACTTTAATTAGTTTAAGCCTAAGGCATGTGGTAGTGGTTCATCAAAGTGTATGATCATCCAAGGCTAAGAACAAGAGCAAATTTTCTCAACAAGCCTCAAGGGTCTCTTATGGTCCATACAACCACAGATGATACTTTAAGTCACCAGGAGAAGTGGATTAATCAAAAGGTCCAAGTAGTGCAAAACCTCTCACACAGCTGGCCCAAATTAGGGTTTTGGTGTAAAGGGGTTTCTTGAAGGATTTTTGGTTCTAATTATTTCCCATGGTCTTCTATGTGATACCTGTAACAACCAAATTACCCCACGAAAATATTAATAAAAATCAGAGTAAAATTTTCAACTTTTTATTCGAGTGTCACAATTAACTTCAAAAACTAACATAAATGGCTCAATGATACGTTTTCAAAATAATATTCGACATGCAGCGAAAATGATTTTTTTTAATCAACATAAACAAACTTCGATTACAAGAAAAATGTTTTTCGAAAGAAATAATAAATAAAGTAATGTCGTCCCGACTCCCAAAGCGACATATCAGAGCCGACACCCTAAAGACGTGAAGTACATCAACTTCACTGACCACCACTCGACTTATCCTGCTCACCTGCACGTTACCAACATAAGGGTAACATTCAAACATAAGGATTAAGATACATACATCATAAAGAGTAATATAATAAGAATCAAGCAAATATCAGAAAACCATTCACCACTTCTCAACAACATCGCACTCAACAACACACATATACAACATCATCATATAATACCACATCATCATATATAAAAACAAAATTCATGCAATGAGACTCTACTTGACACTATGCATGCAGTAGCATATCTGATCTCTATTTCAAGATCCAGTTCCCCTCGGAACTCTCGACCCCTTTTTCATGGTCCAATATGATCCTTATTTCATGATCACACCCAACGACCCCTATTTCATGGCCACGCACGATCTCTATTTCATGACCGCACCAACATCACAACAACGACCACACCCCACCTTGGTATGTTATTAGACTATGCAACATATCATGCAACATCAATGACTTACATGCACATATGAAACCATTACATCATACAACATCAACAAAACAACTTATATCCAACTACTCATCCCAACATTGTTCCACATACAATAATTCATTAACATTGTAATTATCATTATCATCATGAATTTCTAGCGTACAACCACCTAAACCAACTTCAACCATCACAAACAGAACAACAACATATATCACAACAATTACATATACGTGCACCACTACAAACATATGCAACTTATCACAACAACAACAAACCCAACAAACATAACAATTATGTTTATATTCAAACTTCACTAGTTATCCCTACAATTAAGTGTATAACTCCTTTTTCACTACCTTTAACTGCACCACAACTATTCATAAGCATTACTAACTTAATTAAGTAATTTTAGGGAATTTTCCGGAATTTAAAAATTAATTTTTCATGCTACAGGGCTCGCTAAGCAAGGGTCTTCGCTCGCTAAGTGACGAACTCCCTGACTGTGCTTGCTAAGCGAGCTATGCGATTTCTCAAATTGCACTATGTTCTCAACACTCTAAACCTGCTACGAATTTCACACCAGAAATTACCAATACTAGCTAGATAATCACCGAATATGTCATCTAATCACCTAATTTACAACATCATCAACTAATCAACAACAGTTATCAACTAATTCAACATTAAGATTTGTTCTGTATGCTTCAACCATAATATTTTCTCTTACCTCAACTTCATCCATCAGTATCACATGTGACGAATCCGAAACATACTTCCGAAGCTGCGACACATGGAACACATCATGCAAATTTGACAATTGAGGTGGCAACGCCACTCTATAAGCAATAGGTCCAACTCTCGCCAAAATCTGATACAGTCCAATAAACTTAGGAGTAAGCTTCCTTGACTTCAAATCTCTCCCCACACCGGTCAACGAAGTAACCCTAAAAAACACATGGTCTCCCAGACCCCCTCCAAAATCTCTATTCTATCACTGCTAATGTGTTCCGAAGCTCACAGGAATGCACTTCTCAAAGTCCTGCACGCAGCTTACGTGCCAGAAGAGATTAAAGTTAATCAGCTAGATGTCATACCCTAATTTTTGACCCTAATATTGTTCGCATCTCATCTGCATTCTGCATAACAAGATCACGCACTGGTTCGTGTATCCTTCTCATTTGCATGTCTTTGCTTCACAGGGGATCACCGTTCTTTTACTTGCTTGTATCTATTTATATTTACTAACCTCTAACCAAAATACCAAAAATATGTCGCAGTTTGCTTCTTCTTCTCTGTATTGCAGGTTTGCGAAGACAAGACAGTGATTTCAATTCAGAGGCGTTTGTTCAATCACGATTCGATTCAGATGGACGTTTGACCTAATCTTGGTCAAACTATCAAAGGATTGTTTCGACTGCAAGTTATGTGTGCCAGTGGTTTATTCCTCAGACAGTGCGTATTCAAAAAGTTCAAGTTGTGTTGTGTGCGAAAATCATCAGTTTATCAGGCAGTGATGTGTGAAAAGTGTGGTCTTGATTGAGTGTTCCTCAGTTCACCAGTGATTCATCTGAGGATTTATTTTCCTTAGTATGGATTCAAATTATCAGGACAATAATCAGGACAAATTTCAGTGATTGTGGTTGAGTTATGAGGTGTTCAGTAGTTCAGAAGTGGTTGTGTTCAGTTTAATCAGGTGGCTTGTGAAAAAATCAGGAGTTGGTTGTGGGCTTAAGACCAAATTTCATATCCCTTATCCATTAAACCATTTTTTTTTCAAATTCCATTATTCATTATCCAATAACCATTTTTCAGTTTTTTTCTCCATTTTTTTTATTCATACCCTTTCTTTAGTTTGATTATCCAAATTACCATCCTTTAACCGATTTTCCATTTTTTTAATATCCCATTTCTATATTCATTATTATTTTTTTCTCTATTCCCATATTTGTATTAATATCCATTTATCCCTATTTTGTTTCAAATATATATATATATATATATATATATATATTTAAGCCCACTTTCTATTAGGCCCATCCTATTTTTCTTTATACACCAAACAAAATAAAAAAATAAAAAAAGCCAAATAAGCCATAACTTTCATCAACCAAAACGCAGGTGAAACATCCAGCTGTCTCCGTTGCACATAGCCACACGTGACTTCATCATCAGCCACTTGAAATCATTTATCCCAACCACTTGCTTCATCACAAGCCTTTCTCACCTGCCTCATCCAAATGTGACTTCCTCCAGCCAAGCCAAGCCGCAAGCAGATTCGCCAAACATCACAAGCCTTCAGCCATCAAAATGTATACGGAAGCCAAGCTACAATGCATTCTACGTTTCATTCCCAAAATGTGCCTTGCACCTGAAATTTACGAATAAAACGCTGCTGGCTACAACATAAAACGCAAGAAGCACGAACTCAGCACGCATCAAAATGCACAGCAACACCTCACAAAGTCATCATGCAAATCACATACGGCAAAGTGAATTCATGAAACGCAGTTACAATCAACACAAAACGCAACGCGTATACCTTCAAGCCGTGGTAAACACACGAGAAATGCAAGCCCAAAAAAATTTGATAACGAGACAACCAAATTCTTCCAATCCCTCTATAAATAAGACTCTTTTCTTCAATGGAAACAAGCTTGAATAGCCCCAAAAACCTCTGCTAAATTGCTCCCTCAAGCTTCAATCCACCTTAATTTTCCTCTCAATTCATCTTTCAGAAAAACCATAAATATCCTCCACTTTCAAATCATAGCTTCTGTTTCTATGAATTTCCCATGACCGATATTCAATTCACGATAACCTTCTCCAAAATCCTTACAAATTTCAACCGTAAATTCGCACAAACCGTATCAACACTTCAACGCAATCAAGCAAGAACATCAAGAAGTGTAGTAGACATTTCATTACCTCAGAACCTTAGTTTGCTAATAGCCGCGAGAAACAAATCGATTGGAGAAGGAGAGTTAGCAAAACTGATTGAGAGAGAGAGATAGAGGTCCAACGGCGGCGTTTTTTCCGAAGGTGAGGCGATAAATAGTGGTTGTGCGAAGAAGAGGAGATTTGATTCTGCGTTATTTTTTTCTTTTTCTTTTTCTATACATGTGTTTTTGTTTTTATTTTTTTAAAATCTGATGTGTGTTTGGGCCTTAAGGAGGCATCCGATCCATTTGCTATTCCACATCCCAATCCTGCGCTATACTCCCTCATTCTTTTTGTTATTTTTTTTAGGTGTTTATAACATTTTTTTGATAGATATTTTGTTAGATTTGTTTTCATTTAAAAAAAAATGTGAAAAAGATATTAGAAAAAAGCTGAAAAATATATCTTAGTTGTTTTTTTTATGGATTTCACTTAAGATCCATTTTCTTTCTTCATTTTTTTTTATTTTTTGGTCGATGATATCTCCTATTCAAGATTATTGGTTTTTGAAGATGTTTAATCTTTATTATTTCAAATCTATGGATGAATGATCATTTGGATCATTCTCCATACTTTGGGATCGTGATAGGTTGCATTCGATAATTCAATGTGAAATCTCGATTAAGATTTGACCGTTACCATTTTTTTTTCTTTTCGTGCGACAAGTTTTCGGAGAATGATCCATCATATAATTTCTCTAACATGTATTAGCACAAATATTTTCCACCTTAATTGGTGGTGGCCAACCTTATTTGTAGGGTAATTACTTCTTAAATTACTCGGTGATTGCTTAACATAGACCTAAACTTGTCCCGAATTCGGAATAAGATCCAATTGGATCCGGTTGCCTCTCGATTTTGGTTATCTTTTTGTGGTTGTGTTTGATTAAGTTCATCATACCATTTCTATGTAAATATTATTATACTATTAATATACTAACATTTTAATTCAATCTCTCGCACCTTATTCTCTTTATTTCAATCTTTCGCTCTTTATCTCTTTTACTATGCTTTTATTATATTATATCATTCATCATATTGTTTATGTTTATATTGTTATGCTTGTGATTTTTCCTTTGACCATTTGGACACACAAAACATTAATAAAGGATTAAACATCTAAAAAGACTTGTGACTTTAATTTCGGACTATGGCCACTATCCTTAGCATTGGACTTGGAGTTTGGACTTAGATTCTAAGATCATTCCTTTTCTTGAGCCATTATGGATTGAAGACCTTGGCTCCGATTGAGCTCACTTGTTTATGAAGATGGAAATCCCATTGTTCTCGAAGAATGTTTACCATACGGTTTGATCGTTCTTCCTTTAGCATTTACATTCAAGTCTTAGGATAGTCCCTTCATCTCCTCCCACTTCTTAAATTTTCAAATCTCCTTCCTATTTTCAAAATCTTTTTTTTTTCAAACTTCAAACGTTTTCACAATCAAACCTTGACTTAGGTCATGCGGTTTTACCGTTTCATTTCATTTTCTTAATAAATGCTAAACAACATAAGCATATCGGAACTTTCTTCTCAAAAATTTAAAAGCATTCAAAACTCATTTAATTGTTTTTTGTGCCCTCGTGCACGTTTCCTTTTAACCATTTTCATGTTTAGATATGATTCATTCTTTCTAGCGGAATTATTCGCTAAAGAATGACGACTTATCTTTACATTTTAAAATCAATTCAACTCATTGTTTCTTTTCACATTTTGTACCACGGACTACGAGGTTTTGATCTCGCATTGCACTTTGTGGGTACGTAGGCATGAGACAATCGTCTCTTCAAACACAAAAATATTAAAAAACGTTTCTCTTCTAATCTCTTCAATCTCTTTCAAACAAACCATTTTCAATCCAAAAAAAAGCAATAAATATTTCAAAGGGCTCCCGTGGAGTACCACGGACATTTTGGGTGCGTAAAACCTTCCCAATTTGTAACCTATCCTCATACACGTTCTCTATTTGATTCTTTTAGCTTTTGCTTTTAGATTCATTAGGTTTTATTCGCTCTTTTTCCCTTTTCCATTTGGAATAAAATAAAAGTGCGGTGGCGACTCTGTTTACCTTGAGTTAAGTTAGCTAATAGCTTACACTCATGATTTTACCACTACATAAAAGTGGCGACTCTACTGAGGAGTCAATCTCTAAGTGGATTCGGCCTACTTTGATTTATTTACTGCTTTGGTTTGATTTGTTTATTACTTGGTTGTTCTGTTTCGGTTTTGGTGATCCTCTGTGAGTGAGATAGATTCTAACCCGGATCTGAGTTGAACTTATGATAGGACGGCGATATTCGAAGCGATACACGATGGAGTAGTCCAAGGCGATATCAATTTGATAATCTCCACTCGGTTAGGCTCTCTTGGATCATCAATGTCATGACGAGTAATCGTACGTGGCATTATTTTCCGACCTTGAGCTGATCATATTGAGGACCGTAGAACCCTTAACCAATCCAAGCCAATTTAGGAACGTAGTGCGGAAACTATCTGAGTGTAAACTTAAGGTGGTTGTCACGCGATACTACACTTGGACGAGGTCTATTTTAAGAATGTTATCGGTTGGGGAGTAATCCAACGTACCGATCATATTCTAAAGATGGTTGTTAACTCCGGGAACCTCTGTTAGCACCCTTTTGGTTTTCTGCAGGTACAATGAAGACAAACCTTAGTACATGCCTTTGTGGGTTGTTGGTTCTTATCCCTTGACTCCATGCTCGTGATCCAAACCTTTGAACCTATGTGCTTTGCGTGATCTTGTTTGTGGTTGTTGCATTTACATATTCATCATGATCATCATCACAACCATTTTTCAAGGAAACTAATTCCGATTATTGCAAATATTGGAAAAAGTAAATATTCCTTTTTGTCAAGATTCTTCATGACCGTACTCTCGATGTTGACCATGTTTGCAATAATCAAGCTGTTTTTCTGAAAAATGGAAGTGAACATTGCATATCATTGCATCCTCGCATATTCTTGCGTTCATCCAAGTTATGTGGGAACTCATCCCGGTTGTTTCTTTCTTCAGTTGTCTGTTGATCCGTCAAGTTGTTTCCTTAGTGTCGCTCCCAAAGATTTGCATCCCGGTACAAGCGCGAACGGTCGGCAAAAGAGGAATGAGAACACACAGAAGTGCACTCAGAAAGACAAAGAGTCGCCAGCTAGGCATTTTATCCCAGAGGAAAGGTAATGCTGCATAGACCTAGAAGGGTATGGATAAGACGGTTGCGAACCAGAGAGACTGAGAAATGGGGTTGGTTACAACCTGGGAAGGTATTAGCACCCAGATTGTCCGTCGTACTCGACGGGATCCACGCTTAAAAGATTTGTGTTTTAAAGGGGTAGTGTCAGTGCAGTTTGTGTATCAAAGCTGGAGAAGAATGCTAGTGTCAGTGTAAAAGAAGTGTGAAGTGTAGTATGTACAGTGTCAGTGCAAGAACATGAGTATAATGCTCAAGGCTATGAGGCTTAAAGAGTGGTGCTGGAAAAGGGGGAATATACAGAGACTTTTGTTCGATAACTGTTAAGTTATGCCTACGTATCCTCTCGTGCAACGAGGAAGTCAGAACACCGTAGTTCGACCCAAAGAGACTGAAAGATAAATTGACTTGTGAACTGCTTACTTGCCTATGCTCAAGTGTATGACCTGTCTGGCTCAGGTGCAAACTGTCTTGCATTAGACGGAGGAAGCAAGTTCTCGGCTGTGAGTGAATGAGATGAGAAAAGAATCCCAGAGGAAACGATTATTATTTGTTTTTGAGTTTTCAGTCTTTTATTGCTTTTGGAAATGTGTCATAAGTTAATGAGCTTAAGCCTAAACCAATGGGTTAGTGAACTCATCACATCTTCCCTCTGATTAGGGGTAATGAGAATACCTTAAGTGTGAAGTCAGCATCTCACACTTAATCACCATGGTGTAGGATTAAGATCATTAACCTACTTGTGATTAGTTAGATGTTTTTGTTGTTTTTGTTTAGTGTTAAGTAATGAGCTTAAGCCATAATCAGAGATTAAACAGACTCATTACACCATCCTAATAGAAGGATAATAGATGAGAATGTTTAAGCTGAGGAAAGCTCCTCAACTTAATCCATGATTAGGGATTAACCTCATGACAAAACATAGCCTTTATTAGATGGATTTTAGTGAATGATAAAATGAAGAAGTGAGTTTTATGGTTTGTAAGACAACCTGAGGAGGACTTGTCCATTAACACTAGGGTTAGTCCTTCTTAACCAATTAAGGAAGAATTAGAACCCTAATGCAAGGCCCAAGTTACAAGCTTGATGTCTTGATGATTATTAAGTGGATTGATTAAAGGAGTTAAACACATTAAGGGTTTAACACTTAGGATTAAAGTTATACACTCCATCCTAATAGAAGGATGCAGGCATAAGCTTAATCACAAAGCCTTAAAACCTTTAGGGTTTAGTCCCTCATTATGAGGTGAGAGGAGAAGACTCAAAGAGACACAAAGGTAAAAACTAAGTGGGGGACTAATCAAACCCTAATTGTTATCATGCTTGGTCATTCCTAGGGTTTGTGGGGTTTAAGAAGGAAATCTTCAAGGAACCACCAAGGAGAGAAGCAGATGAAAGGAGCAAAGAGAAGCAAAAACAACTTGCTTCACTTAAGAAGTCAAGTTGCTTGAAGAAAGAAAGTAAGATGAACAAGAATGAACAAGCTCAATCTCAAGCACAAGACAAAATGCAGCAATGATGCATAAGAGAGATGAGAAGAGATTGTGAGAAGTGAAGGCAAATCCACTTCTCAAAACAAACTTACCACCTGAAAAGTTAGTGAAATAAATGAAATGCAATGCAAATGAGATGAAATGGCATGATGCAAACCAAAACCAGAAGCATAAGTATGGTGCTAATGATGCTATGAGATGATGCAAACATGAAACAAGGCATGAGAATGATCTTACAAACATATGGATGCAAAAGAAGCATGCTTGGGACCATGGATGTTCATGAAAAGTTATGAAATGCAAATGACATACAATATGGCAAATGAAAGATGCAATGATCACACATGATTCTAACATGTCCTAAGATGTGTTATGAACCAAATGGATGCACAAAATGTCATGGCAAGTCATGGTATGCAAGCAGATGAGAAATGGATGCAAAGGAAAGCCCAAATTAGGGTTTATGATCAATACACAAAACAAAAACCAAAACCAGAAGCAAACATCATGATAAAAATTTGAAAATGCAATCAAAGGAAACCTAAACCTATACAAAATTCACTGCCCAAAGGAGAGGATCCAATTCTTAACCTAGTGAAAGTTATGAATTTCCTAAGATTGCTAGGGTTTTGGGGTACCTTGTCAAGAAAAATGCAAAACAAATTGAAAATGCAAGATCAATTCATGCCAATTTAATCCTATAAACTACATGCTATACAAGATGCAATGCAAGAAGAATCATTGTCCAACTCTCAATGGTTAGGCAAAAATGAATTTTTGAAGTTTGAATCAAAATAATGCCTTGAAATGAAATTAATTCCATTGAAAATGATCAAAAGGCATCAAGAACAAAAAATAAATTTGGTTTGAGAGTTGGACAATGTTTCTAAATGTTTTTAAATGTTTCATGAATTTTTTTGTGATTTTTAAATACCTAAAAGTATTTTTAATTAATTAATTCTCATTAATCAATTAAAAATAAACTTTTAAATGATTTAAAAATAATTTTTGATGCAAAAAATAAAAATAAAAATATTTTTGTGTTCTGAAAATTAATAAAATGTTTGATAAAAATTTTCAGAATTTTTTAAAGTGTTTTGCTATTTTTAAATAAATGTACAAAAGAAATGAAATTAAATGAAATAAAATAGAACAAAATGAGAAGTCAACTGATCCTAAGGCTGATATTCAAAGTTGAGACGCGAGAGTTGACTGCGCGCGTGATCCAGTGGTTGAAATTCAAACTGACTAATCTTAATTAATTAATTTAAATAAATGAGATTAGGGCTAAGTGAGGAATCTGGGCCATTGAAACGCGCGGGGAATTGACTTAGTCAGCCTAATCTACGCTCCATATTCAAACTTCATTTAATGACAAAATTAGGGCTAATGACTTTCAGACGGCCGGAACAGTGGTTCCGGTCGTCTTCTCCGACGAGCCATTCTTCTAACTCTCTCCAAACTCCATAAAAATGAAATCTCTCTGCCCAGAATTAAACCCCATTCATCACTGAATCAAAACCCCCAAACAAAAACCATTTTTCATTCATCAATCATGCAAATCGAAGCAAAACAAATTTAGGGCAGAAAGTTTCAGACAACTCATACATACTCAATATTCCACCATTTTCATTTTTAAACACATCATGATGATCAGGATAACATGTAAAATCAATTTATAACAAGTAAATGAAGTTCTGGAAAACTTGTTCTTGATGGATACCTGAACTGAAGTTCTTCGAACAGGAGCTTTCTAAGACTTTCTCTTATGCAAACTGACTCCTCTGGTCCCCCTGAGCTCAATGGAATGCTTCAAAACTCTTGTTGATGGCTGATTTGGGAGATTGCAGAAGTTCTGTTCAGTGAGGGGTGATGATCGTGTTTTGATTTTAGTGACTTTCAGGCTGTTTCAATGGTTGGTTTGTGATCAGTGAGTCATGTTGAGATCAATGGTGAAGTTTGTTTGTGTGTTTGAAGCTTGTGTAGTCAGATTCGAATGGTTTTGCATATGAGGTGGAAAATGAGAAGGCTGTGTTCTTGGAGCTTTCAGGCTTGTGTGTCTTATGCTTTTGCTTCCTTTTGATTTGTATAAACAAATGGGATTGGTTCAGAAAGTGGTTGTGGCATAGTGTGATTGGTATGGGCAAGTTGCCAAAATGTCAACTTGACTTGTACTTGAGGTATGGGCAATGGTGTAGCTAGCCGTTTTGCTTGTCTTGGCTCAGATGAGTTTAGGGAGAACCATGGAATTGTTTATGAGATGAATCAGCAAGTGGATCAAGACTTATGAGATGTTTTGCAATTTTCACAAAGTTTAGCCCCTTTGGAAATTCTTGAGATTCAAGGCATCAAAATGCAATATTCTTTGGCCCATTCTGATCTTTAGAGGTCATGTGATCATGTTGTGAAGAGTTTGGACACTTTTGAAGCCTTTAGAACACTTGATCATACCATTTTGCAAAATGCCTCTTTGGTAGAAAACTTCAAATTATGTGATTTTGGCCAACTTTGACAAGCCATAACTTTTGATCCAAAATGAATCAGAACAAGTTCTTGTACTTTTTGAAAAGGGAATGATCCATTCTACAACTTTCATGACCAAAGTTTTCCCATTTGAAGCATTTTTGAATCAAAAAGCAAGGGTTGAAAAAGTTTCCCAAAATGGCAAGTTTCCATTACAAGTCATTTCCCAAAAAACTCAACTTTGCAAATGGCTTGAAATTCTTTAATCTTGTGAACTTCTAACATCTTACATGATCAAATAAAGACCATACACAATCAAAATGATGAAGAACACCCTTTGGTTGGGTCATTGGGGGCCTCAGATGCCCTGATTTTACACTGACTTGCTCAAGAAGTCAACTCTTGATTAGATGCCCTCCTCATGGAATTTCTTCAAGAAAATTGATATGCATGATCCTTATACCATATGGAGACCAATAGAAACAAGAATGACCAAAAAATTTGGAGTTATGGCCTTTGAAACCAAAACCCTAATTTTAGGTCATCTGTGCAGTCAAACCTGGCTCTGCTCCCATGCCAATCTCAGTTCTTGTGATTCTTTGACATTCTTGACTTTGAGAGGATATAATATGATGCTTGAACATACATGGACCCCTTTGAAGTGATTGATGACCTTTGGAGTGGCTCAAATGGCTCATGGATTGCTCAGATCACAAACCCTAAATGCAGATGACTTTGAAGCTATGCAGTGGAACAAATATGCAACATGAGATACTATGGTTGAACTTATGCATATGAAAAGATCACAAGCCATGGTGTGAATGAGTGAGGGCAAATTTGGGGTGTTTACAGCTGCCCCTATTCAAACATGAGTTAGCTGTGTAGAATGTAAGCAACGGCTTAACAGGCAAACAAGATAACTTGTGGTTGAATACCAAAGATAGTCCAAAATTTGCACTCACAGAATGAAGAAGAAGAGGGATATAGATTGTAAAGGAAAATAAAGTATATTATAAAGTGCGGGCGACGGAGGACGACCGTCGAGCAGAGGACGACTGCTGGGGAAAGGGCAATGACGGGGACGGCCGACATGTTGGGGAAAATGCGGGAAATAAAGCAATGACGGGGACGGCCGACATGCTGGGCATATAAGAGATTATGATGGGGACGGCCATCATGACTCTCTGGGGATTATAAATGATGAGGTACAGTTATCAGGTTCATAAAGTAATGCAAACCACGATGGGGACGACCATCGGGCTAAACTGATGAAGGACGATCATCAGGAAAAGGAAAAGGGACCACGACGGGGACAACCATCGGGTTAAAGAATGAATGAAATAATGATGAGGGACGGTCATCAAAGGTGAAGGACGATCACCTAGCAGGGGACGGCTGCTCTGTTGGGGATAAGATGAGGGACGGTCATCTAAGGTGAAGGACGATCACCTGGCAGGGTACGGTTGCCGAAAGTATCGCGACATAGGACGAATGCCGGATGAAAGGTCGACGATGGGGACGGCCATCGGACGAGCATGATGAAGGACGATCATCAAGAGGTGAAGGACGATCACCTAGCAGGGTACGGCTGCTCTTAGGGTTTATCATGACATAGGACGAATGTCAGATAACAACATTAACGATGGGGACGGCCATCGGATAAAATGATGAAGGACGATCATCAACAGGTGAAGGACGATCACCTAGCAGGGGTCGGCTGCTAAATATCACGACATAGGACGAATGCCGGATAAAAAAGATCAACGATGGGGACGGCCATCGGATGAGAATGATGAAGGACGATCATCAAGAGGTGAAGGACGATCACCTAGCAGGGTACGGCTACTCTCAGGGTTTATCGTGACATAGGACGAATGTCAGATAGAAAAGAAATTTTGCTTTGCTGGCGACCTACTGGGGAATAGTAAAGACGGACGAGTGTTTATATCCAAGAAAAAAGGTATAAGTGTTTTGACATTGTGTATAGATTAAATATGCGGACGAGCATCCCTAAGACTACGATACGGACGAGTATCGGGTAGGAGCAAATACTGACACATGTTCAGAGATGATGATACGGACGAGTATCAACTGGTTAACAAGGAACACGGACGAGTGTTGATTCTGAGGGGACTCTTCTGGGGAAAAGTAGACACAGACGAGTGTCTAAATTCAAGAAGACAAGAGTGTTTGACATAGTGTATGGGTTAAAGATGCAGACGAGCATCCCTAAGACTTGTGATACGGACGAGTATCAGGTAGAAACAAACGCTTGACGCATGTTCTGAGATGATGATACGGACGAGTATCAACTGGTTAATAAAGAACACGGACTAGTGTCGAATTTGAGGGGATATAAGTGGTGTATACAAGATACGGACGAGTATCTGTATAAGTATGAGTGGTGTACAGGAGAGGGTTCAACCTGCTGGGGAGAGTGACACGGACGAGTGAGGAAAGTGTAATATAAACAAGTATCTGATTTACAAAGTGTTTGGGTAACTATGTTGGGGATGGTGACACGGACGGGTGTCAGGGAATCTGTATGTATATGTATCTGTAAGTTGAGTGCAAAGGGGACGCTTTGGCTTTCTGCCGGGGGTATGGCACGGACGGGTGTCAAGAAGTATCTGTGATATGAGAGAAAGGTCTGGGTTCTCTGCTGGGGAATCTGGGGAGTTTTCTGTATATTGTTGATGGATTTTCAGTATTCACAAGTGTTTGATTCAGACCATGTCTTATGATTATGCAATATGTTTGATTTTTGCCGTAATGCTCCGTATTAGACGGAATGCTACGCTTTGTGGGGAAAGTATGATGCAAAATGCTATGATTATAGAAAGATACCGATCCGGGATTCGGATCCCGTTGCTAAGGAGATCTCTGGTCGATCTTCTTGAAGTGAACATCCCAGCTGGGATTGAGATCATTGGTAGATCCGGCATATGGGACTCTGCTTGGTGATATGGGTTACCGATAGACCTATCTTCGGTAATGAGGGACCCAGCTGGGGTTTGTAGAAGCTTTCTTCACTCTGTTGTGAGCTCTTCAGACGTTGCTCTTCTGGATGGATGCCGAAGCCCTGTGGGGAGATGGTTTCCCGACTTTTGTACTTGGCTGGGGAGAAATAGTGAATGGAAACTCGGCTGGGGAAGAAGAGAGACCATGGGAAGGTCTTCCTGGAGATTCCTGTAGGGGTCCTGCTGAGGATGATACTGGACAGCTCAGCTGGGGAGAAACCATCTCCGGTGCTAATTGGGAGATAGACTGAGTGTATAGTGATTTGCCAGCTCGCTGGGTGAAGCTTTCGTGCCCCATGTTGTGTTTTGAGTACCTGCAATCTTGAAAAGACAGAGAAACGCACAAGTGATCCCGAGGTATCCCTTACCGGATTCCGTCATAGGAGTTTAGACACTCCCGGGAGTAAATATATTTCCTGCAAGCACGTATTCTTTAGAAGAGAAGCATCTGCATTTATGTAATCAGTATTTTAAAGACATCGGACATTTTGCAAATAAAAGAGTACGAGACAATGCGTGACTGAAAATCTGATTTTATTAATTTGTGTGCCCTGAATTGGCAAGATACAGTCAAAGAAACAGATCCCCTAAAATGAGGAGATTGTTACAAATTGAGAAACAAAAGATGTTGGCAATGTTGATGACGCTTCAAGGAGATTCCCTTTGCTATGACTCGTATGACATTTGACGTTCCTCTCGTCTTGCTTTCTGAAGAAGGATGATTCTGAAAGAAGCTTGATCCTTTCAAAGCTTACCAAGTTGTAGGTGATACAGACGAATTCAGAATGCAGTTGTTCGCTTATTCCCTTATTTTGCATGGATCGCCCTTTCGGGTTTTCGATCCATCGGGATACCCATTTTTGCCTGGGTTGTCCAATGCGGCTTTTCAACTCAGCGGATGTACACATTTTTTTTATTTTCCCTTATTTTTGCCCGAGTCTCTTATTCTGTTTTTGACTCGCCGGGATGCCCTATTTTTGCCTGGACTTACATTCTGTTTTTATGTCCAGCAGGTCATTTTTATGCGAAGTATTTTTTAGCTGCATCTGAATTCACAGGGGACGAGAAGTCTTCACCATCCATAGTGCTGAGCATTAGTGCTCCACCAGAGAAAACTTTCTTTACCACGAATGGTCCTTCATAGTTCGGAGTCCATTTGCCCCTGTGGTGTGTATGAGGAGGGAGGAGTCTTTTCAGCACAAGATCTCCTACTTGGTATTCTCGGAGCCTGACTTTCTGATCGAAGGCTTTCTTCATTCTTTTCTAATATAGCTGCCCATGACAGATTGCAGCCAATCTTTTCTCTTCAATTAGACTCAGTTGTTCATATCGGGACCGGACCCACTCTGCTTCGTTCAGCTTGATATCCATCAGTACCCGTAGGGAGGGTAATTCAACTTCCACAGGCAGGACTTCCTCCATACCATAAACAAGTTGATACGGTGTTGCCCCAGTGGACGTTCTGATTGATGTACGGTACCCATGCAAGGCAAATGGCAGCACTTCATGCCAGTCTTTGTAGGTAACTACCATCTTTTGCACAATCTTCTTGATATTCTTATTAGCTGCCTCGACAGAGCCGTTCATCTTTGGCCTGTAAGGAGAAGAATTGTGGTGTTGGATCTTGAAGTCCCGGCATAGTTCTGCCATCATTTTATTGTTCAAGTTGGAACCATTGTCAGTAATGATTCGCTCGGGCACTCCATACCGACAGATGATGTCTCTCTTCAGAAATCGGGCTACTACCTGCCTTGTAACGTTTGCATAGGAAGCTGCTTCAACCCACTTGGTAAAATAGTCAATGGCAACCAGGATGAATCTGTAGCCGTTTGAAGCAGTCGGCTCAATCTTGCCAATCATATCAATGCCCCACATGGCAAAGGGCCAGAGTGAAGACATCACATTCAAGGGATTGGGAGGTACATGCACCTTATCCGCATAAATCTGGCATTTATGACATTTTCTGGCATAAGCACAACAATCTGCATCCATTGTGATCCAGTAATAGCCTGATCTTAACAACTTCTTAGCCATTGCATGCCCTCCGGCATGGGTACCAAAAGATCCTTCGTGCACTTCGTGCATCAACAAATCTGCTTCTGTTCTATCAACGCATCTGAGGAGTACCATATCAAAGTTTCTCTTGTACAGGGAACCATCAGTGTTCAGGAAGAAACTACCAACAAGCCTTCTCAAAGTCTTCTTATCATTGGAAGATGCCCCAGGTGGGTATGTTTGATCCTCCAAGAAGCACTTAATGTCATGAAACCAAGGCTTATCATCTTTGACAATGTCGGCTGCAAATACATATGCTGGTCTGTCAAGTCTGGACACTGAAATCCGAGGCACAAAGTTGGCAGCTTGAACTTTGATCATGGATGAAATGGTAGCCAGAGCATCTGCAAACTGATTCTCGTCCCGGGGGATATACTCAAGCTTGACCGTTGTAAAGAAAGTCAATAACCTCCTTGTATAATCCCTATAAGGTATCAGATGATCCTGGTGGGTGTACCATTTGCCGTTGGTTTGATTAACTATCAGAGCTGAATCTCCGAATACAGTCAATGTCTTGATCCTGAGGTCAATGGCTTCCTCAAGACCCATAATGCAAGCTTTGTATTCAGCTTCGTTTTTAGTGCAGTTAAAGGTGAGTTTTGCCGAGAAAGGCATGTGAACTCCCTTAGGTGTAATGAGTACTGCACCAACACCACGACCATTCATATTAACAGCCCCATCGAACTTCATAGTACATTCTTCTTCCGGGTCAGGCCCTTCAGTGTGAACAGGCTCTTCCTGATCTTTTGCTTTTATGAACATGATGTCTTCATCAAGGAAGTCAAATCTCATAGGTTGGTAATCATCAATAGGTTTCTCAGCAAGATAATCAGACAATACACTGCCCTTGATGGCTTTCTGAGATGTGTACTAGATGTCATATTCTGTGAGGATCATTTGCCATCTTGCAACCCGTCCGGTAAGTGCTGGCTTCTCAAAAATGTACTTAACTGGGTCCATCTTGGAGATCAATAAAGTAGTGTGGGTTAACATATACTGTCTCAGTCGGCGAGCAGCCCACGCTAAAGCACAACAAGTTTTCTCGAGCAGTGAATAACGTTGTTCACAGTCGGTAAACATTTTGCTCAGGTAGTATATTGCATACTCTTTTCGACCAGACTCGTCATGCTGGCCCAGCACACACCCCATTGACTCTTCTAATACTGTCAAGTACATTATCAGAGGTCTTCCTTCAACTGGTGGCATAAGGATTGGAGGCTCTTGTAAGTATTCCTTGATCTTGTCAAAAGCCTTCTGGCAGTCTTCGTTCCACCTGACCGTTTGTTCTTTTCTTAACAGCTTGAACAAGGGTTCACAGGTTGCTGTAAGGTGAGATATGAACCTTGAAATGTAGTTCAATCTACCCAGGAAACCTCGAACTTCTTTCTCAGTTTTCGGTGCAGACATCTCTTGAATGGCTTTAACTTTATCAGGGTCAACTTCAATCCCTCTTTCACTTACAATGAATCCCAGCAACTTACCGGATCGCACCCCGAATGTGCACTTGTTGGGGTTTAACTTCAGTTGGTACTTCCTCAGACGCTTGAATAATTTCAACAGATTTACCAGGTGGACTTGGCAATCATGTCATCCACATAACATTCAATTTCTTTATGGATCATGTCGTGGAATAAGGTTACCATAGCCCGTTGATAGGTTGCACCAGCATTCTTCAGTCCGAATGGCATCACCTTATAACAGAACATGCCCCAGGGTGTGATGAAAGTTGTCTTCTCCATGTCTTCAGGTGACATCTTGATCTGATTGTATCCTGAAAATCCGTCCATGAAGGAGAATACCGAGAACTGAGCCGTATTATCAACCAGTACATCAATGTGAGGTAATGCAAAATCATCTTTCGGGCTGGCTCTGTTCAGATCCCGGTAGTCTACACACATTCTCACTTTGTCGTCTTTCTTAGGCACAGGTACTATATTAGCAACCCACGGTGGATAGCTAGTTACAGCAAGGAACCCGGTGTCCCACTGCTTTTGTACCTCTTCTTTTATCTTCATTGCCATATCTGGGCGAGTACGGCGTAGCTTCTGTTTCACTGGCGGGCAGTCTTCTTTCAAAGGCAACTTGTGCATGACGATATCGGTGTCCAACCCTGGCATATCCTGATAAGACCAAGCGAAAACATCCACATACTCTCGAAGCATATCAATCAGTTGTTCTCTCACTGAGTCTTGTAGGCAGGCCCCAATCTTAACCTCTTTCACGTCTTCTTCCGAACCAAGATTAACCGTTTCAATCTCCTCCTGATGAGGAGTGATAACCTTCTCCTCTTGCCCTAACAGCCTGGCTAGCTCTTTAGGAAGCTCATAATCTTCTTCAACCCCTTCATCAGCTTGATTGATTGGATTGTCAAAGTCATACGAAGCCATAACAGTGTTGTTGTCGGTGCAGTCTGGAAGGCACTCTCTGCAAGGGTTTAGATTGTTCATTTTAGTGATTGATTTTAATCTTGTTTTAGAAAAAAAGTGAAATGAAGTTGTCATTTTGGAAAACATTGCCATTTTATTTTTGTACAAAAAGAAAAATGAAAAACAGTGAGCGGAAAAGGAAAAGACTCATTTGCAAAAGATGTCCGATATTCATTGATTGATCTGTTTGCACAAAATTACAAGATGGCCCGATTACAAAATGACAACTTATGCTTTTGCTTCCTTTTGATTTGTATAAACAAATGGGATTGGTTCAGAAAGTGGTTGTGGCATAGTGTGATTGGTATGGGCAAGTTGCCAAAATGTCAACTTGACTTGTACTTGAGGTATGGGCAATGGTGTAGCTAGCCTTTTTGCTTGTCTTGGCTCAGCTGAGTTTAGGGAGAACCATGGAATTGTTTATGAGATGAATCAGCAAGTGGATCAAGACTTATGAGATGTTTTGCAATTTTCACAAAGTTTAGCCCCTTTGGAAATTCTTGAGATTCAAGGCATCAAAATGCAATATTCTTTGGCCCATTCTGATCTTTAGAGGTCATGTGATCATGTTGTGAAGAGTTTGGACACTTTTGAAGCCTTTAGAACACATGATCATACCATTTTGCAAAATGCCTCTTTGGTAGAAAACTTCAAATTATGTGATTTTGGCCAACTTTGACAAGCCATAACTTTTGATCCAAAATGAATCAAAACAAGTTCTTGTACTTTTTGAAAAGGGAATGATCCATTCTACAACTTTCATGACCAAAGTTTTCCCATTTGAAGCAATTTTGAATCAAAAAGCAAGGGTTGAAAAAGTTTCCCAAAATGGCAAGTTTCCATTACAAGTCATTTCCCAAAAAAGTCAACTTTGCAAATGGCTTGAAATTCTTCAATCTTGTGAACTTCTAACATCTTCCATGATCAAATAAAGACCATAAACAATCAAAATGATGAAGAACACCCTTTGGTTGGGTCATTGGGGGCCTCAGATGCCCTGATTTTACACTGACTTGCTCAAGAAGTCAACTCTTGATTAGATGCCCTCCTCATGGAATTTCTTCATGAAAATTGATATGCATAATCCTTATACCATATAGAGACCAATAGAAACAAGAATGACCAAAAAATTTGGAGTTATGGCCTTTGAAACCAAAACCCTAATTTTAGGTCATCTGTGCAGTCAAACCTGGCTCTGCTCCCATGCCAATCTCTGGACCCCTTTGAAGTGATTGATGACCTTTGGAGTGGCTCAAATGGCTCATGGATTGCTCAGATCACAAACCCTAAATGCAAATGACTTTGAAGCTATGCAGTGGAACAAATATGCAACATGAGATACTATGGTTGAACTTATGCATAGGAAAAGATCACAAGCCATGGTGTGAATGAGTGAGGGCAAATTTGGGGTGTTTACACTTAGCACAGATACGGTACTAGAGCTGCTAACAGATTGAGAGCTATCAGATTGAGAATGGAAAACCAAGAACAGCATAACCTGGAAGTCCGGATGGAGATTGATTAGTTGAAGGTCAGTATGACCAGGCTCACTGAAATGATGCAAGTTTTGATTGCTCGAGGTGAACCACCTCAAAGGATTGTTATCTCTGAAGTTTTTACTGCTGTTATTGACCCTCCTGTTATTCAGCAACCGGTTTCCACTTGGCCAGAATTTGGGTTACCTCCGGATTACGTGCCAGCTGCTGCTACTGCTCAAATGGGTGGCCCATCTGTTGTGCCAGTCTTTTCAGCTCTGACTTTTGTCGAACCTCAACCTGTTGTGCACACTACTGCTCAGACTACTTATCAGAATTCTCCTTTTTTGTACCAAGCTACTGGTCCACAAGCTGAAAGTCAGGGTGAACCTGGATATATGGATGAAGTTAGAGAGCAATGTTTGACTCTTGAGAAGAGGGTAAGAGGTCTAGAAGGAAAAGATGTCTTCGGTGCTGCTGCGATAGACATGTGTTTGGTTTCTGACCTAGTTTTGCTTGATAAGTTCAAGGTTCCTGTATTCGAGAAATAAACGGTCATACTTGTCCAAAGATTCATTTGATAATGTATTGTCGCAAAATGGCTGCACATGCCAAGGATGACAAGCTGCTTATTCACTGTTTTCAAGATGTCTGAGTGGTGCTTCTATGAAGTGGTATGTTGGACTCGAGAAGATTCACATTCGAAGCTGGAAGGATTTATCTGATGCTTTTGTAAGACAGTATAAGTATAACCTGGACATGGCGCTTGACCATCGTCAACTGCAAAACATGTCACAGAAAGAGAAAGAATCGTTCAAAGAGTACGCTCAGCGTTGGAGAGAGCTAGCTGCTCAAGTGGAGCCACCTCTGGCCGAAAAGGAATTAATTGGTTTGTTCATGGACACGCTTCAACCGTTCTATTGGGAGAAGATGGTAGGAAGTGTTTCATCTGGTTTTTCTGACATAGTCACTATTGGAGAAAGACTAGAAGAAGGTATCAAGAAAGGTAAGATTACTAATGCTGACTCTTCTAATGCTGCAAGAAAGTCTCTTGGGAACTTTCAAAAGAGAAGAGATGGTGATGCTTATGCTATTTCAACTGAGAGGAGGCCTTATCGCCCGTAACAACGATATGTTCAACCATACGTAGCTGCAGTTGCTCCTGTTGTCAAAGCTCAACCGGCTGAAGCTCAATTTCAAGTTAGAGCTCAGCCAGTTCAAGCTCAAGTTCAAGTTCAAGTTCAAGCTAAAGCTCAGGCTCCTCATCCTGCTGCTGGATATAATCAGTATCGCAATAGGCTAAACTTTGATCCTATCCCGATGCCTTACACCGATTTGTTTCCTTCCTTGATTAAGAGTGGTATAATTACTACTAGACCTCCGCCTCCTGTTCCAAATCCTCTTCCGGTTGGCTATAGATCGGATCTTCGCTGCGAGTTTCATCAAGGTGGAACTGGTCATGACTTGGAACATTGCTTTGCACTGAAGGCTAAAGTGCAAGAACTTATCAGGAACAATATCCTTTCTTTTAATGACACAAATCCTAATGTTGTAAACAATCCTCTGCCGAAGCATGAGAAGTGAATCTTCTAGAAGAATTCAACAGTCAAATTTTCTTCAAGGCCAGAATCTCAGACGGGACAGCTCATCCTTGTTGTTGATGGATTACTAGGCCATTGTTTCTTTATGTTTGCAATTTCCTTCAATTGTATTGACTTGTCTGCTTTTAAACTTTGTTTGTACTTTCATGTCGATTTTAATGAAATGAGCATTGCTTTGTTTTGATTCAATTTCATTTACTATTTGGCATCTTTATGCTTTACATTTCAAGTTCATTTATCTTTTCTCAAGTTCTTACAATGATTGGAGGGAGGATGATGAAAACGAGATACCCATAATTGTTGTTGGTATGCTTTTAATTGAGACTTGGCTGATGATGTACATGCATTGTTTCAAATCCCAAATACTAGAGAAATAAGGAAGTTAATCCCTTGTCAACCCCTTTGAACCTTGAAGTTGGAGTTTCTTTCTATTCAAAAAAAAACCCTCAATTTTAACCTGGGGATGGATAGTTATCAATTAATTCAAATGTGCATTCAAGTACAAGAGAATCATTCAAGATGCCTTTCAATAAAGGTTGCAATCTCAAGCTTTCCTTCATACACATCAAGGTGTGTTGAAGATGTTTCTCAATTCAAAAGCCAATGATGGTTCGTCGTAATCATTAAGCCATGCAGTCATTATCTTTCAAAAAAATGAAATGATATTGCAAAAAAATTATTGAAAAAATTAAAGCCCGGTAAGTCAAAAGTTATGAAGGAGACTTAGGCAAAAACTGGGGCATCCCGCTGACTGTAAAATCAAATAATACAGTTCAGGCAAAAGTTAGGGATAATAAAAAGAAATATTTGTCAACAGGTCATCAAAATCCTCAGCAAAAATAAGATGAGTGGACCAAAGTCCTCACCAAGAATAACCAAAGAGGGGAAGAAATGAATGCTATCTCAAAATCCTTTGGCTTACGAACCATCTTCATCTATGCATACCTGAAATATCTTGGAACTTGAATGCATAGGCTGAATTAATTGAATGTAGGACTGGAGATCATCATGAAGTTGGGTTGGGTACAAATAAACTTTGAGCCTATATCCTTTGTTTCATAAACCGTGAACCAGACCACGTTACAACCTTTAAAAGTTCTAATTGAATCCAGGCTTCTTTTGAAAAGCATACTACAACGAGGTTGCATAAACTGACTCCCAAGTTCTTTACCAATCATTGGTTTCTTACCTTTTCTTTATCTTTAATTTTGTCTCAACCGCCGTGTTTTAACAATGTTTTCATTTACTTTACATCAATAAATTTCATTCAAAAAATGATTCTTGATTTCAAACTTTGCATTGAACTTTGCATTAAAATTACCAGGTTTGTACAAACATTTTTTATTTGCAAATAAACTTTCATCATCAAGGAATTTTCAAACAGCTAAGAAATTCGGTCAGTGATCTTATCAGGGGGCAAGTTCTTCTCAGTTCCTATGGTTCAAGGTTGGTTGTTCAGCGCAAGTTATTCTCAGATTTGGTTAGCCAGGAAATTCTCTACAAGATTCATACTAGGTTTATCTTCTCAACATTCATTTCAAAAACTGAAGCCATGATCAGTTTATTCTCTCGACAGTCATTTCAAAGATTTGACCGATTTTTCTTCGGCAGTAGTCAAGAACTGAATCCATTATCAGTTTATCTTCACCAGTCATTGAACTTGGGGAAATTTTCTTCAAGAATATCCAAGCAGCTTCTTATGACTTCTCTCAAAAGATTCTCAACCTGGTACAGTTTACCGGTGTGACCGAGATTTGTTCAATAGTGGCATCTCTAATCTCTAAGTAGAATGGCAGTGATCTCTGTGTTGAGGAATCAGTCTTCCATCTTTTCCACTCCTCTAAGTGTCTAAACTGGTTGTCAAACATTTTATATCACATTTTTCTCTTGGGTGTGTTATTCCCCAGTTTCGTATATGTTTGCATATTTGAGTGTGTTATTCCTCATTATGCGTTTTCTTGGGTGTGTTATTCCCCATTTTCAAACGTTTTCATTTTTTTAGTGTGTTAGTCCTCATATGCATTTCTCAAGGTCCTATTCTTTTCAACATCTTACCTTGTGATCAAAGTCCAACTTACTTGGCATTTATCTTTGCCTCTCCAGAACCTTTTCTTCACCTACTTGTTGTTCTTCTCATATTTTTGCACCTCTTTTATCCGATTGCCATTCTCGGATGTCCATAGTGAAGTCATCATTGATTTGATGTACTGTCCCGGACTTTTTCCCATCTCATTCAGTTCTGTTCCTGAATGTTGTGATTCACATTTTATCCGATTGTTATTCTTGGATGTTGTGATCACTTTCCTTCTGATTTCCATTCTCGGATGTCCATAGTAAAGTCATCATTGATTTCATGTACTGTCCCAGACTTTTTCCCATTTCATTCAGTTCTGTTCCTGAATGTTAGGATTCATATTTTATCCGATTGCTATTCTTGGATGTTGTGATCACTTTCCTTCCGATTGCCATTCTCGGATGTCCATAGTGAAGTCATCATTGATTTGATGTACTGTCCCGGACCTTTTTCCCATTTCATTCAGTTCTGTTCCTGAATGTTGTGATTCACATTTTATCTGATTGCTATTCTCGGATGTTGTGATCACTTTCCTTCTGATTGCTATTCTCGGATTTCCATGTTGGAGTTATCATTAAGTTGATGTACTTTCCCGGTTTTTCCCATTTCATTAAGTTCTGTTCCTGGATGTTGTGATTCACATTTTTATCTGATTGCTATTCACAGATGTTGTGGTTACCTTTTCCCGATTGCCATTCTCGGATATCCCTAAGTAAAGTCAGTAATGTCATCCTTGGATGTTTCTGGTGAACTTTTTGGGACTTTTCTCACTTTATTCAGTGCCATTCCTGGATGTTGTGATCCTTTTTGTCTAATTGCCATTCTTGGAAATTTTCACCTCAGCTGAGCCATGTGGTGGTCTCTATTATGTTGTCTTTCCCGTCGGAGTTTCATGCTCCTTATCCTCAACGTTTATTCTATTTCTTGTGTCGTTTTGTTCCTCACGGACTTCTCTGCATTTCATTTGTTTTTATAACATTTCATATGCTTTCATAACATTTTCATTTCCTTGCGTATCATTTTCATAACATCTTCATATATTTTTCATATCCTTTGCATATCATTTCCATATCATATCATTTCGTTCGTTTCATTTTATTCCATTCCATTTTTTTTGCATCTTAGGATCAAAAATTTGGGTTTTTGATATTTAAGTATCTTCCATTTTGTCGAAACAAAGATTTTCAATCTTCATTATCTCTGGATTGAAGAAACTTAAATAGGGGCATCTGTCATACCCTAATTTTTGACCCTAAGATTGTTCGCATATCATCTGCATTCTGCATATAAACAAGATCACGCACTGGTTCGTGTATCCTTCTCATTTGCAGGTCTTTGCTTCGCAGGGGATCACCATTCTTTTACTTGCTTGTATCTGTTTATATTTACTAACCTCTAACCAAAATACCAAAAATATGTCGCAGTTTGCTTCTTCTTCTCTGTATTGCAAGTTATGTGTGCTAGTGGTTTATTCCTCAGACAGTGCGTATTCAAAAAGTTCAAGTTGTGTTGTGTGCGAAAATCATCAGTTTATCAGGCAGTGATGTGTGAAAAGTGTGGTCTTGATTGAGTGTTCCTCAGTTCACCAGTGATTCATCTGAGGATTTATTTTCCTCAGTATGGATTCGAATTATCAGGACAATAATCAGGACAGATTTTAGTGATTGTGGTTGAGTTATGAGGTGTTCAGTAGTTCAGAAGTGGTTGTGTTCAATTTAATCAGGTGGCTTGTGAAAAAATCAGGAGTTGGTTGTGGGCTTAAGATCAAATTTCATATCCCTTATCCATTAAACCATTTTTTTTTCTTTCAAATTCCATTATTCATTATCCAATAACCATTTTTCCATTTTTTTCTCCATTTATTTTATTCATACCCTTTCTTTAGTTCGATTATCCAAATTACCATCCTTTAACTGATTTTCCATTTTTTTAATATCCCATTTCTATATTCATTATTATTATTTTTCTCTATTACCATATTTGTATTAATATCCATTTATCCCTATTTTATTTCAAATATATATATATATATATATATATATATATATATTTTTAAGCCTACTATCTATTAGGCCCATCCTATTTTTCTTTATACACCAAACAAAATAAAAAAAATAAAAAAAGCCAAATAACCCATAGCTTTCATCAACCAAAACGCAGGTGAAACATCCAGTTGTCTCCGCTGCACATAGCCACACGTGACTTCATCATCAGCCACTTCAAATCATTTTTTCCAGCCACTTGGTTCATCACAAGCCTTTCTCAGCTGCCTCATCCACACGTGACTTCCTCCAGCCAAGCCAAGCCGCAAGCAGATTCGCAAAACATCACAAGCCTTCAGCCATCAAAATGTATACGGAATCCAAGCTGCAATGCATTCCACGGCTCATTCCCAAAATGCGCCATGCACCTGAAATTTACGAATAAAACGCAGCTGGCTACAGCATAAAATGCAAGCAGTACGAACTCAACACGCATCAAAATGCACAACAACACCTCACAAAGTCATCACGCAAATCACATACGTCAAAGTGAATTCATGAAACGCAGTTACATTCTACACTAAACGCAACGCGTATGCCTTCAAGCCGCGGTAAAGACACGCGAAACGCAGGCCTAAAAAAATTTGAAAACGCAACAACCAAATTCTTCCAATCCCTCTATAAATAAGACTCTTTTCTTCAATGGAAACAATCTTGAATAGCCCCAAAAACCTCTGCTAAATTGCTCCCTCAAGCTTCAATCCACCTTAATTTTCCTCTCAATTCATCTTTCTGGAAAACCACAAATATCCTCCATTTTCAAATCACAGCTTCTGTTTCTATGAATTTCCCATCACCGATATTCAATTCACGATAAGCTTCTCCAAAATCCTTACAAATTTCAACCGTAAATTCGCACAAACCGTATCAACACTTCAACGCAATCAAGCAAGAACATCAAGAAGTGTAATAGACATTTCATTACCTCAGAACCTTAGTTTGCTAATAGCCGCGAGAAACAAATCGATTGGAGAAGGAAATTAGCAAAAATGATTGAGAGAGAGATAGAGGTCCAGCGGCGACATTTTTTCCGAAGGTGAGGCGATGAATAGTGGCTGTGCGAAGAAGAGGAGATTTGATTCTGCGTTCTTTTTTTCTATTTTTCTTTTTCTATACATTTGTTTTTGTTTTAATTTTTTAAAATATGATATGTGTTTGGGCCTTAAGGAGGCATCCGATCCATTTGCTATTCCACATCCCAATCCTGCGTTATACTCCCTCATTCATTTTGTTATTTGTTTTAGGTGTTTATAACATTTTTTTGATAGATATTTTGTTAGATTTGTTTTCATTTCAAAAAAAATGTGAAAAAGATATTTGAAAAAAGCTGAAAAATATATCTTAGTTGTTTTTTTATGGATTTCACTTAAGATCCATTTTCTTTCTTCATTTATTTATTTATTTTTTGGTCGATGATATCTCCGATTCAAAATTATTGGTTTTCGAAGATGTTTAATCTTCATTATTTCAAATCTATGGATGAATGATCATTTGGATCATTCTCCATACTTTGGGATCGTGATAGGTTGCATTCCATAATTCAATGTGAAATCTCGATTAAGATTAGACCGTTACCATTTTTTTCTTTTCGTGCGACATGTTTTCGGAGAATGATCCATCATATCATTTCTCTAACATATATTAGCACAAATATTTTCCACCTTAATTGGTGGTGGCCGGCCTCATTTGTAGGGTAATTACTTCGTAAATTACTCGACGATTGCTTAACATAGACCTAAACTTGTCCCGAATTCGGAATAAGATCCAATTGGATCCGGCTGCCTCTCGATTTTGGTTATCTTTTTGTGGTTGTGTTTGATTAAGTTCATCATACCATTTCTATGTAAATATTATTATACTATTAATATACTAACATTTTAATTCAATCTCTCGCACCTTATCCTCTTTATTTCAATCTCTCGCTCCTTATCTCTTTTATTATGCTTTTATTATACTATATCATTCATCATATTGTTTATGTTTATATTGTTATGCTTGTGATTTTTCCTTTGTCCATTTGGACACAAAAAACATTAATAAAGGATTAAACATCTAAAAAGACTTGTGACTTTAATTTCGGACTATGGCCACTATCCTTAGCATTGGACTTGGAGTTTGGACTTAGATTCTAAGATCATTCCTTTGCTTGAGCCATTATGGGTTGAAGACCTTGGCTCCGATTGAGCTCACTTGTTTATGAAGATGGAAATCCCATTGTTCTCGAAGAATGTTTACCATACGGTTTGATCGTTCTTCCTTTAGCATTTACATTCAAGTCTTAGGATAAGCCCTTCATCTCCTCCCACTTCTTAAATTTTCAAATCTCCTTCCTATTTTCAAAATCTTCTTTGTTTTCAAACTTCAAACGTTTTCACAATCAAATCTTGACTTAGGTCATGCGGTTTTACCATTTCATTTTATTTTCTTAATAAATGCTAAACCACATAAGCATATCGGAACTTTCTTCTCAAAAACTTTAAAAGCATTCAAAACTCATTCAATTGTTTTTTGTGCCCTCGTGCACGTTTCCTTTTAACCATTTTCATGTTTAGATATGATTCATTCTTTCTAGCGGAATTATTCGCTAAGGAATGACGACTTATCTTTACATTTTAAAATCAATTCAACTCATTGTTTCTTTTCACATTTTGTACCACGAACTACGGGGTTTTTATCTCGCATTGCACTTTGTGGGTACGTAGGCATGAGACAATCGTCTCTTCAAACACAAAATTATTAAAAAACGTTTCTCTTCTCATCTCTTCAATCTATTTCAAACAAACCATTTTCAAACAAAAAAAAAAGCAATAAATATTTCAAAGGGCTCCCGTGGAGTACCACGGACATTTTGGGTGCGTAAAACCTTCCCAATTTGTAACATATCCCCTTACCCGTTCTCTGTTTGATTCTTTTAGCTTTTGCTTTTAGATCCATTAGGTTTTATTCGCTCTTTTTCCCTTTTCCATTTGGAATAAAATAAAAGCATAGTGGCGACTCTGTTTACCTTGAGTTAAGTTAGCTAATAGCTTACACTCATGATTTTACCGCTACACTAGAAACAGTGAATTCAAATGTCAATACTAGCCATGGGCTAGGTTTTACTGATTCTGATCTAACTACGGAGGGCCGTAACCATAATAAGGCTTTGCATATCACCTTGGAGTGCAAAGGTGCTGTTCTTTCTCATGTCTTGGTTGACACTGGGTCTTCTCTCAATGTTCTTCCAAAGAAAGCCTTGGTCAAGATGGAATATGATGGTATTTCTTTGCGTCCAAATAACCTGGTAGTGAGAGCCTTTGACGATTCTAAAAGATTGGTTCTTGGGGAAATTGAGCTGCCTATAGTGATTGGCCCACAGATCTTCAAAACTATCTTCTACATGATGGACATTCAGCCTGCCTATAGCTGTTTGTTGGGTCGGCCATGGATTCATGTCGCTGGCTCTGTAACATCGACCATTCACATGAAGTTAAAATACGAATGGGAGGGCCAAGTTATCACAATCTGTGGGGAGGAGGATATCTTCGCCAGTCATCTAGCTACTTACAAGTATATTGAGATGGACAGAGAGATTCATGAGACAATAAGCCAAGGGTTTGAGGCCCTCAATGTCAATGAAGCAATAGCTGAAGTGTCTGGTACTTCAATCTCCTCTTTTAAGCAAGCTCGGAAGGTTGTTGAAGACGGGAATGCCCAGGGCTGGGGCAAGTTGTTGCAAGTTCAGGTCAAGGAAGACAAGTTCGGGTTGCATTACAAACCATCCCGACAGGTCCAAGAGGAGGCTGCTAAAGCTCCCAAATTTGTCAGTGGGGGAATGCTGACCTCGGATGCAATCAACAATGTGGAAGACGGGGCTGAAATTGACTTCAACCTGGAGAGCTGGATTCGTCCAAGGGTCTCAGGTCAGCAAGTCCTTAACTGGTCTTCCCAGGAAATTATAAGGATTACTTCTACAGAGTAATTATTATTTCTTGTTTAAGCATGCATCAAGTCCTACATCTTGCCCAGGATGTTATGACTCATTTTGTAATAGGGTCATATTTGTATTTTGTGCAAATGAATGATTAATGAACAAATGGACATCTTTTGTAAACGATCTTTTCGCTCACTGTCTTTCATTTTTGTTATTTTCGCACTAAGCAATAAATGGCGATGTTTTTTTCAATAATAACTCCATTCACATTTATTTCTAAACAAGAATAAAATCAATCACTAAAATGAACAAATCTCAACCCTTGCAGAGATAATCCTCTAGATTGCACCGACAACAACACTGCTATGACTTTGTATGACTTCGACAATCCGATTAATAGAGCAGATGAAGGGGTTGATGAAGACTATGAGTTGCCTGAAGAGTTAGCAAGGTTGTTGAGACAAGAGGAAAAAGTGATTTCTCCTCATCAGGAGGAGGTTGAGACCATCAATCTTGGTATTGAGGAATATGTAAAAGAGGTGAAGATCGGAGCTAGTCTGCAAGCTCCAGTGAAAGAGCAGCTCATCAGTATGCTTCGGGAATATGTCGACGTCTTCGCTTGGTCCTATCAAGATATGCCAGGTCTAGATACGGATATCGTCATGCACAGACTGCCACTGAAAGAGGATTTCCCGCCAGTCAAATAGAAATTACGCTGTACTCGCCCAGATATGGCCATGAAGATCAAAGAAGAAGTACAAAAGCAGTGGGACGCCGGTTTTCTCGCTGTAACTAGTTACCCGCCGTGGGTTGCTAACATTGTACTCGTACTTAAGAAGAATGGCAAGGTGCGTATGTGTGTGGATTACCGGGATCTGAACAAAGCAAGCCCGAAAGATGACTTCCCATTACCTCACATTGATGAATTGGTGGATAACACGGCTCAGTTCTCAGTATTTTCTTTCATGGATGGATTTTCTAGATACAATCAGATTAAGATGTCACCTGAAGACATGGAGAAGACAACTTTCATCACGCCTTGGGGCACGTTCTGCTACAAGGTAATGTCGTTTGGTCTGAAGAACGTCGGGGAAACTTATCAACGGGCTATGGTAACACTATTCCACGATATTATCCACAAAGAAATCGAGTGCTATGTGGATGATATGACTGCCAAGTCCCTTACAGAGGAAGATCATTTGGTGAATCTGCTGAAATTGTTCAAGCGCCTGAGGAAGTATCAGTTGAAGTTGAACCCCAACAAGTGCACATTTGGGGTACGTTCTGGTAAGCTGTTGGGTTTTATTGTAAGTGAAAAAGGAATTGAGGTCGATCCTGATAAAGTCAAAACTATTCAGGAAATGCCTGCACCTAAGACCGAGAAAGAAGTTCGAGGGTTCCTAGGTAGATTGAACTACATTTCAAGGTTCATATCTCATCTCACTGCAACCTGCGAACCCTTGTTCAAGTTGTTAAGAAAGGAACAAACAGTCAGGTGGAACGATGATTGTCAGAGAACGTTTGACAAGCTCAAATAATTTCTGCAAGAACCTCCAATTCTTATGCCTCCAGTCGAAGGAAGACCTCTAATCATGTATATGACAGTATTAGAAGATTCAATGGGGTGTGTGTTGGGCCAACATGACGAGTCTGGTCGAAAAGAGTATGCAATATACTACCTAAGAAAAAAGTTTACCGGCTGTGAACAACGTTATTCACTGCTCGAAAAAACTTGATATGCTTTAGTGTGGGCTGCTCGCCGACTAAGACAATATATGTTGACTCATACTACCTTGTTGATCTCAAAGATGGACCCCGTCAAGTACATATTTGAGAAGCCAGCACTTACCGGAAGGGTTGCAAGATGGAAAATGATTCTAACAGAATATGACATTCAGTACACATCTTAGAAAGCCATCAAGAGCAGTGTATTGTCTAACTATCTGGCTGAGCAACCCATTAATGATTACCAGCCTATGAGATTTGACTTCCCTGATGAAGACATCATGTTCTTGAAAGCAAAAGATTGTGAAGAGCCAGTTCACACTGAAGGCCTTGACCCAGAAGAAGAATGGACTATGATGTTTGACGGAGCAGTTAATTGCAACGGTCGTATCGTTGGTGCAGTGCTTATCACACCGAAAGGGGTTCACATTCCTTTCTCAGCAAAACTCACCTTTGCCTGCACTAACAATGAAGCAGAATACGAAGCTTGTATCATGGGTCTTGAGGAAGCCATTAACTTCAGGATCAAAACTTTGGATGTATTCGGAGATTCAGCTTTGGTAATCAACCAGACCAACGGATGTGGTACACTCATCAGAAGCATCTGATTCCCTACCGTGACTATACGAGGAGATTTTTGACCTTCTTCACAACAGTTAAGCTTGAATACATCCCTCGAGATGAGAATCAGTTTACAGACACTTTGGCTACCATTTCATCCATGATCAAAGTACAAGCTGCCAATTATGTACCTCGGATTTTGGTATCCAGACTGGACCGACCGGTATATGTTTTCTCTGTGGACACTGTCACTGATAACAGGCCTTGGTATCATGAAATCAAGTGTTTCTTCCTCAACACTGATGGTTCTTTGTACAAGCGAAACTTCGACATGGTCTTGCTCAGATGTGTTGATAAGAAGGAAGCAGACCTACTGATGCACGAAGTACACGAGGGTTCTTTCGGTACCCATGCCGGGGGACATGATATGGCAAAGAAGTTGTTAAGATCGGGTTACTATTGGATCATAATGGATGCAGACTTTTGTGCCTATGCCAGAAAATGCCACAAGTGCCAGATCTACACAGATAAAGTGCATGTGCCTCCAAATCCTTTGAATGTAATGTCTTCACCTTGGCCCTTCGCCATGTGGGTCATTGATATGATTAGAAAGATTGGATAGACTCCTTCAAATGGTCACAGATTCATCCTGGTAGCCATCGATTACTTCACCAAATGGGTTGAAGCAACTTCGTATGCAAACATCACCAGACAAGTGGTAGCTCGATTTCTGAAAAGGGATATCATCTGCCGATACGGAGTTCCCGAGCGAATCATTACTGATAATGGTTCCAATTTGAACAACAAGATGATGGCAGAATTTTGTCGGGACTTCAAAATTCAACATCACAACTCTTGTCCTTACAGGCCAAAGATGAATGGCGCTGTCAAGGCCGCTAACAAGAATATCAAGAAGATTGTGCAGAAGATGGTAGTCACCTGCAAGGACTGGCACGAAATGCTACCATTTGCCTTGCATGGGTACCGAACCTCTATCAGAACATCTACTGGGGCAACACCTTATCAACTTGTGTATGGCATGGAAGATGTCCTACCTATTGAAGTTGAACTACCCTTCTTACGATTAATGATGGATGTGAAACTGGATGAAGCAGAATGGGTCCGGTCTCGATACAATCAACTGAATTTGATTGAAGAAAAGAGATTAACAGCTATCTGTCATGGGCAGCTGTATCAGAAGCGAATGAAGAAAGCTTCGATCAGAAAGTCAGACCTCGGGAATACCAAGAGAGAGAGCTTGTTCTGAAAAGACTTCTTCCTCCTCATACAGACCTCAGGGGCAAATGGACGCCAAACTACGAAGGCCCATTCATAGTAAAGAAAGTTTTCTCTGGAGGAGCACTGATGCTCACTACTATGGATGGTGAAGACTTCCCGTCTCCTATGAATTCAGATGCAGTTAAAAAATACTTCGCATAAATGACCCGCTGGACACAAAAACAGAATGTAAGTCCAGGCAAAAATAGGGCATCCCGGCGAGTCAAAAACAGAATAAAAGACTCGGGCAAAATAAGGGGAAAAAATTGGAAAAAAAAGTACACCCGCTGAGTTGAAAAGCCACATCGGACAGCTCAGGAAAAAATGGGTATCCCGGTGGATTGAAAACCCGAAAGGGCAATCCACGCAAAATCAGGGAATAAGCGAATAACTGCATGCTGAATTCGTCTGTATCACTCACAACATGGCAAGCTTCGAAAGGATAAAGCGTCGGTCAGAATCAACCTTCTTCAGAAAGCAAAATAAGAAGAACTTCGTGGTCATAAGGGTCATAGCAAAGGAAGCTCACTGGAGTGTCATCTTTAACATTGCCAGCACTTTTATTTTCTTAATTTACAGCAATCTCCTCATTCAGGGGATTCGTTTCTTTGACTGTACTTGCCTATTCAAGGCACACACATCAATAAAATCAGAATTTTCAGTCACACTTTGTTTTGTACATTTTTGTTTCGTTTGCAAAATGTCCAAAGTTCATGGTACATCACTTGCATGAAAACATATGAGCCATTTTAATAAATGCTTGCAGGAAATATGTTACTCTCAGGTAAATCTAACTCCTATGACGGATTCCGGTTGAGGATACCTCGGGACACTTGTGCGTTTCCTTTGTTTAACAGGTTGCAGGTGTAAACACCCAAAATTTTCCCTCACCCATTCACACCATGGCTTGTGATCTTTACATGTGCATAAATCCAATCATAGCATCTTATACCACATTTTTGATTCACTGCATTGATTCAAAGTCATTTGCATCTAGGGTTTGTGATCTGAGCCATCCAAGAGCTGTTTGAGCCATTCCAAAGGTCTTCAATCACTTCAAAGGGGTCCATGTGTGTTCAAGCATCATATTATATCCTCACAAGGTCAAAGAAGTCAAAAAATCACAAGAACTGAGAAAGGCATGGAAGCAGAGCCAGGCTTAACTGCATAGATGACCTAGAATTAGGGTTTTGGTTTCAAAGGCCATAACTCCAAATTTTTTTGGTCATTCTTGTTTCTATTGGTCTCTATATGGTATAAGGATCATGCATATCAATTTTCATGAAGAAATTCCATGGGGAAGGCATCTGATTAAGGGATGACTTCTTGAGTAAGTCAGTGCAAAATCAGGGCATCTGAGGCCCCCAATGACCCAACCAAAGGGCATTCTCCATCATTTTGAATGTGTATGATCTTTATTTGATCATAGAAGATGTTATAAGTTCACAAAGTTGAAGAATTTCAAGCCATTTGCAAAGTTGCCTTTTTGGGAAAGTGACTTGTAATGAAAACTTGCCATTTTGGGAAAGTTTTTCAACCTTCTCTTTTTGATTCAAAAATGCTTCAAATGAGAAAACTTTGGTCATGAAAGTTGTAGGATTGATCCTCCCATTTTCAAAAAGTACAACAACTCATTCTAATTCATTTTGGATCAAAAGTTATGGCTTGTCAAAGTTGGACAAAATCACATAATTTCATGTTTTACACCAAAGAGGCAATTTGCAAAATGGTATGATAAGGCATTCTAGAGGCTTCAAATGTGCACAAACACTTTACAACATGCTCATATGACCTCTAAAGATCAGAATTGGCCCAAGAATTATGCATTTTGGTGCTTTGAACTTGAAGAATTTCCAAAAGGGGCAAAGTTGTCCAATTTGCAAAATGGATCAAAGCCTCTCATCCACTTGCCTCAGTTCACAAAATCTGATCCACAAGCATTCCATGATCCTAGCTGAACCAAGCCATGCCCCTAAACTAGCCTTCCATGACCCATACCTCAAGTACACCAACTTTTGACATTTTGGCAACTTGCCCATACCAATCAACATAGGCCAGCACCCACTCTCCGACCTATCACACTTCTTTATGTGGATCAAAACCAAGCAAAAGCACATAACAACACAGCCTGAAACTCCAAGAACTCAGCATACTCCAAAATCCCCAAATTTTCAAAAGCCTTCGAATCTCTTGATTCAACCATCAAACCTTCAAGTTTCTTTCACCATTCAACTCACCATGATCCACTGATCATTTCCCACCCTTCATTTGGCCCTAAAACCTCCACAATCAAAAACACGATTTTCACATTTTACAAACTGAACTTCTGCCATTTCCATTTTGAGGCCATTTAAACTCCAACCAAGCATCACAAGCTCTTGGGGGGAATCATTGGAGTTGATTTGAGGCAAAGAATTGGCCAGAAAGTCCCTGTTTCGAAAGCTCAAGCTCAGGTAGCCATGGCATTTATTTTTCCAGAACTCTCATTTTATGTTATAGGATGATTCTACATGTTTCACTGATTGCCATGATGTGTTTAGTTTTGAAAATAGTTGAGAAATAAGCATTTCATGAGCTTCTGAAATTTCTGAGTTCTTTTCCGTTTTGCTTTGATTCGTGCTTTTGATGATGAATAAATGAATTTTGATGACTGATTCTTGTTGGGGTTGAGGAGAGGATCATTTCTGGAGAGTTTTAGGGCTTGGGGGTGCGTATTAAGAGAGATAGCATAAGAGACTGGCCGAAGAAGATGACCGGAACACTGTTCCGGTCACCTGAGAGTGATTAGGGTTCAAATTAGGGTTAATGACATAATTAGCGTAGTTTGAATGTGAGCCGTCCGTTTGCGCGCGCTGGTCAATTCCCTCCCTTTCTTGTTTGAATCCTGGCCCTCAGATCTGCTGACTTTCATTAATTAGTATTTTTAATTCATTTTAATTGTATTTCTTTCCACATTTTATTTAAAATAGCAAAATGCATCCAAAAATTCTCATTTTTTGCATCAAGGTTCTAAATATTTTTCTCATTCTGAAAATAATTTTTATTTAATTTTTTGCATCAAAAATTATTTTTAAATCATTTAAATGTTTATTTTTAATTAGTTAATGAAGATTAATTAATTAAAAATGCATTTAGGTATTTAAAAATCACAAAAAAATTCTCATTGCATTTTTAAAACATTTAGAAATATTATCAAACTCTCAAAACAAATTTATTTTTGGTTCTTGATGCATTTTGACAATTTTCATTGGAATTAAATTCTTTTAAAGGAAATATTTTTGTTCAAACTTGAAAAAATCCATTCTGCCTAACCATTGAGAGTTTGATGATGGATCTTCTTGCATTGCATCCTTCATAGCATGTAGTTTATAGGATAAAATTGGTTTGAATTTATTTTCCATTTTCAATTTGTTTAGAATTTTTCATTGTGAGGTACCTTGAAACCCTAATTGACTTGAGAAATTCATAACTTGCACTAGGTTAAGAGTTAGGTCCCCTCCTTTGGGCAGTGAACTTGTGTAGGGTTAGGGTTCCTTTGATCCCATTTTCAATTTTTTGTCATGTCATTTGCTTCTGGTTTGGAATTTTTGCATTGCATGTTGTATGTAAACCCTAGTTTGTGCCTTCCTTTGCATCCATCTTGTCGCTCCCACCAAATGACACCTGGTCAGAAGGGGTACAGACGCGAACGGTCGGTGAAAGGAGAGAGAGAACACACAAGGGTGAAATCAGGAGAAAAGAGTCGCCAATTAGGCATTTTTATCCCGAAGGAAAGGTAATGCTGCATAAACCTAGGAAAAGATGGATAAGACGGTTGCGAGCCAGAGAGACTGAGAAAGGGGGTTGGTTACAACCTGGGAAGGTATTAGCACCCAGATTGTCCGTTGTACTCGACGGGATCCACGCTTAAAAGATTTGTGTTTTAAAGGGGTAGTGTCAATGCAATTTGTGTATCAAAGCTGGGAAAGAATGCAAGTGTCAGTGTAAAAGAAAAGTGAAGTGTGTAAGAGAAGTGTCAGTGTAAGAACAGGAGTATAAAGCTCAAGAATATGAGGCTAAAAGAATAATTCTGAAAGAGGGGGAATATATAGAGACTTATGTTCGATAACTGTTAAGTTATGCCTACGTATCCTCTCGTGCAATGAGGAAGTCAGAACACCGTAGTTCGACTCAAAGAGACTGAAAGATAAATTAACTGATGAACTGCTTACTTGTCCATGCTCATGTGTATGACCTGTCTGGCTCAGGTGCTAACTGTCTTGCATTAGACGGAAGAAGCAAGTTCTTGTTTATGAGTGAATGAGGTGAGAAAAGAATCCCAAAGGAGACGATTATTGTTTGTTTTTGTGCCTAAACCAAGGGGTTAGTAAACTCATCACATCCTCCCTCTGATTAGGGGTAATGAGAATACCTCAAGTGTGAAGTAAGCACCTCACACTTAATCACCATGGTGTAGGATTAAGATCATTAACCTACTTGCATTTATTTAGATGTTTTTGTTGTTTTTGTTTAGTGTTAGGTAATGAGTTTAAGCCATAATCAAGGATTTAATGGACTCATTACACCATCCTAATAGAAGGATAATAGATGAGAACATTTAAGCTGAGGAAGGATCCTCAACTTAATCCATGATTAGGGATTACCCTCATGACAAGACAAAGCCTTTATTAGATGGATTTTAGTTAATGATAAGATGAAGAAGTGATTTTTTATGATTTGTAAGACAACTTGAGGGGGACTTGTCCATTAACACTAGGGTTAGTCCTTCTTTACCAATTAAGGAAGAATTAGAACCCTAATGCAAGGCCCAAGTTACAAGCTTGATGTCTTAGTGGTTATTAGGTGAATTGATTAAAGGATTTAAACATATTAAGGGTTTAACACTTAGGATTAAAGTCATACACTTCATCCTAATAGAAGGATGCAGGCATAAGCTTAATCACAAAGCCTTAAAACCTTTAGGGTTTAGTCCCTGATTATGAGATGGGAAGAGAAGACTCAAAGATGACACAAAGGTAAAATTAAATGGGGGACTAATCAAACCCTGATTGTTATCATACTTGGAGATCCTAGGGTTTATGGGGCTTAAGAGAGAAAGATCTTCAAAGAACCACCAATGAGAGAAGCAGATGAAAGGAGAAAGAAGCAGAGAGAAGCAAGACAACTTGCTTCACTTAAGAATACAAGTTACTTGAAGAAAGAAAGTAGGAGATGAACATGAATGAGCAAGCTCACTCTAGTACACAAGATAAAATGCAGCAATGATGCAAGAGAGAGATGAAAAGAGATTGTGAGAAGTGAAGGCAAATTCACTTCTCAAAACAACTTACCACCTGAAAGGTTAGCAAAAGAAATGAAATGCAATGCAAATGAGATGGAATGCCATGGTGCAAACCAAAACCAGAAGCATAAATATGATGTTAATGATGCTAAGAGATGATGCAAACATATGGCAAGAGATGAGAGTGATCAAACAAGCATAAGGATGCAAATGAGGTATGCTTTGAACCATGGAAGTTCATGAATGTTTATGAAATGAAATGAACACATAACATGGAAAATGAAAGATGTAATGATCAAACATGGTTCTAAGATGTCCTAAGATGTATTATGAATCATGTGGATGCACAAAATGTCATGGAAAGTCATTGAATGCAAGCAAATGAGAGATGGATGCAAAGGAAAACACAATTTAGGGTTTACATACAACATGCTTCACAAAAATCCAAAACCAGAAGCAAATGACATGACAAAAAATTGAAAATGGGATCAAAGGAACCCTAAACCTACACAAGTTCACTGCCAAAAGGAGGGGATCCAACTCTAAACCTAGTGCAAGTTATGAATTTCCTAAGTTGGCTAGGGTTTTAAGGTACCTCATCATGAAAAATGCAAAACAAATTGAAAATGGAAAACCTATTCAAACCAATTTTATCCTATAAACTACATGCTATGAAGGATGCAATGCAAGAAGAACCATCATCAAACTCTCAAGGGTTTGGCAGAATGGATTTTTCAAAGTTTGAACCAAAATATTGCCTTAAAATGAATTTAATTCCAACAAAAATTGTCAAAATGCATCAAGAACAAAAAAGAAATTTGGTTTGAGAGTTTGATAATGTTTCTAAATGTTTTAAAATGCAATGTGAATTTTTTTGGGATTTTTTAAATACCTAAATGTATTTTTAATTAATTAATTTTCATTAACTAATTAAAAATAAACACTTAAATGATTTAAAAATGATTTTTAATGCAAAAAATAAAAATAAAAATATTTTTGGGTTCTAAAAATTAATGAAATGTTTGACAAAAATTTTCAGATTTTTTAAATGCTTTTTACTATTTTAAATAATTCGTGCAAATAATATATAAACAAAATGAATTAAAATTTAATAAAATGAAAAGTATGCAAATCCTGAGGTTCACATTCAAACTGGGAGATGGAGGGAAGACTGCGCGCGTCATCCAACGGCCTAGGTTCAAACTGACATTTTTAAACTAAACCTAATTAATTAATTTAATTAATCACAATTAGGGCTAAGTGAAATCATCCTGGCCCTCCAACACGCGCGGGAAGCCCAGATCCAACGCCCCACGTTTAAACCTAGCTAACCCTAATTATCAAACCCTAATTACTTTCAGGTCACCGGAGAAGAGCTCCGGTCGTCTTCTCCGGTGACACCCTCCCTGAGAAATCTCAATCCCACTCTCCAGGTCATTTTAAGAGCTGTAAAGCTCCAGATCAAACCTCTCAACCTCCCTAAACATGAGTCTACCCTCAAAATCCATTTCTTTTCACTCAAAAACATGATTCGAATCAAAACCTAAAAATGACCAAACTTTCAGAGATGCAGCACATGCTCAATAATCAATCATTTTCAAAAATACAAAGTGAAAAGCAATCAGGGGAACATGTAGATCATTTTAGTAACTTAAAACAAGGTTTCTGGAAAAATGATTTCGTGAAGCTACCTGAGATGAAGCTTTCAGTTTGGAGCTTTCAGACTGCCACCCTGCTTCAAAGCTGCTCCAATGACCTCCCTGAATATGCTTTGAGGCTTGGTTTGAGTGTATGGTGGCTAGTTTGTGAGATTGATGGAGTTCTGTTCAGAGAGGGGGGAAAATCGTGTTTCTGCTTGGGGTAGTTTCAGGGACAAATGAGGGTTGGGAAATGATCAGAGGAACATGTTGAGTGATTCTATGAAGTTTGTTTTGATGTTTGATGCTTGTGTTTTGAGATTCGAAGCAAAATGCATAAGAGGTCAGTTTTGGGAACTATGGCTTGTGAGATGTTTCAGGCTGTGTTGTGTTATGTGTTGAGTCTCTTTTGGTACACATATCAATCTTTGATAGGTCAGAGAGTTGTTGTGGAGCAGTGTGATTGGTATGGAGCAAAATGCATAAAGTCAACTTTTTGTGTAAGAGAGGTATGGGCCATTTCAGTCAAGGTACAAGGCATGGCTTGGCTGCATCTTGAATCAAGGAGAACCATGGAAGTGGATTAGAGGCAATGCAGCAAGTGGATTAGGTATTGTGAGAGTTTTTGCAATTTCACAAAGTCTTGGCCCTTTTGTGATTACTTGAAGCACAAGTCATGAAAATGGGAGGTTCTTTGGTGCATTATGATTTTTAAGTCATATTTCATGTTGGTGTAATGCATAGAGGTCAATTAGAGGTCACATAAAGGCTTGGCATGAGGTTTTGCAACTTTGCCTCTTTGGTACAAAAGTGAAATTTCATTGATTTTATCCAACTTTGTAAGGCCATAACTTTTGATCCAAAATGAATTAGAATGAGTTCTTGTACTTTTTGAAAAGGGAATGATCCAATATACAACTTTCATGACCAAAGTTTTCTCATTTGAGGCATTTTTGAATCAAAAAGAGGAGGTTGAAAAACTTTCCCAAAATGGCAAGTTTGCATTACAAGTCACTTTCCCAAAAAGGCAACTTTGCAAATGGCTTGAAATTCTTCAATTTTGTGAACTTCTAACATCTTCTATGATCAAATAAAGATCATACACATTCAAAATGATGAAGAACACCCTTTGGTTGGGTCATTGGGGGCCTCAGATGCCCTGATTTTGCACTAACTTGCCCAAGAAGTCAACTCTTGATCAGATGCCTTCCCCATGGAATTTCTTCATGAAAATTGATATGCATGATCCTTGTAACATATAGAGACAAATAGAAACAAGAATGACCAAAAAAATTGGAGTTATGGCCTCTGAAACCAAAACCTTAATTCTAGGTCATCTGTGCAGTTAAACCTGGCTCTGCTTCCATGTCTTTCTCAGTTCTTGTGATTCTTTGACTTACTTGACCTTGTGAGGATGTAATATGATGTTTGAACATACATGGACCCCTTTGAAGTGATTAAAGACCTTTGGAGTGGCTCAAATGGCTCAGGGATGGCTCAGATCACAAACCCCGGATGCAGATGACTTAGAAGCAATGCAGTGAATCAAAAATGTGGTATGAGATGCTATGATTGAATTTATGCATATGAAAAGACCACAAGCCATGGTGAAATGGGTGAGGGAAAATTTGGGGTGTTTACAGCAGCCCCTATTCAAGCATGGATTAGCTGTGCAGGATGTAAGCAACGGCTTAACATTCAAACAAGATAACTTGTGGTTGAATACCAAAGACAGTCCAAGATTTGCACTCACAAAATGAAGAAGAAAAGGGATATAGATTGTAAAAGAAAATAAAGTATAATTATAAAGTGTGGGCGACGGAGGACGACCGTCGAGCAGAGGACGACTGCTGGGGATGAAGCAATGACGGGGACGACCGACATGCTGGGGAAAATGCAGGAAATAAAGCAACAACGGGGACGGCCGACAAGCTGGGGATATGAGAAATAGTGATGGGGATGGCCATCAAGTAAAGCTATAAGACTCACTGGGGATTATAGGTGAATGAAATAAATGATGAGGTACGGTCATCAAAGGTGAAGGACGATCACCTAGCAGGGGACGGCTTCTCTGTTGGGGATAAGATGAGGGACGGTCATCTAAGGTGAAGGACGATCACCTGGCAGGGTACGGCTGACGAAAGTATCACGACATAGGACGAATGTCGGATAAGAAAGTTCGACGATGGGGACGGCCATCGGATAAGCATGATGAAGGACGATCATCAAGAGGTGAAGGACGATCACCTAGCAGGGTACGACTGCTCTCAGGGTTTATCATGACATAGGACGAATGTCAGATGACAAGATCAACGATGGGGATGGCCATCGGATAAAACGATGAAGGACGATCATCAGGAGGTGAAGGACGATCGCCTAGCAGGGGACGGCTGCTGAAAATATCACGACATAGGACGAATGTCGGATAGGAAGGGGTTCTAATGAGTAGAGACTCCACTGGGGGTGATGAAGGACGATCATCAAAAAGGTGAAGGACGATCACCTGGCAGGATACGGCTGCCGAAAATACCTTGACATAGGACGAATGCCAGATAGAAAAGAAGTTTTGCCGGGGACTTCGCTGGGGAATAGTAAACACGGACGAGCGTTTACATCCAAGAAATGAAAGGTATAAGTATTTGGCACTGTGTATAGATTAAAGATGTGGACGAGCATCCTTAAGACTATGATACGGACGGGTGTCAGGTAGAAACAAACGCTTGACGCATGTTCAGAGATGATGATACAGACGAGTACCAACTGGTTAACAAAGAACACGGACGAGTGTCGAATCTGAGGGGGTTTAAGTGGCGTATAAGTAAAAAGATGATGAGTAACAAGTGTGAGTGAAACACGGACGAGTGTCTAACATGCTGGGGAGAGTGCGACACGGACGAGTGTCGAAAAAAGTGTATTATAAACAAGTGTATGGTTTCCAAGGTGTTTGGGTAACTATGCTGGGGAAGGTGACACGGACGGGCGTCAAGGAATTGTATATATATGTATATTTGTGAGTGCAAAGGGGACGCTTTCGCTTTCTGCTGGGGATATGACACAGACGAGTGTCAAGAAGTATCTGTAATGTGTAAGTATATGTTTGGGTGATTTTACTGGGGAATGATGACACGGACGAGTGCCGAAAGGAGCATGTATCTGTACTTGTGAGTGTGCAAGTAAATGCCTTGGCTCTCTGGTGAGGAATTGGGGAACGTTCTGTATATTGTTGATGGATTGTCAGTATTTACAAGTGTTTGTTTCAGAACATGGCTTATGATTATGCAGTATGTTTGATTTTTGCCGTAATACTCCGTATTAGACGGAATGCTACGCTCTATGGGGAAAACATGATGCGAATGCTATGATTATGCAAAGATAACGATCCGGGACTCGGATCCCGTTGCTGTGAAGATCCCTGACTGATCTGTTTGACGTGGACATCCCAGCTGGGGATAAGATCATTGGTAGATCTGATAAGATGTATCTGCATGGGGAAACAGATCACTGATAGACCCATCTCAGTAATGGGGGACCCAACTGGGGTTTGTAGAAGCTTTCTTCACTCTGTTGTGAGTTCTTCATGCGTTGCTCTTCTAGATAGAGGTTAAAACTCTGTGGGGAGGTAGTTCCCCGGTTGGCACTTGGCTGAAGAAGGAGAAAGATCACTGAAATATCTTCCTAGAGATCTTTGTGGGGATCCTGCTGAGGATGGTACTCGACAACTTAGCTGGGGAGAAAACACCTCCAGTGCTAATCTGGGAGATGGACTGATTAGGTAATGATCTGACAGCTTGCTGGGGAGAAGCTTTCATGCCCCACGTCGCGCCTTGAACACCTGCAGTCCTGCATGACAAAGAAACGTACAAGTATCCCGAGGTATCCCTTACTGGATTCCATCATAAGAGTTTAAACACTCCCGGGAGTAAGTATATTTCCTGTAAGTATGTAATTCAGGAAAGACGCATCTGTATTTATGCGATCAACAAAATAGTGACATCGGACGTTTTTGCAAATAAAAGAGCACGAGACAGTGTGTGGCTGAAAATATGATTTTATTAATTCGAGTGCCCTGAATTGGCAAGATACAGCCAAAGAAACGGATCTCCTGAAATGAGGAAATCGTTACAAATTGAGAAACAAAAGATGTTGGCAATGTTGATGACGCTTCAAGGAGCTTCCCCTTTGCTATGACTCGTATGACTTTTGACGTTCTTCTCGTCTTGCTTTCTGAAGAAGGCTGATTCTGACCGACGCTCGGACCTTTCAAAGCTTACCAAGTTGTAAGTGATACAGACGAATTCAGAATGCTGTTGTTCGCTTATTCCCTTATTTTGCGTGGATCGCCTTTTCAGGTTTTCAATCCACCGGGATACCCATTTTTTGCCTGAGTTGTCCAATGCGGCTTTTCAACTCAGCGGGTGTACATTTTTTCATTTATTTTCCCTTATTTTTGCCCGAGTCTTTTATTCTGTTTTTGACTCGCCGGGATGCCCTATTTTTGCCTGGACTTACATTCTGTTTTTATGTCCAGCGGGTCATTTTTATGCAAAGTATTTTTTAACTGCATCTGAATTCACAGGGGACAGGAAGTCTTCACCATCCATAGTACTGAGCATCAGTGCTCCTCCAGAGAAAACTTTCTTTACTATGAACGACCCTTCATAGTTCGGAGTCCACTTGCCCCTGTGGTCTGTATGAGGAGGGAGGAGTCTTTTCAGCACAAGATCTCCTACTTGGTACTCCCGGAGCCTGACATTCTAATCAAAGGCTTTCTTCATTATTTTCTGATACAGCTGCCCATGGCAGATTGAAGCTAATCTCTTCTCTTCAATCAGACTCAGTTGTTCGCATCGGGATCGGACCCATTCTGCTTCACTCAGTTTAACATCCATTAGTACTCGCAGGGAGGGTAATTCAACTTCAACATGTAGGACTGCCTCCATACCATACACAAGTTGATACGGTGTTGCCCCAGTGGATGTTTTGATTGACGTATGGTACCCATGCAAGGCAAATGGTAACATTTCATGCCAGTCTTTGTAGGTGACTACCATCTTCTGCACAATCTTCTTGATATTCTTGTTAGCTGCCTCTACAGCGCCATTCATCCTTGGCCTGTAAGGAGAAGAATTGTGGTGTTGGACCTTGAAGTCCCGGCATAGCTCTGCCATCATTTTATTATTCAAGTTAGAACCATTGTCAGTAATGATTCTTTCGAGTACTCCGTATCTGCAAATAATGTCTCTTTTCAAAAATATGGCTACCACTTGTCTGGTGACATTTGCATAAGAAGCCGCTTCAACCCATTTGGTAAAATAGTCAATGGCTACCAGGATGAATCTGTGGCCATTTGAAACAGTCGGTTCAATCTTGCCAATCCTATCAATGCCCCACATGGCAAAGGGCCGGGGTGAAGACATCACATTTAGAGAATTCGGAGGCACATGCACCTTATCTGCATAAATCTGGCATTTATGGCATTTTCTGGCATATGCACAACAGTCTGCATCCATTGTGATCCAGTAATAGCCTGATCTTAACAACATTTTAGCCATGGCATGTCCTCCTACATGGGTACCAAAGGATCCTTCGTGCACTTCGTGCATTAGTAAGTCTGCTTCTGTCTTATCAACACATCTGAGGAGTACCATATCAAAGTTCCTCTTGTACAAGGAACCGTCAGTATTTAGGAAGAAACCACCAGCTAGCCTTCTTAATGTCTTCTTATCATTGGAAGATGCCCCAGGTGGGTATGTCTAATCCTCCAAGAAGCATTTGATATCATGGAACCAAGGCTTATCATCTTTAACGACATCTGCTGCAAATACATATGCTGGTCTGTCAAGTCTGGATACTGCAATCCGATGCACAAAGTTGGCGGCTTGAACTTTGATCATCGATGAAATGGTAGCCAGGGCATCTGCAAACTAATTCTCGTCCCGAGGGATATACTCAAGCTTGACCGTTGTGAAGAAAGTCAATAACCTTCTTGTATAATCCCGATAAGGTATCAGATGATCCTGGTGTGTGTACCATTTGTCGTTGGTTTGATTAATTACCAGAGCTGAATCTCCGAACACAGTCAAAGTTTTGATCCTGAGGTCAATGGCTTCCTCAAGTCCCATAATGCAAGCTTCGTATTCAGCTTCGCTGTTAGTGCAGTTGAAAGTGAGTTTTGCCGAGAAAGGCATGTGAACTCCTTTGGGTGTAATGAGTACTGCACCAACACCACGACCATTCATATTAACAGCCCCATTAAACATCATAGTCCATTCTTCTTCTGGGTCAGGCCCTTCAGTGTGAACAGGCTCTTCATGATCTTTTGCTTTTAAGAACATGATATCTTTATCAGGGAAGTCAAATCTCATAGGCTGGTAATCATCAATGGGCTGCTCAGCAAGATAATCAGACAATACACTACCTTTGATGGATTTCTGAGATGTGTACTGAATGTCATATTCTGTGAGGATCATCTGCCATCTTGCAACCCGTCCGGTAAGTGATGGCTTCTCAAAAATGTACTTAACTGGATCCATCTTCGAGATCAATAAGGTAGTGTGGGTTAACATATACTGTCTCAGTCGGCGAGCAGCCCACGCTAAGGCACAGCAAGTTTTCTCGAGCAGTGAATAACGTTGTTCACAGTCGGTAAACTTTTTGCTTAGGTAGTAAATTGCATACTCTTTTCGACCAGACTCGTCATGCTGGCCCAGCACACACCCCATTGACTCTTCTAATATTGTCAAGTACATGATTAGAGGTCTTCCTTCAACTGGAGGCATAAGGATTAGAGGCTCTTGTAAGTATTCCTTGATCTTGTCAAAAGCCCTCTGGCAGTCTTCATTCCACCTGACCGTTTGTTCTTTTCTTAACAGTTTGAACAAAGGCTCACAGGTTGCGGTAAGGTGAGATATGAACCTTGAAATGTAGTTCAATCTACCTAGAAACCCCCGAACTTCTTTTTCTGATTTTGGTGCAGGCATGTCTTGAATGGCTTTGACTTTATCAGGGTCAACTTCAATCCCTTTTTCATTTACAATAAATCCCAACAGCTTACCGGATCGCACCCCGAATGTGCATTTGTTGGGGTTCAATTTCAGTTGGTACTTTCTCAGACGCTTGAATAGTTTCAGTAGATTTACCAGGTGGTCTTCTTCCGTGAGGGACTTGGCAATCATGTCATCCACATAACATTCAATTTCTTTATGGATCATGTCATGGAATAATGTTACCATAGCCCGTTGATAAGTGGCACCAACATTCTTCAGTCCGAATGGCATTACCTTATAACAGAAAGTGCCCCAGGGTGTGATGAAAGTTGTCTTCTCCATGTCTTCAGGTGACATCTTGATCTGGTTATATCCTGAAAATCCATCCATGAAGGAGAATACCGAGAACTGAGCCGTGTTATCAACCAATACATCAATGTGAGGTAAAGGGAAGTCATCTTTCGGGCTGGCTCTGTTCAGATCCCGGTAATCCACACACATTCTCACCTTGCCATCCTTCTTAGGCACAGGTACAATATTAGCAACCCACGGCGGGTAGCTAGTCACAGCAAGAAAACCGGCGTCCCACTGTTTTTGTACCTCCTCCTTAATTTTCATTGCCATATCTGGGCGAGTACGGCGCAACTTCTGTTTTACTGGCGGCCAATCTTCCTTTAAAGGCAGCCTGTGCATGACAATATCGGTGTCCAACCCTGGCATATCTTGATAAGACCAAGCAAAAACATCCACGTATTCCCGAAGCATATCAATCAGTTGCTCTTTTACTGAGTCTTGCAGGCAGGCCCCAATCTTAACTTCCTTCACGTCTTCTTCCGTACCAAGATTAACCGTTTCAATCTCCTCTTGATGAGGAGTGATAACCTTCTCCTCTTGCCTTAACAACCTGGCTAGCTCTTCAGGAAGCTCATAATCTTATTCAACCCCTTCATCAGCTTGATTGATTGGATTGTCAAAGTCATACGAAGCCATATCAGTGTTGTTGTCGGTGCAATCTGAAAGGCACTCTCTGCAAGGGTTTAGATTGTTCATTTTAGTGATCAATTTTAATCTTTTTTAGAAAAAGTGAAATGAATTTTTCATTTTGGAAAGCATTGCCATTTTATTTTTGTACAAAAAAGAAAAATATGAAAAGACAGTGAGCGAAAAAAGAAAAAAGACTCATTTGCAAAAGATGTCCGATATTCATTGATTAACCCATTTTCACAAAATTACAAGATGGCCCGATTACAAAATGAGTCTTGTCATCTTGGGCAAGATGCAGGACTTGATGCATGCTTAAAAAAAACAGGAAATAATAATTACTCTGCAGGAGTAACCCTTATAATTTCCTGGGAAGACCAGTTAAGGACTTGGCTCCCCGGGGTCCTTGGACGTATCCAGCTCTCCAGGTTGCGGTTGCTTTCCTCCTCGTCTTCCAAGTTGTTCACTGCATCCGGGGTGAGCATTCCCCCGCTGACAAAATTGGGATTCTTGGCAGCCTCTGATTGATCTTGTTGAGCTGGTCTGTAACCCAACCCAAATCTGTCCTTTTTCTTTTCCACGGGCAGCAGCTTGCCCCAGCCCTGGGCAGTACCCTCTTCAACAACCTTCTGGGCTTGCTGATACGACGTTATGGAGGTTCCGAGTACGACAGATGCTTCATTAATGTTCAGGGCCTCAAACCCCTGGCTCATGGTTTCATGGATTTCTCCATCCATTTCTATGTACTTATATGTAGCCAGATGGCTAACAAAGATATCTTCTTCCCCACAGATGGTGATGATTTGGCCTTCCCACTCAAACTTCAGCTTCTGGTGAAGGGTAGACGTAACAACGCCAGTGGCGTGGATCCAGGGTCTAACCAACAAACAACTGTAGGCTGGCTGAATGTCCATCACATAGAAGGTAATTTTGAAGGTTTGCGGGCCAATCATCACAGGCAGATCAATCTCTCCAAGCACTGACCTTTTAGAGCCATCGAATGCTCTCACCACCAAATTATTCGGACGCAATTCCAAGCCATCATACTCCAGTGTCACCAAGGCTTTCTTTGGTAGGACATTGAGCGACGACCCAGTGTCCACCAGTACATGAGATAGAACAGCACCCTTTCATTCCAGGGTGATATGTAAAGCCTTGTTGTGGTTACGTCCCTCAGTTGTTAAGTCAGCATTGGTGACGCCCAGCCCATGGCTGGTATTGACATTTGCCACCACAGTTTCTAGATGATTAACGGTAATTTCCTCTGGCACGTATGCTGCGTGCAAGACTTTCAATAAGGCATTCCTGTGAGCTTCAGAACACATCAACATGGATAATATGGAGATTTTTGAGGGAGTTTGGTGAAGATGATCCACCACTTTTTAATCACTTCTTTTTATGATTCTCATAAACTCGTCTACATCTTGCTCAAAAGATGTCCTCTGAGTTTCTTTGACAGTTGGCTCTTCAGGTATCACACTCTTTCCTTTTGCTTTGGCAGCACCTTCTGCTTCGGCATTAGGTCTTTGCAATTGTGAGGCAAAAAGGCGTCCGCTTCTTGTGAAGCCTCCGCCTCCCCCAACATTATCAATTTATGGAGAAAAGGTTGAAGAATCCAAAGTGAATAATGCCAAGGTATGGCATTGCTGCTTTCATAGCGAACTGGTCCAGGTACCGTGATGGTAACTGGACTGACTGCTGCAGAGGAGGGTATTGTAATGGTGTGCGGATCGTAGTAAATTGTGACTGGTGATCTGACAGGAGGTGCCACTGTTTGTTGCTGAAAGTTGCGATCTGGAGGAACAATTGATGGATCATAGTAGATGGTGATCACTGAGATATCTTCATTAATTTCTGTTGATGTTGTAGAAGATTCGGATGAATAAATGGATGCTGATGTTGTAGAAGAAAGGGTTGTTGACGCTTGACTCGTTGAAATGATGGACGGAGCCATTGCTGATGATATTGATGAATCGGTCGGAATGATTGTTGTTGGTGTTGTAGAAGAATCAGGAATTGTTGTAAAAGGAAATGCTGGATTCGTAGGTGCCGTTGTTGAGATCTGAAGGATATCATCCTCGATAAGACCATCTATGCCGCTTCTCAAATTATCACACCCGTTGACTGCAATGTTGCAATACCCACAACCGAGCTCACACCCGGGAAACACCTGGCACTCTAGAAGCTGAGCTTTAATTTCGACCAGAGGTGTTCGAATTTGTGCAACACTGGTGATCAAAGTAGACGGTCTGTCTTCCTCGATGGCATTAATCCTCGGCCCACCATGGTTAGGCATAGGATTTTTGTTGACATTTGGACGAGGTGCGAAGTTGAGGGCCTTAGAATCCACCAGATCTTGCACTTTCATTTGCAAAGCCCTGCATTTCTCAGTATTGTGGCCAGGTGCATTGGAATGAAAAGCACACCTGGCGTTGACATCGTAATTCTTAGGGAGATTAGAGGGATCTGGTGGTGCCAATGTCCTTAACTCAACCAAGTTAAGCTTCAGGAGTTGTGGCAATAAAGCAGCATAAGGCATAGGGATAGGGTCAATCACCCTATTTGCCTGTGATGGTCTTTGCTGGAATGGTCTTTGTTGTTGATTGCTGTTATTGTTGTTGTATGTTCTCTGTGGCGGATACTGAACTTGCTGCTGATAATGTGGTTGTTGTGGTTGTTGATATGTAAGTTGCTAAGAAATCGGAGCTGGTATAGTGACAGCTGCTACTGATCTGTGGACATACCGAGGTCTGCCCCTGGTGGCATGAATGGCATTGGTCTCACCGGTCCTTCGAGGTCCCACAAAAGGCTTCCTGGGATTACAGGACGAACTTGCACCATTATCAGAAATTTTGCCCATTTTTAATAGACTTTCAATTCTTTCACCTGCTATAACTACGTCAGCAAAGCTGGTGGAAGAAAAGGCAGCCAGTTTGTCAATATATGTTCCTTGCAGAGTATTCATGAACATGTCGGCCATTTCTCTTTCCGACATGGGTGGCTGGACAGCAGCAGCAAGCTGTCTCCACCTTTGGGCATATTCCCTGAAGCTTTCCCTGGAGGATTGAGACATTCCTATTAGGAGGGTCCTGTTAGGAGCCATATCCAGGTTATATTGGTATTGTCGGATGAAGGCCTCAGCTAGGTCCTTCCAGCATCTGATAGTAGCTCTGGTCAAGTGTGAATACCACTCTCTTGAAGCCCCAGTCAAACTGTCTTCAAAATAGAACATCCACAGTTTTTCGTCCATGGTATATGCTTTAAGTCTTCCCAAAAAGGACTATAGATGAGTTCGTGGACATGAGGTTCCATTGTATTTCTCGAAGCACGGAGGTTTGAACTTGTGGGGAATTCTTACTCCATCCACTAACCCCATATCCATTACATCAAAACCCAAGGAGTTTTGAGACTCCAAGGACCTCAACTTTTCAACAATTTCATCAAACCTTCGGTCATAGACTTCATCTCCAGCTCCCATTACAGTGAATTGCTCCTCTTGGGGGTCTTCTTGTAAAATCCTCCCCCCAGCAGTATTTCCTTGTACATTACCCGGGATATTGACTTCCGGATCTAGATGTGGTCCAAATACAGGTGGGTTAACATGAGGCTGGCCCCTCTCATTGTTACTTGTTCCTCCAGTCCCAGGATGAGGCTCCTCGGGGGTCTGTCTTTCTACCAATGCCCTTAACCTCTCTTGGCTCTGAGCCAAGCCAGTCATCACTGTCATGAATTGGGCCATTTGGTTTCTCGTTTCCACTCTTTCGTTAGCCATCTGGGTCCTGACCTCAGTCAGGTCTTGCTGTACTTGCTCCATTAGGATACCCGGAAGGTTGTTGCGAGTAGGATACCGGTGTGCACGGTTGACAGGGAACACTCTTCTGCGAGCAATATTTCCTGAACCACAACAGAGTTAGAAACAACAAAATAATAACAAAACCTACAAAACAAAACAAAAGTTAGTATGCAAAGCAGTATGCTTATTTGTCTTCCAAGGTATCCGGCTTGGTTCTTGGTTTTGACCTTTCCAGACCTCGAGGAAGATGCTTTGATGTTGTTGAGAAAAGGGAACCCAAATGAAACAAACTAAAATATATTACAAATGGTGAATCGTACATAGTTTTTTTTTACAACATATGCCCCTGAAGGGTCAAAATACAACATAAAAAGAAAAGTACATCAAATGGAAATAACAACAATCAAAGAGTCAGACATCTAGTCCAAACTCATCCTCCTTAACCTCCTTCAGAAGAGCCTTAGTCACCGGACCAGCTGGATGCTCTGTAATAGTCCTGATGAGAAGGTTTCTGGTGGCGATGGCAGTGGTCAGCTTCTTGTGCCTATCTTGGTCCTTTGACCTCTTCAAACCAGCCCTAAGCTTCAACTCTGAAATCTCCTTCTGAGCTGCCAGCAAAGCTTCCTGTTGCTTCTTTTCAATGGCCTCTAACTGCTCAATCCTGGCTTGAGTTCTCTGATCTTCTTGAGTACGGGCTTTAGTGATCCTGACCCACCTAGCCTGACTTTCTTGCAGATAGAGATCAGTCCTAGCCTTCTGAAGCTTGGCCTCTTTACAGGCATTCTTCAATATTTGCTCCCCAGCTCTTGCTTTCTTGATGTAGTCCTCTGTTTTCTCAATCTTGGCCAGATGTTCCACCTTAAGCTTCTCCAACCTCTCAATGTCTAGACGACCATCACTCCTTTCCCAGAGGGTCTTCTTCAGAGCTTGAGACAGATTCTCATTCCTTTCCTTCAGCTTCTCAAATTCTTCCAGGCTGACAGTGGCTGTTGGCTGTACTGTGGATGGTCCAGGTATATCCTCAATGGTGAAGGGCATCCCAGAAATCTGAGCTCTAGCATGAGACCATTCATAGTACTGAGCTGAAGCCACATTATTGCACCTCCCAAGAATAGCCATCCCTTTGGTCTGGACGTTGTCCCAAGCCCAAGATGCTTGTATGACAGCAGCTAGATTGGGCTTTATCTCACAATACAAGGTTTCAGCTAGATCTTGTACTCTAGGAGGGTGAACCAAAGCATAGCCCAATTGTCTCTTAAACAGCAAAGGATTGTAGTTGATGCAACCCTTCACTCCTATTAGAGGTACATTTGGGTACTGCCCACAGCTAGTGATTATGTCCTTGCCCTTGGTGCTCTGGGTGCACCATCTGATGTCATCTGAAGTCAAAGCAATAAGTCTCTTAGCCAAATTCTTCTGTTGGTGGGGATTTAGGAATGCATCTGACTTGGGTAGGTGTCTGAGCAGCCAAGTATGAAACAGAGGAGCACAACATCTCACCAACTTTCCTCTTTGTTTCTCATTCCTCTGATGAATGGAATAATAGAAATCTCCCAGTAATGTGGGTACTGGGTTCCTCAGAAGGAAAAGATGAATGGCATTCTTGCTGATAAACTTGGGCTCATCTGCAAATAGTATAACCCCATATATGCTGAGGGCCAACAATGCACAGACTGCCCTCCATTCTCCCAAAGAGGCCTTCAGGATGGCTTGAGAAATCAAGAAATCCAAGTGTAAACCAGGGATACCAGCCTTTGTTGTCATGTTTTTCTCAATCAAAATAGTGCTTTTGCCACTTCTCCATTGCTGGGAGAAGTCATCTCTGGGTTGAAGGGGACACCACCCCTGACAGGTACTCCAATCAATGATGAAAACTCCTCCAAAAGAGGTCCTAGTTGAAAGTCTGGGAATGTGAAGCATCTCAAAGGAGGGTCATAAAACTGTAGGCAGGTGTGGATCATACTCCTCTGAGAAGGGTCCAGGTCCATAACCATATCAAGAATGCCTCCATAATGCTCTCTGAATAATGGGATGTGGTCTGGAGTGATAAGTTCCTGGATCTGCCTGATACCAGTCAGCACAGGCTCAAAGAAATGATATGATATGTTGCTCTTCCTGGGTGTAGACATGAGTGCTGATGAAGAGCTGAAGACAAGTGATGATGAAGATCAAGACTGGTACTGGAGATGAGCCACTGATAGGCTAGTGCTGGTGATGAAAGTAACTGAAGCAGGCAACTGATGAAGATAGCTGAAGCAGATAACTGATGAAATAGAGGTTTATGCAGATGAAGGGGTCAAAACCAAGCCAGATATAATGTGGATACCCTGAAAAACAAATAAAAAAATGTTAAATGATGCAATGATGATGTATACAAATGATATGCAAGGGTTTGTGATCAAGCTGGATATGATTTATCTGCCTTGATATAAAGCCCATGTATGTTCAAGAAGCCCAGATGGAGGTCTAGAAAACCAATAACCAGGGTGAGGGACTCAGATAAAGAATCACATGTCCAGGGTTAAATCACAAGAACTGTCCAAAGTGGAGTACTCTTAAACAAAATCAGTAACAGGGTATGATGTGGCCAAGGGTACTTGCAAACCTGCGAACAGCCCAACCCCCTCACAGGTAGTGTTCTAAAACAAGGATCCTCAGACTTGGATCAGTTATGAGAAGTGTAAACACTTCTAACACGGAGGTACAGTGTTTACAATAACCATAAAAGATCCTCCTCTAATTCACCTCAGTTTCTGAAGGTCATAATAAAGGTCATCCAGACTTAGCAGGCTTCCCAGATAGCCCTAGCACTACAGGAAATCTGTAGCACAGAGTTCTCAATAAGAAACCCATATCTGAACCGTGTTTCATATTCCCGCACCAGACCAAAATGGAATGGGAAAGAACTGAACCACTCTAGCCTAGGTGTCACTCAGGTCCCAGGTATAGGACCTCAAACTCTCAATAGAACCCCACCCATCAAAACAACAAACTAGATCCAGCAAAATGACAGTATGACAGTATGATGTATACAACTGTTAAGAAAACAATAAACAAAACTGTACATAAAGCAATAAATAAAATAAACACAATTAGCACATAACACCCCAGTAAACACAAATCAAACAAGCGCTAGGAGGAACCCACAAAAAGAACCAGAAGCCCTGGTTGCAGTATAAGGGTCCCCAGCAGAGTCGCCAAGCTGTCGCTCCCACCAAATGACACCTGGTCAGAAGGGGTACAGACGCGAACGGTCGGCGAAAGGAGAGAGAGAACACACAAAGGTGAACTCAGGAGAAAAGAGTCGCCAGCTAGGCATTTTTATCCCGAAGGAAAGGTAATGCTGCATAAACCCAGGAAAAGATGGATAAGACGGTTGCGAACCAGAGAGACTGAGAAAGGGGGTTGGTTACAACCTGGGAAGGTATTAGCATCCAGATTGTCCGCCGTACTCGGCGGGATCCACGCTTAAAAGATTTGTGTTTTAAAGGGGTAGTGTCAATGCAATTTGTGTATCAAAGCTGGGAAAGAATGCAAGTGTCAGTGTAAAAGAAAAGTGAAGTGTGTAAGAGAAGTGTCAGTGTAAGAACATGAGTATAAAGCTCAAGAATATGAGGCTAAAAGAATAATGCTGAAAGAGGGGGAATATACAGAGACTTTTGTTCGATAACTGTTAAGTTATGCCTACGTATCCTCTCGTGGAATGAGGAAGTCAGAACACCGTAGTTCGACTCAAAGAGACTGAAAGATAAATTAACTGATGAACTGCTTACTTGTCTATGCTCAAGTGTATGACCTATCTGGCTCAGGTGCTAACTGTCTTGCATTAGACGGAAGAAGCAAGTTCTCGTTTATGAGTGAATGAGGTGAGAAAAGAATCCCGAAGGAGACGATTATTGTTTGTTTTTGAGCTTTCAATCTTTTATTGTTTTTGAAAGTTTGTCATACGAAAATGAGCTTAAGCCTAAACCAATGGGTTAGTAAACTCATCACATCCTCCCTCTGATTAGGGGTAATGAGAACACCTCAAGTGTGAAGTAAGCACCTCACACTTAATCACCATGGTGTAGGATTAAGATCATTAACCTACTTGCATTTATTTAGATGTTTTTGTTGTTTTTCTTTAGTGTTAGGTAATGAGTTTAAGCCATAATCAAGGATTTAATGGACTCATTACACCATCCTAATAGAAGGATAATAGATGAGAACATTTAAGCTGAGGAAGGCTCCTCAACTTAATCCATGATTAGGGATTAACCTCAGGACAAGACAAAGCCTTTATTAGATGGATTTTAGTTAATGATAAGATGAAGAAGTGATTTTTTATGATTTGTAAGACAACTTGAGGGGGACTTGTCCATTAACACTAGGGTTAGTCCTTCTTTACCAATTAAGGAAGAATTAGAACCCTAATGCAAGGCCCAAGTTACAAGCTTGATGTCTTAGTGGTTATTAGGTGAATTGATTAAAGGATTTAAACACATTAAGGGTTTAACACTTAGGATTAAAGTTATACACTCCATCCTAATAGAAGGATGCAAGCATAAGCTTAATCACAAAGCCTTAAAATCTGTAGGGTTTAGTCCCTAATTATGAGATGGGAAGAGAAGACTCAAAGATGACACAAAGGTAAAACTAAATGGGGGACTAATCAAACCCTAATTGTTATCATACTTGGAGATCCTAGGGTTTATGGGGTTTAAGAGAGAAAGATCTTCAAAGAACCACCAAGGAGAGAAGCAGATGAAAGGAGAAAGAAGCAGAGAGAAGCAAGACAACTTGCTTCACTTAAGAAGACAAGTTACTTGAAGAAAGAAAGTAGGAGATGAACATGAACGAGCAAGCTCACTCTAGTACACAAGATAAAATGCAGCAATGATGCAAGAGAGAGATGAAAAGAGATCGTGAGAAGTGAAGGCAAATTCACTTCTCAAAACAACTTACCACCTGAAAGGTTAGCAAAAGAAATGAAATGCAATGCAAATGAGATGGAATGCCATGGTGAAAACCAAAATCAGAAGCATAAATATGATTTTAATGATTCTAAGAGATGATGCAAACATATTGCAAGAGATGAGAGTGATCAAACAAGCATAAGGATGCAAATGAGGTATGCTTTGAACCATGGAAGTTCATGAATGTTTATGAAATGAAATGAACACATAACATGGAAAATGAAAGATGCAATGATCAAACATGGTTCTAAGATGTCCTAAGATGTATTATGAATCATGTGGATGCACAAAATGTCATGGAAAGTCATTGAATGCAAGCAAATGAGAGATGGATGCAAAGGAAAGCACAAATTAGGGTTTACATACAACATGCTTCACAAATATCCAAAACCAGAAGCAAATGACATGACAAAAAATTGAAAATGGGATCAAAGGAACCCTAAACCTACACAAGTTCACTGCCCAGAGGAGGGGATCCAACTCTTAACCTAGTGCAAGTTATGAATTTCCTAAGTTGGCTAGGGTTTTAAGGTACCTCATCATGAAAAATGCAAAACAAATTGAAAATGGAAAACTAATTCAAACCAATTTTATCCTTAAAACTACATGCTATGAAGGATGCAATGCAAGAAGAACCATCATCAAACTCTCAAGGGTTAGGCAGAATGGATTTTTCAAAGTTTGAACCAAAATATTGCCTTAAAATGAAATTAATTCCAACAAAAATTGTCAAAATTCATCAAGAACAAAAAAGAAATTTGGTTTGAGAGTTTGATAATGTTTCTAAATGTTTTAAAATGCAATGTGAATTTTTTTGGGATTTTTTAAATACCTAAATGTATTTTTAATTAATTAATTTTATTTAACTAATTAAAAATAAACAATTAAATGATTTAAAAATGATTTTTAATGCAAAAAATAAAAATAAAAATATTTTTGGGTTTTGAAAATTAATGAAATGTTTGACAAAAATTTTCAGAATTTTTAAATGCTTTTTACTATTTTAAATAATTCGTGCAAATAATATATAAACAAAATGAATTAAAATTTAATAAAATGAAAAGTATGCAAATCCTGAAGTTCACATTCAAACTGGGAGATGGAGGGAAGACTGCGCGCGTCATCCAACGGCCTAGGTTAAAACTGGCATTTTTAAACTAAACCTTATTAATTAATTTAATTAATTACAATTAGGGCTAAGTGAAATCATCTTGGCCCTCCAACACGCGCGGGAAGCCCAGATCCAACGCCCCACGTTTTAACCTAGCTAACCCTAATTATCAAACCCTAATTACTTTCAGGTCACCGGAGAAGAGCTTCGGTCGTCTTCTCCGGTGACACCCTCCCTGAGAAATCTCAATCCCACTCTCCAGGTCATTTTAAGAGTTGTAAAGCTCCAGATCAAACCTCTCAACCTCCCTAAACATGAATCTACCCTCAAAATCCATTTCTTTTCACTCAAAAACAAGATTCGAATCAAAACCTAAAAATGACCAAACTTTCAGAGATGCAGCACATGCTCAATAATCAATCATTTTCAAAAATACAAAGTGCAAAGCAATCAGGGGAACATGTAGATCATTTTAGTAACTTAAAAAAAGGTTTCTGGAAAAATGATTTCGTGAAGCTACCTGAGATGAAGCTTTCAGTTTGGAGCTTTCAGACTGCCTCCCTGCTTCAAAGATGCTCCAATGACCTCCCTGAATATGCTTTGAGGCTTGGTTTGAGTGTATGGTGGCTAGTTTGTGAGATTGATGGAGTTCTGTTCAGAGAGGGGGGAAAATCGTGTTTCTGCTTGGGGTGGTTTCATGGATAAATGAGGGTTGGGAAATGATCAGAGGAACATGTTGAGTGATTCTATGAAGTTTGTTTTGATGTTTGATGCTTGTGTTTTGAGATTCGAAGCAAAATGCATAAGAGGTCAGTTTTGGGAACTATGGCTTGTGAGATGTTTCAGGCTGTGTTGTGTTATGTGTTGAGTCTCTTTTGGTACACATATCAATCCTTGATAGGTCAGAGAGTTGTTGTGGAGCAGTGTGATTGGTATGGAGCAAAATGCATAAAGTCAACTTTTTGTGTAAGAGAGGTATGGGCCATTTCAGTCAAGGTACAAGGCATGGCTTGGCTGCAGCTTGAATCAAGGAGAACCATGGAAGTGGATTAGAGGCAATGCAGCAAGTGGATTAGGGTTTGTGAGAGTTTTTGCAATTTCACAAAGTCTTGGCCCTTTTGTTATTACTTGAAGCACAAGTCATGAAAATGGGAGGTTCTTTGGTGCATTCTGATTTTTAAGTCATATTTCATGTTGTTGTAATGCATAGAGGTCAATTAGAGGTCACATAAAGGCTTGGCATGAGGTTTTGCAACTTTGCCTCTTTGGTACAAAAGTGAAATTTCAATGATTTTATCCAACTTTGTAAGGCCATAAATTTTGATCCAAAATGAATTAGAATTAGTTCTTGTACTTTTTGAAAAAGGAATGATCCAATCTACAACTTTCATGACCAAAGTTTTCTCATTTGAGGCATTTTTGAATCAAAAAGAGGAGGTTGAAAAACTTTCCCAAAATGGAAAGTTTGCATTACAAGTCACTTTCCCAAAAAGGCAACTTTGCAAATGGCTTGAAATTCTTCAATTTTGTGAATTTATAACATCTTCTATGATCAAATAAAGATCATACACATTCAAAATGATGAAGAACACCCATTGGTTGGGTCATTGGGGGCCTCAGATGCCCTGATTTTGCACTGACTTGCCCAAGAAGTCAACTCTTGATCAGATGCCTTCCCCATGGAATTTCTTCATGAAAATTGATATGCATGATCCTTGTAACATATAAAGACCAATAGAAACAAGAATGACCAAAACCCTAATTCTAGGTCATCTGTGCAGTTAAACCTGGCTCTGCTTCCATGTCTTTCTCAGTTCTTGTGATTCTTTGACTTCCTTGACCTTTTGAGGATGTAATACGATGTTTGAACATACATGGACCCCTTTGAAGTGATTAAAGACCTTTGGAGTGGCTCAAATGGCTCAGGGATGGCTCAGATCACAAACCCCGGATGCATATGACTTAGAAGCAATGCAGTGAATCAAAAATGTGGTATGAGATGCTATGATTGAATTTATGCATATGAAAAGACCACAAGCCATGGTGAAATGGGTGAGGGCAAATTTGGGGTGTTTACACATCTCCCATATGCTTGCATTCATTGACTTGCCATGACATTTTGTGCATCCACATGATTCATAATACATCTTAGGACATATTAGAATCATGTTTGATCATTGCATCTTTCATTTGCCATATTGTATGTCCATTCCATTTCATAAACTTTCATGAACTTCCATGGTCCAAAGCATGTTTCACTTGTATCCTCATCCTTGTATGATCATTCTCATCTCTTGACATGTGTTTGCATCATCTTTTAGCATCATTGAAATCATGTTTATGCTTCTGACTTTGGTTTGTATCATGACATTTCATCTCATTTGCATTGCATTTCATTTTTTTTGCTAACTTTTCAGGTGGTAAGTTGTTTTGAGAAGTGAATTTGCCTTCACTTCTCACAATCTCTTTTCATCTCTCTTATGCATCATTGCTGCATTTTATCTTGTGTATTAGAGTGAGCTTGCTCATTCATGCTCTTTCCCACTTTCTTCCTTCAGGCAACTTGTCTTCTTAAGTGAAACAAGTTGTTTTACTTCTCTCTGCTTCTTGCTCCTTTCATCTGCTTCTTTCCTTTGTGGCTCTTTGAAGATTCTTTCTCTCTTAAACCTCACAAACCCTAGGATACCCAAGCATGATCACAATTAGGGTTTGATTAGTCCCCCACTTAGTTTTACCTTTGTGTCATCTTTGAGTCTTCTCTTCTCATCTCATAATCAAGGATTAAACCCTAAAGGTTTTAAGGCTTTGTGATTAAGCTTATGCCTGCATCCTTCTATTAGGATGGAGTGTATAACTTTAATCCTAAGTGTTAAACCCTTAATGTGTTTAAATCCTCTAATCAATTCACTTAATAATCATTAAGATATCAAGCTTGTAACTTGGGCCTTGCAGTAGGGTTCTAATTCTTCCTTAATTGGTTAAGAAGGACTAACCCTAGTGTTAATGGACAAGTCCCCCTCAAGTTGTCTTACAAACCATAAAAATCACTTCTTAATCTTACAATTAACTAAAATCCACTTGAATAAAGGCTTTGTTTTGTCATGAGGTTAATCCCTAATCATGGATTAAGTTGAGGTATCTTTCTCAGCTTAAATGTTCCCATCTATTATCCTTCTATTAGGATGGTGTAATGGGTCCATTAAATCTTTGATTATGACTTAAACTCATTACTTAACACTAAACAAAAACAACAAAAACATCTAAATAATCACAAGTAGGTTAATGATCTTAATCCTACATCATGGTGATTAAGTGTGAGGTGCTTACTTCATACTTAGGGTATTCTCATTACCCCTAATCAGAGGGAAGATGTGATGAGTTTACTAACCCTTGTTTTAGGCTTAAGCTCATTTTCTTATGACAAACTCCAAAAAGCAATAAAAGATTGAAAACCCAAAAACAAACAATAATCATCTCCTTCGGGATTCTTTTCTCATCTCATTCACTCACAAACGAGAACTTGCTTCTTCCGTCTAATGCAAGACAGTTTGCACCTGAGCCAGACAGGTCCTACACTTGAGCATAGACAAGCAAGTAGATCACAAGTCAATTTATCTTTCAGTCTTTTTGGGTCGAACTACGGTGTTCTGACTTCCTCATTGCACGAGAGGATACGTAGGCATAACTTAACAGTTATCGAACAAAAGTCTCTGTATATTCCCCCTCCTTCCAGCATTATTCTTTTAGCCTCATAGTCTTGAGCATTTCACTGACACTTCTTCATCTCACTTCACATTTCTTTTACACTGACACTTGCATTCTTTCCAGCTTTGATGCACAGATTGCACTGACACTACCTCTTTAAAAACACAAATATTTTAAGCGTGGATCCCGTCGAGTACGACGGACAATCTGGGTGATAATACCTTCCCAGGTTGTAACCAACCCCCTTTCTCAGTCTCTCTGGTTCGCAACTGTCTTATCCATATCTTTTCTTAGGTCTATGCAGCATTACCTTTCCTCCGGGATAAAAATGCCTAGCTGGAGACTCTTGTCTTCTGAGTTCACCCTTGTGTGTTCTCTCTCCTTTTGCCGACCGTTCGCGTCTGTACCCCTCTTGGCCCTGTGTCATCAGGTGGGAGCGACAGCTTGGCGACTCTGCTGGGGACCCTTATACTTTGACCAGGGCTTCTGTTTCTTTTTGTGGGTTCCTCCTAGAGCTTGTTTGATTTGTGTTTATTGGGGTGTTATGTGCTAATTGTGTTTATATATTTGCTTTATTTATTGCTTTATGTACAACTTTATTTATTGCTTTCCTTTACAGTTTTTCATATGTCATACTGTCATTATCATTGTTGGATCTGGTTTCTGTTTGATGGGTGGGGTTTCATTGAGAGTTTAAGGTCCTATACCTGGGACCTGAGTGACACCTAGGCTAGAGTGGTTCATGTTCTTTCCCATTCCATTTCGGTCTGGTGCGGGAATATGAAACACGGTTCAGATGTGGGTTTCTTCTTGAGAACTCTGTGCTACAGATTTCCTGTAGTGCTAGGGCTATATGGGAAGCCTGCTAAGTCTGGATGACCTTTATTATGACCTTCAGAAACTGAGGAGAATTAGAGGAGGATCTTTTATGGTTATTGTAAACACTGTACCTCCGGGTTAGAAGTGTTTACACTTCTCATAACTGATCCAAGTCTGAGGATCCTTGTTTTAGAACATCACCTGTGAGGGGGTTGGGCTGTTTACAGGTTTGCAGGTACCATTGGCCACATCATACCCTGTTACTTTGCTTTGATTAAGAGTACCTCACTTTGGACAGTTCTTGTGATTTAACCCTGGACATGTGACTCTTTATTTGAGTCCCCACCATGGTTACTGGATTTCTGAACCTCCATCTGGATTGCTTGAACATACATGGACTTTATATCAAGACAGATAATCAGATCCAGCTCTTGATCACAAACCCTTGCATATCATTTGCATACTCATCATTTGCATCATTTAACATTTTTTTATTTGTTTTTCAGGGTATCCACATTATATCTGGCTTGGTTTTGACCCCTTCATCTGCATAGACCTCTGTTTCATCAGTCATTTGCTTCAGCTGTCTTCATCATCATCAGCACTAGCCTGTCAGTGGCTCATCTCCAGTATCAGTCTTGATCTTCATCAGCACTTACCTTCAGCTTTTCATCAGCATTCATGGCTACACCCAGGAAGAGCAACATATCTTACCATTTCTTTGAGCCTGTGTTGACTGGTATCAGGCAGGTCCAGTCACTTATCACTCCAGACCACATCTCTTTATTCAGATAGCATTATGGAGGTATCCTGGATATGGTTATGGACCTGGACCCTTCTCAGAGGAGCATGATCCACACCTGCCTACAATTTTATGACCCTCCTTTGAGATGTTTCACATTTTCAGACTTTCAGCTAGGACCTCTGTTGGAGGAATTTTCATCATTGATTGGAGTACCTGTCAGGGGTGGTGTCCCCTTCAACCTAGAGATGACTTCTCCCAGCAATGGAGAAGTAGCAAAAGTACTGTACCTAGAGCCTGCCTTGATTGAACAAAGCATGACAACAAAAGCTGGAATCCCTGGTCTTCACTTGGACTTCTTGATTTCTCAGGCCATTCTGAAGGCCTCTTTGGGAGAATGGAGGGCAGTTTGTGCATTGTTAGCCCTCAGCATATATGGGGTTATATTATTTGCAGATGAGCCCAAATTTATCAGTAAGAATGCCATTCATCTTTTCCTTCTGAGGAACCCAGTACCCACATTGTTGGGAGATTTCTATTACTCCATCCATCAGAGGAATGAGAAACAAAGAGGGAAGTTGGTGAGATGCTGTGCTCCTCTATTTCACACTTGGCTGCTCAAACACCTACCTAAATCAGATGCCTTTTTGAACCCTAACCAACAGAAGAATTGGGCCAAGAGGCTCATTGCTTTGACTTCAGATGATATTAGATGGTGTACTCAGAGCACCAAAGGCAAGGACATTATCACCAGCTGTGGGCAATACCCAAATGTACCTCTGATAGGAGAAAAGGGTTGCATCAACTACAATCCTTTGCTGTTTAAAAGACAACTGGGCTATGCTTTGGTTCACCCTCCTAGAGTGCAAGATTTAGCTGAGACCCTGTATTGTGAAGTAAAACCTAATTCAGCTACTATCAGACAAGCATCTTGGGCTTGGGACAACATCCAGACAAAAGGGATGGCTATTCTTGGAAGGTGTAATAATATTGCTTCAGCTCAGTACTATGACTGGTCCCGTACTAGAACTCAAATTATTGGAATTCCTTTCACCATTGAGGATATACCTGGACCATCTACAGCACAGCCAGCAACAACTGTCAGCCTGGAAGAATTTGAGAAGCTGAAGGAAAGGAATGAGAATCTGTCTCAAGCTCCGAAGAAGACCCTTTGGGAGAGGAGTGATGGTCGTCTGGACATTGAGAGGTTGGATAAGCTTAGGGTGGAGCATCTGGCCAAGATTGAGAAAATAGAAGACTACATCAAGAAAGCAAGAGTTGGGGAGCAAATATTGAAGAATGCCTGTAAAGAGGCCAAGCTTCAAAAGGCTAGGACTGAACTCTATCTACAAGAAAGTCAGGCTAGGTGGGTCAGGATCACTGAAGCCCGGACTCAAGAAGATAAGAGAACTCAAGCCAGGATTGAGCAGTTAGAGGCCAATGAAAAGAAGCAACATGAAGCTCTGCTGGCAGCCCAGAAGGAGATTTCAGAGTTGAAGCTTAGGGCTGGATTGAAGAGATCAAAGGATCAAGACAGGCACAAGAAGCTGACCACTGCCATTGCTACTAGAAACCTCCTCATCAGGACTATTACAGAGCATCCAGCTGGTCCAGTGACTGAAGAAGCACTTCTGAAGGAGGTTAAGGAGGATGAATTTGGACTAGATGTCTGACTTTTTGATTGTTGTTATTTCCATTTGATGTACTTTTCTTTTGTGTTGTATTTTGACCCTTCAGGGGCATATATTGTAAAAACAGACTATGTATTATTCATCATTTGTAATATATTTTAGTTTGTTTGTGGGGTTTCTTTTTCTCGACAACATCAAAGCACCTTCCTCAAGGTCTGGAAAGGTCAAAACCAAGAACCAAGTCGGATACCTTGGAAAACAAATAAGCATTGCATACTAACTTTTGTTTTGTTTTGTAGGTTTTGTTATTATTTTGTTTGTTTCTAACTCTGTTGTAGTAATAATGAGAGGGGACAACCTCATGTTAATTCACCTGTATTTGGACCTCATCTAGATCCGGAAGTCAACATCCTGGGTAATGTGCAAGGAAATACTACTGGGGGGAGAATCTTACAAGAAGACCCCCAAGAAGAACAGTTTACTGTCATGGGAGCTGGAGATGAAGTCTATGACCGAAGGTTTGATGAAATTGCTGAGAAGTTGAGATCTTTGGAGTCTCAAAACTCTTTGGGTTTCGATGTAATGGATATGGGGTTAGTGGATGGGGTAAGAATTCCCCACAAGTTCAAACCTCCGTGCTTCGAGAAATACAATGGAACCTCCTGTACACGAACTCACATGCAGTCTTTCCTGGGAAGACTTAAAGCATATACCATGGATGAAAAGCTGTGGATGTTCTATTTTGAAGACAGTTTGACTGGGGCTTCAAGAGAGTGGTATTCACACCTGACCAGAGCTACTATCAGATGCTGGAAGGATCTAGCTGAGGCCTTCATTAGACAATACCAATATAACCTGGATATGGCTCCTAACAGAACCCTCTTGATGGGAATGTCTCAATCCTCCAGAGAAAGCTTCAGGGAATATTCCCAAAGGTGGAGACAGCCTGCTGCTGCTGTCCAACCACCCATGTCGGAGAGAGAAATGGCCGACATGTTTATGAATACTCTGCAAGGAACATATATTGATAGACTGGCTTCCTTTTCTTCTACCAGCTTCGCGGACGTAGTTATAGTTGGGGAAAGGATTGAAAGCCTTTTGAAAATGGGTAAAATTTCTGATAATGGTGCAAGTTCGTCCAGTAATCCCAGGAAGCCTTTTGTGAGACCTCGAAGGAACGGTGAGACAAATGCCATCCATGCCACCAGGGGCAGACCTCAGTATGTTCACAGATCAGTGGCATCTGTCCATATTCCAGCTCTGATTCCTCAGCAATCAGCATATCAACAACCACAACAACCACATTATCAACAGCAAGTTCAGTATCCGCCACAAAGAACCTACAACAATAATAACAGCAATCAACAACAACGACCCTTTCAGCAAAGACCATCACAGGCAAATAGGGTGATTTACCCTATCCCTATGCCTTATGCTGCCTTGTTGCCACAACTCCTGAAGCTTAACTTGGTTGAGTTAAGGACATTGGCACCACCAGATCCCTCCAATCTCCCAAAGAATTATGATGTCAACGCCAGATGTGCTTTCCACTCCAATGCACCTGGCCACAATACTGAGAAATGCAGGGCTTTGCAAATGAAAGTTCAAGATCTGGTGGATTCTAAAGCCCTCAACATTGCACCCCCTCCAAATGTCAACAGAAATCCTATGCCTAATCATGGTGGGCCAGGGATTAATGCCATTGAGGAAGACAAACCATCTACTTTGATCACCAGTGTTGCACAAATTCGAACATCTCTGGTCGAAATTAAAGCTCAGCTTCTAGAGTGCCAGATGTTCCCCGGGTGTGAACTCGGTTGTGGGTATTGCAACATTGCAGTCAACGGGTGTGATAACTTGAGAAGCGACATAGATGGTCTTATCAAGGACGGTATCCTTCAGATCTCAACAACGGCGCCTATAAATCCAGCAATTCCTTTGACAACAATTCCTGATTCTTCTACAACAGTAGCAACAATCATTCCTACCGATTCATCAATATCATCAACAATGGCTCCGTCCATCACTTCAACGAGTCAAGTTTCAACAACCATTTCTTCTACAATATCAGCATCCTTTTTATCAACAAAATCTTCTACAACGCCAACAGAAATGAATGAAGATGTCTCAGCAGTCACCATCTACTATGATCCATCAAATGTTCCTCCAGACAACAATTTCCAACAACAAGCAGTGGCACTTCCTGCCAGGTCACTAGTCACAATTTACTACGATCCGCACAGCATTACAGTACCCTCCTCTGCAGCAGTCAGTCCAGTTACCATCACGGTGCCTGGACCCGTTCCATATGAAAGTAGTAATGCCATACCTTGGCATTATGGATCTGATCTCTACTGCAACGGGGAGAAAATCACTTTGGATTCTTCAACCTCTTCTCCACAAATTGATAATGTTGGGGGAGGCGGAGGCTTCACCAGAAGCAGACTCTTTTTTGCCTCACAATTGCACAGGCCTATTGCTGAAACAGAAGCTGCTGCCAAAGCAAAAGGAAAGAGTGTGGTGCTTGAAGAGCCAGCTGCCAAAGAAACTCAGAAGACATCTTTTGAACAAGATGTAGACGAGTTTATGAGAATCATAAAGAGAAGTGATTACAAAGTGGTGGATCAGCTTCACATGATTGCATTATTGAAAGTCTTGCACGCAGCATATGTGCCAGAGGAGATTACCGTTAATCAGCTAGAAACTGTGGTGGCAAATGTCAATACCAGTCACGGACTGGGATTCACCAATGCTGACTTAACAACAGAGGGACGTAACCACAACAAGGCTTTACATATCACCCTGGAATGCAAGGGTGCTGTTCTATCACATGTACTGGTGGACACTGGGTCATCACTCAATGTTCTACCAAAGAAAGCCTTGGTGAAGCTGGAGTATGATGGCTTGGCATTGCGTCCAAGTAATCTGGTGGTAAGAGCATTTGATGGCTCCAAAAGATAAGTGCTTGGAGAGATTGATCTGCCTGTGATGATTGGCCTGCAGACTTTTAAAACTACCTTCTATGTGATGGACATTCAGCCGGCCTACAGCTGTTTGTTGGGTAGACCCTGGATCCACGTCGTTGGCGCTGTTACGTCTACCCTTCACCAGAAGCTGAAATTCGAGTGGGAAGGCCAGGTCATCACCATCTATGGGGAAGAAGACATCTTTGTTAGCCATCTGGCTAAGTATAAGTATATTGAAATGGATGGAGAAATCCATGAAACTATGAGCCAAGGGTTTGAGGCCCTGAATATTAATGAAGCATCTGATGTACTGGGAACCTCCATAACATCATATCAGCAAGCCCAGAAGGTTGTTGAAGAGGGTACTGCCCAAGGCTGGGGCAAGCTGCTGCCCGTGGAAAAGAAAGAAGATAGATTTGGGTTGGGTTACAGACCAACTCAACAAGATCAATCAGAGGGTGTAAAAGAGCCCAATTTTGTCAGCGGGGGAATGCTCACCCCAGATGCTGTGAACAACTTGGAAGACGAGGAGGAAAGCGACCGCAACCTGGAGAGCTGGATACGTCCAAGGATCCCGGGGAGCCAAGTCCTTAACTGGTCTTCCCAGGAAATTATAAGGGTTACTCCAGCAGAGTAATTATTATTTCCTATATTTTTAAGCATGCATCAAGTCTTGCATCTTGCCCAAGATGACAAGACTCATTTTGTAATCGGGCCATCTTGTAATTTTGTGCAAATGGATTAATCAATGAATATCGGACATCTTTTGCAAATGAGTCTTTTCCTTTTCCGCTCACTGTTTTTCATTTTTTCTTTTTGTACAAAAATAAAATGGCAATGTTTTTCAAAATGATAACTTCATTTCATTTTTTCTAAACAAGATTAAAATTGATCACTAAAATAAACCAATCTAAACCCTTGCAGAGAGTGCCTTTCAGACTGCACCGACAACAACACTGCTATGGCTTCGTATGACTTTGACAATCCAATCAATCAAGCTAATGAAGGGGTTGAAGAAGATTATGAGCTTCCTGAAGAGCTAGCCAGGTTGTTAAGGCAGGAGGAGAAGGTTATCACTCCTCATCAGGAGTAGGTTGAGACAGTTAATCTTGGTACGGAAGAAGACATGAAAGAAGTTAAGATCGGGGCCTGCCTACAAGCTTCGGTAAAAGAGCAACTGATTGATATGCTTCGGGAATATGTGGATGTTTTCGCTTGGTCTTATCAGGATATGCCAGGATTGGACACCGATATTGTCATGCACAAGCTGCCTTTAAAAGAAGACTGCCCGCCAGTAAAATAGAAGCTGCGCCGTACTCGCCCTGCTATGGCAATGAAGATAAAAGAAGAGGTACAAAAGCAGTGGGACGCCAGTTTCCTTGCTGTGACTAGCTATCCACCGTGGGTTGCTAATATTGTACCTGTGCCTAAGAAAGACGGCAAGGTGAGGATGTGTGTGGACTACCGGGATCAGAACAGAGCCAGCCCGAAAGATGATTTCCCATTACCTCACATTGATGTATTGGTCGACAATACGGCTCAGTTCTCGGTGTTCTCCTTCATGGATGGATTTTCAGGATATAATCAGATCAAGATGTCACGTGAAGACATGGAGAAGACAACTTTCATCACACCCTGGAGCACATTCTGCTACAAGGTGATGCCATTCGAACTGAAGAATGTGGGTGCAACGTATCAACGGGTTATGGTAACATTATTCCATGACATGATTTCCAAGTCCCTCACAGAAGAAGGCCACCTGGTGAATCTGTTGAAGTTATTCAAGCGTCTGAGGAAGTACCAACTGAAGTTAAACCCCAACAAGTGTACATTCAGGGTGCGATCTGGTAAGCTGTTGGGATTTATTGTAAGTGAAAAAGGGATTGAAGTTGACCCTGATAAAGTCAAAGCCATTCAAGAAATGCCTGCGCCGAAGTCAGAAAAAGAAGTTCGGGGGTTTCTAGGTAGATTGAACTATATTTCAAGGTTCATATCTCACCTTACTGCAACCAGTGAGCCTTTGTTCAAGCTGTTAAGAAAAGAACAAACGGTCAGGAGGAACGAAGACTGCCAGATGGCTTTTGACAAAATCAAGGAATACTTGCAAGAGCCTCCGATCCTTATGCCTCCAGTTGAAGGAAGACCTCTAATCATGTACTTGACAGTATTAGAAGAGTCAATGGGGTGTGTGTTGGGCCAGCATGACGAGTCTGGTCGAAAAGAGTATGCAATATACTACCTAAGCAAAAAGTTTACCGACTGTGAACAACGTTATTCACTGCTCGAGAAAACTTGTTGTGCTTTAGCGTGGGTTGCTCGCCGACTAAGGCAGTATATGTTGACCCACACTACTTTATTGATCTCAAAGATGGATCCAGTTAAGTATATTTTTGAGAAGCCAGCACTTACCGGACGGGTTGCAAGATGGAAAATGATCCTCACAGAATATGATATTCAGTACACATCTCAAAAAGCCATCAAAGGCAGTGTATTGTCTGATTATCTTGGTGAGCAACCCATTGATGATTACCAGCCTATGAGATTTGACTTCCCTGATGAAGACATCATGTTCATAAAAGCAAAGGATCATGAAGAGCCTGTTCACACTGAAGGGCCTAACCCAGAGGAAGAATGGACTATGATGTTTGACGGGGCTGTTAATATTAATGGTCGTGGTGTTGGTGCAGTACTCATTACACCTAAGGGAGTTCATATGCCTTTCTCGGCAAAGCTCACTTTCAACTGCACTAACAATGAAGTTGAATACGAAGCTTGTATTATGGGTCTTGAGGAAGCCATTGACCTCAGGATCAAGACTTTGACTGTGTTCGGAGATTCAGCTCTGGTAATCAATCAAACCAATGGCAAATGGTACACGCACCAAGATTATCTGATACCTAATCAGGATTATACAAGGAGGTTATTGACTTTCTTCACAACGGTCAAGCTTGAGTATATCCCTCGAGACGAAAATCAGTTTGCAGATGCTCTGGCTACCATTTCATCTAGGACCAAAGTTCAAGCTGCCAACTTTGTGCCTCGGATTTCAGTGTCCAGACTTGACAGACCAGCGTACGTGTTCTCAGCAGATGTTGTTAAAGATGATAAGCCTTGGTTCCATGACATTAAGTGCTTCTTGGAAGATCAAACATACCCACTTGGGGCATCTTCCAATGACAAGAAGACATTAAGAAGGCTAGCTGGTAGTTTCTTCCTGAATACTGACGGTTCCCTGTACAAGAGAAACTTTGATATGGAGTGCCCGAGCGAATCATTACTGATAATGGTTCCAACTTAAACAATAAAATGATGGCAGAACTATGTCGGGACTTCAAGATCCAACACCACAATTCTTCTCCTTACAGGCCGAAGATGAATGGCGTTGTTGAGGCAGCTAACAAGAATATCAAGAAGATTGTAAAGAAAATGGTGGTTACCTACAAAGACTGGCATGAAATGCTACCATTTGCCTTGCATGGGTACCGTACGTCAATCAGAACATCCACTGGGGCAACACCGTATCAGCTTGTGTATGGTATGGAAGCAGTCCTACCTGTTGAAGTTGAATTACCCTCCTTGCGAGTGATAATGGATGTTAAGCTGAATGAAGCAGAGTGGGTCCGATCCCGATACGAACAACTGAACCTGATTGAAGAGAAGAGATTGGCTGCAATTTGTCATGGGCAGCTGTATCAGAAAAGAATGAAGAAAGCCTTTGATCAGAAAGTCAGGCTCCGAGAGTACCAAGTAGGAGATCTTGTGCTGAAAAGACTCCTCCCTCCTCATACAGACCACAGGGGCAAGTGGACTCCGATTTATGATGGTCCGTTCATAGTAAAGAAAGTTTTCTCAGGTGGAGCACTGATGCTCAGTACTATGGATGGTAAAGACTTCCTGTCCCCTGTGAATTCAGATGCAGTTAAAATATACTTCGCGTAAAAGTGACCCGCTGGACATAAAAACAGAATGTAAGTCCAGGCAAAAATAGGACATCCCGGCGAGTCAAAAACAGAATAAAAGACTCGGGCAAAAATAAGGGAAAAAAAAAAAAAAAAAAATGTACACCCGCTGAGTTGAAAAGCCGCATTGGACAACTCAGGCAAAAATGGGTATCCCGGTGGATTGAAAACCTGAAAGGGCGATCCACGCAAAATAAGGGAATAAGCGAACAACTGCATTCTGAATTCATCTGTATCACTTACAACATGGTGAACTCCGAAAGGTTAAAGCATCGGTCGGAATCAGTCTCCCTCAGAAAGCAAGATGAGAAGAATGTCAAATGTCATACGAGTCATAGCAAAGGGAAGCTCCTTGAAGCGTCATCAGCATTGCCAGCATCTTTTTGTTTCTCAATTTGTAACGATTTCCTCATTTCAGGGGATCCGTTTCGTTGACTGTATCTTGCCAATTCAGAGCACACGAATTAATAAAATTAGATTTTCAGTCATGTTTCGTCTCGTACATTTTATTTTCGTTTGCAAAAATGTTCGATGTCTTTGAGATATTGATTGCATAAATACAGATGATTCCCTTCTAAAAATACGTGCTTACAGGAAATATACTTACTCCCAGGAGTGTCTAAACTCCTATGATGGAATCCAGTAAGGGATACCTCGGGGTACTTGTGCGTTTCTTTATTTTTACAGGATTGCAGGTATCCAAAGCGCAACATGGGGCATGCAAGCTTCTCCCCAGTAGGCTGCCAAATCATTGTTTCCTCATCACACCTTCCAAACATCACCAGAAATGCTTTCTCCCCATCGGAGTTGCCAGGCATCACTTCTCCAACATTTCCTTCAAGAAGCATCACTTAAAGGAGCCCATATCCCCAGCTGAGTTGTCCAGTATCATCCTCAACAGGATCCCCACAAAAATCTCTAGGAAGACCTTTCAGTGATCTTTCTTCTTCCCCAGCCAAGTGCTAGACAGGGAACTATCTCCCCACAGAGTTTCAGCCTCTATCCAGAAGAGCAACGCCTGAAGATCTCACAACAAAGTAAAGAGAGCTTCTACAAACCCCAGTTGGGTGCCTTATTACTGAGATAGGTCTATCAATGATCTATTTCCCCATGCAGAGTCATATATGTCGGATCTATCAATGATCTTATCCCCAGCTGGGATACCCACCTCGAGCAGATCAGACAGAAATCTCCACAGCAACGGGATCCGAACCTTGGATCAATATCTTTGCATAACCATGGCATTCGCATCATGTTTTCCCCACAGAGCGTAGCATTCCGTCTAATACGGAGCATTACGGAAAAAGTCAAACATATTGCATAAATCATAAGCCATGTGTCGAACTGAACACTTGTAAATACTAACAATCCATCAACAATATACAAAATACTTCCCAATCCCTCGCCAGAGAGCCAAAGCATTTCCCTTACAAATATAGATGCACACTCCTTTTGGAACTCGTCCGTGTCATCATTCCCCAGTAAATTGCCCGAGCAAACAGATGCTTATATTACAGATACTTCTTGACACTCGTCTGTGTCATATCCCCAGTAGAAAGCCAAAGCGTCCCCTTTGCACTCACTCATGTATATATATAGTTCTTTGACACCCGTCCGTGTCACCTTCCCCAGCATAGTTACCTAAACACTTTGTAAATCAAATACTTGTTTATAGTACACTCTTTCCGACATCCGTCCGTGTCATGCTCTCTCCAGCAAGTTAAACACTCGTCCATGTCTCATCACTTTTCACTCATACAGATACTCGTCCGTATCTTGTATAAACCACTTATATCCCCTCAGATCCGACAATCGTCCGCGTTCTTTGTTAACTAGTTGGTACTCGTCCGTACCATCATCTCTGAACATGCGTCAAGAATTTGTTTCTACTAATACTCGTCCGTATCATAGTCTTGAAGATGCTCGTCCGCATCTTTAATCTATACACCGTGTCAAACACTTATGTTATTTTGAAATTTAGACACTCATCTGTGTCTTCCCTTCCCCAGGAGAGTCCCCAACAAAACTTGTTAAACTATTGTCTTTCTATCTGACATTCGTCCTATGTCATGATACCTTTCGGCAGCCATACCCTGCCAGGTGATCGTCCTTCACCTTTTTGATGATCGTCCTTCATCACCCCCAGTGGAGTCTCTATTCATTAAAACCCCTTCCTATCCGACATTCGTCTTATGTCGTGATATTTTCGGCAGCCGTCCCCTGCTAGGTGATCGTCCTTCACCTCTTGATGATCGTCCTACATCATTCTATCCGATGGTCGTCCCCATCGTTTACCTTGTTATCTGGCATTCGTCCTATGTCATGATAAACCCTGAGAGCAGCCGTACCCTGCTAGGTGATCGTCCTTCACCTATTGATGACCGTCCTTCATCATGTTTATCCGATGGCCATCTCCATCGTCGACTTTTCTATCCGACATTCGTCCTATGTCGCGATGCTTTCGGCAGCCGTCCCCTGCCAGGTGATCGTCCTTCACCTTAGATGACCGTCCCTCATCTTATCCCCAACAGAGCAGCCGTCCCCTGCTAGGTGATCATCCTTCACCTTTGATGACCGTACCTCATCATCTGTTTCATTTATTTCATTCATGCTTTGAACCTGATGGTCGTCCCATCATTTACCTTTAATCCCTAGAGAGTCTTATAGCTTTACTTGATGGTCGTCCCCATCATAATCTCCTTTCCCCAGCATGTCGGTCGTCCCTGTCATTGCTTCGTCCCCAGCATTCGTCCTCTGCTCGACCACAAGTTATCTTGTTTGCCTGTTAAGCCGTTGCTTACATCCTACACAGCTAACTCATGTTTGAATAGGGGCGGCTGTAAACACCCCAAATTTTCCCTCACCCATTCACACCATGGCTTGTGATCTTTACATGTGCATAAATCCAATCATAGCATCTTATACCACATTTTTGATTCACTGCATTGATTCAAAGTCATATGCATCTAGGGTTTGTGATCTGAGCCATCCAAGAGCTATTTGAGCCATTCCAAAGGTCTTCAATCACTTCAAAGGGGTCCATGTGTGTTCAAGCATCATATTATATCCTCACAAGGTCAAAGAAGTCAAAAAATCACAAGAACTGAGAAAGGCATGGAAGCAGAGCCAGGCTTAACTGCACAGATGACCTAGAATTAGGGTTTTGGTTTCAAAGGCCATAACTCCAAATTTTTTTGGTCATTCTTGTTTCTATTGGTCTCTATATGGTATGAGGATCATGCATATCAATTTTCATGAAGAAATTCCATGGGGAAGGCATCTGATCAAGGGATGACTTCTTGAGCAAGTCAGTGCAAAATTAGGGCATCTGAGGCCCCCAATGACCCAACCAAAGGGCATTCTCCATCATTTTGAATGTGTATGATCTTTATTTGATCATAGAAGATGTTAGAAGTTCACAAAGTTGAAGAATTTCAAGCCATTTGCAAAGTTTCCTTTTTGGGAAAGTGACTTGTAATGAAAACTTGCCATTTTGGGAAAGTTTTTCAACCTTCTCTTTTTGATTCAAAAATGCTTCAAATGAGAAAACTTTGGTCATGAAAGTTGTAGGATGGATCCTCCCATTTTCAAAAAGTACAAGAACTCATTCTAATTCATTTTGGATCAAAAGTTATGGCTTGTCAAAGTTGGACAAAATCACATAATTTCATGTTTTACACCAAAGAGGCAATTTGCAAAATGGTATGATAAGGCATTCTAGAGGCTTCAAATGTGCACAAACACTTTACAACATGCTCATATGACCTCTAAAGATCAGAATTGGCCCAAGAATTATGCATTTTGGTGCTTTGAACTTGAAGAATTTCCAAAAGGGGCAAAGTTGTACCAATTTGCAAAATGGATCAAAGCCTCTCATCCACTTGCCTCAGTTCACAAAATCTGATCCACAAGCATTCCATGATCCCAGCTGAACCAAGCCATGCCCCTAAACCAGCCTGCCATGACCCATACCTCAAGTACACCAACTTTTGACATTTTGGAAACTTGCCCATACCAATCAACATAGGCCAGCACCCACTCTGTGACCTATCACACTTCTTTATGTGGATCAAAACCAAGCAAAAGCACATAACAACACAGCCTGAAACTCCAAGAACTCAGCATACTCCAAAATCCCCAAATTTGCAAAAGCCTTCGAATCTCTAGATTCAACCATCAAACCTTCAAGTTTCTTTCACCATTCAACTCACCATGATCCACTGATCATTTCCCACCCTTCATTTGGCCCTAAAACCTCCACGATCAAAAACACGATTTTCACATTTTACAAACTGAACTTCTGCCATTTCCATTTTGAGGCCATTTAAACTCCAACCAAGCATCACAAGCTCTTGGGGGGAATCATTGAAGTTGATTTGAGGCAAAGAACTGGCCAGAAAGTCCCTGTTTCGAAAGCTCAAGCTCAGGTAGCCATGGCATTTATTTTTCCAGAACTCTCATTTTATGTTATAGGATGATTCTACATGTTTCACTGATTGCCATGATGTGTTTAGTTTTGAAAATAGTTGAGAAATAAGCATTTCATGAGCTTCTGAAATTTCTGAGTTCTTTTCCGTTTTGCTTTGATTCGTGCTTTTGATGATGAATAAATGAATTTTGATGACTGATTCTTGTTGGGGTTGAGGAGAGGATCATTTCTGGAGAGTTTTAGGGCTTGAGGGTGCGTATTAAGAGAGATAGCATAAGAGACTGGCCGGAGAAGATGACCGGAACACTGTTCCGGTCACCTGAGAGTGATTAGGGTTCAAATTAGGGTTAATGACATAATTAGCGTAGTTTGAATGTGAGCCGTCCGTTTGCGCGCGCTGGTCAATTCCCTCCCTTTCTTGTTTGAATCCTGGCCCTCAGATCTGCTGACTTTCATTAATTCATATTTTTAATTCATTTTAATTGTATTTCTTTCCACATTTTATTTAAAATAGCAAAATGCATCCAAAAATTCTCATTTTTTTGCATCAAAAATTATTTTTAAATCATTTAAATGTTTATTTTTAATTAGTTAATGAAGATTAATTAATTAAAAATGCATTTAGGTATTTAAAAATCACAAAAAAATTCTCATTGCATTTTTAAAACATTTAGAAATATTATCAAACTCTCAAAACAAATTTCTTTTTGGTTCTTGATGCATTTTGACAATTTTCATTGGAATTAAATTCTTTTAAAGGCAATATTTTTGTTCAAACTTGAAAAAATCCATTCTGCCTAACCATTGAAAGTTTGATGATGGATCTTCTTGCATTGCATCCTTCATAGCATGTAGTTTATAGGATAAAATTGGTTTGAATTTATTTTCCATTTTCAATTTGTTTAGCATTTTTCATTGTGAGGTACCTTGAAACCCTAATTGACTTGAGAAATTCATAACTTGCACTAGGTTAAGAGTTCGGTCCCCTCCTTTGGGCAGTGAACTTGTGTAGGGTTAGGGTTCCTTTGATCCCATTTTCAATTTTTTGTCATGTCATTTGCTTCTGGTTTTGAATTTTTGCATTGCATGTTGTATGTAAACCCTAGTTTGTGCCTTCCTTTGCATCCATCTTGTCGCTCCCACCAAATGACACCTGGTCAGAAGGGGTACAGACGCGAACGGTCGGCGAAAGGAGAGAGAGAACACACAAGGGTGAACTCAGGAGAAAAGAGTCGCCAGCTAGGCATTTTTATCCCGAAGGAAAGGTAATGCTGCATAAACCTAGGAAAAGATGGATAAGACGGTTGCAAACCAGAGAGACTGAGAAAGGGGGTTGGTTACAACCTGGGAAGGTATTAGCACCCAGATTATCCGCCGTACTCTACGGTATCCACGCTTAAAAGATTTGTGTTTTAAAGGGGTAGTGTCAATGCAATTTGTGTATCAAAGCTGGGAAAGAATGCAAGTGTCAGTGTAAAAGAAAAGTGAAGTGTGTAAGAGAAGTGTCAGTGTAAGAACAGGAGTATAAAGCTCAAGAATATGAGGCTAAAAGAATAATGCTGAAAGAGGGGGAATATACAGAGACTTTTGTTCGATAACTGTTAAGTTATGCCTACGTATCCTCTCGTGCAATGAGGAAGTCAGAACACCGTAGTTCGACTCAAAGAGACTGAAAGATAAATTAAGTGATGAACTGCTTACTTGTCTATGCTCAAGTGTATGACCTGTCTGGCTCAGGTGCTAACTCTCTTGCATTAGACGGAAGAAGCAAGTTCTCGTTTATGAGTGAATGAGGTGAGAAAAGAATCCCGAAGGAGACGATTATTGTTTGTTTTTGTGCTTTCAATCTTTTATTGTTTTTGAAAGTTTGTCATAGGAAAATGAGCTTAAGCCTAAACCAAGGGGTTAGTAAACTCATCACATCCTCCCTCTGATTAGGGGTAATGAGAATACCTCAAGTGTGAAGTAAGCACCTCACACTTAATCACCATGGTGTAGGATTAAGATCATTAACCTACTTGCATTTATTTAGATGTTTTTGTTGTTTTTGTTTAGTGTTAGGTAATGAGTTTAAGCCATAATCAAGGATTTAATGGACTCATTACACCATCCTAATAGAAGGATAATAGATGAGAACATTTAAGCTGAGGAAGGCTCCTCAACTTAATCCATGATTAGGGATTAACCTCATGACAAGACAAAGCCTTTATTAGATGGATTTTAGTTAATGATAAGATGAAGAAGTGATTTTTTATGATTTGTAAGACAACTTGAGGGGGACTTGTCCATTAACACTAGGGTTAGTCCTTCTTTACCAATTAAGGAAGAATTAGAACCCTAATGCAAGGCCCATGTTACAAGCTTGATGTCTTAGTGGTTATTAGGTGAATTGATTAAAGGATTTAAACACATTAAGGGTTTAACACTTAGGATTAAAGTTATACACTCCATCCTAATAGAAGGATGCAGGCATAAGCTTAATCACAAAGCCTTAAAACCTTTAGGGTTTAGTCCCTGATTATGAGATGGGAAGAGAAAACTCAAAGATGACACAAAGGTAAAACTAAATGGGGGACTAATCAAACCCTAATTGTTATCATACTTGGAGATCCTAGGGTTTATGGGGCTTAAGAGAGAAAGATCTTCAAAGAACCACCAAGGAGAGAAGCAGATGAAAGGAGAAAGAAGCAGAGAGAAGCAAGACAACTTGCTTCACTTTAGAAGACAAGTTACTTGAAGAAAGAAATTAGGAGATGAACATGAATGAGCAAGCTCACTCTAGTATACAAGATAAAATGCAGCAATGATGCAAGAGAGAGATGAAAAGAGATTGTGAGAAGTGAAGGCAAATTCACTTCTCAAAACAACTTACCACCTGAAAGGTTAGCAAAAGAAATGAAATGCAATGCAAATGAGATGGAATGTCATGGTGCAAACCAAAACCAGAAGCATAAATATGATCTTAATGATGCTAAGAGATGATGCAAACATATGGCAAGAAATGAGAGTGATCAAACAAGCATAAGGATGCAAATGAGGTATGCTTTGAACCATGGAAGTTCATGAATGTTTATGAAATGAAATGAACACATAACATGGCAAATGAAAGATGCAATGATCAAAAATGGTTCTAAGATGTCCTAAGATGTATTATGAATCATGTGGATGCACAAAATGTCATGGAAAGTCATTGAATGCAAGCAAATGAGAGATGGATGCAAAGGAAAGCACAAATTAGGGTTTACATACAACATGCTTCACAAAAATCCAAAACCAGAAGCAAATGACATTACAAAAAATTGAAAATGGGATCAAAGGAACCCTAAACCTACACAAGTTCACTGCCCAAAGGAGGGGATCCAACTCTTAACCTAGTGCAAGTTATGAATTTCCTAAGTTGGCTAGGAAATTGAAAATGGAAAACCAATTCAAACCAATTTTATCCTGTAAACTACATGCTATGAAGGATGCAATGCAAGAAAAACCATCATCAAACTCTCAAGGGTTAGGCAGAATGGATTTTTCAAAGTTTGAACCAAAATATTGCCTTAAAATGAATTTAATTCCAACAAAAATTGTCAAAATGTATCAAGAACAAAAAAGAAATTTGGTTTGAGAGTTTGATAATGTTTCTAAATGTTTTAAAATGCAATGTGAATTTTTTTGGGATTTTTTAAATACCTAAATGTATTTTTAATTAATTAATTTTCATTAACTAATTAAAAATAAACACTTAAATGATTTAAAAATGATTTTTAATGCAAAAAATAAAAATAAAAATATTTTTGGGTTCTAAAAATTAATGAAATGTTTGACAAAAATTTTCAGAATTTTTAAATGCTTTTTACTATTTTAAATAATTCGTGCAAATAATATATAAACAAAATGAATTAAAATTTAATAAAATGAAAAGTATGCAAATCCTGAGGTTCACATTCAAACTGGGAGATGGAGGGAAGACTGCGCGCGTCATCCATCGGCCTATGTTCAAACTGGCATTTTAAAACTAAACCTAATTAATTAATTTAATTAATCACAATTAGGGCTAAGTGAAATCATCCTGGCCCTCGAACACGCGCGGGAAGCCCAGATCCAACGCCCCACGTTTAAACCTAGCTAACCCTAATTATCAAACCCTAATTAATTTCAGGTCACCGGAGAAGAGCTCCGGTCGTCTTCTCCGGTGACACCCTCCCTGAGAAATCTCAATCCCACTCTCCAGGTCATTTTAAGAGCTGTAAAGCTCCAGATCAAACCTCTCAACCTCCCTAAACATGAATCTACCCTCAAAATCCATTTCTTTTCACTCAAAAACAAGATTCGAATCAAAACCTAAAAATGACCAAACTTTCAGAGATGCAGCACATGCTCAATAATCAATCATTTTCAAAAATACAAAGTGCAAAGCAATCAGGGGAACATGTAGATCATTTTAGTAACTTAAAACAAGGTTTCTGGATAAATGATTTCGTGAAGCTACCTGAGATGAAGCTTTCAGTTTGGAGCTTTCAGACTGCCTCCCTCCTTCAAAGCTGCTCCAATGACCTCCCTGAATATGCTTTGAGGCATGGTTTGAGTTATTGGTGGCTAGTTTGTGAGATTGATGGAGTTCTGTTCAGAGAGGGGGGAAAATCGTGTTTCTGCTTGGGGTGGTTTCAGGGACAAATGAGGGTTGGGAAATGATCAGAGGAACATGTTGAGTGATTCTATGAAGTTTGTTTTGATGTTTGATGCTTGTGTTTTGAGATTCGAAGCAAAATGCATAAGAGGTTAGTTTTGGGAACTATGGCTTGTGAGATGTTTCAGGCTGTGTTGTGTTATGTGTTGAGTCTCTTTTGGTACACATATCAATCCTTGATAGGTCAGAGAGTTGTTGTGGAGCAGTGTGATTGGTATGGAGCAAAATGCATAAAGTCAACTTTTTGTGTAAGAGAGGTATGGGCCATTTCAGTCAAGGTACAAGGCATGGCTTGGCTGAAGCTTGAATCAAGGAGAACCATGGAAGTGGATTAGAGGCAATGCAGCAAGTGGATTAGGGTTTGTGAGAGTTTTTGCAATTTCACAAAGTCTTGGCCCTTTTGTGATTACTTGAAGCACAAGTCATGAAAATGGGAGGTTCTTTGGTGCATTCTGATTTTTAAGTCATATTTCATGTTGGTGTAATGCATAGAGGTCAATTAGAGGTCACATAAAGGCTTGGCATGAGGTTTTGCAACTTTGCCTCTTTGGTACAAAAGTGAAATTTCAATGATTTTATCCAACTTTGTAAGGCCATAACTTTTGATCCAAAATGAATTAGAATGAGTTCTTGTACTTTTTGAAAAGGGAATGATACAATATACAACTTTCATGACCAACGTTTTCTCATTTGAAGCATTTTTGAATCAAAAAGAGGAGGTTGAAAAACTTTCCCAAAATGGCAAGTTTGCATTACAAGTCACTTTCCCAAAAAGGTAACTTTGCAAATGGCTTGAAATTCTTCAATTTTGTGAACTTATAACATCTTCTATGATCAAATAAAGATCATACACATTCAAAATGATGAAGAACACCCTTTGGTTGGGTCATTGGGGGCCTCAGATGCCCTGATTTTGCACTGACTTGCCCAAGAAGTCAACTCTTGATTAGATGCCTTCCCCATGGAATTTCTTCATGAAAATTGATATGCATGATCCTTGTAACATATAGAGACCAATAGAAACAAGAATGACCAAAAAAATTGGAGTTATGGCCTCTGAAACCAAAACCCTAAGTCTAGGTCATCTGTGCAGTTAAACTTGGCTCTGCTTCCATGTCTTTCTCAGTTCTTGTGATTCTTTGACTTCCTTGACCTTGTGAGGATGTAATATGATGTTTGAACATACATGGACCCCTTTGAAGTGATTAAAGACCTTTGGAGTGGCTCAAATGGCTCAGGGATGGCTCAGATCACAAACCCCGGATGCAGATGACTTAGAAGCAATGCAGTGAATCAAAAATGTGGTATGAGATGTTATGATTGAATTTATGCGTATGAAAAGACCAAAAGCCATGGTGAAATGGGTGAGGGCAAATTTGGGGTGTTTACAGCTGCCCCTATTCAAGCATGGGTTAGCTGTGCAGGATGTAAGCAACGTCTTAACATTCAAACAAGAAAATAAAGAAGAAAATGAAGAAGAAAAGGGATATAGATTGTAAAAGAAAATAAAGTATAATTATAAAGTGTGGGCGACGGAGGACGACCGTCGAGCAGAGGACGACTGCTGGGGATGAAGCAATGACGGGGACGACCGACATGCTGGGGAAAATGCAGGAAATAAAGCAACAACGGGGACGGGCGACAAGCTGGGGATATGAGAAATAGTGATGGGGACGGCCATCAAGTAAAGCTATAAGACTCTCTGGGGATTATAGGTGAATGAAATAAATGATGAGGTACGGTCATCAAAGGTGAAGGACGATCACCTAGCAGGGGACGGCTGCTCTGTTGGGGATAAGATGAGGGACGGTCATCTAAGGTGAAGGACGATCACCTGGCAGGGTACGGCTTCCGAAAGTATCACGACATAGGACGAATGTCGGATAAGAAAGATCGACGATGGGGACGGCCATCGGATAAGCATGATGAAGGACGATCATCAAGAGGTGAAGGAAGATCACCTAGCAGGGTATGGCTGCACTCAGGGTTTATCATGACATAGGACGAATGTCAGATGACAAGATCAACGATGGGGACAGCCATCGGATAAAACGATGAAGGACGATCATCAGGAGGTGAAGGACGATCACCTAGCAGGGGACGGGTGCTGAAAATATCAAGACATAGGACGAATGTCGGATAGGAAGGGGTTCTAATGAGTAGAGACTCCACTGGGGGTGATGAAGGACGATCATCAAAAAGGTGAAGGACGATCACCTGGCAGGATACGGCTGCCGAAAATACCGTGACATAGGACGAATGCCAGATAGAAAAGAAGTTTTGTCGGGGACTTCGCTGGGGAATAGTAAACACGGACGAGCGTTTACATCCAAGAAATGAAAGGTATAAGTATTTGGCACTGTGTATAGATTAAAGATGTGGACGAGCATCCTTAAGACTATGATACGGACGGGTGTCAGGTAGAAACAAACGCTTGACGCATGTTCAGAGATGATGATACGGACGAGTACCAACTGGTTAACAAAGAACACAAACGAGTGTCGAATCTGAGGGGGTTTAAGTGGCGTATAAGTAAAAAGATGATGAGTAACAAGTGTGAGTGAAACACGGACGAGTGTCTAACTTGCTGGGGAGAGTGCGACACGGACGAGTGTCGAAAAAAGTGTATTATAAACAAGTGTATGGTTTCCAAGGTGTTTGGGTAACTATGCTGGGGAAGGTGACACGGACGGGCGTCAAGGAATTGTATATATATGTATATCTGTGAGTGCAAAGGGGACGCTTTGGCTTTCTGCTGGGGATATGACACCGACGAGTGTCAAGAAGTATTTGTAATGTGTAAGTATATGTTTGGGTGATTTTACTGTGGAATGATGACACGGACGAGTGCCGAAAGGAGCATGTATCTGTACTTGTGTGTGTGCAAGTAAATGCCTTGGCTCTCTGGTGAGGAATTGGGGAACATTATGTATATTGTTGATGGATTGTCAGTATTTACAAGTGTTTGTTTCAGAACATGGCTTATGATTATGCAGTATGTTTGATTTTTGTCGTAATGCTCCGTTTTAGACGGAATGCTACGCTCTATGGGGAAAACATGATGTGAATGCTATGATTATGCAAAGATAACGATCCGGGACTCGGATCCCGTTGCTGTGAAGATCCCTGACTGATCTGTTTGACGTGGACATCCCAGCTGGGGATAAGATCATTGGTAGATCTGATAAGATGTATCTGCATGGGGAAACAAATCACTGATAGACCCATCTCAGTAATGGGGGACCCAACTGGGGTTTGTAGAAGCTTTCTTCACTCTATTGTGAGTTCTTCATGCGTTGCTCTTCTGGATAGAGGTTGAAACTCTGTGGGGAGGTAGTTCCCCGGTTGGCACTTGACTGAAGAAGGAGAAAGATCACTGAAAGATCTTCCTAGAGATATTTGTGGGGATCCTGCTGAGGATGGTACTCGACAACTTAGCTGGGGAGAAAACACCTCCGGTCCTAATCTGGGAGATGGACTGATTAGGTAATGATCTGACAGCTTGCTGGGGAGAAGCTTTCATGCCCCATGTCGCGCCTTGAACACATGCAGTCCTGCATGACAAAGAAACGTACAAGTATCCTGAGGTATCCCTTACTGGATTCCATCATAAGAGTTTAAACACTCTCGGGAGTAAGTATATTTCCTGTAAGTATGTAATTCAGGAAAGACGCATCTGTATTTATGCGATCAACAAAATAGTGACATCGGACGTTTTTGCAAATAAAAGAGAACGAGACAGTGTGTGACTGAAAATCTGATTTTATTAATTCGAGTCCCCTGAATTGGCAAGATACAGCAACAGAAACGGATCTCCTAAAATGAGGAAATCGTTACAAATTGAGAAACAAAAGATGTTGGCAATGTTGATGACGCTTCAAGGAGCTTCCCCTTTGCTATGACTCGTATGACTTTTGACGTTCTTCTCGTCTTGCTTTCTGAAGAAGGTTGATTCTGACCGACGCTCGGACCTTTCAAAGCTTACCAAGTTGTAAGTGATACAGACGAATTCAGAATGTAGTTGTTCGCTTATTCCCTTATTTTGCGTGGATCGCCTTTTCAGGTTTTCAATCCACCGGGATACCCATTTTTTGCCTGAGTTTTACAATGCGGCTTTTCAACTCAGCGGGTGTACATTTTTTCATTTATTTTCCCTTATTTTTTCCCGAGTCTTTTATTCTGCTTTTGACTCGCCGGGATGCCCTATTTTTGCCTGGACTTACATTCTGTTTTTATGTCCAGCGGGTCATTTTTATGCGAAGTATTTTTTAACTGCATCTGAATTCATAGGGGACAGGAAGTCTTCACCATCCATAGTACTGAGCATCAGTGCTCCACCAGAGAAAACTTTCTTTACTATGAACGGCCCTTCATAGTTCGGAGTCCACTTGCCCCTGTGATCTGTATGAGGAGGGAGGAGTCTTTTCAGCACAAGATCTCCTACTTGGTACTCCCGGAGCCTGACTTTCTAATCGAAGGCTTTCTTCATTCTTTTCTGATATAGCTGCCCATGGCATATTGCAGCTAATCTCTTCTCTTCAATCAGACTCAGTTGTTCGTATCGGGATCGGACCCATTCTGCTTCACTCAGTTTAACATCCATTAGTACCCGCAGGGAGGGTAATTCAACTTCAACAGGTAGGACTGCCTCCATACCATACACAAGTTGATACGGTGTTGCCCCAGTGGATGTTCTGATTGACGTACGGTACCCATGCAAGGCAAATGGTAACATTTCATGCCAGTCTTTGTAGGTGACTACCATCTTCTACACAATCTTCTTGATATTCTTGTTAGCTGCCTCTACATCGCCATTCATCCTTGGCCTGTAAGGAGAAGAATTGTGGTGTTGGACCTTGAAGTCTCGGCATAGCTCTACCATCATTTTATTATTCAAGTTAGAACCATTGTCAGTAATGATTCTTTCGGGTACTCCGTATCTGCAAATAATGTCTCTTTTCAAAAATCTGGCTACCACTTGTCTGGTGACATTTGCATAAGAAGCCGCTTCAACCCACTTGGTAAAATAGTCAATGGCTACCAGGATGAATCTGTGGCCATTTGAAGCAGTCGGTTCAATCTTGCCAATCATATCAATGCCCCACATGACAAAGGGCCAGGGTGAAGACATCACATTTAGAGGATTCGGAGGCACATGCACCTTATCTGCATAAATCTGGCATTTATGGCATTTTCTGGCATATGCACAACAGTCTGCATCCATTGTGATCCAGTAATAGCCTGATCTTAACAACTTTTTAGCCATGGCATGTCCTCCTGCATGGGTACCAAAGGATCCTTCGTGCACTTCGTGCATTAGCAAGTCTGCTTCTGTCTTATCAACACATATGAGGAGTACCATATCAAAGTTCCTCTTGTACAAGGAACCGTCAGTATTTAGGAAGAAACCACCAGCTAGCCTTCTTAATGTCTTCTTATCATTGGAAGATGCCCCAGGTGGGTATGTCTGATCCTCCAAGAAGCATTTGATATCATGGAACCAAGGCTTATCATCTTTAACGACATCTGCTGCAAATACGTATGCTGGTCTGTCAAATCTGGATACTGCAATCTGAGGCACAAAGTTGGCAGCTTGAACTTTGATCATCGATGAAATTGTAGCCAGGGCATCTGCAAACTGATTCTCGTCCCGAGGGATATACTCAAGCTTGACCGTTGTGAAGAAAGTCAATAACCTTCTTGTATAATCCCGATAAGGTATCAGATGATCCTGGTGTGTGTACCATTTGCCGTTGGTTTGATTAATTACCAGAGCTGAATCTCCGAACACAGTCAAAGTTTTGATCCTGAGGTCAATGGCTTCCTCAAGTCCCATAATGCAAGCTTCGTATTCAGCTTCGTTGTTAGTGCAGTTGAAAGTGAGTTTTGCCGAGAAAGGCATGTGAACTCCTTTGGGTGTAATGAGTACTGCACCAACACCACGACCATTCATATTAACAGCCCCATCAAACATCATAGTCCATTCTTCTTCTGGGTCAGGCCCTTTAGAGTGAACAGGCTCTTCATGATCTTTTTCTTTTATGAATATGATATCTTCATCAGGGAAGTCAAATCTCATAGGCTGGTAATCATCAATGGGCTGCTCAGCAAGATAATCAGACAATACACTACCTTTGATGGCTTTCTGAGATGTGTACTGAATGTCATATTCTGTGAGGATCATCTGCCATCTTGCAACCCGTCCGGTAAGTGCTGGCTTCTCAAAAATGTACTTAACTGGATCCATCTTCAAGATCAATAAGGTAGTGTGGGTTAACATATACTGTCTCAGTCGGCGAGCAGCCCACGCTAAAGCACAGCAAGTTTTCTCGAGCAATGAATAACGTTGTTCACAGTCGGTAAAATTTTTGCTTAGGTAGTAAATTGCATACTCTTTTCGACCAGACTCGTCATGCTGGCCCAGCACACACCCCATTGACTCTTCTAATACTGTCAAGTACATGATTAGAGGTCTTCCTTCAACTGGAGGCATAAGGATTGGAGGCTCTTGTAAGTATTCCTTGATCTTGTCAAAAGCCCTCTGGTAGTCTTCATTCCACCTGACCGTTTGTTCTTTTCTTAACAGTTTGAACAAAGGCTCACAGGTTGCGGTAAGGTGAGATATGAACCTTGAAATGTAGTTCAATCTACCTAGAAACCCCCGAACTTCTTTTTCTGATTTTGGTGCAGGCATGTCTTGAATGGCTTTGACTTTATCAGGGTCAACTTCAATCCCTTTTTCACTTACAATAAATCCCAGCAGCTTACCGGATCGCACCCCGAATGTGCATTTGTTGGGGTTCAATTTCAGTTGGTACTTCATCAGATGCTTGAATAGTTTATGTAGATTTACCAGGTGGTCTTCTTCCGTTAGGGACTTGGCAATCATGTCATCCACATAACATTCAATTTCTTTATGGATCATGTCATGGAATAATGTTACCATAGCCCGTTGATAAGTGGCACCAGCATTCTTCAGTCCGAATGGCATTACCTTATAACAGAAAGTGCCCCAGGGTGTGATGAAAGTTGTCTTCTCCATGTCTTCAGGTGACATCTTGATCTGATTATATCCTGAAAATCCATCCATGAAGGAGAATACCGAGAACTGAGTCGTGTTATCAACCAATACATCAATGTGAGGTAAAGGGAAGTCATCTTTCGGGCTGGCTCTGTTCAGATCCCGGTAATCCACACACATTCTCACCTTGCCATCCTTTTTAGGCACAGGTACAATATTAGCAACCCACGGCGGGTAGCTAGTCACAGCAAGAAAACCGGCGTCCCACTGTTTTTGTACCTCCTCCTTAATTTTCATTTCCATATCTGGGCGAGTACGGCGCAACTTCTGTTTTACTGGCGGGCAGTCTTCCTTTAAAGGCAGCCTGTGCATGACAATATCGGTGTCCAACCCTGGCATATCCTGATAAGACCAAGCAAAAACATCCACGTATTCCCGAAGCATATCAATCAGTTGCTCTTTTACTGAGTCTTGCAGGCAGGCCCCAATCTTAACTTCCTTCACGTCTTCTTCCGTACCAAGATTAACCGTTTCAATCTCCTCCTGATGAGGAGTGATAACCTTCTCCTCTTGCCTTAACAACCTGGCTAGCTCTTCAGGAAACTCATAATCTTCTTCAACCCCTTCATCAGCTTGATTGATTGGATTGTCAAAGTCATACGAAGCCATAACAGTGTTGTTGTCGGTGCAATCTGAAAGGCACTCTCTGCAAGGGTTTAGATTGTTCATTTTAGTGATCAATTTTAATCTTTTTTAGAAAAAGTGAAATGATGTTTTCATTTTGGAAAGCATTGCCATTTTATTTTTGTACAAAAAAGAAAAATATGAAAAGACAGTGAGAGAAAAAAGAAAAAAGACTCATTTGCAAAAGATGTCCGATATTCATTGATTAACCCATTTGTACAAAATTACAAGATGTCCCGATTACAAAATGAGTCTTGTCATCTTGGGCAAGATGCAGGACTTGATGCATGCTTAAAAAAAACAGGAAATAATAATTACTCTGCAGGAGTAACCCTTATAATTTCCTGGGAAGACCAGTTAAGGACTTGGCTCCCCGGGGTCCTTGGACGTATCAAGCTCTCCAGGTTGCGGTCGCTTTCCTCCTCGTCTTCCAAGTTGTTCACTGCATCCGGGGTGAGCATTCCCCCGCTGACAAAATTGGCCTTCTTGGCAGCAACTGATTGATCTTGTTGAGCTGGTCTGTAACCCAACCCAAAACTGTCCTCTTTCTTTTCCACGGGCAGCAGCTTGCCCCAGCCCTGGGCAGTACCCTCTTCAACAACCTTTCGGGCTTGCTGATACGACGTTATAGAGGTTCCGAGTACGACAAATGCTTCATTAATGTTCAGGGCCTCAAACCCCTGACTCATGGTTTCATGGATTTCTCCATCCATTTCTATGTACTTATATGTAGCCAGATGGCTAACAAAGACGTCTTCTTCCCCACAGATGGTGATGATCTGGCCTTCCCACTCGAATTTCAGCTTCTAGTGAAGGGTAGACGTAACAGCGCCAATGGCGTGGATCCAGGGTCTACCCAAGAAACAGGTGTAGGCTGGCTGAATGTCCATCACATAGAAGGTAATTTTGAAGGTTTGCGGGCCAATCATCACAGGCAGATCAATCTCTCCAAGCACTGACCTTTTAGAGCCATCGAATGCTCTCACCACCAAATTACTCGGACGCAATGCCAAGCCATCATACTCTAGCTTCACCAAGGCTTTCTTTGGTAGGACATTGAGCGACGACCCAGTGTCCACCAGTACATGAGATAGAACAGCACCCTTGCATTCCAGGGTGATATGTAAAGCCTTGTTGTGGTTACGTCCCTCAGTTGTTAAGTCAGCATTGGTGAAGCCCACCCCATGGCTGGTATTGACATTTGCCACCACAGTTTCTAGCTGATTAACGGTAATTTCCTCTGGCACGTATGCTGCGTGCAGGACTTTCAATAATGCATTCCTGTGAGCTTCAGAACACATCAACAGGGATAATATGGAGATTTTGGAGGGAGTTTGGTGAAGCTGATCCACCACTTTGTAATCACTTCTTTTTATGATTCTCATAAACTCGTCTACATCTTGCTCAAAAGATGTCCTCTGAGTTTCTTTGTAAGTTGGCTCTTCAGGTATCACACTCTTTCCTTTTGCTTTGGCAGCAGCTTCTGCTTCGGCATTAGGTCTTTGCAATTGTGATGCAAAAAGGCGTCCGCTTCTGGTGTCGCCTCCGCCTCCCCCAACATTATCAATTTGTGGAGAAGAGGTTGAAGAATCCAAAGTGATTTTCTCCCTGTTGCAGTAAAGATCAGAGCCATAATGCCAAGGTATGGCATTGCTGCTTTCATAGGGAACTGGTCCAGGTACCATGATGGTAACTGGACTGACTGCTGCAGAGGAGGGTACTGTAATGGTGTGCGGATCGTAGTAAATTGTGACTGGTGATCTGGCAGGAGTTGCCACTGTTTGTTGCTGAAAGTTGCTATCTGGAGGAACAATTGATGGATCATAGTAGATGGTGACCGCTGAGATATCTTCATTAATTTCTGTTGATGTTGTAGAAGATTTGGCTGAATAAATGGATGCTGATGTTGTAGAAGAAAGGGTTGTTGACGCTTGACTCGTTAAAATGATGGACGGAGCCATTGCTGATGATATTGATGAATCGGTCGGAATGATTGTTGCTGCTGTTGTAGAAGAATCAGGAATTGTTGTCAAAGGAAATGCTGGATTCGTAGGTGCCGTTGTTGAGATCTGGAGGATACCATCCTCGATAAGACCATCTACGCCGCTTCTCAAATTATCACACCCGTTGTCTGCAATGTTGCAATACCCACAACCGAGCTCACACCCGGGAAACACCTGGCACTCTAGAAGCTGAGCTTTAATTTCGACCAGAGGTGTTCGAATTTGTGCAACACTGGTGATCAAAGTAGACGGTCTGTCTTCCTCGATGGCATTAATCCTCGGCCCACCATGGTTAGGCATAGGATTTCTGTTGACATTTGGAGGAGGTGCAAAGTTGAGGGCCTTAGAATCCACCAGATCTTGCACTTTCATTTGCAAAGCCCTACATTTCTCAATATTGTGGCCAGGTGCATTGGAATGAAAAGCACACCTGGCATTGACATCGTAATTCTTAGGGAGATTAGAGGGATCTGGTGGTGCCAATGTCCTTAACTCAACCAAGTTAAGCTTCAGGAGTTGTGGCAATAAAGCAGCATAAGGCATAGGGATAGGGTCAATCACCCTATTTGCCTATGATGGTCTTTGCTGGAAGGGTCTTTGTTGTTGATTACTGTTATTGTTGTTGTATGTTCTCTGTGGCGGATACTGAACTTGCTGCTGATAATGTGGTTTTTGTGGTTGTTGATATGTTGGTTGCTGAGAAATCGGAGCTGGTATAGTGATAGCTGCTACTGATCTGTGGACATACTGAGGTCTGCCCCTGGTGGCATGAAGGGCATTAGTCTCACCGGTCCTTCGAGGTCCCACAAAAGGCTTCCTGGGATTACTGGACGAACTTGCACCATAATCAGAAATTTTGCCCATTTTTAATAGACTTTCAATTCTTTCACCGGCTATAACTACGTCAACAAAGCTGGTGGAAGAAAAGGCAGCCAGTCTGTCAATATATGTTCCTTGCAGAGTATTCATGAACATGTCGGCCATTTCTCTTTCCGACATGGGTGGCTGGACAGCAGCAGCAAGCTGTCTCCACCTTTGGGCATATTCCCTAAAGCTTTCCCTGGAGGATTGAGACATTCCCATTAGGAGGGTCCTGTTAGGAGCCATATCCAGGTTATATTGGTATTGTCGGATGAAGGCCTCAGCTAGGTCCTTCCAGCATCTGATAGTAGCTCTGGTCAAGTGTGAATACCACTCTCTTGAAGCCCCAGTCAAACTATCTTCAAAATAGAACATCCACAGTTTTTCATCCATGGTATATGCTTTAAGTCTTCCCAAAAAGGACTGTAGATGAGTTCGTGGACAGGAGGTTCCATTGTATTTCTCGAAGCACGGAGGTTTGAACTTGTGGGGAATTCTTACTCCATCCACTAACCCCATATCCATTACATCAAAACCCAAGGAGTTTTGAGACTCCAAGGACCTCAACTTTTCAGCAATTTCATCAAACCTTCAGTCATAGACTTCATCTCCAGCTCCCATTACAGTGAATTGCTCCTCTTGGCGGTCTTCTTGTAAAATCCTCCCCCCAACAGTATTTCCTTGTACATTACCCGGGATATTGACTTCCGGATCTAGATGTGGTCCAAATACAGGTGGGTTAACATGAGGCTGGCCCCTCTCATTGTTACTTGTTCCTCCAGTCCCAGGATGAGGCTCCTCGGGGGTCTGTCTTTCTACCAATGCCCTTAACCTCTCTTGGCTCTGAGCCAAGCCAGTCATCACTGTCATGAATTGGGCCATTTGGTTTCTCATCTCCACTCTTTCGTTAGCCATCTGGGTCCTGACCTTAGTCAGGTCTTGCTGTACTTGCTCCATTAGGATACCCGGAAGGTTGTTGCGAGTAGGATACCGGTATGCACGGTTGACAGGGAACACTCTTCTGCGAGCAATATTTCCTGAACCACAACAGAGTTAGAAACAACAAAATAATAACAAAACCTACAAAACAAAACAAAAGTTAGTATGCAATGCAGTATGCTTATTTGTATTCCAAGGTATCTGGCTTGGTTCTTGGTTTTGACCTTTACAGGCCTCGAGGAAGATGCTTTGATGTTGTTGAGAAAAGGGAACCCAAATGAAACAAACTGAAATATATTACAAATGGTGAATCGTACATAGTTTTTTTTTACAACATACGCCCCTGAAGGGTCAAAAAACAACATAAAAAGAAAAGTACATCAAATGGAAATAACAACAATCAAAGAGTCAGACATCTAGTCCAAACTCATCCTCCTTAACCTCCTTCAGAAGAGCCTCAGTCACCGGACCAGCTGGATGCTCTGTAATAGTCCTGATGAGAAGGTTTCTGGTGGCGATGGTAGTGGTCATCTTCTTGTGCCTATCTTGGTCCTTTGACCTCTTCAAACCAGCCCTAAGCTTCAACTCTGAAATCTCCTTCTGAGCTGCCAGCAAAGCTTCCTGTTGCTTCTTTTCAATGGCCTCTAACTGCTCAATCCTGGCTTGAGTTCTCTGATCTTCTTGAGTACGGGCTTTAGTGATCCTGACCCACCTAGCCTGACTTTCTTGCAGATAGAGATCAGTCCTAGCCTTCTGAAGCTTGGCCTCTTTACAGGCATTCTTCAATATTTGCTCCCCAGCTCTTGCTTTCTTGATGTAGTCCTCTGTTTTCTCAATCTTGGCCAGATGTTCCACCTTAAGCTTCTCCAACCTCTCAATGTCTAGACGACCATCACTCCTTTCCCAGAGGGTCTTCTTCAGAGCTTGAGACAGATTCTCATTCCTTTCCTTCAGCTTCTCAAATTCTTCCAGGCTGACAGTGGCTGTTGGCTGTACTGTGGATGGTCCAGGTATATCCTCAATGGTGAAGGGCATCCCAGAAATCTGAGCTCTAGCATGAGACCATTCATAGTACTGAGCTGAAGCCACATTATTGCACCTCCCAAGAATAGCCATCCCTTTGGTCTGGACGTTGTCCCAAGCCCAAGATGCTTGTCTGATAGCAGCTAGATTGGGCTTTATCTCACAATACAAGGTTTCAGCTAGATCTTGTACTCTAGGAGGGTGAACCAAAGCATAGCCCAATTGTCTCTTAAACAGCAAAGGATTGTAGTTGATGCAACCCTTCACTCCTATTAGAGGTACATTTGGGTACTGCCCAAAGCTAGTGATTATGTCCTTGCCCTTGGTGCTCTGGGTGCACCATCTGATGTCATCTGAAGTCAAAGCAATAAGTCTCTTAGCCCAATTCTTCTATTGGTGGGGATTTAGGAATGCATCTGACTTGGGTAGGTGTCTGAGCAGCCAAGTATGAAACAGAGGAGCACAACATCTCACCAACTTTCCTCTTTGTTTCTCATTCCTCTGATGAATGGAATAATAGAAATCTCCCAGTAATGTGGGTACTATGTTCCTCAGAAGGAAAAGATGAATGGCATTCTTGCTGATAAACTTGGGCTCATCTGCAAACAGTATAACCCCATATATGCTGAGGGCCAACAATGCAAAGAATGCCCTCCATTCTCCCAAAGAGGCCTTCAGGATGGCCTGAGAAATCAAGAAATCCAAGTATAAACCAGGGATCCCAGCCTTTGTTGTCATGTTTTGCTCAATCAAAATAGGCTCCAGGTACAGTGCTTTTGCCACTTCTCCATTGCTGGGAGAAGTCATCTCTGGGTTGAAGGGGACACCACCCCTGACAGGTACTCCAATCAATGATGAAAACTCCTCCAAAAGAGGTCCTAGCTGAAAGTCTGGGAATGTGAAGCATCTCAAAGGAGGGTCATAAAACTATAGGCAGGTGTGGATCATACTCCTCTGAGAAGGGTCCAGGTCCATAACCATATCAAGGATGCCTCCATAATGCTCTCTGAATAATGGGATGTGGTCTGGAGTGATAAGTGCCTGGATCTGCCTGATACCAGTCAGCACAGGCTCAAAGAAATGATATGATATGTTGCTCTTCCTGGGTGTAGACATGAGTGCTGATGAAGAGCTGAAGACAAGTGCTGATGAAGATCAAGACTGGTACTGGAGATGAGCCACTGATAGGCTAGTGCTGGTGATGAAAGTAACTGAAGAAGGCAACTGATGAAGATAGCTGAAGCAGATATAATGTGGATACCCTGAAAAACAAATAAACAAATGTTAAATGATGCAATGATGATGTATACAAATGATATGCAAGGGTTTGTGATCAAGCTGGATCTAATTTATCTGCCTTGATATAAAGCCCATATATGTTCAAGAAGTCCAGATGGAGGTCTAGAAAACCAATAACCAGGGTGGGGGACTCAAATAAAGAATCACATGTCCAGGGTTAAATCACAATAACTGTCCAAAGTGGAGTACTCTTAAACAAAATCAGTAACAGGGTATGATGTGGCCAAGGGTACCTGCAAACCTGCAAACAGCCCAACCCCCTCACAGGTAGTGTTCTAAAACAAGGATCCTCAGACTTGGATCAGTTATGAGAAGTGTAAACACTTCTAACCCGGAGGTACAGTGTTTACAATAACCATAAAAGATCCTCCTCTAATTCACCTCAGTTTCTGAAGGTCATCATAAAGGTCATCCAGACTTAGCAGCCTTCCCAGATAGCCCTAGCACTACAGGAAATCTGTAGCACAGAGTTCTCAAGAAGAAACCCATATCTGAACCGTGTTTCATATTCCCGCACCAGACCGAAATGGAATGGGAAAGAACATGAACCACTCTAGCCTAGGTGTCACTCAGGTCCCAGGTATAGGACCTCAAACTCTCAATAGAACCCCACCCATCAAAACAACAAACCAGATCCAGCAAGATGACAGTATGACAGTATGATGTATAAAACTGTAAAGAAAACAATAAACAAAACTGTACATAAAGCAATAAATAAAATAAACACAATTAGCACATAACACCCCAGTAAACACAAATCAAACAAGCGCTAGGAGGAACCCACAAAAAGAACCAGAAGCCCTGGTTGCAGTATAAGGGTCCCCAGCAGAGTCGCCAAGCTGTCGCTCCCACCAAATGACACCTGGTCAGAAGGAGAGAGAGAACACACAAGGGTGAACTCAAGAGAAAAGAGTCGCCAGCTAGGCATTTTTATCCCGAAGGAAAGGTAATGCTGCATAAACCTAGGAAAAGATGGATAAGACGGTTGCGAACCAGAGAGACTGAGAAAGGGGGTTGGTTACAACCTGGGAAGGTATTAGCACCCAGATTGTCCGCCGTACTCGACGGGATCCACGCTTAAAAGATTTGTGTTTTAAAGGGGTAGTGTCAATGCAATTTGTGTATCAAAGCTGGGAAAGAATGCAAGTGTCAGTGTAAAAGAAAAGTGAAGTGTGTAAGAGAAGTGTCAGTGTAAGAACATGAGTATAAAGCTCAAGAATATGAGGCTAAAAGAATAATGCTTAAAGAGAGGGAATATACAGAGACTTTTGTTCGATAACTGTTAAGTTATGCCTACGTATCCTCTCGTGCAATGAGGAAGTCAGAACACGTAGTTCGACTCAAAGAGACTGAAAGATAAATTAACTGATGAACTGCTTACTTGTCTATGCTCAAGTGTATGACCTGTCTGGCTCAGGTGCTAACTGTCTTGCATTAGACGGAAGAAGCAAGTTCTCGTTTATGAGTGAATGAGGTGAGAAAAGAATCCCGAAGGAGACGATTATTGTTTGTTTTTGAGCTTTCAATCTTTTATTGTTTTTGAAAGTTTGTCATAGGAAAATGAGCTTAAGCCTAAACCAAGGGGTTAGTAAACTCATCACATCCTCCCTCTGATTAGGGGTAATGAGAATACCTCAAGTGTGAAGTAAGCACATCACACTTAATCACCATGGTGTAGGATTAAGATCATTAACCTACTTGCATTTATTTAGATGTTTTTGTTGTTTTTGTTTAGTGTTAGGTAATGAGTTTAAACCATAATCAAGGATTTAATGGACTCATTACACCATCCTAATAGAAGGATAATAGATGAGAACATTTAAGCTGAGGAAGGCTCCTCAACTTAATCCATGATTAGGGATTAACCTCATGACAAGACAAAGCCTTTATTAGATGGATTTTAGTTAATGATAAGATGAAGAAGTGATTTTTTATGATTTGTAAGACAACTTGAGGGGGACTTGTCCATTAACACTGGGGTTAGTCCTTCTTTACCAATTAAGGAAGAATTAGAACCCTAATGCAAGGCCCAAGTTACAAGCTTGATGTCTTAGTGGTTATTAGGTGAATTGATTAAAGGATTTAAACACATTAAGGGTTTAACACTTAGGATTAAAGTTATAAACTCCATCCTAATAGAAGGATGCAGGCATAAGCTTAATCACAAAGCCTTAAAACCTTTAGGGTTTAGTCCCTGATTATGAGATGGGAAGAGAAGACTCAAAGATGACACAAAGGTAAAACTACATGGGGGACTAATCAAACCCTAATTGTTATCATACTTGGAGATCCTAGGGTTTATGGGGCTTAAGAGAGAAAGATCTTCAAAGAACCACCAAGGAGAGAAGCAGATGAAAGGAGAAAGAAGCAGAGAGAAGCAAGACAACTTGCTTCACTTAAGAAGACAAGTTACTTGAAGAAAGAAAGTAGGAGATGAAAATGAATGAGCAAGCTCACTCTAGTACACAAGATAAAATTCAGCAATGATGCAATAGAGAGATGAAAAGAGATTGTGAGAAGTGAAGGCAAATTCACTTCTCAAAACAACTTACCACCTGAAAGGTTAGCAAAAGAAATGAAATGCAATGCAAATGAGATGGAATGCCATGGTGCAAACCAAAACCAGAAGCATAAATATGATGTTAATGATGCTAAGAGATGATGCAAACATATGGCAAGAGATGAGAGTGATCAAACAAGCATAAGGATGCAAATGAGGTATGCTTTGAACCATGGAAGTTCATGAATGTTTATGAAATGAAATGAACACATAACATGGAAAATGAAAGATGCAATGACCAAACATGGTTCTAAGATGTCCTAAGATGTATTATGAATCATGTGGATGCACAAAATGTCATGGAAAGTCATTGAATGCAAGCAAATGAGAGATGAATGCAAAGGAAAGCACAAATTAGGGTTTACATACAACATGCTTCACAAAAATCCAAAACCAGAAGCAAATGACATGACAAAAAATTGAAAATAGGATCAAAGGAACCCTAAACCTACACAAGTTCACTGTCCAAAGGAGGGGATCCAACTCTTAACCTAGTGCAAGTTATGAATTTCCTAAGTTGGCTGGGTTTTAAGGTACCTCATCATGAAAAATGCAAAACAAATTGAAAATGGAAAACCAATTCAAACCAATTTTATCCTGTAAACTACATGCTATGAAGGATGCAATGCAAGAAGAACCATCATCAAACTCTCAAGGATTAGGCAGAATAGATTTTTCAAAGTTTGAACCAAAATATTGCCTTAAAATGAATTTAATTCCAACAAAAATTGTCAAAATGCATCAAGAACAAAAAAGAAATTTGGTTTGAGAGTTTGATAATGTTTCTAAATGTTTTAAAATGCAATGTGAATTTTTTTGGGATTTTTTAAATACCTAAATGTATTTTTAATTAATTAATTTTCATTAACTAATTAAAATTAAACACTTAAATGATTTAAAAATGATTTTTAATGCAAAAAATAAAAATAAAAATATTTTTGGGTTCTAAAAATTAATGAAATGTTTGACAAAACTTTTTAGAATTTTTAAATGCTTTTTACTATTTTAAATAATTCGTGCAAATAATATATAAACAAAATGAATTAAAATTTAATAAAATGAAAAGTATGCAAATCCTGAGGTTCACATTCAAACTGGGAGATGGAGGGAAGACTGCGCGCGTCATCCAACGGCCTAGGTTCAAACTGGCATTTTTAAACTAAACCTAATTAATTAATTTAATTAATCACAATTAGGGCCTAGTGAAATCATCCTGGCCCTCCAACACGCGCGGGAAGCCCAGATCCAACGCCCCACTATTAAACCTAGCTAACCCTAATTATCAAACCCTAATTACTTTCAGGTCACCGGAGAAGAGCTTCGGTCGTCTTCTCCGGTGACACCCTCCCTGAGAAATCTCAATCCCACTCTCCAGGTCATTTTAAGAGATGTAAAGCTCCAGATCAAACCTCCCAACCTCCCTAAACATGAATCTACCCTCAAAATCCATTTCTTTTCACTCAAAAACAAGATTCGAATCAAAACCTAAAAATGACCAAACTTTCAGAGATGCAGCACATGCTCAATAATCAATCATTTTCAAAAATCCAAAGTGCAAAACAATCAGGGGAACATGTAGATCATTTTAGTAACTTAAAACAAGGTTTCTGGAAAAATGATTTCTTGAAGCTACCTGAGATGAAGCTTTCAGTTTGGAGCTTTCAGACTGCCTCCCTGCTTCAAAGCTGCTCCAATGACCTCCCTGAATATGCTTTGAGGCTTGGTTTGAGTGTATGGTGGCTAGTTTGTGAGATTGATGGAGTTCTGTTCAGAGAGGGGGGAAAATCGTGTTTCTGCTTGGGGTGGTTTCAGGGACAAATGAGGGTTGGGAAATGATCAGAGGAACATGTTGAGTGATTCTATGAAGTTTTTTTTTATGTTTGATGCTTGTGTTTTGAGATTCGAAGCAAAATGCATAAGAGGTCAGTTTTGGGAACTATGGCTTGTGAGATGTTTCAGGCTGTGTTGTATTATGTGTTGAGTCTCTTTTGGTACACATATCAATCCTTGATAGGTCAGAGAGTTGTTGTGGAGCAGTGTGATTGGTATGGAGCAAAATGCATAAAGTCAACTTTTTGTGTAAGAGAGGTATGGGCCATTTCAGTCAAGGTACAAGGCATGGCTTGGCTGCAGCTTGAATCAAGGAGAACCATTGAAATGGATTAGAGGCAATGCAGCAAGTGGATTAGGGTTTGTGAGAGTTTTTGCAATTTCACAAAGTCTTGGCCCTTTTGTGATTACTTGAAGCACAAGTCATGAAAATGGGAGGTTCTTTGGTGCATTCTGATTTTTAAGTCATATTTCATGTTGGTGTATTGCATAGAGGTCAATTAGAGGTCACATAAAGGCTTGGCATGAGGTTTTGCAACTTTACCTCTTTGGTACAAAAGTGAAATTTCAATGATTTTATCCAACTTTGTAAGGCCATAACTTTTGATCCAAAATGAATTAGAATGAGTTCTTGTACTCTTTGAAAAGGGAATGATCCAATCTACAACTTTCATGACCAAAGTTTTCTCATTTGAGGCATTTTTGAATCAAAAAGAGGAGGTTGAAAAACTTTCCCAAAATGGCAAGTTTGCATTACAAGTCACTTTCCCAAAAAGGCAACTTTGCAAATGGCTTGAAATTATTCAATTTTGTGAACTTCTAACATCTTCTATGATCAAATAAAGATCATACACATTCAAAATGATGAAGAACACCCTTTGGTTGGGTCATTGGGGGCCTCAGATGCCCTGATTTTGCACTGACTTGCCCAAGAAGTCAACTCTTGATCAGATGCCTTCCCCATGGAATTTATTCATGAAAATTGATATGCATGATCCTTGTAACATATAGAGACCAATAGAAACAAGAATGACCAAAAAAATTGGAGTTATGGCCTCTGAAACCAAAACCCTAATTCTAGGTCATCTGTGCAGTTAAACCTGGCTCTGCTTCCATGTCTTTCTCAGTTCTTGTGATTCTTTGACTTCCTTGACCTTGTGAGGATGTAATATGATGTTTGAACATACATGGACCCCTTTTAAGTGATTAAAGACCTTTGGAGTGGCTCAAATGGCTCAGGGATGGCTCAGATCACAAACCCCGAATGCATATGACTTAGAAGCAATGCAGTGAATCAAAAATGTGGTATGAGATGCTATGATTGAATTTATGCATATGAAAAGACCACAAGCCATGGTGAAATGGGTGAGGGCAAATTTGGGGTGTTTACACATCTCCCATATGCTTGCATTCATTGACTTGCCATGACATTTTGTGCATCCACATGATTCATAATACATCTTAGGACATATTAGAATCATGTTTGATCATTGCATCTTTCATTTGCCATATTGTATGTCCATTCCATTTCATAAACTTTCATGAACTTCCATGGTCCAAAGCATGTTTCACTTGTATCCTCATCCTTGTATGATCATTCTCATCTCTTGACATGTGTTTGCATCATCTTTTAGCATCATTGAAATCATATTTATGCTTCTGACTTTGGTTTGTATCATGACATTTCATCTCATTTGCATTGCATTTCATTTTTTTTGCTAACTTTTCAGGTGATAAGTTGTTTTAAGAAGTGAATTTGCCTTCACTTCTCACAATCTCTTTTCATCTCTCTTATGCATCATTGTTGCATTTTATCTTGTGTATTAGAGTGAGCTTGCTCATTCATGCTCTTTCCCACTTTCTTCCTTCAGGCAACTTGTCTTCTTAAGTGAAACAAGTTGTTTTGCTTCTCTCTGCTTCTTGCTCCTTTCATCTGCTTCTTTCCTTGGTGGCTCTTTGAAGATTCTTTCTCTCTTAAACCTCACAAACCCTAGGATACCCAAGCATGATCACAATTAGGGTTTGATTAGTCCCCCACTTAGTTTTACCTTTGTGTCATCTTTGAGTCTTCTCTTCTCATCTCATAATCAAGGATTAAACCCTAAAGGTTTTAAGGCTTTGTGATTAAGCTTATGCCTGCATCCTTCTATTAGGATGGAGTGTATAACTTTAATCCTAAGTGTTAAACCCTTAATGTGTTTAAATCCTCTAATCAATTCACTTAATAATCATTAAGATATCAAGATTGTAACTTGGGCCTTGCAGTAGGGTTCTAATTCTTCCTTAATTGGTTAAGAAGGACTAACCCTAGTGTTAATGGACAAGTCCCCCTCAAGTTGTCTTACAAACCATAAAAATCACTTCTTAATCTTACCATTAACTAAAATTCACTTGAATAAAGGCTTTGTTTTGTCATGAGGTTAATCCCTAATCATGGATTAAGTTGAGGTATCTTTCTCAACTTAAATGTTCCCATCTATTATCCTTCTATTAGGATGGTGTAATGGGTCCATTAAATCTTTTATTATGACTTAAACTCATTACTTAACACTAAACAAAAACAACAAAAACATCTAAATAATCACAAGTAGGTTAATGATCTTAATCCTACATCATGGTGATTAAGTGTGAGGTGCTTACTTCATACTTAGGGTATTCTCATTACCCCTAATCAGAGGGAAGATGTGATGATTTTACTAACCCTTGGTTTAGGCTTAAGCTCATTTTCTTATGACAAACTCCAAAAAGAAATAAAAGATTAAAAACCCAAAAACAAACAATAATCGTCTCCTTCGGGATTCTTTTCTCATCTCATTCACTCACAAACGAGAACTTGCTTCTTCCGTCTAATGCAAGACAGTTTGCACCTGAGCCAGACAGGTCCTACACTTGAGCATAGATAAGCAAGCAGATCACAAGTCAATTTATCTTTCAGTCTCTTTGGGTCGAACTACGGTGTTCTGACTTCCTCATTGCACGAGAGGATACGTAGGCATAACTTAACAGTTATCGAACAAAAGTCTCTGTATATTCCCCCTCCTTCCAGCATTATTCTTTTAGCCTCATAGTCTTGAGAATTTCACTGACACTTCTTCATCTCACTTCACATTTCTTTTACACTGACACTTGCATTCTTTCCAGCTTTGATGCACAAATTGCACTGACACTACCCCTTTAAAAACACAAATATTTTAAGCGTGGATCCCGTCGAGTACGACGGACAATCTGGGTGCTAATACCTTCCCAGGTTGTAACCAACCCCCTTTCTCAGTCTCTCTGGTTCGCAACTGTCTTATCCATATCTTTTCTTAGGTCTATGCAGCATTAACTTTCCTCCGGGATAAAAATGCCTAGCTGGCGACTCTTGTCTTCTGAGTTCACCCTTATACTGTAACCAGGGCTTCTGGTACTTTTTGTGGGTTCCTCCTAGCGCTTGTTTGATTTTGTTTACAGGGATGTTATGTGCTAATTGTGTTTATATATTTGCTTTATTTATTGCTTTATGTACAGCTTTATTTATTGCTTTCCTTTACATTTTTCATATGTCATACTGTCATTATCATTGCTGGATCTGGTTTCTGTTTGATGGGTGGGGTTTCATTGAGAGTTTAAGGTCCTATACCTGGGACCTGAGTGACACCTAGGCTAGAGTGGTTCATGTTCTTTCCCATTCCATTTCGGTCTGGTGCGGGAATATGAAACACGGTTCAAATGTGGGTTTCTTCTTGAGAACTCTGTGCTACAGATTTACTGTAGTGCTAGGGCTATCTGGGAAGCCTTCTAAGTCTGGATGACCTTTATTATGACCTTCAGAAACTGAGGAGAATTAGAGGAGGATCTTTTATGGTTATTGTAAACACTGTACCTCCGGGTTAGAAGTGTTTACACTTCTCATAACTGATCCAAGTCTGAGGATCCTTGTTTTAGAACATCACCTGTGAGGGGGTTGGGCTGTTTACAGGTTTACAGGTACCATTGGCCACATCATACCCTGTTACTTTGCTTTGATTAAGAGTACCTCACTTTGGTCAGTTCTTGTGATTTAACCCTGTACATGTGACTCTTTATTTGAGTCCCCACCCTGGTTACTGGATTTCTGAACCTCCATCTGGATTGCTTGAACATACATGGACTTTATATCAAGACAGATAATCAGATCTAGCTCTTGATCACAAACCCTTGCATATCATTTGCATACTCATCATTTGCATCATTTAACATTTGTTTATTTGTTTTTCAGGGTATCCACATTATATCTGGCTTGGTTTTGACCCCTTCATCTGCATAGACCTCTGTTTCATCAGTCATTTGCTTCAGTTGTCTTCATCATCATCAGCACTAGCCTGTCAGTGGCTCATCTCCAGTATCAGTCTTGATCTTCATCAGCACTTACCTTCAGCTCTTCATCAGCATTCATGGCTACACCCAGGAAGAGCAACATATCTTACCATTTCTTTGAGCCTGTGTTGACTGGTATCAGGCAGGTCCAGTCACTTATCACTCCAGACCACATCTCTTTATTCAGATAGCATTATGGAGGTATCCTGGATATGGTTATGGACCTGGACCCTTCTCAGAGGAGCATGATCCACACCTGCCTACAGTTTTATGACCCTCATTTGAGATGTTTCACATTTTCATACTTTCAGCTAGGACCTTTGTTGGAGGAATTTCCATCATTGATTGGAGTACCTGTCAGGGGTGGTGTCCCTTTCAACCCAGAGATGACTTCTCCCAACAATGGAGAAGTAACAAAAGCACTATACCTAGAGCCTGCCTTGATTGAACAAAGCATGACAACAAAAGCTGGAATCCCTGGTCTTCACTTGGACTTCTTGATTTCTCAGGCCATCCTGAAGGCCTCTTTGGGAGAATGGAGGGCAGTTTGTGCATTGTTAGCCCTCAGCATATATGGGGTTATACTGTTTGCAGATGAGCCCAAATTTATCAGCAAGAATGCCATTCATCTTTTCCTTCTGAGGAACCCAGTACCCACATTGTTGGGAGATTTCTATTACTCCATCCATCAGAGGAATGAGAAACAAAGAGGGAAGTTGGTGAGATGTTGTGCTCCTCTATTTCACACTTGGCTTCTCAAACACCTACCTAAATCAGATGCCTTTTTGAACCCTCTCCAACAGAAGAATTGGGCCAAGAGGCTCATTGCTTTGACTTCAGACGATATTAGATGGTGCACTCAGAGCACCAAAGGCAAGGACATTATCACCAGCTGTGGGCAATACCCAAATGTACCTCTGATAGGAGCAAAGGGTTGCATCAACTACAATCCTTTGCTGTTTAAAAGACAACTGGGCTATGCTTTGGTTCACCCTCCTAGAGTGCAAGATTTAGATGAGACCCTGTATTGTGAAGTAAAACCTAATTCAGCTACTGTCAGACAAGCATCTTGGGCTTGGGACAACATCCAGACAAAAGGGATGGCTATTCTTGGAAGGTGTAATAATATTGCTTCAGCTCAGTACTATGACTAGTCCCGTACTAGAACTCAAATTACTGGAATTCCTTTCACCATTGAGGATATACCTGGACCATCTACAGCATAGCCAGCAGCATCTGTCAGCCTGGAAGAATTTGAGAAGCTGAAGGAAAGGAATGAGAATCTGTCTTAAGCTCTGAAGAAGACCCTTTGGGAGAGGAGTGATGGTCGTCTGGACATTGAGAGGTTGGAGAAGCTTAGGGTGGAGCATCTGGCCAAGATTGAGAAAATAGAGGACTACATCAAGAAAGCAAGAGATGGGGAGCAAATATTGAAGAATGCCTGTAAAGAGGCCAAGCTTCAGAAGGCTAGGACTGAACTCTATATACAAGAAAGTCAGGCTAGGTGGGTCAGGATCACTGAAGCCCGTACTCAAAAAGATAAGAGAACTCAAGCCAGGATTGAGCAGTTAGAGGCCAATGAAAAGAAGCAACAGGAAGCTCTGCTGGCAGCCCAGAAGGAGATTTCAGAGTTGAAGCTTAGGGCTGGATTGAAGAGATCAAAGGATCAAGACAGGCACAAGAAGCTTACCACTACCATTGCTACTAGAAACCTCCTCATCAGGACTATTACAGAGCATCCAGCTGGTCCAGTGAATGAAGCACTTCTGAAGGAGGTTAAGGAGGATGAATTTGGACTAGATGTCTGACTTTTTGATTGTTGTTATTTCCATTTGATGTACTTTTCTTTTGTGTTGTATTTTGACCCTTCAGGGGCATATATTGTAAAAACAGACTATGTATTATTCATCATTTGTAATATATTTTAGTTTGTTTGTGGGGTTTCTTTTTCTCAACAACATCAAAGCACCTTCCTCAAGGTCAAAACCAAGAACCAAGTCGGATACCTTGGAAAACAAATAAGCATTGCATAATAACTTTTTTTTTGTTTTGTAGGTTTTGTTATTATTTTGTTTGTTTCTAACTCTATTGTGGTTCAGGAAATATTGCTCGCAGAAGAGTGTTCCCTGTCAACCGTGCACACCGGTATCCTACCCGCAACAACCTTCCGGGTATTCTAATGGAGCAAGTACAGCAAGACCTGACTGAGGTCAGAACCCAGATGGCTAATGAAAGAGTGGAGATGAGAAACCAAATGGCCCAATTCATGACTGTGATGACTGGCTTGGCCCAGAGCCAAGAAAGGTTAAGGGCATTGGTAGAAAGACAAACCCCCGAGGAACCTCATCCCGGAACTGGAGGAACTAGTAATAATGAGAGGGGACAGCCTCATGTTAATCCACCTGTATTTGGACCTCATCTAGATCCGGAAGTCAACATCCCGGGTAATGTGCAAGGAAATACTACTGGGGGGAGAATCTTACAAGAAGACCCCCAAGAAGAACAGTTTACTGTCATGGGAGCTGGAGATGAAGTCTATGACCGAAGGTTTGATGAAATTGCTGAGAAGTTGAGATCTTTGGAGTCTCAAAACTCTTTGGGTTTCGATGTAATGGATATGGGGTTAGTGGATGGGGTAAGAGTTCCCCACAAGTTCAAACCTCCGTGCTTCGAGAAATACAATGGAACCTCCTGTCCACGAACTCACCTGCAGTCTTTCCTGGGAAGACTTAATGCATATACCATGGATGAAAAACTGTGGATGTTCTATTTTGAAGACAGTTTGACTGGGGCTTCAAGAGAGTGGTATTCACACCTGACCAGAGCTACTATCAGATGCTGGAAGGATCTAGCTGAGGCCTTCATCAGACAATACCAATATAACTTGGATATGGCTCCTAACAGAACCCTCTTGATGGGAATCTCTCAATCCTCCAGAGAAAGCTTCAGGGAATATTCCCAAAGGTAGAGACAGCCTGCTGCTGCTGTCCAACCACCCATGTCGGAGAGAGAAATGGCCGACATGTTTATGAATACTCTGCAAGGAACATATATTGATAGACTGGCTGCCTTTTCTTCTACCAGCTTCGCGGACGTAGTTATAGTTGGGGAAAGGATTGAAAGCCTTTTGAAAATGGGTAAAATTTCTGATAATGGCATCTGTCCATATTCCAGCTCCGATTCCTCAGCAATCAGCATATCAACAACCACAACAACCACATTATCAACATCAAGTTCAATATTCGCCACAAAGAACCTAAAACAATAATAACAGCAATCAACAACAACGACCCTTTCAGCAAAGACCATCACAGGCAAATAGGGTGATTTACCCTATCCCTATGCCTTATGCTGCCTTGTTGCCACAACTCCTGAAGCTTAACTTGGTTGAGTTAAGGACATTGGCACCACCAGATCCCTCCAATCTCCCAAAGAATTATGATGTCAACGCCAGATGTGCTTTCCACTCCAATGCACCTGGTCACAATACTGAGAAATGCAGGGCTTTGCAAATGAAAGTTCAAGATCTGGTGGATTCTAAAGCCCTCAACTTTGCACCCCCTCCAAATGTCAACAGAAATCCTATGCCTAATCATGGTGGGCCAAGGATTAATGCCATTGAGGAAGACAAACCATCTACTTTGATCACCAGTGTTGCACATATTCGAACATCTCTGGTAGAAATTAAAGCTCAGCTTCTAGAGTGCCAGATGTTCCCCGGGTGTGAACTCGGTTGTGGGTATTGCAACATTGCAGTCAACGGGTGTGATAAATTGAGAAGCGACATAGATGGTCTTATCAAGGACGGTATCCTTTAGATCTCAACAACGGCGCCTACAAATCCAACAATTCCCTTGACAACAATTCCTGATTCTTCTACAACAACATCAACAATCATTCCTACCGATTCATCAATATCATCAACAATGGCTCCGTCCATCACTTCAACGAGTCAAGTTTCAACAACCATTTCTTCTACAATATCAACATCCTTTTTATCAACAGAATCTTCTACAACGCCAACAGAAATGAATGAAGATGTCTCAGCAGTCACCATATACTATGATCCATCAAATGTTCCTCCAGACAACAATTTCCAACAACAAGCAGTGGCACTTCCTGCCAGGTCACCAGTCACAATTTACTACGATCCGCACACCATTACAGTACCCTCCTCTGCAGCAGTCAATCCAGTTACCATCACGGTGCCTGGACCCGTTCCATATGAAAGCAGTAATGCCATACCTTGGCATTATGGATCTGATCTCTACTGCAACGGGGAGAAAATCACTTTGGATTCTTTAACCTCTTCTCCACAAATTGATAATGTTGGGGGAGGCGGAGGCTTCACCAGAAGCGGACTCCTTTTTGCCTCACAATTGCACAGGCCTATTGCTGAAACAGAAGCTGCTGCCAAAGCAAAAGGAAAGAGTGTGGTGCTTGAAGAGCCAGCTGCCAAAGAAACTCAGAAGACATCTTTTGAACAAGATGTAGACGAGTTTATGAGAATCATAAAGAGAAGTGATTACAAAGTGGTGGATCAGCTTCACCAAACTCCCTTAAAAATCACCATATTATCACTGCTGATGTGTTCCGAGGCTCACAGGAACGCATTATTGAAAGTCCTGCACGCAGCATATGTGCCAGAGGAGATTACCGTTAATCAGCTAGAAACTGTGGTGGCAAATGTCAATACCAGTCACAGACTGTGCTTCACCAATGCTGACTTAACAACGGAGGGACGTAACCACAACAAGGCTTTACATATCACCCTGGAATGCAAGGGTGTTGTTCTATCACATGTACTGGTGGACACTAGGTCATCAATCAATGTTCTACCAAAGAAAGCCTTGGTGAAGCTGGAGTATGATGGCTTGGCATTGCGTCCAAGTAATCTGGTGGTAAGAGCATTTGATGGCTCCAAAAGATCAGTGCTTAGAGAGATTGATCTGCCTGTGATGATTGGCCCGCAGACTTTTAAAACTACCTTCTATGTGATGGACATTCAGCCGGCCTACAGCTGTTTGTTGGGTAGACCCTGGATCCACGCCGCTGGCGCTGTTACGTCTACCCTTCACCAGAAGCTGAAATTCGAGTGGGAAGGCCAGGTCATCACCATCTATGGGGAAGAAGACATCTTTGTTAGCCATTTGGCTAAGTATAAGTATATAGAAATGGATGGAGAAATCCATGAAACTATGAGCCAAGGGTTTGAGGCCCTGAATATTAATGAAGCATCTGCTGTACAGGGAACCTCCATAACATCATATCAGCAAGCCCGGAAGGTTGTTGAAGAGGGTACTGCCCAAGGCTAGGGCAAGCTGCTGCCCGTGGAAAAGAAAGAAGACATATTTGGGTTGGGTTATAGACCAACTCAACAAGATCAATCAGAGGGTGTAAAAGAGCCCAATTTTGTCAGCGGGGGAATGCTCACCCCGGATGCTGTGAACAACTTGGAAGACGAGGAGGAAAGCGACCGCAACCTGGAGAGCTGGATACGTCCAAGGATCCCGGGGAGCCAAGTCCTTAACTGGTCTTCCCAGGAAATTATAAGGGTTACTCCAGCAGAGTAATTATTATTTCCTGTATTTTTAAGCATGCATCAAGTCTTGCATCTTGCCCAAGATGACAAGAATCATTTTGTAATCGGGACATCTTGTAATTTTGTGCAAATGGATTAATCAATGAATATCGGACATCTTTTGCAAATGAGTCTTTTCCTTTTCCGCTCACTGTTTTTCATTTTTTCTTTTTGTACAAAAATAAAATGGCAATGTTTTTCAAAATGATAACTTCATTTCACTTTTTCTAAACAAGATTAAAATTGATCACTAAAATAAACCAATCTAAACCCTTGCAGAGAGTGCCTTTCAGACTGCACCGACAACAACACTGCTATGGCTTCGTATGACTTTGACAATCCAATCAATCAAGCTGATGAAGGGGTTGAAGAAGATTATGAGCTTCCTGAAGAGCTAGCCAGGTTGTTAAGGCAGGAGGAGAAGGTTATCACTCCTCATCAGGAGGAGGTTGAGACAGTTAATCTTGGTACGGAAGAAGACATGAAAGAAGTTAAGATCGGGGCCTGCCTACAAGCTTCGGTAAAAGAGCAACTGATTGATATGCTTCGGGAATATGTGGATGTTTTCGCTTGGTCTTATCAGGATATGCCAGGATTGGACACCGATATTGTCATGCACAAGCTGCCTTTAAAAGAAGACTGCCCGCCAGTAAAACAGAAGTTGCGCCGTACTCGCCCAGATATGGCAATGAAGATAAAAGAAGAGGTACAGAAGCAGTGGGACGCCAGTTTCCTTGCTGTGACTAGCTATCCGCCGTGGGTTGCTAATGTTGTACCTGTGCCTAAGAAAGATGACAAGGTGAGGATGTGTGTGGACTACCGGGATCAGAACAGAGCCAGCCCGAAAGATGATTTCCCATTACCTCACATTGATGTATTGATCGACAATACGGCTCAGTTCTAGGTGTTCTCCTTCATGGATGGATTTTCAGGATATAATCAGATCAAGATGTCACCTGAAGACATGGAGAAGACAACTTTCATCACACCCTGGGGCACATTCTGCTACAAGGTGATGCCATTCGGACTGAAGAATGCGGGTGCAACGTATCAACGGGCTATGGTAACATTACTCCATGACATGATCCATAAAGAAATTGAATGTTATGTGGATGACATGATTGCCAAGTCCCTCACAGAAGAAGGCCACCTGGTGAATCTGTTGAAGTTATTCAAGCATCTGAGGAAGTACCAACTGAAGTTAAACCCCAACAAGTGTACATTCGGGGTGCGATCTGGTAAGCTGCTGGGATTTATTGTAAGTGAAAAAGGGATTGAAGTTGACCCTGATAAAGTCAAAGCCATTCAAGAAATGCCTGCGCCGAAGTCAGAAAAAGAAGTTCGGGGGTTTCTAGGTAGATTGAACTACATTTCAAGGTTCATATCTCACCTTACTGCAACCTGTGAGCCTTTGTTCAAGTTGTTAAGAAAAGAACAAACGGTCAGGTGGAACGAAGACTGCCAGAAGGCTTTTGACAAAATCAAGGAATAATTGCAAGAGCCTCCGATCCTTATGCCTCCAGTTGAAGGAAGACCTCTAATCATGTACTTGACAATATTAGAAGAGTCAATGGGGTGTGTGTTGGGCCAGCATGACGAGTCTGGTCGAAAAGAGTATGCAATATACTACCTAAGCAAAAAGTTTACCGACTGTGAACAACGTTATTCACTGCTCGAGAAAACTTGTTGTGCTTTAGCGTGGGTTGCTCGCCGACTAAGGCAGTATATGTTGACCCACACTACTTTATTGATCTCAAAGATGGATCCAGTTAAGTATATTTTTGAGAATCCAGCACTTACCGGACGGGTTGCAAGATGGAAAATGATCCTCACAGAATATGATATTTAGTACACATCTCAAAAAGCCATCAAAGGCAGTGTATTGTCTGATTATCTTGGTGAGCAACCCATTGATGATTACCAGCCTATGAGATTTGACTTCCCTGATGAAGACATCATGTTCATAAAAGCAAAGGATCATGAAGAGCCTGTTCACACTGAAGGGCCTGACCTAGAGGAAGAATGGACTATGATGTTTGACGGGGCTGTTAATATTAATGGTCGTGGTGTTGGTGCAGTACTCATTACACCTAAGGGAGTTCATATGCCTTTCTCGGCAAAGCTCACCTTCAACTGCACTAACAACGAAGTTGAATACGAAGCTTGTATTATGGGTCTTGAGGAAGCCATTGACCTCAGGATCAAGACTTTGACTGTGTTCGGAGATTCAGCTCTAGTAATCAATCAAACCAATGGCAAATGGTACACGCACCAAGATCATCTGATACCTTATCGGGATTATACAAGGAGGTTATTGACTTTCTTCACAACGGTCAAGTTTGAGTATATCCCTCGAGACGAAAATCAGTTTGCAGATGCTCTGGCTACCATTTCATCTATGATCAAAGTTCAAGCTGCCAACTTTGTGCCTCGGATTTCAGTGTCCAGACTTGACAGACCAGCGTACGTGTTCTCAGCAGATGTTGTTAAAGATGATAAGCCCTGGTTCCATGACATTAAGTGCTTCTTGGAAGATCAAACATACCCACCTGGGGCATCTTCCAATGACAAGAAGACATTAATAAGGCTAGCTGGTAGTTTCTTCCTGAATACTGACGGTTCCCTGTACAAGAGAAACTTTGATATGGTACTTCTCAGATGCGTTGATAAGACAGAAGCCGACTTGTTAATGCACGAAGTGCATGAAGGATCCTTTGGTACCCATGCTGGAGGACATGCAATGGCTAAAAAGTTGCTAAGATCAGGCTATTACTGGATCACAATGGATGCAGATTGTTATGCCTATGCCAGAAAATGCCATAAATGCCAGATTTATGCGGATAAAGTGCATGTGCCTCCGAATCCTCTGAATGTGATGTCTTCACCTTGGCCCTTCGCCATGTGGGGCATTGACAAGATTGGCAAGATTGAACCGACTGCTTCAAATGGCCACAGATTCATCCTGGTAGCCATTGACTATTTTACCAAGTGGGTCGAAGCAGCCTCTTATGCAAATGTCACCAGACAAGTGGTAGCCCGATTCCTGAAGAGAGACATCATCTGTCGGTATGGAGTGCCCGAGCGAATCATTACTGATAATGGTTCCAACTTAAACAATAAAATGATGGCAGAACTATGCCGGGGCTTCAAGATCCAACACCACAATTCTTCTCCTTATAGGCCGAAGATGAATGGCGTTGTTGAGGCAGCTAACAAGAATATCAAGAAGATTGTAAAGAAAATGGTGGTTACCTACAAACACTGGCATGAAATGCTACCATTTGCCTTGCATGGGTACCGTACGTCAATCAGAACATCCACTGGGGAAACACCGTATCAGCTTGTGTATGGTATGGAAGCAGTCCTACCTGTTGAAGTTGAATTACCCTCCTTGCGAGTGATAATGGATGTTAATCTGAATGAAGCAGAGTGGGTCCGATCCCGATACGAACAACTGAACCTGATTGAAGAGAAGAGATTGGCTGCAATTTGTCATGGGCAGCTGTATCAGAAAAGAATGAAGAAAGCCTTTGATCAGAAAGTCAGGCTCCGAGAGTACCAAGTAGGAGATCTTGTGCTGAAAAGACTCCTCCCATCTCATACAGACCACAGGGGCAAGTGGACTCCGATTTATGATGGTCCGTTCATAGTAAAGAAAGTTTTCTCAGGTGGAGCATTGATGCTCAATACTATGGATGGTAAAGACATTCTGTCCCCTGTGAATTCAGATGCAGTTAAAAAATACTTCGCGTAAAAGTGACCCGCTGGACATAAAAACAGAATGTAAGTCCAGGAAAAAATAGGGCATCCCGGCGAGTCAAAAACAGAATAAAATACTCGGGCAAAAATAAGGGAAAATAAATAAATAAAATGTACACCCGCTGAGTTGAAAAGCCGCATTGGACAACTCAGGCAAAAATGGGTATCCCGGTGGATTGAAAACCTGAAAGGGCGATCCACGCAAAATAAGGGAATAAGCGAACAACTGCATTCTGAATTCATCTGTATCACTTACAACATGGTGAACTCCGAAAGGTTAAAGCATCGGTCGGAATCAGTCTCCCTCAGAAAGCAAGATGAGAAGAATGTCAAATGTCATACGAGTCATAGCAAAGGGAAGCTCCTTGAAGCATCATCAGCATTGCTAGCATCTTTTTATTTCTCAATTTGTAACGATTTCCCTATTTCTTTGATCCGTTTCTTTGACTGTATCTTGCCAATTCAGAGCACACGAACTAATAAAATTAGATTTTCAGTCATGTTTCGTCTCGTACATTTTATTTTCGTTTGCAAAAATGTCTGATGTCTTTGAGATATTGATTGCATAAATACAGATGATTCCCTTCTAAAAATACGTGCTTACAGGAAATATACTTACTCCCAGGAGTGTCTAAACTCCTATGATGGAATCCAGTAAGGGACACCTCAGGGTACTTGTGCATTTCTTTATTTTTACAGGATTGCAGGTAACCAAAGCGCAACATGGGGCATGAAAGCTTCTCCCCAGTAGGCTGCCAAATCATTATTTCCTCATCACACCTTCCAAACATCACCATAAATGCTTTCTCCCCATCGGAGTTGCCAGGCATCACTTCTCCAACATTTCCTTCAAGAAACAGCACTTAAAGGAGCCCATATCCCCAGCTGAGTTGTCCAGTATCATCCTCAACAGGATCTCCACAAAAATCTCTAAGAAGCCTTTCAGTGATCTTTCTTCTTCCCCAGCCAAGTGCTAGACAGGGAACTATCTCCCCACAGAGGTTCAGCCTCTATCCAGAAGAGCAACGTCTGAAGATCTCACAACAAAGTAAAGAGAGCTTCTACAAACCCCAGCTGGGTGCCTTATTACTGAGATAGGTCTATCAGTGATCTATTTCCCCATGCAGAGTCATATATGTCGGATCTATCAATGATCTTATCCCCAGCTGGGATACCCACCTCGAGCAGATCAGCCAGAAATCTCCACAGCAACGGGATCCGAACCTTGGATCAATATCTTTGCATAACCATGGCATTCGCATCATTTTTTCCCCACAGAGCGTAGCATTCCGTCTAATACGGAGCATTACGGCAAAAGTCAAACATATTGCATAAATCATAAGCCATGTGTCGAACTGAACACTTGTAAATACTAACAATCCATCAACAATATACAAAATACTTCCCAATCCCTCGCCAGAGAGCCAAAGCATTTCCCTTACAAATACAGATGCACGCTCCTTTTGGAACTCGTCCGTGTCATCATTCCCCAGTAAATTGCCCGAGCAAACAGATGCTTATATTACAGATACTTCTTGACACTCGTCTGTGTCATATCCCCAGTAGAAAGCCAAAGCGTCCCCTTTGCACTCAATCATGTATATATACAGTTCTTTGACACCCGTCCGTGTCACCTTCCCCAGCATAGTTACCTAAACACTTTGTAAATCAAATACTTGTTTATAGTACACTCTTTCCGACATCTGTCCGTGTCATGCTCTCTCCAGCAAGTTAAACACTCGTCCATGTCTCGTCACTTTTCACTCATACAGATACTCGTCCGTATCTTGTATAAACCACTTATATCCCCTCAGATCCGACAATCGTCCGTGTTCTTTGTTAACTAATTGGTACTCATCCGTACCCATCATCTCTGAACATGCGTCAAGCGTTTGTTTCTACTGATACTCGTCTGTATCATAGTCTTAAGGATGCTCGTTTGCATCTTTAATCTATACACTGTGTCAAACACTTATGTTATTTTGAAATTTAGACACTCATCTGTGTCTTCCCTTCCCCAGGAGAGTCCCCAACAAAACTTGTTAAACTATTGTCTTTCTATCTGACATTCGTCCTATGTCATGATACCTTTCGGCAGCCGTACCCTGCCAGGTGATCATCCTTCACCTTTTTGATGATCGTCCTTCATCACCCCCAGTGGAGTCTCTATTCATTAGAACCCCTTCCTATCCGACATTCGTCTTATGTCGTGATATTTTCAGCAGCCGTCCCCTGCTAGATGATCGTCCTTCACCTCTTGATGATCGTCCTTCATCATTCTATCCGATGGTCGTCCCCATCGTTGACCTTGTTATCTGGTATTCGTCCTATGTCATGATAAACCCTGAGAGCAGCCGTACCCTGCTAGGTGATCGTCCTTCACCTCTTGATGACCGTCCTTCATCATGTTTATCCGATGGCCGTCTCCATCGTCGACTTTTATATCCGACATTCGTCCTATGTCGCGATGCTTTCGGCAGCCGTCCCCTGCCAGGTGATCGTCCTTCACCTTAGATGATCGTCCCTCATCTTATCCCCAACGGAGCAGCCGTCCCCTGCTAGGTGATCATCCTTCACCTTTGATGACCGTACCTCATCATCTGTTTCATTTATTTCATTCATGCTTTGAACCTGATGGTCGTCCCATCATTTACCTTTAATCCCTAGAGAGTCTTATAGCTTTACTTGATGGTCGTCCCCATCATAATCTCCTTTCCCCAGCATGTCGGTCGTCCCTGTCATTGCTTCGTCCCCAGCAGTCGTCCTCTGCTCGACGGTCGTCCTCCGTCGCCCGCACTTTATAACCATACTTTATTTTCCTTTTACGATCTATATCCCTTTTCTTCTTCATTCTGTGAGCGCAAATTTTGGACTGTCTTTGGTATTCAACCACAAGTTATCTTGTTTGCCTGTTAAGTCGTTGCTTACATCCTACACAGCTAACTCATGTTTGAATAGGGGCGGCTGTAAACACCCCAAATTTTCCCTCACCCATTCACACCATAGCTTGTGATCTTTACATGTGCATAAATCCAATCATAACATCTTATACCACATTTTTGATTCACTGCATTGATTCAAAGTCATATGCATCTAAGGTTTGTGATCTGAGCCATCCAAGAGCTATTTGAGCCATTCCAAAGGTCTTAAATCACTTCAAAGGGGTCCATGTGTGTTCAAGCATCATATTATATCCTCACAAGGTCAAAGAAGTCAAAAAATCACAAGAACTGAGAAAGGCATGGAAGCAGAGCCAGGCTTAACTGCACAGATGACCTAGAATTAGGGTTTTGGTTTCAAAGGCCATAACTCCAAATTTTTTTGATCATTCTTGTTTCTATTGGTCTCTATATGGTATGAGGATCATGCATATCAATTTTTATGAAGAAATTCCATGGGGAAGGCATCTGATCAAGGGATGACTTCTTGAGCAAGTTAGTGCAAAATCAGGGCATCTGAGGCCCCCAATGACCCAACCAAAGGGCATTCTCCATCATTTTGAATGTGTATGATCTTTATTTGATCATAGAAGATGTTAGAAGTTCACAAAGTTGAAGAATTTCAAGCCATTTGCAAAGTTGCCTTTTTGGGAAAGTGACTTGTAATTAAAACTTGCCATTTTGGGAAAGTTTTTCAACCTTCTCTTTTTGATTCAAAAATGATTCAAATGAGAAAACTTTGGTCATGAAAGTTGTAGGATGGATCCTCCCATTTTCAAAAAGTACAAGAACTCATTCTAATTCATTTTGGATCAAAAGTTATGGCTTGTCAAAGTTGGACAAAATCACATAATTTCATGTTTTACACCAAAGAGGCAATTTGCAAAATGGTATGATAAGGCATTCTAGAGGCTTCAAATGTGCACAAACACTTTACAACATGCTCATATGACCTCTAAAGATCAGAATTGGCCCAAGAATTATGCATTTTGGTGCTTTGAACTTGAAGAATTTCCAAAAGGGGCAAAGTTGTACCAATTTGCAAAATGGATCAAAGCCTCTCATCCACTTGCCTCAGTTCACAAAATCTGATCCACAAGCATTCCATGATCCCAGCTGAACCAAGCCATGCCCCTAAACCAACCTGCCATGACCCATACCTCAAGTACACCAACTTTTGACATTTTGGAAACTTGCCCATACCAATCAACATAGGCCAGCACCCACTCTCTGACCTATCACACTTCTTTATGTGGATCAAAACCAAGCAAAAGCACATAACAACACAGCCTGAAACTCCAAGAACTCAGCATACTCCAAAATCCCCAAATTTGCAAAAGCCTTTGAATCTCTTGATTCAACCATCAAACCTTCAAGTTTCTTTCACCATTCAACTCACCATGATCCACTGATCATTTCCCACCCTTCATTTGGCCCTAAAACCTCCACAATCAAAAACACGATTTTCACATTTTACAAACTGAACTTCTGCCATTTCCATTTTGAGGCCATTTAAACTCCAACCAAGCATCACAAGCTCTTGGGGGGAATCATTGGAGTTGATTTGAGGCAAAGAACTGGCCAGAAAGTCCCTGTTTCGAAAGCTCAAGCTCAGGTAGCCATGGCATTTATTTTTCCAGAACTCTCATTTTATGTTATAGGATGATTCTACATGTTTCACTGATTGCCATGATGTGTTTAGTTTTGAAAATAGTTGAGAAATAAGCATTTCATGAGCTTCTGAAATTTCTGAGTTCTTTTCCGTTTTGCTTTGATTCGTGCTTTTGATGATGATTAAATGAATTTTGATGACTGATTCTTGTTGGGGTTGAGGAGAGGATCATTTCTGGAGAGTTTTAGGGCTTGGGGGTGCGTATTAAGAGAGATAGCATAAGAGACTGGCCGAAGAAGATGACCGAAACACTGTTCCGGTCACCTGAGAGTGATTAGGGTTCAGATTAGGGTTAATGACATAATTAGCGTAGTTTGAATGTGAGCCGTCCGTTTGCGCGCGCTGGTCAATTCCGTCCCTTTCTTGTTTGAATCCTGGCCCTCAGATCTGCTGACTTTCATTTATTCGTATTTTTAATTCATTTTAATTGTATTTCTTTCCACATTTTATTTAAAATAGCAAAATGCATCCAAAAATTCTCATTTTTTGCATCAAGGTTCTAAATATTTTTCTCATTCTGAAAAAAAAATTTATTTAATTTTTTGCATCAAAAATTATTTTTAAATCATTTAAATGTTTATTTTTAATTAGTTAATGAATATTAATTAATTAAAAATGCATTTAGGTATTTAAAAATCACAAAAAAAATCTCATTGCATTTTTAAAACATTTAGAAATATTATCAAACTCTCAAAACAAATTTCTTTTTGGTTCTTGATGCATTTTGACAATTTTCATTGGAATTAAATTCTTTTAAAGGCAATATTTTTGTTCAAACTTGAAAAAATTCATTCTGCCTAACCATTGAGAGTTTGATGATGGATCTTCTTGCATTGCATCCTTCATAGCATGTAGTTTATAGGATAAAATTGGTTTGAATTTATTTTCCATTTTCAATTTGTTTAGCATTTTTCATTGTGAGGTACCTTGAAACCCTAATTCACTTGAGAAATTCATAACTTGCACTAGGTTAAGAGTTAGGTCCCCTCCTTTGGGCAGTGAACTTGTGTAGGGTTAGGGTTCCTTTGATCCCATTTTCAATTTTTTGTCATGTCATTTGCTTCTGGTATTGAATTTTTGCATTGCATGTTGTATGTAAACCCTAGTTTGTGCCTTCCTTTGCATCCATCTTGTCGCTCCCACCAAATGACACATGGTCAGAAGGGGTACAGACGTGAACGGTCGGCAAAAGGAGAGAGAGAACACACAAGGGTGAACTCAGGAGAAAAGAGTCTCCAGCTAGGCATTTTTATCCCGAAGGAAAGGTAATGCTACATAAACCTAGGAAAAGATGGATAAGACGGTTGCAAACCAGAGAGACTGAGAAAGGGGGTTGGTTACAACCTGGGAAGGTATTAGCACCCAGATTGTCCGCCGTACTCGACGGGATCCACGCTTAAAAGATTTGTGTTTTAAAGGGGTAGTGTCAATGCAATTTGTGTATCAAAGCTGGGAAAGAATGCAAGTGTCAGTGTAAAAGAAAAGTGAAGTGTGTAAGAGAAGTGTCAGTGTAAGAACAGGAGTATAAAGCTCAAGAATATGAGGCTAAAAGAATAATGCTGAAAGAGGGGGAATATACAGAGGCTAAAAGAATAAGAGAAGTGTCGTGCAATGAGGAAGTCAGAACACCGTAGTTCGACTCAAAGAGACTGAAAGATAAATTAACTGATGAACTGCTTACTTGTCTATGCTCAAGTGTATGACCTGTCTGGCTCAGGTGCTAACTGTCTTGTATTATACGGAAGAAGCAAGTTCTCGTTTATGAGTGAATGAGGTGAGAAAAGAATCCTGAAGGAGACGATTATTGTTTGTTTTTGTGCTTTCAATCTTTTATTGTTTTTGAAAGTTTGTCATAGGAAAATGAGCTTAAACCTAAACCAAGGGGTTAGTAAACTCATCACATCCTCCCTCTGATTAGGGGTAATGAGAATACCTCAAGTGTGAAGTAAGCACCTCACACTTAATCACCATGGTGTAGGATTAAGATCATTAACCTACTTGCATTTATTTAGATGTTTTTGTTTTTGTTTGTTTAGTGTTAAGTAATGAGTTTAAGCCATAATCAAGGATTTAATGGACTCATTACACCATCCTAATAGAAGGATAATAGATGAGAACATTTAAGCTGAGGAAGGCTCCTCAACTTAATCCATGATTAGGGATTAACCTCATGACAAGACAAAGCCTTTATTAGATGGATTTTAGTTAATGATAAGATGAAGAAGTGATTTTTTATGATTTGTAAGACAACTTGAGGGGGACTTGTCCATTAACACTAGGGTTAGTCCTTCTTTACCAATTAAGGAAGAATTAGAACCCTAATGCAAGGCCCAAGTTACAAGCTTGATGTCTTAGTGGTTATTAGGTGAATTAATTAAAGGATTTAAACACATTAAGGGTTTAACACTTAGGATTAAAGTTATACACTCCATCCTAATAGAAGGATGCAGGCATAAGCTTAATCACAAAGCCTTAAAACCTTTAGGGTTTAGTCCCTGATTATGAGATGGGAAGAGAAGACTCAAAGATGACACAAAGGTAAAACTAAATGGGGGACTAATCAAACCCTAATTGTTATCATACTTGGAGATCCTAGGGTTTATGGGGCTTAAGAGTAAAAGATCTTCAAAGAACCACCAAGGAGAGAAGCAGATGAAAGGAGAAAGAAGCAGAGAGAAGCAAGACAACTTGCTTCACTTAAGAAGACAAGTTACTTGAAGAAAGAAAGTAGGAGATGAACATGAATGAGCAAGCTCACTCTAGTATACAAGATAAAATGCAGCAATGATGCAAGAGAGAGATGAAAAGAGATTGTGAGAAGTGAAGGCAAATTCACTTCTCAAAACAACTTACCACCTGAAAGGTTAGCAAAAGAAATGAAATGCAATGCAAATGAGATGGAATGTCATGGTGCAAACCAAAACCAGAAGCATAAATATGATGTTAATGATGCTAGGAGATGATGCAAACATATGGCAAGAGATGAGAGTGATCAAACAAGCATAAGGATGCAAATGAGGTATGCTTTGAACCATGGAAGTTCATGAATGTTTATGAAATGAAATGAACACATAACATGGCAAATGAATGATGCAATGATCAAAAATGGTTCTAAGATGTCCTAAGATGTATTATGAATCATGTGGATGCACAAAATGTCATGGAAAGTCATTGAATGCAAGCAAATGAGAGATGGATGCAAAGGAAAGCACAAATTAGGGTTTACATACAACATGCTTCACAAAAATCCAAAACCAGAAGCAAATGACATGACAAAAAATTGAAAATGGGATCAAAGGAACCCTAAACCTACACAAGTTCACTGCCCAAAGGAGGGGATCCAACTCTTAACCTAGTGCAAGTTATGAATTTCCTAAGTTGGCTAGGAAATTGAAAATGGAAAACCAATTCAAACCAATTTTATCCTGTAAACTACATGCTATGAAGGATGCAATGCAAGAAGAACCATCATCAAACTCTCAAGGGTCAGGCAGAATAGATTTTTCAAAGTTTGAACCAAAATATTGCCTTAAAATGAATTTAATTCCAACAAAAATTGTCAAAATGCATCAAGAACAAGAAAGAAATTTGGTTTGAGAGTTTGATAATGTTTCTGAATGTTTTAAAATGTAATGTGAATTTTTTTGGGATTTTTTAAATACCTAAATGTATTTTTAATTAATTAATTTTCATTAACTAATTAAAAATAAACACTTAAATGATTTAAAAATGATTTTTAATGCAAAAAATAAAAATAAAAATATTTTTGGGTTCTAAAAATTAATGAAATGTTTGAAAAAAATTTTCAGAATTTTTAAATGCATTTTACTATTTTAAATAATTCGTGCAAATAATATATAAACAAAATGAATTAAAATTTAATAAAATGAAAAGTATGCAAATCCTGAGGTTGACATTCAAACTGGGAGATGGAGGGAAGACTGCGCGCGTCATCCAACGACCTAGGTTCAAACTGGCATTTTTAAACTAAACCTAATTAATTAATTTAATTAATCACAATTAGGGCTAAGTGAAATCATCCTGGCCCTCCAACACGCGCGGGAAGCCCAGATCCAACGCCCCACGTTTAAACCTAGCTAACCCTAATTATCAAACCCTAATTAATTTCAGGTCACCGGAGAAGAGCTCCGGTCGTCTTCTCCGGTGACACCCTCCCTGAGAAATCTCAATCCCACTCTCCAGGTCATTTTAAGAGCTGTAAAGCTCCAGATCAAACCTCTCAACCTCCCTAAACATGAATCTACCCTCAAAATCCATTTCTTTTCACTCAAAAACAAGATTCGAATCAAAACCTAAAAATGACCAAACTTTCAGAGATGCAGCACATGCTCAATAATCAATCATTTTCAAAAATACAAAGTGCAAAGCAATCAAGGGAACATGTAGATCATTTTAGTAACTTAAAACAAGGTTTCTGGAAAAATGATTTCCTGAAGCTACCTGAGATGAAGCTTTCAGTTTGGAGCTTTCAGACTGCCTCCCTGCTTCAAAGCTGCTCCAATGACCTCCCTGAATATGCTTTGAGGCATGGTTTGAGTTTTTGGTGGCTAGTTTGTGAGATTGATGGAGTTCTGTTCAGAGAGGGGGGAAAATCGTGTTTCTTCTTGGGGTGGTTTCAGGGACAAATGAGGGTTGGGAAATGATCAGAGGAACATGTTGATTGATTCTGTGAAGTTTGTTTTGATGTTTGATGCTTGTGTTTTGAGATTCGAAGCAAAATGCATAAGAGGTCAGTTTTGGGAACTATGGCTTGTGAGATGTTTTAGGCTGTGTTGTGTTATGTGTTGAGTCTCTTTTGGTACACATATCAATCCTTGATAGGTCAGAGAGTTGTTGTGGAGCAGTGTGATTGGTATGGAGCAAAATGCATAAAGTTAACTTTTTGTGTAAGAGAGGTATGGGCCATTTCAGTCAAGGTACAAGGCATGGCTTGGCTGCATCTTGAATCAAGGAGAACCATGGAAGTGGATTAGAGGCAATGCAGCAAGTGGATTAGGGTTTGTGAGAGTTTTTGCAATTTCACAAAGTCTTGGCCCTTTTGTGATTACTTGAAGCACAAGTCATGAAAATGGGAGGTTCTTTGGTGCATTCTGATTTTAAGTCATATTTCATGTTGGTGTAATGCATAAAGGTCAATTAGAGGTCACATAAAGGCTTGGCATGAGGTTTTGCAACTTTGCCTCTTTGGTACAAAAGTGAAATTTCAATGATTTTATCCAACTTTGTAAGGCCATAAATTTTGATTCAAAATGAATTAGAATGAGTTCTTGTACTTTTTGAAAAGGGAATGATCCAATATACAACTTTCATGACCAAAGTTGTCTCATTTGAGGCATTTTTGAATCAAAAAGAGGAGGTTGAAAAACTTTCCCAAAATGGCAAGTTTGCATTACAAGTCACTTTCCCAAAAAGGCAACTTTGCAAATGGCTTGAAATTCTTCCATTTTGTGAACTTATAACATCTTCTATGATCAAATAAAGATCATACACATTCAAAATGATGAAGAACACCCTTTGGTTGGGTCATTGGGGGCCTCAGATGCCCTGATTTTGCACTGACTTGCCCAAGAAGTCAACTCTTGATCAGATGCCTTCCCCATGGAATTTCTTCATGAAAATTGATATGCATGATCCTTGTAACATATAGAGACCAATAGAAACAAGAATGACCAAAAAAATTGGAGTTATGGCCTCTGAAACCAAAACCCTAATTCTAGGTCATCTGTGCAGTTAAACCTGGCTCTGCTTCCATGTCTTTCTCAGTTCTTGTGATTCTTTGACTTCCTTGACCTTGTGAGGATGTAATATGATGTTTGAACATACATGGACCCCTTTGAAGTGATTAAAGACCTTTGGAGTGGCTCAAATGGCTCAGGGATGGCTCAGATCACAAACCCCGGATGCAGATGACTTAGAAGCAGTGCAGTGAATAAAAAATGTGGTTTGAGATGCTATGATTGAATTTATGCATATGAAAAGACCACAAGCCATGGTGAAATGGGTGAGGGAAAATTTGGGGTGTTTACAGCTGCCCCTATTCAAGCATGGGTTAGCTGTGCAGGATGTAAGCAACGGCTTAACATTCAAACAAGATAACTTGTGGTTGAATACCAAAGACAGTCCAAGATTTGCACTCACAAAATGAAGAAGAAAAGGGATATAGATTGTAAAAGAAAATAAAGTATAATTATAAAGTGTGGGCGACGGAGGACGACCGTCGAGCAGAGGACGACTGCTGGGGATGAAGCAATGACGGGGATGACTGACATGCTGGGGAAAATGCAAGAAATAAAGCAACAACGGGGACGGCCGACAAGCTGGGGATATGAGAAATAGTGATGGGGACGACCATCAAGTAAAGCTATAAGACTCTCTGGGGATTATAGGTGAATGAAATAAATGATGAGGTACGGTCATCAAAGGTGAAGGACGATCACCTAGCAGGGGACGGCTGCTCTGTTGGGGATAAGATGAGGGACAGTCATCTAAGGTGAAGGACGATCACCTGGAAGGGTACGGCTTCCGAAAGTATCACGACATAGGACGAATGTCGGATAAGAAAGGTCGACGATGGGGATGGCCATCGGATAAGCATGATGAAGGACGATCATCAAGAGGTAAAGGACGATCACCTAGCAGGGTACGGCTGCTCTCAGGGTTTATCATGACATAGGACGAATGTCAGATGACAAGATCAACGATGGGGACGGCCATCGGATAAAACGATGAAGGACGATCACCTAGCAGGGGACAGCTGCTGAAAATATCAAGACATAGGACGAATGTCGGATAGGAAGGGGTTCTAATGAGTAGAGACTCCACTGGGGGTGATGAAGGACGATCATCAAAAAGGTGAAGGACGATCACCTGGCAGGATACGGCTGCCGAAAATACCGTGACATAGGACGAATGCCAGATAGAAAAGAAGTTTTGCCGGGGACTTCGCTGGGGAATAGTAAGCACGGACGAGCGTTTACATCCAAGAAATGAAAGGTATAAGTATTTGGCACTGTGTATAGATTAAAGATGTGGACGAGCATCCTTAAGACTATGATACAGACGAGTGTCAGGTAGAAACAAACGCTTGACGCATGTTCAGAGATGATGATATGGACGAGTACCAACTGGTTAACAAAGAACACAGACGAGTGTCGAATCTGAGGGGGTTTAAGTGGCGTATAAGTAAAAAGATGATGAGTAACAAGTGTGAGTGAAACACGGACGAGTGTCTAACTTGCTGGGGAGAGTGCGACACGGACGAGTGTCGAAAAATGTGTATTATAAACAAGTGTATGGTTTCCAAGGTGTTTGGGTAACTATGCTGGGGAAGGTGACACGGACGGGCGTCAAGGAATTGTATATATATGTATATCTGTGAGTGCAAAGGGGACGCTTTGGCTTTCTGTTGGGGATATGACACAGACGAGTGTCAAGAAGTATCTGTAATGTGTAAGTATATGTTTGGGTGATTTTACTGGGGAATAATGACACGGACGAGTGCCGAAAGGAGCATGTATCTGTACTTGTGAGTGTGCAAGTAAATGCCTTGGCTCTCTGGTGAGGAATTGGGGAACGTTATGTATATTGTTGATGGATTGTCAGTATTTACAAGTGTTTGTTTCAGAACATGGCTTATGATTATGCAGTATGTTTGATTTTTGCCGTAATGCTCCGTATTAGACGGAATGCTACGCTTTATGGGGAAAACATGATGCGAATGCTATGATTATGCAAAGATAACGATCCGGGACTCGGATCCCGTTGCTGTGAAGATCCCTGACTGATCTGTTTGACGTGGACATCCCAGTTGGGGATAAGATCATTGGTAGATCTAATAAGATGTATCTGCATGGGGAAACAGATCACTGATAGACCCATCTCAGTAATGGGGGACCCAGCTGGGGTTTGTAGAAGCTTTCTTCACTCTGTTGTGAGTTCTTCATGCGTTTCTCTTCTGGATAGAGGTTGAAACTCTGTGGGGAGGTAGTTCCCCGGTTGGCACTTGGCTGAAGAAGGAGAAAGATCACTGAAAGATATTCCTAGAGATCTTTGTGGGGATCCTGCTGAGGATGGTACTCGACAACTTAGCTGGGGAGAAAACACCTCCGGTGCTAATCTGGGAGATGGACTGATTAGGTAATGATCTGACAGCTTGTTAGGGAGAAGCTTTCATGCCCCATGTCGCGCCTTGAACACCTGTAGTCCTGCATGACAAAGAAACGTACAGGTATCCCGAGGTATCCCTTACTGGATTCCATCATAAGAGTTTAAACACTCCCGGGAGTAAGTATATTTCCTGTAAGTATGTAATTCAGGAAAGACGCATCTGTATTTATGCGATCAACAAAATAGTGACATCGGACGTTTTTGCAAATAAAACAGCACGAGACAGTGTGTGACGGAAAATCTGATTTTATTAATCCGAGTGCCCTGAATTGGCAAGATACAGCAAAAGAAATGGATCTCCTGAAATGAGGAAATCGTTACAAATTGAGAAACAAAAGATGTTGGCAATGTTGATGACGCTTCAAGGAGCTTCCCTTTTGCTATGACTCGTATGACTTTTGACGTTCTTCTCGTCTTGCTTTCTGAAGAAGGTTGATTCTGACCGACGCTCGGACCTTTCAAAGCTTACCAAGTTGTAAGTGATACAGACGAATTCAGAATGCAGTTGTTCGCTTATTCCCTTATTTTGCGTTGATCGCCTTTTCAGGTTTTCAATCCACCGGGATACCCATTTTTTGCCTGAGTTGTCCAATGCGGCTTTTCAACTCAGCGGGTGTACATTTTTTCATTTATTTTCCCTTATTTTTGCCCGAGTCTTTTATTCTGTTTTTGACTTGCTGGGATGCCCTATTTTTGCCTGGACTTACATTCTGTTTTTATGTCCAGCGGGTCATTTTTATGCGAAGTATTTTTTAACTGCATCTGAATTCACAGGGGACAGGAAGTCTTCACCATCCATAGTACTGAGCATTAGTGCTCCACCAGAGAAAACTTTCTTTACTATGAACGACCCTTCATAGTTCGGAGTCCACTTGCCCCTGTGATCTGTATGAGGAGGGAGGAGTCTTTTTAGCACAAGATCTCCTACTTGGTACTCCCGGAGCCTGACTTTCTGATCGAAAGCTTTCTTCATTCTTTTCTGATACAGCTGCCCATGGTAGATTGCAGCTAATCTCTTCTCTTCAATCAGACTCAGTTGTTCGTATCGGGATCGGACCCATTCTGCTTCACTCAGTTTAACATCCGTTAGTACTCGCAGGGAGGGTAATTCAACTTCAACAGGTAGGACTGCCTCCATACCATACACAAGTTGATACGGTGTTGCCCCAGTGGATGTTCTGATTGACGTACGGTACCCATGCAAGGCAAATGGTAACATTTCATGCCAGTCTTTGTAGGTGACTACCATCTTCTGCACAATCTTCTTGATATTCTTGTTAGCTGCCTCTACAGCGCCATTCATCCTTGGCCTGTAAGGAGAAGAATTATGGTGTTGGACCTTGAAGTCCCGACACAGCTCTACCATCATTTTATTATTCAAGTTAGAACCATTATCAGTAATGATTCTTTCGGGTACTCTGTATCTGCAAATAATGTGTCTTTTCAAAAATCTGGCTACCACTTGTCTGGTGACATTTGCATAAGAAGCCGCTTCAACCCATTTGGTAAAATAGTCAATGGCTACCAGGATGAATCTGTGGCCATTTGAAGCAGTCGATTCAATCTTGCCAATCATATCAATGCCCCACATGGCAAAGGGCCAGGGTGAAGACATCACATTTAGAGGATTCGGAGGCACATGCACCTTATATGCATAAATCTGGCATTTATGGCATTTTCTGGCATATGCACAACAGTCTGCATCCATTGTGATCCAGTAATAGCCTGATCTTAACAACGTTTTAGCCATGGCATGTCCTCCTGCATGGGTACCAAAGGATCCTTCATGCACTTCGTGCATTAGCAAGTCTGCTTTTGTCTTATCAACACATCTGAGGAGTACCATTTCAAAGTTCCTCTTGTACAAGGAACCGTCAGTATTTAGGAAGAAACCACCAGCTAGCCTTCTTAATGTATTCTTATCATTGGAAGATGCCCCAGGTGGGTATGTCTGATCCTCCAAGAAGCATTTGATATCATGGAACCAAGGCTTATCATCTTTAACGACATCTGCTGCAAATACGTATGCTGGTCTGTCAAGTATGGATACTGCAATCTGAGGCACAAAGTTAGCGGCTTGAACTTTGATCATCGATGAAATGGTAGCCAGGGCATCTGCAAACTGATTCTCGTCCTGAGGGATATACTCAAGCTTGACCGTTGTGAAGAAAGTCAATAACCTTCTTGTATAATCCCGATAAGGTATCAGATGATCCTGGTGTGTGTACCATTTGCCGTTGGTTTGATTAATTACCAGAGCTGAATCTCCGAACACAATCACAGTTTTGATCCTGAGGTCAATGGCTTCCTCAAGTCCCATAATGCAAGCTTCGTATTCAGCTTCGTTGTTAGTGCAGTTGAAAGTGAGTTTTGTCGAGAAAGGCATGTGAACTCCTTTGGGTGTAATGAGTACTGCACCAACACCACGACCATTCATATTAACAGCCCCATCAAACATCATAGTCCATTCTTCTTCTGGGTCAGGCCCTTCAGTGTGAACAGGCTCTTCATGATCTTTTGCATTTATGAACATGATATCTTCATCAGGGAAGTCAAATCTCATAGGCTGGTAATCATCAATGGGCTGCTCAGCAAGATAATCAGACAATACACTGCCTTTGATGGCTTTTTGAGATGTGTACTGAATGTCATATTCTGTGAGGATCATCTGCCATCTTGCAACCCGTCCGGTAAGTGCTGGCTTCTCAAAAATGTACTTAACTGGATCCATCTTCGAGATCAATAAGGTAGTGTGGGTTAACATATACTGTCTCAGTCGGCGAGCAGCCCACGCTAAAGCACAACAAGTTTTCTCGAGCAGTGAATAACGTTGTTCACAGTCGGTAAACTTTTTGCTTAGGTAGTAAATTGCATACTTTTTTCGACCAGACTCGTCATGCTGGCCCAACATTGACTCTTCTAATACTGTCAAGTACATGATTAGAGGTCTTCCTTCAACTGGAGGCATAAGGATTAGAGGCTCTTGTAAGTATTCCTTGATCTTGTCAAAAGCCCTCTGGCAGTCTTCATTCAACCTGACCGTTTGTTCTTTTCTTAACAGTTTGAACAAAGGCTCACAGGTTGCAGTAAGGTGAGATATGAACCTTGAAATGTAGTTCAATCTACCTAGAAACCCCCAAACTTCTTTTTCTGATTTTGGTGCAGGCATGTCTTGAATGGCTTTGAATTTATCAGGGTCAACTTCAATCCCTTTTTCACTTACAATAAATCCCAGCAGCTTACCGGATCGCACCCCGAATGTGCATTTGTTGGGGTTCAATTTCAGTTGGTACTTCCTCAGACGCTTGAATAGTTTCAGTAGATTTACCAGGTGGTCTTCTTTCGTGAGGGACTTGGCAATCATGTCATCCACATAACATTCAATTTCTTTATGGATCATGTCATGGAATAATGTTACCATAGCCCGTTGATAAGTGGCACCAGCATTCTTCAGTCCGAATGGCATTACCTTATAACAGAAAGTGCCCCAGGGTGTGATGAAAGTTGTCTTCTCCATGTCTTCAGGTGACATCTTGATCTGATTATATCCTGAAAATCCATCCATGAAGGAGAATACCGAGAACTGAGCCGTGTTATCAACCAATACATCAATGTGAGGTAAAGGGAAGTCATCTTTCGGGCTGGCTCTGTTCAGATCTCGGTAATCCACACACATTCTCACCTTGCCATCCTTCTTTGGCACAGGTACAATATTAGCAACCCACGGAGGGTAGCTAGTCACAGCAAGAAAATCGGCGTCCCACTGTTTTTGTACCTCCTCCTTAATTTTCATTGCCATATCTGGGCGAGTACGGCGCAACTTCTGTTTTACTGGCGGGCAATCTTCCTTTAAAGGCAACCTGTGCATGACAATATCGGTGTCCAACCCTGGCATATCCTGATAAGACCAAGCAAAAACATCCACGTATTCCCGAAGCATATCAATCAGTTGCTCTTTTACTGAGTCTTGCAGGCAGGCCCCAATCTTAACTTCCTTCACGTCTTCTTCCGTACCAAGATTAACCGTTTCAATCTCCTCCTGATGAGGAGTGATAACCTTCTCCTCTTGCCTTAACAACCTGGCTAGATCTTCAGGAAGCTCATAATCTTCTTCAACCCCTTCATCAGCTTGATTGATTGGATTGTCAAAGTCATACGAAGCCATAGCAGTGTTGTTGTCGGTGCAATCAGAAAGGCACTCTCTACAAGGGTTTAGATTGTTCATTTTAGTGATCAATTTTAATCTTTTTTAGAAAAAGTGAAATGAAGTTTTCATTTTGGAAAGCATTGCCATTTTATTTTTGTACAAAAAAGAAAAATATGAAAAGACAGTGAGCGAAAAAAGAAAAAAGACTCATTTGCAAAAGATGTCCGATATTCATTGATTAACCCATTTGCACAAAATTACAAGATGGCCCGATTACAAAATGAGTCTTGTCATCTTGGGCAAGATGCAGGACTTGATGCATGCTTAAAAAAAATAGGAAATAATAATTACTCTACAGGAGTAACCCTTATAATTTTCTGGGAAGACCAGTTAAGGACTTGGCTCCCCGGGGTCCTTGGACGTATCCAGCTCTCCAGGTTGCGGTCGCTTTCCTCCTCGTCTTCCAAGTTGTTCACTGCATCCGGGGTGAGCATTTCCCCGCTGACAAAATTGGGCTTCTTGGCAGCCTCTGATTGATCTTGTTGAGCTGGTATGTAACCCAACCCAAATCTGTCCTCTTTCTTTTCCACGGGCAGCAGCTTGCCCCAGCCCTGGGCAGTACCCTCTTCAACAACCTTCTGGGCTTGCTGATATGACGTTATGGAGGTTTCGAGTACGGCAGATGCTTCATTAATGTTCAGGGCCTCAAACCCCTGGCTCATGGTTTCATGGATTTCTCCATCCATTTCTATGTACTTATATGTAGCCAGATGGCTAACAAAGATGTCTTCTTCCCCACAGATGGTGATGATCTGGCCTTCCCACTCGAATTTCCGCTTCTGGTGAAGGGTAAACGTAACAGCGCCAGCGGCGTGGATCCAGGGTCTACCCAACAAACAGCTGTAGGCTGGCTGAATGTCCATCACATAGAAGGTAATTTTGAAGGTTTGCGGGCCAATCATCACAAGCAGATCAATCTCTCCAAGAACTGACCTTTTAGAGCCATCGAATGCTCTCACCACCAAATTACTCGGACGCAATGCCAAGCCATCATACTCCAGCTTCACCAAGGCTTTCTTTGGTAGGACATTGAGCGACGACCCAGTGTCCACCAGTACATGAGATAGAACAACACCCTTGCATTCCAGGGTGATATGTAAAGCCTTGTTGTGGTTACGTCCCTCAGTTGTTAAGTCAGCATTGGTGAAGCCCAGCCCATGGCTGGTATTGACATTTGCCACCACAGTTTCTAGCTGATTAACGGTAATTTCCTCTGGCACGTATGCTGCGTGCAGGACTTTCAATAATGCATTCCTGTGAGCTTCAGAACACATCAACAGGGATAATATGGAGATTTTGGAGGGAGTTTGGTGAAGCTGATCCACCACTTTGTAATCACTTCTTTTTATGATTCTCATAAACTCGTCTACATCTTGCTCAAAAGATGTCCTCTGAGTTTCTTTGACAGTTGGCTCTTCAGGTATCACACTCTTTCCTTTTGCTTTGGCAGCAGCTTCTGCTTCGGCATTAGGTCTTTGCAATTGTGAGGCAAAAAGGCGTCCCCTTCTGGTGAAGCCTCCGCCTCCTCCAACATTATCAATTTGTGGAGAAGAGGTTGAAGAATCCAAAGTGATTTTCTCCCTGTTGCAGTAAAGATCAGAGCCATAATGCCAAGGTATGGCATTGCTGCTTTCATAGGGAAGTGCTCCAGGTACCGTGATGGTAACTGGACTGACTGCTGCAGAGGAGGGTACTGTAATGGTGTGCGGATCGTAGTAAATTGTGACTGGTGATCTGGCAGGAGGTGCCACTGTTTGTTGCTGAAAGTTGCTATCTGGAGGAACAATTGATGGATCATAGTAGATGGTGACCGCTGAGATATCTTCATTAATTTCTGTTGATGTTGTAGAAGATTCGGCTGAATAAATGGATGTTGATGTTGTAGAAGAAAGGGCTGTTGACACTTGACTCGTTGAAATGATGGACGGAGCCATTGCTGATGATATTGTGAATCGGTCGGAATGATTATTGCTGCTGTTGTAGAAGAATCAGGAATTGTTGTCAAAGGAAATGTTGGATTCGTAGGTGCCGTTGTTGAGATCTGAAGGATACCATCCTCGATAAGACCATCTACGCCGCTTCTCAAATTATCACACCCGTTGTCTGCAATGTTGCAATACCCACAACCGAGCTCACACCCGGGAAACACCTGGCACTCTAGAAGCTGAGCTTTAATTTCGACCAGAGGTGTTCGAATTTGTGCAACACTGGTGATCAAAGTAGACGGTCTGTCTTCCTCGATGGCATTAATCCTCGGTCCACCATTGTTAGGCATAGGATTTCTGTTGACATTTGGAGGAGGTGCGAAGTTGAGGGCCTTAGAATCCACCAGATCTTGCACTTTCATTTGCAAAGCCCTGCATTTCTCAGTATTGTGGCCAGGTGCATTGGAATGAAAAGCACACCTGGCATTGACATCGTAATTCTTAGGGAGATTAGAGGGATCTGGTGTTGCCAATGTCCTTAACTCAACCAAGTTAAGCTTCAGGAGTTGTGGCAATAAAGCAGCATAAGGCATAAGGATAGGGTCAATCACCCTATTTGCCTGTGATGGTCTCTGCTGGAAGGGTCTTTGTTGTTGATTGTTGTTATTGTTGTTGTATGTTCTCTGTGGCGGATACTGAACTTGCTGCTGATAATGTGGTTGTTGTGGTTATTGATATGTTGGTTGCTGAGAAATCGGAGCTGGTATAGTGACAGCTGCTACTGATCTGTGGACATACTGAGGTCTGCCCCTAGTGGCATGAAGGGCATTGGTCTCACCGGTCCTTCGAGGTCCTACAAAAGGCTTCCTGGGATTATTGGACGAACTTGCACCATTATCAGAAATTTTGCCCATTTTTAATAGACTTTCAATTCTTTCACCGGCTATAACTACGTCAGCAAAGCAGGTGGAAGAAAAGGCAGCCAGTCTGTCAATATATGTTCCTTGCAGAGTATTCATGAACATGTCGGTCATTTCTCTTTTCGACATGGGTGGCTGGACAGCAGCAGCAAGCTGTCTCCACCTTTGGGCATATTCCCTGAAGCTTTCCCTGGAGGATTGAGACATTCCCATTATGAGGGTCCTGTTAGGAGCCATATCCAGGTTATATTGGTATTGTCGGATGAAGGCCTCATCTAGGTCCTTCCAGCATATGATAGTAGCTCTGGTCAAGTGTGAATACCACTCTCTTGAAGCCCTAGTCAAACTGTCTTCAAAATAGAACATCCACAATTTTTCATCCATGGTATATGCTTTAAGTCTTCCCAAAAAGGACTGTAGATGAGTTCGTGGACAGGAGGTTCCATTGTATTTCTCGAAGCACGGAGGTTTGAACTTGTGGGGAATTCTTACTCCATCCACTAACCCCATATCCATTACATCAAAACCCAAGGAGTTTTGAGACTCCAAGGACCTCAACTTTTCAGCAATTTCATCAAACCTTCGGTCATAGACTTCATCTCCAGCTCCCATTACAGTGAATTGCTCCTCTTGGGGGTCTTCTTGTAAAATCCTCCCCCTAGCAGTATTTCCTTGTACATTACCCGGGATATTGACTTCCGGATCTAGATGTGGTCCAAATACAGGTGGGTTAACATGAGGCTGGCCCCTCTCATTGTTACTTGTTCCTCCAGTCCCAGGATGAGGCTCCTCGGGGGTCTGTCTTTCTACCAATGCCCTTAACCTCTCTTGGCTCTGAGCCAAGCCAGTCATCACTGTCATGAATTGGGCCATTTGGTTTCTCATCTCCACTCTTTCGTTAGCCATCTGGGTCCTGACCTCAGTCAGGTCTTGTTGTACTTGCTCCATTAGGATACCCGGAAGGTTGTTGCGAGTAGGATACCGGTGTGCACGGTTGACAGGGAACACTCTTCTGCGAGCAATATTTCCTGAACCACAACAGAGTTAGAAACAACAAAATAATAACAAAACCTACAAAACAAAACAAAAGTTAGTATGCAATGTAGTATGCTTATTTGTCTTCCAAGGTATCCGGCTTGGTTCTTGGGTTTGACCTTTCCAGACCTCGAGGAAGATGCTTTGATGTTGTTGAGAAAAGGGAACCCAAATGAAACAAACTAAAATATATTACAAATGGTGAATCGTACATAGTTTGTTTTTACAACATATGCCCCTGAACGGTCAAAATACAACATAAAAAGAAAAGTACATCAAATGGAAATAACAACAATCAAAGAGTCAGACATCTAGTCCAAACTCATCCTCTTTAACCTCCTTCAGAAGAGCCTCAGTCACCGGACCAGCTGGATGCTCTGTAATAGTCCTGATGAGAAGGTTTCTGGTGGCGATGGCAGTGGTCAGCTTCTTGTGCCTATCTTGGTCCTTTGACCTCTTCAAACCAGCCCTAAGCTTCAACTCTGAAATCTCCTTCTGAGCTGCCAGCAAAGCTTCCTGTTGCTTCTTTTCAATGGCCTCTAACTGCTCAATCCTGGCTTGAGTTCTCTGATCTTCTTGAGTACATGCTTTAGTGATCCTGACCCACCTAGCCTGACTTTCTTGCAGATAGAGATCAGTCCTAGCCTTCTGAAGCTTGGCCTCTTTACAGGCATTCTTCAATATTTTCTCCCCAGCTCTTGCTTTCTTGATGTAGTCCTCTGTTTTCTCAATCTTGGCCAGATGTTCCACCTTAAGCTTCTCCAAACTCTCAATGTCTAGACGACCATCACTCCTTTCCCAGAGGGTCTTCTTCAGAGCTTGAGACAGATTCTCATTCCTTTCCTTCAGCTTCTCAAATTCTTCCAGGCTGACAGTGGCTGTTGGCTGTACTGTGGATGGTCCAGGTATATCCTCAATGGTGAAGGGCATCCCAGAAATCTGAGCTCTAGCATGAGACCATTCATAGTACTGAGCTGAAGCCACATTATTGCACCTCCCAAGAATAGCCACCCCTTTGGTCTGGACGTTGTCCCAAGCCCAAGATGCTTGTCTGATAGCAGCTAGATTGGGCTTTATCTCACAATACAAGGTTCCAGCTAGATCTTGTACTCTAGGAGGGTGAACCAAAGCATAGCCCAGTTGTCTCTTAAACAACAAAGGATTGTAGTTGATGCAACCCTTCACTCCTATTAGAGGTACATTTGGGTAATGCCCACAGCTAGTGATTATGTCCTTGCCCTTGGTGCTCTGGGTGCACCATCTGATGTCATCTGAAGTCAAAGCAATAAGTCTCTTAGCCCAATTCTTCTGTTGGTGGGGATTTAGGAATGCATCTGACTTGGGTAGGTGTCTGAGCAGCCAAGTATGAAACAGAGGAGCACAATATCTCACCAACTTTCCTCTTTGTTTCTCATTCCTCTGATGAATGGAATAATAGAAATCTCCCAGTAATGTGGGTATTGGGTTCCTCAGAAGGAAAAGATGAATGGCATTCTTGCTGATAAAATTGGGCTCATCTGCAAACAGTATAACCCCATATATGCTGAGGGCCAACAATACACAGACTGCCCTCCATTCTCCCAAAGAGGCCTTCAGGATGGCCTGAGAAATCAAGAAATCCAAGTGTAAACCAGGGATCCCAGCCTTTGTTGTCATGTTTTGCTCAATCAAAATAGGCTCCAGGTATAGTGCTTTTGCCACTTCTCCATTGCTGGGAGAAGTCATCTCTGGGTTGAAGGGGACACCACCCCTGACAGGTACTCCAATCAATGATGAAAACTCCTCCAAAAGAGGTCTTAGCTGAAAGTCTGGGTATGTGAAGCATCTCAAAGGAGGGTCATAAAACTGTAGGCAGGTGTGGATCATACTCCTCTGAGAAGGGTCCAGGTCCATAACCATATCAAGGATGCCTCCATAATACTCTCTGAATAATGGGATGTGGTCTGGAGTGATAAGTGCCTGGATCTTCCTGATACCAGTCAGCACAGGCTCAAAGAAATGATATGATATGTTGCTCTTCCTGGGTGTAAACATGAGTGCTGATGAAGAGCTGAAGACAAGTGCTGATGAAGATCAAGACTGGTACTGGAGATGAGCCACTGATAGGCTAGTGCTGGTGATGAAAGTAACTGAAGCAGGCAACTGATGAAGATAGCTGAAGCAGATAACTGATAAAATAGAGGTTTATGCAGATGAAGGGGTCAAAACCAAGCCAGATATAATGTGGATACCCTGAAAAACAAATAAACAAATGTTAAATGATGCAATGATGATGTATTCAAATGATATGCAAGGGTTTGTGATCAAGCTGGATCTGATTTATCTGCCTTGATATAAAGCCCATGTATGTTCAAGAAGTCCAAATGGAGGTCTAGAAAACCAATAACCAGGGTGGGGACTCAAATAAAGAATTACATGTCCAGGGTTAAATCACAAGAACTGTCCAAAGGGGAGTACTCTTAAACAAAATCAGTAACAGGGTATGATTTGGCCAAGGGTACCTGCAAACCTGCGAACAGCCCAACCCCCTCACAGGTAGTGTTCTTAAACAAGGATCCTCAGACTTGGATCAGTTATGAGAAGTGTAAACACTTCTAACCCGGAGGTACAGTGTTTACAATAACCATAAAAGATCCTCCTCTAATTCACCTCAGTTTCTGAAGGTCATAATAAAGGTCATCCAGACTTAGCAGGCTTCCCAGATAGCCCTAGCACTACAGGAAATCTGTAGCACAGAGTTCTCAAGAAGAAACCCATATCTGAACCGTGTTTCATATTCCTGCACCAGACCGAAATGGAATGGGAAAGAACATGAACCACTCTAGCCTAGGTGTCACTCAGGTCCCAGGTATAGGACCTCAAACTCTCAATAGAACCCCACCCATCAAAACAACAAACCAGATCCAGCAAGATGACAGTATGACAGTATGATGTATAAAACTGTAAAGAAAACAATAAACAAAACTGTACATAAAGAAATAAATAAAATAAACACAATTAGCACATAACACCCCAGTAAACACAAATCAAACAAGCGCTAGGAGGAACCCACAAAAAGAACCAGAAGCCCTGGTTGCAGTATAAGGGTCCCCAACAGAGTCGCCAAGCTGTTGCTCCCACCAAATGACACCTGGTCAGAAGGGGTACAGACGCGAACGGTCGGTGAAAGGAGAGAGAGAACACACAAGGGTGAACTCAGGAGAAAAGAGTCGCCAGCTAGGCATTTTTATCCCGAAGGAAAGGTAATGCTGCATAAACCTATGAAAAGATGGATAAGACGGTTGCGAACCAGAGAGACTGAGAAAGGGGGTTGGTTACAACCTGGGAAGGTATTAGCACCCAGATTGTCCGCCGTACTCGACGGGATCCACGCTTAAAAGATTTGTGTTTAAAAGGGGTAGTGTCAATGCAATTTGTGTATCAAAGCTGGGAAAGAATGCAAGTGTCAGTGTAAAAGAAAAGTGAAGTGTGTAAGAGAAGTGTTAGTGTAAGAACAGGAGTATAAAGCTCAAGAATATGAGGCTAAAAGAATAATGCTGAAAGAGGGGGAATATACAGAGACTTTTGTTCGATAACTGTTAAGTTATGCCTACGTATCCTCTCGTGCAATGAGGAAGTCAGAACACCGTAGTTCGACTCAAAGAGACTGAAAGATAAATTAACTGATGAACTGCTTACTTGTCTATGCTCAAGTATATGACCTGTCTGGCTCAGGTGCTAACTGTCTTGCATTAGAAGGAAGAAGCACGTTCTCGTTTATGAGTGAATGAGGTGAGAAAAGAATCCCGAAGGAGACGATTATTGTTTGTTTTTGTGCTTTCAATCTTTTATTGTTTTTGAAAGTTTGTCATAGGAAAATTAGCTTAAGCCTAAACCAAGGGGTTAGTAAACTCATCACATCCTCCCTCTAATTAGGGGTAATGAGAATACCTCAAGTGTGAAGTAAGCACCTCACACTTAATCACCATGGTGTAGGATTAAGATCATTAACCTACTTGCATTTGTTTAGATGTTTTTGTTGTTTTTGTTTAGTGTTAGGTAATGAGTTTAAGCAATAATCAAGGATTTAATGGACTTATTACACCATCCTAATAGAAGGATAATATATGAGAACATTTAAGCTGAGGAAGGCTCCTCAACTTAATCCATGATTAGGGATTAACCTCATGACAAGACAAAGCCTTTATTAGATGGATTTTAGTTAATGATAAGATGAAGAAGTGATTTTTTATGATTTGTAAGACAACTTGAGGGGAACTTGTCCATTAACACTAGGGTTAGTCCTTCTTTACCAATTAAGGAAGAATTAGAACCCTAATGCAAGGCCCAAGTTACAAGCTTGATGTCTTAGTGGTTATTAGGTGAATTGGTTAAAGGATTTAAACACATTAAGGGTTTAACACTTAGGATTAAAGTTATACACTCCATCCTAATAGAAGGATGCAGGCATAAGCTTAATCACAAAGCCTTAAAACCTTTAGGGTTTAGTCCCTGGTTATGAGATGGGAAGAGAAGACTCAAAGATGACACAAAGGTAAAACTAAATGGGGGACTAATCAAACCCTAATTGTTATCATACTTGGAGATCCTAGGGTTTATGGGGCTTAAGAGAGAAAGATCTTCAAAGAACAACCAAGGAGAGAAGCAGATGAAAGGAGAAAGAAGCAGAGAGAAGCAAGCCAACTTGCTTCACTTAAGAAGGAAAGTTACTTGAAGAAAGAAAGTAGGAGATGAACATGAATGAACAAGCTCACTCTAGTACACAAGATAAAATGCAGCAATGATGCAAGAGAGAGATGAAAAGAGATTGTGAGAAGTGAAGGCAAATTCACTTCTCAAAACAACTTACCACCTGAAAGGTTAGCAAAAGAAATGAAATGCAATGCAAATGAGATGGAATGCCATGGTGCAAACCAAAACCAGAAGCATAAATATGATGTTAATGATTCTAAGAGATGATGCAAACATATGGCAAGAGATGAGAGTGATCAAACAAGCATAAGGATGCAAATGAGGTATGCTTTGAACCATGGAAGTTCATGAATGTTTATGAAATGAAATGAACACATAACATGGCAAATGAAAGATGAAATGATCAAACATGGTTCTAAGATGTCCTAAGATGTATTATGAATCATGTGGATGCACAAAATGTCATGGAAAGTCATTGAATGCAAGCAAATGAGAGATGGATGCAAAGGAAAGCACAAATTAGGGTTTACATACAACATGCTTCACAAAATTCCAAAACCAGAAGCAAATGACATGACAAAAAATTGAAAATGGGATCAAAGGAACCCTAAACCTACACAAGTTCACTGCCCAAAGGAGGGGACGTAACTCTTAACCTAGTGCAAGTTATGAATTTCCTAAGTTGGCTAGGGTTTTAAGGTACCTCATCATGATAAATGCAAAACAAATTGAAAATGGAAAACCAATTCAAACCAATTTTATCCTGTAAACTACATGCTATGAAGGATGCAATGCAAAAAGAACCATCAACAAACTCTCAAGGGTTAGGCATAATGGATTTTTCAAAGTTTGAACCAAAATATTACCTTAAAATGAATTTAATTCCAACAAAAATTGTCAAAATACATCAAGAACAAGAAAGAAATTTGGTTTGAGAGTTTGATAATGTTTCTGAATGTTTTAAAATGTAATGTGAATTTTTTTGGGATTTTTTAAATACCTAAATGTATTTTTAATTAATTAATTTTCATTAACTAATTAAAAATAAACACTTAAATGATTTAAAAATGATTTTTAATGCAAAAAATAAAAATAAAAATATTTTTGGGTTCTAAAATTTAATGAAATGTTTGACAAAAATTTTCATAATTTTTAAATGCTTTTTACTATTTTAAATAATTCGTGCAAATAATATATAAACAAAATGAATTAAAATTTAATAAAATGAAAAGTATGCAAATCCTGAGGTTCACATTCAAACTGGGAGATGGAGGGAAGACTGCATGCGTCATCCAACGGCCTAGGTTCAAACTGGCATTTTTAAACTAAACCTAATTAATTAATTTAATTAATCACAATTAGGGCTAAGTGAAATCATCCTGGCCCTCCAACACACGCGGGAAGCCCATATCCAACGCCCCACGTTTAAACCTAACTAACCCTAATTATCAAACCCTAATTACTTTCATGTCACCGGAGAAGAGCTCCGGTCGTCTTCTCCGGTGACACCCTCCCTGAGAAATCTCAATCCCACTCTCCAGGTCATTTTAAGAGCTGTAAAGCTCCAGATCAAACCTCTCAACCTCCCTAAACATGAATCTACCCTCAAAATCCATTTCTTTTCACTCAAAAACAAGATTCGAATCAAAACCTAAAAATGACCAAACTTTCAGAGATGCAGCAGATGCTCAATAATCAATCATTTTCAAAAATACAAAGTGCAAAGCAATCAGGGGAACATGTAGATCATTTTAGTAACTTAAAACAAGGTTTCTGGAAAAATGATTTCGTGAAGCTACTTGAGATGAAGCTTTTAGTTTGGAGCTTTCAGACTGCCTCCCTACTTCAAAGCTGGTCCAATGACCTCCTTGAATATGCTTTGAGGCTTGGTTTGAGTGTATGGTGGCTAGTTTGTGAGATTGATGGAGTTCTGTTCAGAGAGGGGGGAAAATCGTGTTTCTTCTTGGGGTGGTTTCATGGACAAATGAGGGTTGGGAAATGATCAGAGGAACATGTTGAGTGATTCTATGAAGTTTGTTTTGATGTTTGATGCTTGTGTTTTGAGATTCGAAGCAAAATGCATAAGAGGTCAGTTTTGGGAACTATGGCTTGTGAGATGTTTCAGGCTATGTTGTGTTATGTGTTGAGTCTCTTTTGGTACACATATCAATCCTTGATAGGTCAGAGAGTTGTTGTGGAGCAGTGTGATTGGTATGGAGCAAAATGCATAAAGTCAACTTGTTGTGTAAGAGAGGTATGGGCCATTTGAGTCAAGGTACAAGGCATGGCTTGGATGCAGCTTGAATCAAGGAGAACCATGGAAGTGGATTAGAGGCAATGCAGCAAGTGGATTAGGGTTTGTGAGAGTTTTTGCAATTTCAGAAAAGTCTTGGCCCTTTTGTGATTACTTGAAGCACAAGTCATGAAAATGGGAGGTTCTTTGGTGCATTCTGATTTTTAAGTCATATTTCATGTTGGTGTAATGCATAGAGGTCAATTAAAGGTCACATAAAGTCAAATGAGACAACTTTTATCCAACTTTGTAAGGCCATAACTTTTGATCCAAAATGAATTAGAATGAGTTCTTGTACTTTTTGAAAAGGGAATGATCCAATCTACAACTTTCATGACCAAAGTTGTCTCATTTGAGGCATTTTTGAATCAAAAAGAGGAGGTTGAAAAACTTTCCCAAAATGGCAAGTTTGCATTACAAGTCACTTTCCCAAAAAGGCAACTTTGCAAATGGCTTGAAATTCTTCAATTTTGTGAACTTATAACATCTTCTATGATCAAATAAAGATCATACACATTCAAAATGATGAAGAACACCCTTTGGTTGGGTCATTGGGGGCCTCAGATGCCCTGATTTTGCACTGACTTGCCCAAGAAGTCAACTCTTGATCAGATGCCTTCCCCATGGAATTTATTCATGAAAATTGATATGCATGATCCTTGTAACATATAGAGACCAATAGAAACAAGAATGACCAAAAAAATTGGAGTTATGGCCTCTGAAACCAAAACCCTAATTCTAGGTCATCTGTGTAGTTAAACCTGGCTCTGTTTCCATGTCTTTCTCAGTTCTTGTGATTCTTTGACTTCCTTGACCTTGTGAGGATGTATTATGATGTTTGAACATACATGGACCATTTTGAAGTGATTAAAGACCTTTGGAGTGGCTCAAATGGCTCAGGGATGGCTCAGATCACAAACCCCGGATGCAGATGACTTAGAAGCAATGCAGTGAATCAAAAATGTGGTATGAGATGGGTGAGGGAAAATTTGGGGTGTTTACACATCTCCCATATGCTTGCATTCATTGACTTTCCATGACATTTTGTGCATCCACATGATTCATAATACATCTTAGGACATATTAGAATCATGTTTGATCATTGCATCTTTCATTTGCCATATTGTATGTCCATTCCATTTCATAAACTTTCATGAACTTCCATGGTCCAAAGCATGTTTCACTTGTATCCTCATCCTTGAATGATCATTCTCATATCTTGACATGTGTTTGCATCATCTTTTACCATCATTGAAATCATGTTTATGCTTCTGACTTTGGTTTGTATCATGACAATTCATCTCATTTGCATTGCATTTCATTTTTTTTGCTAACTTTTCAGGTGGTAAGTTGTTTTGAGAAGTGAATTTGCCTTCACTTCTCACAATCTCTTTTCATCTCTCTTATGCATCATTGCTGCATTTTATCTTGTGTATTAGAGTGAGCTTGCTCATTCATGCTCTTTCCCACTTTCTTCCTTCAGGCAACTTGTCTTCTTAAGTGAAACAAGTTGTTTTGCTTCTCTCTGCTTCTTGCTCCTTTCATCTGCTTCTTTCCTTGGTGGCTCTTTGAAGATTCTTTCTCTCTTAAACCTCACAAACCCTAGGATACCCAAGCATGATCACAATTAGGGTTTGATTAGTCCCCCACTTAGTTTTACCTTTGTGTCATCTTTGAGTCTTCTCTTCTCATCTCATAATCAAGGATTAAACCCTAAAGGTTTTAAGGCTTTGTGATTAAGCTTATGCCTGCATCCTTCTATTAGGATGGAGTGTATAACTTTAATCCTAAGTGTTAAACCCTTAATGTGTTTAAATCCTCTAATCAATTCACTTAATAATCATTAAGACATCAAGCTTGTAACTTGGGCCTTGCAGTAGGGTTCTAATTCTTCCTTAATTGGTTAAGAAGGACTAACCCTAGTGTTAATGGACAAGTCCCCCTCAAGTTGTCTTACAAACCATAAAAATCACTTCTTAATCTTACCATTAACTAAAATCCACTTGAATAAAGGCTTTGTATTGTCATGAGGTTAATCCCTAATCATGGATTAAGTTGAGGTATCTTTCTCAGCTTAAATGTTCCCATCTATTATCCTTCTATTAGGATGGTGTAATGGGTCCATTAAATCTTTGATTATGACTTAAACTCATTACTTAACACTAAACAAAAACAACAAAAACATCTAAATAATCACAAGTAGGTTAATGATCTTAATCCTACATCACGGTGATTAAGTGTGAGGTGCTTACTTCATACTTAGGGTATTCTCATTACCCCTAATCAGAGGGAAGATGTGATGAGTTTACTAACCCTTGGTTTAGGCTTAAGCTCATTTTCTTATGAAAAACTCCAAAAAGCAATAAAAGATTAAAAACCAAAAAACAAACAATAATCGTCTCCTTCGGGATTCTTTTCTCATCTCATTCACTCACAAACGAGAACTTGCTTCTTCCGTCTAATGCAAGACAGTTTGCACCTGAGTCAGACAGGTCCTACACTTGAGCATAGACAAGCAAGCAGATCACAAGTCAATTTATCTTTCAGTCTCTTTGGGTCGAACTACGGTGTTCTGACTTCCTCATTACACGAGAGGATACGTAGGCATAACTTAACAGTTATCGAACAAAAGTCTCTGTATATTCCCCCTCCTTCCAGCATTATTCTTTTAGCCTCATAGTCTTGAGCATTTCACTGACACTTCTTCATCTCACTTCACATTTCTTTTACACTGACACTTGCATTCTTTCCAGCTTTGATGCAAAAATTGCACTGACACTACCCCTTTAAAAACACAAATCTTTTAAGCGTGGATCCCGTCGAGTACGACGAATAATCTGGGTGCTAATACCTTCCCAGGTTGTAACCAACCCCCTTTCTCAGTCTCTCTGGTTCGCAACTGTCTTATCCATATCTTTTCTTAGGTCTATGCAGCATTACATTTCCTCCGGGATAAAAATGCCTAGCTGGCGACTCTTGTCTTCTGAGTTCACCCTTGTGTGTTCTCTCTCCTTTCGCCGACCGTTCGCGTCTGTACCCCTCTTGGCCCTGTGTCATCAGGTGGGAGTGACAGCTTGGCGACTCTGATGGGGACCCTTATACTTTAACTAGGGCTTCTAGTTCTTTTTGTAGGTTCCTCCTAGCGCTTGTTTGATTTGTGTTTACTGGGGTGTTATGTGCTAATTGTGTTTATATATTTGCTTTATTTATTGCTTTATGTACAACTTTATTTATTGCTTTCCTTTACAGTTTTTCATATGTCATACTGTCATTATCATTGCATGATCTGGTTTCTGTTTGATGGGTGGGGTTTCATTGAGAGTTTAAGGTCCTATACTTGGGACCTGAGTGACACCTAGTCTAGAGTGGTTCATGTTCTTTCCCATTCCATTTCGGTCTGGTGCGGGAATATGAAACACGGTTCAGATGTGGGTTTCTTCTTGAGAACTCTGTGCTACAGATTTCCTGTAGTGCTAGGGCTATCTGGGAAGCCTGCTAAGTCTGGATGACCTTTATTATGACCTTCAGAAACTGAGGAGAATTAGAGGAGGATCTTTTATGGTTATTGTAAACACTGTACCTCCGAGTTAGAAGTGTTTACACTTCTCATAACTGATCCAAGTCTGAGGATCCTTGTTTTAGAACATCACCTGTGAGGGGGTTGGGCTGTTTACAGGTTTGCAAGTACCATTGGCCACATCATACCCTGTTACTTTGCTTTGATTAAGAGTACCTCACTTTGGACAGTTCTTGTGATTTAACCCTGGACATGTGACTCTTTATTTGAGTCCCCACCCTGGTTACTGGATTTCTGAACCTCCATCTGGATTGCTTGAACATACATGGACTTCATATCAAGACAGATAATCAGATCCAGCTCTTGATCACAAACCCTTGCATATCATTTGCATACTCATAATTTGCATCCTTTAACATTTGTTTATTTGTTTTTCAGGGTATCCATATTATATCTGGCTTGGTTTTGACCCCTTCATCTGCATAGACCTTTGTTTCATCAGTCATTTGCTTCAGCTGTCTTCATCATCAGCAGCACTAGCCTGTCAGTGGCTCATCTCCAGTATCAGTCTTAATCTTCATCAACACTTACCTTCAGCTCTTCATCATCATTCATGGCTACACCCAGGAAGAGCAACATATCTTACCATTTCTTTGAGCCTGTGTTGACTGGTATCAGGCAGGTCCAGTCACTTATCACTCCAGACCACATCCCTTTATTCAGATAGCATTATGGAGGTATCCTGGATATGGTTATGGACCTGGACCCTTCTCAGAGGAGCATGATCCACACCTTCCTACAGTTTTATGACCCTCCTTTGAGATGTTTCACATTTTCAGACTTTCAGCTAGGACCTCTGTTGGAGGAATTTTCATCATTGATTGGAGTACCTGTCAGGGGTGGTGTCCCCTTCAACCCAGAGATGACTTCTCCCAGCAATGGAGAAGTAGCAAAAGCACTGTACCTAGAGCCTGCCTTGATTGAACAAAGCATGACAACAAAAGCTGGAATCCCTGGTCTTCACTTGGACTTCTTGATTTCTTAGGCCATCCTGAAGGCCTCTTTGGGAGAATGGAGGGCAGTTTGTGCATTGTTAGCCCTCAGCATATATGGGGTTATACTGTTTGCAGATGAGCCCAAATTTATCAGCAAGAATGCCATTCATCTTTTCCTTCTGAGGAACCCAGTACCCACATTGCTGGGAGATTTCTATTACTCCATCCATCAGAGGAATGAGAAACAAAGAGGGAAGTTGGTGAGATGTTGTGCTCCTCTATTTCACACTTGGCTGCTCAAACACCTACCTAAATCAGATGCCTTTTTGAACCCTCACAAACAGAAGAATTGGGACAAGAGGCTCATTGCTTTGACTTCAGATGATATTAGATGGTGCACTCAGAGCACCAAAGGCAAGGACATTATCACCAGCTGTGGGCAATACCCAAATGTACCTCTGATAGGAGCAAAGGGTTTCATCAACTACAATCCTTTGTTGTTTAAAAGACAACTGGGCTATGCTTTGGTTCACCCTCCTAGAGTGCAAGATTTAGCTGAGACCCTGTATTGTGAAGTAAAACCTAATTCAGCTACTGTCAGACAAGCATCTTGGGCTTGGAACAACATCCAGGAAAATGGGATGGCTATTCTTGGAAGGTGTAATAATGTTGCTTCAGCTCAGTACTATGACTGGACCCGTACTAGAACTCAAATTACTGGAATTCCTTTCACCATTGAGGATATACCTGGACCATCTACAGCACAGCCAGCAGCAACTGTCAGCCTGGAAGAATTTGAGAAGCTGAAGGAAAGGAATGAGAATTTGTCTCAAGCTCTGAATAAGACCCTTTGGGAGAGGAGTGATGGTCGTCTGGACATTGAGAGGTTGGAGAAGCTTAGGGTGGAGCATCTGGCCAAGATTGAGAAAACAGAGGACTACATCAAGAAAGCAAGAGCTGGGGAGCAAATATTGAAGAATGCCTGTAAAGAGGCCAAGCTTCAGAAGGCTAGGACTGAACTCTATCTACAAGAAAGTCAGGCTAGGTGGGTCAGGATCACTGAAGCCCGGACTCAAGAAGATAAGAGAACTCAAGCCAGGATTGAGCAGTTAGAGGCCAATGAAAAGAAGCAACAGGAAGCTCTGCTGGCAGCCCAGAAGGAGATTTCAGAGTTGAAGCTTAGGGCTGGATTGAAGAGATCAAAGGATCAAGACAGGCACAAGAAGCTGACCACTGCCATTGCTACTAGAAACCTCCTCATCAGGACTATTACAGAGCATCCAGCTGGTCCAGTGACTGAAGCACTTCTGAAGGAGGTTAAGGAGGATGAATTTGGACTAGATGTCTGACTTTTTTATTGTTGTTATTTCCATTTGATGTACTTTTATTTTGTGTTGTATTTTGACCCTTCAGGGGCATATATTGTAAAAACAGACTATGTATTATTCATCATTTGTAATATATTTTAGTTTGTTTGTGGGGTTTCTTTTTCTCAACAACATCAAAGCACCTTCCTCAAGGTCTGGAAAGGTCAAAACCAAGAACCAAGCCGGATACCTTGGAAAACAAATAAGCATTGCATACTAACTTTTGTTTTGTTTTGTAGGTTTTGTTATTATTTTGTTTGTTTCTAACTCTGTTGTGGTTCAGGAAATATTGCTCGCAGAAGAGTGTTCCCTGTCAACCGTGCACATTGGTATCCTACCCGCAACAACCTTCCGGGTATTCTAATGGAGCAAGTACAGCATGACCTGACTGAGGTCAGAACCCAGATGGCTAATGAAAGAGTGGAGATGAGAAACCAAATGGCCCAATTCATGACTGTGATGACTAGCTTGGCCCAGAGCCAAGAAAGGTTAAGGGCATTGGTAGAAAGACAAACCCCCGAGGAACCTCATCCCGGAACTAGAGGAACTAGTAATAATGAGAGGGGACAACCTCATGTTAATCCACCTGTATTTGGACCTCATCTAGATCCGGAAGTCAACATCCCGGTTAATGTGCAAGGAAATACTACTGGGGGGAGAATCTTACAAGAAGACCCCCAAGAAGAACAATTTACTGTCATGGGAGCTAGAGATGAAGTCTATGACCGAAGGTTTGATGAAATTGCTGAGAAGTTGAGATCTTTGGAGTCTCAAAACTCTTTGGTTTTCGATGTAATGGATATGGGGTTAGTGGATGGGGTAAGAATTCCGCACAAGTTCAAACTTCCGTGCTTCGAGAAATACAATGGAACCTCCTGTCCACGAACTCACCTGCAGTCTTTCCTGGGAAGACTTAAAGCATATACCATGGATGAAAAGCCGTGGATGTTCTATTTTGAAGACAATTTGACTGGGGCTTCAAGAGAGTGGTATTCACACCTGACCAGAGCTACTATCAGATGCTGGAAGGATCTAGCTGAGGCCTTCATCAGACAATACCAATATAACCTGGATATGGCTCCTAACAGAACCCTCTTGATGGGAATGTCTCAATCCTCCAGAGAAAGCTTCAGGGAATATGCCCAAAGGTGGAGACAACTTGTTGCTGCTGTCCAACCACCCATGTCGGAGAGAGAAAGGGCCGACATGTTTATGAATACTCTGCAAGGAACATATATTGATAGACTGGCTGCCTTTTCTTCTACCAGCTTCGCGGACGTAGTTATAGTTGGGGAAAGGATTGAAAGCCTTTTGAAAATGGGTAAAATTTCTGATAATGGTGCAATTTCGTCCAGTAATCCCAGGAAGCCTTTTGTGGGACCTCGAAGGACCGGTTAGACAAATGCCATCCATGCCACCAGGGGCAGACCTCAGTATGTTCACAGATCAGTGGCAGCTGTCACTATTCCAGCTCCGATTCCTCAGCAATCAGCATATCAACAACCACATTATCAACAGCAAGTTCAGTATCTGCCACAAAGAACCTACAACAATAATAACAGCAATCAACAACAACGACCCTTTCAGCAAAGACCATCACAGGCAAATAGGGTGATTGACCCTATCCCTATGCCTTATGTTGCCTTGTTGCCACAACTCCTGAAGCTTAACTTGGTTGAGTTAAGGACATTGGCAACACCAGATCCCTCCAATCTCCCAAAGAATTATGATGTCAACGCCAGATGTGCTTTCCACTCCAATGCACCTGGCCACAATACTGAGAAATGCAAGGCTTTGCAAATGAAAGTTCAAGATCTGGTGGATTCTAAAGCCCTCAACTTTGCACCCCCTCCAAATGTCAACAGAAATCCTATGCCTAATCATGGTGGGCCAAGGATTAATGCCATTGAGGAAGACAAACCATCTACTTTGATCACCAGTGTTGCACAAATTCGAACATCTCTGGTCGAAATTAAAGCTCAGCTTCTAGAGTGCCAGATGTTCCCCGTGTGTGAACTCGGTTGTGGGTATTGCAACATTGCAGTCAACGGGTGTGATAACTTGAGAAGTGACATAAATGGTCTTATCAAGGACGGTATCCTTCAGATCTCAACAACGGCGCCTACAAATCCAGCAATTCCTTTGACAACAATTCCTGATTCTTCTACAACAACATCAACAATCATTCCTACCGATTCATCAATATCATCAACAATGGCTCCGTCCATCACTTCAATGAGTCAAGTTTCAACAACCATTTCTTCTACAATATTAGCATCCTTTTTATCAACAGAATCTTCTACAACATCAACAGAAATGAATGAAGATGTCTCAGCAGTCACCATCTACTATGATCCATCAAATGTTCCACCAGACAACAATTTCCAACAACAAGCAGTGGCACTTCCTGCTAGGTCACCAGTCACAATTTACTACGATCCGCACACCATTACAGTACCCTCTGCAGCAGTCAGTCCAGTTACCATCACGGTGCCTGGACCCGTTCCATATGAAAGCAGTATTGCCATACCTTGGCATTATGGCTTTGATCTCTACTGCAACGGGGAGAAAATCACTTTGGATTCTTTAACCTCTTCTTCACAAATTGATAATGTTGGGGGAGGAAGAGGCTTCACCAGAAGCGGACTCCTTTTTGCCTCACAATTGCAAAGGCCTAATGCTGAAATAGAAGCTGCTTCCAAAGCAAAAGGAAAGAGTGTGGTGCTTGAAGAGCCAGCTGCCAAAGAAACTCAGAAGACTTCTTTTGAACAAGATGTAGACGAGTTTATGAGAATCATAAAGAGAAGTGATTACAAAGTGGTGGATCAGCTTCACCAAACTCCCTCAAAAATCTCCATATTATCACTGCTGATGTGTTCCGAGGCTCACAGGAACGCATTATTGAAAGTCCTGCACGCAGCATATGTGCCAGAGGAGATTACCGTTAATCAGCTAGAAACTGTGGTGGCAAATGTCAATACCAGACACGGACTGGGCTTCACCAATGCTGACTTAACAACGGAGGGACGTAACCACAACAAGGCTTTACATATCACCCTGGAATGCAAGGGTGCTGTTCTATCACATGTACTGGTGGACACTGGGTCATCACTCAATGTTCTACCAAAGAAAGCCTTGGTGAAGCTGGAGTATGATGGCTTGGCATTGCGTCCAAGTAATCTGGTGGTAAGAGCATTTGATGGCTCCAAAAGATCAGTGCTTGGAGAGATTGATCTGCCTGTGATGATTGGCCTGCAGACTTTTAAAACTACCTTCTATGTGATGGACATTCAGCCGACCTATAGCTGTTTGTTGGGTAGACCCTGGATCCACGCCGCTGGCGCTGTTACGTCTACCCTTCACCAGAAGCTGAAATTCGAGTGGGAAGGCCAGGTCATCACCATCTGTGGGGAAGAAGACATCTTTGTTAGCCATCTGGCTAAGTATAAGTATATAGAAATGGATGGAGAAATCCATGAAACTATGAGCCAAGGGTTTGAGGCCCTGAATATTAATGAAGCATCTGCTGTACTGGGAACCTCCATAACATCATATCAGCAAGCCCGGAAGGTTGTTGAAGAGGGTACTGCCCAAGGCTGGGGTAAGCTGCTGCCCGTGGAAAAGAAAGAAGACAAATTTGGGTTGGGTTACAGACCAACTCAACAAGATCAATCAGAGGGTGTAAAAGAGCCCAATTTTGTCAGCGGGGGAATGCTCACCCCGGATGTTGTGAACAACTTGGAAGACGAGGAGGAAAGCGACCGCAACCTGGAGAGCTGGATACGTCCAAGGATCCCCGGGAGCCAAGTCCTTAACTGGTCTTCCCAGGAAATTATAAGGGTTACTCCAGCAGAGTAATTATTATTTCCGGTATTTTTAAGCATGCATCAAGTCTTGCATCTTGCCCAATCAATCAAGCTGATGAAGGGGTTGAAGAAGATTATGAGCTTCCTGAAGAGCTAGCCAGGTTGTTAAGGCAGGAGGACAAGGTTATCACTCCTCATCAGGAGGAGGTTGAGACAGTTAATCTTGGTACGGAAGAAGACATGAAAGAAGTTAAGATCGGGGCCTGCCTACAAGCTTCGGTAAAAGAGCAACTGATTGATATGCTTCGGGAATATGTGGATGTTTTCGCTTGGTCTTATCAGGATATGCCAGGATTGGACACCGATATTGTCATGCACAAGCTGCCTTTAAAAGAAGACTGCCCGCCAGTAAAACAGAAGTTGCGTCGTACTCGCCCAGATATGGCAATGAAGATAAAAGAAGAGGTACAAAAGCAGTGGGACGCCGGTTTCCTTGTTGTGACTAGCTATCCGCCGTGGGTTGCTAATATTGTACCTGTGCCTAAGAAAGACGGCAAGGTGAGGATGTGTGTGGACTACCGGGATATGAACAGAGCCAGCCCGAAAGATGATTTCCCATTACCTCACATTGATGTATTGGTCGACAATACGGCTCAGTTCTCGGTGTTCTCCTTCATGGATGGATTTTCAGGATATAATCAGATCAAGATGTCACCTGAAGACATGGAGAAGACAACTTTCATCACACCCTGGGGCACATTCTGCTACAAGGTGATGCCATTCGTACTGAAGAATGCGGGTGCAACGTATCAACGGGCTATGGTAACATTATTCCATGACATGATCCATAAAGAAATTGAATGTTATGTGGATGACATGATTGCCAAGTCCCTCACAGAAGAAGGCCACCTGGTGAATCTGTTGAAGTTATTCAAGCGTCTGAGGAAGTACCAACTGAAGTTAAACCCCAACAAGTGTACATTCGGGGTGCGATCTGGTAAGCTGCTGGGATTTATTGTAAGTGAAAAAGGGATTGAAGTTGACCCTGATAAAGTCAAAGCCATTCAAGAAATGCCTGCGCCGAAGTCAGAAAAAGAAGTTCGGGGGTTTCTAGGTAGATTGAACTATATTTCAAGGTTCATATCTCACCTTAATGCAACCTGTGAGCCTTTGTTCAAGCTGTTAAGAAAAGAACAAATGGTCAGGTGGAACGAAGACTGCCAGAAGGCTTTTGACAAAATCAAGGAATACTTGCAAGAGCCTCTGATCCTTATGCCTCCAATTGAAGGAAGACCTCTAATCATGTACTTGACAGTATTAGAAGAGTCAATGGGGTATGTGTTGGGCCAGCATGATGAGTCTGGTCGAAAAGAGTATGCAATATACTACCTGAGCAAAAAGTTTACTGACTGTGAACAACGTTATTCACTGCTCGAGAAAACTTGTTGTGCTTTAGCGTGGGCTGCTCGCCGACTAAGGCAGTATATGTTGACCCACACTACTTTATTGATCTCAAAGATGGATCCAGTTAAGTATATTTTTGAGAAGCCAGCACTTACTGGACGGGTTGCAAGATGGAAAATGATCCTCACAGAATATGATATTCAGTACACATCTCAAAAAGCCATCAAAGGCAGTGTATTGTCTGATTATCTTGGTGAGCAACCCATTGATGATTACCAGCCTATGAGATTTGACTTCCCTGATGAAGACATCATGTTCATAAAAGCAAAGGATCATGAAGAGCCTGTTCACACTGAAGGGCCTGACCCAGAGGAAGAATGGACTAAGATGTTTGACGGGGCTGTTAATATTAATGGTCGTGGTGTTGGTGCAGTACTCATTACACCTAAGGGAGTTCATATGCCTTTCTCGGCAAAGCTCACCTTCAACTGCACTAACAACGAAGTTGAATACGAAGCTTGTATTATGGGTCTTGAGGAAGACATTGACCTTAGGATCAAGACTTTGACTGTGTTTGGAGATTCAGCTCTGGTAATCAATTAAACCAATGGCAAATGGTACACGCACAAGGATCATTTGATACCTTATCGGGATTATACAAGGAGGTTATTGACTTTCTTCACAACGGTCAAGCTTGAGTATATCCCTCGAGACGAAAATCAGTTTGCAGATGCTCTGGCTACCATTTCATCTATGATCAAAGTTCAACCTGCCAACTTTGTGCCTCGGATTTCAGTGTCCAGACTTGACAGACCAGCGTACGTGTTCTCAGCAGATGTTGTTAAAGATGATAAGCCTTGGTTCCATGACATTAAGTGCTTCTTGGAAGATCAAACATACCCACCTGGGGCATCTTCCAATGACAAGAAGACATTAAGAAGGCTAGCTGGTAGTTTTTTCCTGAATACTGACGGTTCCCTGTACAAAAGAAACTTTGATATGGTACTTCTCAGATGCGTTGATAAGACAGAAGCCGACTTGTTAATGCACGAAGTGCACGAAGGATCCTTTGGTACCCATGCTGGAGGACATGCAATGGCTAAAAAGTTGCTAAGATCAGGCTATTACTAGATCACAATGGATGCAGACTGTTATGCCTATGCCAGAAAATGCCATAAATGCCAGATTTATGCGGATAAAGTGCACGTGCCTCCGAATCCTCTGAATGTGATGTCTTCACCTTGGCCCTTCTCCATGTGGGGCATTGACATGATTGGCAAGATTGAACCGACTGCTTCAAATGGCCACAGATTCATCCTGGTAGCCATTGACTATTTTACCAAGTGGGTCGAAGCAGCCTCTTATGCAAATGTCACCAGACAAGTGGAAGCCCGATTCTTGAAGAGAGACATCATCTGTCGGTATGGAGTGCCCGAGCGAATCATTACTGATAATGGTTCCAACTTAAACAATAAAATGATGGCAGAACTATGCCGGGACTTCAAGATCCAACACCACAATTCTTCTCCTTACAGGCCGAAGATGAATGGCGGTGTTGAGGAAGCTAACAAGAATATCAAGAAGATTGTACATAAAATGGTGGTTACATACAAAGACTGGCATGAAATGCTACCATTTTCCTTGCATGGGTACCGTACGTCAATCAGAACATCCACTGGGGCAACACCGTATCAGCTTGTGTATGGTATGGAAGCAGTCCTACCTGTTGAAGTTGAATTACCCTCCTTGCGAGTGATAATGGATGTTAAGCTGAATGAAGCAGAGTGGGTCCGATCCCGATACGAACAACTAAACCTGATTGAAGAGAAGAGATTGGCTGCAATTTGTCATGGGCAGCTGTATCAGAAAAGAATGAAGAAAGCCTTTGATCAGAAAGTCAGGCTCCGAGAGTACGAAGTAGGAGATCTTGTGCTGAAAAGACTCCTCCCTCCTCATACAGACCACAGGGGCAAGTGGACTCCGATTTATGATGGTTCGTTCATAGTAAAGAAAGTTTTCTCAGGTGGAGCACTGATGCTCAGTACTATGGATGGTAAAGACTTCCTGTCCCCTGTGAATTCAGATGCAGTTAAAAAATAATTCGCGTAAAAGTGACCCGCTGGACATAAAAACAGAATGTAAGTCCAGGCAAAAATAGGGCATCCCGGCGAGTCAAAAACAGAATAAAAGACTCGGGCAAAAATAAGGGAAAATAAATAAGAAAAATGTACACCCGCTGAGTTGAAAAGCCGCATTGGACAACTCAGGCAAAAATGGGTATCCCGGTGGATTGAAAACCTGAAAGGGCGATCCACGCAAAATAAGGGAATAAGCGAACAACTGCATTCTGAATTCATCTGTATCACTTACAACATGGTGAACTCCGAAAGGTTAAAGCATCGGTCGGAATCAGTCTCCCTCAGAAAGCAAGATGGGAAGAATGTCAAATGTCATACGAGTCATAGCAAAGGGAAGCTCCTTGAAGCGTCATCAGCATTGCCAGCATCTTTTTGTTTCTCAATTTGTAACGATTTCCTCATTTCAGGGGATCTGTTTCTTTGACTGTATCTTGCCAATTCAGAGCACACGAATTAATAAAATTAGATTTTCAGTCATGTTTCGTCTCGTACATTTTATTTTCGTTTGCAAAAATGTCCGATGTCTTTGAGATATTGATTGCATAAATACAGATGATTCCCTTCTAAAAATACGTGCTTACAGGAAATATACTTACTCCCAGGAGTGTCTAAACTCCTATGATGGAATCCAGTAAGGGATACCTCGGAGTACTTGTGCGTTTCTTTATTTTTACAGGATTGCATGTATCCAAAGCGCAACATGGGGCATGAAAGCTTCTCCCCAGTAGGCTGCCAAATCATTGTTTCCTCATCACACCTTCCAAACATCACCATAAATGCTTTCTCCCCATCGGAGTTGCCAGGCATCACTTCTCCAACATTTCCTTCAAGAAGCAGCACTTAAAGGAGCCCATATCCCCAGCTGAGTTGTCCAGTATCATCCTCAACAGGATCCCCACAAAAATCTCTAGGAAGACCTTTCAGTGATCTTTCTTCTTCCCCAGCCAAGTGCTAGACAGGGAACTATCTCCCCACAGAGTTTCAGCCTCTATCCAGAAGAGCAACGCCTGAAGATCTCACAACAAAGTAAAGAGAGCTTCTACAAACCCCAGCTGGGTGCCTTATTACTGAGATAGGTCTATCAGTGATCTATTTCCCCATGCAGAGTCATATATGTCGGATCTATCAATGATCTTATCCCTAGCTGGGATACCCACCTCGAGCAGATCAGCCAGAAATCTCCACAGCAACGGGATCCGAACCTTGGATCAATATCTTTGCATAACCATGGCATTCGCATCATGTTTTCCCCACAGAGCGTAGCATTCCGTCTAATACGGAGCATTACGGCAAAAGTCAAACATATTGCATAAATCATAAGCCATGTGTCGAACTGAACACTTGTAAATACTAACAATCCATCAACAATATACAAAATACTTCCCAATCCCTCGCCAGAGAGCCAAAGCATTTCCCTTACAAATACAAATGCACGCTCCTTTTGGAACTCGTCCGTGTCATCATTCCCCAGTAAATTGCCCGAGCAAACAGATGCTTATATTACAGATACTTCTTGACACTCGTCTGTGTCATATCCCCAGTAGAAAGCCAAAGCGTCCCCTTTGCACTCACTCATGTATATATACAGTTCTTTGACACCCGTCCGTGTCACCTTCCCCAGCATAGTTACCTAAACACTTTGTAAATCAAATACTTGTTTATAGTACACTCTTTCCGACATCCGTCTGTGTCATGCTCTCTCCAACAAGTTAAACACTCGTCCATGTCTCGTCACTTTTCACTCATACAGATACTCGTCCGTATCTTGTATAAACCACTTATATCCCCTCAGATCCGACAATCGTCCGTGTTCTTTGTTAACTAGTTGGTACTCGTCCGTACCATCATCTCTAAACATGCGTCAAGCGTTTGTTTCTACTGATACTCGTTCGTATCATAGTCTTAAGGATGCTCGTCCGCATCTTTAATCTATACACTGTGTCAAACACTTATGTTATTTTGAAATTTAGACACTCATCTGTGTCTTCCCTTCCCCAGGAGAGTCCCCAACAAAACTTGTTAAACTATTGTCTTTCTATCTGACATTCGTCCTATGTCATGATACCTTTCGGCAGCCGTACCCTGCCAGGTGATCGTCCTTCACCTTTTTGATGATCGTCCTTCATCACCCCCAGTCGAGTCTCTATTCATTAGAACCCCTTCCTATCCGACATTCGTCTTATGTCGTGATATTTTTGGCAGCCGTCCCCTGCTAGGTGATCGTCCTTCACCTCTTGATGATCGTCCTTCATCATTCTATCCGATGGTCGTTCCCATCGTTGACCTTGTTATCTGGCATTCGTCCTATGTCATGATAAACCCTGAGAGCAGCCGTACCCTGCTAGGTGATCGTCCTTCACCTCTTGATGACCGTCCTTCATAATGTTTATCCGATGGCCGTCTCCATCGTCGACTTTTCTATCCGACATTCGTCCTATGTCGCGATGCTTTCGACATCCGTCCCCTGCCAGGTGATCGTCCTTCACCTTAGATGACCGTCCCTCATCTTATCCCCAACGGAGTAGTCGTCCCCTGCTAGGTGATCATCCTTAACCTTTGATGACCGTACCTCATCATCTGTTTCATTTATTTCATTCATGCTTTGAACCTGATGGTCGTCCCATAATTTACCTTTAATCCCTAGAGAGTCTTATAGCTTTACTTGATGGTCGTCCCCATCATAATCTCCTTTCCCCAACATGTCGGTCGTCCCTGTCATTGCTTCGTCCCCAGCAGTCGTCCTCTGCTCGACGGTCGTCCTCCGTCGCCCGCACTTTATAACCATACTTTATTTTCCTTTTACGATCTATATCCCTTTTCTTCTTCATTCTGTGAGCGCAAATTTTGGACTGTCTTTGGTATTCAACCACAAGTTATCTTGTTTGCCTGTTAAGCCGTTGCTTACATCCTACACAGCTAACTCATGTTTGAATAGGGGCGGCTTTAAACACCCCAAAATTTTCCCTCACCCATTCACACCATGGCTTGTGATCTTTACATGTGCATAAATCCAATCATAGCATCTTATACCACATTTTTGATTCACTGCATTGATTCAAAGTCATATGCATCTAGGGTTTGTGATCTGACCCATCCAAGAGCTATTTGAGCCATTCCAAAGGTCTTCAATCACTTCAAAGGGGTCCATGTGTGTTCAAGCATCATATTATATCCTCACAAGGTCAAAGAAGTCAAAAAATCACAAGAACTGAGAAAGGCATGGAAGCAAAGCCAGGCTTAACTGCACAGATGACCTAGAATTAGGGTTTTGGTTTCAAAGGCCATAACTCCAAATTTTTTTGATCATTCTTGTTTCTATTGGTCTCTATATGGTATGAGGATCATGCATATCAATTTTCATGAAGAAATTCCATGGGGAAGGCATCTGATCAAGGGATGACTTCTTGAGCAAGTCAGTGCAAAATCAGGGCATCTGAGGCCCCCAATGACCCAACCAAAGGGCATTATCCATCATTTTGAATGTGTATGATCTTTATTTGATCATAGAAGATGTTAGAAGTTCACAAAGTTGAAGAATTTCAAGCCATTTGCAAAGTTGCCTTTTTGGGAAAGTGACTTGTAATGAAAACTTGCCATTTTGGGAAAGTTTTTCAACCTTCTCTTTTTGATTCAAAAATGCTTCAAATGAGAAAACTTTGGTCATGAAAGTTGTAGGATGGATCCTCCCATTTTCAAAAAGTACAAGAACTCATTCTAATTCATTTTGGATCAAAAGTTATGGCTTGTCAAAGTTGGACAAAATCACATAATTTCATGTTTTACATCAAAGAGGCAATTTGCAAAATGGTATGATAAGGCATTCTAGAGGCTTCAAATGTGCACAAACACTTTACAACATACTCATATGACCTCTAAAGATCAGAATTGGCCCAAGAATTATGCATTTTGGTGCTTTGAACTTGAAGAATTTCCAAAAGGGGCAAAGTTGTACCAATTTGCAAAATGGATCAAAGCCTCTCATCCACTTGCCTCAGTTCACAAAATCTGATCCACAAGCATTCCATGATCCCAGCTGAACCAAGCCATGCCCCTAAAACAGCCTGCCATGACCCATACCTCAAGTACACCAACTTTTGACATTTTGGCAACTTGCCCATACCAATCAACATAGGCCAACACCCACTCTCTGACCTATCACACTTCTTTATGTGGATCAAAACCAAGCAAAAGCACATAACAACACAACCTGAAACTCCAAGAACTCAGCATACTCCAAAATCCCCAAATTTGCAAAAGCCTTCGAATCTCTTGATTCAACCATCAAACCTTCAAGTTTCTTTCACCATTCAACTCACCATGATCCACTGATCATTTCCCACCCTTCATTTGGCCCTAAAACCTCCACAATCAAAAACACGATTTTCACATTTTACAAACTGAACTTCTGCCATTTCCATTTTGAGGCCATTTAAACTCCAACCAGGCATCACAAGCTCTTGGGGGGAATCATTGGAGTTGATTTGAGGCAAAGAACTGGCCAGAAAGTCCTTGTTTCGAAAGCTCAAGCTCAGGTAGCCATGGCATTTATTTTTCCAGAACTCTCATTTTATGTTATAGGATGATTCTACATGTTTCACTGATTGCCATGGTGTGTTTAGTTTTGAAAATAGTTGAGAAATAAGCATTTCATGAGCTTCTGAAATTTCTGAGTTCTTTTCCGTTTTGCTTTGATTCATGCTTTTGATGATGAATAAATGAATTTTGATGACTGATTCTTGTTGGGGTTGAGGAGAGGATCATTTCTGGAGAGTTTTAGGGCTTGGGGGTGCGTATTAAGAGAGATAGCATAAGAGACTGGCCGGAGAAGATGACCGGAACACTGTTCCGGTCACCTAAGAGTGATTAGGGTTCAGATTAGGGTTAATAACATAATTAGCGTAGTTTGAATGTGAGTCGTCCGTTTGCGCGCGCTGGTCAATTCCCTCCCTTTCTTGTTTGAATCCTGGCCCTCTGATCTGCTGACTTTCATTAATTCGTATTTTTAATTCATTTTAATTGTATTTCTTTCCACATTTTATTTAAAATAGCAAAATGCATCCAAAAATTCTCATTTTTTGCATCAAGGTTCTAAATATTTTTCTCATTCTGAAAAAAAATTTTATTTAATTTTTTGCATCAAAAATTATATTTAAATCATTTAAATGTTTATTTTTAATTAGTTAATGAATATTAATTAATTAAAAATGCATTTAGGTATTTAAAAATCACAAAAAAAATCTCATTGCATTTTTAAAACATTTAGAAATATTATCAAACTCTCAAAACAAATTTCTTTTTGGTTCTTGATGCATTTTGACAATTTTCATTGGAATTAAATTCTTTTAAAGGCAATATTTTTGTTCAAACTTGAAAAAATCCATTATGCCTAACCATTGAGAGTTTGATGATGGATCTTCTTGCATTGCATCCTTCATAGCATGTAGTTTATAGGATAAAATTGGTTTGAATTTATTTTCCATTTTCAATTTGTTTAGCATTTTTCATTGTGAGGTACCTTGAAACCCTAATTGACTTGAGAAATTAATAACTTGCACTAGGTTAAGAGTTAGGTCCCCTCCTTTGGGCAGTGAACTTGTGTAGGGTTAGGGTTCCTTTGATCCCATTTTCAATTTTTTGTCATGTCATTTGCTTCTGGTTTTGAATTTTTGCATTGCATGTTGTATGTAAACCCTAGTTTGTGCCTTCCTTTGCATCCATCTTGTCACTCCCACCAAATGACACCTGGTCAGAAGGGGTACAGACGCGAACGGTCGGCGAAAGGAGAGAGAGAACACACAAGGGTGAACTCAGGAGAAAAGAGTCGCCAGCTAGGCATTTTTATCCCGAAGGAAAGGTAATGCTGCATAAAACTAGGAAAAGATGGATAAGACGGTTGCGAACCAGAGAGACTGAGAAAGGGGGTTGGTTATAACCTGGGAAGGTATTAGCACCCAGATTGTCCGCCGTACTCGACGAGATCCACGCTCAAAAGATTTGTGTTTTAAAGGGGTAGTGTCAATGCAATTTGTGTATCAAAGCTGGGAAAGAATGCAAGTGTCAGTGTAAAAGAAAAGTGAAGTGTGTAAGAGAAGTGTCAGTGTAAGAACAGGAGTATAAAGCTCAAGAATATGAGGCTAAAAGAATAATGCTGAAAGAGGGGGAATATACAGAGACTTTTGTTCGATAACTGTTAAGTTATGCCTACGTATCCTCTCGTGCAATGAGGAAGTCAGAACACCGTAGTTCGACTCAAAGAGACTGAAAGATAAATTAACTGATGAACTGCTTACTTGTCTATGCTCAAGTGTATGACCTGTCTGGCTCAGGTGCTAACTGTCTTGCATTAGATGGAAGAAGCAAGTTCTCGTTTATGAGTGAATGAGGTGAGAAAAGAATCCCGAAGGAGACGATTATTGTTTGTTTTTGTGCTTTCAATCTTTTATTGTTTTTGAAAGTTTGTCATAGGAAAATGAGCTTAAGCCTAAACCAAGGGGTTAGTAAACTCATCACATCCTCCCTCTGATTAGGGGTAATGAGAATACCTCAAGTGTGAAGTAAGCACCTCACACTTAATCACCATGGTGTAGGATTAAGATCATTAACCTACTTGCATTTATTTAGATGTTTTTGTTGTTTTTGTTTAGTGTTAGGTAATGAGTTTAAGCAATAATCAAGGATTTAATGGACTCATTACACCATCCTAATAGAAGGATAATAGATGAGAACATTTAAGCTGAGGAAGGCTCCTCAACTTAATCCATGATTAGGGATTAACCTCATGACAAGACAAAGCCTTTATTAGATAGATTTTAGTTAATGATAAGATGAAGAAGGGATTTTTTATGATTTGTAAGACAACTTGAGGGGGACTTGTCCATTAACACTAGGGTTAGTCCTTCTTTACCAATTAAGGAAGAATTAGAACCCTAATGCAAGGCCCAAGTTACAAGCTTGATGTCTTAGTGGTTATTAGGTGAATTGATTAAAGGATTTAAACACATTAAGGGTTTAACACTTAGGATTAAAGTTATACACTCCATCCTAATAAAAGGATGCAGGCATAAGCTTAATCACAAAGCCTTAAAACCTTTAGGGTTTAGTCCCTGATTATGAGATGGGAAGAGAAGACTCAAAGATGACACAAAGGTAAAACTAAATGGGGGACTAATCAAACCCTAATTGTTATCATACTTGGAGATCCTAGGGTTTATGGGGCTTAAGAGAGAAAGATCTTCAAAGAACCACCAAGGAGAGAAGCAGATGAAAGGAGAAAGAAGCAGAGAGAAGCAAGACAACTTGCTTCACTTAAGAAGACAAGTTACTTGAAGAAAGAAAGTAGGAGATGAACATGAATGAGCAAGCTCACTCTAGTATACAAGATAAAATGCAACAATGATGCAAGAGAGAGATGAAAAGAGATTGTGAGAAGTGAAGGCAAATTCACTTCTCAAAACAACTTACCACCTGAAAGGTTAGCAAAAGAAATGAAATGCAATGCAAATGAGATGGAATGTCATGGTGCAAACCAAAACCAGAAGCATAAATATGATGTTAATGATGCTAAGAGATGATGCAAACACATGGCAAGAGATGAGAGTGATCAAACAAGCATAAGGATGCAAATGAGGTATGCTTTGAACCATGGAAGTACATGAATGTTTATGAAATGAAATTAACACATAACATGGCAAATGAAAGATGCAATGATCAAAAATGGTTCTAAGATGTCCTAAGATGTATTATGAATCATATGGATGCACAAAATGTCATGGAAAGTCATTGAATGCAAGCAAATGAGAGATGGATGCAAAGGAAAGCACAAATTAGGGTTTACATACAACATGCTTCACAAAAATCCAAAACCAGAAGCAAATGACATGACAAAAAATTGAAAATGGGATCAAAGGAACCCTAAACCTACACAAGTTCACTGCCCAAAGGAGGGGATCCAACTCTTAACCTAGTGCAAGTTATGAATTTCCTAAGTTGGCTAGGAAATTGAAAATGGAAAACCAATTCAAACCAATTTTATCCTGTAAACTACATGCTATGAAGGATGAAATGCAAGAAGAACCATCATCAAACTCTCAAGGGTTAGGAAGAATGGATTTTTCAAAGTTTGAACCAAAATATTGCTTTAAAATGAATTTAATTCCAACAAAAATTGTCAAAATGCATCAAGAACAAGAAAGAAATTTGGTTTGAGAGTTTGATAATGTTTCTAAATGTTTTAAAATGAAATGTGAATTTTTTTGGGATTTTTTAAATACCTAAATGTATTTTTAATTAATTAATTTTCATTAACTAATTAAAAATAAACACTTAAATGATTTAAAAATGATTTTTAATGCAAAAATAAAAATAAAAATATTTTTGGGTTCTAAAAATTAATGAAATGTTTGACAAAAATTTTCAGAATTTTTAAATGCTTTTTACTATTTTAAATAATTTGTGCAAATAATATATAAACTAAATGAATTAAAATTTAATAAAATGAAAAGTATGCAAATCCTGAGGTTCACATTCAAACTGGGAGATGGAGGGAAGACTGCGCGCGTCATCCAACGGCCTAGGTTCAAACTGGCATTTTTAAACTAAACCTAATTAATTTAATTAATCACAATTAGGGCTAAGTGAAATCATCCTGGCCCTCCAACACGCGCGGGAAGCCCAGATCCAACGCCCCACGTTTAAACCTAACTAACCCTAATTATCAAACCCTAATTACTTTCATGTCACCGGAGAAGAGCTCCGGTCGTCTTCTCCGGTGACACCCTCCCTGAGAAATCTCAATCCCACTCTCCATGTCATTTTAAGAGCTGTAAAGCTCCAGATCAAACCTCTCAACCTCCTTAAACATGAATCTACCCTCAAAATCCATTTCTTTTCACTCAAAAACAAGATTCGAATCAAAACCTAAAAATGACCAAACTTTCAGAGATGCAGCAGATGCTCAATAATCAATCATTTTCAAAAATACAAAGTGCAAAGCAATCAGGGGAACATGTAGATCATTTTAGTAACTTAAAACAAGGTTTCTGGAAAAATGATTTCGTGAAGCTACCTGAGATGAAGCTTTCAGTTTGGAGCTTTCAGACTGCCTCCCTGCTTCAAAGCTGCTCCAATGACCTCCCTGAATATGCTTTGAGGCTTGGTTTGAGTGTATGGTGGCTAGTTTGTGAGATTGATGGAGTTCTGTTCAGAGAGGGGGGAAAATCGTGTTTCTGCTTGGGGTGGTTTTAGGGACAAATGAGGGTTGGGAAATGATCAGAGGAACATGTTGAGTGATTCTATGAAGTTTGTTTTGATGTTTGATGCGTGTGTTATGAGATTCGAAGCAAAATGCATAAGAGGTCAGTTTTGGGAACTATGGCTTGTGAGATGTTTCAGGCTGTGTTGTGTTATTTGTTGAGTCTCTTTTGGTACACATATCAATCCTTGATAGGTCAGAGAGTTGTTGTGGAGCAGTGTGATTTGTATGGAGCAAAATGCATAAAGTCAACTTTTTGTGTAAGAGAGGTATGGGCCATTTCAGTAAAGGTACAAGGCATGGCTTGGCTGCAGCTTGAATCAAGGAGAACCATGGAGTGGATTAGAGGCAATGCAGCAAGTGGATTAGGGTTTGTGAGAGTTTTGGCAATTTCACAAAGTCTTGGCCCTTTTGTGATTACTTGAAGCACAAGTCATGAAAATGGGAGGTTCTTTGGTGCATTCTGATTTTTAAGTCATATTTCATGTTGGTGTAATGCATAGAGGTCAATTAGAGGTTACATAAAGGCTTGGCATGAGGTTTTGCAACTTTGCCTCTTTGGTACAAAAGTGAAATTTCAATGATTTTATCCAACTTTGTAAGGCCATAACTTTTGATCCAAAATGAATTAGAATGAGTTCTTGTACTTTTTGAAAAGGGAATGATCCAATCTACAACTTTCATGACCAAAGTTGTCTCATTTGAGGCATTTTTGAATCAAAAAGAGGAGGTTGAAAAACTTTCCCAAAATGGCAAGTTTGCATTACAAGTCACTTTCCCAAAAAGGCAACTTTGCAAATGGCTTGAAATTCTTCAATTTTGTGAACTTCTAACATCTTCTATGATCAAATAAAGATCATACACATTCAAAATGATGAAGAACACCCTTTGGTTGGGTCATTGGGGGCCTCAGATGCCCTGATTTTGCACTGACTTGCCCAAGAAGTCAACTCTTGATCAGATGCCTTCCCCATGGAATTTCTTCATGAAAATTGATATGCATGATCCTTGTAACATATAGAGACCAATAGAAACAAGAATTACCAAAAAAATTGGAGTTATGGCCTCTGAAACCAAAACCCTAATTCTAGGTCATCTGTGCAATTAAACCTGGCTCTGCTTCCATGTCTTTCTCAATTCTTGTGATTCTTTGACTTCCTTGACCTTGTGAGGATGTAATATGATGTTTGAACATACATGGACCCCTTTGAAGTGATTAAAGACCTTTGGAGTTGCTCAAATGGCTCAGGGATGGCTCAGATCACAAACCCCGGATGCAGATGACTTAGAAGCAATGCAGTGAATCAAAAATGTGGTATGAGATGCTATGATTGAATTTTTGCATATGAAAAGACCACAAGCCATGGTGAAATGGGTGAGGGCAAATTTGGGGTGTTTACACATCTCCCATATTCTTGCATTCATTGACTTGCCATGACATTTTGTGCATCCACATGATTCATAATACATCTTAGGACATATTAGAATCATGTTTGATCATTGCATCTTTCATTTGCCATATTGTATGTCCATTACATTTCATAAACTTTAATGAACTTCCATGGTCCAAAGCATGTTTCACTTGTATCCTCATCCTTGTATGATCATTCTCATCTCTTGACATGTGTTTGCATCATCTTTTACCATCATTGAAATCATGTTTATGCTTCTGACTTTGGTTTGTATCATGACATTTCATCTCATTTGCATTGCATTTCATTTTTTTTGCTAACTTTTCAGGTGGTAAGTTGTTTTGAGAAGTGAATTTGCCTTCACTTCTCACAATCTCGTTTCATCTCTCTTATGCATCATTGATGCATTTTATCTTGTGTATTAGAGTGAGCTTGCTCATTCATGCTCTTTCCCACTTTCTTCCTTCAGGCAACTTGTCTTCTTAAGTGAAACAAGTTTTTTTGCTTCTCTCTGCTTCTTGCTCCTTTCATCTGCTTCTTTCCTTGGTGGCTCTTTGAAGATTCTTTCTCTCTTAAACCTCACAAACCCTAGGATACCCAAGCATGATCACAATTAGGGTTTGATTAGTCCCCCACTTAGTTTTATCTTTGTGTCATCTTTGAGTCTTCTCTTCTCATCTCATAATCAAGGATTAAACCCTAAAGGTTTTAAGGCTTTGTGATTAAGCTTATGCCTGCATCCTTTTATTAGGATGAAGTGTATAACTTTAATCCTAAGTGTTAAACCCTTAATGTGTTTAAATCCTCTAATCAATTCACTTAATAATCATTAAGACATCAAGCTTGTAACTTGGGCCTTGCAGTAGGGTTCTAATTCTTCCTTAATTGGTTAAGAAGGACTAACCCTAGTGTTAATGGACAAGTCCCCCTCAAGTTGTCTTACAAACCATAAAAATCACTTCTTAATCTTACCATTAACTAAAATCCACTTGAATAAAGGCTTTGTATTGTCATGAGGTTAATCCCTAATCATGGATTAAGTTGAGGTATCATTCTCAGCTTAAATGTTCCCATCTATTATCCTTCTATTAGGATGGTGTAATGGGTCCATTAATCTTTGATTATGACTTAAACTCATTACTTAACACTAAACAAAAACAACAAAAACATCTAAATAATCACAAGTAGGTTAATGATCTTAATCCTACATCATGGTGATTAAGTGTGAGGTGCTTACTTCATACTTAGGGTGATGAGTTTACTAACCCTTGGTTTAGGCTTAAGCTCATTTTCTTATGACAAACTCCAAAAAGCAATAAAAGATTAAAAACCCAAAAACAAACAATAATCGTCTCCTTCAGGATTCTTTTCTCATCTCATTCACTCACAAATGAGAACTTGCTTCTTCCGTCTATTGCAAGACAGTTTGCACCTGAGCCAGACAGGTCCTACACTTGAGCATAGACAAGAAAGCAGATCACAAGTCAATTTATCTTTCAGTCTCTTTGGGTCGAACTACGGTGTTCTGACTTCCTCATTGCACGAGAGGATACGTAGGCATAACTTAACAGTTATCGAACAAAAGTCTCTGTATATTCCCCCTCCTTCCAGCATTATTCTTTTAGCCTCATAGTCTTGAGCATTTCACTGACACTTGAATTCTTTCCAACTTTGATGCACAAATTGCACTGACACTACCCCTTTAAAAACACAAATCTTTTAAGCGTGGATCCCGTCGAGTACGACGGACAATCTGGGTGTTAATACCTTCCCAGGTTGTAACCAACCCCCTTTCTCAGTCTCTCTGGTTCGCAACTGTCTTATCCATATCTTTTCTTAGGTCTATGCAGCATTACCTTTCCTCCGGGATAAAAATGCCTAGCTGGAGACTCTTGTCTTCTGAGTTCACCCTTGTGTGTTCTCTCTCCTTTCACCGACCGTTCGCGTCTGTACCCCTCTTGGCCCTGTGTCATCAGGTGGGAGCGACAGCTTGGCGACTCTGATGGGGACCCTTATACTTTAACCAGGGCTTCTGATTCTTTTTGTGGGTTCCTCCTAGCGCTTGTTTGATTTGTGTTTATTGGGGTGTTATGTGCTAATTGTGTTTATATATTTGCTTTATTTATTGCTTTATGTACAACTTTATTTATTGCTTTCCTTTACAGTTTTTCATATGTCATACTGTCATTATCATTGTTGGATCTGGTTTCTGTTTGATGGGTGGGGTTTCATTGAGAGTTTAAGGTCCTATACCTGGGACCTGAGTGACACCTAGGCTAGAGTGGTTCATGTTCTTTCCCATTCCATTTCGGTCTGGTGCGGGAATATGAAACACGGTTCAGATGTGGGTTTCTTCTTGAGAACTCTGTGCTACAGATTTCCTGTAGTGCTAGGGCTATCTGGGAAGCCTGCTAAGTCTGGATGACCTTTATTATGACCTTCAGAAACTGAGGAGAATTAGAGGAGGATCTTTTATGGTTATTGTAAACACTGTACCTCCGGGTTAGAAGTGTTTACACTTCTCATAACTGATCCAAGTCTGAGGATCCTTGTTTTAGAACATCACCTGTGAGGGGGTTGGGCTGTTTACAGGTTTGCAGGTACCATTGGCCACATCATACCCTGTTACTTTGCTTTGATTAAGAGTACCTCGCTTTGGACAGTTCTTGTGATTTAACCCTGGACATGTGACTCTTTATTTAGGTCCCCACCCTGGTTACTGGATTTCTGAACCTCCATCTGGATTGCTTGAACATACATGGACTTTATATCAAGACAGATAATCAGATCCAGCTCTTGATCACAAACCCTTACATATCATTTGCATACTCATCATTTGCATCATTTAACATTTGTTTATTTGTTTTTCAGGGTATCCACATTATATCTGGCTTGGTTTTGACCCCTTAATCTGCATAGACCTCTGTTTCATCAGTCATTTGCTTCAGCTGTCTTCATCATCATCAGCACTAGCCTGTCAGTGGCTCATCTCCAGTATCAGTCTTGATCTTCATCAGCACTTACCTTCAGCTCTTCACCAGCATTCATGGCTACACCCAGGAAGAGCAACATATCTTACCATTTCTTTGAGCCTGTGTTGACTGGTATCAGGCAGGTCCAGTCACTTATCACTCCAGACCACATCCCTTTATTCAGATAGCATTATGGAGGTATCCTGGATATGGTTATGGACCTGGACCCTTCTCAGAGGAGCATGATCCACACCTGCCTACAGTTTTATGACCCTCCTTTGAGATGTTTCACATTTTCAGACTTTCAGCTAGGACCACTGTTGGAGGAATTTTCATCATTGATTGGAGTACCTGTCAGGGGTGGTGTCCCCTTCAACCCAGAGATGACTTCTCCCAGCAATGGAGAAGTAGCAAAAGCACTGTACCTAGAGCCTGCCTTGATTGAACAAAGCATGACAAAAAAAGCTGGAATCCCTGGTTTTCACTTGGACTTCTTGATTTCTCAGGCCATCCTGAAGGCCTCTTTGGGAGAATGGAGGGCAGTTTGTGCATTGTTAGCCCTCAGCATATATGGGGTTATACTGTTTGCAGATGAGCCCAAATTTATCAGCAAGAATGCCATTCATCTTTTCCTTCTGAGGAACCCAATACCCACATTGCTGGGAGATTTCTATTACTCCATCCATCAGAGGAATGAGAAACAAAGAGGGAAGTTGGTGAGATGTTGTGCTCCTCTATTTCACACTTGGCTGCTCAAACACCTACCTAAATCATATGCCTTTTTGAACCCTCACCAACAGAAGAATTGGGCCAAGAGGCTCATTGCTTTGACTTCAGATGATATTAGATGGTGCACTCGGAGCACCAAAGGCAAGGACATTATCACCAGCTGTGGGCAATACCCAAATGTACCTCTGATAGGAGCAAAGGGTTGCATCAACTACAATCCTTTGCTGTTTAAAAGACAACTGGGCTATGCTCTGGTTCACCCTCCTAGAGTGCAAGATTTAGCTGAGACCCTGTATTGTGAAGTAAAACCTAATTCAGCTACTGTCAGACAAGCATCTTGGGCTTGGGACAACATCCATACAAAAGGGATGGCTATTCTTGGAAGGTGTAATAATGTTGCTTCAGCTCAGTACTATGACTGGTCCCGTACTAGAACTCAAATTACTGGAATTCCTTTCACCATTGAGGATATACCTGGACCATCTACAACACAGCCAGCAGCAACTGTCAGCCTGGAAGAATTTGAGAAGCTGAAGGAAAGGAATGAGAATCTGTCTCAAGCTCTGAAGAAGACCCTTTGGGAGAGGAGTGATGGTCGTCTGGACATTGAGAGGTTGGAGAAGCTTAGGGTGGAGCATCTGGCCAAGATTGAGAAAACAGAGGACTACATCAAGAAAGCAAGAACTGGGGAGCAAATATTGAAGAATGCCTGTAAAGAGGCCAAGCTTCAGAAGGCTAGGACTGAACTCTATCTACAAGAAAGTCAGGCTAGGTGGGTCAGGATCACTGAAGCCCGGACTCAAGAAGATAAGAGAACTCAAGCCAGGATTGAGCAGTTAGAGGCCAATGAAAAGAAGCAACAGGAAGCTCTGCTGGCAGCCCAGAAGGAGATTTCAGAGTTGAAGCTTAGGGATGGATTGAAGAGATCAAAGGATCAAGACAGGCACAAGAAGCTGACCACTGCCATTGCTACTAGAAACCTCCTCATCAGGACTATTACAGAGCATCCAGCTGGTCCAGTGACTGAAGCACTTCTGAAGGAGGTTAAGGAGGATGAATTTGGACTAGATGTCTGACTTTTTGATTGTTGTTATTTCCATTTGATGTACTTTTCTTTTGTGTTGTATTTTGACCCTTCAGGGGCATATATTGTAAAAACAGACTATGTATTATTCATCATTTGTAATATATTTTAGTTTGTTTGTGGGGTTTCTTTTTCTCAACAACATCAAAGCACCTTCCTCAAGGTCTGGAAAGGTCAAAACCAAGAACCAAGCCGGATACCTTGGGAAAAAAATAAGCATTGCATACTAACTTTTGTTTTGTTTTGTAGGTTTCGTTATTATTTTGTTTATTTCTAACTCTATTGTGGTTCAGGAAATATTGCTCGCAGAAGAGTGTTCCCTGTCAACCGTGCACACCGGTATCCTACCCGTAACAACCTTCCGGGTATTATAATGGAGCAAGTACAGCAAGACCTGACTGAGGTTAGAACCCAGATGGCTAATGAAAGAGTGGAGATGAGAAACCAAATGGCCCAATTCATGATTGTGATGACTGGCTTGGCCCAGAGCCAAGAAAGGTTAAGGGCATTGGTAGAAAGACAAACCCCCGAGGAACCTCATCCCGGAACTGGAGGAACTAGTAATAATGAGAGGGGACAACCTCATGTTAATCCACCTGTATTTGGACCTCATCTAGATCCGGAAGTCAACATCCCGGGTAATGTGCAAGGAAATACTACTGGGGGGAGAATCTTACAAGAAGACCCCCAAGAAGAACAGTTTACTGTCATGGGAGCTGGAGATGAAGTCTATGACCGAAGGTTTGATGAAATTGCTGAGAAGTTGAGATCTTTGGAGTCTCAAAACTCTTTGGGTTTCGATGTAATGGATATGGGGTTAGTGGATGGGGTAAGAATTCCCCACAAGTTCAAACCTCCGTGCTTCGAGAAATACAATGGAACCTCCTGTCCACGAACTCACCTGCAGTCTTTCCTGGGAAGACTTAAAGCATATACCATGGATGAAAAGCTGTGGATGTTCTATTTTGAAGACAGTTTGAATGGGGCTTCAAGAGAGTGGTATTCACACCTGACCAGAGCTACTATCAGATGCTGGAAGGATCTAGCTGAGGCCTTCATCAGACAATACCTATATAACCTGGATATGGCTCCTAACAGAACCCTCTTGATGGGAATGTCTCAATCCTCCAGAAAAGCTTCAGGGAATATTCCCAAAGGTGGAGACAGCCTGCTGCTGCTGTCCAACCACCCATGTCGGAGAGAGAAATGGCCGACATGTTTATGAATACTCTGCAAGGAACATATATTGATAGATTGGCTGCCTTTTCTTCTACCAGCTTCGCGGACGTAGTTATAGTTGGGGAAAGGATTGAAAGCCTTTTGAAAATGGGTAAAATTTCTGATAATGGTGCAAGTTCGTCTAGTAATCCCAGGAAGCCTTTTGTGGGACCTCGAAGGACCGGTGAGACAAATGCCATCCATGCCACCAGGGGCAGACCTCAGTATGTTCACAGATCAGTGGCATCTGTCCATATTCCAGCTCCGATTCCTCAGCAATCAACATATCAACAACCACAACAACCACATTATCAACAGCAAGTTCAGTATCCGCCACAAAGAACCTACAACAATAATAACAGCAATCAACAACAACGACCCTTTCAGCAAAGCCCATCACAGGCAAATAGGGTGATTTACCCTATCCCTATGCCTTATGCTGCCTTGTTGCCACAACTCCTGAAGCTTAACTTGGTTGAGTTAAGGACATTGGCACCACCAGATCCCTCCAATCTCCCAAAGAATTATGATGTCAACGCCAGATGTGCTTTCCACTCCAATGCACCTGGCCACAATACTAAGAAATGCAGGGCTTTGCAAATGAAAGTTCAAGATCTGGTGGATTCTAAAGCCCTCAACTTTGCACCCCCTCCAAATGTCAACAGAAATCCTATGCCTAATCATGGTGGGCCAAGGATTAATGCCATTGAGGAAGACAAACCATCTACTTTGATCACCAGTGTTGCACAAATTCGAACATCTCTGGTCGAAATTAAAGCTCAGCTTCTAGAGTGCCAGATGTTCCCTGGGTGTGAACTCGGTTGTGGGTATTGCAACATTGCAGTCAACGGGTGTGATAACTTGAGAAGCGACATAGATGGTCTTATCAAGGACGGTATCCTTCAGATCTCAACAACGGCGCCTACAAATCCAACAATTCCTTTGACAACAATTCCTGATTCTTCTACAACAGCAGCAACAATCATTCCTACCGATTCATCAATATCATCAACAATGGCTCCGTCCATCACTTCAACGAGTCAAGTTTCAACAACCATTTCTTCTACAATATCAGCATCCTTTTTATCAACAGAATCTTCTACAACGCCAACAGAAATGAATGAAGATGTCTCAGCAGTCACCATCTACTATGATCCATCAAATGTTCCTCCAGACAACAATTTCAAACAACAAGCAGTGGCACTTCCTGCCAGGTCACCAGTCACAATTTACTACGATCCGCACACCATTACAGTACCCTCCTCTGCAGCAGTCAGTCCAGTTACCATCACGGTGCCTGGACCCGTTCCATATGAAAGCAGTAATGCCATACCTTGGCATTATGGATCTGATCTCTACTGCAACGGGGAGAAAATCACTTTGGATTCTTCAACCTCTTCTCAAAAAATTGATAATGTTGGGGGAGGCGGAGGCTTCACCAGAAGCGGACTCCTTTTTGCCTCACAATTGCACATGCCTATTGCTGAAACAGAAGCTGCTGCCAAAGCAAAAGGAAAGAGTGTGGTGCTTGAAGAGCCAGCTGCCAAAGAAACTCAGAAGACATCTTTTGAACAAGATGTGGACGAGTTTATGAGAATCATAAAGAGAAGTGATTACAAAGTGGTGGATCAGCTTCACCAAACTCCCTCAAAAATCTCCATATTATCACTGCTGATGTGTTCTGAGGCTCACAGGAACGCATTATTGAAAGTCCTGCACGCAGCATATGTGCCAGAGGAGATTACCGTTAATCAGCTAGAAACTGTGGTGGCAAATGTCAATACCAGTCACGGACTGGGCTTCACCAATGCTGACTTAACAACGGAGGGATGTAACCACAACAAGGCTTTACATATCACCCTGGAATGCAAGGGTGTTGTTCTATCACATGTACTGGTGGACACTGGGTCATCACTCAATGTTCTACCAAAGAAAGCCTTGGTGAAGCTGGAGTATGATGGCTTGGCATTGCGTTCAAGTAATCTGGTGGTAAGAGCATTTGATGGCTCCAAAAGATCAGTGCTTGGAGAGATTGATCTGCCTGTGATGATTGGCCCGCAGACTTTTAAAACTACCTTCTATGTGATGGACATTCAGCCGGCCTACAGTTGTTTGTTGGGTAGACCCTGGATCCACGCCGCTGGCGCTGTTACGTCTACCCTTCACCAGAAGCTGAAATTCGAGTGGGAAGGCCAGGTCATCACCATCTATGGGGAAGAAGACATCTTTGTTAGCCATCTGGCTAAGTATAAGTATATAGAAATGGATGGAGAAATCCATGAAACTATGAGCCAAGGGTTTGAGGCCCTGAATATTAATGAAGCATCTGCTGTACTGGGAACCTCCATAACATCATATCAGCAAGCCCGGAAGGTTGTTGAAGAGGGTACTGCCCAAGGTTGGGGCAAGCTGCTGCCCGTGGAAAAGAAAGAAGACAGATTTGGGTTGGGTTACAAACCAACTCAACAAGATCAATCAGAGGGTGTAAAAGAGGCCAATTTTGTCAGCGGGGGAATGCTCACCCCGGATGCTGTGAACAACTTGGAAGACGAGGAGGAAAGCGACCGCAACCTGGATAGCTGGATACGTCCAAGGATCCCAGGGAGCCAAGTCCTTAACTGGTCTTCCCAGGAAATTATAAGGGTTACTCCAGCAGAGTAATTATTATTTCCTGTATTTTTAAGCATGCATCAATCTTGCATCTTGCCCAAGATGACAAGACTCATTTTGTAATCGGGCCATCTTGTAATTTTGTGCAAATGGATTAATCAATGAATATCGGACATCTTTTGCAAATGAGTCTTTTCCTTTTCCGCTCACTGTTTTTCATTTTTTCTTTTTGTACAAAAATAAAATGGCAATGTTTTTCAAAATGATAACTTCATTTCACTTTTTCTAAACAAGATTAAAATTGATCACTAAAATAAACCAATCTAAACCCTTGCAGAGAGTGCCTTTCAGACTGCACCGACAACAACACTGCTATGGCTTCGTATGACTTTGACAATCCAATCAATCAAGCTGATGAAGGGGTTGAAGAAGATTATGAGCTTCCTGAAGAGCTAGCCAGGTTGTTAAGGCAGGAGGAGAAGGTTATCACTCCTCATCAGGAGGAGGTTGAGACAGTTAATCTTGGTACGGAAGAAGACATGAAAGAAGTTAAGATCGGGGCCTGCCTACAAGCTTCGGTAAAAGAGCAACTGATTGATATGCTTCGGGAATATGTGGATGTTTTCGCTTGGTCTTATAAGGATATGCCAGGATTGGACACCGATATTGTCATGCACAAGCTGCCTTTAAAAGAAGATGGCCCGCCAGTAAAACAGAAGTTGCGCCGTACTCGCCCAGATATGGCAATGAAGATAAAAGAAGAGGTACAAAAGCAGTGGGACGCCAGTTTCCTTGCTGTGACTAGCTATCCGCCGTGGGTTGCTAATATTGTACCTGTGCCTAAGAAATACGGCAAGGTGAGGATGTGTGTGGACTACCGGGATCAGAACAGAGCCAGCCCGAAAGATGATTTCCCATTACCTCACATTGATGTATTGGTCGACAATACGGCTCAGTTCTCGGTGTTCTCCTTCATGGATGGATTTTCAGGATATAATCAGATCAAGATGTCACCTGAAGACATGGAGAAGACAACTTTCATCACACCCTGGGGAACATTCTGCTACAAGGTGATGCCATTCGGACTAAAGAATGCGGGTGCAACGTATCAACGGGCTATGGTAACATTATTCCATGACATGATCCATAAAGAAATTGAATGTTATGTGGATGAGATGATTGCCAAGTCCCTCACAGAAGAAGGCCACCTGGTGAATCTGTTTAAGTTATTCAAGCGTCTGAGGAAGTACCAACTGAAGTTAAACCCCAACAAGTGTACATTCGGGGTGCGATCTGGTAAGCTGCTGGGATTTATTGTAAGTGAAAAAGGGATTGAAGTTGACCCTGATAAAGTCAAAGCCATTCAAGAAATGCCTGCGCCGAAGTCAGAAAAAGAAGTTCGGGGGTTTCTAGGTAGATTGAACTACATTTCAAGGTTCATATCTCACCTTACTGCAACCTGTGAGCCTTTGTTCAAGCTGTTAAGAAAAGAACAAATGGTCAGGTGGAACGAAGACTGCCAGAAGGCTTTTGACAAAATCAAGGAATACTTGCAAGAGCCTCCGATCCTTATGCCTCCAGTTGAAGGAATACCTCTAATCATGTACTTGACAGTATTAGAAGAGTCAATGGGGTGTGTGTTGGGCCAGCATGACGAGCCTGGTCGAAAAGAGTATGCAATATACTACCTAAGCAAAAAGTTTACCGACTGTGAACAACGTTATTCACTGCTCAAGAAAACTTGCTGTGCTTTAGCGTGGGCTGCTCGCCGACTAAGGCAGTATATGTTGACCCACACTACTTTATTGATCTCAAAGATGGATCCAGTTAAGTATATTTTTGAGAAGCCAGCACTTACCGGACAGGTTGCAAGATGGCAAATGATCCTCACAGAATATGATATTCAGTACACATCTCAAAAAGCCATCAAAGGCAGTGTATTGTCTGATTATCTTGCTGAGCAACCCATTGATGATTACAAGCCTATGAGATTTTACTTCCCTGATGAAGACATCATGTTCATAAAAGCAAAGGATCATGAAGAGCCTGTTCACACTGAAGGGCCTGACCCAGAGGAAGAATGGACTATGATGTTTGACGGGGCTGTTAATATTAATGGTCGTGGTGTTGGTGCAGTACTCATTACACCTAAGGGAGTTCATATGCCTTTCTCGGCAAAGCTCACCTTCAACTGCACTAACAACGAAGCTGAATACGAAGCTTGTATTATGGTTCTTGAGGAAGCCATTGACCTCAGGATCAAGACTTTGACTGTGTTTGGAGATTCAGCTCTGGTAATCAATCAAACCAATGGCAAATGGTACACGCACCAAGATCATCTGATACCTTATCGGGATTATACAAGGAGGTTATTGACTTTATTCACAACGGTCAAGCTTGAGTATATCCCTCGAGACGAAAATCAGTTTGCAGATGCTCTGGCTACCATTTCATCTATGATCAAAGTTCAAGCAGCCAACTTTGTGCCTCAGATTTCAGTGTCCAGACTTGACAGACCAGCGTACGTGTTCTCAGCAGATGTTGTTAAAGAGGATAAGCCTTGGTTCCATGACATTAAGTGCTTCTTGGAAGATCAAACATACCCACCTGGGGCATCTTCCAATGACAAGAAGACATTAAGAAGGCTAGCTGGTAGTTTCTTCCTGAATACTGACGGTTCCCTGTACAAGAGAAACTTTGATATGGTACTTCTCAGATGCGTTGATAAGACAGAAGCCGACTTGTTAATGCACGAAGTGAACGAAGGATCCTTTGGTACCCATGCTGGAGGACATGCAATGGCTAAAAGGTTGCTAAGATCAGGCTATTACTGGATCACAATGGATGCAGACTGTTGTGCCTATGCCAGAAAATGCCATAAATGCCAGATTTATGCGGATAAAGTGCATGTGCCTCCGAATCATCTGAATGTGATGTCTTCACCTTTGCCCTTCGCCATGTGGGGCATTGACATGATTGGCAAGATTGAACCGACTGCTTCAAATGGCCACAGATTCATCCTGGTAGCCATTGACTATTTTACCAAGTGGGTCGAAGCAGCCTCTTATGCAAATGTCACCAGACAAGTGGTATCCCGATTCCTGAAGAGAGACATCATCTGTCGGTATGGAGTGCCCGAGCGAATCATTACTGATAATGGTTCCAACTTAAACAATAAAATGATGGCAGAACTATGCCGGATCTTCAAGATCCAACACCACAATTCTTCTCTTTACAGGCCGAAGATGAATGGCGCTGTTGAGGCAGCTAACAAGAATATCAAGAAGATTGTACAGAAAATGGTGGTTACCTACAAAGACTGGCATGAAATGCTACAATTTGCCTTGCATGGGTACCGTACGTCAATCAGAACATCCACTGGGGCAACACCGTATCAGCTTGTGTATGGTATGGAAGCAGTCCTACCTGTTGAAGTTGAATTACCCTCCTTGCGAGTGATAATGGATGTTAAGCTGAATGAGGCAGAGTGGGTCCGATCCCGATACGGACAACTGAACCTGATTGAAGAGAAGAGATTGGCTGCAATTTGTCATGGGTAGCTGTATCAGAAAAGAATGAAGAAAGCCTTTGATCAGAAAGTCAGGCTCCGAGAGTACCAAGTAGGAAATCTTGTGCTGAAAATACTCCTCCCTCCTCATACAGACCACAGGGGCAAGTGGACTCCGAATTATGATGGTCCGTTCATAGTAAAGAAAGTTTTCTCAGGTGGAGCACTGATGCTCAGTACTATGGATGGTAAAGACTTCCCGTCCCCTGTGAATTCAGATGCAGTTAAAAAATACTTCGTGTAAAAGTGATCCGCTGGACATAAAAACATAATGTAAGTCTAGGCAAAAATAGGGCATCCCGGCGAGTCAAAAACAGAATAAAAGACTCGGGCAAAAATAAGGGAAAATAAATAAAAAAACTGTACACCCGCTGAGTTGAAAAGCCGCATTGGACAACTCGGGCAAAAATGGGTATCCTGGTGGATTGAAAACCTGAAAGGGCGATCCACGCAAAATAAGGGAATAAGCGAACAACTGCATTCTGAATTCATCTGTATCACTTACAACATGGTGAACTTCGAAAGGTTAAAGCATCGATCGGAATCAGTCTCCCTCAAAAAGCAAGATGAGAAGAATGTCAAATGTCATACGAGTCATAGCAAAGGGAAGCTCCTTGAAGCGTCATCAGCATTGCCAGCATCTTTTTTTTTCTCAATTTGTAACGATTTCCTCATTTCAGGGGATCCGTTTCTTTGACTGTATCTTGCCAATTCAGGGCACACGAATTAATAAAATTAGATTTTCAGTCATGTCCGATGTCTTTGAGATATTGATTGCATAAATACATATGATTCCCTTCTAAAAATACGTGCTTACAGGAAATATACTTACTCCCAGGAGTGTTTAAACTCCTATGATGGAATCCAGTAAGGGATACCTCGGAGTACTTGTGCGTTTCTTTATTTTTACAGGATTGCAGGTATCCAAAGCGCAACATGGGGCATGAAAGCTTCTCCCCAGTAGGCTTCCAAATCATTGTTTCCCCATCACACCTTCCAAACATCACCAGAAATGCTTTCTCCCCATCGGAGTTGCCAGGCATCACTTCTCCAACATTTCCTTCAAGAAGCAGCACTTAAAGAAGCCCATATCCCCAGCTGAGTTGTCCAGTATCATCCTCAACAGGATCCCCACAAAAATCTCTAGGAAGACCTTTCAGTGATCTTTCTTCTTCCCCAACCAAGTGCTAGACAAGGAACTATCTCCCCACAGAGTTTCAGCCTCTATCCAGAAGAGCAACGCCTGAAGATCTCACAACAAAGTAAAGAGAGCTTCTACAAACCCCAGCTGGGTCCCTTATTACTGAGATAGGTCTATGAGTGATCTATTTCCCCATGCAGAGTCATATATGTCGGATCTATCAATGATCTTATCCCCAGCTGGGATACCCACCTCGAGCAGATCAGCCAGAAATCTCCACAGCAACGGGATCCGATCCTTGAATCAATATCTTTGCATAACCATGGCATTCGCATCATGTTTTCCCCACAGAGCGTAGCATTCCGTCTAATACGGAGCATTACGGCAAAAGTCAAACATATTGCATAAATCATAAGCCATGTGTCGAACTGAACACTTTTAAATACTAACAATCCATCAACAATATACAAAATACTTCCCAATCCCTCGCCATAGAGCCAAAGCATTTCCCTTACAAATACAGATGCACGCTCCTTTTGGCACTCGTCTGTGTCATCAATCCCCCGTAAATTGCCCGAGCAAACAGATGCTTATATTACAGATACTTCTTGACACTCGTCTGTGTCATATCCCCAGTAGAAAGCCAAAGCGTCCCCTTTGCACTTACTCATGTATATATACAGTTCTTTAACACCCGTCCGTGTCACCTTCCCCAGCATAGTTACCTAAACACTTTGTAAATCAAATACTTGTTTATAGTACACTCTTTCCGACATCCGTCTGTGTCATGCTCTCTCCAGCAAGTTAAACACTCGTCCATGTCTCGTCACTTTTCACTCATACAGATACTCGTCCGTATCTTGTATAAACCACTTATATCCCCTCAGATCCGACAATCGTCCGTGTTCTTTGTTAACAAGTTGGTACTCGTCCGTACCATCATCTCTGAACATGCGTCAAGCGTTTGTTTCTACTGATACTCGTCCGTATCATAGTCTTAAGGATGCTCGTCCGCATCTTTAATCTATACACCGTGTCAAACACTTATGTTCTTTTGAAATTTCTACACTCATCTGTGTCTTCCCTTCCCCAGGAGAGTCCCCAACAAAACTTATTAAACTATTGTCTTTCTATCTGACATCCGTCCTATGTCATGATACCTTTCGGCAGTCGTACCCTGCCAGGTGATCGTCCTTCACCTTTTTGATGATCGTCCTTCATCACCCCCAGTGGAGTCTCTATTCATTAGAACCCCTTCCTATCCGACATTCGTCTTATGTCGTGATATTTTCGGCAGCCGTCCCCTGCTAGGTGATCGTCCTTCACCTCTTGATGATCGTCCTTCATCATTCTATCCGATGGTCGTCCCCATCGTTGACCTTGTTATCTGGCATTCGTCCTATGTCATGATAAACCCTGAGAGCAGCTGTACCCTGCTAGGTGATCGTCCTTCACCTCTTGATGATCGTCCTTCATCATGTTTATCCGATGGCCGTCTCCATCGTCGACTTTTCTATCCGACATTCGTCCTATGTCGTGATGCTTTCGGCAGCCGTCCCCTGCCAGGTGATCGTCCTTCACCTTAGATGACCGTCCCTCATCTTATCCCCAACGGAGCAGCCGTCCCCTGCTAGGTGATCATCCTTCACCTTTGATGACCGTACCTCATCATCTGTTTCATTTACCTTTAATCCCTAGAGAGTCTTATAGCTTTACTTGATGGTCGTCCCCATCATAATCTCCTTTCCCCAGCATGTCGGTCGTCCCCGTCATTGCTTCGTCCCCAGCAGTCGTCCTCTGCTCGACGGTCGTCCTCCGTCGCCCGCACTTTATAACCATACTTTATTTTCCTTTTACGATCTATATCCCTTTTCTTCTTCATTCTGTGAGCGCAAATTTTGGACTGTCTTTGGTATTCAACCACAAGTTATCTTGTTTGCCTGTTAAGCCGTTGCTTACATCCTACACAGCTAACTCATGTTTGAATAGGGGTGGCTGTAAACACCCCAAATTTGCCCTCACCCATTCACACCATGGCTTGTGATCTTTACATGTGCATAAATCCAATCATAGCATCTTATACCACATTTTTGATTCATTGCATTGATTCAAAGTCATATGCATCTAGGGTTTGTGATCTGAGCCATCCAAGAGCTATTTGAGCCATTCCAAAGGTCTTAAATCACTTCAAAGGGGTCCATGTGTGTTCAAGCATCATATTATATCCTCACAAGGTCAAAGAAGTCAAAAAATCACAAGAACTGAGAAAGGCATGGAAGCAGAGCCAGGCTTAACTGCACAGATGACCTAGAATTAGGGTTTTGGTTTCAAAGGCCATAACTCTAAATTTTTTTGGTCATTCTTGTTTCTATTGGTCTCTATACGGTATGAGGATCATGCATATCAATTTTCATGAAGAAATTCCATGGGGAAGGCATCTGATCAAGGGATGACTTCTTGAGCAAGTCAGTGCAAAATCAGGGCATCTGAGGCCCCCAATGACCCAACCAAAGGGAATTCTCCATCATTTTGAATGTGTATGATCTTTATTTGATCATAGAAGATGTTAGAAGTTCACAAAGTTGAAGAATTTCAAGCCATTTTGGGAAAGTTTTTCAACCTTCTCTTTTTGATTCAAAAATGCTTCAAATGAGAAAACTTTGGTCATGAAAGTTGTAGGATGGATCCTCCCATTTTCAAAAAGTACAAGAACTCATTCTAATTCATTTTGGATCAAAAGTTATGGCTTGTCAAAGTTGGACAAAATCACATACTTTCATGTTTTACACCAAAGAGGCAATTTGCAAAATGGTATGATAAGGCATTCTAGAGGCTTCAAATGTGCACAAACACTTTACAACATGCTCATATGACCTCTAAAGATCAGAATTGGCCCAAGAATTATGCATTTTGGTGCTTTGAACTTGAAGAATTTCCAAAAGGGGCAAAGTTGTACCAATTTGCAAAATGGATCAAAGCCTCTCATCCACTTGCCTCAGTTCACAAAATCTGATCCACAAGCATTCCATGATCCTAGCTGAACCAAGCCATGCCCCTAAACCAGCCTGCCATGACCCATACCTCAAGTACACCAACTTTTGACATTTTGGCAACTTGCCCATACCAATCAACATAGGCCAGCACCCACTCTCTGACCTATCACACTTCTTTATGTGGATCAAAACCAAGCAAAAGCACATAACAACACAGCCTGAAACTCCAAGAACTCAGAATACTCCAAAATCCCCAAATTTGCAAAAGCCTTCGAATCTCTTGATTCAACCATCAAACCTTCAAGTTTCTTTCACCATTCAACTCACCATGATCCACTGATCATTTCCCACCCTTCATTTGGCCCTAAAACCTCCACAATCAAAAACACGATTTTCACATTTTACAAACTGAACTTCTGCCATTTCCATTTTGAGGCCATTTAAACTCCAACCAAGCATCACAAGCTCTTGGGGGGAATCATTGGAGTTGATTTGAGGCAAAGAACTGGCCAGAAAGTCCCTGTTTCGAAAGCTCAAGCTCGGGTAGCCATGGCATTTATTTTTCCAGAACTCTCATTTTATGTTATAGGATGATTCTACATGTTTCACTGATTTCCATGATGTGTTTAGTTTTGAAAATAGTTGAGAAATAAGCATTTCATGAGCTTCTGAAATTTCTGAGTTCTTTTCCGTTTTGCTTTGATTCGTGCTTTTGATGATGAATAAATGAATTTTGATGACTGATTCTTGTTGGGGTTTAGGAGAGGATCATTTCTGGAGAGTTTTAGGGCTTGGGGGTGCGTATTAAGAGAGATAGCATAAGAGACTGGCCGAAGAAGATGACCGGAACACTGTTCCGGTCACCTGAGAGTGATTAGGGTTCAGATTAGGGTTAATGACATAATTAGCGTAGTTTGAATGTGAGCCGTCCGTTTGCGCACGCTGGTCAATTCCCTCCCTTTCTTGTTTGAATCCTGGCCCTCAGATCTGCTGACTTTCATTAATTCGTATTTTTAATTCATTTTAATTGTATTTCTTTCCACATTTTATTTAAAATAGCAAAATGCATCCAAAAATTCTCATTTTTTGCATCAAGGTTCTAAATATTTTTCTCATTCTGAAAATAATTTTTATTTAATATTTTGCATCAAAAATTATTTTTAAATCATTTAAATGTTTATTTTTAATTAGTTAATGAAGATTAATTAATTAAAAATGCATTTAGGTATTTAAAAATCACAAAAAAAATCTAATTGCATTTTTAAAACATTTAGAAATATTATCAAACTCTCAAAACAAATTTCTTTTTGGTTCTTGATGCATTTTGACAATTTTCATTGGAATTAAATTCTTTTAAAGGCAATATTTTTGTTCAAACTTGAAAAATCCATTATGCCTAACCATTGAGAGTTTGATGATGGATCTTCTTGCATTGCATCCTTCATAGCATGTAGTTTATAGGATAAAATTGGTTTGAATTTATTTTCCATTTTCAATTTGTTTAGCATTTTTCATTGTGAGGTACCTTGAAACCCTAATTGACTTGAGAAATTCATAACTTGCACTAGGTTAAGAGTTAGGTCCCCTCCTTTGGGCAGTGAACTTGTGTAGGGTTAGGGTTCCTTTGATCCCATTTTCAATTTTTTGTCATGTCATTTGCTTCTGGTTTTGAATTTATGCATTGCATGTTGTATGTAAACCCTAGTTTGTGCCTTCCTTTGCATCCAACTCCCATATGCTTGCATTCATTGACTTTCCATGACATTTTGTGCATCCACATGATTCATAATACATCTTAGGACATATTTGAATCATGTTTGATCATTGCATCTTTCATTTGCCATATTGTATGTCCATTCCATTTCATAAACTTTCATGAACTTCCATGGTCCAAAGCATGTTTCACTTGTATCCTCATCCTTGTATGATCATTCTCATCTCTTGAAATGTGTTTGCATCATCTTTTAGCATCATTGAAATCATGTTTATGCTTCTGACTTTGGTTTGTATCATGACATTTCATCTCATTTGCATTGCATTTCATTTTTTTTGCTAACTTTTCAGGTGGTAAGTTGTTTTGAGAAGTGAATTTGCCTTCACTTCTCACAATCTCTTTTCATCTCTCTTATTCATCATTGCTGAATTTTATCTTATGTATTAGAGTGAGCTTGCTCATTCATGCTCTTTCCCACTTTCTTCCTTCAGGCAACTTGTCTTCTTAAGTGAAGCAAGTTGTTTTGCTTCTCTCTGCTTCTTGCTCCTTTTATCTGCTTCTTTCCTTGGTGGCTCTTTGAAGATTCTTTCTCTCTTAAACCTCACAAACCCTAGGATACCCAAGCATGATCACAATTAGGGTTTGATTAGTCCCCCACTTAGTTTTACCTTTGTGTAATCTTTGAGTCTTCGCTTCTCATCTCATAATCAAGGATTAAACTCTAAAGGTTTTAAGGCTTTATGATTAAGCTTATGCCTGCATCCTTCTATTAGGATGGAGTGTATAACTTTAATCCTAAGTGTTAAACCCTTAATGTGTTTAAATCCTCTAATCAATTCACTTAATAATCATTAAGACATCAAGCTTGTAACTTGGGCCTTGCAGTAGGGTTCTAATTCTTCCTTAATTGGTTAAGAAGGACTAACCCTAGTGTTAATGGACAAGTCCCCCTCAAGTTGTCTTACAAACCATAAAAATCACTTCTTAATCTTACCATTAACTAAAATCCACTTGAATAAAGGCTTTGTTTTGTCATGAGGTTAATCCCTAATCATGGATTAAGTTGAGGTATCTTTCTCAGCTTAAATGTTCCCATCTATTATCCTTCTATTAGGATGGTGTAATGGGTCCATTAAATCTTTGATTATGACTTAAACTCATTACTTAACACTAAACAAAAACAACATAAACATCTAAATAATCACAAGTAGGTTAATGATCTTAATCCTACATCATGGTGATTAAGTGTGAGGTGCTTACTTCATACTTAGGGTATTCTCATTACCCCTAATCAGAGGGAAGATGTGATGAGTTTACTAACCCTTGGTTTAGGCTTAAGCTCATTTTCTTATGACAAACTCCAAAAAGCAATAAAAGATTAAAAACCCAAAAACAAACAATAATCGTCTCCTTCGGGATTCTTTTCTCATCTCATTCACTCACAAACGAGAACTTGCTTCTTCCGTCTAATGCAAGACAGTTTGCACCTGAGCCAGACAGGTCCTACACTTGAGCATAGACAAGCAAGCAGATCACAAGTCAATTTATCTTTCAGTCTCTTTGGGTCGAACTACGGTGTTCTGACTTCCTCATTGCACGAGAGGATACGTAGGCATAACTTAACAGTTATCGAACAAAAGTCTCTGTATATTCCCCCTCCTTCCAGCATTATTCTTTTAGCCTCATAGTCTTGAGCATTTCACTGACACTTCTTCATCTCACTTCACATTTCTTTTACACTGACACTTGCATTCTTTCCAGCTTTGATGCACAAATTGCACTGACACTACCCCTTTAAAAACACAAATATTTTAAGCGTGGATCCCGTCGAGTACGACGGACAATCTGGGTGCTAATACCTTCCCAGGTTGTAACCAACCCCCTTTCTCAGTCTCTCTGGTTCGCAACCGTCTTATCCATATCTTTTCTTAGGTCTATGCAGCATTACCTTTCCTCCGGGATAAAAATGCCTAGCTGGCGACTCTTGTCTTCTGAGTTCACCCTTGTGTGTTCTCTCTCCTTTCGCCAACCGTTCGCATATGTACTCCTCTTGGCCCTGTGTCATCAGGTGGGAGCGACAGCAGGTACTCAAGGCAGACCATTTCACAGCATGGGGTATATCAAGTATTGTTCCCCAGCCAAGCCAGCAATCACATCATCAGCATGACTCCTTGATAAGGAAGTATTCCCTTGCAAAGTCTTTATCCCCCCAGGGGATCCCTTGAGGATTTCAACAATCCCCATTGTATTACTTCCTAGAAGTTATCTCCTCCCCAAGTAGGGATTTCCCGAGAAATACCTGAAGGCTTTTCCCCAGCAAAGTGCTCAAGAACTTTATATTCCCCACAGAGTTGCCAGGATTCTCTCAGCAGAGTTGGTGGAATTGCTTCCCCATAGAGTTGCCATTCTCTCCCCAGTAGAGTAATACATGAAATACATACCCAACGGAGTTGCTGAAACTTCCTCGTCCCTAGCCAAGTTCTCTCTCCGGACAGATCATCAAATGATATCTTTCCCCAGCTGAGTTCTCCCTCCAGACAGATAAGCCAGAGATCCTTATCCCCGCAGGATCCGGATCTCGGATCAAGTTTCTCATTTGCATAATCATAGAATTTCGCATCATTTTCCCCAAAATAAGCGTAGCATTCCGTCTAAAACGGAGCATTACGGCAAAAATCAAACATTTGCATGATCATGAGCCAGGTTCGAGCCAGTCACCTGCAAATATCAATATCACTTCACCAGCAATATACAAAACTCATATCCCCTGCAGATAAAAGCCAAAGCATCCCCTTTGCACTCTTAAACACTGATACCTGTTTATATTTATATATGCTCTTTTCGACACTCGTCTGTGTCATCTTTCCACAGTAAGGTCGCTAGAATACCTTCTACATTCTTAATACAAATATTTGTTCATAATTTGTACATATTCTTTCTGACACTCGTCCGTGTCATATTTCCCCAGCAAGTCAAAACACTCGTTTGTGTCCCTTACTTAATCTTTTGACACTCGTTCGTTTCTTGCACATACTTCACCAGCAGATCAAACTTGTACATACTTATACATAAGTCTTTGATACTCGTCTGTATCTTGTATATATCACCCCTCAGCAGATTCAACACTCGTTTGTGTTCCTTGCTTAACCGATTGATACTCGTCTGTATCATCACCCTTAAACACGTGTCAACGTTTGTTTCTACCGATACTCGTCCGTATCATGGTCCTAAGGATGCTCGTCCGCATCTTTAGTCTATACACACTTCCAAACACTTATACCTTTTATTTTAAAGCATAAGCACTCGTCAGTGTTTACTTCTCCACAAAGACAAAACAACTTTCTCAATCCGACATTCGTCATATGTCATGATACTTTCGGCGGCCGTCCCCTGCCATGTGATCATCCTTCACCTTTGGATGACCGTCCCTCATCCTCTCCCCAGTGGAATCCCCATTGTTGGAACTTTTTCTATCCGGAATTCGTCCTATGCCGTGATATTTTCGGCAGTCGTCCCCTGCCAGGTCACCGTCCCTCAGCATTAATCCGATGGTTGTCCCCATTGTTGATCTTTTTATCCGGCATTCATCCTATGTCGAGATAATCCCCCAAGAGTAGTCGTACCCTGCTAGGTGATCGTCCTTCACCTCTTGATGATCGTCCTTCATCATGCTTATCCGATGGTCGTCCCCATCGTTGACCTTTTCTATCCGGCATTCCTCCTATGTCGAGATAAAGAGATGTCGTCCCCTGCTAGGTGATCATCCTTCACCTTTGATGATCGTCCCTCATCAAATATTTCATTTTATTCTTTAACCCGATGGCCGTCCCCGTCCCCGTCGTGGTCCCTTTTCCTTTTCCTAATGATCGTCCTTCATCAGTGTAGCACGATGGTCATACCTATCGTTGTTTAGTTTACTTTCTAAGACTGATGGCCGTCCCCATCATTTCTTTTCTCAATCCCCAGAGAATTTTATTTCCTTACCCGATGGCCGTCCCCGTCGCATTTTCTTTATTTCCCAACATGATGGACGTCCCCGTCATTGCTTTGCTTACCGTTTACCCCTAGTAGTCGTCTTCTACTCGATGGTCTTCCTCCATCGATTTCATTTGATACTCATACTATACTATCTTTTACAATTTATATCCATTTTCTTCTTTTCCCCAGCGAGTGCAAATTTCGAACTGTCTTTGGTATTCAACCACAAGTTATATTGTTTGTCTGTTAAGCCAGGCGCTTACATCCTGCACAGCTAACTCATGCTTGAATAGGGGCAGCTGTAAACACCCCAAATTTTCCCTCTCATTTTCTCACACCATGGCTTGTGATCTTTCATTTTTGCATTTTTGCATAAGCATACCATCACAATGCATAGTTTCATTTCATCTGCATCTAGGGTTTATGATATGAGCAATCCAAGAAGTGTTCTGAGCCATCCCAATGGTCTTTAAGCTTTCCAAGAGAGTTCGTGTGTGTTCTATGATCATAATATGCTCCCCAAAGTTCATAAAAGTCAAGGGATCACAAGGCATGGCAAAGGCATAGAGGCAGACTGAAGATTTCCTGCACAGATGACCTAAAATTAGGGTTTTCCTTTAAGAGGCCTTAATCCCAAATATTTTGGTCATTCTTGTTTCTAATGGTCTTAATATGTTATAAGGAACATGTGTACCAAATTTGATGAAGAAACTCACTGTGGAAGTCATCTGATCATTGGGTAACTTCTTGAGCAAGTAAAGTCAAAATCAGGGCATCTGAGGCTTCCACCAACGGTACCAAAGGGTCACATTCATCATTTTCAGTCTCTATGATCTTTATTTGATCTTATAAGTGGTTGTAAGTTCACAAAGTTGAAGAATTTCAAGCCAAATGCAAACTTGCTATTTTTGGAAATGACTTGTAATGGAAACTTTCCATTTTGGGAAAGATATTCAACCTATTCTTTCATGACCATTAAGGCTTCAAATGAAAAATTCTTGGGCATGAAAGTTGTAGATTATGTCTTCCAATTTTCAAAAAGTACAAGAACATGTCTTGATTCATCCTAGAACTCAAGATATGGCCTTTCAAAGTTGGCAAAAATCCTATTTTTTTCAAGTGTGCACCAAAAAGGGATTTTTGCAATTTCACTTGCCAAGCCATTTCATGACCTCTAATCAACTTCTATGTACCATAACATGTCAAATCAACTTCAAAACATCATAATTAGCCCAAGAATGCATGGATTTCATGGCTTGATTTACAAGAAATCTCAAAATGGCAATTATGCATAAACTTTGCAAAAACTATGACAATTCTTGATCCAAGTGTTCTAGCTGCATAAACTTCATCCTAGGGCCATCCATGAATCAAGATGAGGCCAAGACACCCCAAAAGCCAGCTCTGAACCATGCCCATACCTCAAGTACACAATGTTGACATTTTTGCAACTTGGCCCATACCAATCACACTATACCACCACCCACTTTCTGATCACTCTCATTGGCCTATACTAACTTGATGGAGCTCATTTCACATAACACACAAACCTGAATCATCCAAGAAGTCAGATTGCAAGAAAATCACAAAACACTTCCCTTCTTCGATTCTCTCAAACCAGCCACTCAAACTCAACATTTCTTTCACCATTCAACTCCACATAACCTAAGGATCATTTCCCACCCCTTGCCATGGCCTGAAACAAGTCCAAACACAAACATGATTTCTACATATTCAGAACTGAAACACTAAAACCAACCACCATAAACTTGTTTTAAGCATCACAACATCCTCATGGGGTCCATTGGAGTTGATTTTCACCAAGGAGAGGTCCAGAAACCTCAGAATCAGAAAGCTCCATCTTAGGTAACCATCAAGAACAATTTTTTAAGAACCTATCTTTTAAGTTCTTAAATGATTCTACATGCTTCCCTGATCATGTTGGTATTATTATTTTTGAAAATGGTTGAGAAACCAGGATGTATTGATGTTCTGAAACTTTTTGATCTGAAAATGTTTTTCTTCGATTCATGAGTTTGATGCAAAATAAATGTTGTTTGTGGCCTGATTCTTGTTTAGAATGGTTAGGGGGATGTTTCTGGAGAGTTTGGGGGGGGGGGGTTAGGGTAGCCTAGGGAAGAAGATAGCATGAAGGTGTGGCCGGAGAAGATGACCGGAGCTTGCTCCAGTCACCTGAAAATCATTAGGGTTCTGATTAGGGCTAATCTCCCTAGTTTAAATGTCAGCCCTTGGATCTTTCTTAGTGCGTTTTTAGTGGCTAGGATCATTTCAATTAAACCCTAATTTTAATTAATTAAATTAATCATTTTAATTAGCCAGTTTAAATGTCAGGCCTTGGATTGCGCGCGCAGTCAACCAACATCTCCCTAGTTCAAATCCTAACCCTCAGATCTTCATACTTTGCATTTTATTTAATTTTAATTCATTTTCTTTTCATTTCTTTTGTTCATTTTATTTAAAATAGAAACAATTATCAAAAAAAGCTCAAACTTTGCATTTCTGTATCAAATATTTTTCTTAACCTAAAAGCATTTTTATTTTTATTTTTTGCATTAAAAAAGTATTTTTAAAATATTTAAATGTTTTATTTAATTAATTAATTGATTTTAATTAATTAAATATGCATTTATGTTTCTAAAAATCACCAAAAAAAAATCATGAAGCATCCTTAAACATTTAGAAACATTTTTAAACTCACCATACAAATTTATTTTTAGGTTTGATCACATTTTCACAATTTTCTTTGAATTAGGGTTCCTAAAAATCACAGTTTTTAACCCTAACTTGAAAAATTCATTTATGCTTAACTATGATGTGTTTGAACTTGGTTCTTCTTGCATTGTTTCACATATTGCATCTAGTTTCTAGGTTATTTATCTCATATTTTTATCTTGTATTTTCAATTTGATTTGCATTTTCCCTTTAGAAGCATCCAAAAACCCTAGTTAACTTAAAAATTTCATAACTTCCACTAGGATTAGCTTTTGACTTTCTCCTTTGGGGTGTGATCTTATATGGGATTAGGATTTGTTTGAGCTTAATTTCAATGTTTTATCATTGTGATTTCTTCTGTTTTGTTCATATGCATCTCATGTTGCCTTAAAACCCTAATTTTGCATCTTCATTTGCATTCTTCTTTGCATATCATGAACTTGTGAACTTTCCATGCCATTCCATTCTTTTGTATGACATATTAGACATCTTAGGACATGTATGAAACATTTCTTGATCATTTCTTCATTCATTTTCTATGCTTTTCATCCATTACATCTCATGAACATTCATGTGTTTTCATGCTTCTAAACATGCTTCCATTGCATCTCATCCTTGTATGATCATTCATATGCATCTTGTATGACTTTGCGTCATCTCATAATGCATTTACATTGCATATTCACTTCTGACTTTGGTCTTTTCATCTTATTTCATCTCATTTCCTTTTGATTTATGTCTTATGCATTCATACTAACATTTCAGGTACTTTTGGTATGTTATCTGGGAAGTGGATTTGCCTTCACTTCCCACATCTTCTCATATATTCATATTCATATTTACTTGTCTTTGAAGTGAAATTGCTTCACTTGTGCTCCCTCCTTCTTACTTTCTTTCTTTTAAGTTACTTATCTTCTTCAGGAAGTAAGTAACTTATTCTTATACCTCCTTCTCTTTTCATCTGCTTCTTCCTTGGTGGCCTTGAAGATATTTCCTCTTAAGCCTCACAAACCATAGGATATCCAAGCATGATAACTTTTATGGTTTTTTATAGTCCCCCTTAGTATTTTACCTTTGAGTCTCCTTGAGTCTCTCTTCTCATCTAAATAATTAGAGACTAAACTCTTAAAGCTTTAGGACTTTGAACTAGGGTTATGCCTGCATCCTTATCTTAGGTTTGAGTGTATAACTTTAATCCTAAGTGTTAAACCTTTAATTTGTTTACACCTCTTAATCAAAACACATTAATAATCACTAAGACTCTATCTTGTAACTTGGGCCTTACATTAGGGTTCTATCTCTTCCTTATGGTTAAGAGGGACTAACCCTAGCGTTTAATGGACAAGTCCCCCTCAAGTTGTCTTACAAACCATAAAATCCACTTCTTAATCTCATCCTTTAATTAAAATCCACTTAATAAAGGCTTGTTATATAATGAATTTAGTCCCTAACCATGGATTAAGTTGAGGTATCTTCCTCAGCTTAAGTGTTCTCATCTACTACCTTCTATTAGGATGGTGTAATGAGTTCACTAATATGTGATTAGAGATTAAACTCATTACTTAACACTAAACAAAAACCCAAAAACATCTAAATAATCATAAGTAGGTTAATGATCTTAATCCTACATCATCATGTCTATCTCATGCTTAAGTAGGCTCATTATCCCAAATCAGGGAGGATATATTGAGATTACAACACTTGCTTTAGGCTTAAGCTCATTATCCTATGCAAAACACCAAAAACAATAAAAAAAAACCGAAAACACAAAAAACAAACAATAATCGTCTCCTCCGAGATTATTTTCTCATCACACTCATTCACAAACGAGAACTTGCTTCTTCCGTCTAATGCAAGACAGTTAGCATTCGAGCCAGACGAGTAATACACCAGAGCATAGACAAGCAAGCAGTTCACAATTAATTTATTTTTTAGTCTCTTTGAGTCGAACTACGGTATTCTGACTTCCTCATTGCACGAGGGGATACGCAGGCATAATTTAACAGTTATCGAACAAAAGTCTCTTTCTCTTCCCCCTCTTTTAGCATTCTTTTCTAAGCCTCAGTTCCTGAGTAATTCACACATTTTTGCACTAACACTTGTATTTTCTTTCCCTAGCTTTTGCACACAGGTAGCACATACACTTACCCCTTTTAAACACAATCTTGCAAGTGTGGATCCCGTCGAGTATGACGGACGATTTGGGTGCTAATAACTTCCCAGGTCGTAACCAACTCCCTTTCTTAGTTTCTCTGGTTCACAACCGTCTTATCCATATCTCTCCAGGTTTATACAGCATTACCTTTCCTTCGGGATAAAAATGCCTAGCTGGCGACTCTATTCAATTCAACCTCATTTCTCCTTTCACTGACGGTTCGCGTTTGCACTGGGATGAAAATCCGGGGAGCGACATTCATGTAGTCACTCAGTATATGATTGAATGAATGATCTTTGATATGTGTTGATGAATTGTGTGAGACATTTGATTGATTGAATGATATATGATGTGTGTTGATGAATGGAGGTGAGATTACCCTGTAAGATGTTATATGCACCGTTAATATATTGAACTGTTTTCCCACCCTTTGTTGTTTGGTTGCATCTGTGCTTCTTCGGAAGTACAGATGATTCAGTTACTTGAGGATGCTCGAAGTACATGTTGCTTGGTTGAGTCCTAGGAGTCGCTCTGATACGTAACACGGGATTTGAGGATTTTTGTTGTTTTATTTATTCTTTTTAATAGTAGTTATGTATCATATTTTTTTGAAACTCATAAATCAAGAGAATCGATGAATATTGTTGATGTTTGGCGAATTTCCATATGATGAATAAAAATATATTTTTCCGCTATTTTTAATAAAAGAATTTTTGTCGAATTTTATTATTGTAGTAACATTCCACTTTTGTTTAAAACTCTTATTTTCTTGATAAAATAGTTATTTTGTTTATTTGGGAGAAATGGGTGTTACACCTTTGATTATGTATCTTATAGTACTTAAGGGTCAATGGGTTGTGTTCTCGGTCAACATGACGAAATAGGTAGGAAAGAGCACGTCATCTACTACCTGAGCAAGAAGTTCATAGACTGTGAATCTCGATACTCAATGCTTGAGAAGACATATTACACATTGGCATGGGCTGATAAGTGATTGGGGCAATACATGCTTACCTACACGACCTTATTGATCTCCATGATGGATCTTGTCAAGTACATCTTCGAGAAACTAGCTTTAACCGAAAGGGTTGCCCATTGGCAAATGGTCTTGACTGAATACGACATCCAATAAACTTCCCAGAAAGCCATCAAGGGAAGCATATTATCAGACTACCTGGCCGAATAACCAATTGATGACTAACAACTAATGAAGTTTGAGTTCCCTGATGAAGACGCCATGTTCCTCAAATATATATATATATATTGCGAGGAACCACTCCCAAACGATGGGCCAGACCCGAAATCCAAATGGAGTCTGATGTTCGATGAGGCTGTTAACATGAATGGCAGCGGAGTTGGTGTCATCATTATCACACTAGAAGTAGTTCACATGCCCTTCACTGCCCGTTTGACTTCTGAATGCACCAATAATGAGGTAGAATATGAAGCTTGCATAATGGGGATTGAGGAGGCGATTAATTTACGAATTAAGATCCTCCATATCTTCAGTGATTTAGCTTTGGTCATTAATCTAGTTAATGGAAAGTGGAATTTTCATCAACCATATTTGATTCTATACAAGGATTACACAAGGAGGTTGTTAACATTTTTCATAAGGGTAAAGCTTCATTATGTGCCTCGTGACAAGAATCAGTTCGCTGATGCCTTAGCAACCTTGTCCTCCATGATTAAAGTCTAACAATGGAACTATGTACCTAAATTATGGTGTCTCGTCTCGAAAGGCCTGCTTATGTGTTTACAGCCAATGTTACTGACGATGATAAGCCTTGGTACTACGATATCAAACATTTCCTGAAATTTCAAGAATACTCAACATGGGCATCCAGCAAAGATAAGAAGACCTTGAGAAGGTTGGTAGGAGGGTTCATCTTAAATCATGATGATGTGCTATACAAAAGGAACTTCGACATGGTTCTGCTCAGATGCGTGGATAGACATGAAGCAGGCATGTTAATGCAAGAAGTTCACGAGGCATCCTTCGGTACCCATGGTGGAGGACATGCCATGGCGAAAAAGCTTTTGAGGTCAGGGTATTATTGGATGACCATGGAATCCGATTGTTGAAAATACTCCCACAAATGCCATAAATGTCAAATCTATGCTAATAAGGTGCATGTGCCTCCCAATCCACTGAGTGTTATGTCCTCTCCTTGGCCCTTTTCCATGTGGGGCATCGACATGATAAAAAAGATCGAGCCTACCATTCAAACGGTCATCGCTTCATTCTGGTTGCCATGGACTACTTCACCAAGTGGGTGGAAGCGACGTCTTATGCTAATGTCACATAGCAAGTTGTAGCCCGATTTATAAAGAAGGACATCATTTGTCAATACGGAATACCCAAGAGAATCTTTAATATTAATGGTTCAAATCTGAATAACAAGATGATGGCAGAGTTATGTCGGGATTTCAAAATCGAACATCATAACTCTTCTCTGTACAACCCAAAGATGAGTGGCACCGTCGAGGCAGCCAACCAAAACATCAAGAAGATAGTACAGAAGATGGTTGTGACGTATAAAGATTGGCATGAGATGTTTCCATTTGCATTGCATGGGTATTGGAAATCTGTACACACCTCAATTGGGGCAACCCCATTCTCACTAGTGTATGGTATGGAGGTTGTCCTACCAGTTGAAGTTGAGATCTCCTCCTTGAGGATAATGATAGATTTTAAGCTTGATGAAGCTGAATGGTTTCAATCCAGATTCAACCAGCTGAGCCTCATCAAGGAGAAACATTTAGCAGCTATTTGGCATAGACAATTGTATCAACAGAGAATGAAATAGGTGTTCGATCAAATGGTACGGCCTCAATGTTACATACCTGGTGACTTTGTGCTGAAAAGGATCCTTCCTCCTTAAACAAATCATAGGGGCAAGACTCCCAATTACAAAGGTCCATTCGTGGTTAAAAAGGTCTTCTCGGGTGGAGCCTTAATGCTAACAATCATGGATGGGGAAGACTTTCCATCCCCTGTCAAATTAGACGCAATTAAAAAATACTTCGCATAAAAGAGACTCGCTGGAAAAAAACAGAATAAAGAGTCCAGGCTAAAAAGGGCATCCCGGTTAGGCGAAAATAGAATAAAAGGATCAGGAAAAAGTTAGGGATATAAATAAATAAAAATGTACACCTGCTGAGTTGAAAAGCAATTTCCAGCATGGGGCATCAAGGAGCTTCTTCCTCAACAGGTTTCATTGATCATGATTCCTCAGTAGGTCTCATCAGATTACCTTTTTCTAACAGAGCAAAAAGAAGGGGTTGGTACTTCCTTGGCAGAGGATATCATTATTAAGAGATGCTACATGTCTCTCATCCCTAGCATGAGATGCTTTATGTCTCTTACCCCCAGCAAGAGGTGACTTAAAACTCTTATCCTCAGCAGGAAGATTTCTCATTGATGTTCTCCGTCATCCCCGGTAGAGTCGGAGATTGAAATCTTCCCCAGCAAGGAAATAAAAGGTTGATATCCCCGAGCAGAGAGTCCTCCTTTAATAGAGAGATATTCTTCACAAGAGTTTTTTTGTCCCCCAGCAGTATGTGAGGCCTCCTTATTCCCCAACATAATTCTCCCTCAATAGAGTATCAACAAATGTGTTCCTCATTCAGGTCAAAAGGTTGTTATTCCCCCAATAGATTTATACAGGTGGCGTACCTCCCAATCAAATTCCTATCAAAGGAGGCCTTCCCCCAACAAAGTCATAGCTATTCAACATCTCTAAGTACAATTTATTTTTGGCAGTTGTGGAAGTTTTAGAGCCAATAGATCATTAGCATCCTCACCAGCAAAGATGTTACTCCACACAAGGGTTCTCAAAATTAATTCATTGATTATTACTTCCCCAGATACCTATTACCTCCACATTAGGAGATCTCCCTTGCATTTGCCTTTGGTAATCATCATTACACTGCATCCTCAAAAGCATAACATTCCCATCATTATGGGGCATTATGCCATAGAAAAATTCAAACATTCATACACCAAAAGTTGAATAATTCCTCAATAAGACGATGTCATTCCCCAACAGTTTGTTCTCTTCATTCCTCAACAACTTCTTTTCGATCATACCTAGGTGTGAAGATCTGAGAATCTTTATGGTGACCCATTTCTTTCCCTAGACAAGTCTTTTGGCTTATTTCCTTGTGGAGAATGTTTATTTGAGTTATCGTCTGAGGGTGATATTCTCTTTTGATTCCATTCAAGGGTGGTTTCGTGTCAGATCCGAGGATCTTATTGTTAAGTTATCATTTGAGGATTGAATTCTCTTTTCAAGTCCTTCTAAGGTTGGTCTTGTTGTTTTGGCTATCATTCGAGGTGTTAGACCATTTTGAGTTTATTGATCGAAGTTAATACTTGCCTGTTCAAAGTCTGTCTGAGGCCAGTCTTTGTGTTTCTGAATATTGACCGAGGCCGGTATACCATTTCGATCCCATTCGAGGATGGTTTCGTGTTAGATCCGAGGATATTATTTGTGAATTTCATTCGAGGATGGCATTCTCTTCTTCAAGTCCTTCTGAAGTTAGTCTTATTTTTGTGGCTATCATTCAAGGAGGGGGGACCTCTTGCAATTTATTGATCGAAGTCAGTATTTCTCTTTTGCAAATTTTGTCTGAGGTCAGTCTTTGTGTTTCTAGTTATCGATTAAGGCCGATATACCAAGTCGATTATGTCTGCGGTCAATTTTGTAATTTGAGTTGTCATTCGAGGATAAAATTCTCTTTGCATGTCCTTCCGAGGTTGATCTCATTTGTTGTGGCTATCATTCGAGGATGGTAGGCCATTGTGAGTTTATTGATCGAGGTCAATATTTCTCCCTGTAGGGTCTGATCGAGGTCAGTCCTTGTCTGTTTTGGATGTATTTTTCGATTTTGTCTGAGGTCGGTTTCATCTATTTCAAGTTTATAATTCGCGGATGGTATTCTTTTCCAAGTCCGCCTGAGGTCGGTCTTGTTGCTCTTGTGTTCCCTTATGATGTTGATCGAGGTCAACATTCATCCCACCATATTTTCCTTTTTTCCCACAGAGTACAAACTTTCTGGTTTATTCGGGTATTCAATCCCTCCATACCTTGAACATCTGAAAGCCGTTGCTATCATCCATTCAGGTCTACATTTGATTGAATAGGGGCAGCTGTAAAACCCTAAAATTTTACCTCCCATTTTCATAATTTGGCATACCATTCTCATACATTGCATTGCATCTAAATCAAAAGAAAAGAAAGCATACTTTCGTTGGTTGAAGCCTAATGCATGTGGTTAGTGGTTCATCCAAGTGTATGATCATCCAAGGCTATGAATAAGATCCAAATGTCTCAACAAGCCTCAAGGGTCTCTTATGATCCATAAAACCTCAGATGATACTTCAAGTCACCAGGAGAAGTGGATTGATCAAAAGGTCCAAGTAGTGCAACACCTCCTACACACCTGGCCCAAATTAGGGTTTTGGTGTAAAAGGGTTTCTTGAAGGATTTTGGGTTCTAACTTAATACCATGGTCTTCTATGTGATACCAAGTATTCATGAATGAAATTTGGTGCATTGGTTCCTTGAGGAAGGTTTTCAGTCAGGCAATTACTTGTAATCTAAGTAAAAGTCAACTATGGAGAAAGAAAAGTCAACTATGGATTCTTAAGGCCTAAATTCATGACTTTCAAGGTCCTATATCTTTATATGGTCCTAAAATTTCAAGATTTCCATCATTCATCAAGACTCAAGACTTAGGTAAAAACTTACCAAAAGTAAAGAGGACTTGTAATTTGAACTTTCCTTTTTTGGAAGTTTCCTAAGCCACATTCAACTTGACATTTCACTACCAAAATGCTTCAAATGGAATTTTTCCATACATAAAAGTTTAAGGTCATTCTCTCCACTTTTCAGAAAGTACTAGATCATCCTCATACCATTTGTGAATCTCAAGATATGATCAAAAGACTTCAAGGTGTATTTTAGGGTTCCATATGCATTCAAGTTTGCCACCTTTCGTAAATGGTCACAAAATGGTTTGTACATGATTCCAATTTCCAAATTCAGCTCATAGTATCCAAGTACACTTCATTTAACATAATTTTGGTCTTTGAATCATGGAATTCAATGCATTATTTCTCACTTGTTCCATAAATTGCAAAAATGCAAGAAGGATCAAAACTCATAAACCAAGAAACTACAAGCCTTATACTCATTCCAATATCGATCAGGGATCCAAGGGAAGGAAATGCATGCACATGATAGATCCCATGCACGTGTGAACCATAACATACACTCCAAGTTTCATTTTTGCAAAATCACATGAAACTAATTAACCATGGATCCAATGGATCTCTAATAATGGTTAGGCAAAAAATCCATCAAATAAAAACTCTTAACCCCATCAAATAAAAGCTCTTAACTCCATCAAAATTTATAAAAATTTCACCAAACATCATCTCTTCTATTCTCTCTCATCTCAATGAGTTTTTGCATTTTTATTCCACATTCTTGATCAGTGTACTCTGTAGAACAAGAAGTAATCACCATCTGAAGCTATAGTCAAGGTTTTCCATAGGTTCGAATTTGGAAGCCTCTTCTTCGAATCTCAAGATTCAGGACACAATCAAGCTCTAATTGCATTTATTTTGCAATTATAGGTTCCAAGGTTTGAAGGTCCGTGGATCTTCTGAGTACCTTATATATTTCCTAGTCGAGTCATTTTTCTTGGTTCCCTGTGTCAAACCTTTTACTTTTGTTGTCATTCGAGGATTGAATTATCTTTCAAGTCCATCCGAGGTTGGTATTGTGTTTCCTTTGTTTATCTTCTGAGGTTGATAGACGTTTGATTTCGTCTACGGTCGGTTTCATTCATTTTATTTGAGTTTTTTGTCGGTGGCTGACATTTCTCCATTCAAGTTCGTCTAAGGTCAGTCTTGTCTTTTTGGTCATCGTCCGAGGTCGATGTACCCTTTGATTATGTCTGAGTTCAGTTTCGTTTATTTTGAGTGTGTCAATCGAGGTTGGCATCCTTCCTTCAATTCCATCTGAGGTTGGTCTTGTTGTTTTTGGCTATCACCCGAGGGTGGTAGATAACTTTAAGTTTATTGATCAAGGTCAATATTTATCCTCGTAAAGTCTGTCCAAGGTCAGTCTTTGCCCCTTATTTGGTAATCATCTAAGGTCAATGTACCATTTTGATTCCTTCTGAGGTCGATTTCATCTCCTTTGAGTCTGTCAATCGAGATTGGATTTCTCTTTTCAAGTCCGTCTGAAGTCGGTCTTGTTTGTTTCTTGGTTATCGTCCAAGGTCGATAGATGTTTGATTTTGTATGAGGTTGGTATCCTTCCTTCAAGTCCTTCAGAGGTTGGTCTTGTTTTAATTGTCTATCACCCGAGGGTGGTAGACCATTTTGAGTTTATTTATCGAGGTGAATATTTCTCCATTTTGATTTCTTCTAAGGTTAGTTTTTGTTTATTTTAGTTTTTTCAATCGAGGTTGGCATCCTTCCTTCAAGTCCTTCCGAGGCTGGTCTTGTTGTATTTGGCTATCACCCGAGGGTGGTAGACCATTTTGAGTTTATTGATCGGGGTAAATATTTCTCCATTTCGATTCCGCCCGAGGTCGCTTTTTGTTTATTTTACTTTGTCAATCGAGGTTGGTATCCTTCCTTCAAGTCCTTTTGAGGTTGGTCTTGTTGTCTTTGGCTATCACCCGAGAGTGGTAGACCATTTTGAGTTTATGATCGATATCAATATTGCTCCTCACAAAGTATGGTCGATGTCACTCTTTGTATTTTGGTTATCGTCCGAGGCCGATACACCATTTCGATCTTGTCCGAGGTCGATGTCGTTTCTTTGAGTTTGTCAATCGAGGGTGGCTTTCTCTTATACAAGTCTGTCTAAGGTCAGTCTTGTTTATGTTTAATTATCTTCTAAGGTCGATAGACGTTTGATTCCGTCTGAGGCCGGTTTCATTCTTTTGACCAATATTTCTCTTTGCAGATTCTGTATGATGTTGGTCTTTGTCTTTTCGGTCATCATCTGCAGTCGATGTACGCTTAGATTTCTTTTGAGGCCGATTTCGTTTATTCCAAGTTTATCATTTGAGGATGACATGCTTTTCCAAGTCCGTCTAAGTTCGACTTTGTGTTTTTTGTGTTTCCTAGTGTTTGTTGATCAAGGTCAGCTTTCACTTCTTGAGAGTCCGTCTGAGGTCAGTCTTCTTCATATTGGTTCCCTAGTATGGTCACCCAAGGGTGACGTGTTTTCATATCTCTTGAAGTTAAATTTTTCTGGTTCTTTTGGTATTCAAACCCCTTCACCTTAAATGTTTGGAAGCTGAGGCTTCACAATTTCAAGTACATGATGTTTGAATAAGGGCAACTTTAATAACCCAAAAATTTCCCTCATACTTTTCATCAATAAGTGGCTTATGCCTCACATATATGCATTTCATTTAAGTCATAAATTTCATACATACATCATAGATCTTCTCAAGGCATGGGATCAAATCTTTATGCCATTGGTTGATCTCAAGATGAAGAAGTTGTTCAGGGAAAGGAGAATGAGTTATCCTCAAATTCATGATAACTAAAGCTACAAAGGCTTCTTATGCCTCAATACACCACATTTGGTTCATCACTTCTTCAAATGATTGAAATTTGCAAGAGATTGGAAGTAGATCAACTCCTCCTATCTTCTGGTCCTCAAACTAGGGTTTCGATTATTAGAGTCTGTAATTTCTTCATAAGAAATATTTTTGGAGCATCATCATCATCATACAATGAACCTTTGCCCAAGGGATTCTAAATTCTCCTAAGAAGAATTGTGGTTTTAAGCTTGTGCATCCATATTTTTTCCTTTTGAGTTGAAACTAAGGTTTTGGATATAATCAGTTTATTTCTGATTCTTTGAGCAAGACTTGATTCCATGATCATCTATATGTCCCTAAGCATTTATATATGGATGATTTATCATAAATTTTAATCATAATAGGTTCATTTGTTCAGATGATAGTTGAATAGTTTGAATTGGAGAAAAAGTCAACTCTGTAGAAGAAAAGTCAACTCTTGATTTTATGGTCAAAATTGTGTCACACAAGTAAAACATGATCAATGGATGGTATTTGATCAAGAAAATTCAAGAGAATCATCAAAAATCAAGAATTGGAAACTTACCTAATTTTGCAAGTTAGGGTTTTCTAAAGTTTCCAGTTTTGGCAAGTTTGCATGCATGAATAATCACTTTCGATGACAATTTACTCTATGATCAATGCTTCAAATCAAAACAACCTCAACATGAAATTTTTTCATTTTTCTCTATTCTGTTCAACTATGCCAATTTCAACACTATCGGGTCATTATTGAACAAGTTATGAAGGCTTGAAGTGAGACTTTTCAAGTACCAAATTTTCAATACTTAGAATTTTTCTAAGTTTCAAGATTGATATAATTTTGTGGCATGTATATATTATGATTCCATATACCTCATGCATTTTTTCTTTACCTCATTTGAACCAACTTGTATAATTTTTCTATACCTCATGCATTTTTTCCTTGTGGCATGTATATATTATGTTTCCAAATAATTTGCCATATTGAGAAAATTTCCAAAACTTATCCAAACTTGTTCCCATTTTTACTATGTGATGCAACCTCATTTTATGATTATCATAGACTCTTTTTTTTCTCATAACAACATCATTCTCACTCCATAAAACTCCAATCCCGTATGCCCTCCTTTCTCACCTTTTTTTGGCAAGTTTCTCCAAACAAACTCATAGGCCCATAATACCAATCTAATCCATGATATATAAGCCAAGCAAACCCTAAAAGAGATAGGAGAGGCTTAATTGTGAAAAACTCAAATTTAAAAAACACCTCATTTTCTTTCAAACTTTGTTTTTCCGATTTAGATTTTCATCACATTTTCTGGGCATTTCTGGATTGCTTCTCTCTTGTGTGGCTCATTAAAGACTATAGGAGTTTCTTTATTCCATTTTTGCTAAAAAATCCAAGGGACAGTGGACTCTCACCACTAGGTAACACCATGATTCCCTTTTGCTATTCATGCTAGATTTATATGTGTTAAACATGCTCATGCACTTGCATCTGAAGTCCTACTATGTAGGCATTGGTTAAATTTGCTTGAATGTGGTTATTTCATGGATTTTCATTTTGGTGTGCAAACTTTAATGCTTGTTTCCATTAGTTTTATTGGTGTTTATTAAGATCTATTATTTAGAACCTACATGAAGTTCACTACAAGTTTATGTATCGGTTGTTTTGATTTGGTGATGTGTTGTCATGTATGTCTTTTCTTTAAGCTCACTTTTCATGGCCTTAGAGGAATTATCTTGTGAAACTAATGTGATTTTTGAAATGTACGCAAAAACCTGAGGGGGACTACTCATAGTGATTTTTTTGCTGAGCCAGTCGCCAGCGACGGTGGTCGGCCGGACTGGTGCGTGTTCTGACGGTGTTGGGGCTGTTCCGGCGTCCATCTTTGTTTCATTGAAGATGAATATTGCATGGCAATTATCTATTGGTTGGTTTTTTTTTATATTTTTTCTTTCTTTTTAGAGTTTTAATGAAATGGGACCCATTGATGTTAAGTTAATATATTCCATTTTTCGTTACAGCCATATGTCACTCCTGAGATTTTCATCCTAGAACAAACGCGAAACTAGCGCAGAAAAAAGAAGATGAGTCGTCAGTTAGGCATTTATATCCCAAGATAAGGGAAACGTAATGCTGCACAAACCAGTGGAAAGGAAAGAAAAAGGTCTTGCAAACCAGAGAGAATGGGTAAGGGAGTCGGTTATGTGAAAGGAAGGTATTATCACCCCTTCACGTCTGTCGTACTTAACGGGATCCATGCTTTCTTGCAATGCTCAAAGGGTTTTGATCTGCTTCATCTGCTGCTAAATTGGAACTGGAGAAAGAGCGGGAACAAAAAGAGAATGAGAAACAATGTAGGGAAAAGAAAGAAATGTGCTCTAATGGACCTTACCTCACTACCTACATATCTCAACAGGTACGAGAATCAGAGCGACGTAGTTCCCCTATTTAGGGAAGAAACTTCCTTGTTTGTGTTTTTTAGGGAACAACCAATGTTCTAGCCCGGGTGTTGCAGGCTCACTGAATCGAGTGCGTTACCGTATTGCATGATAACATGAAGATGCACGTTCTTACATTTGAGAGTGAATGAGTGAGAACAATAATTCTTGAAAGAAAGATGTCTTTGTTTGGTTTGAAGTATTTTAAGAGTTTTTTAATTGAAGTGTTTTGCGTAAGAGAGTGTACCAAAGTCTCTTACAATGGAGTGTGAATTTCATACATCACTCCAAGATGGAATGAAAATGAAGCACACTAAATATGAGGAAGACTCTCACACTTATTTCCAATGCATAAGGCTTAAATACACTAGCCTATTTTCTTTATTAAATGTTTTTTTCGTTTTAGAATGAAGAAGTGTTTTTGGTTTTGTTTGTGATACAACGCCATGCTAAAGACTTGTTCGTCATGATAGATAACTTATAATGCATTCCAAGATAGAATGTTTGCAACCACCCCATGGCATAAGACTCTTGGCACATGAAGAGTTATCAACCCTTATTAAGTGTTTTTGAATTGTTTTGAGATGAGAAGAGAAGACTCAAAGAGAAAGGAAAAATATAAAGGGGGACTAAGCCTCACCCTAAGTTTATCATGTTTGGAGATCCTAGGGGTTAATTGTGGTATGAGAATTATAATCCTAAAAGAAAAGAGAAGAAAAGAGGAAGAGGTAACATAACTCACTTCTAAGATAAAAGATGAGTTATGAACCAATAGGGAAGAAAGAGATGAAATGTCAAAGAAGCATTAAATTCTTTTCACAAATACAAAATAGAAAGCTATAAGGATATTAGAGAAGAGGTTGTATGTGGATGCAGATCCACACACTTGACTTACTATTAGCCCCTAAAAGTGTTAGCAAAACAATTTACAAGTAAAGGAATAAAGAAAGAAGAACAAATAAGGATCACACAACTCCTAATATGAGGTTAGGGTTCAAACAAAGCCTAAGTCTAAGGATGAAGGTACCTAAGGTTTAAATTACTTCCAAAGTCAGTAGCTACATGTCATGGGTCTCTAAGGATGCTAGGGTACCTCACAAGTTCAAACTATGTCATACTATGTACAAAATGTTAAAACAAGTTCACATGAATGCAAGTTGAATGTAGTTGATGAAGGATGAATGTTTATGTAAGATGAACATGTATTAATGTTTGATGAAAGGTCAAATTCAGTAGCATATATCAATTATAAATTCCTTATAATGCCTATGAATGAGCATACAAGATATTAGAACGAGTGTTCAAGTATAAGAAGTTAGATGGATAAGAAATGAGAGGAAGTGGACAAGTATCACATAAGAAATGAAGTAACTTGGAACACAAGTCAAAGTCAAAAACCAAAAATGAATGAACATGGATAAGTTCAGTACCAGATGAAATTTAAGATGAATTTAAGATACAAGAGTTGATCATACAATATGTACCCTAGCATCCTTAGAGACCTATAACATGTTGCTACTGACCTTGGAAGTAACTTAACCCTTAGGGTCCTTTAGCTTTAGGTTTGAGTTTGGTTTGAACCCTAATCTCATTTTAGGACTTGTGTGATCCTTCTTTGTTCTTCCTTCCTTATTCCTTTACTTGTAATTTGGTTTACTAAAATTTTCAGGGGCTAGTGGAAAGTCAAGTGTGTGGATGTGCATCCATATACACCCTCTTCCCTCATCTCTTTTAAGCTTTCAATTTGTGTTTATGAAAAGCACATGATGCTTCTTTGACAAGTAATCTATTTCCATCCTTTTAGGTTCATAACTCAACTTCAATCCTTGAATTGAGTTATGTTACCTCCTTCTCTCTTATTCTATCTTATTTTAGGATTATAATTCTTGTGCCACACTTAACCTTTAGGACCTCTAAGCATGATAACATTAGGGTGAGTCTTATTTTCCCTTAGATTGTTCCTTTCTCTCCTTTGAGTCTTCTCTTCTTATATCAAAATAATTTCAAAAATACCTAATAAAAGTAGATACCTCTTCATGTGCGATGAGACTTATGCCATGGGATTCTTGCAAACATTCCATCTTGGAATGATTTGTAACTCATCTAGTATGATGAACAAGTCTTTAGCATGAAGTTGTATCACAAACAAAACCAAAAACACTTCTTCATTCTAAAATAACAAAAACATATAATAAAGGAAGTAAGTTAGTGTGCTTAGGCCTCAAGCATTAGAAATAGGTGTGAGGGTCTTCCTCATACTTAATGTGTTTAATTATAATTCCATCTTGGAGTGATGTATGTAGTAATCACTCCATTGTAAGAGACTATGGTACAATCTTTTACGAAAAATACTTCAAATACAAAAACTCTTAAAACACTTCAGAACCAACAAAGACGTCTTTCCTTCGAGAATTATTTTCTCACATCACTCACTCTCAAACATAAGAACGCACCTCTTGATGATCTCATGTGATACGGTAACACACTCGATTCAGCGAGCATGTAACCCCTGAGGATGAACATTGGTCGTTCCCTAAAAAACACAAACAAACAAGTTTCTTCCCTAGTTAGGGGAACTACGTCGCTCTAATTCTCATACCCATTAAGACACGTAAGTAGTGGGGTTGGGTCCATTCGAGCATAATTCTTTATTTTCCATACATTGTTTCTCATTCTCTTTGTAGCATTACCATTCCCTTTCCTTGGGATAAAAATGCCTGGCTGGCGACTCTTCTTCTTTTTTCGCGCCACTTTCGCGTTTGTACTAGGATGATAATCTCGAGAGTGACAACTGGCGACTCTTCTAGGGACTAGCTTTCCCCTATGCGAGTTTCTCCTAACGTTTGTTTGTTTTGTTTATTAGTTGTTTGGTTTGCTTTTATTTACAGCCTTTACTGCTTTACTTTACCGCCTTTACCACATTTCATTTATATCATGCATCATATATATTGTATTGTGGTTTACTTGGTGGGATTGGATGATGATACTGTGAAATGAGGCCACTACCCAGGCTCGAGTGCACCATAGACTTTGGAGTGGACAATCACTTTGCTTTCATGGTATTTTACCACAATCATATTAGAGAGTTCCACTGCAAGGTTGCGACTTTCTTGGGAATATCTTGTTGTGAGGGTCTTCCTCATTCAGGATAGGACCTTGAGAGTTATGTTCAGTTGGTGACCAATTATTGAGGACCTTAGTGGAAACACCCCTCTCCAGTGGTGATAGTGGCAGACCATATTTGTCGGCAAACTGTCGCTCCCCGGATTTCCATCTTGGTACAAACGCGAAAGTGGCGCGGAAAAAGAATAGAGTCGCCAGCAAGGCATTTTTATCCCGAAGGAACGGGAATGGTAATGCTGCACAAACCAGAAGAAAAGAAAGAGGAAGGACACGGGTCCTGCGAACCAAAGAGACTGGGTTCGGGAGTCGGTTACGACCTGGGAAGGTATTAGCACCCAGATCGTCCTCCGTACCCGACGGGATCCACGCTTGCAAAAGAAACTATTTCAAAGGGTGCGGGTATGAAAACTGCAGCAAAGAAATGAAAATGAAAAGAAACTGGAATTGGGAAAGAACTGAATAAGAAAACAAAGAGAAAAAATGTAGGGAAAATAAAGATTGTGCTCGAATGGGCCCTACCCCGCTGCCTACGTACCTCATCAGGATAATGAGGATTAGAGACGCCGTAGTTCCCCTAACTAGGGGTACTAAAAGGAAATTTCTTGTGAATTAAGGCTTGAACTGCCTATGCCATTGCTCAGGTGTTGCAGACTCGGACGACGAGTGCGTAACCGTCTTGTAAAGTGACAAGTAGGAGCAAGTTCGCGTACGGAGCGAAGGAGATGAGAAAATAATTCCCGAAGGAAAGACGCTTATTGTTTGTTTGTGTTTTTTAGAAGCTTTTATGAGTCTGTCACAAGGAAGTGAACTCAAGCTCTCTTCAATGGAATGTGCACTTGTCACTACATTCCAAGATGGAATAATAGAACAAGCACACTCAAGTAAGGAGAAGATCCCCAAAACTTGAAACCAAAGATTAGGGCCTAAGCTCACTAACTTGTTTACTTATTAAGTGTTTTTTGGTTATTTACAAATGAAGAAGTGTTTTTTATGTTTTTCTTTATGAAGAAGATACCTTGATCAGACTTGTGCATCACAAGGTAAACTTGTACTATCCTAAGATGGGAAAACTACAAGCATACCTCATGGGATAAGGCTATGGATCAAGACATCACTTCAAACATTATTAAGTGTCTTTTATGGAGTTATGAGATGAGAAGAGAAGAAGAACCAAGAGGATCTCAAAGGAAAAATTCTAAAGGGGGACTAAAATAATCCTAAGTGTTAACATGCATGGATATCCTAAGGGTTAGTGAGGTTTCTATCCTAATGAAGAAGGAAAAAAGAAGATAGGAGAAAGGATTAGAAAGGCCTAAGCCCAACAACAAAGAGTTAGTGCAAGATAAACATAATAAGAGAAGATGAGAATTGGAGATGTGGAACTCAATTCCCACATCTCACACTTACCATAGCCCCTGCAAGGTTAGTATGCATACAAGTGAAACACAATGAGCAAGATAACATGCTAACATCACACAAACAAAAGTGAAATGGTATGAACATATGCACAATGCAAATGCGACTCAAATAAATGAGGAGAAGAAGTATGAAAGCTAAAGATGCAACATGAAACACTTATGAGAACAAATGCACACTTATGAAATATGCAAAGAAAAATGCACAAGATATGAACACAAAGCTCAAAACCAGAACCAAAACAAGATGAAGAATGGCCTAATAAGCCAACAAGATGAAGAGAAAATAGGTACAAGACCCAACAATTACCAAATGGAAGCAAAAGAAACAAAAAGATGAAGTGAAAGCACTTAAGGAAGCAAATGACTTAAAGAAGAAGAAAACACAAAAAATTCAGAAGACACAAACCCTATCCTAGGACCAGGAAGGTACCCACACCCCAAAGGAACCCCAAATGAAAAGAAGAAGTTGACACAAGTGCCCTTCTAGGCTTATAAGAGACCAAAAGGTTCAAAGGAAGCAAAACGGGACAAGGTTCAAACCAAAATTCAAAACAAATCAACCAACCACCTAAAAATTCCACAAATGAAACCAAATGATCTTCAAACATGTTATATCAACTAGCAAAAATGATTTGAAAAGATTCAGAAGCAAACTAGGTTTAATGGAGGCAAGAACACAAGTGAGGGTCACAAACTTACATCACAAGTTACAAGACCAAGACTCAAGAAATAAGGTTCCAAAAATCAAGAGACAAATCACATGAAAAGTTCAGTGTCTTAGGAATCCAAAGAAAAAAAGAATGGGATCAAAACTTAAAATATTGAAACCTATGGAAAATGAACAAGGCAGTGTGGTCAAAAAGAAATTAAAAAGAAGCTATGTGCAATGAGGAATTAATTCAGACACGTGGAAAATGAAAAAAAATAAAATAAAAATATGACAAAATAATGGAGACACAATATAACACACATGATTTTTTTGGGATTTTTTGGATGAATAGAACTATTTTATAAAAATTGAAATGGAAATGAATTAAAAAAGAAACAAAAGAAAAAGCAAATAAAATGCATAAGGAAGGAGGTGTGATAAGCAAGGGTTCATGTGTGTAACTGAGATGGGCCTGGGGGGAGGAGGTGCGAATATCACATGCTTCGGCCCAGGGTGCTGCGCTAGTGTATGAGTTTATGGTGAATATTAGTTGAATTAAAAAAAGGAAAGCTGGAAAAAACAAGATCTATTGGATGCATCACGCGGCTGGGAATGAAGTTTCATTAATTGAGGTGGAGGTTTAGCGCGCTGTGGTTGGTTGGAGCATGATAGTAATGGTGAGCTATATAACACGTTGTATTAAAAATGGAAAAAGAAAAATACACATGAGACAGAATGATATTGGGGCCATGTGGCAGCGTGTGGAGCCTAGGATGTGAGATCCAAGGGCTAATACCTCATCTTCTTCGTGAACAAAACCCTAGCTGAACAAAACAAATTCCGGTGACTGGAGCTAGGGCTCCGGCACCGGAAACCAAACCAGAACTAAAAATCAACCAAAAAATGAAAATGAATAACCCAGATCCACTAATTAGACATCACTGGATTCAAAAATAACATCAAAACAAGCTAAAACTCAATGAAATGGACGGATCGAAGGAAAGAAAGTGTCACCATGAAAATTGAAATGGATATATCTTTCACTACAATGCACCAAATTCAATTCTACAAAGTGTAGCATGATCATCAAACATCAAGGATTGTAAAACACCACATCAATTTCATTTTTAGAACATGAGATTTCAAGCCATACCTGAGATGAAGAGCTTGATTCAGTGAGCTAGAAAACCAACCAATGCATGCAAATCACTCCTCTTACTCCTTATATGCAAAATAAATGCATCTAAGGTCTTGAGACACACTGGATCTGAAGTTGCAAAGCAAGTTGCCTTGAAATGGTAAGCTCAAATGGAATCTTGATCTATATGATTCACTGATCAAGAATATGGAAGAGTTTTGTGAAGAAAGTGAGAGAATGGCGAGATATGTGAGAAAATGCAAGGTTTCAAGAAAGTTGAGAATGAGAGAATGAGGGAGATCTGAGATTTTATAAACCCTAATTCTTCTTGTTATGACCTCACAAAGCAATGTTGAAAGTGTGTGAGAGAATGCACGAATGAGTCATGAGAAAAGTGTGAAGTTGAATAATTTGCACTTGGTGAGATAAGCATGCTATGCTCATGCTCTCTTGGGCCTCTCAGCACATGTAACTTTCATTTTCCACCCTTGATTCAAACCCAATCACGCCTGGCCCTTAGATTCAAGCATCACACTTGTTTCATGACTTTTGCCAAATTTGCACTTTTGGAGGGATTTTCTCATTTGGCACGAAAATGACTAATTCTTTGGAACAAATTGGTCCTAATGCCTATCAAGATAACACAGACGAGTGTCAAAGGTCAATGATACAGACGAGTATCAGACGATGATCTGAGAAACACAGACGAGCGCTTCAAGCAATGATACAGACGAGTATCAGCCACTGGTACAGACGAATACCAGAAATTCAAACACAGACGAGTATCTGAAGTAGCAATAGAAGAATAAACAACAAATCTTCAATACAGATATAAGTTAGCACAGACGAGTGTTGGGGATGATACAGACGAGTATCCAAGCAAAGCAGACGAGCTTCGAACATATAATCAACACAGACGAGTGTTGGAAATGATACAGACGAGTATCCAAAAATATCCGGCATACCAAACACAGGTGAGTGCTGGAAAGTTGTAGACGAGCAACAGCTGAAAATACATATCAAGGCACAGACGAGTGCAGCAAAGGATCCAATACCAAACACAGACGAGTGTTGGGAAATTGCAGACGAACAACAGCATATGAGATATCACAACACAGACGAGTGTTGTGGAGTTGCAGACGAGCAACAGCAAAAATCATACCAAAACACAGACGAGTGTTAGGGAGTTACAGACGAGCAACAACAAAAATTAGACATATCAAACACAGACGAGTGTTGAACATTGCAGACGAGCAACCACAACAGAGTACACACCAAACACAGACGAGTGTTGGAAAACTGCAGACGAGCAATATCAAGGTAATCATAACCCACTGCAGGGGAAAGCAAACGAGCAATACCACAAATATAACACAGACGAGTGTTGAAATTTGCGGACGAGCAGCCATAAAGCATGATATATCACTGCTGGGAAATACTCTGCTTAGGAATAACACAAACGAGTGTTGGGAAATTGCAGATGAGCAACAAACAATGCCAAAGCACATACGAGTGTTGGAGATTACAGACGAGCAACAAACAAATTCCTGACCGGCCACAAGAGTTACAACTCTGCAGGGGAAGACAAGTCAAGAGGTCTGGATACCTCACTTTGACGGGGGTGATGAATACCTGACTGTATCATCAAATACCCAAAAGTATGGCAACTTTGCTGGGGAGTATTTCACTGACGGAAGTGAAGATCAAATATGAACTCTATGGGGACAGGATCATCTTCAGACTTGGCTGGAAAAGATGCATCAACAGTACCCTAGCTGGGGAGAGCATCTGCTGATTCAAAGCTCTGGCTGGGAAAGACTCTTGTTGAGGATAGAATTCTGATAATTCCAACTCTGGTGATGTCTGGCTTTCAGACACCTGTTGGGCATACTCCACTGGGGAAGAATAAACTGCTTGGGCTGCTCCCAAGGGTTAGCTGGAGAAAATCTCTGTTGGATATGTCAGGCTTTCAGATACTTGCTGGGGAAAGAAATCTCTACTTGGGGAGATACTCTATTGGGGAAGAGTAAATTGCTTGGGAGAATGTGACGCCAGCCTGCAACCTGCAACAACAGAAAACACAAGTGTGCCCCGGGGATTTGCATGGAATGATCTGTTCATCCATCGTCACCCGACACTCAAAGAGGGTTACAGTTTCCCTGCATGTCAGTTTTCTTTTCAAAATTATCACCATGTTTTAATGCAATGCTATTTTTGCCAAAAAATTCAGGATATTTTGCAAACAAAAATAAACACACACAACTTTTTGACTGAATATTCTTTTTATTGAATGGCCTCTGAATAGGCAAAGATTTTACATCAGGAAGAAACCACCTGGAAAGAGGTAGCTACCATAAAATTGAGAAAAGAAACTATCCTAATGGCAATGTACACGGCATTCCAAGGAGTTCCATTTCTGCTATGACCAGCATGTCTTCAAGACTCTCCATTCTGCTTTGGCTTTCTGAGAGGATGAGGGGACTGTTTCCTACCCTTCTGATATTGTCAAGTTGTATGAAACGATGATGTGGTTCAGATAACTCGGATCGCAATTGTTCGCTTATTCCCTTATTTTGCGTGGATCGCCCTTTCGGGTTTTCAATCCACTGGGATACCCTTTTTTCCCTGAGCTGTCCAATGTGGCTTTTCAACTCAGCGGGTGTACATTTTTTATATTTATTTTCCCTAACTTTTTCCCGAGCTTTTTATTCTGTTTTTAGCTCGCCGGGATGTTTGTTTTTTGCCTGAACTATAATTCTATTTTTGTGTCCAGCGGGTCTCTTTATGCAAAGTATTTTTTAACTGCGTCCGAATTAACAGGGGACTGAAAGTCATCTCCATCCATAGTGGTGAGCATCAATGCTCCTCCTGAGAAGACTTTCTTCACTATGAATGGTCCTTCGTAGTTTGGGGTCCACTTGCCCCTGTGATCTGAACCTGGAGTAACGATCCTCTTCAACACAAGCTCTCCCACTTGATACTCTCGAGTACGTACTTGTTGGTCGAATGCACACTTCATTCTCCTCTGATAAAGCTGACCATGACAGATAGCTGCTAATCTCTTTTCCTCAATTAGGCATAGCTGATTGTAACAAGCACGCACCCATTCAGCCTCATCAAGCTAAACATCCATCATCACACGCAATGAAGGAATCTCTACTTCAACAGGCAGGACTGCTTCCATGCCATACACCAGAGAGAAGGGAGTTGCCCCCGTTGACGTCCTGACTGACGTACGGTACCTATGCAAAGCAAACAGTAACATCTCATGCCAATCTTTGTAGGTGACAACCATTTTCTGCACAATCTTCTTGATATTCTTGTTTGCTGCCTCTACCGCACCATTCATCTTTGGTTGGTAAGGAGAAGAATTGTGATGTTGTATCTTGAAGTCCCGACACAAGTCTGCCATCATCTTGTTGTTGAGATTAGAACCATTGTTAGTAATGATCCTTTCGGGCACTCCGTATCTTCATATGATATCTCTTTTCAGAAATCTTGCCACCACTTGACGAGTGACGTTGGCATAAGATGTTGCTTCCACCCATTTGGTGAAGTAATCAATCGCGACCAAGATGAAGCGATGACCATTTGAAGCAGTTGGCTCGATCTTCCCTATCATGTCAATGCCCCACATAGAAAAGGGCCAAGGAGATGACATGATGTTGAGCGGCCTAGGAGGAACATGCACTTTGTCTGCATATATCTGGCACTTGTGGCACTTACGAGCGAATGAACAACAGTCTGCATCCATTGCCATCCCGTAATACTCTGATCTCAGCAATTTCTTAGCCATAGCATGCCCTCCTGCATGGGTACCAAAAGATCCCTCGTGGACTTCCTGCATCAACTGGCTTGCTTCGTGTCTATCCATGCATCTGAGCAAGATCATGTCGAAGTTTCTCTTGTACAAAACCCCGTCTGTGTTCAAGAAGAAGCTAGCAGCAAGTCGCCTCAAGGTCTTCTTGTCATTGGAAGATACCCCAGTTGGGTATTCTTGCTTTTCCAAGAATAACTTGATATCAAAGTACCAAGGTTTCTCGTCAGACACGACGTCTACGGAGAAGGCATGAGCTGGAGCGTCAAGCCTGGATATATCAATTCTGGGCACATAATTTCAACACAAGACTTTGATTGAAGAAGACAGAGTGGCCAGTGCGTCGGCAAACTGATTTTCATCACGTGGTATGTATTGAAGCTTAACTGTCGTGAAGAACGTCAACAGTTTTCTAGCATAATCCCTGTATGGAATTAGATTCTCTTGATGCGTATACCACTTGCCGGTAACTTGGTTAATGACGAGGGCTGAATCTCCGAATATGTCGAGGTTCTTAGTCCGAAGATTAATAGCCTCCTCTATTCCCATTATGCATGCCTCGTATTCCGCTTCATTGGTGCAGCCAAAAGTAATTCTGGCAGCGAAGGGTAAGTGAACACCTTCAGGAGTGATAAGTACGACACCAACTCCACGACCATTGATATTGACGGCCCCATCAAACATCAACTTCCATTTGGATTCAGGGTCTGGCCCCTCCTCAGGAAGTGGTTCCTCATAATCATTTTTTCTGAGGTACATGATGTCCTCATCAGGGAAATCAAACTTCATTGGCTGATAATCATCCTCAAGTGGTTGCTGTGCAAGGTAATCTGACAGCACACTTCCCTTGATGGCTTTCTGGGAAGTATACTGGATGTCGTATTCAGTTAAAATCATCTTCCACCTAGCAACCCTTCCGGTCAACGCTGGTTTCTAAAAAATGTACTTGACAGGGTCCATTTTGGAAATGAGCAATGTGGTATGAGTCAACATGTACTGCCTTAGTCAGCGAGCAGCCCATACCAAAGCGCAGCAAGTTTTCTCGAGCAGTGAATATCGGGATTCACAGTCGGTAAACTTTTTGCTAAGGTAATAAATAGCGTACTCTTTTCGACCAGACTCGTCATGTTGGCCTAGCACACACCCCATTGACCCTTATAGCACGGTCAAGTACATGATTAATGGTCTTCCTTCCACTGGAGGCATCGGAATTGGAGGCTCCTGCAAATATTATTTTATTTTGTCGAAAGCTCTTTGGCAGTCATCGTTCCACCTGACCGTTTGCTCTTTTCTTAGCAGTTTGAATATTGGTTCGCATGTGGCAGTTAGATGAGATATGAACCGAGAAATGTAGTTCAACCTCCCTAATAACCCGCGCACTTCTTTTTCTGTCTTCGGTGCAGGCATATCTTGAATAGCTTTTACTTTAGCAGGATCTACCTCAATTCCTCTTTGACTAACAACGAAACCCAGTTGTTTCCCGGAACGCACTCCGAAAGTGAACTTGTTTGGATTCAACCTCAGCTTGTACTTGATCAGTCTATCAAAAAGCTTCTTCAGGTTGACCAGATGCTCTTCTTCGTCTCGGGACTTAGCAATCATATCGTCCACATAACACTCAATCTCCTTGTGTATCATGTCATGGAATAATGTGACCATCGCCCGCTGATAAGTTGCCCCGACATTCTTCAAACCAAAGGGCATGACCTTATAGCAGAATGTACCCCACGGGGTAATGAACGTTGTCTTCTCCATGTCTTCCGGCGCCATCTTAATCTGGTTAAGCCAAACTTATCATCTTTCTTTTCCAGCTCCAATAGCTTGCCCCATACTTGGGCACTGCCTGATTGAACAACCTCTTTTGCTTCCCTGTAGGAATGGATAGATGTACGCTCTTTCTCACTGCTCTTCTCCACAGGAGTCAAGATGCTGACGTTGACTGCTTCGAAGGCTTGGCATAAAGTCTCATGGATTTCTCCATCCATCTCTACATACTTTAACGTCAACAAGTGGCTTACGAATATGTCCTCCTCTCCGCAGACTATGATGACCTGGCCATCAACCACATACTTGAGCTTCTGATGCAGGGTTGAAGTAACAGCTCCAGCAGCATGTATCCACGGGCGACCCAATAAGCAACTGTATGCCGGCTGGATATCCATGACGTAGAAAACACTTTTGAAGACTTGAGAGCCTATCTTGACGGGCAACTCAACCTCTCCAAAAACTGATCTTCTCGAACCATCAAAAGCCTTGACAATCAGATCACTTGGTCTCAGGACAATCCCATCAACATTAAGCTTCATCAGTGCCTTCTTCGGAAGCACATTTAGGGAAGAGCCCGTGTCTACAAGAACATGAGACAACACAGCACCCTTGCACTCCATAGTGATATGTAGTGCTTTGTTGTGGTTTCGACCCTCTGACGTGAGGTCTCTGTCTATAAAGCCTAGGCCATGACTAACATTAACACTTCCTACAACAACTTCAAGTTGGTTGACAGTGATTTCCTGAGGAACATAGGCCATTTGCAGAACTTTCAATAAGGCCTCTCTGTGTGCGGGAGAACACATCAGCAGTGACAAGATGGAAATCTTGGAAGGTGTTTGGTTCAGCTGATCAACCACCTTATAGTCACTCTTTTTGAAAATACGCATGAATTCCTCGAACTCTTTTTAAAATGTACCCTGCCCAGCCACAGGAGTAGTTGATTCATCATTCACAGCTTGATTTCCTTTGGCTTTGGACGAAGCCTCAGCCTCAGGATCCCCTCTTAGCACAGGAGGAGAAAATAAACGACCACTTCTGGTGAAACCCCCGACTCCTCTGACATTCTCCATAGTCGGGTCAGCAGCAACAGCCTTGCTCTCAATCTTCTGTCCAGCTACATATACGTCTGAGCCATAATGCCAAGGAATGGCTTTGTCGTCTGTGTATGGAACAGGCCCAGGTACGATGATAGTCACGGGACTAATCTCAGGAGTATAGATTGTAACAGGCTCTCTTCTGACAGGCATGTCAGCTTCATCATAGAAAATAGTAATTTTTGACGCATCATCAGCTTCCTCATTACCAACTTTACTGAACTGTAAGGATCCATCATCAATCAAACCCTGCAAACCCAACTTCAACTTCTCACAGCCATTCTCAACATTTGAACATTCTTCACAATCAAAACAACAACCAGGAAACACTTGACCATTCAGCAGTCTCTCTTTTACTACCCTCAAAGGAGTCTTCACTTCCTCAATACTCAGCACAAGACTCAACTTGTCACCACCCTCAACATCATTGATTCTTGCCCCTCCGTGATTCGGGATATTGTTCGAATTTACATTCGGCAGTGGCGCAGAGTTGATTGCTTTAGAATCTATAAGATCTTGAACCTTGTGATGCAAAGCCCTGCACTTCTCAGTCGAGTGCCCGGGTGCTCCAGAGTTGAAAACGCATCGCGTGTTGACATCGTAACCCACTGGAAGCTCTCTAGGAGGTGGTGGTGCCAAAGTTCTTAGTTAAATCAGATTCAAATCCAGCAGTCTTGGAAGCAAAGCAGCATAAGTCATAGGGATGGCCTCAATAACCCTATTAGCCGGGCGAGTTTGCCTTGCCTGATATGGTCTCTGCTGATAGTTGGTACGAGGTTGTTGTTGTTGTTGATGTTGTGGATGAGGTTGCATCTGTTGCACTGGAGCAGAAGGAATTGTGACAGCTGCCACATGCTCACAGGGTCTTCTATAACCACGGCCCCGACCTCGGCCAAATACCGCATTTGTCTCACCCTCTCTTCTCCTAGGAGGTCCACTGAACGCTTTCCTCGCTCCATTCGAGCTGCTAGCACTTGGATCTTGGATCTTCCCCATCTTCAGCAAGGTCTCAACCCTCTCTCCAGCAATAACAATATCATTGAATTTGGTGGCAGAAATGGACGCCAGTCTTTCAAGAAACACACCCTGCAGAGTTCCCATAAACATGTCAGCCATTTCGTTCTCAAGCAGCGGTGGTTGCACTCTGGAAGCAAGCTGGCACCACCTCTGAGCATACTCTTTGAAACCTTCCTTAGCCGTCTGAGCCATGTGCAGCAATTGCGTGCGATTTGGGGCCATGTCCATATTATATTGATATTGTCTCACAAAGGCTTCTGCTAGATCTTTCCAACTCTTGATATTAACTCTGCTAAGCTTCATGTACCATTCCAGCGAAGCTCCAACCAAGCTGTCTTGAAAATAATACATCCAGAGTTTTTCATCATCCGTATGAGCAGCAATTCTCCCTACGAAAGATTGAAGATGGGTCTTCGGGCATGCAGTGCCATTATACTTCTCAAAGGTTGGTACTTTGAACTTGTATGGGATCTTGACCCCAGGAACCAAGCCCAAATCTGTTATGTCAAATCCCAAAGAGCTCTGGGATTGGATGGCTCTGATTTGCTCTGCCATTTCTTCAAACCTCTTGTTCATCTCAGCTCCCTGACCCTCAGCTTCGTCCAGGAGAGTGAACTATTCGTCCTGATTATCCATTTGCACATTATTCAACCCATCATTGATTATTGTCACCCCTGGTTGAGCAATAGGGATTTCAACCTGACGTGCGCCCGCACCGGTACGATTATCAGCAGCAGCAGTGTTGTTCCTGGGTTGATTATTCTCAATCATCTCCCGCAGATGCTCTTGGTTCTGACCCATGCCGGCCATCACTGTCATAAAGTTATCCATTCTCAGTCTCAGATCTGCCAAGTCTGCTTGCATGTGGTCCATGACTCGCTCTCTGTAAATCTTGGTTGGATATCTATGTGCAACTGGTTGTTCCCGAACTTTCCGGGGAGCTATAGTGCCTGAAACACAAAACACGTTAGCAACTGAGACACTACCTGCAAAACAAACAAACAGTTTATATGCAATGCGAAGTAACTGTTCATGTTCCCAATTTTAAAGCATTTGCAATGCCCCAATTCTGGCACCTATTCTTAGACAGTCACTTTGGATATTAACTTTCAAGCTTTCTCTTGGATGAGTGTTCAGACATTAGCAGTATCAGACAAACGAGTCTTGCACATTCAAAATGATAACTTGCACATTAATACTGTATATGAACAAACCACTGCCGGCTAAAAGTCAGAATACAACCAGAAATATTCCCCGCAGGGTTACAGGCCAATACATGAATAACAGACAAAAGAAAATAAAGCAAGACTCCTACAACACGTCTGTAGGTAGTCTGCAAAAATAAACTACTAAGCTAAGGACCCAGGCTTTGCCACCTCTGCTCTACTCTTCTTGACACCCGCTCTCAGCTTGAGCTCTTCAATCTCTTTCCTTGCTTCCTCCAGAGCTAACTGACTTTGTGCTAGCTGTTGGGTCTTCTCCCTCCGGATGGTGTGGACTTGCTCCACCTCCTCCTTCTTGAAAGCCATCTGAACTTCAAAGAACTCTTCTTTCTCTCTGAATTTCTTCTGCTCTTCCTCCCTTTGGCCTTGCAACCAAACAATGGACTGACGAGCATCTTTGAGGGTCTTTAAAGTTTTCTTGCGTTCAACTTCTCTTTGGGCTTCCATAATACCCAACCTGTGGAAATGTGCTTCTCTGCTAGCAAAGTCCTTCTCTTTGGCTTCCAAGGAGGCTTGGAACTTCTGCCGCTTGTCTTCAGCTTCATTCTTGGCCCTGTTGGCTTGGTGGTACATGCTTACCATCTCAGCATTCTCCACTCTGACTTCATGCAGCTGAGCTTCTAGCTTCTTGTACTCTTCAAGAGAGACAGTACTGCTTTGATGAGGCACTTCCTTGGGATAAAGTGGAGTCTCAACTGAAAAAGGCATGAGAACTGCATCTACATGTCTTTGCAACCATGCAGCATATGGTGGATATGTCTTGGGATCAACTCTGTCGAAGTCTTTCTTACCCTTTCTTATCCTGTGAGCCTAGGCTTGGACTGCTTGTTGAACTAACTCCTTGTTCCCTTCAGCAGGAAAGTACAAAGATTCAACAAACTCTTCTAGCTGAGGAGGATCTTTCAAAGGGTAGCCAAACTATTTCCTGGATAATGTTGGATAGTAACTGATGACACCTTTCCTTCCCAGCAAAGGTACTCCAGCAAACCTTCCACAGCTGACCAGCAACTCTTTACCTAGCATGTCCCTGTCATATCCCCAAGCAATATCTTCTTCAGTTAACCCCATCAGTCTTCTGGACCATCTCCACTCATCCCTCATCTCCTTGAAGGCACCTGATTTAGGCAACTGTCTAGCAAACCACTCAGCAAACAAAGGAGCATAGCAAACTACTTGACCACCCCTACCCTTCTCATTTCTGTAATGAATACTGTAGTAGAATTCACCCAAAAGTGTAGGCACTGGATTGCCTTTTGCAAAGATTGAGATCACCTCCAAGCTGACAAACTCTTTCTCTCCAGGGAACAGGCTGGACCCATACACCATCAGTGCAAGAAAAGCACCAAAGTCATTCCACTTAGCCTCTGTAGCATATCTCTCTGCCTCTGGGATGATCACACTCCATGGGAGTCCTTTGCCTTCACTCTCTTGCAGAGCCTTCCTGACAGTAGTAGCTGGTAGACAACAAACTTTGGCTATGTCTTCATCTTTAAGCACAACCTCTGACCCATAGAATGGCAAGGTCTCTCTGACTGGAACATTCAGCATGGGGGAGATCTCTTCCAATGTCGGAGCTAAGACGTAACCTGGAAAAACAAAGCAACGCAACAGTGGATCATAAAACTGCAACAAGGTATGCAAACTGTCTTTCTGGTCTGCAGTGGGCTTGTTCACAAACTTCAGTATCTGGCCATATCTTTTCTTGAAATTGCCCAAGACTTGGTCATTCATCAGACCTGCTAACTTCTGAACACTTCTAACTTCAGGCTGAAGAAAAGTATAATGAACATTCTTTTTCCTTGGAACTCTTCTGATTTCTACCATGGAGATAAGATTACCAAAACTGGGAGCAGATTAAGAACAATGACCTGAAAAATGGGAAACATAAACAGTTAATGCAAAGAATGATGCAAATACAATGTAATGCAAGCACATGATCAACTGGGACCATCTGAACTGGACACTGACAAGGGCCCCTTTGATCACTAACAAACCAAAGTCCTCTGAGTCACAACTCTCTGATAATCACAACTCTCTGAAGAAGATCTCAGGACCACAGTATCAAGAATACCAGAGCAAAAAAACCAGAACTCCAGAAAACCAGAACTCCAGAACCATAGAACCATAGGACCAAAGATCATAATCATAGGACCACAGATCATAACAAGGACCACTGAATAAATGAGTGTATGTTGAGGCCATGGGTTCCTTCACACCTGTAAACCCCTTCCCAATCTCACTGGTAATAGGCTCCGGGTCAGACATCACGGACTCTCAAAGCCGAATAGCAATAATACTGTTACCATCTCCGAGAAATGGCTCATGAACAAATCAGGGAATCGGTTTGGCATTATATACTACGCAGGGAGGCCTCAGCTGAGTCCAGGACACAAGGTCATCCTATGTGATCCACAAGTGGGCCCTCGGATGCGAATGGGTTTGCCACAAAATGTGGGCTGCCACTGTCATCACTAAAGAGGGATGTTTCCACAAGGTTCTCAATGATCGGTCCCCAGCTGCACATAACTGTCGAGGTTATGTAATGAGAGAGGAATCCCCAAATCAAGACATTTCCAAGACAATCGCAACCTGGGTGTGGAACTCACTACTACCCCCATGACAAGATCTCATGAGGCCAAAGTGGAACCACTCTAAGTCCTATGGTGCACTCGAGCCGGGTACTTGGCTCATCTCTCAAGAACAAGTAACACCCATCCCACCAAACAGAAAACCAGTCCAGACAGTCAAATATATATACATGATGCAGAAAATAAATACTGAAAACTGTAAATAAAGCTGTAAATAAAGCTGTAAACACACAACAATAAAATACAACAAGCCACAGCAAACAAACATCACCCAATGAAATAGAGACACGCAAGCGCTAGGAGAGACTCACAGGGGAACCAGAGATCTCTGGTGTGTCTTCCCCAGCAGAGTCGCCAGCTATCGCTCCCCGGATTTCCATCCTGGTACAAACGCGAAACTGTACTGAATGTCATACTCTGTCAGAATCATTTGCCATCTTGCAACCCTTCCGGTAAGTGTTGGCTTCTCAAATATGTACTTGACGGGGTCCATTTTTGAGATCAATAAGGTAGTGTGAGCCAACATATATTGTCTTAGTCGGCGAGCAGCCCACGCTAAAGCACAACAAGTTTTCTTGAGCAGTGAATAATGTTGTTCACAGTCGGTAAACTTTTTTCTTAGGTAGTATATTGCATACTCTTTTCGACCAGACTCGTCATGCTGGCCCAACACACACCCCATTGACCCTTCTAATACTGTCAGGTACATTATTAGAGGTCTTCCTTCAATTGGAGGCATAAGAATTGGAGGTTCTTGTAAGTACTCCTTGATTTTTTCAAAAGCCTTCTAACAATCTTCATTCCACCTGACTGTTTGTTCCTTTCTTAACAATTTGAACAGGGGTTCACAGGTTGCAGTAAGATGAGATATGAACCTTGAGATGAGTTCAGTCTACCTAAGAAACCCCGAACTTCCTTTTCAGTCCTAGGTTGAGGCATCTCCTGAATGGCTTTGACTTTGTCAGGATCAACTTCAATTCCTTTTTCACTTACAATGAATCCCAGCAGTTTACCGGAACGTACCCCGAATGTGCACTTGTTGGGGTTTAGCTTCAACTGATACTTCCTCAGACGCTTTGAACAACTTCAGCAGATTTTCCAGATGATCTTCTTTAGTGAGGGACTTGGCAATCATGTTATCCACGTAGCATTCAATTTCTTTGTGGATCATGTCGTGGAATAATGTTACCATAGCCCGTTGATAGGTAGCACTGACATTCTTCAACCCAAAAGGCATTACCTTATAACAAAATGTGCCCCAAGGTGTGATGAAGGTAGTCTTCTCCATGTCCTCGGCTGACATTCTGATCTGATTATATCCTGAAAAACGATCCATGAAGGAAAACACCGAGAACTGAGCTGTGTTGTCAACCAATACACCAATGTGAGGTAATGGGAAATCATCCTTCGGGCTAGCTCTGTTCAGATCCCGGTAATCCACACACATCCGTACTTTTCCAACCTTCTTAGGCATAAGTACAATGTTAGCGACCCACGGAGGGTAACTAGTTACAAAAAGGAAACTGGCGTCCCATTGTTTTTGTACTTCTTCCTTTATCTTCATTGCCATATCTGGACGAGTACGACGTAGCTTCTGTTTCACTAGAGGAAAATCTTCTTTCAAAGGCAGCTTGTGCATAACAATGTTCGTATCTAGACCTGGCATGTCTTGATAGGACAAGGCAAAGACATCGACATACTCTCGAAGCATGTCAATAAGCTGTTCCTTCAATGAATCTTGCAGACTGGCCCCAATCTTCACTTCCTTCAAGTCTTCTTCGGTACTAAGATTAACTTTCTCAACCTCCTCCTGATGAGGAGTGATCACTTTCTCTTCCTGTCTCAACAACCTGGCTAACTCTTCTGGTAACTCATAGTCTTCTTCAACCCTTCATCAGCTTGATTAATTGGATTGTCGAAGTCATACAAGGTCATAGCAGTGTTGTTGTCGGTGCAATCTGGAGGATAATCTCTGCAAGGGTTGAGATTGGTTCGTTTTAGTGTTCAGTTTTAATCTTGTTTAGAAAAAGTGAAAATGAAGTTATTTATTTTGGAAACATTGTCATTTTATTGTTTTGTACAAAAGTGAAAAATGAAAAGACAGTGAGCGAAAAAAAAGAGACTCGTTTGCAAAAGATGTCCGATATTCATTGATTAATCATTTGCACAAAATTACAATATGTCCCTATTACAAAATGAGTCCTGACATCTTGGGCAAGATGCAGGACTTGATGCATGCTAAAAGAGACAGGAAATAATAATTACTCTGCAGGAGTAACCCTTATAATTTCCTGGGAAGACCAGTTAAGGACTTGGTTCCCCGGGCTCCTTGGACGTATCCAGTTCTCCAGGCTACGATCGCTTTCCGCCTCGTCTTCCAGATTGTTAACAGCATCTGGTGTGAGCATCCCCCCACTAATGAATTTGGGCTCCTTGGCCGCCTCTGATTGATCTTGTCGGAATGGTCTGTAACCCAAACCAAATCTATCTTCTTTCTTCTCTACCGGCAGCAGCTTGCCCCAGCCTTGGGCATTACCATCTTCAATAACCTTCCGGGCTTGCTGATAGGAGACAATCGAAGTACCCATCCTGTCTTCCTGGGATGCAACAAATACTTCAGTAGCCTCATTGATATTCAGGGCCTCGAACCCTTGGCTCATTGTCTCATGGATTTCACCATCCATCTCAATATACTTGTATGTAGCAAGATGGCTAACAAATATATCCTCCTCACCATAGATGGTGATAATCTGTCCTTCCCATTCATACTTCAGTTTCTGGTGAATGGTCGACGTTACTGCGCCTGCGGCGTGAATCCATGGTCGACATAGAAAATGGTCTTAAAGACTTGTGGATCGATTATCACTGGCAGCTCCACCTCTCCAAGAACGGATTTTTTGGAGCCATCAAAAGCCCTGACCACAAGGTTACTTGGCCGGAGGGCTATCCCGTCATATTCGAGCTTGACAAGGGCTTTATTGGGTAAGACATTGAGTGAGGACCCAGTGTCTACAAGAAAATGAGATAGTACAGCTCCTTTGCACTCCAGGGTTATGTGCAAAGCCTTGTTGTGCTGACGTCCTTCTGTTGTCAAATCAGCATCAGTGAACCCTAGCCCATGGCTAGTATTGACATTTGACACCACTGTTTCCAGCTGATTTACTGTGATCTCTTTTGGCACGTAGGCAACATGCATAACTTTGAGTAGTGCATCCCGATGAGCTTCGGAACACAACAGCAGAGATAAGATTGAGATCTTTGAAGGGGTCTGGTGGAGCCGGTCCACAACTTTATAGTCACTTCTTTTAATAATTCTCATGAACTCATCTACATCTTGATCAAAGGATGATTTATGAGTTTCTTTTGGTGCAGATTCTTCCAGTATCACACTCTTCCCTTTGGCTTTGGCAATAGCCTCTGCCTCATTGTTGGTTCTAGGGACTTATGATGCGAAGAGACGTCCGCTTCGGGTGGAGCCTCCTCCTCCCCCAACATTATCCACTTGTGGAGTGAGAACTGGAGAATCAAGAAGGACTTTCTCATTGTTGCAGTATAGATCAGCATCGTAATGCTATGGTATGGGATTGGCCCGGGCACCGTGTCCCTCCCCCGAAAAACACTTGGTCAGATAGGGTACAGACGTGAACGGTCGGCGAAAGGAGGAATGAAGGTGAAGGTGAAAGAGTCGCCAGCTAGGCATTTTTATCCCGAAGGAAAGGTAATGCTGCATAAACCTAGGAAGATATGGATAAGACGGTTGTGAACCAGAGAAACTGAGAAAGGGGGTTGGTTACAACCTGGGAAGGTATTAGCACCCAGATTGTCCATCGCACTCGACGGGATCCACGCTTGAAAGATTGTGTTTAAAGGGGTAGTGTATGTGCTATCTGTGTGCAAAAGCTGGAAAAGAATATACAAGTGTCAGTGCAAGAAAATGAAGTGAGGTGCTCAGGAATGAGGCTTAAAAAGAATGCTGAAAGAGGGGGAAGACACAGAGACTTTTGTTCGATAACAGTTAAGTTATGCCTGCGTATCCTCTCATGCAATGAGGAAGTCAGAACACCGTAGTTCGACTCAAAGAGACTGGAAAATAAATTGACTTGTGAACTGTTTGCTTGTCTATGCTCAAGTGTATGACTCGTCTGGCTCGAGTGCTAACTGTCTTGCATTAGACGGGAGAAGCGAGTTCTCGTTTGTGAGTGAAGATGATGAGAAAATAATCCCGAAGGAGACGATTATTGTTTGTTTTTGTTTTTCAATCTTTTATTGCTTTTTTGTGTGTGTCATAAGTTAATGAGCTTAAGCCTAAACCAAGGGTTAGTAAACTCATCATATCCTCCCTTTGATTAGGGATAATGAGAATACCTTAAGTATGAGATAAACATCTCAACTTAATTACCATGATGATGTAGGATTAAGATCATTAACCTACTTGTGATTATTTAGATGTTTTTGGGGTTTTGTTTAGTTTTAAGTAATGAGTTTAAGCCATAATCAAGGATTAGTGAACTCATTACACGATCCTAATAGAAGGATAATAGATGAGCAGACTTAAGCTGAGGAAGATACCTCACCTTAATCCATGATTAGGGATTAACCTCGTGACAAAACAAACCTTTATTAAAGTGGATTTTAATTAAGGGTGAGATTAAGAAGTTTCATGGTTAGGCAGAAAAGAATTTTCAAAGTTAGGGTTCCAAAAAGGGATTTTTATGAACCCTAAATTCAAGAAAAAAAATGTCAAAGTGGGATCAAAACAAAAAAGAAATTTGTATGAATGGTTTGACAATGTTTCTAAATGTCCTAAGATGGAATGTGAATTTTTTTGGAAATTTTGGAAACCTAAATGGTATTTTAATTAATTAATTTCCATTAATTAATTAAAATAAACATTTAAATATTTTTAAAATGTTTTTTAAATGCAAAAAATAAAAATAAAAATGTTTTTGGCGGGGAAATATATTTAAAGTCAAAATGCAGAAGAAAACTATTTTTGGAATTTTCTAAGTATTTTAAATAAAATGCATAAAATAAATGGAATTTAAATGAAATAAAATGAATTAAAAGGTCTGGTCAATGCATCCAAGGGATCAGATTCAAACTGGGGTTTGGAGGGAAAGACTACGCGCTCTATCCAATGGTCCAAATTTAAAACGAGTTAATTAATTAATTAAACCTAATTAAATTAATTAAACTGAATTAGGGCTTAAGTGGATTAATCTGGACCCTACGAACACGCGATAAACAAGATCCTACGGCTGACATTCAAACTGGCTGGATTAACCCTAATTACAACCCTAAACATTTACAGGTTACCGGAGCTAGCTCCGGTCATCTTCTCCGGCAGGACCCTCAATCTAACTTCTTCCCTAGGCCATTTCCAGAGCTCTAAAGGTCCAGATCACTTCCCCACGCCTCCCTAAGCATGAATCAAGCATCAAAACACATTTCTCATTCATCATTTTCAAGATTCGAAGAAAATCATAAAAATGGCAAAACTTTCAGAGACTTCATACATTCTCAATATTCAACCATTTTGAAAAATAAATACATCAGAATCATTAGCACATCATAAGGATTCATTTAAGAACTTAAAAATGCATTTCTGGAAAAAAGTTCTTGAGGTTACATGAGCTTGAGCTTTCTCAGTTTGGAGCTTTTGGACCTCTTCTCTTGTGCAAATCTACTCCTCTTGACCTCCTGATGATGTTGGAATGCTTTGATGGAGTTTAGAATGGCTGGAATGAGAGATTGCACTTTTGCTGCACCAGAATCGTGTTTTGTGTAGAGGGGCTTTGAGGCTTGTTTGATGGTTGGTTTATGTTCTATGGATCATTTCTGAATGAATGGTGAAGTTTGTTTTGAAGTTTGATGGTTGGACAGAAAGTTTCGAAGGTTTTTGCTTGAAGGTGATTTTTGAGAGACTTGGCTTATGGGATGATCTGAGATTATGTGTGTTATGGATTGGCTTGCTTTTGATCCACATAACATTGTTTGATAGGTCAGAAAGTGGGTGGTGGACTTTTGTGATTGGTATGGGCAAGTTGCCAAAATTTCAACATTAGGTGTACTTGAGGTATGGGCTCATGTTGCAGCTGGTTTAGGGCATGTATTGGCTCAACAAAGATCAAGGAGAACCATGGAATTGAGATTGGGGTGCTGCAGCAAGTGTATGAGAAGTTCCATGCCTTTTTGTAAATTTTAAGAAGTTTGGCCCTTTTTGAATTTATTGAAGTTCAAGGCATGAAATAGAATGATTCTTTGGGCAATCTTGGTCACAATGCATTGTAGTATGTTTGTATGATCTTTAGAGAGTGATTAGAGGTCACAAAATGACTTGGTATGTGAAATTGCACAAAATCCTCTTTGGTGTGAAAGTGAAAATTATAGGATTTTTGCCAACTTTTCCAAGCCATAACTTGAGTTCCATAATGAATTAGGACTTGTTCTTGTACTTTTTGAAAAGGGAATGATCCAATCTACAACTTTCATGACCAACCATTTTTCATTTGAAGCATTTTTGGTTGAGAAAGAGGAGGTTGAAATACTTTTCCAAAATGGAAAGATTCCATTACAAGTCATTTCCATTTTTGGCAAGTTTTGGTTTAGCTCAAATTTCTCCAATTTTGTGAACTTCCAAGCACTTCAATGATCAAATAAAGATCATATTACTTCAATTTGATGAAAAATCCACTTTGGTTCCATTGTTGGGGGCCTCAGATGCCCTGATTTTGCTCTGACTTGCTCAAAAAGTTACCCAGTGAACAGATGACTTCCACAATGAATTTCTTCATCAAACTTGGTACACATGATCCTTATAACATATTGAGACTATTAGAAACAAGAATTACCAAAAAAATTGGAGTTATGGCCTATGAAACCAAAACCTTAATTCCAGGTCATCTGTGCCGTGAAACCCTAGCTCTGCTTCCATGCTTTGCATGTTCTTGTGATTTTTTGACTTCCTTGATCTTTGAGGCATATAATATGATGATAGAACACACATGGACCCTCTTGGAATAATTGGAGCCCTTTGGAGTAGCTTAGATGGATCTTTGGATTGCTCAGATCACAAACCCTAGATGCAGATGAACTTGAACTATGCAGATGAAACAAAAATGCAATATGGGATTGTATGCTTATGCTAATGCAAACATGAAAGATCACAAGACATGGTGTGAAATTAGTGAGGGAAAATTTGGGGTGTTTACATCTGCCCCTATTCAAACATGAGTTAACTGTGCAGGATGTAAGCAACGGGCTTAACAAACAAACAAGATAACTTGTGGTTGAATACCAAAGACAACCCAAAATTTGCACTCGCTGGGGAGAAGAAGAAAAGGGATATAAATTGTAAAAGGTAGTGTAGTATAATTATAAAGTGCGGGCGATGGAGGACGACCATCAAGCAGAGGACGACTTCTGGGGATAAAGCAATGACGGGGACGGCCGACGTGCTGGGGAAAGAAAGAGATCATGATGGGAACGGCCAACAAGATTCTCTGGGGATCAAAGGTAAAGTGATGATGGGGACTTTCATCAAGTTTGCAAAGTAAAGTAAACAACGATGGGGACGGCCATCAGTTCAAATAATAAATGAAATAAATGATGAGGGATGGTCATCAAAGGTGAAGGACGATCACCTAGCAGGGGACGGCTGCTCTTTATCATGACATAGGACGAATGCCAGATAAAAAAAGGTCGACGTTGGGGACGGCCATCGAATAAGCATGATGAAGGAAGATCATCAAGAGGTGAAGGACGATCACCTAGCAGGGTACGGCTGCTCTCGGGGTTTATCACGATATAAGACAAATGCCGGATAACACAATCAACGATGGGGACGACCATCAGATAAAAGTGATGAAGGACGATCATCAGGAGGTGAAGGATGATGACCTAGCAGGGGACGGAAGCTAAATATCACGACATAGGACGAATGCCGGATACAAAAGGGTTCCAATAATGGAGACTCCGCTGGGGAAAGGGATGAGGGACGGTAATCCAAAGGTGAAGGACGATCACCAAGCAGGGTACGGCTGCCGAATATCACGACATAGGACAAATGTCGGATAAGAAAAGTTACTTTGTCGGGGAAGGGTAAACACGGACGAGTTCTTACGCTTAAGAAATAAAAGGTATAAGTGTTTTGACGCTGTGTATAGATTAAAGATGCGGACGAGCATCCTTAAGACCATGATACAGATGGGTATCGGTAGAATTAAACGTTGACGCGTGTTCAGAGATGATGATACGGACGAGTACCAACTGGTTAACAAAGAACATGGAAGAGTGTCGAATATGTGGGGATAAGGGTATATACAAGATACAGACGAGTATCTGTATAAGTAAGAACCAGTATTGTGAAGTATTAGCAAGACACGAACGAGTGTTCAACTTTCTGGGGAAAAGTATGACACTGACGAGTGTCAGAAGAGAAAGTGTATAAGTTATGAACAATCCTTTATATATGAGGGTGTAAAAGGTATTTTGGTGACCTGTGGGGATAGGATGACACGGACGAGTGTTGAAAGAGAAGTATTTGGTTTGCAACAAGTGTTTGGGCAACCGTGCTGGGGAGTGGTGACACAGACGGGTGTCAAGAGAGTGTATAGGTATCTGTAATCACAGAGGATGTTTGTGGTTTATATCTGCAGGGGAACAGTATGACACGGACGAGTGCCGAAGGAGTATATATGAACATGTATCTGTGTTGGAGAGTGCAAAGGGGACGTTTTGGCTTTTATTACTTGCAAGGGGTGTGAGTTCTTATATGCATCACTGATGGTATTTGCAGGTGACTGGTTCGAACCTGACTTGTGATCATGAAAAATGTTTGATTTTTGCCATAATGCTCTGTATTAAACGGAATGCTACGCTTTGTGGGGAAAAATGACGCAAATGCTATGATTATGCAAAAAGAAAACCGATCCGGGATTCGGATCCCACTGCTTTGAAGATCTTTGGCTGATCTGCTTGGAAGGATATCCCAGCTGGGGATGAGATCAGTGGTAGATCTGATAAAATATATGGCTCTGCTTGGGGGAAATAGATCACTGATAGATATATACGGTAAGGAGATAACCCATCTGGGGATGAGGAAGCTTTCGTCTCTTTGTTGTGTGAGAATTTCAGGCATTGCTCTTCTGGGAGAGGCTGGAGCTCTGCGGGGAGATGGTTCTTTTATCATTGAGAGGCCTGGTACTCTGTTCAAGGGAGGACAGATCACTGAACGATCTTCCTAGAGATATCTGTGGGGATCCCGGTTGGGGATACTCTGGCTGAATAAACTTATACTGGGGACGAGGAGGCCTTGACAACTCTGTTGGGGAAAAAGCATTTTCAGATGCTGCTTGGAGAAGATGTACTGGGGAAGTGATGCTTGGCATGCCCCATGCTATGTATTTGAATACCTGCAATTCTATTAAGACAAAGAAACGCACAAGTGTCCCGAGGTATCCCTTACCAGATTCCATCATAGGAGTTAGATATTCCTGAGAGTATATACATTTCCTGCAAGCATTTATTAAGAATGGCTCATTTGTTTTATGCAAATATTATATCATGGATATTGGACATTTTGCAAACGAAACAAAAATGTACGAAACGAGGTGTGACTGAAAATCCTGGTTTTATTAATCTGGGTGCCCTGAATTGGCAAATACAGTCAAAGAAACAAATCCCCTGGAATGAGGAGACTGTTACAAATTGAGAAAAGTAAAAGTGTTGGCAATGTTGACGATACTCCGGTGAGCTTCCTTTGCTATGACCCGTATGACCTTGACGTTCTTCTCGTCTTGCTTTCTGAAGAAGGTTGATTCTGGCTGATGCTTTATCCTTTCGAAGCTTACTGTGTTGTGAGTGATACAAACGAATTAAGAATGCAGTTGTTCACTTATTCCCTTATTTTCCGTGGATCGCCCTTTCGGGTTTTCAATCCACTGGGATACCCATTTTTGCCGGAGATGTCCAATGCAGCTTTTCAACTCAGCGGGTGTACATTTTTTTTTAAATTTTCCCTTATTTTTTCCCAAGTCTTTTATTCTGATTTTGACTCGCCGGGATGCCCTAGTTTTTCCTGGACTTACATTCTGTTTTTATGTCCAGCGGGTCATTTTGTGCGAAGTATTTTTTAACTACATAGTAGTGAGCATCAGTGCTCCACCAGAGAAAACCTTCTTTACTATGAATGGTCCATCGTAATTCGGAGTCCACTTGCCCCTGTGGTCTGTATGAGGAGGAAGGAGTCTTTTCAGCACAAGATATCCCACTTGGTATTCCCGAAGTCTGACTTTCTGATCGAAGGCTTTCTTCATCCTCTTCTGATATAACTGCCCGTGGAAAATTGGAGCTAATCTCTTTTCTTCGATCATATTCAGTTGATTGTACCGAGATCAGACCCATTCTGCTTCATTCAGCTTTACATCCATCAGTACCCGTAAGGAGGGTAGTTCAACTTCAATAGGCAGGACAACTTCCATACCATACACAAGTTGATAAGGTGTTGCCCCAGTGGATGTTCTGATTGAGGTTCGGTACCCATGCAAGGCGAATGGTAGCATTTCATGCCAGTCTTTGTAAGTAACCACCATCTTTTGCACAATCTTCTTGATGTTCTTATTAGCTGCCTCAACAACGCCATTCATCTTTGGCCTGTAAGGAGAAGAGTTGTGGTGTTGTATTTTGAAGTCCTGGCACAGTTCTGCCATCATTTTGTTGTTCAAATTGGAACCATTATCAGTAATGATTCGCTCGGGTACTCCAAATCGACAGATGATGTCTCTTTTCAAAAATCTGGCTACCACTTGTCTGGTGACGTTAGCATATGAAGCTGCTTCAACCCATTTGGTGAAGTAATCAATGTCTACTAAGATGAATCTATGGCCATTTGAAGCGGTCAGTTCGATCTTTCCAATCATGTCAATGCCCCACATGGCAAAGGGCCAAGGTGAAGACATCACGTTCAAAGGATTTGGAGGCACACAAACCTTATCTGCATAAATATGGCATTTATGGCACTTTCTGGCATAGGCACAACAGTCTGCATCCATTGTGAGCCAATAGTAACCTGATCGTAATAATTTCTTAGCCATTGCGTGTCCTCCAGCATGGGTACCGAAAGATCCTTCATGCACCTCGTGCATCAGCAAGTCTGCTTCTTTCTTATCAACACATCTGAGCAGAGCCTTATCAAAGTTTCGCTTGTATAACGAACCATCAGCATTCAGGAAGAAACTACCAGCCAACCTTCTCAATGTCTTCTTATCATTGAATGATGCCCCAGGTGGGTATGTCTGATCCTCTAAGAAGCTTTTGATGTCATGGAACCAAGGCTTGTCATCTTTAGCAATGTCCCCAGAGAATACGTATGTTGGTCGGTCAAGTCTGGAGACCAAAATCCGAGGTACATAATTGGCAGTCTGAACCTTGATCATGGAGGAAATGGTAGTTAAGGCATTTGCGGACTGATTTTCTTCTCAAGGGATGTACTCAAGTTTGACTGTTGTGAAGAAAGTCAATAATCTCCTCGTATAGTCACGGTACGGAATCAGATGCTCTTGGTGAGTATACCATTTACCGTTGATCTGATTGATTACCAAAGCTGAATCCTCGAATACAATTAATGTCTTGATCCTGAGGTCAATGGCTTCATCAAGACCCATGATACAGGCTTCGTATTCAGCTTAGTTGTTAGTGCATGCAAAGGTGAGTTTTGCCGAGAAAGGCATGTGAACTCCTTTAGGTGTAATGAGCACTGCACTGACTCCACGACCATTCATATTGACAGCCCCATCTAACATCATTGTCCATTCTTCTTCCGGGTCAGGCCCTTTAGTGTGAACAAGCTCTTCATGATCTTTTCCTTTCAGGAACATGATGTCTTCATCAGGGAAGTCAAATTTCAACGGTTGTTAATCATCAATGGGTTGCTCAGCTAGATAGTTAGACAGTACACTGCCCTTGATGGCCTTTTGAGATGTGTACCGAATGTCATACTCTGTCAGAATCATTTTTCATCTTGCAACCCTTCCGGTAAGCGTTGGCCTCTCAAATATGTACTTGACGGGGTCCATCTTTGAAATCAATAAGCTAGTGTGAGTCAACATATAATGTCTTAGTCGGCGAGCAGCCCACGCTAAAGCACAACAAGTTTTCTCGAGCAGTGAATAACGTTGTTCACAGTCGGTAAACTTTTTGCTTAGGTAGTATATTTCATACTCTTTTCAACCAGACTCGTCATGCTGGCACAACACACACCCCATTGATCCTTCTAATACTGTCAGGTACATTATTAGAGGTCTTCCTTCAAATGGAGGCATGAGAATTGGAGGTTCTTGTAAGTACTCCTTGATTTTATCAAAAGCCTTCTGACAATCTTCGTTCCACCTGACTATTTGTTCCTTTCTTAGCAATTTGAACAGGGGCCCACAGGTTGCAGTGAGATGAGATATGAACCTTGATATGTAGTTCAATCTACCTAAGAACCCCCGAACTTATTTTTCAGTCCTAGGTGCAGGCATCTCCTGAATGGCTTTGACTTTGTCAGGATCAACTTCAATTCCTTTTTCACTTACAATGAATCCCAGCAGTTTACCGAACCGCACCCCGAATGTGCTTTTTTTGGGGTTTAACTTCAGCTGATACTTTCTCAGGCGCTTGAACAACTTCAGCAGATTTACCAGATGGTCTTATTCAGTGAGGGACTTGGCAATCATGTCATCCACGTAGCATTTAATTTCTTTGTGGATCATGTCATGGAATAATGTCACCATAGCCCGTTGATAAGTAGCATCGACGTTCTTCAGTCCGAAAGGCATTACCTTGTAACAGAACGTTCCCCAAGGTGTGATGAAGGTAGTTTTCTCCATGTCTTCGGGTGACATCCTGATCTGATTATACCCAGAAAAACCATCCATGAAGGAAACTACCGAGAACTGAGTTGTGTTGTCGACCAATACATCAATGTGAGGTAGAGGGAAGTCATCCTTCGGGCTAGCTTTTTTCAGATCTCGGTAATCCACACACATTCGTACTTTGTCGTCCTTCTTAGGCATTGGTACAATATTATCAACCCACGGCGGGTAACTAGTCACAGCAAGGAAACTGGCGTCCCACTGTTTTTGTACTTCTTCCTTAATCTTCATGGCCATATCTGGACGAGTACGACATAGCTTTTGTTTTACTGGAGGACTGTCTTCTTTCAATGGCAGCTTGTGCATAACAATATCAATATCCAGACCCGGCATGTCTTGATAGGACCAAGCAAAGACGTCAACGTATTCTCAAAACATGTCAACAAGTTGTTCTTTCACTGAAGCCTGCAGATTGGCCCCAATCTTCACTTCTTTTGTATCCTATTCGGTACCAAGATTAACTGTTTCAACCTCCTCCTGATGAGGAGTAATCACCTTCTCTTCTTGCCTCAACAACCTGGCTAACTCTTCTGGTAACTCATAGTCTTCTTCAACCCCTTCATCAGCTTGATTAATTGGATTGTCGAAGTCATACAAGGTCATAGCAGTACTATTGTCGGTGCAATCTGGAGGATAATCTATGCAAGGGTTGAGATTTGTTCGTTTTAGTGATCAGTTTTAATCTTGTTAAAAAAACTGAAAATGAAGTTTTCTATTTTGAAAACATTGTCATTTTATTGTTTTGTACAAAAGTGAAAAATGAAAAGACAGTGAGCAAAAGAGATACTTGTTTGCAAGAGATGTCCGATATTCATTGATTAATCATTTGCACAAAATTACAATATAGCCCTATTACAAAATGAGTCCTGACACCTTGGGCAAGATGCAAGACTTGATGCATGCTAAAAAAGACAGGAAATAATAATTACTCTGCAGGAGTAACCCTTATAATTTCCTGGGAAGACCAGTTAAGGACTTGGTTCCCCGGGATCCTTGGACGTATCCAGTTCTCCAGGTTGCGATCGCTTTCCGCCTTGTTTTCCAGATTGTTAACATCATATGGGGTGAGCATCCCCCCACTGACAAATTTGGACTCTTTTGCAAACTCTGATTGATCTTGTCGGAATGGTCTGTAACCCAAACTGAATCTATCTTCCTTCTTTTCCACCGGAAGTAGCTTGCCCCAGCCTTGAGCGTTACCGTCTTCAACAACATTTCGAGCTTGCTGAAAAGAGATAACTGAAGTACCCATCATGTCCTCCTGGGATGCAGAAAATACTTTAGTAGCCTCATTGACATTTAGGGCCTCAAACCCTTGGCTCATTGTCTCATGGATTTCACCATCCATCTCAATATACTTATATGTAGCCAGATGGCTAACAAATATATCTTCCTCACCACAGATGGTGATAATCTTTCCTTCCCATTCATACTTCAGTTTCTGGTGAAGGGTCAACGTTACTGCGCCTGCGGCGTGAATCCAGGGTCGACCTAGCAAACAACTGTAAGTAGGTTGTATGTTCATCACATAGAAAATGGTCTTATAGACTTGTGGACCGATTATCATTGGCAACTCCACCTCTCCGAGAACAGATCTTTTGGAGACATCAAAAGCCCTGACCACAAGATTACTTGGCCGGAAAGCTATCCCATCATACTCGACCTTGACAAGGGCTTTCTTGGGTAAGACATTGAGTGAGGAACCAGTGTCTACAAGAACATGAGATAGTACAGCTCATATGCACTCCAGGGTTATGTGCAAGGCTTTGTTGTGGAGACGTCCTTCTGTTGTTAAATCAACATCAGTGAAACCTAGCCCATGGCTAGTATTGACATTTGACACTACTGTTTACAGCTGATTTACTGTGATCTCTTCTGGCACGTAGGCAGCATGCAGAACTTTGAGTAGTGCATTCCGATGGGCTTCGGAACACAACAGCAGAGATAAGATTGAGATCTTTAAAGGGGTCTGATGGAGCTGGTCCACAACTTTGTAGTCACTTCTCTTAATAATTCTCATAAACTCATCCACATCCTGATCGAAGGATGATTTATGAGTTTCTTTCGGTGCCGATTCTTCTGGTGCCACACTCTTCCCTTTGGCTTTGGCAACAACCTCTACCTCAGTGTTGGTTCTAGGGACTTGTGATGCGAAGAGACGTCCGCTTCGGGTGAAGCCTCCACCTCCCCTAACATTATCCACTTGGGGAGTGAGAACTGGAGAATCAAGAAGTACTTTCTCTCCTTTGCAGTACAGATCAGCACCATAATGCCATGGTATAGCACCGTCTTTATCATATGGAATTGGCCTGGGCACCGTGATAATGAATGGGCTCACTGCAGCAGATGTTGGGACTGTAATAGTCTGTGGATCATAGTGAATTGACCTCTGGTGGATGTTGGTGAAGGTGAATTGAAGCTTTGTTGAGACTGTTGTTGAAGTTGTTGAAAATTGTTGGAACTCGGGACCGTTGTCGGGTCATAATAAATTGTGACAGTGGAAACATCATTATTGGTTATTGTTGAAGTTGCAGTAGCTGGTGCAAATGAATTGTTGTGTGTTGAAGTGATATATGGAATGATTGCTGAAGTTCTAGTTGAATCAGTTGGAACAATGGTTGTTGCATTTATAGAAGAACTAGTAGGAAAGATGGTCGTTGCATTTGTAGAAGATTCACTTGTTATTGATAAAAGAGTTGTTGGTGTTGTAGAAGCGGTGGTTGTAATTTGCAGAATGCCTTTGTTAATCAAGTCATTAATTCCACTCCTCAAGCTAGCACACCCATTCTCAGAAATTTTGCAAATTCACAACAGGCCTCATAACTTGGAAACACTTGGCACTTTAAAAGCTAGGCTTTAAACTCTACCGGAGGTGTCTGAATTCATGCAATGTCTTCTATTAAACTCATGGGTGTGCCATCTTCTATAGCATTAATCCTTGGCCCACTGTGGCTTAGCATAGGATTTTTCATTACATTGGGAGGAGGTGCAAAGTTCAGGGCTTTTGAATCTACCAGATCCTGAACCTTCATATGCAGAGCTCTGCATTTTTCCGTAGAATGATCAGGTGCGTTGGAATGAAAAGCACACCTAGCATTGACATCATAGTTTCTTGGAAGGTTTTGAGGATCAGGTGGAGCCAATGTCCTCAACTCAACAAGATTGAGCTTTAGGAGTTGTGGCAGCAGTGTAGCATACGGCATATGAATGAGGTTAATTACCCGGTTGACCTGTGATGGCCGCTGTTGAAACGGGCGATGTTGTTGATTGTTGTTATTATTGTTGTATGACCTCTGTTGCGGAAACTGTTGTTGTTGCAGAAAGTGTTGTGGTTGTTGAGTATACTGGGGAGGTGGAGCAGGGATAGTAACAACAGCAACTGTTATGGGCAAGTATTGGGGTCTCCCTCTTCCCATGTGTACAGAGTTTGTCTCACCAGATCTACGAGGCCCAACAATTGGTTTTCTTGTACTGCTTGAACTGGCACCATTATCTGAGATCTTTCCCATCTTCAATAGGCTCTCTATTATTTCTCCAGCTATTACCACATCTGCAAAGCTGGTAGAAGAAAATGCAGCCAATCTGTCAATGTAGGTCCCTTGAAGAGTATTCATGAACGTGTCTTCCATTTCCCTTTCAGACATGGGGGGTTGAATTGCAGCAGCAAGTTGCCTCCACCTTTGGGCATATTCTCTGAAGCTCTCACGGGAAGATTGAGACATCCCCATTAGAAGGGTTTTGTTTGGAGCCATATCCAAGTTATACTAGTACTGACGGATAAAAGCTTCAGCCAAGTCTTTCCAGTTTCTTACTGTGGCTCTGGTCAAATGGGAATACCACTCTCGGGATGTCCCTGTTAGACTATCCTCGAAGTAAAACATCCATAGCTTCTCGTCCATGGTGTATGCTTTTAACCTTCCCAAGAATGATTGAAGGTGGGTGTGTGGGCAGGATGTGCCATTATACCTTTCGAAACACGGGGGTTTGAACTTGTGAGGAATTCTCACCCCTTCCACCAGTCCCATGTCCATGACATCAAACCCTAGGGAATTCTGGGATTCAAAAGACCTCAGCTTCTCTGCAATTTCATCCAGCCTACGGTCGTAAACTTCGTCCCCAGCCCCAACAACTATAAACTTCTCTTCTTGTGGATCCTCTTGCAAGACCCTTCCTCCAGCAGTGTTACCCTGAGTATTCCTTATGGCATTGATTTCTGGGTTCAAATGAGGTCCAAATTCTGGTGGATCAGTGCGAGGCTGCATGTGATCATTGTTACTGGTACCTCCGGTACCTGGATGGTGTTCTTCAGGAGTTTGACTCTCAACTAATTCCCTCAGTCTTTCCTGGCTCTGAGCTAGGCCAGTCATTACTGTCATGAATTGGGTCATCTGATTCCTCATATCAACCCTTTCATTGACCATCCGGGCCCTTACTTCATTCAAGTCTTGCTGAACTTGATCCATCTCGAGTCCCGGAAGGTTGTTTCTTGTCGGGTACCGGTGTGTTCTGTTGACAGGGAACACTCTTCTGCGAGCAATGTTTCCTGAAACCTCAACAAAGTGAGAAACAACAATAAAAACAAAAACCTACAAAATAAAGAAAAAAGTTAGTAAGCAATGCATTATGCCCATTTGTCTTGCAAGGGTATCCGGTTTGGTTCTTTGGTTTTGACCTTTCCAGACCTCGAGGAAATGCTGATGATGTTGTAGAGATAGATAAAGCCCACCAAAAATAATACAAACTGTATATTACAAAGACTGAAAATACATAGTTCGATTACAATACATCCCCATGGTGGGTCAAAATACAACAACAAAAGAAAAGTACAACAAAAAGAAAAAGTACAAGCAAAAGAGTCAAACATCTAATCCAAAGTCATCCTCCCTGACTTCCTTCAGGAGGGCCTCAGTCACTGGACCTACTGGGTGCTCTATGATAGTCCTGATGAGGAGGTTCCGGGTAGGTTTGGCATTGGTTAACTTCTTATGCTTGTCGTGATCCTTTAACCTCTTCAACCCCGCCCGGAGTTTCAATTCAGATATCTCCTTCTGAGCTGCCAACAAGGCCTTCTGATGCTTCTTTTCACTAGCCTCGAACTGCCCTATCTTAGCCTGAGTCCTTTGATCTTCCTGTGTACGGGCTTCAGTGATCCTGATCCACCTAGCCTGACTCTCCTCTAGATAATGCTCTTCCCTAGCCTTCTGAGTCTTTGCTTCCTTACAAGCATTCTTCAGCACTAACTCCCCTGCTCTTGCCTTCCTGATGTAGTCGTCCGTCTTTTCAATCTTGGTTAAGTGCTTAATTTTGAGCCTCGCCAACCTCTCATTATCTAGACGGCTTCAGATAGCTGAGTATTCCTCTCTTTCAGCTTTTCAAACTCTTCCAAACTGACAGTGGCTGCAGGTTGTACCGTTGAAGGTCCAGGTACATCTTCTAAAGTAAATGGAATCCGGGTGATTTGAGCTCTGGTACGAGACCAATCAGAATAATGTGCTGAAGCAATGTTGTTGCACTTGCCAAGGATGGTTGTTCCCTTGGTCTGAATGTTATCCCAAGCCCAGGCAGCTATCCTGACAATAACAGAGTTGGGTTGGATTTCACAGTAGAGGGTCTCAGCCAAATCTTGTCCTCTGGGAGGGTGAACCAAAGCACACCCTAATTGTCTCTTAAAGAGCAAAGGGTTGTAGTTGATGCAACCTTTTACTCCTATCAAAGGCACATTAGGATATTGCCCATAACTAGTAATGATGTCCTTGCCCTTGGTGCTCTAGGTGCACCATCTGATGTCTTTTGATGTCAAGGAAATAAATCTCTTAGCCCAGTTCTTCTGAAAATGAGGGTTCAAAGAAGGTGTCTGACTTTGGCAAGTGTCTTAGCAGCCAAGAGTAATATAGAGGAGCACAACATATGACTAGTCTTCCTCTTTGCTTCTCATTCCTCTGATGTACTGAGTAGTAAAAGTCCCCAAGCAAGGTAGGAACTGGGTTTCTCAATAAGAACAGGTGAATGGCATTCTTGCTCACAAATTTTGGCTCATCTGCAAACAAGATAACCCTGTATATACTGAGGGCTAGAAGTGCACAGACAGCCTTCCATTCCCCCATTGCAGCATGTAGAGTAGCCTGGGAGATCAAGAAGTCTATTTGAAGGCCTAGGACTCCAGCCTTGGTTGTCATGTTCTGATCAATGAGGGCATGCTCCAAATGCAATGCTCTGGCTATGTCTTCATTTCTGAGAGCAACCATCTCAGGGTTGAAGGGAATCCCCCTCCAGATAGGAACTCCTAAAAACAAGGAAAACTCTTCTAGCAAAGGTCCCAACTAGAAATCAGTAAAAGTGAAACATCAGAGTGGAGGATCATAAAATTGCAAGCAAGTATAGATCATGCTCCTATGAGATGCATCTAGATCAATGACCATGTCCAATATGCCTCCATAATGCTCTCTGAATAGTGAGACATGATCGGGGGTAATGAGGGACTGGATCTACCTGATGCTAGTCAGGGTGGGCTCAAAGAAGTGGTATGTGATGTTGCTTTTTCTAGAAGTGTCCATGCTGATGATGGATGCTGGTGAAGAAGCTGGGAGCAACTGCTGATGTAGGTCACTGAATGAGATGCTGGAGATGGGTCTCTGATGGAGATAGCTGGAGAAGAATCACAGAAAAACTGATGAAAGTGCTGGAGAAGATAACTGAAGCAGTCTGAGCAGCAGAAGGGGTCAAAACCAAACCAAAGATAATATGATGGATACCCTGTAAAACAAATAAGCAAATGTTAAATGATGCAAAAATGATGTATGCAAATGATATGCAAAGGGTTTTTGATCAAGTGTTGGATTTGTTTATCTGCCTTGGTAAAAGTCCATGTATGTTCATAAGTTTGGATGGAGGCTTAGAAATCCAGTAACTAGGTGGGGGACTCAAATAAAGAGTCACAAGTCCAGGGTAATCACAAGAACTGTCCAAATAATACAACCTTAACAAATCTAGTAACAAAGGTTATGATGAGGTCAAGGGTTGCTGCAAACCTATAAACGTCCCAACCCCCTCACATGTAATGTTCTAGAACAAGGATCCTCAGACTTGGATCAGTTATGAGAAGTGTAAACACTTCTAACCCGGAGGTACGGTTTTTACAATAACCATAAAAGATCCTCCTCTAATTCACCTCAGATGCTGAAGTTCATAAAAAGTTCATCTAGACTTAGCAGGCTTCCCAGACAGCCCTAATACTACAGGAAATCTGTAGCACAGAGTTCTCAAGAAGAAACCCATGTCTGAACCGTGTTTCATATTCCCGCACTAGACCGAAATGGAATGGGAAAGAATATGAAGCCACTCTAGCCTATGTGTCACTCAGGTCCCCGATATAGGACCTTAATCACTCAATGATCCTCACCCACCAAATCAGACAAGAGATCCAGCACATGATAATGATAGTATGAAATGCATAAAACTGAAAAAAGAAAGCAATAAATAAAGCAAATAAAAAAGCACAAGTAGCACATAACACCCCCGTAAACACAAATCAAACAAGCGCTAGGTGGAACCCACAAAAAGAACCAGAAGCCCTGGTTGCAATACACTAGTCCCTAGCAGAGTCGCCAAGCTGTTGCTCCCCCGAAAAGAAACCTTGTCAGATAGGGTACAGACGCGAACAGTCGGCGAAAGGAGGAATGAAGGTGAAGGTGAAAGAGTCGCCAGCTAGGCATTTTTATCCCGAAGGAAAGGTAATGCTGCATAAACCTAGGAAGATATGGATAAGATGGTTGCGAACCAGAGAAATTGAGAAAGGGGGTTGGTTACAACCTGGGAAGGTATTAGCACCCAGATTGTCCGTCGTACTCGACGAGATCCACGCTTGAAAGATTGTGTTTAAAGGGGTAGTGTCTATGATATCTGTGTACAAAAGCTAGAAACAAATATACAAGTGTAAGTGCAAGAAAATGAAGTGAGGTGCTCAGGAATGAGGCTTAAAAAGAATGCTGAAAGAGGGGGAAGACACAGAGAATTTTGTTCGATAACAGTTAAGTTATGCCTAAGTATCCTCTCGTGCAATGAGGAAGTCAGAACACCGTAGTTCGACTCAAAGAGACTAAAAGATAAATTTACTTGTGAACTGCTTGCTTGTCCATGCTCAAGTGTATGACTCGTCTGGCTCGAGTGCTAACTGTCTTACATTAGAAGGGAGAAGCGAGTTCTCGTTTGTGAGTTGTCGCTCCCAAAAAGATGAGACTGACTCAAATGAGGTACAGACGCGAACGGTAGGCGAAAGGATGAAGTGAGAACACACAGGAGTGAACTCACAGGAAAAGAAAAGAGTCGCCAGCTAGGCATTTTTATCCCGAAGGAAAGGCAATGCTGCATAGACCTAGAAAGATATGGATAAGACGGTTGCGAACCAGAGAGACTGAGAAAGGGGGTTGGTTACAACCTGGGAAGGTATTAGCTCCCAAATTGTCCGTCGTACTCGACGGGATCCACGCTTAAAAGATTTGTGTTTTAAAGGGGTAGTGTCAGTGCAATCTGTGTATAAAAGAGCTGGAAAAGAGATGTACAGGTGTCTGTGTAAAGGAAGTGTAAGGTGTAATATATAAAGTGTCAGTGTAAGGACAAAAGTGAAATGCTCATGATAATGAGGCTAAAATAATAAGGCTAGAATGAGGGGGAATATACAGGGACTTTTGTTCGATAACTGTTAAGTTATGCCTACGTATCCTCTCGTGCAATGAGGAAGTCAGAACACCGTAGTTCGACCCAAAGAGACTGAAAGATGAATTGACTTGTGAACTGCTTACTTGTCTATGCTCAAGTGTATGACCTGTCTGGCTCAGGTGCAAACTGTCTTGCATTAGACGGAAGAAGCAAGTTCTCGTTTATGAATGAGTTAGATGAGAAGAGAATCCCGAAGGAGACGATTATTGTTTGTTTTTGAGTTTTCAATCTTTTATTGCTTTTGAAAGTTTGTCATAAGTTAATGAGCCTAAGCCTAAACCAATGGATTTAGTAAACTCATCACATCTTCCCTCTGATTAGGGGTAATGAGAATGCCTTAAGTGTGAAGTCAGCTTCTCACACTTAATCACCATGGTGTAGGATTAAGATCATTAACCTACTTGTGATTATTTAGATGTTTTTGTTGTTTTTGTTTAGTGTTGAGTAATGAGATTAAGCCATAATCAGGGATTAAACAGACTCATTACACCATCCTAATAGAAGGATAATAGAGGAGAATGTTTAAGCTGAGGAAAGCACCTCAACTTAATCCATGATTAGGGATTAACTTCATGACAAAACAAAGCCTTTATTAAGATGGATTTTAGTTAATGATATGATGAAGAAGTGATTTTTATGATTTGTAAGACAACTTGAGGGGGACTTGTCCATTAACACTAGGGTTAGTCCTTCTTAACCAATTAAGGAAGAATTAGAACCCTAATGCAAGGCCCAAGTTACAAGCTTGATGTCTTGATGGTTATTAAATGAATTAATTAAAGGATTTAAACACATTAAGGGTTTAACACTTAGGATTAAAGTTATACACTCCATCCTAATAGAAGGATGCAGGCATAAGCTTAATCACAAAGCCTTAAAGCCTTTAGGGTTTAGTCCCTGATTATGAGATGAGAAGAGAAGACTCAAAGATGACACAAAGGTAAAAGCTAAATGGGGGACTAATCAAAACCCTAATTATTGTCATGCTTGGTTGTTCCTAAGTTTTGTGAGGTTTACAAGAAAGATCTTCAGAGGAACCACCAGGAAGCAGATGAAAGGAGCAAAGAGAAGCAAAGTAACTTGCTTCATTTAAGAAGACAAGTCACTTGAAGAAAGAAAGTAAGAAGAACAAAAATGAGCAAGCTCAATCTCAAACACAAGTCAAAATGAAGCAATTATGCATAAAAGGGATGAAAAGAGATTGTGAGAAGTGAAGGCAAATTCACTTCTCAAAGTTACTTACCACCTGAAAAGTTAATGAAAGGAATGCAATGCAATGCAAAATGAGATGAAATGGGATGATGTAGAACAAAACCAGAAGCATGTATATGATGCTAATGATGCTATGAGATTATGCACACATGAGGCAAGGCATGGGAATGATCATACAAACATATGTATGCAAGAGAAACATGCTTAGAACCATGAACATACATGAAAAGTTATGAAATGCAAATGACATACAAAATGGAAAATGAAAGATGCAATGATCAAACATGATTCTAATATGTCTTAAGATGTCTAATGAATCAAATGTATGCATAAAATGTCATGGCAAGTCATGGTATGCAAGCAAATGCAAGATGAATGCAAAAGGAAGCCCAAATTAGGGTTTATGATCCATGCACAAAACAAAAATCAAAACCAGAAGCAAACATCATGATAAAAAATTGAAAATGCACTCAAGGGAACCCTAAACCTATACAAACTCACTGCCCAAAGGAGGGGACCCAATTCTTAACCTAATGAAAGTTATGAATTTCCTAAGGTTGCTTGGGTTTTAAGGTACCTTGTCAAGAAAAATGTCAAACAAATTGAAAATGCAAGATCAATTCATGCCAATTTAATCCTATAAACTACATGATATGCAAGACACAATGCAAAAAGAATCAAAGTCCAACTCTTAAAGACTAGGCAGAAATGAATTTTCAAAGATTGGACCAAAATAATGCCTTGAAATGAAATTAATTCCATGAAAAATTGTCAAAAGACATCAAGATCAAAAAAGAAATTTGGTTTAAGGGTTGGACAATGTTTCTAAATGATTTTAAAGGTTTCATGAATTTTTTGGTGATTTTTAAATACCTAAAAGTATTTTTAATTAATTAATTCTCATTAATTAATTGAAAATAATCTTTTAAATGATTTAAAAATATTTTTTTAATTCAAAAAATAAAAATAAAAATGTTTTTGGTTTCTGAAAATTAATAAAAGATTGTATAAAAATTTTCAGAATTTTTGAAAATGTTTTACTATTTTTAATAAAATGAAGAAAACAAATGGAATTAATGAAAATAAAATTGAATAAAAATGAAAGTATGCTGATCCTAAGGCTGAGGTTTAAACAAGGAACGCGCGCGTTGACTGGCGCCATATCTAAGGGTGGAGATTTAAACTGGCCAGATTAACTTATAAACTTAATTAAAAGGATTAATGACATGGATTAGGGTTTAATGAGTGGATCTGGACCCTCCAAACGCGCGCCAGTCAAACAAAGTCAGCCTATCCTACGTATCAAATTCAAACTGCATTTAATTACATGGATTAGCCCTAATCACTTTCAGGTGGCCGGAGAAGACTTCCGGTCGTCTTCTCCGGCAAGACCCTCACCTGAAAGTTGCTAAAATCCTCAAAACTCCATAAAAATGAAAACTAATGGCCCAGAAATCATTCCCATTCAACACTGAATCAAAACCCCCAAACAAAAATCATTTTTCATTCATCAATCATGTGAATCGAAGCAATACATGTTTAGGTCAAAAAAGTTTCAGAACACGATTAAATGCTTATTTCTCAACCATTTCAAAAAGTAATAACATCAGAGTGATCAGCAAAGCATGAGGAACAATTTAGAAACTTAAAAACTCATTTCTGGAAAAAAAGTTCTTGATATACCTGAGCTTTGAGCTTTCTCAGTTTGCAACTTTCTGACCCTCTTTCTTTGTGCAAACCACTCCTCTTAAGCCCCTGATGAAGTCTTGATACTTGGAGAAAGTTTATGATGGCTGTTTTTTGAGATGGCAGAAGTTCTGTTCAAGGTGGGGTGGAAATCGTATTTTTGATTCAGGGAGTTTCAGGCAATGGTGATGGGTGGTTTTTGATCAGTGAAGTGTGCTGAGTTGGTTTGTGAAGTTTGTTTGTGTGTTTGCAGCCTGTGGGGAGTGTTTCGAAGGCTTTTGCAAATGGGAGAGATTTTGATAACTATGGCTTGTGGGCAAGATCAGAATGAGTTATGTTATGTGTTAGGCTGGGTTTTGTCCATGTATCAAAAGGGGATAGGTCAGAAAGTTGTTGGTGGCCTATGGTGATTGGTATGGGTCTTTGGCCAAAATGTTAACTTGATGTGTACTTGAGGTATGGGATATGGTACAACTTGCTTTTTGGCTTGCTTTTGATCAGCTTGAATCAAGGAATGCTATGGAAAAGGTTTAGAGGCAATGCAGCAAGTGGTTTGTAACTTGTGATAAGTTTTGCAAGTTGGTTCAAGTTTGGTTCCTTTGAGATTTCTTGAGTTTCAAGGCATCAAAGTGCAAAGTTCTTTGGCCCATTCTGAATTTTAGAGGTCATATGATCATATTGTGAAGAAATGGTACACATTTGAGGCCTTTAGAACACTTGAACAAACCATTTTGCAAAATGTCTCTTTGGTAGAAAACTTCAAATTTTGTGATTTTAGCCAACTTTGACAAGCCATAACTTTTGATCCAAAATGAATTAGGTCATGTTCTTGTACTTTTTGAAAATGGAATGATCCATTCTACAACTTTCATGACCAAAGTTTTTCCATTTGAAGCATTTTTGAATCAAAAAGCAAGGGTTGAAAAAGTTTCCCAAAATGGCAATTTTCATTAAAAGTCAAACTTCCCAAAAAGTCAACTTTGCAAATGACTTGAAATTCTTCAATTTTGTGAACTTCCTCCATATTCTATGATCAAATAAAGATCATACATAATCAAAATGATGATGAATACCCTTTGGTTGGGTCATTGGGGGCCTCAGATGCCCTGATTTTACACTGACTTGCTTGAAAAGTCAACTCTTGATCAGATGACTTCCCCATGGAATTTCTTCATGAAAATTGATATGCATGATCCCTATACCATATAGAGACCAATAGAAACAAGAATGACCAAAAAATTTGGAGTTATGGCCTTTAAAACCAAAACCCTAATTCTAGGTCATCTGTGCAGTTAAACCTGGCTCTGCTTCCATGCCAATCTCAGTTCTTGTGATTCTTTAATTTTCTTGACTTTGAGAGGATATAATATGATGCTTGAACATACATGGACCCCTTTGAAATAATTGATGACCTTTGGAGTGGCTCAAGAAGCTCTTGGATTGCTCAGATCACAAACCCTAGATGCAGATGACTTAGAAGCAATGCAGTGAATCAAAAATGCAATATGATATGCTATGTTTGTGTTTATGCATATGAAATGATCACAAGCCATGGTGTGAATGGGTGAGGGAAAATTTGGGGTGTTTACAGCTGCCCCTATTCAAACATGAGTTAACTGTGCAGGATGTAAGCAACGGCTTATCAGGCAAACAAGATAACTTGTGGTTGAATACCAAAGACAGTCCAAAATTTGCACTCACAACATGAAGAAGAAAAAGGATATAGATTGTAAAGGAAAATAAAGTATATTATAAAGTGTGGGCGACGGAGGACGACCGTCGAGCAGAGGAAGACTGCTGGGGAATGAGCAATGACGGGGACGCCCGACATGCTGGGAAAAGTGCGGGAAATGAAGCAATGACGGGGACGGCCGACATGCTGGGGATAAAAGGGATTATGATGGGGACGGCCATCAAGATGAAGCTATAAGATTCTCTGGGGATTAATGAACAAATGATGGGGACGGCCATCAAGTTCATAAAGTAATGTAAACAACGATGGGGACGGCCATCGGGCTAAACTGATGAAGGACGATCATCATGAAAAGGAAAAGGGACCACGACGGGGACGACCATCGGGTTAAAGAATAAGTGAAATAATGATGAGGGACGGTCATCAGAGGTGAAAGACGATCACCTAGCAGGGGACGGCTGCTCAGAAAGGGATAAGATGAAGGACGGTCATCTAAGGTGAAGGACGATCACCTGGCAGGGTACGGCTGCCAAAAATATCGCGACATAGGGCGAATGCCGGATAAAAGGTCGACGATGGGGACGGCCATCGGATGAGCATGATGAAGGACGATCATCAAGAGGTGAAGGACGATCACCTAACAGGGGACGGCTGCCCTCAAGGTTTATCATGACATAGGACGAATGTCAGATAACAATATCAACGATGGGGACGGCCATCTGATAAAATGATGAAGGACGATCATCAAAAGTTGAAGGACGATCACCTAGCAGGGGACGGCTGCTCAGAAAGGGATAAGATGAAGGACGGTCATCTAAGGTGAAGGACGATCACCTGGCAGGGTACGGCTGCCAAAAATATCGCGACATAGGGTGAATGCCAGATAAAAGGTCGACGATAGGGACGGCCATCGGATGAGCATGATGAAGGACGATCATCAAGAGGTGAAGGACAATCACCTAGCAGGGTACGACTGCTCTCAGGGTTTATCATGACACATGACGAATGTCAGATAGAAAAGAAAATTTGCTTTGCGGGCGATCTACTGGGGAATAGTAAACACGGACGAGTGTTTATATCCAAGAAATAAAAGGTATAAGTGTTTTGGTGTTGTGTATAGATTAAAGATGCGGACAAGCATCCCTAAGACTACGATACGGACGAGTATCGGGTAGAAACAAATACTGACATGTGTTCAGAGATGATGATACGGACGAGTATCAACTAATTAACAAAGAACACGGGCGAGTGTTGATCCTGAGGGGACTCTTCTTGGGAAAGGTAGACACAGACGAGTGTCTAAATTCAAGAAGACATAAGTGTTTGACACGTGTATGGACTAAAGATGCGGACGAGCATCCTTAAGACTATGATACGGACGAGTATCAGGTAGAAACAAACGCTTGACGCATGCCCTGAGATGATGGTACGGACGAGTACCAACTGGTTAACAAAGAACATGGACTAGTGTCGACTCCGAGGGGATTTAAGTGGTATATACAAGATACAGACGAGTATCTGTATGAGTGAAATAAGTATGAGTGGTGTATATTTGAGTGTTCAACCTGCTGGGGAGAGTGACACAGACGAGTGTCAAGAGGTATATTATAAACAAGTATATGCTTTACAAAGTGTTTAAGTAATTATGCTGGGGAAGGTGACACGGACGGACGTCAAGAAAATTATATATATGTATCTGTGAGTGCAAAGGGGATACTTTGGCTTTCTGTTGGGGATGTGACACGGACGAGTGCCACAAGGAGGTATTAGTTTTGTGAGAGAAAAGTTTGGGCTCTCTGCCGGGGAATCTGGGGAGCATTCCGTATATTGTTGATGGATTGCCATTGTTCACAAGTGCTTGATTCAGACCATGACTTATGATTATGCAACATGTTTGATTTTTGCCGTAATGCTCCGTATTAGACAGAATGCTACGCTTTGTGGGGTGAATATGATGCGAATGCTATGATTATGCAAAAGATACCGATCCGGGATTCGGGTCCCGTTGCTGCGAAGATCTTTGGCCGATCTGTTTGAAATGAGCATCCCAGCTGGGGATGAGATCATTGGTAGATCTGACAAGACGTATCTGCTTGGGGAAATAAGTCACTGATAGACCCATCCTTGGTAATGAGGGACCCAGCTGGGGTTTGTAGAAGCTTTCGTCATTCTGTTGTGATTCCTTCATGCGTTGCTCTTCTGGCTAGAGGCTGAAACTCTGTGGGGAGATGGTCCCCTGGCTTTTGTACTTAGCCAAGAAGGAGGAATGATTGGCACCTCGGCTGGGGAGAAATAACAAGTGGCAACTCAACCGGGGAGAAAACACTTTGGGTGCTAAGACTGAGTGAGTGTTGATTTGCCAGCTTGCTGGGATGAAGCTTATATGCCCCATGTTGCGCTTTTGAATTCCTGCAATCCTGCAAAGACAGAGGGACGCACAAGTAATCCCGAGGTTTCCTTTACTGGATCACATCATAGGAGTCCAGACACTCCCGGGAGTAAACATATTTCCTGCAAGCAAGTATTCTTTAAAAGAAGCATCTGTATTTATGTAATCAGTATTTTAAAGACATCGGACATTTTGCAAATGAAGAAATGTACGAGACGAGACATGATTGAAAATCTGATTTTATTAATTCATATGCCCTGAATTGGCAAGATACAGTCAAAGAAACATATCCCCTAGAATGAGGAGATTGTTACAAATTGAGAAACAAAATGTTGGCAATGTTGACGACGCTTCAAGGAGCTTCCCTTTTGCTATGACTCGTATGACATTTGACACTTTTCTCGTCTTGCTTTCTGAAGAAGGCTGATTCTGATAGAAGCTTGATCCTTTCGAGGTTTACCAAGTTGTAGGTGATACAGACGAATTCAGAATGCAGTTGTTCGCTTATTCCCTTATTTTGCATGGATCGCCCTTTCGGGTTTTCAATCCATCGGGATACCCATTTTTGCCTGAGTTGTCCAATGCGGCTTTTCAACTCAGCGGGTGTACATTTTTTTTTTATTTCCCTTATTTTTGCCCGAGTCTTTTATTCTGTTTCTGACTCGCCGGGATGCCCTATTTTTGCCTGGACTTACATTCTGTTTTTATGTCCAGCGGGTCATTTTTATGCGAAGTATTTTTTAACTGCATCCGAATTCACAGGGGACGGGAAGTCTTCACCATCCATAGTGTTGAGCATCAGTGCTCCACCCGAGAAAACTTTCTTTACTACGAATGGTCCTTCATAGTTTGGAGTCCATTTGCCCCTGCTATCTGTATGAGGAGGGAGGATTCTTTTCAGCACAAGGTCTCCTACTTGGTACTCTCGGTGCCTGACTTTCTGATCGAAGGCTTTCTTCATTCTTCTCTGATACAACTGCCCATGACAGATTGCAGCCAATCTTTTCTCTCCAATCAGACTCAGTTGTTCGTATCGGGAACGGACCCACTCTGCTTCGTTCAGCTTAACATCCATCAGTACTCGTAGGGAGGGTAATTCAACTTCAACAGGTAGGACTGCCTCCATACCATACACAAGCTGATAAGGTGTTGCCCCAGTGGATGTTCTGATTGACGTGCGGTACCCATGCAAGGCAAACGGTAGCATTTCATGCCAGCCTTTGTATGTGACTACCATCTTCTGCACAATCTTTTTAATATTCTTATTAGCTTCCTCAACAGCGCCGTTCATTTTTGGCCTGTAAGGAGAAGAATTGTGGTGTTGGATCTTGAAGTCCCGGCATAACTCGGCCATCATTTTGTTGTTTAAGTTAGAACCATTATCAGTAATGATTCGCTCGGGCACTCCATACCGACAAATGATGTCTCTCTTCAGAAATCGGGCTACCACTTGCCTTGTAACATTTGCATAGGAAGCTGCTTCAACCCACTTGGTAAAATAGTCAATGGCTACCAGGATGAATCTGTGGCCGTTTGAAGCAGTCGGTTCAATCTTGCCAATCATATCAATGCCCCACATGGCAAAGGGTCAGGGTGAAGACATCACATTCAAAGTATTGGGAGGCACATGCACCTTATCCGCATAAATCTGGCATTTATGGCACTTCCTGGCATAAGCACAACAATCAGCATCCATTGTGATCCAGTAATAACCTGATCTTAGCAACTTTTTAGCCATGGCATGCCCTCCTGCATGGGTACCAAAGGAACCTTCGTGCACCTCGTGCATTAACAAGTCTGCTTTTGTTCTATCAACGCATCTGAGGAGTACCATATCAAAGTTTCTCTTGCACAGGGAACCATCAGTGTTCAGAAAGAAACTACCAGCAAGCCTTCTCAAAGTCTTCTTATCATTGGAAGATGCCCCAGGTGGGTATGTTTGATCCTCCAAGAAGCACTTAATGTCATGGAACCAAGGCTTATCATCTTTGACAACATCTGCTGCGAATACATATGCTGGTCTGTCGAGTCTGGACACTGAAATTTGAGGTACAAAGTTGGCAGCTTGCACTTTGATCATGGATGAAATGGTAGCCAGAGCATCTGCAAATTGATTCTCGTCTCGAGGGATATACTCAAGCTTGACTGTTGTAAAGAAAGTCAATAACCTCCTTGTATAATCCCTGTAAGGTATTAGATGATCCTGGTGTGTGTACCATTTGCCGTTGGTTTGGTTAATTACCAGAGCTGAATCTCCGAACACAGTCAAAGTCTTGATCCTGAGGTCAATGGCTTCCTCAAGACCCATAATGCAAGCTTCGTATTCAGCTTCGTTGTTAGTGCAGTTAAAGGTGATTTTTGACGAGAAAGGCATGTGAACTCCCTTAGGTGTAATGAGTACTGCACCAACACCACGACCATTCATGTTAACAGCCCCATCAAACATCATAGTCCATTCTTCCTCCGGGTCAGGCCCTTCAGTGTGAACAGGTTCTTCATGATCTTTTGTTTTTATGAACATGATGTCTTCATCAGGGAAGTCAAATCTCATAGGCTGGTAATCATCAATAGGTTGCTCAGCAAGATATTCAGACAATACACTGCCTTTGATGGCTTTCTGAGATGTGTACTGAATGTCATATTCTGTGAGGATCATCTGCCATCTTGCAACCCGTCCGCTAAGTGCTGGCTTCTCAAAAATATACTTGACTGGGTCCATTTTTGATATCAATAAGGTAGTGTGGGTCAACATATACTGTCTCAGTCGGCGAGCAGCCCACGCTAAAGCACAGCAAGTTTTCTCGAGCAGTGAATAACGTTGTTCACAGTCGGTAAACTTTTTGCTTAGGTAGTATATTGCATACTCTTTTCGACCAGACTCGTCATGCTGGCCCAGCACACACCCCATTGACTCTTCTAATACTGTCAAGTACATTATCAGAGGTCTTCCTTCAACTGGAGGCATGAGGATTGGAGGTTCTTGCAGGTATTCCTTGATCTTGTCAAAAGCCCTCTGGCAGTCTTCATTCCACCTGACCGTCTGTTCTTTTCTTAACAGCTTGAACAAGGGTTCACAGATTGCTGTAAGGTGAGATATGAACCTGGAAATGTAGTTCAATCTACCTAGAAAACCTCGAACTTCTTTTTCTGACTTTGGTGCAGGCATTTCTTGAATGGCTTTGACTTTATCAGGGTCAACTTCAATCCCTTTCTCGCTCACAATAAAGCCCAGCAGCTTACCAGATCTCACCCCGAATGTGCACTTGTTGGGGTTCAGCTTCAGTTGGTACTTCCTCAGACACTTGAATAGCTTCAGCATATTTACCAGGTGGTCTTCTTCGGTGAGGGACTTGGCAATCATGTCATCCACATAACACTCGATTTCTTTATGGATCATATCGTGGAATAATGTCACCATAGCCCGTTGATATGTTGCACCAGCATTCTTCAGTCCGAATGGCATCACCTTGTAACAGAACGTGCCCCATGGTGTGATGAAAGTTGTCTTCTCCATGTCTTCAGGTGACATCTTGATCTGATTGTATCCTGAAAATCCGTCCATGAAGGAGAATATCGAGAACTGAGTCGTGTTATCCACCAATACATCGATGTGAGGTAATGGGAAGTCATCTTTCGGGCTAGCTCTGTTCAGATCCCGGTAGTCAACACACATTCTTACTTTGCCGTCCTTTTTAGGTACAGGTACTATATTAGCAACCCACGGTGGATAGCTAGTCACAGCAAGGAATCCGGTGTCCCACTGCTTTTGTACCTCTTCTTTAATCTTCATTGCCATATCTGGGCGAGTACGGCGCAGTTTCTGTTTAACCGGTGGACAATCTTCCCTTAAAGGCAGCTTGTGCGTAACAATATCGGTATCTAACCCTGGCATATCCTGATAAGACCAAGCAAACACATCCACATATTCGCGAAGCAGGTCGATCAGTTGCTCTTTCACTGAGTCTTGTAAGCAGGCTCCGATCTTAACCTCTTTCACATCTTCATCTGTACCAAGATTAATCGTTTCGACCTCCTCCTGATGAGGAGTGATAACCTTTTCCTCTTGTCTCAACAACCTGGCTAGCTCTTCAGGAAGCTCATACTCTTCTTCAACCCCTTCATCAGCTTGATTGATTGGATTGTCAAAGTCATACGATGTCATAGCGGTGTCGTTGTCGGTGCAGTCTGGAAGGCACTCTCTGCAAGGGTTTAGATTGTTCATTTTAGTGATTGATTTTAGTCTTGTTTTAGGAAAAGTGGAAATGAAGTTATCATTTTGAAAACATTGCCATTTTATTTTTGTACAAAAAGAAAAATGGAAAAACAGTGAACGGAAAAGACTCATTTACAAAAGATGTCTGATTATCATTGATTGATCTGTTTGCACAAAATTACAGATGGCCCGATTACAAAATGAGTCTTGTCATCTTGGGCAAGATGCAAGACTTGATGCATGCTTAAAATATACAGGAAATAATAATTACTCTGCGGGAGTAACCCTTATAATTTCCTGGGAAGACCAGTTTGAGATACAGCTCCCTGGGATCCTTGGACGTATCCAGCTCTCCAGGTTGCGCTCATCTTCCGACTCATCTTCCAAGTTGTTTACTGCATCGGGGGTGAGCATCCCCCCACTGACAAAATTGGGCTTCTTAGCAGCCTCTGCTTGATCTTGTTGAGTTGGTTTGTAACCCAACCCAAATCTATCCTCTTTCTTCTCTACAGGCAGCAACTTGCACCAGCCTTGGGAAGTCCCTTCTTCAACAACCTTCCGGGCTTGCTGATAAGATGTCATTGAGGTTCCAGGTACAGCGGATGCTTCATTTATGTTCAAGGCCTCAAACCCTTGACTCATAGTTTCGTGGATCTCCCCATCCATCTCAATGTATTTGTATGTAGCCAGATGGCTAACAAAAATATCTTCTTCTCCACAAATGGTGATGATCTGGCCCTCCCACTCGAATTTTAACTTCTGGTGAAGGGTAGACGTAACTGCGCCAGCGACATGAATCCAAGGTCTACCCAACAAACAACTGTAGGCCGGCTGAATGTCCATCACATAGAAGGCTATTTTAAAAGTCTGTGGGCCAATCATCACTGGCAGATCAATCTCTCCTAGCACTGATCTCTTAGAGCCGTCAAATGCTCTCACTACCAAATTACTTAGACGCAATGCCAAGCCATCATACTCCAGCTTCACCAAGGCTTTCTTTGGTAAGACATTAAGTGACGACCCAGTGTCTACCAGTACATGTGATAGAACAGCACCCTTGCATTCCAGGGTGATGTGTAAAGCCTTATTGTGGTTGCATCCCTCAGTCGTTAGATCAGCATTGGTAAAACCCAATCCGTCGCTTGTATTGACATTTGCTACCACGGTCTCCAGCTGATTAACGGTGATCTCCTCTGGCACATATGCTGCGTGCAAGACTTTTAGCAATGCATTCCGGTGAGCTTCGGAACACATCAGCAGGGATAGAATGGAGATTTTTGAGGGAGTTTGGTGAAGCTGATCCACCACTTTGTAGTCACTCCTCTTGATAATTCTCATAAACTAGTCTACATCTTGTTCAAAAGATGTCTTCTGTGTTTCTTTGAGAATGGGCTCTTCAGCTATTACACTCTTTCCCTTTGCTTTGGCAGCAGCTTCTGCTTCGGCATTAGGCCTTTGTGATTGCGAGGCAAAAAGGCGCCCGCTTCTGGTGAAGCCTCCGCCTCCCCCGACATTGTCAATCTGTGGAGAAGAGGTTGAAGAGTCAAGAGTGATTTTCTCCCCCTTGCAGTACAGGTCAGAGCCATAATGCCAAGGGATGGCATTAGTGCTTTCATATGGAACATGCCCAGGTACCGTGATGCTAACTGGGCTGACTGCAGCAGAGGAGGGTGTTGCAATAGTATGTGGATCATAGTAGATGGTGACCGGTGATCTGGCAGGAGATGCCACTATTTGTTGTTGAAAATTGTTGTTCGGAGGAATACTTGACGGATCATAATAAATAGTGACTGCTGAGATATTTGCTGGTGTTGTAGAAGAAGATTCTGAATAGAGGGGTGCTGATGTTGTAGAAGGAACGTTTGTTGATATCTGGTTTGTTGAAGTGATATTTGAAGCATTTGTTGATGAAACTGAAGAATTGTTTGGAATAATTGTCGTTGCAGTTGTACGAGACTCTGGAACTGTTGTCGGAGGGATTGCCGGATTTGAAGGTATTGATGTTGTGATTTGAAGTAGACCATTCTGGATAAGACTGTCTATGCCTCTTCTCAAATCATCGCACCCATTTACCGAAATGTTGCAATAACCGCACTCGAGCTCACACCCAGGGAATATCTAGCATTCAAGGAGTTGAGCTTTAATCTCTACCAGGGGTGTCCGGATCTGCCCAACATTGGTTATTAAGAAAGACGGCTTATCTTCCTCAATAGCATTGATTCTGGGCCCTCCATGGTTGGGCATGGGGTTCTTGTTAACATTTGGCGGGGGTGCAAAGTTTAGAGCTTTGGAATCTACCAGGTCCTGCACCTTCATCTGTAAAGCTCTGCACTTCTCTGTACTGTGGCCAGGTGCATTGGAGTGAAAAGCACATCTAGCATTGGTGTCATAATTTCTTGGCAAACTGGAAGGATCTGGTGGCGCCAACGTCCTTAACTCAACCAAGTTGAGCTTCAGGAGCTGTGGCAGTAATGCGGCATAAGGCATAGGGATTGAATCAATCACCCTATTGGCCTGGGATGGTCTCTGTTGAAATGGTCTTTGTTGATTGTTGCTGTTGTTGTTGTAGTTTCTCTGAGGAGGATACTGAGTTTGTTGCTGGTAATGGGGTTGTTGTTGTGGTTGATATGCGGGTTGCTGGGGAATTGGAGTGGGAATGGTGACTGCTGCCACTGACCTATGAACATATTGTGGTCTGCCCCTGCTGGCCTGAATAGCATTAGTCTCACCGATTCTTCTTGGACCTACAAAAGGCTTTCTGGGGTTGCTAGACGAGCTCACACCATTGTCAGAAATCTTACCCATCTTTAACAGGCTTTCAATTCTTTCTCCAGCTATGACTACGTCAGCGAAGCTGGTGGAAGAAAAGGCAGCTAGTCTGTCAATGTATGTCCCTTGGAGGGTGTTCATAAACATGTCGGCCATTTCCCTTTCCGACATGGGTGGTTGGACAGCAGCAGCAAGCTGTCTCCACCTCTGGGCGTATTCCCGGAAGCTTTCCCTGGATGATTGAGACATTCCCATCAGGAGGGTCCTGTTAGGAGCCATATCCAAGTTGTACTGGTATTGTCTGATGAAGGCCTCAGCCAGGTCCTTACAGCATCTGATGGTCGCTCTAGTCAAGTGAGAGTACCATTCCCTTGAAGCTCCTGTTAAGCTATCTTCAAAATAAAACATCCATAGCTTTTCATCCATGGTATATGCCTTCAGCCTCCCCAGAAAGGATTGTAAATGGGTTCGGGGACAGGAAGTTCCGTTGTACTTCTCAAAGCACGGAGGTTTAAACTTGTGGGGAATCCTGACCCCGTCCACTAAGCCCATGTCCATGACATCAAAACCCAAGGAGTTTTGAGACTCCAGGGACCTTAATTTTTCAGCAATTTCATCTAGCCTTCTGTCATAGGCTTCATCCCCAGCTCCCATCACAGTGAATTGATCCTCTTGGGGGTCTTCTTGTAATACTCTGCCTGCAGTGGCATTCCCTTGCACATTAGCAGGGATGTTGATCTCTGGGTGAAGGTGAGGCCCATACACAGGTGGGTTGACATGAGGCTGAACCCTCTCATTGTTGCTTGTTCCACCAGTCCCTAGATGGGGGTCTTCCTGAGTCTGCCTTTCTACTAGTGCCCTTAATCTCTCTTGGCTCTGTGTCAATCCATTCATCACCTCCATAAACTGGGTCATCTGATTTCTCATCTCCAGTCTCTCATTGGCCATTTGAGTCCTGACCTCTGTAAGGTCCTACTGTACTTGGTCCATTTGTATACCCGGAAGGTTGTTGCGGGTAGGATATCTGTGTGGACGGTTGAGTGGGAACACCCGACGTCGAGCAATAGTTCCTGAACCACAACAGAGTTAGTAACAAAAACAAAACAAAGACCTACAAAACAAAACAAAAGTTAGTATGCAATGCAGTATGCTTATTTGTTTCCAAGGTATCCGGCTTGGCACTTGGTTTTGACCTTTCCAGACCCCGAGGAAGATGCTTTTTGATGTTGCTTAGGAGAGAGAGATTCAAATGAAACAAACTAATGAATATATTACAAAAAAAGTGAATGATACATAGTTTGTTTTTACAATACATGTCCCTCTGAAGGGTCAAAATACAACATAAGAAAAAGAAAAGTACATGAAATGAAAGCAACAACAAACAAAAGTCAGACACCAAGACCAAACTCATCCTCCTGAACTTCCTTTAGAAGTGCCTCAGTCACAGGATCAGCTGGATGCTCCGTGAGGTTCCTGATGAGAAGATTCCTGGTGGCAATAGCTGCAGTTAGCTTCTTGTGTCTGCCCTGGTCCTTTGACCTCTTTACACCATCCCTAAGCTTCAATTCTGAGATCTCCCTCCGGGCTGCTAATAGGGCTTCCTGTTGCTCCTTTGCATTAGCCTCCAACTGCTCAATCTTGTCCTGAGTCCTCTTATCTTCCTGGGTGCGAGCTTCAGTGATTCTGACCCACCTAGCTTGACTTTCCTTCAGATAGAGATCAGTCCTGGCCTTTTGAAACTGAGCCTCCTTACAGGCATTCTTCAAAATCTGCTCTCCTGCCCTTGACTTCCTGATGTAGTCCTCTGACTTCTCAATCCTGGATAGATGTTCCACCTTTAGCTTTTCTAACCTCTCAATGTCCAGACGACCATCACTCCTCTCCCAGAGGGTCTTCTGCAGAGCTTGAGTCAAATTCTCATTCCTCTCTTTCAGTTTCTCAAACTCTTCCAGGCTGACAGTAGCTGGAGGTGGTGCTGTGGATGGCCCAGGTGCATCCTCAATGGTGAAGGGCATCCCAGAAATTTGAGCCCTGGCATGAGACCATTCATAGTACTGAGCTGAGGCCACATTGTTGCATCTCCCAATAATGGCCATCCCTTTGGTCTGGATGTTGTCCCAAGCCCAGGATGCTTGCCTGACAATAGCTAGATTAGGCTTAATCTCAAAATAAAGGGTTTCAGCCAAGTCTTGTGCTCTAGGAGGGTGGACCAATGCATAGCCCAATTGTCTTTTGAATAACAGTGGGTTGTAGTTGATGCAACCTTTCACTCCTATCAGAGGTACATTGGGGAACTGCCCACAACTAGTAATGATGTCCTTGCCCTTGGTGCTCTGAGTGCACCACCTGATGTCATCTGAGGTCAAAGCAATAAGTCTTCTAGCCCAATTCTTTTGCTGGTGAGGATTCAAGAATGCATCAGTCTTGGGCAAGTGCTTGAGCAGCCAGGTATGGAATAGGGGAGCACAACATCTCACCAATCTTCCTCTTTGCTTTTCATTCCTTTGGTGGACAGAGTAGTAGAAATCTCCCAGTAAGGTGGGCACTGGGTTCTTCAGAATGAAAAGATGGATTGCATTCTTGCTAATAAACTTAGGCTCATCTGCAAATAATATGACCCCATATATGCTAAGGGCCAATAATGCACAGACTGCCTTCCATTCTCCCAAGGAGGCTTTCAGAGTAGCCTGAGAGGTCAAGAAATCCAAGTGTAGACCAGAGATTCCAGCCTTTGCTGTCATGTTCTGCTCAATCAGAGAAGGTTCCAGATACAATGCCCTTGCCACCTCTTCATTACTAGGAAAAGCCACCTCAGGGTTGAAGGGGACTCCACCCCTGATAGGTACACCAATCAGTGATGAATACTCTTCCAACAAGGGTCCCAACTGAAAATCCTGGAAGGTGAAGCACCTCAGAGGGGGATCATAGAACTGCAGGAAAGTATGAATCAAGCTCCTCTGGGAAGGGTCCAAATCCATAACCACATCAAGGATGCCTCCATAATGTTCTCTGAATAGTGGTATATGGTCTGGAGTAATAAGGGCCTGAATCTTCCTGATGCCAGTCAGCTCAGGCTCAAAGAAATGATATGAGATGTTGCTCTTCTTGGATGCCATGTCTGCTGCTGAAGAGCTGAGATAGATGCTGATGATGATGACTAACACTGGAGATGGGCCACTGACAGGCTGATACTGGTGATGCAGGTGACTGAAGCAGGTAGCTGATGAGGATTGCTGAAGCAGATACTGATGAAGATAGGTCTATGCAGATGAAGGGGTCAAAACCAAGTCAAAATATAATATGGATACCCTGAAAAAACAAATAAGCAAATGTTAAAATGATGCAATGATGATGTATGCAGATGATATGCAAGGGTTTGTGATCAAGCTGGATCTGATTACTGCCTTGATATAAGTCCATGTATGTTCAAGAAATCCAGATGGAGGTTCATAAATCCAGTAACCAAGGTAGGGGACTCAAATAAAGAGTCACATGTCCAGGGTTAAAAAATCACAAGAACTGTCCCAAAATGGGGTACTCTTAATCAAAGTAACAGGGTATGCTGAGGTCAAGGGTACCTGCAAACTTGTAAACAGCCCAACCCCCTCACAGGTAGTGTTCTAAAACAAGGATCCTCAAACTTGGATCAGTTATGAGAAGTGTAAACACTTCCAACCTGGAGGTACAGTGTTTACAATAACCATAAAAGATCCCCCTCTAATTCTCCTCAGTTTCTGAAGGTCAATACTAAAGGTCATCCAGACTTAACAGGCTTCCCAGATAGCCCTAGCACTACAGGAAATCTGTAGCACAGGGTTCTCAAGAGGAAACCCATATCTGAACCGTGTTTCATATTCCCGCACCAGACCGAAATGGAATGCGAAAGAACATGAACCACTCTAGCCTAGGTGTCACTCAGGTCCCAGGTATAGGACCTCAACTCTCAATAGAACCCCACCCACCAAAGCAACAAAACCAGATCCAGCTAGAACAGTATGACAGTATGATGTATATAAAGCTGTAAAGAAAGCAGTAAACAAACTGTACATAAAGCAATAAATAAAACAAATATACAAACACAAATAGCACATAACACCCCAGTAAACACAAATCAAACAAGCGCTAGGAGGAACCCACAAAAAGAACCAGAAGCCCTGGTTACAGTATAAGGGTCCCCAGCAGAGTCGCCAAGCTGTCGCTCCCAAAAAGATGAGACTGGCTCAAATGAGGTACAGACGCGAACGGTCGGCGAAAGGATGAAGTGAGAACACATAGGAGTGAACTCACAGGAAAAGAAAAGAGTCGCCAGCTAGGCATTTTTATCCCGAAGGAAAGGCAATGCTGCATAGACCTAGAAAGATATGGATAAGACGGTTGCGAACCAGAGAGACTGAGAAAGGGGGTTGGTTACAACCTGGGAAGGTATTAGCACCCAGATTGTCCGTCGTACTCGACGGGATCTGTAACGCTCTGTTTATTAATTAATTATTTAATTAATTATATTCGCGTTATTGGCGTTGATTTATGTTGAATTATCAGAGTTGTTTGTGATAAATTGCTAAGTTCGTTTGAATTAAGTTGAATGAGTCGATTTAAGTTGTGGGAATTGATGTGGAATATTCTCCCGTTTATGGTTGGATAAGTTGTTTAGATGCTTGGACCATTTGGTCAAATGTTGGAGGATAATCTAATTAAGTCGGGAGAAAATAATTAGTCGTGAATTATTAATTGATTTTCAACGTTATGGTAAATTAAGTTGTTAAATCGGAAAATCGAAGAAATAATATTATCATTGGTAGTATTGATTATTGGAGCATGTTGGTTATTGGGCTTGGATTTCGTCGGAATTAGCAATTAAAGGGGTGCAGTGTTTAGGCCCATTAATTGTTTTATTGGATTATTATTATTTTAATAAAAAGGAATAATAGAATGAGTCAAAAGGGAAGAAGTAAGAGAAGAAAAGGGAATAGTGGAAATTAGGGAAAACGAGGAAAAAGTCTTAGAGAAAAATAAGGGTTTTAGAGGAGAGAAAACAACTTGGGAGAAAAGAAGGAGAAAGAAGGATTCATGTTCATATCTTAATTTTCGCACATACGGTACAGCCTCTACTAAACAGGTGATAACTTTTTACTCGTAATTCTGATTAAAACGATTCTTGGATTTTTGGAAAGCTTACGAAATTCCCTTCGAATTGATATATAATTTCGTGTCAATAAGTTTAGTATTGAATGAGAAAAATGCATTTGAAGTTTGGAAGTTCATGCTGGAAATTGGTCAAATAGTGGTTACGGGATTGATGGTGATGAAGGCTAAATTTTGGTCAAGATATGAACTCAATGGCAGCATGTTCGTATTTCTAATCTCTATGGATGAAAGAGGAGAGGAAAAAGGGCCACATAGGCAAAGGATTGGAAATTCGATCGGAGATTCGAAGCGGCCATCGATTAAGGTAAGGGGGAGAAAAGGGTTTATAATTGGTGATAGGACATAGAAGGGTAATTGGGAGTTCCTTCCTCCCTTAGGTATATTAAGAGATTATGATAATAATGATTGAATTATATGAATATGTAGATTGTTATGATTGTGAATAACATGAGATATGTGTATGCTTTGTGTGTGAATAAGATGCACTGATGGTTGGTTGATGAGATCATGATGATCGTAAAGCATGATGTGCTCATGTGTATTGTGATATGGTATGCGTTGTTGTGTCTGCATGCGCATACATTTGATGGAATAATCATGTCGTGGATGTGATTATTCGGGATTCGTTGAGAATCGTGGTTGCAGGGATGATCGTGTCTTGTTGGAGACATTAACGATGCATTCGGGGTTCTATTGATGAACCGTTATTATGAGTCGGTACCGCATTTGCATTGTGCATTAGAGTCACATTGCATTATGATTGATTGAATATTATGATTGATTGAATAATATGATTGATAGTTTGGTGTGATTAGGGGTGAATTACTTCTTCATATATGTCGTATGTGCCGTTATATTATGAATCTATTTCTCACCCCTATTGTTTATTTTGTTGTGTCTGTGCTTCTTCGGAAGTACAGATAATTCAGGTGCGTGAGGAACGCTTTTGATGTTGATGTCTGTGTCCTAGGAGCTCTGATATGTAACGGGAACGGGGATTTTTAATATAATATTTCATTTGATTTTTATAAACTTTTATATAACTAAGTATTGAGTTAAGGAACATTGTTATGAATGAATTGTAATGCTTTTGAGCAATTTGATATTAAAGCTTTATTTCCGCTGCTTACTTTTGAATAAAAGAATGATGGTTGATTGATGATGTAGCGACTCACTTTAGTTGATTAACTCTGATTTAATGAAAAATTTATATAATTTTGAAAATGGGAAAAGTGGGTGTTACAATTGGTATCAGAGCTGGTCGGTCCGTCCGGCCAATGTTGTCTAACGTTGTTAATTCCTTAGTACGCGACATGTGTGTGAAACACTGTCGGTACTTGTTGTTAGTTTCTAGTCGTTGCCTGCAGGTGTTTGTTGGAATTAAGTGGGGGAGAAGCTTGACTCTCAGACTGTTGTTGGAAAGTCGAAGTTGGTTCAAAGTTGATGTTTATTGCAAGAGTGCAAGGTTGTTGAAGAGATGTTGTTGCAGACCGGCAAGAGCATGGACTCATGAGTTCATATCGGTCGAATTTGAGAAGTGCGTATATTTTATATGAGAATTGTTTGAGGAGGAAGATTTATTTTGATGGAAATGATAAGTTGAAGGACCAAGTCGGTATATTGTTTCGCTTTGAGTGTAGTTGGATTAAGTCGGGTAATTTTCTAAGTTGGAAGAAGAGTAAGATTCTTGGTAGAGCTTGGAAGTAAGAGCAAGAGAGATAGAACTTATGTTCGCCAATCTCAAAAATCTGGTTTTTGCAATGTTGGAGCAGCTGTCACGAGAAGTGGCATAAATTTTTAACCATGAATCGGATTGAAGCGGTTCTGGATTTTTTTGAAAGCTTACAAAATTCCCTACAATTTGCATATAAGATTTTCATTCAGGAGGTTTATAATTAGGGAGATAAATGTATTTTAATAATTGGGTCTGCTACTGATTTTTTTTTTTTTTTGAAATTCTGCATACGGTAATTCTAAATCAGTCTCATTGTAAGGAGGATAACTTCTTACTCGTAAGTTGGATCCAAGCGGTTTTTGAAGTTCTGGAATCTTCACGAAATTCTCTTCATGTTAGAATATAATTTTGTGAGTTAGAGGTTTTTATTGGAAGATATAATTGTGTTTGAAGTTGAATGTCTATTGCTGAAAATTTGGAAAGATGAAAATGTTATTAAAGAATAAAATGTTGGTATCGGAGAATGCATAAAGATACAATTTATATCGAATGAGGAAAATTAAAGTGCCTATTCTAGATGATGGTGATGATGAGAGGAAGACCGAAGTTGAGTAGTGTTGTTAAATATTTTAACTTGGATGAGAGTTGTAATTGGAGCGAACCGAATTGGATTATGTTGATGTTGTGGCGGCTCTGGTGTTAGAAGGATATTTAAAGTTGTGTTGCGCTTGGAGCATGTATAAGAGATTGTGTATCGAATTTTGGATGCGTTGGTGTAATTGACGAAGTCGAAAATTTTAGAGACTAAGGAGAAGTAGATAAGCCGTAGAAAGTTGGCAGAGCATTATACTTACGGACTTTGGGCACAAGTTGAAGTATGCTATTATGTTGAGTAATGATTATTTATGCCACCGTTATGGTTGACGGATGTCTATTGACAAATTGAGGAACTGATCACCCTTAATCTATTGTTGATAGAAGACGAAATTATAATGGATGGATAGATGTGTCATACCGACTAGTATGGTATATGAGTTAAATCAGTTGAAGTCGAGTTGGGCAATTGAGTATTGTTTGAATTGTTCATGAAGAATCATGTATAAGAATGTTAGTCAGATTTAAGAATGATGGTATGAAGTTGCGTTGGGATTAAATAGTATTATGGAAATTCGTAGTTGAATGCTAGATAATGAGAATGTTGTTTGTGATGATTTAAATGGTACGAGGCCTGAAGTTTTCTTGGGGATAATTCAAAAGTAAAGTATATGGTAAAGTAAAACCAAGATTGTCAAGAATGTAGGATAAAGTTGAATTGCAAGAGCCAGACGAAGTGGAATTATGAGTGGGTTTATTAAAGTGTGATTTTGATTAGAACATGGATAGTTGTTTTGGTTGCGTTGGTTCGGATAAGAATTTATGAAAGGTTGTGTTAGTATGAGTAAGAATCGAGGATTCGATACGTTGGATTAGTTAGAAGCAGAGAAATATGAGTTATCTTATGGAAATTGTTATATCGATGGACCTTATATTGTCCTAATGATGTAGTGTGTTAAGATGATTTTCGAAGAATGTGTTATTTTAAGATGATAAAGTTGTAGTTGTGTTGAGAATAATTGAGAATTCATGAAGCATATAGTTATTGTCTAAAATTTGGAAGTTGTCGTAGTTGTATCTATGTTGAATGTTCAGAGGTGTTGCCTTATGAATCTAAGTTGCAAGTATTAGAAGAAATGAAATTATAAGTTGGTGTATTAGAGTGGGGTTTTGGTTGTAACAAGAAGAGCCATTTTGAGGTGTTGACTTGGAAAAGAATCTATGAAGCATATTGTCCATATAAGTAGGAATCGATGATTTGGTTGTTAGATTCGTTAGGAGCGAAGAAAATGATTGATCTGGTTGGAGTTAAGTGAACTCAGATGTTATATGTTGTTGTAATGATGTTAAGTATTTTAGAGGGCATGTTAATGAAAGATAGTAAAGTTGTAGTCTATGTTGATGATAATTGGGAATTCATAGAAGTATATGAATATTTTATCCAAGATTTGGAAGTAGTCGCAGTTGTTATTGGTTGAATGTTTAGAGGCGTTATCTTAAGGATCTAATTTGTAACTATTCGGTAACTACAAGAGTTAGAATACCTGTTGGAACGGAATTCCAAAGGATTAAGTCGGAGGCTTTGTTTATATGTCGATTTTGGTGAGTGTAAGTTGGAGTTAAACTCAGTAAATTTGGTAGTGTGCAATTAATCAGAGTGCGCAGCGAAGGCGCGATGTCATGTAATTGTTATTATCTGAATTACAACGATGTTGGTAGCTTTGTTGTATTATATGTTGTGTTTAAGTTATGTATTATTGTTTGTGGTATATGTGGGTTGCCTTTGGAATGAGAGTTGATTAGTTTGATGGAATAAGTAGTTGGAGTAGTTTAATCGGATAAATTTTCGAGGACGAAAATATCCTAAGTGGGGGAGAGTTGTAACGCTCTGTTTATTAATTAATTATTTAATTAATTATATTCACGTTATTGGCGTTGATTTATGTTGAATTATCAGAGTTGTTTGTGATAAATTGCTAAGTTCGTTTGAATTAAGTTGAATGAGTCGATTTAAGTTGTGGGAATTGATGTGGAATATTCTCCCGTTTATGGTTGGATAAGTTGTTTAGATGCTTGGACCATTTGGTCAAATGTTGGAGGATAATCTAATTAAGTCGGGAGAAAATAATTAGTCGTGAATTATTAATTGATTTTCAACGTTATGGTAAATTAAGTTGTTAAATCGGAAAATCGAAGAAATAATATTATCATTGGTAGTATTGATTATTGGAGCATGTTGGTTATTGGGCTTGGATTTCGTCGGAATTAGCAATTAAAGGGGTGCAGTGTTTAGGCCCATTAATTGTTTTATTGGATTATTATTATTTTAATAAAAAGGAATAATAGAATGAGTCAAAAGGGAAGAAGTAAGAGAAGAAAAGGGAATAGTGGAAATTAGGGAAAACGAGGAAAAAGTCTTAGAGAAAAATAAGGGTTTTAGAGGAGAGAAAACAACTTGGGAGAAAAGAAGGAGAAAGAAGGATTCATGTTCATATCTTAATTTTCGCACATACGGTACAGCCTCTACTAAACAGGTGATAACTTTTTACTCGTAATTCTGATTAAAACGATTCTTGGATTTTTGGAAAGCTTACGAAATTCCCTTCGAATTGATATATAATTTCGTGTCAATAAGTTTAGTATTGAATGAGAAAAATGCATTTGAAGTTTGGAAGTTCATGCTGGAAATTGGTCAAATAGTGGTTACGGGATTGATGGTGATGAAGGCTAAATTTTGGTCAAGATATGAACTCAATGGCAGCATGTTCGTATTTCTAATCTCTATGGATGAAAGAGGAGAGGAAAAAGGGCCACATAGGCAAAGGATTGGAAATTCGATCGGAGATTCGAAGCGGCCATCGATTAAGGTAAGGGGGAGAAAAGGGTTTATAATTGGTGATAGGACATAGAAGGGTAATTGGGAGTTCCTTCCTCCCTTAGGTATATTAAGAGATTATGATAATAATGATTGAATTATATGAATATGTAGATTGTTATGATTGTGAATAACATGAGATATGTGTATGCTTTGTGTGTGAATAAGATGCACTGATGGTTGGTTGATGAGATCATGATGATCGTAAAGCATGATGTGCTCATGTGTATTGTGATATGGTATGCGTTGTTGTGTCTGCATGCGCATACATTTGATGGAATAATCATGTCGTGGATGTGATTATTCGGGATTCGTTGAGAATCGTGGTTGCAGGGATGATCGTGTCTTGTTGGAGACGTTAACGATGCATTCGGGGTTCTATTGATGAACCGTTATTATGAGTCGGTACCGCATTTGCATTGTGCATTAGAGTCACATTGCATTATGATTGATTGAATATTATGATTGATTGAATAATATGATTGATTGAATAATATGATTGATAGTTTGGTGTGATTAGGGGTGAATTACTTCTTCATATATGTCGTATGTGCCGTTATATTATGAATCTATTTCTCACCCCTATTGTTTATTTTGTTGTGTCTGTGCTTCTTCGGAAGTACAGATAATTCAGGTGCGTGAGGAACGCTTTTGATGTTGATGTCTGTGTCCTAGGAGCTCTGATATGTAACGGGAACGGGGATTTTTAATATAATATTTCATTTGATTTTTATAAACTTTTATATAACTAAGTATTGAGTTAAGGAACATTGTTATGAATGAATTGTAATGCTTTTGAGCAATTTGATATTAAAGCTTTATTTCCGCTGCTTACTTTTGAATAAAAGAATGATGGTTGATTGATGATGTAGCGACTCACTTTAGTTGATTAACTCTGATTTAATGAAAAATTTATATAATTTTGAAAATGGGAAAAGTGGGTGTTACAGGATCCACGCTTAAAAGATTTGTGTTTTAAAGGGGTAGTGTCAGTGCAATCTGTGTATAAAAGAGCTGGAAAAGAGATGTACAGGTGTCTGTGTAAAGGAAGTGTAAGGTGTAATATATACAGTGTCAGTGTAAGGACAAAAGTGAAATGCTCATGATAATGAGGCTAAAAGAATAAGGCTAGAATGAGGGGGAATATACAGGGACTTTTGTTCGATAACTGTTAAGTCATGCCTACGTATCCTCTCGTGCAATGAGGAAGTCAGAACACCGTAGTTCGACCCAAAGAGACTGAAAGATGAATTGACTTGTGAACTGCTTACTTGTCTATGCTCAAGTGTATGACCTGTCTGGCTCAGGTGCAAACTGTCTTGCATTAGACGGAAGAAGCAAGTTCTCGTTATGAATGAGTTAGATGAGAAGAGAATCCCGAAGGAGACGATTATTGTTTGTTTTTGAGTTTTCAATCTTTTATTGCTTTTGAAAGTTTGTCATAAGTTAATGAGCCTAAGCCTAAACCAATGGATTTAGTAAACTCATCACATCTTCCCTCTGATTAGGGGTAATGAGAATGCCTTAAGTGTGAAGTCAGCTTCTCACACTTAATCACCATGGTGTAGGATTAAGATCATTAACCTACTTGTGATTATTTAGATGTTTTTGTTGTTTTTGTTTAGTGTTGAGTAATGAGATTAAGCCATAATCAGGGATTAAACAGACTCATTACACCATCCTAATAGAAGGATAATAGAGGAGAATGTTTAAGCTGAGGAAAGCTCCTCAACTTAATCCATGATTAGGGATTAACTTCATGACAAAACAAAGCCTTTATTAAGATGGATTTTAGTTAATGATATGATGAAGAAGTGATTTTTATGATTTGTAAGACAACTTGAGGGGGACTTGTCCATTAACACTAGGGTTAGTCCTTCTTAACCAATTAAGGAAGAATTAGAACCCTAATGCAAGGCCCAAGTTACAAGCTTGATGTCTTGATGGTTATTAAATGAATTGATTAAAGGATTTAAACACATTAAGGGTTTAACACTTAGGATTAAAGTTATACACTCCATCCTAATAGAAGGATGCAGGCATAAGCTTAATCACAAAGCCTTAAAGCCTTTAGGGTTTAGTCCCTGATTATGAGATGAGAAGAGAAGACTCAAAGATGACACAAAGGTAAAAGTTAAATGGGGGACTAATCAAAACCCTAATTATTGTCATGCTTGGTTGTTCCTAAGGTTTGTGAGGTTTACAAGAAAGATCTTCAGAGGAACCACCAGGAAGCAGATGAAAGGAGCAAAGAGAAGCAAAGTAACTTGCTTCATTTAAGAAGACAAGTCACTTGAAGAAAGAAAGTAAGAAGAACAAAAATGAGCAAGCTCAATCTCAAACACAAGTCAAAATGCAGCAATTATGCATAAAAGGGATGAAAAGAGATTGTGAGAAGTGAAGGCAAATTCACTTCTCAAAGTTACTTACCACCTGAAAAGTTAATGAAAGGAATGCAATGTAATGCAAAATGAGATGAAATGGGATGATGTAGAACAAAACCAGAAGCATGTATATGATGCTAATGATGCTATGAGATGATGCACACATGAGGCAAGGCATGGGAATGATCATACAAACATATGGATGCAAGAGAAACATGCTTAGAACCATGAACATACATGAAGAGTTATGAAATGCAAATGACATACAAAATGGAAAATGAAAGATGCAATGATCAAACATGATTCTAATATGTCTTAAGATGTCTAATGAATCAAATGGATGCATAAAATGTCATGGGAAGTCATGGTATGCAAGCAAATGCAAGATGAATGCAAAAGGAAGCCCAAATTAGGGTTTATGATCCATGCACAAAACAAAAATCAAAACCAGAAGCAAACATCATGATAAAAAATTGAAAATGCACTCAAGGGAACCCTAAACCTATACAAACTCACTGCCCAAAGGAGGGGACCCAATTCTTAACCTAATGAAAGTTATGAATTTCCTAAGGTTGCTTGGGTTTTAAGGTACCTTGTCAAGAAAAATGTCAAACAAATTTTAAATGCAAGATCAATTCATGCCAATTTAATCCTATAAACTACATGATATGCAAGACACAATGCAAAAAGAATCAAAGTCCAACTCTTAAAGACTAGGCAGAAATGAATTTTCAAAGATTGGACATAAATAATGCCTTGAAATGAAATTAATTCCATGAAAAATTGTCAAAAGACATCAAGATCAAAAAAGAAATTTGGTTTAAGGGTTGGACAATGTTTCTAAATTATTTTAAAGGTTTCATGAATTTTTTGGTGATTTTTAAATACCTAAAAGTATTTTTAATTAATTAATTCTCATTAATTAATTGAAAATAATCTTTTAAATGATTTAAAAATATTTTTTTAATGCAAAAAATAAAAATAAAAATGTTTTTGGTTTCTGAAAATTAATAAAAGATTGTATAAAAATTTTCAGAATTTTTGAAAATGTTTTACTATTTTTAATAAAATGAAGAAAACAAATGGAATTTAATGAAAATAAAATTGAATAAAAATGAAAGTATGCTGATCCTAAGGCTGAGGTTTAAACAAGGAACGCGCGTGTTGACTGGCGCCATATCTAAGGGTGGAGATTTAAACTGGCCAGATTAACTTATAAACTTAATTAAAAGGATTAATGACGTGGATTAGGGTTTAATGAGTGGATCTGGACCCTCCAAACGTGCGCCAGTCAAACAAAGTCAGCCTATCCTACGTACCAAATTCAAACTGCATTTAATTACATGGATTAGCCCTAATCACTTTCAGGTGGCCGGAGAAGACTTTCGGTCGTCTTCTCCGGCAAGACCCTCACCTGAAAGTTGCTAAAATCCTCAAAACTCCATAAAAATGAAAACTAATGGCCCAGAAATCATCCCCATTCAACACTGAATAAAAACCCCCAAACAAAAATCATTTTTCATTCATCAATCATGTGAATCGAAGCAATACATGTTTAGGTCAGAAAAGTTTCAGAACACGATTAAATGCTTATTTCTCAACCATTTCAAAAAGTAATAACATCAGAGTGATCAGCAAAGCATGAGGAACAATTTAGAAACTTAAAAACTCATTTCTGGAAAAAAAGTTCTTGATATACCTGAGCTTTGAGCTTTCTCATTTTGCAACTTTCTGACCCTCTTTCTTTGTGCAAACCACTCCTCTTAAGCCCCTGATGAAGTCTTGATACTTGGAGAAAGTTTATGATGGCTGTTTTTTGAGATGGCAGAAGTTCTGTTCAAGGTGGGGTGGAAATCGTATTTTTGATTCAGGGAGTTTCAGGCAATGGTGATGGGTGGTTTTTGATCAGTGAAGTGTGCTGAATTGGTTTGTGAAGTTTGTTTGTGTGTTTGCAGCCTGTGGGGAGTGTTTCGAAGGCTTTTGCAAATGGGAGAGATTTTGATAACTATGGCTTGTGGGCAAGATCAGAATGAGTTGTGTTATGTGTTAGGCTGGGTTTTGTCCATGTATCAAAAGGGGATAGGTCAGAAAGTTGTTGGTGGCCTATGGTGATTGGTATGGGTCTTTGGCCAAAATGTTAACTTGATGTGTACTTGAGGTATGGGCTATGGTACAACTTGCTTTTTGGCTTGCTTTTGCTCAGCTTGAATCAAGGAATGCTATGGAAAAGGTTTAGAGGCAATGCAGCAAGTGGTTTGTAACTTGTGATAAGTTTTGCAAGTTGGTTCAAGTTTGGTTCCTTTGAGATTTCTTGAGTTTCAAGGCATCAAAGTGCAAAGTTCTTTGGCCCATTCTGAATTTTAGAGGTCATATGATCATGTTGTGAAGAAATGGTACACATTTGAGGCCTTTAGAACACTTGAACAAACCATTTTGCAAAATGTCTCTTTGGTAGAAAACTTCAAATTTTGTGATTTTAGCCAACTTTGACAAGCCATAACTTTTGATCCAAAATGAATTAGGTCATGTTCTTGTACTTTTTGAAAAGGGAATGATCCATTCTACAACTTTCATGACCAAAGTTTTTCCATTTGAAGCATTTTTGAATCAAAAAGCAAGGGTTGAAAAAGTTTCCCAAAATGGCAATTTTCATTAAAAGTCAAACTTCCCAAAAAGTCAACTTTGCAAATGACTTGAAATTCTTCAATTTTGTGAACTTCCTCCATCTTCTATGATCAAATAAAGATCATACATAATCAAAATGATGATGAACACCCTTTTGTTGGGTCATTGGGGGCCTCAGATGCCCTGATTTTACACTGACTTGCTTGAAAAGTCAACTCTTGATCAGATGACTTCCCCATGGAATTTCTTCATGAAAATTGATATGCATGATCCCTATACCATATAGATACCAATAGAAACAAGAATGACCAAAAAATTTGGAGTTATGGCCTTTAAAACCAAAACCCTAATTCTAGGTCATCTGTGCAGTTAAACCTGGCTCTGCTTCCATGCCAATCTCAGTTCTTGTGATTCTTTGATTTTCTTGACTTTGAGAGGATATAATATGATGCTTGAACATACATGGACCCCTTTGAAATAATTGATGACCTTTGGAGTGGCTCAAGAAGCTCTTGGATTGCTCAGATCACAAACCCTAGATGCAGATGACTTAGAAGCAATGCAGTGAATCAAAAATGCAATATGATATGCTATGTTTGTGTTTATGCATATGAAATGATCACAAGCCATGGTGTGAATGGGTGAGGGCAAATTTGGGGTGTTTACATGAGTGAAGATGATGAGAAAATAATCCCAAAGGAGACGATTATTGTTTATTTTTGTGTTTTCAATCTTTTATTGATTTTTTGTGTTTGTCATAAGTTAATGAGCTTAAGCCTAAACCAGGGGTTAGTAAACTCATCATATCCTCCCTTTGATTAGGGATAATGAGAATACCTTAAGTATGAGATAAACATCTCAACTTAATTACCATGATGATGTAGGATTAAGATCATTAATTTACTTGTGATTATTTAGATGTTTTTGGGGTTTTGTTTAGTGTTAAGTAATGAGTTTAAGCCATAATCAAGGATTAGTGAACGCATTACACCATCCTAATAGAAGGATAATAAATGAACACACTTAAGCTGAGGAAGATACCTCACCTTAATCCATGATTAGGGATTAACCTCATGACAAAACAAACCTTTATTAAAGTGGATTTTATTAAGGGTGAGATTAAGAAGTGGATTTTATGGTTTTTAAGACAACTTGAGGTGGACTTGTCCATTAACAATAGGGTTAGTCTTTCTTAACCAATAAAGGAAGAATTAGAACCCTAATGCAAGGCCCAGGTTACAAGTTAATGTCTTAGTGATTATTAAGATGGATTGATTAAGAGGTTTAAACAAATTAAGGGTTTAACACTTAGGATTAAAGTTATACACTCCATCCTAAGAGAAGGATGCAGGCATAACCCTAATCACAAAGTCTTAAAGCCTTAAAGGTTTAGTCTCTAATGATGAGGTGAGAAGAGAGTCACAAAGGTAAAAGCTAAAAGGGGACTAATCACAACCCTAATTATTGTCATGCTTGGATGTTCCTATGGTTTGTGAGGCTTGAGAAAGATCTTCAAAGAAGCCACCAAGGGAAGAAGCAGATGAAAGGAGGAAGAAATAGATGAATAAGTTACTTACTTCATTGAAGAAGATAAGTGACTTAGAGAAAGAAAGTGAAAGATGAACATGAATGATCAAGCTCACTCTAAGACAAAGAAAAATGCAGCAATGATGCATAAGAAAAAGATGAAGAGAAATGAGAAGTGAAGGAAAATTCACTTCTCAAATTACTTACCACCTGAAAATGATAGCATAAGGAAAGAAATGAAATGAAAATGAAACATATGAATGGGAAAATGCCAAAACCAGAAGCAAATACATGATGCAAATGATTTTATGAGATGATGCAAAGGCATACCAAGTACTATGAATGTTCATACAAGAGATTAGATGTAAAGGAAGCATGCTTTGAAGTATGAAAACACATGGATGTTTATGAAATGAAATGGATGCAAAGCATAGCAAATGTATGAATAAATGACTAAGAATTGTTTCTAATATGTCTTAAGATGTCTAAGATGACATATGAATGCATGAAAGGTCATGGCAAGTTCATGTATGGATGCATATGCAAGATGAATGCAAATGAAAGTACAAAATTAGGGTTTTAAGGCAACATGAGATGCATAAGGTCAAAACATAAGCAAATCACATGATAAAAAATTTCAAATGAACTCAAAAGAACCCTAACCCCATATGATATCACACCCCAAAGGAGAAGGTCTAACTCTTAACCTAAAAGAAGCTGTGATTTTTTCTAAGTTAACTAGGGTTTTTGGGTACCTTAAGAGGGAACATGCAAATCAAATTGAAAATGAAAGATAAATTCATGAAAAAACTATCTTAGAAACTACATGCTATATGAAAAACAATGCAAAATGAATCATTCTCAAACCCTTCATGGTTAGGCAGAAAAGAATTTTCAAAGTTAGGGTTCCAAAAATGGATTTTTATGAACCCTAAATTCAAGATAAAAATGTCAAAGTGGGATCAAAACCAAAAAGAAATTTGTATGAATGGTTTGACAATGTTTCTAAATGTCCTAAGATGCAATTTTAATTTTTTTGAAATTTTTGGAAACCTAAATGGTATTTTAATTAATTAATTTCCATTAATTAATTAAAATAAACATTTAAATATTTTTAAAATGATTTTTAAATGCAAAAAATAAAAATAAAAAAGTTTTTGGGTGGGGAAAAATATTTAAAGTCAAAATGCAGAAGAAAACTATTTTTGGAATTTTCTAAGTATTTTAAATAAAATGCATAAAATAAATGGAATTTAAATGAAATAAAATGAATTAAAAGGTCTGGTCAATGCATCCAAGGGATCAGATTCAAACTGGGGTTTGGAGGGAAAGACTACGCGCGCTATCCAATGGTCTAAATTTAAACTGAGTTAATTAATTAATTAAACCTAATTAAATTAATTAAACTGAATTAGGGCTTAAGTGGATTAATCTGGACCCTACGAACACGCGCTAAAAAAGATCCTACGGCTGACATTCAAACTGGCTGGATTAACCCTAATTACAACCCTAAACATTTTCAGGTGACTGGAGCTAGCTCCGGTCATCTTCTCCGGCAGGACCCTCAACCTAACTTCTTCCCTAAGCCATTTCCAGAGCTCTAAAGCTCCATATCACTTCCCCACACCTCCCTAAGCATGAATCAAGCATCAAAACACATTTCTCATTCATCATTTTCAAGATTCGAAGAAAATCATAAAAATGGAAAAACTTTCAGAGACTTCATACATGCTCAATATTCAACCATTTTGAAAAATAAATACATCAGAATCATCAGCACATCATAAGGATTCATTTAAGAACTTAAAACTGCATTTCTGGAAAAAGTTCTTGAGGTTACCTGAGCTTGAGCTTTCTCAGTTTGGAGCTTTTGGACCTCTTCTCTTATGCAAATCTACTCCTCCTGACCTCCTAATGATGTTGGAATGCTTTGATGGAGTTTAGAATGGCTGGAATGAGAGATTGCACTCTTGCTGCACAAAAATCGTGTTTTGTGTAGAGGGGCTTTGAGGCTTGTTTGATGGTTGGTTTATGTTCTATGGATCATTTCTGAATGAATGGTGAAGTTTGTTTTGAATTTGATGGCTAGACTGAAAGTTTCGAAGGTTTTTTGCTTGAAAGTGATTTTTGAGAGACTTGGCTTATGAGATGATCTGAGCTTGTGTATGTTATGGATTGGCTTGCTTTTGATCCACATAACATTGTTTGATAGGTCAGAAAGTGGGTGGTGGACTGTGGTGATTGGTATGGGCAAGTTGCCAAAATGTCAACATTAGGTGTACTTGAGGTATGGGCTCATGTTGCAGCTGGTTTAGGGCATGTCTTGGCTCAACAAAGATCAAGGAGAACCATGGAATTGAGATTGGGGTGCTGCAGCAAGTGTATGAGAAGTTCCATGCCTTTTTGCAAATTTTAAAAAGTTTGGCCCTTTTTGAATTTCTTGAAGTTCAAGGCATGAAATGGAATGATTCTTTGGGAAATCTTGGTCACAATGCATTTTAGTATGTTTGTATGATGTTTAGAGAGTGATTAGAGGTCACAAAATAACTTGGTATGTGAAATTGCACAAAATCCTCTTTGGTGTGAAAGTGAAAATTATAGGATTTTTGCCAACTTTGCCAAGCCATAACTTGAGTTCCATAATGAATTAGGATTTGTTCTTGTACTTTTTGAAAAGGGAATGATCCAATATACAACTTTCATGATCAACAATTTTTCATTTGAAGCATTTTTGGTTGAGAAAGAGGAGGTTGAAATACTTTCCCAAAATGGAAAGTTTCCATTACAAGTCATTTCCATTTTTGGCAAGTTTTGGTTTAGCTCAAATTTCTCCAATTTTGTGAACTTCCAAGCACTTCAATGATCAAATAAAGATCATATAACTTCAATTTGATGAAAAATCCACTTTGGTTCCATTGTTGGGGGCCTCAGATGCCCTGATTTTGCTCTGACTTGCTCAAGAAGTTACCAAGTGAACATATGACTTCCACAATGAATTTCTTCATCAAACTTGGTATACATGATCCTTATAACATATTGAGACTATTAGAAACAAGAATGACAAAAAAATTTGGAGTTATGGCCTCTGAAACCAAAACCCTAATTTCAGGTCATCTGTGCAGTGAAACCCTAGCTCTGCTTCCATGCTTTGCAAGTTCTTGTGATTTTTTGACTTCCTTGATCTTTGAGGGATATAATTTGATGATAGAACACACATGGACCCTCTTGGAATGATTGGAGCCCTTTGGAGTGGCTCAGATGGATCTTTGGATTGCTCAGATCATAAACCCTAGATGCAAATGAACTTGAACTATGCAGATGAAACAAAAATGCAATATGGGATGGTATGCTTATGCTAATGCAAACATGAAAGATAACAAGCCATGGTGTGAAATTATTGAGGGAAAATTTGGGGTGTTTACACACTGTGATAGTGACTGGGCTCACTGCAGCAGATGTTGGGACTGTAATAGTCTGTGGATCATAGAAAATAGTAACAGGACCTCTGGTGGATGTTGGTTGAGGTGAATTGAAGCTTGGTTTAAACTGTTGAGACTGTTGAAAGTTGTTGGGATTCGGGACCGTTGTCGGGTCATAATAAATTGTGACAGTGGAAACATCATTGTTGGTAGTCGCTGAAGTTGTAGTAGCCAGTGCAAATGAATTGTCGTGTGTTGAAGTGACAGATGGAATGATTGCTGAAGTTGTAGCTGAATCAGTTGGAACAATGGTTGTTGCAGTTGTAGAAGAACTAGTAGGAAAGGTGGTTGTTGCATTTGTAGAAGATTCACTTGTTGTTGACAAAAGAGTTGCTGGTGTTATAGAAGCGGTGGTTGTAATTTGCAAAATGCCTTCGTTAATCAAGCCATTAATTCCACTCCTCAAGCTAGCACACCCATTCTCAGAAAGTTTGCATAATTCACAACAGGCCTCACAACCTGGAAACACTTGGCACTTTAAAAGCTGGTCTTTAACCTCTGCCAGAGGTGTCTGAATACATGCAATGTCTTCTATTAAACTCATGGGTGAGCCATCCTCTACAGCATTAATCCTTGGCCCACTGTGGCTAGGCATAGGATTTTTCTTTACATTGGGAGAAGGTGCAAAGTTCAGGGCTTTTGAATCTACCAGATCCTGAACCTTCATATGCAGAGCTCTGCATTTTTCCGTAGAGTGGCCAGGTGCGTTGGAATGAAAAGCACACCTAGCATTGACATCGTAGTTCCTAGGAAGGTTTTGAGGATCAGGTGGAGCCAATGTCCTCAACTCAACAAGATTGAGCTTTAGGAGTTGTGGCAGCAGTGTAGCATACGACTTTGGAATGGGGTCAATCACTCGATTGACCTGAGATGGCCACTGTTGAAAAGGGCGTTGTTGTTGATTGTTGTTGTTATTGTTGTAAGATCTTTGTTGAGGAAATTGTTGTTGTTGCAGAAAGTGTTGTGGTTGTTGAGTATACTGAGGAGGTGGAGCGGGGATAGTAACAGCAGCAACTGTTCTGGGCAAGTATTGGGGTTTCCCTCTTCCCTTGTGCACGGAGTTTGTCTCACCAGATCTACGGGGCCCAGCAAATTGTTTTCTTGTACTACTTGAACTGGCACCATTATCGGAGATCTTTCCCATCTTCAATAGGCTCTCTATTCTTTCCCCAACTATCACCACATCTGCAGAGTTGGTAGAAGAAAACGCAACCAATCTGTCAATGTAGGTTCCCTGGAGAGTATTCATAAACATGTCTGCCATTTCCCTTTCAGATATGGGGGATGAACTACAGCAACAAGTTGTCTCCATCTTTGGGAATATTCCCTGAAGCTTTCATGGGAGGATTGAGACATTCCCATTAGAAGGGTCCTGTTTGGGGCCATGTCCAAGTTATATTGATACTGATGGATAAAAGCTTCAGCCAAGTCTTTCCAGTTCCTCACTGTGTCTCTAGTCAAATGGGAATACCATTCTTGGGATGCTCCTATCAGACTATCCTCAAAGTAAAACATCCACAGCTTTTCGTCCATGGTGTATGCTTTTAATCTTCCCAAGAATGATTGAAGGTGAGTGCGTGGGCAGGATGTGCCATTATATCTTTCAAAACACGGGGGTTTGAACTTGTGAGGAATTCTCACCCCTTCCACCAATCCCATGTCCATGACATCAAAACCTAGGGAGTTTTGGGATTCAAGAGAGCTCAGCTTCTCTGCAATTTCATCTAGCCTACGGTCGTAAACTTCGTCTCCATCCCCAACAACTGTAAATTGCTCTTCTCTAGGATCCTCTTGCAAGACCCTTCCTCCAGCAGTGTTACCCTGAGTATTTATTATGGCATTGATTTCTGGGTTTAGATGAGGCCCAAACTCTGGTGGATCAGTGCGAGGTTGCACGTGATCATTGTTACTGGTACCTCCTATACCTGGATGGTGTTCTTCAGGAGTCTACCTTTCAACCAACTTCCTTAGTCTTTCTTGGCTTTGAGCTAAACCAGTCATTACAGTCATGAATTGAGTCATCGGATTCCTCATCTCAACCCTTTCATTGGCCATTTGACCCCTCACTTCATTCAAGTCTTGCTGAACTTGATCCATATGGAGTCCCGGAAGGTTGTTTCTTGTCAGGTACCGGTGTGTTTTGTTGACAGGGAACACTCTTCTGCGAGCAATGTTTCCTGAAACCACAACAAAGTGAGAAAAAACAATAACAAAAACCTACAAAACAAAGAAAATGTTAGTATGCAATGCAGGATGCCTATTTGTCTTCCAAGGGTATCCGATTTGGTTCTTTGGTTTTGACCTTTTCCAGACCTCGAGGAGATGCTGATTTTATTGTAGAAATAGATAAAGCCCACCAAAAGTAATACAAACTGATATGTTACAAAGAGTGAAAATACATAGTTTGATTACAATAACATCCCCATGGTGGGTCAAAATTCAACAAAAAAAGAAAAGTACAACAAAAGAAAAGTACAAACAAAAGAGTCAAACATCTAATACAAAGTCATCCTCTCTGAATTCCTTCAGGATGGCCTCAGTCACCGGAACCACTGGGTGCTCTGTGATAGTCCTGATGAGGAGTTTCTTGGTAGCAATGGAACTGGTTAGCTTCTTATGCTTATCCTGATCCTTTGACCTCTTCAACCCCGCCTGGAGTTTCAATTCCGAAATTTCCTTCTGAGCTGCTAATAAAGCTTCCCGATGCTTCTTCTCGCTAGCCTTCAACTTCTCTATCTTAGCCTGAGTCCTTTGATCTTCCTGTCTACGGGCTTCAGTAATCCTGATCCACCTAGCCTGGCTCTCCACTAGATAATGCTCTGCCCTAGCCTTCTGAGTCTTTGCTTCCTTGCAAGCATTCTTCAGTACTACCTCCCATGCTCTTGCCTTCCTGATGTAGTCATCCGTCTTCTCAATCTTGGTCAATTTCTCAATCCTGAGCCTTTCCAATCTCTCATTATCTAGACGGCTGTCATTTCTCTCCCAATGAGTCTTCTTCCAGGCTTCAGATAGCTGAGTATTTCTTTCCTTCAGCTTTTCAAACTCTTCCAAACTGACAGTGGCTGCAGGTTGTACTGTTGAAGGTCCATGGTACATCTTCTAAAGTAAATGGCATCCGGGTGATCTGAGTTCTGGTACGAGACCAATCAGAATACTGTGCTGAAGCAATGTTGTTGCACTTGCCAAGGATGGCTATTCCCTTGGTCTGAATATTATCCCAAGCCCAGGAAGCTTGTCTGACAACATCAGAGTTGGGTTGGATTTCACATTAGAGGGTCTCAGTCAAGTATTGCCCTCTGGGAGGATAAACCAAAGCATAACCTAATTGTCTCTTAAACAGTAAAGGGTTGTAGTTGATGCAACCTTTCACTCCTATCAAAGGCACATTAGGATATTTCCCACAACTAGTAATGATGTCCTTGCCCTTGGTGCTCTGAGTGCACCATCTAATGTCTTCTGATGTCAAGGCAATAAATCTCTTAGCCTAGTTCTTTTGCTGATATAGGTTCTGGAAAGCATCTGATTTTGGCAAGCGTTTTAGTAGCCAAGAGTAATAGAGGGGAGCACAGCATCTGACCAGTCTTCCTCTTTGCTTCTCATTCCTCTGGTGTACTGAATAGTAGAAGTCTCCCAGCAAGGTAGGAACTGGGTTCCTTAGTAAGAACAGGTGAATAGCTTTCTTGCTGACAAATTTTGGCTCATCTGCAAACAAGATAACCCCATATATATTGAGGGCTAGAAGTGCACAGACAGCATTCCATTCTCCTATTTTAGCATGCAAGGTGGCCTGGGAGATCAAGAAGTCCAGATGAAGGCCTGGAACTCCAGCCTTGGTTGTCATGCTCTGATCAATGAGAGCAGGCTCCAAATGCAATGCCCTAACTATGTCTTCATTCTTGGGAGCAACCATCTCAGGGTTAAAAGGAATTCCTCTCCTGATAGGAACCCCTAACAACATGGAAAAATCTTCTAACAGAGGTCCCAACTGGAAATCAGGAAAAGTGAAACATCTGAGTGGGGGATCATAAAACTGCAAGCAAGTATGGATCATGCTCCTCTGAGATGCATCTAGATCCATGACCATGTCCAATATGCCTCCATAATGTTCTCTGAATAGTGGAACATGATCAGGAGTAATGAGGGACTGGATCTGCCTGATGCCAGTCAGGCTGGCATCAAAGAAGTGCTAAGTGATGTTGCTCTTTCTTGAAGTGTCCATATTGATAATAAGAAGCTGAGATAAACCCTGGTGAAGATAATTGCTGAAGACTGAAGAAGATAATTGAAGGGGGTCTATGGTGAAGACAATTGATGAAAGTGTTGGAGAAGATGACTGAAGAAGTCTGAGTAGCAGAAGGGGTCAAAACCAAACCAAAGACAAAATGGTGGATACCCTGTAAAAAAAATAAGCAAATATTAAATGATGCAAGAATGATGTATGAAAAATGATATGCAAAGGGTTTGTGATCAAGTGCTGGATCTGTTTATCTGCCTTGGTAAAAGTCCATGTATGTTCATAAGTCTGGATGGAGGCTTAAAAATCCAGTATCCTGGTGGGGGACTAAAATAACGAGTCACAAGTCCAGGGTAAACACAAGAACTGTCCAAATAATACAACCTTAACAAATCTAGTAACAGGGTATGATGAGGCCAAGGGTTCCTGCAAACCTGCAAACATCCCAACCCCCTCACATGTAATGTTCTAGAACAAGGATCCTCGGACTTGGATCAGTTATGAGAAGTGTAAACACTTCTAACCCTGAGGTCCAATGTTTACAATAACCATAAAGGATCCTCCTATAATTCACCTCAGATGTTGAAGGTCATAAAAAGGTCATCCAGACTTAGCAGGCTTCCCAGATAGCCCTAGTACTACAGGAAATCTGTAGCACAGAGTTCTCAAGAAGAAACCCATGTCTGAACCGTGTTTCATATTCCCGCACCAGACCGAAATGGAATGGGAAAGAATATGAAGCCACTCTAGCCTATGTGTCACTCAGGTCCCAGGTATAGGACCTTAATCACTCAATGATACCCCATCCACCAAGGAAACAGCAGATCCAACATATGACAATGACAGTATGAAAGGCATAAAACTGTAAATGAAAGCAATAAATAAAGTTGTACATAAAGCAATAAATAAAGCAAATAAATAAGCACAAGTAGCACATAACACCCCCATAAACACAAATCAAACAATCGCTAGGAAGAACCCACAAAAAGAACCAGAAGCCCTGGTATCAATATAAGGTTCCCTAGCAGAGTCGCCAAGCTGTCGCTCCCGAAGATTTGCATCATGGTACAAGCGCGAACGGTCGGCGAAAGGAGAAATGGAGTGAACTGAATAGAGTCTCCAGCTAGGCATTTTTATCCCGAAGGAAAGGTAATGCTGCATAAACCTAAAAAGATATGGATAAGACGGTTGCGAACCAGAGAACTGAGAAAGGGGGCTGGTTACAACCTGGGAAGGTATTAGCACCCAGATTGTCCGTCGTACTCGACGAGATCCACGCTTAAAAAGATTGTGTTTAAAGGGGGGAGTGTATGTGCTATCTGTGTGAAAAAGCTGAAAAGGAATATATAAGTGTCAGTGCAAGAAGGTGAAGTGAAATGCTCAGGAATGAGGCTTAAGAAGAATGCTGAAAGAGGGGGAAGACACAAAGACTTTTCTTCGATAACAGTTAAGTTATGCCTACGTATCCTCTTGTGCAATGAGGAAGTCAGAACACCGTAGTTCGACTCAAAGAGACTGAAAGATAAAATGACTGTGAACTGCTTGCTTGCCTATGCTCAAGTTTAATGACTCGTCTGGCTCGAGTGCTAACTGTCTTGCATTAGTTGGAAGATGCAAGTTCCCGTTTATGATTGAAGATGATAAGAAAAGAATCCCAAAGGAGACGATTATTGTTTGTTTTTGTGTTTTCAGTCTTTTTATTGTTTTCTGGTGTTTTTCATAAGTTAATGATGAGCTTAAGCCTAAACCAAGGGTTAGCAGACTCATCATATCCTCCCTTTGATTAGGGAGGATGAGAATACCTTAAGTATGAGATATACATCTCAACTTAATTACCATGATGGTGTAGGATTAAGATTATTAACCTACTTGTGATTATTTAGGTGTTTTTTGGGTTTTAGTTTAGTGTTAAGTAATGAGTTTAAGCCATAATCAAGGATTAGTGAACCCATTACACCATCCTAATAGAAGGATAATAGATGAGCACACTTAAGCTGAGGAAGATACCTCAACTTAATCCATGATTAGGGATTAACCTCATGACAAAACAAACCTTTATTAAAGTGGATTTTAATTAAGGGTGAGATTAAGAAATGAGTTTTATGGTTTATAAGACAACTTGAGGGGGACTTGTCCATTAAACACTAGGGTTAGTCCTTCTTAACCATAAGGAAGAATTAGAACCCTAATGTAAGGCCCAAGTTACAAGTTAATGTCTTAGTGATTATTAAGATGGATTGATTAAGAGGTTTAAACAAATTAAGGGTTTAACACTTAGGATTAAAGTTATACACTCCATCCTAAGAGAAGGATGCAGGCATAACCCTAATTTCAAAGCCTTAAAACCTTAAAGGTTTAGTCTCTAATGATGAGATGAGAAGAGAGACACAATGAAGACACAAAGGTAAAAACTAAGGGGGACTAATCACAACCCTAATTATTATCATGCTTGGATGATCCTATGGTTTGTGAGGCTTAAGAGAAATCTTCAGAGAAGCCACCAATGGATGAAGCAGATGAAAGGAGTAAGAAACAGATGAATAAGTTACTTACTTCACTGAAGAAGATAAGTAACTTAGAGAAAGAAAGTGAGAGATGAACATGAATGAGCAAGTTCACTATAAGACAATAGAAAAATGTAGCAAGGATGCATATGAACAAGATGAAGAGAAATGATAAGTGAAGGCAAATTCACTTCTCAAATTACTTACCACCTGAAAATGTTAGCACAATATGCATAAGGAAAGAAATGACATGAAATGAAATGAAACAAATGCAAAGACAAAAGCCAAAGTCAGAAGCAAACACATGATGTAAATGATGCTATGAGATGATGCAAAGACATACAAAGTGCAATGGATGATCATACAAGAGAATGAATGCAAATGAAGCAAATGAGAAGCATGAAAAGACATGGATGTTTATGAAATGAAATGGATGCAAAGCATAGAAAATGTATGAAGAAATAACCAAGCAATGTTCAAGAAATGTCTTAAGATGTCTACGATGGCATACAAGTACTTAGAATGTCATGGCAAGTTCATATGTTCATGCAATGCAATGTAAGATGCAAGTATGGATGCAAAATTAGGGCTACATGAAAGGACGAGATGCAAATGATCAAAACAGAAACAATTCACATGATAAAAAAATGCAAATGAGCTTAAACAAACCCTACCCCCATATTATATCACACCCCAAAGGAGAAGGTCCAACTCTTAACCTAAAGGATGTTATGATTTTCCTAAATTAACTAGGGTTTTTGGGTACCTTAAGAGAAAAAATGCAAATCAATTTTAAAATGAAAGATAAATTTATGACAAAAATATCGTAGAAACTACATGCTACATGGAAAACAAGGCAAAAAGAATCATTGTCAAACCCTTCATGGTTAGGCAGGAAAGGAATTTTCAAAGCTAGGGTTTCAAAAAGGGAATTTTATGAACCTTAAATTCAAGAAAAATGTCAAAATTTGATCGAAACCAAAAAGAAATTTGTATGAATGGTTTGACAATGTTTCTAAATGTCCTAAGATGCAATGTGATTTTATTTTGGAATTCTTAGAAACCTAAATGGTATTTTAATTAATTAATTTCCATTAATTAATTAAAATAAACATTAAAATATTTTTAAAATGATTTTCTAATGCAAAAAAATAAAAATAAAAATTTTTTTGGGTGAAGAAAAATATTTTAAATTAAAATGCAGGAGGAAATATTTTTATGATTTTTCTAAGTATTTTAAATAAAATGCACAAAATAAATGGAACAAAATGAAAATAAAATGACTTAAAATGAAAGTAATCCAATCCAAAGGACCAGATTCAAAGTTGGGAGAAAGCTGTTGACTGCGCGCGCAATCTAGTGGTCAGAATTCAAACTGGCTTAATTACCTAATTAAATTAATTAAATGGAAATTAAAGTTAACTGAAATGATCCAGGCCACACAAACACGCGCTAATCACCATCCTACGCCCAAATTTCAAATTGGGCAACTAAACCCTAATTAGGGTTCTAATTATTTTTAGGTGACCGGTGGTGACCCCAAACATCAAACTTCTTCCCTAGGCTATTTCCAGAGCTCTAAAGCTCCAGATCACATCATCTAACAACCCTAAGCAAGAATCAAGCATCAAAACACATTTCTCATTCATCATTTTCAAGATTCGAAGAAAAACATAAAAATGGCAAAACTTTCAGACAATCATGAAATCCTTAATACGCAACCATTTTCAAAAATAAAGACATCAGCATGATCAGCACATCACATAGATTCATTTAGGAACTTAAAATTTCACTTCTGGAAAATAAGTTCTTGAGGTTACCTGAGCTTGAGCTTTCTCAGTTTGGAGCTTTTGGACCTCTTCTCTTGTGCAAATCCACTTCACTTGGCCCCCTGATGATGTTGCAATGCTTTGAAAGAGCTTAGAATGGATGGACTGAGTGGTTGCACTTCAACTGGTCTGAAATCGTGTTTTTGTTTGGATGGCTTTTAGGCTTGTTTGATGGTTGGGAAATGTTCTAATGATGATGGTGAGTTGAATGGTGAAGTTTGTTTGAAGTTTGAGTGGCTAGACAAAGTGTTTCGAAAGTTTGAAGCTTGAAGGTGATTTTGTGAAACTTAGCCTATGAGATCATCTGAGCTCCAATGTTATGTGAAGTAGCTTGCTTTGAGTCCACATAACATTGTTTGATATGTCAGAAAGTGGGTGGTGGCCTGTGGTGATTGGTATGGGCAAGTTGCCAAAATGTCCACATTATGTGTACTGGAGGTATGGGCTATGGAAGGGGTTGTTCAAGAGCATGTCTGGCCTCAGCATTGATCAAGGAGAGCCATGGGATTGAAATTATGCAACTGGCACAAGTGGAAGCATGGTTACAAGAGTTTTTGCAAGTGTTATGCATTTTGCCCCTTTTGTGATTTCTTGTAATGCAAGCCATAGAAACTTGTGATTCTTTGGGAAATTTTGGTCACAATGCAATGTATTATGTTTGTATGATGCTTAGAGAGTGATTAAAGGTCACAAAATGACTTGGTGTGTGAAATTTCAAAAAATCCTCTTTGGTGTGAAAGTGAAAATTATAGGATTTTTGCCAACATTGCAAGGCCATAACTTGAGTTCCATAATGAATTAGAACATGTTCTTGTACTTTTTGAAAAGGGAATGATCCAATCTACAACTTTCATGACTAATAATTTTTCATTTGAAGCATTTTTGGTTGAGAAAGAGGAGGTTGAAAATCTTTCCCAAAATGGAAAGTATACATTACAAGTCATTTCCATTTTTGGCAACTTTTGGTTTAGCTCAACTTTATTCAATTTTTTGAACTTACAAGCACTTCTATGATCAAATAAAGATCATATAACTTCAATTTGATGAAAATACCACTTTGGTTCCATTGTTGGGGGCCTCAGATGCCCCGATTTTGCTCTGACTTGCTCAAGAAGTTACCCAGTGAACAAATGACTTCCACAATGAATTTCTTCATCAAACTTGGTACATATGAATCTTATAACATATTGAGACTATTAGAAACAAGAATGGCCAAAAAATATGGATTTATGGCCTCTGAAACCAAAATCCTAATTTCAGGTCATCTGTGTAGTGAAACCCTAGCTCTGCTTCCATGCTTTCCAAGTTCTTGTGATTTCTTGACTTCCTTGATCTTTGAGGGATACAAAATGATGATAGAACACACATGGACCCTATTGGAATTTTTGGAGACCTTTGGAGTGGCTCAGATGGATCCTTGGATTGCTCAAATCACACACCCTAAATGCAGATGAACTTGAACTAATGTAGTGAAACAAAAATGCAATATGAGATGGTATGCTTATGCTAATGCAAATATGAAAGATCACTAGCCATGGTGTGAAATGAGTGAGGGAAAATTTGGGGTGTTTACACAGGGGTGAGAATTCCCTACAAGTTCAAGGTTCCCTACAACGGAACGACATGCCCGAAAACTCCTATTCAGTCGTTTATGGTAAGGATTGTTGCGCATACATATGATGAGAAGATGTGGATGTATTACTTCCAGGATAGTCTTGTAGGAGCTTCTTTGAAATGGTACATGAAGCTGAGCAGGGACAATATTCGAAGTTGGAAGGATCTAGCTGAGGCATTTGTAAAGCAGTATCAGTATAATTTGGATATGGTTCTAAATCGTACCCAGTTGCATGCAATGTCTCAGAGTGCTAAGGAAGGGTTCAAAGAGTATGCCCAGAGGTGGCGTCAGCTTGCTGCTCAAGTACAACCTCCCTTGTTGGAGAATGAAATGGCAGATATGTTCATGGGAACGTTGTAGGGGGGTTTTTATTGAGAGACTGGCGTCTTGTTCGGCGATGAAGTTTAATGACATCGTGATAGCGGGAGAGAGGGTTGAAACTCTTTTGAAAATGGGGAAGATTCAAGACACTAATGCACGTAGCTCAAGTGGTGTGAGAAAGGCTTTTAGTGGACCTCCAAGAAGAAGGGAGGGCGAGACTCATGTTGTGTACGGTCGAGGTCGGGGCCGCGGATACAGAGGATCTTATGAGCAGGTGGCTATTGTCACCATCCCCACAGGTCCTGTGCAACAGCAACAGCAATAGCTGCAACGCAATAACTATCAGCAAAGATCATATCAGCAGAGACAAGCTCGTCCAGCTAACAGGGTGCTCGAGGCTATCCCAATGACGTACACGACACTGCTCCAAAGATTTCTAGTCTTGAATTTGGTTCAGTTGAGGACATTAGCACCACCTCCACCTGGAGAGCTTCCAGTGGGGTATGATGCTAATGCAAGATGCGCATTTCATTCAAGAGCTCCCGGGCACTCAACGAAGAAGTGCAGGGCGTTGCAGCATAAGGTCCAGGACATGATTGATTCAAAGGCAATTAACTTCTCACCGCCTCCAAATGTTACATCAAACCCCATTCCAAATCATGGAGGGGCTAGGATAAATGTCGTTGACGGTGGTGAGAGGTCAAATTTGATCTTGAATGTGGATGAAGTGAATACTTCCTTGTTAGTGGTGAAAGACAGATTGTTGAAAGGTCAGGTTTTTCCAGGCTGTGATCTGGACTGTGAGGGTTGCATGAATTCTGTTACTTGTTGTGGAGATTTGAAAGCTGGGTTGCAGTGTTTGATTGACGAGGGGTCGCTACAGTTTGACAGGGTTGACCATAAACGTGATTGTGTGTCTACCATAACAATTTATTTTGATCCTGCTGAGGTTCCTGTCCGGAGAGAGCCTGTGACTATATATGTTCCCGAAGTGAGTCATGTTACCATTACTGTTCCGGGACCAGTCCCTTATGCTGATGACAAAGCCATCCCTTGGCACTATGGCTCGGACGTGTACGTAGAAGGCCATAAGATGGAGAGTAAAGAAGTAACAATTGACCCGGCTATTGTGAATGTCGGAGGAGTTGGCGGGTTTACACGAAGTGGGCGTCTCTTTTCTCCTCAAGATCTTAGAGGTGATCTTGAAGCTGAGGATGCTGCAAAGGCTAAGGGTAAACAGGTAGCAACTGAAGAGGTGACGACTCCTGTTGCCGGTCAAGGCACTTTTGAAAAGGAAGTCGAGGAATTCATGAGAATAATTAAGAAAAGCGACTATAAGGTGGTTGAACAGCTAAATCAAACTCCGTCCAAGATATCCATATTGTCGTTGCTAATATGTTCCTAAGCTCATCGAGTTGCTTTGCTGAAAGTTTTGCAAATGGCGTATGTACCATAAGAGTTAACTGTCAACCAGTTGGAGGTTGTGGTGGGCAGCGTAAATGCCAGCCATGGGTTGGGATTCACAGATAGAGATCTCACCTCTGAAGGACGCAATCACAATAAAGCCTTATACATCACCATGGAGTGTATGGGCGCGTTTCTATCGCACGTCTTGGTAGATATAGGTTCTTCTCTCAATGTGATCCCTAAGAAGGCCTTAATGAAGCTGAACGCCGATGGCATCGTCTTGCGACCCAGTGATTTGATTGTGAAAGCCTTCGACGGGTCCTAAAGATCTGTGTTTAGGGAGGTGGAGCTACCAGTGAAGATTGGGTCTCAGGTATTTAAGAGTACATTCTATGTTATGGATATTTGATCCGCTTATAGTTGTTTGCTGGGACGTCCCTGGATTCACGCTGTTGGCGCAGTAACATCCACGTTGCATCAGAAGTTAAAGTATGTGGTGAACGGCCAAGTTATTACTGTATGCAGATAAGAGGATATTTTCATAAGCCATTTGTCGACCTTCAAGTACATAGAAATAGACGGGGAGATCCATGAGACACTTTGCCAAGATTTTGAGACGGTCAATGTCAATACTTTGTCTCCAGCAGTTCAGAACAGTTAGAAGGAAAGGACTCCTATCTACTCCTACTAGCAAGCTAAGGAGGTATTTCAATTCGAAAACGCCCAGGGCTGGGGAAAGCTGCTGGAAGTGGAAAAGAAGGATGACAAGTTCGGTCTTAGATATCAACCCGGTTAGTTCAGCTGGTCTCATGGCAGTAAGCCCATAGCATTCACAAGCGCTGGAATGCTCGACTACAACAATGTTTGTGCAACAGATGGGGATAGTGACTGCGACTTGGATAACTGGATTCACCCATGCGTACCTGGGGAGGAGCTCCGGAACTGGTCTGCTGAAGATTTTGTTCAAGTTACTTGGCAGTCAAAGTAATTTTCTTTGTTTCCATTTTTATCATACTGCATGTCAATTCCTGCACTCTGCCCAAGGTGCATGATCCATATGTAGGGCCACCATGTTTTTAATGCATTTAATTTTTCCATGAAATAAAGGACATTTTTCAAGAAAATTGTGTTCTCTTTCTTTCGTTTTAATTTTTCACAAAAGCAAATAAAATGGCAATGTTTTTCTTTACTGTGTTTTTTGTGTGTTTGTGTCTTCTTCGGAAAAAAATTTCGATTCTGAAATAAGCACATCACTTGTGCAGTGTTGATCATTCGGATTCCTGTGACAATGTTCCTGCTATGACTATGCAAGACTTCGACAATCCTATCTGCCAAGCTAATGAAGGGGTTGAGGAAGATTGTGAACTCCCGGAAGAATTGGTCAGGTTGTTGAAACAAGAGGAAAGGGTCATTCAACCTCATCAGGAGAAATAGAGATCATCAACATCGGATCTGAAGATGTAAGGAAAGAGATAAAGATTGGGGCCAGTCTGCAGGCCGAGGTAAAGAAGGAGTTGATTGGTATGCTACGTGAATATGTGGATATCTTCGCTTGGTCGTATCAGGATATGTGATAACAATAAATCATATCACTTTATTACTACGTTTTAAGTCCGTTTTATCGCACATTGATCCTATTAACTCCCGATTGTTGGAGTTTTTTATGTCACATTGCAGGTATAACATGTCTAGAGCTAAATTATGAGAAAAAGATCAAATGAACCAAAAATAGCATGAAAAGAAGATGAAGAGAAGAATTCTGTTGAGTCTGCATATTTTGTTGCACTCACGGTCGTCACAACATCCTCATGACCGTGACGCCCTACTTTGAGGTCTCACGACCGTTGCTCAATTGTCACGACCGTGACACGCTTGAATTGAAGAATCTTCCCGTTACGCCCTTGTCACGAACGTGACAAGGAAAATGTGTTTAAATTATTTGAATTATTCATGAAGACGTGCAACGAGAGTCTTGGACGACTCCTATTTTTCCTCAGACCCGGTATGCCACTTTTGCTAAATTCTCTCATTTTGGAACGAAGCTCACGCTCATCAAATTCAACTGCCCAAAATCTAATTCTATAAATACCCTAGTTACAAATTGAAAACTACAGAGTATTTTATTGAATTTTCTGCGGAAGCTCTGCCGTAATTTTTCTTGAACCCTTTTTAATTTTCCAGCCTTGTTCTTGTTTTATTTTTCTGTTTCTATTTCCAACCCAAATTCAATAACAATTTCCAACATTAGGAAATTGTTATTTAAATGAATTTCTTTCTAGCTTCAGAATTCGCATTTTTATTTTTGATTCCGGTTCCAAACACTCCGAGCTTGCCAATCTGTGGAAGAAGGAGTTTAAGAATTTAATTATCCAGGTTTTTATTTTTGCATTTATATTAAGTTTATTTAATTGTTTATGTTAAGATATTATTATTATTTTATAATGTATGTTTTAATTAATATTTATTTATTTCTGCATCTGTCTGTTGGTATAAATAAAATGAGTAGCTAAATTAATATGGCGGTATGTAATAAATTAAACCAAAACGGTAAAATCGAATCTAAGCTAAAATAATTAAGAACTTATATTCTGACTGTGGCTTTTTATAATTAAAATTAATCTTTTTGTTACGAGAGTAAGAAAAGTGTAATAGATTAGGTCGAGACCACGAGAGTGTGAGATTTTAACCGGATAGCTAAAGTTAGGCATTTGATTTAAATACAGCGAGAGCGCTTTAAAATGAATTAGACTTATTAAGTTTTCAAAAATTATTTTCTAAACACTTATGGGCTAGCGAGAGCAGGCATAGGGCTTTAGGAGTAAGATCTGAGATAAGACCACGAGAGTGTGAGTCGAGGGTATTTAAACTGATAATCTCTACAGAACAATTTAAGTGAACCATCTTTATAAGCTTAGGTTAGATTGACCCGCATAGGTTAATATAATTACATAGCGACCGCCTTCTCATTATTTCCTTAAAACTAAATTTAATTCCCGTTTTTAATCCTTAAAACCAAAATCGTGACAAATATCCACCTTAGCTAAACTAGCAGACCTTCTAGCACTAGAGTGATTACAAAGTCCCTGTGGGTTCGACAATCTTTTATATTACTTCGATAGGCTGTGCGCTTGCATTTCAGATACCGCTAGACACATATCGCGTCTTCGCCCCATCAAGTTTTTGGCGCCGTTGTCGGGGACCTTGATTTAGTCACTAGTGCACTAGTAGAGTAGCACTGTCTAGACTAAGGTAACAACTTATTCTTTTTCTAATCTAATTTCACGAGTGTATGCCCAGTACTCGCTCTCAAGGCGAAGACTTGCAACCTCCAGTCTAAGAATTAGAACGCTTATTACATGTAAGAAGACGAATATTCGAATACGAACGAAAATACAACATTCCAGATCTTCAAGTTGATCCACCTAAACCAGTTGGAACATCAAAGGATGCAGAGATGGCTGAAGAACCAAATCATCCACTAAAGTATTACGCTAGTCCTTCACAAGCTGAGCCGCATTCCAACATTGCTGCACCGGCTATCAACCGAAACGATTTCGAATTGAAACCTTCGCTGATATCAGCCGTGCAACAAAACCAATTCGCCGGAAATCCTACCGAGGATCCGAACCTTCATCTTTCGATATTTGTGCAGTACGCAGATACTGTAAAAGCTAATGGAGTTACCCAAGAAGCTATTAGATTACGCCTTTTTCCTTTCTCACTTCGAGACAGAGTGAGAGCCTGGGTTCAATCTCTACCCTCGAATTCAGTAACTACGTGGGAGGAACTAAAGAGAGTCTTCTTGACAAGATATTTCCCACCTAGTAAGACAGCTATGCTAAGAGCTCAAATCAACGGATTTAAGCAAAAGGAAAACGAGTCACTTTTCGAAGCTTGGGAATGCTACAAAGATATGCTGAGACTTTGTCCACATCATGGATTAGTAGAATGGATGGTCATCCATACTTTCTACAATGGACTCTTGTACAACACAAGAATGACGATTGACGCTGCCGCAGGCGGCGCACTAATGGACAAAGAATATAATGATGCTTATGCACTTATCGAGAGTATGGCTCAAAATCATTACCAATGGGGAAGCGAGAGAGCCGCAACTGAGAAACCAACAAAAGGAGGCATGTACGAAGTGAGTAGTATGGACCAAGTCAATGCAAAGTTTGACTAACTTAACCAAAAGATCGACAACTTGGCCATAACACCAACAGCCACCGTGGCTGCGGTAACACCTAACTGTGAGTTATGTGGAGTTCCAGGACATGTTATCCCTGATTGTCAACTATTAGCAGGAATTCACACAGATCAAGTAAATTATGCTCAAGGAAACCCGTACTCAAACACATACAACCCAAGTTGGAAGAATCATCTGAATTTCTCTTATAAGAACAACAATGCTTTATATGCACCAGGTCAAGCACCAGCTACACCACCAGGATATCAAAAGACTGCTCCTAATGTTCCTAGAAAATCAAACCTTGAGTTGATGATGGAGAACTTCATAGCTACTCAATCTCAAACAAACAAGGATTTCCTAAACCAAAACATACACACTAGTGAGCAGATTAAGCAATTAGTGAGCAAGGTAGTTGCGTTAGCTACACATAACAAAATGCTTGAAACTCAGATTTCACAACTAGCTCAACAACAGGCACCTACCGCTGCACCAGCTGGAGTATTTCCTGGACAACCCCAACCTAATCCAAAAGGACAGGCCAATGCTGTGATACTAAGAAGTGGCAAGGAACTTGACGGACCTGCCGATCCGAGACTTGACAATCCAGCCATGTACCAAAAGCAAGATAAGCCGACTAAAAAGGAGAATGAACCAGAAGAAAAGGAAGATAATAATCAAGAGGAACTGGAGAAAGAAAAGCCTTATGTGCCTCCACCACCTTATAAACCACCAATTTCGTACCCTCAGAGATTAACCAATTCCAAGACGATGGGCCAGTTTAAGAAATTTGTTGAACTTCTGAAACAGTTGGATATTACTATTCCGTTTACAGAAGCTATCACTCAAATGCCCTCGTATGCTAAATTTCTAAAGGAAATCTTATCCAATAAGAAGAAGATAGAGGATAACGGAACCGTTACACTTACTGCTGAGTGTAGCGCAATAATTCAAAACAATATGCCTCCTAAGTTAAAAGATCCAGGTAGTTTCTCTATACCCTGTGTAATTGGAAAATTCGTCATTGACAAAGCTCTATGCGATTTAGGAGCCGGTATCAGTGTTATGACCTTAACAATTGGAAAAAGGCTAGACATGGGAGACCTAAGACCAACAAAAATGTCTGTTCAACTAGCCGACCGCTCTATTAAATATCCTGTAGGCATACTAGAAAATGTCCCAGTACGTATAGGACAATTCTACATTCCTACTGATTTTATAATCATGGACATCTCTGAAGACTCCACTACACCTATCATACTAGGAAGACCATTCTTAGCTACCGCCGGAGCTATTATAGACGTAAAGAACGGAAAGCTAACCTTTGAAGTAGGTGAAGAGAAAGTTGAATTTATTTTAACACAATTCTTACAATCACCAGCTATAGAGGATACATGCTATTTATTAGATGTAATTGACGAATGTGTAAGAGAAATGGAAATGAAATAAAGTACTTATTCTGAAATTATGAAAATTCAAATCCCTCCGATTTTCGAAGATGACAATTGGTGTGAACCGTATCAGGATGATAGTCTAAGCGAAAGTTTAGCACTTACACCGGATCCCATGCCAAGTAAGAAGAAACCTACATTAGAGTTAAAAACTTTACCTAAGAACCTAAGATACGAATTCCTAGACACTGAATGTACAAGACCAGTTATAATCAATTCCAGTTTAGGAACAATCGAAAAGAAGAAACTTTTAGATGTCTTAAAGAAATACCCAACTACATTAGGATATAACATATCTGATCTCAAAGGAATATGTCCTTCAATCTGTATGCATTGTATTCTGCTAGAAGAAGATTGCAAAACCTCCAGAGAATCTCAAAGAAGAATTAACCAAATCCTTAGCACTGTAGTAAAGGAAGAAGTTAAGAAACTACTAGACGCTGGAATAATATATCCAATCTCTGATAGTAAATGGGTTAGTCCAGTACATGTAGTACCAAAGAAAGGAGGTATCACTGTTGTGAAAAACGCTAAAGGCAAATCGATATCACAAAGAGTAGTGACCGGACATAGAGTGTGCATCGATTATCGAAAACTAAACAAAGCCACTCGAAAAGACCATTTCCCACTACCTTTTATAGATCAAATGTTAGAAAGATTAGCCAAACACTCGTACTTCTGTTATCTTGATGGTTACTCAGGATTTTTCCAAATCCCGATCCACCCAGATGATCAAGAGAAGACTACATTCACATGCCCTTATGGAACGTTCGCTTATAGACGAATGCCCTTTGGATTATGCAACGCTCCTGCAACCTTTCAAAGATGTATGATGTCAATCTTCGCAGATTTCATAGACAACATCATGGAAGTGTTCATGGACGACTTCTCTGTATGCGGGCAAAGTTTTGAAGGATGTCTATCAAATTTAGAAATGGTGTTAGAAAGATGTGTAAAAGTAAACCTCGTACTTAACTGGGAGAAATACCATTTTATGGTCAAAGAAGGAATCGTACTAGGACACGTTATATCTGATAAGGGAATTGAAGTTGATAAAGCTAAGATAGAAGTCATAAAATATCTTCAACCCCCTAAGACCGTTCGAGAAATACGAAGCTTTTTAGGACACTCCGGTTTCTACCGACGATTCATCAAAGATTTCTCGAAAATCACTAAACCTCTTACCAGTTTATTAATGAAAGACGCTGAGTTCATATTCAATAAAGATTGTCTTACATCATTCAAAACTCTAAAAACAGCCCTCATCACCGCACCAATCATGCAACCACCTGACTGGAGATTACCTTTCAAAATCATGTGCGATGCGAGTGACTATGTTGTAGGCGCAGTTCTAGGACAAAGGAAGGACAAGAAACTTCATGCAATTTACTATGCCAGTAGAACCTTAGATTCTGCTCAGACGAACTACGCCACTACTGAAAAAGAATTGTTAGTAGTTGTCTTTGCGCTTGATAAATTTCGTTCCTACCTAGTGGGAGCAAAAATAATCATCTACACAGACCACGCTGCTATCAGATATCTATTAACCAAGAAAGATGCTAAACCAAGACTCTTGAGATGGATTTTACTCTTACAAGAGTTTGATCTCGAAATCAAAGATAAGAAAGGTACTGAAAACGTCGTAGCGGACCATTTATCTAGAATAGAAGGTATTAAACCCGAACAAGTGCCGATTAACGATGATTTTTCGTATGAACAACTGATAGCACAAATAGGAAGCGACCCAGTTCAGTTAGACATAGATGAACCAAAAACCGTGGAAACAATCCAAACAACCATAGGACTGCCATGGTACGCTGACATTGTCAACTACTTAGCTGTAGGAGCACTTCCACCTGACTTAACCTATCAGCAGAAAAAGAAATTCTTCCACTATCTCAAGCATTACTATTGGGACGAACCATTATTGTTTAAAAGAGGACCTAACGGAATCTTTCGACGGTGTATTCCCGAAGAAGAAATAGAAGATGTCATTGCTCATTGTCATTCATCTCCTTATGGTGGACATGCAAGCACTTCCAAGACTTGTGCAAAAATCTTACAAGCCGGCCTATTTTGGCCTAATCTATGGAAAGATGTCCACATCGCTGTTATAAATTGCGATCGGTGTCAACGCACCGGTAATATTTCAAGAAGAGATGAAATGCCTCAAAGAGGAATATTAGCAGTAGAAGTCTTTGACGTCTGGGGAATAGATTTCATGGGACCATTCCCATCATCTTTCGGTAATAAGTACATACTCGTAGTTGTCGATTATGTTTCAAAATGGATTGATGCTATAGCTTCTCCTACAAATGACACACGAGTAGTAATTAAGCTTTTCAAGAATATAATCTTTCCAAGATTTGGTGTGCCTAGACTTGTCATAAGTGACGGTGGCTCGCATTTCATTTCGAAAATATTTGAAAAATTACTATCTAAGTATGGAGTCAGACATCGTGTAGCAACACCATATCATCCACAAACAAGTGGACAGGTCGAAGTCTCGAACAGAGAAATTAAACAAATCCTAGAAAAGACTGTCGCCATATCTAGGAAAGATTGGTCATCTAAACTTAATGAAGCTTTATGAGCTTATAGGACAACCTACAAGACACCCATAGGAACTACACCTTTCAAACTAGTGTATGGGATGGCTTGTCATCTCCTGGTAGAACTAGAACACAAGGCATATTAGGCGATTAAAACACTCAATATAAACTACAATTCCGCTGGAGAAAAGCGAATCCTCGACATTAATGAATTAGAAGAATTAAGGTTAGACGCTTATGAGAATGCTAAGATATATAAAGAAAGAACCAAGCGATGGCACGATAAACGCCTATCTAGGAAAGAATTTAGTGTGGGAGACGTTGTACTCCTCTTTAATTCAAGACTTAGGCTCTTTCCTGGATAACTAAAATCTAGATGGTCAGGACCCTTTGAAATAACTAGAGTGTTCCTGAGCGGAGCAATAGAGATTAAGGGTAGGAATAGTGAACTGTTCACAGTAAACGGACAACGATTAAAACATTACCATAACATTGAAAATAGAGATTATGCGAATAGTCTAAAGCTTTTAGAGTTGTCCACTAACTTCCCTGATTAATCTACGCCTAAGCATTACCTCAGGCTTATGACGATAAAAACAGCGCTTAGTGGGAGGCAACCCATTTTATCATTTTATCATTTTATTGTTTTTATTTCATTATTATTATTATTGACTTTATTTATGCATTTATTTTCTTATTTTCTTTATTTTAATTTTCATTTTCTAAATCACTTTTAAATTTACTTTGCTACATATTTTCTAAAGTCTTTTCTACCTTCCCTTTTCCCCCTGATTTGTTTCCTCCACATTAACACTAACTATGGCTAACCAACCAAGAAACGTTATGGAAACCAAATTTAGAGGTAGAAACCAAAGAATAAAATTTGAGGAATTATCACAGAGACAAATGGATTTGACTCTGTACTATGATGAACAGACTATGGAAACTTTAGGTATACATGATAGCATCCTATACCTGTTTAACCAACTTGGATGGGAGAATGCTCTCATAAAACAAAAGTTTGTAACTTACCGCGAGCTCACCCTTGAGTTTTTAAGCTCCTTAGTTTACTTACCCGAGCGCGGATTTGGATTAAGGAAAGGATTTATTAGTTTCCGACTAATCGGTATCGAATATGACTTTAACCATAAGGAACTAGCTGACCTACTAAGATTCCCTAGTGGACCTTTTGCCTTTACTACCTCCCAGGTAGAATTAATGGATATTGAGCTAGACTTCTTTTGGGGAACCTTAACCGGAAATTACCACCCTGATCCGGATAACATGAACAATGATGAAATACATAACCCTGCTATCCGCTATTTTCATAAGATCCTTGCCCACACCTTCTTTGGAAAGGAAGAGAACCTCACTGGAGTATCTAAAGATGAGATATTCATACTGTCCTGTTTGACCGATGGAAAACCCGTTAATGTTGTACCATTGATGATGCAAACCTTTACCCGAATCCAAGAGGAACCTGATCTACCAATATTGGTAGGAGGCCTGGTCACCATGATTGCTGATGCCCTCGGACTTAGATACCAATTACACAAGTGCAACCATTTAGGTACCATCCGCCCTATGAATCTGAACTTCTGCTTTAACCGCCAAATTATAAGAAACTTAGGACAACCACCTTACGAGTACCTAATCAGAAATGAAATAGTAACCCTGTTCACATTACCGAACCATGCTAAAGTCAGTGTTCACAATAGAGATAATTGGCTTTATGAGCTTACACCTCCTGACTATCCATCAACACCAGAAACACCACAATCCTACCAAATTAGGGATGGCATAATGACTGATGTAGAAAGTGACCCTGAGACACCTCCTGGTTACCATGACATCGACCACACTGATGAAGTTATCGAAACCCCTGAAATAAATCAAGTAGGATATGCTGACAGCTTAAAGAAAATTATGAACACTCTTGAAGTTTACCAAGCTGATATTAATGCTGTTAATGATGAAGTTAAAAGCATGCGATTGGACGTTATAGGTTTAACTGACATAACATGTGAACAATTCTATCATATAAACTCCGCACTTGAAGATTTGAAGAAGCAACTTTGATAATGCTGTAGTGATTTGAATTATCTTACTTTTCGCTTTTGTTTCTAGTTAGTTTTGATATTTTGCAACATTTCATAGCTTATTTTTATCACTGTAATTTCTTTCTATTATGTCAAAAGCAAAGTACTTCTATTTATGCAATTTTCCAATTTAATCAATTTCCATGCTTTTCATTATTTGCTGATATATTTGAATTGCTGGATATTTTATGAATTCTCGTGTGATGAAATCTACTGCTTATATATAAATTGATCCACTATTATGTATTATGTTTATGTTGGAATTAAATGAAAGTGATAAGAATTACATTTGAACTGAACTGAGGTAATCCATTCTGTGAAAATTCCATATTTTGTGATCATCACGGTCGTCACCATCCCCTCACGATCGTAACGAGCTATTTAGTGCGTCACGACCGTAAGACCCCCCTCACGACCGTGACAACCCTAATTCATGAACTCTGAAGTTACAGAGGTCGTTCACCTTCACAGAACCCCATTTCTATTTTCACAAAAAACTCTAACCTCCCATTATCTCTTCTTCTCCCGTAACCACCCATTACTCTCAAATCAATTCCATAAACCCGTTCCACCTTTTCATTTAATCACAACTCCTCACATTCACTTCACTCCATTATAATCCGATCAATTTCTTCACATTTTCTCACCAAACCTCAAACACATATCTCTCATTAACCTCATTTGCATGCAATGGAGAATATTCAGTTTAGAGATGGAGACCAAGGAGAAGCACAAAGAGAGAAGTTTGTAAGGTTTCAAAACCGTGGCATCCAACCTACTCGGTACGTCGACCTCGACTGCTTGAGGGAGTTAGGATTTCTCGACAGAGTGAAGCTACTGCTTGAGCATGTTGGCTTGTGCGACTTATGCAGTCAACCGCAACCGACATTTGAAAACCTCACCTTGGAGTTTCTAAGTTCGTTTCAGTATATCACACCATCCGGATCAACGAGTCAACTCACCGGCATTGCAAAATTCCGATTGCTTGGAAGAGAGTTCCAAATCACTCAAACCAGAATCGTTGAACTGTTAGGCTTCAGTCACGGCGATGATGCTCACCTTCGCGTGCCCGACAACTTTAATGAATCTGCTTTCACCTTGTGGCACAACATCACAAACAGCCGTGCTTCCGCCTACAAGAGTCTGAATGCCACTCATATCCATAACCCAGTAATTCGGTACTTCCATCGTATCATATGCAACACTATCTTCACAATAGAGAGCAACCATAAGCTCAATTCCAAAGAGCTCTTATTCTTGCATTATGCCTTGAATGAAGAACGCATCAATGCCGCTCCGTTCCTTTTGGCCCATATTCAGTCTGTAGCGCATAGAGGCGCCACCCCCTTCTACATTGGCGGGATTGTCACTACCCTTGCCATACAGCTGGAGCTTGGTGACCACATCACCCATTTGCCTCATAGAGCACCGGAGCTACTTACCAAGAACTACTGCAAGTCCGCTCATATGATCTCTCAGCGAGAGGATGGCAGGTTCAACCCTGTGATCCAAGGCACCATCTACCATCATATCACTTTGCCCTGTAGGAACCGCATTGATCCATCGAATAGAGCCAATTGGCTATTTGATTTATCGGATGCCGCAAGCCATGTTCTGATTATTGACGAGCATCCTGATGCACCTGTGGACGAGATGCAGGATGCGATGGATGCTGCTGAGCCAGTTCAGGACATCCCTGAGTCCTCCACCAGGCAGCCACCTTCAGCTGATGTCACCCTTGAAGAAATCCTTTGTGCCATTCATCAGCAGAATCAGATGAATGCCGCACTAGAGTGTAGGAAGAAAGAGCAATACGATGCACTCCTTGCAAATGTTGTCAGTAACCAGAAGACAACAAATGAGAAGCTAGGAGAGATTTTGAGCGAGCTGGAAGCTTTGCATATAGATATCACCAGTCTCACCACCACCGGTTCTGATGAGGAAGCTACTCCTACCAGACGCTCCCGCAACAGAAGCCGAGGTCGTGGTCGTCAGTAGCATTAGTTTATCTTTATGTTTTTGTATTGTATTTTCCCCGCTATTATATCACAACATTGAGGACAATGTCTGATATAGTGTGGGAGAGATACCTTTCCCTTTCCGCATTTTCCATTTCATTGTATTTCCCTTTCTGTATTTCAAATTAAACAAAGTAATATTTATGCTATTTCTTCAGTTTCAATTCTTCCCCGTTTATTTAGCCATACCGAATTTTTTTTGCTTTATCTTCGCATTACTCGACTTACCTATGAAATCGTAGTTAGGAAGCTGAGAAAGATCCAACAAGATCAATACAATCTTGACACCTTAGACTTCCTACTTAAGCATTCCATTCCGATAATTGTTACGACTACACATTAAGTCTTAGTTCTAAAGTAACCCCTAGTAGTTTATACTAGCAGTCAGCACCGTCTGAACACAAACCACGTGGGGAGCCGATGAACATAAGTGTTTGATGCCTAATCTATAAACGATCCTTAATATCTCGATGCCAATAAAAAGAAATTGCACCAAAGTACACGGTCGCATATAAGAGATGATAAATATAAGAAGGAGTCCATTGCGGGTTGGTTCAGAGGTACCTGGTTCTGAGCTTGGTAGGGCATGCTACGGCTCGATCCCCCACAACCTCCAATCTGGATAATATGTAAAGGGTAACCACATTCGTGTACCAGACCCCGTGCTTATAAAGGATCAAATTCACTAACCGGCTACTCCACTAAGTGCGTGCTAAGGCAAAGGGCTTAATGTGATTGCGCTAGAACAAACCGGGTGAAATAAGATCGAAGGAATCTAGGTAGAATCATAACGCAATTACCGAATGTTTCGTTTAACGGGAAGTCGACGACTTAGCTTGTTGCTTGTGTCATTAGTGTATCGTTAGTGTTCAATTCTAGTGCCGGTTTATCTAACTAAATGATTTTTCGTATGGTTTGTTATGTGTATGCGTCTGATGAAAATTGTCCGATCATTTTTCAATCGACTATTTGCTTGAGGACAAGCAAAGGTTAAAGTTTGGGGGAGTTTGATAACGAGAAATCATATCACTTTATTACTACGTTTTAACTCCGTTTTATCGCACATTGATCCTATTAACTCCCGATTGTTCGAGTTTTTTATGTCACATTGCAGGTATAACATGTCTAGAGCTAAATTATGAGAAAAATATCAAATGAACCAAAAATAGCATGAAAAGAAGATGAAGAGAAAAATTCTGCTGAGTCTGCATATTTTGTTGCACTCACGGTCGTCACAACATCCTCACGACCGTGACCCCCTACTTTGAGGTCTCACGACCGCTGCTCAATTGTCACGACCGTGACACGCTTGAATTGAAGAATCTGCCCGTTGCTCCCTTGTCACGTTCGTGACAAGGAAAATGTGTTTAAATTATTTGAATTATTCATGAAGACGTGCAACGAGAGTCTTGGACGACTCCTATTTTTCCTCAGACCTAGTATGCCACTTTTGCTAAATTCTCTCATTTTGGAACGAAGCCCACGCTCATCAAATTCAACTGCCCAAAATATAGTTCTATAAATACCCTAGTTACAAATTGAAAACTATAGAGTATTTTATTGAATTTTCCGCGGAAGCTCTGCCGTAATTTTTCTTGAACCCTTTTTAATTTTCCAGCCTTGTTCTTGTTTTATTTTTCTGTTTTTATTTCCAACCCAAATTCAATAACAATTTCCAATATTAGGAAATTGTTATTTAAATTAATTTCTTTCTAGCTTCAGAATTCGCATTTTTATTTTTGATTCCGGTTCCAAACACTCCGAGCTTGCCAATCTATGGATGAAGGAGTTTAAGAATTTAATTAACCAGGTTTTTATTTTTGCATTTATATTAAGTTTATTAAATTGTTTATGTTAAGATATTATTATTATTTTATAATGTATGTTTTAATTAATATTTATTTATTTCTGCATCTGTCTGTTGGTATAAATAAAATGAGTAGCTAAATTAATTAGGCGGTATGTAATAAACTAAACCAAAACGGTAAAATCGAATCTAAGCTAAAATAATTAAGAACTTATATTCTGGCTGTGGCTTTTTATAATTAAAATTAATCTTTTTGTTACGAGAGTAAGAAAAGTGTAATAGGTTAGGTCGAGACCACAAGAGTGTGAGATTTTAACCAGATAGCTAAAGTTAGGCATTTGATTTAAATACTGCGAGAGCGCTTTAAAATGAATTAGACTTATTAAGTTTTCAAAAATTATTTTCTAAACACTTATGGGCTAGCGAGAGCAGGCATAGGGCTTTAGGAGTAAGATCTGAAATAAGACCACGAGAGTGTGAGTCGAGGGTATTTAAACTGATAATCTCTACAGAACAATTTAAGTGAACCATCTTTATAAGCTTAGGTTAGATTGACCCGCATAGGTTAATATAATTACATACCGACCGCCTTCTCATTATTTCCTTAAAACTAAATTTAATTCCCGTTTTTAATCCTTAAAACCAAAATCGTGACAAATATCCACCTTAGCTAAACTAGCAGACCTTCTAGCACTAGAGTGATTACAAAGTCCCTGTGGGTTCGAAAATCTTTTATATTACTTTGATAGGCTGTGCGCTTGCAGTTCAGATACCACTAGACACATATCGCGTCTTCGCCCCATCAATATTCCAGGGTTGGATACTGACATCGTTGTGCACAAGCTGCCACTAAAGGAAGAATGTCCTCCGATAAAGCAAAAGCTGAGAAGAAATAACCCTGATATGGCTATGAAGATCAAGGAGGAAGTTCAGAAGCAGTGGGATGTTGGGTTCCTTGCTGTGACCAGTTACCCACCTTGGGTAGCTAACATTGTGTCGGTACCAAAGAAAGATGGCAAGGTCCGGATGTGCGTCGATTATCGGGACCTAAATAAAGCAAGTCCAAAGGATGACTTTCCATTACCTCACATTGATGTGCTGGTAGATAACACCGCTCAGTTATCGGTATTTTCTTTCATGGATGGCTTCTCCGAGTATAATCAGATCAAGATGGCACCGGAAGACATGGAGAAAACAACGTTCATTACCCCATGGGGTACATTCTGTTACAAGGTTATGCCTTTTGGATTGAAAAACGTCGGGGCAACGTATCAATGGGCTATGGTAACTTTGTTCCATTATATGATACATAAAGAAATTGAATGCTATGTGGACGACATGATTGCCAAGTCTCGGGACAAAGAAGGGCATCTGATCAATCTCAAAAAGCTATTTGATAGGTTGATAAAGTATAGATTGAGGTTGAATCCAAACAAGTGCACTTTTGGAGTGCGTTCTGGTAAGTTGTTGGGTTTTGTTGTTAGCCAATGAGGAATCGAGGTAGATCCTGCAAAAGTAAAAGTAATAGAAGACATGCCTGCACCGAAAACAGAAAAATAAGTGTGTGGGTTTTTAGGGAGATTGAACTACATTTCGCGGTTTATATCTCATCTAACTGCCACATGCGAGCCAATATTCAAATTGTTGAGAAAAGAACAAACTGTCAGGTGGAATGAGGATTGTCAAAGTGCCTATGAAAAGATAAAAGAATATTTACAGGAGCCTCCGATTCTAATGCCTCCAGTTCCAGGACGGCCACTTCTCATGTACTTGACTGTGTTAGAAGGTTCGATGGGGTGTGTTCTAGGCCAACATGACGAGTCTGGTCGAAAAGAGCATATTATTTATTACCTTAGCAAAAAGTTCACCGACTGTGAATCCCGTTACTCACTACTCGAGAAAACTTGTTGCGCTTTGGTATGGGCTGCTCGCCGACTGAGACAGTACATGTTGACCCATACCACATTGCTAATCTATAAAATGGACCCCGTCAAGTATATTTTCGAGAAACCAGCATTAACCGGAAGGGTTGCAAGGTGGAAAATGATCTTAATAGAGTATGACATACAATATACTTCCCAGAAAGCCATCAAAGGAAGTGTATTGTCAGATTATCTTGCACAGCAACCGCTTGAAGACGACTATCAGCCGATGAAGTTTGATTTCCCTGATGAGGACATCGTGTACCTCAAGGCAAGATATTGCGAGGAACCCCTTCCGGAGGAGGGGCCAGACCCTGAATTCAATTGGAAGTTGATGTTTGATGGGGCAGTCAATATCAACGGACGTGGAGTTGGTGTTGTTCTTATCACTCCCGAAGGTGTTCATTTTCCCTTCGCTGCAAGAATTACTTTTGGCTGCACCAACAATGAAGCAGAATACGAGGCATGCATAATGGGGATAGAGGAGGCTATTAATCTTCGGATTAAGACGCTCGATATATTCGGAGATTCAGCCCCCGTTATCAACCAGATTACCGGCAAGTGGTATACACATCAAGAACACTTAATTACTGTATATACCACGAGATGAGAATCAATTTGCCGATGCATTGGATACTCTTTCTTCGTCCATCAAAGTCTTGTGTTGGAACTATGTGCCCAGGGTTGACATCTCCAAGCTTGACGCACCAGCTTACGCTTTCTCTGTAGACGCAATGTCTGATGAGAAACCTTGGTATTTTGATATCAAGCTTTTCCTAGAAAAACAAGAATACCCAGCTGGGGCATCATCCAATGACAAGAAGACCTTGAGACGAATTACTGCTAGCTTCGTCTTGAATACAGATGGGGTTTTGTATAAGAGGAACTTTGACATGGTTTTGCTCAGATGCGTGGATAGACACGAAGCAGGCCTGTTAATACAAGAAGTCCACGAGGGATCTTTCGGTACTCATGCAGGAGGACATGCAATGGCTAAGAAGTTATTGAGATCAGGGTACTATTGGCTAACAATGCATGCAGACTGTTGTTCGTACACCCGTAAGTGCCACAAGTGTCAGATATATGCAGACAAAGTGCATGTTCCTCCAAGCTCGCTCAACGTCATGTCATCTCCTTGTCCCTTTTCTATGTGGGGCATTGACATGATCGAAAAGATAGAGCCTACTGCTTTAAACGGTCATCGTTTCATCTTGGTTGCGATTGATTACTTCACCAAATGGGTTGAAGCATCATCTTATGCCAATGTCACTCGTCAAGTGGTAGCTAGATTTCTAAAAAGAGACAACATTTGCAGATACGGAGTGCCCGGGCGAATCATTAATGATAATGGTTCCAACTTAAACAACAAGATGATGGCAGAACTGTGCCGAGACTTTAAGATTCAACATCACAATTCTTCTCCTTACCGGCCAAAGATGAATGGTGCGGTAGAGGCGGCTAACAAGAATATTAAGAGGATTGTGCAGAAGATGGTTGTCATCTACAAAGATTGGCATGAGATGTTACCATTTGCATTGCATGGGTACCGAACGTCCGTCAGGACGTCAACTGGGGCAACTCCTTTCTCATTGGTGTATGGCATGGAGGCAGTCTTGCCTGTCGAGGTAGAAATTCCTTCATTGCGTGTGATGATGGACGTGAAGCTTGATGAGGCTCAGTGGGTACGTGCTCGGTATAATCAGCCGTGTCTAATTGAGGAAAAGAGATTAGCAGCCATCTGTCATGGTCAGCTTTATCAGAGGAGAATGAAGCGGGCATTCGACCAACGAGTACGTACTTGGGAGTATCAAGTAGGCGAGCTTGTACTCAAGAGGATCATTCCTCCAGGTTCAGATCATAGGGGCAAGTGGACCCCAAACTACGAAGGCTCATTCATAGTGAAGAAAGTTTTCTCAAGTGGGGCGCTGATGCTCACTACTATGGATGGAGAAGATTTCCAATCCCATGTTAACTCGGACCTAGTTAAAAAATACTTCGCATAAAAAGATCCGCTGGACACAAAAACAGAATTAAATCCAGGAAAGAAAAGGGCATCCCGGCGAGCAAAAAATAGAATAAAAAGCCCGGGCAAAAGTTAGGGAAATAAATGAAAAGATGTACACCCGCTGAGTTTAAAAGCCACATTGGACAGCTCAGGCAAAAAAAGGGTATCCCGGTGGATTGAAAACCCAAAAGGGCGATCCATGCAAAATAAGGGAATAAGTGAACCATTGCGATCTGGGTAATCTGCACCAAAATCACCATTTCGTGCAGTCTGACAATATCAGAAGGATAGAAATTAGTCCCCTCATTGGAATGCCGTGTACATTGCCACTAGGATAGTTTCTTTTCTCAATTTTTATGGTAGCTACCTCTTTCTAGGTAGTTGCTTCCTGATGTAAAGCTTTGCCTATGCAGAGGCCATTCAATGAATGAAAATTCAGTCATAAAGCTGTGTTGTGTTGTGTTTACTTTGTTTGCAAAAATGTCCTGAATTTTTCGGCAAAAAAAAGGAACATTGCATTTGAAACATGTTGATTTTTCTGGAAAAAAAAATTTGACATGGCAGGGAAACATCAAAATTATCTGAGTGTCGGGTGACAATGGGTAACAGATCATACCATGCAAATCCCCGGGGCACATCTGTGTATACTGTGATTGCAGGTTTTACAGGGCAAGGTTGCACTTCCCCCAAGCAGAGAATGCTCCCCAGCTGAGTTATAGCAGTGAGACCCCTAGCAGAATTTCAAATCTAATCAGAGATGGTGTCACCCCCAAGTGGTGTTTGTTCTTCACGAGAAAGACATAGTCATCCTCAATAGAGTTCAGATGGAACCTTCCCCAGCTGAGTCAGAGTAGGTTGGTATCACCAGCAGAACTTCAAAACCCAATCAAAGAGGTTTGTCCCCAATCAGAGTCTTTGTGTTGGTATGGGCTATCCCCAACGAGCAACTGAATGCATGTTTCCCCACAGAGTTGAAATTTTCAGATTCTCTCCCTAGTCAGAGTTAGGCATCATCAAAGCCTTTGACCAGGTTCCCCTGCAAAGTCGGGATTTTTGTTGCCAATCAGGGCATTTCGAAGGTTGCTCGTTTGCATTTCCTGGCACTAGTCTGTATTGGGTATCCGTTTTGTGCTCGTCTGCATTTCCTGGCACTCGTCTGTGTTGGGTATCCGTTTTGTGCTCGTCTGCATTTCCTGGCACTTGTTTGTGTTGGGTATCCGTTTTGATGCTCGTTCGTACTTCCCAACACTTGTCTGTGTGTGGTATCCGTTTTGTGCTCGTCTGCATCCTCTATAACACTCGTCTGTGTTTTACGATTGATGGTTGCTCGTCTGCATCCCCCTCGGCACTCGTCTGTGTTTGATGTGTGTTAGTTGTTCGTCTACTTTCCCAGCACTCGCTTGTTTGAGAAATATTCTTCGTTCAATTCTCCCCGGCAGAGTTGTGTTTCTTACTGGGATGTCGTTGCCCGTATGCTTTCCCCAGCAGTCGCCTGTGTATGGTAAATGTAGTTGCTCGTATGCTTTCCCCATCACTCGTCTGTGTTTGATACCTGTTTGTTGCTAGTCTTCATTCTTCGGCACTCATCTGTGTGCAACATCCGTTTGATGCTTGGCGCTCGTCTGTGTTTGCAATTTGTCGTTGCTCGTTTGCTTTCCCTAGCAGTCGCCTATGGTTGGTAGATGCTAATGCTCGTCCGCACTTCTCAGCATTCATCTGTGTGTGACGTCTGTTGATGCTCGTCCGCACTTCCCAGTACTTGTCTGTGTTTGATACCTATTTGTTGCTTGTCTGCATTCTTCGGCACTCATCTGTGTAAAACATCCGTTTAATGCTCGGCGCTCGTCTGTGTTCTCACTTTGTCGTTGCTCGTATGCATTTTCCAACACTCGTTTGTGTTTGTTATTTGTCTGAAGCTTGTTTGCATTGTTGGATACTCGGTTGTATCATCCTTCCCACACGTATGTGTTGACTCATACCCATATGAATGCTGATTTGATAATTGCTCTGATACTCGTCTGTATTGCTACTCCAAATGCCCGTCTGTATCAGTGGCTGGTATTCGTCTATATCATCGCCTGAAGTGCTCATTTGTATCATTGACTTATGGCGCTCTTCTGTGTTCTCCTGATGATCATCCAATGCTCGTCTGTGTTGAAGAGGTTGGAAGTCTTGACGATGGGATTAAACGTCAAAATGGTTACCGGTCCTAGCTTAACAGGTTTATCAGATGAAGGTTCGTCTGTCTCAAAGAATACTTATCTAAGCAAGATTTGTGAAGAGGGTTCGTCAAATCCTAATGTTGCACCTGGCGTAACAGGTTTGCTCAAAAAGACTCGTCTGTCTTAGACCATATGTCTATGGATAACATATGAGGAGGGTTCATCTATCCTGATTATGCATGTCTATCCCACAGACTTAAGTGCATCATCGGTCATGGCGTAACAGTTTTATCCGAAGGAGGTTCGTCTATCTCAGATCATATATTGCAAAATGTATGATGGCTCGTATGTCCAGTCCCTGGCGTAACAGGTTTGGTTGGAGAGGGCTCGTATGTTCAGCACCCGGTGTAATAGGTTTGTTTGAGGAAGACTCGTATGTCTGGGTTTTTCTATCCAAAGTAACAATTCAGGTTGGAAGGAGCTCGTCTGCTTTCTCCCCACTCCAGTCGCCAAAGCATCATTTGGTTGGGTTTATTTCCCATTGCTTGCATCCTCCAGCAGAGTGCAAATTTCAGGTCTTCTTGGTATTCCACCACAGTTCATCTTGAACGGTCGATAACCGTGCTACCGTCCTTTTCAAATTAACAGTTGCTTGAATAGGGGTAGCTGTAACACCCCAAATTTGCCATCTCCTATTTAGCATCATCATCATATCATAATCATCATCAGCATGTCGTGTCCTTAGCATATTGCATAGAAAAATGAGGCATATCATTCGCATGTTCTAGCATAAGGCATATGATCAATCATCAGGGAAATTCAAAGCCCACAAGGCATGTTACAAGTTTGATATCATGGTCAAGGACCTAAAAAGGGATTGAGGATCAAAATCAGATCAGAAAGGTTGGCGCTGGGGTATTCCTGAGGTTTCCCACCAAAAGGAGGGAAAATTAAAAATTCACTGGCGTTAACCGGTTAACGCTTTGGTTAATCGGTTAACGGTTGCGAATTTTGAATTCAAGCAGCAAATTCAGCATGTGCTTTGACTCCAAATTTCCAATTTTTTGATTTTTATTCATTTGAATTAAAGAGAATGATCTAGAGCATTTATCCAAGCCTAATTCCATTGCTAAAACCTAATCACATTGCCAAACCATAATTTTTGGATCCCAAGCCTAAATTTTGGGCCCTAAACCTAAACCATATTTAATCCATTTCTCTCCATACCAAGAGGGAGCTCTCTCATTTTTTCATTCTCCATTTTGAATTTTCACTCTTCTCTCTCACGTTTCTCTCATTTTCTCTCCCACATTTTTCAAATTCACTAAGAGTTCCTCTTTGAAGATCACATAACCTTGCCTTAAGGTGTGTAGATCTTGGAACTAGACCTCTATTCATAGCTTCTTTGCATCATTTTGCTGGTTTAATTGGTGATTCAGATCTGGTTTGGGATTTAGAAGTGCTTTTGCATCCAAAATTCTGCATCAAGACCTTGTTCTTGCATTTATTTTGCATGGAGTGTGAAGCTTAGCACCTGATGTTCAAAGTTCTCCGCGAGTTCTCTCATTTCCAGCTCAATCAACAACTACCAAAGCATACCTCAGCTTTGCAGGTTGGTTAAATTCAGATCTAGCTCTGTTTTAGCTTATTTGCATGCTTGTGCTTTAGATCCACCATGTGCTTGTGTATTTTCTTGTGTTGCTTAATTTGATTGGTTGATTTGTGACCGGATCCATGTGCTAATGTTCATGAGCTTAATGATGCTATTTAATGTGAATTGAACCTCTTATTTCATGCTCAATTGATTGCTGGTCTGCTGTGAGATTAATTGGATAAGCTGGTATGAACTGATTTTCTGCAGAAAATTGTTGTTGTTTTTTCAGTGTTAACCGTTTAACGATTTGGTTAATCGGTTAACGCACCTGTTTCTGTACTGGTTTTCTGCAGGTTTGGATTGGTTAACCGGTTAACGCTTTGGTTAACCAGTTAACACTGATGCAGTGTGCCATTTTTGAGTTGTTTTAGGATTGTTTGATCCCCTTACTTGTTTTAAATGCCATGGATCATTGTATGATCATTGAATATGATTGTTTAGGGTGATTTTCTTGTTGGTTGATGCATGCTTCCATGTTCTCAACACGTAAATGCTTGTATGTGCAAAGTTTGGCATGTTTGTTTAACTTGGTTTCTAGAACTTTGAGCATGCTAATTCCATGATTTTATTGATGAACATGTGCTAGATTTTGCTAACATTTGCAAGGGCTCATGGTAAGAGAAGTGTGGATGTTTATCCACATTTCAACTCTTCATCCTTTCCCTTTTAAGTTGATTTCTCTTTATGCTTTTTGATGTGCATTATGCCATCATGTATTGCAAATTTTTTCTTCCCCTTTAGGAGCAACTTATCTCCTTTAGAGGAGAAAGTTGCTTGCTAGCTCTTGCCTCCTCTTCTTCTTGCTCCTCTTTGGTTCTTCTTTCCTCTTCTTAGGATAGTTGAAACCTCACTAACCTTAGGACCACTCTTTTGCATGATAACTTTAGGATTAGTCTTTCCCCATTTTAGACTTTTGCCTTTTTGCTCTTTTGGTTCTTTCTCTTCTCATCTCAAAACAAAACCTAAAAAACATTAATAAAGAAAGAAGTGACTTTTTGTGTAATAGCCTTATTCCATGGGGCATATGTATTTATTCCATCTTGGAATAGTGTGTTTATCTAGCATGATGCACAAGTCGGTTCATGAAGTCATCTTCATCACGAAAAACCCTAAAAAATACTTCTTCATTTTTTAATCACTAAAACACCTAATAAATTCAACAAGTCAATGAAATTAGGCCCTTGCCTTTGGAAACGAGTCTTGGATAAGTTCTCCTTACTTGGTGTGCTTGTTCTATTATTCCATCTTGGAATGTAGTTGCAAGTACACATTCCATAGAAAAGAGCTTGAGTTCATTCTCTTGTGCCACACTAATAAAAAGCTCTAAAAACCACAAACAAACAATAAGCGTCTTTCCTTCGGGAATTCTTTTCTCATCACCTTCGCTCCGTCCGCGAACTTGATTCTTCTTGTCATTATGCAAGATGGTTACGCACTCATCGTCCGAGCCTGCAACACCTGAGCATTGACATAGGCAGTTCAAGCCTTAAGACATAAGCAATCTTTTCTACCCCTAGTTAGGGGAACTACGGCGACTCTGATCCTCATTGTCTAGATGAGGTATGTAGGCAGCGGGGTAGGGCCCGTTCGAGCACAATCTTTATTTTCCCTACATTTTTCCTCTTTGTTTTCTTTTCATTTCTTTTCTTATTCCAATTTCAGTTTCAGTTTTGCAGCAGCTTTCATTTCTTCACCCTTTGAAACAGTTTCTTTGCAAGCGTGGATCCCGTCGGGTACGGCGGACGATCTGGGGTGCTAATACCTTCCCAGGTCGTAACCAACTCCTGAGCTTAGTCTCTTTGGTTCGCAGGACCCGTGTCCTTCCTTTTATTTTTTTCTAGTTTGTGCAGCATTACCATTTCCGTTCTTTCGGGATAAAAATGTCTGGCTGGCAACTCTACCTCTTTTCCAGCATCAAAGTTGTAGAGGAGATAATGAGGAACAAGATTGATGTTGAACATTTTTTGATTTAAATATTCCATCATATAGATAAATGGCTATGAACTTGGTCACTCCATGCACATAAGGTGTTTGATGATATGACTGCGTGCTAGCACGCCCATGCCTTGCCTTGCCTTGTCAAATTGCCTTGAAAACCCTCAACTTTGATTGATCATATCTCTCTCAATTTTGATCCGATGAAGATGATCTTTCTATGGATTTAAAGCTTATGATGTGAAATTCCTTTAGGGCCATGAGATTTTCATATTGAAGCTTTAATCATGGAAAAACAATTCCTCAAATATGGGTGTTCATCTTGCCAAAACCTACCATATTTAGAAACCCTAAATTTTTATTTTTGGTAACTTGGCACATTTCTTGATTTTTGTTGAATATCTTGACATTTCTTGATCAAATATTCACCAATGAATATATTTAACTTGAGGAAAAGGAATTTGACCACAAAAAAGTCAGGAGTTGACTTTTTCCTCTGCACATTTGACTTTTCCCCAATTTGATTAATTCTCAAGTATTTGACCAATTGAAGCTCTTCTAAAGTGAACCAATGGGCAATATTCCATCCTTAGATACTTGAGAGCATATGGAAATCCTTAAGATCAAGTTTGGACCAAAAAGTTGCAAGAATACGGCTTTAATCCAAAACCCTAATTTGGGACTGTTTTGTTAGGACATGATGATTTGTCCCAAGTTCTTGTTGAATCCTCATACTCAAGTGGTTTGAAGGGTAAAATAAGATGACATGAGATTTAAAAGACCCTTGGGGATTGTTTGGAGAGACTTGGCTCTTGTCCTCTTTCTTTGGATAATCAATGCTTTGAAATCAACTGATCACATACCCTATGCACAACCAATGATGTACGCATGTTCTTGTATGACTTGAATGCAATTCAATGAATGAAAACATAAGCCAAATGAGATATGGAAAATAACAGGGCAGATTTTGGGGTATTACACCCGTCTAATCTCAACAAGAGATTAAGGGTGATCAGTTCCTCAATCTGTAAATAGATAGCCGACAATCATGCCGGGGCATAACCATATTTACCAAACTACAATGGTGTTCCTTGCATCTTGTGCACTAAGCTACCTTAGTAAAAAAATCATAGTTGCCATAAGCTTTATCTTCGTATTTCTTTCAGTTTTAGAAATAATATAACTCCCATGATGCTCTCACCCTTGAAATCTGTGGCACAACATTATAACATTTCACAACCAAAACATCTCAGAGAAGCAAGGATTCTCCCCCAATTATTTCAAACCAACACCTGCAGACAATAGTTAGAAAACAAGCAAGTACTGAGAGTATTTCACACACATGTCACATACTAAGAAACAAATAACATTAGACAACCTGGTCGGGCGGACCTGCTCTGTGCAGCACCCTAATTTTTTTCCTTGAGATTTTGAATATTTTTATTTGCATCATTTCATACAAACAAGATCACGCATTGGTTCTTCTATCCTTCTCAGTTGCAAGTTTATGCCTCAAAGGGGATCACCATTGCTTTTATGTGCCTTTTATTTGTCTATGTTTACTAAAATATAATCAAAAGCCAAAAATATTTTGTTTTTCCCTTTTATTAACCTCTTTTTTAGGATGAAATCAAGAATATCAAAACAGTTCCTCAACATGAACATATTTCATCTGAACAATGTCAAAGTTGATCTGCAAGCATTTCAAATTCATTTGATCAAGGATTTCCCAAGTTTTATTGATTATTATTCAAGGAATTCCAAGGCTCATGTGTTTATTTTCATGGCTTGTTAGACGAGAAAAAAATCGAGCTAAAACCACAGACTGTAACAGGTTACACATGCAAAATTTTGGAAAATTTGGTATCAATTTCAAACTTTGTGATTTGGCACCAAATTAATTTTTTGATCACATGTGGAATATTCTAGACCATCTCCATTTTATTCCCCCTACATCATCAAAATTAATTCCTACCATGTACCTTCATTAATCACCGCTTTTTTGCTAATTTCCCTCCAATTTTGAATTCCAAGCCTAATTTTGATCAACTAAACAAGGCTCCAATCCACTTACTTATCATACCAAAACTCTATAAATAGAACCATTTTTTTATTCAATGATCTAGCTTTTGAGAGCCAAAAAACCTCTTAAGAATTATATCCCCAACCACAAAAATTCACTAAATCTAAATTTTCTTCTTTTGAAAGTTAACCAGAATTCACATTGAAATATTGTTTAACTTTTACATAAGCCTTCATATAATTCATTTATCTTCATCAATTTCAGTAGATCAAGCTTGTTTGTGGAGATCTTGAAGTAATTTGGAGTTTTTCTCATTCTTGAAGTGGTAATTCATCTTAAACAATTGTTGGACCTTCATTTTCATCATCCATAATGTAGATCTTTGGTGATTCTTGTGCTTGATCCTTTTAGATCTTATTTTATCTTTTGATTGCTGGTTTTTACTGTGGTTTTACTCTAAAATTTATGCAAATTCAGATATATGATTACAAGGTGTTTGAAATTGTTTTTGAAAGGGGATCATTCTAAATTTTTCATATTTTTCTGCCTCTGTGAACCATGTAATCGGTTATCACTTGGTGTGTAACCAGTTACACAGTGCAATTTTTGAATAATTTATGCGTTTTTAACTATGTAATCTATTACACCCCAGGCTGTAATCGATTACATATGGAGCAGAATTGAAAACTTTTGTTGTTTTGGTGTTTCTTACTTCTTCTTCCCCTCTTTTCTTATTTTAGCCTTAGAATACATTATTGAGATTAATTCCGCTTTAATTTCAATGGACTTCGGATATAAATTAGATTATATTAACATTCATTAATTCAAATCTATCTTCAAGTGAATTGTTAAATTTATAAGAGGTGCTTTGGATTAGTGATATGTTTTTCACACTTGAATCTATCAAGTGTAGTTCAATTTGGTTATTCTCCATCCCCCTCCCTCTAATTCTCCTTTTTATTTTTGATCGATGAAAGTCTTATGGATCTTGGAATTTCTTTGTTGAATTCATGATCAAGACTAGATCGTTACCAATTTTCTTTTCGTGCGGCATTGTTTTTGGAAGATAACCTATATGTTTTTCATCTAACATGAATTAGCACTAATAATAATTAACTTAATTGGTATTGACCGGCCTCGTTGTAGGGTGACTTCTACATAAGTTACTTGATGATTGCTTAACATAGCATTACATTTGCCCCTCCATATCCTTATCGGAACTTGTACTTTCATGGCTCAAACCTAGATTGGTTGCGCAAGCCCAAGCATGCTTGATCTTTTGTGCTAAGTTCATACTTATCAAACTTGTTGTAGTAGAGGCCTTTATTCTATCAATCTTCAGACGCGTTTTGTTAATCAATGACTTGAGTATATCTATCAACCATATAATGCAAGACGTGAGACAAAATTTGGTTGTCGCTTTGAGCTTTTTGGCGTTGTTACCTTTGTGAATGATAGAGTTCACCATATTATTATTTATATATTATATTGCTTTTATTTATTTCTTGCTCTCTATCCCTTTAATTTACATTTTTCTCACTTATTTTTATTTTATTATGCTTTATATCATCCATTATCATGTTTATGTCAATTATCTCTTGTGCTTTTCTTTTCTTCTTGTCCATCTTTTGGACACCAAAAATATTAATAAAGGCATACAAACTTTGAAAGACTTTTTCTTAATTGTGGACTATGGTTACTATCCCGTGCTTTGGAGGGTTTCTACATTTGCACTAATGGACTTAGTACTAGGATTTTATCCCTTTTCTTGATTATTATATAGTGGTTATGCTAGCCTTTATTTGACTCATCATTTGCTCAAGAGGATAGAATTCTAAGTTACTTATGCTTTGAAGTGTCTCCATGTGGTTAGATCTTCCTTACCTTAGCTTTTTCCTTTTATTTTAGGGTAGTCTCTTCATCTCCTCCCATTCTTTAATTTTCAAAATCTTCTCCCTTTTCCAAAGGATTCTTTTTTTATAACTTTCACCACTTTCATAACTCAAACTCTGACCTTGGTCAACTGAGTTTTACCTTTTTCTTTCATTTCTTAATAAATGCTAATGAACTTAAGCATATTGACATCAATTTCAAAAGACCTTAAAAAATACAAAAAAAACTCATTCAAACTCTTTTGTGTCTTGTGCACTTTCTCTTTTAACTATTTTCATTTTTTTAGACATGATTCATCCTTTCTAGTGGAATTATTTTCTAAGGGATGATGACTTGTCTTTGCATTCTTAAAATCAATCAAAACCAACAAAAAAACTTTGTTCTTTTTACCATGAACTACGGGGTTTTGATCTTACATTGAACTTTGTTGGTACGTAGGTATGAGGTGGTAAACCTCTCCAAAAGCAAATATATTAAAATCAATTCTTTTTTGCATCCCATAACTCTCATTTAATAAACAATTTTCAAACCAAAAAGAATAAATATTTCAAAGGGCTCCGGTGGAATACCACGAAAGTTATTTGTGCTAACACCTTCCCATTTTGTAACCAACCCTCTTATCCATTCTCTGCTTGTTTCTTTTAGCTTTTTCTTTTAGCTTTTGCTTTTAAAAGTGCGGTGGCGACTCTGTTTTCTTTGAGTTAAGTTAATCAATAGCTTACACTCACAAGTTTTACCACTACAGAAAAGTAGCGACTCTGCTGGAGAGTAATCTCTATATGGGTTCGACCTACTTCGATTAATTTAATTATTTGGTTTGATTTGATTTGTTTGTTAGTGCTTGTTATGTTTTGGTTTGGTGATCCTTTTGTGAGTGAGATAGTTATTGTACCCGAATCGGAGAGTACTTATGATAAGATGGTGGTATATTCGAGGAGATATGCATGGAGTAGTCCTATGTGATGTTAATTCGAGAACCACCACTCAGTTAGGCTCCCTCGGATTTATTGATGTCATGGCGAGTAGTTGTATCATGGAATTTTGTTTTGACCTCGGGCTTATCATACTGAGGATCGTAGAACACTTAACCCATCTAGGCTATTTTAGGAACGTAGTACGGAAGCCATCCAGGTGAAGAACTAAGGTGATTGTCACACGATACTACACTCGGACGAGGTCTTCTTAAGAATGTTATTGGTTGGGGAGTAGTCCAACGTACCAATAATATTCTAAATATGGTTGCTAACTCTAGGAACTTCTGTTAGAACCCTGTGGTTTTTTGTAGGTACAATGAAGAAAAAGACTTAGTACATACCTTTGTGGGTTCTTATCCTTTGACTTCATGCTCGTGACTCGGAACACTGACATGTGTACTTTGTGTGGCCTTGTTTGTGTTTGTTGCATACATGCACTCATGAGCATTGTTCTCAATATTTCAAGGGACTTATAGGAACATTTGCAAATATTTTAGATGTCATTAACTTTGGACATCAGAAGGAGGAATACTCAGAAGTACCATTTTAAGAGTCCTGATTTAAGAGAGTTAAGAAATCTTAGAGATTTGGTGACTGATGTTGATGATTTCCGGAAGCGTTATGGTAGACTTCTGTTCATTCTGAAGACTGGTGTACCAGATGGAATTCTTAATACTTTGGTTCAGTTATATGGTTAGTTGCGTCACTATTTCACCTTTCTTGATAATAATCGTGTGCCTACCATAGAAGAGTATTCTTATTGGATAGATTTGTCGATTTTGGACAAGGAATTTATTTTCAGTTGATTAGAGGAGGAGCTTACGCTCAAAGTTATTGCCAAGGCTATTTTTCTTAAGTAATATGATCTTAAGGGAAGCTTTGTTCCTAAAGGGGGTGTCCATGGAATCAATGCTAAGTTTTTATTGGGGAAAGCTTCAACTTCTATCACCGCGGGTAATAAAGATGCTTTCGAAGCCATTCTCACTTTTCTCATCTATGGTATTGTGTTGTTTCCTAACCTATATGGTGTTGTTAATGAGCATGCTATTCATATTTTCTTGAAGATAAATTTGGTGCCTAATTTTCTTAGAGACATGTATCATTCTGTTCATCATAGGACTTCCAAGGGTGATGGAGAGATTGTTTGTTGTGCACCTCTTCTGTATAGGTGATTTATTTTGCACCACCAAAGTCTGCAATATTCATTGAGAATAGAGAGACTTGAAGATGGTCTCAAAGACTTATGCCTCTTACTTATGCTGATATGAATTGGTATTGCTCATTCAATGATACCGGAGTGATTATTGATGGTTCTGGGGATTTTCCTAGTGTACCTCTTCTTGGTATGTGCGGTATAATTAGTTACAACTCTATTCTTGATAGACGACAGTTTGGGTATTGCTTGAAGGAGGTACCGAGCAATCTTTCATTATCGAGTTTCTTCTTTCTTAATGGAATGGATCACTTAGAAATGAAGAAAACGATCAGACACTCTTGGCATTCTGTTCATAAGAAGGACAAAGGTCAGTTGGGAAGACAACAATATTCTCCTCAGAGTGTTATATTCAGTGGGTTCGATCTAGAGCTTGCAAGTTCAAAATGCCTTATCCACCTGAGGAGCCTTTGTTTTCTATTTTGCCATTATCAGCTTTTGTTCCTCCAATTGTTGCGCCTCAATAAGAGTTGGACATGATGAAGCAAGAGAAAGATGCTTGGTTACTTGAGAGGTTAATTATGCAAGAGCAATGAAAATAGAAGGATGATCTTATTGAGATACTTGAGTGACGTGTCACGAAAAATCCGCGAGTGCGAGAGGATTTATTTTCCTCTAGTACTTTGTCTGCTATTCCTCCCGCTTCTAGTGCTTGGAAAGCTATTATGGACCATCTTGTGAAAGATAAGGAAGATATGGAGTTTCGTTACAAGAAAGAGACCAAAAGGATCCGTATGAAGTACCAACCTGGTTTTGGGATTTCTTCAAATATGATCCCATAGACTTAGCTTTCTTCTCTCGCGATTACGACCTAGGAAGGTATTAGCACCCTATATCGTCTTCCGTACCCAACGAGATCCACGCTTGCAAAGAAATTTTTTCAAAGGGTGAAGAAATGAATGTTGCTGCAAAAAGAAAGACTGAAACTAGATAAGAATTGAAAAGAAAGGGGGAAAATGTAGGGAAAATAAAATAGTGCTCGAACAGGACCTACCCTGTGGCCTATGTACCTCATCTGGACACGAGGATCAGAGACGCCTAATACCCCAAAATTTTCCTTCTCATTTTCATGGCATTTAGCATATGCATTATTTTTTCTCCCATTCATTGCATATATAAAATAAAATAAAATAATTCATGCAGCATTTGTCGGCGTGCAAGGCATGTGATCAAGGGTTACTTAGTGGCAAGATCAAATATCAGAACCCAAAGTTGAATCTGGCTCAGAACAGACGGTGGAGATGCATCCTAAGGATTTCCCACCAAAAGTAGGGAGAATCCAAAATTTTCATCCGTTAACCGGTTAACGCCATAGGTTAACAAGTTAAAGCTGGCGAAATTTGGGCAAAAATTTCAAAAATCAGTTGGTGTTTCCCTCTTTCTCCCACTTTCCTTAGGAATATTCTAGAAACCATAACTAACTCCTAAGCTAGCTCCTAACCTCATAACCTTAACCTAATGCCTAAGCTAACTCCTATCCCAAAGCTTACTCCAAACCTAGATCCTATATAAATCATTTTCACTTCAAACCTAACAACTTTAACCTCACTTTCCAACTTCAACATCATTTTTACTCCAAGTATCACAACTTTACCCTCACTTCATCTTTCTCTCATTTTTCTCTCAATTTTCCTCTCCTCTTCAACCTTTCACCAAAAGCTTCTTCATCATAAGTTTTTCAAGTTTTGCATTGAAGCTTGAAGAACTTGAAGCTAAACCTTCATTCTAGCATTGGTTCTATGGTTTATTGAAGATTTATTGGAGTAATTGTTATTGTTTGGGGCTGATTTTTTATCTTTGAAGTGCTTTTGTGGAAGTGTTCATCAAGATCTTCATCAATTGCATTTATTTTGCACTCTCGCAGATCAAAGTTAGGAACCTCCGGTATTCTCTTCATTTTTGCATCGATCGACTCGCAACAATCACCAAAGCAAGCCTCTGCTTTGTAGGTTGGTGGATCCGAAACCCTTTCTTGATTTAATTTATTTCTCTTCATCTCACCGTAAGGCATTCTTTGATTGTTTAATTGCTTTTGTGATGTGTTACTGGATTTAATCGTTAGTAGCTAGAATCGTATATTGTTCTTGGTGCTCATAGGCGTTAGAAGGTTGTGGTTAGGTGGTAATTTCGTGCTAGCATGTTCATGGATGTATTAGGAACTTTAGGAAATAAGTTGATAGCTAGAAGTGCTTTTTTCCTCACTATTTTTGCATTTTGGTTCAGTGTTAATCGGTTAACACCCAGGGTTGTTAACCGGTTAACACGTTGTTTTTGCCGCTGATTATTTGACTTTTGAAGCCGTTAAGCGGTTAACCCAGGACATTAACTAGTTAACGCTGTGCAGATTTGGCATTTTGAGTTGTTTCATTGCATGTTTGTGCATCACTCATTCTTTTATCATCATAGATTGATATATCTTGATTGTAGGGAATTTTTAGGAGCTGATTTAGCACAAGTTCATGTAATTTCAATAGCTTTCGACACGTATTTCGTTAGTTTCCGTTTTTGTGCATAAATGTTGCATATATGTTCATAGCATGTTGTGATCATTGTTTGCATGGTTTATCATCCTTCATAGCATGTTAATAAATGTGTACACTTCTGTTTTGCATTGCTTTGAAATTCTTTCATGTTTTTGTTCAATCGTGTGCATAAATGAAAAATTGCATAATGTTAAAATCTCAAAAATCATCTAATTTGCATCCATTAATCGCATGATGATGTTGAATTTCATTGTTAATAACTCATTCCATATTGTTACATTAATTTGTCATAATCATTCCATTCCATGATGTACATTAAAATTCATGTTTTGTGCATTTGAAAATATTGAAAATCTGCCTTGTTTTCATAGTTGCATTTTGAAATAGGAGCTGTAAAAAACATGTTGCATTCATTCTATTTTTGATCTTTTACACCTATTTGCATGATGTTTAGTAGTTGTAATAGGATGTTCGTATTATGCATTGCATTTGATAGCTGTTTGTGCCATAGTTAGTTGTAGTAGCTGTTGGATTTTGGCTTTTGCCTAGTTTTTAGGTCCCTATACTTAGGATTGAGTCTAGATTAGGAATTGGTTGGTATTTGCTTACTTTCACTCCTTTTATCATTTTTTATTTATCCTACTAACCTTTGTTTTGTAGGGAGATGGAGGTAAGTTTATTCACAACTTCTTCCTTTTAAAATCCTTTACGCTTTCTAAGTGTGTTTGCCTTAGCATTTGGTGCTTAGTTTGTACAACTTCATGCTAGATCCCCTTTAGAAACAACTTAGCTTCCTTAGTAAGTAAGTTGAGTTCTAACTCTCCCTTTTCTTTTCCTTTTCTCATTAGGATTAGAAAGCCGCACTAACCTAGGTTCATATGTGCATGACAACACTTAGGATTGCTAGTCTCCCTTAGACCTTTACCTTTGGTTCGCTTTACTTTCTTTCTCATCTCACAAAGAAGTAAAAAAAAAACCTAAAAAAGGTTGAGCTTCTTGTACGCCATGAGACTTTGCCGTGGGTTACTTATACATGTCCCATTTCGGGGCGAGGTGTAATGCATTTACCATGATGAACAAGTCTTAGTATGAGGTTGTTTCACAAACAACAAACTCAAAAAACACTTCTTTAAAAGACTGTTAACAAATAACACTCGTCTTTTCCTGCGGGAATTCTTTTCTTACCTCTCTCACTCTCAATGCGAACTTGCTATGACTTACCTCATTTGCAAGACGGTTACGTACTCGTACCGGACGAGCCTGCAACACCTGAGCATATGCATAAGCAGTTCAAGCCGTAAATAACACAAACATAGTTCCCACCTTAGTTAGGAAAACTACGTCGACTCTGATCCTCATTTTCCCGATGAGGTACGTAGGTAGCAGGGTAGGTCCCGTTCGAGGACACTCTTTATTTTCCTTACATTTTCCACCTTTCTTTTCAATCTCTTTTCTAGTTCCCTTTCTCATTTCCAGTTCCAGTCAACGGTTTTTTTATTCAGCATCAACTTTATTCTTTTACCCTTTGAAACAGACTAACAAGCGTGGATCCCGTCAAGTACATCAGACGATCTCGGGTGCTAATACCTTCCCAAGTCGTAACCGACTCCCAAACCCAAATATTTGGTTCGTAGGACCTTGTCCTTTCCTTTTCTCTTAGGTTTTTGCAGCATTACCTTTCCCATTCATTCGGGATAAGAATTCCTGGCTAGCGACTCTACCTTTTCCACGCCACTTTCGCGTTTGTACTAGGATGAAAATCCCATAAGCGACAGCTGGCGACTCTGGTGGGGATCGAACCCAGAACCTCTGGTTTCCCCTTTGAGAGTCAATCCTAACACCTATTTGTTTCTATTTCTTTGGGTGTTTATTTGTGTGATGTTGTGCTTTTGCTTTATTGTTTCCATTTACAGCTTTACTTTATAGCATTTTATTTATCGCTTTCAGTATTTATTTTCCATGCATCATATATACTGGACTGTGCTAGTTTGCCTTTTTTCTGTTGGTGGGAGTTACTGTGAGATAAGCCAACTACCCGGCTCGAGTGCACCCTAGGATTAGCATGGACAGACAATGTACTCGCATGATATCATGATGAGTGGTGGTGTCTTCCACACCCAGACTGCGACCGTCTTGGAACTATTATGTGTGGATATCTCCTCCACTTCAGGGTACAACCTCGATAGTTATGTGCATCTGGTAATCGATCATTGAGGACCTTAGTGGAAGAAACCCTCTCCAGTGATGATAGTGGCAGACCACATTTGTTGGCAAACCCACTCGCAACCGAGGGCCCACTGGGAACTCGCATAAGATGTCCTGGTTCTCTCATATAACCCATTTAAAGAAAACTGTTCGTATGATGATGGTAATGTATCTCAAGGTCTTAATGTACTATTCTTTCTTGATTCAGTGCTTGAAGTTGGGGACTTATGAGGGATGCTTATTTCCTTGGACTTAGCTGAGACCTCTCTGAGTAGTATATAATGCCAAACCGATTCCCTGATTTGGTCACGAGCCATTTCTTGGAAATGGTGAACGTATTATTGTTATTCGGCTTTGAGATTTTGTGATGTTGACCCGAGTAGCACACCCGTGATAAGGGAAGGGTTTATAAGTTTGCAGGAACGCTAAAACTTCCAACATACCCACTTTGTCAGTATTGTTCGGTGTTATGATCTGGTTCTATGGTTCTTTAGTTCTGAGATCCGGGATTTCTGTTCAGAGAAACTGTTACCGTGATTGTCATTGTGACCTTGCACAGACACTTGATTATCTGATCAACACCACATAGACACGTCATTGATCACATGCCTTGTCTTGCATAATCATCATCACAACATTAATCATTTATGTTCTTTTTCATTCTCAGGGTTCATACTATTCTCGGTTCCCAGTCAGACTTCTGCTTCAAAAATGGAAATTATAAGGAAGAAGAATGTGCACTACAAGTTCTTTGACACCAAAGTGGATATACTCAACCAGATGGTGTCTCTTATTGCCCCGGGTCATGTGGGATGCTTCAAAGAGAATTATGGTGATATTCTGGATCTGGTAGTTAACCTGGATATTTCTCAGAGGAGTGTGATTCATACCTTGTTGCAGTATTACGATCCTCGACTCCGATGCTTCACTTTTCATGACTTCAAGTTAGGTCCTCTTCTTGAAGAGTATACTGAGATGTTGGGTGTCCCGCTCAAAGACCAGATCCCCTTCAACTCATAGATGATCGACCGGCTTATCCTGACATTTCCAAATTTCTTTATTTGAGCTCATCTGAAGTAGAGGCTAACATGACCGCTACCAAGACCAGGGTACTCGTATTTTCTCTTGACTTTATGGTTAGAAAAGTTGGGGAACTTGTTGTGGCTGCTCAGTGGGATTCAATTTGTGTTATCTTAGCCTTGTCCATCTATGGGATCATCATGTTTGCTGACATGGATAAATTTGTTGATATGAATGCCATCCATTTATTTGTGATGAAGAGTCTTGTGCCAACCCTCCTTGGTGACTTGTATTATTCAGTTCATTACAAAAATAAGAAGAAATGGGGTGGTCTAGTTTGGTGTTGTGCTCCTCTATTCTACAATTGGTTCATGAGACATCTACCCACTACCGAAGTTTTCACCGATCTCAATGTAATCTGGGCCCAGAAACTAAGCATGTTGTCTGCCAAGGACATCAAGTGGTTTACCCAGAGGCTGAGGGGGAAGAACTTTATCACTAGTTGTGGAAGTTATCTTAATGTACCATTACTAGGAGTGGTTGGGGGCATCCGTTATAACCTCATTCTTTTGAGAAGACAGTTGGGATATGCACTCAAAGATGTTTCTGAAGAATCAGAGTTATTCCAGACTTTTTACTTCCCAGTGAAAGATAACCTTCCTCTGGTCAGGAAAGATGCAGGTTCTTGGAAGCTTATCAGAAGAAAAGGATTAGCATGTCTAAGCAGAAGCAACAATCAGATGCTCCCCAAGTATGAGGCTTGGATCAAGGAGAAAGCCTAAGTGGCCTTAATCCTATTTTTTGCACCAGCTCCGTCTCCTGTTACTGTGCCATTGGAAGATTATTAGAAGTGGGAGGCCTTGGTCCAACAACATAGAGCTGAAAATCTGGAGGCCAACAATGCATGTCAAAAACTGATGATCCACAACAAGAAGTTAGAAGAAAGAATTCATCAAGCTAATAGTCAGGCTCAAGCAAAATGACTTCGAAGAAAGGGAGCTCTACTTCATGAAGAGGAAGTTGGCTGAAACCCACGAGGAGAGTCGACGCCGGAAGGACAAGAAATCTCTGGACGAGGCTAACAAATTTGTGACCCTTTGGCAAGAAAGAAGGGATGTTAATCTGAAAATGACAACGGAGGTAGAAGTTGAATACAAGCTGAAGATCAAAAACCATCAAGAGCTCCTGGATGAAAACGGAGAGCTACTCCAGAAAGCCCGTAATCAGCAGGAAGATTACCTTCAGAAGATAACCCAAGGTCAGCAAGCAGTTGAAGATATCTATAAAGAGCTAGAAGAGCTGAAACTTTGGGCTGATGACAAGAAAGTCAAGACTGAGCCAAGTCCTATCAAAGAGAATGAAAAGGTGTCCCTGCAATAGATCAATGAATTGCATGCTTCCTTTGATCAGAGGGATCTCCTTATTCAGAAGCTTATCCAGGAGCCGAGTCATCCAGATATAGCTCAGCTATTCTAGGTGGTCAAGCGTCTTAGCTGGAGGCTAAAGGACATGGAGCTTCCTAGAGCCTAGTTTCATTTTCTTTTATCAGGACTACCCACATACCTATTGTGGGATTCATCTTTACTTTGTGCTTAGTTATTCTCTCTTGATGTATGAATTAGCACCCTTCGGGGAATTTGTTATCTTCAGATTTCATTTTATGATATTTGACTTTGTTGGAATCTTTAGTCGTTATCCTTGCACTGACATGGGGTTCTAAACACCATTTCTCCATAATTATCTGATTTGAGCTTCATGCGGGGTCTTCTTCTCTAAAATTTGAATGTTCAAAGGCTATTTGTTTTCTTTAAATACCAGAATGAGAATGTAAAAAACCTTGAGAATTAAAAGAACACAACATTGCATGCATTCATATCATTTGCATTTTTCTTTTACAGGTTATCTGGTTTCTTAACTTATCTGTTTATTCAGGAAAGATTGTGAGAGCCGCAAAGACCCATCTTTTCCGACACGAAACTCCTCGGCATCGGTATGCTACTCGCCGCAACCAGAGAAACATCGTGGATACAGTACAAACTAAGCTGAATGAGTTCTGCACCAGGATGGAGGAGTTTATGATTATGATGCAAGGCATGGCCCAGGGGCAGCATGAGCTAAGAGATGATGTTCTCAGATTTGATCCACCACAGACGGACCCACCAGTTGTCACTTTGGACGCTCAAGGCAACCCTATTCCGGCCAGGGCTAACAGACCTCCCACTCTAAAGGGTGGTGGCCCTATTCCTGTTCATATCGAATACCGTCAAGAAGATCAGTTCACCTTGGTCAATAAAGACATGGGCTTTGGCACAATTGGTAACTCCCAAGACTTTCAGATGCTGGCTGAGAAAGTTAGAGATTTGGAATGCATGAATACTCTAGACATTGGCGTTTTTTACATGGGCCTGGTCCAAGGGGTGGTCATCCCTCCAAAGTTGAAGCTTTCAGGCTTCGACAAATACAACAGAAATTCTTGTCCAAAAACTCTTCTGCAAGGTTTTTACCGCAAGATCGTTGCACATACCAAAGATGAGAAGCATTGGATGTACTAATTCCAAGACAGCCTGTCTAGGGGCTCACTGGAATGGTACATGAAATTGGAGAGGACTAATGTTCGCAATTGGAAAGTGCTTGGGGAGGCTTTCCTCAAGCAATACCAATATAATATTGACATTGCTCCAAGTCGGACCCAACTGCAAAACATGTCTCAAAAGAACTCCGAAAGCTTCAAGGAATATGCGCAGAGGTGGCGCGAAGTCACTGCTAGAGTTCAACCCCCGTTGTTGGAGAGAGAAATGGTTGATATCTTCATGGATACACTCCCTGGGAACTTCATGGAAAGATTGGAGGGTTGTTCATCTAGCGGCTTTTCTGACATCATCCTAATTGGCGAAAGAATTGAAAGTTGGATGAAACAATGGAAAATTCAGAGTACAGGAACATCGACCTCTGGGGCCAAGAAACCTTTTGTGAAGCAAAGAGAAGGTGAAGTCGAGGCTGTATACACCCAAAGGAAGAGTGGAAATCAGAACTCCTAACATTAGGGAGATCCTGTTACCATTTATTCTCCTGCGAATCAACAGCAGGTTCAATAACTGCAGCAACAGTGTCAACAGAATTACCAGCGGCATAGAGATCCTCGTCAATACTGTCCTCCCAGACCAAAGGATAGGCATCTTGAGACGCTGTTGATGTCTTATTCCCAGCTTCTGCAAAACCTTCTTCAACTTAAAATGGTCTGATTGAGAACCTTGCAGCCTCCAAGACCGGGGAAGATTCTTGAGGGTTACGATGCTAACACCCACTGCGAGTTCCATTCCGGAGCTCCAAGCCACAGTACTGAAACTTATAAAGCCCTTAAACATAAGGTGCAAGATTTGATAGACTCTAAGGTAATAAATTTCACTCTAACACTGAATGTGTTGCAGAACCCCATGCCTCCGCATGGAAGGACCGTAGGAGCCATTGATAATGGTGAAGGCTTGAATCTGATATATGATGTCAATGCTTTGAAAACGTCATTGTTGGTCTTGAAGAGTTGCCTCGCCAAGAAGAATATATTTTCGGGTTGTGAAGAGGGTTGTTAAGATTGTGAGAACTTCGTTGATGGTTGTGATTAATTGATACTGGGGATACAAAGAATGGTTGACGAGGGCAATATCCAATTTGACAGAATTGTGAAAGAAGATGAAGTGTCAATAGTGATTATCTACTATAATTTGGTACAAGTTCCAGCACCAGCTAAGGTGGTACCTGTGACATTTGCTACTCTTGGACCGATCCCTTACCAAAGTGAAAGAGTCGTCCCGTGGTACTATGGGGCCGAAGTTTACAGTAATGGTCAAACACAGGATGTGACCTCCTCCAGTTCAACTCAGCACCGGGTTGAGAATGTTGGAGTTGGAGGATTCACAAGGAGTGGGAGATTATTCGTGTCAGAAACGCTAAGAAACAGTGTGATGCCACCAAGGGACAATGCAAAGGCTCAAGCCAAGGCTAGGGGCAAGCAACCCATGACGATTGATGCTCCAAAGCCAACTCCGGATATTGATATCACCTTTGACAAGGAAGCAGAGGAATTTCTGAGGATCATAAAAAAGAGCGATTATAAAATAGTTGATCACTTGCAGCAGATTCCCTCCAAGATTTCAATCTTGTCCTTGTTGATGTGTTCAGACCCACACAGGAAAGCTTTATTGAGGATTCTAAACAATGCCTACGTGCCATAAGACATATCATTAAATCATTTTGAGATGGTGGTGTCAAGTGTGAATGCCAGCCATAGTTTGGGGTTTACGAATATGGACCTTACCACTGAGGGATGCAGCCATAATCGAGCTCTACACATTTCTATGGAATATAAAGAAGCTGTGCTCTCTCACGTACTTGTGGACACAAGATCATCCTTGAACGTACTTTCAAAGAAATCATTGATTAAGTTGGACTATGACGGAGTTATTCTAAGACTGAGCGAATCGGTGGTCCGCGCGTTTGATGGCTCAAAAAGGTCTGTCTTTGGAGAAGTGGAACTGCCAATCAAGGTAGGACCATAGGTTTTCAATACTACCTTTTATGTTATGGATATCCAACCAACTTACAGTTGTTTACTGGGACGACCCTAGATACATACATCAGAGGTTGTGTCTTCAACCTCCACCAGAAGCTCAAATTTGTCTGGGAAAGACAGATCGTTACAGTGTGCGAAGAAGAAGATATCTTCATCAGTCACTTGGCTTCATTCAAATATGTAGAGATAAACAAAGAGATCGTTGAGAATCCTTTTCAAGCCTTCAAGCTTGTCAGAGCCGAGAGTACATTGTCATCAACTGCCTTGTTAGAGGATAGGAAGAAACGAGCGTCCATAGTATCCTATCATAAATCCTTGGAAGTCGTGGAATCAGGAACGAATGAGGGCTAGGAAAAATTATTGAAGTCCTAGAGAAGAAGGGGATGTTTGGGGTTGGCTATGATCCTGGACAGTCAGTTCCAAATCAGAGCTCTAGAGGTCGGAAATGCCCGATTACCTTCACCAGTGCGGGATGGTTTGATCATGGCAGCATCTGTGCAGTGCATGATGAAATGGTTGATAGTGATGTTGAACTGGATGAGTGGATAATGCATTGCGTCTCGGGCATACAACTCAGCAACTGGTCATTCGAAGCAATCATCCCTATCACTCAACCAAAAGAGTAATATCCTCATATTTCTATTCTTTTGTATGAAAGCTCTATGCCTTTATCGGGGCATAGTAGCTCATTGTAAGGGTTCATCATTTCGTAATGTAATAACATCATCATTAATAAAGTGGACGTTTTGGCATTAATTCATGGTTTTCCTTGTCTTTCATTTTATTTGTTTTAAAATAAATGGCAATGTCTTTTCCATGCCTCCCACTCTTTCTAAATCTAGCATGAATCATCATTCGTGCAGATGTACCTCATCGGGTCTTATCAGTGACGACCTTGCTATGGCTCAATATGAATTCCACAATCCAATTTACCTAGCCGACGAGGAAGGTGAAGAAGATTGTTAATTACCCGAAGAATTATCCAGAATGCTCAAGCAAGAGGAGAGGGTGTTTCCGCCACATGAAGAGGCCATTGAAGTTGTCAACCTGGGTACTGAAGAGGACAAAACATAGGTCAAGATTGGGGTTGTGTTGGAGGAATCTGCCAATGTCGCTCCTAGGATTTTCATCCTATTACAAACGCGAAAGTAGCGCAGAAAAGGTAGAGTCGCCAGCCAGGCCTTTTTATCCCGAAGGAACGGGAAAGGTAATGCTGCAAAAACCTAAGGAAGAAGGAAAGGACAAGGTCCTGCGAACCAAAGATCTGGGTTTGGGAGTCGGTTACGACCTGGGAAGGTATTACCACCCCAGACCGTCTGCCGTACCCGACGGGATCAACGCTTGTTTGTTTGCTTCAAAGGGTGAGAAAATAAAGTGTTGTTGAATAAAACTGCTACTGGAACTGGAATGGGAATGGAAAAGGAGAAAAGGGAATTGGAATGGAAAGAAAGGATAGGGAAAATGTAGGGAAAATAAAGAATGTGCTCGAACGAGCTCTACCCCGCTTCCTACGTACCTCATCTGGAAAATGAGGATCAGAGTTGACGTAGTTCGCCTAACTAAGGCGGGAACTATTTGTTTGTGTTTTTATAGATGGAACTGCGTATGTCTATGCTCAGGTTTTGCAGGCTCGTCTGGTATGACTGTGTTTACCGTCTTGCATGCGATACAAGTCGTCGCAAGTTCGTGTTGAGAATGAATGAGGTGAGAGGAGAAGTTCCTGCAGGAAAGTCGCTTATTGGTCGCTTTTTAAAAGTTTTGTATGAATTTGGCACAAGGAAGTGAATTCAAACTCTTATCCATGGAATGTATACTTGCTACTACATTCCAAGATGGAATAATAGAACAAGTACACCAAGCAAGGAGAATTTATCCAAGACTTGTTTCCAAGGATTAGGGTCTAAGTTCACTAGCTTGTTGAACTTTATTACATGTTTTTGTTGTTTTTGAAGAAGTATCTTTTAAGTTTCCTTTGTGAAATAACCTCTTGATCAGACTTGTACATCATGCTAGACAAGCCTACACTATTCCAAGAAGGAATGAATGTAAGTTCCCCATGGAATAAGGCTATACACAAAAGATTATTTCATGCATTTATTAAGTGTTTTTGATTTTATTTGAAGATGAGAAAAGAAGACTCAAGTTGAAAAAGGGAAAAACTAAAGGGCTAAGACATAACCCTAAGTTAGTTATTATATTCAAAAGGTGATCCTAATGGTCTGTGAAGTTTTCTAATCCTAAGGAAGAAAAAACAAATTAGAGTTCAACTTACTTCCTAAGGAAGTTTAGTTGAATCTAAAGAGAAATGGGAACCTATGAACAAAGCACAAAGGTGCTAAGGCAAAACAAATATGCATAAGAGATGAGGACTGAAGTGATTACCTCATCTTCCCCCCTACAAAACAAATATTAGTATGGTGAAGCAAAATTGAACAATTATTACATGGTAAATCTTCACAAACCATTCTCACTATCTAAGAAAGACATTAATGAACTCCTAAGACTATCACCTAAGCCTAAGGCGACTCATAAGATGGTAAACTTAAAAGCCAGTAGCTAAATCAATTCAAAAGTTTCTAAAGCTACAAAGCTGGACAATTTCAAACTATGCCCTAGAGAGGAACTAAAAACCTAATAAGATCTAAGGTGAAGTTACATGTAGAAACCTTAAAGGATTAAGCAAACCAAAAAGGCATAAACCCTAAAGTGAATGGAAAATACAGGGGTTAACATCATATTAAAGTCTCCTAATAGGTCATACTACAAGGGATGAAGAGACCTAAGTAAAATAAATGCAAACTATATGAGTGATGGTGTGAACATAAGAAGGAATGCAAGTGAAACTTCAAAAGGGAAGAAAAATCTTAAGGTAAGACTCAAACATGAACAAGAGGATTTGATGTCCCCATACAAAAACCAGGGTCTTGGTGAAGTTTTATAATGGAATGAAGACTCACAAATAACCACAAATGAGCTAGGGTAAGTACCATTAGGATTAATGGGACAAAAGGTTTGATTTTGGAGTTTCAAAGTGTCATACGGAACTAAATGAAGCATAAAGACTTATGAGAAGAAATGAATGCATAAAAATGATTTTGGAACACTTATAAGATGAATAACTATGATGTAATATAGTTGAAATGCTCATGAGATAGGTTTAGAAGTCTTAAGAGGGAAGGAGAAGAAGAATTAGGAAAAATGGACACATGTGTGACTTATGAAGCAAGTAAGCAATAAAATCAAAAATTAATGACCCAAGATGGACATACATCATTCTAGGACCTATAATAAGACCTAAAAGACTCAAAATCAAGACCTTATAACAATGGCATGAATGCCTTATTCAAAAGGAATGAAGGAGGTTTCTAAAAGGGACAAAAAAAGGACTTAAGGACTTAAGTAACTTGGAAAAAATATCAAATTACATAAGAAAATTATGAAACTCAACAACTCAATACAAAATCCAGAGAGTAGCACGTGTAAACAAAATCTCTTGAAAATTCTTATTTTTGTGTGGTGAAGGCTCATTGGAACACAATTAGGGTTTATATGATCAATGTGGAAAACATGGACTCAAGTAGACCTAAACATGACCTAAAAATCTAGAGAAAAATATTTTGGGGAAGTTTAACGAGCTCTTAAAAGAATGCAAAAATAATGGGGTCTTTATGTTTTATTGTTTGAAAGAAAGAAAATGTACAAGGTGATTGGTCAAAATATGAGAAAATAAGAAAACAATTAATGTGAAAATTAATTCTGATTTAAAAATGAATAAAAATAAAATCTAAAAAGATGGAAAATTAGGGAAAATTGAGAGGATCCTATATGAATTTATTTGGAATGTTTTAATGTGATTTGGTATTTTTAAAAATAAGAAACGAAATTGTAAATTTATGAAAAGGAACATAAAAAAGAATTAAAAGAGATTGGGCATGGGGGTCTAAAAAGCAAAGAAATGAACTAAATGGGCTTAGGTCAATTGCACATGGGGGTGTGAGTAGCACAACGAAGACTTTGGTTAACTTTGTGGCACGTGAGTGGCACAAGAATTTTAATGTGCTGGCTCAATCTGGAGCGTGGGTTCAAGACAATCCAAGGGCTGTGTTATAATTTCATCTCCGGCCTAGGGTTACTGTTCAGGTGACCGAAAGTGACCTTCGGTCATCTTCTCCGGTCACCCCTGACCTAGGGCTTCTCCAATTCTTCCTAAAAATGAAATTTACAACCACAACAATGATCGCCTCACTCTCCTGATCTCAAATATGGCTACGAAACTCATTCTAAGTTCTTAAATTTCCAGAATCGAAGGCACAAATAAAACCTGAGAAAATTGAATATATGCATCTATGATGCCTATCAACTAACCAGCCAAGCCATAACCTCTATCAGGCCTTAAACAACATGAAAACACTTAGAAATGTGCCTTTCGAACAAGTTGAAGTTCAAGACATACCTGAGTTGCAGAGATGACAAATTGTTGCTAGAAGGCCAAAGATGAGGATCCTTAGCTTGCTGGATCTTGATCTTGATCAATCGAAGTGAAATAAACACTATAGAAGTTATGGATCCTGAGTAATTTGTGAAAATGCAATGAAGATCAGTGTTATGTAGTGCTGATTCCTTGAGGTTTCAAACTATGATTTCCATGGATCTTGAGTTTGAGATGTCACTGATGATGGATTGAAAGAGATTGAAGCAAGATGGTGTCAATTGGAGGAGTATGAATAAAAAATGTAGTGCATCTTCAATAATATGCCATTCTTGATCTTGATGATTCAGGTGATGCAATGCTTGGTGGTTGAGGCTGAGATGTTGAAGATGATAGCTGGATGAAGATTAGTGCTAGAGAGATGAAGATTGAGGCTGCTCGAATCAAAATGCAGTGATATTGCAATGGTGCAATTGGATGATTCAGAGAAGTTTCTCCATGGTAATGTGGTTCTGATGAATATTGGAAAAGAACCAAGAAGAAGATGATGAATGTTGATGATTGAAGAAGCTTGATCCTCTTCAATTATCAAAGAATTTGCAGAGATTTCAGAGAGAAATTTGAGAGTTCTATGGTGGATTTAGAGCAAAAGTGAGAGAGAGCTTCAAAATGCACCAAGCTCTTGCCTTTATAGGGTCCTTGACCTCTGATTAACAGTTAGAACCCTGGTTAACTGAGTTGAATTTGTTAGAGTGAGTCAAGTTAGTTAAATTGGTTATGCCAGTTGTGTGTTCTGGAAGTTTCTACTGGAGCTCAGTCATGTGTTGCAAGCTTCATGGCACTTATGGTGTACTTGATGCAAAGGCTTTTGTATCAGTGCATCCTTGAGGTGATCTCATGCAGTGATGAACATTGTAGTTGAGGTATGCTTGCAAGATGAGTGTTTCTGATGAGCTTGCTTGCCTTGAGCTGGAACAGATGTGGAATGGAACATGGCCCTTCTGATGAGTTGCAATGATGCAAAGTGAAGCTATTCTGATCATGTTTGCAGCAAGTTCACTCTCATTCAGTTGGCTTGAACTTGGATGATAGTATAGGGCAAGTGTAGTATGCAGGCAGCCATAGGATCATGTACATCCTAATGCAATGCTTCATGGCCAAGTGATATTGAATGACACAAACCAGATGGACTGAACTGAATCTTGAGCATAATGCAATACCTTGTCAAACAAGAAAACTAGTTGCTTACATTGATCTTCAACAACATGTACCTTCAAGCACAAGTCACCACTACATGCAATCTTTGGACTCAAATTAAAGGTGATGATATGTAGAACATGTTTGATGTTGATACAATAATGTAACACTGCCTCTAAGCATCTCAAATTGGTGCATGAACATTCAGTCACAAATTTACACACTTGGGCCTGAGGATCATTCCCATGCCTAGGCAACTTGCTTGCGACTTGATCAGTGGAGGACCCCTACTTTGACCTTAGATAACTCTTCATGCTTTGATCAAATGAAAAATTTTTGAACATGAAAGTTGTTGCAATCATATAGGGGAACAACTTTGTAGTTCACCAAAAATTCATTTGAGGTCTTTTTGGCAAAGAAAATTTGCTTGACATTCTGCCCACCACATGCTTGATGGATTGTCTTGCAGGGCGCGCGTTGGCCTGCATTTGCCTTGCCCATGACTTGCCTTGGGCCTTGAATTGTTCCAACTTGTCCAGATCATATCTCACTCATTTTTTATGTTATGAAGGAGTTACACCTATGGATTTGAAGCTCAAGATGCCCTTTTTAATTGGCTCCAAGTAGAATTTTGATAGCCCTCATATTTTGGGAGAAGGCCTCTCTCAAAGATGCTGCAAAAATGGCCAAAACATGCCATTTTTGGAAACCCTAATTTTCCAAAAATGGTAAGGATTTGACTTTTTCCTCAGCATGGCTGACTTTTCCCCAAATCCCTGATTTTCAATCATCTGGCCAATTGAACCTCTTCCATAATGAATTTGTGGATGAAATTTGAACCCTAGGCACTTGTCATCATATATAAGACAATGAAATCCACTTTGAATCAAAACTTCATGTAGAAGCCCAGTAGAAATGAATCCTTATTTTGGCCTTTTTTATCAAGACGTGTTGCACTACTTGCCTTCCTTGATCAAACCAAAGATTTCCATGACTTGTGTATTCAAATGAGAACATGTGGTATGTTGTGGACCCCTTGCACAATGTTGAGAAGCTTTGTGTCCCTTTGATTGCCTTTGTATAGCCTTCAGTTGCTCCAGTCATTGACCACATACATGTGCCTCAGCCATGCTACACATGATGCAATGTTTTTGGTTATTTTGTGAACTTATATATGCTAAATCCTATGCAAAAATGTTGAGGATATGAGAGGGAAACTCTTGAGGTATTAAAGCTGCCCCTATTCAATCATCTACAAGCTTGAATGAGTAATTGCAAAAGCCTTTAGGCATTCAAGGTATGGAGTGATTGAAAACTCGAATAAAACCCGGAAATTTGAACTCGGTGGATAAGAGAAATGCCATCTGCCTTTTTTCTGTTTTTTGTTTTGTTTTGACCTCTGAATAGGTAGCGGGAAAAGAACCGGGTGGAACGGGATCGTTGTACATAAACGAGAGCCCAGGCAAACAGGACCGTTGTACAAAACGATAACCTGCGACGCAACTGTTGAGCGAATCAAGCCACAGAAAGGGAGCCTGTTGTACAAAACAAAGCTCGGAACGAGACCATTGTACAAAACGACACTCGGAGATGTGACTGCTAAGCGAATCAAGCCACAAAGAAAACACGCGACTGTTGAGCGAATCAAGCCACAGAAAGGGGTCATGTTGTATAAAACAGGGATTTGAACGAGACCATTGTACAAAACGAAACTCGGAGATGTGACTGCCGTGCGAATCAAGCCACAAAGAAAACATGCGACTGCTGAGCGAATCAAGCCACAGAAAGGGAGCCTGTTGTACAAAACAGGGCTTGAAACGAGACCATTGTACAAAACGAAACTCAGAGATGTGACTGTTGAGTGAATCAAGCCACAAATAAAACATGTGACTGCTGAGCGAATCAAGCCACGGAAAGAGAGCATGTTGCACAAAATAGGGCTTGGAACGAGACGATTGTACAAAACGGAACTCGGAGATGTGACTGCTGAGCGAATCAAGACACAAAGAAAACACGCGACAACTGAGAAAATCAAGCCACAGAAAGGGAGCCTGTTGTACAAAACAGGGCTTGGAACGAGACTATTGTACAAAACGGAACTCAGAGATGTGACTGCTGAGCGAATCAAGCCACAAAGAAAACACGCGACTGTTGAGCGAATCAAGCCACGGAAAAAAAGACAACATTGACTTGGAAAGACAAAGATGTCTAGAAAATGGTATAAGTATCTACTGTGGGGAATATCTCAAGTTGAGAAGATACACCATGTCATATGTAATGTACCTCAAAACTGGCCCATGCTGGCATGCGTATGCTTGGGTTTATGTCGTAATGCTCCATGTGATGGAAATGCTACGCTTTGGAGGATGCAAATGTAATGATGATTAATAAATGCAAATGCAAAGAGATCTCCTGATAAGGAGACTGCAGGTATCCCAAATGGCTTGACTGGGAAGAACTGGTGATCACTGCATTGATCTGGTTAATCTTCGTAAGAGGAAACAACTCTGCAGGGAACGTTGTTAATGATACACCGGCTCTGAACAATCGCCACTGCCAAAAATAAATTGGACTTTGAGATTAGGGAGCCAAGACCCTGCTGGAGATGGATCCTTCTTTCACTCTGGTGGGGAAGTGAAAATCTTCTGACTCGGCTAGGAACTAGAAGTATGACACTGCTGAGGAAGAAACCTGTTGGGGAGGAAAGACACTCCTTGTACTGTTGGGGATCTCCCCTGTGTTGAAAGAAAACTTCTGCTCGGGGAGGGCAAATATCCTTTATCATTACTACTTTGGAAGAACTTATACTTCACTTCTACCGGGGATAACTGGAGACACCCGGGAAAACACATGTTCTTGTTCAAATATAATGAAATGTTCTTCCTAGAAATCTTCTTTAGCTCTGTTAGAAAAACTTGTACTTGTACCTGCGTAAACACAATTGATAATGCCTGCAACATAAAGAGTTAGTTTGGACCTGTATGCCCCAGGCTCATAGCATGAATCATTTATCTGGGCCTCTTTACACCCTCTTTAGAGTTGTATTAAATGTTTTTGTCCTCCTGCATGAGTTAGAAAGCATTCAAATGTTCACAACACAATATAAATCACAATTTGCTGGACGTTTCCACAATCAATCAATGCTAGATGAAAAACAAAAACAAGAAGCAAATAGTCACAAGTTGACTGAAATTGAATTTTATTGGTTTGGAAAATGGCCATGAATAGGCATTACAAAGGAAGTAATTCCCTAGAAAGAGGAAATAGCCACAAAGGAAAACAAACTATCTTATCGGCAATGTGAGAAGCGGATCTCATCAAGTTTCGACCCGGCTATGACTTGTATATCTTCAAGACTATCCGCTCACTCTGCCCCTTGAGAAAGGTGATTGAACTGGTCTTCAACCCTTAGAATAACCTCAGTTACAGATGAGTTACGAACTTCGCAGATTGCAATCGTTCATATTAGTTCCTCTTTTGCGTGGATCGCCCTTTCGGGTTTTCAATCCACCGGGATACCCTTTTTTGCCTGAGCTGTCCGATGTGGCTTTTCAGCTCAGCAGGTGTACATATTTTTCAAGATTTCCCTAATTTTAGAACAATACATGTGAGGGGGTTGTGATGTTTACAGGTTTGCAGGAACCCTTGTGTCGCTCTCGAAGATTTGCATCCTGGTACAAACGCGGACGGTCGGCAAAAGGAGAAATGAAAATGAAGGTGAATAGAGTCGCCAGCTAGGCATTTTTATCCCGAAGGAAAGGTAATGCTGCTTAAACTTAGAAAAAATGGATAAGACGATTGCGAACCAGAGAAACTGAGAAAGGGGGTTAGTTACAACCTGGGAAGGTATTAGCACCCAGATTGTCCGTCGTACTCTACGGGATCCACGCTTAAAAGATTGTGTTTAAAAGGGGTAGGTGTATGTGCTATCTGTGTGCAAAAGCTTGGGAAAGAAAATACAGGTGTCAGTGCAAAAGGATGAATGCTCAGGAACTGAGGCTTAAAATAAAATGCTGAGAGAGGGGGATGACAAAGAGACTTTTGTTCGATAACAGTTAAGTTATTCCTATGTATCCTCGCGTGCAATGAGGAAGTTAGAACACTGTAGTTCGACTCAAAGAGACTGAAAGATGAATTGACTGTGAACTGCTTACTTGTCTATGCTCAAGTGTATGACCCGTCTGGCTCAAGTGCTAACTGTCTTGCATTAGACGGAAGAAGCAAGTTCTCGTTTGTGAATGAGTGTGATGAGAAAAGAATCCCGAAGGAGACTATTATTGTTTGTTTTTGTGTTTTCAGTTTTTTATTGTTTTTGGTGTTTTGCATAGGATTATGAGCTTAAGCCTAAATCAAGGGTTGTAAACTCATTATATCCTCCCTGATTAGGGATAATGAGAATACTTAAGTATGAGATAAGCATCTCAACTTAATTGCCATGATGATGTAGGATTAAGATCATTAACCTACTTGTGATTAATTAGATGTTTTTGGGTTTTTATTTAGTGTTAAGTAATGAGTTTAATCTCTAATCATAGATTAGTGAACTCATTACACCATCCTAATAGAAGGATAATATATGAGCACACTTAAGGTGAGGAAGATACCTCAACTTAATCCATGGTTAGGGACTAAATTCATTATATAACAAGCCTTTATTAAATGGATTTTAATTAAAGGGTGAGATTAAGAAATGGATTTTATGGTTTGTAAGGCAACTTGAGGGGGACTTGTCCATTAAACACTAGGGTTAGTCCTTCTTAACCATAAAGGAAGAATTAGAACCCTAATGCAAGGCCCAAGTTACAAGATGAAGTCGTAGTGATTATTAAGATGATTTGATTAAGAGGTTTAAACAAATTAAAGGTTTAACACTTAGGATTAAAGTTATACACTCCATCCTAAGAGAAGGATACAAGCATAACCCTAATTCCAATGTCCTAAAACTTTAAGAGTTTAGTCTCTGATTATTGAGATGAGAGGAGAGACTCAAGGAGACTCAAAGGTAAACACTAAGGGGGACTAATCACAACCCTAATTATTATCATGCTTGGATGTTCCAATGATTTGTGAGGCTTGAGAAAGATCTTCAAGGAAGCCACCAATGGAAGAAGGAGATGAAAGGAGGATGAAGCATAAGAATAAGTTACTTACTTCAATGAAGAAGATAAGTAACTTGAAGAAAGAAAGTGAGAGAGAATGAACACAAGTGAACAAGTTCACTTAAAAGATAAGCAAAAATGCAAATGCTAGAGATAAGGAGAAGTGATAAGTGAAGGCAAATCCACTTCTCAAAGTAACTTACCACCTGAAAATGTTAGCATGAATGCATAAAGTTCAAGGCATAAAGAAATGAAGTGAAATGAGATGAAATGAGATGAAATGACCAAAGTCAGAAGTGTTTATGCAATTTTAATGTCATGTGAGATGATTCAACGACATACAAAATGCATGTGTATGATCATACAAGAGTGAGATGTCATGTAAGCACGCTTTGAAGTTTGAAAGTTCATGAAAGTTAATGAAATGAAATGAATACAAATCATGGCAAATGAATGAAGAAATGATCAAGCATGATTCTAACATGTCCTAGGATGTCTAAGATAACATATGAATGCAATAAATGTCATGGCAAGTTCATGTATGGATGCATATGCAAGATGATGCAAATGAACACATAAAATTAGGGTTTTATGGACAAGCAAGATGAAAATGAACAAAACAGAAGAATATGGCATGATACAAATTTGAAACCACACTCAAACAAACCCTAATCCCATACTAGGTCACACCCCAAAGGAGAAGGTCAGAAGCCTTACCACTAAAAAGTTATGAATTTCCTAAGTTTCTAGGGTTTTTTGGGTGATTCTCAAAGGAAAATGCAAATAAATTCAAAAATTCAAGATAAATTCATGAGATAAATTACCAATAAACTACATGCTATGCACAAAACAATGCAAAAAGAATCATCTTCAAACTCTTCTTGGTTAGGCAGAAAAGATTTTTTCAAGTTAGGGTTCAAAAATATGATTTAAATGGCCCTTAATTCAAAGAAAACTCTCAAGTTATGATCAAACCTAAAAAGAAATTTGTAAGAAGAGTTTGAAAATGTTTCTAAATGCAAAGGGATGATTCATGATTTTTTTTGGTGATTTTTAGAAACATAAATGTATTTTTAATTAATTAAAACACTTTAATTAATTAAAAATAATATTTAAATATTTTAAAAATACTTTTTATATGCGAAAAATAAAATAAAAATCATTTTCTGGTTAAGAAAAATATTTAAAACCAAAATGCAAAAGGAAATGTTTTTTGGAAATGTTTTGCTATTTTAAAAAAAATGGGAAAGAAAAATACAAAGAAAATGAAATAAAAATAAAATAAAGGGGAAGTATGCAGATCCAAAGGCCAGGATTCAAACTCAAGGGGGGAGGGTTGACTAGCGCGTGAATGGGTGGTTGAGATTCCATTTGGCTAATTTTAATTAATTAATTTAAATAATCAGGATTAGGGTTAAGTGGGTCAATCCTGGCCATTCGTACACGCGGTAAAACACATCCTACGACCATTATTCAAACTGATCATTAATTATAGGATTAGGGTTTAATGACCCTCAGATGACTGGAACAGTGTTCCAGTCATCTTCTCCGGCAACACCTTCATGCTATCTCACTCCCTAGGCTACCCCAACCCCTCTAAAGCTCCAGAATCAATCCCCTAACACCCTTAAGCTAGAATCAGCCATCAGAACATATTTATCATGCATCAAAAACAAGATTCGAATTAAATCGTAAAACTGAACAAAACTTTCAAAAGTTCAATACATGCTTAATACTCAACCATTTTCAAAACAAATTACATCAGGATGATCAGTGAAGCATGAAGATTCATTTAGAAACTTAAAATGCAAGTTCTGGAAAAAATGTTCTTGATGTTACTTGAGATTGAGCTTTCAGTTCTTGAGCTTTCTGGACCTTTCTTTGGTGCAAACCAACCCCAATGAGCTTCCTGAGAATTCTTTGATGCTTGGAGTAGGTTTATTTGGCCTCTTTCTGAATTTCAGTTTTGAGAAGTGAAAAATCGTATTTGTTGTGTGATGTGTTTCAGGCCATTTTAATGGTTAGGATTTGTTCCTTAGGTGATGTTGAGTTGAATGGTGAAGAAAGTTTGGAGTTTGAGTGGTTGTGCAATGAATTTCGAAGAGATGAAGGTATGAGGTGATTTTTGGCAATATGAGTCTTGAGAGGTTTTCAGGCTTGAATGTGTTATGGAATGAGGTCCTTAGGGTTTGTATTATAGATTGTGATTGGTCAGAGAGTGGGTGGTGGCTCAGTTTGATTGGTATGGGAGGAAATTCAAAATTGTCAACTTTGTGTACTTGAGGTATGGGCATGGTGCAGGTATGACTTTAGGGGTGTCTTGGCCTCAGCTGAGTTCATGGATGGCCCTTGGATCAATTTTATGTTGCTGGATCACTTAGATGAAGAGATATCATAGGTTTTGCAAAATTCCCTCTTTGAAGTTTCTTGTGAATCAAGTCATGGAAATGCCAAATTCTTGGGCCAATTCTGATGTATAGAAGTCACATAGGCATGTTATGAAGTGTAGAAGTTGATTAGAGGTCATTAGAATGCTTGAACATGCCATTTTGCAAAATCCCTCTTTGACATGAAACTTTAAATTTTAGGATTTTTGCCAACTTTGAAAGGCCATATCTTGAGTTCTAGGATGAATCAAGACATATTATTGTAATTTTTGAAAAGGTAAAGACCTAATCTACAACTTTCATGACCAAGAATTTTTCATTTGAAGCATTTCTGGTTGAGAAAGAGGAGGTTGAAAAACTTCCCCAAAATGGAAAGTTTCCATTACAAGTCATTTCCATTTTTGGCAAGTTTGCAAATGCTCAAAATTCTTCAATCTTGGAAACTTACAACCTCTTCTAAGATCAAATAAAGATCATAGAACTTCATTTTGATGAAAATACCCCTTTTGTTCCATTGTTGGGGGCCTCAGATGCCCTGATTTTAACTTAACTTGCTCAGGAAGTTACCCAGTGAACACATGACTTCCACAATGAATTTCATCATCAAACTTGGTAAAAATTATCCTTATAACATCTTAAGAACATTAGAAACAAGAATGGCCCAAAAATTTGGAGTTAAGACCTCTGAAACCAAAACCCTAATTTTGGCTATCTGTGATGTGAAAACCATAGCTCTGCTTCCATGCCTTGCCAGTTCTTGTGATTTCTTGACTTCCATGAACTTTGAGGGACATAATATGATGATAGAACACACATGAACCCTCTTGGAATGCTTTGAGGCCTTTGGGATGGCTTAGATGGAATCTTGGATTTTTCATATCACAAACCCTAGATGCAGATGAACTTGGACTATGCATATGAAACAAAAAATGCAATATGAGGTGGTATGCTCATGCTTATGCAAAAATGAAAGATCACAAGCCATGGTGTGATATGAAGTGAGGGAAAATTTGGGGTGTTTACACCTTGGCCTCATCATACCCTTGTTACTGATATTGTTAAGGTCACATCATTTTGGACTGTTCTTGTGAAACCCCGGACTTGTGACTCTTTATTTGAGTCCCCCACCTGGTTACTGGTTCTTTAAGCTTCCATCCGGACTTATGAACACACATGGACCCTATCAAGGCATATCATTTTGCATACATCATTTTGCATCATTTAACATTTGTCTATTTGTTCTACAGGGTATCCACATTTTATCTTTGGTTTGGTTTTGACCTGTTCTATTGCTCAGATTCCTTCAGCTATCTGCATCATCCTTCTTCATCAGAGATCCTCTTCAGTATCTTCTCAAGCTATCTTCAGCAGTTTTCTCCAGTGCTTATCCTCAGTCTTCTTCACCGGCATCCATTGTCAGCATGGACCCATCTAGGAAAAGAAACATCACTTATCATTTCTTTGAGCCCACTCTGATAGGCATCAGGAAGATTCAGACACTCATCACTCCTAATCATGTCCCTTTATTCAGGGAACATTATGGTGGCATTATGGACATGATCATGGACTTGGATGCATCATAGAGGAGTATGATCCACACTTGTCTTCAGTTTTATGACCCTCCTCTCAGATGTTTCACCTTTCCATACTTTCAGTTGGGACCTTTGCTAGAAGAGTTTTCCATGTTATTGGGTGTCGCCATCAGGAGAGGGATTCCTTTCAACCCTGAGATGACTGCTCCCAGGAATGAAGATGTAGCCAAGGCTCTGTACTTAGAGTCCACCCTCATTGACCAGAATATGACCACCAAGGATGGAATTCCAGACCTCCATTTGTACTTCTTGGTTACTCAGTCCATCATTCATGCTGCAGCAGGGAGGTGGGACACTGTTTGTGCTCTTCTGACCCTTAGCATATACGGTATCATCTTGTTTGCAGACGAGCCTAATTTTGTAAGCAAGAGTGCTATCCACCTTTTCTTGTTGAAGAATCCAGTCCCTACTTTGCTTGGAGACTTTTATTACTCAGTACATCAAAGGAATGAGAAGCAGAGGGGGAGATTAGTCAGATGTTGTGCACCTCTCTTCTATTGTTGGTTATTAAGGCACTTGCCAAAGTTAGAAGCTTTCCTGAACCCTCATCAGTCAAGAAACTGTGCTAAGAGAATGATTTCCATTACTTTAGAAGACATCAGATGATGCACTTAGAGCACTAAGGGTAGAAATATCATCACCAGCTGTGGGCAGTATCCCAATGTACCCCTAATTGGAGTGAAGGGTTGCATCAACTACAATCCTTTGCTTTTCAAAAGGCAATTAGGGTATGCCTTAGTGCATCCACCAAGGGAGAAAGACTTGTCAGAAACCCTTTACTGTGACATTCAACACAACCTTGCCCTTGCCAGACAAGCAGCTTGGGCTTGGGATAATATTCAGACAAAAGGGACTGCTATTCTTGGCAAGTGCAACAACATAGCTTCAGCTCAGTATATTGATTGGTCTCGTATCAGAGGACAGATCACTCGCATGCCATTCACCCTGGAGGATGTTCCAGGACCATCAGTAGTAGAGCCTGTGGCTACAGTCAGCTTAGAGGAGTTTGAGAAGTTGAAAGAAAGGAATACTCAGCTTTCTGAAGCCCTGAAGAAGACCCTCTGGGAGAGGAATGATAGTCGTCTGGACAATGAGAGGTTAGAGAAGCTCCGGATCCAGCACATGACAAAGATTGAAAAGACAGATGATTACATCAGAAGGGCTAGAGCAGGGGAGTTGGTATTGAAGAATTCTTGTAAGGAAGCCAAGATTCAAAAGGCCAGAGCTGAGCATTACTTAGAGGAGAGTCAGGCTAGGTGAATCAGAATCACTGAGGCTCGTTCACAGGAAGATCAGAGGACCCAGGCTAGGATAGAGCAGCTGGAAGCTAATGAGAAGAAGAATCAGGAGGCCTTGTTAGCAACACAGAAAGAGATCTCTGAGTTGAAACTCCGGGCGAGGTTAAAGAGATCAAAGGACCAAGATAGGCATAATAAGTTGACAAGTGCCACTACCACCAAGAACCTTCTTATCAGGACCATCACAAAGCATCCAGTTAGCCCAGTGAATGATGCTATCTTGAAAGAAGTCAGAGAGGATGATTATGGATTGGATGTTTGATTTCTTTATATTTGTACTTCATTATGTTTGTACTTTTGATTTTGTTGTATTTTGACCCATCGTAGGGACCTTGTTGTAATCAAACTATGTATCTTTACACTTTGTAATATATGGTTTGTGTTATTTTGTAGGCTTTATCTCTCTCCAACATCATCATTCCTCGAGGTCTGGAAGGTCAAAACCAAAGAACCAAACCGGATACCCTTGGAAGACAAATAGATATCCTGCATTGCATACTAACATCATTTCTTTGTTTTGTATGTTTTTGTTTTTGTTGTTTCTCACTTTGTTGTGGTTTCAGGAAATATTGCTCGTAGAAGAGTCTTCCCCATCAACAGAGTTCACCGGTATCCGACAAGAAACAACCTTCCGGGCTTACAAATGGACCAGGTTCAACAAGATCTGACCGACGTGAGAACCCAGATGGCCAATGAAAGGACTGAGATGAGAGCCCAAATGAACAAGTTCAAGGCAGTGCTGACTGGGTTGGCCCAAAGTCAAGAAAGACTGAAAGAGTTGGTTGAGCGGCAAACTCCTGAAGAAAACCACCCAGGTACAGGGGGTACCAGCAATAATGATCATGTACAGCCTCACACTGATCCCCCAGAGTTTGGACCTCATCTTAACCCAGACATTAATGCTATAAGGAATACCCAGGGTAACACTGGAGGGCGTGCCTTGCAGGAGGACCCCCAGGAAGAACAATTTACTATAGTTGAGGCAGGAGATGAAGTCTATGATCGTCGGCTAGACGAGATAGCAGAAAAGTTGAGGTACCTGGAGTCTCAAAACTCCTTAGGTTTTGATGTCATGGATATGGGACTAGTGGAGGGGGTTAGAATTCCTCAAAAGTTCAAACCTCCCTGCTTTGAAAGTTACAATGGTACATCCTGCCCTCGGACCCATCTCCAATCTTTCCTGAGAAGATTAAAAGCCTACACCATGGATGAAAAGCTATGGATGTTCTATTTTGAGGATAGCTTGACAGGGGCATCCCGTGAGTGGTACTCTCATTTGACCAGGGCCATAGTAAGAAATTGGAAAGATTTGGCCGAGGCTTTCATTCGCCAATACCAATACAATCTAGACATGGCTCCTAACAGAACACTTCTAATGGGAATGTCACAGTCTTCCAGGGAAAGCTTTAGAGAGTATGCTTAATGATGGAGGCAATTAGCTGCTGCCGTTCAACCCCCAATGTCAGAAAGGGAAATGGAAGATATGTTCATGAACACCCCCAGGGGACTTACATTGATAGGTTGGCTGCATTCTCTTCCACTAGCTTTACAGACGTAGTCATAGTTGGGGAAATAATTGAGAGCTTATTGAAAATGGGAAAGATTTCTGATAACGGCGCCAGTTCAAGCAGTGCAAGGAAACCATTTGCAGGGCCTCGCAGATCTGGTGAAACAAATTCTATACACATGGGAAGAGGAAGACCCCAGTACCTGCCAAGATCAATTGTCGCTGTCACTATTCCTACTTCACCTCCTCAATACACTCAACAACCACAACATTTTCCTCAACAACAACAGTTTCATCAACAAAGGTCCTACAACAACAACAAGAACCAACAACAACGCCCTTTCCAGCAAAGTCCATCTCAAGTTAACAGGGTGATTGACCCTATCCCAATGCCATATGCCACCTTATTGCCACAACTCCTGAAGCTTAATCTTGTCGAGCTAAGGACTTTGGCTCCACCAGATCCTCAGAACCTTCCGAGAAATTACGACGTCAACGCCAGATGTGCCTTTCATTCTAATGGACCTGGTCACACCACAGAAAAGTGCAGAGCTTTGCACATGAAGGTCCAGGATCTAGTTGATTCAAAGGCCCTAAATTTTGCACCACCTCCTATTGTCACGAAGAACCCTATGCCCAACCATGGTGGGCCAAGGATAAACGCAATTGAGGAGGGCCAACCCATGAATTTAATTGAAGATACTACAAGTATTCAAACACCTATGGCAGAGGTTAAAGCTTAGCTTTTAAAATGCCAGGTGTTCCCAGGTTGTGAGGCCTGCTGTGAATATTGCAAAGTTTCCGTCAATGGGTGTGCAAGCTTGAAAAGTGGCATCGATGGCCTGATCAGAGAAGGTATCCTGCAAATAACAACAACATCTTTGTAGCGGTAAAATCATGAGTGTAAGCTATTGATTAACTTCACTCAATATACACAGAGTCGCCACCGCACTTTTATTTATTTCCCAAAAGGAAAAAGGAAAAAAGAACGAATAAAGCCTAATGAATCTAAAAGAAAAAGCTAAAAGAAACAAACAGAGAATGGGTACGGGGATTGGTTACAAATCGGGAAGGTTTTAAGCACCCGACATGTCCGTGGTACTCCACGGGAACCCTTTGAAATATTTACTGCATTTTTTTGGTTTGAAATGGTTTTCTTAAAAAAAGATTGAAGAGATGAGAAGAAGAATGTTTTTTAAGATTTTGGTGTTTGAAGAGACGAACGTCTCATGCCTACGTACCCACAAAGTGCAATGCGAGATCAAAACCTCGTAGTTCATGGTACAAATTGTGAAAAGGCAAATGAGTTGAATTGATTTTAAAACGTAAAGATAATTCGTCATTCTTTAGCGAATAATTCCGCTAGAATGAATGAATCATATCTAAACATAAAAAAAAGGTTAAAAGAAAACGTGCACGAGGGCACAAAAATAATTGAATGAGTTGTGAATGTTTTTAAAGTTTTTGAGAAAGAAAGTTTCGATATGCTTATGTGGTTTAGCATTTATTTAAGAAAATGAAATGAAAAGGTAAAAGCACATGACCGAAGTCAAGGTTTGATTGAGAAAATGTTTGAAGTTTGAAAACAAAGAAAGTTTTGAAAATAGGAAGAAGATTTGAAAATTGAAGAAGATGGGAAAAGATGAAGGGACTATCCTAAGACTTGAAAATAAAAGCTAAAGGAAGAACGATCAAACTGTATGGCAAGTATTCTTTGAAACAATCGGATTTCCATCTTCATAAGCAAGTAAACTCAACCGGAGCCAAAGTCTTCAATCCATAACAACTTGAACAAAGGGATGATCCTAGAATCTAAGTCCGAAACTCCAAGTCTCATGCTAAGGATAGTAACCATAGTCCGAAATTAAAGTCACCAATCCATAACAACTTGAACAAAGGGATGATCCTAGAATCTAAGTCCGAAACTCCAAGTCTCATGCTAAGGATAGTAACCATAGTCCGAAATTAAAGTCACCAATTTTTTAGATGTTTAATCTGTTATTAGTGTTTTTGTGTCCAAATGGACAAATGAAAGATCACAAGCAACAATATAAATAATAAGCAAAATGATGAATGATATAGTATAATAAGCATAATAAGAGAGATAGGGAATGAGAAATTGAAATAAAAGGATAAGGTGCGAGAGATTAAATTAAAATGTTAGTATATTCACATTATTATAATATTTACAATATAAGTGGTATGATGAACTTAATCAAGCACAACCACGAAAAGAAAAATAAAATCGAGGCAACCGGATCCAAGTGGATCTCATTCCGAATCGGGACAACTTTAGGTCTATGTTAAGCAATCGCCGAGTAATTTACGGAGTAATTACCCTACAAATGAGGTCGGCCACCACTAATTAAAGTGGAAAATATTCGTGTTAATACATGTTAGAGAAACGATATTATGGATCGTTCTCCGAAAACATGCCACACTAAAAGAAAAAGAACGGTCTAATCTTAATCGAGATTTTCGTTGAATTTATCGAAGGCAGCCTATCACGATCTCAAAGTATGGAGAATGATCCAAATGATCATTCATCCATAGATTTGAAATAATGAAGATTAAACCGATCGGAAATCAACAATCCACGAATTGGAGATTGTCATCGAGCAAAATGAAGAGATGAAGAAAAATGGATCCAAAAATAGATCCATAAAAGAATTGAAATCTTTTTAAATTCTTTTCTTAAATCTCTTTTCCTAACATCCTTTTTTTTAAAATACTTTTCTAAAATATAATTTCTAAACAAAACCCTTCCTAAAATATATTCTAAAGCTTCTCTTTCCTAAATTCCATATCAAAATGAAATTAACCATAATTTTCTTAAAACAAATTCACATAAACCAAAAAAATAATAAAGAAAAAAAAATCCAATGGATTAGATACGCGGGTCATGGAGGATGATACTTGGATATAGATCCAAGCCCAAAGTCAAATACATCTTTTATAAAACAAATAAATGGAAAATGGAAAGGAAAAAAAAAGAAACAGAAGAGATCAAATCCTCTTCTTCCTCGCGAAAGCAAACAGAAACAGGGCAATAATTTTAAAACGACGGCGAGCTCTGTGCATCACCTTCTAATCAAACGGAAATGAGGTAATCGCCGTTACTCTCTCTTTGATTCCGAAAGGAAACACAACCCCTCCTTCATGCATTTCACGAAATCCTCACACTCTCTCTCTCTGTTCTTCCCGATCTGATTTGCGTCAAGTCATTGTTGTTGATGTTGTTGAAGGATTAATGGAGAGGGCTGAAGAATGGAGATTGACAAATGGTGTTTGAAGCTTGAAGAATGGTGGTTAGTTTGGAACGAAATTGAAAAAATGGAATGAAAGGTGGGAAAAGGAATGAAGTTGAAGCTTTGGTTTTGAAATTTCGCAGCGGGATTAGGGGCTTTCCAAGCTTATCAATTGAGAGAGGGGTGAGTTCAATTTATAGAAAAAAAGAAAGAATCCGTGATTGCCGTTTAATTCAGATCAGCCTGCGTTTTCGATTGCTCACGGCGGAAGCATGCTTGCTGTGCTTAGGCTTCGCGACTTTTCTGCGTTTTAATTGTTTTGTTTTTGCGTTTTGGCTGAGTGTTGTATGTGTGTAGTCCACGTGAGGCTTGGGCCTGAGGTACGAAAGCTTGGCATTTTGCTTGGGCCAAGGCTTGCGAGATACGCGTGATGTTGCTGCTGTTTATTCTCAAGCGTGATGCGTGAATTTGCATTTGACTTGGCTGTTGATGTGAGATGTGTGCTGCGTATCAGCTTGGGGAAATGGCTGGACGACTTGAGTCTTGCTGTAACTAGCTGGTGACGGGCCTGGCTGAGGAATGTATTTTGGGCTGCTTGTAGCTGGATTTGATTTTTCATTCATGTGGCTTGATGTGTAAACTTGGTGTTTTGTTGTGAAGCTACCGCGGCTTGTGGGGTAACTTGTATTTGGCAAAAGGCTTGTTGTTGTTTGTTGTTTGGAAGGCAGTTGATGGCTTGGATTTGACGTGGGAAAGCTGTTTTAGCTGGTGGCTTAGTGTTGGATTCAGTGCTAGCGTTTTGGGTGTGGGGATGATATGCACGTGATGCTTGGGTACGTGACGACATGTATTATCTTGCGGCTATATTTTGATGAAGCTAGGGTTGGCTGTTGTGATGTTTGAGGTGATGTGAAGTGAAGTGGACTTGTGATATGCTTGGCTTGCAGGATGTGATTATGGGGTATGCGTATGGCAAAGAGATCACGTGTGTTGGTGGTGTGATGTAGCTTGGTGTAGTTGGATAAGTGTGATGGCTTCAAATTGACTTGGGATGAAGGCTTTTTGTTATTTTTTTTTTGTCTAACAAATGAAATGGACCATAAATAAATGGCCTTATTTTTTATTAATTTTTATTTTGTAGAAACTTTTTGTGGTAAAGAAGAAAAAAATGGGCTTAGTAAAGAATGCATAAAAAAATATGGATGAATAATTTGGAAATAAAAAGAATGGATAGAAATGTAGAAATTGATTTTTAATGGACATGGATTATGGAATTTAGAAATTGGAAAGAAAAAAAAAGAATTTGATTGAACGGGATGTTGAATGAAATTTGGAATTTGGTAAAAAATGGTAATTCAGATAATTGAAAAATTGAGAAAAAATGGAAAATAATGGTGGTTGAATAATAATGGGAAATAAGAAAATAAAATGGATAATTGGATAATGGATGGAATTTGAATTTTTTTGGTGAATTGAATAAAAATAAAATGAATATGGGATTGATGGTTTTAAACCCACAGCAAACTCTGATTTTTTCAACAAGCCACTGATACAACCACTTCTGAACTACTAAACACCTCGTAACTCAAGCCACAACCATCTTCTGAAAAAAGAATGCCTTGACTATTCGAATTCACAATGAGGAAAATAAATCCTCAGATGAATCACTGGTAAACTGATGAACAAACCAAACTTCACACAAAACACTGTCTGATAACTGTTGACTTCGCACATAACACAGTCTTGAACTTTTGAATACGCACAGTCTGAGAAAAAGATCACTGGCACACACAACTTGCAATTGAAACAATCTCTTGATAGTTTGACCAAGATTAGGTCAAACGTCCATCTGAATCGAATTGTGACTGAACAAACGCATCTGAATTGAAATCACTGCCCTGTCTTTTTAAATCCTGCAACACAGAAGAAGAAGAAGCAACTGCAACATATTTTTTTTGTATTTTGGTTAGAGGTTAGTAAATATAAATATATAACGACAATTAAACAAGATGATCCCCATGCAAGGCAAAGACCTGCACCTGAAAAAGGATAAACGAACCAGTGCGTGATCTTGTTTGTATGCAAATGCAGACGAGATGCGAAAAATCTTAGGGTCAAAAATTAGGGTCTGACAAATGCCCCTATTTAAGTTTCTTCAATCCACAGATAATGAAGATTGAAATCTTCATTTCGACAAGATGGAAGATACTTAAATATCAAAAAAACCCAATTTTTGATCCTAAGATGCCAAAAACTGGAATGAAATGAAATGAAATGAAACGAACGATATGAAATGATATGGAAATGATATGAAGCATATGAAACAGTTTTAAAAGCATATGAGATGTATATGAAATGCAGAGAAAATATGTGAAATGCCTATGAAATATTATGAGAAAAATCATTAGATAATATGAAATATAACTGGAACCAAATGAAATGCAAAGAAATCTGTAAGAGACAAGACGACACATAAAAAAGAATAAACGCTGGGGATAAGGAGCATAAGACTCCGGAGGGAAAAACAACATGCTAGAGACCACCACATGGCTCAGCCTAGATGAAAATGTCCAAGAATGGCAATTAGACAGAAAGGATCACAACATCCAGGAATGGCACTGAATGAAGTAAGAAAAGTCCCGAAATAGTACATCATAAACATCCAAGGATGACATTACTGACTTTAATAGGGATATCCGAGAATGGCAATCGGAAAAGGGTAATCACAACATCTGAGAATAGCAATCAGATAAAGTATGTGAATCTCAACATTCAGGAACAGAACTGAATGAAATGGGAAAATTCGGGAAAGCACATCAACTCAATGATGATTCCAACATGAAAATCCGATAATGGCAATCGGAAGGCAAGTGATCACAACATCTGAGAATGGCAATCAGATAAAATGCAAAGCACAACATTCAGGAACAGAACTGAATGAAATGGGAAAAAGTCCGGGACAGTACATCAAATCAATGATGACTTCACTATGGACATCCGAGAATGGCAATCGGAAGGAACGTGATCACAACATCCAAGAATAGCAATTGGATAATATGAATCACAACATTCAGGAACAGAACTGAATTAAATGGGAAAAAAGGTTCGGGACAGTACATCAAATCACTGATGACTTCACTATGGACGTCCGAGAATGGCAATCGGAAGGAAGTGATCACAACATCCGAGAATAGCAATCAGATAAAATGTGAATCACAACATTCAGGAACAGAACTGAATGAGATGGAAAAAGTTCAGGACAGTACAACAAATCAATGATGACTTCACTATGGACATCCGAGAATGGCAATCGGAAGGAACTGATCACAACATCCGAGAATAGCAATCAGATAAAATGTGAATCACAACATTCAGGAACAAAACTGAATGAGATGGAAAAAGTCCAGGACAGTACATCAAATCAATGATGACTTCACTATGGACATCCGAGAATGGCAATCGGAAGGAGGGGTGTAATATCTGAGAAGACACAACAAGTAGGAGGATAAGTTCTGAAGAGACAGACAAGTGCCAAGTAAGTTGGACTTTAACCAAAAAGTAAGAAGTTAAAAACAACCAGACATTGAGAAATGCATATGAGGACTAAAACACTCAGTATGCAGACATTTACGAAAATGGGGATTAAACCACCCAAGAACACACATAATGAGGACTAACACACCCAAATATGCAAGCATAAACAAGACTGGGGAATAACACACCCAAGGAGATAATATGAGAGAAAATGCTGACAACCAGTTTAGACTCTTAGAGGAGTGGAAAAGAAAGGGAGACTGATTCCTCAATACAGAAGTCATTGCCATTCTGCTCGGGAATTAGAGATGCTACTGCTGAGCAAATCTCTGTCACACCAGTAAACTGTATCAAGTTGAAAATCTTTTGAGAGATGTCATGTAAAGCTACTTGGGGATTCTTGAAGAAAGTTTCCCCAAGTTCAATGACTGATGAAGGTAAAATAATAATGGATTCAGTTCTTGATTACTGTTGGAGAAAAAATAATCACATCTTTGAGATAACTGTTGAGAAGAATAAACTGATCATGGCTTCAGTTCTTGAAATGAATGCTGAGAAAATAACCCAGTATGAGACTTGTAGAGAATCTTCTAACTAACCAAATCTGATAATAACTTGCACTGAGCAATAAACTCTCAAACCATAGGTCCTGGGAAAAAAAACATGCCCCTAATAAGATCACCGACCAAGTTTCTCAACTATTTGAAAATTCCTTGATGAGGAAAGTTTATTTGCAAATAAAAAGGTGTTTGTACAAACCTGATAATTTTAATGCAAAGTTCAATGCAAAGTATGAAATCAAGAATCATTTTTTGAATGAAATTTATTGATGTAAAGTAAATGAAAACATTGTCAAAACACATCGGTTGAGACAATCATGAAAAATAAAGCAAAAGTTAAGAAACAAAAGAATGGTAAAGAACTTGGGAGTCAGTTTACGCAACCTCGTTGTAGTATGTTTTTCAAAAGAAACCTGGATTCAATTAGGACTTTTGAAGGTTGTAACGTGGTCTGGTTCACGGTTTATGAAACAAAGATATAGGCTCAAAGTTTTTTTTGTACCCAACCCAACTCAGCCTATGCATTCAAGTTCCAAGCATTTGGGATTGCACAGATGAAGATGGTTCGTAAGCCAAAGGATTTTGAGATAGCAGTCACATCTTTCCTTTTGTTATTTCCAATGAGGACTTTAGTCAACTCAACTTATTTTTGCTGAGGATTTTGATGACCTCTTGACAAATATTTCCTTTTATTATCCCTAACTTTTTCCTGAACTGTGTCATTTGAACTTACAGTCAGTGGGATGCCCCTAGTTTTTGCCTAAGTCTCCTTCATAGGTCTTGACTTAGCAGGCTTTGATTTTTTCAATAAATTTTTTTCAACATCATTTTTTTTTGAAAGATAATGACTGCATGGCTTAATGATTACGACGAACCATCATTGGCTTTTGAATTGAGAAACATCTTCAACACTTCTTGACGTGTATGAAGGAAAACTTGAGATTGCAACCTATATTGAAAGGTGTCTTGAATGATTCTCTTGTACTTGAATGCACATTCGAATTAATTGAGAACTACCCACCCCCGGGTTAAAATTGCGGGTTTTTTCGAATAGAAAGAAACTCCAACTTCAAGGCTTAAAGGGGTTGACAAGGGATCCACTTCCTTATTTCTCCAGTGTTTGGGATTTGAAACAATGCATGTATATCATCAACCAAGTCTCAATTGAAAGCATACCAACAACAGTTATGGGTATCTCGTTTTCATCATCCTCCCTCCAATCATTGTAAAACTTGAGAAAAGATAAATGAACTTGAAATGTAAAGCATAAAGATGTAAATAATAAATGAAATTGAATCAAAACAAAGCAATGCTCATGTCATTAAAACCAACATGAAAGTACAAACAAGCTTAAAAGCAAACAAGTCAATACAATTGAAGAAAATTGCAAACATGAAGAAACAATGGCTTAGTGATCCATCAGCAACAAGGATGAGTTGTCCCGGCTAATATTCTGGCCTTGAAGAAAATTTGACAATTGAAGTCTTCTAGAAGACTCACTTCCCAAGCTTCGACAAAGGATTGTTGATAACATTGGGATTAAGGTCATTAAAGTAAAGGATGTTGTTCCTGATAAGCTCTTGCACCTTAGCCTTCAGTGCAAAGCAATGCTCTAAGTCATGACCAGTTCCACCTTGATGAAACTCACAGCGAAGATCCGATCTATAACCAACTGGAAGAGGATTTGGAACACGAGGCGGAGGCCTAGTAGTAATTAAACCACTCTTAATCAAAGAAGGAAACAACTCAGTGTAAGGCATCGAAATAGGGTCAAAGTTTGGCCTATTGCGATACTGATTTTGTTCAGCAGCAGGATGAGGAGCCTGAGCTTGAGCTCGGATCTGAACTTGAGCTTGAGCTGGTCGAACTTGACCTTGAGCTTGAGTTTGAGCAGGTTGAGTTTTAACAATAGAAGCCACTGCAGCTACATATTGTTGAACATATCGTTGTTGCGGGCGATAAGGCCTCCTCTCAGCTGAAACAACATAAGCATCACCATCTCTTCTCTTGTGAGGATTCCCAAAATACTTTCTTGCAGCATTAGGAGCTTCAGAATTGGTAATCTTACCTTTCTTGATACATTCCTCTAGTCTTTCTCCAATAGTGACTAGATCAGAAAAACCAGATGAAACACTTCCTACCATTTTCTCCCAAAAGAACGGTTGAAGAGTGTCCATGAACAAACCAGTTAATTCCTTTTCAGGCAAAGGTGGCTCCACTTGAGCAGCTAGCTCTCTCCAACGCTGAGCATACTCTTTGAACGATTCTTTCTCTTTCTGTGACATATTTTGAAGTTGACGACGGTCAGGCGCCATGTCCAGATTGTACTTATACTGTCTTACAAAAGCATCAGACAAATCCTTCCAGCTTCGGATGTGACTCTTCTCAAGTCCAACATACCACTTCATAGAAGCACCACTCAAACTATCCTGAAAACAGTGAATAAGCAGCTTGTCATCCTTAGCATGCGCAGCCATTTTGCGACAATACGTCAGCAGATGAATCTTTGGACAAGTATGACCATTGTACTTCTCAAATACAGGAACCTTGAACTTATCAGGAAGAACCAAGTCAGAAACCAAACACATGTCTATTGCAGCAGAACCAAAGACATCTTTTCCTTCTAGACCTCTTACCCTCTTCTCAAGAGTCAAACATTGCTCTCTAACTTCATCCATATATCCAAGTTCACCCTGACTTTCAGCTTGTGGACCAGCAGTCTGGTACAAGAAAGGAGAATTCTGATAAGTAGTCTGGGCAGTAGCGTGCACAACAGGTTGAGGTTCAACAAAAGTCGGAGCTGAAAAGACTGGCACAACAGATGGACCACCTATCTGAGCAGTAGCAGAAACTGGCACATAATCCGGAGGTAACCCATATTCTGGCCAAGTAGAAACTGGTTGCTGAACAACAGGAGGGTCAACAACAGCAGTAAAAACTTCAGAGATAACAGTCCTTTGAGGTGGTTCACCTCGAGCAATCAAAACTTGCATCATTTCAGTGAGCCTGGTCATACCGGCCTTCAACTCATCAATCTCCATTCGAACTTCCATGTTATGCTGTTCTTGGTGTTCCATTCTCAATCTGATAGCTCTCCGTCTGTTAGCAGCTCTAGTACCGTATCTGTGGTGAGGAGTCAGCTTGACGGATCAACAGACAACTGAGGAAAGAAACAACCGGGATGAGTTCCCACACAACTCGGATGAACGCAAGAATATGCGAGGATGCAGTGATATGCAATGTTCACTTCCATTTTCAAAAAAACAACTCGATTATTGCAAACATGGTCAACATCGAGAATATGGTCATGAAAAATCTTGACAAAAAGGAATATTTACTTTTTTTCTAACATTTGCAATAATCGGAATTATTTTCCTTGAAAAATGGTTGTGATGATGATCATGATGAATATGTAGATGCAACAAACACAAACAAGATCACGCAAAGCACTCAGGTTCAATGGTTCGAATCACGAGCATGGAGTCAAGGTAACAGAACACCAACCCACACAGGCATGTACTAAGGTTTGTCTTCATTGTACCTGCAAAAAACCAGAAGGGTGCTAACAGAGGTTCCCGGAGTTAACAGTCATCTTTAGAATATTATCGGTACGTTGGATTACTCCCTAACCGATAACATTCTTAAAATAGACCTCGTCCGAGTGTAGTATCGCGTGACAACCACCTTAGGTTTACACCCAGATAGTTTCCGCACTACGTTCCTAAATTGGCTTAGATTGGTTAAGGGTTCTACGGTCCTCAGTATGATCAGCTCAAGGTCGGAAAATAATGCCATGTACGATTACTCGTCATGACATTGATAGTCCAAGAGAGCCTAACCGAGTGGAGATTATCAAATTAATATCGCTTTGGACTACTCCATCGCGTATCGCTTCGAATATCGCCGTCCTATCATAAGTTCCACTCAGATCCGGGTTAGAATCTATCTCACAGAGGATCACCAAAAACAGAACAACCAAATAACAAGCAAATCAAACTAAAGCAGTAAACAAATCAAAATAGGCCGAAACCACTTAGAGATTGACTCCCCAGCAGAGTCGCCACTTTTCTGTAGTGGTAAAATCATGAGTGTAAGCTATTGATTAACTTCACTCAATATACACAGAGTCGCCACCACACTTTTATTTATTTCCCAAAAGGAAAAAGGCAAAAATAACAAAGAAAGCCTAATGAATCTAAAAGCAAAAGCTAAAAGAAACAAACAGAGAATGGGTACGGGGATTGGTTACAAATCGGGAAGGTTTTAAGCACCCGACATGTTCGTGGTACTCCACGGGAACCCTTTGAAATATTTACTGCATTTTTTGGTTTGAAATGGTTTGCTTAAAAAAAGATTGAAGAGACGAGAAGAAGAATGTTTTTTAAGATTTTTGTGTTTGAAGAGACGAACGTCTCATGCCTACGTACCCACAAAGTGCAATGCGAGATCAAAACCTCGTAGTTCGTGGTACAAATTGTGAAAAGGCAAATGAGTTGAATTGATTTTAAAACGTAAAGATAAGTCGTCATTCTTTAGCGAATAATTCCGCTAGAAAGAATGAATCATATATAAACATAAAAAAAAGGTTAAAAGAAAACGTGCACGAGGGCACAAAAACAATTGAATGAGTTGTGAATGTTTTTAAAGTTTTTGAGAAAGAAAGTTTCGATATGCTTATGTGGTTTAGTATTTATTTAAGAAAATGAAATGAATAGGTAAAAGCACATGACCGAAGTCAAGGTTTGATTGAGAAAATGTTTGAAGTTTGAAAACAAAGAAAGTTTTGAAAATAGGAAGAAGATTTGAAAATTGAAGAAGATGGGAAAAGATGAAGGGACTATCCTAAGACTTGAAAATAAAAGCTAAAGGAAGAACGATGAAACCGTATGGCAAGCATTCTTTGAAATAATCGGATTTCCATCTTCATAAGCAAGTAAACTCAACCGGAGCCAAAGTCTTCAATCCATAACAACTTGAACAAAGGGATGATCCTAGAATCTAAGTCCGAAACTCCAAGTCTCATGCTAAGGATAGTAACCATAGTCCGAAATTAAAGTCACCAATTTTTTAGATGTTTAATCCGTTATTAGTGTTTTTGTGTCCAAATGGACAAAGGAAAGATCACAAGCAACAATATAAACAATAAGCAAAATGATGAATGATATAGTATAATAAGCATAATAAGAGAGATAGGAAACGAGAAATTGAAATAAAAGGATAAGGTGCGAGAGATTAAATTAAAATGTTAGTATATTCACATTATTATAATATTTACAAAATAAGTGGTATGATGAACTTAATCAATCACAACCACGAAAAGAAAAATAAAATCGAGGCAACCGGATCCAAGTGGATCTCATTCCGAATCGGGACAACTTTAGGTCTATGTTAAACAATCGCCGAGTAATTTACGGTGTAATTACCCTACAAATGAGGCCAGCCACCACTAATTAAAGTGGAAAATATTCGTGTTAATACATGTTAGAGAAACGATATTATGGATCGTTCTCCGAAAACATGTCACACTAAAAGAAAAAGAATGGTCTAATCTTAATCGAGATTTTCGTTGAATTTATCGAAGGCAACCTATCACGATCTCAAAGTATGGAGAATGATCCAAATGATCATTCATCCATAGATTTGAAATAATGAAGATTAAACCGATCGGAAATCAACAATCCACGAATCAGATATTGTCATCGACCAAAATGAAGAGATGAAGAAAAATGGATCCAAAAATAGATCCATAAAAGAATTGAAATCTTTTTAAATTCTTTTCTTAAATCTCTTTTCCTAACATCCTTTTTTTTAAAATACTTTTCTAAAATATAATTTCTAAACAAAACCTTTCCTAAAATATATTCTAAAGCTTCTCTTTCCTAAATTCCATATCAAAATGAAATTAACCATAATTTTCTTAAAACAAATTCACATAAACCAAAAAAAGAATAAAGAAAAAAAATCCAATGGATTAGATCCGTGGGTCATGGAGGATGATACTTGGATATAGATCCAAGCCCAAAGTCAAATACATCTTTTATAAATAAAAAAATGGAAAATGGAAAGGAAAAAAAAAGAAACAGAAGAGATCAAATCCTCTTCTTCCTCGCGAAAGCAAACAGAAACAGGGCAATAATTTCAAAACGGCGGCGAGCTCTGTGCATCACCTTCTAATCAAACGGAAATGAGGTAATCACCGTTACTCTCTATTTGATTCCGAAAAGAAACACAACCCCTCCTTCATGCATTTCACGAAATCCTCACACTCTCTCTCTGTTCTTCCCGATCTGATTTGCTTCAAGTCATTATTGTTGATGTTGTTGAAGGATTAATGGAGAGGGCTGAAGAATGGAGATTAACAAATGGTGTTTGAAGCTTGAAGAAGGGTGGTTAGTTTGGAACGAAATTGAAAAAATGGAATGAAAGGTGGGAAAAGGAATGAAGTTGAAGCTTTGGTTTTGAAATTTCGAGGCGGGATTAGGGGCTTTCCAAGCTTATCAATTGAGAGAGGGGTGAGTTCAATTTATAGAAAAAAAAGAAAGAATTTGTGATTGCCGTTTAGTTCAGATCAGCTTGCGTTTTCGATTGCTCACGGCGGAAGCATGCTTGCTGTGCTTAGGCTTCGCGACTTTTCTGCGTTTTAATTTTTTTGTTTTTGCGTTTTGGCTGAGTGTTGTATGTGTGTAGTCCGCGTGAGGCTTGGGCCTGAGGTACGGAAGCTTGGCATTTTGCTTGGGCCAAGGCTTGCGAGATGCGCGTGATGTTGCTGCTATTTATTATCAAGCGTGATGCGTGAATTTGCATTTGACATGGCTGTTGATGTGAGATGTGTGCTGCGTATCAGCTTGGGGAAATGGCTGGACGTCTTGAGTCTTGCTGTAACTAGCTGGTGACGGGCCTGGCTGAGGAATGTATTTTGGGCTGCTTGTAGCTAGATTTGATTTTTCATTCATGTGGCTTGATGTGTAAACTTGGTGTTTTGTTGTGAAGTTGCCGCGGCTTGTGGGGTAACTTGTATTTGGCAAAAGGCTTGTTGTTGTTTGTTGTTTGGCAGGCAGTTGATGGCTTGGATTTGACGTGGGAAAGCTGTATTAGTTGGTGGCTTAGTGTTGGATGCAGTGCTAGCGTTTTGGGTGTGGGGATGATATGCACGTGATGCTTGGGTACGTGACGGCATGTATTGGCTTGCGGCTATATTTTGATGAAGCTGGGGTTGGCTGTTGTGATGTTTGAGGTGATGTGAAGTGAAGTGGACTTGTGATATGCTTGGCTTGCAGGATGTGATTGTGGGGTATGCGTATGGCAAAGATATCACGTGTGCTAGTGGTGTGATGTAGCTTGATGTAGTTGGATAAGTGTGATGGCTTCAAATTGACTTGGGATGAAGGCTTTTTGTTATTTATTTATTTTTGTCTAACAAATGAAATGGACCATAAATAAATGGCCTTATTTTTTATTAATTTTTATTTTGTAGAAACTTTTTGTGGTAAAGATGAAAAAAATGGGCTTAGTAAAGAATGCATAAAAAAATATGGATGAATAATTTGGAAATAAAAAGAATGGATAGAAATGTAGAAATTGATTTTTAATGGACATGGATTATGGAATTTAGAAATTGGAAAGAAAAAAAAAAGAATTTGATTGAACGGGATGTTGAATGAAATTTGGAATTTGGTAAGAAATGGTAATTCGGATAATTGAAAAATTGAGAAAAAATGGAAAATAATGGTGGTTGAATAATAATGGGAAATAAGAAAATAAAATGGATAATCGGATAATGGATGGAATTTGAATTTTTTTGGTGAATTGAATAAAAATAAAATGAAAATGGGATTGATGGTTTTAAACCCACATCAAACTCTGATTTTTTCAACAAGCCACTGATACAACCACTTCTGAACTACTGAACACCTCGTAACTCAAGCCAACACCATCTTCTGAAAAAAGAATGCCTTGACTATTCGAATTCACAATGAGGAAAATAAATCCTCAGATGAATCACTGGTAAACTAATGAACAAACCAAACTTCACACAAAACACTGTCTGATAACTGATGACTTCGCACATAACACAGTCTTGAACTTTTGAATACGCACAGTTTGAGAAACAGATCACTGGCACACACAACTTGCAGTCGAAACAATCTCTTGATAGTTTGACCAAGATTAGGTCAAACGTCCATCTGAATCGAATTGTGACTGAACAAACGCATCTGAATTGAAATCACTGCCCTGTCTTTTTAAATCCTGCAACACAAAAGAAGAAGAAGCAACTGCAACATATTTTTTTGTATTTTGGTTAGAGGTTAGTAAATATAAACAGATAACGATAATTAAACAAGATGATCCCCATGCAAGGCAAAGACCTGCACCTAAAAAAGGATAAACGAACCAGTGCGTGATCTTGTTTGTATGCAAATGCAGACGAGATGCGAAAAATCTTAGGGTCAAAAATTAGGGTCGGACAAGCTTCTACAACATCAGCAACTCTTTTTTCAGCAACAACTAGTATTCCTCCTACAACTGCAAAGACAATTGTTCCTACAGATTCGTCTACAAAATCAGCAACCACTTCTTCCATCACTTCAACAAACACCTGTTCAATCGCATCCACTTCTACAACTACAACAACCACTAGCAACGACGTCTCCACAGTCACCATCTATTACGACCCTGCAACGGTCCCTGATTCCAACAATTTTCAACAACAACCTCAACAACAGTTTCAGCAACAAAGCTTCAGCCAATCACCACCACCATCAATCAGAAGTCCTGTTACCATCTTTTATGATCCACAAACAATAACAGTTCCTACCTCTGCTTCAGTCAGTCAAGTCACCATCACGGTGCTGGGACCCATTCCATATGATAAAGACAATGATGTACCATGGCACTATGGTTCAGACCTTTACTGCAATGGAGAAAGAGTCCTTCTAGAATCTTCAGTTCATACACCACAAGTGGATAATGTCGGGGGAGGTGGAGGCTTCACCCGAAGCGGACGCCTCTTCGCGTCACAAGTTCCAAGAACTAATACTGAGGCAGAGGTTACTTCCAAAGCCAAAGGTAAAAGTGTGGCACCTGAAGAACCTGTACCAAAAGAGGCCCATAAATCATCCTTTGATCAAGATGTGGATGAATTTATGAGGATAATTAAGAGAAGTGACTACAAGGTTGTGGATCAGCTCCACCAGACTCCTTCCAAGATCTCCATCCTATCCCTGTTGTTGTGTTCCGAAGCTCATCGAGATGCACTACTTAAAGTCTTGCATGCAGCCTACGTGCCGGAGGATATCACAGTGAATCATCTCGAGACAGTGGTGTCTAATGTTAATACTAGCCATGGGCTAGGTTTCACCAATGCTGACTTGACAACGGAAGGACGTCACCACAACAAAGCTTTACACATCACCCTGGAGTGTAAAGGGGTGGTGCTCTCGCATGTTCTTGTGGACACTGGGTCTTCACTCAATGTATTGCCAAAGAAAGCCCTTGTCAAGCTTGAATATGATGGTATAGCTCTCCGACCAAGCAATCTGGTGGTCAGAGCTTTTGATGGCTCCAAGAGGTCTGTTCTTGGAGAGGTGGAGCTCCCTATGATAATCGGCCCACAGGTCTTTCAGACTATTTTCTATGTGATAGACATTCAGCCGGCCTACAGCTGTTTGTTCGGTTGACCATGGATTCACGCCGCTGGCGCAGTTACGTCGACCCTTCACCAAAAATTGAAATATGAGTGGGAAGGGCAGATTATCACCATCTGTGGTGGGGAGGATATCTTTGTTATCCATCTAGCTACATACAAATACATTGAGATGGATGGTGAAATTCATGAAACCACGAGCCAAGGGTTCGAAGCACTGAACGTAAACGAGGCGACAACTGAAGTATTTGCTGGATCCCAGGAAGATAGGATGGGTACTTCAATTGTCTCCTATCAACAAGCCCGAAAGGTTGTTGAAGATGGAAATGCCCAAGGCTGGGGAAAGCTGCTACCAGTGGAGAAGAAGGAGGACAAATTCGGTTTAGGTTACAAACCATTCTGACAAGATCAAGCAGAGGCTGCTAAGGAGCCCAAGTTCATCAGTGGGGGGAGGCCCACCCCAAATACTGTCAATAAAATGGAAGACAAGGCGGAAAGTGACCTCAACCTGGAGAGCTGGATTTGTACAAGGACCCCAGGTCACCAAGTCCTTAACTGGTCTTCCCAGGAAATTATAAGGGTTACTCCTGCAGAGTAATTATTATTTCCTGCTTTTGTTCAGCATGCATCAAGTCCTGCATCTTGCCCAAGGTGTCAGGACTCATTTTGTAATAGGGCCATATTTGTAATTTTGTGCAAATGGAATATCAATGAATATCAGACATCTTTTGCAAACAATTCTCTCTTTCGCTCACTGTCTTTTCATTTTTGTTATTTTTCGCACAAAACAATAAAATGGCAATGTTTTCAAAATAAATAACTTCTTTTTTCTGAACAAGATTAAAATTGATCACTAAAACGAACAAATCTCAACCCTTGCAGAAATAATCCTCCAGATTGCACCGACAACAACACTACTATGACCTTGTATGACTTCGACAATCCAATTAATCAAGCTGATGAAGGGGTTGAAGAAGATTATGAGTTTCCTGTAGAGTTAGCTAGGTTGTTGAGGCAAGAAGAGAAAGTGATTACTCCTTATCAGGAGGAGGTTGAAACTGTTAAGCTTGGTACCGAAGAGGATCTAAAAGAAGTGAAGATTGGGGATAGTTTGCAAGCTTCAGTAAAAGAACATCTTATCAACATGCTTTCAGAGTATGTCGACGTCTTTGCTTGGTGCTATCAAGACATGTCGGGTCTAGATACGGATATAGTTATGTACAAGATACCCTTGATAAAAGATTTCCCTCCAGTGAAGCAAAGGCTACGCCGTACTTGCCCAGATATGGCCATGAAGATTAAGGAGGAAGTACAAAAACAGTGGGACGCCGGTTTCCTTGCTGTAACTAGTTACCCGCCGTGGGTTTCTAACATTGTACCCGTGCCTAAGAAAGTTGGCAAGGTGCGTATGTGTGTGGATTATCGGGACCTGAACAGAGCTAGCCCGAAGGATGATTTCCCATTACCTCACATTGATATATTGGTCGACAACACAACTCAGTTCTCGGTATTTTCTTTCATGGACGGATTTTTTTGGTATAATCAGATCAAGATGTCACCCGAAGACATGGAGAAAACAACCTTCATCACACCTTGGGGCACATTTTGTTACAAGGTAATGCCTTTTGGACTGAAGAACGTCGGCGCCACTTATCAACGGGCTATGGTAACGTTACTCCACGATATGATCCACAAAGAAATTGAATGCTACGTTGATGACATGATTGCCAAGTCCCTTACTGAAGAAGACCATCTGGTAAATCTGCTGAAGTTGTTCAAGCGTTTGAGGAAATATCAGTTGAAGTTAAACCCCAACAAATTCACATTCGGGGTACGTTCTGGTAAGTTGCTGGGTTCATCATAAGTGAAAAGGGAATTGAGGTTGATCCCGACAAGGTCAAAGCTATTCAGAAGATGCCTGCACCTAGGAATGAAAAAGAAGTTCGAGGATTCTTGGGTAGATTGAACTATATCTCAAGGTTCATATCTCACCTCACTGCAACATGTGAACCCCTGTTCAAGTTGTTAAGAAAGGAACAAACAGTCAGGTGGAACGACGATTGTCAGAAAGCTTTTGACAAGATCAAAGAGTACCTGCAAGAACCTCCGATTCTCATGCCTCTAGTTGAAGGAAGACCTCTGATAATGTACCTGACAGTATTAGAAGGGTCAATAGGGTGTGTGTTGGCCAGCATGGCGATTCTGGTCGAAAAGCGTATGCAATATACTACCTGAGCAAAACATTTACCGACTGTAAACAACGTTATTCACTACTCGAGAAAACTTGATGTGCTTTAGCGTGGGCTGCTCGCCGACTAAGACAGTATATGTTGACTCATACTACCTTGTTGATCTCAAAAATGGACCCCATCAAGTACATATTTGAGAAGCCAGCACTTACCAGAAGGGTTGCAAGATGGAAAATGATTCTGATAGAGTATGACATTCAGTACACATCTAAAAAGGCCTTCAAGGGCAGTGTACTTTCTAATTATCTAGCCGAGCAACCCATTGATGATTACCAGCCCATGAGTTTGAATTCCCTAAGGAAGACATCATGCAAACGATTGTGAAAAGCCAGTTCACACTGAAGGGCCTGATCCTGAAGAAGAGTGGAATATGATGTTTGACGGGGCTGTCAATATGAATGGTCGTGGAGTTGGTGCAGTACTCATTACACCTAAAGTAGTTTATATGCCTTTCTCGGCAAAACTCACCTTTGCCTGCACTAACAACGAAGCTGAATACGAAACATGTATGATGGGACTTGAGGAAGCCATTGACCTCAGGATCAAAACATTGAATGTATTCGAAGATTCAGCTTTGGTAATCAATCAGACCAACGGCAAATGGTACACTCATCAGGAGCACCTGATTCTGTAACATGACTATACGAGGAGATTATTGACTTTCTTCACAACAGTCAAACTTGAGTACATCCCTCGAGACGAAAAATCAGTTTGCGGATGCTTTAGCTACCATTTCCTCCATGATCAAGGTTCAAACTGCCAATTATGTACCTCGGATTTTGGTATCCAGACTAGACCGACCGACATACGTATTCTCTGTGGACACTGCTAAAGATGACAAGCCTTGGTTCCCTGACATCAAAAGCTTCTTAGAGGATCAGACATACCCACATGGGGCATCATCCAATGATAAGAAGACCTTAAGAAGGTTGGTCGGTAGTTTCTTCCTTAATGCTGATGGTTCATTATACAAGGAAACTTTGACATGGTTCTGCTCATATGTGTTGACAAGAAAGAAGCAGACTTGCTGATGCACGAAGTGCACGAGGGTTCTTTCGGTACCCATGCTGGAGGACATGCAATGGCAAAGAAATAGTTAAGATCAGGTTACTACTGGATTACAATGGATGCAGACTGTTGTGCCTATGCCAGAAAATGCCACAAATGCTAGATCTACGCAGATAAAGTGCATGTGCCTCTGAATCCATTGAACGTAATGTCTTCACCTTGGACATTTGCCATGTGGGGCATTGACATGATTGGAAAGATCGAACCGACTGCTTCAAATGGCCATAGATTCATCCTGGTAGCCATTGATTACTTCACCAAATAGGTTGAAGCAGCTTCATATGCAAACATCACCAGACAAGTGGTAGCCAGATTTCTGAAAAGAGACATCATCTGTCGATATGGAGTTCCCGAGCGAATCATTACTGATAATGGTTCCAATTCGAATAACAAAATGATGGCAGAACTGTGTCGGGACTTCAAAATCCAACATCACAACTCTTCTCCTTACAGGCCAAAGATGAATGGCGTTGTTGAGGCAGCTAACAAAAACATCAAGAAGATTGTGCAGAAGATGGTGGTCACTTATAAAGATTGGCATGAAATGCTACCATTTTCCTTGCATGGGTACCGAACCTCAATCAGAACGTCCACTGGGGCAACACCTTATCATCTTGTGTATGGCATGAACGTCCTACCTGTTGAAGTTGAGTTACCCTCCTTACGGGTAATGATGGATGTAAAGCTGGACGAAGCATAATGGGTCCGGTCTCGATACAATCAACTGAATTTGATCGAAGAGAAGAGGCTAGCTGCCATCTGTCACGGGCAGTTATATCAGAAGCGGATGAAGAAAGCCTTCGATTAGAAAGTCAGGCTTTGGGAATACCAAGTGGGAGATCTTGTTCTGAAAAGACTTTTTCCTCCTCATACAGACCACAGGGGAAAATGGACGACGAACTACGATGGTCCGTTCATAGTAAAGAAAGTTTTCTCTGGCGGAGCACTGATGCTCACTACTATGGATGGCGAGGATTACTTATCCCCTGTGAATTCAGATGCAGTTAAAAAATAATTCGCATAAAATGACCCGCTGGACATAAAAACCGAATGTACGTCCAGACAAAAATAGGGCATCCCGGCGACTCAAAAACAGAATAAAAGACTCGGGCAAAAGTAAGGGAAAAAATTGAAAAAATGTGTACACCCGCTGAGTTGAAAAGCCGCATTGGATAGCTCAGGCAAAAATGGGTATCCCGATGGATTGAAAACCCAAAAGGGTGATCCACGCAAAATCAGCGAATAAGCGAACAACTGCATTCTAAATTCATCTGTATCACTCACAACATGGTGTCGCTCCCACCAAATGACACCTGGCCAGAAGGGGTACAGACGCGAACGGTAGGCGAAAGAGAACATGAAGATGAACTAAAAAGAGTCGCCAAATAGGCATTTTTATCCCGAAGGAAAGGTAATGCTTCATAAACCTAGGAAAGAAATGGATAAGACGGTCGCGAACCAGAGAAACCGAGAAAGGGGGTTGGTTACAACCTGGGAAGGTATTAGCACCCAGATTGTCCGTCGTACTCGACGGGATCCATGCTTTAAAGTTTGTGTTTAAAGGGATAGTGTCAGTGCTATTTGTGTGCATAAGCTGGAAAAGAATATAAGTGTCAGTGCAAAAGAAGTGTGAAGTGAATGAAAGGAGTGTCAGTATAAGAAAAGAGTGAAATACCCAAGACTATGAGGCTAAAAAGAATAAGGCTAGAAGAGGGGGAATATACAGAGACTTTTTGTTCGATAACACTTAAGTTATGCCTACGTATCCTCTCGTGCAATGAGGAAGTCAGAACACCGTAGTTCGACTCAAAGAGACACAAAGATAAATTGACTTGTGAACTGCTTGATTGCCTATGCTCAAGTGTATGACCTGTCTGGCTCAGGTGCAAACTGTCTTGCATTAGACGGAAGAAGTGAGTTCTCGTTTATGAGTGAAAGAGTTGAGAAAAGAATCCCGAAGGAGACGATTATCGTTTGTTTTTGGATTTTCAATCTTTTATTGCTTTTGGAGTTTTGTCATAAGAAAATGAGCTTAAGCCTAAACCAAGGGTTAATAAACTCATCACATCCTCCCTCTGATTAGGGGTAATAAGAATACCTTAAGTATGAAGTAAGCACCTCACACTTAATCACCATGATGTAGGATTAAGATCATTAACCTACTTGCATTTATTTAGATGTTTTTGGTATTTTTGTTTAGTGTTAAGTAATGAGTTTAAGCCATAATCAAGGATTTAATGGACCCATTACACCATCCTAATAGAAGGATAATAGATGAGAACATTTAAGCTGAGGAAGATACCTCAACTTAATCCATGATTAGGGATTAACCTCATGACAAAACAAAACCTTTATTAGAGTGGATTTTAGTTAATGGTAAGATTAAGAAGTGGATTTTATGGTTTGTAAGACAACATGAGGGGGACTTGTCCATTAACACTAGGGTTAGTCCTTCTTAACCAATTAAGGAAGAATTAGAACCCTAATGCAAGGCCCAAGTTACAAGCTTGATGTCTTAGTGATTATTAGATGGATTGATTAAGAGATTTAAACACATTAAGGGTTTAACACTTAGGATTAAAGTTATGCACTCCATCCTAAGAGAAGGATGCAGACATAATCTTAATCACAAAGCCTTAAAGCCTTGAAGGTTTAGTCTCTGATTATGAGATGAGAGGAGAGACACAAAAGATGACACAAAGGTAAAACTAATGGGGAACTAATCAAACCCTAATTTTTATCATGCTTGGATTTTCTTATGGTAAATAAGGCTTGCAAGAAATCATCAAGAAAAGCCACCAAGGAAGAAGTAGATGAAAGGAGGAGAAGTAGAAGAAACAAGTCAACTTACTTCACTTAAGAAGATAAGTTGCTTGAAGAAAGAAAGTGAAGAAGGAACATGAATGAGAAAGCTCACTCTAATACAAATACAAAATGCAGCAAGGATGCATAAAATAGATGAAAAGAGATAATGAGAAGTGAAGGCAACTTCACTTCTCAAAAATGCTTACCACCTGAAAAGTTAGTAAATGGAAATGAAATGAAAATGGAATGTATGCAAGGATGCAAACCAAAACCAGAAGCATGTTCATGATGCAAATGATGCTAAGAGGTGATATGAAAGCATGTCAAGAGATATGAATGTTCATACAAGTAATGAGGATGCAAATGAAGCATATAAGAAGCATGAAAACACATGAATGCACATGAAATGAAATGAATGCATATGCATGGCAAATGGATGAGGAAATGATCAAACATGACTCTAATGTGTCTTATGATGTCTTATAAGTCATGAGGATGCAAGAAATGTCATGGTAAGTTCTTATATGAATGCTTATGCAAGATGTATGCAAAGGAAGATGAGAAATTAGGGTTTTCATGCAACATGAGATGCAAAAGTCGAAAACAGAAGCAAATCATAAAATTAAAAATTGAAAATGCAATAAAAAGAGCCCTAACCCCATATGATTTCATACCCCAAAGGAGAAGACCTAACTCTTAACCCTAAGGAAGTTATGATTTTTCTAAGTTATCTAGGGTTTTAAGGTACCTAAAGGGAAAAAATGCCAACCAATTCAAAAAGGTTGAAGAAATTCATGACAAAATTATGCTAGAAACTACATGTCAAATGAAGATCAATGCAAAAAGAAACATTGTCATACCATTCTTGGTTAGGCAGAAAATAATTCTTGAAGTTAGGGTTCTAAAATGTGAATTTTATGAACCCTAAATTCAAGAAAATTATCAAAAATGGTTCAAAGCAAAAAAGAAATTTGTGTTGATGGTATGACAATGTCTCTAAATGTTTAAAGATGCAACATGAATTTTTTGGGATTTTTTAGAAACCTAAATGATATTTTAATTAATTAATTTTCATTAATTAATTAAAATAAACAATTAAATGTTTAAAAAATGATTTTTTGATGTGAAAAATAAAAATAAAAATATTTTTGGGTTGATAAAATTATTTGAAACAAAAATGCAGAATACAAATATTTTTGGAAATTTTTAACTATTTTTAATAAATCATGCAAAATAAATAAGAAAAATATGAAATAAAATTAAATAATACAGAAGTATGCAAAGGGAATGGTTGAGATTGAATCCGGGAAATGATTTGTTGACTGCGCACCAGATCCTGTGGCCTAAATTCAAACTTAACTAAACCTAATTAATTAATTAATTAATCCTAATTAATAACTAATGAAGTGATCTGGTCCATCCAACGCGCGCGGGAGATGAAGATCCAAGGTTCCTAATTTAAATAGAAGCCATAACCCTAATTACACATTAATGACTTTCAGGTCACCGGAGAAGAGCTCCGGTCGTCTTCTCCGGTGACCCCCTCACCTGAAAATTGCTAACTTCTTCCCTAGGTTATTTATGGAGCTCTAAAGCTCCAGATTAACTCCTCTCACCTCCCTGAATCCAAATCCACTCTCAAAACAAATTTATTCTCATTCAAACTCCAGATTCGAAAGGAAGAACAAAAATGGCAGAAATTTCAGACAATCAATACACACTCATTTCTCAACCATTTTCGAAAATTCCAAGTTCAGTGTGATCAGTGAAGCATGCTTAATCATTTTGTAACATAAAAAAGAAGTTCTGGAAAAATGAATTCAGATGGCTACCTGAGACGAAGCTTTTCACCTTTGAGCTTTCTGGCCACTTCCTTGATACAAAAAGACTCCTTTGAACCTCCTGAGGCAGTTGCAATGCTTGGGAAGCTTTGAGGATGGTTGGTTTGTGAGTTTGCACTCCAACTGGTCAGAAATCGTATTTGGTGTATGAGGTGCTTTTGGCTGTTTCAATGGTTGGTTTGTGATCAGTGAGTGATTTAGAGATGAATGGTGGAATTTGTTTGAAGATTGAGTGGCTGAGTTATGAAAATCGAAATCTTTTGCAAGAGGGAGTGTTTTTGACAATGATGAGTTCTTGGAGAGTTAGACTTGTATGTGTTATGAAAAATGACCCTTGAGGCATGCTTGTAGTGTTCTGGTTGGGCAGAGAGTGGGTGGTGGTTGCAGGTGATTGGTATGGGTGAATTTACATAAAGTCAACATTTCTTGTACTTGAGGTATGAGCAAGAATGCAGCTGGCCTTTGGGCATGTCCATGCGCAGCTGACTTCATGGATGTCCATAAATTCAATCTTGAGGAAATTCAGCATGTGGGAATAAAGTTATGGGGTGTTTTGCAATTATGTGAAGTTTTGGCCCCTTTGAGAAATCTTGATGTTCAAGGCATGCAATCTTGCAATTCTTTGGACAATTCTAAATTTTAGGCAATTCACAATGTTTGTATGGTGTATTGAAGTGTGTTTGAAGTCACAAAATGAATTGGCAAGAGGTTTTGCTAAAATCTCCCTTTGGTGCATTCTTGAAAATTATGTGATTTTTGCCAACTTTGACAAGCCATAACTTGAGTTCCAAAATGAATTAGATCTTGTTCTTGTACTTTTTGAAAAGGGAATGATCCAATCTACAACTTTCATGACCAACAATTTTTCATTTGAAGCATTTTTGGTTGAGAAAGAGGAGGTTGAAAAACTTTCCCAAAATGGAATGTTCACATTACAAGTCATTTCCATTTTTGGCAACTTTTGGTTTAGCTCATTTTTCTTCAAATTTGTGAACTTCTAAGCACTTCAATGATCAAATAAAGATCATATAACTTCAATTTAATGAAAAATCCACTTTGGTTCCATGTTGGGGGGCCTCAGATGCCCTGATTTTACTCTGACTTGCTCAAGAAGTTGCCCAGTGGCCAGATGACTTCCACAATTAATTTCTTCATCAAACTTGGTATACATGATCCTCATAACATATTGAGACCAATAGAAACAAGAATATCCAAAAAATCTGGATTTATGGCCTCTGAAACCAAAACCCTAATTTCAGGTCATCTATGCAGTGAAACCCTAGCTCTGCTTCCATGCTTTCCCAGTTCTTGTGATTCTTTGACTTCCTTGATCTTGGAGGGATATAAAATGATGATTGAACATACATGGACCCTCTTGAGATGATTGGTAACCTTAGGAGTGGCTCAGATGGATCCTGGATTGCCCAGATCACAAACCCTAGATGCAGATGAACTTGAACTAATGCAGTGAAGCAAAATGCAACATGAGATGGTATGCTTAAACTAATGCAAAGATGAAAAATCACAAGCCATGGTGTGAACTTAGTGAGGGCAAATTTTGGGTGTTTACACATGGAAATCTTCGAAAGGACAAAGCATCGGTCAGAATCATCCTCCTTCAGAAAGCAAGACAAGAAGAACGTCAAGGTCAACATGGCAAGCTTCAGGGGATTTGTTTCTTTGACTGTATTGGCCGATTTAGGGCACCCAAATTAATAAAATCAGAGTTTTCAGTCACACCTTGTTTTGCACATTTTTGTTTCGTTTGCAAAATGTCCAATATTCATAATACAACACTTGCATAAAACAACTGAGCCATTTTTAATAAATGCTTGCAGGAAATGTATTCTTGTCGGGAAAGTCTAACTCCTATGACGGAATCCGGTAAGGGATGCCTTGGGATACTTGTGCATTTACTTTTTATCTTAAGCAGGTTGCAGGTATTCAATACACAACATGGGGCATGTCAGGCATTGAGTCCCCAGCATGGTACTTCCCAAAAGTTATCACCTCCCCGAGCAGTGCTTGACAGCTATTTCACAGCAAGAGGGGCAAAGAATTTCCTATTCCCCACCAGAGTGTCAGATCTCTCATCCTTAGCAAAGTTTAAGGGACTGCCTCCCCACAGAGTTTCCATTCTCTCCCCAGAAGAGCAATGCCTGAAACCCATCCCATAACGAAGTGGCTGATGCTTCTTTCTCCTCAACTGAGTTCTCCTTATGGATAGATCTACCAATGATCTATTTCCCCAAGCTGAGGTCTCCCTCCTAACAGATCTACCAGTGATCTCTCCCCCAGCCGGGTTATTCTTCCAAACAGATCAGCCAAAGATTTTCATCCCAGCAGGATCCTAGTCCCGGATCGGTTTCTCTTTTGCATAATCATAGAATTTGCATCATATTCACCAAATGAGCGTAGCATTCCGTCTAATACGGAGCATTACGGAAAAAATCAAACATTTGCATGATCACAATCCAGGTTCGAGCCGGTCACCTGCAATTACCATCAATATTTCATCAGCAATACACAAAATACATCCCTTGCACATAAAAGCCAAAGCGTCTCCTTTGCACTCTCAAGTACAAATACTTGTTCATAACATGTTCTTTTCGACACCTGTCCGTGTTATCCTATCCCCACTGAAATCCAAAGCATCTCCTTTGCATTCTCAAAGAAGATGCCAGTTTATATTTATATCTGACACTCGTCCGTGTCATTTTTCCCAGCAAGTCGAACACTCGTTCATGTCTTGCATATACCTCACCAACGAATCAATACTTGTGCACACTTATACAGAAGTCCTTGATACTCGTCCATATCCTGTTTATATCACTCCTCAACAGATCTGACACTCGTCGTGTTCTTTGTTAACCAGTTGGTACTCGTCCGTATCATCATCTCAGAACACGCGTTAGCGTTTGTTTCTACCGATACGTGGATGTATCATGGTTCTAAGGATGCTCGTCCGCATCTTTAGTTTATACACATCGTCAAACACTTATACACGTATATCCTTTGAAAGCATAAGCACTCGTCCGTGTTTACCGTTTCCCAGTAAGCCACCAACAAAATAACTTTCTCCTATCCGACATTCGTCCTATGTCGTGTACTTTCGGCAGCCCTCTCCTACCAGGTGATCGTCCTTCACCTTTGGATGACCGTCCCTCATCCTTTCTCCCTAGTGGAATCTCCCTTATTGGAACCTTCTATCCGACATTCGTCCTATGTCGTGATATTTCTTAGCAACCATCCCTTGCTAAAGTGATCGTCCTTCACCTTTTGATGACTGTCCCTCATCATTTATCTGATGGTTGTCCCCATCGTTGATCTTGTTATCCGACATTCGTCCTATGTCGTGATAATCCCCAAGAGTAGTTGTACCCTTCTAGGTGATCGTCCTTCACCTCTTGATAATCTTCCTTCATCATGCTTATCTGATGGCCGTCCCCATCGTTGACCTTTTCTATCCACATTCGTCATATGTCGTGATAAAAAGCAGTCGTCCCCTGCTAGGTGATCGTCCTTCACCTTTGATGACCGTCCCTCATCATTATTTCATTTTATTCTTTAACTGATGGTCATCCCCATCATTGTTTACTTTACTTTCCAAGCCTGGTGGCCGTCCCCATCATTGCTTTTCTCATTACTTTAATCCCCCAGAGAATCTTATCTCCCTACCCGATGGTTGTTCCCATCATGATCTCTTTATCTCCCCAGCTTGTCGGCCGTCCCCGTCATTGCTTTACTTAGTGCTTCATCCCCAGCAGTCGTCCTCTGCTCGATGGTCATCCTCCATCGCCTTCATTTGATAATCATATTACACCATCTGTTACAATTTATATCCCTTTTCTTTTTCTCCCCAGCGAGTGCAAATTTCAGACTGTCTTTGGTATTCAACCACAAGTTATCTTGTTTGTCTGTTAAGCCAGGCGCTTACATCTTGCACAACTAACTCATGTTTGAATAGGGGCAGCTGTAAAAACCCCAAATTTGCCATCACTCTTTATCACACCATATCTTGTGATCTTTCATTATTGTTTTAACATAAGCATTACATCTCATATTGCATCTTTGTTTCACTGCATAGTTCAAGTTCATATGCATCTAGGGTTTGTGATCTGAGCAATCCAAGAATCCATCTGAGCCATGTGAGTTCTATCATCATATTATGATCCTCAAGTTCATGAAAGTCAAGAGATCACAAAAACTGGAAAAGGCATGGAAGAAGAGCTAGGGTTTTCACTGCACAGATGACCAAAATTAGGGTTTTGGTTTCAGAGGCCTTAACTCCAAATTATTTGTTCATTCTTGTTTCTAATGTTCTTAATATGTTATAAGGATCATGTGTACCAAGTTTGATGAAGAAACTCATTGTGGGAGTCATCTGTTCACTGGGTAACTTCCTGAGCAAGTTAAATCAAAATCAGGGCATCTGAGGCCCCCAACAATGGAACCAAAGGGGTATTTTCATCAAATTGAAGTTCTATGATCTTAATTTGATCTTAGAAGTGTTTGGAAGTTCACAAAATTGAAGAATTTTGAGCCAATTGCAAACTTGCCATTTTTGGAAATGACTTGAAATGCAAACATTCCATTTTGGGAAAGATTTTCAACCTCCTCTTTCATGACCAAAAATGCTTCAAATGAAAAATTCTTGGGCATGAAAGTTGTATATTAGGTCTTTCCCTTTTCAAAAAGTACAAGAACATGTTTTGATTCATCATAGAACTCAAGATATGGCCTTTCAAAGTTGGCAAAAATCACATAATTTTCAAGTTCATGCCAAAGAGGGAATTTTGCAATTTCACTTGCCAAGCTTTCTAATGACCTCTAATGTGCACAAACACTTCACAATATGTCAAATAAACTTCAAAAGCTCAGAATTATGCATTGAACCTAGGGTTTTCATGACTTGTGATCCAAGAAACTTCAAAGAGGGAAATTTGCAAAACATGTAATAACTCATGATCCAAGCCTTCCAGCACATCAAATTCAATCCCATGGCCATCCTTGAACCAAGCTGAGGCCAGACACCCCATGAAACCACCTCTGACCCGTGCCCATACCTCATAGTACACAATCTTGACTTTTTGCAAAATGGCTCATACCAATCAAGCTGTGCCACCACCCACTTTCTGAGCAATCCCATTGGGTGCTGGCAGGATCATTTCACCAATCAACTCAGCATCACCCCAGGATCATTTCCCACCCATCACCATAGCCTGAAACACTCCCAAACAAAAATATGATTTCTCACTCCTCAGAACTGAAACTCGCAAAAGAGGCAATCTAAACTCCATTCAAGCTTTTCAAAAGCATCAGAGGGATCATTGGAGGCATTTTGCACAAAGGGAAAGGTCAGAAAGCTCCAGTTTGCAAAGCTTCAACTCAGGTAGTCATGATGAACTTTTTTTCTAGAAGCATGATTAAGTTTCTAAATGATTCTACATGTTTAGCTGATCATCCTGATATGTTTATTTTTGAAAATGATTGAGAAATGAGCATGTATTGTTCTTCTGAAATTTTTCCCGTAAAAATGTTCTTGTTCGATTCTCTTGATTCATGAAAAATAAATGGTTTTTGTTGTGAGATTTTTGTTTAGGATGTTTAGTTGAGTCAATCTAGAGAGTTTTATGCATTTTCATGGAGTTTTGAGAGAGATGGCATGAGAGGTTGGCTGGAGAAGATGACCGGAGCTAGCTCCGGTCACCTGAAAGTCATTAAAACCCTAATTAGGATTAGTTGCCCAGATTCATTTCCCACCCTTGGATCCTGATTAGGTTAGCGTGTGTACGGCCCAGACTAGATCACTTAAGTTAATTACAGATTAATTAATTTAATTAAAACCATTTAGTCAGTTTAAATGTGAGCCTTTGAGATGCGCGCGTGGTCAATTCCCACCCTTTTTATTTGAACCTTAACCATTGGATACGTTGACTTCCTTTTATTCTCATTTTAATTCATTATATTTTCATATCTTTTGCATATTTATTTTAAAATATCAAAATGCATTCAAAAAATATGAAACTTTGCATTCTGATTTCAAATATTTTTCTCAGCCTGAAAATAATTTTTATTTTATTTTTTGCATTAAAAAAGTATTTTTAAAATATTTAAATGTTATTTTTAATTAATTAAAGTCTTTTAATTAATTAAAAATGCATTTAGGTTTCTAAAAATCACCAAAAAAATCATGAATCATTCCAATAAAGGGTCATAAAAATCATATTTTTTAACCCTAACTTTGGAAAATCATTTCTGCCTAACCAAGAAGAGTTTGAACTTGATTCTTTTTGCATTGTGTTACATATTGCATGTAGTTTATATGTCTTTTTCCTCATAAATGTATCTTGCATTTTCAAATTGATTTGTATTTTTCCCTTTGAACCACCCAAAAACCCTAGAAAACTTAGGAAAATCATAACTTTTGATAGGGTAGGCTTCTGACCTTCTCCTTTGGGGTGTGACCTAATATGGGATTATGGTTTGTTTGAGTTAAATTTCAAATTTTTATCATGTCATATGCTTCTGTTTTATCCATTTGCATCTCACATATCCATAAAACCCTATTTTCTTATTTCATTTGCATTCCCCTTGCATATGCATCATTACATGAACTTGCCATGACATTTCATGCATTCATATGTCATCATAGACATCTTAGGGCATGTTATAACCTTGCTTGATCATTTCTTCATTCATTTGCCATGATTATTATTCATTTTATTTCATAAACTTTCATGTGTTTTCAAACTTCAAAGTATGTTTCCTTTGCATCTCATCTTTGTATGATCACACATAGGAATATTGTATAGCTTTTCATCATTTCACATGGCATTTACATGGCATAAATACTTATGACTTTGATCATTGCATCTCATTTCACTTCATTTCTTTATGTTTTATATTTTATGCATTCACGCTAACACTTTCAGGCTTGGTAAGTTATTTTGGGAGGTGGATTTGCCTTCACCTCTCACTTCTTCTTATCCCTTTAATATGCATTTTAACTTGTCTTTGAAGTGAATTTGATTCACTTATGTTCCATCTCTCTCACTTTCTTCCTTTAAGTTACTTATCTTCTTAGGAAGTAAGTAACTTATTCTTCTGCTTCCTCCTCCTTTCACCTGCGTCTTCCATTGGTGGCTTCCTTGAAGATCTTTCTTAAGCCTCATAAACCATAGGATATCTAAGTATGGTAATAATTAGGGTTGTAATTTTTCCCCCTTAGCTTTTTACCTTTGAGTCTCCTTGAGTCTCTCTTCTCACCTCAATAATCAGAGACTAAACTCTTAAAGTTTTAGGACTTTGGAATTAGGGTTATACTTGCATCCTTCTCTTAGGATGGAGTGTATAACTCTAATCCTAAGTGTTAAACCTTTAATTTGTTTAAACCTCTTAATCAAATTATCTAATAATCACTAAGACTTTATCTTGTAACTTGGGCCTTACAATAGGGTTCTAATTCTTCCTTATGGTTAAGAAGGAATAACCCTAGTGTTTAAAGGACAAGTCCCACTCAAGTTGTCTTACAAACCATAAAATCCATTTTTTAATCTCATCCCTTTAATTAAAATCCATTTAATAAAGGCTTCTTATATAATGAATTTAATCCCTAACCATGGATTAAGTTGAGGTATTTTCCTCAGCTTAAGTGTGCTCGTCTATTATCCTTCTATTAGGATGGTGTAATGAGTTCACTAGTATATGATTAGAGATTAAACTCATTACTTAAAACTAAACAAAAATCCAAAAAAATCTAATTAATCACAAGTGGGTTAATGATCTTAATCCTACATCATCATGGTAATTAAGTTGAGATGCTTATCTCATACTTAAGTAGGCTCATTATCCCTAATCAGGGAGGATATAATGAGTTTACAAACCCTTGATTTAGGCTTAAGCTCATTTACTTATGCAAAACACCAAAAACAATAACAAAACTGAAAACAAAAAAACAAACAATAATCGTCTCCTTCAGGATTCTTTCCTCATCACCCTCATTCATAAGCGAGAACTTTCTTCTTCCGTCTAATGCAAGACAGTTAGCACTCGAGCCAGACGAGTCATACACTTGAGCATAGGCAAGCAAGCAGTTCACAGTCAATTTATTTTTCAGTCTCTTTGGATCGAACTACGGTGTTCTGACTTCCTCATTGCACGAGACGATACGTAGGCATAACTTAACTGTTATCGAACAAAAGTCTCTTTGTCATCCCCTCTTTCAGCATCCTTAAAAGCCTCAGTTCCTGAGCATTCACCCTCTTGCACTGACACCTGTACATTCATTTCTTAGCTTTTGCACACAGATAGCGCATACACTACCCCTTTGAACACAATATTTTTAAGCGTGGATCCCGTCGAGTACGACAGACAATCTGGGTGCTAATACCTTCCCAAGTTGTAACCAACCCCCTTTCTCAGTTTCTCTGGTTCGCAACCGCCTTATCCATCTCTTTCTAGGTTTATGCAGCATTACCTTTCCTTCGGGATAAAAATGCATAGCTGGCGACTCTATTCACTTCACCTTCATTTTCTCTTTTCGCCGACCGTTCGCGTCTACACCGGGATGCAAATCTGCGAGAGCGACACTGACACAAGTCAGCCATCATCTTTTTGTTGAGGTTAGAACCATTATCAGTAATGATTCTTTCGGGAATTCCATACCGGCAAATAATGTCTCTTTTAATAAACCAGACTACTACTTGTTTAGTAACGTTTGCATAAGATGCCGCTTCGACCCACTTTGTGAAATAGTCTATAGCAACCAGGTTGAAGAGGTGACTGTTGGAAGTTGTCGGCTCGATCTTGCCAATCATATCAATTCCCCACATGGCGAACAACCATGGTGAATACATGACACTCAAAGTATTTAGAGGCACATGGACCTTATCAAAATAAATCTAGCACTTGTGACATTTACGGGAGTATTTATAGCAATCAGATTCCATGGTGATCCAATAATATCCCGATATCAACAATTTCTTGGCTATAGCATGTTCTCCAGCATGGGTACCAAAGGAGCCTTCATGAACCTCTTGCATCAAAAAATCTGCTTCGTGTCTATCCATACATCTAAGCAGAACCATGTCGAAGTTTCACTTGTATAGCACACCATCTTGATTCAAGAAGAAACCACTTGCTAGTCTTCTGAGGGTCTTCTTGTCTTTACTGGATGCCCCGATCGGGTACTCTTGAGTCTTCAGGAATTGCTTGATATCATGATACCAAGGTTTTTTATCTTCACCACTATTAACTACAAAGAAATAAGCAGGTCTTTCAAGACGGGAGACCATGATTCGAGGCACGAAATTCTCTTGACAAACTTTAATCATAGATGACAAAGTTGCTAGAGCATCAGCGAACTGATTTTCGTCTCGGGGAATATAACTCAACTTGACCATGGTGAAGAAATTTAGCAGTCTCGTGGTATAATCCCTGTAAGAAACCAAGTGAGGTTGATGAACTAACCATTTTTAATTGACTTGGTTTACTACTAATGCAGAATCCTCGAAGATCTCGAGGTTCTTGACTCGCAAGTTGATTGCCTCTTCAATCCCCATGATGCAGGCTTCATACTCTGCCTCATTGTTAGTGCATTCGAAAGCCAACCGAGCAGCTTAAGGTGTATGGACCCCTTCTGGTGATATGATAATAGCACCTACTCCACTTCCGTTCATGTTCACAGCTCCGTCAAACATCAACTTCCATTTGGATTCAGGGTCTGGCCCCTCCTCTGGAAGTGGTTCTTCACAGTCTTTCAACTTGAGGAACATGATGTCCTCATCCGGAAAATTGAACTTCATGGGTTGATAATCGTCAATTGGCTGCTAAGCCAAGTATTTTGACAATACACTCCCTTTGATTGCTTTTTGAAAAGTGTAATAGATATCATACTCCATTAGTATCATCTGCCATCAGGGTACCTTCCTGTTAGAGCCGGCTTTTCGAAAATATATTTCACAGGATCCCTCTTGGAAATTAAGAGAGTGGTGTGAGTCAGCATGTACTGTCTTAGTCGGCGAACAGCCCATGCCAAAGCGCAACAAGTTTTCTCGAATAGTGAGTAGCGTGTCTCACAAATCGATAAACTTTTTGCTAAGGTAATAAATGGCGTGCTCTTTTCAACCAAAATCGTCTTGCTGACCCAACACACATCCCATCGATCCTTCAAGCACAGTAAGATACATGATCAAAGGTCTTCATGGTACTGGAGGCATGAGAATTGGAGGTTCTAGCAGGTACTCCTTGATTCGGTCAAAGGCTTGCTGACAGTCTTCATTCCATTTAATGGCCTGATTCTTCCTCAGAAGTTTAAAGATGGGCTCACACGAGGCTGTTAAGTGAGAGATAAATCGTGCAATTTAGTTTAATCTCCCCAAGAAACCACGCACTTGCTTTTTCAGTCTTTGGCTCAGGCATCTCTTGGATGGATTTTACTTTGGCTGGATCTACCTAAATTCCCTGCTCACTCACAATGAAGCCAAGTAGCTTGCCGGAACAGACCCCAAAGGTGCACTTGTTCGGATTCAACCTCAATCTGAACTTCCGGAGTCTGTCAAACAACTTTGCTAGATTGACCAAATGCTCTTCTTCTGTTTGGGATTTTGCTATCATATCATCAACATAAACCTCAATTTCATGATGAATCATGTCGTGAAATAGCGTTACCATTGCCCGTTGGTAAGTGGCTCCAGCATTCTTTAGACCAAACGGCATGACCTTGTAACAGAAGGTGCCCCAAGGCGTGATGAAGGTAGTCTTTTCCATATCATCAGGTGACATCTTAATCTGTTTATAACCTGAAAACCCGTCCATGAAAGAGAACACGGAAAACTGAGCAGTATTATCAACAAGCATATCTATGTGAGGCAGAGGGAAATCATCCTTAGGGATGGCCCTGTTCAAATCCCTGTAGTCTACACACATCTTGACTTTACCGTCTTTTATAGGGACCGACACAATATTGGCAACCCACGGAGGGTGACTAGTCACGACCAAGAAACCAGCATCAAACTGCTTTTGCACTTCCTCTTTTATTTTGATTGCCATATCAGGGCGTGTGCGCCTCAACTTCTGTTTCACTGGTGGGCAGTCTTCTTTCAGAGGCAGCTTGTGTACCGCAATGTCAGTGTCTAAACAAGGCATATCCTGGTAAGACAATGCGAAGACAACAACATACTCTCGAAGCATGGAAATTAGACGAGTCTTGATAGATTCTTCTAACGCAGCTCCGATCTTAACTTCTTTCTTATCTTCTTCGGTACCCAGGTTTATCACTTCAATGGGCTCTTCATGCGGTTGAATCATCTTTTCCTCCTGTTTAAGCATTCTGGCTAACTCTTCAGGTAGTTCGCAATCTTCTTCACCTTCCTCATCGGCTTGATAAGTTGGATTATCATAGTCATACTTAGCCATAACAGGGTCGTCATTGATAAGATCCGGTGATAAGCACCTGCATGAATGGTGATTCATGCAAGGCTTTAGAAAGTGTTTGAGAAGATGAGAAACATTGCCATTTTAGAACTTTTCTTTCTTTTTTTTGAAAAACAAAAGCAAAAATGAAAGACAAAGAACAACATGGATGAATGTGAAATGTCAGCTTTATTTATGATTATGAATTGTGTTAGGAACAAAAGAACCCTTACAAAAAGCTAATATGCCTCGGGCAAGACATAGTGCTTGAGTACAGGAAAGACAAAAACAAAAATTATTACTCTTCGAAGGAGGTGACTGAGATAAGCCTTTCAGACGACCAGTTCCTAAGTTGAGTCCCTGGAACAGAAGGCCTGATCCACTCATCTAAGTCACAGTCAATATCAACTATGTCGTCCTGCACGACACTAATGCTTCCGTAATCCACCATTCCCGCACTCGTGAAGGTAATCGGGCCTTGACGACCTCTAGCACTATGTCCATATGATGACTGCCCAGGATGGGAGCCAACCCCAATCATATCCTTCTTTTATGGCACTTCTACTGGACTGCCCCAACCTTCTCGCATCCCCGACTCTACCACCTCTAAAGCTTGCTTATAAGAGGCTATGGAAACCCCCTTCTTTGGTTCTTCAGAAGAAGCTGCCAATGAAGATGCTTGTTCAGTTTTCAGGGGCTCAAAAGAATGACATGGAGTTTCAACTATCTCGCCATCCATCTACACATACTTGAATGAAGGCAGATGACTGAAGAAGATGTCTTCTTCCCCACAGACTGTTACAATTTGGCCCTTCCAAACAAATTTCAGCTTTTGATGAAGTGTGGATGATACTGCCCCTGCTGGATGTATCCAAGGCCTTCCCAGCAAACAACTATATGCAGGTTGTATATCCATCACGTAGAATGTGGTATTGAAGATTTGTGAACCTACTTTAATTGGTAAATCCACCCCCCCAAACACTGATCTCCTCGACCCATCAAATGCGCTAACCACCAGGTCGCTGGGCTTTAGAATTACACCATCATAGTCCAACTTCATCAATGCCTTCTTGGGAAGAACATTCAGCGATGATCTGGTATCTACCAACACGTGAGAAAGTACTGCACCTTTACATTCTAAAGAGATATGCAGTGCCCGATTATGAGCACACCCTTCAGATGTTAGATCCATGTCTGTAAAACCCAATCCATGACTGGCATTGACACTAGATACCACTGCTTCTAATTGATTTACCGAAATATCCTGAGGCACATAAACCTTGTTCAGGATATTCAAGAGAGCTTTCCTATGGGAGTCGGAACACATTAGCAAAGACAAGATGGAAATCTTTGATGGGGTTTGCTGCAAATGGTCCACAATCTTGTAATCACTTTTTTTGATAATTCTAAAAAATTCTTCAGCTTCTTTATCAACGTTAATGTCTGGATCAGTCACTGGTGTGGGCTCATTAACAACCACTAGCTGCTTCCCTCTTGCCTTAGCCTGGGCTTCTGCGGTGTCTCTAGGTGGTATCACACTATTTCTTAGTGTTTCCGACGCAAATAACCTTCCACTTCTAGTAAAGCCCCCTACTCCAACGTTTTCTACTTGAGCTGGGGTCGTGCTAGATGGGGACAAATCTTGTTTCTGGCCGTTACAATATACTTCACCACCATAATTCCATGGAATGGCTTTATCACTCTGATACAATATTGGCCCTGCAGTGGTAATCGTTATCGGTGCCACTCTGGCCCGTGTGGGAACTTGAGATGGATCGTAGAAAATGGTTATTATGGAGACTTTGCTTTCTTTTACAACTTTGTCAAACTATAAAACTCCTTCATTAATCATACTTTGGATCCCCTTTTTTAATTGCTCACAACCATTTGGCGTTTCAACACATCCTGGACAATCACTTCCACAACCTGCAAACACACCCCTCTGGGCCAAACAAGCTTTAACAACATTCAATGGAGTTTGCAGGTCGTCGATATTACACACCAAGTTTAGATTCTCCCCATCGGCAACTGCCCCAATTGTACCCCCGTGAGGAGGCATGAGGTTCTGTATTACATTAGGAGTAGGAGCAAAATTAATCGCTTTAGAATCCAGTAGGTCTTGAACAACATGCTTCAGAGCCTTGCAGTTTTCTGTGGTATGTCCCGGGGCTCCAGAATGAAACTCACATCGGGCATTCGTATCATAACCCTCAGGGAGTTGGCCTAGTCTTGAAGGTGGTAGAGTTCGGAGTTGAACCATTTGGAGTTGTAGGAGAATCTTCAAAAGCTGTGAATAAGACATCGGCGGAGTTTCGAGATGTCTGTCTCTGCTCTTCTGGGGGTAATATGGACGAGGAGCTCTCTGTTGGTACCCTTGTTGGTGTTGTTGATGTGGCTGTTGGACTTGTTATTGAACAGGTTGAGCTGAGATAGTGACAGGGGCCACTTGCTGATAAACCCCTCTGTTACCTCCTCCCCTCTGCGCGTACACTGCCCCAATCTCTCCTTCTCTCCTCTTCAAGAAGGGTTTCTTGACACAAGAGGCTGAAGCGCCCCCATTCTGAATCTTCCCTTGCTTGATCCAACTTTCTATCCTCTCACCAGTTAAGATGATATCTGAAAACCCACTTGAGGAACATCTATCTAGCCTCTCCATGAAATGCCCAGGGAGGGTATCCAGGAACAGGTCTACCATTTCTCTCTCCAGCAAAGGCGGTTGCACTCTAGCTGCCACTTCACGCCACCTCTGTGTGTAATCTTTGAAGCTTTCTGAATTTTTCTGAGTCAGACTCTGAAGTTGAGTGCGACTGGGCGCCATGTCGATATTATACTAATAATGCTTGAGGAATGCTTCTCCCAATTCCTTCAAGCTTCTCATTGAGCTTCTCTCTAGCTTCATATACCATCCCAAGGATCCTCTGGAGAGACTATCCTGTAAGTAGTACATCCAGAGCTTTTCATCCCTAGTATTGGCAGCAATTTTTCGGTAGAACGCATGTAAGTGAGTTTTAGGGCAGGAGCTACCATTATAGTTGTCAAAAGTAGGTGGCCTGAATTTGTAAGGAATAACCACCCCAGGGACTAGGCCCATGTCATACACATATATCCCCAAAGTGTCTCTACACTCTAAGGCTTTGACTTTCTCAGAAAGCATAAAAAAGTCTTGAAGATTTCCTTCTTCACCAAACCCCATATCATTGTTAAAAGCAGGGAAGTGATCCTCCTGTCTGTCTTGTACTGGAATGAAGGTTGTTGCACCAGGTTCTGGAACTTGAGGTCCACCTGGGCCATTGTTGGTGCTGGGAGGAATCACTTGTACTTCAAGAGTGGTTATAAGAGGATTAGTCTAAGGAGGGTTGAGCCCCTGAATTGCATTTCTCAAATCTTGTTGTCCCTGAGCCATCCCTTGCATCATGACCATGAATTCTCCTATTCTGGTGCGAAACTCATTAAGCTCAGTTTGCATAGCATCCATGAATGTCCTCTGGTTGTTGCGAGTTGCATAACAATGTGGGATATTTTGTCAAAGATGTTGGGTCTTGGCGGCCCTCGCAATCTTTGCTTAAAACACAAATAAATTAAGCAACCTGTAGAAAACCTGCAAAAACAAAGAAGAAATGCAAATGATGTGTATGCAATGAAATGTTTTCCTTTTATCCTCAAGATTCCATTTACTTTCCCATTCTGGTATTGAGAAAATAATCCTTTGCAAGAAGATCCTGTGTGACATTCAAACTTGAAGAGGTGGCATTTATTTTGTGCCCGTGCAACAGATGATAACCAGAGACTTCAGGTAAATCATAAGACAATTGAAATAGAAAAAATCCTCAGAGTACAAATTCATATGTCAAGAAAGGAAAGGTACATAAAGAGATAAGGTATTCCCACAACAAGCCTGTGGGTAATCCAAGTCATATGCATACAAAACTAAAGCTTAGGAAGATCTACATCCTGTAATCTCCAACTAAGGCGCTTGAAATTTTGCAACATCTGAGCTATATCCGGATGTGTAGGTTCCTGCACAAGCTTCTAAATTAGGATATTTGTCGCTCCCGATAAGTGGGACCAGGCCCAGATAAAGGTACAGACGCGAACGGTCGGCGAAAGGAACAATGAGAACACACAGCCGTGAACTCACTGGAGATGAAAAGAGTCGCCAGCTAGGCATTTTTATCCCGGAGGAAAGGCAATGCTGCGTAGACCTAGAAAGACATGGATAAGACGGTTGCGAACCAGAGAGACTGAGAAAGGGGGTTGGTTACAACCTGGGAAGGTATTAGCACCCAGATTGTCCGCCGTACTCGATGGGATCCACGCTTAAAAGATTTGTGTTTTAAAGGGGTAGTGTCAGTGCAATCTGTGTATGAAATAGCTGGAAAACAAAATGTACAGGTGTCAGTGTAAAAGAAGTGAAGTGTGATATATACAGTGTCAGTGTAGGAATGAGAATGAATTGCTCAAGATCATGAGGCTAAAAGAATGATGCTGGAAAGAGGGGGAATATACAGAGACTTTTGTTCGATAACTGTTAAGTTATGCCTACGTATCCTCTCGTGCAATGAGGAAGTCAGAACACCGTAGTTCGACCCAAAGAGACTGATAGATGAATTGACTTGTGAACTGCTTACTTGCCTATGCTCAAGTGTATGATCTGTCTGGCACAGATGCAAACTGTCTTGCATTAGACGGAAGAAGCAAGTTCTCGGTTGTGAGTGAATGAGATGAGAAAAGAATCCCGGAGGAGACGATTATTGTTTTTTTTTTTTTGTGTTTTCAGTCTTTTATTGCTTTTAGAAGTTTGTCATAAGTTAATGAGCTTAAGCCTAAACCAATGGATTTAGTAAACTCATCACATCTTCCCTCTGGCTAGGGGTAATGAGAGTACCTTAAGTGTGAAGTCAGATTCTCACACTTAATCACCTCTGATGTAGGATTAAGATCATTAACCTACTTGTGAATATTTAGATGTTTTTTGTTGTTTTTGTTTAGTGTTAAGTAATGAGATTAAGCCATAATCAGGGATTAAACAGACTCATTACACCATCCTAATAGAAGGATAATAGATGAGAATGTTTAAGCTGAGGAAAGCTCCTCAACTTAATCCATGATTAGGGATTAAGCTCATGACAAAACAAGCCTTTAATTAAGTGGATTTTATTTAATGATATGATGATGAAGTGAATTTTATGGTTTGTAAGACAACTTGAGGGGGACTTGTCCATTAACACTAGGGTTAGTCCTTCTTAACCAATTAAGGAAGAATTAGAACCCTAATGCAAGGCCCAAGTTACAAGTGTAATGTCTTGTTACTTATTAAGTGAATTGATTAAGAGATTTAAACACATTAAGGGTTTAACACTTAGGATTAAAGTTATACACTCCATCCTAAGAGAAGGATGCAGGCATAAGCTTAATCACAAAGCCTTAAAGCCTTTAGGGTTTAGCCCCTGATTATGAGGTGAGAAGAGAAGACTCAAAAGAGACACAAAGGTAAAACTAAGAGGGGAGACTAATCAAAACCCTAATCATTGTCATGCTTGGTTGTTCCTAAGGTTTTTGAGGTTTTCAAGAGCAATCTTCAAAGAGAACCACCAGGATGCAGATGAACAGGATCAAGAGAAGCAAAGTGACTTGCTCCATTCAAGAAGTCAAGTCACTTGAAGAAAGAAAGTAAGAAGAACAAGAATGAGCAAGCTCAAACTCAAACACATATAAAAATGCAGCAATGGATGCAAGAGAGATGAAAAGAAAAGTCATGAGAAGTGAAGGCAAATTCACTTCTCAACATCACTTACCACCTGAGATGTTAGAAAAGAAATGCAATGTAATGCAAAATGAGATGAGATGACATGATGAGAAACAAAACCAGAGGCATGTTGATGATGCTAATGATGTTATGAGATGCTACAAACATGAGGCAGCACATGGAAATGATCATACAAGTTTATGAATGCAAATGAAGCAAGTTTAGAAGCATGGACATACATGAAAAGTTATGAAGCATACATGGCATACAACATGGCAAATACATGATGCAATGATCAAACATGCTTTCTATATGTCTTATGATGTCAAATGAATCAAATGGGTGCTTGAAATGTCATGGCAAGTCATGCTATGCAAGAGAATGCAAGATGGATGCAAATGAAAGCCCAAATTAGGGTTTATAAACCAAACATCAAACAAAAACCAAAAACAGAAGCAAACCCTAAGATAAAAAATAGAAAATGCCACTCAAAAGGCCCCTAATCTTATATTAAACCAATGTCAAAAGGGGAGGTCTCAACTCTTAACCAATCTCAAGTTATGATTTTTACAAGTTATTAGGGTTTTTAGGGTTCCTAAACAAAAGAAATGCCAAACAAATGGAAAATGCAAGATCAAATCATGGCCATTTTATCTCAAAAACTACATGCTAGACACAATGCAATGCAAGAAGAATCAATGTCCAACTCCTCATGAATAGGCAGAAATGATTTTTTGAACTATGGATCAAATTAATGCACAAAAATGATTTTAATTCAATGAAAAATTCTCAAAATGCATCAAGATTAAAAAAGAAATTTGGTTTGAAGGTTGGACAATGTTTCTAAATGTCTTAGAACATTTCATGAATTTTTTGGTGATTTTTAAATACCTAAAAGTATTTTTAATAAATTAATTTCCATTAATCAATTAAAAATAATCTTTTAAATATTTAAAAATACTTTTTTAATGATAAAAATAAAAACAAAAATATTTTTGTGTCATAAAAATTAATAAAACTCATGAGAAAAAGTTTCATAATTTTTACACATTTTTTACTATTTTAAATTAAATATGCAAATAAAATGAAAAGAAAAGAAATTAAAATGAATTTAATCTGAATTAAATGAAAGTCAACACATCCTAGGGCCTGGATTCAAAGCTACACGCGCGGGAAGAGACTTGGCGCCAGATCTCACGGCCAGAATTCAAATTTCGCTAATCAATGCTTATGCCCTAATCTCGCCGTTAAACACACTCAGATGACCGGAACAGTGCTCCGGTCATCTTCCCCGTTCAACCAAAATCTCTAACTCACTCTATACGCATCTAAAATGAATTCTAAGAACCCAGAAATGATTCCCACAAGCTCACGATTCAAAACCCCCACTCAAAACAAATTTATCATTCATGGAAAGGCTGAATCGAAGCAAACAAAAACTAGGGCAAAACAGTTTCAGGAAGCAATTAAATCCTCATTTCATCACCATTTTCGAAACTAAAAGTATCAGGATATTCAGTGAAGCATGGAGAACAAGTTTAGAACATAAAAAATGATTTATGGAAAAATATTTCTTGAGCTACCTGAGATTCGAAGCTTTCACTCCAGCAACTTTCAGGCCTCCCTTCTTGGTGAAATCCCCTCCACTTGACCCTCTGGTGATGCTTGAATGCTCAAGAGGAATTTATATTGGCTGGATGAAGAGTTTGAGCAGCTTCTGCTCAAGCTCAGTTGAAAATGGCAATGGTGGTTCAGGCTGTTTCTGGCAAGGGTGAAGGGTTCTTTGTGGTCCAGATGATGAGTGGAGAAGGTTTGTGGAGTTGGTTTTGATGTTTGTGTGTTGTGGAGAGAGTTTCGAAAGAAACTGCAGGTTGGAGTGAAAATGGTGAAATGGAGTTGTGGCTTGTTACAGGCCTGGTTCTTGGTTGCTTTGGGCTCAATGAGGCATGGTGAGTTGATTGGTGAAAATGGTTTGAATGTTTATGAGCTGGGCAGAGAGTTTCGAAGAGAGATGCAAAATGGAGTGTTTTTGTGTATGTGATGCTTGAGAGTGTTTCAGCCTTGCTTCCTTTATGAAATGGCTTGCAAATGGATAGTATATTTTAATCCTATAGGTCAGATGATTTGACATGGCCTCTATTGATTGGTAAGTTTGCTTTTGCCAAAAGTCCACTCTTTGTGTAAGAGAAGTATGGCTTGGTTCTATGCTAGTACAAGGCATGGGGCTGCGCAGCAAGGGTGAGGGGAAAGGCTAGCCAAAGTCAGCATCCAATGTTGCAAGTTGTAGGAAATGTGATGAGTGGTTTTGCAAGTTGGCACACTTTTGAAACTTCATGGAAAAGTCTTGTTACACAAACCATAACCATGTGAAACCTTGGTCCAATTCTGATTTTTAAGGCTCATAGAATGTTTGTGTAATGGTTTGAAGTGAATTAGAAGTTACAAATGGCATTGGTTCATGGTTTTGCAAAATTCACATTTGGTGCACATCTTGAAAATCAATGATTTTTGCCAACTTTGTCACACCATAACTTTTGATCCAAGAAGAATTTGATCATGTTCTTGTACTTTTTGAAAAGGGAAAAATGTATTCTACAACTTTCATGACCAAAGTTTTTTCATTTGAAGCATTTTTGGATCAAGAATCAAGGCTTGAAAAATGACCTAAAATGAAGCATTCTTGAAAAGTCAACTATGCCCAAAAAGTCAACACTTGCAAAAACTCCAAATTCTTGATTTTTGTGAACTTCAACCCTCTTCCATGATCAAATAAAGATCATACACACTCAAAATGATGAAGATCACCCATTGGTTGGGTCATTGGGGGCCTCATATGCCCTGATTTTGCACTGACTTGCTTGAAAAGTCAACTCTTGATCAGATGACTTCCCCATGGAATTTATTCATGAAAATTGATATGCATACTCCCTATACCGTATAGAGACCAATGGAAACAAGAATGACCAAAAAATTTGGAGTTATGGCCTCTGAAACCAAAACCCTAATTTTAGGTCAACTGTGCAGTCAAACTTGGCCCTGTTTCCATGCAATCCTCAGTTCTTGTGATTCTTTTGAAATCTTGACTTTGAAAGGATGGAATATGATACAAGAACACCTATGGACCCCTTTGAAGTGATTGGTTGCCTTTGAAGTGGCTCAAGAGGCTCCTGGATTGCTCAGATCACAAACCCTAGATGCAGATGACTTAGAAGCAATGCAATGACTCAAAATTGAGATATGAGATGTTATGATTGTGTTTATGCATATGAAATGATCACAAGCCATGGTGTGAATGGGTGAGGGAAAATTTGGGGTGTTTACAGCTGCCCCTATTCAAACATGAGTTAGCTGTGCAGGATGTAAGCAACGGCTTAACAGGCAAGCGAGATAACTTGTGGTTGAATACCAAAGACAGTCCAAAATTTGCACTCACAGAATGAAGAAGAAAAGGGATATAGATTTTAAAGGAAAATAGACTATATTGTAAAGTGTGGGAAATAAAACAATGACGGGGACGGCCGACATGCTGGGAAAGTGCTGAAAATAAAGCAATGACGGGGACGACCGACATGCTGGGGATAAAAGGTAAAGCCAAGACGGGGACGGCCGACTGGCTGGGGAAAATAAGATATTATGATGGGGACGGCCATCAAGTAAAGCTGTAAAGTTCTCTGGGGATTAATGAAACATGACGGGGACGGCCATCAAGTTCATAAAGCAAAATAACCGACGATGGGGGCGGCCATCGGGCTAAAAAGAAAAGGGACCACGACGGGGACGGCCATCGGGTTAAAGAATAAATGAAATAAACAGATGATGAGGTGCGGTCATCAAAGGTGAAGGACGATCACCTAGCAGGGGACGGCTACTCTGTTGGGAAATAAAAGAAATATGATGGGGACGACCATCAAAGGTGGAGGACGACCACCTGGCAGGGTACGGCTGCCGAAAATATCGCGACACAGGACGAATGCCGGATAAAAGGTCAACGATGGGGACGGCCATCGGACGAGCATGATGGAGGACGACCATCAAGAGGTGGAGGACGACCACCTAGCAGGGGACGACTGCTCTCAGGGTTTATCATGACATAGGACGAATGCCAGATAACCAAAATCAACAATGGGGACGGCCATTGGATAAAATGATGAAGGACGATCATCAACGGGTGGAGGACGACCACCTAGCAGGGGACGGCTGCTAAAATCAACGATGGGGACGGCCATCGGATGAGCATGATGGAGGACGACCATCAAGGGGTGGAGGACGACCACCTAGCAGGGTACGGCTGCTCTCAGGGTTTATCATGACACAGGACGAGTGTCAGATAAGAAGGAAAATTTGCTTTGTTGGCGATCTACTGGGGAGTAGTAAACACGGACGAGTGTTTATATCCAAGAAACAAAAGGTATAAGTGTTCGGTATTGTGTATAGATTAAAGATGCGGACGAACATCCCTAAGACTACGATACGGACGAGTATCGAATAGAAACAAACTGACACATGTTCAGAGATGATGATACGGACGAGTATCAACGGGTTAACAAAGAACACGGACGAGTATCGAATCTGAAAGGACCCTTCTGGGGAATAGTAGACACAGACGAGTATCTATATTCAAGAAGACACAAGTGTTTGACACGGTGTATGGATTAAAGATGCGGACGAACATCCTTAAGACTATGATACGGACGAGTATCATGTAGAAACAAACACTAGACGCAATGTTCTGAGATGATGGTACGGACGAGTACCAGCTGGTTAACAAAGAACAAGGACTATTGTTGAATCTGTGGGGATATGAACAGTATACACAAGATACGGACGAGTATTTGTATAAGTGTATCATGAGTGGTGAGTATGAGTATTGTTTTGTATAGATGAATATTTACCTGCTGGGGAGAGTGACACGGACGGGTGTCGAAAGAGAAAAGTATAATAATAACAAATATATGGGTGATAAAGGTGTAAGCGACTGCGCTGGGGATATGACACGGACGGGTGTCAAGGAAATGAGTACAAGTGAGTGCAAAGAGGAAGTCTTTGGCTTTCTGCTGGTGATCTGACACGGATGGGTGTCAGGAAGTATCCGTGATACAGGTGATTTTGTTTGTAAAGAGTGTTCAGGCGACTTTACTGGGGAGTGATGACACGGACGGGTATCAACTGGTGTTTCTGAATTGTGAGGCAACTGCTTTTGTTGGGACTCTGAAGGATTTTTGTGTATTGTAATCTGTATATTTGACGGATTGTCAATATTCACAAGTGCCCGATTCACAATATGACTTATAATTATGCTATGTAGTCGATTTTTGCCGTAATGCTCCGTATTAAAACAGAATGCTACGCTTTGGGGGTGAATATGATGCGAATGCTATGATTATGCAAAGATACCGATCCGGGATTCGGATCCCGTTGCCATGAAGATCTCTGGTCGATCTGTTTGAAGTGGACATCCCAGCTGGGGATGAGATCATTGATAGATCTGATGACGTATCTGCTTGGGGATATAAGTCACTGATTGACATATCCTTGTAATATAGGGACCCAGCTGGGGTTTGTAGAAGTCTCCTGTACTTTGTTGTGACTCCCTCATGCGTTGCTTTTCTGAATAGAGGCTGAGACTCTGTGGGGAGATGATTCCCTGATTCTTGCATTCTGCTGAGGAGGAATGATTGGTACTACGGCTGGGAGAATTGTAGGTAACTCAGCTGGGGAGAGTAACGAGAGGCAACTCAGCTGGGGATAGAGCATTTTGGATGCTGAGATTATTTGTTGATTTGCCAGCTTGCTGAGATGTAACTTGCATGCCCCAAGTTGCGTTCTGGATACCTGCAATCCTGCAAAGATAAGGAAACGCACAAATGGTCCCGAGGTATCCTTTACTGGATTCCGTCATAGGAGTTTAGATACTCCTGAGAGTAGGCATATTTCCTGCAAGCATGTGTTTTTATTTTCTTAGAGAAAAGCATCTGTACTTATGCAATTAGTTTTTTAGAGACATCAGACATTCTTTGCAAATAAAAATACACAATACGAAACATGACTGAAAAATCTGATTTTATTAATTCATGTGCCCTGAATTGGCAAGATACAGTCAAAGAAACATATCTCCTGAAATGAGGAGATTATTACAAATTGAGAAACAAAGTGCTGGCGATGTTGACGACGCTTTAAGGAGCTTCCTCTTTCGCCATGACTCGTATGACTTTCGACGTTCTTCTCGTCTTGCTTTCTGAAGGAGGCTGATTCTGATTGAAGCTTGATCCTTTCGAGGTTTGCTAAGTTGTGGACAATACAGACGAATTCAGAATGCAGTTGTTCGCTTATTCCCTTATTTTGCATGGATCGCCCTTTCGGGTTTTCGATCCATCGGGATACCCATTTTTGCCTGAGTTGTCCAATGCGGCTTTTCAACTCAGCGGGTGTACATTTTTGTTTATTTTCCCTTACTTTTGCCCGAGTCTTTTATTCTGTTTTTGACTCGCCGGGATGCCCTATTTTTGCCTGGACTTACATTCTGTTTTTATGTCCAGCGGGTCATTTTTATGCGAAGTATTTTTTAACTGCATCCGAATTCACCGGGGACGGGAAATCTTCACCATCCATGGTGCTGAGCATCAGTGCTCCACCAGAGAAAACTTTCTTTACTACAAATGGTCCTTCGTAATTCGGAGTCCATTTGCCCCTGTGGTCTGTGTGAGGAGGAAGGATTCTTTTCAGCACAAGATCTCCAACTTGGTATTCTCGGTGCCTGACTTTCTGATCGAAGGCCTTCTTCATTCTTTTCTGATATAGCTGCCCATGACAGATTGCAGACAGTCTCTTCTCTTCAATCAGACTCAGTTGCTCGTATCGGGCCCGGACCCATTCTGCTTCGTTCAGTTTAACATCCATTAATACCCGCAGGGAGGGTAATTCAACTTCAACCGGTAAGACTGCTTCCATACCATACACCAGTTGATACGGTGTTGCCCCAGTGGATGTTCTGATTGACGTGCGGTACCCATGCAAGGCAAATGGTAGCATTTCATGTCAGTCTTTGTAAGTGACTACCATCTTCTGCACAATCTTCTTGATATTCTTATTAGCTGCCTCAACAGCGCCATTCATCTTTGGCCTGTAAGGAGAAGAATTGTGATGTTGGATCTTGAAGTCCCGGCACAGCTCTGCCATCATTTTGTTGTTTAGATTGGAACCATTATCAGTAATGATTCGCTCGGGCACTCCATATCGACAGATGATATCTCTCTTCAGAAATATGGCTACCACTTGTCTTGTGACGTTTGCATATGAGGCTGCTTCGACCCACTTAGTGAAATAATCAATGGCGACCAGGATGAATCTGTGGCCATTTGAAGCAGTTGGCTCGATCTTGCCAATCATATCAATGCCCCACATAGCAAAGGGCCAGGGTGAAGACATTATGTTCAGAGGATTCGGAGGCACATGCACTTTGTCCGCATAGATCTGGCATTTGTGACATTTTCTAGCATAGGCACAACAGTCTGCATCCATTGTGATCCAGTAATAGCCTGATCTTAGCAACTTCTTAGCCATGGCATGCCCTCCTGCATGGGTACCAAAAGATCCTTCGTGCACTTCATGCACCAGCAAATCTGCTTCCGTCTTGTCAACACATCTGAGGAGTATCATATTAAAGTTCCTTTTGTATAAAGACCCATCAGTGTTCAGAAAGAAACTACCAGCAAGCCTTCTCAAAGTCTTCTTATCATTGGAAGATGCCCCAGGTGGGTATGTCTGATCCTCCAAAAAGCATTTAATGTCATGGAACCAAGGCTTATCATCTTTGACAACTTCTGCTGCGAACACATATGCTGGTCTATCAAGTCTGGACACTGAAATCTGAGGTACAAAGTTAGCAGCTTGAACTTTGATCATGGATGAAATGGTAGCAAGAGCATCTGCAAACTGATTCTCGTCCCGAGGGATATACTCAAGCTTGACTGTTGTGAAGAAAGTCAATAACCTTCTTGTATAATCCCTGTAAGGTATTAGATGATCCTGGTGAGTGTACCATTTTCCGTTGGTTTGATTAACTACTAGAGCTGAATCTCCGAATACAGTCAATGTCTTGATCCTGAGGTCAATGGCTTCCTCAAGACCCATAATGCAAGCTTCGTATTCAGCTTCGTTGTTAGTGCAGTTGAAAGTGAGTTTTGCCGAGAAAGGCATGTGAACTCCTTTGGGTGTAATGAGTACTGCACCAACACCACGACCATTCATATTAACAGCCCCGTCAAACATCATAGTCCATCCTTCTTCCGGGTCAGGCCCTTCAGTGTGAACAGGCTCTTCATGATCTTTTGCTTTTATGAACATGATGTCTTCATCAGGGAAGTCAAACCTCATAGGCTGGTAATCATCAATGGGTTGCTCAGCGAGATATTCAGACAATACACTGCCCTTGATGGCCTTCTGAGATGTGTATTGGATGTCATATTCAGTAAGGATCATTTGCCATCTTGCAACCCGTTCGGTAAGTGCTGGCTTCTCAAATATGTACTTAACTGGGTCCATCTTGGAGATCAATAAAGTAGTGTGGGTCAACATATACTGCCTTAGTCGGCGAGCAGCCCACGCTAAAGCACAACAAGTTTTCTCGAGCAGTGAATAACGCTGTTCACAGTCGGTAAACTTTTTGCTTAGGTAGTATATTGCATACTCTTTTCGACCAGACTCGTCATGCTGGCCCAGCACACACCCCATCGACTCTTCTAATACTGTCAAGTACATTATCAGAGGTCTTCCTTCAACTGGAGGCATAAGGATTGGTGGTTCTTGTAAGTATTCCTTGATCTTGTCAAAAGCCTTCTGGCAGTCTTCATTCCACCTGACCGTCTGTTCCTTTCTTAACAGCTTGAACAAAGGTTCACAGGTTGCAGTGAGGTGAGATATGAACCGTGAGATGTAGTTCAATCGACCTAAGAACCCTCGAACTTCTTTCTCTGTCTTCGGTGCAGGCATCTCTTGAATAGCTTTGACTTTGTCAGGGTCAACTTCAATCCCTTTCTCACTTACAATAAATCCCAGCAACTTACCGGACCGCACCCCGAATGTGCATTTGTTGGGGTTCAACTTCAGTTGGTACTTCCTCAGACGCTTGAACAATTTGAGCAGATTTACCAGATGGTCTTCTTCAGTGAGGGACTTGGCAATCATATCATCCACATAGCATTCTATTTCTTTATGAATCATATCGTGGAATAATGTTACCATAGCCCGTTGATATGTTGCACCAGCATTCTTGAGCCCGAATGGCATTACCTTGTAGCAGAACGTGCCCCAGGGTGTGATGAAGGTTGTCTTCTCCATGTCTTCAGGTGACATTTTGATCTGGTTATACCCTGAAAATCCGTCCATGAAGGAGAATACCGAGAACTGAGCTGTGTTATCCACCAATACATCGATGTGAGGTAATGGGAAATCATCCTTCGGGCTGGCTCTGTTCAGGTCCCGGTAGTCAACACACATCCTTACTTTGCCGTCTTTCTTAGGCACAGGTACTATGTTAGCAACCCATGGTGGATAGCTAGTTACAGCAAGGAAACCGGCGTCCCACTGCTTTTTTACCTCTTCCTTGATTTTCATAGCCATGTCTGGGCGAGTACGGCGCAGCTTCTGTTTGACCGGTGGGAACTCTTCTCTCAAAGGCAGCTTGTGCACAACAATGTCGGTATCCAACCCTGGCATATCTTGGTAAGACCAAGCAAACACGTCCACATATTCTCGAAGCAGATCAATCAGTTGTCTCTTCACTGAGTCTTGCAGGCAGGCCCCGATTTTAACTTCTTTCACGTCTTCATCTGTACCAAGATTGATCACTTCAACCTCCTCCTGGTGAGGAGTAATAAACTTTTCCTCTTGTCTTAACCACCTGGCTAGCTCTTCAGGAAGCTCATATTCCTCTTCAACCCCTTCATCAGCTTGATTGATTGGATTGTCAAAGTCATACGAAGTCATAGCCGTGCTGTTGTCGGTGCTGTCTGGAAGGCACTCTCTGCAAGGGTTCAGTCTGTTTATTTTAGTGATTGATTTTAATCTTGCTTAGAAAAAGTGAAATAAAGTTATCATTTTGAAAACATCGCCATTTATTTTTGTACAAAAAAGAAAAAATGGAAAGCAGTGAGCAGAAAAGAAAAGACTCGTTTGCAAAAAGATGTCTGATATTTCATTAATTAATCTTGTTTGCACAAAAAGTACATATGGCCCTGATTACAAAATGAGTCTTGTCATCTTGGGCAAGATGCAAGACTTTGATGCATGCTATAAAAATACAGGAAATAATAATTACTCTGCATGAGTAACTCTTATAATTTCCTGGGAAGACCAGTTCGAGATACTGCTCCCCGGGATCTTTGGACGAATCCAATTCTCCAGATTGCGCTCCTCTTCCAGCTCGTCTTCCAAATTGTTGATAGCATCAGGGGTGAGCATCCCCCCACTGACAAAACCGGGCTTCTCAGCAGCCTTTGCTTGATGTTGTTGAGTTGGTCTGTAACCCAACCCAAACTTGTCCTTCTTCTCCTCTACAGCTAAAACCTTGCCCCAGCCTTGGGCAGTTCCCTCTTCAACAACCTTCTGGGCTCGTTGATAAGATGCCATGGAGATTCCAGATACAGCAGATGCTTCATTGACATTCAAGGCTTCAAATCCTTGGCTCATTGTTTCATGGATCTCCCCATCCATCTCAATATATTTATAAGTAGCCAGATGGCTAACAAATATATCCTCCTCCCCACAGATAGTAACAACTTGGCCTTCCCACTCAAATTTTAACTTCTGGTGAAGGGTAGACGTTACTGCGCCAGCGGCGTGAATCCAAGGTCTACCCAACAAACAGCTGTAGGCAGGCTGAATGTCCATCACATAGAAGATAGCTGTAAAGGTTTGTGGGCCAATTGTCACAGGTAGCTCAATCTCTCCCAGAACCGATCTCTTTGAACCATCAAAGGCTCTCACCACCAGGTTGCTGGGTCTCAACGCCAATCCGTCATATTCTAGCTTCACCAGGGCCTTCTTTGGTAAGACATTGAGGGATGACCCCGTGTCCACCAGCACGTGAGAAAGGACTGCTCCTTTGCATTCCATGGTGATGTGCAAGGCTTTGTTATGGTTGTGGCCATCCGTTGTCAAGTCAGTATTGGTGAACCCTAGCCCATTGCTAGCAGTAACATTTCCAACCACGGTTTCCAATTGATTGACAGTGATCTCTTCAGGCACGTAAGCTGCGTGCAAGACCTTGAGTAGCGCATTCCGATGGGCTTCGGAGCACATAAGCAATGATAGGATTGAGATCTTGGAAGGCGTCTGATGAAGCTGATCCACTATTTTATAATCACTCTTTTTGATGATTCGCATGAACTCATCAACCTCTTGATCAAAGGGTGTCTTCAAAGCCTCCTTAACAGCTTGATCTTCCTGCACAGGGCTCTTCCCTTTTGCCTTGGCAGCAGCTTCTGCTTCGGCTGTTGGTCTCTGAATTTGTGGAGCGAAAAGACGTCCGCTTCGAGTGAAGCCTCCGCCTCCGCCCACATTGTCTATTTGTGGTGCAGGGGTTGATGATTCAAAAGTGATTCTTTGTCCCTCACAGTACAAGTCAGAGCCGTAATGCCAGGGAATGGCATTACTGCTTTCATAAGGTACCGGTCCAGGCACCGTGATGGTGACTGGACTGATTGCAGCTGTTGAAGGAACTGTGATAGTCTGCGGATCATAATAAATTGTAACTGGTGCTCTAATGGGAGCAGCACCTTCTGAATTGTAGGCAGAGTTGCTTTCAGGATCATAGAATATGGTGACAGTTGAGACATCTTCATGATTTGTTGCTGGTGTTGTAGGAGATATTGTCGGAAGAAAAGATGTTGTTGTTGTAGGAGTTTCAAAATGGAGTGAAGCTGAAGTTGTAGAAGAAAAATTTGCTGATAACTGATCAGTTGAGACGATAGATGGAGTACTTGTTGATGAAACCGAAGAATTGTCAGGAACAATGGTTGCTGCAGTTGTAGGAGGTTCTGAAACCGTTGCTGATGAGATTGCTGGATTTGTTGGAAACGATGTGGTGATCTGAAGTTGGCCACTCCGAATGAGGTCATCTATGCCATTCCTCAGGTTATCGCACCCATTTACCGAGATATTGCAGTAAGCACACCCCAACTCACACCCCGGGATCATTTGACATTCCAAGAGCTGAGCTTTGATTTCCACCAATGGTGTCCTGATCTGGCCCACACTGGTTATTAAATAAGACGGCTTGTCTTCTTCAATAGCGTTAATTCTGGGACCACCGTGATTTGGCATGGGGTTCTTATTGACATTGGGTGGTGGTGCGAAATTCAGAGCTTTTGAGTCTACCAGGTCTTGTACCTTCATGTGCAGGGCTCTGCACTTTTCTGTACTGTGGCCAGGTGCGTTTGAATGGAAGGCACATCTGGCGTTGGAGTCATAGTTCCCGGGTAGACTGTTGGGATCTGGAGGTGCCAGCGTCCTTAGCTCAACTAGGTTGAGTTTCAGGAGCTGTGGCAGCAATGTAGCATATGGCATAGGGATCGGATCGATCACCCTATTAGCTTGAGATGGCCTCTGCTGGAATGGCCTTTGCTGGTTGTTGTTGTTGGTGGTGTTGCTGTTGTTGTAATTTCTTGGAGGATACTGATTTTGCTGATGGTGCTGAGGTTGTTGCTGATAGTTTTGCTGAGGAGGTTGATAGACTGGTTGTGGATGAGCTGGAGCAGGGATGGTGACTGCTGCTATTGACCTGTGAACATATTGGGGCCTGCCCCTGTTGGTGTGGATGGCATTGGTCTCGCCAGTTCTTCTTGGGCCTGCAAAAGGCTTTCTTGTACTACTGGACGAGCTTGCACCGTTGTCTAAGATTTTACGCATCTTCAATAGGCTTTCAATTCTCTCCCCGGCTATGACAACATCCGCAAAGCTAGTGGAAGAGAAAGCAGCCAGCCTGTCAATATAAGTCCCCTGAAGGGTGTTCATGAACATATCTGCCATTTCCCTTTCGAACATAGGTGGCTGAACAGCAGCAGCCAATTGCCTCCATCTCTGGGCATATTCTCGGAAACTTTCCCTTGACGACTGTGACATTCCCATTAGGAGAGTCCTGTTGGGTGCCATGTCTAAGTTGTACTGATACTGTCTGATGAAGGCCTCTGGCAGGTCCTTCCAGCATCTAATGGTTGCCCTTGTCAAGTGAGAGTACCATTCTCTTGACGCTCCAGTCAAGCTATCCTCGAAATAGAACATCCAGAGCTTCTCATCCGTAGTATAGGCCTTCAGCCTTCCCAGAAAAGATTGTAAATGAGTCCGGGGGCATGAAGTCCCGTTGTATTTTTCAAAACAGGGAGGCTTGAACTTATGGGGGATCCTGACCCCGTCTACCAAGCCCATATCCATGACGTCGAAACCCAAAGAGTTTTGAGATTCTAAGGACCTCAACTTTTCAGCTATCTCATCCAATCTTCTATCATAAGCTTCTTCCCCAGCGCCCATTACTGTAAACTGATCCTCTTGGGGGTCTTCTTGTAGTACCCTGGCTGCAGTGGCAGTCCCTTGAACATTTGCAGGGATGTTGACCTCAGGATGGAGGTGTGGGCCAAACACAGGGGGGTTAACATGAGGTTGGACCCTTTCATTATTACTGGTGCCAGCAGTCCCTATGTGTGGATCTTCTTGATTCTGCCTTTCCACCATGGCCCTCAATCTTTCCTGGCTCTGAGCCATGTTGTTCATCACTTCCATAAACTGAGTCATTTGATTCCTCATCTCTAGCCTTTCGTTTGCCATTTGATTTCTGACCTCAGTAAGGTCCTGCTGCATCTGATCCATTTGAATGCCCGGAAGGTTATTTCGGGTTGGATAACGGTGCGGACGGTTGAGGGGAAATACCCGGCGCCTAGCAATAGTTCCTGAACATCACAACAGAGTTAGCAACAACAAGACAAAAACCTACAAAACAAACAAAGGGTTAGCATGCAATGCAGTATGCTTATTTTCTCTCAAGGTATCCGGCTTGGCATTCAGTTTTGACCCTTCCAGACCCTTGAAGATGCTGTTGATGTTGCTTTTGAAGAAAACTCAGATGAAGCAAGCTAACACAAATATATTACAGAAGGTGAAATAATACAACTTGTTCATTTTACAACACAAGCCCTCTAAGGAGGTCAAAATACATTACAAGAAAATAAAAGTACATGGAAAGAAAGCAACAACAAACAAATGGTCAAACACTAAGACCAAACTCATCCTCACGAACTTCCTTGAGAAGTGCTTCGGTCACAGGATCAGCCGGACGCTCCGTGAGATTCCTGATGAGGAGATTCCGGGTTGTAACAGCTGCTGCTAGCATCTTGTGCTGACTTTGGTCTTTGGACCTCTTCACCCTAGCTTTGATCTTCAACTCTGATATCTCCCTCTGGGCTGCTGCCAGGGCTTCTTGCTGTACTTTTGCACTAGCTTCCAGTTGCTCCATCTTGTCTTGAACTCTCTTGTCCTCCAGGGTACGAGCCTCGGTGATCCTGACCCACCGGGCTTGACTCTCTTTCAAATACAAGTCTGTCCTTGCTCTCTGGAACTGGGCTTCCTTGCAAGCATTCTTCAGAATTTGTTCTCCAGCTTTAGACTTTTTGATATAATCCCCAGACTTCTCAATCTTAGTCAGATGCTCTACTCTAAACTTCTCCAACCTCTCAATCTCCCTCATACCCTCACTCCTCTCCTGGAGGGTCATCTGCAAGGCCTGGGTTAGCTTCTCATTCCTTTCCTTCAAGCCCTCAAACTCTTCCAAACTGATAGTGGCAGGGGGTGGTGCTGAAGATGACTCAGGCATGTCTTCTATGGTAAAGGGTATCCCAGAGAATTGAGCCCTGGCACGGGACCACTCATAATATTGTGCTGATGCCACATTATTGCACTTCCCCAGAATGGTTACTCCCTTGGTTTGAACATTATCCCAGGCCCAGGAAGCCTGCCTAACAACAGTCAAATTAATCTTGTTCTCACAATAAAGAGTTTCCACTAAGTCCTGTGCCTTAGGAGTATGGACCAGTGCGTAGCCCAGTTGTCTTTTAAACAGCAGAGGGTTGTAATTAATGCTACCCTTAACTCCTATTAGGGGCACATTGGGAAAATGCCCACAGCTGGTGATGATATCCCTACCCTTGGTGCTTTGAGTACACCACCTGATATCTGCTGAAGTTAGAGTAGTGAGTCTCTTAGCCCAGTTGCTCTGCTGATGAGGATTTAGAAATGCATCTGTCCTGGGTAGATGCTTGAGAAGCCAAGTGTGGAACAATGGAGCACAACACCTCACTAACCTTCCCCTCTGTTTTTCATTCCTCTGATGCACTGAATAGTAAAGATCCCCCAATAAAGTGGGTGCTGGGTTCTTCAGGATGAAAAGATGGATTGCATTCTTGCTAATGAATCGAGGCTCATCTGCAAACAATACAATTCCATATATACTCAAGGCCAATAATGCACAGACAGCTTTCCACTCCCCTAGAGAAGCCTTCAGGGTAGCTTGAGAGATCAAGAAGTCCAGATGAAAACCAGGAATTCCAGCTTTAGAAGTCATATGCTGCTCAATCAGGACAGGTTCCAGATGCAAATCCTTTGCTACTTCTCCATTACTAGGAAAGACCATCTCAGGGTTGAAAGGAATTCCACCCCTGATAGGCATACCAACCAATGATGAGTATTCTTCTAATAGGGGGCCTAGCTGAAAGTCTTGGAAAGTGAAGCATCTCAGTGGGGGATCATAGAACTGAATGCAAGTGTGGATCAGACTTCTCTGTGAAGGGTCCAGATCCATAACCATATCAAGTATATCTCCATAGTTTTCCCTGAACAAGGATATGTGATCTGGAGTGATCAGGGTCTGAATCCTCCTGATGTCAGATAGTTCTGGCTGGAAAAAGTGATAGGTGATGTTGCTCTTCTTAGGAGCCATGATGCTGAGACTGAGTAGAGACAGGTGCTGATGATAACACTGAAGAAAAGGGGCCACTGATTGGCTGGTGCAGGTGATAGCTGAAGCAGATAGCTAAGCTGAAGCAGGTGCTGATGAAGATAGGTCAATACTGAAGATGGGGTCAAAACCAAAACCAAAGATGAAAGTGGATACCCTGAAACACAAATAAGCAAATGTCAATATGATGCAATGTTTATGTATGCAAATGATATGCAAGGGTCTGTGACTGAGCTGGATCTGATCAAAAGCCCTGATATAGGTCCATGTATGTGAGAAATCCAGAAGGAGGTCTAAAAATCCAGTAACCAAGGTGGGGGACTCAAATAAAGAGTCACATGTCCCGGGTTTAGAATCACAAGAACTGTCCAACATGGAGTACTCTTAAACAATCAAAGTAACAGGGTATTCTGAGGTCAAGGTACCTGCAAACCTGTAAACAGTCCAACCCCCCTCACAGGTGATGTTCTAAAACAAGGATCCTCAGACTTGGATCAGTTATGAGAAGTGTAAACAATTCTAACCCGGAGGTACAGTGTTTACAATAACCATAAAAGTTCCTCCTCTAATTCTCCTCAGTTTCTGAAGGTCAATACTAAAGGTCATCCAGACTTAGCAGGCTTCCCAGATAGCCCTAGCATTGCAGGAAATCTGCAACACAGAGTTCTCAAGAAGAAACCCATATCTGAACCGTGTTTCATATTCCCGCACCAGACCGAAATGGAATGGGAAAGAATATGATTCACTCTAGCCTAGGTGTCACTCAGGTCCCAGGTATAGGACCTTAACTCTCAATGAATCACCCACCCACCAAAACAAAGACCAGATCCAGCCAGCAGCATGACAGTATGATATATACAAAAGCAATAAAGAAAGCAGTAAAGCAACTGTACATAAAGCAAAAATAAATACAAAAATACAAACACAAATAAGCACATAACACCCCAGTAAACACAAATCAATCAAGCGCTAGGAGGAACCCACAAAAAGAACCAGAAGCCCTGGTTGCAGTATAAGGGTCCCCAGCAGAGTCGCCAAGCTGTCGCTCCCGATAAGTGGGACCAGGCCCAGATAAAGGTACAGATGCGAACGGTCGGCGAAAGGAACAATGAGAACACACAGCCGTGAACTCACTGGAGATGAAAAGATTCGCCAGCTAGGCATTTTTATCCCGGAGGAAAGGCAATGCTGCGTAGACCTAGAAAGACATGGATAAGACGGTTGCGAACCAGAGAGACTGAGAAAGGGGGTTGGTTACAACCTGGGAAGGTATTAGCACCCAGATTGTCCGCCGTACTCGAAGGGATCCACGCTTAAAAGATTTGTGTTTTAAAGGGGTAGTGTCAGTGCAATCTGTGTATGAAATAGCAGGAAAACAAAATGTACAGGTGTCAGTGTAAAAGAAGTGAAGTGTGATATATACAGTGTCAGTGTAGGAATGAGAATGAATTGCTCAAGATCATGAGGCTAAAAGAATGATGCTGGAAAGAGGGGGAATATACAGAGACTTTTGTTCGATAACTGTTAAGTTATGCCTACGTATCCTCTCGTGCAATGAGGAAGTCAGAACACCGTAGTTCGACCCAAAGAGACTGATAGATGAATTGACTTGTGAACTGCTTACTTGCCTATGCTCAAGTGTATGATCTGTCTGGCACAGATGCAAACTGTCTTGCATTAGACGGAAGAAGCAAGTTCTCGGTTGTGAGTGAATGAGATGAGAAAAGAATCCCGGAGGAGACGATTATTGTTTTTTTTTTTTTGTGTTTTCAGTCTTTTATTGCTTTTGGAAGTTTGTCATAAGTTAATGAGCTTAAGCCTAAACCAATGGATTTAGTAAACTCATCACATCTTCCCTCTGGCTAGGGGTAATGAGAGTACCTTAAGTGTGAAGTCAGATTCTCACACTTAATCACCTCTGATGTAGGATTAAGATCATTAACCTACTTGTGAATATTTAGATGTTTTTTGTTGTTTTTGTTTAGTGTTAAGTAATGAGATTAAGCCATAATCAGGGATTAAACAGACTCATTACACCATCCTAATAGAAGGATAATAGATGAGAATGTTTAAGCTGAGGAAAGCTCCTCAACTTAATCCATGATTAGGGATTAAGCTCATGACAAAACAAGCCTTTAATTAAGTGGATTTTATTTAATGATATGATGATGAAGTGAATTTTATGGTTTGTAAGACAACTTGAGGGGGACTTGTCCATTAACACTAGGGTTAGTCCTTCTTAACCAATTAAGGAAGAATTAGAACCCTAATGCAAGGCCCAAGTTACAAGTGTAATGTCTTGTTACTTATTAAGTGAATTGATTAAGAGATTTAAACACATTAAGGGTTTAACACTTAGGATTAAAGTTATACACTCCATCCTAAGAGAAGGATGCAGGCATAAGCTTAATCACAAAGCCTTAAAGCCTTTAGGGTTTAGCCCCTGATTATGAGGTGAGAAGAGAAGACTCAAAAGAGACACAAAGGTAAAACTAAGAGGGGAGACTAATCAAAACCCTAATCATTGTCATGCTTGGTTGTTCCTAAGGTTTGTGAGGTTTTCAAGAGCAATCTTCAAAGAGAACCACCAGGATGCAGATGAACAGGATCAAGAGAAGCAAAGTGACTTGCTCCATTCAAGAAGTCAAGTCACTTGAAGAAAGAAAGTAAGAAGAACAAGAATGAGCAAGCTCAAACTCAAACAAATATAAAAATGCAGCAATGGATGCAAGAGAGATGAAAAGAAAAGTCATGAGAAGTGAAGGCAAATTCACTTCTCAACATCACTTACCACCTGAGATGTTAGAAAAGAAATGCAATGTAATGCAAAATGAGATGAGATGACATGATGAGAAACAAAACCAGAGGCATGTTGATGATGCTAATGATGTTATGAGATGCTACAAACATGAGGCAGCACATGGAAATGATCATACAAGTTTATGAATGCAAATGAAGCAAGTTTAGAAGCATGGACATACATGAAAAGTTATGAAGCATACATGGCATACAACATGGCAAATACATGATGCAATGATCAAACATGCTTTCTATATGTCTTATGATGTCAAATGAATCAAATGGGTGCTTGAAATGTCATGGCAAGTCATGCTATGCAAGAGAATGCAAGATGGATGCAAATGAAAGCCCAAATTAGGGTTTATAAACCAAACATCAAACAAAAACCAAAAACAGAAGCAAACCCTAAGATAAAAAATAGAAAATGCCACTCAAAAGGCCCCTAATCTTATATTAAACCAATGTCAAAAGGGGAGGTCTCAACTCTTAACCAATCTCAAGTTATGATTTTTACAAGTTATTAGGGTTTTTAGGGTTCCTAAACAAAAGAAATGCCAAACAAATGGAAAATGCAAGATCAAATCATGGCCATTTTATCTCAAAAACTACATGCTAGACACAATGCAATGCAAGAAGAATCAATGTCCAACTCCTCATGAATAGGCAGAAATGATTTTTTGAACTATGGATCAAATTAATGAACAAAAATGATTTTAATTCAATGAAAAATTCTCAAAATGCATCAAGATTAAAAAATAAATTTGGTTTGAAGGTTGGACAATGTTTCTAAATGTCTTAGAACATTTCATGAATTTTTTGGTGATTTTTAAATACCTAAAAGTATTTTTAATAAATTAATTTCCATTAATCAATTAAAAATAATCTTTTAAATATTTAAAAATACTTTTTTAATGATAAAAATAAAAACAAAAATATTTTTGTGTCATAAAAATTAATAAAACTCATGAGAAAAAGTTTCATAATTTTTACACATTTTTTACTATTTTAAATTAAATATGCAAATAAAATGAAAAGAAAAGAAATTAAAATGAATTTAATCTGAATTAAATGAAAGTCAACACATCCTAGGGCCTGGATTCAAAGCTACACGCGCGGGAAGAGACTTGGCGCCAGATCTCACGGCCAGAATTCAAATTTCGCTAATCAATGCTTATGCCCTAATCTCGCCGTTAAACACACTCAGATGACCGGAACAGTGCTCCGGTCATCTTCCCCGTTCAACCAAAATCTCTAACTCACTCTATACGCATCTAAAATGAATTCTAAGAACCCAGAAATGATTCCCACAAGCTCACGATTCAAAACCCCCACTCAAAACAAATTTATCATTCATGGAAAGGCTGAATCGAAGCAAACAAAAACTAGGGAAAAACAGTTTCAGGAAGCAATTAAATCCTCATTTCATCACCATTTTCGAAACTAAAAGTATCAGGATATTCAGTGAAGCATGGAGAACAAGTTTAGAACATAAAAAATGATTTCTGGAAAAATATTTCTTGAGCTACCTGAGATTCGAAGCTTTCACTCCAGCAACTTTCAGGCCTCCCTTCTTGGTGAAATCCCTTCCACTTGACCCTCTGGTGATGCTTGAATGCTCAAGAGGAATTTATATTGGCTGGATGAAGAGTTTGAGCAGCTTCTGCTCAAGCTCAGTTGAAAATGGCAATGGTGGTTCAGGCTGTTTTTGGCAAGGGTGAAGGGTTCTTTGTGGTCCAGATGATGAGTGGAGAAGGTTTGTGGAGTTGGTTTTGATGTTTGTGTGCTGGGGAGAGAGTTTCGAAAGAAACTGCAGGTTGGAGTGAAAATGGTGAAATGGAGTTGTGGCTTGTTTCAGGCCTGGTTCTTGGTTGCTTTGGGCTCAATGAGGCATGGTGAGTTGATTGGTGAAAATGGTTTGAATGTTTATGAGCTGGGCAGAGAGTTTCGAAGAGAGATGCAAAATGGAGTGTTTTTGTGTATTTGATGCTTGAGAGTGTTTCAGCCTTGCTTCCTTTATGAAATGGCTTGCAAATGGATAGTATATTTTAATCCTATAGGTCAGATGATTTGACATGGCCTCTATTGATTGGTAAGTTTGCTTTTGCCAAAAGTCCACTCTTTGTGTAAGAGAAGTATGGCTTGGTTCTAGGCTAGTACAAGGCATGGGGCTGCGCAGCAAGGGTGAGGGGAAAGGCTAGCCAAAGTCAGCATCCAATGTTGCAAGTTGTAGGAAATGTGATGAGTGGTTTTGCAAGTTGGCACACTTTTGAAACTTCATGGAAAAGTCTTGTTACACAAACCATAACCATGTGAAACCTTGGTCCAATTCTGATTTTTAAGGCTCATAGAATGTTTGTGTAATGGTTTGAAGTGAATTAGAAGTTACAAATGGCATTGGTTCATGGTTTTGCAAAATTCACATTTGGTGCACATCTTGAAAATCAATGATTTTTGCCAACTTTGTCACACCATAACTTTTGATCCAAGAAGAATTTGATCATGTTCTTGTACTTTTTGAAAAGGGAAAAATGTATTCTACAACTTTCATGACCAAAGTTTTTTCATTTGAAGCATTTTTGGATCAAGAATCAAGGCTTGAAAAATGACCTAAAATGAAGCATTCTTGAAAAGTCAACTATGCCCAAAAAGTCAACACTTGCAAAAACTCCAAATTCTTGATTTTTGTGAACTTCAACCCTCTTCCATGATCAAATAAATATCATACACACTCAAAATGATGAAGATCACCCATTGGTTGGGTCATTGGGGGCCTCATATGCCCTGATTTTGCACTGACTTGCTTGAAAAGTCAACTCTTGATCAGATGACTTCCCCATGGAATTTCTTCATGAAAATTGATATGCATACTCCCTATACCGTATAGAGACCAATGGAAACAAGAATGACCAAAAAATTTGGAGTTATGGCCTCTGAAACCAAAACCCTAATTTTAGGTCAACTGTGCAATCAAACTTGGCCCTGTTTCCATGCAATCCTCAGTTCTTGTGATTCTTTTGAAATCTTGACTTTGAAAGGATGGAATATGATACAAGAACACCTATGGACCCCTTTGAAGTGATTGGTTGCCTTTGAAGTGGCTCAAGAGGCTCCTGGATTGCTCATATCACAAACCCTAGATGCAGATGACTTAGAAGCAATGCAATGACTCAAAATTGAGATATGAGATGTTATGATTGTGTTTATGCATATGAAATGATCACAAGCCATGGTGTGAATGGGTGAGGGCAAATTTGGGGTGTTTACAATATCCCTAAGGTCAAAATAGGCATGTAATTCCTCAATTTGTTGTAGGAACACCTTTTCACTTTCTTTGCTTGTAATGGAATCAATTTTGACTTTCTTGACATCAGCTTTCAGTTTCAACTCTTTTATTTCTTTCTTAGCTTCCTTTACTGCTTGTTGGCTTTCTGCTAGAATTTGGAGACGACCCTTCTCTTGATGATAAGCATTCTGAAGGAGCTCTCTCTGTCCATCCAAATAATCTTGAAGACTCTTGATTTCCAGCTTGTGCTTGACTTCCAGCTCTTTCTTCTTTCTCAAGTTGTCTTCCAACTTTTCTTTTCATAAGGTGACAGCCTCATTAGCTTCATTCAAATCTTTCTTCTCCTTCCGACGCTGGGCCGCTCTGTGAGTTTCACCTAATCCCCTTTTCTTTAAGTAGAGCTCTCTCTCTTGAAAGTCTTGCTGCTTGAGCCTGACCATCTCTTCAGCTTTGTAAGCCATTTCCTCCAATTTTTGGTTTTGCATCATCAATTTATGGAATGAATTGTAGGCTTCTTGATTCTCCAACCTGAGTTGTTGAACCAAGGCTTCCAATTTTTGATATTCCTGAAGAGGAACTGATGTTATGGGTGCTACCTCCTTAGGGTAGAGAGGTGTTTCCTTAGAGAATGGGAGCAACAGGGTCTCCACACGATCCTCCAACCAGCCGACAAAAGGATCATAAGTATTGGGATCCATTCTCCCAAATTCTTTCTTCCCTTTCATCACTCTAACCTCCCAAGCTTCAAATGCTAGTATGCTCATCTTGAGATTTCCTTCTTCCGGAAAGTATAAAGATTCATTTATTTCTCCAATAAAAGGCACAACTCTTAATGGATAACAAAACTGCTTCCTGGACTAGACATGATTGTAACTGATCCCACCTTTCCTTCCTATCAAAGGCACATTTGGGAAGCTACCACAACTAACCAAAATTTATTTGCCCACAAGATCCCTGTTGCATCCCTAGGCAATGTCAGCTGAGGTTAAGCCCATTAATCTTTTGAACCACTTCCAAGATTGTTTCAAATCCTAGAAAGGTCCTGATTTAGGGAGTTTCCTTACAAACCAATAAGCAAATAGGGGAGCACAACAATTTACATGTCCCTTCCTCTTTTCATTCCTGTGGTGAACTCCATAGTAAAAGTCACCTAGAAAAGTAGGTTTTGGGTTTCTTCTGTCAAATATAGTGATGGCTTCCATGTTGATCAAACCATTTTCTCCTGGAAACAAATTGGTCCCATACACTATTAAAGCAAGCAAGGTACTGAACTTAGCCCATTTGTTTTCAGAGGCCAGATCCTGAGCTTCCTTGATAAGAAAATCTAAGAAAAGTCCTTTACCTTTGGTGGCATCCAACCCTCTGCTAACCTTGGATAAGTCTAGAAGAAAAGAGTCAACTATATCTTTCGATGAAGGCATCTTCTCTAAGCCATAGTAAGGAGCGTCACTTTTGATGGGGATTCTGAGGATGCTGGATATCTCTTCTAATGTGGGAGCCAAGATGTAGTCAGGGAAAACAAAAACCCTCAGTTGTGGATCATAGAATTGTAGTAGAGAATGCAAGTTATCCCTCTGGTCAGTGGTTGGCTTATTCACATAGTCTAGGATCTTTCCAAACTCTTTTCTGAAATCATCAAGCACTTTGTCACCCATTAAGCTAATTAACTTTTGAATACCGTTTGTCTCTGGATGTGGGAAAGTATAATGGACATTTCTCTTCCTTAGAATCTCCATGTTGAAGCAGAAAATATGACCAGGAATAGGATGTAATGAACCTTGAGAATAAAAAGAACACAAAATGATTAATGATGTTATGATATTATGCAAGGCAAGGCATGTGATCAGTGATGTGTCTGTGTAGTGAACCAAGTAATCAAGTGTCTATGCAAGGCTACAACATCAACACAAGTATCTTTCAGATCAGGAATTCATGATTTCAGAATCCATAATTAACAGAACAAGATCATATCACTGAAGTGTGCTGGCATAATGGGTATGTTGAAGTTTAGGGTTCCTGCAAACCTGTAAACCCCTTCCCATCTCACGGGTGTGCTACTCGGGTCAAACATCACGGACTCTCAAAGCCAAATAGCATTAATACATTCACCATTTCCGAGAAATGACTCATGACCAAATCAGGGAATCGGTTTGGCATTATGTACTACTCAGGGAGGTCTCAGCTGAGTCCAAGGAAACATACATCCCTCATAAGTCCCCAACCTCAAGAACTGAATCGAGAAACAATAGTACATTCATCCCGAAGGGTACAATACTATCGTCATACGAACAGTTTGCCTTAACCAGATTCCTATGAAAGAACTAGACCATCCTATACGAGTTCCCAGTGGGCCCTCGGATGCGAGTGGGTTTGCCAAAAAATGTGGTCTGCCACTGTCATCACTGGAGAGAGATGCTTCCACAAAGATTCTCAATGACCGGTCCCTTGACTTCATATAACTATCAAGGTAGTGTATTTCCCCAGAAAGATTCCGACATCAATACATTTCCGAGAAGGTCGCAAGTCATGGCGTGGAACTCACTATTACCAACATAGCAAGATGCCATGAAGCCAAAGTGGAACCACTCTAAATCCTAGGTGCACTCAAGCCAAGTATTTGGCTTATCTCATAGTAACAAAACCCATCCCACAGAAAAAATGAAACCAGCACAGTCCAGTATATGATGCATGTGAAAATAAATACTGAAAGCAGTAAATAAAGCTGTAGTGTAAAATGTAAACAAAAACAGTAAATAAACACATCAGCACACACAACACACATATAAACACCCAAAGAAACAAAAACAAATAGGCGCTAGGTTTGACCCTACAAGGGAAACCATATATTCTGGGTTCGATCCCCGGCAAAGTCGTCAGCTGTCGCTCCTGGGATTTTCATCCTAGTACAAACGAGAAAGTGGCGCGGAAAAGGTAGAGTCTCCAGCCATGCATTTTTATCCTGAAGGAACGAGAAAGGTAATGCTGCATAAACCTAAGGAAGAAGGAAAGGAAAAGGTCCTGCGAACCAAAGATCTGGGTTCGGGAGTCGGTTACGACCTGGGAAGGTATTAGCACCCCAGACCGTCCACCGTACCCGACGGGATCCACGCTTGTTTGTTTGCTTCAAAGGGTGAGAAAATAAAGTGCTGCTGAATAAAACTGCCACTAGAACTGGAACGGGAATGGAAAAGGAGAGAGGGAATTGGAATGGAAAGAAAGGATGGGGAAAATGTAAGGAAAATAAAGAATGTGCTCGAACGGGCCCTACCCCGCTGCCTACGTGCCTCATCGGGAAAATGAGGATCAGAGTCGACGTAGTTCGCCTAACTAAGGCGGGAACTATTTGTTTGTGTTTTTATAGCTGGAACTGCATATGTGTATGCTTGGGTGTTATAGGATCGTCTGGTACGAGTGCATTTACCGTCTTGCATGCGAGACAAGTCGTCGCAAGTTTGCGTTGAGAATGAATGAGGTGAGAGGAGAAGTTTCCGTAGGAAAGTCGCTTATTGTTTGTTGTTCGCTTTTTAAGAGTTTTGTATGAATTTGGCACAAGAAGTGAATTCAAACACTTTTCCATGGAATGTATATTTGCTACTACATTCCAATATGGAATAATATAACAAGCACACCAAGCAAGGAGAATTTATCCAAGACTTGTTTCCAAGGATTAGGGTCTAAGTTCACTAACTTGTTGAACTTTATTACATGTTTTTGTTGTTTTTGAAGAAGTATCTTTTAAGTTTCCTTTGTGAAATAACCTCTTGATAAGACTTGTACGTCATGCTAGACAAGCCTACACTATTCCAAGATGGAATGAATGTAAGTGCCCCATGGAATAAGGCTATACACAAGAGATTCTTTCATGCATTTATTAAGTGTTTTTTATTTTATTTGAAGATGAGAAAAGAAGACTCAAGTTGAAAAAGGGAAAAACTAAGGGGCTAAGACACAACCCTAAGTTAGTTATTATATTCAAAAGGTGATCCTAATGGTTTGTGAAGATTTCTAATCCTAAGGAAGAAAAAACAAATTAGAGTTCAAATTACTTCCTAAGGAAGTTATGTTGAATCTAAAGAGATAAAGGGGAACCTATGAACAAAGCACAAAGGTGCTAAGGCAAAACAAATATGCATAAGAGATGAGGAATGAAGTGATTACCTCATATTCCCCCCTACAAAACAAATATTAGTATGGTGAAGCAAAAATGAATAATTATTACATGGTAAATATTCACAAACCATTCTCACTATCTAAGAAAGACATTAATGAACTCCAAAGCCTAAGGCAACTCATAAGATCTAAGGTGAAGTTACATGTAGAAACAATAAAGGATTAAGCAAACCAAAAAGGCATAAACCCTAAAGTGAATGGAAAATCCAGGGGTTAACATCACATTAAATTCTCCTAATAGATCATACTACAAGGGATGAAGAGACCTAAGTAAAAGAAATGCAAACTATATGAGTGATGGTGTGAACATAAGAAGGAATGCAAGTGAAACTTCAAAAGGGAAGAAAAATCTTAAGGTAAGACTCAAACATGAACAAGAGGATTTGAGGTCTCCATACAAAAACCAGGGGATTGATGAAGTTTTAGAATGGAATGAAGACTCACAAATAACCATAAATGAGCTAGGGTAAGTACCATTAGGATTAAGGGAACAAAATGTTTGATTTTGGAGTTTCAAAGTGTCATATGGAACTAAATGAAGCATAAAGACTTATGAGAAGAAATGAATGCATAAAAATGATTTTGGAACACTTATAAGATGAATAACTATGATGTAACATAGTTGACATGCTCTTGAGATAGGTTTAGAATTCTTAAGAGGGAAGGAGAAGAAGAATTAGGACAAATGGACACATGTGTGACTTATGAAGCAAGTAAGCAATAAAATCAAAAAGTGATGACCCATGATGGACATACATCATTCTATGACCTATAATAAGACCTAAAAGACTCAAAATCAAGACCTTATAACAATGTCATGAATGCCTTATTCAAAAAGAATGAAGGAGGTTTCTAAAAGGGACCAAAAACTGACTTAAGGACTTAAGTAACTTGGAAAAAATATCAAATTACCTAAGAAAATTATGAAACTCAACAACTCAATACAAAATACAGAGAGTAGCATGTGTACAAATAAATCCCTTGACAATTCCTATTTTTGAATGGTGAAAGGCTCATTGGAACACAATTAGGGTTTATATGATCAATGTGGAAAACATGGACTCAAGTTGACCTAAACATGACCTAAAAATCCAGAGAAAAATATTTTCGGGAGGTTTAATGAGCTATTAAAAGAATGCAAAAAGAATGGGGTCTTTATGTTTTATGGTCTGAAAGAAAGAAAATGTAGAAGGTGATTGGTCAAAATATGAGAAAATAAGAAAATAATTAATGTGAAAATTAATTCTGATTTAAAAAATGAATAAAATTAAAATCTAAAAAGATGGAAAATTCGGGAAAATTGAGAGGATCTTATATGAATTTATTTGGAATTTTTTAATGTGATTTGGTATTTTTTAAAATAAGAAACGAAATTGTAAATTTATGAAAAGGAAAATAAAAAAGAATTAAAAGACATTGGGCCTGGGAGGTCTAAAAAGCAAAGAAATGAACTAAATGGGCTTAGGTCAATTGCACAGGGGGGTGTGAGTAGCACACTGAAGACTTTGGTTGACTTTGTGGCACGTGAATGGCACAAGAATTTTAATGTGCTGGCTCAATCTGGAGCGTGGGATCAAGACAATCCAAGGGCTGTGTTATAATTTCATCTCCGGCCTAGGGTTACTATTCAGGTGACCGAAAGTGACCTCCGGTCATCTTCTCCGGTCACCTCTAACCTAGGGCTTCTCCAATTCTTCCTAAAAATGAAATTTATAACCACAACAATGCTCGCCTCACTCTCCTGATCTCAAATATGGCTATGAAACTCATTCTAAGTTCTTAAATTTCCAGAATCGAAGGCACAAATAAAACCTGATAAAATTGAATTATGCATCTATGATGCCTATCAACTAGCCAGCCAAGCCATAACCTCTATCAGGCCTTAAACAACATGAAAACAATTAGAAACGTGCCATTCGAACAAGTTGAAGTTCAAGACATACCTGAGTTGCAGAGATGACAAACTATTGCTAGAAGGCCAGAGATGAGGATCCTTAGCTTGTTGGATCTTGATCTTGATCAATGGAAGTGAAATAAACATTATAGGAGTTATGGATCCTGAGTAATTGGTGAAAATGCAATGAAGATCAGTGTTATGCTGTGCTGATTCCTTGAGGTTTCAAACTATGCTTTCCATGGATCTTGAGCTTGAGATGTCACTGATGATGGATTGAAAGAGATTGAAGCAAGATGGTGTCAATTGGAGGAGTATGAATCAAAAATGCAGTGCAACTTCAATAATATGCCATGCTTGATCTTGATGATTCAGGTGATGCAATGCTTGGTGGTTAAGGCTGAGATGTTGAAGATGATAGCTGGATGAAGATTTATGCTAGAGAGATGAATATTTAGGCTGCTCGAATCAAAATGCAGTGATATTGCAATGGTGCAATTGGATGATTCAGAGAAGTTTCTCCATGGTAATGTGGTTCTGATGAATATTGGAAAAGAACCAAGAAGAAGATGATGAATGTTGATGATTGAAGAAGCTTGATCCTCTTCAATTATCAAAGAATTTGCAGAGATTGCAGAGAGAAATTTAAGAGTTCTATGGTGGAGTTCGAGCAAAAGTGAGAGAGAGTTTCAAAATGCACTGAGTTCTTTCCTTTATAGGGTCCTTGACCTCTGATTAACAGTTAGAACCAGGGTTAGAACCCTAGTTAACTGAGTTGAATTTGTTAGAGTGAGTCAAGTTAGTTAAATTAGTTATGCCAGCTGTGTGTTCTGGACGTTTCTACTCGATCTTAGTCATGTGTTGCAAGCTTCATGGCACTTATGGTGTACTTGATGCAAAGGCTTGTGTATCAATACAGCCTTGAGGTGATCTCATGCAGTGATGAACATGGTAGTTTAGGTATGCTTGCAAGATGAGTGTGCCTGATGAGCTTGCTTGCCTTGAGCTGGATCAGATGTGGAATGGAACATGGCCCTTATGATGAGTTGCAATGACACAGTGAAGCTATTCAGATCATGTTTGCAGCAAGTTCACTCTCATTCAGTTGGCTTGAACTTGGATGATGGTATAGGGAAAGTGTAGTATGCAGGCAACCATAGGATCATGTACATCCTAATGCAATGCTTCATGGCCAAGTGATATTGTATGACACAAACTAAATGGACTGAATTGAATCTTGAGCACAATGCAATACCTTGTCAAACAAGAAAACCAATTGCTTACATTGATCTTCAACAGCATGTACCTTCAAGCATAAATCACCACTACATGCAATATTTGGACTCAAATTAAAGGTGAGTATATGTAGAACATGTTTGATGTTGATACAATGATTTAACACTGCCTCTAAGCATCTCAAATTGGTGCATGATCATTCAATCAAAAATTTACACACTTGGGCCTGAGGATCATTGGAATTCCTAGGCAACTTGCTTGTGACTTGATCAGTGGAGGACCCCTACTTTGACCTTAGATAACCTTTCATGCTTTGATCAAATGATAAATTGTTGAACATGAAAGTCGTTGCAATCATATAGGGGAACAACTTTGTAGTTCACCAAAATATCATTTGAGGTCTTTTTGGCAAAGAAAAATGGCTTGACATTCTGCCTACCACATGCTTGATAGATTGTCTTACAGGGCGTGCGCGTTGGCCTGCATTTGCCTTGCCCATGACTTGCATTGGGCCTTGAATTGTTCCAACTTGTCAAGTTCATATCTCACTCATTTTTTATGCTATGAAGGAGTTCCACCTATGGATTTGAAGCTCAAAATGCCCTCTTTAATTGGCTCCATGTAGAATTTTGATATCCCTCATATTTTGGGAGAAGGCCTCTCTCAAACATGCTACAAAAATGGCCAAAACTTGCCATTTTTGGAAACCCTAAGTTTCCAAAAATGGTAAGTTTTAGTTTTCTTGATTTCACTTGATTCCCCCATCATTTCTTGATCATATTTGAATCATAGGACCCTTGTAACCCTAATTTAATGATTTTGATCTCAAAAAGTCAGGAGTTGACTTTTTCCTCAACATAGCTGACTTTTCCCCAAATCCCTGATTTTCAATCATCTGGCCAATTGAACCTCTTCCATAATGAATTTATGGATGAAATTTGAACCCTAGGCACTTGTCATCATATATAAGACAATGAAATCCACTTTGAATCAAAAATTCATGTAGAAGCCCAGTAGAAATGAAACCCTAATTTGGCCATTTTTATCAGGAGGTGTTGCACTACTTGCCTTCCTTGATCAAACCAAAGCTTTCCATAACTTGTGTCTTCAAATGAGAACTTGTGGGATGCTGTGGACCCCTTGCACAATGTTGAGAAGCTTTTTGGACCTTTGATTGCCTTTGTATAGCCTTCAGTTGCTCCAGTCATTGACCACATACCTGTGCCTCAGCCATGCTACACATGATGCAATGTTTTTGGTTATTTTGTGAACTTATATATGCTAAATGCTATGCAAAAATGTTGAGGATATGAGAGTGAAAATTTTGAGGTATTACAGTCAAGAGCCGTTTAATTTCCATGCTCCGAGAATATGTTGAGGTCTTCGCCTGTTCTTACCAGGATATGCCAGGGTTGGACACCAATATCGTAGTACACAAGCTGCCACTTAGAGAAGATTGCCCGCCGGTGAAGCAGAAACTGAGAAGAACTCGACCTGACATGACCATCAAAATCAAGGAAGAGGTGCAAAAGCAGTTTGATTCCATATTCTTGGCTGTGACAAGTTATCCTCCATGGGTTGTGAATATTGTATCAATTCCTAAAAAAGGATGGTAAGGTCAGAATGTGTGTGGATTATCGAGACTTGAATCGGGCGAGCCCCAAAGATGACTTCTCATTGCCATATATTGATGTGCTAGTTGACAACACTGCCCAATTTTCTGTGTTTTCCTTCATGGATAGCTTTTCAAGCTACAATCAAATCAAGATGTTGCCAGATGCCATAGAGAAGACAACCTTCATCACCCCATGGGGAACCTTATATTACAAAGTAATGTCTTTTGGTTTGAAGAATGCTGGAGCTACATACCAACGGGCAATGGTGACTCTGTTCCACGACATGATTCATCACGAGATCGAGGTCTACATATATGACATGATCGCGAAGTCACAAACAAAATAAAAACATCTTGTCAACCTAGCCAAGTTATTTGGCAGGCTTCGGAAGTTCAGATTGAGATTGAACCCGAACAAGGGCATATTCGGGGTGCGTTCCGGAAAGCTATTGGGCTTTATTGTTAGTGAAAGAGGGATTGAGGTCGACCCTGCGAAAGTAAAAGCAATTCAGGAGATTCCAGAGCCGAGAATCGAGAAGCAAGTACATGGCTTCTTAGGGTGGTTGAACTACATTGCGCAGTTCAAATCTCACCTAACAGCCACATGTGAACCCATTTTCAAACTTTTTAGGAAGAATCAGGCCATCACGTGGAATGATGACTTCCAATTAGCTTTCGACCAAATGAAGGAGTATCTACAAGAACCTCTAATTCTCATACCTCTAGTTCTAGGGAGACCTTTGATCATGTACCTCACAGTTCTCGAGGGATCAATGGGTTGTGTACTGGGTCAGCAGGACGAGTCTGGTCGAAAAGAACATGAAATCTATTACCTTAGAAAAAAGTTTACCGATTGTGAGACATGATACTCACTGCTCGAGAAAACTTGATGTGCTTTTGCATGGGCTGCTCGCTGACTAAGACAATACATGCTGACTCATACCACTCTGTTGATTTCTAGGATGGACCCCGTTAAATACATATTTGAAAAGCCAGCTCTGACCAAAAGAGTAGCCTGATGGAAAATTATTCTGACAGAATATGATATCCAATATACTTCACAAAAAGCTAACAAGGGAAGTGTATTGTCGGATTATCTGGCCCAGTAGCTGATTGATGATTACCAGCCAATGAGGTTTAAGTTCCCGGATGAGGACATCATGTTCCTCAAGTCTAAAGACAGTGAAGAACCACTCCCGGAGGAGGGGCCGGACCCCGAATACAAATGGATTCTGATGTTTGACGGAGCCATTAACATGAACGGTAGCAGAGTCGGTGATGTTATTATCTCGTCGGAAGGGATCCATATGCCCTTCATTGCCTGATTGACATTCGAATGCACCAACAACGAAGCAGAGTACGAAGCCTGTATAATGGGGATTGAGGAAGAAATTGGTTTGAGAATCAAGAACCTCGAGATCTTTGGTGATTCGGCTTTAGTTAACAATCAGGTTAACGGAAAATCGCGTGTTCATCAACCTCATCTGATTCCTTACCGGGACTATACCAGGAGGTTGTTAACTTTCTTCATGAAAGTCAAGCTGCAGTATATACCTCGAGATGCGAATCAATTTGTTGATGCTTTGAAGACCTTGTCTTCCATCATAAAGGTTCACCAAGAGAACTATGTGCCCATAATCGATGTATCTCATCTTGAATGACCGACATACGTGTTTGATGTTGATGGGGCTAATTATGACAAACCATGGTAGTAAGATATTAAGTGCTTTTTGAAATCTCAAGAATACCCAATAGGGGCGTCCGGTAAAGACAAGAAGACCCTTAGGAGGTTGGAAGGCGGGTTCTTCTTAAACCCAGATGATGTACTCTATAAACGGAACTTCGACATGGTCTTTCTCAGATGCGTGGATAGACATGAAGCAAATATGTTGATATAAGAAGTTCACGAAGGCTCCTTCGATACCCATGATGGAGGACATGCTATGGAAAATAAACTATTGAGGTCGGGGTATTATTGGATCACCATGGAATCCGATTGCTGTAAATACTCCCGCAAGTGCCACAGGTGCCAAATTTATGCTGATAAGGTGCATGTGCCTCCAAACCCATTAAGTGTCATGTCGCCACCTTGGCCCTTCGCCATGTGGGGTATTGATATGATTGGCAAGATTGAGCCCACTGCTTCTAATGGTCACCGCTTCATATTAGTTTCCATAGACTATTTCACGAAGTGGATCGAAGCAGCGTCTTTTGCCAATGTCACTAAACAAGTGGTAACCCGATTCATCAAGAGGGATATCATCTTCCGATATGGAATTCCCGAAAGAATCATTACTAACAATGGTTCTAATCTCAACTATAAGATGATGGAAGATCTGTGCCGGATTTCAAAATCGAACATCACAACTCTTCGCCGTATCGCCCGAAGATGAATGGCGTCGTCGAGGCGGGCATCAAGAACATTAAAAAGATTGTGCAGAAGATGGTTGTGACGTACAAAGATTGGCATGAGATTTTGTCGTTTGCACTGCATGGGTATCGAACATCTGTGTACACCTCAACAGGGGAAACCCCATTCTCGCTTGTGTACGGTATGGAGGCAATCCTACCGGTGGAAGTCGAGATCCCTTCACTAAGATTAATGATGGACGTTAAGCGTGACGAACCTGAGTGTCTCCGATCCAGGTACAATCAGGTTATCCTCATTGAAGAGAAACACCTAGCAGTTGTATTCCATGGACAGTCGTATCAACGGCAAATGAAACAGACTTTTGACCAGAAAGTATGCCATCAATGGTATATACCTGACGAATTAGTGCTGAAAAGGATCCTTACTCCTTTAATAGATCACAGGAGCAAGTGGACACCCAATTATGAAGGTCCGTTCGTGGTTAAAAAGGTTTTCTCGGGTGGAGCCTTAATGTTAACGATCATGGATGGTGAAGACTTCCAATACCCTATCAATGCAGACGCAGTTAGAAAATACTTCGTATAAAGAGACCCGCTGAACAAAAATATAATAAAAGTCCAGGAAAAAAAGGGCATCTCGACGAGCCAAAAACAAAACAAAAGGTTCGGGCAAAAATTAGGGAAATATCTGAAAAATGGTACACCCGCTGAACTGAAAAGCCACATCGGACGACTCAAGCAAAAAAGGGTATCCTGGTGGATTGAAAACATGAAAGGGAAATCCATGCAAAAGAGGGACTAAAACGAACAACTGCGGTATGCAAGATATGTGATGTGTCATCAACAATCAAGGACAATCTGAGGGTTAAGGGTCAATCCAATCGTCTCCTTAAAAAGCGAAGCATGCGGAGAGTCTTGAGGACATATAAGTCATAGCCGGGTCAGAGCTCGATGAGATCTGATTTCCACATTGTCATTAGGATAGTTTATTTTCCTTTTGTGCAATTTCCTCTTTCCAGGGATTGCTTCCCGGTGTAATGCCTGTTCATGGCCAATTTCCAATCAATAAAAGTGCAATTTCGTTCAAATTCGCTCTCATTTGTTTTTTTTTCATCTACCGTTGATTGATTGCAGAAACGTCCAACAAACTGTGTTAAATATTGCATTCTGGATACATGAATGCTTTACAATATGTGCATGAGAGTAAAAACATTTGACATATATCTGATGTGTTAAGTAACAGGTGTTGCACCCCAAATTTTTCCCTCCACAAGACAAGAAATTGTGTCTCAAGAGGTTCACAAGGTTCACAAGGTTCACAAAACATCTCATGAGGTTCACAAGATTCACAATTAGTCAGAAAGTTTGACAATTCCCTTAGACAATGCATCCTCCAAAGCAATGCATCTTAAACTAGGGTTTTAACTTTCATCAGGCTAAATGGACTTCCAAGACTTCAAGTGAGCTTCATAGCATCTTATATGTGTTCAAGAATCCCCATGTCAAGTTTCAAGACTTTCCCAAAAGATTTGCTCAGTCAGATGATCAAATAGGTTAAAAAGTCAAACTGAGGTCAACTGTGGTCAAACCAAAGTCAAACTTCATGATTTTTTTCCAACATCAATTATATGAGGTAAAATTCATCATTTGATCAAGGGTTGATCATGATTCATCAAGGAGATTTCAGATCATCAAGAATCAGGAGTTTCTAAATTAGGGTTTTCACAGGAAAAGTCAACTGAACTTTAACCAAACATAACTTTCACATGCTTCATCAAATTTTTTCCATCCAAAGCTCATTTTGAAGGAAATTGAATTCTCTACAACTTTGTGTCTCACAAGCCAATCCCAAAAATGCTTCATTTGGAAGGTATGAGTTAAGACATTATAGGTCCTTTTAAAAAGTCAACAAAAAGTCAACAACTTCAAAAGAGCATAACTTGAGAATGGTAAAAGATATGGACATGAGACCAAAGAGGTTGGTTAGAGGACTCTTTAATATTACCAAAATGTCCAAGAACACCTTTATAGCATTAAAATTGAAGGATTTGTGCCCTTGCAAAGTTGGGAAATTTTTGAGAGGTTTATGAAGCAAATGGGGTCTTAAAACCATAATTCATCAAATGGGCTTGCTTTTTTGTGATCCAATTGCTTCCATGACATCATGCACGAAATTAGATTCATTTATTCATAATTTTATTCATTTTATTTTTATTTATTATGGTTTTTTATGTTAAAAATCATTTTAAATTCAAATAAAATATAAAATAATGGATATTTAAATTGATTTGGTTTCTAGAAAGTCTTAAATCATATTTGGACTTGATTGATACAAGAATAATGAAGATTGTACTAAAATAGCAAGGCTAGATCAAGATATTTCAAAATTTAAGAGCTAATATTTTTCAATCTCTCAAAGATCAAATATCCACAAATTTGTTAAAGATTTTGACCTAATTCATTCACCCATATATAAACAACATGATTCCAAGCACTATTCACGAATTGACAGCCTCCAAGACTAGTTTCAAAACTTCAAATTTCATCAAAAATATCAAATTCGGATTCCAAGGTAGAGGGGATTTCAAAGAGTTTTAAGCATTGAAATGTGATCTATGATGTCTATTGATCATATTTGGATCATAAACAACACCTAAAACACCTCCATTCGCATAATCCGAATCCATCTTTTCATGTTTTTTTTTATTTTTTCGTTCATGATTGTTTACATGTTATTAATGAATTTTGTTTAGTGATTTGTGTTCAATGAAGGTTTGTGATGAATTCTGGGCAGTTCAATTGAAGAAACCGTGGCCGAATCGAGTAATGCCATTTTAGGGTTCTTCGCTTTCAATTTAGGGTTTCATGATTAAATGAGTATAAATAAATTCTAAGATCATGGATCAATCGTAAATGACCTCTGGATTATGTTTGGATATTCAATTTGACAAACTTTTACATGAATGATGATGTTTGAGTTTTGTAGGATTAGCTGCCATTTGAAATTTCGCAGGAAAGTTCGTGGAAAAATTCGTAGGTAAATGCGCAGTGCCAGAGGTTGAAGATGAAGTTTTGGCGCGCAGAGGAAATTCAAATTTGAAACATAATATTTTATTGTTTTGTTCTGATTATATTACACAAGTGAGTGCGTAGCTCAGATGGTTTTGATGCATGTATGTGAACTAAAGGGCTTGGGTTCGAAACCAGCCAAATGCAATTTTTTTTGCTTGATTTGTTTTATTTTCCAGGATAACAACAAAACCAAATGAAAGTGGAGTGCTATCAACCTGCGCGCGCATCCCAGTGGTTATGTTTCTGGTCATTCACGTAAAGAACCTGGGTTCAAATCCCAGGTCCTGTTTTTTTTAGGTTTTGTTTTATTTGTTTTTATTAATTCTTTATTTTATTCTTTAAATAATTTAAATAATTTCTAAAAAAAATATCTAAATCATTTTCTAATTAAACTTATTTTCTTTTAAAATTTATATTATTTTTTTTTCAAAAAAGCCAAATTAATATACTCATTTCTTTATATGTTTTTAATAATATTTATTTATATGTATATATTTATTTAACTATTAAATTAATGTTGTAAGTTAAATTAGAAACCCTAATTTATTATCTAAATTCTAAAAACCCTAATTTCTTTTAAAAACTTTAATTTCTCACTTTAATTATTTTTGTACTTAATAAATATTTCTAATATATATAATTAAATCATTAATCATGTTTATTTTGTAAATAAATTAATATATGATCTTTATAATTCTATTTTCATATCAAAAAATTCTAAAAAAATGTTTATTTAATTTTAATTAGCTTGTATATTTTATATTTTGTGTTAACTTCTTTTTGTCATTATTTTATTACTAACCCTTTTATTTATTGCTTATGTTTATTATTTTATTATTATTATTTAAATTGTTCTTATTATAATGTAATTGTACAAGCCGTGTAATAGTCGTAGTATTTTGTTGTTTATTTATAAATATATTGCTATGGTTAGTAAAATAGGTAGTGAAAACATGTCTGTATTTTAAAATTAATTTAGATCACTAATTATAAGATAAATATATGAACTTGTACACGCACACACGTAAGTCGATCTTTGATCGCCATCTCACTTCTTAAGGATAACCCTCATGTTGCCTAAATAAAATGGTCAAGTAAGGTGTCTAAAAGCAAAGTCCCTTCTCCATTAATATCATCTTGTATCTTTACGATTATAAGATCAAGTCCCTTCGATGTTGCCTTCGTGAATGATCTTGTCCCTTTCGAATAAAAGATGATAAGTCCCTTCGAATTGCTAAGACACCTTACAGTTGCCTAATCACAGATGACCCTTCACATGTCCCATACAACATCCAAGGTAATGACTACCTATTCCTTAATAATGGGGATAGTCTTACCATTGAAAGAACAATTAAGAATAGAAAAGATTCAACTTAGGGTAGGTTCCTCTTAAGTACTTGCTCACTTTACATCAAATTACTTCATTACACTTCACATTTTTTAAACAATTTTCAAAACAAAGTCTTTATATATATCCGTACAAGGATCATTATAAAGTACTTAAGAAAATTTTTAATCACACACTACACTTCTCAAAACAGTTTAAAGTGAGCTAAGTAACTAATAGCCCATAAGAACTCAATTCCTGGGGTTCTTGCTTCCTTAGTAGACATCCCATCTCGTATCTGTATCTGTCATCGAATGTGAGCCCTCATCTCATGCTCCTACTACCTCTTCACTTCAAGTGGGAGTGATGGACGAGTGAAGATCGCCAACTCTTTCTTCCCCTTACCATCCCGGATACCGTGAATTTACTTCAACTTCAATCGGACCGGCTTTTCAAGAAAGATCTGAAAAGATCCTAGATAAGTATAAGATAGTAGCTGGTTGATCTCCAACTTCTTATCGTTTTTATCAAGTGTGACTGGAAGCCCATACTTCTGCTTTTCCTGATCCTTTTAGTGCTAGAACTGGGAACCTGGTTGTAAAGCTCATTCCCGGTCTTGCAACTTGGTCATTTGATCGATTTCCTTGTAAATTCCTAAGCATGAGAGGAAGGAACCGCTTCTCTGAGCCCCCGCGGGGGGCGGGAGACGCCAGATAGGGCGCCTAAAATATTCGAAAAATCACACGCAGAGGGAAGGCCTGTAGATGTGCTGTGCCCCTTTTGGGGATAAATTCCTCCCGGTCCGGATAAGCTAACTCTTCCTTTTGAGCCAGGGCCAACCGCTATGAGCTGAAAACCCAGCCAGCTCTTTACTTCTCCTTTTTAAGAAAAGGTTCTATGGCTCTTGTGCTAGAATTGCTTTTGTTTTGGGAGCTCAATTAAAATTCTCGTAGTGTAGTTACAGTCAACACAGTAAGTAGCTTTAACGTGAGCAGCGCTTCGCTCCTTATCTTATATAGGCTATACACCGTGCTGAATGAAAAAGTTTCCCCACTCCCATTTCATTTGTAAGGACAACCCTTACCTCCTCTCTTCCAACTAGAATGCTTTTATTTGAGGCGTTCTGGTTTTGCTTATGCACACCGCCGGGCTGCTTAGTCGGAATAGGCAAGCGGTGTGCTAGAGTGATGGATATCTAATTTTTTTATGAAGCATCAGCTGAACATTTACCAATATGGGTCGCAGTTGGATCCAACCGGTCCCACTCGTTATTCACCCAGCGATTGGATTGAGATTTCCTTTTTGGAATCTTCTCCATCTGAATTAAGTTGTCAGAACTGCCACCATCGAGAAGAATGCGCACGGTGGTGCCTGCAATCGACCCAGAAAAGTAGATAGTACATTTGCCAGAAGTGCCATGATAAGCTTGTAATGACAAATGATGCAAAGTTGGAGAATCATCCGACGGAAGATCGGTGGAACAGGTTCGGCGACAACAGAGGAGGAAACATCGCCATCCGGTTCATCCACCTGCAGAATCATGTATTGGCGATTCGGACATTTGTGCTTCCACGATAATTTATCGTCGCAAGTAAAGCACAACCCCTTTTCCCGTCGCAGTTGCATTTATGCTGCCGACAATTTCTTCACAGGTGGCAGAGGCTTAGTTGGAGGAGACGGAAGGAGAGGCGGCAATGCAGATTTAGTTGACGTAAGTGAAGGAGAAGATGAATTGGACAGAGAGGTCCGCATCGATGAGGAAGGCACCATTGGTTTTTATCGTGCAACCGAACTCTGTAACAGGTAGCGCTCGTCAAATGAACGAGCCAGTGATGCAGCTCGTACCAAGGAAGTAGGAGACTGGGAGTTCGATTTCCTTTATGACTTTCGCCTTGCACCTTACACTAAACTTAATCTCTTGCACGCGCGTATAAGAATACCTTGCTGGCTATTCCTTATTCTTGATAGCACTGGAGAGATTCCGGAATCTCTTGACTTCATAGCTACGCACCTTTCAAACATACTTTTCTTATCTTACTCCAAGAGCGAAAAGAACATCATATCACCAGACGATAAACTCCATTCCGCACTGCTGCTGAGTCGTCGGACTTATCCACCAAGGGATTCGTGTAATTTCTATGGATTGCGTTGGGGGAAATCTACCAAAGCTAGGCAGATAGATAGACTCCTTTCCCGCTGGCTGCTAAGGGAGAGTAAGAAAATCAAATGATTGTTTTTTAATCAGCGCCTCCTTTTCTTTTGGGTATGCAGGTACTACGAGTCCTCTCACTACCAACCAGCAGACATCATCTGGCTGGTCTTGCCGGTATCAACAACAAGAAAAAACAACCAAACGGAAACAGCAATTAACTATGGCTCTTTGCCCAGACAACGTCCTAGGCGTCGGGGAGATCGGAGCAACAAGGAACGCCTAGACGACGTTTTTATTCCTGGGCTGCAGTAAGCAGATCGAGAGGTCGTTCCGCCCCTTGTCCCCGAATATGGGTAATATGTTCTCAAAAATTCTTGCTTCAATCTGACCTAGCTGGCGAGCGATCCCAGTTCGCGGCAGAGAACAAGACAGCAAGCGAGCGTACCTTTGTTCGCTTCTTCTCCACCAAGCACGGAAGTTTAAGAATAACTGTAGGTCGGTGGCTACCTAAGGAAACTCCGATTCGATCCGCCCCCCAGCTGGGAGGCATCTACCTCATCCCGATCACAAGGAGAGGTTCACCATGATGGGGTACTTTTTTTGTCCCTTCCTGAATTAAATGCATAGGGGACCATCCTTTTGTTGTGTTGCGGCATGCTCCTAAGATTTACGGATTAGCAGGGGGCCTCAGGCCCTACTTAGTTGACTGACAATGACAAAGGCTTGCGAAACTAAGTAGGGCCTTTTGAATCTTAAGTAGTCTATCAGCGGTGCAAAGCGGCTTTGTGCCCCTTTTCAGTAGGGGAGCGAAAGGTTAGACCTTAGAAAGTCAGCGAACATCGGTTCTTCTATGTAGGTATGGCCTTCCCCCTTGACTCTCCTAACGTCGAGCTAAGTGACTTCGTAACCTTTGCGTAGCGTAGTAGAATGAAGGCTACACACTGACGCTCTCTTATCTATTAGCCTAAGCGTCTTCGCTAACTCGCTCGCCTACTATACCCTACTATACAATACATTAGTAGGCTAACCCATAGGTCTTTAGTAGCGTTGACAAAGAAGAACAGCCGGTTAAAAGACAGTGAATCTTTAGAAAAAGATTTTTCTAAAAGATTCTATAATAATGAATAATATATTTTATATAGGCCAGCTTGACAAGCTACCCTTCCTCTTGATCTTAGGTGCGAAAATATCTCTTTTTTATGACTTCCACTTATCTATCGATCCCGGCCCGGAAAAGTTACCGACCAGGGCCCTCCCTATTTTTGAATGAAAGAAAGGCTTTATGAGCCCTAGCCCTGTAAGCCCACACCTGTGTAGAGTAGATCGTTCAACACCTGCGGCACAAACCCATTTTTGACCTATTGGTCCTAGTATCATAGGTGACCGAACGGCCGCCCCCTAATTACTAGACCAACCTGCTGTAATAATTCCATAAACACCTAACGAAGATATGGCAAACAAATAAAGTAGCCCTATGTTCGAATCTGACAATACCATACCATAATCAAAAGGTACAACGGCCCGAGCGACCAGAATTAACATAAATGTAGCCACTGGAGCCATTCTAAAAAGGGAGAAATTAGCACTACTTGGTGAAATAGGTTCTTTTAGAATCAATTTCAAACCATCTGCTAGAGGTTGTAACAATCCGAACGATCCCACTACATCAGGACCCTTTCGACGTTGCACAAAAGCCATTACTTTACGTTCAGCTAGCACTAAAAAGGCTACTCCTAGTAGAAGTGGTAGAATTATTCCAAGTATTTCAGCTGGAACAGCTATGTACGTTTTCGATTTTCTATTCACTCATGATTTGGCCTGGTCGACCCAATCATGATATTGAAGGATGGGACCTTTTCTCGAAAAACCTTGTATCTCGACATACGGGCATTCTTTTCGATCTTGTACCCAGCAAGAAAACGAATGCGCGAACGCGGCTTTCGCGCAGCTCAATCCCTTGCTTGTTCGCTTCGCATAGGCTACACAAGCGGTACACTTAACACCAAGCCAATCTCGAATAAAAAAGTTAACTACACGCAACTACATCTGTGAACTGGGAGGGACGGAATCTACGCTACTAGGGTAGCCTGAATCTACCAGCTTTCTTCTTTTTTATTCAATTTCCACTTCGCCCTTTTCCGGGGAGCAGGACAGAGAAGAAAAGACTACATCGACAGGAAAATATTTTAATTGGGAAGGCTTCTTTTCCTCAACTCAACATTATTCTCTGGGTCAAGCCAGCTAGGCCCTCTTCTGTCTATCTACGTAATAGAGTGCCATCCCGCTTCTGCCAGAATCGAAGCCAATACGTGGACGCTTAAATGATTTGGTTCACGTCTTTCAATGCCTTAAGTTCTTACCCGAGTGACCGAATTCCTTAGTAAATTCCTAAACCGAAAAGATCGTCCCAAAGAGTCTACCAAACCCAAACAAGGATCTTCCCAGCCTTCCACCAAAGCCACAACACTTCCTGTATAACCATCTCCGCTCACAGAGGGATAAGCGGACTAGCCGGCTGAAAGGCAAAGAGAAGAACTGCCTACTCAATTACAACTAAATAACCGCCTGAGCGAATTGCCGATCTCTTTCCCCAGGGATGATTGATCTTCCTTTCATTCTGAAAGGCCTCCATCTTGCATTTTCACGCGCTCAATCGGACGGAATTGGTTAGGTAGATGTGAGGAAAGAGCTGTGCTTTATTAATAGTCGTGGGGGTCTGTAGGCCCCGTTGTCTTGTTGTTGTGTAGCTACTATTTTCGAGTGTTGGATCTCGGGATTTCCTTAAGCGAGTTCAAGGAAGTGACGTGAAGGTAACCTTAGGTAAGGAGCTGACGAGAGAAACAGGTCTCCACGTCTTTTGGTAGTGGAGGACAGAAGGCGGACTTAATTGAGTTGTGGTCTTGTTGGGGGGCTCTAGTAAGGTATGGGGCTTTCAAAGGGGGGAAATTAACCCAGTCTAAGCCAGGAAAGCAATGCAAAGCTAGACGAACCCAGACAGAGAAAGATCGGGCTTTGGAAGCGGGATGACATACGGACTATGCACAATTCTGTCACGTGCGGGTAGACCAGAACGTAGACCTGTCATTCCTTAACCGGGATGGTAAGGCCCTTGAAGCTGAATTGGATCAAAGCGCATCTCGCACCTTGCAACTTCTTTCGTAACAAAGCGAATGAGTAATCGGCCCGAAGAAGCTGCTTGAAACTGTCCTGGAATCCCTATTCGCCCATGTCGGGATTCAACCTAAGGCTTGTTCGAAGTCCGAATGAATGGATAATACATACATAAAGAATATGAAGCACAATCTCCAACTCTTAACCGGTGGCATCTTTGCTTGTTCCTGATGCTTCAATTTATGTAGGGCTCCGTCCCGGAAGTGGACTTCTCTTCTCCTTTCGTTCTCTTCCTTCTTTTTTGGTTAGATATTAATACATAGTAGTACTAAAAGACTCTTTGTCAGTACGGAAAGCTAGTCTGATTCTTTTGAATAGCATTTTTTTCCTATTACTTTATTTTTTTATACTACCTTCGCGGATCTCCCCTCTTATCCAATCAACCAACTGTCCCAGGCCGGGAAATAGCGTTCCCGGAATAAGCTTTCGCCGCCCCTAGCTCTTAGCTGTCTCCTTTTAGTCAGAGGTCAATAAACTTGAATTCGACATCAATGGAGAAGAAAGCAGACTTGTTCGCTCACTCTTCTTGCCAAAGTGATTGATCTGTCTTTATTTTCGAACTGGTATGTATTCCCGCCCCGACCTTGATTAGCTCACTCTTTTTTTAGCTGGTCTGTGCTTTCCAGTGAACATTATCTTTCTAGAGAGAACAGGTGTGCACCAGAGCTGGAGCAATTCATGGAAAGCATCATTATTTGATTAAAGAACGGAGAGTCTCATCTCCTGGGGCCTGACCCTGTGATGTAGAATCCTTTGCTCTTTCACGCATTGATCTTGCTTGATTCGGGTTTCAATTTCTTTCTCAGCCTTGCACCCGGTAATAACGGAACTTGAAGTCTTGCTCGTCTCTTTCATTGACCAGGAAAGGATTTTCTGTGATAGGAGGACACTCTATCAAAGGCCTTGATCCAGCTCTCGCTTCTGTATCAACTACAGGCCTTCACTCTACTCTCTCGTTCAGATCCTCCGTTCTAGGTCCAGGCATACGCAAGGATGGGAAGGAGACCACAACTCCAGATCGATGTCCCAGGTCAGGTTACCACCCCTCACCTCTAGGTTCAGGGATGATTCTTATTGCACGAGAGATTGCCCTACCAGCTAAACAACTGAATTCCTACCGTCTAACTCCTCTCCTTTATGGGTTGGCTACCGGGGATCCATTGTGGCTTGTGACTAGGTTGGTACGGGTGAATTACCATAAAGCCTAAGTTATCTGGTTCTGGCTAATGCCCTAAGGGATTGGCCTTTCTTTGAGTTAGTAATACTCTAAGTGCGGTTAGTACAAGAAGGTTCTGCGGCTTACTCTTACTACAGTTAAACCCTCTGTCCCAGTGTCGTGCACAGTCGGGATATCTAAATAACAAGCGATTCCCATATTATGGACTCGGAAAGCCCCCTCCATTCATCTGTAACTAGAACATCCTCACTTCCAGATCCGAAGGAAGGTGCTAATATAATTTATTGACGAAGAAAAACGAGGCTATCTGTGATTACTCTTCGCCGACCAAGAAGACTCGAGACAAACTTCCCCCTTTTGTTGGTTTCGTTATCCAACTCTCTATTTTCCGCAGAAAAAATTAAGTATGAATTACCTTCCGAGCCACTAGGATCAGGCCGATACGCTTTGGCATAATAAATCATAACACGGTTCAATCCCCTTTCTCAAGTGAATTCATCGATCAGGCACTGGGCCTTCCCTTCTCTCGATCGGCGTATCCGCTTCCAGAGGTTATGCTTTATCCAATCCAGTTTGTGAGTCTATTCCCTTTCCTTTAGTTGCTTAGTCACACGCCCAATCAGAATCACCGGAGAGCCTATTGCTTCCAACTTACTGGACAAGGCTGGGACTGAGGCGCCCTCCCCCGGAACATATAAATCCTATAAACCCTGGGAAGGAAGCTTAATTTTGATTAGTCATCCTATCGTAATTAAATAAGTAGTAGATCCCGAGACCGATATAGCTCTTGGAGGGCTAGTAGAAGTTGTTCACTCGGTTCGAAGAACAGGACCGACTGTGATCTTCTCTGCTTTTGTCGACTCGGAACGAATGCTTGAAGCTTCAAATACCTTTCTTTGGTCTTGTGAAAATGCTTTCCCCGCTTCGTACCTTGTGACTATGGTAGCATGGTCTTTTCTCAACTCCCTATAGGAAGGAAAAAAAGTTATGCCTAAAATCCCTACTTTCCTCGTTCAAGTTCAACCCCAGTAGCTGTAGCAAATGTCGGAGTGGTAGCTGTTGGTGCTCAAGTCGACGGTTCACTCTCTTCGTGGTTAGCTGCGAATACAAATGGGATTTCTCTTTGTGGTAGCGGTAGGTGGTAAGAAGACTAGCTTTGCTTCTTCCTCTCTAGGCGCTTGAACATGGGCAATTGCTTTATTAAAGGAAGAGCTGGGCGGCAACGGAGATCTTGTAAGTTTAACTAATTTCGATAATTAACAATTAATCCAGTGCAATCACTAAATAAGAAGCTTTTCTTCCTTTCGATCCTTGAAGTGGGATTTCTCGTAGGTGATGGTCGCTGGGCCTTCTAGAAGCTTCGCCAGAAGCAAGATGAGGTCGCTCTCCTTCGCTCGTTCCGTACTTGACTTACGAGCGAGTGTAGTACTCGCCCCTATCTCTCTCTAAAGGGGCTTATGCACTCCCCTCGCTGTCTACTAAACGAGCGTTAGAGCGAGCGAAGCCTTCCATTTAGTGGCTTCCCCCCTTATCCCTCACCCTACTCTTTCATTTCCGATTAAGCTTCCCCTGTTTGTGGGATTAATTGATTGGATACCCGAGAACCATAATCTTTACTAGGAACAGCTTCTACGACGATAGGCGTAAAGGCATGATTAGTTCCACAAATCTCACTGCACTGACCATAGTAAACCCCTTCTCGTTGTACCGAAATAGAGATCTGATTTAAACGACCAGGTACAGCATCACATTTGACACCTAAGGAAGGTACAACCCAACTATGAGGTACATCAGCAGGTGTTACAATAATACGTAGATGAGTTTTGGCTGGTACAACCACTCTATTGTCCACTTCTAATAAACGTGATTGACCCAATTCTAGATCATCTTCTGGAATCGTATAACTGTCAAAAGTGAGTGACTGTTCATCGGAACTGTTATAGTCTGAATACTCATAAGTCCGATACCATTGATGCCCAAAAATCTTTTAAGGTCTTTCCTGTTCTTTTATGCCCTTTCCTTTTGGATAAAATAAAAGTCGGTGGCGACTCTTGCTATCCGCAACATTTCACTAAAGTCAGTTCTCCCACCGTGTTAAAGAACTGGCGACTCTGCTGGGGATTTAATAAAAGAGGGGTACCCTTAGGAATTAGATCACTTTAAAATTGTTTGCCTTGTTTGCTTTATACTTATCTGTTAGGTGCTCTTATGTGTGAAAGATCCTAACCCGGATCTAGTGTACCTTAGGTAAATGGCAATAGACCAAGGAAACTGTACGGCGTATACCGATATGGTTGATCTGGTGGCCATAGTTAGTGTGACTTCCTGGTTGGTGCTTATGTTCCTTAAGTCAAGTTGAGGATAATATGAGGCTGCCATATGTTGTCAATGCACTAACTAACTTTTAGAACCCTATTTATCCCATCTTGGCCTTTAGAAAGTAGTGAGATAACCGGCTTTGGTGAAGACTGAAGTTGGTTGATACTCGATGCTACGCTCATTGAGATTCTAAACTTGGAGGGTTTTGGTTGGCAAGTAAGTTGCCTACTGAACAACCACCCTTGTGAAGGATCAATGATATTGAGATCCCTTAGAACCTAGTTACTTCATAGGACATGATGAACCAACTAAACTTCAGGGGAGGGTACTTACCTTTAAACCTCATGCAAGCCTTCAAACCTAGGGCTATTGTGTGACTTGTTTGTGTGTGCCACATGTTTGTGATTGAGCATAACATCATAGCATCATCATGCATCATAAGCATAGCATTTTCACTAACTATTTCAAGGACCTAAGGATTTATCTTTGTTCTTTGTTGCAGGTCATGGCTTCTGCTCGTAGGAATACTATCCGGATCAACTTTGTAGGAATACCTCCTAAGCTTAAGGAGTTGGTCTCTCAGGTTTCCGAAAACTCCCAGTTCATCAAGAGACATGGTCAGCTACTGGATCTAGTCACTTCAGGGTTCAATGAAGACATGATGAGTGTTATGTTTCAGTTCTTTGATCCTAAGCATCATTGCTTCACATTCCCCGACTATCAGCTGGTTCCTACAATGGAAGAGTTCTCCAAACTACTGGGTATACCTATCCTTGATCAGAGACCCTTCACAGGCTTGGAAAAAGAGCCTAAACCTGAAGTCATTGCTGCAGCTCTACATCTGAAGAAGTCAGACATTGTTCTAGAAACGAGAAGTGGAATTAAGGGTATTCTTGCTAAGGTGTTGATAGAGAGGCTCAAGTATTCTTGAAGGCTATGAGCTATGATGCTTTTGAGGAGATCTTAGCCTTGTTGATTTATGGCTTAGTGTTATTCCCCAACCCAGATCAGTTCATAGACGTTCACGCCATCAACATATTTCTGACTCATAATCCAGTGCCTACATTGCTTGGAGACATCTTACATTCTCTTCATACTCGTACTACAAGGGCACGAGGAACTCTGATGTGCTGCATACCTTTGCTATCTAGGTGGTTTATTTCTCACCTTCCTCGATTAGTGATGAAGAATGAACAAGGGTTCAGGTGGTCAAAGAGGATTATGTCACTCTCTCATTCAGATATTCATTGGTGCTCTAGGTGTATGGAGAATGTTACTATCATTGACCGTTGTGGGGAGTTTCCTAATGTGCCACTTCTAGGCATAAGAGGAGGCATCACTTACAACCCTTCCTTAGCTTTATGACAGTTTGGTTACGCTCGGAGTGATGGTCCTCATGACATGTTGATTCAGGGTATTGTGTTTGACCACGACAACGATCTGCAAGGTTACCATCAAAGGTTTATACGAGCATGGGGAAAAGTGAACAAGGTTGACAGCAAGACTCTGGAGCCCAAGTACACGATTCCTATGGAAGCTTATCTCAGATGGGTGCGATCTCGTGCTCAGACTCTTATGATGCCATATCCTGCCATCCTGCCAGTTACTAGGGAGCTTGTTGCTGAAGGAGATACTTCGTATATCATTCTTCATCCAGACATGCCCACTGACATGGAAGACTTACAGAGGTCCTGGATCCAGTTGAAGGAGCAAAGGGATACTTTTGAGACTCATTACAAAGCAAGTCAAGAAAGAATCCTGGAGCTAACAAAACAACTACATGAGGAGCGGAATCTCAACTCATATCTCGACACAAAGAGGAAACGTCCATGGGAGACTTAAAACCCCATCTTTTGTATTTATTTCATTTTTATTGTAAGCCCAAAAGGCAAAAAAGTTTATTACTAATAAAAGTTTACCTTTTTGGTTGTTTAAACAAATTTAAATCCTGCGGTCCTTGAAAATATTGCATACGCATTTACATATCACATCACTGCATCACAGGTTTCTTATGCATATGTTTCTCATCTTCTCGCTGTTTATTTCAGCAACAATGGCTCTTGAACAAACAATCAAAGATCTCCAGGCACAGAATGCACAATTCCAAGAGCTGATCCTGAACTTGTCCAAGGGACATGATGAATTGAAGACACTGCTGGCCAAGAAGACTAAGAAGGCTAGAAGGTCAGGAGGCCTTATCAATATGGGAAGAAGGTTCAGAGGTCCTGTCAAGACCAAGGAACAGGTTGAAGATTATGAGTCTGAAGAGTCTGAGAAAGAGGGAGGCAGTCTCCATAATACTATGGGGGATTCTAATTCTGAAGCAAATTACTATCATGATCCTAATGAAGATAAATTCAAGATGCTGGTGGATAGAATGAATACTTTTGGGCTGGATTTTGAAGATCTAAGTTTGATATCTGGAGTGGTTATACCCATTGGGTTCAAGGTCCCTGCTTTTGTAGTATATGATGGTGTCTCGTGTCCCAAGCTGCATCTAAGGTCCTATGTCCGGAGGATCCAATCCCATACCGCTGATAAGAAGTTGTGGATCCATTTCTTCCAAGAGAGCTTGTCTGGAGCTCAATTGGAATGGTACTATCAATTGGAGAGTGTCAACATCCGTGATTGGAATGATCTTGCTGAAGCCTTCTATAGGCAATATCAATACAATGCTGACTTAGCACCTACTCGCATGCAACTCCAAAGCATGTCCATGGGTGCTAAGGAGAATTTCTAGGAGTATGCCCAGAAGTGGAGAGACTTAGCTGGTAGAGTTCAACCTCCCCTGACTGACAGGGAGTTAGTGGATATGTTTATGAGTACGCTAAATGGTCTTTTTTATAGTCATCTCATTGGAAGCTCATCATCTGGCTTCACTGAGCTGATAATGACTGGAGAGCATGTAGAAAGTGGCATAAGAAGTGGCAAAATACAGGTGGGTGCCTCTTCATCAAGTACTGCAAAGAAGCCCCCTAGTGGGAAGAAGGAGTCAAATGTTGTTTATGGTCAACCTGATCATAATAGGAGGCACCAATCTGTGAGTGCAGTCTATATCTCCAATCCTACTCCTGCAACACCAGAGCCACCACAGGGCAATCAGCAGAGGCCTAGAAGACAGTTCACCAAGATCAACATGTCACTGGCCCAAGCCTTGCAACACTTGTTGAAGGGTGAACTCATTACTTTGAAGGACCCTCCTTAGAATCCTAATGTTACCTCTCCCAGGTACAATCCTAATGCACGATGTGCATATCATTCTAATTGTCAGGGACATGATACCAACAATGGTTGGATATTGAAGAACAAGATTCAGGATATGATTGATGCTGGAGAGATTGAGTTTGACCCTCCGGGTACTCCAAATGTGATTACTGCTCCCATGCCAAATCATGAAAAGACTGTTAATGCCATTGATGAAGTCTCACATATTTCCTCAGTTACAGATGTGACTACACCATTGTCTGTTATTAAGAAGAAGTTGGTACAAGTTGGGTTCTTTCCAGGTTGTAATGAAGATTGTTTTTGAAATACTGGGATCAAGTACGTGATGTCGAATGAGATGTTTAAACACTTGAAGACTTAAACAAAACTTAAAGTGCAGGTAAATTAAACTACACAGGAAATTGTTAACCCAGTTCAGTGTATCTCCACACTTACATCTGGGGGCTACCAAGCCAGGAAGGAAATCCAATATAAGTAATATTAATTCTAGACTTAAACCACTCAGTTTAATATTTCACTTAATATCTACCCAAGGCAATTTCTACCTAAGACACAACTTAGATATGAGTATCAACTCACTCCCCCTCAATCACACAGTGATATGTTACAAGTTTAATAAAATTGAAGTCACACTTCAAACACAACAGCTTGATTTTACTTCACAGTTTCAATCAAGACACAATACACTTTTTGCTTAAAAGCTCATAAAGTGATACACATATAAAACCTGCTATTAAAACACAAACACCCTATTTAGTCTTCTTAATTTCATACACTATTCTGAGAGTTTCTGTTGCTTAAATAGATGCTTGGATTTTGGGCTTTCTGTAGGTTATCCAGTCCTGATACGCATGTTGTCATCACCTTGAATTAGGGTTTGTTACTTCCTTGATTCTAGGTGAGATAGTTCTTATGTTATACTGAAATCATATAACTAATCTCCCTACAGATGCGCCTTGTATGGTTTATCCACTCACAATTAATTCCAGATAAATTCCCTGAATTTACTGAGTTCTGTTATGCATTATTTAATTCTGGTAGCAGGTTTGAGATGTCACAACATCTGGTGTGACATCCTGAAATCTGAACTTACTTCATTAACTTATACAATGTCACAACATCTGGTGTGACATCCTGAATTAAGTTCATTAACTTATACTCTGTTTGATAATGTCACAACATCTGGTGTGACATCCTGAACTAAGTTCAACACTTCTTGTTGGTCAAAAATTCTGCCAATTCTAAACATCTACAAACTCCCCCTTTGGCTAATTTTTGGCTAACATAATCTTCTGGTTTTATCAGAGTGCAGCAGAGTTTCATTTATCAGAGTGCAGCAGAGTTCTTTTCTATTTTAATCATATGAGAGTTTGCCCCCCCTCAAACCTGTATGTATTCTGACTTGTTCAACAGAATCTAAAAAAAACATAGTTCAGAAGCAGACATTAAACAGACAAACAACTTGTTAATTAATCATGTAAACTGCAGCAGACTTGTTAATTAATCATGTAAACTGCAGCAGAAATTGGGGCCAAATTACATAAGTAGAGAGAAATAGAAAATTACAAAACTAAAACACAATGCTGAAGCAGACAGTACACATTCCTCACACACATTTTCACTCAGAGTCTTCATATTCAGTATCTTCCTCTTCTTCAGATTCATCATCAGAGTCATCATCAGTTTTAGCAGCCTTCTGAGCACTCTCTTCCATTTCAAGCCTTTGAATAATTTCCTCAAGCTTTTGCTTCCTGGCATCCAGCTCTTTGCAGGTGTTCTTCAGTTCAGCAATCAAAGCAGCTTTGGATATGGGAGTCTTTGCTTTTGAAGGTCCAACAGATGTCCCAGTGGGAGCTTCAACATCAGCAGCATGATGGCTCAAGAAAAGTTTGTAATGGAAGGCCAGAGGACTTTCTCTTTTGCAGACTGAATCCTTCTCAGTGAGGATACCTGGATACTGGCTGAGTATGATTCCACATAGCAGAGATGGAAAGGCAATAGGAAGCTTTGTTGCTGATGTTCCTGCATGCTTCAGTGTTTGATCAAATATGTAAGCCCCAAAGTCCAGCTTTGTTTGGGTGCCCACAACATAAATGAATCTTCCCAATCCAGTTGCTATTGAAGAGGTATGGTTGGTCGGGACCCAGTTGACAGTACCAATCCTATGCAGCATTGCATACTTCCTTGTTAGCAAGATAACAGAAAGTTTGCCATTGATTGGCCAAGTTTTGACCTGATTAGCAGTGATGACCTTGCAAATTTGGTTGTCAGTCTTCCCCAGCTCATTAGGCCCATCAGATTCTCTCCCTAGGTAATGATTGATAACCCTAGGAGAGAATTCCACACATCTCCCTCTTACATAGACTTTTCTGAATTCTTCTGACTTTCCATCAGCGCAGTCCTCTTGCAGGTTGACAATGAACTCCTTGACTAGCAGCTCATAGCAGGGTGAAAAACTTGAAACTGTTTTGAATAAACCAACAGAAGATATTAGGTCTATTACCTCAGTGCACTCAAGTGCATTGCTGCCCAGCTCTCTTTCAAGTGCCACCCTTCTTTGGTATACATATTTCCATCTGCTCACACTTGACACATGATGGAATGACACATTGTCCAGAGGAGCTTCTGGAACAGCAGAGGTAGACCTTGAAGGTGCTGGTTTCTTCTTTGGTTGGGATGTTGGGACATCCTCTTCAACATCTGAATCTGGTGGAGTTACAGCTTTCCTCTTTTGGGTATTCACCTTGCTCCATTGTTTAGTAGGTCCAAATACCACTTTGGCCTTGTCTTTCTTTGGAGTAGACTGTTTCTTTTCAGGAGTTGCATGTCCTGCAGTTTTCTTTTCCTTCCTAGCCCTAAGCCTTTTGGCTATGCTAGGGTCCACAGAAGCAATGATCTCTGTGTCAGAGTCATTATCTATGTCTTCAACAGGAGGAGGTTGGGTAGTCTCCTCTTCAGCAGGTGGATCAACAGAAGCTTGGTCATCAGTGGCTTCATCATCATCATCATCAGTTGAGGCCTTGTTCTGGTCCTCAGATGTTTCAACATCTATTGGGACATCTTGTTGAACAGGAGTGTCCTCTTCAGCTTGATTGCTTTGTTCCTCTTGTGGAGCAGGCATGGTGTTCAGGGGAACAGATACCCCATGCACTACTCTTTGCTCAGACAAAATCCTATTAACAAGATGCTTGATGGAGGCATCCACATATTCAGAGGCTTTGGGGGTGGTGTTTGAGGATGAAGGAACCCCTTTGCTTTTGCTGAACACAGGTTCCTTTGCTCTTCTCACATTTTGAGTTCTAGGCTTTTGAGCAAGAGGGACACTTTCTCTGATTTCGTCCATGGGAGTAGTATCCATTGGAACCATGGAGATTGGGGTTGCATGCACCACATCTTCTTGGTTGAGATTTTCATCCATGATGTTAGGGTTTTGATGTTGAGACATTTTCGAATGTGGTGAAGGAAGAGTTTAGGGTTGATTGATTTTGATGAGCTCAGAAAAACAGCTTTACATGCAAATAGTTTTGAGAGAATAGTGAGGAGATGAAGAGCTGAGAGCAAGCTTGAGCTTTTATAAAAGCCGTTACTGATGGAATATCAAAGAGTGGAATACACAGAGTTATTGACCAGACTGGTGTTGCCATCTGGTGATCATGCCACACAATGTCATAGGACATGTTGGCACTTCTCCATAACTGCTATATTTCACATAAACAAATTCCCAATTTACCCCTTAGGTTTTCAAATTGGGTAGCATCCAAAGCTTTAGTAAATATATCAGCCAATTGCAGATTTGTGGCTACATGTTCTAATGAGATCACTTTCTCTTCCACAAGATCTCTGATGAAATGATGCCTGATATCAATGTGTTTGGTCCTGCTGTGTTGGATAGGATTCTTTGATATGTTAATAGCACTTAAATTGTCACAGTACAATGTCATGACATCGTGTGGGACATTGTATTCTGTGAGCATTTTCTTCATCCAAACCAACTATGAACAACTGCTACCAGCTACAATATATTCAGCTTCAGCAGTGGATAAGGATACACAATTTTGTTTCTTACTGAACCAAGAAATCAAATTGTTTCCTAGATAGAAGCATCCTCCTGATGTGCTCTTTCTATCATTAGCACTTCCAGCCCAATCAGCATCACAAAAGCCAGTGAGAATTGGTTCACATCCATGGGAGTACATTATTCCATAGTCACAAGTACCATTGACATATTTCAGAATTCTCTTAACCTGGTTTAGATGACTTACTTTTGGCTCAGCTTGATATCTTGCACATACACCTACTGCAAAGGCTATATCTGGTCTGCTAGCAGTCAGATATAAAAGGCTTCCAATCATGCTTCTGTATAAGCTTTGGTCTACATTTTCACCCTTGTCATCCTTTGTCAGCTTTAAATGAGTGGGGGCAGGTGTTCTTTTGTGACTAGCATTGTCCATCCCAAACTTCTTGACAATGTTCTTTGCATACTTGCTTTGGGATATGAACATGGAGTCCTCCATCTGCTTGATTTGCAGTCCAAGAAAGTAGGTTAGTTCTCCTACTAGGCTCATCTCAAATTCAGATTCCATTTGAGTGACAAAATGTTTAACCATCCTGTCTGACATCCCACCAAAGACTATGTCATCTACATATATTTGAGCAATCATGACATTTCCTTCTTCATCCTTCACAAACAAGGTTTTGTCTATTCCACCTTTCATGTACCCTTGTTTTATGAGAAAAGTAGTCAGCCTTTCATACCATGCTCTTGGGGCTTGCTTCAGACCATAAAGAGCCTTCCTTAGTTTGTAAACATGATTTGGACAGCTTGGATCAACAAATCCCTTAGGCTGTTCCACATATACCTCCTCATTAAGATACCCATTTAGAAAGACACTTTTAACATCCATTTGAAATAGCTTGAACTTCAGGATACAAGCAATTCCTAAAACTAGTCTGATTGATTCAAGCCTTGCTACTGGTGCAAAGGTTTCATCAAAGTCTACTCCCTCAATTTGTGTGTATCCTTGAGCTACAAGTCTAGCCTTGTTCTTTGTAACAACTCCCTGCTCATTTGACTTGTTCTTATACACCCATTTAGTGCCAATCACATTTATGTCATCAGGTCTAGGAACAAGATCCCACACTTCATTCCTTGTGAATTGGCCTAATTCTTCTTGCATAGCACAAATCCAGTACTCATCATTAAGAGCTTCCTTGATGTTTTTAGGTTCTATTTTTGAAACAAAACAAGAACCTGAAATCACCTCTCTTGATCTAGTGATTACACCACTGTTGGGATCACCAATTATCAGATCTTTAGGATGATCCTTCTAGATTCTTATGGAGGGAGGTTTGCTGGATTGTTCTGTCCTTGCCTCAGTTAGAGTGAAGTCATGATGATCACTCTTTAGTTCAGCTTCAGTCTGACTGTCAGCAGATGTTCCAACATCATCTGCAACATCTGCAGGGGCATCATCAATTATCACATTTATGGACTCCATTATAACCTTGGTTCTGGAGTTAAATACTCTATAGGCTATGCTATTTATGGAGTATCCAAGGAAAATCCCTTCATCACTTTTAGGATCAATCTTTCTTCTTTGATCCCTATCAGCCAGAATGTAACAATTACTTCCAAACACATGGAAGTACTTGACTGTAGGTTTTCTGCCCTTCCAGACTTCATAGATGGTGGACAAAGTTCCTTTTCTTAGAGTGACTCTGTTGTGAATGTAACAAGCTGTGTTCATAGCTTCAGCCCAGAAGTACAGTGGTAACTTTTTAGCATGGATCATAGCTCTTGCTGACTCTTGGATAGTTCTGTTCTTCCTCTCAACAATCCCATTCTGTTGAGGAGTGATAGGAGAAGAATACTCATGATTGATTCATTCTGAAGAACAGAAATCTGGAAAAAAATTTATTCTCAAACTCCTTTCCATGGTCACTTCTTATTCTGACCACACAGCTTGCTTTTTCTCTTTGTATTCTTTGGCACAGATCTTTGAATACATCAAACACATCAGACTTTTCTTTGATAAAATTTATCCATGTATATCTTGAAAAGTCATCAACAACTACATAGGCATACCTTTTTCCCCCAAGACTCTCAACCTGCATTGGTCCCATAAGATCCATATGCAATAACTCCAAAACTTTGGAAGTTGTCAGATGTTGGAGCTTTAGATGGGACATCTTGGTTTGCTTGCCTATTTGACATTCACCACATACTTTGCCTTCATCAATCTTCAGTTTTGGAATACCTCTTACAGCCTCCATAGATATGATTTTCTTTATCCCTCTGAGATGAAGATGACCCAGTCTTCTTCTTTGGCTAAGGAGCAAGTTGAAGTGAGACTGAAGTCTTGAGGTTCCCACATGTAACAGTTGTCTTTAGATCTGGCTCCTCTCATGACAACCTTTTGTTCTTTATCAGACACTATGCATTCAGTTCTGGTAAAGTTTACACTGTAATTCTTCAATCCAGTCATGTGCCTTGAGCATCCACTGTCAAAGTACCAGTCTTCCTTAGCTGATACTCTGAGAGATGTATGAGCTATATAGGTAACACCCTTCTTTGACCATTTTTGCTTGTTGTGAGGTTTCCTTTGATGCCTCTGCCCTGCATAGTGTCTATCTTTAGAGCTCCAAGGTTGTTTGTTGAACTTGTTCTTGGGCATGTAGCTTTGATCAGCATGAAGACTAGCTTTAGGTACCCATACTTTCTTGATGACCTCTGTCTTCTGCTTAGGGGGTTGCTGATATCTTTGATTTTGATGTCCATGCAGCACTTTCTTGCTGACCTTTATCTTCTGCTTAGGAGGTTGCTGATGCATCTGATTTGGATATCCATGCAACTTGTAGCAATAAGGTTTGATGTGACGAAACCTTCCACAATGATGACATCTCCATCTTTGATACTTCTTTTTCATCATGTTCTTTTCATGATGTTGGGACATCTGTTGGGACATCTTGTTTGACTTTATGGGATTTGAAGTAGTTTTGCTGGTACTAGCCTCAACCTTTTGAGCTTTGTTAAATCCCAGTCCAGTTCTATCCCCTAAATGCTTATTGTTGTTGAGAATGACATCCAGTGTGTTTGTGCTACTATTTAGCATTCTAACAGATTTGGACATATGTTCCAATTTGGAGTTGAGAAGACTTACTTCACTTTTCAAAGTGTCAATGATTTCTAGATTACTTGTCTTTTCAACCTTTAATGCCTCAATCTGCTTCTTCTGCTTTATATTCTCCATGCATATTTCAGTGCTCCTTTTACAGAGCTCTTTGTATGATTCTTCAAGCTCTTCAAAAGTCAGCTCCTCATCACTGGATCCACTTTCAGATTCACATACTCCAGCTAGAGCAGTGATGTGCTTTGCTGATTCTTCTTCTGAATCACATCTTGAGTCTTCATCAGACCAGGTCACAGAGAGACCTTTCTTCTGCTTCTTTAGATAGGTAGGGCATTCATTTCTGATGTGTCCATATCCTTCACATCCATGACATTTAATCCCTTTTTCTTGATTGGTATTTTCATCATAATATGACCTTCTATTAGCATCATAAGGTCTTTTATTCTCAGAAGAGTTTGAGTTTCTTCCACTTGGTTTGGACCTGGTATCCATTCTTTTGAGAATCTTGTTGAATTGTCTTCCAAGCCTAGCAATTATTTCTGATAAATTTTCTTCAGGGTTTGCTTCATGATTTTCTTCTTCTTTATCAGTATTTGAAACCAAGGCTATGCTTTTGTTCTTCTTTACAATTGTATCATTCATTCCCATCTCAAATGTTTGAAGGGAACCAATGAGCTCTTCAACCTTCATTGTGCATATGTCTTGAGCTTCTTCTATTGCTGTAACCTTCATGTCAAATCTTTTTGGTAAAGATCTGAGAATCTTTCTTACCAGCTTTTCATCACTTATCTTTTCTCCCAAAGCACCAGAAGTATTAGCTATTTCCAAGATGTTCATGTAGAACACATGAATTGTCTCATCTTCCTTCATTCTCAAGTTTTCAAACTTGGTGGTGAGAAGATGAAGTCTTGACATCTTCACCTTTGATGTTCCTTCATGAGTGGTTTTGAGAGTGTCCCAAACATCTTTGGCCAGCTCACAGTGATGCACAAGTCTGAATATGTTTCTATCAATGCCATTGAATAAGGCATTTAAGGCCTTGGAATTTCCAAGTGCTGAATCTTCTTCCTCCTTGCTCCATTCTTCTTCAGGTTTCAACACTTTTGCCCCATCCTTGTTGTCTTGGACAGGGTGCTCCCATCCTTTGTTGACTGCTTTCCAAGCCCTATTATCAAGTGATTTTAAGAATGCTACCATTCTTGGCCTCCAGTAGTCGTAATTTGATCCATCCAATGTAGGTGGTCTATTCACAGATCCTACATCTCTGTCCATGTTCCCAAAATTTGCAGTCCCTAGATCTCACCCAGTTAAACAGGCAGGGTGCCAGCTCTGATGCCAATTGAAATTCTGGGATCAGGTACGTGATGTCGAATGAGATGTTTAAACACTTGAAGACTTAAACAAAACTTAAAGTGCAGGTAAATTAAACTACACAGGAAATTGTTAACCCAGTTCAGTGTATCTCCACACTTACATCTGGGGGCTACCAAGCCAGGAAGGAAATCCAATATAAGTAATATTAATTCTAGACTTAAAACACTCAGTTTAATCTTTCACTTGATATCTACCCAAGGCAATTTCTACCTAAGACACAACTTAGATATGAGTATCAACTCACTCCCCCTCAATCACACAGTGATATGTTACAAGTTTAATAAAATTGAAGTCACACTTCAAACACAACAGCTTGATTTTACTTCACACTTTCAATCAAGACACAATACCCTTTTTGCTTAAAAGCTCATAAAGTGATACACATATAAAACCTGCTATTAAAACACAAACACCCTATTTAGTATTCTTAATTTCGAACACTATTCTGAGAGTTTCTGTTGCTTAAATAGATGCTTGGATTTTGGGCTTTTTGTAGGTTATCAAGTCCTGATACGCATACTGTCATCACCTTGAATTAGGGTTTGTTACTTCCTTGATTCTAGGTGAGATAGTTCTTCTGTTATACTGAAATCATATAACTAATCTCCCTACAGATGCGCCTTGTATGGTTTATCCACTCACAATTAATTCCAGATAAATTCCCTGAATTTACTGAGTTCTGTTATGCATTATTTAATTCTGGTAGCAGGTTTGAGATGTCACAACATCTGGTGTGACATCCTGAAATCTGAACTTACTTCATTAACTTATACAATGTCACAACATCTGGTGTGACATCCTGAATTAAGTTCATTAACTTATACTCTGTTTGATAATGTCACAACATCTGGTGTGACATCCTGAACTAAGTTCAACACTTCTTGTTGGTCAAAAATTCTGCCAATTCTAAACATCTACAGTTTTTATTGTGCTTATAAACCTGATAGCTGCTGGAAGTTGAAGGATGGTATTCAACGCCTCATGGACAAGGACACCTTCTGTGCAGAGTATGGTTGAACATATAACTCAAGGTGCGAAGGTTGAAGAGGTGGATATGGTTGATAAAATGCCAGTAAGGATTACTTCCAAGGGCCCTGTCAAGATTACTCATAAGGGTCTAATTAAGATTACTGCTGAAGGCCCTGTGAGGACTGTTGCTGAAGCTAGAGTGGCTCCTATGATTATTACCACTCCTGGTCCTATTCCATATACTTCTGATAAAGCTATACCTTGGCATTACGGTTCCGATGTTTATATCCATGGTGTTAAACAGGAACCCTTAGCTGATACACTTGTTGCTGATGAAAACCTTGATGTTGATAATATTGTTGGATCTAGTTCACAAGAAGTGGAAGAATTTTCTCTCCTCCGGCTACCTCCAAGAATACAGTTACTCCAACTACTACCTCCACTGCTGATGCTCGGGGCAAAGGTCCTGTTATAGAACCTGTTCCAACTGAGACCCGAACTGCTGATGATCTTTCTAAGAAGATGGAAGAAGTACTAAAGATCATTCGCAAGAGTGATTATGATATTGTTGATCAATTGGGGCATACTCCCTCCAAGATTTCCATGTTGTCTTTATTGTTGTGTTCTGAGGCTCATGCTAAAGCCTTGATTAAATTCCTGAAGACTGCTCATGTACCAAATGAAATTTCTGTAGATCAATTTGAGAATTGTGTTGCACACCTGACCTATGATAATGGGTTAGGCTTTTCTGATGCTGATTTGACTCCTGCCAAGAGGGATCATAACAGGGCTTTACATATCTCTATTGAGTGTAGGGGCACTACCATGTCTCATGTGTTGATAGACAATGGTTCTTCACTGAATGTGCTACTCAAAGAGGTTCTGAACAAGCTTAGTCCTGAAGATGCTGTGTTGAGACCAAGTAATATAGTGGTGAACGGAGAAATAGATCTCCCAATCAAAGTAGGTTCTCAAGTCTTCAATGCTACCTTTTATGTAATGGATATTCGTCCTTCGTACTCTTGCTTGCTTGGGCGCCCCTGGATCCATGGGGCAGGTGTTGTGACCTCTACTTTACATCAGAAGTTGAGATATCCAGTGAAGGGAAAGGTTGTTAATGTTTATGGAGAGGAAGAATATATAGTCAGTCATGTGAATACATTTAAGTATCTGGAAGTGGAGGGTGAATATGTTGAGACTCCTTGCCAGACGTTTGAAGTGGTTCCTTGGGTTGTTCCTACTGCTGAAGCTCCTCCTGCTGTCAAAAGAGTTCCTGTAGTTACCAGAGTACCTCCAACAATGGCCTCCCTCAAAGATGCTAGAGCTGTGGTTGAAGAAGGTGGTTGTACTATTTGGGGTCAACTTCCTGACATTCCTTACAAGTCTGACAAGTTTGGTTTGGGTTTCACTACAGAGTCCCAGAAGGCTGTTTGTCGTGCTCGTGCTGTTCGTATCACCAATCAAGGGGTCGTGAAAGATCAGATCAATGTTGTGGGTGACTATGATGAAGACTACAACCTGGATGCTTGGATTTTTCCTACTGTGGGTGATGGGATCAATAATTGGATGGCTGAAGATGTTATTCCTATCTCCTTTAGTCAGGAGTAAATACTATTACTGTGTTGTTATTTCTTAAGTTTGTAATTTCTTGAACAATTAAACTCTTAAGCTTTGTGCCTTACCCGGGGCACAATGGTATGTTTGTTTCGGGATGTCATTTCATTTGCATACTTCATTCAATAAAAATCAGTGGACGTTTCGTTTTCGTAAATATTGTGTTCCTTGTCTTTCTTTTATTTTTGTTTTATCAGCTATGTGTTCTTACACACACCCACATCACTAAAATGTAGATCCTCATCCACTCTGGATCCTGTTGATAACAGTTCTACTATTGCCAATTATAATTTCGAGAATCCGATCTATCAAGCTGAAGATGGAAAGGAGGACGATTGTGAAGTACCCGTAGAGCTTGCTAGGTTGTTACAACAAGAAGAGAAAGCTATACAGCCACATGAAGAGCCAATCGATGTTGTGAATTTGGGAACTGAAGGAAACAGGAAAGAAGTCAAGATAGGGGCTGAATTAGAGGATGGTGTTAAGAGCAAATTAATTCAAATGTTACATGATTATGTGGAGATCTTTGCTTGGTCCTATGAAGATATGCCAGGGTTGGATACAGACATTGTGGTGCACCGTTTACCGGTAAAAGAAGACTGTCGTCCAAAGAAGCAGAAGGTTCGTCGCATGCGTCCTGAAATGTCAGAGAAGATTAAGGCAGAGGTGATGAAACAGTTTGATGCAGGGTTCTTAGCTGTGACTTCTTATCCTCAATGGGTTGCAAATGTGGTACCAGTACCTAAGAAAGATGGTAAGGTACGTATGTGTGTAGACTACAGGGATTTGAACAAGGCCAGCCCCAAAGATGACTTTCCACTTCCTCATATTGATGTTCTGGTAGACAACACTGCTCAGCATAAGGTGTTCTCTTTCATGGATGGTTTCTCTGGTTACAATCAAATCAAGATGGCACCTGAAGATATGGAGAAGACAACCTTTGTTACACAGTGGGGCACTTTTTGTTATAAAGTAATGCCATTTGGTTTGAAAAATGTCGGGGCAACATATCAACGTGCTATGGTGGCTTTGTTTCACGATATGATTCATCATGAGATAGAGGTATATGTGGATGATATGATAGCCAGGTCCCAGAATGAAGAGCAACATCTTGATCATCTGCATAAGTTGTTTGAGAGGTTGAAGAAATACAAGTTGAGATTGAACCCAAACAAGTGTACTTTTGGAGTTAGATCTAGTAAACTCATGGGTTTCATTGTCAGTGGAAAAGGTATTGAAGTAGACCCTGCAAAAGTGAAAGCTATACAAGAGATGCCAGCTCCCCGTACTGAGAAGGAAGTTAGAGGTTTTTGGGACGATTGAATTACATTGCAAGATTTATTTCCCAATTAACTGCTACCTGTGAGCCAATCTTCAAGTTGTTGAAGAAAGATCAGGTAATGGAATGGAATGATGAGTGCCAGACAACCTTTGATGAAATCAAGAGATATCTTCTAGAACCTCCCATTCTGATGCCACCAGTTGATGGAAGACCCTTGATTATGTACTTAACAGTATTAGACAACTCAATGGGGTGTGTATTGGGGCAACATGACGAGTCTGGTCGAAAAGAGCAGGCAATATACTACCTTAGCAAAAAGTTTACCAACTATGAAACAAGATACTCACTACTCGAGAAAACTTGCTGCGCTTTGGCATGGGCTGCTCGCCGACTAAGACAGTATATGTTGACTCATATTACCTTATTGATTCCGAAGATGGATCCAATCAAGTACATATTCGAGAAACCTGCTCTCTCCGGACGAATAGCAAGATGGAAAACGATCTGAACAAAATATGATATACAGTACACTACTCATAAGGCCATTAAAGGAAGTGTTGTAGCTGATCATTTGGATCATCAAGCAGTGGATGATTACCAGTCAATGAGTTTTGAATTCCCTGATGAAGACATTATGATTATTACTAAAGAACCTGGACAATATGACGGACCTGAACAAGGATCCCGATGGACTATGGTTTTTTATGGAGCTTCTAATGCACTTGGTAACGGTGTTGGTGTTGTGATCATTTCCCCTGAAGGTTGTCATACCCCGATTACTGCCAGACTTTGTTTCTATTGTACCAATAACATGGCTGAGTATGAGGCATGTATCCTGGGCATCAAAGCTGCCATTGATATGAAGATTCAGTTCCTAGACGTATATGGAGATTCAGCCCTGGTAGTGAGTCAGATCAAAGGAGATTGGGATACCAGGCATGACAATCTCATTCCTTATAGAGAGCATGTGTTGTCTTTGATCCCATATTTTGAAGAGATTACCTTTGGACATATTCCACGAAGAGAAAATCAGTTGGCAGATGCATTAGCCACCATGGCATCTATGTTTGAGATTAGCTGGGACGATGAAGCTCCCAAGATTACTATTGATAGATTTGAGAAGCCTGCATACTGCAATGATATTGACACTGAAGAAGCAGAAGAGAAGCCTTGGTTCTATGAAGTGAAAAGATATCCTGAAGCTCAGGAGTTCCCTGGATGGGCATCTGTCAAAGATAAGAAGTTTCTGTGGAGGTTTTCTGCTAAGTTCTTCTTGAGTAATGGAATTTTGTACAAGCGCAATCAATATTCAACTTTGCTTCGTTGTGTGGATAAGAAGGAAGCAACAGAGATTATGGAAGACATGCATGATGGGATCTTTGGCACTCATTCTAGTGGTCATACTATGGCAAAGAAGATATTAAGAGCAGGATACTATTGGTCTACCATGGAAGCTGACTGCTATCAACATTCCAGAACATTTCACAAGTGTCAAATCTATGCTGATAAAGTACATATACCTCTAGTTCCGTTGAATGTTATAACTGCTCCATGGCCTTTTGCCATGTGGGGCATTGATATGATTGGTGAGATCAAACCTACTGCCTCCAATGGACATCGTTTCATCCTGGTTGCTATTGATTATTTTACGAAGTGGGTAGAGGCAGCTTCATTTTCATCTGTTACCAAGAATGTAGTGGCTCGATTCATTAAGAATAATCTCATATGTAGGTATGGTATCCCTGAAAGGATTATTACTAACAATGGCTCTAATCTGAACAACAATATGATTACTGATCTCTGCACGCAGTTCAAGATTAAACATCACAACTCTTCTCCGTATCGTCCGAAGATGAATGGGGCAGTAGAAGCTGCTAACAAGAATATCAAGAAGATTCTACAGAAGATGACTGTTACTTATAAGGATTGGCATGAGATGTTACCATTTGCTCTTCATGGTTATCGTACTACAATACGTACTTCAACAGGGGCAACACCATTCTCCTTAGTATATGGTATGGAAGCAGTTCTGCCCATTGAAGTTCAGATCCCTTCTTTAAGAATCATGAAAGATGCAGGCTTGGATGAAGATGAGTGGATTCATACTCGACTTGACCAGATAAATTTGATTGATGAGAAGAGGTTAGCAGCTGTCTGTCATGGCCAGATGTACCAGAAACGAATGATCAAGGCTTTTAATAAGAAGGTTAAGCCAAAGGTATATCAGGCTGGTGACTTGGTAATCAAGCGTATCATATTACCACAGGGTGATCCTAGGGGCAAATGGACTCCTACATATGAAGGACCATTTGTGGTCAAAACAGTATTCTCAGGAGGTGCCATGATGCTTACCACTATGGATGGTGAAGACTTCCCACAGCCTGTAAACACAGACATAGTTAAAAAATACTACGCATAAAAAGAGACCCGCTAGGTTGACTGGCCTAGGCAAAAATAAGGGCATCCCGGCGAACCAAAAGGGTTCGGGCAAAAATTAGGGATATATATAAAAAAAATGTACACTCGGCAAGTCGAAAACCTGAAAGGGCGGCTTGGGCAAAAAAAAAGGGTATCCCGGTGGATTGAAAACCTGAAAGGGCAATCCAGGCAAAAGTTAGGGATTAAAGCGTATGACTATGTCTCGTTTGGATCACTTATGAAACTTACACCAGTTGTGCTACTTAATTCAAGCTCGAACAGATAAAGCTCAATCCAATCATTTCCGTCTCAACAGCAGAAGATGAGATACTTAAAGATAATGGCAATAGTAGAATTGAAACTCAATAGGATTATTTCCCACATAGCTGATTTTCTTTGTTTTGTAAAAAATTTACGACGAATTCCTCTTACTAGGATTTATGTCTCCTTGTACAAACTTGCCTATGTATAGGTCACTTTGTGGTATAAATAAAATTTTATCTTTGAATCCAAATTTACTTTTACCCTATTTACATAAGCGAAACGTCCATTGGTTGTGTTTGAATGTATGTATGCTTTTGAATATGATTGATGTTTACCAGAAATGCATAAAATTCTTAAATATGATTGATGTTTACCAGAAATGCATGAAAATGCAATAATAGTATTTACTAAGGACGAACGAGGGAAGGAATTTAACGAAGCTTCGCCAGTTCATCCCCACAAGACAGCTACAAATCCCCAGTAGGGCAAATCTATCATCATAGATACTTCGAGTTACATCTCCCCTTAAATTTATGTCCATCTCTTTTATCCTCAGTCGGGATACTCAGGAACATATGACTCCAATAGAAGTACGACGAACGAAGACGGGAGGTTATAAATACTATACTGTCAAACAAGACGGGAACGAGTTCCTCATATTCTTCAGCAACGAATCGGGATTTATTTTCCCTAGCCAGCAGTTGTTATACAAAGATATCCAGACGCTTCAGGCTACATGATTCATACATACATCATTTACATCATATCACAGCATACATACATAATACATTTATTTAGGTGCATCACACTATGCATGCATACATACTGCATAAACTAATATTCTCCTTGCAGGTTAGTTATATGCAGATAAAACAATATCAACAATTCACAACAGGTCAGAAATGATCCATACATTACTCAAGATGTCCTCGGAGAGTAGGCAAACGGTCTGTAAGAAGATCCATTCCCTAATCCAGGATATTTCCAGAAGATTTCATCTATCTGGCCTTGAAAAGCAGGCAAACGATCTGTACGAAGATCCATTCCCTGGTTCAAGATATTTTTCAGAAGAACTAATCCTGACGTTCTTTTGACCTTGAATAGCAGGCAAACGGTCTATACAAAGATCCATTCCCTGGTTCAAGATGTTTTTCAGAAGAACTAATCCTGACGTTCTTTTGACCTTGAATAGCAGGCAAACGATCTGTACAAAGATCCATTCCCTGGTTCAAGATATTTTTCAGAAGAACTAATCCTGACGTTCTTTTGACCCTTGAATAGCAGGCAAACGGTCTACACAAAGATCCATTCCCTGGTTCAAGATATTTTTCAGAAGAACTAATCCTGAAGTTCTTTTGGCCCTTGAATAACAGGCAAACGGTCTATACAAAGATCCATTCCCTGGTTCAAGATATTTTTCAGAAGAACTAATCCTGACGTTCTTTTGACCTTGGAGAAGCCCACCCAAGCATATACAACTAATCATCAGTGTAACTTTATGCACTGGCGAGTGCAAATTTTTGGGCTTTTGTGTTCAATCCCCTTCAACCTTCTAGCCCTCAGGTTTCAGACAATTTTTGGGCTTTTGTGCACATATACCAATCTAACCCCTCAGGTTTCAGACAATTGAACAGGGGCAGCTGTTGCACCCCAAAATTTGCCCTCCACAAGAAAAGACATTGTGTCTCAAGAGGTTCACAAGGTTCACAAGGTTCACAAAACATCTCATGAGGTTCATAAGGTTCACAAGATTCACAATTAGTCAGAAAGTTTGACAATTCCCTCAGACAATGCATCCTCCTAAGCAATGCATCTTAAACTAGGGTTTTGACTTTCATCAGGCTAAATGGACTTCCAAGACTTCAAGTGAGCTTCATAGCATCTTATATGTGTTCAAGAATCCCCATGTCAAGTTTTAAGACTTTCCCAAAAGATTTGCTCAGTCAGATGATCAGATAGGTTAAAATCAGTCAAAGCAGTTAAAAAGTCAAACTGAGGTCAACTGTGGTCAAACCAAAGTCAAACTTCATGATTTTTTGCCAACATCAAGTATATGAGGTAAAATTCATCATTTGATCAAGGGTTGATCATGATTCATCAAGGAGATTTCAGATCATCAAGAATCAGGAGTTTCTAAATTAGGGTTTTCAAAGGAAAAGTCAACTGAACTTTAACCAGCCATAACTTTCACATGATTCATCAAAAAATTTCCATACAAAGCTAATTTTGAAGGAAATTGAATTCTCTACAACTTTGTGTCTCACAAGCCAAGCCCAAAAATGCTTCATTTGGAAGGTATGAGCTAAGACATTATAGGTCCTTTTAAAAAGTCAACAAAAAGTCAACAACTTCAAAAGAGCATAACTTTATAATGGTAAAAGATATGGACATGATACCAAAGAGGTTGGTTAGAGGACTCTTTAAGCTTTCCAAAATGTCCAAGAACACCTTCATAGCATTAAAATTGAAGGATTTGTGTCCTTGCAAAGTTGGGAAATTTTTTAGAGGTTTATGAAGCAAATGGGGTCTTAAAACCATAATTCATCAAATGGGCTTGCTTTTTTGTGATCCAATTGCTTCCATGACATCATGAACGAAATTAAATTCATTTATTCATAATTTTATTCATTTTATTTTTATTTATTCTGATTTTTTATGTTAAAAATCATTTTAAATTCAAATAAAATATAAAATAATGGATATTTAAATTGATTTGGTTTCTAGAAAGTCTTAAATAATATTTGGACTTGATTGATACAAGAATAATGAAGATTGTACTAAAATAGCAAGGCTAGATCAAGATATTTCAAAATTTAAGAGCTAATCTTTTTCAATCTCCCAAAGATCAAATATCCACAAATTTGTTAAAGATTTTGACCTAATTCATTCACCCATATATAAACAACATGATGCCAAGCACTATTCACGAATTGACAGCCTCCAAGACTAGTTTCAAAACTTCAAATTTCATCCAAAATATCAAATTCGGATTCCAAGGTAGAGGGGATTTCAAAGAGTTTTAAGCATTGCAATGTGATCTATGATGTCTATTGAACATATTTGGATCATAAACAACACCTAAAACACCTCCATTCGCATAATCCGAATCCATCTTTTCATGTTTTTTTTATTTTTCGTTCATGATTGTTTACATGTTATTAATGAATTTTGTTTAGTGATTTGTGATCAATGAAGGTTTGTGATGAATTCTGGGCAGTTCAATTGAAGAAACCGTGGCCGAATCGAGTAATGCCATTTTAGGGTTCTTGGCTTTCAATTTAGGGTTTCATGATTAAATGAGTATAAATAAATTCTAAGATCATGGATCAATCGTAAATGACCTCTGATTATGTTTGTGTATTCAATTTGACAAAATTTTACATGAATGATGATGTTTGAGATTGGTAGGATTAGCTGCCATTTGAAATTTCGCAGGAAAGTTCGTGGAAAAATTAGTAGGTAAATGCGCAGTGCCAGAGGTTGAAGATGAAGTCTTGGCGCGCAGAGGAAATTCAAATTTGAAACATAATATTTTTATTGTTTTGTTCTGATTATATTTCACAAGTGAGCGCGTAGCTCAGATGGTTTTCATGCGTTTATGTGAACTAAAGGGCTTGGGTTCGAAACCAGCCAAATGCAATTTTTTTTGCTTGATTTGTTTTATTTTCCAGGATAACAACAAAACCAAATGGAAGTGGAGTGTTATCAACCTGCGCGCGCAGCCCAGTGGTTATGTTTCTGGTCATTCAGGTAAAGGACCTGGGTTCAAATCCCAGGTCCTGTTTTTTTTTTAGGTTTTGTTTTATTTGTTTTTATTAATTCTTTATTTTATTCTTTAAATAATTTAAATAATTTCTAAAAAAATATCTAAATCATTTTCTAATTAAACTTATTTTCTTTTAAAATTTATATTATTTTTTTTCAAAAAAGCCAAATTAATATACTCATTTCTTTATATGTTTTTAATAATATTTATTTATATGTATATATTTATTTAACTATTAAATTAAAGTTTTAAGTTAAATTAGAAACCCTAATATTTTTAAAACCCCAATTTATTTTCTAAATTCTAAAAACCCTAATTTCTTTTAAAAACTTTAATTTCTCACTTTAATTATTTTTGTACTTAATAAATATTTCTAATATATATAATTAAATCATTAATCATGTTTATTTTGTAAATAAATTAATATATGATCTTTATTATTCTATTTTCATATCAAAAAATTCTAAAAAAATGTTTATTTAATTTTAATTAGCTTGTATATTTTATATTTTGTGCTAACTTCTTTTTGTCATTATTTTATTACTAACCCTTTTATTTATTGCTTATGTTTATTATTTTATTATTATTAATTAAATTGATCTTATTATAATGTAACTGTACAAGACGTGTAATAGTCGTAGTATTTTGTTGTTTATTTATAAATATATTGCTATGGTTAGTAAAATAGGGAGTGAAAACATGTCTGTATTTTAAAATTAATTTAGATCACTAATTATAAGATAAATGTATGAACTTGTACACGCACACACGTAAGTCGATCTTTGATCGCCATCTCACTTCTTAAGGATAACCCTCATGTTGCCTAAATAAAATGGTCAAGTAAGGTGTCTAAAAGAAAAGTCCATTCTCCATTAATATCATCTTGTCCCTTTACGATTATAAGATCAAGTCCCTTCGATGTTGCCTTCGTGAATGATCTTGTCCCTTTCGAATAAAAGATAATAAGTCCCTTAGAATTGCTAAGACACCTTACAGTTGCCTAATCACAAATGACCCTTCACATGTTCCATACAACATCCAAGGTAATGACTACCTATTCCTTAATAATAGGGATAGTCTTACCATTGAAAGAACATTTAAGAATAGAAAAGATTCAAATTAGGGTAGGTTCCTCTTAAGTACTTGCTCACTTTACATCAAATTACTTCATTACACTTCACATTTTTTAAACAATTTTCAAAACAAAGTCTTTATATATATCCGTACAAGGATCATTATAAAGTACTTAAGAAAATTTTTAATCACACACTACACTTCTCAAAACAGTTTAAAGTGAGCTAAGTAACTAAGAGCTCATGGATAACCATGGATGTAAAGGGTGCTAACACCTTCCCTTTACATAACCTACCCCCCGAACCCAAAAATCTTTTAAGGTCTTTCCTGTTCTTTTATGCCCTTTCCTTTTGGATAAAATAAAAGTCGGTGGCGACTCTTGCTATCCGCAACATTTCACTAAAGTCAGTTCTCCCACCGTGTTACAACAGGGATGATGATTCAGACCATGAACCTGGGGCACACAGGCTGAACTAACTTTCATTTTGCAGGTACTATCAGTTGTGTTCATGCAAGTACAGGTGTTGCAAGCAAAGCCATTTCTAGCATAGAACTTCAAGAAACCTTTCCTTAGTAGATCATTGAGCGAAATTCCTCAGCAAGTCTCGTAAGAATACCACTTCTCCAGCAGAGCAACAAATAAAATAGGGATATTTCTCGAGCAAAAGGGTATTATTATCTATTATCTCCAGCATGGGACACTCTATATTCGCTCATCCCCAGCATGAGACGCCTTACATCTCACATCCCCGGCATAAGAAGACCAAGAGGTGATCTAAAACTCTTATCATCAACAGGAAGCATCCTCTCTGATGTGATCCATCATCCCCATTAGATGTGGAAATTGAAATCCTCCCTAGCTTGATAGCGGAAGGCTGGGGATGTTCTCCCCAAGCAGAGAGACCTCCTTCAACAGAGGATTATCCCCAACCAGAGTCTTCATTATCTCCAGCAGTATGGGAGAATTCATCATTCCCCATCAGAGATGAAAAAGATTGTGTATCTGAGAGAATCCCCAGCAGGTTTCTGCCTCAGCAGAGTATCAACACATCTTCTTCCCCAGCGAAGTAACATAAAGTGGATCTTCACCCCAGGGAGAGTCTTCCTTCAGTGGAGAAGTATTACCACATCAGAGTCTTCATACCTCCAGCAGTACGGGAGAATTCATCATTCCTCAGTAGAGATAAAGGTTAGGGGGAACCTGAGGGTTTTCTTTCTTACACAGTAGTTGTTCGCAGTTTTCCCCAGTGAGGTCGCCAACTGAAGTCCAATCCTCATTGGCATCTCTTCCCCTAAACAGAAGGGGAGTATCTGAGGAGTCCCCAACAAATTTATTCCTCAGCAGAATACCAGCACATCTGATTACCCAACCGAGTTAGAAGGATATCACTTCCTCAACAGAGTTCAACGGGTAGCGTACCTCTCAAGTCCAGTTCCTCCCCAACAGGGTCTTGGTTCTCCAATCTTAAAGTCCAATTTATTTTTGGCAATGGCGGCAGTTCAAATTCGGCGCATCATTAGCATTCTCCCCCAATAGAGTTTCTTTTCCCCACAGGAGTTCATCAAATCAATTCAGTGATTATTTTCTCCCCAATAAGGCTACCCGGAATGCCTGTTATCTCCTCATCAGGATATCCCCTTGCATTTGTATCTAGTAACCATCATTACATTTTCATCCTATAAACGCGTAGCATTTTCATCTTTATGGAGCGTCACGCCATGGAAAATTCAAACATGCATACAAAACATAGGCTAGTTTTGGGGTACATTACACAAAAGCCCGAAACATTTTTTCTTCAATCAGACCTAAGCACCCCCATAGAGAGTACCAAGTTCATTCCTCAGCATTATTACTCTTGCCAGTCAATACTTGTAATCCTCAGTCAGTTCCATTTTAGTATAATGGTCTCACCTTTTCGAGTCTCATCTAAGTACGATGGTCTCGTTTTCTCGTTTTCGTTTAAGTATAATGGTCTCGTGTTGTTGATTTCGTCTAAGTACGATGATTTCATTTCTCCGATTCCATTTAAGTACAATGGTTTTGTATCGTTGAGTCTCCGTTTAAGTACAATTGTTTCTCTTTTTTTCGCGTCTCCGTTTAAGTACAACGGTCTCGTGTCGGGTTTTTATTTAAGTACAATGATCTTGTCTCTTTGATTTCATCTAAGTATGATGATTTCATCTCTTCGATTCCATTTAAGTGCAATGGTTTCGTATCTTTGAGTCTCCATTTAAGTACAACAGTCTCTCATTTCTTCGTGTTTTCGTTTAAGTACAACGGTCTCGTGTTTGTTGATTTCATCAAAGTACAATGATTTCTTCTCTTCGATTCCATTTAAGTACAAATATCTCTCATTTTTCCGCGTCTCTGTTTCATTACAACAGTCTCATGTCGGGTTTTCATTTAAGTACAATGATATCGTCTCTTTGATTTCATCTAAGTACGATGATTTCATCTCTTCAATTCCATTTAAGTGCAATGATTTTGTATCTTTGAGTCTCCATTTAAGTACAACAGTCTCTCATTTCTTTGTGTTTCTGTTTAAGTAAAACGGTCTCGTGTTTTTTGATTTCATCTAAGTACGTTGATTTCTTCTCTACGATTCCATTTAAGTACAATGGTTTCTTATCTTCGAGTCTCCGTTTAAGTACAACTGTCTCTCATTTTTTCGTGTCTCCGTTTCAGTACAACGGTCTCATGTCGGGTTTTCATTTAAGTACAATTATCCCGTTCCTTTTGATTTCATCTAAGTACATTGATTTCATCTTTGTCGATTCCATGTAAGTACAATGGTTTGTATCCTTGAGTCTCCATTTAAGTACAACGGTCTCTTTTTTTTTGCATCTTTGTTTCATTATAACGGTCTCGTGTCGGGTTTTCATTTAAGCGTAATGATCCCGTTCCTTTTTATTTCATCTAAGTACGATGATTTCTTCTCTTCGATTCCATTTAAGTACAATGGTTTCGTATCTTCGAGTCTCCGTTTAAGTACAACGGTGTCTCTTTTTTCGCGTCTCTGTTTCAGTACAACGATCTCATGTCGGATTTTCATTTAAGTAAAATGATCCAATTCCTTTTGATTTCATTTAAGTATGATGATTTCATCTTTGTCGATTCCATTTAAGTACAATGGTTTCGTATCCTTGAGTCACTATTTAAGTTCAACGGTCTCTCTCTTTTTTTGCGTCTCCATTTCAGTACAACGGTCTCGTGTCGGGTTTTCATTTAAGTACAATGACCCTGTTTCTTTGATTTTGTCAAAGTACGATGATTTCATCTCTTCGAATCCATTTAAGTACAATGGTTTTGTATCATTGAGTCTCCGTTTAATTACAACAGTCTCTCATTTTTTCGCGTCTCTATTTTAATACAACGGTCTCTTGTTTGGTTATCATTTAAGTACAATGATCTCGTTCCTTTGTTTATTCCATTTCAGTACAATTGTCACATCTTTCCGAGTCGCATCTAAGTACGAGGGTCTCATTTTCTTTTGAGTTCTCATCTAAGTACGATGTGCCCGTCCATTTGATTATGTCCGAGGTCAGTTTCATATTTTCATATGTCTTCCAAGAATGGCATTTTCTCGACTTATTTTATTTCCCACAGAGTGCAAATTTTCCGGTCTATTCGGGTATTTAATACCTCCTACCTTGAACGTCTAAAATTCATTACTATCATACATTCAGATCTGCAGTTGATTGAATATGGGTAGCTGTAATAACCCAAAATTTGCCCGCTCATTTTCATGGCATTTATCATATCGCATTGTATTTTCGCCCATACATTATCTAAATAAAATAATAATAAAAAATAAAATAATTCATGCAACATTGGTCGGCGTGCAAGGCATGTGATCAGGGTTTACTCAGTGGCAAGATCGAATATCAGAACCCAAGGTTGAGTCTGGCTCAGAACGGACGTGGAGATGCATCTTAAGGATTTCCCACCAAAAGGAGGGAGAATCCAATTTTTTTATCCGTTATCGGTTAACGCTGGAGAAATTTGGGAAAATATTTCAAAAATCAGTTGGTGCTTCCCTCTTTCTCCCACTTCCCACTTTGTTTTGTGTTTCTACCAAGTTATAGCACTTTCTACCAAGTTCTATACCCTTCTACCACTTTCCTTTGGAATATTCCAAGAAATATTCTAGAAACCCTAACTAACTCCTAAGCTAGCTCCTAATCTCATAACGCTAACCTAATGCCTTAGCTAACTCCTAGCCTAAAGCTCACTCCAAACATAGCTCCTATATAAATCATTTTCACTCCAAACCTCACAACTTTAACCTCACTTTCCAACTTCAACTTCATTTTCACTCCAAGCCTCACAACTTTACCCTTACTTCATCTTTCTCTCATTTTTATCTCAATTTTTCTCTCATCTTCAACCTTTCACCAAAATCTTCTTCATCATAATTTCTTCAAGTTTTGCATTGAAGCTTGAAGAACTCGAAGCTAAACCTTCATTCTAGCATTGGTTCCATGGTTTATTGAAGATTAATTAGAGTCATTGCTACTGTTTGGGGCTGATTTTTCATCTTGGAAGTGATTTTATGGAAGTGCTCATCAAGATCTTCATCAATTGCATTTATTTTGCACTCTCACGGATCGAAGCTAGGAACCTCCGATATTCTCTTTGTTTGTGCATCGATCGACTCGCAACAATCACCAAAGCAAGCCTTCGCTTTATAGGTTGGTGAATCCGAAACCATTTCTTGATTTAATTTATTTCTCTTCATCTCATCGTAAGTCATTCTTTGATTGTTTGATTGCTTTTGTGATGCGTTATTCGATTTAACAGTTTGTAGCTAGAATCGTAGCTTTAGGAGCTAGCATGTTCATGGATGTATTAGGAGCTTTAGGAAATAAGTCGATAGCTAGAAGTGTTTTTTTCCTCACTATTTTTGCATTCTGGTTCAGTGTTAACCGGTTAACACCCAGGGTTAACCGGTTAACACGTTTTTGCCCCTGATTATTTCACTTTTGAAGTCGTTAACTGGTTAACCAAGGGCATTAACCGGTTAACACTGTGCAGATTTGGCATTTTGAGTTGTTTAATTGCATGTTTGTGCATCACTCATTCTTTTATCATCATAGATTGATAGATCTTGAGTGTAGGGAATATTTCAGAACTGATTTAGCACAAGTTCAAGTAGTTTCGATAGCTTTCGACACATATTTTGTTAGTTTCCGTTTCTGTGCATAAATGTTGCATATAGGTTCATAGCATGTTGTAATCATTGTTTTCATGGTTTAGCATCTTTCGTAGCATGTTAATAATTGTATACACTTCTGTTTTGCATCGCATTTGAAATCCGTTCATGTTTTGGTTCAATCATGTGCATAAATGAAAAATTGCATAATGTTAATAACTCATTCTAGATTGTTACATTAATTTGTCATAATCATTGCATTCCATGATGTGCATTAAAATTCATGTTTTGTGCATTTGAAAATAGTTGCATTTTTAAACACGAGCTGTAAAAACATGTTGCATTCATTCTATTTTTGATCTTTTACACCTATTTGCATGATGTTTGCTAGCTGTAATATGATGTTCGTATTATGCATTGCATTTGATAGTTGTTTGTGCCATTGTAAGCTATAGTAGATGCTGGATTTTGGCTTTTGCCTAGTTTTTAGGTCCCTAAACTTAGGATGGAGTCTAGATTAGGAATTGGTTGGTAATCATTTACTTTCACTCCTTTTATCATTTTTGCTTTATCCTACTAACCTTTGTTTTGTAGGGAGGTGGAGGTAAGTTTATTCACAACTTCTTCCATTTAAAATTCTTTACGCTTTCTAAGGGTGTTTGCCTTTGCATTTGGTGCTTAGTTTGTACAACTTCATGCTAAATCCCCTTTAGAAACAACTTAGCTTCCTTAGGAAGTAAGTTGAGTTCTAACTCTCCTTTTTCTTTTCCTTTTCTCATTAGGATTAGAAAGTCGCACTAACCTAGGTTCATGCATGCATGACAACACTTAGGATTGCTAGTCTCCCATTAGACTTTTACCTTTGGTTCGCTTTGCTTTCTTTCTCATCTCACAAATAAAAGTAAGAAAAAAACACCTAATAAAGGTTGATCTTCTCGTACGCTAGGAGACTTTGTCGTGGGTTACTTATACACGTCCCATTTCTGGGCGAGGTGTAATGCATCTACCACGATAAACAAGTCTTAGTATGAGGATGTTTCACAAATAACAAACTCAGAAAACACTTCGTTAAAAGACTATGAACAAACAACATTCGTCTTTTCATGTGGGAATTCTTTTCTCACCTCTCTCACTCTCAACACGAACTTGCTACAACTTGCATCATTTTCAAGATGGTTACTCACTCATACCAGACGAGCCTGCAACACCTGAGCATAGGCATAAGCAGTTCAAGCCGTAAAAAAAAAACAGAGTTCCCTCCTTAATTAGGTGAACTACGTCGACTCTGATCCTCATTTTCCCGATGAGGTACGTAGGCAGCGGGATAGGAACCGTTCAAGCACACTCTTTATTTTCCCTACATTTCCCCCCTTTCTTTTTGATCTTTTTTCCAGTTCCTTTTCTCATTTCCAGTTCCAGTTAGCAGTTTTTTTATTCAGTATCAACTTTATTCTTTTACCCTTTGAAACAGAGTAACAAGCATGAATCTTGTCGGGTACGAAGGACGATCTGGGGTGCTAATACCTTCCCAGGTCGTAACCGACTCCCGATCCTAGATCTTTTGTTCGCAGGACCTTGTCCTTTCCTTTTATCTTGATTTGTACAACATTAACTTTCCTATTCATTCGGGATAAAAATACATGGCTGGCGACTCTACCATTTTCGTGCCACTTTCGCGTTTGTACTAGGATGAAAATCACAGGAGCAACAACGTCGTAGTTCCTCTAATAGGGAGGACAATAGATTGTTTTTTAAAGCTTGAACTACTTATGTCAATGCTCAGGTGTTACAAGCTCGTCTGTCACGAGTGCATTACCATCTTGCAAAATGACATGTCAGAGCAAGTTCTTACATTGATAGTGAGGGTGATGAGAAAAGAAGTCCCGAAGGAGAGACAATTAATCTTTGTTCAATAGTTTTTTATAAGTTTTTCTGAGTTTGGGACAAGAAAGTGATCTTAAGTCCTTTTCCATGGAATGTGTACTTGTTACTGCATTCCAAGATGGAATAAAGAACAAGCACACCCAAGTGAGAGTAAGATCCCCAAAACATGGTTCCAGGGATTAGGGCCTAAGCTCACTAACTCATTGACTTTATTAAGTGTTTTGTGATTTGAAATGAAGAAGTGTTTTTTATGATTTTCTTTGTAAAAATAGTCTCATGATTAGACTTGTACATCATGCTAGGAAAGCTTGTACTATCCCAAGATGGGAAGACTACAAGTGCCCCATGGAATAAGTCCATACACACAAGACTGCTTTAACCATTATTAAGTGTTTCTTAAGTTTTTGTTTGAAGGTGAGAAGAGAGAGCACCAAAAGGATCTAAAAGGTAAAAACTACAAAGGGGGACTAAAAATCCTAATGTTATCATGCATGGGATTCCTACGTTAGTGTGGTTTGAAATCTATCCTAATGAAGAAGATGGAAAGAAGAAAAGAAGGAATAAGAAGAAGAAAGTAGCAAAAGGAATCAACTTAATTATTAAAAGAAGATAAGTTGATCCTAAGAGGGATGAAAAAGGAGTTAGACATTGATGGCCTAATAACATCACAAACACAAGTTAAGAAGATGTAAAATGAAGAGGAGAGAGAAGTTTGAAATGTGGAAACATCATTCACGCCTTTTACTTACCATAGCCCTTGAAAATGTTAGAAGTATTCACAAATGACAAGAGAAGTTCAACCAGGTTCAAAAATCATCAAGTAACCTCAAAGTTAGAACCTAAACATATTGATTATGTGTCTAAGAAGAAGATACAATCATCAATCAAAGGATATGAGCACATACTAAGTCAATGGGAGAAGACATGAGAAGTGTGAAGTGAAGTGAATCATACTTATGAATAATGTTACTTAGTGCACAAGGTAAGCATAGGACAAGCAAAGGTGAGGATCACATATCACAACCAGAGGTCATATAACATGTTATCAAGCATCAAAAAAGATCCTATATGATGGCACAAGTGCCTTCCTAAGCAAACAAGCAAACATAGTTCAAAGTAACCTCAAATTAAGTCACTTAAAGCTCAAGCCTCAAACAAATAGTAAATATGCTTCAAAAAATATGAAATTAAGCATCAGAGCACTTCAAACATATACAAACATCAAGGAAACAACACAAGCCAATAATCATAAGCAAATTCCATCAACGAACGGTCAAAACAAGATTAGGGTTTCACTAACTCAATCATGAAGCAACAAGTAAAAAATCAGCCAAACAAGACCTAAAAATTCTCACAAAAATCACCAAGGTACCTCAACATGTTAGTGATGCATAGAAAAAAGAACCTGAATCATATCTATTTTAAAACTCAAAGTAGAAAATACAGAAAGTCAAGTGTTCATAGAATAAAGAAATACAAAGGAAAATAAATGGAAAATTAACTCAAGACATTAAAAATAATTAAAAAAGAAAATAAAAATTTTAGAAAATTTAGAAAATAACAAAGATGTCACATGAAGAAAATAAAGGAAAATAAAATAAGAAATAAGAGCCAGGGGTGCCAAGAGTGATCCAACAATGTTTAATATGAAGACTAGGCCAAATTAGTGGTGCGGATAGCATATAAGCCCAATACGTTATGTAAAACTGAGTCAACAAAAATCAAAGTATGACAAATCAATGGTTTAAAATGATCCTCAAATACTCAGCGCATCCAAGGGCCAGCAATGGAGTCAACAAAGAAAAAGTAAACACATCTAAGGTGTATAAGAAAGTAAGCTAAAAAAGGTATTCATATCCACTGGTTAAATGTAAAGATCACAAGTCATCCAATCTAACGAATGATATTAAGAGCAAACCAAACAAGTCAAACATCCAAAGGTCCAGATTTGAAGATGCACGCCACTTAACAAGATCAAGCATTCACAAAGAATTTAAATGAAAATAAAAGACATGTGAATGGCACATGATCTCATTAAGGAGGTGGCAAAGCTACAACCATTAGATTAAACATAATCCATGGTCCTCATTCTAACTGGTTGTGAAATTGTGTTCACCGGCCGGAGAAGCTCCAGTTGTCTTCTCCGGCCAGCCTCCGGTGAAGACCCAAGCAATTTTTCCAGAAATTTACAAAGCACACACCAAAAGAAAGTTTAGATAACATAGGTGTCGCTCCAGGGATTTTCATCCTAGTACAAACGCGAAAGTGGCGCGGAAAAGGTAGAGTCGCCAGCCATGCATTTTTATCCTGAAGGAATGGGAAAGGTAATGGTGCACAAACCTAAGAAAGAAGGAAAGGACAAGGTACTGCAAACCAAAGATCTGGGTTCGGGAGTCGGTTATGACCTGGGAAGATATTAGCACCCCAGATCGTCCACCGTACCCGACGAGATCCACGTTTGTTTGTCTGTTTCAAAGGATGATAAATAAGATGTTGCTGAACAAAAGAATTGCTAACTTGAATAGGAATGGAAATGAGAAAGGGAATTGGAAAAATAGATCTAAAAGGTATGGGGAAAATGTAGGGAAAATAAAAAATGTGCTTGAACGGGCCTTACCCTGCTGCCTACGTACCTCATCGGGAAAATGAGGATCAGAGTCGACGTAGCTCGCCTAACTAAGGCGGGAACTATTCGTTTGTGTTTTTTATCGCTGGAACTGCTTATGTCTATGCTCAGGTGTCGTAGGCTCGTCTGGTACGGGTGCGTTTACCGTCTTGCATGCGAGACAAGTCGTCGCAAGTTCGCGTTTTAGAGTGAATGAGGTGAGAAGAGAAGTTCCCGCATGAAAGTCGCTTATTGTTTGTTATTTGCTTTTTAAGAGTTTTTTTTTATGAATTTGGCACAAGGAAGTGAATTCAAACTCTTTTCCATGGAATGTGTGCTTGTTACTATATTCAAAGATGGAATAGTAGAACAAGCACATAAAGTAAGGAGAATTTTTCCAAGACTTGTTTCCAAGGATTAGGGTCTAAGTTCACTAGCTTGTTGAAATTATTACATGTTTTTGTAGCTTTTGTGAAGAAATGTATGTATGTTTTATTTGTGAAGATAGTCTCATGATTAGACTTGTACATCATGCTAGACAAACCCATACTATTCCAAGATGGAATGAATATGAGTGCCCCATGGAATAAGGCTATACACAAGAGACTACTTCAAGCATTTATTGAGTATCTTTTAGATTTTTGTTTGAAGATGAGAGAAGAAGACTCAAATGGAGAAAGGACAAAAATAAGGGGGACTAAGACACAACCCTAAGTTATTCACTCAAAAGATGTCTTATGGTTAATAAAGTATTCTAAACCTAATAAGAAAAGAGACTTAGAACCCAATTTATTTCCTAAGGAAGATAAGTTGCTTCTAAGAGAAAAAAAGGGGAAACCTACGATCAAAGCACAAGGTTCTAAGGAAAACATAATTAAAATGCATAAGAGATGATAATGAAGTAATAGTTAACTCAATCTTCCCCCTACAAAACAAATGTTAGCATGATGAAGCATTACGAACAATTATAGCATAGCCAAATTCAAAGGAGAACTCACACTAGCTAATTAAAGCACTAATGAACTTCTAAGTCTAAAGATCAAATTCTAAGGTGTCTTACATGTTAGCTAGCTTCTAAAGGCATGAGCTAATTCAAATCAAAAGGATCTAAGCCTATGAAGTAAACCAAACTCAAACTATACCCTAAAGTTTAACTAAACCCTAATGAAAGCTAAGGAGAAGTTATAAGGGAAATCGAAATGTTTAATCATGGTAAAATTACCTAAGGTCAATGGTGAATGTAAAGTCCAGAACCTAACACTAAATGGAAGTGTTTAATGAAATTAAATCAAATGGTAAAGAAGAGATTCTAGTCATAAGGATTCAAACATAAGAAAGAAATGTGAAGGAAGGAACATGGAAACATGGTTTTCAAAGTAAGAAAAATGACTTAGAAAGAAAAACCAAATATGACCAATGAAGTATGAATTTCCCATACAAAAACCAGGGGCTTGATGAAAAGTTAAAATGGAAATTGGATTCACAAAGTGTTCACAAATGAAGTGGTGAAAGATTCATTATGGTTAAGGACCAAAAATGTGACTTATGATGCAAGACACTTAGAAAAATACCAAATGACCTAAAAAAATTATGAAATTTAATATCTAAGATCAAACTCCAGAAGATGATTCAAGTCTAAAAAATCTCACAAATATTCATATTTTTTCCTAGTCAAATAAATGCTAGAATTGAATTAGGATTCATAGGGACCAATGCAAAAGAATGGGTTCAAAAGAAGACTAAACAGGACCTAAAAATTGAACAAAAATTATTTTTGGGAAGCTTAATGAGTCCTATGGTTTAAGAGAACAAAATTGAACAAAAGAATTGGTCAAGAAATAAGGAAAATGAGAAGAAAATAAATGGAAAATTAATTCTAACTCAAAAATAAAACAAAAATGGAATTAAAAATTGTGGAAAATTATATAGAATAATGAAGAACACGTGTTAATTTAATTAGGATTTTTGGATGATTTTTGGCATTTTCTAAAATTTAAAACGAAAATGAAAATCAAATGAGAAATAAAAATAATGGAAATAACTGGACTGGGCCTGAGGGGGTGTGATCAGAAACAAAATGAATTGAATTGGGCTTGGTACACACGCGTTGGGGGTGTGGATAGAAGCTGAGAATTTCTTCATAAAAATGGCACATGACGCACACATGCATTTTAATGTGTTGGAAAAATCTGGAGCCTTGGATCTAATGGATCTAACAGATGCGTTATGTTCTCACATTAAAGCTAGGACTACTATTCCGGTCACCGGAGAAGAGTTTCGGTCACCTTCTCCGGTGACCTCTGGTTAGGGCTTGGCAAAATTCTCTACCAAAATGAAGAATGAGACCATGGATAGATTCGTCTCCTCACACTGATCATGCATCTAGCTTTAGTTTTCATGCTGGGTTCCTAAATTACGCAAATCGAACACAAACATATCCAACCTAAAATTTGAATCTAAGCTTCTAGGAAGCATATCAACTAACCATAGTGTGCACTGCTCCTATTGAACCTTAAACAACACAAAACAAACAAGAAATCTTGAATTCGTGCAAGATGGATTGAAGTTAAAACCTGAAATGCAGTGAAGCTCAGAGTTGCAGAAATCCAGAGGGGAGGTTCCAAGGTCTTCTATGCTTGATCTTGATCCTTTACAAGGTGAAATAAACACTTGCTGGATGCGAATTCTTAGAGGAAATTGATATGGTGCAGAGAATTTGCAGAGCTATATTCTTGGAGTTTCAAGTTGTGGAAGTCATGAAGATGCTACAAATCATTATTTTGATGATGACTTGAGGATGGTGCAATACTGGAGATGAGGACCAAAGAAGATTGAGGAAAAATATAGAAAGATGCCTTGGTGTAATGCGGATCATTCACTTCAATGTTTCCATGAAAAGGATGCTCATGATGATGATGATGAAGATGATGATGAACAGATGAAGCTTGAGTAGCATCAATGGAAGCTGAAGCTTAATCAACCAATGTTGCAGTGATTTTGCAGAGAGAATACATAGCAAAGTTTGGAAGATTTTGGTATGACTTGAGTTAAATGTGAAGCTGAACCCTAAACTCAATCACCACTCATCTTTTTATAGTGTGATGGACCTCTGGTTAGCAGTTAGAAACAGGGTTAACTAGCCCTGGTTAACTGAGTGGAATGAGTTAAATGAGTTGACTCTGTTAAGTTGGTTATGCCAGCTGGAATTCTAGAAGCTTCTTGCTCGAGCTCAATCCAATGCTGCAGGGAACATGTCAATTATGGTGAGGATGGCTTGAACCATAGATTACAGCCTGAAGTATTTGCTTACTTAATCATGAGATGCATATTAATGTTGTAGTGCCTGCACTTAATTGTAGCCTGCTGATGCCACAAATTCAAGAGCCAAATGCAACTGGAGACCAATGAATCCAATGCACACGAGTTCATGATCATTATGGTGAGGATGCATTATAATGTAGCTTGCAATTTTGAAACTTATTGAGTTTGATTGTGAGCACAATTCACTCACAAATGCAGCCCCCATGAAAACGGAACTATCATTGCCCTCTTATATGTCAAACAGAAGTTGTTTAGCAGAAAAATAGACTTATGTGTCGATACATGTTTCGTATGAGTCGATACATGTTAGTTTTATAACATGTATGAGTCAATAAAAAGATGTATACATCGATGCATACTGAAGCTTTGGTTATTTCCCGCAAGTTAATTCAATCATGCATCGATACATATCATGAATGAATCGATACATAACATAGAAGAAACATGCATCGATGCAACCCTCGTATGGATCGATTATTTATAGAAACACAGTGAAGCATGTATCAATGAAACCCTCGTATTTATCGATACATAGCATAGAAGAAACATGCATCGATGCAAAGATCGTATGTATCGATCCATATAGAAGCAAATTCCCTTTCTTGTGATAATCAAAGACTTGCATCGATGCAAAATAAGGATGTATCGAAACAAACACAAGCAAAATTGTTTTTTTCTTTATTTCTCCATCATTTATTGATAAAATTTAGTCCATAGGATTCTTGTGACCCTAATTTCATGATTTTGATCTCAAAAAGTCAGGAGTTGACCTTTTGCTCAGTCTGGTTGACATTTTCCCAAATTCCTGATTTTCAATCCACTGAACAAATGAACCTCTTCCAAAATGAATCCATGGATGAAATTTGAACCCTAGGTACTTGTCATCATGTACAAAATAATATAATCAAATTTGGATCAAAACTTCATATGATATGCTAGATGTTATGCAAAATGAGAGGGAAAATTTTGGGGTATTATAGCTGCCCTTATTCAATCATCTGCAAACCTGAATGAATAAATAGCGATTGCTTTTAGACTTTCATGGTATGGAGTGATTGAATACCTGAATAGACCTGAAAATTTGAATTATGTGGGATGAAAATGTTTGGTAAAATAAAATTGACTAACTTGGGGTTCAGCAAAAGGAAAAGTTGAGAATGACGAACTTGGGGTTCGGCAAAAGAAAACCTGACAAACTTGGGGTTTGTAAGGAATAAAAAGTTGGTGAACTTGGGGCTCGACAACGGAAAAGTGAACTTGGGGCTCATAAAAATGACGAACTTGGGGCTCAACACTGGAAAACTTGACAAACTTGGGGTTTGCAAGTAAATGTGGAACTTGGGGTTCAAAAAGTTGGCAAACTTGGGGTTCGACAACGGAAACGTGAACTTGGGGTTCACAACAATGACGAACTTGGGGCTCGACACTGAAAAAATTGACAAACTTGGGGTTTGCAAGAAGGTTGAACATGGGGTTCCAAAAAAAGTTTGCGAACTTGGGGCTCGGCAACAGAAACATGAACTTGGGGTTCACAACAATGACGAACTTGGGGCTCGGCATCGGAAAACTTGAGAAACTTCGGGTTTGCAAGTAAGGGTTGAACTTGGGGTTCAAAATGTTGGCGAACTTGGGGTTCAGCAACAGAAACGTGAACTTGGGGTTCACAACAATGACGAACTTGGGGCTCGACACTGAAAAACTTGACAAACTTGTGGTTTGCAAGCAAGTTTGAACTTGGGATTCAAAAAGTTGGAGAACTTGGGGCTTGGCAACGGAAATGTGAACTTGAGGTTCACAACAATGACAAACTTGGGGCTCGACACTGAAAAACTTGAACTAGATGCTCTGTGGGAGAAACTTCAGGTTAAGAGGGTATTGTGGGTTTTCATGCAATATTCCCAAAACTGGCCAATGCTGATATGCATATGTTTGGATTGATGGCGTAATGCTCCATTACAATGGAAATGCTACGCTTTGGAGAATGAAAATGTAATGATGATTACTAAATGCAAATGCAAAAGGATCTCTTGACGAGGAGATTGCAAGTATCCCAGGTGGCTTTGATTGGGGAGAAATGATGATCACTGCACTGATCTGGTTAATCCTTGTGAGGAGAAAACAACTCTGTTGGGGATTTTGTTAATGATACATAGGCTCTGAACTTCCGATGCTTCCAAAATTAAATTGGACCTTGAGATTGAAGAGCCAAGACCCTGCTGGGGATGATCTAGATCTTGGTGGTACGCTACCTGTTGAACTCCGTCGGGGAAGTGATAAACTTCTGGCTTGGCTGGGGAACCAGATGTATGATACTCTGCAGAGGTAGCAACCTGCTGGGTTGGAAAGAAACTCCTTGTATTGTTGTGGATTTCCCATGTATTAAAGGGAAGTCTCTGTTTAGGGATACCATCAATCTCCTTTCACCCCTGCTGGGGAAAATTTCTACTCCCGCTCTACTGGGGATACCGGAAGACACATGGGGAGACGCTTGTTGGAGAATTATGTTCAAGCAATTGTTGAGAGATTCCTCCTGGAAGTCTGCTCTAGCTCTACTAGCAACACATGTACCTGTACCTGCATAAACACAACTGATAGTGCTTGCAACAAGAAGAGTTAATTTGGCTTGTATGCCACGGGCTTATGGTATGAATCACCATCCCGGTCACTTAACACTTTTTTAGAGTTGTAATAAATATTTTTGTTCTCCTGCATGAGTTAGAAGGCATTCAAATGTTCATAACATAACTCTAAATCACAATCTGCTAGATGTTTTTGCAATCATTCAATGTTAGATGAAAAAACAAAAACAAATGGTCACAGGTTTGGATGAAATTGAATTTAATTGATTTGGTGAATGGCTCTGAATAGGTATTACATCAGGAAGCAATCCCTGGAAAGAGGAAATCGCTCAAAAGGAAAACAAATTATCATATTGGCAATATGAAGAAGGGATCTCATCAAGTTTCGACCCGACTATGGCTTGTATATCTTCAAGACTCTCCGCTTGCTTCGCCCTTGAGGAAAGTGATTGAATTGGTCTTCAACCCTTGGAATGCCCTTAGTTGCAAATGAATCACAAATCTCACAAACTGCAGTCGTTCGTGTTGGTCCCTCTTTTGCGTGGATCGCCTTTTCGGGTTTTCAATTCACCGGGATACCCTTTTTTTCCTGAGCTGTCCGATGTGGCTTTTCAGCTCAGGCAAAAAAGTGTATCCCGGTGAATTGAAAACCCGAAAGGGTGATCCACGCAAACGAGGGACCAACACGAACGACTGCGGTCTGTGAGATTTGTGATTCATTTGCAACTAAGGGCATTCCAAGGGTTGAAGACCAATTCAATCACATTCCTCAAGGGCGAAGCAAGCGGAGAGTCTTGAAGATATACAAGCCATAGCCGGGTCTCAACTTCATCTAGCTTGACATCCATCATTATCCTCAACGAGGGGATCTCAACTTCGACCGGTAGGACTACCTCCATACCATACACTAGTGAGAACAGGGTTGCCACTGTCAAGGTACGCACGGATGTTTGGTACCCATTTAGCGCAAATGGTAGCATCTCATGCCAATACTTATATGACACAACCATCTTCTAAATGATTTTCTTGATATTCTTGTTGGCTGCCTCGACGGAGCCATTCATCTTCGGGCGATACCGTGAAGAGTTGTGATGCTCTATTTTTAAATCCTGGCACAAGTCAACCATTATCTTGTTATTAAGGTTATAACCATTATCAGTAATGATCCTCTCGGGAATTCCATACTGACAAATGATATCTCTTTTGATAAACCGGGCTACCATTTGTTTTGTAACATTGGCATAGGATGCCGCTTCGACCCACTTTGTGAAGTATTCTATAGCAACCAAGATGAAGCGGTGACCGTTGGAAGTTGTTGGCTCAATCTTTCCAATCATATCAATGCCCCACATGGCGAACGACCAAGGTGAATACATGACGTTCAATGGATTTGGAGGTACATGGACCTTATCAGCATAGATCTGGCACTTGTGACATTTGCGGGAATATTTACAGCAATCGGATTCCATGGTGATCCAATAATACCCCGATTTGAGAAGTTTCTTTGCCATAGCATGTCCTCCGGCGTGGGTACCGAATGACCCTTCATGAACCCTTTGCATCAACAGGTTTGCTTCGTGTCTATCCACGCATCTGAGAAGAACCATGTCGAAATTTCGCTTGTATAACACATCATCTTGATTCAAGAAGAATCCACCTACTAGCCTTCTGAGAGTCTTCTTGTCCTTACTGGATGGCCCAGTCGGGTATTCTTGAGACCTTAGGAATTGCTTGATATCATGATACCAAGGTTTATTATCTTCACCACTGTTAACTGCAAAGACATAGGTAGATCATTAGAGACAAGAGACCATGATTCGAGGCACGTAGTTCTCTTGACACGCTTTGATCATGGATGATAAAGTTGCTAGAGCATCAGCAAACTGATTTTCGTCTTGTGGAATATAACTCAGCTTGACCTTGGTGAAGAAATTTAGCAACCTCCTGGTATAATCCCTATAAGGAACAAAGTGAGGTTGATGAACTAACCACTTGCCATTGACTTGGTTCACAACCAGAGCAGAATCTTCGAAGATCTCGAGGTTCTTGATTCGCAAGTTTATTGCCTCCTCGACCCCCATGATACAAGCTTCATAATCTGCTTCGTTGTTGGTACATTCAAATGTCAATCGAGCAGTTAAAGGAATATGGACACCCTCTGGTGAGATAATGACAACACCTACTCCGCTTCCGTTTACGTTCACAACTCCGTCAAACATCAACTTCCATTTGGATTCGGGGTCTGGCCCCTCCTCCGGAAGTGGTTCTTCACAGTCTTTCAACTTGAGGAACATGATGTCCTCATCCGGAAACTCGAACTTCATGGGCTTATAATCGTCGATTGGCTATTGAGCCAGGTATTCTAACAATACACTCCCTTTGATGGCTTTTTGCAAAGTGTATTGGATATCATATTCTGTCAAAATCATTTTCCATCGAGCTACCCTTCCTGTTAGAGCCGGCTTCTCGAAGATGTACTTCACATGATACATCTTGGAAATTAGGAGAGTGGTGTGATTCAGCATGTACTGACTTAGCCGGCGATCAGCCCATGCCAAAGTGCAGCAAGTTTTCTCGAGTAGTGAGTAGCGTGTCTCACAATCGGTAAACATTTTTCTAAGGTAATAAATGGTATGCTCTTTTTGACCAGACTCGTCCTGCTGACCCAACACACATTCCATTGACCCTTCGAGTACGGTGAGGTACATGATTAAGAGCTCCCTGGAACTGGAGGCATGAGAATCAGAGGTTCTAGCAAGTACTCCTTGATGCGGTCGAAGGCCTGCTGGCAGTCATCACTCCCCTTGATAGCCTGATTCTTCCTTAGAAGCTTGAAAATAGGCTCACATGTGACTGTTAGGTGCGAGATAAATTGTGCAATATAGTTAAACCTCCCTAAGAAACCATGTACTTATTTTTCACTTCTTGGTTCAAGCATCTCTTGGATGGCTTTTACTTTTGTTGGGTCGACTTCAATTCCTTGTTCACTAACAATGAAGCCTAGTAGCTTACAAGAATGTACCTCGAAGGTGCATTTGTTCGGATTCAACCTTAATCTGAATTTCCGAAGTCTGTCAAATAACTTGGCTAAGTTGACTAGATGTTCTTCTTTTGTTTGTGACTTTGCTATCATATCATCAACATAGACCTCAATCTCGTGATGAATCATATCATGAAATAGTGTCACCATTGTGCGTTGGTAAGTTGCACCGGCATTCTTCAAACCAAACGGCATAACTTTATAACAGAAGGTGCCCCAAGGCGTAATGAATGTAGTCTTTTCCATGTCCTCTGGCGCCATTTTAATCTGATTATAGCCCGAGAAGCCATCCATGAAAGAAAATACGGAAAACTGAGCAGTGTTGTCAACTAGCACGTCAATGTGAGGCAGAGGGAAATCATCTTTAGGGCTGGCCCGATTCAAATCCCTATAGTCCATGCACATTCTAACCTTACCATGCTTTTTAGGGACTGGTACAATATTTGCAACCCATGGGGGATAACTTGTTACAGCCAAGAATCTGGAATCAAACTGTTTTTGCACCTCCTCCTTGATTTTAATGGCCATGTCATGGAATGTACGTCTCAACTTTTGCTTTACACGTGGGCATTCCTCCCTGAGAGGTAGTTTGTGCACCATAATATCAGTGTCCAATCCGGGCATGTCTTGATAAGACCAGGCGAAGACATCAACATATTCTTGAAGCATGGCAATTAGGAGACTCTATATAGATTCTTCTAACGTAGCCTCGATCTTTACTTCTCTATTGTCTTCTTCAGTTCCAAGATTTATCACTTCAATAGCCTCTTCATGTGGCTGAATCATCTTAACCTCTTGTTTAAGCAACCTGGTCAGCTCTTCGGGTAATTCGCAATCTTCTTCACCTTCCTCGTCGGCTAGATAAATTGGATTGTCAAAGTCATATTGATCCATAGCAAAGTCGTCATTGATGAGACCCGAGGATGAGCATCTTCATGAATGATGATTCATGCTAGATTTAGAAGCTATTTGAGATGTGAAAACATTTCCATTTTTATTTTGAAAACAAAAACAAAAATGAAAGACAAGGAATAACATGTCGTGAATGCAAAAACATCCGCTTTATTGATGATTATGAAACCACATTATGAACAAAAGAACCCTTACAATGAGTCTCTATGCCCCGGGTAAGACAAAGGACTTGAATACAGGAAAACAAAAACACAAAAACTATTAATCTTTAAGGCAAGTGATAGAGATAAGCTTTTCCGAAGACCAGTTGTTTAGTTGTGTCCCTAGAGCACAAGGTTTGACCCACTCATCCATATTGCAGTCACTGTCAGTTGTATCTTCTTGCGCAACACAGACATTGCCATGATTAATCCAACCAGTACTGGAGAATGTGATTGGGCTTTTTCGACCACCAGCAATATGCCCAGGCATTGACAGACCTGGCTGATAACCAACTCCATACATGTCTTTCTTTTCTGGGATTTCAATTGTCCTTCCCCAGCCTTCTCTCACACCTGAATCCACCACTTCCAAGGCCTGCTTGTAAGAATCTATAGAAGCTCCTTTCTTTGAGTTTTCAGATGAAGCAGCTGATGCAACCTCAGGTTTGACGTGCTCAAAAACTTGACAAGGAGTCTCAACGATCTCTCCATCCATTTTGACGTATTTGAATGATGCTAGGTGGATGATGAAGATGTCCTCCTCTCCTGATACTGTCACGATTTTCCCTTTCCACACGAACTTTAGCTTCTGATGTAGAGTGGGGGATATTGCCCTTGCTGAATGAATCCATGGTCTCCCCAACAAGCAACTATAAGCAGGATGAATGTCCATTACATAGAAATTAGCATTTAAGACTTGTGGTCCCACCTTGATAGGCAACTCCACCTCTCCTAACATTGAGCTTCTTGAGCCATCAAATGCTCGTACAACCAAGTCACTTGGCCTCAACACGACCCCGTCATAATCCAGCTTCATGAGGGCTTTCTTTGGCAATACATTCAGCAATGATCCTGTGTCAACCAGAACATGGGATAGTACAACACCCTTGCACTCCATGGAGATATGCAAGGTGTAGTTGTGACTGCGTCCTTCTGATTTTAAATCCATATCCGTCAAACCCAAACCATGGCTAGAGTTTACACTCGACACCACGGTTTCCAGCTGATTCACCTATATGTCCTGGGGTACATAAGCATTGTTTAGAATTTTTAACAGGGCCTTCCTATGGGCATCTGAGCACATTAACAAGGATAGGATTGAGATCTTCGAGGGAGTCTTCTGTAAGTGATCCACAATCTTGTAGTCACTTTTCTTAATAATTCGTAAGAATTCCTCCGCCTCCTTATCAAATGTGATGTCAGGTTCTGCTGAAGGTACAAGTGCATCATTGGTCATGGGTTGTTTGCCCCTGGCCTTTGCCTAAGCTTTGACAGTATTCTTTGGTGGCACAATATTATTACCCCTTAGAGTTTTTGGAGCGAATAACCTACCGATTTAGGTGAACCCTCCAACTCCGAAATTCTCAACTTGGCATGGGGAAGAAGTAGATGCAGTCAAGTCCTGCTTATGGCCATTGTAATACACTTCACCCCCATAATTCCAAGGAATAGCTCTGTCACTTTGATACGAGACAGGGCCTGCAGTGGTAATGGTTATGGGTGCTACTCTTGCTACAGCAGGAACCTGTGTTGGGTTGTAATACATGGTAATAGTTGATATGTCTTTGCTTTTTACAGCTTTATCAAACCGTATGCTGCCTTCGTTAATCATCCTCTGTATCCCCGATCTCAGCTGATCGCAACCATTAGGAGAACTAGAACAATCTAGGCAATCCTCCTCACAACCCGAAAATAAGTCATTCTTGACCAGGCAAGCCTTTATGGACATCAGTGGAGTATTCAAGTCATTGACATAAGATATCAAGTTTAAGCCTTCACCATTATCAATAGCCCCCACAGTTCTCCCATTAGGAGGCATAGGATTCTGGATTACGTTCGGAGTAGGGGCGGAATTGATTGCTTTGGAATCTATTAGATCCTGAACAATGTGCTTCAAAGCTTGATAATTTTTAGTATTGTGCCCAGGAGCTCCAAAATGGAATTCACAATGGCCGTTGGTGTCATAACCTGGAGGAAGCTGACCTGGCCTGGGAGGCTGCAGAGTCCATAACTATACCAGTTGCAATTGTTGGAGATTATGTAACAATTGTGAGTATGACATCAGAGGTGTCTCAAACTGCTTATCCTTCTGTCGGGGAGGATAGTATGGTCGAGAGGGTCTTTGTTGTTGGTAGTTTGGTTAACGTTGTTGTTGTTGAACCGGTGGTTTGTTTGTTGGAGCTGCAATAATAATTGGAGTTGCGTGATGATACATATTTTGATTTTGTCCTCTCCTCTAGCGTACACATCCCTTGTTTCTCCCTCTCGGCGTTTCACAAACAGCTTCTTCACATTAGAGGTTAACGCTCCGTTGTTCTGGATTTTGCCTTGTTTTATCCAGCTTTCTATTCTCTCACCTGTTACGATAATGTCTGAAAACCCACTTGATGAACAACCTGCTAACCTCTCCTTGAAATGCCCTAGGGGGGTATACATGAAGAGATCCATCATTTCTCTCTCCAGAAAAGGTGGTTGTACCCTGGCGGCAACCTCACGCCATCTTCGAGCATAATCTTTAAAGCTTTCTGAATTCTTCCGCGACAAACTCTGGTGTTGAGTACGGCTAGGCGCCATATCAATGTTGTACTGATACTGCTTAAGGAAGGCCTCCCCAAGCTCTTTCTAGTTTCAGACAGAGTTCCTTTCCAGCTTCATATACCATTCCAGTGAGTCCCCAGAGAGGCTGTCCTGGAAATAGTCATCCAGAGTTTCTCGTCTCTACTGTGAGCAGTTATATTTCGGTAAAAATCCTATAGATGCGTATTGGGAAAGGAACAGCCATTGTACTTATCGAAGCTTGGTGGTCTGAATTTGGGAGGAATGATCACTCCAGGAACCAAGCACATATCAGATACGTCTATCCCAAGAGTGTCTCTACATTCAAGAGCCTTAACCTTTTCAGCCAGCAACAAAAAGTCTTGAAAATTTCCTCCCATGCCAAATCCCATATCATCATTAGTAGGAGGGAAATGATCATCTTGACGGTCTTCCACAACAGGCCTGTGGGTAATCCAAATATGTGAATACAAGACTAAAGTCTAGGAAAATCTACATCCTTCAACCTCCAGCTAAGGCGCTTGACACCTTGAAGCAACTAGGCTATGTTTGGATGGCCTGGTTCCTGTATGAGCTTTTGAATAAGGAGATCCCTAAGGTCAAAAGAAGCATGCAACTCCTCAATTTGCTGTAGGAACACCTTCTCACTTTATTTGCTTGCCCTTGACTCAGTCTTGGTCTTCTTAACATCAACCCGAAGCTTTAACTCCTCTATTTCTTTCTGAGCAACTTTCACTACCTGTTGACTCTTTGCCATATCCTTAAGATGACTCTTTTCTTGGTGGTGGGCCTTTTAAAGGATCTCCCCTTGTTCAACTAAGGAATCTTGAAGAACTTTGATCTCTAGCTTGCATTTGGCCTCCAACTCTTTTTGTTTCATCAAATTGTCCTCTCATTTCTCCTTCCACAATGTTATAGCTTCATTAGCTTCATTCAACTCTTTCTTATCTTTTCGGTGCTGGCTCACCTTGTGAGTTTCAGCTAATCCTCTTTTATTGAAGTTGAGTTCTCTCTCCTAGAAGTCTTGCTGCTTGAGCCTGACCATTTCTTCAGCCTGGTGAGCTCTCTCTTCCAACTTCTGATTTTGCATCTTCAGCTTTTGACATGAATTGTTGGCCTCTTGATTCTCCATTTTGAGTTTCTTAACCAAGGCCTCCAATTTATGATAGTCCTTGAGAGGTACTAAATCCAAGTGTAATTCCTCCTTAGGGTACAAAGGGGATTCCATAGAGAATGGGAGAAGTAAGACTTCTACACTGTCTTTCAACCATGTAGCAAAATGATCATATGTTTTTGGGTCCACCATCCCAAAATCTTTCTTTCCTTTCTTTGTCCTAACATCCCCGACTTGGGCTACTTGTACACACAACTCCATATTTCCTTCTGTTGAGAAATACAGTGACTCAGTTACCTCCTCAGCTGATGGTGGAGCTTTTAGAGGTTAACCAGATTTTTTTCTTGACAATATAGGATTGTAGTTTATTCCCCCTTTTCTACCCAGCAAGGGTACATTGGGAAAAGTGCCATAGCTAGCAATAATATCTTTACCTATCAAGTGCCTATTGCATCCGCAAGAGATGTTGTCTGAGGTTAAGCCCATCAATCTTTTCTACCACTTCCAAGCTTGTTTCAAGTCTTATAAAGGTCTTGATTTTGGGAGTTGCCTTACAAACCAATCAGAAAACAAGGGAGCACAACAGTTCACATGTCCTTTTCTCTTTTCATTCCTGTAATGGACCCTATGGTAGAAGTCATCCAGCAATGTAGGCACTGGATTTCTTTTGATAAAGATGGTGATAGCCTCCATGCTAATTAATCCTTTCTCTCATGGGAATAAGCTTATCCCATACACTATCATAGCTACTAATGCTCTGAAATCTGCCCATTTGTTTCCTAATGCCATAACATGAGCTTCTGTGATGAAAAACTCCAAAGAAATCCCCTTATCCTAGCTGGCTTCTAGCCCCATCTTGAATCTGATCATACTCAAGTGACAGGCAGTAGTAATGTCTTCATAAGGAGGGGTCCTCTCTGAAGCATAATAAGGCATACCTTCCCTGATGGGAACATTCAGGATACTGGAGACCTCTTCCAAGGTAGGTGCCAAAATGTAGTCTGGGAAAACAAAGACTCGTAAATGTGGATCATAAAATTGCAATAAGGAATGCAGGCTATCCCTTTGATCAATTGTTGGCTTATTCACATATTCCAGAATCTTTCCATACTCTCTTTTGAAGTCATCCAGAACCTTGTCATTCATTAGGCTTATCAACTTCTGAATACCCTTTGTCTCTGGTTGCTGGAAAGTATAGTGAACATTCTTCTTCCTTAGAGTCTCCATCTTGAAGCAGCAATGTGACCGGGAATCGGAAGTAATATGAACCCTGAGAATAAAAATAACACATATGATTAATGATGTCATGATGATTATGCAAGGCAAGGCATGTGATCAGTGATGTATATGTGTAATGTCAAACATGTAAGCATGTTTCTGTGCAGGGTCATAACACCACCACATAAAAACAAACATCTCTCTGATCAGAGGTTTAAATCTCAGAATCAATGTGTAACAGAACGGATCACAATACTGAAGCTTACTGGTGTCGCTCCCAAAGATTTGCATCCCAGTACAAGCGCAAACGGTCGGCGAAGAGAGAAAAGAAATGAAGTGAAAAGAGTCACCAGCTAGGCATTTTTATCCCGAAGGAAAGGTAATGCTGCATAAACCTGGAAAGATGTGGATAAGACGGTCGCGAACCAGAGAAACTGAGAAAGGTGGTTGGTTACAACCTGGGAAGGTATTAGCACCCAGATTGTCCGTCGTACTTGACAGGATCCACGCTTTAAAGTTTGTGTTTAAAGGGGTAGTGTCAGTGCTATCTGTGTGCTAAAGCTGGAAAAAGAAACATACAAGTGTCAGTGCTGGAAAGTGAAGTAAAAATGCTCAGGAATGAGGCTTAAAGAAGAATGCTGAAGGAGGGGGAAGTGTAAACACCCCAAATTTGCCCTCACCCATTCACACCATGGCTTGTGATCATTTCATATGCATAAACTCAATCATATTATCTCATATCTCATTTTTGATCCACTGCATAGATTCAAAGTCATCTGCACCTAGGGTTTGTGATCTGAGCAATCCAAGAGCTTCTTGAGCCACTCCAAAGGTCAACAATCACTTCAAAGGGGTCCATGTGTGTTCTTATATCATATCACATCCCCTCAAAGTCAAAAATGCCAAAGAATCACAAGAACTGGGATTGGTGTGGATGCAGAGCCAAGTTTGACTGCACAGTTGACCTAAAATTAGGGTTTTGGTTTCAGAGGCCATAACTCCAAATTTTTTGGTCACTTTTGTTTCCATTGGTCTCTACATGGTATAGGGAGTATGCATATCAAGTTTCATGAAGAAATTCCATGGGGAAGTCATCTGATCAAGAGTTGACTTTTCAGACAAGTCAGTGCAAAATCAGGGCATCTGAGGCCCCCAATGACCCAACCAAGGGGTGATCTTCATCATTTTGAGTGTATATGATCTTTATTTGATCATGGAAGAAGGTTGAAGTTCACAAAAATCAAGAATTTGAAGTTTTTTTGCAAAGTTGACTTTTTTGGGCATAGTTGACTTTTCAAGAATATGTCATTTTAGGTCATTTTTCAAGCCTTGATTTTTGATCCAAGAAAGCTTCAAATGGAAAAACCTTGGTCATGAAAGTTGTAGATCACATTTTTCCCTTTTCAAAAAGTACAAGAACATGATCTAATTCTTCTTGGATCAAAAGTTATGGTGTGACAAAGTTGGCCAAAATCACTAATTTTCAAGACATGCCTCAAATGAGAAATTTGCAAAATCATGAACCAAGGCCATTTGTAACTTCTAGTTCACTTCAAACCAATGTACAAACATCACATGAGTCCTAAAAGTCAGAATTGAACCAAAAATTCTCATGTTTCATGGCTTATGGAATGGGAAATCACATGTGAACCAAAAAGCACCAACTTGCAAAACTCATGATTGCACTTCCTACCACTTGCTACATTGGATGCTGAACTTGGCTAGCATCTCACCTCACCATGCTGCGCCAGCCCTAGCTCTTGTACCAAGCCTAGCACCAAGCCATACCTTTCCTTACAAAAAGTTGACTTTTGGCAAAAGCAAACATCCCAATCACAGCAGGCCATGTCACATCCTCTGGCCAATTGGGATTGTTTATACTTTCCATTTGCTAGCCAAACATAACACCAAGCCAAGCTGAAACAGGCCAGAACACAACATTCACAAACACACTCCATTTTGCATTTCCCTTCGAATCTGCCTCCACAACACACAAACATTCAAACCAGCTTCACTAATCATCTCACCATACTCCATTAAGCCTAAACCAACAAAGAACCAAGTCTGAATCAAGCCAAAACATTGCTTCTCCATTTTCACTCCATGCTTGCAGTTTCATTCGAAACTCACTCCACAGGCCATAAACATCCAAACAAACTCCACAAACCTTCTTAAAACATCACCCTGATCACAAAGAATCACTCACATTGGCCTGAAACTGCCTGCATCACCATTGCCATTTTCAACTGAGCTTGAGCAGAAGCTGTTCAAACTCTTCATCTAGCCAGCATAAACTTCTCCAAAGCATTCAAGCATCATCAAGAGGTCATAAGGAGTGGGTTTCACAAGGAGGGGAGGTCAGAAAGTTGCTGGAGTGAAAGCTTCGAATCTCAGGTAGCTCAAGAACTTTTTTTTTCCAGAAATGGATTTTTAAGTTCTAAACTTGTTCTCCATGCTTCACTAATTATCCTGGTGCTTTTAGTTTTGAAAATGGTGATGAAATGAGAATTTAATTGCTCTCTGAAACTCTGTGACCTAAAAATTTGTTTTGCTCGATTCATGAGTTTGGGGAAGAATAAATTTGTTTTGATTGGGGGTTTTGGTTCGTGAGTGAGTGGGGATCATTTCCATGTTTTTAGATTTCGTTTTAGTTAGGTTTTGAGAGTTTTAGGGATTTTCAGGTGGGCTTCCCACCGGAGAAGACGACCGGAGGTCTTCTCCGGCCACCTGAAAGTCATTATGCCCTAATCCCTGTAATTAATTTCATTTGAATGTGGGGCGTTATATTGGTTGACTCCATTGACCTCCCGCGCGCATGAAGGGCCCAGATCATTTTGCTTAGCCCTAATCCACGTTCATTAATTAATTAAATCATAATTAGGCTAATTAACTCAGATGCAACCCCATCCGTCCAGATGCGCGCTGGTCAACACTTTTGAACCCAGAAGCAATCCTAGCCTCTCCTTCTGATTACTTCTCCATTTATTTATTTATTTTCATTTCTTTTTCATTAAATTTGCATGATTTATTTAAAATAGCAAAACTTGTTTAAAAATTATGAAACTTTTTCTCCAGAGTTTTATTAATTTTTATGACACAAAAATATTTTTGTTTTTATTTTTAGCATTAAAAAAGTATTTTTAAATATTTAAAGGATTATTTTTAATTGATTAATGGGAATTAATTTATTAAAAATACTTTTAGGTATTTAAAAATCACCAAAAAATTCATGAAATTTTCTAAGACATTTAGAAACATTGTCCAACCTTCAAACCAAATTTCTTTTTTGATCTTGATGCATTTTGAGAATTTTTCATTGAATTAAAATCATTTTTGTGCATTAATTTGATCCATAGTTCAAAAAATCATTTCTGCCTATTCATGAGGAGTTGGACATTGATTCTTCTTGCATTGCATTATGTTTAGCATGTAGTTTTTGAGATAAAATGGCCATGATTTGATCTTGCATTTTCAAATTGTTTGACATTTCTTTTGTTTGGAAACCCTAAAAACCCTAGAATCTTGTAAAAATCATAACTTGAGATTGGTTGAGAGTTGAGACCTCTCCTTTGGGCATTGGTTTAGTATAGGATTAGGGGTCCTTTGTGTGGCATTTTCCATTTTTTATCTTAGGGTTTGCTTCTGATTTTGGTTTGTGTTTGATGTTTGATTCATAAACCCTAATTTGGGCTTCCATATGCATCCATCTTGCATTCTCTTGCATACCATGACTTGCCATGACATTTCAAGCATCCATTTGATTCATTTGACATCATAAGACATATAGAAAACATGTTTGATCATTGCATCATGTATTTGCCATGTTGTATGCCATGTGCACTTCATAACTTTTCATGTATGTTCATGTGCTCTGACTAGCTTCATTTGCATTCATAAACTTGTATGATCATTTCCATGTGCTGCCTCATATTTGTAGCATCTCATAGTATCATTAGCATCATGTATATGCTTCTGGTTTTGTTTCTCATCATGTCATCTCATCCCATTTTGGCATTGCATTGCATTCCTTTTCTAACATTTCAGGTGGTAAGTGAACTTGAGAAGTGAATTTGCCTTCACTTCTCATAAATTTTCTTTTCATCTCTCTTGCATCCATTGCTGCATTTTCTATATGTGTTTGAGTTTGAGCTTGCTCAATCTTCTTGTTCCCACCTTCTTTCTTCAAGTGACTTGATTTCTTGAATGAAGCAAGTCACTTTGCTTCTCTTGATCCTTTCATCTGCTTCCTGGTGGTTCCATTGAAGATCTTCTTTTGAAAACCTCACAAACCTTAGGAACAACCAAGCATGACAATGATTAGGGTTTTGATTAGTCTCCCCTCTTAGTTTTACCTTTGTGTCTCTTTTGAGTCTTCTCTCCTCACCTCATAATCAGGGACTAAACCCTAAAGGCTTTAAGGCTTTATGATTAAGCTTATGCCTGCATCCTTCTCTTAGGATGGAGTGCATAACTTTAATCCTAAGTGTTAAACCCTTAATGTGTTTAAATCTCTTAATCAATCCACTTAATAATCATCAAGACATCACACTTGTAACTTGGGCCTTGCATTTGGGTTCTAATTCTTCCTTAATTGGTTAAGAAGGACTAACCCTAGTGTTAATGGACAAGTCCCCCTCAAGTTGTCTTACAAATCATAAAATCCACTTCATCATCATACCATTAAATAAAATCCACTTAATCAAAAGCTTGTTTTGTCATGAGTTTAATCCCTAATCATGGATTAAGTTGAGGAGCTTTCCTCAGCTTAAACATTCTCATCTATTATCCTTCTATTAGGATGGTGTAATGAGTCTGTTTAATCCCTGATTATGGCTTAACCTCATTACTTAACACTAAACAAAAACACCAAAAACATCTAAATAATCACAAGTAGGTTAATGATCTTAACCCTACATCAAAGGTGATTAAGTGTGAGAAGCTGACTTCACACTTAAGGTATTCTCATTACCCCTAATCAGAGGGAAGATGTGATGAGTTTACTAAATCCATTGGTTTAGGCCTAAGCTCATTAACTTATGACAAATCCAAAAGCAATAAAAGACTGAAAACACAAAAAACAAATAATAATCGTCTCCTTCGGGATTCTTTTCTCATCTCATTCACTCACAAACGAGAACTCGCTTCTTCCGTCTAATGCAAGACAGTTTGCACCTGAGCCAGACAGGTCATACACTTGAGCATTGACAAGTAAGCAGTTCACAAGTCAATTCATCTTTCAGTCTCTTTGGGTCGAACTACGGTGTTCTGACTTCCTCATTGCACGAGAGGATACGTAGGCATAACTTAGCGGTTATCGAACAAAAGTCTTTGTATATTTCCCCTCTTTCCAACTTTATTCTTTAAGCCTCATACTCTTGAGCATTTCATTCTTATTCCTTACACTGACACATAATTTATACACTTCACACTTATTTTACACTGACACCTGTACATCTTTTTCCAGCTCATTTATACACAGATTGCACTGACACTACCCCTTTAAAACACAAATCTTTTAAGCGTGGATCCCGTCGAGTACGGCGGACAATCTGGGTGCTAATACCTTCCCAGGTTGTAACCAACCCCCTTTCTCAGTCTCTCTGGTTCGCAAACCGTCTTATCCGTATCTTTCTAGGTCTATGCAGCATTGCCTTTCCTCCGGGATAAAAATGCCTAGCTGGCGACTCTATTCATCTCCAGTGAGTTCACGGCTGTGTGTTCTCATTGTCCCTCTCGCCGACCGTTCGTGCCTGTACCTTTATTTGGGCTAGTCCCATTTATCGGGAGCGACAGCTTGGCGACTCTGCTGGGGACCCTTATACTGCAACCAGGGCTTCTGGGTCCTTTTGTGGGTTCCTCCTAGCGCTTGTTTGATTTGTGTTTACTGGGGTGTTATGTGCTTATTTGTGTTTGTGTATTTGTATTTATTTTGTACAGTTTTGTTTATTGCTTTCTTTATAGCTTTGCATTATATCATATTGTCATACTGTGCTGCTGGCTGGATCTGTTGTTTGCTTTGATGGGTGGGTGTTCCATTGAGAGTTAAGGTCCTATACCTGGGACCTGAGTGACACCTAGGCTAGAGTGAATCATATTCTTTCCCATTCCATCTCGGTCTGGTGCGGGAATATGAAACACGGTTCAGATATGGGTTTCTTCTTGAGAACTCTGTGTTGCAGATTTCTTGCAATGCTAGGGCTATCTGGGAAGCCTGCTAAGTCTGGATGACCTTTTAGTATTGACCTTCAGAAACTGAGGTGAATTAGAGGAGGAACTTTTATGGTTATTGTAAACACTGTACCTCCGGGTTAGAAGTGTTTACACTTCTCATAACTGATCCAAGTCTGAGGATCCTTGTTGTAGAACACCACCTGTGAGGGGGTTGGGCTGTTTACAGGTTTGCAGGTACCTTGACCTCAGAATACCCTGTTACTTTGTTTGATTAAGAATACTCCATGTTGGAACAGTTCTTGTAATTCTAAACCCTGGACATGTGACTCTTTATTTGAGTCCCCCACCTTGGTTACTGGATTTATAGACCTTCATCTGGAATTCTTAAACATACTTGGACCTATATCAGGGCATTTGATCAGTTCCAGCTCAGTCACAGACCCTTGCATATCATTTGCATACATAATCATTGCATCATATTGACATTTGCTTATTTGTGTTTCAGGGTATCCACCTTCATTTTTGGTTTGGTTTTGACCCTATCTTTAGTATTGACCTATCTTCATCAGCATTTGCTTCAGATATCTACTTCAGTTATCTGCACCAGCCAATCAGTGGTTCATTCTTCAGTGTTATCATCAGCACCTGTCTCCACTCATCTTCAGCATCATGGCTCCCAAAAAGAGCAACATCACCTATCACTTTTTCCAGCCAGAGCTATCTGACATCAGGAGGATTCAAACCCTGATCACTCCAGATCACATACCATTGTTCAGGGAACACTACGGAGATATACTTGATATGGTTATGGATCTGGACCCTTCACAGAGAAGCTTGATCCACACCTGCATTCAGTTTTATGATCCCCCATTGAGGTGTTTTACTTTTCAGGACTTTCAGCTGGGCCCTCTATTAGAAGAATACTCATCATTGATTGGTCTGCCTATCAGGGGTGGAATCCCTTTCAACCCTGAGATGGTCTTTCCCGGTAATGGAGAAGTAGCAAAGGCTCTGCATCTGGAACCTGTTTTGATTGAGCAGCATATGACTTCTAAAGCTGGAATCCCTGGTTTTCATCTGGACTTCTTGATCTCTCAAGCTACCCTGAAAGCTTCTTTAGGAGAGTGGAAAGCTGTCTGTGCTTTATTGGCCTTGAGTATATATGGAATTATATTGTTTGCAGATGAGCCTCGATTCATTAGCAAGAATGCAATCCATCTGTTCATCTTGAAGAACCCAGTGCCCACTTTATTGGGGGATCTCTACTACTCAGTGCATCAGAGGAATGAAAAGCAGAGGGGAAGATTAGTGAGGTGTTGTGCTCCATTGTTCCACACTTGGCTTCTCAGGCATCTACCCAGGACAGATGCATTTTTGAACCCTCATCAGCAGAGTAACTGGGCTAAGAGACTCACTGCTCTAACTTCAGCCGATATCAGATGGTGCACCCAAAGCACCAAGGGCAGGGATATCATCACCAGCTGTGGGCATTTTCCCAATGTGCCCCTAATAGGAGTTAAGGGTAGTATCAATTACAACCCTCTGCTGTTTAGAAGACAACTGGGCTATGCACTGGTCCACACTCCTAAGGCACAGGACTTGGTTGAGACTCTTTATTGCGAGAACAAGATTAATCTGGCTATTGTTAGGCAGGCTGCTTGGGCCTGGGATAATGTTCAAACCAAGGGAGTAATCATTTTGGGGAAGTGCAACAATGTGGCATCAGCACAATATTATGAGTGGTCCTATGCCAGGGCCCAATTCTCTGGAATGCCCTTTACTATAGAAGATATGCCTGAATCATCTTCAACACCACCCCTTGCCACTGTCAGTTTGGAGGAGTTTGAGAGTTTGAAAGAAAGAAATGAAAAGTTAACTCAAGCTTTGCAGAAGACCCTCCGGGAGAGGAGTGATGGTATGAGGGAGGTTGAGAGATTGGAGAAGTTGAGAGTGGAGCATCTGGTTAAGATTGAGAAGTCTGGGGATTATATCAAAAAGTCTAAGGCTGGAGAACAAATTCTGAAGAATGCTTGCAAAGAAGCCCAGTTCCAGAGAGCAAGGACAGACTTGTATCTAAAGGAGAGCCAGGCTAGGTGGGTCAGGATCACCGAGGCTCGTACTCTGGAGGACAAGAGAGTTCAAGACAAGATGGAGCAACTGGAAGCTGGTGCAAAAGAACAGCAGGAGGCCCTGGCAGCGGCCCAGAGGGAGATATCAGAGCTAAAGATCAAAGCAGGAGTGAAGAGGTCAAAGGACCAAAGTCAGCACAAGAAGCTAACAGCAGCTGTTACGACCCGGAATCTCCTCATCAGGAATCTCACGGAGCGTCCGGCTGATCCTGTGACCGAAGCACTTCTCAAGGAAGTTCGTGAGGATGAGTTTGGTCTTGGTGTTTGACCATTTGTTTGTTGTTGCTTTCATTCCGTGTATTTTTCATTTTTCTTGTAATGTATTTTGACCCCTCAGAGGGCTTGTATTTTTAAATAAACTATGTACCATTTTGTCTTTTGTAATATATGCATTGGTTTGTTCCATCCGAGTTTCACTTCAAAAGCAACATCAACAGCATCTTCGAGGGTCTGGAAGGGTCAAAACTGAATGCCAAACCGGATGCCTTGAAAACAAATAAGCATACTGCATTGCATGCTAACACTTTTGTTTGTTTTGTAGGTTTTTGTTTTATTACCACTAACTCTGTTGTGATGTTCAGGAACTATTGCTCGGCGCCGAGTATTTCCCCTCAACCGTCCGCACCGTTATCCGACCCGTAACAATCTTCCGGGCATTCAAATGGATCAGATGCAGCAGGACCTTACTGAGGTCAGAAATCAAATGGCAAACGAAAGGCTAGAAATGAGGAATCAAATGACGCAGTTTATGGAAGTAATGAACAACATGGCTCAGAGCCAAGAAAGATTGAGGGCCATGGTGGAAAGGCAGAATCAAGAAGATCCACATATAGGGACTGCCGGCACTAGCAACAATGAAAGGGTCCAACCCCATGTTAACCCTCCTGTATTTGGCCCCCACCTCCATCCTGAGGTCAATATTCCTGCAAATGTTCAAGGGACTGCCACTGCAGCCAGGGTACTTCAAGAAGACCCCCAAGAGGATCAGTTTACAGTAATGGGTGCTGGGGAAGAAGCTTATGATAGAAGGTTGGATGAGATAGCTGAGAAATTGAGGTCCTTAGAATCTCAAAATTCTTTGGGTTTCGATGTCATGGACATGGGCTTGGTAGACGGGGTCAGGATCCCCCATAAGTTTAAGCCTCCTTGTTTTGAAAAATACAACGGGACTTCATGCCCCCGGACTCATTTACAGTCATTTCTTGGAAGGCTGAAGGCCTATACAATGGATGAGAAGCTCTGGATGTTCTACTTCGAGGATAGCTTAACTGGAGCGTCAAGAGAATGGTACTCTCACTTGACAAGGGCAACTGTCAGATGCTGGAAGGACCTGGCAGAGGCCTTCATCAGACAGTATCAGTACAACTTAGACATGGCACCCAACAGGACTCTCCTAATGGGAATGTCACAGTCGTCAAGGGAAAGTTTCCGAGAATATGCCCAGAGATGGAGGCAACTGGCTGCTGCTGTTCAACCACCTATGTCTGAAAGGGAAATGGCAGATATGTTCATGAACACCCTTCAGGGGACTTACATTGACAGGCTGGCTGCTTTCTCTTCCACTAGCTTTGCAGATGTTGTCATAGCTGGGGAGAGAATTGAAAGCCTATTGAAGATGGGTAAGATCTCAGACAACGGAGCAAGCTCGTCCAGTAGTACAAGAAAGCCTTTTGCGGGCCCGAGAAGAACTGGCGAGACCAATGCCATCCACACCAACAGGGGCAGGCCCCAATATGTTCACAGATCAGTGGCAGCAGTCACCATTCCCGCACCAGCTCATCCTCAGCCAGTTTATCAACCTCCACAACAAAACTATCAGCCGCAACCTCAGTACCATCAATGGAATCAGTATCCTCCGAGAAATTACAACAACAGCAACACCAACAACAATAGCCAGCAAAGGCCATTCCAGCAGAGGCCTTCTCAAGCCAACAGGGTAATCGATCCGATCCCTATGCCATATGATACACTGCTGCCACAACTCCTGAAACTCAACCTAGTTGAGCTAAGGACGTTGGCACCTCCAGATCCCAACAGTCTACCCATGAATTATGATTCCAACGCCAGATGTGCCTTCCATTCAAATGCACCTGGCCACAGTACAGAAAAGTGCAGAGCTCTGCATATGAAGGTACAAGACCTGGTAGACTCTAAAGCTCTGAATTTCGCACCACCACCCAATGTCAATAAGAACCCGATGCCAAACCACGGTGGTCCCCGAATTAACGCTATTGAAGAAGACAAACCGTCTTATTTAATAACCAGTGTGGGTCAGATCCGGACACCGTTGGTGGAAATTAAGGCTCAGCTCCTCGAATGTCAAATGTTCCCGGGGTGTGAGTTGGGGTGTGCTTACTGCAATATTTCAGTCAATGGGTGCGATAACCTGAGGAATGGCATAGATGGTCTCATTCAGAGCGGCCAACTTCAAATCACCACATCATTTCCAACAAATCCAGCAATCACATCAGCAACAGCTCCAGAACCTCCTACAACTGCAACAACCATTGTTCCTGATAATTCTTCGGTTTCATCAACAAGTACTTCATCTATTATCTCCACTGATCAGTTACCAATAAATTTTTCTTCTACAACTCCAGCACCACTCCATTTTGAAACTCCTACGACAACAACATCCATCCTCCCATTAATGTCTCCTACAACACCAGCAACAAATCATGAAGATGTCTCAACTGTCACAATATTTTATGATCCTGAAAACAACTCTGCCTACAACTCAGAAAGTGCTGCTCCCATCAGAGCACCGGTCACAATTTATTACGATCCACAGACTATCACAATTCCTTCCGCAGCTGCAGTCAGTCCAGTCACTATCACGGTACCTGGACCAATGCCTTATGAAAGCAGCAATGCCATCCCGTGGCATTACGGCTCTGACCTGTACTGTGAAGGACAAAGAATCACTTTTGAATCATCAACCCCTGCACCACAAATTGACAATGTGGGAGGAGGCGGAGGCTTCACTCGAAGCGGACGTCTTTTCGCCCCACAAATTCAGAGACCCACTGCCGAAGCAGAAGCTGCCGCCAAGGCAAAAGGGAAGAGCCCTGTGCAGGAAGATCAAACTGTCAAAGAAGCTTTGAAAACACCCTTTGACCAAGAGGTTGATGAGTTCATGCGAATCATCAAAAAGAGTGATTATAAAATAGTGGATCAGCTTCATCAGACGCCTTCCAAGATCTCAATCCTATCATTGCTTATGTGCTCCGAAGCCCATCGGAATGCACTACTCAAGGTTTTGCACGCAGCTTACGTGCCTGAAGAGATCACTGTCAATCAGCTGGAAGCTGTAGTTGGAAATGTTAATGCTAGTCACGGACTAGGGTTCACCAATACTGATTTGACAACGGAAGGCCGCAACCACAACAAAGCCTTGCACATAACCATGGAATGCAAAGGTGTTGTCCTTTCTCATGTGCTGGTAGACACGGGGTCATCCCTCAATGTCTTACCTAAAAAGGCCCTGGTGAAGCTAGAATATGATGGATTGGCGTTGAGACCCAGCAACCTGGTGGTGAGAGCCTTTGATGGCTCGAAGAGATCGGTTCTGGGAGAGATTGAATTGCCCATAACGATTGGTCCGCAGACCTTCAAAACGACCTTCTACGTGATGGATATACAGCCCGCCTACAGCTGTCTATTGGGTAGGCCATGGATTCACGCCGCCGGCGCTGTGACCTCTACCCTTCACCAGAAGTTAAAATACGAGTGGGAGGGTCAAATCGTTACAATCTGTGGAGAGGAGGATATTTTTGTCAGCCACCTGGCTACCTATAAGTATATTGAGATGGATGGGGAGATCCATGAAACGATGAGCCAGGGGTTCGAAGCTTTGAATGTCAATGAAACATCTGCTGTGCCTGGTACTTCAATATCATCATACCAACAAGCCCGGAAGGTTGTTGAGGGAGGAAACGCCCAAGGCTGGGGCAAACTGTTGTCGGTGGAGAAGAAAGAGGATAGATTTGGGTTGGGTTACAAACAAACTCAACAAGATCAAGCAGCGGATGCGAAAGAGCCCAACTTTGTGAGTGGGGGGATGCTCACCCCTGATGCTGTCAACTGTTTGGAAGACGAGCTGGAAGAAGAACGCAACCTGGAAAGCTGGATTCGTCCAAAGATCCCGGGGAGCAGTATCTCAAACTGGTCTTCCCAGGAAATTATAAGAGTTACTCATGCAGAGTAATTATTATTTCCTGTATTTTTTATAGCATGCATCAAAGTCTTGCATCTTGCCCAAGATGACAAGACTCATTTTGTAATCGGGCCATCTGTACTTTTTGTGCAAACAAGATTAATCAATGAAATATCAGACATCTTTTTGCAAACGAGTCTTTTTCTTTTCCGCTCACTGTTTTTCCATTTCTCTTTTTGTACAAAAAATAAATGGCAGTGTTTTCAAAATGACAACTTTATTTCACTTTTCTAAAACAAGATTAAAATCAAATCACTAAAATGAACCAACTGAACCCTTGCAGAGTGTGCCTTCCAGACAGCACCGACAACAGCACGGCTATGACTTCGTGTGACTTTGACAATCCAATCAATCAAGCTGATGAAGGGGTTGAAGAAGAATATGAGCTTCCTGAAGAGCTAGCCAGATTGTTGAGACAAGAGGAAAAGGTTATTACTCCTCACCAGGAGGAGGTTGAAGTGATCAATCTTGGTACAGATGAAGACGTGAAAGAGGTTAAAATCGGGGCCTGCTTACAAGACTCAGTGAAGAAACAACTGATTGACCTGCTTCAAGAGTATGTGGACGTGTTTGCTTGGTCTTATCAAGATATGCCAGGGTTGGACACCGACATTGTTGTGCACAAGCTGCCTTTGAGAGAAGAATGCCCGCCAGTTAAGCAGAAACTCCGCCGTACTCGCCCGGACATGGCGATGTAAATCAAGGAAGAGGTACAAAAGCAGTGGGACGCCGGGTTCCTTGCTGTGACGAGCTATCCACCGTGGGTTGCTAATATAGTACCTGTGCCTAAGAAAGACGGCAAAGTAAGGATGTGTGTTGACTACCGGGATCTGAATAGAGCCAGCCCGAAAGATGATTTCCCTTTACCTCACATTGATGTATTGGTGGATAACACAGCTCAGTTCTCGGTATTCTCCTTCATGGACGGATTTTCAGGATATAATCAGATCAAGATGTCACCTGAAGACATGGAGAAGACAACATTCATCACACCCTGGGGCACGTTCTGCTACAAGGTAATGCCATTTGGGCTCAAGAATGCTGGTGCGACATATCAACGGGCTATGGTAACATTATTCCACGATATGATCCATAAAGAGATAGAATGTTATGTGGATGACATGATTGCCAAGTCCCTTACATAGGAAGATCACCTGGTGAATCTACTGAAGTTATTCAAGCGTCTGAGGAAGTACCAGTTGAAGCTGAACCCCAACAAGTGCACATTCGGGGTGCGATCCGGTAAGCTGCTGGGATTTATTGTAAGCAAGAAAGGGATCGAAGTGGACCCTGATAAAGTCAAAGCTATTCAAGAGATGCCTGCACCGAAAACAGAAAAAGAAGTTCGGGGATTTCTAGGTAGATTGAACTACATCTCAAGGTTCATATCTCACCTTACTGCAACCTGTGAACCTTTGTTCAAGCTGTTAAGAAAGGAACAGACGGTCAGGTGGAATGAAGACTGCCAGAAGGCTTTTGACAAGATCAAAGAATACTTACAGGAACCTCCAATCCTTATGCATCCAGTGGAAGGAAGACCTCTGATAATGTACTTGACAGTATTAGAAGAGTCAATGGGGTGTGTGCTAGGCCAGCATGACGAGTCTGGTCGAAAAGAGTATGCAATATACTACCTAAGCAAAAAGTTTACCGACTGTGAACAACGTTATTCACTGCTCGAGAAAACTTGTTGTGCTTTAGCGTGGGCTGCTCCCCGACTGAGACAGTATATGTTGACCCACACCACTTTGTTGATCTCAAAGATGGACCCAGTTAAGTACATATTTGAGAAGCCAGCTCTTACCGGACGGGTTGCAAGATGGCAAATGATTCTCACAGAATATGACATCCAGTACACATCTCAGAAAGCCATCAAGGGCAGTGTACTATCTGAATATCTTGCTGAGCAACCCATTGACGACTACCAGCCTATGAGATTTGACTTCCCTGATGAAGACATCATGTTCATAAAATCAAAAGATCATGAAGAACCTATTCACACTGAAGGGCCTGACCCGGAAGAAGAATGGACTATGATGTTTGACGGGGCTGTTAACATGAATGGTCGTGGTGTTGGTGCAGTACTCGTTACACCCAAAGGAGTTCACATGCCTTTCTCGGCAAAACTCACTTTCAACTGCACTAACAACGAAGCTGAATACGAAGCTTGCATTATGGGTCTTGAGGAAGCCATTGACCTCAGGATCAAGACATTGACTGTATTCGGAGATTCAGCTTTGGTAGTCAATCAAACCAACGGCAAATGGTACACACACCAGGACCATCTGATACCTTACAGGGATTATACAAGGAGGTTATTGACTTTCTTCACAACAGTCAAGCTTGAGTATATCCCTCGGGACGAGAATCAGTTTGCAGATGCCCTGGCTACCATTTCATCCATGATCAAAGTTCAAGCTGCTAACTTTGTACCTCAGATTTCAGTGTCCAGACTTGACAGGCCATCATATGTATTTGCCGCAGACATTGTCAAAGATGATAAGCCTTGGTTCCATGACATTAAGTGCTTCTTGGAGGATCAGACATACCCACCTGGGGCATCTTCCAATGATAAGAAGACTTTGAGAAGGCTTGCTGGTAGTTTCTTTCTGAACGCTGATGGGTCTTTATACAAGAGGAACTTTGATATGGTACTCCTCAGATGTGTTGATAAGACAGAAGCCGACCTGTTGATGCATGAAGTGCACGAAGGATCTTTTGGTACCCATGCAGGAGGGCATGCCATGGCTAAGAAGTTGTTAAGATCGGGTTATTACTGGATCACAATGGATGCCGACTGTTGTGCCTACGCCAGAAAATGCCATAAATGCCAGATTTATGCAGATAAGGTGCATGTGCCTCCCAATCCTCTGAACATCATGTCTTCACCATGGCCCTTTGCCATGTGGGGCATTGATATGATTGGCAATATCGAACCAACTGCTTCGAATGGCCACAGATTCATCTTGGTTGCTATTGACTATTTCACCAAGTGGGTCGAAGCAGCCTCATATGCAAATGTTACAAGGCAGGTGGTAGCCCGATTTCTGAAGAGAGATATCATCTGTCGATACAGAGTTCCCGAGCGAATCATTACTGACAATGGTTCCAATCTGAACAACAAAATGATGGCAGAGCTATGCCGGGACTTCAAGATCCAACACCACAATTCTTCTCCTTACAGGCCAAAGATGAATGGCGTTGTTGAGGCAGCAAATAAGAACATCAAGAAGATTGTGCAGAAGATGGTAGTCACTTACAAAGATTGGCATGAAATGCTACCATTCGCCTTGCATGGGTACCGCACGTCAATCAAAACGTCCACTGGGGCAACACCGTATCAACTTGTGTATGGTATGGAAGCAGTCCTACCGGTTGAGGTTGAATTACCCTCTCTACGGGTACTGATGGATGTTAAACTGAGTGAAGCAGAATGGGTTCGGGCCCGATACGAACAACTGAGTCTGATTGAAAAGAAAAGATTGGCTGCAATCTGTCATGGGCAGTTGTATCAGAAAAGAATGAAGAAAGCCTTCGATCAGAAAGTCAGGCACCGAGAATACCAAGTGGGAGATCTTGTGCTGAAGAGAATCCTCCCTCCTCATACAGACCACAGGGGCAAATGGACTCCAAATTATGAAGGACCATTCGTAGTAAAGAAAGTTTTCTCGGGTGGAGCACTGATGCTCAGCACCATGGATGGTGAAGATTTCCCGTCCCCTGTGAATTCAGATGCAGTTAAAAAATACTTCGCATAAAAATGACCCGCTGGACATAAAAACAGAATGTAAGTCCAGGCAAAAATAGGGCATCCCGGCGAGTCAAAAACAGAATAAAAGACTCGGGCAAAAATAAGGGAAAATGAATAAAGAATGTACATCCGCTGAGTTGAAAAGCCGCATTGGACAGCTCAGGCAAAAATGGGTATCCCGATGGATTGAAAACCCGAAAGGGCGATCCATGCAAAATAAGGGAATAAGCGAACAACTGCATTCTGAATTCGTCTGTATCACCTACAACTTGGTAAGATTCAAAAGGATCAAGCTTCAATCAGAATCGACATTCTTCAAAAAGCAAGATGAGGAGAACGTCAAAAGTCATACGAGTCATAGTAAAGAGGAAGCTCCTTAAAGCGTCATCAACACTGCCAACATGTCGTTTCTCAATTTGTAACAATCTCCTCATTTCAGGGGATGTGTTCCTTTGACTGTATCTCGCCAATTCAGGGCATATGAATTAATAAAATCGGATTTTCAGTCATGTCTCGTTTTGTACATTTTATTTGCAAAAATGTCTGATGTCTTAAAGAAAAAAACTGATTGCATGAATACAGATGTTTATCTTCAAAAGTAAAAACATGCTTGCAGGAAAAATGCTTACTCTCAGAAGTATCTTAACTCCTATGACGGAATCCGGTAAGGGATACCTCGGGATTACCTTGTGCGTTTCTCTATCTTTTTCAGGATTGCAGGTACCCAGAACGCAACTTGGGGCATGTAAGCTTCATCCCAACAAGCTGGCAAATCAACACTCAATTTTAGCACCCGAAGTGCTCTCTCCCCAGCTGAGTTGCCTTTCATGACTCCTCCCAGCTGAGTTGGCCACTTATTGCTTATCCCCATCAGAGTTGTCAGGCATCACAGAAGGCACCTATATCCCTGGCTGAGTCAAGGATCCTCTTCAACAGAATCCTTAGGGAGGTCTCTCAGTGATCTCTCTTTCTCCCCAGCCGAGTTGCCTTTTTATCCTCAGCCGGAGCACAAAAGTCAGGGAACCGTCCCCCCACAGAGCTCCAGCCTCTATCCGGAAGAGCAGCGCACGAAGGAGTCACAACAGAGTGAAGAAAGCTTCTACAAACCCCAGCTGGGTCTCTCATTTATTGGAATAGGTCTCTCAGTGACCCGAATCCCCAAGCAGATACATCTCTTCAGATCTACCAATGATCTCACCCCCAGCTGGGATGTCCATTTCAAGCAAGATCGATCGAGGATCTCCACAGCAACGGGACCCGGATCCCGGTTTGGTATCTTTGCACAATCATGGCATTCGCATCATATTCACCCCACAAAGCGTAGCATTCTGTTTTAACACGGAGCATTACGGCAAAAATCAAACATAGCATAATCATAAGTCATGGCCTGAATCAAACACTTGTAAATAATGACAGCTCATCAACGTACAGAAAAATCCCCACCAGGGTCCCCAGCAAAAGCAGTTGCCTCATATTCACAAACACCAGTATATACTCGTTTTGACACCCAGTAAAGTCGCCTGAACACTCTTTACGAACAAGATCACCCGTATTACAGATATTTTATGACACCCGTCCGCGTCATACCCCCAGCAGAAAGCCAAAGACATCCTCTTTGCACTCACATATGCCTATATATATACACTTTCTTGACACCCATCCGTGTCGTATCCCCAGCGCAGTCATCTACACTTTTACAACCCGCATACTTGTTGATATTATTATACTTTTCTCTCTTGACACTCGTCCGTGTCACCCTCCCCAGCAGATAAACACTCATCTATACAATACTCATACTCGTTACTCATGTTACACTCATACAGATACTCGTCCGTATCTTGTATATACCATTCATATCCCCACAGATTCGACTTTGGTCCTTGTTCTTTGTTAACCCGTTGGTACTCGTCCGTACCATCATCTCAGAGCGTGCGTCTAGAGTTTGTTTCTACATGATACTCGTCCGTATCATAGTCTTAAGGATGCTCGTCCGCATCTTTAATCCATACACCGTGTCAAACACTTCTGTCTTCTTGAATAAAGATACTCGCCTGTGTCTACTATTCCCCAGAAGAGTCCTCTCAGATTCAACTCTTGTCCGTGTTTTCTGTTAACTGGTTGATACTCGTCCGTATCGTCATCTTTGAACACGCGTCAGTATTTGTTTCTACCCGATACTCGTCCGTATCATAGTCTTAGGGATGCTCGTCCGCATCTTTAATCTATACACAATACCAAACACTTATACCTCTTGTTTCTTGGATGTGAACACTCGTCCGTGTTTACCATTCCTCAGTAGATCACCAACAGACAAATTTCTTTTATCCGACACTCGTCCTGTGTTGTGGTAAACCCCGAGAGCAGCCGTCCCCTGCTAGGTGGTCGTCCTCCACCTCTTGATGGTCGTCCTCCATCATGCTCATCCGATGGTCGTCCCCATCGTTGATTTTAGCAGCCGTCCCCTGCTAGGTGGTCGTCCTCCACCCTTTTGATGATCGTCCTTCATCAATTTTATCCAATGGCCGTCCCCATTGTTGATCTTTGGTTATCTGACATTCGTCCTATGTCATGATAAACCCCGAGAGCAGCCGTCCCCTGCTAGGTGGTCGTCCTCCACCTCTTGATGGTCGTCCTCCATCATGCTCATCCGATGGCCGTCCCCATCGTTGGTATCTTCGGCAGCCGTACCCTGCCAGGTGGTCGTCCTCCACCTTTGATGGCCGTCCCCATCATGATTCCTTTATTCCCCCAACAGAGCAGCCGTCCCCTGCTAGGTGATCGTCCTTCACTTTTGATGGCCGTACCCCATCATCTGTTTATTTCATTTATTCTTTAACCCGATGGCCGTCCCCGTCGTGGTCCCTTTCCTTTGTTAGCCCGATGGCCGTCCCCATCGTTGATTGTTTTACTTTGTGAACTTGATGGCCGTCCCCGTCATGTTTCATCAATCCCCAGAGAATTTTACAGCTTTATCTTGATGGCCGTCCCCATCATGATTTCTTACTTTTCCCAGCTAGTCGGCCGTCCCCGTCTTTGCTTCACCTTTTATCCCCAGCATGTCGGTCGTCCCCGTCATTGCTTTATTCTCAGCACTTTCCCAGCATGTCGGCCGTCCCCGTCATTGCTTTGTTTCCCGCACTTTACAATATACTTTATCTTTCTTTTACAATCTATATCCCTTTTCTTCTTCATTCTGTGAGTGCAAATTTTGGACTGTCTTTGGTATTCAACCACAAGTTATCTGGTTTGCCTGTTAAGCCGTTGCTTACATCCTGCACAGCTAACTCATGTTTGAATAGGGGCAGCTGTAAACACCCCAAATTTTCCCTCACCCATTCACACCATGGCTTGTGATCATTTCATATGCATAAACTCAATCATATTATCTCATATCTCATTTTTGATCCACTGCATAGATTCAAAGTCATCTGCACCTAGGGTTTGTGATCTGAGCAATCCAAGAGCTTCTTGAGCCACTCCAAAGGTCAACAATCACTTCAAAGGGGTCCATGTGTGTTCTTATATCATATCACATCCCCTCAAAGTCAAAAATGCCAAAGAATCACAAGAACTGGGATTGGTGTGGATGCAGAGCCAAGTTTGACTGCACAGTTGACCTAAAATTAGGGTTTTGGTTTCAGAGGCCATAACTCCAAATTTTTTGGTCACTTTTGTTTCCATTGGTCTCTACATGGTATAGGGAGTATGCATATCAAGTTTCATGAAGAAATTCCATGGGGAAGTCATCTGATCAAGAATTGACTTTTCAGACAAGTCAGTGCAAAATCAGGGCATCTGAGGCCCCCAATGACCCAACCAAGGGGTGATCTTCATCATTTTGAGTGTATATGATCTTTATTTGATCATGGAATAAGGTTGAAGTTCACAAAAATCAAGAATTTGAAGTTTTTTTGCAAAGTTGACTTTTTTGGGCATAGTTGACTTTTCAAGAATATGTCATTTTAGGTCATTTTTCAAGCCTTGATTTTTGATCCAAGAAAGCTTCAAATGGAAAAACCTTGGTCATGAAAGTTGTAGATCACATTTTTCCCTTTTCAAAAAGTACAAGAACATGATCTAATTCTTCTTGGATCAAAAGTTATGGTGTGACAAAGTTGGCCAAAATCACTAATTTTCAAGACATGCCTCAAATGAGAAATTTGCAAAATCATGAACCAAGGCCATTTGTAACTTCTAGTTCACTTCAAACCAATGTACAAACATCACATGAGTCCTAAAAGTCAGAATTGAACCAAAAATTCTCATGTTTCATGGCTTATGGAATGGGAAATCACATGTGAACCAAAAAGCACCAACTTGCAAAACTCATGATTGCACTTCCTACCACTTGCAACATTGGATGCTGAACTTGGATAGCATCTCACCTCACCATGCTGCGCCAGCCCTAGCTCTTGTACCAAGCCTAGCACCAAGCCATACCTTTCCTTACAAAAAGTTGACTTTTGGCAAAAGCAAACATCCCAATCACAGCAGGCCATGTCACATCCTCTGGCCAATTGGGATTGTTTATACTTTCCATTTGCTAGCCAAACATAACACCAAGCCAAGATGAAACAGGCCAGAACACAACATTCACAAACACACTCCATTTTGCATTTCCCTTCGAATCTGCCTCCACAACACACAAACATTCAAACCAGCTTCACTAATCATCTCACCATACTCCATTAAGCCTAAACCAACAAAGAACCAAGTCTGAATCAAGCCAAAACATTGCTTCTCCATTTTCACTCCATGCTTGCAGTTTCATTCGAAACTCACTCCACAGGCCATAAACATCCAAACAAACTCCACAAACCTTCTTAAAACATCACCCTGATCACAAAGAATCACTCACATTGGCCTGAAACTGCCTGCATCACCATTGCCATTTTCAACTGAGCTTGAGCAGAAGCTGTTCAAACTCTTCATCTAGCCAGCATAAACTTCTCCAAAGCATTCAAGCATCATCAAGAGGTCATAAGGAGTGGGTTTCACAAGGAGGGGAGGTCAGAAAGTTGCTGGAGTGAAAGCTTCGAATCTCAGGTAGCTCAAGAACTTTTTTTTTCCAGAAATAGATTTTTAAGTTCTAAACTTGTTCTCCATGCTTCACTAATTATCCTGGTGCTTTTAGTTTTGAAAATGGTGATGAAATGAGAATTTAATTGCTCTCTGAAACTCTGTGACCTAAAAATTTGTTTTGCTCGATTCATGAGTTTGGGGAAGAATAAATTTGTTTTGATTGGGGGTTTTGGTTCGTGAGTGAGTGGGGATCATTTCCATGTTTTTAGATTTCGTTTTAGTTAGGTTTTGAGAGTTTTAGGGATTTTCAGGTGGGCTTCCCACCGGAGAAGACGACCGGAGGTCTTCTCCGGCCACCTGAAAGTCATTATGCCCTAATCCCTGTAATTAATTTCATTTGAATGTGGGGCGTTATATTGGTTGACTCCATTGACCTCCCACGCGCATGAAGGGCCCAGATCATTTTGCTTAGCCCTAATCCACGTTCATTAATTAATTAAATCATAATTAGGCTAATTAACTCAGATGCAACCCCAGCCGTCCAGATGCGCGCTGGTCAACACTTTTGAACCCAGAAGCAATCCTAGCCTCTCCTTCTGATTACTTCTCCATTTATTTATTTATTTTCATTTCTTTTTCATTAAATTTGCATGATTTATTTAAAATAGCAAAACTTGTTTAAAAATTATGAAACTTTTTCTCCAGAGTTTTATTAATTTTTATGACACAAAAATATTTTTGTTTTTATTTTTAGCATTAAAAAAGTATTTTTAAATATTTAAAGGATTATTTTTAATTGATTAATGGGAATTAATTTATTAAAAATACTTTTAGGTATTTAAAAATCAACAAAAAATTCATGAAATGTTCTAAGACATTTAGAAACATTGTCCAACCTTCAAACCAAATTTCTTTTTTGATCTTGATGCATTTTGAGAATTTTTCATTGAATTAAAATCATTTTTGTGCATTAATTTGATCCATAGTTCAAAAAATCATTTCTGCCTATTCATGAGGAGTTGGACATTGATTCTTCTTGCATTGCATTATGTTTAGCATGTAGTTTTTGAGATAAAATGGCCATGATTTGATCTTGTATTTTCAAATTGTTTGACATTTCTTTTGTTTGGAAACCCTAAAAACCCTAGAATCTTGTAAAAATCATAACTTGAGATTGGTTGAGAGTTGAGACCTCTCCTTTGGGCATTGGTTTAGTATAGGATTAGGGGTCCTTTGTGTGGCATTTTCCATTTTTTATCTTAGGGTTTGCTTCTGATTTTGGTTTGTGTTTGATGTTTGATTCATAAACCCTAATTTGGGCTTCCATATGCATCCATCTTGCATTCTCTTGCATACCATGACTTTCCATGACATTTCAAGCATCCATTTGATTCATTTGACATCATAAGACATATAGAAAACATGTTTGATCATTGCATCATGTATTTTCCATGTTGTATGCCATGTGCACTTCATAACTTTTCATGTATGTTCATGTGCTCTGACTAGCTTCATTTGCATTCATAAACTTGTATGATCATTTCCATGTGCTGCCTCATGTTTGTAGCATCTCATAGTATCATTAGCATCATGTATATGCTTCTGGTTTTGTTTCTCATCATGTCATCTAATCCCATTTTGGCATTGCATTGCATTCCTTTTCTAACATTTCAGGTGGTAAGTGAACTTGAGAAGTGAATTTGCCTTCACTTCTCATAACTTTTCTTTACATCTCTCTTGCATCCATTGCTGCATTTTCTATATGTGTTTGAGTTTGAGCTTGCTCAATCTTCTTGTTCCCACCTTCTTTCTTCAAGTGACTTGACTTCTTGAATGAAGCAAGTCACTTTGCTTCTCTTGATCCTTTCATCTGCTTCCTGGTGGTTCCATTGAAGATCTTCTTTTGAAAACCTCACAAACCTTAGGAACAACCAAGCATGACAATGATTAGGGTTTTTATTAGTCTCCCCTCTTAGTTTTACCTTTGTGTCTCTTTTGAGTCTTCTCTCCTCACCTCATAATCAGGGACTAAACCCTAAAGGCTTTAAGGCTTTGTGATTAAGCTTATGCCTGCATCCTTCTCTTAGGATGGAGTGCATAACTTTAATCCTAAGTGTTAAACCCTTAATGTGTTTAAATCTCTTAATCAATCCACTTAATAATCATCAAGACATCACACTTGTAACTTGGGCCTTGCATTTGGGTTCTAATTCTTCCTTAATTGGTTAAGAAGGACTAACCCTAGTGTTAATGGACAAGTCCCCCTCAAGTTGTCTTACAAATCATAAAATCCACTTCATCATCATACCATTAAATAAAATCCACTTAATCAAAAGCTTGTTTTGTCATGAGTTTAATCCCTAATCATGGATTAAGTTGAGGAGCTTTCCTCAGCTTAAACATTCTCATCTATTATCCTTCTATTAGGATGGTGTAATGAGTCTGTTTAATCCCTGATTATGGCTTAACCTCATTACTTAACACTAAACAAAAACACCAAAAACATCTAAATAATCACAAGTAGGTTAATGATCTTAACCCTACATCAAAGGTGATTAAGTGTGAGAAGCTGACTTCACACTTAAGGTATTCTCATTACCCCTAATCAGAGGGAAGATGTGATGAGTTTACTAAATACATTGGTTTAGGCTTAAGCTCATTAACTTATGACAAATCCAAAAGCAATAAAAGACTGAAAACACAAAAAACAAATAATAATCGTCTCCTTCGGGATTCTTTTCTCATCTCATTCACTCACAAACGAGAACTCGCTTCTTCCGTCTAATGCAAGACAGTTTGCACCTGAGCCAGACAGGTCATACACTTGAGCATTGACAAGTAAGCAGTTCACAAGTCAATTCATCTTTCAGTCTCTTTGGGTCGAACTACGGTGTTCTGACTTCCTCATTGCACGAGAGGATACGTAGGCATAACTTAGCGGTTATCGAACAAAAGTCTCTGTATATTTCCCCTCTTTCCAACTTTATTCTTTAAGCCTCATACTCTTGAGCATTTCATTCTTATTCCTTACACTGACACATCATTTATACACTTCACACTTATTTTACACTGACACCTGTACATCTTTTTCCAGCTCATTTATACACAGATTGCACTGACACTACCCCTTTAAAACACAAATCTTTTAAGCGTGGATCCCGTCGAGTACGGCGGACAATCTGGGTGCTAATACCTTCCCAGGTTGTAACCAACCCCCTTTCTCAGTCTCTCTAGTTCGCAAACCGTCTTATCCGTATCTTTCTAGGTCTATGCAGCATTGCCTTTCCTCCGGGATAAAAATGCCTAGCTGGCGACTCTATTCATCTCCAGTGAGTTCACGGCTGTGTGTTCTCATTGTCCCTCTCGCCGACCGTTCGCGCCTGTACCTTTATTTGGGCTAGTCCCATTTATCGGGAGCGACAGGAAGACACAGAGACTTTTGTTCGATAACAGTTAAGTTATGCCTACGTATCCTCTCGTGCAATGAGGAAGTCAGAACACCGTAGTTCGACTCAAAGAGACTGGAAAATAAATTGACTTGTGAACTGCTTACTTGTCTATGCTCAAGTGTATGACCTGTCTAGCTCAGGTGCTAACTGTCTTGCATTAGACGGAAGAAGCGAGTTCTCGTTTATGAGTGGATGAGGTGAGAAAAGAATCCCGAAGGAGACGATTATTGTTTGTTTTTTTGGGTTTTCAATCTTTTATTGCTTTTTGGAGTTTGTCATAAGAAAATGATCTTAAGCCTAAACCAAGGGTTAGTAAACTCATCACATCTTCCCTTTGATCAGGGGTAATGAGAAAACCTTAAGTATGAAGTAAACACCTCACACTTAATCACCATGATGTAGGATAAAGATCATTAACCTACTTGCATTTATTTAGATGTTTTTGGTATTTTTGTTTAGTGTTAAGTAATGACTTTAAGCCATAATCAAGGATTTAATGGACCCATTACACCATCCTAATAGAAGGATAATAGATGAGAACATTTAAGCTGAGGAAGATACCTCAACTTAAACCATGATTAGGGATTAACCTCATGACAAAACTAAACCTTTATTAAAGTGGATTTTAGTTAATGGTAAGATTAAGAAATGAGTTTTATGGTTTGTAAGACAACTTGTGGGGGACTTGTCCATAACACTAGGGTTAGTCCTTCTTACCCAATTAAGAAAGAATTAGAACCCTAATGCAAGGCCCAAGTTATAGGCTTATTGTCTTAGTGATTACTAGGTGAATTTATTAAGGGATTTAAACACATTAAGGGTTTAACACTTAGGATTAAAGTTATACACTCCATCCTAAGAGAAGGATGCAGACATAACCTTAATCACAAAGCCTTAAAACCTTGAAGGTTTAGTCCCTTATTATGAGATGAGAGGAGAGACACAAAAGATGACACAAAGGTAAAACTAATGGGGGGGACTAAACAAACCCTAATTGTTATCATGCTTGGGTGTTCCTAGGGTTTATGAGGCTTGCAAGAGATCTTCAGGAAGAGCCACCAAGGAGAAAGAAAGATGGAAGGAGGAGAAGCAGAAGAAGCAAGTGAACTTACTTCACTTAAGAAGATAAGTTGCTTGAAGAAAGAAAGTGGATAGAGAACATGAATGAGCAAGATCAATCTAAGGAAAATACAAAATTCAGCAAGGATGCATAAAAGAAGAGATGAGAAGAGAAGTGAGAAGTGAAGGCAAATTCACTTCTCAAAGTACTTACCACCTGAAAAGTTAGCATAAGAGAAAGAAATGAAATGGAAATGAAATGAATGCAAAGGTGAAAACCAAAACCAGAAGCATATCAATGATTTAAATGATGCTAATAGATGATGCAAATGTATGTCAAGAGTTATGAATGATCATACAAGTGATGAGAATACAAATGAAGCATGAAAGTTCATGAATGTTCATGGAATGTAATGAATGCATAACATGGAAAATGGATGGGGAAATGATCAAGCATGAGTCTAATGTGTCCTATGATGTCTTATATGTCATGTGAATGCATAAAATGTCATGGCAAGTTCATGAATGCAAGCATATGCAAGAGGTATGCAAAGGAAGATGAGAAATTAGGGTTTTCATGCAACATGAGATGCAAAACTCAAAAACAGAAGCAAATGACTAGATAAAAAAATTGAAAATGCAATCAAAAGAACCCTAACCCTATATGACATCACACCCCAAAGGAGAAGACCTAACTCTTAACCTAATGAAAGTTATGATTTTTCTAAGTTTTCTAGGGTTTTAAGGTACCTAAAGGGAAAAAATGCAAATCAAATAAAAAATGCAGAAGAAATTAGTGACAAAATTATGCTAGAAACTACATGTCAAATGAAGATCAATGCAAAAAGAATCATTGTCATACCATTCTTGGTAAGGTAGAAAAGAATTCTTGAAGTTAGGGTTCTAAAATGTGAATTTTATGAACCCTAAATTCAAGAAAATTATCAAAGATGGTTCAAAACCAAAAAGAAATTTGTGTGGATTGTATGACAATGTCTCTAAATGTTTAAAGATGCAATATGAATTTTTTGGTATTTTTTGGAAACCTAAATGTTATTTTAATTAATTAATTTTCATTAATTAATTAAAATAAACATTTAAATGTTTTAAAAATGATTTTTTAATGTGAAAAATAAAAATAAAAATATTTTTGGGTTAAGAAAATTATTTGAACTAAAAATCCAGAATAAAAATAATTTTGGAATTTTCTTGCTATTTTAAATAAAATGTACAAAATAAATAAGAAAAATTAAAATTAAAATTAAATAAAACAGAAGTATGATTATCCAGTGGTTCACAATGATTCTGGGGAAATCTAGGTTGACCTGGCACCAAATCCAATGGACGAAATTTAAACTCAACTAAACCTAATTAACTAATTAATTAATCCAGCAATTAAATTAATGAGCTAATCACCACCACTCAATACGCGCGGGAAAGGAAATCCAAGGGCCCAGATTCAAATGAAACCCTAACCCTAATTAAGGCTGCTAATCACTTTCAGGTCACTGGAGAAGAGCTCTGGTCGTCTTCTCTGGTGACATCCTCACCTGAAAATCTCCAACTCTCTCCCTAGGTTATTTCTAGAGCTCTAAAGCTCCAAATTAACTCCTCTCACCTCCCTGAATCCAAATCCACCTTCAAAACAAATTTCCTATGGCTCAATCCTAAGATTCGAAGAGAAACATAAAAATGACAAAAATTTCAGAGATTCAGTACATACTCATTTCTACACCATTTTCGAAAATTCAAAGCTCAGTGTGATCAATGAAGCATGCTTATTCATTTTGTAACATAAAAAAGAGGTTCTGGAAAAATGAATTCAGATGACTACCTGAGATGAAGCTTTTCAAACTTTAGCTTTCTGGCCACTTCTTTGGTGCAAAATGACTCTAATGGCCTCCCTGAAGAAATTGCAATGCTTGGAAAGCTTTGAGAATGATTGGTTTGAGTGGTAGCAATCCAACTGGTCATAAATTGTGTTTGGTGTATGGGGTGTTTTTGGCTGTTTTAATGGTTGGTTTGTGTTCAGTGAGTGATTTTGAGATGAATGGTTGAATTGGTTTGAAGATTGAGTGAGCGAGCTATGAGTTTCGAAAGAAAATGCAAGAGGGAGAGATTTTGGGAACTTGATCAATCTGAGGTTTCAGCTTGCAATGTTGTGTGCTATGATCAGCATTTGGTCCACATATCAATTTGTGATAGGTCAGAGAAGTGGTTGTGGCCTATGGTGATTGGTATGGGCTTCTTGCAAAAAGTCACCAACTTATGTACTTGAGATATGGGTAATGGTGTAGCTGGCTCATTGGCTTGTTCATGCGCAACTGACTTCAAGGATGTCCACAAAATCAATCTTGAGGCAATTCAGCAAGTGGGAGCAAAGTTATGGGACCTTTTCTAAATATGTGAAGTTTTGGCCCCTTTGAGAATTCTTGATGTTCAAGGCATGTAATCTTGCAATTCTTTGGGAAATTCTGATCTAAAGGCAATGCACTATGATGTTATCATACATTGAAAATTTTTTGAAGTCACAAAAAGCCTTGGCAAGTGGTTTTGCAAAGAATCCCTTTTGGTGCATTCTTGAAATTTATGGGATTTTTGCCAACATTGACAAACCATATCTTGGGTTCCAAAACGAATTAGATCTTGTACTTGTACTTTTTGAAAAGGGAATGATCCAATCTACACTTTCATGACCAAAATTTTTTCAATTGAAGCATTTTTGGTTGAGAAAGAGGAGGTTGAAAAACTTTCCCAAAATGGAAAGTTTAAATTACAAGTCATTTGCATTTTTGGCAACTTTTGGTTTAACTCACTTTTCTTCAATTTTGTGAACTTCTAAGCACTTCAATGATCAAATAAAGACCAAATAACCTCATTTTGATGAAAAATCCACTTTGGTTCCATGTTTAGGGTCCTCGGATGCCCTAATTTTGCTCTGACTTGCTCAAGAAGTTATCCAGTGATCAGATGACTTCCACAATGAATTTCTTCATCAAACTTGGTACACATGATCCTTATAATATATTGAGACCATTAGATACAAGAATGACCAAAAAATTTGGAGTTATGGCCTCTGAAACCAAAACCCTAATTTTAGGTCATATGTGCAGTGAAACCCTAGCTCTGCTTCCATTCTTTCCCAGTTCTTGTAATTTTTGACTTCCTTGATCTTTGGGGGATATAATATTATGATTTAACATACATGGATCCTCTTGGAACACTTGGAGGCCTTTGGAGTGGCTCAGATGGATCTTGGATGGCTCAAGTCACAAACCCTAGATGCAGATGAACTTGAACTAATGCAGTGAAGCAAAAATGCAACATGAAATGGTATGATTAAACTAATGTAAATATGAAAGATCACAAGCCATAGTGTGAACTTAGTGAGGGCAAATTTGGGGTGTTTACAGCTGCCCCTATTCAAACATGAGTTAGCTGTGCAGGATGTAAGTGTCTGGCTTAACAGAAAAACAAGATAACTCGTGGTTGAATACTAAAGACAGTCCAAAATTTGCACTCACTGGGGAGAAGAAGAAAAGGGATATAAATTGTAAAAGAAAGTAAAGTATGATTATAAAGTGCGGGCGATGGAGGACGACCATCGAGCAGAGGACGACCGCTGGGGATGATGTAGTAAGTAAAGCAATGACGGGGACGACCGACATGCTGGGGAAATAAAGAGACCACGACGGGGATGGACACCAGGTAAAGAAGTAAGATTCTCTGGGGATAAAAGGTAAAGACAATGATGGGGACGACCACCAGGTTTGTAAAGTAAGGTAAACAACGATGGGGACGGCCATCGGGCTAAACTAATGAAGGACGATCATTAGGAAAAGGAAAAGGGACCACGACGGGGACGGCCATCGGGTTAAAGAATAAATGAAATAAATGATGAGGGACGGTCATCAAAGGTGAAGGACGATCACCTAGCAGGGGACGACTGCTCTTTATCGCGACATAGGACGAATGCCGGATAGAAGAAGTCGACGATGGGGACGGCCATCGGATAAGCATGATGAAGGACGATCACCAAGAGGTGAAGGACGATCACCTAGCAGGGTACGGCTACTCTGTTGGGACTTATCATGATATATGAGGAATGTCAAATAACAAGATCAACGATGGGGACGGCCATCGGATAAAACGATGATGAACGCTCATCAAAAGGTGAAGGACGATCACCTGGCAGGGGACGGCTGCTCTCGGGGTTTATCATGACATAGGACGAATGTCAGATAACAAGAACAACGATGGGGACGACCATCGGAAAAAACGATGATGGACGATCATCAAAAGGGTGAAGGACGATCACCTAGCAGGGGATGGCTGCTAAATATCACGACATATGACGATTTTCGGATAGAAAGGGGTTCCAATAATGGAGACTCCGCTGGGGGAAAGGATGAGGGACGGTCATCCGAGGGTGAAGGACGATCACCTGGCAGGGTACGGCTGCCGAATATCACGACATAGGACGAATGTCGGATAGAAAAAGTTGTTTTGCTGGGGACTTGCTAGGGGATGGTAAACACGGACGAGTGCTTACACTTTCCGAAATAAAAAGGTATATGTGTTTGACGCTTTGTATGGATTAAATATGCGGACGAGCTTCCTTAAGACTACGATACAGACGAGTATCGGTAGAAACAACGCTGACGCATGTTCAGAGATGATGATACGGACGAGTATCAACTGGTTAATAAAGAACACGGACGAGTGTCGACTATGAGGGGAAATAAGTGTGTATACAAGATACAGATGAGTATCTGCATGAGTAAAAAAGCATTGTGAAGTATGAGAAAGACACGGACGAGTGTTCAACTTGCTGGAAAGGTGACACGGACGAGTGTCAGAAGAGAAAGTATATAAGTTATGAACTTATGAGTGTAAAAGGTGTTCAGGAAATTTGTGGGGATAGGATGACACGGACGGGTGTCAATAAGAGTGTAGTATAATAAGTGCTTTGTTTGCAACAAGTGTTTGGGTAACCATGTTGGGGAAAGGTGACACGGACGGGTGTCAAAAGAGTATAGAAGTTTCTGTATTAAAAAAAAAGGATATTTGTGGTTTATATCTGCAGGGAGATGATATGACACGGATGAGTGTCGAATAAACATGTATTTGTGTTGGAGAGTGCAAAGGGGACGCTTTGGCTTTCTGTTGGGGAAATTGAGACGTATTTTGTATATTCCTGATGAAGTATTGTTGGTATTTACAGGTGACGGGTTCGAACCTGACTTGTGATTATGCAATATGTTTGATTTTTGCCGTAATGCTCCATATTAGACGGAATGCTACGCTTTTGTGGTGATTTATGATGCGAATGCCATGATCATGCAAAGATACCGATCCGGAGTTCGGATCCCGCTGCTTGCGGAGATCCCTGGCTTATCTGCTTGAAAGGGTATCCTAGTTGGGGATGAGACCATTGGTAGATCTGATAAAATATACGACTCTGCTTGGGGAATTAGATCACTGATAGATCTATTCGGTAATGAGATAACCCAGTTGGGGATGAGGAAGCTTTTGTCACTTTGTTGTGTGAGAATTTCAGACATTGCTCTTCTGGGAGAGGCTGGAGCTCTGTGGGGAGATGGTTCCCTGTCTTTGATGATGATGAGAGATTTGGCCTTCTGTCGGGAGGGAAAATCACTGAACGATCTTCCTAGAGATTTTTATGGGGATCCTGCTGAGGGTGAGAAGACTTGACAACTCAGCTGAGGAAATGAGCATTTTCTGATGCTTCTTGAAGATGTGATGGAGGAGTGGTGCTTTGGTAATCTTGTTGGGGAAACGTATTCCAGATACTGCAATCCTGTTAAGACAAAGAAAAACACCTGTATCCCGAGGTATCCTTTACCGAATTCCATTATAGAAGTTAGATATTCCTGGAAGTAAAATATCTTTCCTGCAAGCATGGGATTAGAAAGGCACATTTGTTTTTATGCAAACGTTATATCAAGGATATTGGACATTTTTTGCAAATGAAATAAAATGTACAAGATGAAGTGTGACTGAAAATCTGATTTTATTAATCTGGGTGCCCTGAATCGGCAAAATACAGTCAAAGAAACAGATCCCCTGAAATGAGGAGATTGTTTACAAAAATTGAGAAAAATAAAGGTGCTGGCAATGTTGACGACGCTTTAGTGAGCTTCCCTTTGTTATGACCCGTATAACCTTGACGTTCTTCTTATCCTTCTTTTTGAAGAGAGTTGATTCTGACCGATGCTTTATCCTTTCGAAGCTTGCCGTGCTGTAAGGGATACAGAAGAATTCAGAATACAGTTGTTCGCTTATTCCCTTATTTTGCATGAATCGCCCTTTCAGGTTTTCAATCCACCGGGATACCCATTTTTGCCTGAGCCGTCCAATGTGGCTTTTCAACTCGCCGGGTGTACATTTTTTATTTTTTTCCCTTATTTTTTCCCGAGTCCTTTTATTCTGTTTTTGACTCGCCGGGATGCCCTATTTTTGCCTGGACTTACATTCTGTTTTTATGTCCAGCGGGTCATTTATGCGAAGTATTTTTTAACTGCATCTGAATTCACAGGGGATAGGAAATCTTCACCATCCATAGTAGTGAGCATCAGTGCGCCACCAGAGAAAACTTTCTTTACTATGAATGGACCATCATAATTCGGAGTCCACTTGCCCCTGTGGTCTGTATGAGGAGGAAGGAGTCTTTTCAGCATGAGATCTCCTACTTGGTATTCCTGAAGCCTGACTTTCTGATCGAAGGCTTTCTTAATTCTCTTCTGATACAGCTGCCCATGAAAGATTGCAACTAATCTCTTTTCTTCGATCAGATTCAGTTGATTGTACTGAGATCGTACCCATTCTGCTTCATTCAGCTTGACATCCATCAATACCCGTAAAGAGGGTAATTCAACTTCAACAGGTAGGACTGCCTCCATACCATACACAAGCTGATACGGTGTTTCCCCGGTGGATGTTTTGATTGAGGTACGGTACCCATGCAAGGCAAATGACAGCATTTCATGCCAGTCTTTGTATGTAACCACCATCTTTTGCACAATCTTCTTGATATTCTTGTTAGCTGCCTCAACAGCGCCATTCATCTTTGGCCTGTAAGGAGAAGAGTTGTGATGTTGAATCTTGAAGTCCCGGCACAGTTATGCCATCATTTTGTAGTTCAAATTGGAACGATTGTCAGTAATGATTCGCTCGGATACTCCATATCGACAGATGATGTCTCTTTTCAGGAATCTGGCTACCACTTGCCTGGTGACGTTGGCATATGAAGTTGCTTCGACCCACTTGGTGAAGTAGTCAATGGCTACCAGGATGAATCTGTGGCCATTTGAAGCAGTCGGTTCGATCTTTCCAATCATGTCAATTCCCCACATGGCAAAGGGCCAAGGTGAAGACATTACATTCAACGGATTTGGAGGCACATGCACCTTATCTGCATAAATCTGGCATTTGTGGCACTTTCTGGCATAGGCACAATAGTCTGCATCCATTGTGATCTAGTAGTAACCTGATCTTAACAACATTTTAGCCATTACATGTCCTCCAGCATGTGTACCAAAAGATCTTTCATTCACCTCGTGCATTAACAAGTCTGCCTCTTTCTTATCAACACATCTGAGAAGCACCATGTCAAAGTTTCTGTTGTACAAGGAACCATCAGCATTTAGGAAGAAACTACCAGCCAGCCTTCTTAATGTCTTCTTATCATTGGATGATGCCCCAGTTGGATATGTTTGATCCTCTAAGAAGCATTTGATGTGATGGAACCAAGGCTTGTCATCCTTAGCAATGTCCACAGAGAATACGTATGCTGGTCGGTCAAGTCTGGATACTGAAATCCGAGGCACAAAGTTGGCAGCTTGAACTTTGATCATGGAAGAAATGGTAGCCAGAGCATCTGCAAACTGATTTTCATCTCGAGGGATATACTCAAGTTTGACTGTTGAGAAGAAAGTCAGTAATCTCCTCGTATAATCACGGTATGGAATCAGATGCTCTTGGTGAGTGTACCATTTGCCGCTGGTCTGATTGATTACCAGAGCTGAATCTCTGAATACAGTTAAATTCTTGATCCTGAGGTCAATGGCTTCCTCAAGACCCATGATATAGGCTTCGCATTCCGCTTCGTTGTTAGTGCATGCAAAAGTGAGTTTTGCCGAGAAAGGCATATGAACTCCCTTAGGTGTAATGAGCACTACACCAACTCCACGACCATTCATATTAACAGCCCCATCAAACATTATTGTCCATTCTTCTTCTGGGTCAGGCCCTTCAGTGTGAATAGGCTCTTCATGATCTTTTGCTTTCAGGAACATGATGTCTTTATCAGGGAAGTCAAATCTCATTGGTTAGTAATCATCAATGGGTTGCTCAGCTAGATAGTCAGACAGTACACTGCCTTTGATGGCCTTTTGAGATGTGTACTGAATGTCATATTCTGTCATAATCATTTGCCATCTTGCAACCCTTCCGGTAAGTGCTGGCTTCTCAAATATGTACTTGACTGGATCCATCTTTGAGATGAATAAGGTAGTGTGGGTCAACATATACTGCCTTAGTCGGCGAACAACCCACGCTAAAGCACAACACGTTTTCTCGAGCAGTGAATAACGTTGTTCACAGTCGGTAAACGTTTTGCTTAGGTAGTATATTGCATACTCTTTTCGACCAGACTCGTCATGCTGGCCCAACACACACCCCATTGATCCTTCTAATACTGTCAAGTACATTATTAGAGGTCTTCCTTCAACTAGAGGCATAAGAATTAGAGGTTCTTGTAAGTACTCCTTGATTTTGTCAAAAGCCTTATGGGAGTCTTCATTCCACTTGACCGCTTGTTCTTTCCTTAACAACTTGAACAGGGGCTCACCGGTTGCAGTAAGGTGAGATATGAACTGTGATATGTAGTTACATCTACCTAAGAACCCCCGAACTTCCTTTTCAGTCTTTGGTGCAGGCATCTCTTGAATGGCTTTGACTTTGTCAGGGTCAACTTCAATTCCCTTTTCACTTACAATAAATCCCAGCAGCTTACCGGACCGTACCACGAATGTGCATTAGTTGGGGTTTAGTTTCAGCTGGTACTTCCTCAGACGCTTTAATAGCTTCAACAGATTTACCAAATGGTCTTCTTCTGTAAGGGACTTGACAATCATGTCATCCACATAACATTCAATTTCTTTGTGGATCATGTCGTGGAATAATGTTACCATAGCCCGTTGATAAGTTACCCCGGCATTCTTTAGTCCAAATGGCATTACCTTATAACAAAATATGCCCCAGGGTGTAATGAAAGTTGTCTTCTCCATGTGTTCAGGTGACATCTTGATCTGATTATATCCTGAGTATCCATCCATGAAGGAGAACACCGAGAACTGAGCCGTGTTGTCGACCAATACATCAATGTGAGGTAATGGGAAGTCATCTTTCGGGCTTGCTCTGTTTAGATCCCGGTAATCCACACACATCCGTACTTTTCCATCCTTCTTAGGAACTAGTAAAATGTTAGCAACCCACGACGGGTAACTAGTTACAGCAAGGAAACCGGCATCCCACTGTTTTTGCACCTCTTCTTTTATCTTCATGGCCATATCCGGACGAGTACGGCGTAGCTTCTGTTTTACTCTAGGACAATCTTCTTTTAGTGATAGCTTGTGCATAACAATGTCGGTATCCAGACCTGGCATGTCTTGGTAGGACCAAGCAAAGACATCAAAGTACTCCCGCATCATGTCAATAAGTTGTTCCTTCACTGAATCTTGCAGACAGGCCCCGATCTTCACTTCTTTCAAGTCTTCTTCGGTACTAAGATTAACTGTCTCAACTTCCTCATGATGAGGAGTGATAACCTTGTCCTCTTTCCTTAACAGTCTGGCTAGTTCTTCAGGTAGCTCATAATCTTCTTCAACCCCTTCATCGGCTTGATTAATCGGATTGTCGAAGTCATACGAAGTCATAGCAGTGTCGTTGTCGGTGCAGTCTGGAGGGCACTCTCTGCAAGGGTTTAGATTGGTTCATTTTAGTGATCAGTTTTATCTTGTTTTTTAAACAAAGTGAAAATGAGGTTATTATTTTGAAAACATTGCCATTTTATTGTCTTGTACAAAAAATGAAAAATGAAAAACAGTTTGCGGAAAAAAGAGACTCGTTTGCAAAAGATGTCCTGATATTCATTAATTGATCGTTTGCACAAAAATACAAGATGGCCCGATTACAAAATGAGTCCTGACACCTTGGGCAAGATGCAGGACTTGATGAATGCTTAAAAGACATGAAATAATAATTACTCTGCAGGAGTAACTCTTATAATTTCTTAGGAAGACGAGTTAGAGACTTGGTTCCCCGGGATCCTTGGACGTATCCAGTTTTCCAGGTTGCGTTCATCTTCTTCCCCATCTTCCAAACTGTTCACAGCATCCAGGGTAAGAATTCCCCCGTTGACAAATTTGGGCTCCGTTGCAGCCTCCGGTTGATCTTATCGAATTGGTCTGTAACCCAACCCGAATCTATCTTCTTTCTTTTCTACTGGCAGCAACTTGCCCCAGCCTTGAGCGGTACCCTCCTCAACAACCTTCCGGGCTTGTTGATATGAAGTGATGGAAGCTCCAGACACATCAGTTGCTTCATTGATGTTGAGGGCCTCAAACCCCTGACTCATAGTCTCATGGATCTCCCCATTCATCTCTATATACTTGTAAGTAGCCAGCTGGCTAACGAAAATGTCTTCCTCCCCGCAGATTGTGATGATCTGACCTTCCCACTCAAATTTTAATTTCTGGTGGAGGGTAGATGTAACAGCTCCAGCGGCGTGAATCCAGGGTCTACCCAACAAATAGTTGTAGGCCGGCTGTATGTCCATCACGAAGAAAGTAGTTTTAAAGATTTGTGGGCCAATCATCACAGGTAAATCAATCTCTCCAAGCACTGATCTCTTAGAGCTATCAAATGCTCTTACCACCAAGTTACTTGGACGTAATGCCAAACCATCATATTCCAGCTTCACCAAGGCTTTCTTTGGGAGGATATTGAGTGAGGACCCAATGTCTACCAGCACATGGGAAAGAACAACACCTTTGCATTCTAAGGTGATATGTAAAGCCTTGTTATGATTGCGTCCCTTCGTCGTTAAATCAGCATTTGTGAAGCCCAGTCCATGACTGGTGTTAACATTTGCAACCACTGTTTCCAGCTGATTAACTGTAATCTCTTCCGGCACGTAGGCTGCGTGCAAGACCCTCAACAGTGCATTCCTATGGGCTTCGGAACACATTAACAATGATAATATAAAGATTTTGGAGGGTGTCTGATGAAGTTGGTCCACCACTTTGTAATCACTATTTTTGATTATTCTCATGAACTCGTCTACTTCTTGTTCAAAAGACGTCTTCGGAGTTTCTTTAACAGTTGGCTCTTCAAGTACCACATTCTTCCCTTTTGCTTTAGCAGCAGCTTCTGCTTCAGCATTGGGTCTCGGTGTTTCTGAGGAAAAAAGGTGTCCGCTTCTGGTGAAGCCTCCGCCTCCCCCAACATTGTCAACTTGTGGTGAAGAGGTTGATCAATCTAGAGTGATTTTCTTTTCGTCGCAGTAGAGATCAGAGCCGTAGTGCCAAGGTATGGAATTACTGCTTTCATAAGGAACGGGTCCTGGCACCGTAATGGTAACCAGACTGATTGCTGCAGCGGAAGGAACTGTGATGGTATGTGGGTCGTAATAGATTGTGACCAGTGATCTGACAGGAGGTGTTGCAGTTTGTTGTTGGAAATTGTTGTTGGGATGAACATTTGCCGGGTCATAATAGATCGTGACCGTTGAGACATCTTCATTAATGTTTGCTGGTGTTGTAGGCGATTCCGTTGATAAGATGGGTGTTGATGTTATAGAAGTAAGTGTTGCTGAACTTTGACTTGTTGAAACAATGGATGGAGTGATTGCTGGAGTTGTGGATGAATCAGTGGGAATGATCGTTGTTGTAGTTGTAGGAGGATATGTTGTTGCTGAAGAAAGAATTGTTGATGTTGTAGGAGGATCCATTGTTGTTGAAGGAAGAGTTGTTGACGTTGTAGAAGCTGTTGTGGTTATTTGCAAAATTCCATATCTGATAAGGCCATCTATGCCAAACCTTAGCCTCTCACAACCATTAATAGCAGTTTTACATGATTCGAAGCAGGTCTCACAGCCTGGGAACACCTGGCATCTTAAGAGTTGAGCTTTGACTTCCGCCAGCGGTGTCCGAATCTGTGCAACATTATCAATTAGTGCAGATGGTTGGTCCTCTTCTATGGCACTAATCCTGGGCCCACCATGATTAGGCATAGGATTTATGTTAACATTCGGAGGAGGTGCGAAATTGAGAGCTTTGGAATCGACCAAATCCTGAACTTTCATTTGCAAGGCTCTACATTTCTTGGTATTGTGACCAGGTGCGTTGGAATGAAAGGCAGACCTGGCACTAGCATCATAATTCTTCGGGAGGTTGAGAGGATCTGGTGGAGCCAACATCCTTAACTCAACCAGGTTGAGCTTTAGGAGCTGTGGCAGTAGAGTGGCATAAGGCATAGGGATGGGATCAATCACCCTATTTGCCTGAGATGGCCTCTGTTGAAAAGGGCGCTGTTGTAGGTTGTTGTTGTTATTGTTGTACGTTCTTTGTTGCGGAAAATGGGATTGTTGCTGATAGTGATGTTGTTGTTGTTGTTTTTGTTGAGGAAAAAGTGGTTGTTGTGGAACTGGAGCCAGGATAGTAACGGCTTCTATTGATCTGTGAGAATACTGGGGTCTGCCCCTGCCTTCATGGATAGAATTTGTTTCACCTGCCCTTCGGGGTCCTGAAAAAGGTTTTCTGGGGTTGTTGGAGGAACTTGCACCATTATCAGAGATTTTGCCCATTTTCAAAATACTTTCAATTCTCTCACCCGCTATAACTACATCAGCAAAGCTGGTGGAAGAGAAAGCAGCAAGTCTGTCAATATAAGTTCCCTGCAAGGTGTTCATAAACATGTCAGCCATTTCTCTTTCATACATGGGTGGCTGGACAACAACAACAAGCTGTCTCCACCTCTGAGCATAATCCCGAAAGCTTTCCCTCGAAGACTGAGACATGCCCATTAGAAGAGTTCTATTGGGAGCCATGTCTAGGTTGTACTGGTATTGCCGGATGAAGGCTTCGGCCAAGGATTTCCAACATCTTATAGTGGCCTTGGTCAGATGCGAATACCATTCTCTTGATGCTCCAGTCAGGTTGTCCTCAAAATAGAACATCCATAACTTCTCGTCGATGGTATAAGCATTGAGTCTCCCTAAGAAGGATTGCAGATGAGTACGCGGGCAGGAGGTACCATTATATTTTTCAAAGCACGGGGGGTTTGAATTTGGGGGGAATCCTCACCCCATCTACCAGCCCCATATCCATCACGTCAAAGCCTAAAGAATTATGGGATTCCAAAGATCTAAACTTTTCAGCAATCTCATCTAGCCTTCGGTCATACACTTCATCCCCAGCCCCAATAACTGTGAACTGCTCCTCTTGAGGATCTTCTTGCAAGATCCTGCCTGCAGCAGTGTTTCCTTGAATATTCCTTGGGATATTAACATCTGGGTTCAAATGGGGCCCAAACTTTAGCGGGTTGATGCGAGGCTGCCCGCGTTCATTATTGTTGGTTCCTCCTGTTCCAGGGTGGGGCTCTTCAGGTGTCTGTCTTTCCACCAGCTCTCTCAGCCTTTCCTGGCTCTGAGCTAAGCCAGTCATCACAGCCATAAATTGGGTCATTTGGTTTCTCATTTCAACCCTTTCGTTTGGCATTTGATTTCTTACTTCATTCAGGTCCTGCTGTACCTGATCCATTTGAATGCTTGGAAGGTTGTTTCGCGTTGGGTACCGGTGTGTACGGTTGTTAAGGAAATGAACCTCTTGGCCCAATTCTTCTACTGATGGGGGTTCAAGACGGCATCTGATTTAGGCAAATGTCTGAGCAGCCAGGAGTAGAAAAGGGGAGCACAACATCTGACTAGCTTCCCTCTTTACTTTTCATTTCTCTGATGAATGGAGTAGTAAAAATCCCCTAGCAATGTAGGCATTGGGTTCCTCAGCAGGAACAAATGGATGGCATTCTTACTCACAAATTTGGGCTCATCTACGAAGAATATAAACCCATATATGCTGAGGGCTAAAAGTGCACAGACTGCCTTCCATTCTCCCACTGTAGCCTTTAGGGTGGCCTGAGAAATCAAGAAGTCCAGATGTAAGCCAGGAATCCCAGCTTTTGTTGTCATGTTTTGCTCGATGAGGGCAGTCTCCAAATGCAATGCCCTTGCTATCTCTTCATTTCTGGGAGTAGTCATCTCTGGGTTGAAGGGAATCCCTCCTCTGATAGGCACTCCAATCAACAAGGAAAACTCTTCCAACAGAGGCCCCATCTGGAAATCAGGAAAGGTGAAGCATCTGAGTGGAGGGTCATAACACTGCAAGCATGACCATGTATAAAATACCCCCATAGTGCTCTCTAAACAGTAGGATGTAGTCAGGTGTGATAAGGGACTGGACCTGCCTGATACTAGTCAATATGGGCTCAAAAAAGTGGTAAGATACGTTGCTTTTCCTTGGAACATCCATGAGTGCTGAAGAAGCTGAAGTAAAATGCTGATGAAGATCACAGACTGAAAAACTGGAGGCAAGTCTCTGACAGACTGATGCAGGTGCTGAAGGAGATAGTTGAAGCAAATGCTGAAGAAGATAACTGGAGCTGAGGTCTAAGCAGTAGAAGTGGTCAAAACCAAATCAAATACAATAAAGTGGATACCCTGAAAAACAAATAAACAAATGTTAAATGATGCAATGATGATATATGCAAATGATATGCAAGGGTTTGTGATCAAGAGCTGGATCTGATTATCTGTCTTGGTATAAGGTCCATGTATATTCAAAGGTCCGGATGGAGGCTCAGAAATCAGGTAACCAGGGTGGGGGACTCAAATAAAGAGCCACATGTCCAGGATTAATCACAAGAACTGTCCAAAGTGAAGTATTCTTAAACAATACAGTAACAGGGTATGATGTGGCCAAGGGTTCCTGCAAACCTGTAAACAACCCAACCCCCTCAAATGTAATGTTCTAGAACAAGGATCTTCAGACTTGGATCAGTTATGAGAAGTGTAAACACTTCTAACTCGGAGGTACAATGTTTACAAAAACCATAAAAGATCCTCCTCTAATTCACCCCATATTCTGAAGGTCATATTAAAGGTCATCCAGACTTAGCAGGCTTCCCAAATAGCCCTAGCACTACAGGAAATCTGTAGCACAGAGTTCTCAAGAAGAAACCCACATCTGAACCGTGTTTCATATTCCCGCACCAGACCGAAATGGAATGGGAACGAATATGAACCACTCTAGCCTAGGTGTCACTCAGGTCCCAAGTATAGGACCTTAATAACTCAGTGGAACCCCACCCACCAAAACAGAAGAAAGATCTAGCAATGATAATGACAGTATGATGTATAAAAAACTATAAAGAAAGCAGTAAATAAAGCTGTACATAAAGCAATAAATAAAGCAAATAAATAAACACAATTAGCACATAACACCCCAGTAAAAACAAATCAAACAAGCGCTAGGAGGAACCCACAAAAAGAACCAGAAGCCCTGGTTGCAGTATAAGGGTCCCCAGCAGAGTCGCCAAGCTATCGCTCCCAAAGATTTGCATCCCGATACAAGCGCGAACGGTCAGCGAAGAGAGAAAAGAAATGAAGTGAAAAGAGTCACCAGCTAGGCATTTTTATCCCGAAGGAAAGGTAATGTTGCATAAACCTGGAAAGATGTGGATAAGACGGTCGCGAACCAGAGAAACTGAGAAAGGGGGTTGGTTACAACCTGGGAAGGTATTAACACCCAGATTGTCTGTCGTACTCGACGGGATCCACGCTTGAAAGTTTGTGTTTAAAGGGGCAGTGTCAGTGATATCTTTGTGCTAAATCTGGAAAAAGAAACATACAAGTGTCAGTGTTGGAAAGTGAAGTAAAAATGCTCCGGAGTGAGGCTTAAAGAAGAATGCTGAAGGAGGGGGAAGACATAGAGACTTTTGTTCGATAACAGTTAAGTTATGCCTACGTATCCTCTCGTGCAATGAGGAAGTCAGAACACCGTAGTTCGACTCAAAGAGACTGGAAAATAAATTGACTTGTGAACTGCTTACTTGTCTATGCTCAAGTGTATGACCTGTCTGGCTCAGGTGCTAACTGTCTTGCATTAGCCGGAAGAAGCGAGTTCTCGTTTATGAGTGGATAAGGTGAGAAAAGAATCCCGAAGGAGACGATTATTGTTTGTTTTTGGGTTTTCAATCTTTTATTGCTTTTTGGAGTTTGTCCAAAGAAAATGAGCTTAAGGCTAAACCAAGGGTTAGTAAACTCATCACATCTTCCCTTTGATCAGTGGTAATAAGAATACCTTAAGTATGAAGTAAACACCTCACACTTAATCACCATGATGTAGGATTAAGATCATTAACCTACTTGCATTTATTTAGATGTTTTTGGTATTTTTGTTTAGTGTTAAGTAATGAGTTTAAGCCATAATCAAGGATTTAATGGACCCATTACACCATCCTAATAGAAGGATAATAGATGAGAACATTTAATCCATGATTAAGGATTAACCTCATGACAAAACAAAACCTTTATTAAAGTGGATTTTAGTTAATGGTAAGATTAAGAAATGAGTTTTATGGTTTGTAAGACAACTTGAGGGGGACTTGTCCATTAACACTAGGGTTAGTCCTTCTTACCCACTTAAGGAAGAATTGGAACCCTAATGCAAGGCCCAAGTTACAAGCTTATTGTCTTAGTGATTATTAGGTGAATTGATTAAGGGATTTAAACACATTAAGGGTTTAACACTTAGGATTAAAGTTATACACTCCATCCTAAGAGAAGGATGCAGACATAACCTTAATCACAAAGCCTTAATACCTTGAAGGTTTAGTCCCTGATTATGATATGAGAGGAGAGACACAAAAGATGACACAAAGGTAAAACTAATGGGGGGGACTAAACAAACCCTAATTGTTATCATGCTTGGGTGTTCCTAGGGTTTATGAGGCTTGCAAGAGATCTTCAGGAAGAGCCACCAAGGAGAAAGAAAGATGGAAGAAGGAGAAGAAGAAGAAGCAAGTCAACTTACTTCACTTAAGAAGATAAGTTGCTTGAAGAAAGAAAGTGGATATAGAACATGAATGATCAAGCTCACTCTAAGGCAAATACAAAATGCAGCAAGGATGCATAAAAGAAGAGATGAGATGAGAAGTGAGAAGTGAATGCAAATTCACTTCTCAAAGTACTTACCACCTGAAAAGTTAGCATAAGAGAAAGAAATGAAATGGAAATGAAATGAATGCAAAGGTGCAAACCAAAACCAGAAGCATATCAATGATGTAAATGATTCTAAGAGATGATGCAAAAGTATGTCAAGAGTTGTGAATGATCATACAAGTGATGAGAATGCAAATGAAGCATGAAAGAGGCATGAAAGTTCATGAATGTTCATGGAATGTAATGAATGCATAACATTGCAAATGGATGGGGAAATGATCAAACATGAGTCTAATGTGTCCTATGATGTCTTATATGTCATGTGAATGCATAAAATGTCATGGCAAGTTCAGATGTGAATACCATTCTCTTGATGCTCCAGTCAGGCTGTCTTTGAAATAGAACATCCATAACTTCTCGTCCATGGTATAAGCCTTGAGTCTCCCTAAGAAGGATTGCAGATGAGTACGCGGGTAGGAGGTACCATTATATTTTTCAAAGCACGGGGGGTTTGAATTTGTGGGGAATCCTCACCCCATCTACCAGCCATATATCCATCACGTCAAAGCCTAAAGAATTATGGGATTCCAAAGATCTCAGCTTTTCAGCAATCTCATCCAGCCTTCGGTCATACACTTCATTCCCAGCCCCAATAACTGTGAACTGCTCCTCCTGAGGATCTTCTTGCAAGATCCTGCCTGCAGCAGTGTTTCCTTGAATATTCCTTGGGATATTAACATCTGGGTTCAAATGGGGCCCAAACTCTGGTGGGTCGATGCGAGGCTGCCCCCGTTCATTATTGAATGTTCCTCCTGTTCCAGGGTGGGGCTCTTCAGGTGTCTGTCTTTCCACCAGCTCTCTCAGCCTTTCCTGGCTCTGAGCTAAACCAGTCATCACAACCATAAACTGGGTCATTTGGTTTCTCATTTCAACCCTTTCGTTTGCCATTTGATTTCTTACTTCATTCAGGTCCTGTTGTACCTGATCCATTTGAATGCCTGGAAGGTTGTTTCGCGTTGGGTACCGGTGTGTACGGTTGACAGGGAACACTCTGCGATGAGCAATGTTTCCTGAAACCACAACAAAGTGAGAAACAAATAACAAACAAAAACCTACAAAACAAAGAAAATGTTAGTATGCAATGCAATATGCTTATTTGTCTTTAAAGGTATCCGTTTTGGTTCTTTGGTTTTGACCTTTCCAGACCTCGAGGAAATGCTTGATGATGTTGAGAGAAAGCCCACCAAAATAAAACCAACTGATATATTACAAATGATGGAAATACATAGTCTGTTTACAATACATGCCCATGGTGGGTCAAAAATACTACAACCAAAAGAAAAAGTACATCAAAAGGAAAGAAATACAAGAAAAAGGAATCAGACATCCAATCCAAAGTCATCTTCCCTGACTTCTTTCAGGAGGGCCTCCGTCACTGGACCAACTGGATGCTCTGTAATAGTCCTAATGAGGAGGTTCCTGGTAGCAATGGCATTAGTCAGATTCTTATGCCTGTCCTGATCCTTTGATCTCTTTAACCCCGCCCGGAGTTTCAATTCTGATATCTACTTCTGAGCTACCAACAAAGCCTCCAGCTGCTTCTTCTCATTGGCCTCCAGCTGCTCAATCTTGGCCAGGGTCCTCTGGTCTTCTTGTGCACGGGATTCGGTGATCCTGATCCACCTAGCCTGGCTCTCCTCCAGATAATGCTCAGCCCTAGCTTTCTGAATCTTGGCCTCCTTGCAGGCATTCTTCAAAACCAACACTCCTGCTCTTACCTTCCTAATATAGTCATCTGTCTTTTCAATCTTGGTCAGATGCTCAATCTTGAGTCTTTTCAATCTCTCAATGTCCAGACGACTGTCATTTCTCTCCCAAAGAGTCTTCTTCAGGGCTTCAGCTAGCTGAGTGTTCCCCTCTTTCAGCTTTTTAAACTCTTCCAGGCTAACAGTTGCTGCAGGCTGTACTGTAGAAGGTCCAGGTGTGTCTTCCAAGGTGAAAGGCATCCTGGTGATCTGAGCTCTAGTATGGGACCAGTACGGGTACTGGGCTAAAGCAATATTGTTACACCTTCCAAGGATGGTTGTCCCTTTGGTCTGAATGTTGTCCCAAGCCCAGGCAACTTGTCTGACAACAGCTGAGTTAGGTTGAACTTCACAGTATAGGGTCTCAGCCAAATCTTGTCCTCTGGGAGGATGAACCAAGGCATATCCCAATTGTCTCTTAAACAGTAAAGGGTTGTAATTGATGCAACCTTTTACTCCTATTAGAGGCACATTAGGGTACTGCCCACAACTGGTAAAAATATCCTTGCCTTTGGTGCTCTGAGTGCACCATCTGATATCATCTGATGTTAAGGAAATGAACCTCTTGGCCCAATTCTTCTGCTGATAGGGGTTCAAGAAGGCATCTGATTTAGGCAAATGTCTGAGCAGCCAGGAGTAGAAAAGGGGAGCACAGCATCTGACTAGCTTCCCTCTTTGCTTTTCATTTCTCTGATGGATGGAGTAGTAAAAATCCCCGAGCAATGTAGGCACTGGGTTCCTCAGCAGGAACAAATGGATGGCATTCTTACTCAGAAATTTGGGCTCATCTACGAACAATATAACCCCATATATGCTGAGGGTTAAAAATGCACAGACTTCCTTCCATTCTCCCACTGTAGCCTTCAGGGTGGCCTGAGAAATCAAGAAGTCCAGATGTAAGCCAGGAATCCCAGCTTTTGTTGTCATGTTTTGCTCGATGAGGGCAGTCTCCAAATGCAATGCCCTTGCTATCTCTTCATTTCTAGGAGCAGTCATCTCTGGGTTGAAAGGGATCCCTCCTCTGATAGGCACTCCAATCAACAAGGAAAACTCTTCCAACAGAGGCCCCATCTGGAAATCAGGAAAGGTGAAGCATCTGAGTGGAGGGTCATAACACTGCAAGCATGTGTGGATCTAGCTCCTCTGAGATGAATCAAGATCCATGACCATGTATAAAATACCCCCATAGTGCTCTCTAAACAGTGGGATATAGTTAGGTGTGATAAGGGACTGGACCTGCCTGATACCAGTCAATATGGGCTAAAAAAGTGGTAAGATACGTTGCTTTTCCTTGGAACATCCATGAGTGCTGAAGAAGCTAAAGTAAAATGCTGATGAAGATCACAGACTGAAAAACTGGAGGTAAGTCTCTGACAGACTGATGCAGGTGCTGAAGGAGATAGCTGAAGCAAATGCTAAAGAAGATAACTGGAGCTGAGGTCTAAGCAGTAGAAGGGGTCAAAACCAAACCAAACACAATAAAGTAGATACCCTGAAAAACAAATAAACAAATGTTAAATAATGCAATGATGATATATGCAAAGGATATGCAAGGGTTTGTGATCAAGAGCTGGATCTGATTATCTGTCTTGGTATAAGGTCCATGTATATTCAAAGGTCCGGATGGAGGCTCAGAAATCCAGTAACCAGGGTGGGGGACTCAAATAAAGAGCCACATGTCCAGGATTAATCACAAGAACTGTCCAAAGTGAAGTATTCTTAAACAATACAGTAACAGGGTATGATGTGGCCAAGGGTTCCTGCAAACCTGTAAACAACCCAACCCCCTCAAATGTAATGTTCGAGAACAAGGATCTTCAGACTTGGATCAGTTATGAGAAGTGTAAACACTTCTAACTCGGAGGTACAATGTTTACAAAAACCATAAAAGATCCTCCTCTAATTCACCCCATATTCTGAAGGTCATATTAAAGGTCATCCAGACTTAGCAGGCTTCCCAAATAGCCCTAGCACTACAGGAAATCTCTAGCATAGAGTTCTCAAGAAGAAATCCACATCTGAACCATGTTTCATATTCCCGCACCAGACCGAAATGGAATGGCAACGAATATGAACCACTCTAGCCTACGTGTCACTCAGGTCCCAAGTATAGGACCTTAATCACTCAGTGGAACCCCACCCACCAAAATAGAAGAAATATCTAGCAATGATAATGACAGTATGATGTATAAAAAACTATAAAGAAAGCAGTAAATAAAGCTGTACATAAAGCAATAAATAAAGAAAATAAATAAACACAATTAGCACATAACACCCCAGTAAACACAAATCAAACAAGCGCTAGGAGGAACCCACAAAAAGAACCAGAAGCCCTGGTTGCAGTATAAGGGTCCCCAGCAGAGTCGCCAAGCTATCGCTCCCAAAGATTTGCATCCCGATACAAGCGCGAACGGTCAGCGAAGAGAGAAAAGAAATGAAGTGAAAAGAGTCACCAGCTAGGCATTTTTATCCCGAAGGAAAGGTAATGTTGCATAAACCTGGAAAGATGTGGATAAGACGGTCGTGAACCAGAGAAACTGAGAAAGGGGGTTGGTTACAACCTGGGAAGGTATTAACACCCAGATTGTCTGTCGTACTCGACGGGATCCACGCTTGAAAGTTTGTGTTTAAAGGGGCAGTGTCAGTGATATCTTTGTGCTAAATCTGGAAAAAGAAACATACAAGTGTCAGTGTTGGAAAGTGAAGTAAAAATGCTCCGGAGTGAGGCTTAAAGAAGAATGCTGAAGGAGGGGGAAGACATAGAGACTTTTGTTCGATAACAGTTAAGTTATGCCTACGTATCCTCTCGTGCAATGAGGAAGTCAGAACACCGTAGTTCGACTCAAAGAGACTGGAAAATAAATTGACTTATGAACTGCTTACTTGTCTATGCTCAAGTGTATGACCTGTCTGGCTCAGGTGCTAACTGTCTTGCATTAGCCGGAAGAAGCGAGTTCTCGTTTATGAGTGGATAAGGTGAGAAAAGAATCCCGAAGGAGACGATTATTGTTTGTTTTTGGGTTTTCAATCTTTTATTGCTTTTTGGAGTTTGTCCAAAGAAAATGAGCTTAAGCCTAAACCAAGGGTTAGTAAACTCATCACATCTTCCCTTTGATCAGTGGTAATAAAAATACCTTAAGTATGAAGTAAACACCTCACACTTAATCACCATGATGTAGGATTAAGATCATTAACCTACTTGCATTTATTTGGGTGTTTTTGGTATTTTTGTTTAGTGTTAAGTAATGAGTTTAAGCCATAATCAAGGATTTAATGGACCCATTACACCATCCTAATAGAAGGATAATAGATGAGAACATTTAATCCATGATTAAGGATTAACCTCATGACAAAACAAAACCTTTATTAAAGTGGATTTTAGTTAATGGTAAGATTAAGAAATGAGTTTTATGGTTTGTAAGACAACTTGAGGGGGACTTGTCCATTAACACTAGGGTTAGTCCTTCTTACCCACTTAAGGAAGAATTGGAACCCTAATGCAAGGCCCAAGTTACAAGCTTATTGTCTTAGTGATTATTAGGTGAATTGATTAAGGGATTTAAACATATTAAGGGTTTAACACTTAGGATTAAAGTTATACACTCCATCCTAAGAGAAGGATGCAGACATAACCTTAATCACAAAGCCTTAATACCTTGAAGGTTTAGTCCCTGATTATGAGATGAGAGGAGAGACACAAAAGATGACACAAAGGTAAAACTAATGGGGGGGACTAAACAAACCCTAATTGTTATCATGCTTGGGTGTTCCTAGGGTTTATGAGGCTTGCAAGAGATCTTCAGGAAGAGCCACCAAGGAGAAAGAAAGATGGAAGAAGGAGAAGAAGAAGAAGCAAGTCAACTTACTTCACTTAAGAAGATAAGTTGCTTGAAGAAAGAAAGTGGATATAGAACATGAATGATCAAGCTCACTCTAAGGCAAATACAAAATGCAGCAAGGATGCATAAAAGAAGAGATGAGATGAGAAGTGAGAAGTGAATGCAAATTCACTTCTCAAAGTACTTACCACCTGAAAAGTTAGCATAAGAGAAAGAAATGAAATAGAAATGAAATGAATGCAAAGGTGCAAACCAAAACCAGAAGCATATCAATGATGTAAATGATTCTAAGAGATGATGCAAAAGTATGTCAAGAGTTGTGAATGATCATACAAGTGATGAGAATGCAAATGAAGCATCAAAGAGGCATGAAAGTTCATGAATGTTCATGGAATGTAATGAATGCATAACATTGCAAATGGATGGGGAAATGATCAAGCATGAATCTAATGTGTCCTATGATGTCTTATATGTCATGTGAATGCATAAAATGTCATGGCAAGTTCAGATGTGAATACCATTCTCTTGATGCTCCAGTCAGGCTGTCTTTGAAATAGAACATCCATAACTTCTCGTCCATGGTATAAGCCTTGAGTCTCCCTAAGAAGGATTGCAGATGAGTACGCGGGTAGGAGGTACCATTATATTTTTCAAAGAACGGGGGGTTTGAATTTGTGGGGAATCCTCACCCCATCTACCAGCCATATATCTATCACGTCAAAGCCTAAAGAATTATGGGATTCCAAAGATCTCAGCTTTTCAGCAATCTCATCCAGCCTTCGGTCATACACTTCATCCCCAACCCCAATAACTGTGAACTGCTCCTCCTGAGGATCTTCTTGCAAGATCCTGCCTGCAGCAGTGTTTCCTTGAATATTCCTTGGGATATTAACATCTGGGTTCAAATGGGGCCCAAACTCTGGTGGGTCGATGCGAGGCTGCCCCCGTTCATTATTGATGGTTCCTCCTGTTCCAGGGTGGGGCTCTTCAGGTGTCTGTCTTTCCACCAGCTCTCTCAGCCTTTCCTGGCTCTGAGCTAAACCAGTCATCACAACCATAAACTGGGTCATTTGGTTTCTCATTTCAACCCTTTCGTTTGCCATTTGATTTCTTACTTCATTCAGGTCCTGTTGTACCTGATCCATTTGAATGCCTGGAAGGTTGTTTCGCGTTGGGTACCGGTGTGTACGGTTGACAGGGAACACTCTGCGATGAGCAATGTTTCCTGAAACCACAACAAAGTGAGAAACAAATAACAAACAAAAACCTACAAAACAAAGAAAATGTTAGTATGCAATGCAATATGCTTATTTGTCTTTAAAGGTATCCGTTTTGGTTCTTTGGTTTTGACCTTTCCAGACCTCGAGGAAATGCTTGATGATGTTGAGAGAAAGCCCACCAAAATAAAACAAACTGATATATTACAAATGATGGAAATACATAGTCTGTTTTCAATACATGCCCATGGTGGGTCAAAAATACAACAACCAAAAGAAAAAGTACATCAAAAGGAAAGAAATACAAGAAAAAGGAATCAGACATCCAATCCAAAGTCATCTTCCCTGACTTCTTTCAGGAGGGCCTCCGTCATTGGACCAACTGGATGCTCTGTAATAGTCCTAATGAGGAGGTTCCTGGTAGCAATGGCATTAGTCAGCTTCTTATGCCTGTCCTGATCCTTTGATCTCTTTAACCCCGCCCGGAGTTTCAATTCTGATATCTACTTCTGAGCTACCAACAAAGCCTCCAGCTGCTTCGTCTCATTGGCCTCCAGCTGCTCAATCTTGGCCAGGGTCCTCTGGTCTTCTTGTGCACGGGATTCGGTGATCCTGATCCACCTAGCCTGGCTCTCCTCCAGATAATGCTCAGCCCTAGCTTTCTGAATCTTGGCCTCCTTGCAGGCATTCTTCAAAACCAACACTCCTGCTCTTACCTTCCTAATATAGTCATCTGTCTTTTCAATCTTGGTCAGATGCTCAATCTTGAGTCTTTTCAATCTCTCAATGTCCAGACGACTGTCATTTCTCTCCCAAAGAGTCTTCTTTAGGGCTTCAGCTAGCTGAGTGTTCCTCTCTTTCAGCTTTTTAAACTCTTCCAGGCTAACAGTTGCTGCAGGCTGTACTGTAGAAGGTCCAGGTGTGTCTTCCAAGGTGAAAGGCATCCTGGTGATCTGAGCTCTAGTATGGGACCAGTACGAGTAGTGGGCTAAAGCAATATTGTTACACCTTCCAAGGATGGCTGTCCCTTTGGTCTGAATGTTGTCCCAAGCCCAGGCAACTTGTCTGACAACAGCTGAGTTAGGTTGAACTTCACAGTATAGGGTCTCAGCCAAATCTTGTCCTCTGGGAGGATGAACCAAGGCATATCCCAATTGTCTCTTAAACAGTAAAGGGTTGTAATTGATGCAACCTTTTACTCCTATTAGAGGCACATTAGGGTACTGCCCACAACTGGTAAAAATATCCTTGCCTTTGGTGCTCTGAGTGCACCATCTGATATCATCTGATGTTAAGGAAATGAACCTCTTGGCCCAATTCTTCTGCTGATAGGGGTTCAAGAAGGCATCTGATTTAGGCAAATGTCTGAGCAGCCAGGAGTAGAAAAGGGGAGCACAGCATCTGACTAGCTTCCCTCTTTGCTTTTCATTTCTCTGATGGATGGAGAAGTAAAAATCCCCTAGCAATGTAGGCACTGGGTTCCTCAGCAGGAACAAATGGATGGCATTCTTACTCAGAAATTTAGGCTCATCTACGAACAATATAACCCCATATATGCTGAGGGTTAAAAATGCACAGACTGCCTTCCATTCTCCCACTGTAGCCTTCAGGGTGGCCTGAGAAATCAAGAAGTCCAGATGTAAGCCAGGAATCCCAGCTTTTGTTGTCATGTTTTGCTCGATGAGGGCAGTCTCCAAATGCAATGCCCTTGCTATCTCTTCATTTCTGGGAGCAGTCATCTCTGGGTTGAAAGGGATCCCTCCTCTGATAGGCACTCCAATCAACAAGGAAAACTCTTCCAACAGAGGCCCCATCTGGAAATCAGGAAAGGTGAAGCATCTGAGTGGAGGGTCATAACACTGCAAGCATGTGTGGATCTAGCTCCTCTGAGATGAATCAAGATCCATGACCATGTATAAAATACCCCCATAGTGCTCTCTAAACAGTGGGATGTAGTTAGGTGTGATAAGGGACTGGACCTGCCTGATACCAGTCAATATGGGCTAAAAAAGTGGTAAGATACGTTGCTTTTCCTTGGAACATCCATGAGTGCTGAAGAAGCTAAAGTAAAATGCTGATGAAGATCATAGACTGAAAAACTGGAGGTAAGTCTCTGACAGACTGATGCAGGTGCTGAAGGAGATAGCTGAAGCAAATGCTAAAGAAGATAACTGGAGCTGAGGTCTAAGCAGTAGAAGGGGTCAAAACCAAACTAAACACAATAAAGTAGATACCCTGAAAAACAAATAAACAAATGTTAAATAATGCAATGATGATATATGCAAAGGATATGCAAGGGTTTGTGATCAAGAGCTGGATCTGATTATCTGTCTTGGTATAAGGTCCATGTATATTCAAAGGTCCGGATGGAGGCTCAGAAATCCAGTAACCAGGGTGGGGGACTCAAATAAAGAGCCACATGTCCAGGATTAATCACAAGAACTGTCCAAAGTGAAGTATTCTTAAACAATACAGTAACAGGGTATGCTGTGGCCAAGGGTTCCTGCAAACCTGTAAACAACCCAACCCCCTCAAATGTAATGTTCGAGAACAAGGATCTTCAGACTTGGATCAGTTATGAGAAGTGTAAACACTTCTAACTCGGAGGTACAATGTTTACAAAAACCATAAAAGATCCTCCTCTAATTCACCCCATATTCTGAAGGTCATATTAAAGGTCATCCAGACTTAGCAGGCTTCCCAAATAGCCCTAGCACTACAGGAAATCTGTAGCACAGAGTTCTCAAGAAGAAACCCACATCTGAACCATGTTTCATATTCCCGCACCAGACCGAAATGGAATGGGAACGAATATGAACCACTCTAGCCTAGGTGTCACTCAGGTCCCAAGTATAGGACCTTAATCACTCAGTGGAACCCCACCCACCAAAACAGAAGAAATATCTAGCAATGATAATGACAGTATGATGTATAAAAAACTATAAAGAAAGCAGTAAATAAAGCTGTACATAAAGCAATAAATAAAGCAAATAAATAAACACAATTAGCACATAACACCCCAGTAAACACAAATCAAACAAGCGCTAGGAGGAACCCACAAAAAGAACCAGAAGCCCTGGTTGCAGTATAAGGGTCCCCAGCAGAGTCGCCAAGCTGTCGCTCCCAAAGATTTGCATCCCGATACAAGCGCGAACGGTCAGCGAAGAGAGAAAAGAAATGAAGTGAAAAGAGTCACCAGCTAGGCATTTTTATCCCGAAGGAAAGGTAATGTTGCATAAACCTGGAAAGATGTGGATAAGACGGTCGCGAACCAGAGAAACTGAGAAAGGGGGTTGGTTACAACCTGGGAAGGTATTAACACCCAGATTGTCTGTCGTACTCGACGGGATCCACGCTTGAAAGTTTGTGTTTAAAGGGGCAGTGTCAGTGCTATCTTTGTGCTAAATCTGGAAAAAGAAACATACAAGTGTCAGTGTTGGAAAGTGAAGTAAAAATGCTTCGGAGTGAGGCTTAAAGAAGAATGCTGAAGGAGGGGGAAGACATAGAGACTTTTGTTCGATAACAGTTAAGTTATGCCTACGTATCCTCTCGTGCAATGAGGAAGTCAGAACACCGTAGTTCGACTCAAAGAGACTGGAAAATAAATTGACTTGTGAACTGCTTACTTGTCTATGCTCAAGTGTATGACCTGTCTGGCTCAGGTGCTAACTGTCTTGCATTAGCCGGAATAAGCGAGTTCTCGTTTATGAGTGGATAAGGTGAGAAAAGAATCCCGAAGGAGACGATTATTGTTTGTTTTTGGGTTTTCAATCTTTTATTGCTTTTTGGAGTTTGTCCTAAGAAAATGAGCTTAAGCCTAAACCAAGGGTTAGTAAACTCATCACATCTTCCCTTTGATCAGTGGTAATGAGAATACCTTAAGTATGAAGTAAACACCTCACACTTAATCACCATGATGTAGGATTAAGATCATTAACCTACTTGCATTTATTTAGATGTTTTTGGTATTTTTGTTTAGTGTTAAGTAATGAGTTTAAGCCATAATCAAGGATTTAATGGACCCATTACACCATCCTAATAGAAGGATAATAGATGAGAATATTTAATCCATGATTAGGGATTAACCTCATGACAAAACAAAACCTTTATTAAAGTGGATTTTAGTTAATGGTAAGATTAAGAAATGAGTTTTATGGTTTGTAAGACAACTTGAGGGGGACTTGTCCATTAACACTAGGGTTAGTCCTTCTTACCCACTTAAAGAAGAATTGGAACCCTAATGCAAGGCCCAAGTTACAAGCTTATTGTCTTAGTGATTATTAGGTGAATTGATTAAGGGATTTAAACACATTAAGGGTTTAACACTTAGGATTAAAGTTATACACTCCATCCTAAGAGAAGGATGCAGACATAACCTTAATCACAAAGCCTTAAAACCTTGAAGGTTTAGTCCCTGATTATGAGATGAGAGGAGTGACAAAAAAGATGACACAAAGGTAAAACTAATGGGGGGGACTATACAAACTCTAATTGTTATCATGCTTGGGTGTTCCTAGGGTTTATGAGGCTTGCAAGAGATCTTCAGGAAGAGCCACCAAGGAGAAAGAAAGATGGAAGAAGGAGAAGCAGAAGAAGCAAGTCAACTTACTAAACTTAAGAAGATAAGTTGCTTGAAGAAAGAAAGTGGATATAGAACATGAATGATCAAACTCACTCTAAGGTAAATACAAAATGCAGCAAGGATGCATAAAAGAAGAGATGAGAAGAGAAGTGAGAAGTGAATGCAAATTCACTTCTCAAAGTACTTACCACCTGAAAAGTTAGCATAAGAGAAAGAAATGAAATGGAAATGAAATGAATGCAAAGGTGCAAACCAAAACCAGAATCATGTCAATGATGTAAATGATGCTAAGAGATGATGCAAAAGTATGTCAAGAGTTGTGAATGATCATACAAGTGATGAGAATGCAAATGAAGCATGAAAGAGGCATGAAAGTTCATGAATGTTCATGGAATGTAATGAATGCATAACATTGCAAATGGATGGGGAAATGATCAAGCACGAGTCTAATGTGTCCTATGATGTCTTATATGTCATGTGAATGCATAAAATGTCATGGCAAGTTCATGAATGCAAGCATATGCAAGAGGTATGCAAAGGAAGATGGGAAATTAGGGTTTTCATGCAACATGAGATGCAAAACTCAAAAACAGAAGCAAATGACAAGATAAAAAAATTGAAAATGCAATCAAAAGAACCCTAACCCTATATGATATCACACCCCAAAGGAGAAGACCTAACTCTTAACGTAATGAAAGTTATGATTTTTCTAAGTTTTCTAGGGTTTTAAGGTACCTAAAGGGAAAAAATGCAAATCAAATAAAAAAGGCAGAAGAAATTAGTGACAAAATTATGCTAGAAACTACATGTCAAATGAAGATCAATGCAAAAAGAATAATTGTCATACCATTCTTGGTTAGGCAGAAAAGAATTCTTAAAGTTAGGGTTCTAAAATATGAATTTTATGAACCCTAAATTCAAGAAAATTATCAAATATGGTTCAAAACCAAAAAGAAACTTGTGTGGATGGTATGACAATGTCTCTAAAAATTTAAAGATGCAATATGAATTTTTTGGGATTTTTTGGAAACCTAAATGATATTTTAATTAATTAATTTTCATTAATTAATTAAAATAAACATTTATATGTTTTAAAAATGATTTTTTAATGTGAAAAATAAAAGTAAAAATATTTTTGGGTTAAGAAAATTATTTGAAGTAAAAATGCAGAATAAAATTATTTTTGGAATTTTCTTGTTATTTTAAATAATATGTACAAAATAAATAAGAAAAATTGAAATTAAAATTAAATAAAACAGAAGTATGATGATCCAGTGGTTCATAATGATTATGGGGAAATCTAGGTTGACTTGGCGCCAAATCCAATGGACGAAATTTAAACTCAACTAAACCTAATTAACTAATTAATTAATCCAACAATTAAATTAATGAGCTAATCTCCACCACTCAATACGCGCGGGAAAGGAAATCCAAGGGCCCAGATTCAAATGAAACCCTAACCCTAATTAAGGTTGCTAATCACTTTCAGGTCACCGGAGAAGAGCTCTGGTCGTCTTCTCTGGTGACACCCTCACCTGAAAATCTCCAACTCTCTCCCTATGTTATTTTTGGAGCTCTAAAGCTCCAGATTAACTCCTCTCACCTCCCTGAATCCAAATCCACCTTCAAAACAAAATTCCTATGGCTCAATCCTAAGATTCGAAGAGAAACATAAAAATGGCAAAAATTTCAGAGATTTAGTACATACTCATTTCTACACCATTTTCGAAAATTCAAAGCTCAGTGTGATCAATGAAGCATGCTTATTCATTTTGTAACATAAAAAAGAGGTTCTGGAAAAATGAATTCAGATGACTACCTGAGATGAAGCTTTTCAAACTTTAGCTTTCTGGCCACTTCTTTGGTGCAAAATGACTCTAATGGCCTCCCTGAAGAAATTGCAATGCTTGGAAAGCTTTGAGAATGGCTGGTTTGAGTGGTAGCAATCCAACTGGTCCGAAATCCTGTTTGGTGTATGGGGTGTTTTTGGCTGTTTTAATGGTTGGTTTGTGATCAGTGAGTAATTTTGAGATGAATGGTGGAATTGGTTTGAAGATTGAGTGAGTGAGCAATGAGTTTCTAAAGAAAATGCAAGAGGGAGAGATTTTGGGAACTTGATCAATCTGAGGTTTCAGCTTGCAATGTTGTGTGCTATGATCAACATTTGGTCCACATATCAAGTTGTGATAGGTCAGAGAAGTGGTTGTGGCCTATGGTGATTGGTATGGGCTTCTTGCAAAAAGTCACCAACTTGTGTACTTTAGGTATGGGAAATGGTGTAGCTGGCTCATTGGCTTGTCCATGCGCAGTTGACGTCAAGGATGTTGTCGCTCCCGACAAATGAAAATGGATCATATGAAGGTACAGACGCGAACGGTCGGCGAGAGGGACAATGAGAACACACAGCCGTGAACTCACTGGAGATGAAAAGAGTCGCCAGCTAGGCATTTTTATCCCGGAGGAAAGGTAATGCTGCATAGACCTAGAAAGATACGGATAAGACGGTTTGCGAACCAGAGAGACTGAGAAAGGGGGTTGGTTACAACCTGGGAAGGTATTAGCACCCAGATTGTCCGCCGTACTCGACGGGATCCACGCTTAAAAGATTTGTGTTTTAAAGGGGTAGTGTCAGTGCAATCTGTGTATACAAGAGCTGGAAAAAATGTACAGGTGTCAGTGTAAAGAAATGTGATGTGTATAAATGTACAGTGTCAGTGTAAGAACAGAGTGAAATGCTCAAGAACATGAGGCTTAAAAGAATAATGCTAGAAAGAGGGGGAATGTACAGAGACTTTTGTTCGATAACTGTTAAGTTATGCCTACGTATCCTCTCGTGCAATGAGGAAGTCAGAACACCGTAGTTCGACCCAAAGAGACTGAAAGGTGAATTGACTTGTGAACTGCTTGCTTGTCAATGCTCAAGTGTATGACCTGTCTGGCTCAGGTGCTTACCGTCTTGCATTTGACGGGAGAAGCGAGTTCTCGTTTATGAGTGAATGAGATGAGAAAAGAATCCCGAAGGAGACGATTATTGTTTGTTTTTGAGTTTTCAGTCTTTTATTGCTTTTGAAAGTTTGTCATAAGTTAATGAGCTTAAGCCTAAACCAATGGGTTAGTAAACTCATCACATCTTCCCTCTGATTAGGGGGAATGAGAATACCTTAAGTGTGAAGTCAGATTCTCACACTTAATCACCTTTGGTGTAGGATTAAGATCATTAACCTACTTATGATTATTTAGATGTTTTTGTGGTTTTTGTTTAGTGTTGAGTAATGAGGTTAAGCCATAATCATGGATTAAACAGACCCATTACACCATCCTAAAAGAAGGATGATAGATGAGAATGTTTAAGCTGAGGAAAGCTCCTCAACTTAACCCATGATTAGGGATTAAACCCATGACAAAACAAGCCTTTGATTAAGTGGATTTTATTTAATTATATGATGATGAAGTGATTTTTATTGTTTGTAAGACAACTTGAGGGGGACTTGTCCATTAACACTAGGGTTAGTCCTTCTTAACCACTTAAGGAAGAATTAGAACCCTAATGCAAGGCCCAAGTTACAAGTGTGATGTCTTGATAGTTATTAAGTGAATTGATTAAGAGAGTTAAACACATTAAGGGTTCAAGACTTAGGATTAAAGTTATACACTCCATCCTAAGAGAAGGATGCAGGCATAAGCTTAATCACAAAGTCTTAAAGCCTTTAGGGTTTAGTCCCTGATTATGAGATGAGAAGAGAAGACTCAAAGAGAGACACAAAGGTAAAACTATGAGGGGAGACTAATCAAAACCCTAATTCATTGTCATGCTTGGATGATCCTAAGGTTTGTGAGGTTAAACAAGAACAATCTTTAGAGGAGCCACCAGGAAGCAGATGAACAAGAGCAAGAGAAGCAAAGTGACTTGCTTCATTCAAGAAGACAAGTCACTTGAAGAAAGAAAGTGGGAGGAACAAGAATGAGCAAGCTCAAACTCAAACACAAACATAAATGCAGCAATGGATGCAAGAGAGATGAAAAGAAAAGTTATGAGAAGTGAAGGCAAATTCACTTCCCAAGTTTACTTACCACCTGAAATGTTAGAAAGCAATGCAATGCAATGCTAAATGAAATGAAATGGTATGATGATAGACCAAACCAAAAGCATGTTGATGATGAAAATGATGCTATGAGATGCTGCAAACATGAGGCAAGGCATGGGGATACTCATACAAGATTATGAATGCAAATGATGCAAGTTAAGGAGCATGAACAAGCATGGAAAGTTATGAATCATACAAGACAAATGACATGGCAAACATGTAATGCAATGGTCAAACATGCTTTCTATATGTCTTAAGATGTCAAATGAAACACAAGAATGTATAAAATGCAAAGACAAGTCATGTTATGCAAGAGAATGCAAGAAGGATGCAAGAGGAAGCCCAAATTAGGGTTCATGAATCAAACATCAAACAAAAACCCAAAACAGAAGCAAACCTTAAGATAAAAAATGGAAAATGCTACTCAAAGGAACCCTAAACCTATAATGAACCACTGCCCAAAGGGGAGCTCTCAACTCTCAACCAAACTCAAGATATGATTTTTACAAGTTATTAGGGTTTTTTAGGGTTCTTAACAAAATAAATGCCAAACAAATAGAAAATGCAAGATCAAATCATGGCCATTTTATCCTATAAACTACATGCTAAACATAAAACAATGCAAGAAGAATCAATGTCTCAACCTTCTCCAACAGGCAGAAATGATTTTTGGAACTTATGATCAAAATAATGCACAAAATATGATTTAATTCAATGAAAAATTCTTAAAGTGCATCAAGATCAAAAAAGAAATTTGGTTTGAAGGTTGGACAATGTTTCTAAATGTCTTAGAACATTTCATGAATTTTTTTGTAATTTTTAAATACCTAGAAGTATTTTTAATTAATTAATTTCCATTAATCAATTAAAAATAATCTTTTAAATATTTAAAAATACTTTTTTAATGATGAAAAATAAAATAAAAATATTTTTGTGTCATAAAAATTATTAAAACTCAGAGGAAAAAGTTTCATAATTTTTATGTATTTTTTGCTATTTTAAAATAATTATGCAAGTTAATTGAAATAAAATGAATTAAAAATCAAATAAAATAAAAGTATGCAGCATGGAAGGCCAGGATTCAATCTGGAAATGAGAGGGTTGACTGCGCGCCAGATCCAATGGGCCTCATTCAAACTGGGCTAAACTTAATTAATTAAATAAATTAAACCTAATTAAGTTAATGACAAGATCTGGGCCATTGGATGCGCGCGGGAAAAGACCTGGTCAACTCATCCAACGCCTGAAATTCAAACCTGAAGCCCTAACCCTAATTACCCATTAATGACTTTCAGGTCACCGGAGACGAGCTCCGGTCGTCTTCTCCGGTGACCTTCTCCCCTGAAAACTTCCAAATCCTTCCCTAGGTCACTAAAATGAAATCTAAAACCATGGAAATGTTCTTCAACCTCTCACGAATCAAACCCCTCTCTCAAAACAAATTTATTCTTCCTAAACAAACTGAATCGAAGAGAAAAAGTTCTAGGGCACGCAGGTTTCAGAGACAAATTAAACTCTCAAATCAAAGCCATTTTCAAAACCAAAGACATATTCATGATCAGGACAACACAAAGAACAAGTTTGTAACAAGAAAAATGATTTCTGGAAAAATAATTTTCAAGCTACCTGAGATTTGAAGCTTTCAGTTTGAAGACTTTCTGGCCACTTCCTTCAGTGCAAACTACTCCACTTGGTCCCCAGAAGATGTTTGAATGCTCAAAGAGAATTTAAGTTGGCTGGATAGTGAGTTTCGAAAGCTCCTGCTTCAGCTCAGTCAGAAATGGCAATGGAGTTTCTGGAGGTTTCAGGTCATGGTGATGGGTTCTATGTGATCCTGAGGGTGAATGGAGAAGCTTTACAAAGTTTGTTTGACTGTTTGTGAGATAGGATGAGAGTTTCGAATGAAACTGCAAGCTGGTGTCAAAGTGGTGCAGAGATGTTGTAGCTTGTTTAAGGCTTGGTTCTTGGTTGCTTTGGGCTCAATGAGACATGGTGAGATGATTGGTAAAGATGGTTTGGGTGTATGTGAGCTGGGCAGAGAGTTTCGAAGGCAAAAGCAAAAATGGAGTGTTCTTGTGTTTGTGTGTGTATGAGGATGTTTCAGGCTGGCTTAGTACATGAAATGGCTTGCAAATTGTCCACATAACTCTCTCTCATTGGTCAGTTGATTGGACATGTGCTTTATTGATTGGTAAGTTGCCTTTTGCAAAAAGTCAAAAATTGTGTAAGAGAGGCATGGTGAAGTGCTAGCTTGGTACAAAGCCTAGGGGCTGCGCAGCATGGTGTGTGTATGAAGCTAGCTTGGTTCAGCAGCCAATGCCTCAAGTTGGTGAGATGTGATCATGAGTTTTGCAACTTGTGGCCTTTTTGAAATCTCATGAAAAATGCCTTGTTACATGAACTAAACACATGTGATCTTTGGTTCAAATCTGATTTTGGGCCTTAGAGAATGTTTATGTGCTGGTTTGAAATGAATTAGAAGTTGCAATTTGACTTAGCACATGATTTTGCAATTTTCACACTTGGTGCATATCTTGAAAATAAGTGATTTTTGCCAACTTTGCATTGCCATAACTTTTGATCCAAGAAGAGTTTGATCATGTTCTTGTACTTTTTGAAAAGGGAAAGATGAGATCTACAACTTTCATGACCAAAGTTTTTCCATTTGAAGCATTTTTGGATCAAGAATCATGGCTTGAAAAATGACCTAAAATGATGCATTCTTGAAAAGTCAACTATGCCCAAAAAGTCAACATTTGCAAAAACCCTAAATTCTTGATTTCTATGAACTTCAACCTTCTTCCATGATCAAATAAAGATCATATACACTCAAAATGATGAAGATCACCCATTGGTTGGGTCATTGGGGGCCTCAGATGCCCTGATTTTACACTGACTTGTCTGAAAAGTCAACCCTTGATCAGATGACTTCCCCATGGAATTTCTTCATGAAAATTGATATGCATACTCCCTATACCATATAGAGACCAATGGAAACAAGAATGACCAAAGAATTTGGAGTTATGGCCTCTGAAACCAAAACCCTAATTTTAGGTCAACTGTGCAGTTCATCCTGGCTCTGCATCCACTCAAACCCTAGTTCTTGTGATTCCTCTGCAATTTTGACTTTGAGGAGATGAAATATGATATAAGAGCACACATGGACCCCTTTGAGGTGATTGGTTGTCTTTGAAGTGGCTCAAGAGGCTCCTGGATTGCTCAGATCACAAACCCTAGATGCAGATGACTTAGAATCTATGTAGTGAATCAAAAATGAGATATGAGATGATATGTTTGGGTTTATGCATATGAAATGATCACAAGCCATGGTGTGAATGGGTGAGGGCAAATTTGGGGTGTTTACAGCTGCCCCTATTCAAACATGAGTTAGCTGTGCAGGATGTAAGCGACGGCTTAACAGGCAAACAAGATAACTTGTGGTTGAATACCAAAGACAATCCAAAATTTGCACTCACAGAATAAAGAAGAAAAGGGATATAGACTGTAAAAGGAAAATAAAGTATATTGTAAAGTGTGGACGACGGAGGACGACTGCTGGGTGAAGAGCAATGACGGGGACGGCCGACATGCTGGGGATAAAAGGTAAAGCTGAGACGGGGACGGCCGACTAGCTGGAAAAATAAGATATCATGATGGGGACGGCCATCAAGATAAAGCTGTAAAACTCTCTGGGGATCAATGAAACATGACGGGGACGGCCATCAAGTTCATAAAGGTAAAGTAACCAACGATGGGGACGGCCATCGGGTTAAAAGGAAAAGGGACCACGACGGGGACGGCCATCGGGTTAATGAATGAAATAAACAGATGATGGGGTACGGCCATCAAAAGTGAAGGACGATCACCTAGCAGGGGACGGCTGCTCTGTTGGGTAATAAAGGACATATGATGGGGACGGCCATCAAAGGTGGAGGACGACCACCTGGCAGGGTACGGCTGCCGGAAATATCAACGATGGGGACGGCCATCGGATAGAAAAGGTCAACGATGGGGACGGCCATCGGACGAGCATGATGGAGGACGACCATCAAGAAGTGGAGGACGACCACTCAGCAGGGGACGGCTGCTCTCGAGGTTTGTCATGACATAGGACGAATGTCAGATAACCAAAATCAACAATGGGGACGGCCATTGGATAAAGTTGATGAAGGACGATCATCAAAAGGTGGAGGACGACCACCTAACAGGGGACGGCTGCTAAAATATCAACGATGGGGACGGCCATCGGATGAGCATGATGGAGGACGACCATCAAGAAGTGGAGGACGACCACTCAGCAGGGTACGGCTGCTCTCGAAGGTATCATAACACAGGACGAGTGTTAGATAAAAAGAAAATTTGTTGGTGATCTACTGGGGATAATGTAAACACGGACGAGTGTTTATATCCAAGAAACAAAAGGTATAAGTGTTTGGTATTGTGTAGATTAAAGATGCGGACGAGCATCCTTAAGACCATGATACGGACGAGTACCAAGTAGAAACAAACTGACACATGTTCAGAGATGATGATACGGACGAGTATCAACTGGTTAACAAAGAACACGGACGAGTGTTGCATCTGAAAGGACTCTTCTGGGGAATAGTAGACACGGACGAGCATCTACATTCAAGAAGACACAAGTGTTTGACACGGTGTATGGATTAAAGATGCGGACGAGCATCCTTAAGACTATGATACGGACGAGTATCATGGTAGAAACAAACGCTAGACACAATGTTCTGAGATGATGGTACGGACGAGTACCAACTGGTTAACAAAGAACAAAGACTACCGTTGAATCTGAGGGGTATATAACTGGTATATACAAGATACGGACGAGTATCTGTATAAGAGAAAGTGGTGTATAGATGAGTGTTTATCTGCTGGGGAGGGTGACACGGACGAGTGTCAAAAGGAGAAGAGTGTAATATAAACAAGTATCTGATATACAAAGTCTGGACGACTGCGCTGGGGAAATGACACGGACGGGTGTCAGGAAAGTGTATATAAGTATATGTGAGTGCAAAAAGGACGTCTTTGGCTTTCTGCTGGTGGTTTGACACGGACGGGTGTCAGGAAGTATCTGTAATACGGGTGGCCTCGTTTGTAAAGAGTGTTCAGGCGACTTTACTGGGGAAAGATGGCACGGACGGGTGCCAAAAGGAGTATATACTGGTGTTTGTGATTGTGAGGCAGCTGCTTTGCCGGGACTCTGGTGAGGGTTTTTCTGCATAATGCTGATGAACGGTTATTATTCACAAGTGTTAATTCATAACATGGCTTATGATTATGCTATATGTTTGATTTTTGCCGTAATGCTCCGTATTAGAGCGGAATGCTACGCTCTGAGGGGATAGTATGATGCGAATGCTATGATTATGCAAAGATACCACACTGGGATTCGGATCCCGTTGCTGCGAAGATCTCTGGTCGATCTGCTTGAAGTGAACATCCCAGCTGGGGATGAGATCATTGGTAGATCTAATGATGTATCTGTTTGGGGTATAGGTCACTGGTTGACATATCCTTGTAAATGAGAGACCCAGCTGGGGTTTGTAGAAGCTTTCTTCACTCTGTTGTGATCTCTTCATGCGTTGCTCTTTTGGATAGAGGCTGAAGATTCTGTGGGGAGATGATTTCCTGACTCCTGTATTCAGCTGAGGATGACACGGCAACTCGGCTGGGGAATTATGAGAGGCAACTCAGCTGGGGGAGAGCAACAAGAGGCAACTCAGCTGGGGATGGAGCATTTCGGATGCCGAGATTGAGTGTATGTTGATTTGGCAACTTTGCTGGGGAAGTGGGCACTCTCCAGTGCCACGTGGAAGATAGACCGAGTTGATAATGATTTGCCAGCTTGCTGAAACGTAACTTGCATGCCCCAGGTTGCGTTCTGGATACCTGCAATCCTGCAAAGATAAGGAAACGCACAAAAGGTCCCGAGGTATCCTTCACTGAATTCCGTCAAAGGAGTTAAGCATTCTCACGAGTAAGTATATTCCCTGCAAGCATGTGTTTTATTTTTTTTTTTTTTTTTTAGAGAAAAGCATCTGTACTTATGCAATTGTATTTTCAGAGATATCAGACAATTCTTTGCAAAATATAAGAGTAAAAAACGAAACATGACTGAAAAATCTGATTTTATTAATTCAAATGCCCTGAATTGGCAAGATACAGTCAAAGAAACACATCTCCTGAAATGAGGGGATTGTTACAAATTGAGAAATAAAGTGCTGGCGATGCTGACGACGCTTTCAAGGAGCTTACTCTTCTACTATGACTCGTATGACAATGACGTTCTTCTCGTCTTGCTTTCTGGAGAGAGTTGATTCTGATTGAAGCTTGATTCCGTCGAAGCTTTCTAAGTTGTAAGCGATACAGACGAATTCAGAATGCAGTTGTTCGCTTATTCCCTTATTTTGCATGGATCGCCCTTTCGGGTTTTCAATCCATCGGGATACCCATTTTTGCCTGAGTTGTCCAATGCGGCTTTTCAACTCAGCGGGTGTACATTTTTTTCATTTATTTCCCTTATTTTTGCCCGAGTCTTTTATTCTGTTTTTTTTTACTCGCCGGGATGCCCTATTTTTGCCTGGACTTACATTCTGTTTTTATGTCCAGCGGGTCATTTTATGCGAAGTATTTTTTAACTGCATCTGAATTCACAGGGGACGGGAAATCTTCACCATCCATGGTGCTGAGCATCAGCGCTCCGCCAGAGAAAACTTTCTTTACAACGAATGGTCCTTCATAATTTGGAGTCCATTTGCCCCTGTGGTCTGTATGAGGAGGGAGGATTCTTTTCAGCACAAGATCTCCCACTTGGTACTCTCGGTGCCTGACTTTCTGATCGAAGGCCTTCTTCATTCTCTTCTGATATAACTGCCCATGACAGATTGCAGCCAATCTTTTCACTTCGATCAGACTCAGTTGTTCGTATCGGGCCCGAACCCATTCTGCTTCACTCAGTTTAACATCCATTAATACCCGTAGGGAGGGTAATTCAACTTCAACAGGTAGGACTGCTTCCATACCATACACAAGCTGATACGGTGTTGCCCCAGTGGATGTCCTGATTGATGTGCGATACCCATGCAAGGCAAACGGTAGCGTTTCATGCCAGTCTTTATAAGTGACTACCATCTTCTGCACAATCTTCTTGATATTTTTATTTGCTGCCTCAACAGCGCCGTTCATCTTTGGCCTGTAAGGAGAAGAATTGTGATGTTGGACCTTGAAGTCCCGGCACAGCTCTGCCATCATTTTGTTGTTTAGGTTGGAACCATTATCAGTAATGATTCGCTCGGGCACTCCATACCGACATATGATATCTCTCTTCAGAAATCGGGCTACCACTTGTCTTGTAACATTTGCATATGAGGCTGCTTCAACCCACTTGGTGAAATAGTCGATGGCGACCAGGATAAATCTGTGACCATTTGAAGCAGTTGGCTCAATCTTGCCAATCATATCAATGCCCCACATAGCAAAGGGCCATGGTGAAGACATGATGTTCAAAGGATTGGGAGGCACATGCACCTTATCCGCGTAGATCTGGCACTTATGACATTTTCTGGCGTAAGCACAACAGTCTGCATCCATTGTGATCCAGTAATAGCCTGATCTTAACAACTTTTTAGCCATTGCATGTCCTCCAGCACGGGTACCAAAAGATCCTTCGTGCACTTCATGCATCAACAATTCTGCTTCTGTCTTATCAACACATCTGAGGAGTACCATATCAAAGTTCCGTTTATATAAAGACCCATCAGTGTTCAGAAAGAAACTTCCGGCAAGCCTTCTCAAGGTCTTCTTATCATTGGAAGATCCCCCAGGCGGGTATGTTTGACCCTCCAAGAAGCACTTAATGTCATGGAACCAAGGCTTGTCATCCTTGACAACATCCGCTGCAAATACGTATGCTGGTCTGTCTAGTCTGGACACTGAAATCTGGGGTACAAAGTTAGCCGTTTGAACTTTGATCATGGATGAAATGGTAGCAAGAGCATCTGCAAACTGATTCTCGTCCCGAGGGATATACTCAAGCTTGACTGTTGTGAAGAAAGTCAATAACCTCCTTGTATAATCCCTGTAAGGTATCAGATGATCCTGGTGAGTGTACCACTTCCCGTTGGTCTGATTGACTACCAAAGCTGAATCTCCGAATACGGTCAATGTCTTGATCCTGAGGTCAATGGCTTCCTCAAGACCCATAATGCAAGCTTCGTATTCAGCTTCGTTGTTAGTGCAGTTGAAAGTGAGTTTTGCCGAGAAAGGCATGTGAACTCCTTTTGGTGTTATGAGTACTGCACCAACACCACGGCCATTCATGTTAACAGCCCCGTCAAACATCATAGTCCATTCTTCCTCTGGGTCGGGCCCTTCAGTGTGAACAGGCTCTTCATTATCTTTTGCTTTAATGAACATGATGTCTTCATCAGGGAAGTCAAACCTCATAGGCTGGTAGTCGTCAATGGGTTGCTCAGCAAGATATTCAGATAGTACACTGCCCTTGATGGCCTTCTGAGATGTGTACTGTATGTCGTATTCTGTGAGAATCATCTGCCATCTTGCAACCCGTCCGGTAAGAGCTGGCTTCTCAAATATGTACTTAACTGGGTCCATCTTTGAGATCAATAAGGTAGTGTGGGTCAACATATACTGTCTCAGTCGGCGAGCAGCCCACGCTAAAGCACAGCAAGTTTTCTCGAGCAGTGAATAACGCTGTTCACAGTCGGTAAACTTTTTGCTTAGGTAGTATATTGCATACTCTTTTTGACCAGACTCGTCATGCTGACCTAGTACACACCCCATTGACTCTTCTAATACTGTCAAGTACATAATCAGAGGTCTTCCTTCTACTGGAGGCATGAGGATTGGAGGTTCTTGTAAGTACTCTTTGATCTTGTCAAAAGCCTTCTGGCAATCTCCGTTCCACCTGACCGTCTGTTCTTTTCTTAACAGCTTGAACAAAGGTTCACAGGTTGCTGTGAGGTGAGATATGAACCTTGAAATGTACTTCAATCGACCTAAGAACCCTCGAACCTCTTTCTCAGTTTTCGGTGCAGGCATTTCTTGTATAGCCTTGACTTTATCAGGGTCAACCTCAATCCCTTTCTCGCTTACAATAAAGCCCAGCAATTTACCGGATCGCACCCCGAATGTGCATTTGTTGGGGTTCAACTTCAATTGGTACTTCCTCAGACGCTTGAATAACTTCAGCAGATTCACCAGGTGATCTTCCTCTGTAAGGGACTTGGCGATCATATCATCCACGTAACACTCGATTTCCTTGTGGATCATATCGTGGAATAATGTCACCATAGCCCGTTGATATGTTGCACCAGCATTCTTCAGTCCGAATGGCATCACTTTGTAACAGAACGTGCCCCAAGGTGTAATGAATGTTGTCTTCTCCATGTCTTCAGGTGACATCTTGATCTGATTATACCCTGAAAATCCATCCATGAAAGAGAATACCGAGAACTGAGCCGTGTTATCCACCAATACATCAATGTGAGGTAATGGGAAGTCATCTTTCGGGCTGGCTCTATTCAGATCCCGGTAGTCAACACACATTCTTACTTTGCCGTCCTTCTTAGGCACAGGTACTATATTAGCAACCCACGGTGGGTAGCTAGTCACAGCAAGGAACCCGGCGTCCCATTGCTTTTGTACCTCTTCCTTGATTTTCATAGCCATGTCTGGGCGAGTTCGGCGCAGCTTCTGTTTAACTGGTGGGCATTCTTCCCTCAGAGGCAGCTTGTGCACAACTATATCGGTATCCAACCCTGGCATATCTTGATACGACCAAGCAAACACATCAACATACTCTTGAAGCAGATCTATCAGTCGTCTCTTCACTGAGTCTTGCAGGCAGGCCCCAATTTTAACTTCTTTCGCGTCTTCGTCTGTACCAAGATTAATCACTTCAATCTCCTCCTGGTGAGGAGTAATAACCTTTTCCTCTTGTCTTAACAACCTGGCTAGCTCTTCAGGAAGCTCATATTCTTCATCGACCCCTTCATCAGCTTGATTGATTGGATTGTCAAAGTCATACGATGTCATAGCCGTGCTGTTGTCGGTGCAGTCTGGAAGGCACTCTCTGCAAGGGTTAAGTTCGTTCATTTTAGTGATTGATTTTAATCTTGCTTTAGAAAAAAGTGAAATGAAGTTATCATTTTGAAAACACCGCCATTTATTTTTGTACAAAAAGAAAAAAGGAAAAACAGTGAGCAGAAAAGAAAAGACTCGTTTGCAAAAAGATGTCTGATATTTCATTAATTGATCTTGTTTGCACAAAAGTACGGATGGCCCTGATTACAAAATGAGTCTTGTCATCTTGGGCAAGATGCAAGACTTTGATGCATGCTATAAAAATACAGGAAATAATAATTACTCTGCTTGAGTAACCCTTATAATTTCCTGGGAAGACCAGTTCGAGACACTGCTCCCCGGGATCTTTGGACGAATCCAGCTTTCCAGGTTGCGCTCCTCTTCCAGCTCGTCTTCCAGACAGTTGATAGCATCGGGGGTGAGCATCCCCCCACTGACAAAACCAGGCTCTGCAGCAGCCTTTGCTTGATGTTGAGTTGGTTTGTAACCCAACCCAAATTTGTCCTTCTTCTCCTCCACAGCTAAAACCTTGCCCCAGCCTAGGGCAGTTCCTTCTTCAACAACCTTCCGGGCTTGTTGGTATGATGACATTGGAGTACCAGATACAGCAGATGCTTCATTCACATTCAAAGCTTCAAACCCCTGGCTCATTGTTTCGTGGATCTCTCCATCCATTTCAATGTACTTATAGGTTGCCAGGTGGCTGACAAAAATGTCCTCCTCTCCACAGATTGTGACAACTTGGCCTTCCCACTCAAATTTTAACTTTTGGTGAAGGGTAGACGTTATTGCGCCGGCGGCGTGAATCCAGGGTCTACCCAACAAACAGCTGTAGGCGGGCTGAATGTCCATCACATAAAAGATAGTTTTAAAGGTTTGTGGGCCAATTGTCACAGGCAGCTCAATCTCTCCCAGAACCGATCTCTTAGAGCCATCAAAGGCTCTTACCACCAGGTTGTTGGGTCTCAATGCCAATCCATCATATTCTAACTTCACCAGAGCCTTCTTTGGTAAGACATTCAGGGAAGAACCTGTGTCCACCAGCACATGAGAAAGGACAGCTCCTTTGCATTCCATGGTTATGTGCAAGGCTTTGTTGTGGTTGCGGCCATCCACTGTCAGGTCAGAATTGGTAAACCCTAGCCCATTGCTAGCAGTAACATTTCCAACCACGGTTTCCAATTGGTTGACAGTAATCTCCTCAGGCACGTAAGCTGCGTGCAGGACTTTAAGTAGTGCATTCCGATGGGCTTCGGAGCACATAAGCAACGAGAGGATAGAGATTTTGGATGGCGTCTGGTGAAGTTGATCCACAATTTTGTAATCACTCTTTTTGATGATTCTCATAAACTCATCAACTTCTTGATCGAACGGTGTCTTCAAGGCTTCTTTGGCAGTTGGATCTTCCTGCACCGGGCTCTTTCCTTTTGCCTTGGCAGCAGCTTCTGCTTCGGCAGTAGGTCTTTGAACTTGTGAGGCGAAGAGACGTCCGCTTCGAGTGAAGCCTCCGCCTCCCCCCACATTATCCACTTGTGGTGCAGGTGCTGATGTTTCAAGAGTGATTCTTTTTCCTTCGCAGTACACGTCAGAGCCATAGTGCCAAGGGATGGCCCTATTGCTTTCATATGGTACTGGTCCAGGCACCGTGACAGTGACTGGACTGATTGCTGCTGCTGAAGGGACTGTAATTGTCTGTGGATCATAAAAGATTGTAACTGGTGCTCTGGCGGGAGCAGCACCTTCCGAATGGTAGGCGGAATTATTTTCAGGATCGTAGAATATGGTAACAGTGGAGACATCTTCATGATTGATTGCTGGTGTTGTAGGAGGTGTTGTTGGAAGGACTGATGTTGTTGTTGATGGAGATTCGAAATGGAATGAAGCTGAAGTTGTAGCAGGAGAAACTGTTGAAAACTGATCATTTGGGAGGACAGATGAAGTATTGGTTGATGTTGCTGGTGAATTATCGGGAACAATAGTTGCTGCGGTTGTAGGAGGTTCTGAGACTGTTGCTGATGAAGTTGTTGGGTTTGTCGGAAATGATGTAGTGATCTGTAGCAAGCCACTCTGAATAAGGCTGTCAATGCCATTCCTCAGGTCCTCACACCCATTCCATGAAATATTGCAGTAGGGACACCCTAGTTCACACCCCGGAAATATTTGGTTTTCTCGGAGTTGAGCTTTGATTTCCACCAATGGTGTCCTGATCTGATCCACACTGGTTATTAAATAAGACGGTTGGTCTTCTTCAATAGCGTTAATTCGAGGACCACCATGGTTTGGCATTGGGTTTTTATTGACATTGGGCGGAGGTGCAAAATTCAGAGCCTTGGAGTCTACCAAGTCTTGTACCTTCATATGCAGAGCCCTGCATTTTTCTGTACTGTGACCAGGTGCGTTTGAGTGAAAAGCACACCTAGCATTGGAGTCATAGTTTCTTGGTAGACTGTTGGGATCCGGAGGTGCCAACGTTCTTAGCTCAACTAGGTTGAGTTTCAGAAGTTGTGGCAGCAAGGCAGCATACGGCATTGGGATCGGGTCGATCACTCGGTTAGCTTGGGATGGCCTCTGTTGGAATGACCTCTGTTGATTGTTGTTGGAGTTGTTGTTGAAGCTTCTTGGAGGATACTGATTCTGCTGATACTGAGGTTGTTGTTGGAAGTTTTGTTGTGGAGGTTGATAGACTGGCTGAGGATGTGCTGGAGCAGGGATAGTGACTGCTGCTATTGACCTTTGAACATACTGGGGCCTACCCCTGTTGGTGTGAATGGCATTGGTCTCGCCAGTTCTTCTCGGGCCTGCAAAAGGCTTTCTTGTACTACTGGACGAGCTTGCACCGTTATCAGAGATCTTACCCATTTTTAACAGGCTTTCAATTCTCTCCCCAGCTATAACAACATCTGCGAAGCTGGTGGAAGAGAAAGCAGCCAACCTGTCAATATACGTTCCCTGGAGAGTGTTCATAAACATGTCTGCCATTTCTCTCTCAGACATTGGTGGTTGAACGGCAGCAGCCAATTGCCTCCATCTCTGGGCATATTCTCGGAAACTCTCCCTCGAAGACTGTGACATTCCCATCAGGAGAGTCCTGTTGGGTGCCATGTCTAGATTATACTGATACTGTCTGATGAAGGCCTCTGCCAGGTCCTTCCAGCATCTAATTGTTGCCCTTGTCAGATGGGAATACCACTCCCTCGAAGCTCCAGTTAAGCTATCTTCAAAATGGAACATCCACAATTTCTCATCCATTGTATAGGCCTTCAGCCTTCCCAGAAATGATTGCAAATGAGTCCGGGGGCATGAAGTCCCATTATACTTTTCGAAACAAGGAGGCTTGAACTTATGGGGGATCCTGACCCCGTCTACCAAACCCATGTCCATGACGTCGAAGCCCAAAGAATTTTGAGACTCCAGTGATCTCAACTTCTCAGCTATTTCCTCCAATCGTCTATCATAAGTTTCCTCTCCAGCACCCATTACTGTAAACTGGTCCTCCTGAGGATCTTCTTGAAGTACCCTGGCTGCAGTGGCTGTCCCTTGAATATTGACTGGGATGTTGGCCTCTGGATGGAGATGGGGTCCAAAAACCGGGGGATTGACATGAGGTTGGACCCTCTCGTTGTTACTTGTGCCAGCAGTCCCCACATGGGGCTCCTCTTGATTCCTTCCTTCTACCAAAGCTCTGAGCCTCTCCTGGCTTTGAGCTAAGTTGTTCATCACTTCCATGAATTGTGTTATCTGGGTTCTCATCTCCAGCCTTTCGTTGGTCATCTGGTTTCTGACCTCCGTCAGGTCCTGCTGCATCTGATCCATCTGGATTCCCGGAAGGTTGTTTCTAGTTGGGTACCTGTGTGGCCTGTTGAGAGGAAATACCCGGCGGCGAGCAATAATTCCTGAGATTCACAACAGAGGTTAGTAACAACAAAACAAAAACCTACAAAACAAACAAAAGGGTTAGCATGCAATGCAATTATGCTTATTTGCTCTCAAGGTATCCGGTTTGGCATTCAGTTTTGACCCTTCCAGACCCTTGAAGATGATGCTGTTGAAGTTGCTTTTGATGTGAACCCAGATAGAAACCAACACAAATATATTACAAAGGGTGAAATAATACAACTTGTTCATTTTACAACACAAGCCCTTAAAGGGGTCAAAATACATCACAAAAAGGTAAAAGTACATAGAATAGGAACAACAACAAGCAAATGATCAAACTCCAAGGCCAAACTCATCCTCACGAACTTCCTTAAGAAGTGCTTCGGTCACAGGATCAGCCGGACGTTCCGTGAGACCTCTGATGAGAAGGTTTCTTGTTGCAACAGCTGCAGTCAACTTCTTGTTCCGACTTTGGTCCTTAGACCTCTTCGCTCCAGCTCTGATTTCTAGCTCTGATATTTCCTTCTGGGCTGCTGCCAGGGCTTTTTCCATCTGCTCCATCTTGTCCTGGACTCTCTTGTCTTCTAGAGTACGGGCCTCAGTGATCCGGACCCACCTGGCCTGACTCTCCTTCAGGTACAAGTCTGTCCTTGCTCTCTGGAACTGGGCTTCTTTACAAGCATTCTTCAGAATCTGCTCACCAGCTTTAGACTTGTTGATATAATCTCCAGACTTCTCAATTTTAGTCAAGTGTTCCACCCTCAATTTCTCCAATCTCTCAATCTCCCTCACACCTTCACTCCTCTCCCGGAGGGTCTTCTGCAAAGCCTGGGTTAACTTCTCATTTCTTTCCTTCAAGCTCTCAAACTCTTCCAAACTGATAGTGGCAGGGGGTGGTGCTGAAGATGACTCAGGCATGTCTTCTATGGTGAAAGGCATTCCAGAGAAATGGGCCCTAGCATGGGACCACTCATAATATTGGGCTGATGCCACGTTATTGCACTTCCCCAGCATGGTGATTCCCTTGGTTTGAACATGATCCCAGGCCCAGGCAGCCTGCCTAACAGTTGCCAGACTAATCTTGTTCTCACAGTAGAGGGTCTCAACCAAGTCCTGCTCCCTGGGAGTATGGACCAGTGCATAGCCTAATTGCCTCCTGAACAGCAGAGGGTTGTAATTGATACTTCCCTTGACCCCTATTAAAGGCACATTGGGAAAGTGCCCACAGCTTGTAATGATTTCTCTGCCCTTGGTGCTCTGAGTACACCATCTGATATCTGCTGAAGTGAGAGTAGTGAGCCTCTTAGCCCAGTTGCTTTGCTGATGAGGATTTAGAAATGCATCTGTCCTGGGTAGATGCTTAAGAAGCCAAGCATGGAATAATGGAGCACAACACCTCACTAGCCTTCCCCTCTGCTTCTCATTCTTCTGATGTACTGAGTAATAGAGATCTCCTAGCAAAGTTGGCACTGGGTTCTTCAGGATGAACAAATGGATTGCATTCTTGCTGATGAATCGAGGCTCATCTGCAAACAACACAATTCCATATACACTTAAGGCCAACAGAGCACAAACAGCTCTCCACTCCCCCAGGGAAGCCTTCAGACTAGCTTGAGAAATCAGGAAGTCAAGATGAAAACCAGGGATCCCAGCTTTAGAGGTCATATGCTGCTCAATCAAAGCAGGTTCCAGGTGCAGAGCTTTTGCCACCTCTCCATTGCTGGGAAAGACCATTTCAGGGTTGAAAGGGATTTCCCTCTTGATAGGCAAACCAATCAAAGATGAGTATTCTTCTAAAAGAGGCCCCATCTGAAAGTCTTGAAAGGTGAAACATCTCAATGGGGGATCATAAAACTGAATGCAGGTGTGGATGAGGCTCCTCTGTGAAGGGTCCAGATCCATAACCATGTCCAGTATATCTCCAAAACTCTCCCTGAACAAGGGTATGTGATCTGGAGTGATCAGGGTTTGGATCCTCCTGATGTCTGATAAGTCTGGTTGGAAGAAATGATAGGTGATGTTGCTTTTCTTTGGAGCCATGATGCTGAAGACTGAGTAGAGTGCTGATGAAGATGCTGAGGAGTGGGCCACTGGCTGGCTAGTGTAAGTAACTGAAGTATATGGTTGACAAGCTGAAGCCAGTACTGGTGGAGATAGGTCAATAATGCAGATGGGGTCAAAACCAAAACCAGATGAGAATGGATACCCTGAAACACAAATAAGCAAATGTTAATATGATGCAATGAGTATGTATGCAAATGAAATGCAAGGGTTTGTGACTGAGCTGGATCTGATTAACTGCCTTGATATAGATCCATGTGTTTAAGAATTCCAGATGGAGGCCTAAAAATCCAGTAACCAGGGTGGGGGACTCAAATAAAGAGCCACAAGTCCAAGGTTTTAGAATCACAAGAACTGTCCAACATGGAGTATTCTTAACAAAGTCAAAGTAACAGGGTATTCTGAGGTCAAGGTACCTGCAAACCTGTAAACAGCCCAACCCCCTCACAGGTGGTGATCTAGAACAAGGATCCTCAGACTTGGATCAGTTATGAGAAGTGTAAACACTTCTAACCCGGAGGTACAGTGTTTACAATAACCATAACAATTCCTCCTCTAATTCACCTCAGTTTCTGAAGGTCAATACTAAAAGGTCATCCAGACTTAGCAGGCTTCCCAGATAGCCCTAGCATTGCAGGAAATCTGCAACACAGAGTTCTCAAGAAGAAACCCATATCTGAACCGTGTTTCATATTCCCGCACCAGACCGAAATGGAATGGGAAAGAATATGATTCACTCTAGCCTAGGTGTCACTCAGGTCCCAGGTATAGGACCTTAACTCTCAATGAATTACCCTCCCACCAAGGCAAACAACAGATCCAGCCAGCAACAATGACAGTATGATATAAATGCAGTAAAGAAAGCAGTAAAGTAACTGTACATAAAGCAAAATGAATGCAAATATACAAACACAGATAACACATAACACCCCAATAAACACAAATCAATCAAACGCTAGGAGGAACCCACAAAAAGAACCAGAAGCCCTGGTTGCAGTATAAGGGTCCCCAGCAGAGTCGCCAAGCTGTCGCTCCCGACAAATGAAAATGGATCATATGAAGGTACAGACGCGAACGGTCGGCGAGAGGGACAATGAGAACACACAGCCGTGAACTCACTGGAGATGAAAAGAGTCGCCAGCTAGGCATTTTTATCCCGGAGGAAAGGTAATGCTGCATAGACCTAGAAAGATACGGATAAGACGGTTTGCGAACTAGAGAGACTGAGAAAGGGGGTTGGTTACAACCTGGGAAGGCATTAGCACCCAGATTGTCCGCCGTACTCGACGGGATCCACGCTTAAAAGATTTGTGTTTTAAAGGGGTAGTGTCAGTGCAATCTGTGTATACAAGAGCTGGAAAAAATGTACAGGTGTCAGTGTAAAGAAATGTGATGTGTATAAATGTACAGTGTCAGTGTAAGAACAAAGTGAAATTCTCAAGAACATGAGGCTTAAAAGAATAATGCTAGAAAGAGGGGGAATGTACAGAGACTTTTGTTCGATAACTGTTAAGTTATGCCTACGTATCCTCTCGTGCAATGAGGAAGTCAGAACACCGTAGTTCGACCCAAAGAGACTGAAAGGTGAATTGACTTGTGAACTGCTTGCTTGTCAATGCTCAAGTGTATGACCTGTCTGGCTCAGGTGCTTACCGTCTTGCATTTGACGGGAGAAGCGAGTTCTCGTTTATGAGTGAATGAGATGAGAAAAGAATCCCGAAGGAGACGATTATTGTTTGTTTTTGAGTTTTCAGTCTTTTATTGCTTTTGAAAGTTTGTCATAAGTTAATGAGCTTAAGCCTAAACCAATGGGTTAGTAAACTCATCACATCTTCCCTCTGATTAGGGGGAATGAGAATACCTTAAGTGTGAAGTCAGATTCTCACACTTAATCACCTTTGGTGTAGGATTAAGATCATTAACCTACTTATGATTATTTAGATGTTTTTGTGGTTTTTGTTTAGTGTTGAGTAATGAGGTTAAGCCATAATCATGGATTAAACAGACCCATTACACCATCCTAAAAGAAGGATGATAGATGAGAATGTTTAAGCTGAGGAAAGCTCCTCAACTTAACCCATGATTAGGGATTAAACCCATGACAAAACAAGCCTTTGATTAAGTGGATTTTATTTAATGATATGATGATGAAGTGATTTTTATTGTTTGTAAGACAACTTGAGGGGGACTTGTCCATTAACACTAGGGTTAGTCCTTCTTAACCACTTAAGGAAGAATTAGAACCCTAATGCAAGGCCCAAGTTACAAGTGTGATGTCTTGATAGTTATTAAGTGAATTGATTAAGAGAGTTAAACACATTAAGGGTTCAAGACTTAGGATTAAAGTTATACACTCCATCCTAAGAGAAGGATGCAGGCATAAGCTTAATCACAAAGTCTTAAAGCCTTTAGGGTTTAGTCCCTGATTATGAGATGAGAAGAGAAGACTCAAAGAGAGACACAAAGGTAAAACTATGAGGGGAGACTAATCAAAACCCTAATTCATTGTCATGCTTGGATGATCCTAAGGTTTGTGAGGTTAAACAAGAACAATCTTTAGAGGAGCCACCAGGAAGCAGATGAACAAGAGCAAGAGAAGCAAAGTGACTTGCTTCATTCAAGAAGACAAGTCACTTGAAGAAAGAAAGTGGGAGGAACAAGAATGAGCAAGCTCAAACTCAAACACAAACATAAATGCAGCAATGGATGCAAGAGAGATGAAAAGAAAAGTTATGAGAAGTGAAGGCAAATTCACTTCCCAAGTTTACTTACCACCTGAAATGTTAGAAAGCAATGCAATGCAATGCTAAATGAAATGAAATGGTATGATGATAGACCAAACCAAAAGCATGTTGATGATGAAAATGATGCTATGAGATGCTGCAAACATGAGGCAAGGCATGGGGATACTCATACAAGATTATGAATGCAAATGATGCAAGTTAAGGAGCATGAACAAGCATGGAAAGTTATGAATCATACAAGACAAATGACATGGCAAACATGTAATGCAATGGTCAAACATGCTTTCTATATGTCTTAAGATGTCAAATGAAACACAAGAATGTATAAAATGCAAAGACAAGTCATGTTATGCAAGAGAATGCAAGAAGGATGCAAGAGGAAGCCCAAATTAGGGTTCATGAATCAAACATCAAACAAAAACCCAAAACAGAAGCAAACCTTAAGATAAAAAATGGAAAATGCTACTCAAAGGAACCCTAAACCTATAATGAACCACTGCCCAAAGGGGAGCTCTCAACTCTCAACCAAACTCAAGATATGATTTTTACAAGTTATTAGGGTTTTTTAGGGTTCTTAACAAAATAAATGCCAAACAAATAGAAAATGCAAGATCAAATCATGGCCATTTTATCCTATAAACTACATGCTAAACATAAAACAATGCAAGAAGAATCAATGTCTCAACCTTCTCCAACAGGCAGAAATGATTTTTGGAACTTATGATCAAAATAATGCACAAAATATGATTTAATTCAATGAAAAATTCTTAAAGTGCATCAAGATCAAAAAAGAAATTTGGTTTGAAGGTTGGACAATGTTTCTAAATGTCTTAGAACATTTCATGAATTTTTTTGTAATTTTTAAATACCTAGAAGTATTTTTAATTAATTAATTTCCATTAATCAATTAAAAATAATCTTTTAAATATTTAAAAATACTTTTTTAATGATGAAAAATAAAATAAAAATATTTTTGTGTCATAAAAATTATTAAAACTCAGAGGAAAAAGTTTCATAATTTTTATGTATTTTTTGCTATTTTAAAATAATTATGCAAGTTAATTGAAATAAAATGAATTAAAAATCAAATAAAATAAAAGTATGCAGCATGGAAGGCCAGGATTCAATCTGGAAATGAGAGGGTTGACTGCGCGCCAGATCCAATGGGCCTCATTCAAACTGGGCTAAACTTAATTAATTAAATAAATTAAACCTAATTAAGTTAATGACAAGATCTGGGCCATTGGATGCGCGCGGGAAAAGACCTGGTCAACTCATCCAACGCCTGAAATTCAAACCTGAAGCCCTAACCCTAATTACCCATTAATGACTTTCAGGTCACCGGAGACGAGCTCCGGTCGTCTTCTCCGGTGACCTTCTCCCCTGAAAACTTCCAAATCCTTCCCTAGGTCACTAAAATGAAATCTAAAACCATGGAAATGTTCTTCAACCTCTCACGAATCAAACCCCTCTCTCAAAACAAATTTATTCTTCCTAAACAAACTGAATCGAAGAGAAAAAGTTCTAGGGCACGCAGGTTTCAGAGACAAATTAAACTCTCAAATCAAAGCCATTTTCAAAACCAAAGACATATTCATGATCAGGACAACACAAAGAACAAGTTTGTAACAAGAAAAATGATTTCTGGAAAAATAATTTTCAAGCTACCTGAGATTTGAAGCTTTCAGTTTGAAGACTTTCTGGCCACTTCCTTCAGTGCAAACTACTCCACTTGGTCCCCAGAAGATGTTTGAATGCTCAAAGAGAATTTAAGTTGGCTGGATAGTGAGTTTCGAAAGCTCCTGCTTCAGCTCAGTCAGAAATGGCAATGGAGTTTCTGGAGGTTTCAGGTCATGGTGATGGGTTCTATGTGATCCTGAGGGTGAATGGAGAAGCTTTACAAAGTTTGTTTGACTGTTTGTGAGCTAGGATGAGAGTTTCGAATGAAACTGCAAGCTGGTGTCAAAGTGGTGCAGAGATGTTGTAGCTTGTTTAAGGCTTGGTTCTTGGTTGCTTTGGGCTCAATGAGACATAGTGAGATGATTGGTAAAGATGGTTTGGGTGTATGTGAGCTGGGCAGAGAGTTTCGAAGGCAAAAGCAAAAATGGAGTGTTCTTGTGTTTGTGTGTGTATGAGGATGTTTCAGGCTGGCTTAGTACATGAAATGGCTTGCAAATTGTCCACATAACTCTCTCTCATTGGTCAGTTGATTGGACATGTGCTTTATTGATTGGTAAGTTGCCTTTTGCAAAAAGTCAAAAATTGTGTAAGAGAGGCATGGTGAAGTGCTAGCTTGGTACAAAGCCTAGGGGCTGCGCAGCATGGTGTGTGTATGAAGCTAGCTTGGTTCAGCAGCCAATGCCTCAAGTTGGTGAGATGTGATCATGAGTTTTGCAACTTGTGGCCTTTTTGAAATCTCATGAAAAATGCCTTGTTACATGAACTAAACACATGTGATCTTTGGTTCAAATCTGATTTTGGGCCTTAGAGAATGTTTATGTGCTGGTTTGAAATGAATTAGAAGTTGCAATTTGACTTAGCACATGATTTTGCAATTTTCACACTTGGTGCATATCTTGAAAATAAGTGATTTTTGCCAACTTTGCATTGCCATAACTTTTGATCCAAGAAGAGTTTGATCATGTTCTTGTACTTTTTGAAAAGGGAAAGATGAGATCTACAACTTTCATGACCAAAGTTTTTCCATTTGAAGCATTTTTGGATCAAGAATCATGGCTTGAAAAATGACCTAAAATGATGCATTCTTGAAAAGTCAACTATGCCCAAAAAGTCAACATTTGCAAAAACCCTAAATTCTTGATTTCTATGAACTTCAACCTTCTTCCATGATCAAATAAAGATCATATACACTCAAAATGATGAAGATCACCCATTGGTTGGGTCATTGGGGGCCTCAGATGCCCTGATTTTACACTGACTTGTCTGAAAAGTCAACCCTTGATCAGATGACTTCCCCATGGAATTTCTTCATGAAAATTGATATGCATACTCCCTATACCATATAGAGACCAATGGCAACAAGAATGACCAAAGAATTTGGAGTTATGGCCTCTGAAACCAAAACCCTAATTTTAGGTCAACTGTGCAGTTCATCCTGGCTCTGCATCCACTCAAACCCTAGTTCTTGTGATTCCTCTGCAATTTTGACTTTGAGGAGATGAAATATGATATAAGAGCACACATGGACCCCTTTGAGGTGATTGGTTGTCTTTGAAGTGGCTCAAGAGGCTCCTGGATTGCTCAGATCACAAACCCTAGATGCAGATGACTTAGAATCTATGTAGTGAATCAAAAATGAGATATGAGATGATATGTTTGGGTTTATGCATATGAAATGATCACAAGCCATGGTGTGAATGGGTGAGGGCAAATTTGGGGTGTTTACAGATGTCCATAAAATCAATCTTGAGGCAACTCAGCAAGTGGGAGCAAAGTTATGATACCTTTTGCAAATATGTGAAGTTTTGGCCCCTTTGAGAATTCTTGATGTTCAAGGCATGTAATCTTGCAATTCTTTGGGCAATTTTGATCTAAAGGCAATGCACTATGATGTTATGATACATTGAAGTGTTTTTTAAGTCACAAAAAGCCTTGGCAAGTGGTTTTGCAAAGAATACCTTTTTTTGCATTCTTGAAATTTATGGGATTTTTGCCAACTTTGACAAACAATATCATGAGTTCCAAAATGAATTAGATCTTGTTCTTGAACTTTTTGAAAAGGGAATGATCCAATCTACAACTTTCATGATCAACAATTTTTCATTTGAAGCATTTTTGGTTGAGAAAGAGGAGGTTGAAAAACTTTCCCAAAATGGAAAGTTTACATTACAAGTCATTTCCATTTTTGGCAACTTTTGGTTTAGCTCACTTTTCTTCAATTTTGTGAACTTCTAAGCACTTCAATGATCAAATAAAGACCAAATAACCTCATTTTGATGAAATATCCACTTTGGTTCCATGTTGAGGGTCCTCAGATGCCCTGATTTTGCTCAGACTTGCTCAAGAAGTTATCCAGTGATCAGATGACTTCCACAATGAATTTCTTCATCAAACTTGGTACACATGATCCTTATAACATATTGAGACCATTAGAAACAAGAATGACCAAAAAATTTGGAGTTATGGCCTCTGAAACCAAAACCTTAATTTTAGGTCATATGTGTAGTGAAACCCTAGCTCTGCTTCCATTCTTTCCCAGTTCTTGTGATTTTTGACTTCCTTGATCTTTGGGGGATATAATATGATGATTTAACATACATGCATCCTCTTGGAACACTTGGAGGCCTTTGGAGTGGCTCAGATGGATCTTGGATGGCTCAAGTCACAAACCCTAGATGCAGATGAACTTGAACTAATGCAGTGAAGCAAAAATGCAACATGAAATGGTATGATTAAACTAATGCAAATATGAAATATCACAAGCCATAGTGTGAACTTAGTGAGGGAAAATTTGGGGTGTTTACAACTGGCATAGTGGGTGTGTTGAAGGTTAAGGTTCCTGCAATCCTGTAAACCCCTTCCAATATCACGGGTGTGTTACTCGGGTCAACTTCACGGACTCTCAAAGCCGAGCAGCAATAATACATTCACCATCTTCGAGAAATGGCTCATGACCAAATCAGGGAATCATTTTGACATTATGTACTACTCAGGGAGGTCTCAGTTGAGTCCAAGGAAACAAGCATCTCTCAGAAGTCCCCAGCTTCAAGCACTGAATCGAGAAACAATAGTACTTTCATACCGAATGGTACAATACTATCGTCATACAAATAGTTTGCCTTGACTGGGTTCCTATGAGAGAACCAGGCCATCCTATGCGAGTTCCTAGTGGGCCCTTGGATGTGAGTGGGTTTGCCAACAAATGTGGTATGCCACTGTCATCATTAGAGAGGTATGTTTCAACAAAGGTTCTCAATGATCGGTCCCCTGACTGCACATAACTATCAAGGTTGTGTATTACCCCAGAAAGATTTTGGTATCAATACATTTCCAAGAAGGTCGCAAGTCTGGGTGTGGAACTCACTACTACCAACATAGCAAGATTCCATGAAGCCAAAGTGGAACCACTCTAAGTCCTAAGGTGCACTTGAGCCCCGATTACAAGCTCATCTCACAGTAACAAAGCCCATCCCACAAAAAAAATGAAACCAACACAGTCCAATATATGATGCATGTGAAAATAAATACTCAAAGCAGTAAATAAATGTTGTAAAGTAAACTGTAAATGAAAACAGTAAATAAACACACAACAACACACATGTAAACACCCAAAGAAACAAAAACAAATAGGCACTAGGATTGACTCTAAGAGGGAAACCAAAGATTCTGAGTTCTGACATCCCCAGCAGAGTCTCCAACTGTCACTCCCGGGATTTTCATCCTAGTACAAACGCGAAAGTGGCGCGAAAAAGGTAGAGTCGCCAGCCAGACATTTTTATCCCGAAGGAACGGGAAAGGTAATGCTGCACAAACCTAAGAAAGAAGGAAATGACAAGGTCCTACGAACCAAAGATCTGGGTTCGGGAGTCGGTTATGACTTGGGAAGGTATTAGCACCCCAGATCGTCCGTCGAACTCGACGGGATCCACGCTTGTTTGTCTGTTTCAAAGGGTGAGAAATAAGATGTTGTTGGACAAAAAAATTGCTAACTGGAATGGGAATGGAAATGAGAAAGGGAACTGGAAAAAGAGATCTAAAAGGTGTGGGGAAAATGTCGGGAAAATAAAGAATGTGCTCGAACGGGCCCTACCCCGCTACCTACGTACCTCATCGGGAAAATGAGGATCAGAGTCGACGTAGTTTGCCTAACTAAGACGGGAACTATTTGTTTGTCTTTTTTATCGTTGGAACTGCTTATGTCCATGCTCAGGTTTCACAGGCTCGTCTGGTATGAGTGCATTTACCGTCTTGCCTGCGAGAAAAGCCGTCGCAAGTTCGCATTTTAGAGTGAATGAGGTGAGAAGAGAAGTTCCCGCAGGAAAGTCGCTTATTGTTTGTTATTTGCTTTTTAAGAGTTTTTTTTATGAATTTGGCACAAGTAAGTGAATTCAAACTCTTTTCCATGGAATGTGTACTTGTTACTATATTCCGAGATGGAATAGTAGAACAAGCACACCAATTAAGGAGAATTTATCCAAGACTTGTTTCCAAGGATTAGGGTCTAAGTTCACTAGCTTGTTGAACTTATTACATGTTTTTGTAGCTTTTGTGAAGAAATGTCTGTATGTTTTCTTTGTGAAGATAGTCTCATGATTATACTTGTACATCATGCTAGAAAAAACCATACTATTCCAAGATGGAATGAATATGAGTGCCCCATGGAATAAGGCTATACACAAGAGACTACTTCAAGCATTTATTGAGTATCTTTTGGATTTTTGTTTGAAGATGAGAGAAGAAGCCTCAAATAGAGAAAGGAAAAAACTAAGGGGGACTAAGACGCAAACCTAAGTTATTCATTCAAAAAATGTCCTATGGTTAGTGAGGTATTCTAAACCTAATAAGAAAAGAGACTTAGAACCCAACTTACTTCCTAAGGAAGATAAGTTGCTTCTAAGAGAACAAATGGGGAAACCTACGATCAAAGCACAAGGTGCTAAGGCAAATACAATTAAAATGCATAAGATATGAGAATGAAGTAATACTTACCTCAATCTTCCCCCCTACAAAACTAATGTTAGCATGATGAAGCATTACGAACAATTATAGCATGGCAAAATTCAAAGGAGAACTCACACTAGCTAATTAAAGCACTAATGAACTTCTAAGTCTAAAGATCAAATTATAAGGTGTCTTAAATGTTAGCTAGCTTCTAAAGGCAGGAGCTAAGTCAAATCAAAAGGATCTAAGCATATGAAGTAAACCAAACTCAAACTAAACCCAAATGAAAGCTAAGGAGATGTTATAAGGGAAATTGAAATGTTTAATCATGGTAAAATTACCTAAGGTCAATGGTGAATGTAAAGTCAATAACCTAACACTAAATGGAAGTTTTTAATGACATTAAATCAAATGGGAAAGAAGAGATTCTAGTCATAAGGATTCAAACATAAGAAAGAAATGTGAAGGAAGGAACATGGAAACATGGGTTTCAACGTAAGAAAAATGACTTAGAAAGAAAAACCAAATATGACCAATGAAGTTTGAAATTCCCATACAAAAGCCAGGGGCTTGATGAAAAGTTAAAATGGAAATTGGATTCACAAATTGTTCACAAATGAAGTGGTGAATGATTCATTATGGTTAAGGACCAACAATGTGACTTATGATGCAAGACACTTAGAAAAATACCAAATGACCTAGAAAAATTATGAAATTTAATATACAAGATCACAATCCAAAAGATGATTCAAGTCTAGAAAATCTCACAAAGATTCATAATTTTGCCTAGTCAAATAAATGCTAGAATTAAATTAGGATTCATAGGGACCAATGCAAAAGAATGGGTTCAAAAGAAGACCACTCATGACCTAAAAATTGAACAAAAATTATTTTTGGGAATCTTAATGAGTCCTTTGGATAGAGCAAAAGGAATGAACATTTTATCAATTATGGTTTAACATAACAAAATGAAACAAAAGGATTGGACAAGAAATAAGGAAAATGAGAAGAAATTAAATGGAAAATTAATTCTAACTCAAAAATAAAACAAAAATGGAATTAAAAATTGTGGAAAAATTAGAGAAAATGATGAAGAACACATGTGAATGTATTTAGGATTTTTGGATGGTTTTTGGTATTTTATAAAATTGAAAAAGGAAATGAAAATCAAATGAGAAATAAAAATAAAGGAAATAACTGGACTGGGCCTGAAGGGGTGTGATCAGAAACAAAATGAACTGAATTGGGATTGGTACACACGCGTTGGGGATGTGGATAGAAGTTGAGAAATTCTTCATAAAAATGGAACATGACGCGCACATGCATTTTAATGTGTTGGAAAAATCTGGAGCCTTGGATCTAAAGGATCTAACGGATGCGTTATGTTCTCACATTAAAGCTAGGACTACTATTCCGGTCACCAGACAAGAGTTCCGGTCACCTTCTCCGGTGACCTCTGGTTAGGGCTTGGCAAAATTCTCTACCAAAATGAAGAATGAGACCATGGATAGATTCGTCTCCTCACACTGATCATGCATCTAACTTTAGTTTTCATGTAGGGTTCCTAAATTACGCAAATCAAACACAAACATATCCAACCTAAAATTTGAATCTAAGCTTCTAGGAAGCATATCAACTAACTAGAGTTTACACTGCTCCTATTGAGCCTTAAACAACACAAAAAAAACAAGAAATCTTGAATTCGTGCAAGATGGATTGAAGCTAAAATATGAAATGCAGTAAAGCTCAGAGTTGCAGAAATCCAGAGGGGATGTTCCAAGGTCTTCTATGCTTGATCTTGAATCTTTACAAGGTGAAATAAACAGTTGCTGGATGTGAATTATTGGAGGAAATTGATCTGGTGCAGAGAATTTGCAGAGCTATATTCTTGGAGTTTCAAGTTGTGAAAGTCATGGAGATGCTACAAATCATGTGTTGATGATGACTTGAGGATAGGTGCAATACTTTAGATGAGGACCAAAGAAGATTGAAGAAAAATGCAGAAAGGTTCCTTGGTGTAATGTGGATCATTCACTTCAATGCTGCCATGAAAATGATGCTCATGATGATGATGATGATGAGCATATGAAGTTTGAGTAGCATCAATGGAAGCTAAAGCTTAATCAACCAATGTTGCAGTGATTTTGCAGAGAGAATGCAGAGCAAAGTTTGGAAGATTTTGGTGTGACTTGAGTGAAATGTGAAGCTGAACCCCATACTCAATCACCACTCATCCTTTTATAGTGTGATGTACCTCTAGTTAGCAGTTAGAACCAGGGTTAACTAGCCCTGGTTAACTGAGTGGAATGAGTTAAATAAGTTGAGTTTGTTAAGTTGTTTATGCCAACTGGAATTCTAGAAGATTCTAGCTCGATCTCAATCCAATGTTGTAGGGAACATGTCAATTATGGTGAGGATGGCTTGATCTATAGATTGCAGCCTGAAGTATTTGCTTACTTGATCATGAGATGCATAATAATTAATGTTGTAGTGCTTGCATTCAATTGCAACATGTTGATGCCACAAATTCAAGAGCCAAATGCAACTTGAGACCAATGAATCCAATGCACACGAGTTCATGATCACTATGGTGAGGATGCATTATGATGTAGCCTGCAATTGTGAAACTGATTGAGTTTGATTGTGAGCACAATTCACTCACAAATGCAGCCCCCATGAAAATTGAATTGTCATTGCCCTCTTATATGTCAAACAGAAGTTGTTTAGCAGAAAAACAGACTTATGAATCGATACATGTTTCGTATGAGTCGATACATGTTAGTTTTATAAAATTATGATTCGATACAAAGATGTATGCATCGATGCATACTGATTCTTTGGTTATTTCCAGTAAGTTAATTAAATCATGCATCGATACATATCACAAATGAATCGATACATAGCTTGTTTCCAGAAACACAATGAAACATGTATCGATGCAACCCTCGTAAGGATCGATACATAGTATAGATGAAACATGCATCAATTCAAACTTTGTATGTATCGATCCATACAGAAGCAAATTCCCCTTCTTGTGATAATCAAAGACTTGCATCGATGGAAAACAAGGATGTATCGATACAAACACAGGCAAAATTGTTTTTTTCTTTATTTCTCCATCATTTCTTGATCAAATTTAGTCCATAGGATTCTTGTCACCCTAATTTCATGATTTAAATCTCAAAAAGTCAGGAGTTGACCTTTTGGTCAGTCTGGTTGACTTTTTCCCAAATTCTTGATTTTCAATCCACTGAACAAATGAACCTCTTCCGAAATGAATCCATGGATGAAATTTGAACCCTAGGTACTTGTCATCATGTAGAAAATAATAGAATCAAATTTGGATCAAAACTTCATTGAGAAGCCCCGTTAATTGGAAACCATAATTTGGCCCTTTTCCTCGGGATAGTTGCACTGCTTGCATCCTTTGATCAATTCACTTATTTTAGAATTTTTGGCCTCAAATGAAGACTTATGGGATGTTGTGAACCCTTTGAACAAGGTTGAGAAGCTATATTACCCTTTGGCTGCCTTTGGATGGCCTTCAATTGCTTCAAATACTGATTACAAACCTATACCTCAGCCATGATGAATATGATGCAATGTTTTTTTGGTTATGACATGGATTTGTATATGCAATATGATATGCTAGATGTTATGAAAATGAGAGGGAAAATTTTGGGGTATTACAGTAGGTTGTGAATCCGCAAACGAAACTCTTAAACATTGTATGCATAGGAACTTCGACATCATGAGTTTTAGTGCACAAAAGCTTTAATGGCTTTTATAAAGATCTTTTGACAAGTTGATCACTCTTTCTTCCAAACATGTCCAGAATCTCGAGAAGATTTGTAGTGATTTGGTTTATAAGTCGAAAGTTGCTTGTCGAAAGAGATGCTAGATGGCTAACTGGAAGTTCTTCACATCACTACGGATAAGTTTTTTGTTGTTACTTTGATAATGAGGAATTCGACAAAGGAAAATCGGATAGAAGGACTTTGGATTTGAATTTTAAATCAACTTGATATAACAAAGAGACACATTGTTTCGCCAGTTGAAGAGCAGTTTTGTATGAATAATTGTTTCGTTTGATAAAGGGGGAGTGGAAGGTTCAGAAGACATTAGCATGTAAAATGCCAAGTGAAATTTTCTAGGGTTTGAACATTGTTCGACGGTTATGATATTTGTATATAAATAGGATAGTTTTCTTTGTGAAAAGTGTATGAAAAAATATTGTACAAATTCCTGTAAAATTACTCAAGTACTCGTGTGTAAAGAGAAAAGATAGATTATTTTGAAAATGTACGTATCAACACCAATTTTATTTCAAGTTATAAAAGCTTTAATTTTTTCTTTAAATCTTTGTTCTTTGTTTCTCTTTTACATTCCATTCACGTTTCCAACAACTTTATATTTCAGTCAATTTATATTCAAGCAATTCTTACCTTCATGTCAAACTTTAGTTTTCTTTTATTAAGCCTTCAAACACGTTAGTTGGTTCAAATATACAAACACCTTCAACTCCAATATAAATAACAATAATTGTTCTACTCTAGAACATTTCGACAGAAACATATAAACACTAAGTTTGGATTATTCTTCGTTTGATTCTTTGTACACGACATCCTAGGGTTTGTTTGGTTGGTCCTGTAAGTCACCCTTTTCTATGAGATTTGGTTAACCAGAGGTTGTTCGCCAGAAACACCAGCGAACAAATTGGCACACCTGGTGGGACCTGTGCTTTAAGAACAGATTACGTGTGTTTATAACATTGTATGTTTCTGCGTAGCGGAAAAGTAACTATAAATAACGTAGAAAGACCTAGGCGAACTAGAGAAAGGAAAATGGCTATCCCACCACCAGTAAATAATGATGAAATTCCAGTTTCCACTGCAATTCCTTCGACAGGAGGGAATGTGGAAACACTCCACGTTTCAGAAGGAGAAATCCCTCAATATCTGGATTGATACCTGGAATGTCGTTGTCTCAAAGCGGACCTAGTTCCTCCAACATAGGGCATTCGATACCTATGAGTACTCCTCCCCCAGGGGATATAACTTCAGGCCCTATCAAACGAATTTTTCCACACCTATGTTTGGAAGGGAACAACCTTATGGAATGCCAACTTCAATGATGGCTAGTTTACATAACGCAAAACCATTATATTCTGATACCGTGCCCACATGTCTTTGCCACTACAAGGTTCAGGTTATGGTGGAAACGTTAGTAGACCAAACCAAACCCCACCAGGATTTCACATGCCAGCAATTACGACTAATTCTGCGCAGGCAATCCGTCAACAAATGGACGAAAGTAACCATGAAATGGTCCATAGGTTGACTCAACAAATGGGATAAGTGTTTAACCCTTTAATACAAAGCACCACTCAAACAAACCAAATATTGGCAACACAAATGGTGCATATTGCTGAATTCTTTGGAGTACCCCAAATTCGATAGAGAGAGACGGTGGTCCATAATCCAGTAATCAATGTCGAAGAGGGACCAACAATAAATCAGAGACCTGTGGGCAACCCTCGGGAAAATCATAGGATCCAAGAAGAGGTTGTCGAACAGCCTCGCGTCAAAGTTCCCATGCCACAAGATCCTAGGAGAGTGGTAGTCCAGAGAGGTCAAGATGCTGATGACATCTTGCAACAAAGAATGCGCTATAATAACCCACCTGTCGAAAATAATCTAGCGGTCATGGTCGAAAGGATAATGGCGCAAAATGGGGTAAATGTGGGGTTACAAAGGCCTAATTATATTTCCCCACTATCTGAATATATCCTACAACAAGAATTGCCCCCAAGGTGGAAAATCCCCAAGTTTACTAAATTTTCAGGGGATACTAGTGAGTCCACCATAGAGCACATATCGCGTTATTTGATAGAGGCAGGTGAAATAGCATAAAATGAGAACTTGAGGATAAAATATTTCCCAAGTTCCTTAACAAAAAATGCTTTTACTTGGTTTACATCCCTACCAACAAATTCCATTCATACATGGACGCAATTGGAGAGGTTGTTCCATGAATAATTCTACATGGGACAAACTAAAATAAGTATAAAGGAATTAGCTAGTGTAAAAAGAAAATTATAATAGCCCATTGATGACTATCTCAATATATTCAGATTGCTAAAGGCAAGATGTTTCACACAGGTGCCAGAGCAAGAACTTGTCGAAATGGTTGCAGGAGGTTTAGATTATTCCATAAGGAAGAAACTAGACACCTAGTACTTAAGAGATAAGGCACAACTAACAGATAGGGTAAGGAAAATTGAAAGGCTGAAAACTAAGAAATATAGGGCTAACAAAAGTAAAAAAGAAAGGGTAGCCTATGTAGGAATGTGTCGAGATGTTGACTATGACGAAGACGAATCGATCGTTTTCGACGAATAAGAAATTGACCTGGCAGAATTCAAACAAGGTCCCCCATATTCTTGCAAGGTGTTAGCTCCATCAAATGGGAAGAATCCTGTTGAAATAGATAAGAACAATAAATTCCCTAATAGAACGTACACGTTCGACGTCACCAAGTGTGACGAAATATTTGATCTGTTGGTAAACGATGGTCAACTAATAAGACCAATGGGTCTAAATGAACCCCCTATTGACCAACATAAAAAGAGAAGTTTTTGTAAGTACCATAATTTTCTAGGTCATAAAACTTCTCAATGTTTCCTTTTCAGGGACCTAGTTCAAAATGCAATCCAAGACGGAAGGCTGAAGTTTGGAGAGAAACCAAAGCAGCAAACCAGGGTTGAAGCTACCCATGTGCAAGTAGTGGAAGTTAATTATGCTGAGCCTTTCGACATGAATATGGTCGAGATGGAGAAAATGACAGATAACAGTTTCGAATTGATTGAATCCACTGTAGGCTTCGACAACGTTGTCAACATGGTGGGAGTTATTGAAGATTCCCATATTCGCCACAACGTAGAGGAAGTATCAGGATATGAATTGATTATGCCTGTTCTGATCAAGGTCACTGAGGATCTTGGAGAGAAAAGCAATGTCAAGGTTGCTGAGGATTCCAACAACCAAAATAAGGTTGAGAACACTGAGGGTTTCGACCACTAAGATGAACCCATGGTCATTGAAGACGCTAAGCATCTGAGGAAGGAAGTTACTGAAATCTTCCACAAAAGAGTCAACAAATTGGATGGAGATGGCAAAGTCTGGGATACCTTGGGAGAGCCTAGTGGGAAATTCGACTACTTCGTAAAATACAGTTCGCCTGCTAGTTTAAAGATCAACATTAATGAAATCCAGCCAACAGGTTGGGGTGATACTTTTGACAACAATGAGGAGAAAGTTGAGGCTTTCCCCAACACTGATGAGAAGGCCACTGAAGGCCTCAATAATGAAAATGAAGTCACTGGGGGAAATGTTCCTAGCCAGTCGAACGAGGTTACTGAAGGCCTTAACAATGATACTAGCAACCTCACAAATGCCAGTGAAATTGCAAATGAAGACAATATGGAAATCAAAGCTGAGATTGTTGAAGGCCCTCCACCAAAACTCACTTATGGGATACTTTGTAGAACCATGGAAGATCCTAAAGAGAAAGTAGTCCAAACCAAGAGTGTCCCAGCATCAAAGGGGTCCTGTGAAGTCGAAGAGGCTCTCATAAAGAAAATGGACAAATTGAGTCTTGCTGATAGGCAAGGGTTGGATATCAACATGGTGAAGCTTCGCAAAAGAACAAAGGAAAGAATGAGGTGGAATGTCGTCGAGAGGAGTATCAAAAGATAGCCTATCCAAAGGAAGATGAAAATTTGGCAGAATTCATCCAAATTCGACAGAAAGGCGGCAGCAGACTTGGAGGAAGTGGAGAAGTCAATGGCAAGGAATAATTGGTTTCAAAGGCCAGCAGTCGAAGCTGACAGATATGATCTGAGGAGAAGCAGATATCACTTCTAGAACCCTGGGGGCAGGTACTACAATACCTACAAGCCATCGGGCAAAGTACCTGATGACAGATAGGTACAGCCCATTAGAGATGCCCAGAGGCCTAGAGAATGGAAAAGCTTTGAAGTTCAAAGGGGATCCTCAGTCGAAATAAGGAAGGAAGCTGAGAAGCAGAGGCACATGACATATCCTTCAGAGAACTACAAAGGGAAAAACCCCATGTCGATATCTCAATCGAGGAGATTCCAGAGGCAAAAAAGGACTGAGAAAGAAGCAACGAACGGACTAAATGCCAAGGAGAAAAATGTTGGCGAAAACAAAGCAGAATCCAGCAGAAACACTCGAGTGGCAGAAAATGACAAGTTTCACAAAGGAAAAGACACCATCAACCGGCTACCATTGTTAAAGCTTACCAACGCAATGGCAGAAGCTGATGAAGCTACTGATAGCTTCCAGTCTGACAAAGAGAGCTCATTCGACGTGATTTGTAATGTAGTCTCAGTACTTCCTAGGGACTACGACAGAGTAATGGAAGTAGAGGATGAAGAGGATACCATGATAGATAGTACAGTGGGGCCAAGACCCGTATGCTACTATATCATGAATAACGGTGGTGTCGAAGAACAAAATGCTTTCTTCGAAAAACCAGATGAGTCAATGAGGGGACATCTGAAACCCTTGTTCATAAAAGGAAAGGTCGAAGACATAGGCGTCAACAAAATCCTAGTAGATGGAGGGGCTGCTGTAAACCTAATGCCCCACTATATGTTGAAGAAAATTGGCAAAAATGACTCTGATGCAAAACCACACAACATGGTTCTGTCGAACTATGAAGGAAATGTAGGCACAACCATGGGTGTCATTCAAGTAGATCTAACAGTTGGCACTATCACCAGGCCAACAATGTTCATAGTCACTGTGTCAATGGCGAACTACAACTTGCTGCTAGGTAGGGAGTGGATCCATGGAGTAGGAGCAGTACCCTCGTCGATGCATCAAAGGATAGTCATATGGCGTCTTGATGGGATCGTCGAAAATATTGAGGCAGATCAAAGTTATTTCATGGATGAAGTAAACAGCGTAACTAATCGAAGCTTCGACAAAAACTTGGCCCATATAGCTCCTTGCAACCCAGCTTACTTCGACCTTACAGCGTCGGACAACGCCTATTGCTCTATGTACTTACATCCGACACATGGATTTCAATGGGACAAAGAGGTAATTGGTGAACCAAGCCATGTTTGGGGAACTACTGATATAGAACCAACTGGTTGGGATAGCGATTTCGAAGACAACAATGAGTGAAGCTACATCACTAACGATACTGACGACCTATATGGCCGAAAATAAACTAAAAACGGCTCTTGAAGCCGAAGAAAAGTATATGGTTGTCGAAGCCAAAGAAGAAAGTTCAGATCCACCATGCCCTCACATGGGCATTGATAAAGAAAATAAAAATAAGCAAATAGGTCAATGGAAGAATCACAAGTTGGACGCCATCTACGACGACGAACCATTGGGGTTCGAAAAAGACCCAACTTCAACTAGCTTGAAGATGGTGGCACAAGATCCTTTGGAAGAAATCAATCTGGGATTGGGGGCAGAAAGAAGGCCAACTTATATAAGTGCAACTATGGACCCCCATTTCAGAGTCGAATTAGTTCAGTTGTTGAAAGAGTTCAAGGACTGTTTTACATGGGACTATGACGAAATGCCAGGCATCGACATGCGCTTGGTCGAACTGAAACTTCCTATAATTGAAGGGAAGAAGCCTGTGAAGCAAGCTCCAAGGCGTTTCGCACCAGAGGTTTTGTCAAAGATAAAAGAGGAGGCCGAAAGGATTCTCAAATGTAAATTTATTCGTCCAACCAGGTATGTCGAATGGATTGCAAATATTGTACATGTAATAAAGAAAAATGGCTCATTGAGGGTGTGCATTAATTTTCGAGACTTAAATTCTGCCACCCCAAAGGATGAATATACTATGCCAGTAGCAGAAATGCTAGTAGACTCTGCAGCAGGGCACGAGTACCTAAGTATGCTAGATGGATATTCTGGCTACAATCAAATCTTCATTGCAGAGGAAGATGTTGCAAAAACAACCTTTTGTTGTCCCGGAGCAATAAGGACGTACGAATGGGTAGTTATTCCCTTTGGTTTGAAAAATACTGGGGCTACATACCAAAGGGCCATGAATTCCATATTTCATGATTTGATTGAAACATTCATGCAAGTATACATTGACGATATTGTAATAAATTCTGTTTTAGAAAAACATCATTTAAACCATCTTCGACAATCCTTTGAGAGGATGAGAAAACATGGTTTAAAGATGAACCCCCTTAAATGTGTGTTTGGTGTGCAGGCTAGAGATTTCCTAGGTTTTATAGTCCATAAAAAGGGAATTGAAATAAACGCCAACAAAGCTAAAGCAATAATGAAGGAGAAAGCACCTTCGACAAAGAAAGAGTTGTAAGCACTGCTGGGGAAGATTTATTTCCTTAGAAGATTTATTTTAAACCTCAGTGGGAAAACGCAAGCTTTCTCCCCCTGCTTCGACTCAAGAAAGAAGATTTCATATGGGGCAAGAACAGCAAGAAGCCTTTGACAAGATCAAAGGATATCTAGCAAGCCTTCCAGTCTTGACGTCATTGTAACACCCCAAATTTTCCCTTTTCTTTCTAGCATCATCATCATATCATAAGCATCATAAGCATGGCATATCCTTAGCATTTTTGCATAGAAAAGTGAAGCATAACATTCTCATGTTCTAGCATTGGGCATAAGATCAATCATTGGTACATTTGAAGCCTTACAAGTCAAGGCCATAGATCAAGTGACCTTTTCTAAGTTCTATGAAGTGTCTCTAGTTCCTATACAAGCTCGAGATTCTTTACAAGAGCCCAGAAGGTTGGGAGATTAATAGATGACCCAAGAAATGGCAAGCTCCTACAAAGACGGTCTTCAAATTAGGGTTTCATGATCAAGCAGGGATTCTTTGAGACTTTGGCCATTTCATGTGGGAAAAGTCCTTCATATAATATATGAATGCTATGGATGAAATTTGGTGAGAAAATTCATTGAGGAAGGCAGTTATTTCATCAGTTGCTTGCATAAGAAGAAATTGGTCAAACTGATTATTTGAAAAGTCAACTGTGGCAATTCAAGGGTTCTAATCCTATTTTTCAAGGCAAGGGATGTTCTTAAGGTCATAGAAGAGGTTTGGCAAAGTCAAAAGTCAAGAATTTAGGGTTTTGGCAAGGGTTTCCATTTTTGGCATATGGCATGTAATGAAACTTTCCAAATTTAGCAAGTTTTGCCCTAGAATTCAAAGCTTTCTTTCACAACCAAGATGACCTCAAATGAAATTTCCTTGAACATGAAAGTTGTAGGAAATTGTCTCCCATTTCTAAAAAGTACAAGAATGTGATCATAGCCCTCATGGTTTGAAAGTTATGGCCAAGAAAGTTCACACATTTTTAGGGTTTTACGTAAAATGCAATTTTCTACCAAGGTGAAAAAACTCATGAATCTTATTTCTAAGCTATCCTATGGGAAAAGTAAAGTCAGAATATCATAATACAGGGCATAAGAAGCATTTGGCTCAAAGGAAATTAAAGAAATCGTGCATGAGGAGTGGTGTATTTCATAAAATGCAATGATGCAAGATCACTCACAAGGCATGATAGAAAGAAATCCAAGGGTTGAGATTGATTCAGTTAATAATAGTAAGTGGAATTGAAGCTGAGCATGTGTATGATGAAAGGAGAGCACGCATAAATCATTGAATCACACAAGTTTTTCCAATTTTCAAATTCCCTCCTCCCACTCATTCCTCACGTGCATTCCCTTTCATTCTCTCAGCATTAATCATTGGCATGATATAAAAGAGAATTAGGGTTTCCATTTGCTCAGAACCATCACCATTTGATCACTCCAAACTTTTTGCTCTCTTTTCACTTTCCTTCGAATCTCCCATTTCTCCCACACATTAGCCAAACAAATTACATATTCTTGATCCTGAGAGCATAAGGATCACAAATCCATCACTCATTGAAGTTGAATAACAAGATTTCCTCAAGTGCAAGATAGGTGCAGTTGAGGTTGAAACTATAGATCCATGCCAATTCAATCACTTTCTTGCATTTATTTTGCAAGGAGGAGCTTAAGGAGGAAGATCTGCAGCTCTTGGAGGTCTATTTCAAGCTAATTTGAACACTGCAAGTTTTAGGTTAGCTTCAAATTCTTAGATCTAGATTTGATTTTAATTGTGTGCATTATGTTCTACTTGTTTCACTGATGATGTTGATCCATTTACTTTTGAAAATGAGCAAGAATTGAATGAGATATGTTGAATTTCAGTTTGATGTGCAAAAATGTTTGTGTTCGATCTGCATTGCTTGTTGATCTATTGCGATTTTTAATGTCATATTCATGATCTCCTTGTTGTGTTGAGTGGATCTGAAGCTTTTGATTTATTTCTGTGAACATTTGTTCTTAAGCATAAGTTTTTCGGCGCCAGAGCTAGGGCTCTGGTCGTCGGATTCTGGAAATGTTGTTTGTGTGTTTGAACGAAGAAGATGAGGTCATGACCATTGGATATTTCATCTGGACGGACGTGGTAATGCCAACACATTAAAATTATTGCCTCCCTCTCACGTGACTTCATTTCATATTTTAATCTGAATTAAACAACATGTTGCGCACCACATGGTTACTAGTATGCACTCACTCGCTGGCTTGTTGTTTGGATGACTAAGGGTTTTGTTGACTTGAATCCTGAGCATTGCCTTGATCTAATGGTTCTCTATTTTCCTGAATTTTGTGAATTTCCACCATAATTATTGTGAAACCTGCACAGACCATTGGTCCTTCCATGCTAATTTCACCCCCTCTCCTTCTGGCCCAATCCATTTGAACTGAATAGCTTACTGATTGCACCCATGGCCTAGTTCTTTTATATTTTATTTTTATTTTATTTTCAGTTTGGTTTTTGATTTTCAAAAATAGTAAAATGCATCCAAAAATTCTGAAATAATTCATGATTGATTCTTTTAATTTTCTTTAATTTTTGATATTTTTATTTTCCACGTAGGAATTAATTTTCACTTTTATTAATTATTTTTAATTCATCTTTAATTACATGCTAACTTATGGATTATCTATCTTGATCATCAATTTGAGTTTTGAGTTGGTTCTTTTTGCATTTGATTCATATTAGGATTTAGTTTGTTGATGATTTTTCTTCTGAGTTTTAGAAGCTTGCATGAATATTTTTGGCAATTGACTTGAGCTTGAAGTTTGAAAACCCTAATTTTTGTTCTTGAGGTCCTTTGACCTAGTTTGTTTTTGACTCTGAATTTACTCTTTTGGAATGATGTTATCACTTGGTCAATGAACATTTGAGTTTAATTGTAGAATTTTTGCATAAGTCTTTGATTTGATTTGAATTTTCATGTGAGATTGCCTTAATTTTGCTTCTTCTTATTAGCATGCTTAGTTCTTAGGATGGGAGGGCACTTGTGCCAACTCCTATAGGATGTTTAGGGTTCTTTTTGTATGAGGTTTGATCCATGGTCCTTTCTTAGTGTGTGTGCTTTGAGAAGTTTTGTGTTTCTTGTCTTTGAAGTTTCTCACAAATGTATGCATGTTCACCTCACCTTCTTTGTTCATTCCCTCTCTTTGATGCTCATGATTTAGTTTGTATGCTCCTTCCCCATGCTTGATGTTGCTTCTTAGGCACATATTAACATGATTAGGCTCCTGGTTTTCAAGCGATGTATATGCTTTGATTGGATGATCATTTGTTTGTTCTCACACTTATGCACATGCCCACTTCACTTCTCCTTCTTGTGATGTTCATGATTGAACTTGTATGATCTTTTCCTTGAACTTTTGTGTTGTTTGTGCTCATTATTGTGATGATAAGGTTCTGATCTTGTGTTTCTTAGTGCTTGTCTAACCTGTGGGGGTCCTTTGGGTTTCATTTGTGTTTTGCTTTCTTCATAAGAGCTTGTGAAACTTGGTAATAGTTTGTTTGCTTTACCTCTTGCTTGATTTGTTTTGATGAATGGATCTTAGTGCAATAAATGGTTACTTTCATTTATGGTTGTGATATGTGTAGTTGGTCTTTGGCTTCTTTGCACCTCATTGGATTTTGTTTGGTTTTATCTTGTCATATGTGTTTAGTTCTAACCATTTCAAGGGCTTATGGTAAGTGAAGTGTGGATGTTATCCACATTTCAATTCTTCATTTTCTCTTTTGCTTCACCTTCTATCTTGTGATTATTGATGTGCCTTATGCCATCTTGTGTTTCAACTTGTCATCTTCCCCCTTTAGGAGAAACTTACCTCCTTTAGAGGAGTAAGTTGTTCTCTAACTTCTTTCCTCCTCTTTCTTCTCTTCCTCTTGTTTTCTTCTGCTCTTTCTTAGGATAGTTTTAACCACACTAACCCTAGGACCACATTTGCATGATAACTTTAGGATTAGACTTTCCCTATTAGTCTTTTTACCTTTAATTTCCTTTTTGGTTCTTTCTTTTCTCATCTAAAAACAAAAACATAAAAAGCATTAATAATAGTTGAGGTGACCTTCCCTTTTGTCATCCTCTCAAAGAAAATCATAAAAAAACACTTCTTCACTCTAATCCACAAAAGCATCTAATAATACCAACAAGTTTGAGGATCTTCCTCATTCTTGATGGACTTGTTACTCATTCTATTTTGGGATGTGGTAATAAGGACATGCCTTCACTTCCATTTGCCACACTCTAAAACACTTCTAAAAAACACAAACAAAGAATAAACGTCTCTCCTCCAGGACTTCTTTTCTCATCACCCTCACTATCATCATACGAACTTGCTTCTACTTGTCACTTTGCAAGACGGTTACGCACTCGTCGTCCGAGCCTACAACACCTGAGCATTGACATAGGCAGTTCAAGCCTTAAGACACAAGCAATCTTCTCCACCCAGGGGAACTACGGTGACTCTGATCCTCATTGTCCAAATGAGGTAAGTAGGCAGCGGGGTAGGGCCCGTTCGAGCACTCTTTTATTTTCCCTACATTTCCCCCCTTATTTTCTTTCTTATCCAGTTCAGTTCATTTTCTTTGCAGCAACTTTCATTTCTTCACCCTTTGAAACAGTTTCTTTGCAAGCGTGGATCCCGTCGGGTACGGCGGACGATCTGGGGTGCTAATACCTTCCCAGGTCGTAACCAACTCCTGAACCCAGTTTCTTTGGTTCACAGGACCTTTGTCCTTACTCTCTTTTCTTCAGTTTGTGCAACATTACCATTCTCGTTCCTTTGGGAAAAAAAAGTCTGGCTGGCGACTCTACCTCTTCTGCGCCACTTTCACGTTTGTACCAGGATGGAAATCCAGGGAGCGACAGCTGGAAACTCTGTTGGGGTCTTCCTAACCAGAGTATCTCTGGTTCCCTTGAGAGTCTCTCCTAGCGCTTGCATGTTTATGTTTCGTTGGGTGTTGATTGTTTGTTGTTGTGTGTATATTTTACTATTATTTTATTTACAGTTTGTTTACAGCTTTATTTACAGTTTTAGTATTTATTTTCATGCATCATATATTGTACTGGACTGTCTGGACTGGTTTTCTGTTTGGCGGGGCGTGGGTGTTACTTGTGTGTGGTGAGATGAGACTAGCCAAATACCCGGCTTGAGTGCACCATAGGATTTAGCATGGACAATCACTTTGGCCCTATGTCATCTTGTCATAGTGGTATTAGTGCGTTCACACCCAGATTCACGACCGTCTTGGAAATGTCTTGATATAGGGATCATCCCTACTTCATTACATAACCTTGATATTTTTGTGCGACTGGGAACCGATCATTGAGAACCTTTGTGGAAACAACCCTCTCCAATGGTGACAGTGGCAGAACACATTTTGTGGCAAACCCATTCGCACCCGAGGGTCCACTGGGGAACTCCCATAGGATGGCCTGGTTCTCTTATAGGAACTCAATTAAAGTATATGGTCGTATGACGATAGTATTGTACTCTTCGGGATGAATGTACTATTTTTTCTTGATTTCAGCGCTTGAAGTTAGGGACTTATAAAGGATGCTTGTTTTTCCCGGACTCACGTTGAGACCTCCCTGAGTAGTACATAATGCCAAACTGATTCCCTGATTTGGCCATGAGCCATTTCTCTGAAATGGTGAAAGTATTATTTCCATTCAGCTTTGAGAGTCTGTGATGTTTGACCCAGAGCACACCCATGAGGTTGGGAGGGGTTTACAGGTTTGCGGGAACCCTTTAACCTCATCATACCCACTGCCAGTATAGTCTTATGAGTTGATCTTATATTTTTACCTGTGGAGTTCTTGATCTAGATGGTTTGGTATTTTGATCTGAGGATATCTGTGACTCATCCAAGTGTATATGGGCTATTATTCAAAGGAGTTATAGTTTGTGATCACTTGACTCTTGCAAACAGTACCCAAACAGTTCCAGATTGATCATATTTTCCTTGCATTTGCATCTGCATCATATCATAGCATCCTTAACATCTTAGTGTTTTCATTTTTCAGGATATATTTACACACCTTGTTCTGGTATCTGTTAACTTCTCACATCCAGATGGCAAGCATCACAGCTCTAAAAAAGAATAATGCACATTACACATTTCCACAACCAGAGGTGAAGAAACTTTACCAGCTGAAGGGTCTGATGAATGACAAGATTTTAGGAGATTTCAGGGCCAGATTTGGGCAGATTCTCAGATACATGGACGAGCCAACAGAAGACCAAAGAGATAACATTCATACTCTACTTCAGTTCTATGATACTCCATTGCACTATTTTGTATTCCAAAATTATGTCTTAGCACCTACACTAGAAGAAATTGCTAGCTTGCTGCATATCCCCATTAGTGGAAGACAACCTTATTACAACTCAGGGAGAGTACTTCAGGCAGAGGAGATTGCTCAAAGGTGTCATTTTCCTCTAAGTAGGGTAGAGCAGGGCTTGAGCAGTAGAAAAGGGAAGGGTTTATCTTAAAATATGTTGATTCAGGAAGCCTTGGTATATGCTCAAGATAATCAATGGGCACAGTTCAGTGTACTCTTAGCTTTGATGTTCTATGGAATTAGTCTCTTCCCAAGTGATTAAGGGATGGTAAGCCTGGAGGCTATTGCCATTTTCTTCAGAAGGAATCCCACACCTACCTTGTTAGGTGACTTTTATTATGGGGTTCACTATAGGAATGAGAATAAGGGAGGTCATGTGAGTTGTTGTGTGCCTCTATTTGATGACCGGTTTGCAAGACAATTACCTAAGGTGGGGCCCTTCAAGGATTTGGAGGGATAATGGAAATGGTCTCGTAGATTGATGGGATTGACTGCATGTGATATAATCTGGGGGTATGATAGGGATGTGTTGGGAAAGGAGATGATTGTAAAGTGTAACTGGTTTCCCAATGTTCCTTTGATTGGAAGGAAGGGAATGATCAATTACAATCCAGTGCTGGCTAGAAGGCAATTTGGATATCCTTTGAGAGAACCCACTTCTGATGAGGATGTGAGAGAATCTTTGTATCTACCTATTGAGGAGAATATTGACATGGCCATCCAGGTATTCCATGCTTGGGATATCAGGACACAAAAGGGAAAGAAGGAGTCTGGGAGGGTAGACCCCAACATGTATGAACCCTTTACAGCATGGTTGAAGAAGCGTGTCAAGATTACTTTATTGCCTTTTTCTTTGGAGCTTCCTCTCTACCCAAAGGAAATAATTTCACAGATCCCTGTAGCACGAAGCACTGTTCCTTTAGAAGACTATCAAAGACTTGAGGCTCAGCTGAAAGAGTTGAAGTTGGAACATACAGAAATGGTTAGCTTGCATCATCAGTTAGCTCTCTCCAAATTGACTATAGAAGAGAAGCTGCACAAAGTACATGTAGAACAAGAGGCTAATAACAAAGAGCTGGTAGAAAGGGAGGCTTACTTCAAGAGAAGAGGGTTGATGTACATCAAGAGAGAGGAACTGCTCAAGAAAAACAAGAAAGCTCTCAAGGATGCTAGACAATCTCTTACTTGGGTGTATGGGCAAAGAGAACAAGATCAAGCAGAGTACAAGAGAAAGGAAGAGATGTTCAAGCTACAGATTGCTGCTCAAGGAGAAGAGTTAGAACAGGCTTACAGGAGGAAACAAGAGGTGTCTCAGCAGCTGCATGAGGCTCTGGAAGAGATAGCAGATCTCAGAAGAATGGCATATTTGAAGAGAACTCGAGTAGAGATGGGGCTTGCAGAGGAAGAGCCAGAGTCTTCTTTTAGCTTGGAGTTTTAGTTTCTGTCCTTTGTATTTCTGATCACCTACAAAATTGTTGTAGGGATCTATTTTGATTACTGTATTTTGTGCTTTGTAAGATTTGAAAACTCTATGGGGATGTTGTTTGTGCCTTAGGTCCTATGATTTATTGCATCTTAATTTTGTCAGACTTTTTCGGCTGTATGCTTCTTTTCCTAGTTTGGTTGTGGAAATGGTGTGGAAACAGCGAAAGAAATGTTCATAAAAGGTTACTCCCAAAGGCCATCTGGATTCCCCATGAGATACCAGAACTGGGGGCAATGAAACCTTGATAATGAAAGCATGAAGATTGCATTGCATATAACGTGTTTGTTTGTTTTGCAGGTGATTCATCAGTTTTCTAACATTTATGTCAATTTCAGGCACTATAGCTCCCAAGAAGGTTCAGAGACAGTCAACTGTACACAGATACCCTACAAAAGTGAACAGAGAGAGAGCAATGGATCAGATGCAAGCGGATCTGGCTGACTTAAGGACAAGAATGGACAACTTCATGACCCTCATGACTGGGATGTGTCAAACTCAAGAGCGTTTGCGCAAACTGGTAGAGTACAATCAGGCCAGGAACAACGGGATAGCAGATGGAGGTAATCGTAATGGGGCTGGCGCCCATCACGTTGAAATCCATGTGGTGCAACCAGGGGTCAATATTATCAATGATGGGGTGCATAACATGCAGATGGATGGGCAGGATGAACAATTCACTTTGCTGGATGAGGCAGAAGGCCATGGGATTGACATGAATAGGAGGTTTGAAGAAATGGCTGAGAAAATCCGCGCCATTCAATCTCAGAGTTCTCTAGGATTTGACATCACTGATTTGGGCTTAGTGCCAGGGATACTAATTCCCTACAAGTTCAAGGTCCCTACTTTTGATAAGTACAACGGCACAGCTTGCCCGAAAACTCACCTTCAGTCTTTTGTGGGAAGGATTGATGCGCATACTGGTGATGAAAATTTGTGGATGTATTACTTCCAGGATAGTCTTGTAGGAGCTTCCTTGGAATGGTACATGAAGCTGAGCAGGGTCAATATTCAAAACTGGAAGGATTTAGCTGAGGAGTTTGTGAAACAATATCAGTATAATTTGGATATGGCTCCAAATCGTACCCAGTTGCAGACAATGTCTTAAAGTGCTAAGGAAGGGTTCAAAGAGTACGCCCAGAGGTGGCGTCAGCTTGCTGCTCGAGTACAACCTCCCTTGTTAGAGAATGAAATGGAAGATATGTTTGTGGGAACACTGCAGGGTGTGTTCATTGAGAGACTGTAATCTTGTTCAGCAACAGAGTTTAATGACATTGTGATAGCCAGAGAAAGGGTTGAAACTCTGCTGAAAATGATGAAGATCCAAGACAGTGGTGCAGGTAGCTCAAGTGGTTTTCGGAAAGCTTTTAATGGACCTCCAAGTAGAAGGGAGGATGAAACTAATCTTGTGTATGGCCGAGGCTGGGGTCGTGGATACAGGGGATCTTATGAGCAGGTGGCAGCTGTCACCATTTCAACAAGTCCTGTTCAACAACTACAATAACAGCAGTAACAGCAACAGCTGTAGCGCAATAACTATCAGCAAAGACCCTACCAACAGAGACAAGCTCGTCCAGCTAGTAGGGTGCTTGAGGCAATTCCTATGACATACACAACATTACTCCAGAGATTGTTGGATTTGAACTTGGTTCAGTTGAGGACATTAGCACCACCACCACCTGGGGAACTTCCAGTAGGGTATGATGCTAATGCAAGATGCACATTTCATTCAGGAGCTCCCGGGCACTCAACAGAGAAGTGAAAGGCATTACAACATAAGGTCCAAGACTTGATTGATTCGAAAGCAATTAACTTTGCACCGCCTCCAAATGTTACATCAAATCCCATTTCAAATCATGGAGGAGCTCGGATAAACGTTGTTGATGGTGGAGAGAGGTTGAACTTGATTTTGAATGTGGATGAATTGAAGACTTCGTTGTTAGTGGTGAAAGACAGATTGCTGAAAGGGAAGGTGTTCCCAGGTTGTGATTTTGACCGCGAGGGTTGCATGAATTCAGTTAATGGTTGCGTAGATCTGAAAGCTGGGTTGCAATGTTTGATTGACGAGGGGTCTCTACAGTTTGACAGGGTTGACAATAGAGATGATTATGTGTCTACGGTGACAATTTATTTTGATTCTGCTGAAGTTCCTGCCCGGAGGGAGCCTGTGACTATCTATGTTCCAGAAGTGAGTCCAGTAACTATCACTGTTCTGGGACCAGTCCTTATGTTGATGACAAGGCCATCCCTTGGCACTATGGCTCAGATGTGTACGTAGAAGGTCAGAAGGTGGAAAGTAAAGTAGTGACAATTTACCAGACTGTTGTGAATGTCGGAGGAGTTGGTGGGTTTACACGGAGTGGGTGTCTTTTTGCTCCTTAAACTCTTAGAGGTTATCCCGAAGCTGAAGCTGATGCAAAGGCTAAGGGTAAACAAATAATGGCTGAAGAGGTGACAACTTTTGCTGCTAGTCAAGGCACTTTTGAAAAAGAAGTTGAGGAATTCAAATATTTAAGAAAAGTGACTACAAGGTGGTTGAAAAGCTGAATCAGACCCCATCCAAGATATCCATTATGTCGTTGTTGATGTGTTCTCAAGCTCACCGGGAGGCTTTTTTGAAGGTTTTGCAAATGGAATATGTACCACAAGAGATAACTGTTAACCAGTTGGAGGTTGTGGTAGCCAGTGGTAGCCAGTGTTAACCAGTCTGAGGGACGTAATCACAACAAGGCCTTACACATCACCATGGAGTGTAAGGGAGCTGTTCTATCACATTTCCTGGTAGATACAGGCTCTTCTCTCAATGTGCTCCCTAAGAAGGCCCTCATGAAGCTGAATGTTGATGGCATTATTTTGCGACCCAATGATTTGATTGTAAAAGCCTTTGACGGGTCACGGCGGTCTGTGTTTGGGGAGGTAGAACTACCAGTAAAGATTGGGTCTCAATTATTCAAAAGTAAATTTTATGTTATGGATATCTAACCCGCTTATAGTTGTTTGCTAGGACGTCCTTAAATTCATGTTGCAGGCGCGGTAACATCCAAGTTGCATCAAAAGTTAAAGTATGTGGTAGACGACCAAGTTGTTACTGTATGCGGAGAAGAAGATATTTTTGTAAGTCATCTGTTGACCTTCAAGTCGTGGAAATGGACGGGGATATCCATGAGACACTTTGCCAAGCTTTTGAGACAGTCAATGTTAGTACTTTGTCTCCGGTTGCTGCAGTTCAGAGCAATGAGAATGAATGGACTCCTATCTACTCCTACAAGCAAGCTAAGGAAGTAGTCCAATCCGGAAATGCCCAGGGCTGGGGCAAATTCCTAGAAGTGGAGATGAAAGATGACAAGTTCGGTCTCGGATATCAACCTGGAGGGTCTAGCTGGTCTCAAGGCAGTAAGTCCATAACATTCACTAGTGCTGGAATGCTCGACTGCAACAACATTTGTGCAGCAAATGAAGATGGGGATAGTGACTGCGATTTGGATAACTGGATTCACCCATGTGCACTTGGGGAGGAGCTCCGGAACTGGTCTGCAGAAGATTTTGTTCAAGTTACTTGGCAATCAAAGTAATTTTCTTGTTTTCATTTTATGATACTGCATGTCAAGTCCTGCACTCTGCCCAAGGTGCATGGATCCATTTGTAGGGCTCCCATGCTTTTAATGCATTTATTTTACCATGAAATAAAGGATATTTTTCAAGCAAAATTATGTTCTCTTTTTTTTGTTTTTAAAATTTTTTCACAAAAAACAAACAAAATGCCAATGTTTTCTTTTTCCAGTGTTTTTGTGTGTTTGCGTCTCTTTTGAAAAGAACATATTCTGAAATAAGCACATCATTTGTGCAGTGTTGATCATTTGGATTGCTGTGATAATGTTCCTGCTATGACCATGTATGACTTCGACAATCCTATCTACCAAGCTGATGAAGGGGTTGAGGAAGACTGTGAACTCCCGGAAGAATTGGCTAGGCTGTTGAAACAAGAGGAAAGGGTCATTCAGCCTCATCAGAAAGAAATAGAGATCATCAACATTGGGTCTGAGGATGTGAAGAAAGAGATAAAGATTGGGGTCAGTCTGCAGGCCGAGGTAAAGAAGGAATTGATTGGTATACTACGTGAATATGTGGATATCTTCGCCTGGTCGTATCAAGATATGTCGGGGTTAGATACCGACATTGTTGTACACAAGCTGCCACAAAGGAAGATTGTCCTCCGGTAAAACAAAAGCTGAGAAGAACTCGCCCTAACATGGCAATGAAGATCAAGGAGGAAGTTCAAGAGCAGTGGGATGCCAGGTTCCTTGCTGTAACTAGTTACCCACCTTGGGTAGCTAACATTGTGCCTGTACCAAATAAAGAAGGCAAGGTTCGGATGTGCGTCGATTATCGGGATCTGAACAGAGCAAGTCCAAAGGATGAATTTCCATTACCTCACATTGATGTGCTGGTAGATAACACCGCTCAGTTCTCGGTATTTTCTTTCATGGATGGCTTCTTCGGATACAATCAAATTAAGATGACACCGGAAGACATGGAGAAAACGACGTTCATTACCCCGTGGGGTACATTTTGTTATAAGGTTATGGCCTTTGGGCTGAAGAATGTCGTGGAAACGTATCAATGGGCTATGGTAACTTTGTTCCATGACATGATGCACAAGGAAATTGAGTGATATGTGGACGATATGATTGCCAAGTCCCGGGACGAAGAAGAGCACCCGATTAATCTCAAAAAGTTGTTTGATAGGTTGATAAAGTACAAATTGGGGTTTAATCCAAACAAGTGCACTTTCGGAGTGCGTTCCGATATGTTGCTGGGTTTTATTGTTAGTCAAAGGGGGATTAAGGTAGATCCTGCAAAAGTAAAAGTAATACAAGATATGCCTGCACCAAAAATAGAAAAAGAAGTGCATGGGTTTTTAGGGAGATTGAACTACATTTCTCGGTTTATATCTCATCTAACTGCCACATGCGAGCCAATCTTCAAATTGTTAAGAAAAGAACAAACGGTCAGGTGGAATGAGGAATGTCAAAGAGCCTTTGAAATGATAAAAGAATATTTGCAGGAGCCTCCGATTCTAATGCCTCCCGTTCCAGGACGGCCACTTATCATGTTCTTGACTATATTAGAAGGGTCGATGGGGTGTGTGCTAGGCCAACATGACGAGTCTGGTCGAAAAGTGCATGCTATTTATTACCTTAGCAAAAAGTTTAACGACTTTGGATCTCGTTACTCACTGCTCGAGAAAACTTTTTGTGCTTTGGCATGGGCTGCTCGCCGACTGAGACAGTATATGTTGACCCATACCACATTGCTAATCTCAAAAATGTACCTTGTCAAGTATATTTTCTAGAAACCAACATTAACCGGAAGGGTTGCAAGAAGACAAATGATCTTAACAGAGTATGACATACAATATACTTCCCAAAAAGCCATAAAAGGAAACGTACTGTCAGATTATCTTGCACAGCAACCACTTGAAGATGACTATCAGCTAATGAAGTTTTATTTCCCTAATGAGGACATCATGTACCTCAAGACAACAGATTACGAGGAACCACTTCCAGAGGAGGGGCCTGACCCTAAATCCAAATGGAAGTTGATGTTTGATGGGGCAGTCAATATCAATGGACGCGGAGTTGGTGTTATTCTTATCACTCCTATAAACACCCCAAATTTGCCCTCACTCATTTCACACCATGGTTTCTGATCTTTCATGATTTCATTAGTATAAGCATACCATCTCACATTGCATAATTGTTTCATCTGCATAGTTCAAGTTCATCTGCATCTAGGGTTTGTGATCTGAGCAATCCAAGAATCCATCTGAGCCATTTCAAAGGCCTCAATGCTTTCGAAGAGGGTCAATGTGTGTTATATCATCATATTATGTCCCTCAAAGTTCAAGGAAGTCAAGAAATCACAAGAACTGGAAAAGCATGGAAGCAGAGCTGGGTTTTCACTACACAGATGACCAAAATTAGGGTTTTGGTATCAGAGGCCTCAACTCCAAATTTTTGGACCATTCTTGTTTCTAATGTTCTTAAGATGTTATAAGGATCATGTGTACTAAGTTTGATGAAGAAATTCATTGCGGAAGTCATCTGTTTACTGGGTAACTTCTTGAGCAAGTTAGGTCAAAATCAGGGCATCTAAGGCCCCCAACAATGGAACCAAAGGGGTATTTTAATCAAATTGAAGTTCTATGATATTTATTTGATATTAGAAGAGGTTATAAGTTCACAAGATTGAAGAATTTTTTGTCATTTGAAAAGTTGCCAAAAATGGAAATGACTTGTAATGGAAACTTTCCATTTTGGGAAAGTTTTTCAACCTCCTCTTTCTTAACCAAAAATTCTTCAAATGAAATATTCTTGGTCATGAAAGTTGTAGATTAGTTCTTTCCCTTTTCAAAAAGTACAAGAACATGTTTTGATTCATTATGGAACTCAAGTTATGATCCTTCAAAGTTGGCAAAACCACTTGCCAAGGCTTCTAATGACTTCTAATGTGCCCAAATACTTCATAAAATGATCAAGCAACTTCAAAAACTCAGAATTGGCTCAAGAATTGGATCATTTCATGCCTTGAATCACAAGATACACCAAAGAGGGAAAATTTGCAAAAACACATAGAAACCCTAGCATCAAGTGATCCAGCTACAATGTTTCAATCTTATGGCCTTCCTTGATCCATGCTGAGGCCAGACACCCCAAAGTCTCAGGCCTGCACCATGCCCATACCTCAAGTACACATTCTTGACGTTTTTTGCAAAATCACCCATACCGATCATCATAGGCCACAACCACTCTTTTGACCTATCAAGACATGATATATGGACATTATGCAAGCCATAACACACAACACACAAGCCTGAATCATCCCATAACTCAGATTGCCAAAAATCCCTCAAGAACCACTCAGCCAAACTTCAAAATTCTTTCACCAATCATCTCCATACATCCCCCAGATCATTTCCCACCCCTCACATTTGCCTGAAACTACATCAACCAAAAACACGATTTTGACATGCTCTGAACTGAAACTTGAAAAACAGCCCATACAAACTTGTTTCAAGCTTGCCAAAAGCATCAAGGGGTTCATAGGAGTGGAAAAGCACCAAGGAAGTTCCAGAAAGCTCCAGATAGCAAAGCTTCATCTCAGGTAACCTCAAGAACATTTTTTCCAGAAATGCTTTTTTAAGTTCCTAAATGATTCTTTATGTTTCACTGATCATGCTAGTGTGTTTTGTTTTGAAAATGGTTGAGTATTAAGCATGTATTGAATGTCTGAAAGTTTTGTTCAGTTTTACGATTTGCTTCAAATCTAGTTTTTGATGCATGATAAATATGTTTTGATGGTGGATTCTTTCTTAGGGATGTTAGGAGAGTGATTCTGGAGTTTTAGAGCTCTTGATTTGGCCTAGGGAAGAAGTTAGGGGTTTTGGTTGGCCGGAGAAGATGACCGGAGGTCTTCTCTGGCCACCTGAAAGTCATTAGGGTTTGTTTAGGGATAATCTCCCCAGTTTGAATGTGGGCCGTAGGATTAGGATTAGCGCGTATTTGGAGGGTCCAGATCATTTCACTTAAAACCCTAATCTTAATTAATTAATTAAATTAAGTAACTAGTCAGTTTGAATGCCAGCCATTGGATAGCGCGCGCAATCAATTCCCTCTCTTTCCAATTTGAATCTGGACCACTGGATCAACATACTTTCATTTTATTTGATTTTTATTTCATATTATTTTGCATTTTCTTGCACATTTAATTTAAAATACCAAAAAGCTTTCAAAAAATATTTCCTTTTACATTTTTGTTTCAAATATTTTTCTTAATCATAAAATTATTTTTATTTTTATTTTTTTGCATATAAAAAGTATTTTTAAAATATTAAAATGTTATTTTTAATTAATTAAAGTCTTTTAATTAATTAATAAAATACATTTTGGTTTCTAAAAATCACCAAAAAAATCATGAATCATCCGTTTGCATTTAGAAACATTTTTAAACTCTTCACACAAATTTCTTTTTAGGTTTGATCATAACTTAAGAATTTTCTTTGAATTAAGGGTCATTTAAATCATATTTTTGAACCCTAACTTGAAAAAATCTTTTCTGCCTAACCAAGAAGAGTTTGAAGATGATTCCTTTGATTTAGGCTTAAGCTCATTTACTTATGCAAAACACCAAAAATAATAACATAACTGAAAAGACAAAAACAAACAATAATTGTTCTCCTTCGGGATTCTTTTCTCATCATACTCATTCACAAACGAGAACTTGCTTCTTCCATCTAATTCAAGACAGTTAGCACTCGAGCCAGACGAGTCAAACACTTGAGCATAGGCAAGCAAGCAGTTCACAATCAATTTATCTTTCAGTCTCTTTGAGTCGAACTACTGTGTTCTGACTTCCTCATTGCACGAGAGGATACGTAGGCATAACTTAACTGTTATCGAACAAAAGTCTCTTTGTTATTCCCCTCTTTCCAACTTTCTTTTAAAGCCTCATTCCTGAGCAAACACCTTTTGCACTGATACCTGTATATTCTTTCCTCATCTTTTGCACACAGATAGCACATACCATACCCCTTTAAACACAATATTTTAAGCGTGGATCCCGTCGAGTACGGCGGACAATCTGGGTGTTAATACCTTCCCGGGTTGTAACTAACACCCTTTCTCAGTTTCTTTGGTTCGTGACCGTCTTATCCATATCTTTTCTGGGTTTATGCATCATTACCTTTCCTTTGGGATAAAAATGCCTAGTTGGCGACTCTATTCACTTCATTTTCATTTTCTCCTTTCACCGACCATTCGCGCTTGTACCGGGATGCAAATCTTCGGGAGCGACAGCTTGGCGTCTCTGCTGGGGAAACTTATCTTGCAACCAGGGCTTCTGGTTCTTTTTGTGGGTTCCTCCTAGCGCTTGTTTGATTTGTGTTTACAGGGGTGTTATGTGCTACTTGTGCTTATTTATTTACTACTTTATTTATTACTTTCTGTACAACTTTATTTATTGGTTTCATTTACAATTTTTATGCATGTCATACTGTCATTATCATTTGTGTTGGATCTGCTGTTTCCTTGGTGGGAGGGATTGTTGAGTGATTAAGGTTCCATACCGGGGCCTGAGTGACACATAGGCTAGAGTGGCTTCATATTCTTTCCCATTCCATTTCGGTCTGGTGCGGGAATATGAAACACGGTTCAGACATGGGTTTCTTCTTGAGAACTTTGTGCTACGGATTTCCGGTAGTACTAGGGCTATATGGGAAGCCTACTAAGTCTGGATGACCTTTTTATGACCTTCAGCATCTGAGGTCAGTTAGAGGAGGATCTTTTATGGTTATTGTAAACACTGTACCTCTGGGTTAGAAGTGTTTACACTTATCATAACTGATCCAAGTCTGAGGATCCTTGTTCTAGAACAATACCTGTAAGGGGGTTGGGATGTTTACAGGTTTGCAGGAACCCTTGGCCTCATTATACCCTGTTACTAGTTTTGTTTTAAGAATGCATCATTTTGGACAGTTCTTGTGAAACCCTGGACTTGTGACTCTTTATTTGAGTCCCCTACCTGGTTAGTGGATTTCTAAGCCTCCATCCGGACTTAGGAACACACATGGACCCTATCAAGGCAGATAAAAGATACAACACTTGATCACAAACCCTTTTCATATCATTCTGCATACATCATTTTGCATCATTTTACATTTGCCTATTTTTTTACAGGGTATCCACCTTCTTATCTTTGGTTTGGTTTTGACCTGTTCTGCTGCTCAGACTTCTTCAGTTATCTTCTCCAGCATCTTCATCAGTTTGTCTTCATCAGAGACTCTTCTTCAAATGTCTTCATCAGAGACCCTTCTTCAGCACCTTCTCCAGTTATCTTCATTAGTATTCAGCAGTTACCTTCATCAGGGTTTATCTCAGTCTTCTTCACCAGCATCCATTGACATCATGAACACTTCCAGGAAGAGCAACATCACATACCATTTCTTTGAGCCCACCCTAACAGGCATCAGACAGATCCAGTCTCTCATCACTCCTGATCATGTCCCATTATTCAGGGAACATTATGGAGGCATATTGGACATGATCATGGACATGGATGCATCCCAGAGGAGCATGATTTACACTTGTTTGCAGTTTTATGATCCTCCTCTCAGATGTTTTACATTCCCTGATTTTCAGTTGGGACCTTTGCTAGAAGAATTTTCCATGTTGTTAGGAGTTCCTATCAGGAGAGGGATTCCTTTCAACCCTGAGATGATTTCTCCCAATAATGAAGATATAGCTAAGGCCTTGCACTTGGAGCCTACCCTCATTGATCAGAGCATGACCAGCAAGGTTGGGGTTCCAGGTCTGGACTTAGATTTCTTGATCTCCCAGGCTACCCTGCATGTTGCAGCAAGGAAGTGGGATAGTATTTGTGCACTCTTGGCACTCAGCATATATGGAGTTATCTTGTTTGCAGATGAGCCAAAGTTTGTAAGCAAGAATGTTATTCACTTGTTCTTACTAAGGAACCCAGTTCCTACCTTGCTTGGAGACTTCTACTATTCAGTTCACCAAAGGAATGAGAAGCAAAGGGGGGGATTGGTCAGATGTGTTGCACCCCTCTATTACTGTTGGTTGTTAAGACACTTGCCAAAATCAGACACTTTCCTGAACCCTCATCAGCCAAGGAATTGGGCTAAGAGATTGATTTCCCTTACATCAGAAGACATCAGATGGTGTACTCAGAGCACCAAGGGCAAGGATATCATCACCTGCTGTGGACAGTATCCCAATGTGCCTTTGATTGGAGTAAAAGGTTGCATCAACTACAACCCTTTGCTTTTTAAGAGGCAATTAGGGTATGCTTTGGTTCATCCCACAAGAGGACAAGATTTGACAGAGACCCTCTATTGTGACATCCAGCATAACTCAACTATTGTCAGACAAGCTGCCTGGGCTTGGGACAATATTCAGACTAAGGGGACAGCTATCCTTGGCAAGTGCAACAATATAGCCTCAGCACAGTATCTTGATTGGTCTCGTACTAGGGCACAAATCACCTGGATGCCATTCACTTTAGAGGATACACCTAGACCATCAGCAGTGTAGCCTGCAACCACTGTCAGTTTAGAGGAATTTGAGAAATTGAAGGAAAGGAATGCTCAACTCTCTGAAGCCTTGAAGAGGACCCTCTGAGAGAGGAATGACAGCCGTTTGGATAATGAAAGGTTGGAGAGGCTCCTGATTGAGCACTTGACAGAGATTGAGAAGACGAATGACTACATCAGAAAGGCTAGAGCAGGGGAGTTAGTACTGAAGAATGCTTGCAAGGAAGCTAAGACTCAGAAGGCCAGAGCTGAGCATTATTTAGAGGAGAGCCAGGGTAGGTGGATCAGGATCACTGAGGCTCGTGCACAGGAAGATCAAAGAACTCAAGCTGAGATAGAGCAACTGGAGGCTAGTGAGAAGAAGAATCAGGCAGCCTTGATAGCAGCACAGAAGGAGATCTCTGAGTTGAAACTCCGGGCGGGGTTAAAGAGGTCAAATGATCAGGATAAACACAAGAAGTTGACCAATGTCATTGCCACCAGGAACCTCCTCATCAGGACTATCACAGAACACCCAGTAGGTCCAGTCACCAAAGCTCTCCTGAAGGAAGTCAGAGAGGATGACTTTGGACTAGATGTTTGATTTCTTTGTACTTATACCTTCTTTGTGTGTACTTTTGATTTTGTTGTTGTATTTTGACCCGCCATGGGAACTTTATTGTAATCAAACTATGTATTTTCACATTTTTGTAATATATGGCTTGTATTATTTTGTGGGTTTAATCTCTCTGCAACATCAGCATTTCCTCGAGGTCTGGAAAGGTAAAAACTAAAGAACCAAACCGGATACCCTTGGAAGACAAATAGGCATCCTGCATTGCATACTAACATCATTTCTTTGTTTTGTAGGTTTTTGTTTTGTTGTTTCTCACTTTGTTTTGATTTCAGGAAACATTGCTCGCAGAAGAGTGTTCCATGTCAATAGAGTGCACTGGTATCCGACAAGAAACAACCTTCCGGGATTACAAATGGATCAGGTTCAACAAGACTTGACTGAAGTGAGGGCCCAGATGGCCAATGAAAGGACAAAGATGAGGGCCCAAATGAATCAGTTCATGACAGTGATGACTAGTTTAGCTCAGAGCCAGGAAAGACTGAGGGAGTTGGTTGAGCGACAAACTCCTGAGGAACACCATCCAGGTACAGGGGGTACCAGTAACAACGATCACGTGCAGCCTCGCACTGATCCACCAGAATTTGGACCTCATCTGAACCCAAACATCAATGCCATAAGAAACACCCAAGGTAACACTACTGGAGGAAGGGCCTTGTAGGAGGACCCTCAAGAAGAGCAGTTTATTGTGGTTGGGGTTGGAGACGAAGTTTATGACCGTCGGTTGGATGAAATTGCAGAGAAGCTAAGGTCTCTTGAATCCCAAAACTCTCTAGGTTTTGATGTCATGAACATGGGATTGGTGGAAGGGGTGAGAATTCCTCACAAGTTCAAACCCTCATGCTTTGAAAGTTACAATGGCACATCCTGCCCACGTACCTACCTTCAGTCTTTCCTGGGGAGATTGAAAGCCTACACCCTGGATGAGAAGCTGTGGATGTTTTACTTCGAGGATAGCTTGACAGGGGCATCCCGAGAGTGGTACTCCCATTTGACCAGAGCTATAGTTAGGAATTGGAAAGACTTGGAAGAAGCTTTCATCCGTTAGTATCAGTATAATCTGGACATGGATCCAAACATGACACTTCTGATGGGAATGTCACAGTCTTCCCGTGAAAGCTTTAGGGAGTATGGCCAAAGGTGGAGGCAACTAGCTGCTGCAGTTCAACCCCCGATGCCAGAGAGGGAAATGGAAGATATGTTCATGAATACTCTCCAGGGTACCTATATTGACAGATTGGCTGCATTTTCTTCCACCATCTTTGCAGATGTGGTGATAGCTGGGGAGAGAATTGAAAGCTTACTGAAAATGGGAAAGATCTCCGACAATGGTGCCAGTTCAAGCAGTGCAAGGAAGCCATTTGTTGGGCCCCGTAGATCTGGTGAAACAAATTATGTACACATGGGAAGAGGGAAACCCCAATATCTGCCCAGATCAATTGTTGTCGTCACTATTCCCACTCCACCTCCTCAGTATACTCAACAACCACAACATTTTCCGCAACAACCACGGTTTCCTCAACAGAGATCCTACAACAACAATAACAACAATCAACAACAACGCCCTTTTCAACAGTGTCCATCTCAGATCAATAGGGTGATTAACCCTATTCCAATGCCATATGCCACATTGCTGCCACAACTCCTAAAGCTCAATCTTGTTGAGTTGAGGACATTGGCTCCACCTGATCCTCAAAACCTTCCGAGAATTTATGATGTCAACGTTAGGTGTGCTTTTCATTCTAATGCACCTGGTCACTCCACGGAAAAATGCAGAGCTCTGCATATGAAGGTCCAGGATCTGGTAGATTCAAAATCCCTGAACTTTGCACCACCTCCCAATGTCATGAAAAATCCTATGCCAAGCCATAGTGGATCAAGGATTAATACTATAGAGGAAGGCTCACCCATGAGTTTGATTGAAGATATTGCAAGTATTCGGACACCTCTGGCAGAGGTTAAAACCCAGCTTTTGAAATGCCAAGTGTTTCCAGGTTGTGACGCCTGTTGTGAATCATGCAAGCTTTCCAAGAATGGGTGTGCAAGATTGAGGAATGGAATCAATGGCTTAATCCAAGAAGGCATTCTGCAGATAACCACAACAGCTTCTACAACACCAACAACTCCTTTTTCAACAACAAATGATCCTCCTACAACTGCAAAGAGAATTGTTCCCACAGACTCGTCTACAAAATCAACAACCACCTCTTCCATCACTTCAACAAACAACAGTTCCATGTCATCTCCTTCTACAACTTCAGCAACCACCAACAATGATGTTTCCACATTTACTATTTATTATGACCCTACAACGGTCCCAAACTCCAGCAACTTTCAACAATAATCTCAGCAACAGTTTCAGCAACAATCAAACTTCAATCAATCACCACCAACATCCACAAGAAGTCCTGTCACCTTTTTCTATGATCTACAGACAATAACGGATCCAACTTCTGTTGCAGTAAGCCCAATCACCATCACGGTGTCGGGGCCTATTCCATATGATAAAGATAGTGTTGTACCATGGCATTATGGTGCTGACCTTTACTGCAACAGAGAAAAAGTCCTTCTTAATTCTTCAGTTCCTACCCCACAAGTAGATAATGTCGGGGGAGGCGGAGGCTTCACCCAAAGCGAACGTCTTTTCACGTCACAAGCTCCAAGAACTAATACTGAGGCAGAGGTTGCTGCCAAAGCCAAAGGGAAAAGTGTGGCACCTGAAGAATCTGCGTCAAAAGAGACTCATAAATCATCCTTTGATTAGGATGTGGATGAGTTTATGAGGATAATCAAAAGAAGTGACTACAAAGTTGTGGATCAGCTCCACCAGACTCCTTCTAAGATCTCTATATTATCCCTATTGTTGTGTTCCGAGGCTCATCGAGATGCGCTACTTAAAGTCTTGCACGCTACCTACGTGCCAGAAGAGATCACAGTGAATCAGCTTGAAACAGTGGTGTCTAATGTCAATACTAGCCATGGGCTAGGCTTCACCAATGCTGATTTAACAATAGAAGGACGTCACCACAACAAGGCTTTGCACATCACCCTGGAGTGCAAGGAAGTTGTACTATCTCATGTTCTTGTTGACACTGGGTCCTCACTCAATGTCCTGCCGAAGAAAGATCTTGTCAAGTCGAATATGATGGTATAGCTCTTCGACCAAGCAATCTGGTGGTCAGGGCGTTTGATGGCTCCAAGAGGTCTGTTCTTGGAGAGGTGGAGTTGCCTGTGATAATCGGTCCGCATGTCTTTAAGAATACTTTCTATGTGATGGACATTCAGCCGGCCTACAGCTGTTTGTTGGGTCGACCGTGGATTCACGCCGCAGGCGCAGTAACGTCAACCCTTCACCAGAAATTGAAATATGAATGGGAAAGACAGATTATAACCATCTGTGGTGAAGAGGACATATTTGTTAGCCATCTGGCTACTTACAAATATATTGAGATGGATTGTGAAATCCATGAAACTATGAGCCAATGGTTCGAGGCCCTGAATGTCAATGAGGCGATGACTGAAGTATTTGCTGCATCCCAGGAGGATAGGATGGGTACTTCAATTGTCTCCTATCAGCAAGCCCAGAAGGTTGTTGAAGATGGTAATTCCCAAGGATGGGGCAAGCTGCTACCGGTGGAGGATAAGGAGGACAAATTCGGTTTGGGTTACAAACCATTCCGACAAGATCAAATAGAGGCTGCCAAAGAGCCCAAGTTCATCAGTGGTGGGATGCTCACCCCAAATGCTGTTAACAACCTGGAAGACGAGGCGGAAAGCGACCTCAAACTGGAGAGCTGGATACGTCCAAGGATCCCGGGTCATCAAGTCCTTAACTGGTCTTCCCAGGTAATTATAAGGGTTACTCCTGCAGAGTAATTATTATTTCCTGCTTTTTTTCAGCATGCATCAAGTCCTGCATCTTTCCCAAGGTGTCAGGACTCATTTTGTAATAGGGCCATATTGTAATTTTGTGCAAATGAATTATCAATGAATATCGGACATCTTTTGCAAACAAGTCTCTTTTTCGCTCACTGTCTTTTCATTTTTCACTTTTGTACAAAACAATAAAATGGCAATGTTTTCAAAATAATAACTTCATTTTTAATTTTTCTAAAACAAGATTAAAATTGATCACTAAAACGATCAAATCTCAACCCTTGCAGAGATTACCCTCCAGATTGCATCGACAACAATACTGCTATGACCTTGTATGACTTCGATTTTCCAATTAATCAAGCTGATGAGGGAATTGAAGAAGACTATGAGTTACCTGAAGAGTTAGCCAGGTTGTTGAGGCAAGAAGAGAAAGTGATTACTCATCATCAGGAGGAGGTTGAAATGGTTAATCTTGGTACCGAAGAGGATTTGAAAGAAGTGAAGATTGGGGCCAGTCTGTAGTCTTCAGTAAAAGTACAGCTCATTGACATGCTTCGAGAATATGTCGATGTCTTTGCTTGGTCCTATCAAGACATGCCAGGTCTAGATACGGATATTGTTATGCACAAGCTGCCTTTGAAAGAAGATTGCCCTCCAGTGAAGCAAAAGCTACGCCATACTCGCCCAGATATGGCAATGAAGATTAAGGAAGAAGTACAAAAACAGTGGGACACCGGCTTCCTTGCTGTAACTAGTTACCCGCCGTGGGTCACTAATATTGTACCAGTGCCTAAGAAGGATGGAAAAGTACGGATGTGTGTGGATTACCGGGACCTGAACAGAGCTAGCCCGAAGGATGATTTCCGATTACCTCACATTGATGTATTGGTCGACAACACAGCTCAGTTCTCGGTGTTTTCCTTCATGGATGGATTTTCTGGGTATAATCAGATCAGGATGCCACCCGAAGACATGGAGAAAACAACCTTCATCACACCTTGGGGCACTTTTTATTAAAAGGTAATGCCTTTTGGACTGAATAATGTTGGTGCGACCTATCAACGGGCTATGGTAACGTTATTCCACGACATGATCCTAAAAAAGAAATTGAATGCTACGTGGATGACATGATTGCCAAGTCCATCACTGAAGAAGACCATCTGGTAAATCTGCTGAAGTTATTCAAGCGTGTGAGAAAGTATCTGTTGAAGCTAAACCCCAACAAATGCACATTCAGGGTACGTTCTGGTAAATTGATGGGATTCATCGTAAGTGAAAATGGAATTGAGGTTGATCTCGATAAAGTCAAAGCCATTCAAGAGATGCCTGCCCCTAGGACTGAAAAGGAAGTTCGAGGGTTCTTGGGTAGATTGAACAACATATCAAGGAACCCTTGTTCAAACTATGAACCCTTGTTCAAACTATTAAGAAAGGAACAAACGGTCAAGTGGAACGTAGATTGTCAGAAGGCCTTTGACAAAATCAAGGAATACTTACAAGAACCTCCAATTCTTATGCCTCTAGTTGAAGGAAGACCTCTAATAATGTACCTGACAATATTAGAAGAATAAATGGGGTGTGTGCTGGGCCAGCATGACGAGTCTGGTCGAAAAGAGTATGCAATATACTACCTAAGCAAAAGGTTTACCAACTGTGAACAACGTTATTCACTGCTCGAGAAAACGTGTTGTGCTTTAGCGTGGGCTGCTCGCCGACTAAGACAATATATGCTGACTCACACTACCTTATTGATCTCAAAAATGGACCCCGTCAAGTACATATTTGAGAAGCCAACACTTACCGGAAGGGTTGCAAGATGGCAAATGATTCTGACAGAGTATGACATTCAGTACACATCTCAAAGGCCATCAAGGGTAGTGTACTGTCTGACTATTTAGCTGAGCAACCCATTGATGATTACCAACCCATGAGATTTGACTTCCCTGATGAAGACATCATGTACCTAAAAGCAAAAGACCATGAAGAGCCAGTTCACACTGAAGGGCCTGACCCAGAAGAAGAGTGGACAATGATGTTTAATGGGGCTGTCAATATGAATGGTCGTGTAGTTGGTGCAGTGCTCATTACACCTGAGGGAGTTCATATGCCTTTCTCGGCAAAACTCACCTTTGCATGCACTAACAACGAAGTTGAATACGAAGCCTGTATCATGGGTCTTGAGGAAGCCATTGACCTCAGTATCAAGACTTTTAATGTATTCGGGGATTCGGCTTTGGTAATCAATCAGACCAACGACAAATGGTACACTCACCAAGAGCATCTGATTCCATACTGTGACTATACGAGGAGACTATTGACTTTCTTCACAACAGTCAAACTTGAGTATATCCCTTGAGACGAAAATCAGTTCGCAGATGCTTTAGCTACCATTTCCTCCATGATCAAGGTTCAAACTACAAATTATGTGCCTCAGATTTCGGTATAAAGACTAGACCGACCAACATACGTATTCTCTGTGGACATTGCTAAAGATGACAAGCCTTGGTTCAATGACATCAAATGTTTCTTAGAGGATCAGACATACCCACCGGGGGCATCATCCAATGATAAGAAGACTGGCTGGTAGTTTCTTCCTTAATGCAGATGGTTAATTATACAAGAGAAACTTTGACATGGTACTACTCAGATATGTTGATAAGAAAGAAGCAGGCTTGATGATGCACGAGGTACATGAAGGATCTTTCGGTACCCATGTTGGAGGACATGCAATGGCTTAGAAACTATTAAGATCAGGTTACTACTGGATTACAATGGATGCAAACTGTTGTGCCTATGCCAGAAAGTGGCATAAATGCCAGAAAGTGGCATAAATGCCAGATTTACGCAAACAAAGTGCATGTGCCTCCAAATCCCTTGAACGTGATGTCTTCACCTTGGCCCTTTGCCATGTGGGGAATTGACATGATTGGAAAGATCGAACCGACTGCTTCAAATGGCCACAGATTCATCCTGGTAGCCATTTATTACTTCACCAAATGGGTCGAAGCAGCTTCATATGTAAACGTTACCAGACAAGTGGTAGCCAGATTTCTAAAAAGAGACATCATCTGTCGATATGGAGTTCCCGTGCGAATCATTACTGATAATGGTTCCAACTTGAACAACAAAATGATGGCAGAAATTTGCCGGGACTTCAAAATCCAGCATCACAACTCTTCTCCTTACAGGCCAAAGATGAATGGCGCTGTTGAGGAAGCTAATAAAAACATCAAGAAGATTGTGCAAAAGATGGTGGTTACTTACAAAGATTGGCATGAGATGCTACCATTTGCCTTGCATGGGTATCGAACCTCAATCAGAACATCTACTAGGGAAACACCTTATCAACTTGTGTATGGTATGGAAGTTGTCCTACCTGTTGAAGTTGAGCTACCCTCCTTACGGGTAATGATGGATGTGAAACTGGACGAAGCAGAATGGGTCCGGTCTCGGTACTATCAACTGAATCTGATCGAAGAAAAGAGATTATTTGCTATCTGTCATGGGCAGTTGTATCAGAAAAGGATGAAGAAAGCCTTCAATCAGAAAGTCAGGCTTCGGGAATACCAAGTGGGAGATCTTGTGCTGAAAAGACTCTTTCCTCCTCATACAGACCACAGGGGCAAGTGGACTCCTAATTACGATGGTCCATTCATTGTAAAGAAGGTTTTCTCTGGTGGAGCACTGATGCTCACTACTATGGATAGTGAAGATTTCTTATCCCCTGTGAATTCAGATGCAGTTAAAAAATACTTCGCATAAAATGACACGCTGGGCATAAAACCAGAATGTAAGTCCAGGTAAAAATAGGGCATCCCGGCGAGTCAAAAACAGAATAAAAGACTCGGGAAAAAATAAGGGAAAATAAAAAATGTGTACACCCGCTGAGTTGAAAAGCCGCATTGGATAGCTCAGGCATAAATGGGTATCCCGGTGGATTGAAAACCCAAAAGGGCGATCCACGGAAAATTAAGGAATAAGCGAACAACTGCATTCTGAATTCGTCTATATCACTCACGACACGGCAAGCTTCGAAAGGATAAAGCATCAATCAGAATCAACCTTCTTCAGAAAGCAAGATAAGAAGAACGTCAAGGTCATATAGGTGATAGCAAAGGAAGCTCACCAGAAGCGCCATCGACATTTCCAACACTCTTACTTTTCTCAATTTATAGCAATCTCCTCTTTCCAGGGGATTTGTTCCTTTGACTGTATTTGCCTATTCAGGGCACCCAGATTAATAAAATCAGATTTTCAATCACACCTCTTTTTGTACATTTTTTATTTCATTTGCAAAATGTCCAATATTCATAATAAATACTTGCATAAAAACAAATGAGCCTTTCTTAATAAATGCTTGCAGGAAATATATTTACTTTCGGGAATATCTAACTCCTATGACGGAATCTGGTAAGGGATACCTCAGGATGCTTGTGCGTTTCTTTGTCTTAACAGGTTGCAGGTATTCAATACACAGCATGGGGCATGCCAAACACACTTCCCCAGCATACCTCCTCCCCAAGCAATATATGGAATGCTTTTCCCCAGGGGAGTTGCCAAAGCATCCTCATACCCAACACAAATCTACTCAACAGGAGCATCCCCAGCCAATATCCCCACAGAATTTCCAACCTCTCCCTAGAAGAGAAATGTTTGAAACTCTTACACAACAAAGTGATGGAAACTTCCTTCTCCCCAGCTGAGTTCTCCTTACAGGGTAGATCAACCCTGGATCTATTTCCCCAAGCAGATATATATCTTCAGATCTACCAATGATCTCTTCCCCAGCTAGGATATTCCTCCAAGCAGATCAGCCAGAGATCTTCAGCAGGATCTGAATCCCGAATCGTTTTTTTTGCATAATCATAGAATTTGCATCATATTCACCAAATAAGCGTAACATTCTGTCTAATACGGAGCATTACAGCAAAAATCAAACATTTGCATGATCACAAGCCAGGTTCGAGCCATTCACCTGCAATCACTATCAGTATCTCATCAGCAATATATAAAAACTCACAACCCCTGCAAATAAAAGCCAAAGCGTCCCCTTTACACTCTCCAACACAAATGCCTGTTCATATATACCTTTTTCGACACTCGTCTGTGTCGTATTATTCCTCGCAGATATAAAGCCAAAGCATCTCCTTTTGCACTATCAAAAATAGATATACATGCTCTTTTGACACTCGTCCGTGTCATACATTACCCAGTAAGTTGAACACTCGTCTGTGTCTTGCTCATACTTCGCCAATAAATCAATACTCACTCATACTTATACAAGAGTCTCCGATACTCGTCCGTATCCTTTTTGTATATCACTCCTCAACAGATCTGACACTCGTCCGTGTTCTTTGTTAACCAGTTGGTACTCGTCCATACCATCATCTCTAAACATGCGTCAACGTTTGATTCTACCGATACTTTTCCGTGTTTATCGTTCCCCAGTAAGTCGTCAACGAGAACAACTTTTCTCCTATCCGACATTCGTCCTATGTCGTGAAACTTTCGGCAGCCGTCCCCTGCCAGGTGATCGTCCTTCACCTTTGGATGACTGTCCCTCATCCCTTCCCCAATGGAGTCCCCATTAGTGGAACCTTTTTCTATCTGACATTCGTCCTATGTCGTGATAAAGAGCAGCCGTCCCTTGTTAGGTGATCGTCCTTCACCTTTTGATGACTGTCCCTCATCATTTCATCTGATGGCCATCCCCATCGTTGATCTTGTTATCCGACATTTGTCCTATGTCGTGATAAACCTCGAAGAGCAGCCATCCCCTGCTAGGTGATCGTCCTTCACCTTTGATGACTGTCCCTCATCATTTATTTCATTTATTCTTTAACCCGATGGTCGTCCCCATCGTTGTTTACTTTACTTTGCAAACCTGATGGTCGTCCCCATCTTTGCCTTTACTTTAATCCCCAGAGAACCTTGTTTCTTTACCCGATGGCCGTCCCCGTCGTGGTCTCTTTATCTCCCCAGCTTGTCGGTCGTCCCCGTCATTGCCTTGCTTACCGCTTTATCCCCAGCAACCGTCTTCTGCTCGATGGTCGTCCTCCATCGCCCGCATTTGATAATCATGCTATATTTTCTTTTTACAATTTATATCCCTTTTCTTCTTCTATCAAGCGAGTGCAAATTTTGGACTGTCTTTGGTATTCAACCACAAGTTATCTTGTTAGTCTGTTAAGCCAGGCGCTTACATCCTGCACGGCTAACTCATGTTTGAATAGGGGCAGCTGTAAAACCCCAAATTTTCCCTCACTCATTTCACACCATGGATTGTGATCTTTCATTATTGCATTATCATAAGCATACCATCTCACATTGCATATTTGTTTCATCTGCATAGTTCAAGTTCATCTGCATCTAGGGTTTGTGATCTGAGCAATCCAAGAATCCATCTGAGCCATTCCAAAGGCCTCAAAACTTTCAAAGAGGGTCCATGTGTATTCTATCATCATATTATGTCCCTCAAAGTTCAAGGAAGTCAAGAAATCACAAGAATTGGAAAAGCATGGAAGCAGAGCTAGGGTTTTCACTACACAGATGACCAAAATTAGGGTTTTAGTTTCAGAGGCCTCAACTCCAAATTTTTGGACCATTCTTGTTTCTAATGTTCTTAAGATGTTATAAGGATCATGTTTACCAAGTTTGATGAAGAAATTCATTGTGGAAGTCATTTGTTTACTGGGTAACTTCTTGAGCAAGTTAAGTCAAATTCAGGGCATCTGAGGCCCCCAACAATGGAACCAAAGGGGTATTTTCATCAAATTGAAGTTCTACGATCTTTATTTGATCTTAGAAGAGGTTGTAAGTTCACAATATTGAAGAATTTTGGGTCATTTGAAAAGTTGCCAAAAATGGAAATGACTTGTAATGGAAACTTTCCATTTTGGGAAAGTTTTTCAACCTCCTCTTTCTTAACCAAAAATGCTTCAAATGAAAAATTCTTGGTCATGAAAGTTGTAGATTAGGTCTTTCCCTTTTCAAAAAGTACAAGCACATGTTTTGATTCATTATGGAACTCAAGTTATGATCCTTCAAAGTTGGCAAAAATCCTATAAATTTCAAGAATACACCAAAGAGGGATTTTTGCAAAACCACTTGCCAAGGCTTCTAATGACTTATAATGTGCCCAAATACTTCATAAAATTATCAAGCAACTTCAAAAACTCATAATTTGCCCAAGAATTGGATCATTTCATGCCTTGAATCACAAGATACACCAAAGAGGGAAAATTTGCAAAAACACATAGAAACACTAGCATCAAGTGATCCAGCTACAATGTTTCAATCCTATGGCCTTCCTTGATCCATGATGAGGCCAGACACCCCAAAGTCTCAGGCCTGCACCATGCCCATACCTCAAGTACACATTCTTGACTTTTTTGCAAAATCACCCATACCGATCAGCATAGGCCACAACCACTCTTCTGACCTATCAAGACATGATATGTGGACATTATGCAAGCCATAACACACAACACACAAGCCTGAATCATCCCATAACTCAGATTGCCAAAAATCCCTCAAGAACTTCCTCAGCCAAACTTCAAAATTCTTTCACGAATCATCTCCATACATCCCCCAGATCATTTCCCACCCCTCACATTGGCCTGAAACTACCTCAACCAAAAAGACGATTTTGACATGCTCTGAACTGAAACTTGAAAAACAGCCCATACAAACTTGTTCAAGCTTGCCAGAAGCATCAAGGGCTTCATAGGAGTGGAAAAGCACCAAGGAACTGCCAGAAAGCTCCAGATAGCAAAGCTTCATCTCAGGTAACCTCAAGAACATTTTTTCCAGAAATGCTTTTTTAAGTTCCTAAATGATTCTTTATGCTTCACTAATCATGCTGATGTGTTTTGTTTTGAAAATGGTTGAGTATTAAGCATGTATTGAATGTCTGAAAGTTTTGTTCAGTTTTACGATTTGCTTCGAATCTAGTTTTTGATGCATGATAAATATGTTTTGATGGCTGATTCTTGCTTAGGGATGTTAGGAGAGTGATTCTGAAGTTTTAGAGCTCTTGATTTGGCCTAGGGAAGAAGTTAGGGGTTTTGGTTGGCCGGAGAAGATGACCGGAGGTCTTCTCCGGCCACCTGAAAGTCATTAGGGTTTGTTTAGGGCTAATCTCCCCAGTTTGAATGTGGGCCGTAGGATTAGGATTAGCGCGTATTTGGAGGGTCCAGATCATTTCACTTAAAACCCTAATCTTAATTAATTAATTAAATTAAGTAATTAGTCAATTTGAATGCCAGCCATTGGATAGCGCGCGCAGTCAATTCCCTCTCTTTCCAGTTTGAATCTGGACCACTGGATCAACATACTTTCATTTTATTTGATTTTAATTGCATTTTCTTGCACATTTAATTTAAAATACCAAAAAGCTTTCAAAAAATATTTCCTTTTACATTTTTGTTTCAAATATTTTTCTTAATCAGAAAATGATTTTTATTTTATTTTTTGCATATAAAAAGTATTTTTAAAATATTTAAATGTTATTTTTAATTAATTAAAGTCTTTTAATTAATTAAAAAAATACATTTAGGTTTCTAAAAATCACCAAAAAAAATCATGAATCATCCCTTTGCATTTAGAAACCTTTTCAAACTCTTCACACAAATTTCTTTTTAGGTTTGATCATAACTTAAGAATTTTCTTTGAATTAAGGGTCATTTAAATCATATTTTTGAACCCTAACTTGAAAAAATCTTTTCTGCCTAACCAAGAAGAGTTTGAAGATGATTCTTTTTGCATTGTTTTGTGCATAGCATGTAGTTTATAGGTCATTTATATCATGAATTTATCTTGCATTTTTTAATTGATTTGCATTTTCCTTTGAGAATCACCCAAAAAACCCTAGAAACTTAGGAAATTCATAACTTCTTCTAGGTTTAGTTTCTGACCTCCCCCTTTGGATGGTAACCTAGTGTAGGTTTAGGGTTCCTTTGAGTGAATTTTTTAATTTTTTATAATGTCATTTGCTTCTGTCTTTGTCATTTGCATATCATCCTTCCATGTAACCCTAATTTTGCATCTTTAGTTACATCTTACATTGCATTGCATCAACATATGAACTTGCCATGCCATTCCAAGCATTTGTATGCCATCTTAGACATATTAAGACATTTCTTGAACATTGCTTGATCATTTATTCATACATTTGCTATGCTTTGCATCCATTTCATTTTATAAACATCCATGTGTTTACATGCTTCATTTGCATTCATTCTCTTGTATGATCACACATATGCATCTTCTATGTCTTTGCATCATATCATAGCATCATTTACATCATGTGTATGCTTATGGTCTTGGTCTTTTCCCTTGCATATGCATTGTTTCATTTCATTTCTTTCATATTGCATCTTTTACTAACTTTTCAGGGTTAATGGTAAGTTGTTTGGGAGGTGAATTTTCCTTCACCTCCCACCTCTTCTCATACCTTCATATTGCATCCTTGCTGCATTTTTACTTGTCCTTGAAGTGAATCTTGTTCACATATGTTCCATCAATCTCACTTTCTTCCTTTAAGTTACTTATCTTCTTAGGAAGTAAATAACTTTTTCTTCTGCTTCATCCTCTTTCATCTGCTTCTTCCATTGGTCGCTTCGTTGAAGACTTCTCCTTTTAAGCTTCACAAAACCATAGGATGCCTAAGCATGATAACTTATAGGATTGATAGTTTCCCTTAGAATTTTTCCTTTGATTCTTCTTTGTGTCTCTCTTCTCATCTCATCATTAGAGACTAAACCTTTAAGGTTTTAGGACTTTGGAATTAGGGTTATACCTGCATCCTTATCTTAGGATGGAGTGTATAACTTTAATCCTAAGTGTTAAACCCTTAATTTGTTTAAGCCTCTTAATCAATCCATCTAATAATAACTAAGACATTAACTTGTAACTTGGGCCTTACATTAGGGTTCTAATTCTTCCTTTATGGTTAAGAAGGACTAACCCTAGTGTTTAATGGACAAGTCCTCCTCATGTTGTCTTACAAACCATAAAACTTATTTCTTAATCTCATCCTTTAATTAAAATCAACTTAATAAAGGCTTTGTTATATAATGAATTTAATCCCTAACCATGGATTAAGCTGAGGTATCTTCCTCAGCTTAAGTGTTCTCATCTATTATCCTTCTATTAGGATGGTGTAATGAGCTCACTAATCTGTGATTAGCGATTAAACTCATTACTTAACACTAAACAAAAACCCAAAAACATCTTAATAATCACAAGTATGTTAATGATCTTAATCCTACATCATCATGGTAATTAAGTTGAGATGCTTATCTCATACTTAAGTATTCTCATTATCCCTAATCAGGGAGGATATAATGAGTTTATAACCTTAGATTTAGGCTTAAGCTCATTTACTTATGCAAAACACCAAAAATAATAACAAAATTGAAAACACAAAAACAAACAATAATCGTCTCCTTCGGGATTCTTTTCTCATCATACTCATTCACAAACGAGAAATTGCTTCTTCCGTCTAATGCAAGACAGTTAGCACTCGAGCCAGACAAGTCAAACACTTGAGCATAGGCAAGCAAGCAGTTCACAATCAATTTATCTTTCAGTCTCTTTGAGTCGAACTACGGTGTTCTGACTTCCTCATTGCATGAGAGGATACGTAGGCATAACTTAACTGTTATCGAACAAAAGTCTCTTTGTCATCCCCCTCTTTCCAGCTTTCTTTTAAAGCCTCATTCCTGAGCAATCACCTTTTGCACTGACACCTGTATATTCTTTCCTCAGCTTTTGCACACAGATAGCACATATCTTACCCCTTTAAACACAATCTTTTATGCGTGGATCCCATCGAGTACGGCGGACAATCCGAGTGCTATTACCTTCCCGGATTGTAACCAACCCCCTTTCTCAGTTTCTCTGGTTCGCGACTGTCTTATCCATATCTTTTCTAGATTTATGCAACATTACCTTTCCTTCGGGATAAGAATGCCTAGCTGGCAACTCTATGCACTTCATTTTCATTTTCTCCTTTCGCCGACCATTCGCGCTTGTATCGGGATGCAAATCTTCGGGAGCGACAACTCCTGAAGGTGTTCAATTTCCGTTCGCTGCCAGAATCACTTTTGGCTGCACCAACAATGAAGCGGAGTACGAGGCGTGCATAATGGGAATAGAGGAGGATATTAATCTTCGGATTAAGACTTTCGATATATTCGGAGATTCAGCCCTCGTTATCAACCAGATTACCGGCAAGTGGTATACACATCAAGAACACTTAATTCCTTATAGGGATTATGCCAGAAGACTATTGACGTTCTTTACAACAATTAAGCTTCAATTTATACCACGAGATGAGAATCAATTTTCCGATGCATTGACTACTCTTTCTTCGTCCATTAAAGTCTTGTGTTGGAGTTATGTGCCCATGATTGACATTTCCAGGCTTGACGCACCGGCTTATACTTTCTCTGTAGATGCAATGTCTGATGAGAAACCTTGGTACTTCGATATCAAGCTTTTCCTGGAAAAACAAGAATACCCAGCTGGGGCATCATCCAATGACAAGAAATCCTTGAGACGACATGCTGCTAGCTTCTTCTTGAATGCATACGGAGTTCTGTATAAGAGGAACTTTGACATGGTCTTGCTCAGATGCGTGGATAGACACGAAGCAGACTTCTTAATGCAGGAAGTCCACAAAAGGATCTTTCGGTACTCATGCGGGAGGACATGTCATGGCTAAGAAGTTATTAAGATCAGGATACTATTGGCTAACAATGGATGTAGACTGTTGTTCGTACGCCCGTAAGTGCCCCAAATGCCAGATATATGCAGACAAGGTGCATGTACCTCCACCCGTCTCAATGTCATGTCATCTCCTTGGCCCTTTTTTATGTGGGGCATTGACATGATCGGGAAGATAGAGCCTAATGCTTCAAATGGTCATCGCTTCATCTTGGTCGCGATCGATTACTTTAACAAATGGGTTGAAGAAGCATCTTATGCCAATGTCACTCGCCAAGTGGTAGCCAGATTTTTAAAGAGAGACGTCATTTGCAGATACGGAGTGCCCGAGCGAATCATTATTGATAATGGTTCCAATTTGAACAACAAGATGATGGTAGAACTGTGCCGGGACTTCAAGATTCAACATCACAATTCTTCTCCTTACCGGCCAAAGATGAATGGCGCGGTAGAAGCAGCTGATAAGAATATTAAGAAGATTGTGCAGAAGATGGTTGTCACTTACAAAGATTGGCATGAGATGTTACCATTCGCAAGTCAGTCAGGACGTCAACTGGGGCAACTCCTTTCTCCCTAGTATATGGCATGGAAGTAGTCTTGCCTGTTGAGGTGGAAATTCCTTCTTTACGTGTAATAATGGATGTGAAGCTTGATGAGGCTGAGTGGGTACGTGCTCGATATAACCAATTATGTCTAATTGGGGAAAAGAGATTAGCAGCCATTTGTCATGGTCAGCTTTATCAGAGGAGAATGAAGCGAGCATTCGACCAATGAGTACGTACTCAAGAGTATCAAGTAGGAGAGCTTGTACTCAAGAGGATTATTCCTCCAGGTTCATATCACAGGGGCAAGTGGACCCCAAACTACGAAGGCCCATTCATAGTAAATAAAGTTTTCTCTGGTGGGGCATTGATGCTCACTACTATTGATGGAGAAGACTTCCAATCCCCTGTTAACTCGGACGCAGTTAAAAAATACTTCGCATAAAAGACCCACTGGACACAAAAACAGAATTAAAGTCCAGGCAATAAAAGGGCATCCCGGCGAGCTAAAAACAAAATAAAAAGCTCGGGAAAAAGTTAGGGAAAAAAATGTACACCCGCTGAGTTGAAAAGTCACATCGGACAGCTCAGGCAAAAAAGGGTATCCCGGTGGATTGAAACCCCGAAAGGGCGATCCACGCAAAAACAAGGGAATAAGCGAACAACTGCGATCTAGGTAATCTGAATCAAATCATCGTTTCATACAGTCTGACAATATCAGAAGGGTAGGAATCAATCCCCTCATCTTCTTCAAAAAGTGAAGCCAAGAATGGAAAATCTTGAAGACATATTGGTCATAGCAGGAAGGAAACTCATTGGAATGCCGTGTACATTGCCATTAGGATAGTTTCTTTTCTCAATTTTATGGTAGCTACCTCTTTCCAGGTAGTTACTTCCTGATGTAAAACTTTTCCTATTTAGAGGCCTCTCAATAAATGAATATTCATTCAAAAGTTGTGTTGTGTTTTGTTTAGTTTGTTTGCAAATATGTCCTGAATTTTTGGCAAAAATAAGCATTGCATTTGAAACATGTTGATTTTTCTAAAAAATGACATTGCAAGGAAACATTTAAAATTATCTTTGAGTGTCGGGTGACAATGGATGAACAGATCATACCATGCAATTCCCCGAGGCACATGTGTGTATACTGTTATTGCAGGTTTTGCAGGATGGTGTTATAGTTCCCCAAGCAGAGAATATTCCCCAGTTGAGTAGAATCCCCCAGCAGGACTCCAAAGTTAATTGAAGAGTTTTCTTCCCCAAGCGGATTATCTTTCCACAAGTGAAGTATTCCCAGCAGGCAGTTGAACACCTGATTTCCCCACAGAGTTCAACATGTCAGAATTCGTTTCCCGCAAGGTTTATTTAATCAAGCATCTTGCCCAGCCAAGTTTGGAGATGGTCATTCCCCGCAGAGTCGTGATTGGGATTCACTCCCATTGTTGAAATATTCCCCAGAGAAGTCACCAATTTATTTTTGGCCTTTGTGATGACACAAACAGTTATTCATCTCCCCAGCCAGAGTTAAGAATCGTCAGATCCTTTTGACCAGATTCTCCCCTGCAGAGTTGAGATTCTTATTGCTAATTAGGGCACTTTGGATGCTTGTCTGCATTTCCCAACACTCGTCTGTGTTTGATATTTTCTATGCCCGTCTGCATTTCCCAACACTCATCTGTGTTTGATATCTGTTTGAAGCTCGTCGGCATTACTTGGATACTCGTCTGTATCATCATTCACACTCGTCTGTGTTAGTTTATATCCATATGTGTTGATTTGATAATCACTCTGGTACTCGTCTGTATTGCTACTCCAAATGCTCGTCTGTGTTGGATTTCTGGTATTCGTCTGTATCAGTGGCTGATATTCGTCTGTATTATCGCTTGAAGCGCTCGTTTGTGTTTCTTAGATCATCTTCTGGTATTCATTTATATCATTGAATTGTGGCACTCGGTTGTGTTTCCTTGATGATCATCCAATACTCGTCCGTATTGAAGAGGTTTGAAGTCCTGACGGTGGGATTAAACGTAAAAATGGTTACCGGTCCTGGCGTAACAGGTTTGTTCGAAGGATGTTCGTCTGTCTCAGAGATCACTTATATACGCAAGATTTGTGAAGAGGATTCGTCTAATACTAATGTCGTACCTGGTGTAACAGGTTTATCTGAAGAAGACTCGTCTTTCTTAGACCATATATCTACGGAGGATATATGAAGAGGGTTTGTCTATCCTGATTATGCATGTCTATCCCACAGAATTAAGTGCATCACCGGTCCTGGCGTAACAGGTTTATCCGAAGGAGGTTCGTCTGTCTCAAATCATATATTTTTGCAAAATGTATGAAGAGGGCTCGTATGTCCAGCTCCTGGCGTAACATGTGTACTTGAAGAGGGCTCGTATGTCCAATTATTGGCGTAAAAGGTTTGCTTGAAGAAGACTCGTATGTCTAAGTTTTTCTTATCTGGCGTAACAATTCAATTTGGAAAGAGCTTGTCTGCTTTGTCTTCACTTCAGACATCCAGAGTGTTATTTGGTTGGGTTTATTTCCCATTTTCTACATTCTCCAGCAGAGTGTAAATTCAGGTCTTCTTGGTATCCAACCACAGTTTATCTTGAATGGTCGATAGCCCGTGCTATCGTCCTTTTCAAATTAACAGTTGCTTGTATAGGGGCAGTTGTACCACCCCAAAGTTTCCCTTTTCTTTCTAGCATCATCATATCATAAGCATCATAAGCATGGCATATCCTTAGCATTTTTGCATAGAAAAATGAAGCATAACATTCTCATGTTCTAGCATTGGGCATATGATCAATCATTGGTACATTTGAAGCCTTACAAGTCAAGGCCAGACATCAAGTGACCTTGTCCAAGTTCTATGAAGTGTCCCTAGGCCCTATACAAGCTCAAGATTCTTTACAAGAGCCCAAAAGGTTGGGAGATTAACAGATGACCCAAGAAAGGGAAAGCTCCTACACAGATGGTCTTCAAATTAGGGTTTCATGATCAAGCAGGGATTCTTTGAGACTTTGGGCATTTCATGTGGGAAAAGTCCTTCATATAATATGTGAATGCTATGGATGAAATTTGGTGAGAAAATTCATTGAGGAAGGTGTAAACACCCCAAATTTTCCATCACTTTTTCTCACACCATGGCTTGTGATCTTTCATTTTTTTGCATTACATGAGCATACATCTCATTGCATAGTTTCATTTCATCTGCATCTAGGGTTTGTGATCTGAGCAATCCAAGAAGTGATCTGAGCCATCCCAATGGTCTTTAAGCTTTCCAAGAGGGTCCATGTGTGTTCTATGATCATAATATGCTCCCCAAAGTTCATAAAAATCAAGGGATCATAAAGCATGACAAAGGCATAGAGGCAGACTGAAGATTTCCTACACAGATGACCTAAAATTAGGGTTTTGGTTTCATAGGCCTTAATCCCAAATTTTTTGGTCATTCTTGTTTCTAATGGTCTCAATATGTTATAAGGATCATGTGTACCAAATTTGATGAAGTAATTCACTATGGAAGTCATCTGATCATTGGGTAACTTATTGAGCAAGTAAAGTCAAAATCAGGGCATCTGAGGCCTCCATCAAGGGTACCAAAGGGTCATCATCATCATTTTGAGTCTCTATTATCTTTATTTGATCATTGAAGTGGTTAGAAGTTCACAAGATTGAAGATTTTTGAGCCAAATGCAAACCTACTATTTTTGGAAATGACTTGTAATGGAAACTTTCCATTTTGGGAAGATTTTCAACCTATTCTTTCATGACCAAAAATGCTTCAAATGAAAAATTCTTGGGCATGAAAGTTGTAGATTATGTCTTCCCATTTTCAAAAATTACAAGAACATGTCTTGATTCATCCTAGAACTCAAGATATGGCCTTTCAAAGTTGGCAAAAATCCTATAATTTTCAAGTTCATGCCAAAGAGGGAATTTTGCAATTTCACTTGCCAAGCCTTTTTATGACCTCTAATCAACTTCTATGCACCATAACATGTCAAGGCAAATTCAAAGCATCAGAATTGGCCCAAGATTGCATGGTTTTGATGGCTTGATTCTCAAGAAACCTCAAAAGGGCCAAAATGCATAACTTTGCAAAAACCTTGGAAACTCTTTATCCACTTGTGCCTGCTGCATAACTTTGATCCTAGGGCTATCCACAAATCATGCTGAGGCGAAGACACCCCAAAATCCCACTCTGCCATGGCCGATGCTTGTAGTACAAAGTTGTTGAGTTTTTTGTAAAATTACCCATGCCAATCACACTGAGCCATAACAACTCCTCTGGCCAATTAAGACATCACATAGAGACCTTATGCAACTCATTCAACACAACCCATATGCCGAAATGTTCCCATAACTCAGATAGCACAAAAACTTGCAAAAACTTCATCTCTTCGATTCTCTCAACACAAGCCACAAACCTCAAAACTCTTTGCACCATTCAATCATACACATCATAAGGATCACAAAGCACCCATCCCCATGGCCTAAAAACCCCATAACTAAACACGATTTCTGCCTTAGCAGAACTGAAACACCCAAATAAGCCATCACAAACTAATTTCAAACCTTCCATAAGCTTCAGAGGATCCATTGAGGTGATTTTGCATCAAAGAGGAGGTCAGAAAGCACAGATTGAGAAAGCTTCATCTCAGGTAACCATCAAGAATTTTTTTTCCAGAAGCTCTCTTTTAAGTTCCTAAATGATTATACATGCTTCCCTGATCATGCTGATGTCTTTACTTTTAAAAATGATTGAGAAATGAGTGTGTATTTAACTTCTGAAACTTTGCCCGTGAAACATGTTCTTGCTTGATTCTCACTTTTGAGGCAAAATAAGTTGTTTTTGTTTGTGGATTCTGGTTATTTGATGTTTGGGGGTTGATTGTGGAGTTTTTGGGAAGTTTTCATGGCCTGGGGAGAGAGTTAGGTTTTTGTTTCACCGGAGAAGATGACCGAAGCTTGCTCCGGTCACCTGATTGTCATTAGGGTTCTAATTAGGGTTTAGGGATCAGTTTGAATGTGGACCTTAGGATCTTTGTTTCGCGCGTGGATGGGTTGCCCAGATTGGTCATTAAAACCCTAATTCTATTTAATTAGATTAATTAAGATTAATTAAATAAATTTACTCAGATTGAACCTCAGCCCTTGGATAACGCGCGTGGTCAACCCATCTCTCCCTAGTTCAAATCTCAGCCATCAGATCATCCTACTTTGCATTTTATTTATCTTATTTCATTTTCTTTTCTTTTCATTTCTTTTGTTTATTTTATTAAAAATAGTAAAACTCATCAAAAAAATATCATTTCTTGCATTTTTTATTTAATATTTTTCTTAACCAGAAAACATTTTTTTTTTGCATTAGAAAAGTATTTTTAAAATATTTAAATGTTATTTTAAATTAATTAATGGATTTTAATTAATTAAAAATGCATTTAGGTTTCTAAAAATCACAAAAAAAATTCATGAACCATTCCAATACGTTTAGAAACATTTTCAAACTCATCATACAAATTTCCTTTTAGGTTTGATCATAATTTCACAATTTTCTTTGAATTAGGGTTCTTAAAAATCACATTTTCTAACCCTAATTTGAAAAATTCATTTCTTCCTAACCATGATGAGTTTGAATATAGTACTATAATTTCTACCTAATTTGAAAAATTCATTTCTTCCTAACCATAATTTCACAATTTTCTTTGAATTAGGGTTCTTAAAAATTACATTTTCTAACCCAAATTTCTTTGTTTCACATATTGCATATAGTTTCTAGGTTATTTTTCTCATGATTTTATCTTACATTTTCAATTTGATTTTCATTTTCCCTTTAGAAGCACCCAAGAACCCTAGCAAACTTAGGAATTTCATAACTTCCATTAGGTTAAGCTTCTGACTTTCTCCTTTGGGGTGTGATCTCATATGGGGTTAGGGTTTATTTGAGTTTGATTTTAAATTTTAATCATGTTGAATGCTTCTGTTTTGGTCATATGCATCTCATGTTGTCTTAAAACCCTAATCTTGCATCTTCATTTGCATTCTCCTTTGCATTTCATGAACTTGTGAACTTGCCATGTCATTCCATTCTATTGTATGTCATCTTAGACATCTTAGGACATGCTTGAAACATTGCTTGATCATTTATTCATTCATTTGCTATGCATTGCATCCATTACATTTAATGAACATTCATGTGTTTTCAAGCTTCATTCATGCCTCCTTTGCATCTCATCCTTGTATGATCATTCATATGAATCTTGTATGACTTTGCATCATCTCACAATGCATTTACATTGCACATTTACTTCTGACTTTGGTCCTTGCATCTCATTTCACTTCATTTTCCTTTGGCCTTATGTCTTATGCATCCATACTAACATTTCAGGAACTTTTGGGTAAGTTATCTGGGATGTGGATTTTCCTTCACCTCTCACTTCTTCTTTCCTTTTCATATGCATTCTTACTTGTCTTTGAAATGAACTTACTTCACTTATGCTCCCTCTTACTTTCTTTCTTTCAAGTTACTTATCTTCTTCAGGAAGTAAGTAACTTGTTCTTCTTTCTCCTTCTCTTTTCATCTACTTCTTCCATTGATGGCCTTGAAGATCTTTTTCTCTTAAGCCTTACAAACCATAGGATATCCAACCATTATAAATTTTAGGGTTGTGTATAGTTCCCCCTAGTTTTAACCTTTGAGTCTCCTTGAGTCTCTCTTCTCATCTCTTAATCCATGGTTAGGGACTAAACTCTTAAAGCTTTAGGACTTTGGAATTAGGGTTATGCCTGCATCCTTATCTTGGGATGGAGTGTATAACATTAATCCTTAGTGTTAAACCTTTAATTTGTTTACATCTCTTAATCAAAACACCTTAATAATCACATAGACTTTATCTTGTAACTTGGGCCTTACATTAGGGTTCTATCTCTTCCTCATGGTTAAGAGGGACTAACCCTAGTGTTTAATGGACATGTCCCCCTCAAGTTGTCTTACAAACTTAAATTCCACTTCTTAATATCACCCCTTAAGTAAAATACACTTAATAAAGGCTTATTATATAATGAATTTAATCCCTAACCATGGATTAAGTTGAGGTATCTTCCTCAGCTTAAGTGTTCTCATCTATTATCCTTCTATTATGATGGTGTAATGAGTTCACTAATCTGTGATTAGAGATTAAACTCACTACTTAACACTAAACAAAAAAAAAACAAAAGGATCTTAATAATCACAAGTAGGTTAATGATCTTAATCCTACATCATCATGGTAATTAAGTTGAGATGCTTATCTCATACTTAAGTAGGCTCATTATACCTAATCAGGGAGGATATAATGAGTCTATAACCTTTGATTTAGGCTTAAGCTCATAATCCTATGCAAAACACCAAAAACAATAAAAAACTGAAAACATCAAAAACAAACAATAATCGTCTCCTTCGAGATTCTTTTCTCATCACACTCATTCACAAACGAGAACTCGCTCCATCTGTCTAATGCAAGACAGTTAGCACTCGAGCCAGACGAGTCATACACTTGAGCATAGACAAGTAAGAAGTTCACAATCAAGTTATTTTCAGTCTCTTTGAGTCGAACTACGGTGTTCTAACTTCCTCATTGCACGAGAGGATACATAGGTGTAACTTAACAGTTATCGAACAAAAGTCTCTGTGTCATCCCCCTCTTTCAGCATTCTTTTCTAAGCCTCAGTTCCTGAGAATTTCACACCTTTTGCACTGACACCTGTATTTTCTTCCCTTAGCTTTTGCACACAGATAGCACATGCACTTACCCCCCTCTAACACAATCTTGTAAGCGTGGATCCCGTCGAGTACGAAAGACGATCTGGGTGCTAATACCTTCCCAGGTCGTAACCAACCCCCTTTCTCAGTTTCTATGGTTCGCAACCGTCTTATCCATCTCTTTCTAGGTTTATGTAGCATTACCTTTCCTTCGGGATTCAAATGCCTTGTTGGCGACTATATTCAATTCAACCTCATTTTCTCTTTTCGCCGATCGTTCGCGTTTGTACCGGGATGTAAATCTTTTGGAGCGACAGCTTGGCGACTCTGTTGGGGAAATATCATCTTGTAACAAGGGCTTCTGGTTCTTTTTATGGTTTTCTCCTAGCACTTGTTTGATTTTGTTTATTAGGGGTGGTATGTATTATGTTTTCTTTTGTTTTTTGCTTTATTTATTGCTTTCTGTACAACTTTATTTGTTGCATTTACTTTATCGCTTTCATTTACTATTTTATGCATTTCATATTATTGTCATCATATCACCTGTGCTGGATTTGTTGTTTACCTTGGTGGGAGGGGTAACTCAGTGAGTAAGGTTCCACACCGGGATCCTAAGTGACACATAGGATTAGAGTGGCTTCATATTCTTTCCTATTCCATTTCGGTCTGGTGCGGGAATATGAAACACGGTTCAGACATGGGTTTCTTCTTGAGAACTCTGTGCTACGGATTTCCTGTAGTACTAGGGCTATTTGGGAAGCTTGCTAAGTCTAGATGACCTTTTTAGATGACCTTCAGCATCTGAGGTGAATTAGAGGAGGATTCTTTATGATTAGGGTAAACATTGTACCTCCGGGTTAGAAGTGTTTACACTTCTCATAATAAATCCAAGTCTGAGGATCCTTGTTCTAGAACAATACCTATGAGTGGGTTGGGATGTTTACAGGTTTGCAGGAACCCTTGGCCTCATCATACCCTATTACTAATATTGTTAAGGTTATACTATGTTGGACTGATTCTATAAAATCCTGGACTTGTGACTCTTTATTTAAGTCCCCCACCTTGTTACTGGTTCTCTATCCTCCATCTGGACTTATGAACACACATGGACCCTATCAAAACAGATAACAAATCCAACACCTGATCACAAACCCTTGCATATCATTTTGCATACATCATTTTGCATCATTTTAACATTTGTCTATTTGTTTTACAGGGTATACACATCTTGTTTGGTTTGGTTTTGACTGTTCTTCTGCTCAGACATCTTCATCAGATATATTCATTTGCTATCTTCATCAGAGATCTTCTTCACCATCTTCATCAGTTGTCTTCATCAGTACTTCTACTCAGTTATCTTCATCAGCATCCATTATCAGTATGGATTCATCCAGGAAGAGCAACATCACTTATCATTTCTTTGAGCTCTCTTTAGCAGGCATCAGGCAGATTCAGACACTCATCACTCCCGATCCTGTCCCTTTATTCAGGGAACACTATGGTGGTATCATGGACATGATCATGGACTTGGATGCATCACAAAGGAGTATGATCCACACTTTCCTTCAGTTCTATGACCCTCCTCTCAGATGCTTTACTTTCCCAGACTTTCAGTTGGGCCCTTTGTTAGAAGAGTTTTCCATGTTGTTGGGTGTCCCCGTTAGGAGAGGGATTCCTTTCAACCCTGAGCTGACTGCTCCTAGGAATGAAGACATAGCTAAGGCTTTGAATTTGAAAGCATCATCATTGATCAGCATATGACCACCAAGGCTGGGATCCCAGGCCTCCATTTGGACTTCTTGATCACTCAGGCCACCAGTCATGCTGCAGTTGGGAAGTGGGAAACTATATGTGCTATCTTGGCTCTTAGTATCTATGGAATCATCTTGTTTGTAAACGAGCCTAAGTTTGTAAGCAAAAATTCTATCCATGTCTTCCTGCTAAGGAATCCAGTTCCTACCTTGTTAGGGGACTTCTACTACTCAGTGCATCAGAGAAATGAGAAGCATAGGGGAAGATTAGTCAGATGTTGTGCACCTCTTTTCTACTATAGGTTATTGAGACACTTGCCGAAGACAGAAGCTTTCTTGAATCCTCATAGGTCAAGAAATTGGGCTAAGAGAATGGTTGCTCTCACTTCAGAAGACATCAGGTGGTGCACTCAGAGCACCAAGGGCAGGGATATAATTACAAGTAGTGGATTGTATCCCAATGTACCTCTTATTGGAGTGAAGGGATGCATCAACTACAATCCTTTTCTTTTCAAAAGGCAATTAGGGTATGCCTTGGTACATCCACAAAGAGAGCAGGATTTAGCAGAGACCATTTATTGTGATGTTCAGAATAATCATGCCATCATCCGACAAGAAGCCTAGGCTTGGGATAACATTCAGACAAAAGGGACTCCTATTCTTGGTAAGTGCAACAACATAGCTTCAGCTCAATACATTGATTGGTCTCGCATCAGAGGACAGATCACCCGCATGCCATTTACTCTGGAGGATGTGCCAGGGCTATCAGCAGTAGATCCTGTAGCTACAGTCAGTTTAGAGGAGTTTGAGAAGTTGAAAGAAAGGAATGCTCAGCTCTCTGAAGCCCTGAAGAAGACCCTCTAGGAGAGGAATGATAGTCGTCTAGACAATGAGAGGTTAGAGAAGCTCCAGATCAAGCATATGACCAAGATTGAGAAGACAGATGATTACATCAGAAAAGCCTGGGCAGGGGAGTTGGTATTGAAGAATGCTTGCAAAGAAGCCAAGATTCAGAAGGCCATAGCTGAGCACTACTTGGAAGAGAGTCAGGCTAGATGGATCAGAATTACTGAGGCTCGTTCACAGGAAGATCAGAAGACCCAGGCTAGGATAGAGCAGTTGGAAGCTAATGAGAAGAAGAGTCAGGAAGCCTTGTTAGCAGCACATAAGGAAATCTCCGAGTTGAAACTCCGGGCGGGGTTGAAGAGATCAAAGGACCAAGACAAGTGTAAGAAGTTGACAAGTGCTATTGCCACCAGGAACCTTCTTATCAGGACCATCACAGAGCATCCAGTTGGACCAGTGACTGATGCTCTCCTGAAGGAAGTCAGAGAGGATGACTTTGGGCTGGATGTTTGATTTCTGTGTATTTGCATTTCATTTTGGGTTGTACTTTATTTCTCATGATAATTTGGTTGTATTCCTTGATTTTGTTGTATTTTGACCCACCATGGGAACGTGTTTGTAATCATAAACTATGTATCTTTTTTTCATTTGTAATATATGGTTTATGTATTACTTGGGTTTATCTCTTGGGCTTAATTTCTCTCCAACATCATCATTCCTAGAGGTCTAGAAGGTCAAAACCAAAGAACCAAACTGGATACCTTGGAAGACAAATAGACATACCACATTGCATACTAACTTCTTTCTTTGTTTTGTAGATATTTCTGTTGTTATTTTCTCACTTTGCTGTTGTTTCAGGAAACATTGCTTGTAGGAGGGTTTTCCCCATCAACAGAGTTCACTGGTATCCGACAAGAAACAAGCTTTTGAGCTTACAGATGGACTAAGTTCAGCAAGATTTGACTGACGTGAGAACTCAAATGGCTAATGAAAGGACTGAGATGAGGGCTCCGATGAACCAGTTCATGGCAGTAATGACTGGGTTGGCCCAAAGCCAAGAAAGATTAAGATAGTTGGTCGAGCAGAAAACTCCCGAAGAGAATCATCCAGGTACAGGAGGTACTAGTAACAATGATCACGGACAACCACGAACAGATGCGCCAGAGTTTGGGCCTCACCTCAATCCTGAAGTCAATGCTATCAGGAATACCCAAGGAAACACTAGGGGTCATGCCTTGGAAGAAGACCCCCAAGAGGAACAGTTTACAGTAATTGGTGCTGGGGATGAAGCCTATGATCGTCGTCTGGATGAAATAGCAGAGAAGCTGAGATCTCTAGAGTCCCAAAACTCTTTGGGATTTGATGTTATAGACATGGGTCTGGTTGAGGGAGTCAGGATTTCACACAAATTCAAACCCCCTTGCTTTGAGAGATATAACGGTACCTATTGTCCACGAACTCACTTGCAGTCCTTTCTAGGAAGATTAAAGGCTTATACCATGGACGAAAAGTTGTGGATGTTCTACTTCAATGACAGTCTGATCGGGGCATCCCGTGAATGGTATTCTCATTTATCTAGGGCAACAGTTAGAAACTGGAAGGATTTGGATGAAGCTTTCATACGCCAGTATCAATATAACTTAGACATGGCTCCCAATAGGACACTCCTTCAAGAGAAAGCTTTCGGGAGTATGTCCAAAGGTGAGACAGCTTGTTGCTGCTGTCCAACCTCCAATGTCTGAAAGAGAGATGGCCGACATGTTTATGAACACCCTGCAAGGAACAGACATTGACAGACTTGCTGCTTTCTCGTCCACCAGCTTTGCGGATGTAGTTATAGCTGGAGAGAGAATTGAGAGTCTACTAAAGATGGGCAAAATTTCAGATAATGGTGCCAGTTCTAGCAATACAAGGAAACCTTTAACAGGACCTCGTAGAACAGGCGAGACCAACTCGGTACATATGGGCAGAAGTAGGCCACAGTACATGCCAAGATCAATAGCTGATATCACAATTCCGGCTCCGGCACCTCAACAACAATACACTCCACAACTACAACACTTCCCACCACATCAACAATTTCCTCAACAAAGATCTTTCAACAATAACAATCAGCAACAACGTCTGTTTCAACAGAGAACATCACAAATCAATAGGGTTATTGATCCCATTCCAATGCCTTATGTTGCCTTACTTCCACAATTGTTGAAGCTCAACTTGATTGAATTAAGGACTCAGGCTCCCCCGAATCCTCAGAACCTCCCAAGAAACTATGATGTTAATGTCCAGTATACCTTCCACTCAAATGAACCTTGCCACACTACAGAGAAGTGCAGAGCCTTGCACATGAAGGTTCAAGATATGATCGATTCTAAGGCAGTCAACTTTGCACCACCTCCAAGTGTTACCAAGAATCCTATGCCTAGCCATGGTGGGCCTAGGATAAATGCTATTGAGGAGGATCAACCGATGGACCTAATTGAAAATGTTTCAAGCATTCAGACACATCTGGCCGAGGTTAAAGCCCAGCTTTTAAAGTTCCAAGTGTTCCCGGGTTGTGAGGCCCATTGTGAAGCTTGCAAAACATCTATCAACGTTTGTGCAGATTTGAAGACCGGTATCAACAATCTTATCAAGGAAGGCAGTTTATAGATCACTTCAATAGTTCAAGCTCCTACAACATCAACAACCATTCCTCCTACAACTCCAACACACATCATTCCATCAGATGTCACTCATACAACTTCAATAACAATCATTCCAACAGATTCTTCTACAACATCAACCACCATCCTTTCTTCAACTTCGACGGACATCAGTTCGACACATCCTTCTTCAACAACAACAACCATCAATGAAGATATTTCCACAATTACTATTTACTATGATCCTGCAACAATCCACATTCCAAATTCACATCAAAATGTCCATCAACAGCAGCAACCTTCATCACCAGCACCATCTCTGGTCAGACCTCTTGTCACAATTTATTATGAACCTCAGACTATCTCAGTTCCTTCTTTCGCAACAATCAGTCCGGTTACTATCACGATACCAGGACCAGTTCCATATGATAACAGCAGTGTCGTGCCTTGGCACTATGGCTCAGATTTATATTCCGACGGAAAGAAACTCACTCTTGACACTTCTACACCCCAGATCGATAATGTGGGGGGGATGCGGAGGCTTCACTCGAAGTGGACGTCTCTTTGCCTCACAATTCCAAAGAACCAATGCTGAAGCAGAAGCTACTGCCAAGGCTAAAGGCAAGAGTTTGGTGCCTGAAGAACCTGTTGCCAAGGAAACTCAGAAGACATCCTTTGAGCAGGATGTAGACGAGTTCATGAGAATAATTAAGAAGAGTGACTATAAGGTTGTGGACCAGCTCCATCAGACCCCCTCCAAAATCTCTATTCTATCACTGCTGATGTGTTCTGAAGCTCACAGGAACACACTTCTCAAAATCTTGCATGCAACTTACGTGCCAGAAGAGATTACGGTTAATCAGCTAGAGACAGTGGTTTCAAATGTCAATACTAGCCATGGGCTAGGTTTTACTGATGTTGATCTAACTACGGAGGGCCGCAACCATAATAAGGCTCTGCACATTACCTTGGAGTGTAAAGGAGTTGTTCTCTCTCACGTCTTGGTTGACACTGGGTCCTCACTCAATGTTCTTCCGAAGAAAGCTTTAGTCAAGATGGAATATGATGGTTTCACACTACGTCCAAGTAACCTGGAAGTGAGAGCCTTTGACGGTTCTAAAAGATCGGTTCTTGGGGAAATTGAGCTGCCTGTGGTGATTGTCCCACAGATCTTCAAAAATGTCTTCTACGTGATGGACATTCAGCCTGCATATAGTTGTTTGTTGGGTCGGCCATGGATTCATGCCGCTGGCGCTGTAATTTCGACCCTTAACCAGAAGTTGAAATACGAATGGGAAGGTCAAATCATCACAATCTGTGGGGAGGAGGATATCTTCGTCAGTCATCTAGCTACTTACAAGTATATTGAGATGGACAGAGAGATACATGAGACAATGAGCCAAGGGTTTGAGGCCCTCAATGTCAATGAAGCAATGGCTGAAGTGTCTGGTACTTCAATTTCCTCTTATAAACAAGCTCAGAAGGTTGTTGAAGACGGGAATGCCTGGGGCTGGGGCAAGCTGCTGCAAGTTCAGGTCAAGGAAGACAGGTTCGGGTTGGGTTACAAACCATCTCGACAGATCCAATAGGACGCTACTGAAGCTCCCAAGTTTGCCAGTGGGGGAATTCTAACCCCAAATACAATCAACAATGTGGAAGATGAGGCTGAAAGTGACTTCAACCTGGAGAGCTGGATTCGTCCAAAAGTCCCAGGCCAGCAAGTCCTTAACTGGTCTTCCCAGGAAATTATAAGGATTACTAATGCAGAGTAGTTATTATTTCATGTTTAAGCATGCATCAAGTCTTGCATCTTTCCCAAGGTGTCAGGACTCATTTTGTAATAGGTCCATATTTGTATTTTGTGCAAATGAATGATTAATGAACAAATTCACATCTTTTGCAAACGATCTTTTTCGCTCACTGTCTTTCATTTTTGTTATTTTTGCACAAAACAATAAATAGAAATGTTTTTAAATAATTAACTTCATTCACTTTTTCTAAACAAGATTAAAATCAATCACTAAAATGAACAAATATTGACTCTTGCAGAGATAATCCTCCAGATTGCACCGACAACAACACTGCTATGACCTTGTATGACTTCGACAATCCAATTAATCAAGTAGATGAAGGGGTTGATGAAGACTATGATTTTCCTGAAGAGTTGGCTAGGTTGTTGAGGCAAGAGGAAGAAGTGATTGCTCCTCATCAGGAGGAAGTTGAAACTATCAATCTTGGTACAGAGAAAGATGTGAAAGAGGTGAAGATCGGGGCCAGTCTGCAAGCTCCAGTGAAAGAACAGCTCATCAGCATGCTTCGGGAATATGTTGACGTCTTTTCTTGGTCCTATCGAGATATGCTGGGTCTAGATACAGACATTTTCATGCACAGATTGCCGCTAAAAGAAGATTGTCCTCCAGTCAAATAGATGCTACGCCGTACTCGCCCAGATATGGCCATGAAGATAAAGGAAGAAGTACAAAAGTAGTGGGATGCCGGTTTCCTCGCTGTAACTAGTTACCTGTCGTAGGTTGCTAACATTGTACCAGTACCTAAGAAGGATGGCAAGGTGCGTATGTGTGTGGATTACCGGGATTTGAACAGAGCTAGCCTGAAGGATGATTTCCCATTACCTCACATTGATGTATTGGTGGATAACACGGCTCAGTTCTCGGTATTTTCTTTCATGGACGGATTTTCTGGATATAATCAGATTAAGATGTCACCTGAAGACATGGAGAAGACAACTTTCATCACGCCTTGGGGCACGTTTTGTTACAAGGTAATGTCGTTTGGTCTGAAGAACGCTGGTGCAACATATTAACGGGCTATGGTAACATTATTACACGATATGATCCAATAAGAAATCGAGTGCTATGTGGATGATATGATTCCCAAGTCCCTTACATAGGAAGAGCATTTGGTGAATCTGCTGAAATTGTTTAAGCGTCTGAGGAAGTATCAGTTGAAGTCGAACCCCAACAAATGCACATTCTAGGTGCGTTCTGGTAAGCTGATTGGTTTTATTGTAAGGGAAAAGGGAATTGAGGTTGATCCCGACAAAGTCAAAGCTATTCAGGAAATTCCTGCACCTAAGACTGAGAAAGAAGTTTGAGGGTTCCTAGGAAGATTGAACTACATCTCAAGGTTCATATCTCATCTCACTGCAATCTGTGAACCCTTGTTCAAGCTTTTAAGGAAAGAACAAACAGTTAGGTGGAACGATGATTGTCAGAGAGCTTTTGACAAAATAAAATAATATCTGCAAGAACCTCCAATTCTCATGCTTCCAATCGAAGGAATACGTCTAATCATGTATCTGACAGTATTAGAAGAGTCAATGGGGTTTGTGTTGGGCCAGCATGACGAGTCTGGTCGAAAAGAGTATGCAATATACTACCTAAGCAAAACGTTTACCGACTGTGAACAACGTTATTCACTCCTCGAGAAAACATGATGTGCTTTAGTGTGGGCTGCTCACCGACTAAGACAGTATATGTTGACTCATACTACCTTATTGATATCAAAGATGGATCCAGTCAAGTACATATTTGAGAAGCCAACACTTACCGGAAGTGTTTCAAGATGGCAAATGATTTTAACAGAATATGAGATTCAGTACACTTCTCAAAAAGCCATCAAGGGCAGTGTATTGTCTGATTATCTAGCTGAGCAACCCATTGATGATTACCAGCCTATGAGATTTGACTTCCCTGAAGAAGACATCATGTTCTTGAAAGCAAAATATTATGAAGAACCTGTTCACACTGAAGGGCCTGACCAAGAAGAAGCATGGACTGTGATGTTTGACGGGGCAGTTAATTGTAACGGTCGCGGAGTTGGTGCAGTACTTATCACACCTAAAGGAGTTCATATGCCTTTCTCAGCAAAACTCACCTTTGCCTGCACTAACAACGAAGCAGAATACGAAGCTTGTATCATGGGTCTTGAGGAAGCCATTGACCTCAGGATCAAAACCTTGAATGTATTCGGAGATTTAGCTTTGGTAATCAACCAGACCAACGACAAGTGGTACACTCATCAGGAGCATCTGATTCCCTACTGTGACTATACGAGGAGATTTTTGACCTTCTTCACAATGGTTAAGCTTGAATACATTCCTCGAGATGAGAATCCGTTTGCAGACGCTTTGGCTACCATTTCATCCATGATCAAAGTGCAAGCTATTAATTATGTACATCGGATTTTGGTATCCATACTGGACAGACCAGCATATGCATTCTCTATGGACATTGTCGCTGACGACAAGCCTTGGTACCATGACATCAAATGCTTCTTGGAAACTCAAACATACCCACCTTGGGCATCATCAAATGATAAAAAGAAATTAAGAAGGCTAGCCGACAATTTCTTCCTCAATACTGATGGCTCTTTGTACAAGTGAAACTTCGACATGGTCTTACTTAGATGTGTTGAAAAGAAGGAAGCAGACCTCCTGATGCACGAAGTACATGAAGGTTCTTACGGTACCCATGCCAGAGGACATGCAATGGCAAAGAAGTTATTAAGATTAGGTTACTATTGGATCAAAATGGATGCAAACTATTGTGCTTATTCCAGAAAATCCCACAAATGCCAGATCTACGTAGATAATGTGCATGTGCCTCCAAATCCTTTGAATGTAATGTCTTCACCTTGGCCCTTTGCCATGTGGGGCATTGATATGATTGGAAAGATTGAATCGACTGCTTCAAATGGTCACAGATTCATCCTGGTGGCCATTGATTACTTCACCAAATGGGTTGAAGCAGCTTCGTATGCAAACGTCACCAGACAAGTGGTAGCTAGATTTCTGAAAAGGGATATCATCTGTCGATATGGAGTCCCCGAGCGAATTATTAATGATAATGGTTCCAATTTGAACAACAAGATGATGGCAGAACTTTGCCGGGACTTCAAAATTCAACATCACAACTCTTCCCCCTTACAGGCCAAAGATGAATGGTGTTGTTGAGGCCGCTAACAAGAATATCAAGAAGATTGTGCAGAAGATGGTAATCACCTACAAAGACTGGCACGAAATGATACCATTTTCCTTACATGGATACCGAACCTCTATCCGAACATCTACTGGGGAAACACCTTATCAACTTGTGTATGGTATGGAAGTTGTCATGTCTGTTGAAGTTGAGCTACCCTCGTTACGAGTAATGATGGATGTGAAACTGGATGAAGCAGAATGGGTCCCGTCTCGGTACAATTAACTGAATCTGATTGAAGAGAAAAGATTAGCTGCCATTTGTCATGGGCAGTTATATCATAAGCGAATGAAGAAAGCCTTCGATCAGAAAGTCAGATCTCAGTAATACCAAGTGGGAGAGCTTGTTCTGAAGAGAATTCTTCCTCCTCATACAGACCACAGGGGCAAGTAGACACCAAACTATGAAGGTCCCTACGTGATAACTAAAGTCTTCTCGGGTGGGGCACTGATGCTCGCAACCATGGATGGTGAAGACTTCCCGTCTCCTGTGAATTCTGACGCAGTTAAAAAATACTTCGCATAAAATGACCTGCTGGACATAAAAATAGAATGTAAGTCCAGGCAAAAATAGGGCATCCCAGCAAGTCAAAAACAGAATAAAAGACTCGGGCAAAAATAAGGGAAAAATTTAAAAAAATGTACACCCGTTGAGTTGAAAAGCCACATCGGATAGCTCAGGCAAAAATGAGTATCCCGGTGGATTGAAAACCCGAAAGGGCGATCCACGGAAAATCAGGGAAAAAGCGAACAACTGCATTCTGAATTCGTCTGTATCCCTCACAACATGGCAAGCTCCGAAAGGACAAAGCATCAGTCAGAATCGGCCTTCTTCAGAAAGCAAGATAAGAAGAATGTCAAGGTTATAAAGGTCATAGCAAAGGAAGCTCACCGGAGCGTCCTTTTCAACATTGCCAATACTTTTACTTTCTCAATTTACAGCAATCTCCTCCTTTCAGGGGATCGTTTCTTTGATTGTACTTACCAATTCAAGACACAAAAATAAATAAAATCAGAAGTTTTAGTCACACTTTGTTCTATACATTTTTTTTTCGTTTGCAAAATGTCCAATGTTCATAATACAACACTTGCATAAAACATCTGAGCCATTCTAATAAATGCTTGCAGGAAATATGTTGCTCTCAGGAAAATCTAAGTCCTATGACGGAATACGGTTAAGGATACCTCGGGACACTTGTGCATTTTCCTTTGTCTTAAGAGGTTGCAGGTACTCAAGGCAGACAATCTTTCGCAACATGGGAAATATCAAGCATTAGATCCCCAACATACTACTTTCCAGAAGTTACATCCTCCCCAGACGAGATCTCCCGAGCAGTGCCTGACGGCACTTCCACAACAAAGTGGTCAAAGAACTTTCTATTCCCCATCAGAAGTGCCAGAACTTGCTCATCCTCAGCAGAGTCGGTGGAATTGATTCCCCACAAAGTTGCCTCCCCAGTAGAGCAATACCTGACAAACTTCCACAGCAGAATTGCTAAAACTTCTTTCCCCAGATGATTTCTCCCTCCGGACAGATCGATCAATGATCTCTATCCCCAAGCTGAGTTCCCCCTCCAGACAGATCAACCAGGGATCTTTATCCTCGAAGGATCCAGATCTCGAATCGGGTTTTCTCATTTGCATAAATCATAGCATTCACATCATATTCACCAAAATAAGCATATCATTTCGTCTAATGCGGAGAATTACGCCAAAAATCAAACATTTACATGATCATGAGCCAGGTTCGAGCCAGTCACCTGCAAATACCATTATCGCTTCACCAGCAATATACAAAACTCATATCTCCTGCAGATAAAAGCCAAAGCATCCCCTTTGCACTATCAAACACAGATACATGTTTATATCTATACATGCTCCTTTTGACACTCATCCGTGTCATCTTTCCCCAGTAAGATTGTCAGATTACCTTCTATAGATATTTGTTCATAACTTGTACATACTCTTTTTGGCACTCGTATGTGTCATACTTCCCCAGCAAGTCAAACACCCGTCCGTGTATTGCACATACATCCCCAGCAGGTCAAACATTCGTACATACTGATACACGATCCTCTGATACTCATCTGTATCTTGTATATATCATTTCCCCAGTAGATTCAACACTCGTCCATTTTCTTTGCTCAAACGATTGATACTCGTCCATATCATCATCCTTAAACACGTGTCAGAATTTGCTTCTATCGATACTCGTCTTATCGTGGTCCTAAGGATGCTCATCCGCACCTTTAATCTATACACACCATTAAACACTTATACCTTTTATTTCAAAGCGTAGACACTCGTCCGTGTTTACCATTCCCTAGTAGGTCACCAGTAAAACAATTTTTTCTATCCGGTATTCGTCCTATGTCGTGATATTCTCGGCAGCCGTCCCCTTCCAGGTGATCGTCATTCACCTTTGGATGATTGTCCCTCATCCTTTCCCTAGTGGAATCCCCGTTGTTGGAACTTTCTATTTGGCATTCATGATAAAGAGAAGTCGTCCCCTGCTAGGTGATCGTCCTTCACCTTTTGATGACCGTCCCTCATCATTTATCTGATGGCCGTCCCCATCGTCGACCTTGTTATCCGACATTCGTCATATGTCGTGATAATCCCCAAGAGCAGTCGTGCCCTTCTAGGTGATCATCCTTCACCTCTTGATGATCGTCCTTTATCATGCTTATCCGATGGTCGTCCCTATCGTTGACCTTTTCTATCCAGAATTCATCCTATGTCGTGATAAAGAGCAGGCCGTCCCTTGCTAGGTGATCGTCCTTCACCTTTGATGACCGTCCCTCATCAAATATTTCATTTATTCTTTAAACCCGATGGTCGTCCCCGTCGTGGTCCCTTTCCCTTTTCGTGATGACTGTCCTTCATTGGTTTATCCCGATGGTCGTCCCCATCGTTGTTTACTTTACTTTTCAAGCCTGATGGCCGTCCCCATCAATGCTTTTCTCAATCCCCAGAGAATTTTATTTCCCTACCCGATGGCCGTCCCCGTCGCAGTTTCTTTATTTTTCAGCATGATGGTTGTCCCCGTCATTGCTTCACTTAGCATTTTTTACCCCCAGCATTCATCCTCTGCTCGATGGTCGTCCTCCATCGCTTTCATTTGACATTCAGTTTATACTACCTTTTACAATTTATATCCCTTTTCTTCTTCTCCCCAACGAGTGCAAATTTCAGACTGTCTTTGGTATTCAACCACAAGTTATCTTGTTTGTCTGATAAGCCAGGCGCTTACATCCTGCACAGCTAACTCATGCTTGAATAGGGGAAGCTGTAAACACCCCAAATTTGACCTCACTTTTCTCACACCATGGCTTGTGATCTTTCATTTTTTGCATTACATGAGCATACATCTCACTGCATAGTTTCATTTCATCTGCATCTAGGGTTTGTGATCTGAGAAATCTAAGAAGTGATATGAGCCATCCCAATGGTCTTGAAGCTTTCCAAGAGGGTCCATGTGTGTTCTATGATCATAATATTCTCTCCAAAGTTCATAAAATTCAAGGGATCACAAAGCATGAAAAAGGCATAGAGGCAGACTGAAGATTTCCTACACAGATGACCTAAAATTAGGGTTTTGGTTTCAGAGGCCTTAATCCAAAATTTTTTGGTCATTCTTGTTTCTAATGGTCTCAATATTTTATAAGGATCATGTGTACCAAATTTGATGAAGAAATTCACTATGGAAGTCATCTGATCATTGGGTAACTTCTTGAGCAAGTAAAGTCAAAATCAGGGCATCTGAGGCCTTCATCAAGGGTACCAAAGGGTCATCATCATCATTTTGAGTCTCTATGATCTTTATTTGATCATTGAAGTGGTTATAAGTTCACAATATTGAAGAATTTTGAGCCAAATGCAAACTTGCTATTTTTGGAAATGACTTGTAATGGAAACTTTCCATTTTGGGAAAGATTTTCAACCTATTCTTTCATGACCAAAAATGCTTCAAATCAAAAATTCTTGGGCATGAAAGTTGAATATTATGTCTTCCCATTTTCAAAAATTACAATAACATGTCTTGATTCATCCTAGAACTCAAGATATGGCCTTTCAATGTTGGCAAAAATCCTATAATTTTCAAGTTCATGCCAAAGAGGGAATTTTGCAATTTCACTTGCCAAGCCTTTTTATGACCTCTAATCAACTTCTATGCACCATAACATGTCAAGGCAACTTCAAAACATCAGAATTGGTCCAAGATTGCATGGTTTTCCGTGGCTTGATTCACAAGAAATCTCAAAATAGACCATTATGCATAAACTTTGCAAAAACCATTTAAACTCTTTATTCAGTTGTGCCAGCTGCATAACTTTGATCCTAGGGTTATCCACAAATCATGCTGAGGCCATGAAACCCCAAAAGCCAGCTCTGTCATGGCCCATGCTTGTAGTACAAAGTAGTTGACTTTTTTGTAAAATTGCCCATGCCAATCACACTGAGCCAATCAAGACATCACATAGAGACCTTATGCAACTCATTCAACACAACCCACAGGCCGGAATGTTCCCATAACTCAGATTGCACAAAAACTTGCAAAAACTTCATCTCTTCGATTCTCTCAACACAAGCCACAAACCTCAAAACTCTTTGCACCATTCAATCATACACATCATAAGGATCACAAAGCACCCATCCCCATGGCCTGAAAACCCCCATAACCAAAACACGATTTCTGCCTTAGCAGAACTGAAACACCCAAATCAGCCATCACAAACTTATTTCAAACCTTCCATAAGCTTCAGAGGATCCATTGAGGTGATTTTGCATCAAAGAGGAGGTCAGAAAGCTCAAATTAAGAAAGCTTCATCTCAGGTAACCATCAAGAACTTTTTTTCCAGAAGCTCTCTTTTAAGTTCCTAAATGATTCTACATGCTTCCCTGATCATGTTGATGTCTTTACTTATAAAAATGATTGAGAAATGAGTGTGTATTTAACTTCTGAAACTTTGCCCGTGAAACATGTTCTTGCTTGATTCTCTCTTTTGAGGCAAAATAAGTTATTTTTGTTTGTGGATTCTGGTTGTTTGATTTTTGGGGGTTGATTCTGGAGTTTTTGGGAAGTTTTCATGGCCTGGGAGAGATTTAGGTTTTTGTTTCGCCGGAGATGATGACCGTAGCTTGCTCCGGTCACCTGAATGTCATTAGGGTTCTAATTAGGGTTTAGGGATCAGTTTGAATGTAGACCTTAGGATCTTTGTTTCGGGCGTGGATGGATGGCCCAGATTGGTCATTAAAACCCTAATTCTATTTAATTAGATTAATTAAGATTAATTAAATAAATTTACTCAGATTGAACCTCAGCCCTTGGATAACGCGCGTGGTCAACCCATCTCTCCCCAGTTCAAATCTCAGTCATCAGATCATCCTACTTTGCATTTTATTTATCTTATTTCATTTTCTTTTCGTTTCTTTTGTTTATTTTATTAAAAATTGTAAAACTCATCAAAAAATAACCATTTCTTGCATTTTTTATTTAAATATTTTTCTTAACCATAAAATATTTTTTATATTATTTTTTGCATAAAAAAGTATTTTTAAAATATTTAAATGTTATTTTTAATTAATTAATGGATTTTAATTAATTAAAAATGCATTTAGGTTTCTAAAAATTACAAAAAAAATTCATGAACCATTACAGTACATTTATAAACATTTTCAAACTCATGATACAAATTTATTTTTAGGTTTGATCATAATTTCACAATTTTCTTTGAATTAGGGTTCTTAAAAATCACATTTTCTAACCCTAATTTGAAAAATTCATTTCTGCCTAACCATGATGAGTTTGAACTTGATTCTTCTTGCATTGTTTCACATATTGCATATAGTTTCTAGATTATTTTTCTCATAATTTTATCTTATATTGTCAAATTGATTTGCATTTTCACTTTAGAAACACCAAAAAATCCTAGCAAACTTAGGAATTTCATAACTTCCATTAGGTTAAGCTTCTGACTTTCTCCTTTGGGGTGTGATCTCATATTGGGTTAGGGTTTGTTTGAGCTTGATTTTAAATTTTTATCATGTTGAATGCTTCTGGTTTGGTCATATGCATCTCATGTTATCTTAAAACCCTAATCTTGCATCTTCATTTGCATTCTCCTTTGCATTTTATGAACTTGTGAACTTACCATGCCATTCCATTCTCTTGTATGTCATCTTAGACATCTTAGGACATGCTTGAAACATTTCTTGATCATTTCTTCATTCATTTTCTATGCATTGCCTCCATTACATTTCATGAACATTCATGTGTTTTCAAGCTTCATTCATGCCTCCTTTGCATCTCATCCTTGTATGATCATTCATATGCATCTTGTATGAATTTGCATCATCTCACAATGCATTTACATTGCACATTCAATTCTGACTTTGGTCCTTGCATCTCATTTCACTTCATTTTCCTTTTGCTTATGTCTTATGCATCCATACTAACATTTCAGGAACTTTTGGGTAAGTTATCTAGGAGGTGGATTTGCCATCACCTCTCACTTCTTCTTTCCTTTTCATATGCATTCTTACTTGTCTTTCAAGTGAACTTACATCACTTATGCTCCCTCTTACTTTCTTTCTTTCAAGATACTTATCTTTTTCAGGAGGTAAGTAATTTGTTCTTCTTTCTCCTTCTCTTTTCATCTGCTTCTTCCATTGGTGTCCTTGAAGATCTTTTTCTCTTAAGCCTCACAAAACATAGGATATCCAAGCATGATAACTTTTAGGGCTGTGTATAGTTCCCCCTAGTTTTTAACTTTAAGTCTCCTTGAGTCTCTCTTCTCATCTCTTAATCAGAGACTAAACTCTTAAAGCTTTAGGACTTTGGAATTAGGGTTATGCCTGCATCCTTAACTTAGGATGGAGTGTATAACTTTAATCCTTAGTGTTAAACCTTTAATTTGTTTACATATTTTAATCAAAACACCTTATTAATCACAAAGACTTTATCTTGTAACTTGGGCCTTACATTAGGGTTCTATCTCTTCCTCGTGGTTAAGAGGGACTAACCCTAGTGTTTAATGGACAACTCCCCCTCAAGTTGTCTTACAAACTTAAAATCCACTTCTAATATCATCACTTAAGTAAAATCCACTTACTAAAGGCTTTTTATATAATGAATTTAATCCCTCAGCTTAAGTGTTCTCATCTATTATCCTTCTATTAGGATGGTGTAATGAGTTCACTAATCTGTGATTAGAGATTAAACTCACTACTTAACACTAAACAAAAAAACCAAAAGCATCTTAATAATCACAAGTAGGTTAATGATCTTAATCCTACATCATCGTGGTAATTAAGTTGAGATGCTTATCTCATACTTAAGTAGGCTCATTATCCCTAATCAGGGAGGATATAATGAGTCTACAACCTTTGATTTAGGCTTAAGCTCATAATCCTATGCAAAACACCAAAAACAATAAAAAACTGAAAACATCAAAAAACAAACAATAATCGTCTCCTTCGGGATTATTTTCTCATCACACTCATTCACAAACGAGAACGCGCTCCTTCCGTCTAATGCAAGACAGTTAGCACTCGAGCCAGACGAGTCATACACTTGAGCATAGACAAGCAAGCAGTTCACAGTCAAGTTATTTTCAGTCTCTTTGAGTCGAACTACAGTGTTCTGAATTCCTCATTGCACGAGAGGATACGTAGGCGTAACTTAACGGTTATCTAACAAAAGTCTATGTATCATCCCCATCTTTCAGCATTCTTTTCTAAGCTTCAGTTCCTGAGCAATTCACACCTTTTGCACTGACACCTGTATTTTCTTCCCTTAGCCTTTGCACACAGATAGCACATGCATTTACCCCCCTTTAACACAATCTTGTAAGCATGGATCCTGTCTAGTACGATGGACGATCTGGGTGCTAATACCTTCCCAGGTCGTAACCAACCCCCTTTCTCAGTTTCTGTGGTTCGCAACCGTCTTATCCATCTCTTTCCAAGTTTATGCAGCATTACATTTCCTTCGGGATAAAAATGCCTAGCTGGCGACTCTATTCAATTCAACCTCATTTTCTCTTTACGCCGACCGTTCGCGTTTGTACCGAGATGTAAATCTTTGGGAGCAACAGAAGGCAGTTATTTCATCAGTTGCTTGCATAAGAAGAAATTGGTCAAACTGATTATTTGAAAAGTCAACTGTGGCAATTCAAGGGTTCCAATCCTATTTTTCAAGCCAATGGATGTTCTTAAGGTCATACAAGAGGTTTGGCAAAGTCAAAATTCAAGAATTTAGGGTTTTGGCAAGGGTTTCCATTTTTGGCATATGGCATGTAATGAAACTTTCCAAATTTAGCAAGTTTTGTCCTATAATTCAAAGCTTTCTTTCACAACCAAGATGACCTCAAATGAAATTTCCTTGAAAATGAAAGTTGTAGGAAATTGTTTCCCATTTCTAAAAAGTACAAGAATGCGATCATAGCCCTCATGGTTTGAAAGTTATGGTCAAAGGAAGTTCACGCATTTTTAGGGTTTTACTTAAAATGCCATTTTCTACCAAGGTGCAAAAACTCATGAATCTTATTTCTAAGCTATCCTATGGGAAAGTAAAGTCAGAATATCATAATACATGGAATAAGAAGCATTTGGCTCAAAGGAAATTAAAGAAATCGTGCATGAGGAAGGGTGTATTTCATAAAATGCAATGATGCAAGATCACTCACAAGGCATGATACAAAGCAATCCAAGGGTTGATATTGAATCAGTTAATAATAGTAAGTGGAATTGAAGCTGACCATGTGCATGATGGAAGGAGAGCACGCATATATCATTGAATCACACAAGTTTTGCCAATTTGAAAATTCCCTCCTCCCACTCATTCCTTACGTGCATTCCCTTTCATTCTCTCAGCATTGATCATTGGCAAGATATAAAAGAGAATTAGGGTTTCCATTTGCTCATAACCATCACCATTTTCTCACTCTAAACTTTTTGCTCTCTTTGCACTTTCCTTCGAATCTCCCATTTCTCCCACACATTAGCCAAACAAATTACATATTCTTGATCCTAAGAGCATAAGGATCACAAATCCATCACTCATTAAAGCTGAATCTCAAGATTTCCTCAAGTGTAAGACATGTGCAGTTGAGGTTGAAACTCTAGATCCAGGCCAATTCAATCACTCTCTTGCATTTATTTTGCAAGGAGGAGCTTAAGGAGGAAGATCTGCAACTCTTGGAGGTCTATTTCAAGCTAATTTGAACACTGCAAGTTTCAGGTTAGCTTCAAATTCGTAGATCTAGATTTGATTTTAATTGTGTGCATTATGTTCTACTTGTTTCACTGATGATGCTGATCCATTTAATTTTGAAAATGAGCAAGAATTGAATGAGATATATTGAATTTCATTTTGATGTGCAAAAATGTTTGTGTTCGATCTGCATTGCTTTTTGATCTATTGCGATTTTTGATGTCATATTCATGATCTCCTTGTTGTGCTGAGTGGATTTGGAGCTTTTAATTTATTTTTGTGAACATTTGTTCTTAAGCATGATTTTTTTGGCGCCGGAGCTAGGGCTCCGGTCGCCGAATTCTGGAAATGTTGTTTATGTGTTTGAACGGAGAAGATGAGGTCAGGACCATTGGATCTTTCATCTGGACGGATGTGGTAATGCCAGCACATTAAAATTGTTGCCTCCCTCTCACGTGACTTCATTTCATATTTTAATCTGAATTAACCAACATCTTGCGCACCACATGGTTACTAGTATGCACTCATACGTTGGCTTGTTGTTTGGATGACTTAGGGTTTTGTTGACTTGAATCTTGAGCATTGCCTTAATCTAATGGTTCTCTATTTTCCTGAATTTTGTGAATTTCCACCATAATTATTGTGAACCCTACGCAGACCATTGGGCCTCCCATGCTAATTGCACCCCCTCTCCTTCTAGCCCAATCCATTTGAACTGAATAGCTTACTGATTGCACCCCTGGCCTAGATCTTTTATATTTTATTTTTATTTTATTTTCAGTTTGGTTTTTGATTTTAAAAAATAGTAAAATGCATCCAAAAATTCTAAAATAATTCATGATTGATTCTTTTAATTTTCTTTAATTATTGATATTTTTATTTTCAATTTATTTTTATTTTCCAAGTAGGAATTAATTTTCACTTTTATTAATTGTTTTTAATTCATCTTTAATCACATGCTGACTTGTGGATTTTCTATCTTTTTCATCAATTTGAGTTTTGAGTTGGTTCTTTTTGAATTTGATTCATATTAGGATGTAGTTTGTTGATGATTTTTCTTCTGATTTTTAGAAGCTTGCATGAATATGTTTGGGAATTGACTCGAGCTTGAAATTTCAAAACCCTAATTTGTGTTCTTGAGGTCCTTTGACCTAGTTTTCTTTTGATTTTGACTTTTCTCTTTTGGCATGATATTATGACTTGGTCAATGAACATTTGAGTTTAATTGTAGAATTTTTGCATAAGTCTTTGATTTGATTTGAATTTTCATGTAAGATTGCCTTAATTTTGCTTCTTCTTGTTAGCATGCTTAGTTCTTAGGCTAGGAGGGCACTTGTGCACACTCCTATAGGATGTTTGAGGTTTGATCCCTGGTCCTTGCTTAGTGTGTGTGCTTTGAGAAGTTTTGTGTTTCTTGTCTTTGAAGTTTCTAACAAATGTATGCATGTTCACCTCACCATATTTGTTCATTCCCTCTCTTTGATGCTCATGATTGAGTTTGTATGCTCCTTCTGTAAACACCCCAAATTTTCCCTCTCCTTTTTATCACACCATCGCTTGTGATCTTTCATTTTTTTGCATAAGCATACCATCTAATATTGCATATTTGTTTCACTGCATAGTTCCATTTTCATCTGCATCTAGGGTTTGTGATCTGAGCAATCCAAGAATCAATTTGAGCCATCCCAATGGTCTTGAAGCTTTCCAAGAGGGTCCATGTGTGTTCCGTGATCATAATGTGCTCCCCATAGTTCATAAAATTCAAGAGATCACAAAGAATGGCAAAGGCATGGAAGCAGAGCTAGGGATTTCCTACACATATGACCAAAATTAGGGTTTTGGTTTCAGAGGCCTTAATTCCAAATTTTTTGGTCATTCTTGTTTCTAATATTCTTAATATGTTATAATGATCACGTGTACCAAGTTTGATGAAGAAACTCATTGTGGAAGTCATCTGATCATTGGGTAACTTCTTGCGCAAGTTAAGTCAAAATCAGGGCATCTGAGGCCCCCAACAAGGGTACCAAAGGGTCATCATCATAATTTGAGTCTCTATGATCTTTATTTGATCTTATAAGTGGTTGGAAGTTCACAAAGTTGAAGAATTTTGAGCCAATTGCAAACTTGTCATATTTGGAAATGACTTGTAATGGAAATTTCCATTTTGGGAAAGATTTTCAACCTCCTCTTTCATGACCAAAAATGCTTCAAATTAAATATTATTGGACATTAAAGTTGTAGATTAGGTCTTTCCCTTTTCAAATAGTACAAGAACATGTCTTGATTCATCCTAGAACTCAAGATATGGCCTTTCAAAGTTGGCAAAAATCATATAATTTCAAGTTTCATGTCAAAGAGGCAAATGTGCATTTTTGGTTTCCAAGCACTCAAATGACTTCTAATGTGCCCAAATGTGACATAACATGTACATACACCTTGCCTAGTCTAGAATTGAGCCTTGCATCACAAGTTTTCATGGCCAATTTCTCAAGAAAGTTCAAAGAGGAAAAATTGCAAAATGCCTTGGATCCTTCCATCCACTTGTGCCAGCTGAATCAAACCAATTCTATGGCTCTCCATGAATCTTGCTGAGGCCAGACACCCCAAAAATCTAGCTCTGCCATGGCCCATACCTCCAAGTACACAAATTTGACTTTTTTGCAAAACCTCCCATACCAATCAAGCTGAGCCACAACCACTCTTCTGACCAATCAAGACTTCACATACATGCCTCATGGACCTCATTTCATATCATCTTGGAGCCTGAAACACAACACAAGTCAGATTGCACAAAATCCATCAAAACCTTCACCTCTTCGATTCTCTTAACATAAGCTACAAACCTCAAAACAAACTTCACCAATCATCTCAAAACCACTCATAGAACACAAAGCAATCCTCAAAATGGCATGAAACCTCCTAAATCAAAAACACGATTCCTCCTTCATCAGAACTGAACTTTCTAAACCAAGCCATACAAGCCTTATTCAAGCATTTCAGAAGCTTCGGGGAGTTCATTGGGGTGGTTTAGCATCAAGGAGAAGTCTAGAAAGCTCAGATTGAGAAAGCTTCACCTCAGGTATCATCAAGAACAATTTTTCCAGAAACCTTCTTTTAAGTTCTTAAATGATTCTACATGCTTCCCTGATCATGCTGATGTCTTTACTTTTGAAAATGATTGAGAAATGAGTGTGTATGCTTGCTCTGAAACTTTGCCCGTGAAACATGTTCTTGTTTGATTCTCTTGATTCATAAAAAATAAATGGTTTTTGTTGATGGATTAATGTTTAAGGTTGTTAGTTGAGTGATTCTGGAAAGTTTGATGCGTTTTCGTGGCATATTGAGAGAGATTGAGTGAGGTGCCTGCCGGAGAAGATGATCGGAGCTAGCTCCGGTCACCTGAGAATCATTAGGGTTCTTAATTAGGGTTTAGGGGTCAGTTAGAATGTGGGAAGTAGGATTTAGATTTTGCGCGTGGATGAAGGGCTCAGATGCCTTGTTAAAACCCTAATAAGTTAATTAGTTTTAATTAATTAGGATTAATTTTAAAAATTCCAGATTAAATCCTAGCCACACAAATGCGCGCCAGTCAATTACCTCTCTTTTTTATTCAAATCTGGACCATTGGATGTGCTGACTTCCATTTAATTTCATTTTTAATTCATATTTATTTATTTCTTTTGCATATTTTATTTAAAATAGTTAAGAACATCACAAAAATGTAATATTTTGCATTTCGGATCCAATTATTTTTCTCAACCCAAAAATGATTTTTATTTTATTTTTTGCATTAAAAAAGTATTTTTAAAATATTTAAATGTTATTTTTAATTAATTAATGTATTTTAATTAATTAAAAATACATTTAGGTTTCTAAAAATCACCAAAAAAATCATGAACCATTCCAATACATTTAGAAACATTTTTCAAACTCATCATACAAATTTCTTTTTAGGTTTGATCATAATTTCACAATTTTCTTTGAATTAGGGTTCTTTAAAATCACATTTTCTAACCCTAATTTGAAAAATTTATTTTTGCCTAACCATGAAGAGTTTCAACTTGATTCTTTTTGCATTGTTTCACATATTGCATGTAGTTTATAGGTTATTTTCCTCATGAATTTATCTTGCATTTTCAATTTGATTTTCATTTTCCTTTGAGAATCACCCAAAAACCCTAGCAAACTTAGAAAAATTATAACTTTTAATAGGATTAGCTTCTGACCTTCTCCTTTGGGGTTTGACCTTGTATGGGTTTAGGGTTTGATTGAGTTTGATTTCAATTTTTTATCATTTTGTATGCTTCTGTCTTGATCATTTGCATCTCATATATCCATAAAACCCTAATTTCTCATGTTCATTTGCATCCCTCTTTGCATATCATCATCACATGAACTTTCCATGACATTTCAAGCATTTGTATAACATCTTAGACATCTTAGGACATGCTTTAACATTGCTTGATCATTTCTTCATTCATTTGCTATGTCTTGCATTAATTACATTTCATAAACATCCATGTGTTTTCAAGCTTCTAAGCATGCTTCCTTTGCATCTCATAGTTGTATGAACATACATATGCATATTGTATGACTTTGCATCATCTCATATGCCATTTGCATTGCATAATGACTTCTGACTTTGGTCTTTGCATCTTATTTCATTTCATTTCTTTATGCTTTATGTCTTTTGCATACATAATAACATTTCAAGTACCTTTGGTAAGTTATTTGGGAAGTGGATTTGCCTTCACTTCCCACCTCTTATTATCTCACTTATGTTCCATCCTTCTCACTTTCTTTCTTTCAAGTTACTTATCTTCTTCAGGAAGTAAGTAACTTATTCTTCTTTCTTCTCCTCTTTTCATCTGCTTCTTCCTTTGTGGCCTTGAAGATCTTTCCTTTTACCTTTGAGTCACCTTGAGTCTCTCTTCTCATCTCAATAATCAGAGACTAAACCCTTAAAGCTTTAGGACTTTGGAATTAGGGTTATGCCTGCATCCTTCTCTTAGGATGGAGTGTATAACTTTAATCCTGAGTGTTAAACCTTTAATTTGTTTAAACCTCTTAATCAAAACACATTAATAATCACCAAGACTTTATCTTGTAACTTGGGCCTTACATTAGGGTTTTATCTCTTCCTTATGGTTAAGAGGGACTAACCCTAGTGTTCAATGGACAAGTCCCCCTCAAGTTGTCTTACAAACTTAAAATCCACTTCTTAATCTCATCCCTTAATTAAAATCCACTTAATAATGGTTTGTTATATAATGAATTTAGTCCCTAACCATGGATTAAGTTGAGGTATCTTCCTCAGCTTAAGTGTTCTCATCTATTATCCTTCTATTAGGATGGTGTAATAAGTTCACTAATCTGTGATTAGAGATTAAACTCATTACTTAACACTAAACAAAAACAAAAAACATCTAAATAATCACAAGTAGGTTAAATATTTTAATCCTACATAATCATGGTAATTAAGTTGAGATGCTTATCGCATACTTAAGTAGGCTCATTATCCCTAACCGGGGAGGATATAATGAGTTTACAAACCCTTGGTTTAGGCTTAAGCTCATTAACTTATGCAAAACACCAAAAACAATAACAAAAATGAAAACAAAATAACAAACAATAATCGTATCCTCCGGGATTCTTTTCTCATCACCCTCATTCACAAACGAGAACTTTCTTCTTCCGTCTAATGCAAGACACTTAGCACTCGAGCCAGACGAGTCATACACTTGAGCATAGGCAAGCAAGCAGTTCACAGTCAATTCATTTTCAGTCTCTTTGAGTCGAACTACGGTGTTCATACTTCCTCATTGCATGCGAGGATACATAGGCATAACTTAACAGTTATCGAACAAAAGTCTCTGTGTCTTCCCCCTATTTCAACATTCTTTCTAAAGCCTCAGTTCCTAAGCAATTCACCTTTTTGAACTGACACCTGTACATTCATTCCTTAGCTCTTGCACATAGATAACACATACACATATCCCTTTTAAACACAATCCTATAAGAGTGGATCCCGTCGAGTACGACGGACGATCTAGGTGCTAATACCTTCCCAGGTCGTAACCAACCCCCTTTCTCAGTTTCTCTGGTTCGCAACCGTCTTATCCATATCTTTCTAGGTTTATGCAGCTTTACCTTTCCTTCGGGATAAAAATGCCTAGATGGAGACTCTATTCACTTCATCATTCATTTTCTCTTTTCACCGACTGTTCGCGCTTGTACCGGGATGCAAATCTTCGGAAGCGACAGCTTGGCGACCATGCTAGGGAATTATCTCTTGCAACCAGGGCTTCTGGTTCTTTTTGTGGGTTTCTCCTAGCACTTGTTTGATTTGTGTTTATGGGGGTGTTATGTGTTATATGTGCTTTTGTTTATTGCTTTATTTATTTCTTTATGTACAACTTTATTTATTGCTTTCATTTACTGTTGTTATGCATTTCATACTATTGTCATCATATCATGTGCTGGATCTATTGTTTGCCTTGGTGGCACGGATATTCAGTGAGTAAGGTTCCATACCGGGAGCTCGAGTGACACATAGGATATAGTGGCTTCATATTCTTTCCTATTCCATTTCGGTCTGGTGCGGGAATATGAAACACGGTTCATACATGGGTTTCTTCTTGAGAACTGTGTGCTACGGATTTCCTATAGTACTATGGCTATCTGGGAAGCCTGCTAAGTCTGGATGACCTTTTTAGATGACCTTCAGCATATGAGGTGAATTAGAGGAGGATCCTTTATGATTAATGTAAACACTGTACTTCCGGGTTGGAGTGTTTACACTTCTCATAACTGATCCAAGTCTGAGGATCCTTGTTCTAGAACAATAATTGTGAGGGGTTGTGATGTTTACAGGTTTGCAGGAACCCTTGGCCTCATTATACCCTGTTACCAGATTTTTTTTAAGGTTACAACATCTTGGATTGATTCTATGAAACCCTGGACTTGCGACTCTTTATTTGAGTCCCCCACCTGGTTACTAGTTCTCTAGCCTCCATCTGGACTTATGAACACATGGACCTTATCAAAGCAGATAACAAAACCAGCACTTGATCACAAACCCTTGCATATCATTCTGCATACATCATTTTGCATCATTTTAACATTTGTCTATTTGTTTTACAGGGTATCCACACCATCTTTGGTTTGGTTTTGACTGTTCTTCTACTCAGACATCTGCATCAGCCATCTTCATCATTTATCTTCATCAGAGATTCTCTTCAGCACCTTCATCAGGTGTCTTCATCAGTATTTTTCCTCAGTCATCTTCATTAGTATCCATTATCAGTATGGACCCATCCAGGAAGAGCAACATCACTTATCATTTCTTTGAGCCCTCTCTAACAGGCATCAGGCAGATTCAGACACTCGTCACTCCTGATCATGTCCCTTTATTCAGGGAGCATTATTGTGGTATTATGGACATGATCATGGACTTGGATGCATCACAGAGGAGTATGATCCACACTTGCCTTCAGTTCTATGACCCTCCTCTCAGATGTTTTACCTTTCCAGACTTTCAGTTGGGCCCTTTGTTAGAGGAGTTTTCCATGTTGTTGGGTGTCCCTATCAGGAGAGGGATTCCTTTCAACCCTGAAATGACTGCTCCCAGGAATGAGGATATAGCCAAGGCTCTGTATTTGGAATCCACCATCATTGATCAGAATATGACTACTAAGGCTGGAATCCCAGGCCTCCATTTGGACTTCTTGATCACTCAGGCCACCAGTCATGCTGCAGCAGGGAAGTGGGAAACTGTTTGTGCTCTCCTGCCTCTTGGTATATATGGAATCATCTTATTTGTAGACGAGCCTAAGTTTGTAAGAAATAATGCTATCCATCTCTTCTTGCTGAAGAATCTAGTACCTACCTTGCTAGGGGATTTTTATTACTCAGTGCATCAAAGGAATGAGAAGCAGAGGGGAAGATTAGTCAGATGTTGTGCACCTCTCTTTTACTGCTGGTTATTGAGACACTTGCCAAATTCAGAAGCTTTCTTGAATCCTCATTAGTCAAGAAATTGGGCTAAAAGAATGATTGCTCTCACTTCAGAAGACATCAGGTGGTGCACTCAGAGCACCAAGGGCAGAGACATAATCACCAGCTGTGGGCAGTACCCCAATGTACCTTTGATTGGAGTGAAGGGTTGCATCAACTACAATCCTTTTCTGTTCAAAAGACAACTAGGGTATGCCTTAGTACATCCACCAAGAGAGCAGGACTTATTAGAAACCATTTACTGTGACATTCCGCATAACCATGCCATTGCCCGACAAGCAGCCTGGGCCTGGGATAACATTCAAACAAAAGGGACTGCCATTCTTGGCAATTGCAACAACATAGCTTCATCACAATATATTGACTGGTCTCGCATCAGAGGACAAATTACCCACATGCCATTCACCTTGGAGGATGTGCCAAGACCATCAGTGGTAGAGCCTGTAGCTACAGACATTTTAGAGGAATTTGAGAAGCTGAAAGAGAGGAATACTCAGCTTTCTGAAGCCCTAAAGAAGACCCTCAGGGAGAGGAATGATAGTCGTCTAGATAATGAGAGGTTAGAGAAGCTCCGGATCGAGCATATGACCAAGATTGAGAAGACAAATGATTACATCAGAAGGGCCCGAGCAGGGGAGTTGATATTGAAGAATGCTTGCAAAGAAGCTAAGATTCAGAAAGCTAGAGCTGAGCACTACTTGGAAGAGAGTCAGGCTAGATGGATCAGAATTACCGAGGCTCGCTCACAGGAAGATCAGAAGACCCAGGCTAGGATAGAGCAGCTGGAAGCTAATGAGAAGAAGAGTCAGGAAGCCTTGTTAGCAGCACAGAAGGAAATCTCCGAGTTGAAACTCCGGGCGGGGTTGAAGAGATCAAAGGACCAAGATAAGTATAAGAAATTGACAAGTGCCATTGCTACCAGGAACCTCCTTATCAGGACCATCACAGAGCATCCAGTTGGACCAGTGACTGATGCTCTCCTGAAGGAAGTCAAAGAGGATGACTTTGGGCTGGATGTTTGATTTCTTTGTACTTGTATTTCATTTTGTTTGTACTTTTGTTGATTTTGTTGTATTTTGACCCACCATGGAAACTTGTTGGAATCATAATCTATGTTCCTTTGCATTTTTAATATATGGTTTGTGTGTTATCCTTTGGGCTTCATTTCTCTTCAACATCATCATTCCTCGAGGTCTGGAAGGTCAAAACCAAAGAACCAAACCGGATACCCTTGGAAGACAGATAGACATACTGCATTGCATACTAACCTCATTCTTTGTTTTTTAGGTATTTTTGTTGTTGTTTTCTCACTTTGTTATGGTTTCAGGAAACATTGCTCGTAGAAGAGTCTTCCCCATCAACAAAGTTCACCGGTATCCTACAAGAAACAACCTTCCGAGCTTACAGATGGACAAAGTTCAGCAAGACCTGACTGACGTAAGAACTCAGATGGCTAATGAAAGAACTAAAATGAGGGCTCAGATGAACCAGTTCATGGAAGTAATGACTGGGTTGGCACAAAGTCAAGAAAGATTGAGAGAGTTGGTCGAGCGGCATACTCCTAAAGAAAATCACCCGGGTACAGGGGGTACCAGCAACAATGATCATGGACAGCCACGTATTGATCCCCCGGAATTTGGACCTCATCTCAACCCTGACATTAATGCTATCAGGAATACCCAGGGTAATATTGTAGGGTGTGCCTTGCAAGAGGACCCTCAGGAGGAACAATTCACTGTAGTTGGAGCAGGAGATGAAGTCTATGATCGTCGTCTGGACAAGATAGCAGAAAAGCTGAGATCCCTGGAGTCCCCAAACTCCTTAGGATTTGATGTTATGGGTATGGGGATGGTGGAGGGAGTAAGAATTCCTCACAAATTCAAACCTCCCTATTTTGAAAGATATAATGGGACATCTTGCCCTTGCACCCATCTTCAATCCTTTCTGGGAAGATTGAAAGCTTACACTATGGATGTAAAGCTATGGATGTTTTACTTTGAGGATAGCTTGATCGGGGCATCCCGTGAGTGATACTCTCATCTGACTAGGGCAACAATTAGAAATTGGAAGGATTTGGCTGAGGCTTTCATACGCCAATACCAATACAATTTAGACATGGCTTCTAATAGAACTCTTCTAATGGGTATGTCACAATCCTCCAGGGAAAGCTTCAGAGAGTATGCTCAGAGATGGAGACAATTAGCTGTTGTTGTTCAACCTCTAATGTCGGAAAGAGAAATGGCAAATATGTTTATGAACACCCTATAAGGGACATACATTGATAGGTTGGCTGCTTTCTCTTCCACTAGCTTTGCTGACGTGGTCATAGCAGGAGAAAGAATTGAGAGTTTGTTAAAAATGGGTAAGATTTCTGATAATGGCGCCAGCTCTAGCAGCACAAGGAAATCTTTTGCAGGGCCTCGCAGGTCGGGTGAAACCAACTCAATACACATGGGCAGAGGTAGGCCCCAGTATATGCCAAGATCAATTGTCGTCTTCACAATTCCCACTCCGCCACCTCAACATCAATACACTCCACAACCACAACATTTCCCTCAACAACAATATTTTCCTCAACAAAGGTCTTACAATAAAAACAACAACCAACAACAACGTCCTTTCCAGCAAAGGCCATCTCAGGTCAACAGGGTAATCGATCCTATACTGATGCCTTATGCCACTTTGTTGCCATAACTTTTGAAACTAAATCTTGTTGAATTAAGGACTCTCGCTCCACCAGATCCTCAGAACCTTCCGAGAAATTACGACGTCAACGCCAGATGTGCCTTCCATTCTAATGCGCCTGGCCATACCACAGAAAATTGCAGAACTTTGCACATGAAGGTGTCATACTCCAAATTTGTCCTACCCGCACCATTTTTTTTACTGTCTAATCATTATTTAAAAAAAACAAAAAAATATGTCATTTCTCTTCAAGGTTCAGGCTTTATGTGAAAAATTGGAATTCATCTGAGTTTGTCGGTTCGGAGTGTGTATGTGTGTGGTGTTGTAAAAAAAATCAATTTGTTGTGTGGTGGTCTTTCATTCGATTATCACCTTTGTTTTTCATTAATCATTTATTTTCATCACAAAAAAAAAATTACACGAAAAATCAATTTAAATTTTCTCTTTTATTATTTTTCGTCTTTTAAAAAAATATATCCTTTTTATTCACTATCCATATCTTCAATTTTATTTCTAAACCAATTTTTCTAATCCCATCATTTTTCCATTATTATTACCATTTTCCATTTTTCTAAATATCTAATTACTATGTTAAATTTTCTTTTATTATTTCTAATATTTAAAAAAACAAAATTCATTTCCAATATACCATTAGCCATTAATTTTTTTTAAGTCACATTCAACATTTTAGTCATTACGAAAAAATAAAAAAATATCCTTATATTTTTATTATTATTACTTTTATTATTTTTATTCTTATTAGTATTATCATTATTATTTTATTAGTATTATTATTCTTCCTATTATTTTATTATTAGTTTTACCTCTATTATTATTATCTTTAGCATTATCCTTAATTATTATCATTAGTTTTGTTTGTAGTTATTATTATTGTTAGTATTATTATTATAGGTTATTTTACTCAGCATCCCTCAACAGTGTTTTTCCAATTGCTCCAGCCACTACACACAATTTTCGCCACTCACCTTTTTACATTTCCTCAGCAAACCGTACAGCAGGCTCACAACAACAAAAATTCAACACCAATTTCACAATCTCCAGCCTGTCAAAATAACGCAACAATCGTACGGAAAGCAAAATGTAGCATCTGGAAACTATCGCAACAACAAATCATTGATAAAAACACCCACAAACAGCAAATCCATAAAACAGAAGTCGCACCATTCTTAAACCTTCCACCCTTCACGAATCTGCACAAACCGTATCACCATTTTATCCCTCACCATAAACACCACAAAGCATTTTCCTCTTATTCAATAACACTCAAAAACCATTCTTCAGAATCCATTTTCCACAACTCCAAAAAATACAGAGCAACCAACACTCACCGCTGAACCATTTCGAAATCACCATAACGCAAAACCTTCAGCACCACCGTTCTTTCTCAACACAAATTGTTTCCTCTTCAAATCGCTCACACTTTCCTCTTCAACTCTCAACCACAAACACAACCAAACCGTTCTAACCATTTATCTTCCTCCATTAACCTCAACTGAACCTTTTCAAATCTTCCAACCTCTTCCCTCACCAACGCAAAAACCATGTTCTCCCAGAACTTTTCAAATCTACCTTCAGCAACTCATAACCTCCATCGCTAAAATACATCGCTCACCATCATTCCTCCACAACAACCGAAAACTAGAGAATATAGGAGAAGAAGAAGAGATCTGAGAAAATTAAATCAGAAACAGAGAGAGATAAGACGAACCAAATCGAACTGAAATCTGAAGCCACGGAGGAACCAGTGCTAGAGATGGCGAACTTTTGAGAGAGAGAGCGACAAATTTGTGCCCTGTTTTATTTTGTTTGAAGGTTAATTCTGAGTTTTTACTTTTCTGTTTTCATATATTATGTTTTTTTTAGTTTGTTTGTTTTGCCTTTGTGAGCTGGGCTTAACAGCCCATCTGTTTTTCTAATCCCACACATTATGATCACTACGCACCCCATCTCAATGTTTGTTTATTCATTTTCTTGCTTATTTATTTTATTGCACTTTTTTCTGATCTTTGCTTTGTGGGCTCAGCCTGTATAGGTTTGCTGCACTCAAATAATCTACCAGCGCCTTCCCTTTCTTTTTTATTTTATTTATTTTTTATTTTTGTTAATAAAAATGTTAGGGATTAAGTAAATGTGAATTGGTTTTGGGTTGTGATTCCTTGATGAGCCCGTGGATCTAACATGGTTGATCTTTACACCACCATGATCTGCGACACCCCCATTTTTTTTCTACTGCTGTGTTTTTTTGGCTGTGGGCTTGGCCCAACTGTTTTTTTTTACTATGCATATACTCACACTAGTAGCATATAACCCTCATTGCTCTTATTTCTCTAATTAAAAGTTTTTTATTCTTTTGTTCTTAAATTCTAGCAGTTTATTTTAATTTTATTATTTATGGGCCAATGATATAACAAAAGGTCGATGTTTCGCCCGATTTCGTTAAATCGGTGATACTCGATCAATATGAGGCCCATGTAATTTTATTTATTTATTTTTCCTTTTTTTCCAGTTTATTGTTATTTCACAAATTAATTTAATTCATTATTTTTATTTATTTATTTATCAATTCACACTTTATTTAATTTATTCAATTTGTCGCTTTTTAATACACGAATAGTTCAACTCCTCATAGAACGGTTCCAAATTTGAACCGACTCTAAGGTAGTTAACGAACCAAATTTCGACGCGTCCGAAAAGGTCCAACGCCTTCGAACAGTTGCATCCGAATAAAAAGGCCGAACGCCTTCGAACAGTTCAAAAACACTGCACACATGCTTTCTCTTGGGCGAATTACAACGAGACCCCTTTATTTCTCGCAATCCCCTGTAATTTATTTTGTATCCCTCCCCCATTTTATGTACGCATTTTATTATTTTATCGATTATTATTTCATTCGCGAACCCTTGGTCCAACGCCAAGCGGTTGCACTCGCACACTCGCACTTTTTTATTCAGTTATCGTTTATTAGGATCCACCTTACCTTTGCGAGCCGAGCGCTCCGTGCCTTGCTAACAAACCAAAAAATAAACCTCCATTTGTATTCACCCTCTAACCTTAAAAAACCAAAACGATTCTTTTCAGATCCAAACCCTTGATCCAACGTCAAGCGGTCTTAGGAAATAAAACACATTCTAATAATACGAGAAGAACTGTATGCCACGAGCCTTAAGCGGTAGAAAGGAGGATAATGAGCTCTCGTTACTCGCTCCGATTATTTTGACGCAAGACGCTCGTCTTGTTGGACGGAATAAACTATCCATAGTCTTTAGTGCAATTCGACTCCTAAACCCTTTCATCGAAGAAAGGTAATAAAATCAAACAACCATCACCCTTAGTAGGCCGAATTACGAGGCTCTGACTTTCCCATTGCACGCGGGAGTACGTAGGCACAAGGATCTCAATCCTTGCCGAGCACCTAGGATCAATCTAACTTATAATCAAACTCAAATACCTCTAGCAAGTAACTCATTAAGCATAGACATCCTTTCGCGCGTGATAACTTAGATGGTTCCCATCGAGTACGATGGATGTAGGGGGTGCTAATACCTTCCCCCTGCATAACCGACTTTTGAACCCAGGCAATGGCTCCTTTGACCTTTGTCCTTATCTCTCTCTTCCCGGGTTTTATCTATATCTTCCCTTTCCCTCTTCGGGAATAAATAGAATTAGGTGGCGACTCTTCAGTCTGTCCAGCGCGCGGCTCTTCTCTTTAGATCGCGTGAGGTCGTATTTTTCGGGGTGCGACAGCTGGCGACTCTGCTGGGGACTGGTTCACCCCTATGCGAGTCAAGCCTAGTCTAGGTTTCCACACTTGTTTGGATGTTTTCTTTTATGCCTTGCTTGTTTATTTTTATCGCTTTATTTATCGCATTCCATCTTATATATCTTATGGCTCCTTGGTACTATAATTTGGATCAATACTTTGCAAAAGAAACTGGAGGGAAAGGCTCTATACCCGGGCTTACGAGTACAAACATAAGTTAGCGAGGTTGGGTAGTATGGGCTCCCGAGGGAACCTCTCTCGTGGGTTGTTGATACGAAAACCTCACTTGGAGTAGATTCTAATAAGAATACTGACGATCGTCAAGTTCTTGGCGATGTGCTCAGTTGTTTTCATTAGGGTCATCAACTTTGAGGACCTTTAGAACCTTTTGGTTAAAACATCGATTGATGGTCGCATAGTATTGACTCCCAAGAAATTTGCTCTCGTGGGTTGTCGATACGAAGACCTCACTTAGAATAAGTTTTCTCAATGGAGTTGATTGACTGTCAAGAGCTGACATGTGCATCAAACATTTGAACAAAGTCCATAACTCTGAGGCCTTTGTTTAAACCTCGTGTCGATGATCGTGTAGTATAGACTCCCGAGAAAATTTTCTCTCGTGGGTTGTCGATACGAAGATCTCACCCAAAATAGATTCGTATGGGGGAGTCAGTCAACCGTCATGCTTATGGAGTGTGTGACGAACAACCATATGAATTGACAACTTTGGGGTCCCTAAAACCTTAGAGTCTACCTAGTAGGTTCCTGATCAGAGTATCATCCATTTGTATCTTGGACTCATGAGACCCTGATCTTGTGATCCTGGATTCTGAAATTGCGTATCATTTCATTTGCATTAATTATTCCTATTGCATTTCATTCCAAAGCCGAGAACTCATTTCATGTTCCTCCATCTTCAGTAAATCAAGCTGGTTTCCCGACGCCCGTATCGTGCTAGACGCTCGTACCTAACTCGAGCCAACACTAGAAGACTAATAGACGTGATTCAAGAAGAGCAAGCTGCTATGAGGGAAGAGATTGACTCGGTCAAGAACAAGATTGACCAGATTTATGAGACCATACAAGCTTTGGCTAGGAGGGAAGAACGTCGCGAAGCTGCTGCCACAATGAACAATGCTCTAGTGCAAAGATCTACCTCGCACGCAATGCCTTCAGTTCTAGTTCCAAATCCTTTGGTCTATGGTTTGCCTCCAGGCTTCACTCCTGCTGTTGAGGAAGTCACTTCCCAACCAATACCTACCTCCGGTGTTATTGTTGGTGCTATTCCTCAAGCTCAACCTATTCCAACTCAAGTCCAGTTTCCTCATGCTGAAGAGGATCATCAAGTTGAATATGAGATGCATATTGTTGTTCCAATCACCAATCCCCATGCTGTCCAAGAATCCGAAGCTATGAAGATGTGTCGTGAGTTAGCTGAAAAACTCCGAATCATGGAAGGACACAACTCAACTTCTCTGAGTGCCTCAGACATGTGCCTAGTTCTGGATGTTGTGATCCCTACTAAGTTCAAACTTCCAGAATTCGAAAAATACAAAGGCCTCAGTTGTCCTGAGCTCCATTTGAGGATGTACTGCAGAAAAATGGCCGCTCATGCCAAAGACGACAGACTCATGATCCATTGCTTCCAAGATAGCCTGTCTGGAGCATCTCTAGAATGGTACATGCAGCTCGAACGCAACAATGTCCGTACTTGGCTTGATTTATCTGATGCATTCAAAAGGCAATATAAGTACAACACTGACTTAGCTCCAAATCGCACTCAACTTCAGAGTATGACTCAAAAGGAAAGCGAATCCTTTAAGGAGTATGCCCAACGTTGGAGGGAGTTAGCTGCCAGAGTGCATCCGCCTTTGGTCGACCGTGAATTGATCGATATTTTCATGGGTACCTTACAGGGACAATACTACGAGAAGCTGATCAGCAGGGTATCTTCTGGATTTTCAGACATGGTGATGGTAGGAGAAAGAATTGAAGAGGGTCTGAAAAGTGGAAAGATCCAAGGAGGTTCTGGCAGCCAATCCGGAACCAAGAAGCCTTTCAATGGGTTCAAGAAGGGCGAAACAAATGCCATTTCTACTGCAAGTGAGAATCCTCAACAGAGTGCACCTACTCCAATTCCCAACTATCAGTACCCGTATGTTGCTGCTGCACAATATGCTCCTATGCTTTATCAGCCAGTTCCTCCAATGCCTTACCAGCCAGCTATTCAAGCTCCATTTCCACCTCAGATGGCTTATCAACCACATCCATATCCTCTAGTTGCAGCTGCTCAATATGCACCCGGACCATACCAGCAACCGGCTTATCCACAACAGCCTGGTCAACAACGCCAACGCGCTCCTCAACAGCGCCCACCATATAAACAAAGAGGATATGATAGACACATTGATCCCCTGCCTATAACATATTCCGAAATCTTTGATGGGCTGATGGCGAAAGGATCTCTTATTTTGAAAGATATGCCACCTCAGGTTAGTAACGCCCGAAACTTTGATGCCAACGCTCGCTGTGAGTATCACAAAGGCGCTCCAAGTCACACAATCGAGAACTGTCATGCCTTCAAACACAAGGTTCAAGATATGATCAACTCTAAGGATCTCACCCTCACTCCGAGAAATCCAAATGTCCAGAACAATCCAATGCCGCCGCACGGCGCCAACAAGTGAAGACATTTGAAGGGGTTGTTGAAGACCAAGCTGAGTAGTCACCAACTTTGAAGCATTCAATCAAGAGAAGTTCATTCCTCAAATAAAGGCAGTCGTCGCCATTTATCATTTTCGCATCTTTGTTATTTTGTACTATTTGTTAAGTACTATTTGCTCTGAACATTATCGTTTGTACTTGGTTTTGCTAATATTATGTTTATGCATGTTTTGAATCAATCTATTCGCATTCGCTTATCATTTATCATTTATCACAAAATTCACAAAAATATTTCCTCACTTCACTTTAGCAAATATTTGAGGGAGGATGATGAAAACAAAATATCCATAACTATTGCGGTATGCTTTCGGATAAAATCTCGTCAATGATGTACAGGAATTTGTTCAAAACCCCAAACACTGGAGATACAAGGAGTTAATCCCTAGTCAACCACTTCGAGCCTAGAAGTAGGAGTTTCTTTCGGATACAACCCTTACATCTAACTCGGGGCATGGTATTTGTTCAGTTATCCTGACTACACCTTCGAACCGCAAGATGAGACATCCCGTCGGAGGACCAATCAGCAAATGACTTGGCAGTTACAACATTCAAACAAAAAGAAAAGAAAAGAAAAAAAACCACTAAGTTGAGCACCCGAAGGGAGACTTAGTCGAAAAAAATCAAAAGAGGAACTCAAATCCTCAGCAAAAGCAAAACAAATATCAGTGACCACCAAATCAAGAATCAAAGGATCACCAATAACAAAAGATGACTACCATTTTCAAGCAGACTTTAAAGCTTCCTCTTCACTCTTGCAAAGTCAAAACAAATGCATGTGTAGAGTTAACTGAACGTAGGACTGGAGAACATCACGAAGAAGGGGCGGGTATAAATCAAACTTTGAGCCTTATATCCTTTATTTCTCAAACCATTAACCATACCATGTTACAACCCTCGAAAGTTCTAATTGAGGCGCGGTTTATTCTGAAAGCATGCTACCAACAGGGTCGCGTAAATTGACTCCCATATATTTTCTAATCTTCAATCTCGTTTTCACATTATTCTTGCTGCATCTTCTACGAACTTTCTAAATTAGCACCTCGTTTGGACTAACGGTCCACCCGTCACACTATTACAATCATTCAAGTAAATAGACTTTTTCAAAACTTACATGAAAGTTGCATTAACATTTCCATTTGTGTATGAATAATTTAATTGCAAATCAGTGTTTGACATCAGGCAATCAAGAGAGGAACTTGAATCAATACTTCTTCCAAATCAGTTCAATCAGGGGCAACATCTTTCTCAACGACTCAATCAGGGGCAAGATCGCCTTCAAAGGCTCAATCAGGGGGCAGATGCCTACCAAATCCAGACATTGGGGCAGATCATGTCATGGCCATTGTCAAAGATTCTCCACCATATTTATTTCAAATACCATACAAACAGGGGCAACAAACAAGGAGCAAATCTTCCTATTTTTTCTCCCCAGCTAAACAAGCAGATCTTGCCAAGTGTTGGCAACCATTCAAAGCAAAAGCAATCTTCACGTGTCAATTAAGTCGCTTCGCTCATTAGCAAATAACCAAACTTGGAGCGTTCAGATTCATCTTTTGACAACGCATCGTCGAAGATCGAGTGTCGGGGAATCAAACCCTCCACCCACCCAAAGTTCAATCATTTTTGGAAACTACCAAACCAAAAGTCCACCAAGCTGGCACCTTTCAATCGCTCATATGCATCATTATGCATCATCAATGTCATACACATCATTTACATCAATCATTTACAACATGTGCATCATATGCATACCTAAATAAATCAACTTTTCATACTCCCAACATTTTAATTTTCAGCAATGCATAAGCACTTGAATCATATCTCCATCATTATGGAATACCATTTCAAAAACAATCAAGCATAGTTTCATAATTCAGGATCCAGGATCAACCCAAGTTTCTAGTCCTTTCCCCAGCGGAAGTCAGGATCATATCAATCGAAGATTCCAGGCTTTTCCTCGGCGGATTCAGTGGTCATCCCCCATTGAATCTTTTCTCTACAACTATTTTAATTTTCAGTCACTCATTTTTCCCTTCAGTGACGGGAGTCGTATTTAAATTTCCTTTGCCTTATCATCTTCTGGTGATAAGTGATTTTATTTTCAGTTATTTGCCTTATCATCCTCTGGTGATAAGTGATTTTATTTTCAGTCCTTTGCCTTATCATCCTCTGGTGATAAGTGATATTATTTTCAGTCATTCGCCTTATCATCCTTCAGTGATAAGTGATTTTATTTTCAGTCAGTTGCCTTATCATCTTTTAGGTGATAAGTGATTTTATTTTCAGTCCTTTGCCTTATCATCCTCTGGTGATAAGTGATATTATTTTCAGTCATTCGCCTTATCATTCTTCAGTGATAAGTGATTTTATTTTCAGTCAGTTGCCTTATCATCTTTTAGGTGATAAGTGATTTTATTTTCAGTCAGTTTCCTTATCATCCTCTGGTGATAAGTGATTTTATTTTCAGTCAGTTGCCTTATCATCTTTTAGGTGATAAGTGATTTTATTTTCAGTCAGTTGCCTTATCATCCTCTGATGATAAGTGATTTTATTTTCAGTCATTTGCCTTATCATCCTCTGGTGATAAGTGATTTTATTTTCAGTCAGTTGCCTTATCATCCTCTGGTGATAAGTGATTTTATTTTCGGTCACTCGCTTTATAATCCGTTGGTGATAAATGATTTATTTTTTCAATTTGTTTCTTGCTGTGTAACTCATCATTTCCAATATTAATCATCTGTTATTTTCAAAATTTCTTTCTTTATCAGACAAATTTGGAGTCTGTTAGTATCTAATTATCTTATACCTTGAAAGTTTGAATTTGAGCCGGTTCATCCTACTCGGTCTAAGCTAATTCGATAGGGGCATCTGTCATACCCCAAATTTGTCCTACCCGCATCATTTGTTTTACTGTCTAACCATTATTTAAAACAAAAAAAACAAAAAAATATGTCATTTCTCTTCAAGGTTCAGGCTTTATGTGAAAAATTGGAATTCATCTGAGTTTGTCGGTTCGGAGTGTGTATGTTTGTGGTGCTGTAAAAAAAATCAATTTGTTGTGTGGAGGTCTTTCATTCGATTATCACCTTTGTTTTTCATTAATCATTTATTTTCATCACAAAAAAAAAATTACACGAAAAATCAATTTAAATTTTCTCTTTTATTATTTTTCGTCTTTCAAAAAAATATATCCTTTTTATTCACTATCCATATCTTCAATTTTATTTCTAAACCAATTTTTCTAATCCCATCATTTTTCCATTATTATTACCATTTTCCATTTTTCTAAATATCTAATTACTATGTTAAATTTTCTTTTATTATTTCTAATATTATTTTTAAAAAAAAAAATTCATTTCCAATATACCATTAGCCATTACTTTTTTTTAAGTCACATTAAACATTTTAGTCATTACGAAAAAATAAAAAAAACCTTATATTTTTATTATTATTACTTTTATTATTTTTATTCTTATTAATATTATCATTATTATTTTATTAGTATTATTATTCTTCCTATTATTTTTATTATTAGTTTTACCTCTATTATTATTATCTTTAGCATTATCCTTAATTATTATCATTAGTTTTGTTTGTAGTTAATATTATTGTTAGTATTATTATTATTATTATTATAGGTTATTTTACTCAGCATCCCTCAACAGTGTTTTTCCAATTGCTCCAGCCACTACAAACAATTTTCGCCACTAACCTTTTTACACTTCCTCAGCAAACCGTACAGCAGGCTCACAACAACAAAAATTCAGCACCAATTTCACAATCTCCAGCTTGTCAAAATAACGCAACAATCGTACGGAAAGCAAAATGTAGCATCTGGCCACTATCGCAACAACAAATCATTGGTACAAACACCCACAAACAGCAAATCCATAAAACAGAAGCCGCACCATTCATAAACCTTTCACCCTTCACGAATCCGCACAAACCGTATCACCATTTTATCCCTCACCATAAACACCACAAAGCATTTTCCTCTTATTCAATAACACTCAAAAACCATTCTTCAGAATCCATTTTCCACAACTCCAAATAATACAAAGCAACAAACACTCACCGCTGAACCATTTTGAAATCACCATAACGCAAAACCTTCAGCACCACCGTTCTTTTTCAGCACAAATCGTTTCCTCTTCAAATCGCTCACACTTTCCTCTTCAACTTTCAACCACAAACACAACCAAATCGTTCTAACCATTTATCTTCCTCCATTAACCTCAACTGAACCTTTTCAAATCTTTCAACCTCTTCACTCACCAACGCAAAAACCATGTTCTCCAAGAACTTTTCAAATCTACCTTCAGCGACTCATAACCTCCATCGCTAAAATACATCGCTCACCATCATTCCTCCACAACAACCGAAAACTAGAGAAATAGGAGAAGAAGAAGAGATCTGAGAAAATTAAATCAGAAAAAAAGAGATAAGTCGAACCAAATCAAACTGAAATCTGAAGCCGCGGCGGAACCAGTGGTAGAGATGGCGAACTTTTGAGAGAGAGAGCGACAAATTCGTGCCCTGTTTTATTTTGTTTGAAGGTTAATTCAAAGTTTTTACTTTTCTGTTTTCATATATTATGTATTTCTTAGTGTGTTTGTTTTGCCTTTGTGAGCTGGGCTTAACAGCCCATCTGTTTTTCTAATCCCACACATTATGATCACTACGCACCCCATCTCAATGTTCGTTTATTCATTTTCTTGCTTATTTATTTTATTGTACTTTTTCTGATCTTTGCTTTGTGGGCTCAACCTGTATAGGTTTGTTGCACTCAAATAATTTACCAGCGCGTCCCCTTTCTTTTTTATTTTTATTTTTTTTAATTTTGTTAATAAAAATGTTAGGGATTAAGTAAATGTGAATTGGTTTTGGGCTGTGATTCCTTGATGAGCCCGTAGATCTAACATGGTTGATCTTTACACCACCATGATCTGCGACACCCCCATTTTTTTTCTACTGCTGTGTTTTTTTGGCTGTGGGCTTGGCCCAACTGTTTTTTTTTACTATGCATATACTCACACTAGTAGCATATAACCATCATTGCTCTTATTTCTCTAATTAAATGTTTTTTATTCTTTTGTTCTTAAATTCTAGTAGTTTATTTTAATTTTATTATTTATGGGCCAATGATATAACAAAAGGTCGATGTTTCGCCCGATTTCGTTAAATCGGTGATACTCGATCAATATGAGGCCCATGTAATTTTATTTATTTATTTTTCTTTTTTTTCTAATTTATTGTTATTTCACAAATTAATTTAATTCATTATTTTTATTTATTTATTTATCAATTCACACTTTATTTAATTTATTCAATTTATCGCTTTTTAATACACGGATAGTTCAACTCCTCATATAACGGATCCAAATTTGAACCGGCTCTAAGGTAGTTAACGAACCAAATTTCGACACGTCCGAAAAGGTCCAACGCCTTCAAACAGTTGCATCCGAATAAAAAGGCCGAACGCCCTCGAACAGTTCAAAAACACTACACACACGCTTTCTCTTGGGCGAATTACAACGAGACCCCTTTGTTTCTCGCAATCCCTTGTAATTTATTTTGTATCCCTCCCCCATTTTATGTACGCATTTTATTATTTTATCGATTATTATTTCATTCGTGAACCCTTGGTCCAACGCCAAGCGGTTGCACTCGCACACTCGCACTTTTTTATTCAGTTATCGTTTATTAGGATCCACCTTACCTTTGCGAGCCGAGCGCTCTGTGCCTCGCTAACAAACCACAAAATAAACCTCCATTTGCATTCACCCTCTAACCTCAAAAAACCAAAACGATTCTTTTCAGATCCAAACCCTTGATCCAACGTCAAGCGGTCTTAGGAAATAAAACACATTCTAATAATACGAGAAGAACTGTACGCCACGAGCCTTAAGCGGTAGAAAGGAGGATAATGAGCTCTCGTTACTCGCTCCGATTATTTTGACGCAAGACGCTCGTCTTGTTGGACGGAATAAACTATCCATAGTCTTTAGTGCAATTCGACTCCTAAACCCTTTTGTTCTGGACTAGCCCATTCCCCACAATTGGGCCAAGCAAACCAATCCAACATCTATGCTCGACGTCGAGCAGAATTAGGAATAATGGTCTCTGTCGAGCATAAGCATTCCGACCACGACGAAGTTCCCTAACGAATAGTCTTGACCATTTCCTATTTTTACGGATTCCTCGATCCGCGCCTCATAGTATGGACCAATAATCTTCCGTTTAGCCCCTTATATAAACCCTCTCATTTGGGAGGGTCAGGTATTCAATCTCTCTGACCTTTATTCTTGTATTTGCCCACTCTTTGCTCGGTTACTTACTTTAGCATCGGAGTGCCTTTCAGGTACACCACCTTTTTCTCCTCACCGACCGTCTTTCATCAGCTCTCGAAGCCAGCCGCATCGGATCCTGATCTCCAGGTACGATCAGGTGGCGCCGGGTGTGGGAAACTGATTTCCCCGTTCTTCTTTCAAAATCTTCAAGGAACCAAAGTTTTAACAAGATCCATGGCTGCTCGGGACAACCAAGAAAACCGATCAAATGATGGCATGATTCTCACACAACGTGAGAGCAACATCCATCCTCCTCCGCACGAGGAAACTGTGCAAGACCACCCGGACGGGACGGCAGTATCGCCTTCACCCGATCGCGATCAACCTCTGGAAAGTCGCCCGAAAACTCTTTTTCCCTCGACTCCTTCAGGATCATATTTCGCCGCGCTGGCCGAGATCCTGAATCAGACAAACCTGCTGCTCCTCGCCCATGGCGAGAAAATCGTCCGTCTCGAAGATAATTCTCGTCGACCATCGTCTCCCGCGAGACCCCAAAGAAGGCATACTCCTTCTCCTTCTAGGAAGAAGAGGAAAGGGCACGCTGATAAATCAACGGGCGACAAGCGTCTTCGTCAGTCCTCCCCACATTCTTCTCCTACAAGAAAGTCAAGAAGAAGTAGATCAAGATCTGCTTCTCCCCGACGAACGAAGAAACACGCTCACAGGTCTCCTTCGTTCAACTCCAGCGACGACGAGGACACTCGGGGTCCCCTTTCGTCTGAAATCATGGCAGCTAAGCTTCCAAGAGGTTTAGAGAAGCCCCCACCGCTAGGCTCATACGACGGAACCACGGATCCAGACGAGCACATCGAGAATATCGATGCGCTGCTCGACTATCGAGGTGTACGGGGGGCAATCCAATGTCACCTTTTTCCTATGGCGATGAGGAAAGGAGCGATCACATGGTACAAAAGCCTCGAAGTTGAGTCCATCACCTCCTGGAAACAACTTGGACGCACGTTCTCTAGGCACTTCACCGCATCAAGGCGACACCCGAAGACAGAAGCTTCGCTCGAAGCAATCATCCAAGGGATGGACGAACCTTTACAAACTTACATCGAAAGTTCAATATAGAAGCAGTCCAAGTATCCACGACCGATGACATGAAAAAATATTTGCTGGAACAAGGATTACGCCCCTCGACTGATTTTCATCGGGCGGTCGACATTGAGACCCCGGCCACCCTCGACGCGTTCTTATTGAAAGCCCAAGCCTACATTCAGTATGAGGAAAAACAAGCGGCTAGTTCGGTAAGAGACGCTCGACGCCATGAAGATGCCAAGCCTCACCGAGTCGACGAACCTTCGACATCTCATCGAGGAGGAGACAAAAGAAAGGACGATCACTCCCGTGAACCGCGGGAGCACCGAGGACCCGTCGGTCGGTTCCACTAGTACACACCTCTCCTGGCCTCTAGTGAGAAAAAATTTTGTCTGAATGTGCCAATTCGGAATTCAAACAAGCAGGGGTACGTTTTCCGAGGCAACAACCCAGCAAACCCGGCACGGATAAAACAAAATACTGCAGATTCCACAAGAGTCACGGCCACAACACAGAGGACTGCATCCATCTCAAGGATGCAATCGAAATTCTCATCAAGGACGGGCACCTAAAACAATTCACCAAATCCAGAGACACTCCTCGACAAGAAGCGCAGGAGACCCAAAAAGTCGAGGAAGCCATACCTATCCCTGCAGATGCTAACATGCAGGTCGCTCTAAGCATTTATCGCCCGGAGGATTTCTTCCTACCGGACCGCGCCGAGAATTCGGGGTACTTCTCCTCCCATAGTCCATGGGAAACTTTCCCTTCCGCAATGGTCATCTCGGGAGGAGGGTTCAATAAAATCACGATCGGATCCGTGAAACGGAAATTCGACCAGCTGATTGCGAAGGGGCCCGCGCAAAACGCCACCCTGGATCCACCAAGGGAAGGCTCGGTACCCCTTGCCTTTTACCGAGAAGAGCTCATAGGAGGGGCGCCCAACGCCAGCATTCCTCTGCTCATCCGGGCACGCATGGAAAATTTCGATGTGAGAAGAATCCGGGTGGACCAGGGCAGCTCCTGCGACATCATGTACTCCCAGTTGTTTTCGAAACTCCAGCTGAACGAGACACATTTAACTCCATACTTAGGACCAGACCTGCAGGGTTTCAACGGAGCAGTCTCCCGACCATGGGGTTATGTCGATCTATTTGTCACTTTCGGGGTAGGTGAGACAGCCAGGACGTGTAGGGTCCAGCTCCTAGTCGTGGACTGCCCGTCGCTGTACCAATGCATCCTAGGACGACCAACAATAGCCGAGCTAATCGCCGTGCCATCCACCGTCCACCTGAAGATGAAATATTACACTACTTCAGGTAAGGTCGCCACATTACACGGAGACGTCGACGCTGCCCACAAGTGTTTCGAAGCAGCATCAAAGGGTCTCAGCTCAATATCATACCAACCGAATCCTCCAACATCAAACTCGCCAGATATTCCCAGGGCTTTCCCTCAGGTAGACTCGATCGACCTAGACTGCAGATTCTCAGACAATAGCGAGGGCGTCCAAAGACCAACAGAGTCGCTGTCCCGACCAATAACAGATGGAGAGTTCGAATTAATTCCTCTGGGAGAGGACCCAGCTCGGTGCGTTAAAATCGGGGCACATATGCCCGACTAGGTGAAGCGACAGCTGAAAGCTTGCCTCAGAGGGAACGCAGATCTATTTGCCTGGAGCGCCGCAGAAATGCCAGGGCTCGACCCCGGGACAACCTTCCACCACCTCTCCATTGACCCAATACATAAGGCGGTCGCTCAACGCAGAAGGAAGCTGAATCTGCTGTTAAAGACCTCCTAGAGGCTAAATTTGTAACCGAGGCCAGGTACACGACCTGGCTCTCAAATGTTGTAATTGTGAAAAAATCTAATGGATAGTGAAGAATGTGCGTTGACTATACCGATCTCAATCGGGCATGCCCAAAAGATGCATACCCTTTACCTAACATTGATAAATTGGTCGACAATTCGTCCGATTTCAAGCTATTGTCCTTCATGGACACATACTCAGGATATAATCAGATACCCATGGTCGTGTCTGACAAAAAAAACACGGCCTTCATGACCGAATCGGGCAATTACTTTTACAACGTTATGCCCTTCGGTCTGAAAAACGCGGGCGCGACATATCAGCGCATGATGAATAAGGTTTTCCGAGCAGAAATCAGAGATATGCTCGAAGTATACATGGACGACATGATCGTCAAATCTCAACAAGAAATGGACCACGCGTCTGTAGCGGTAAAATCGTGAGTGTAAGCTATTGATTAACTTAACTCGATTAACACAGAGTCGCCACCGCGCTTTTCTTTATTTCCAAAAGGAAAAAGGTAAAAGAACGACTAAAAACCTAGGATTCTAAAAGCAAAGGCTAAAAGAAATAAACAGAGATTGGGTAAGGGGATTGGTTATGAACCGGGAAGGTTTTAGGCACCCGACTCATCCGTGGTACTCCACTGGAGCCCTTTGAAATACTTATTGCTTTTGGTCTGAAATTGGTTTGTTTAAAATGATGGAAGAGATGAGGAGAAGAATATTTTTTAATGATTTTGTGTTTGATAAGGTTTTAACGCCTTATGCCTACGTACCCACAAAGTGCAATGCGAGATCAAAACCTCGAAGTTCGTGGTACAAAGTTTTAAAAAGAACAAATGAGTTGAATTGATTTTAGAATGTAGAGATAAGTCGTCATCCCTTAGCGAATAATTCCGCTAAAAAGGATGAATCATATATAAACATGTGAGAAAAAGAAAAGGTGCACAAGCCACAAAAACAATTGAATGAGTTTTGAGTTTTTTAATGTATATGAGAAAATGGTTTTGATATATTTACATGAATTAATATTTGGTTAAGAAAATAAAATGAAAAGATTAAAAATCGCTTGACCTAAGTCAAGGTTTGTTTATGAAAGTGTTTGAAGTTTAAAAACAAGATGATTTTGAAATAGAGAGAAGTTTTGAAAATTAAAGAATGGGGAGGAGATGAAGAGACTAATCCTAGTGCTTAAATTAAAAGCTAAGGAAAGAGTTTACCATATGTACAATTCTTCAAAGATCGGAACTTCTTCTTCAAAGGCTAATGAAATCACTTGAGGTCTAGGTTTCTAATCCATTCCAACTTGAGCAAAGGGAAAGTATCTTAAAGTCTAAGTCCATTCTCCAAAAAGCAAAGGGATAGTAACCATAGTCCAACAATTAGAAGTCACAAATATTTTAAGAGTTTAATCCTTTATTAAGTGTTTTGATATCCAAATGGACAAAATAAAAACAAGCACAATATGAATATAAACATGCACAATATGAATATAAATAAATGATATATGATAATATGACAAAATATAATAAGGAGATAAGGGAGCAAGAGATTAAAATAAAAGGATAAGGTGCAAGAGATTAAATTTAAACAATTATATTCACATTATTATAATATTTACAATATAAGGTGGTATGATGAACTTAATCAAACACAACCACAAAAAGAAAAATAAGATCGAGGCAACCGGATCCAAGTGGATCTTAATTCGAATCGGGACAACTTTAGGTCTATGTTAAGCAATCGCCGAGTAATTTACGAAGTAATTACCCTACAAATGAGGTCGGCCACCACTAATTAAAGTGGAAAATATTCGTGTTAATACATGTTAGAGAAACGATATAATGAATCGTTCTCCGAAAACACGCCACACTAAAAGAAAAAGGAAGGTCTAATCTTAATCGAGATTATCGTCGAATTTCATCGAAAAGCAACCTATCACGATCTCAAAGAATGGAGAATGATTCAAATGATCATTCATCCATAGATTTGAAATAATGAAGATTAAACTTAATCGGAAATCAACAATCCCGAATCGGAAGATTGTCATCGACCAAAATTGAAAAGAGATGAAGAATAATGGATCCAAAATTAGATCCAAAAAAGAAATAGAAAATATTTTTAATCATTTTCTAAACTCTTTCCTAAATATCTTTTTAAAAAAAATACTTTTTCTAAAATATAAATTCTTAAAACATATTTTTTAAATTGTTTTCCTAAATCTCTTTAAACATTTTTTTAAAAATCTTCCTAAAACACTTAAATCAACAATAAATTAATACAAAATCCTTTTTAAAAAAAACAAACCAAAGAATATTAAACAAAACAAAAAATAAAAAAATAGAATGGAAATAGGAAGTGGATATCCGCGGGTTAATGGAAACGGATCTACTAGGATCCAAGGTCCAGTTCAACTCCTTCACATTTTATTGAAAAAGAAAACAAAAAAACACAAGTGATTAATCTTCTTCTTCTTCACGTAAATGAGAGAAAAACAAAAATAGGGCCAACACAAATTTCTCCTTCAATCACAAAAAATGGCGACCGTTCTCACCTTCAACGATTCAGAAAACACAACTTCTTCTCTTTCCGTGAATGAAACGAATCCTTCCTCTCTCGATTTCCTTTTTCTTCTCACTTCGGTTTCTCTCTCTTTCTCACCGATTCAAGGTTTCAATTGGTTAGATGTTGATGGTTGATTGAGGAAATGATTGAGAAATTTTGAAAGAGGGTTTCGAATTTGAAGAAGAAATAGAGTTAGGGATTTTTGATTTGGGAATTAATTTGGCCAGGGATTTGAGAGGCTGTTGAAGCTTGAAATTGGAATGAAACTGATGCTCTTTAAATAGGAGAAGAAGAAAGGAACTTGATGTCGTTTTGAATGTGAGGTATGCGTTTTACACTCTCACGAAAATCTCGTGTGTGCTTGCGATTTCATTTGCGTTTGCTTGCGTTTTGTTTCCTTTGGTCTTGCGTTTTGTATTCGTGTTAAAGGCGTGCCCCTTTGCTGTGTGTGTTTGTTCTTGCCGTGCGTTTTGAATTGATGATATTGCGTTTTGATACTTTGAAACAGGTGCGGGAATGCGTGAAGCTCGTGCTAGATGCATGATACTTTTCATGTTGTGGGCCTGGGCTAGAGAGAGGTTTGATAGTGTGCGGCTTTTGCTGCTGGATTTGATAGGCCTGCCTGCGGGAAAGGCTTACGGATATAGCTTTGTGGGGCCTGCTGCTTGCTGAGGCAGCTTGGCAATATTTGGCTAAAGTGTGAAGAAGCTGGCGTATTTGCAGCTTGTAAAGCTTGCTTGTAATGGGTGTGTTGTTGAATTCACGTGCTGTACTTGAATGATGTTGAAGGCTTAAAGGACCACGTGATGTAACAAATATTGTGATTGTAATGAGCCTCAGAAAAAAACTTTATATTGTTTATTTATTCTGTGTAACAAAATGTGGAATAAGATAGGCTAAAAACATGGGCTTATGGTTAATATGGACTGCATAAATGTTGGATATTTAGAAAAATAATAAAAAAAAAGAAAATGATGGATATAAAAAGTTCCTAAAAATATAATGAGAATATTAAAAAAAATTTAAAAGTATTGGAAAAAAAATGAAAATAGATTATATAGGATAATAATAGGAAATGGTTATGGAAAATGTTTATTTGGATAATAATGGGATATATGGATAATCGAGAAAAGAAAAAAAAATGGGGAACAAAGATTATTGAATAAAATGGATATTGGAAGTTAAAAAAAAGTTTAATCGAAAATGGATAATGGATGGAATTTGGTTTTCAAGCTCACAACAAATCTCGATTATTTCAACAAGCCTCTGAACACAGCCCAAATACTTTGCAACTTGCCAACTGAAAATTGTCTGATTATGATCTGATAAACCGAATTCATACTGAGGAAAATAAATCCTCAGATGAATCGCTGATGAACTGATAAATCGATGAACTGATAAACACTGAAGATTCAAGCCAAACTTCGCACAAAACAACTGCTCGATAACTGATGATTTTCACACTCAGCACCCTTTGAACTTTGAAAACGCATTGTTTGAGAAATGAACCATTGGCCCACACGACTGGCAGTCAACCAATTTATCTGATAGTTTGACCAATATTAGGTCAAACATCCACTTGAAATCGAATTGTGACTGAACAAACGCATCTGAATGAAATTACTGTCTCATCTTCGCAAACCTGCAACACAGAGAAGAAGAAGAATACTGAAACATATTTTTTTGTATTTTGGTTAAAAGTCAGTAAATATAAACAAATATAAAACAGTAAAAATAATGGTGATCCCCTGCGAAGCATAGACCCTACACCTGAGGAGAAACTCGAAAGCCAGTGCGATCTTGTTTGTATGCAAAATGCAGATGATATGCGAAACAATCTTAGGGCAAAAATTAGGGTGTTACAGCTGCCCCTATTTAAGTTTCTTCAATCCGGAGATATGAAGATTGACATCTTCGTCTCTACAAGATGGGAGAGACTTAAATACAGAATACCCAATTTTTGTCCTAAGAGAACAAATGATATGATATAAATATGATGTGCAAGCCCAAGATCTCTGTGGGGGAAGTATGACCACCAGAGAAAAGCAAAAACTTGGGGACACAGAAGAAAATCCCGCTGGGGAAACAACAGACAACCAAAGAGTTACCAGGAAAATAAATCACTGGATAACAGACTCCACTTGGGAAAAGATATGATATAATCAAAGAACAGATTCAACCAGGGGCATAAACACCCTGCCAGGAATACCAACCAAACAAAATATTTGAATCCAAGAATGGAGAAATACTGTGTTGGAAAAGAATCATCAACTACCTGTTTTACTGGGTAGGAAATATAACAGACTCGACTATCAATTTACTGGATAGGAGCAAAATACGGAGGGATAACCTCAATTACCTTTTACTGGGTAAGGAAAATTTTCAACTACCTGATTTACTGGGTAGAGAATATATAAAGGACTCGACTATCGATTTATTGGATAGGAGTGAAATAAAAGGAATAACCTTCACCACCTTTTACTGGGTGAGAAAAATTTTCAACTACCTGATTTACTGGGTAGAGAATATAAAGGACTCGAATATCGATTTATTGGATAGGAGTATGATCATCTACCTGATTTACTGGGTAGGAACTTAATCAAATGGAAACGGCTTCTATTACCTTTTTACTGGGTAAGAAGAAGAAATATCGGCTACCGGATTTACTGGGTAGGAAATCAATCAAGTTACCTTTTTACTGGGTAAGAAGAAAATGTCTGATTCTACTATCCTTTTACTGGGTAAGAAGAAAATAACTTGACTACCGGATTTACTGGGTAGAACAATTCTCGACTACCGAATTTACTGGGTAGGAGCTAAATCAAAGAAGAACAAACTCCATTACCTTTTTACTAGGTAAGAGGAAAAAATCTCGACTACCGAATTTACTGGGTAGAAAAATTCTCAACTACCTGATTTACTGGATAGGAGCTAAAGCAAAACAAACCTTATTACCTTTTTATTGGGTAAGAGGATAAAAATCTCGACTACCGTATTTACTGGGTAGGAGCACAAGTAAAGGAAACTTGATCAATTTGGTAATATTACCCACTATCGATTATTGATAGCTGAATTTCAAAACAATATATCCACAAAAGGGGACCAAAGTTCAATCCAAGAACAAATTGGAGAGAAACGATCAAACAAGACTCATCCCGAGGAGGAAATATCTCAACCGGGGAAAATCCCATCCAGATAATAAACTGGGGAGGAAGCTAAATCAACATCATCCACGAGAAACAAACTCAGTGGGGAATTAGAAAGGATTAACTCTTTCTGCTTAATGGTCGACATTCTAAACTTGAGAGGAAGATGACACACACACTCTGTGGGGAAAGTCCACACCAAAGAGCAGATAACAATGATAAACGCAAGAATGCAGGAAAACAATGCTATGCTTATGCGTGTGGATATGCTTATGAATATGCTGACAAAACAGACATAAAGATAAGAAACAGGTGACATAAACACCACAACAACCGGATACTCGGTTAATCCCAAGGCAACAATGCAGGGAACAACTGGAGATTCAATCTTGAAATCTGCAGGTGAATATCATAAGCCATCAAAGGAATACAATCCTACTACAAGGCTTGAATCATGATGAAATAGCATCTGATAGGAAAATCATCCAGCTGAGGAAAGGTAATAATCTGCTGAGGATGGAAGTATTCTTGATAAAAATCAAACTTCACGAGGAATAACTGTCATACCACTCCTGCTCCACTTGGGGATAGAGTGCAAGACTTGCTAAAAATCACATAGGAACCTGCTGGAAATCAACACATGCAGACCTACTGGGGATCCATATGGGGATATCAGAAGTTAACATCATAGCCAAAATACATTTACGAGGGATTTTAAATCTATACCCAACATAAAGTAAAAGAAAACCTCTAAACTGACTGCTATATCAACACTTCTAAATTCAAAGATGCAAATAAATCAGGCTGAGGAACAAGAGTTCAGCTGGGGGTTCCCAATACTTCTCAATTTAAAGATAACATGCTGAGGAAAAATCAAAACTCAGCTAAGGGTTCATAAGAACATCCCTTCCAACAATTCTTCTGGGGAATACATACAATCTCCGTTCAACATCATGGTTGGGGAACAAAATATCATTAATATCAATCTGCCAAGACTATCCAGGAACTTCGCATGGACACAACCGAATCAAACCCTGCTTTGGGAGAGACAAGTTACACACATCCAGACTTTACCATTCTTGGAATCAATGTTAACATCCTTTCTTTGTTCATATATCAAAAGAAAAATGTTTTTAAAATCTTCAAAAATTAAAATTTATTAAACTTGTTTCAAAAATCATCATCAACAATAAATTGAAATTTTGTAAACAGAAACAATATAAAGAATTGCAAACAATTGGATAAAAGCTCAAATTCATTGATAGAATGGTAGTCAGCAAATGGCATGACTCCATGGATCATTACAAGTTTGAAAAATGGTAAATACATGGAAAAGGGCTACATTGAGATACAATGATCACTATTCTCCCTATTAACATTGAACTCCACTGTGTCCGAAACTTCAGTCAAGGATGAGTGAATAAGAATCTTTGATGAATAAATCTTCTGAGGGATAGAATCTGAAATCCTCGGTTGCTACAGGTGATTCAGTCTGTCGACGCAGTTACTTGCCATGATCCCTAACTTTTGCCTAGATTGCCCTTTCGGGGTTTCAATCTACCGGGATAATTATTTCTGTTTTTGTCTCTAATTTTTGCATGGACCGCCCTTTCGGGTTTTCAATCCATCGAGACGCTCATTTTTGCCTAAGCCGCCCTTTCGGGTTTTCAACTTAGCGAGCTGTTCTTTTATTTTTTTTAGGTGAAGTATTTCTTGACTGCATCCGTATTCACAGGATGAGTGATCTCCTCACCATCCATAGTTGCAAGAATTAATGAACCGCCAGAGAAGGCTTTCTTAAAAACATATGGGCCATCATAGTTCGGAGTCCACTTGCCCCGAGAATCTTTAAGGAAAAACTGAATCTTTTTGAGCACGAGGTCGCCTTCTCTGAATACACGAGGTTTGACCTTCTTATCAAAAGCTTTCTTCATTATTTGCTGGTACAACCGACCGTGACACAAAGCTTTTATTCTCTTTTCTTCAATCAAATTCAACTGGTCAAATCTACTTTGACACCATTCAGCCTCAGTCAACTTGGCTTCCATTAGAACTCTCATTGATGGGATTTCAACTTCGACGGGGAGCACTGCTTCCATACCATAAACAAGTGAGAAAGGGGTTGCCCCTGTTGAAGTGCGGACAAATGTACGATACCCATGCAAAGCAAAAGGGAGCATCTCATGCCAGTCCTTGTACGTCACAACCATCTTCTGAATGATCTTCTTAATGTTCTTATTTGCAACTTCAACAACCCCATTCATCTTCGGTCTATAAGGAGAGGAATTATGGTGTTGAATCTTGAAATCTTCACAAAGCTCTTTCATCATCTTATTATTCAAGTTCGAACCATTATCAGTAATGATTCTATTCGGAACACCATATCTGCAGATAAGATTATTCTTGATAAACCGAACCACAACTTGTCTGGTAACATTAACATACGATGCCGCTTCAACCCACTTGGAGAAGTAGTCAATTGCCACGAGAATAAAGTGATGTCCATTCGAAGCCTTGGGTTCAATCATGCCAATCATATCAATTCCCCACATAGAGAAAGGCCATGGGGAAGAAATCACATTGAGATAAGCCGGTGGCACATGAATCTTATCAGCATACACTTGACACTTATTGCATTTTTTCACATATTTGCAACAATCAGATTCCATTGTCAACCAATAGTAACCTGCTCTCAACATCTTTTTAGCCATTGCATGCCCATTGGCATGAGTGCCAAAAGATCCTTCATGAATTTCTTTCATCAACATGTTTGCTTCGTGTCTATCCACGCATCTGAGCAAGACCATGTCAAAATTTCTCTTATAAAGCACATTTCCATTCAGGAAGAAATTGCCCGCCAACCTCCTCAAAGTTCTCTTATCTTTTTCAGATGCCCCCAAGCGGGTATTCTTGACTCTGGAGAAAACATTTAATATCATGATACCAAGGCTTATCATCATGGACCTCTTCAACTGCAAACACATGAGCTGGTCTTTCCAGTCGATTCACACTGATCATGGGAACATCATTCCACTGGTGCACTTTTATCATAGAAGCTATGGTTGCTAAAGCATCAGCCATCTGATTCTCATCACGAGGAATATAATGAAACTCAACTTTGGTGAAGAAAGTTGATATCTTCCTGGCATAATCTCTATAGGGGATCAAGTGAGGTTGATGAGTCACCCACGTGCCCTGAATCTGATTAATTACCAAGGCAGAATCTCCATACACATCGAGATGTTTAATCCTCAAATCAACAGCTTCTTCAAGACCCATAATGCAGGCTTCATACTCAGCTTCATTGTTGGTACAAGGAAAAGTCAATCTCGCGGCAAAAGGAATATGAGAACCATGGGGAGTAATGATCATTGCCCCAATTCCTCTTCCACGTGCATTCACAGCACCATCAAAAACTAAACCCCATCGAGATTCAGACTCCGGCCCTTCCTCAATCACAGGTTCATCATTATCTTTCACTTTCAAAAACATCACATCTTCATCTGGAAAATCAAACTTGACAGGTTGGTAATCATCAATCGGTTGATGTGCCAAATAGTCAGCCAAGATACTACTTTTTATAGCTTTTTGAGTTCGGTACTCGATATCATATTCTGATAACAACATTTGCCAACGAGCAATCCTCCCAGTCAAAGCAGGCTTTTCAAAGATATACTTGATTGGATCCATTTTAGAGATCAACCAAGTCGTATGATTCAGCATATACTGGCGAAGACGCTTTGCAGCCCAAGCTAAGGCACAACAAGTTTTTTCAAGCATGGAATACCGAGACTCACAATCAGTGAATTTCTTACTCAAGTAGTAAATTGCACGTTCTTTTCTTCCAGATTCATCTTGCTGACCAAGCACACAACCCATGGAATCTTCCAACACAGTCAAGTACATGATCATCGGTCTACCTTCCACCGGAGGAGACAAGATAGGAGGTTCAAGTAGATATTCTTTAATACTTTCAAATGCCTTCTGGCAATCATCTGTCCAGACGCAACCTTTATCTTTTCGAAGCAACTTGAAGATCGGAGCACATGTGGCAGTCATGTGAGAGATAAACCTTGAAATATAGTTCAATCGGCCCAAGAATCCTCTTACTTGCTTTTCGGTTCTTGGAGCAGGCATTTCCTGAATAGCTTTCACTTTATCAGGATCAACTTCAATGCCTCTTTGGCTGACAATGAAACCTAGCAACTTTCCAGAACGTACGCCAAATATGCACTTGTTCGGATTCAGACGAAGCTTATACTTCCTTAATCTCTGAAACAACTTCAGCAAATGTTCAACATGATCTTCTTCAGTCCTCGACTTGGCGATCATATCATCAACATATACTTCGATTTCCTTATGCATCATATCATGGAAAAGTGTAGTCATAGCTCTTTGGTACGTCGCACCAGCATTCTTCAATCCAAAGGGCATCACTCTGTAGCAGAATGTTCCCCATGGTGTAATAAATGTGGTCTTTTCCATGTCCTCGGGTGCCATCTTTATTTGATTATAACCGGAAAATCCGTCCATAAAAGAGAAAACGTCAAACTTAGCCATATTATCTACCAACATATCAATGTGTGGTAATGGAAATCATCTTTTGGACTAGCTTTGTTCAGATCTCTGTAATCTATGCACATTCGGACTTTTCCGTCTTTCTTCGGAACAGGAACAATATTGGCCACCCATTCAGGATAAGTTGATGTCACAAGAAAACCTGCATCAATCTGCTTTTGAACCTCCTCTTTGATTTTTATTGCCATGTCTGGATGAGTTCTTCTGAGCTTTTGCTTTACAGGTGGACATTCTGGCTTCAACGGAAATCTATGCTCCACAATATCAGTATCAAGACCTGGCATGTCTTGATAAGACCAAGCAAATACATCAACATATTCTCTGGCATGTCTTCAGAACCCAAGTTGACCATCTCTATAGACTCTCCATGAGGCTGAATAATCTTCTCTTGTGCTCAAGCAACCGAGAAATTTCATCTGGAATCTCTTCATCATCCTCTTCCTCAGCTTCAAACACAGGGAATTCAAAGTTGGGAGAGGGCATAGGATCATTGTTTTCAATGGGTTTATCAATCAATCTGCACAATGATTTTATTTTTATTTTAGAATATGAATAAAAGTGCAAACAATATGCAGATACACAATTATTATATTTTTTTGGGTTTTTTAGGTTACCATTTTTCAGAATAAAGCAAAAATGAAAAACACATATGGAAATAACAAAATAACATTTTATTGATGATGATAAAATTTGAAACAAATCCCGACAAACATCACTTTCACCTTGGGCAGAGTGAAAGGATTTTTGAAAGAAAATAAAAACAATTACTTTGAAGAATGAACGATAAAAGGAACATCAACAGCGATCCAATTCTGGCAAATCTTTCCATGCGTAACGAAATCAAGCATTTCTTCGTCTTCATCATCATCATCAATGATGGCAGCAACAGAATGGTCGTTGATAAATCCAGCACTTCGAAAGCCTTCTTGAATAGTCTTTGGATCTTTGATAACTGCACCAGGCGCAAAGCCGATACCAAAACCTTCCTTGTTGTCTACAGCATCAATAATTCGCCCCCAACCATCAGACTGACCAGCTTCCAGCACTCGCATAGCATCTTTGAAAGAGGACATGGGCATGGCATTCTTCTTAACAACACTATTCACAACAAAAAGTGCTTGAAACGAAGTTCCCACCTCTTCCTCGGCATCAATATAAGAGAAAGAAGACAGATTACTCACAAGCATCACCCTCTCACCTTCAATGGTCACCAATTTACCTTCTCTCAAAAAACTTCAACTTTTGATGAAGAGTGGATGTTACAGCTCCAGCTTCATGGATCCATGGTCTTCCGAGGAGACAACTGTATGCGGGACGTATATCCATTACTTGAAAAGTAATCTTGAATATAAACGGTCCAATAAGAATAGGAAGATCCACCTCTCCGATCACGGTCTTCTTCGACCCATCAAACGCTTTTACTATAATCCCACTGTGCCTCATGGGAGCACCTTGAAACGCAAGCTTTGACAAAGTCGACTTTGGCATAACATTCAGAGACGAGCCGATATCAACTAGCACCTTGGACAAAGCATCTTCTTGACAATTCACCGAAATGTGCAGAGCCAAGTTATGATTTCTTCCTTCTTCAGGAAAATCATCATCACAGAATCTCAAATTGTTGCATGACGTGATATTCGCTACAATACTATCAAATTGATCAACAGTCACGTCATGGTCAACATATGCTTGATCCAGAATTTTCTGCAATGACTGCCTATGAGCCTCAGAACTCATCAAAAGAGACAACACTGATATCTTCGAGGGAGTCTGCAATAACTGCTCAGAAATATTATACTCACTCTTCTTTATCAGTTTTAGCACCTCATCATCATTATTACCAGATTGGCTCGATTGGACAACAGCATCCATAATCTGCTTTCTTGCACTGGTATCTTCAACTCTCTTCGGAGGGTCTGAACTATACACTCTACCACTTCGGGTGACCTTCGTCACGTCAGCAATGCTAACCACAGACCTTGGAGTAGGAAGAGGAACTTCTCTACCATTCTCTATCATCGTAGCGTTATACCTGTATGGAACAACTTTATCAGATTCATAAGGCATTGGACCAGGTACATTAATCACCAATGGAGTAACAGCAGTCTTGCGACTATCAAAAGAAAACACCACCCTTTCAGGAGCAGCTCTCTCAGGAAGATTGAACTGAGGCATAATGACATTCACTTCATTCTCATATTCATCTCTCTTTGCTGTTACTTCGATCAGCTTATCATCCATCATTTTCTGAATATCCCTTTTAACAATCACGCAACCACGAGGATTCACCGAGCATATACAACATCCAGCATATTCGTGATCAATATCGTGATATTCACTCAAGAAAGCATGCATTTCCACCAAAGATCTTCGGATATGGCGAACTTCATAGATCTCAAACAACCCAGGACAACCAGCAACCATATTCACAGACGCATTACCATGCTTCAGCAACGGATTCTTCTGTACATTAGGATTAACATCATTGAAATACAGAACATTGTTTCTCATCAATTTTTGTACTTCAAACTTCAATGGATAACAGCTCTCAACATCGTGCCCCGGGGCACCTTGATGAAAAGCACAGCGAGCCTCAGGCTTATACCACCATGGAATAGTCTCTGGAACTGGAGGTGGAGGACGAGTTTGCACAAGATTCTTTGCAATTAAAGATGGAAGCAAGTCCGCATACGATACAGGAATAGGATCAAAACTTGGCTTAGCCCGAGCTTGTTGATTACCACCTTGTTGCACAGAAGGTTGCTGATAACGGGGTTGATACTTTGGAATAGCTGGCACAGTTGGAGCCACGTTAATCATCGGTGTAACAGAAGCCACATGCTGCGAATGGTGATTCCCACAATTGTGAGGCCTTCTATAACTTTCACGGGATACTGCATCAGTCTCATTTTCTTTCTTTTCCCCAAAGTTGAACCTTCTAGAGCTTGAACCATTGCCGTTCTCTTGAGTCAACCGTCCCTCACGGACACCTTCTTCTAAACGCATCCCCATGCTCACCATCTCAGTGAAATCGGAAGGAGCGCTTGCTATCATTCTCTCATAATAAAAAGAACCCAACGTCTTCAAGAAGATCTTCGTCATTTCTTTTTCTTCCAACGGAGGAACAATCTAGGCTGCCAGCTCTCTCCATCTCTGCGCATATTCTTTAAAAGTTTCTTTGTCCTTCTGGGACATAGCACGAAGTTGATCTCTATCAGGAGCCATATCAACATTGTACTTATACTGCCTTACAAAAGCTTCTCCCAAATCATTGAAGGTCTTGATTTGGCTATTATCCGGACTCATATACCACCTCATGGGTACACCGGTCAAACTGTCCTGGAAATAGTGAATCAGCAGCTTATCATTATCAGTCTGAGCAGACATCTTCCTTGCATACATCGTCAGATGGCTCAATGGACAAGTATTGCCTTTGTACTTCTCAAACTTGGGCAACTTGAATTTGTAAGGAACTTTAACATTTGGGACCAGACAAAGATCATAAGCATCTTTTCCGAACAAATCCTTATGTTTCAAAGCTCTCATCTCCCTCTGGATCTCAACAAAGCGTCCCTGGAAGTCATCAAGTCTTTCAGCAACTCCAGCACCTTCACTGGGCTCAGCATGGTAAATCATCTCATCATGGTGCGGAACATTGTGCACCACAGGCGGTACAGTTGTCACAACTGGAGGAAGAGTAGTCCATACTGGTGGGGGGAGATTATAAAATGCCACAGTCTCCGGACGATGAGGAGGACGATAACCAGCAGGAAAAAAGTCAACAGGCATGCCCCAAGGCGTGCTAGCAGGTATACGACAGCGAGGAGAAATCACAGTCTCAACAGGAATTGATGCAGTAACAACCTCTGAGATGACAGTATTCTGAACAGGAGGACTAGGAGGTGGCTGATTCTGAGCAGCCATCAAATTTTCCATCATAGCAGTCACCCTTTCCAAGCTTTCCCTCAGATAATTAACCTCTTCGCGCAGCTCGAGATTCTCTTGTTGCAAAGTATCCATCACTCTTCTCCGATTAGCTCGAGTATCGAAGCGATGAGTCAGCTTGACAGGAACACTGAATGAAGACCAGAAAACAACAATAAGATCCCTGGAGAACACTCGAAAGCAAGACAAATGCGAATATGATGCATGCTATGTATATGCAAATGCAAAGATTTCAAAGGATTATAAGTTAACTTGCAATATTCATAAAGAGACATTTTTGAAATACTTAAAAACTCATTCTCATTAATATCAAAGTGAGGATTACAAATGAAGTACAAACATCAATAATCCTAATACATAAGAGCAAAAGTAAACTAGGCCTAAGGAATCATATCCGAAGAAGTCCCGAATCCTGGCTGATACTTCATACGAATCCTCTTGATCTCATTATTGTACCGCTCTTCCATATCTTCCTTATCCTTCACCAACTTGTCAACAATGGCCTTCCAAGCACCGGAAGTAGGAGGAATAGTATATGTACTAATAGAGGAAAATAAATCCTCTCTCGGTCTCTTCGTGATGCGTCGCTCGAGTAGCTCAATAAGATCATCCTTCTCCTTAAGCTGCTCCTGCATAGTAGTCCTCTCAAGTAACCATTCTTCTTTCTCTTTCTTCATCTTCTCTAACTCTTCTTGAAGAACCAACTTCTCATCAACGGGAGGTAGAAAAGCAGATAAAGGCAATATGGGAAACATAAGATCCTCGGGTGGATAAGGCATCTTGAGCTTGGAAGCTCTAGATCGAACCCACTGAATATAACAATCGGAAGGAGGAAGGTGTTGTCTACCCAATTGACCTTTCTCTTTCCTATGAACAGCATGCCAAGAATGAGCAATCCTTTTCTTCATCTCTATGTGATCAACACCATTAAGAAAGAAGAAACGGGATAAGGTAAGATTGTTTGGAACATCCTTCAAACAATAACCGAACTGTCGTCTAGCCAGAATGGGGTTGTAGCTAATTCCCCCACGTGTACCAAGAAGAGGTACATTAGGAAATTCTCCACAACTATCAATAAGAACTCCAGTGTCATAATGAGAACTATACCATGTCATGTCCTTATGAGAAAGCGACATCAACCTTTGAGACCATCTTCGATTCTCTCTATTGTCCTTGAAAACATCCGACTTCGGTAGGTGCGAAATAAACTACCTATAAAGAAGAGGCGCACAACATACAATCTCTCCGTCACCTTTGGAAGTCCTATAGTGAAAAGCATGATACATATCTCCAAGCAAAGTAGGAATCGGGTTCTTCTTCAAGAAGATCTGAATAGCATTCTCATCCACAATACTATCCAAGTTCGGAAACAAGACAATCCCGTAAATGAGCAAAGCAAGAATAGCCTCAAATGCATCCTTATGACCCTAAGTAAGTGAAGTAGAAGCCTTTCCCATCAAAAACTTAGCATTAATACCACGAACACTCCCCTTCGGAAGAAACTTCCCATTAAGATCGGATTCCTTAAGAAAAAGTGCTTTGGCGATGACCTTGATAGTAAGCTCCTTCTCTAAACCAGTAAAAAGAAACTCCTTGTCCAGAATAGGCAAACCTAACCAATGAGAATACTCCACCAAAGTCGGCACAAGCTGATAATCCGGAAAAGTGAAACAATGGTGCAACGGGTCATAAAACTGAGCCAAAGTAGGGAGAATCCCCTCAGGTACATCAATATCCAACATATACAAAAGCTTCCCACGACATCTTCGGAACTCTTGGATATCAACAACCAAAGCTCCTAGCTTTCTCAACTCTACAACATTAGGATTCTTGAAATTGTACTTCTTTGTGTTCCTCCTTTCAAAAGTCAAAGCCATGGACATCTGAAATTTTGCAAAAGTTCCTTATAAGTCCCTTGAAATCTTACGAACAATGCTCATGAATGTTATGATGGCATGTATGCAACAAACACAAACAAGATCACACAAGGCACACGGGCTTAGGTTCCGAGTCACGAGCATGAAGTCAAGGTAACAGAACACCAACCCAAACAGGTAAGTACTAAGGTTTTGTCTTCATTGTACCTGCAATAAACCAAAATGGTGCTAACAGAGGTGCCCGGAGTTAACAGCCATCTTTAGAATATCATCGGTACGTTGGATTACTACCCAACCGATAACATTCTTAAAATAGACCCCGTCCGAGTGTAGTATCGCTTGACAACCGCCTTAGATTTACATCCAGACAGCTTCCGCACTACGTTCCTAAATTGGCTTAGATGGGTTAAGGGTTCTAAGGTCCTCAGTATGATCAGCTCAAGGTCGGAAAATAATGCCACGTACGATTACTCGTCATGACATTGATAGTCCAAGAGAGCCTAACCGAGTGGAGATTATCAAATTGATATTGCTTTGGACTACTCCATCACATATCGCTTCAAATATCGCCGTCCTATCATAAGTGTCACTTAGATTCGGGTTAGAATCTATCTCACACAGAGGATCACCAAAACCAAAACAGAACAATCAAATAACAAACAATTCAAACCAAAGCAATAAATAAATCAAAGTAGGCTAAATCCGCTTAGAGATTACTCCCCAGCAGAGTCGCCACTTTTCTGTAGCGGTAAAATCGTGAGTGTAAGCTATTGATTAACTTAACTCGATTAACACAGAGTCGCCACCGCGCTTTTCTTTATTTCCGAAAGGAAAAAGGTAAAAGAACGAATAAAAACCTAGGATTCTAAAAGCAAAGGCTAAAAGAAATAAACAGAGATTGGGTAAGGGGATTGGTTATGAACCAGGAAGGTTTTAGGCACCCGACTCATCCGTGGTACTCCACGGGAGCCCTTTGAAATACTTATTGCTTTTGGTCTGAAATTGGTTTGTTTAAAATGATGGAAAAGATGAGGAGAAGAATATTTTTTAATGATTTTGTGTTTGATAAGGTTTTAACGCCTTATGCCTACGTACCCACAAAGTGCAATGCGAGATCAAAACCTCGTAGTTCGTGGTACAAAGTTTTAAAAAGAACAAATGAGTTGAATTGATTTTAGAATGTAGAGATAAGTCGTCATCCCTTAGCGAATAATTCCGCTAAAAGGGATGAATCATATCTAAACATGTGAGAAAAAGAAAAGGTGCACAAGGCACAAAAACAATTGAATGAGTTTTGAGTTTTTTAATGTATATGAGAAAATGGTTTTGATATATTTACATGAATTAATATTTGGTTAAGAAAATAAAATGAAAAGATTAAAAATCGCTTGACCTAAGTCAAGGTTTGTTTATGAAAGTGTTTGAAGTTTAAAAACAAGAAGATTTTAAAATAGAGAGAAGTTTTGAAAATTAAAGAATGGGGAGGAGATGAAGAGACTAATCATAGTGCTTGAATTAAAAGCTAAGGAAAGAGTTTACCATATGTACAATTCTTCAAAGATCGGAACTTCTTCTTCAAAGGCTAATGAAATCACTTGAGGTCTAGGTTTCTAATCCATTCCAACTTGAGCAAAGGGAAAGTATCTTAAAGTCTAAGTCCATTCTCCAAAAAGCAAAGGGATAGTAACCATAGTCCAACAATTAGAAGTCACAAATCTTTTAAGAGTTTAATCCTTTATTAAGTGTTTTGATATCCAAATGGACAAAATAAAAACAAGCACAATATGAATATAAACAAGCACAATATGAATAAAAACAAATGATATATGATAATATGACAAAATATAATAAGGAGATAAGGGAGCAAGAGATTAAAATAAAAGGATAAGGTGCAAGAGATTAAATTTAAACAATTATATTCACATTATTATAATATTTACAATATAAGGTGGTATGATGAACTTAATCAAACACAACCACAAAAAGAAAAATAAGATCGAGGCAACCGGATCCAAGTGGATCTTAATTCGAATCGGGAGACCTTTAGGTCTATGTTAAGCAATCGCCGAGTAATTTACGGAGTAATTACCCTACAAATGAGGCCGGCCACCACTAATTAAAGTGGAAAATATTCGTGTTAATACATGTTAGAGAAACGATATAATGAATCGTTCTCCGAAAACATGCCACACTAAAAGAAAAAGGAAGGTCTAATCTTAATCGAGATTATCGTTGAATTTCATCGAAAAGCAACCTATCACGATCTCAAAGTATGGAGAATGATTCAAATGATCATTCATCCATAGATTTGAAATAATGAAGATTAAACTTAATCGGAAATCAACAATCCCGAATCGGAAGATTGTCATCGACCAAAATTGAAAAGAGATGAAGAATAATGGATCCAAAATTAGATCCAAAAAAGAAATAGAAAATATTTTTAATCATTTTCTAAACTCTTTCCTAAATATCTTTTTTTTAAAAATACTTTTTCTAAAATATAAATTCTAAAACATATTTTTTAAATTGTTTTCCTAAATCTCTTTAAACATTTTTTTAAAAATCTTCCTAAAACACTTAAATCAACAATAAATTAATACAAAATCCTTTTTAAAAAAAACAAACCAAAGAATATTAAACAAAACAAAAAATAAAAAAATAGAATGGAAATAGGAAGTGGATATCCGCGGGTTAATGGAAACGGATCTACTAGGATCCAAGGTCCAGTTCAACTCCTTCACATTTTATTAAAAAAGAAAACAAAAAAACACAAGTGATTAATCTTCTTCTTCTTCACACAAATGAGAGAAAAACAGAAATAGGGCCAACACAAATTTCTCCTTCAATCGCAAAAAATGGCGACCGTTCTCACCTTCAACGATTCAGAAAACACAACTTCTTCTCTTTCCGTGAATGAAACGAATCCTTCCTCTCTCGATTTCCTTTTTCTTCTCACTTCGGTTTGTCTCTCTTTCTCACCGATTCAAGGTTTCAATTTGTTAGATGTTGATGGTTGATTGAGGAAATGATTGAGAAATTTTGAAAGAGGGTTTCAAATTTGAAGAAGAAATAGAGTTAGGGATTTTTGATTTGGGAATTAATTTGGCCAGGGATTTGAGAGGCTGTTGAAGCTTGAAATTGGAATGAAACTAATGCTCTTTAAATAGGAGAAGAAGAAAGGAACTTGATGCCGTTTTGAATGTGAGGTATGCATTTTACACTCTCACGAAAATCTCGTGTGTGCTTGCGATTTCATTTGCGTTTGCTTGCGTTTTGTTTCCTTTGGTCTTGCGTTTTGTATTCGTGTTGAAGGCGTGCCCCTTTGCTGTGTGTGTTTGTTCTTGCCGTGCGTTTTGAATTGATGATATTGCGTTTTGATACTTTGAAACAGGTGCGGGAATGCGTGAAGCTCGTGCTAGATGTGTGATACTTTTCATGTTGTGGGCCTGGGCTAGAGAGAGGTTTGATAGCGTGCGGCTTTTGCTGCTTGATTTGATAGGCCTGGCTGCGGGAAAGGCTTACGGATATAGCTTTGTGGGGCCTGCTGCTTGCTGAGGCAGCTTGGCAATGTTTGGCTAAAGTGTGAAGAAGCTGGCGTATTTGCAGCTTGTAAAGCTTGCTTGTAACGCGTGTGTTGTTGAAATTCACGTGCTGTACTTGAATGATGTTGAAGTCTTAAAGGACCACGTGATGTAACAAATATTGTGATTGTAATGAGCCTCAGAAAAAACTTTATATTGTTTATTTATTCTGTGTAACAAAATGTGGAATAAGATAGGCTAAAAACATGGGCTTATGGTTAATATGGACTGCATAAATGTTGGATATTTAGAAAAATAATAAAAAAAAGAAAATGATGGATATAAAAAGTTCCTAAAAATATAATGAGAATATTAAAAAAATTTAAAAGTATTGGAAAAAAAAATGAAAATAGATTAGATAGGATAATAGGAAATGGTTATGGAAAATGTTTATTTGGATAATAATGGGATATATGGATAATCGAGAAAATAAAAAAAATGGGGAACGAAGATTATTGAATAAAATGGATATTGGAAGTTAAAAAAAAAGTGTAATAAAAAATGGATAATGGATGGAATTTGGTTTTCAAGCTCACAACAAATCTCAATTATTTCAACAAGCCTCTGAACAGAGCCCAAATACTTTGCAACTTGCCAACTGAAAATTGTCTGATTATGATCTGATAAACCGAATTCATACTGAGGAAAATAAATCCTCAGATGAATCGCTGATGAACTGATGAATCGATGAACTGATAAACACTGAAGATTCAAGCCAAACTTCGCACAAAACAACTGCTCGATAACTGATGATTTTCACACTCAGCACCCTTTGAACTTTGAAAACGCATTGTTTGAGAAATGAACCATTGGCACACACGACTGGCAGTCAACCAATTTATCTGATAGTTTGACCAATATTAGGTCAAACATCCACTTGAAATCGAATTGTGACTGAACAAACGCATCTGAATGAAATTACTGTCTCATCTTTGCAAATCTGCAACACAGAGAAGAAGAAGAATACTGCAACATATTTTTTTGTATTTTGGTTAAAAGTCAGTAAATATAAACAAATATAAAACAGTAAAAATAATGGTGATCCCCTGCGAAGCATAGACCCTACACCTGAGGAGAAACTCGAAAGCCAGTGCGATCTTGTTTGTATGCAAAATGCAGATGATATGCGAAACAATCTTAGGGCAAAAATTAGGGTGTTACAGCGTCCCACTTACGAAAAGTGTTCGATCAGGCACGATAATGCAAGATGCGTTTAAACCCTGAAAAATGCACGTTTGGGGTCCGAGCAGGGAAATTCCTCGGATTCTACTTGACTGAACGAGGCATCGAGGCCAACCCCGACAAATGTCGGGCATTCGTGGAACTCCCAACACCTACTTCTAAAAAGACCATACAGTCACTAAACGGGGTCTTTGCCTCCCTCGCTCGGTTCGTAGCTAAATCCGCTCAACACGCTCTCCCCTTCTACAAACTCCTTCGCAAAGAAGCAACTTTCGAATGGACAGAGGAGTGCGAGCTGGCGTTGTCCCACCTAAAAAAGGCACTGAGTGAACCCCAAGTCTTGTCTAGACCCGAAGGAGGGGAGATACTTTATCTCTACCTCTCCGTTGCAAATGAGGCAGTAAGCGCGACACTTGTGCGCGACCTACCCGAGGGGCAAAAGCCTGTATATTTTACAAGTAAAGCACTCCATGGCCCGGAAATCCGATATCTCCAGATAGAAAAGGTGGCTTTGTCCCTCCTTCTCGTAGCCAGAAGGCTACACCATTACTTCCTGGCTCACACCATCATCGTAAGAACCGATCAACCCATAAGACAATTGCTCGGTCGACCAGACATGGTCGAACGAATGTTAAAGTGGTCATTGGAACTATCCGAGTTTGACGTCAAATTAGAGAGAAGACAAGCTCTCAAAGCTCAAGAGCTGGCCGACTTCGTGGCTGAACTTACTTTCACCGAGCAAGAGCCGAAAGTCTCATCCAGGTGGGTTATTTCCGTGGACGGAGCATCTGGTCCAGCAGGTAGCGGGGCTGGAATTATCTTGGAGAACGAAGAGGGAAACGTCATCGAAGTATCCCTAACCTTATATTTTCCCACTTCTAACAACCAGGCAGAGTATGAAGCTTTTCTAGCAGGCATACGGCTCGCGACCGATTTGGAAGCAGAAGAGATCACAATCTGCACGGATTCTCAGTTGGTCGCAAGCCAAGTTCGAGGAGATTTTCAAGCCAAAAACGATAACATGGCCGAATATTTGGCCCTTGTAAAAGGCGAACTGAAACGGTTCAAAAGTGTGGAAGTCAAACACATCCCGTGAGAGAACAACATCCGCGCAGATATCCTTTCCAAATTGGCGAGCACTAAAAGGAAAGGAAACAACAAATCCGTATTACAGAAAACGCTTCCCCGACCTAGCATTGGGCAATCATCAATCCACGTAGACATTAACCTCGTGGGCGACACAAGCTGCTGTATGACCCCAGTAATTAATTACCTAACTAAGGGAGAACTGCCGACCGACCCAAAGGCGGCCAGTACCATACGCCGAAGGGCATGTCTGTATTCCCTAGTAGGTGGACGAATGTATCCTCGAGGATTCTCTACGCCCCTCCTCAGGTGCGTAGAAGAGGAAAACATCCCGCACGTACTGAGAGAAGTCCACGAAGGAATCAACGCGCAACATCCTGGCGGAAGGTCGTTGGTTCGAAAAATTCTTCGGGCAGGGTATTATTGGCCCACTCTTCAACAAGACGCGAAGGAGCACGTGAAAAGGTGCGACAAATGCCAACGGCACGGGGACGTGCAGGTAGCACCCCCATCCGAGTTGAAATAACTGTCATCACCTTGGCCATTCGTATGGTGAGGGATGGATATCTTAGGACCATTCGTCGTCGGGTCTGGTCAAAATAAGTACTTAATCGTGGGCGTCGACTATTTCACCAAGTGGATAGAAGCCGAGGCTTTGGCCAAAATCACTGCGCTTAACATACTACATTTCTTCAAGAGAAACATCCTCGCCCCGTTCGGGGTACCGCCTGCCATCGTGACCGACAACGACACTCAGTTCACGGATAAACACTTCAAAGAATTCGTCGCATCAATAGGAACGAAACAACATTTCGATTCGGTCGAACCCCCTAAACTAATGGACAAGCAGAGGACACAAATAGAGTAATCCTAAGAGGTTTAAAACGAAGATTGGAAGAGCATAAGAAGCATTGGGTCAAGGAGTTACACATCGTACTATGGGCATACAGGACCACACCCCACTCAACAACCGGGGAATCCCCATTTCGATTAGCATACGGAACCGAGGCGGTGATCCCTATAGAAATGCACGTCCTATCCAAACACACGGAATTCCCTATGGACCAAGACACCAACTCCGAAGCTTTGAGGGACGAGCTCGACATGATCGAAGAAGTTCGGTCAGAAGCTGCTCTTCGAGAAACCATTCTCAAACAAAAAATAGCCGTTCGGTATGATTCTAAGGTCATAAGACGAACCTTCGAGGTAGGTAGTCTTGTCCTTAGAAGAAATCACAGGGATCCCCGCGAGGGAAAATTTACACCCAACTGGGAGGGCCCGTATCGCTTCCGAGCAAAAACCGAGAACGGAGCCTATTATTTAGAAAATTTACACGGGGAAGAGCTAGCTCGGCCTTGGAACGCCGAGAAACTCAAACAATATTACAGCTAAATCACAAAGTAGACCTGCTCAACTTTCAAGAAAAGAGCAAAGGGACCGACTGAAAACTGCGTGCCTAGGTACGAGCACGACAGCCCAAAAATGACAGTCAAGCAAAGATCTCCTTTCGAGGGAAAGAGAAACTTGCCGCACGGACGGATACTCGAACGAGTCCGACGTCGCCTAAGTACTACGACCAGGCAGAACCCCAGCTCGCGATGGGATGTTCAAGCCACGGAGCCCGGGCCATTACCTTGGCCCGGGCACCGACCAGGAGTAAGACTCCAAAATCTGATTGGTCCCCCTAACCAACAGATCACATACACACCCCGTATTTATTCGATCACATCCAATTAATGCAAAGATGCATACCAAACACTTAGTAAAAACAAACAAATAAAATATGTCCTCCGATGGACGCATCATTACGAACAAATGAAATATAGAAACCGACCACCAAGGTCGTGCATATGAAATTAAAGATGCGACCCCGAAGGGCCGACTTGTTCAGGATTACATACAAAGGGGTCCACGCCCACAAAAAAGAAACATAATAAATTATATGGCACGCAGGCCAGAAACTAATTACCCTCTCCTTCCGGGCGGCCTTCTTCTCGGCAAGCTTCATCATGCTCCGGTTGCGCTTCGGGCTGTCCTGGCTGAGCAACCGACCCCGACTGAGAATAATCTACCACCAGGTCCGAAGGAACCAAAATCTGGCCGTCTTCTACCTTGTACAGATAGCTGATTCGACCAACGTCCAAAGCTAGGTCAGGATGGAGAGCCTTCATCTGATCCACCGTGTTCTGGAAGCTGAGCTCAGTTGATGAGTTCAGATCTTCCATGTCTTGGTCGATCCGAGAAAAAAACTGAGCCCTCGTTACCAGGTTTTTGGTTTCTTCATCCTCGTCCTCCTTCGGGCAGAAAGCGTCCTTCAGCTTTTTATTCTGCTCCAGCACCCTTTTCTTGTCGACCTCCAACTTGGCGATGACGTTGGCTCGTTCAGTCAACTCCTTGGTCGTGGCTTTAGCCTCTTCGGTGGCCGTTGTCAGTTTGCTCCTATTGAACCTTAAACAACACAAAACAAACAAGAAATCTTGAATTCGTGCAAGATGGATTGAAGTTAAAACCTGAAATGCAGTGAAGCTCAGAGTTGCAGAAATCCAGAGGGGAGGTTCCAAGGTCTTCTATGCTTGATCTTGATCCTTTACAAGGTGAAATAAACACTTGCTGGATGCGAATTCTTAGAGGAAATTGATATGGTGCAGAGAATTTGCAGAGCTATATTCTTGGAGTTTCAAGTTGTGGAAGTCATGAAGATGCTACAAATCATTATTTTGATGATGACTTGAGGATGGTGCAATACTGGAGATGAGGACCAAAGAAGATTGAGGAAAAATATAGAAAGATGCCTTGGTGTAATGCGGATCATTCACTTCAATGTTTCCATGAAAAGGATGCTCATGATGATGATGATGAAGATGATGATGAACAGATGAAGCTTGAGTAGCATCAATGGAAGCTGAAGCTTAATCAACCAATGTTGCAGTGATTTTGCAGAGAGAATACATAGCAAAGTTTGGAAGATTTTGGTATGACTTGAGTTAAATGTGAAGCTGAACCCTAAACTCAATCACCACTCATCTTTTTATAGTGTGATGGACCTCTGGTTAGCAGTTAGAAACAGGGTTAACTAGCCCTGGTTAACTGAGTGGAATGAGTTAAATGAGTTGACTCTGTTAAGTTGGTTATGCCAGCTGGAATTCTAGAAGCTTCTTGCTCGAGCTCAATCCAATGCTGCAGGGAACATGTCAATTATGGTGAGGATGGCTTGAACCATAGATTACAGCCTGAAGTATTTGCTTACTTAATCATGAGATGCATATTAATGTTGTAGTGCCTGCACTTAATTGTAGCCTGCTGATGCCACAAATTCAAGAGCCAAATGCAACTGGAGACCAATGAATCCAATGCACACGAGTTCATGATCATTATGGTGAGGATGCATTATAATGTAGCTTGCAATTTTGAAACTTATTGAGTTTGATTGTGAGCACAATTCACTCACAAATGCAGCCCCCATGAAAACGGAACTATCATTGCCCTCTTATATGTCAAACAGAAGTTGTTTAGCAGAAAAATAGACTTATGTGTCGATACATGTTTCGTATGAGTCGATACATGTTAGTTTTATAACATGTATGAGTCAATAAAAAGATGTATACATCGATGCATACTGAAGCTTTGGTTATTTCCCGCAAGTTAATTCAATCATGCATCGATACATATCATGAATGAATCGATACATAACATAGAAGAAACATGTATCGATGCAACCCTCGTATGGATCGATTATTTATAGAAACACAGTGAAGCATGTATCAATGAAACCCTCGTATTTATCGATACATAGCATAGAAGAAACATGCATCGATGCAAAGATCGTATGTATCGATCCATATAAAAGCAAATTCCCTTTCTTGTGATAATCAAAGACTTGCATCGATGCAAAATAAGGATGTATCGAAACAAACACAAGCAAAATTGTTTTTTTCTTTATTTCTCCATCATTTATTGATAAAATTTAGTCCATAGGATTCTTGTGACCCTAATTTCATGATTTTGATCTCAAAAAGTCAGGAGTTGACCTTTTGCTCAGTCTGGTTGACATTTTCCCAAATTCCTGATTTTCAATCCACTGAACAAATGAACCTCTTCCAAAATGAATCCATGGATGAAATTTGAACCCTAGGTACTTGTCATCATGTACAAAATAATATAATCAAATTTGGATCAAAACTTCATATGATATGCTAGATGTTATGCAAAATGAGAGGGAAAATTTTGGGGTATTATAGCTGCCCTTATTCAATCATCTGCAAACCTGAATGAATAAATAGCGATTGCTTTTAGACTTTCATGGTATGGAGTGATTGAATACCTGAATAGACCTGAAAATTTGAATTATGTGGGATGAAAATGTTTGGTAAAATAAAATTGACTAACTTGGGGTTCAGCAAAAGGAAAAGTTGAGAATGACGAACTTGGGGTTCGGCAAAAGAAAACCTGACAAACTTGGGGTTTGTAAGGAATAAAAAGTTGGTGAACTTGGGGCTCGACAACGGAAAAGTGAACTTGGGGTTCATAAAAATGACGAACTTGGGGCTCAACACTGGAAAACTTGACAAACTTGGGGTTTGCAAGTAAATGTGGAACTTGGGGTTCAAAAAGTTGGCAAACTTGGGGTTCGACAACGGAAACGTGAACTTGGGGTTCACAACAATGACGAACTTGGGGCTCGACACTAAAAAAATTGACAAACTTGGGGTTTGCAAGAAGGTTGAACATGGGGTTCCAAAAAAAGTTTGCGAACTTGGGGCTCGGCAACAGAAACATGAACTTGGGGTTCACAACAATGACGAACTTGGGGCTCGGCATCGGAAAACTTGAGAAACTTCGGGTTTGCAAGTAAGGGTTGAACTTGGGGTTCAAAATGTTGGCGAACTTGGGGTTCGGCAACAGAAACGTGAACTTGGGGTTCACAACAATGACGAACTTGGGGCTCGACACTGAAAAACTTGACAAACTTGTGGTTTGCAAGCAAGTTTGAACTTGGGATTCAAAAAGTTGGAGAACTTGGGGCTTGGCAACGGAAATGTGAACTTGAGGTTCACAACAATGACAAACTTGGGGCTCGACACTGAAAAACTTGAACTAGATGCTCTGTGGGAGAAACTTCAGGTTAAGAGGGTATTGTGGGTTTTCATGCAATATTCCCAAAACTGGCCAATGCTGATATGCATATGTTTGGATTGATGGCGTAATGCTCCATTACAATGGAAATGCTACGCTTTGGAGAATGAAAATGTAATGATGATTACTAAATGCAAATGCAAAAGGATCTCTTGACGAGGAGACTGCAAGTATCCCAGGTGGCTTTGATTGGGGAGAAATGATGATCACTGCACTGATCTGGTTAATCCTTGTGAGGAGAAAACAACTCTGTTGGGGATTTTGTTAATGATACATAGGCTCTGAACTTCCGATGCTTCCAAAATTAAATTGGACCTTGAGATTGAAGAGCCAAGACCCTGCTGGGGATGATCTAGATCTTGGTGGTACGCTACCTGTTGAACTCCGTCGGGGAAGTGATAAACTTCTGGCTTGGCTGGGGAACCAGATGTATGATACTCTGCAGAGGTAGCAACCTGCTGGGTTGGAAAGAAACTCCTTGTATTGTTGTGGATTTCCCATGTATTAAAGGGAAGTATCTGTTTAGGGAGACCATCAATCTCCTTTCACCCCTGCTGGGGAAAATTTCTACTCCCGCTCTACTGGGGATACCGGAAGACACATGGGGAGACGCTTGTTGGAGAATTATGTTCAAGCAATTGTTGAGAGATTCCTCCTGGAAGTCTGCTCTAGCTCTACTAGCAACACATGTACCTGTACCTGCATAAACACAACTGATAGTGCTTGCAACAAGAAGAGTTAATTTGGCTTGTATGCCACGGGCTTATGGTATGAATCACCATCCCGGTCACTTAACACTTTTTTAGAGTTGTAATAAATATTTTTGTTCTCCTGCATGAGTTAGAAGGCATTCAAATGTTCATAACATAACTCTAAATCACAATCTGCTAGATGTTTTTGCAATCATTCAATGTTAGATGAAAAAACAAAAACAAATGGTCACAGGTTTGGATGAAATTAAATTTAATTGATTTGGTGAATGGCTCTGAATAGGTATTACATCAGGAAGCAATCCCTGGAAAGAGGAAATCGCTCAAAAGGAAAACAAATTATCATATTGGCAATATGAAGAAGGGATCTCATCAAGTTTCGACCCGACTATGGCTTGTATATCTTCAAGACTCTCCGCTTGCTTCGCCCTTGAGGAAAGTGATTGAATTGGTCTTCAACCCTTGGAATGCCCTTAGTTGCAAATGAATCACAAATCTCACAAACTGCAGTCGTTCGTGTTGGTCCCTCTTTTGCGTGGATCGCCTTTTCGGGTTTTCAATTCACCGGGATACCCTTTTTTTCCTGAGCTGTCCGATGTGGCTTTTCAGCTCAGGCAAAAAAGTGTATCCCGGTGAATTGAAAACCCGAAAGGGTGATCCACGCAAACGAGGGACCAACACGAACGACTGCGGTCTGTGAGATTTGTGATTCATTTGCAACTAAGGGCATTCCAAGGGTTGAAGACCAATTCAATCACATTCCTCAAGGGCGAAGCAAGCGGAGAGTCTTGAAGATATACAAGCCATAGCCGGGTCTCAACTTCATCTAGCTTGACATCCATCATTATCCTCAATGAGGGGATCTCAACTTCGACCGGTAGGACTACCTCCATACCATACACTAGTGAGAACAGGGTTGCCACTGTCAAGGTACGCACGGATGTTTGGTACCCATTTAGCGCAAATGGTAGCATCTCATGCCAATACTTATATGACACAACCATCTTCTAAATGATTTTCTTGATATTCTTGTTGGCTGCCTCGACGGAGCCATTCATCTTCGGGCGATACCGTGAAGAGTTGTGATGCTCTATTTTTAAATCCTGGCACAAGTCAACCATTATCTTGTTATTAAGGTTATAACCATTATCAGTAATGATCCTCTCGGGAATTCCATACTGACAAATGATATCTCTTTTGATAAACCGGGCTACCATTTGTTTTGTAACATTGGCATAGGATGCCGCTTCGACCCACTTTGTGAAGTATTCTATAGCAACCAAGATGAAGCGGTGACCGTTGGAAGTTGTTGGCTCAATCTTTCCAATCATATCAATGCCCCACATGGCGAACGACCAAGGTGAATACATGACGTTCAATGGATTTGGAGGTACATGGACCTTATCAACATAGATCTGGCACTTGTGACATTTGCGGGAATATTTACAGCAATCGGATTCCATGGTGATCCAATAATACCCCGATTTGAGAAGTTTCTTTGCCATAGCATGTCCTCCGGCGTGGGTACCGAATGACCCTTCATGAACCTTTTGCATCAACAGGTTTGCTTCGTGTCTATCCACGCATCTGATAAGAACCATGTCGAAATTTTGCTTGTATAACACATCATCTTGATTCAAGAAGAATCCACCTACTAGCCTTCTGAGAGTCTTCTTGTCCTTACTGGATGGCCCAGTCGGGTATTCTTGAGACCTTAGGAATTGCTTGATATCATGATACCAAGGTTTATTATCTTCACCACTGTTAACTGCAAAGACATAGGTAGATCATTAGAGACAAGAGACCATGATTCGAGGCACGTAGTTCTCTTGACACGCTTTGATCATGGATGATAAAGTTGCTAGAGCATCAGCAAACTGATTTTCGTCTTGTGGAATATAACTCAGCTTGACCTTGGTGAAGAAATTTAGCAACCTCCTGGTATAATCCCTATAAGGAACAAAGTGAGGTTGATGAACTAACCACTTGCCATTGACTTGGTTCACAACCAGAGCAGAATCTTCGAAGATCTCGAGGTTCTTGATTCGCAAGTTTATTGCCTCCTCGACCCCCATGATACAAGCTTCATAATCTGCTTCGTTGTTGGTACATTCAAATGTCAATCGAGCAGTTAAAGGAATATGGACACCCTCTGGTGAGATAATGACAACACCTACTCCGCTTCCGTTTACGTTCACAACTCCGTCAAACATCAACTTCCATTTGGATTCGGGGTCTGGCCCCTCCTCCGGAAGTGGTTCTTCACAGTCTTTCAACTTGAGGAACATGATGTCCTCATCCGGAAACTCGAACTTCATGGGCTTATAATCGTCGATTGGCTATTGAGCCAGGTATTCTAACAATACACTCCCTTTGATGGCTTTTTGCAAAGTGTATTGGATATCATATTCTGTCAAAATCATTTTCCATCGAGCTACCCTTCCTGTTAGAGCCGGCTTCTCGAAGATGTACTTCACATGATACATCTTGGAAATTAGGAGAGTGGTGTGAGTCAGCATGTACTGACTTAGCCGGCGATCAGCCCATGCCAAAGTGCAGCAAGTTTTCTCGAGTAGTGAGTAGCGTGTCTCACAATCGGTAAACATTTTTCTAAGGTAATAAATGGTATGCTCTTTTTGACCAGACTCGTCCTGCTGACCCAACACACATTCCATTGACCCTTCGAGTACGGTGAGGTACATGATTAAGAGCTCCCTGGAACTGGAGGCATGAGAATCAGAGGTTCTAGCAAGTACTCCTTGATGCGGTCGAAGGCCTGCTGGCAGTCATCACTCCCCTTGATAGCCTGATTCTTCCTTAGAAGCTTGAAAATAGGCTCACATGTGACTGTTAGGTGCGAGATAAATTGTGCAATATAGTTAAACCTCCCTAAGAAACCATGTACTTATTTTTCACTTCTTGGTTCAAGCATCTCTTGGATGGCTTTTACTTTTGTTGGGTCGACTTCAATTCCTTGTTCACTAACAATGAAGCCTAGTAGCTTACAAGAATGTACCTCGAAGGTGCATTTGTTCGGATTCAACCTTAATCTGAATTTCCGAAGTCTGTCAAATAACTTGGCTAAGTTGACTAGATGTTCTTCTTTTGTTTGTGACTTTGCTATCATATCATCAACATAGACCTCAATCTCGTGATGAATCATATCATGAAATAGTGTCACCATTGTGCGTTGGTAAGTTGCACCGGCATTCTTCAAACCAAACGGCATAACTTTATAACAGAAGGTGCCCCAAGGCGTAATGAATGTAGTCTTTTCCATGTCCTCTGGCGCCATTTTAATCTGATTATAGCCCGAGAAGCCATCCATGAAAGAAAATACGGAAAACTGAGCAGTGTTGTCAACTAGCACGTCAATGTGAGGCAGAGGGAAATCATCTTTAGGGCTGGCCCGATTCAAATCCCTATAGTCCATGCACATTCTAACCTTACCATGCTTTTTAGGGACTGGTACAATATTTGCAACCCATGGGGGATAACTTGTTACAGCCAAGAATCTGGAATCAAACTGTTTTTGCACCTCCTCCTTGATTTTAATGGCCATGTCATGGAATGTACGTCTCAACTTTTGCTTTACACGTGGGCATTCCTCCCTGAGAGGTAGTTTGTGCACCATAATATCAGTGTCCAATCCGGGCATGTCTTGATAAGACCAGGCGAAGACATCAACATATTCTTGAAGCATGGCAATTAGGAGACTCTATATAGATTCTTCTAACGTAGCCTCGATCTTTACTTCTCTATTGTCTTCTTCAGTTCCAAGATTTATCACTTCAATAGCCTCTTCATGTGGCTGAATCATCTTAACCTCTTGTTTAAGCAACCTGGTCAGCTCTTCGGGTAATTCGCAATCTTCTTCACCTTCCTCGTCGGCTAGATAAATTGGATTGTCAAAGTCATATTGATCCATAGCAAAGTCGTCATTGATGAGACCCGAGGATGAGCATCTTCATGAATGATGATTCATGCTAGATTTAGAAGCTATTTGAGATGTGAAAACATTTCCATTTTTATTTTGAAAACAAAAACAAAAATGAAAGACAAGGAATAACATGTCATGAATGCAAAAACATCCGCTTTATTGATGATTATGAAACCACATTATGAACAAAAGAACCCTTACAATGAGTCTCTATGCCCCGGGTAAGACAAAGGACTTGAATACAGGAAAACAAAAACACAAAAACTATTAATCTTTAAGGCAAGTGATAGAGATAAGCTTTTCCGAAGACCAGTTGTTTAGTTGTGTCCCTAGAGCACAAGGTTTGACCCACTCATCCATATTGCAGTCACTGTCAGTTGTATCTTCTTGCGCAACACAGACATTGCCATGATTAATCCAACCAGTACTGGAGAATGTGATTGGGCTTTTTCGACCACCAGCAATATGCCCAGGCATTGACAGACCTGGCTGATAACCAACTCCATACATGTCTTTCTTTTCTGGGATTTCAATTGTCCTTCCCCAGCCTTCTCTCACACCTGAATCCACCACTTCCAAGGCCTGCTTGTAAGAATCTATAGAAGCTCCTTTCTTTGAGTTTTCAGATGAAGCAGCTGATGCAACCTCAGGTTTGACGTGCTCAAAAACTTGACAAGGAGTCTCAACGATCTCTCCATCCATTTTGACGTATTTGAATGATGCTAGGTGGATGATGAAGATGTCCTCCTCTCCTGATACTGTCACGATTTTCCCTTTCCACACGAACTTTAGCTTCTGATGTAGAGTGGGGGATATTGCCCTTGCTGAATGAATCCATGGTCTCCCCAACAAGCAACTATAAGCAGGATGAATGTCCATTACATAGAAATTAGCATTTAAGACTTGTGGTCCCACCTTGATAGGCAACTCCACCTCTCCTAACATTGAGCTTCTTGAGCCATCAAATGCTCGTACAACCAAGTCACTTGGCCTCAACACGACCCCGTCATAATCCAGCTTCATGAGGGCTTTCTTTGGCAATACATTCAGCAATGATCCTGTGTCAACCAGAACATGGGATAGTAAACACCCTTGCACTCCATGGAGATATGCAAGGTGTAGTTGTGACTGCGTCCTTCTGATTTTAAATCCATATCCGTCAAACCCAAACCATGGCTAGAGTTTACACTCGACACCACGGTTTCCAGCTGATTCACCTATATGTCCTGGGGTACATAAGCATTGTTTAGAATTTTTAACAGGGCCTTCCTATGGGCATCTGAGCACATTAACAAGGATAGGATTGAGATCTTCGAGGGAGTCTTCTGTAAGTGATCCACAATCTTGTAGTCACTTTTCTTAATAATTCGTAAGAATTCCTCCGCCTCCTTATCAAATGTGATGTCAGGTTCTGCTGAAGGTACAAGTGCATCATTGGTCATGGGTTGTTTGCCCCTGGCCTTTGCCTAAGCTTTGACAGTATTCTTTGGTGGCACAATATTATTACCCCTTAGAGTTTTTGGAGCGAATAACCTACCGATTTAGGTGAACCCTCCAACTCCGAAATTCTCAACTTGGCATGGGGAAGAAGTAGATGCAGTCAAGTCCTGCTTATGGCCATTGTAATACACTTCACCCCCATAATTCCAAGGAATAGCTCTGTCACTTTGATACGAGACAGGGCCTGCAGTGGTAATGGTTATGGGTGCTACTCTTGCTACAGCAGGAACCTGTGTTGGGTTGTAATACATGGTAATAGTTGATATGTCTTTGCTTTTTACAGCTTTATCAAACCGTATGCTGCCTTCGTTAATCATCCTCTGTATCCCCGATCTCAGCTGATCGCAACCATTAGGAGAACTAGAACAATCTAGGCAATCCTCCTCACAACCCGAAAATAAGTCATTCTTGACCAGGCAAGCCTTTATGGACATCAGTGGAGTATTCAAGTCATTGACATAAGATATCAAGTTTAAGCCTTCACCATTATCAATAGCCCCCACAGTTCTCCCATTAGGAGGCATAGGATTCTGGATTACGTTCGGAGTAGGGGCGGAATTGATTGCTTTGGAATCTATTAGATCCTGAACAATGTGCTTCAAAGCTTGATAATTTTTAGTATTGTGCCCAGGAGCTCCAGAATGGAATTCACAATGGCCGTTGGTGTCATAACCTGGAGGAAGCTGACCTGGCCTGGGAGGCTGCAGAGTCCATAACTATACCAGTTGCAATTGTTGGAGATTATGTAACAATTGTGAGTATGACATCAGAGGTGTCTCAAACTGCTTATCCTTCTGTCGGGGAGGATAGTATGGTCGAGAGGGTCTTTGTTGTTGGTAGTTTGGTTAACGTTGTTGTTGTTGAACCGGTGGTTTGTTTGTTGGAGCTGCAATAATAATTGGAGTTGCGTGATGATACATATTTTGATTTTGTCCTCTCCTCTAGCGTACACATCCCTTGTTTCTCCCTCTCGGCGTTTCACAAACAGCTTCTTCACATTAGAGGTTAACGCTCCGTTGTTCTGGATTTTGCCTTGTTTTATCCAGCTTTCTATTCTCTCACCTGTTACGATAATGTCTGAAAACCCACTCGATGAACAACCTGCTAACCTCTCCTTGAAATGCCCTAGGGGGGTATACATGAAGAGATCCATCATTTCTCTCTCCAGAAAAGGTGGTTGTACCCTGGCGGCAACCTCACGCCATCTTCGAGCATAATCTTTAAAGCTTTCTGAATTCATCCGCGACAAACTCTGGTGTTGAGTACGGCTAGGCGCCATATCAATGTTGTACTGATACTGCTTAAGGAAGGCCTCCCCAAGCTCTTTCTAGTTTCAGACAGAGTTCCTTTCCAGCTTCATATACCATTCCAGTGAGTCCCCAGAGAGGCTGTCCTGGAAATAGTCATCCAGAGTTTCTCGTCTCTACTGTGAGCAGTTATATTTCAGTAAAAATCCTGTAGATGCGTATTGGGAAAGGAACAGCCATTGTACTTATCGAAGCTTGGTGGTCTGAATTTGGGAGGAATGATCACTCCAGGAACCAAGCACATATCAGATACGTCTATCCCAAGAGTGTCTCTACATTCAAGAGCCTTAACCTTTTCAGCCAGCAACAAAAAGTCTTGAAAATTTCCTCCCATGCCAAATCCCATATCATCATTAGTAGGAGGGAAATGATCATCTTGACGGTCTTCCACAACAGGCCTGTGGGTAATCCAAATATGTGAATACAAGACTAAAGTCTAGGAAAATCTACATCCTTCAACCTCCAGCTAAGGCGCTTGACACCTTGAAGCAACTAGGCTATGTTTGGATGGCCTGGTTCCTGTATGAGCTTTTGAATAAGGAGATCCCTAAGGTCAAAAGAAGCATGCAACTCCTCAATTTGCTGTAGGAACACCTTCTCACTTTATTTGCTTGCCCTTGACTCAGTCTTGGTCTTCTTAACATCAACCCGAAGCTTTAACTCCTCTATTTCTTTCTGAGCAACTTTCACTACCTGTTGACTCTTTGCCATATCCTTAAGATGACTCTTTTCTTGGTGGTGGGCCTTTTAAAGGATCTCCCCTTGTTCAACTAAGGAATCTTGAAGAACTTTGATCTCTAGCTTGCATTTGGCCTCCAACTCTTTTTGTTTCATCAAATTGTCCTCTCATTTCTCCTTCCACAATGTTATAGCTTCATTAGCTTCATTCAACTCTTTCTTATCTTTTCGGTGCTGGCTCACCTTGTGAGTTTCAGCTAATCCTCTTTTATTGAAGTTGAGTTCTCTCTCCTAGAAGTCTTGCTGCTTGAGCCTGACCATTTCTTCAGCCTGGTGAGCTCTCTCTTCCAACTTCTGATTTTGCATCTTCAGCTTTTGACATGAATTATTGGCCTCTTGATTCTCCATTTTGAGTTTCTTAACCAAGGCCTCCAATTTATGATAGTCCTTGAGAGGTACTAAATCCAAGCGTAATTCCTCCTTAGGGTACAAAGGGGATTCCATAGAGAATGGGAGAAGTAAGACTTCTACACTGTCTTTCAACCATGTAGCAAAATGATCATATGTTTTTGGGTCCACCATCCCAAAATCTTTCTTTCCTTTCTTTGTCCTAACATCCCCGACTTGGGCTACTTGTACACACAACTCCATATTTCCTTCTGTTGAGAAATACAGTGACTCAGTTACCCCCTCATCTGATGGTGGAGCTTTTAGAGGTTAACCAGATTTTTTTCTTGACAATATAGGATTGTAGTTTATTCCCCCTTTTCTACCCAGCAAGGGTACATTGGGAAAAGTGCCATAGCTAGCAATAATATCTTTACCTATCAAGTGCCTATTGCATCTGCAAGAGATGTTGTCTGAGGTTAAGCCCATCAATCTTTTCTACCACTTCCAAGCTTGTTTCAAGTCTTATAAAGGTCTTGATTTTGGGAGTTGCCTTACAAACCAATCAGAAAACAAGGGAGCACAACAGTTCACATGTCCTTTTCTCTTTTCATTCCTGTAATGGACCCTATGGTAGAAGTCATCCAGCAATGTAGGCACTGGATTTCTTTTGATAAAGATGGTGATAGCCTCCATGCTAATTAATCCTTTCTCTCATGGGAATAAGCTTATCCCATACACTATCATAGCTACTAATGCTCTGAAATCTGCCCATTTGTTTCCTAATGCCATAACATGAGCTTCTGTGATGAAAAACTCCAAAGAAATCCCCTTATCCTAGCTGGCTTCTAGCCCCATCTTGAATCTGATCATACTCAAGTGACAGGCAGTAGTAATGTCTTCATAAGGAGGGGTCCTCTCTGAAGCATAATAAGGCATACCTTCCCTGATGGGAACATTCAGGATACTGGAGACCTCTTCCAAGGTAGGTGCCAAAATGTAGTCTGGGAAAACAAAGACTCGTAAATGTGGATCATAAAATTGCAATAAGGAATGCAGGCTATCCCTTTGATCAATTGTTGGCTTATTCACATATTCCAGAATCTTTCCATACTCTCTTTTGAAGTCATCCAGAACCTTGTCATTCATTAGGCTTATCAACTTCTGAATACCCTTTGTCTCTGGTTGCTGGAAAGTATAGTGAACATTCTTCTTCCTTAGAGTCTCCATCTTGAAGCAGCAATGTGACCGGGAATCGGAAGTAATATGAACCCTGAGAATAAAAATAACACATATGATTAATGATGTCATGATGATTATGCAAGGCAAGGCATGTGATCAGTGATGTATATGTGTAATGTCAAACATGTAAGCATGTTTCTGTGCAGGGTCATAACACCACCACATAAAAACAAACATCTCTCTGATCAGAGGTTTAAATCTCAGAATCAATGTGTAACAGAACGGATCACAATACTGAAGCTTACTGGTGTCGCTCCCAAAGATTTGCATCCCAGTACAAGCGCAAACGGTCGGCGAAGAGAGAAAAGAAATGAAGTGAAAAGAGTCACCAGCTAGGCATTTTTATCCCGAAGGAAAGGTAATGCTGCATAAACCTGGAAAGATGTGGATAAGACGGTCGCGAACCAGAGAAACTGAGAAAGGTGGTTGGTTACAACCTGGGAAGGTATTAGCACCCAGATTGTCCGTCGTACTTGACAGGATCCACGCTTTAAAGTTTGTGTTTAAAGGGGTAGTGTCAGTGCTATCTGTGTGCTAAAGCTGGAAAAAGAAACATACAAGTGTCAGTGCTGGAAAGTGAAGTAAAAATGCTCAGGAATGAGGCTTAAAGAAGAATGCTGAAGGAGGGGGAAGTGTAAACACCCCAAATTTGCCCTCACCCATTCACACCATGGCTTGTGATCATTTCATATGCATAAACTCAATCATATTATCTCATATCTCATTTTTGATCCACTGCATAGATTCAAAGTCATCTGCACCTAGGGTTTGTGATCTGAGCAATCCAAGAGCTTCTTGAGCCACTCCAAAGGTCAACAATCACTTCAAAGGGGTCCATGTGTGTTCTTATATCATATCACATCCCCTCAAAGTCAAAAATGCCAAAGAATCACAAGAACTGGGATTGGTGTGGATGCAGAGCCAAGTTTGACTGCACAGTTGACCTAAAATTAGGGTTTTGGTTTCAGAGGCCATAACTCCAAATTTTTTGGTCACTTTTGTTTCCATTGGTCTCTACATGGTATAGGGAGTATGCATATCAAGTTTCATGAAGAAATTCCATGGGGAAGTCATCTGATCAAGAGTTGACTTTTCAGACAAGTCAGTGCAAAATCAGGGCATCTGAGGCCCCCAATGACCCAACCAAGGGGTGATATTCATAATTTTGAGTGTATATGATCTTTATTTGATCATGGAAGAAGGTTGAAGTTCACAAAAATCAAGAATTTGAAGTTTTTTTGCAAAGTTGACTTTTTTGGGCATAGTTGACTTTTCAAGAATATGTCATTTTAGGTCATTTTTCAAGCCTTGATTTTTGATCCAAGAAAGCTTCAAATGGAAAAACCTTGGTCATGAAAGTTGTAGATCACATTTTTCCCTTTTCAAAAAGTACAAGAACATGATCTAATTCTTCTTGGATCAAAAGTTATGGTGTGACAAAGTTGGCCAAAATCACTAATTTTCAAGACATGCCTCAAATGAGAAATTTGCAAAATCATGAACCAAGGCCATTTGTAACTTCTAGTTCACTTCAAACCAATGTACAAACATCACATGAGTCCTAAAAGTCAGAATTGAACCAAAAATTCTCATGTTTCATGGCTTATGGAATGGGAAATCACATGTGAACCAAAAAGCACCAACTTGCAAAACTCATGATTGCACTTCCTACCACTTGCTACATTGGATGCTGAACTTGGCTAGCATCTCACCTCACCATGCTGCGCCAGCCCTAGCTCTTGTACCAAGCCTAGCACCAAGCCATACCTTTCCTTACAAAAAGTTGACTTTTGGCAAAAGCAAACATCCCAATCACAGCAGGCCATGTCACATCCTCTGGCCAATTGGGATTGTTTATACTTTCCATTTGCTAGCCAAACATAACACCAAGCCAAGCTGAAACAGGACAGAACACAACATTCACAAACACACTCCATTTTGCATTTCCCTTCGAATCTGCCTCCACAACACACAAACATTCAAACCAGCTTCACTAATCATCTCACCATACTCCATTAAGCCTAAACCAACAAAGAACCAAGTCTGAATCAAGCCAAAACATTGCTTCTCCATTTTCACTCCATGCTTGCAGTTTCATTCGAAACTCACTCCACAGGCCATAAACATCCAAACAAACTCCACAAACCTTCTTAAAACATCACCCTGATCACAAAGAATCACTCACATTGGCCTGAAACTGCCTGCATCACCATTGCCATTTTCAACTGAGCTTGAGCAGAAGCTGTTCAAACTCTTCATCTAGCCAGCATAAACTTCTCCAAAGCATTCAAGCATCATCAAGAGGTCATAAGGAGTGGGTTTCACAAGGAGGGGAGGTCAGAAAGTTGCTGGAGTGAAAGCTTCGAATCTCAGGTAGCTCAAGAACTTTTTTTTTCCAGAAATGGATTTTTAAGTTCTAAACTTGTTCTCCATGCTTCACTAATTATCCTGGTGCTTTTAGTTTTGAAAATGGTGATGAAATGAGAATTTAATTGCTCTCTGAAACTCTGTGACCTAAAAATTTGTTTTGCTCGATTCATGAGTTTGGGGAAGAATAAATTTGTTTTGATTGGGGGTTTTGGTTCGTGAGTGAGTGGGGATCATTTCCATGTTTTTAGATTTCGTTTTAGTTAGGTTTTGAGAGTTTTAGGGATTTTCAGGTGGGCTTCCCACCGGAGAAGACGACCGGAGGTCTTCTCCGGCCACCTGAAAGTCATTATGCCCTAATCCCTGTAATTAATTTCATTTGAATGTGGGGCGTTAGATTGGTTGACTCCATTGACCTCCCGCGCGCATGAAGGGCCCAGATCATTTTGCTTAGCCCTAATCCACGTTCATTAATTAATTAAATCATAATTAGGCTAATTAACTCAGATGCAACCCCAGCCGTCCAGATGCGCGCTGGTCAACACTTTTGAACCCAGAAGCAATCCTAGCCTCTCCTTCTGATTACTTCTCCATTTATTTATTTATTTTCATTTCTTTTTCATTAAATTTGCATGATTTATTTAAAATAGCAAAACTTGTTTAAAAATTATGAAACTTTTTCTCCAGAGTTTTATTAATTTTTATGACACAAAAATATTTTTGTTTTTATTTTTAGCATTAAAAAAGTATTTTTAAATATTTAAAGGATTATTTTTAATTGATTAATGGGAATTAATTTATTAAAAATACTTTTAGGTATTTAAAAATCACCAAAAAATTCATGAAATTTTCTAAGACATTTAGAAACATTGTCCAACCTTTAAACCAAATTTCTTTTTTGATCTTGATGCATTTTGAGAATTTTTCATTGAATTAAAATCATTTTTGTGCATTAATTTGATCCATAGTTCAAAAAATCATTTCTGCCTATTCATGAGGAGTTGGACATTGATTCTTCTTGCATTGCATTATGTTTAGCATGTAGTTTTTGAGATAAAATGGCCATGATTTGATCTTGCATTTTCAAATTGTTTGACATTTCTTTTGTTTGGAAACCCTAAAAACCCTAGAATCTTGTAAAAATCATAACTTGAGATTGGTTGAGAGTTGAGACCTCTCCTTTGGGCATTGGTTTAGTATAGGATTAGGGGTCCTTTGTGTGGCATTTTCCATTTTTTATCTTAGGGTTTGCTTCTGATTTTGGTTTGTGTTTGATGTTTGATTCATAAACCCTAATTTGGGCTTCCATATGCATCCATCTTGCATTCTCTTGCATACCATGACTTGCCATGACATTTCATGCATCCATTTGATTCATTTGACATCATAAGACATATAGAAAACATGTTTGATCATTGCATCATGTATTTGCCATGTTGTATGCCATGTTCACTTCATAACTTTTCATGTATGTTCATGTGCTCTGACTAGCTTCATTTGCATTCATAAACTTGTATGATCATTTCCATGTGCTGCCTCATATTTGTAGCATCTCATAGTATCATTAGCATCATGTATATGCTTCTGGTTTTGTTTCTCATCATGTCATCTCATCCCATTTTGGCATTGCATTGCATTCCTTTTCTAACATTTCAGGTGGTAAGTGAACTTGAGAAGTGAATTTGCCTTCACTTCTCATAACTTTTCTTTTCATCTCTCTTGCATCCATTGCTGCATTTTCTATATGTGTTTGAGTTTGAGCTTGCTCAATCTTCTTGTTCCCACCTTCTTTCTTCAAGTGACTTGATTTCTGGAATGAAGCAAGTCACTTTGCTTCTCTTGATCCTTTAATCTGCTTCCTGGTGGTTCCATTGAAGATCTTCTTTTGAAAACCTCACAAACCTTAGGAACAACCAAGCATGACAATGATTAGGGTTTTGATTAGTCTCCCCTCTTAGTTTTACCTTTGTGTCTCTTTTGAGTCTTCTCTCCTCACCTCATAATCAGGGACTAAACCCTAAAGGCTTTAAGGCTTTGTGATTAAGCTTATGCCTGCATCCTTCTCTTAGGATGGAGTGCATAACTTTAATCCTAAGTGTTAAACCCTTAATGTGTTTAAATCTCTTAATCAATCCACTTAATAATCATCAAGACATCACACTTGTAACTTGGGCCTTGCATTTGGGTTCTAATTCTTCCTTAATTGGTTAAGAAGGACTAACCCTAATGTTAATGGACAAGTCCCCCTCAAGTTGTCTTACAAATCATAAAATCCACTTCATCATCATACCATTAAATAAAATCCACTTAATCAAAAGCTTGTTTTGTCATGAGTTTAATCCCTAATCATGGATTAAGTTGAGGAGCTTTCCTCAGCTTAAACATTCTCATCTATTATCCTTCTATTAGGATGGTGTAATGAGTCTATTTAATCCCTGATTATGGCTTAACCTCATTACTTAACACTAAACAAAAACACCAAAAACATCTAAATAATCACAAGTAGGTTAATGATCTTAACCCTACATCAAAGGTGATTAAGTGTGAGAAGCTGACTTCACACTTAAGGTATTCTCATTACCCCTAATCAGAGGGAAGATGTGATGAGTTTACTAAATCCATTGGTTTAGGCCTAAGCTCATTAACTTATGACAAATCCAAAAGCAATAAAAGACTGAAAACACAAAAAACAAATAATAATCGTCTCCTTCGGGATTCTTTTCTCATCTCATTCACTCACAAACGAGAACTCGCTTCTTCCGTCTAATGCAAGACAATTTGCACCTGAGCCAGACAGGTCATACACTTGAGCATTGACAAGTAAGCAGTTCACAAGTCAATTCATCTTTCAGTCTCTTTGGGTCGAACTACGGTGTTCTGACTTCCTCATTGCACGAGAGGATACGTAGGCATAACTTAGCGGTTATCGAACAAAAGTCTCTGTATATTTCCCCTCTTTCCAACTTTATTCTTTAAGCCTCATACTCTTGAGCATTTCATTCTTATTCCTTACACTGACACATAATTTATACACTTCACACTTATTTTACACTGACACCTGTACATCTTTTTCCAGCTCATTTATACACAGATTGCACTGACACTACCCCTTTAAAACACAAATCTTTTAAGCGTGGATCCCGTCAAGTACGGCGGACAATCTGGGTGCTAATACCTTCCCAGGTTGTAACCAACCCCCTTTCTCAGTCTCTCTGGTTCGCAAACCGTCTTATCCGTATCTTTCTAGGTCTATGCAGCATTGCCTTTCCTCCGGGATAAAAATGCCTAGCTGGCGACTCTATTCATCTCCAGTGAGTTCACGGCTGTGTGTTCTCATTGTCCCTCTCGCCGACCGTTCGTGCCTGTACCTTTATTTGGGCTAGTCCCATTTATCGGGAGCGACAGCTTGGCGACTCTGCTGGGGACCCTTATACTGCAACCAGGGCTTCTGGGTCCTTTTGTGGGTTCCTCCTAGCGCTTGTTTGATTTGTGTTTACTGGGGTGTTATGTGCTTATTTGTGTTTGTGTATTTGTATTTATTTTGTACAGTTTTGTTTATTGCTTTCTTTATAGCTTTGCATTATATCATATTGTCATACTGTGCTGCTGGCTGGATCTGTTGTTTGCTTTGATGGGTGGGTGTTCCATTGAGAGTTAAGGTCCTATACCTGGGACCTGAGTGACACCTAGGCTAGAGTGAATCATATTCTTTCCCATTCCATCTCGGTCTGGTGCGGGAATATGAAACACGGTTCAGATATGGGTTTCTTCTTGAGAACTCTGTGTTGCAGATTTCCTGCAATGCTAGGGCTATCTGGGAAGCCTGCTAAGTCTGGATGACCTTTTAGTATTGACCTTCAGAAACTGAGGTGAATTAGAGGAGGAACTTTTATGGTTATTGTAAACACTGTACCTCCGGGTTAGAAGTGTTTACACTTCTCATAACTGATCCAAGTCTGAGGATCCTTGTTGTAGAACACCACCTGTGAGGGGGTTGGGCTGTTTACAGGTTTGCAGGTACCTTGACCTCAGAATACCCTGTTACTTTGTTTGATTAAGAATACTCCATGTTGGAACAGTTCTTGTAATTCTAAACCCTGGACATGTGACTCTTTATTTGAGTCCCCCACCTTGGTTACTGGATTTATAGACCTTCATCTGGAATTCTTGAACATACTTGGACCTATATTAGGGCATTTGATCAGTTCCAGCTCAGTCACAGACCCTTGCATATCATTTGCATACATAATCATTGCATCATATTGACATTTGCTTATTTGTGTTTCAGGGTATCCACCTTCATTTTTGGTTTGGTTTTGACCCTATCTTTAGTATTGACCTATCTTCATCAGCATTTGCTTCAGATATCTACTTCAGTTATCTGCACCAGCCAATCAGTGGTTCATTCTTCAGTGTTATCATCAGCACCTGTCTCCACTCATCTTCAGCATCATGGCTCCCAAAAAGAGCAACATCACCTATCACTTTTTCCAGCCAGAGCTATCTGACATCAGGAGGATTCAAACCCTGATCACTCCAGATCACATACCATTGTTCAGGGAACACTACGGAGATATACTTGATATGGTTATGGATCTGGACCCTTCACAGAGAAGCTTGATCCACACCTGCATTCAGTTTTATGATCCCCCATTGAGGTGTTTTACTTTTCAGGACTTTCAGCTGGGCCCTCTATTAGAAGAATACTCATCATTGATTGGTCTGCCTATCAGGGGTGGAATCCCTTTCAACCCTGAGATGGTCTTTCCCGGTAATGGAGAAGTAGCAAAGGCTCTGCATCTGGAACCTGTTTTGATTGAGCAGCATATGACTTCTAAAGCTGGAATCCCTGGTTTTCATCTGGACTTCTTGATCTCTCAAGCTACCCTGAAAGCTTCTTTAGGAGAGTGGAAAGCTGTCTGTGCTTTATTGGCCTTGAGTATATATGGAATTATATTGTTTGCAGATGAGCCTAGATTCATTAGCAAGAATGCAATCCATCTGTTCATCTTGAAGAACCCAGTGCCCACTTTATTGGGGGATCTCTACTACTCAGTGCATCAGAGGAATGAAAAGCAGAGGGGAAGATTAGTGAGGTGTTGTGCTCCATTGTTCCACACTTGGCTTCTCAGGCATCTACCCAGGACAGATGCATTTTTTAACCCTCATCAGCAGAGTAACTGGGCTAAGAGACTCACTGCTCTAACTTCAGCCGATATCAGATGGTGCACCCAAAGCACCAAGGGCAGGGATATCATCACCAGCTGTGGGCATTTTCCCAATGTGCCCCTAATAGGAGTTAAGGGTAGTATCAATTACAACCCTCTGCTGTTTAGAAGACAACTGGGCTATGCACTGGTCCACACTCCTAAGGCACAGGACTTGGTTGAGACTCTTTATTGCGAGAACAAGATTAATCTGGCTATTGTTAGGCAGGCTGCTTGGGCCTGGGATAATGTTCAAACCAAGGGAGTAATCATTTTGGGGAAGTGCAACAATGTGGCATCAGCACAATATTATGAGTGGTCCTATGCCAGGGCCCAATTCTCTGGAATGCCCTTTACTATAGAAGATATGCCTGAATCATCTTCAACACCACCCCTTGCCACTGTCAGTTTGGAGGAGTTTGAGAGTTTGAAAGAAAGAAATGAAAAGTTAACTCAAGCTTTGCAGAAGACCCTCCGGGAGAGGAGTGATGGTATGAGGGAGGTTGAGAGATTGGAGAAGTTGAGAGTGGAGCATCTGGTTAAGATTGAGAAGTCTGGGGATTATATCAAAAAGTCTAAGGCTGGAGAACAAATTCTGAAGAATGCTTGCAAAGAAGCCCAGTTCCAGAGAGCAAGGACAGACTTGTATCTAAAGGAGAGCCAGGCTAGGTGGGTCAGGATCACCGAGGCTCGTACTCTGGAGGACAAGAGAGTTCAAGACAAGATGGAGCAACTGGAAGCTGGTGCAAAAGAACAGCAGGAGGCCCTGGCAGCGGCCCAGAGGGAGATATCAGAGCTAAAGATCAAAGCAGGAGTGAAGAGGTCAAAGGACCAAAGTCAGCACAAGAAGCTAACAACAGCTGTTACGACCCGGAATCTCCTCATCAGGAATCTCACGGAGCGTCCGTCTGATCCTGTGACCGAAGCACTTCTCAAGGAAGTTCGTGAGGATGAGTTTGGTCTTGGTGTTTGACCATTTGTTTGTTGTTGCTTTCATTCCGTGTATTTTTCATTTTTCTTGTAATGTATTTTGACCCCTCAGAGGGCTTGTATTTTTAAATAAACTATGTACCATTTTGTCTTTTGTAATATATGCATTGGTTTGTTCCATCCGAGTTTCACTTCAAAAGCAACATCAACAGCATCTTCGAGGGTCTGGAAGGGTCAAAACTGAATGCCAAACCGGATGCCTTGAAAACAAATAAGCATACTGCATTGCATGCTAACACTTTTGTTTGTTTTGTAGGTTTTTGTTTTATTGCCACTAACTCTGTTGTGATGTTTAGGAACTATTGCTCGGCGCCGAGTATTTCCCCTCAACCGTCCGCACCGTTATCCGACCCGTAACAATCTTCCGGGCATTCAAATGGATCAGATGCAGCAGGACCTTACTGAGGTCAGAAATCAAATGGCAAACGAAAGGCTAGAAATGAGGAATCAAATGACGCAGTTTATGGAAGTAATGAACAACATGGCTCAGAGCCAAGAAAGATTGAGGGCCATGGTGGAAAGGCAGAATCAAGAAGATCCACATATAGGGACTGCCGGCACTAGCAACAATGAAAGGGTCCAACCCCATGTTAACCCTCCTGTATTTGGCCCCCACCTCCATCCTGAGGTCAATATTCCTGCAAATGTTCAAGGGACTGCCACTGCAGCCAGGGTACTTCAAGAAGACCCCCAAGAGGATCAGTTTACAGTAATGGGTGCTGGGGAAGAAGCTTATGATAGAAGGTTGGATGAGATAGCTGAGAAATTGAGGTCCTTAGAATCTCAAAATTCTTTGGGTTTCGATGTCATGGACATGGGCTTGGTAGACGGGGTCAGGATCCCCCATAAGTTTAAGCCTCCTTGTTTTGAAAAATACAACGGGACTTCATGCCCCCGGACTCATTTACAGTCATTTCTTGGAAGGCTGAAGGCCTATACAATGGATGAGAAGCTCTGGATGTTCTACTTCGAGGATAGCTTAACTGGAGCGTCAAGAGAATGGTACTCTCACTTGACAAGGGCAACTGTCAGATGCTGGAAGGACCTGGCAGAGGCCTTCATCAGACAGTATCAGTACAACTTAGACATGGCACCCAACAGGACTCTCCTAATGGGAATGTCACAGTCGTCAAGGGAAAGTTTCCGAGAATATGCCCAGAGATGGAGGCAACTGGCTGCTGCTGTTCAACCACCTATGTCTGAAAGGGAAATGGCAGATATGTTCATGAACACCCTTCAGGGGACTTACATTGACAGGCTGGCTGCTTTCTCTTCCACTAGCTTTGCAGATGTTGTCATAGCTGGGGAGAGAATTGAAAGCCTATTGAAGATGGGTAAGATCTCAGACAACGGAGCAAGCTCGTCCAGTAGTACAAGAAAGCCTTTTGCGGGCCCGAGAAGAACTGGCGAGACCAATGCCATCCACACCAACAGGGGCAGGCCCCAATATGTTCACAGATCAGTGGCAGCAGTCACCATTCCCGCACCAGCTCATCCTCAGCCAGTTTATCAACCTCCACAACAAAACTATCAGCCGCAACCTCAGTACCATCAATGGAATCAGTATCCTCCGAGAAATTACAACAACAGCAACACCAACAATAATAGCCAGCAAAGGCCATTCCAACAGAGGCCTTCTTAAGCCAACAGGGTAATCGATCCGATCCCTATGCCATATGCTACACTGCTGCCACAACTCCTGAAACTCAACCTAGTTGAGCTAAGGACGTTGGCACCTCCAGATCCCAACAGTCTACCCATGAATTATGATTCCAACGCCAGATGTGCCTTCCATTCAAATGCACCTGGCCACAGTACAGAAAAGTGCAGAGCTCTGCATATGAAGGTACAAGACCTGGTAGACTCTAAAGCTCTGAATTTCGCACCACCACCCAATGTCAATAAGAACCCGATGCCAAACCACGGTGGTCCCCGAATTAACGCTATTGAAGAAGACAAACCGTCTTATTTAATAACCAGTGTGGGTCAGATCCGGACACCGTTGGTGGAAATTAAGGCTCAGCTCCTCGAATGTCAAATGTTCCCGGGGTGTGAGTTGGGGTGTGCTTACTGCAATATTTCAGTCAATGGGTGCGATAACCTGAGGAATGGCATAGATGGTCTCATTCAGAGCGGCCAACTTCAAATCACCACATCATTTCCAACAAATCCAGCAATCACATCAGCAACAGCTCCAGAACCTCCTACAACTGCAACAACCATTGTTCCTGATAATTCTTCGGTTTCATCAACAAGTACTTCATCTATTATCTCCACTGATCAGTTACCAATAAATTTTTCTTCTACAACTCCAGCACCACTCCATTTTGAAACTCCTACGACAACAACATCCATCCTCCCATTAATGTCTCCTACAACACCAGCAACAAATCATGAAGATGTCTCAACTGTCACAATATTTTATGATCCTGAAAACAACTCTGCCTACAACTCAGAAAGTGCTGCTCCCATCAGAGCACCGGTCACAATTTATTACGATCCACAGACTATCACAATTCCTTCCGCAGCTGCAGTCAGTCCAGTCACTATCACGGTACCCGGACCAATGCCTTATGAAAGCAGCAATGCCATCCCGTGGCATTACGGCTCTGACCTGTACTGTGAAGGACAAAGAATCACTTTTGAATCATCAACCCCTGCACCACAAATTGACAATGTGGGAGGAGGCGGAGGCTTCACTCGAAGCGGACGTCTTTTCGCCCCACAAATTCAGAGACCCACTGCCGAAGCAGAAGCTGCCGCCAAGGCAAAAGGGAAGAGCCCTGTGCAGGAAGATCAAACTGTCAAAGAAGCTTTGAAAACACCCTTTGACCAAGAGGTTGATGAGTTCATGCGAATCATCAAAAAGAGTGATTATAAAATAGTGGATCAGCTTCATCAGACGCCTTCCAAGATCTCAATCCTATCATTGCTTATGTGCTCCGAAGCCCATCGGAATGCACTACTCAAGGTTTTGCACGCAGCTTACGTGCCTGAAGAGATCACTGTCAATCAGCTGGAAGCTGTAGTTGGAAATGTTAATGCTAGTCACGGACTAGGGTTCACCAATACTGATTTGACAACGGAAGGCCGCAACCACAACAAAGCCTTGCACATAACCATGGAATGCAAAGGTGCTGTCCTTTCTCATGTGCTGGTAGACACGGGGTCATCCCTCAATGTCTTACCTAAAAAGGCCCTGGTGAAGCTAGAATATGATGGATTGGCGTTGAGACCCAGCAACCTGGTGGTGAGAGCCTTTGATGGCTCGAAGAGATCGGTTCTGGGAGAGATTGAATTGCCCATAACGATTGGTCCGCAGACCTTCAAAACGACCTTCTACGTGATGGATATACAGCCCGCCTAGAGCTGTCTATTGGGTAGGCCATGGATTCACGCCGCTGGCGCTGTGACCTCTACCCTTCACCAGAAGTTAAAATACGAGTGGGAGGGTCAAATCGTTACAATCTGTGGAGAGGAGGATATTTTTGTCAGCCACCTGGCTACCTATAAGTATATTGAGATGGATGGGGAGATCCATGAAACGATGAGCCAGGGGTTCGAAGCTTTGAATGTCAATGAAACATCTGCTGTGCCTGGTACTTCAATATCATCATACCAACAAGCCCGGAAGGTTGTTGAGGGAGGAAACGCCCAAGGCTGGGGCAAACTGTTGTCGGTGGAGAAGAAAGAGGATAGATTTGGGTTGGGTTACAAACAAACTCAACAAGATCAAGCAGCGGCTGCGAAAGAGCCCAACTTTGTGAGTGGGGGGATGCTCACCCCTGATGCTGTCAACTGTTTGGAAGACGAGCTGGAAGAAGAACGCAACCTGGAAAGCTGGATTCGTCCAAAGATCCCGGGGAGCAGTATCTCAAACTGGTCTTCCCAGGAAATTATAAGAGTTACTCATGCAGAGTAATTATTATTTCCTGTATTTTTTATAGCATGCATCAAAGTCTTGCATCTTGCCCAAGATGACAAGACTCATTTTGTAATCGGGCCATCTGTACTTTTTGTGCAAACAAGATTAATCAATGAAATATCAGACATCTTTTTGCAAACGAGTCTTTTTCTTTTCCGCTCACTGTTTTTCCATTTCTCTTTTTGTACAAAAAATAAATGGCAGTGTTTTCAAAATGACAACTTTATTTCACTTTTCTAAAACAAGATTAAAATCAAATCACTAAAATGAACCAACTGAACCCTTGCAGAGTGTGCCTTCCAGACAGCACCGACAACAGCACGACTATGACTTCGTGTGACTTTGACAATCCAATCAATCAAGCTGATGAAGGGGTTGAAGAAGAATATGAGCTTCCTGAAGAGCTAGCCAGATTGTTGAGACAAGAGGAAAAGGTTATTACTCCTCACCAGGAGGAGGTTGAAGTGATCAATCTTGGTACAGATGAAGACGTGAAAGAGGTTAAAATCGGGGCCTGCTTACAAGACTCAATGAAGAAACAACTGATTGACCTGCTTCAAGAGTATGTGGACGTGTTTGCTTGGTCTTATCAAGATATGCCAGGGTTGGACACCGACATTGTTGTGCACAAGCTGCCTTTGAGAGAAGAATGCCCGCCAGTTAAGCAGAAACTGCGCCGTACTCGCCCGGACATGGCGATGTAAATCAAGGAAGAGGTACAAAAGCAGTGGGACGCCGGGTTCCTTGCTGTGACTAGCTATCCACCGTGGGTTGCTAATATAGTACCTATGCCTAAGAAAGACGGCAAAGTAAGGATGTGTGTTGACTACCGGGATCTGAATAGAGCCAGCCCGAAAGATGATTTCCCTTTACCTCACATTGATGTATTGGTGGATAACACAGCTCAGTTCTCGGTATTCTCCTTCATGGACGGATTTTCAGGATATAATCAGATCAAGATGTCACCTGAAGACATGGAGAAGACAACATTCATCACACCCTGGGGCACGTTCTGCTACAAGGTAATGCCATTTGGGCTCAAGAATGCTGGTGCGACATATCAACGGGCTATGGTAACATTATTCCACGATATGATCCATAAAGAGATAGAATGTTATGTGGATGACATGATTGCCAAGTCCCTTACATAGGAAGATCACCTGGTGAATCTACTGAAGTTATTCAAGCGTCTGAGGAAGTACCAGTTGAAGCTGAACCCCAACAAGTGCACATTCGGGGTGCGATCCGGTAAGCTGCTGGGATTTATTGTAAGCAAGAAAGGGATCGAAGTGGACCCTGATAAAGTCAAAGCTATTCAAGAGATGCCTGCACCGAAAACAGAAAAAGAAGTTCGGGGATTTCTAGGTAGATTGAACTACATCTCAAGGTTCATATCTCACCTTACTGCAACCTGTGAACCTTTGTTCAAGCTGTTAAGAAAGGAACAGACGGTCAGGTGGAATGAAGACTGCCAGAAGGCTTTTGACAAGATCAAAGAATACTTACAGGAACCTCCAATCCTTATGCCTCCAGTGGAAGGAAGACCTCTGATAATGTACTTGACAGTATTAGAAGAGTCAATGGGGTGTGTGCTAGGCCAGCATGACGAGTCTGGTCGAAAAGAGTATGCAATATACTACCTAAGCAAAAAGTTTACCGACTGTGAACAACGTTATTCACTGCTCGAGAAAACTTGTTGTGCTTTAGCGTGGGCTGCTCGCCGACTGAGACAGTATATGTTGACCCACACCACTTTGTTGATCTCAAAGATGGACCCAGTTAAGTACATATTTGAGAAGCCAGCTCTTACCGGACGGGTTGCAAGATGGCAAATGATTCTCACAGAATATGACATCCAGTACACATCTCAGAAAGCCATCAAGGGCAATGTACTATCTGAATATCTTGCTGAGCAACCCATTGACGACTACCAGCCTATGAGATTTGACTTCCCTGATGAAGACATCATGTTCATAAAATCAAAAGATCATGAAGAACCTATTCACACTGAAGGGCCTGACCCGGAAGAAGAATGGACTATGATGTTTGACGGGGCTGTTAACATGAATGGTCGTGGTGTTGGTGCAGTACTCGTTACACCCAAAGGAGTTCACATGCCTTTCTCGGCAAAACTCACTTTCAACTGCACTAACAACGAAGCTGAATACAAAGCTTGCATTATGGGTCTTGAGGAAGCCATTGACCTCAGGATCAAGACATTGACTGTATTCGGAGATTCAGCTTTGGTAGTCAATCAAACCAACGGCAAATGGTACACACACTAGGACCATCTGATACCTTACAGGGATTATACAAGGAGGTTATTGACTTTCTTCACAACAGTCAAGCTTGAGTATATCCCTCGGGACGAGAATCAGTTTGCAGATGCCCTGGCTACCATTTCATCCATGATCAAAGTTCAAGCTGCTAACTTTGTACCTCAGATTTCAGTGTCCAGACTTGACAGGCCAGCATATGTATTTGCCGCAGACATTGTCAAAGATGATAAGCCTTGGTTCCATGACATTAAGTGCTTCTTGGAGGATCAGACATACCCACCTGGGGCATCTTCCAATGATAAGAAGACTTTGAGAAGGCTTGCTGGTAGTTTCTTTCTGAACGCTGATGGGTCTTTATACAAGAGGAACTTTGATATGGTACTCCTCAGATGTGTTGATAAGACAGAAGCCGACCTGTTGATGCATGAAGTGCACGAAGGATCTTTTGGTACCCATGCAGGAGGGCATGCCATGGCTAAGAAGTTGTTAAGATCGGGTTATTACTGGATCACAATGGATGCCGACTGTTGTGCCTACGCCAGAAAATGCCATAAATGCCAGATTTATGCAGATAAGGTGCATGTGCCTCCCAATCCTCTGAACATCATGTCTTCACCATGGCCCTTTGCCATGTGGGGCATTGATATGATTGGCAATATCGAACCAACTGCTTCGAATGGCCACAGATTCATCTTGGTTGCTATTGACTATTTCACCAAGTGGGTCGAAGCAGCCTCATATGCAAATGTTACAAGGCAGGTGGTAGCCCGATTTCTGAAGAGAGATATCATCTGTCGATACGGAGTTCCCGAGCGAATCATTACTGACAATGGTTCCAATCTGAACAACAAAATGATGGCAGAGCTATGCCGGGACTTCAAGATCCAACACCACAATTCTTCTCCTTACAGGCCAAAGATGAATGGCGCTGTTGAGGCAGCAAATAAGAACATCAAGAAGATTGTGCAGAAGATGGTAGTCACTTACAAAGATTGGCATGAAATGCTACCATTCGCCTTGCATGGGTACCGCACGTCAATCAAAACGTCCACTGGGGCAACACCGTATCAACTTGTGTATGGTATGGAAGCAGTCCTACCGGTTGAGGTTGAATTACCCTCTCTACGGGTACTGATGGATGTTAAACTGAGTGAAGCAGAATGGGTTCGGGCCCGATACGAACAACTGAGTCTGATTGAAAAGAAAAGATTGGCTGCAATCTGTCATGGGCAGTTGTATCAGAAAAGAATGAAGAAAGCCTTCGATCAGAAAGTCAGGCACCGAGAATACCAAGTGGGAGATCTTGTGCTGAAGAGAATCCTCCCTCCTCATACAGACCACAGGGGCAAATGGACTCCAAATTATGAAGGACCATTCGTAGTAAAGAAAGTTTTCTCGGGTGGAGCACTGATGCTCAGCACCATGGATGGTGAAGATTTCCCGTCCCCTGTGAATTCAGATGCAGTTAAAAAATACTTCGCATAAAAATGACCCGCTGGACATAAAAACAGAATGTAAGTCCAGGCAAAAATAGGGCATCCCGGCGAGTCAAAAACAGAATAAAAGACTCGGGCAAAAATAAGGGAAAATGAATAAAGAATGTACATCCGCTGAGTTGAAAAGCCGCATTGGACAGCTCAGGCAAAAATGGGTATCCCGATGGATTGAAAACCCGAAAGGGCGATCCATGCAAAATAAGGGAATAAGCGAACAACTGCATTCTGAATTCGTCTGTATCACCTACAACTTGGTAAGATTCAAAAGGATCAAGCTTCAATCAGAATCGACATTCTTCAAAAAGCAAGATGAGGAGAACGTCAAAAGTCATACGAGTCATAGTAAAGAGGAAACTCCTTAAAGCGTCATCAACACTGCCAACGTGTCGTTTCTCAATTTGTAACAATCTCCTCATTTCAGGGGATGTGTTCCTTTGACTGTATCTCGCCAATTCAGGGCATATGAATTAATAAAATCGGATTTTCAGTCATGTCTCGTTTTGTACATTTTATTTGCAAAAATGTCTGATGTCTTAAAGAAAAAAAACTGATTGCATGAATACAGATGTTTATCTTCAAAAGTAAAAACATGCTTGCAGGAAAAATGCTTACTCTCAGAAGTATCTTAACTCCTATGACGGAATCCGGTAAGGGATACCTCGGGATTACCTTGTGCGTTTCTCTATCTTTTTCAGGATTGCAGGTACCCAGAACACAACTTGGGGCATGTAAGCTTCATCCCAACAAGCTGGCAAATCAACACTCAATTTTAGCACCCGAAGTGCTCTCTCCCCAGCTGAGTTGCCTTTCATGACTCCTCCCAGCTGAGTTGGCCACTTATTGCTTATCCCCATCAGAGTTGTCAGGCATCACAGAAGGCACCTATATCCCTGGCTGAGTCAAGGATCCTCTTCAACAGAATCCTTAGGGAGGTCTCTCAGTGATCTCTCTTTCTCCCCAGCCGAGTTGCCTTTTTATCCTCAGCCGGAGCACAAAAGTCAGGGAACCGTCCCCCCACAGAGCTCCAGCCTCTATCCGGAAGAGCAGCGCACGAAGGAGTCACAACAGAGTGAAGAAAGCTTCTACAAACCCCAGCTGGGTCTCTCATTTATTGGAATAGGTCTCTCAGTGACCCGAATCCCCAAGCAGATACATCTCTTCAGATCTACCAATGATCTCACCCCCAGCTGGGATGTCCATTTCAAGCAAGATCGATCGAGGATCTCCACAGCAACGGGACCCGGATCCCGGTTTGGTATCTTTGCACAATCATGGCATTCGCATCATATTCACCCCACAAAGCGTAGCATTCTGTTTTAACACGGAGCATTACGGCAAAAATCAAACATAGCATAATCATAAGTCATGGCCTGAATCAAACACTTGTAAATAATGACAGCTCATCAACGTACAGAAAAATCCCCACCAGGGTCCCCAACAAAAGCAGTTGCCTCATATTCACAAACACCAGTATATACTCGTTTTGACACCCAGTAAAGTCGCCTGAACACTCTTTACGAACAAGATCACCCGTATTACAGATATTTTATGACACCCGTCCGCGTCATACCCCCAGCAGAAAGCCAAAGACATCCTCTTTGCACTCACATATGCCTATATATATACACTTTCTTGACACCCGTCCGTGTCGTATCCCCAGCGCAGTCATCTACACTTTTACAACCCGTATACTTGTTGATATTATTATACTTTTATCTCTTGACACTCGTCCGTGTCACCCTCCCCAGCAGATAAACACTCATCTATACAATACTCATACTCGTTACTCATGTTACACTCATACAGATACTCGTCCGTATCTTGTATATACCATTCATATCCCCACAGATTCGACTTTGGTCCTTGTTCTTTGTTAACCCGTTGGTACTCGTTCGTACCATCATCTCAGAGCGTGCGTCTAGAGTTTGTTTCTACATGATACTCGTCCGTATCATAGTCTTAAGGATGCTCGTCCGCATCTTTAATCCATACACCGTGTCAAACACTTCTGTCTTCTTGAATAAAGATACTCGCCTGTGTCTACTATTCCCCAGAAGAGTCCTCTCAGATTCAACTCTCGTCCGTGTTTTCTGTTAACTGGTTGATACTCGTCCGTATCGTCATCTTTGAACACGCGTCAGTATTTGTTTCTACCCGATACTCGTCCGTATCATAGTCTTAGGGATGCTCGTCCGCATCTTTAATCTATACACAATACCAAACACTTATACCTCTTGTTTCTTGGATGTGAACACTCGTCCGTGTTTACCATTCCTCAGTAGATCACCAACAGACAAATTTCTTTTATCCGACACTCGTCCTGTGTTGTGGTAAACCCCGAGAGCAGCCGTCCCCTGCTAGGTGGTCGTCCTCCACCTCTTGATGGTCGTCCTCCATCATGCTCATCCGATGGTCGTCCCCATCGTTGATTTTAGCAGCCGTCCCCTGCTAGGTGGTCGTCCTCCACCCTTTTGATGATCGTCCTTCATCAATTTTATCCAATGGCCGTCCCCATTGTTGATCTTTGGTTATCTGACATTCGTCCTATGTCATGATAAACCCCGAGAGCAGCCGTCCCCTGCTAGGTGGTCGTCCTCCACCTCTTGATGGTCGTCCTCCATCATGCTCATCCGATGGCCGTCCCCATCGTTGGTATCTTCGGCAGCCGTACCCTACCAGGTGGTCGTCCTCCACCTTTGATGGCCGTCCCCATCATGATTCCTTTATTCCCCCAACAGAGCAGCCGTCCCCTGCTAGGTGATCGTCCTTCACTTTTGATGGCCGTACCCCATCATCTGTTTATTTCATTTATTCTTTAACCCGATGGCCGTCCCCGTCGTGGTCCCTTTCCTTTGTTAGCCCGATGGCCGTCCCCATCGTTGATTGTTTTACTTTGTGAACTTGATGGCCGTCCCCGTCATGTTTCATCAATCCCCAGAGAATTTTACAGCTTTATCTTGATGGCCGTCCCCATCATGATTTCTTACTTTTCCCAGCTAGTCGGTCGTCCCCGTCTTTGCTTCACCTTTTATCCCCAGCATGTCGGTCGTCCCCGTCATTGCTTTATTCTCAGCACTTTCCCAGCATGTCGGCCGTCCCCGTCATTGCTTTGTTTCCCGCACTTTACAATATACTTTATCTTTCTTTTACAATCTATATCCCTTTTCTTCTTCATTCTGTGAGTGCAAATTTTGGACTGTCTTTGGTATTCAACCACAAGTTATCTGGTTTTCCTGTTAAGCCGTTGCTTACATCCTGCACAGCTAACTCATGTTTGAATAGGGGCAGCTGTAAACACCCCAAATTTTCCCTCACCCATTCACACCATGGCTTGTGATCATTTCATATGCATAAACTCAATCATATTATCTCATATCTCATTTTTGATCCACTGCATAGATTCAAAGTCATCTGCACCTAGGGTTTGTGATCTGAGCAATCCAAGAGCTTCTTGAGCCACTCCAAAGGTCAACAATCACTTCAAAGGGGTCCATGTGTGTTCTTATATCATATCACATCCCCTCAAAGTCAAAAATGCCAAAGAATCACAAGAACTGGGATTGGTGTGGATGCAGAGCCAAGTTTGACTGCACAGTTGACCTAAAATTAGGGTTTTGGTTTCAGAGGCCATAACTCCAAATTTTTTGGTCACTTTTGTTTCCATTGGTCTCTACATGGTATAGGGAGTATGCATATCAAGTTTCATGAAGAAATTCCATGGGGAAGTCATCTGATCAAGAGTTGACTTTTCAGACAAGTCAGTGCAAAATCAGGGCATCTGAGGCCCCCAATGACCCAACCAAGGGGTGATATTCATCATTTTGAGTGTATATGATCTTTATTTGATCATGGAAGAAGGTTGAAGTTCACAAAAATCAAGAATTTGAAGTTTTTTTGCAAAGTTGACTTTTTTGGGCATAGTTGACTTTTCAAGAATATGTCATTTTAGGTCATTTTTCAAGCCTTGATTTTTGATCCAAGAAAGCTTCAAATGGAAAAACCTTGGTCATGAAAGTTGTAGATCACATTTTTCCCTTTTCAAAAAGTACAAGAACATGATCTAATTCTTCTTGGATCAAAAGTTATGGTGTGACAAAGTTGGCCAAAATCACTAATTTTCAAGACATGCCTCAAATGAGAAATTTGCAAAATCATGAACCAAGGCCATTTGTAACTTCTAGTTCACTTCAAACCAATGTACAAACATCACATGAGTCCTAAAAGTCAGAATTGAACCAAAAATTCTCATGTTTCATGGCTTATGGAATGGGAAATCACATGTGAACCAAAAAGCACCAACTTGCAAAACTCATGATTGCACTTCCTACCACTTGCTACATTGGATGCTGAACTTGGCTAGCATCTCACCTCACCATGCTGCGCCAGCCCTAGCTCTTGTACCAAGCCTAGCACCAAGCCATACCTTTCCTTACAAAAAGTTGACTTTTGGCAAAAGCAAACATCCCAATCACAGCAGGCCATGTCACATCCTCTGGCCAATTGGGATTGTTTATACTTTCCATTTGCTAGCCAAACATAACACCAAGCCAAGCTGAAACAGGACAGAACACAACATTCACAAACACACTCCATTTTGCATTTCCCTTCGAATCTGCCTCCACAACACACAAACATTCAAACCAGCTTCACTAATCATCTCACCATACTCCATTAAGCCTAAACCAACAAAGAACCAAGTCTGAATCAAGCCAAAACATTGCTTCTCCATTTTCACTCCATGCTTGCAGTTTCATTCGAAACTCACTCCACAGGCCATAAACATCCAAACAAACTCCACAAACCTTCTTAAAACATCACCCTGATCACAAAGAATCACTCACATTGGCCTGAAACTGCCTGCATCACCATTGCCATTTTCAACTGAGCTTGAGCAGAAGCTGTTCAAACTCTTCATCTAGCCAGCATAAACTTCTCCAAAGCATTCAAGCATCATCAAGAGGTCATAAGGAGTGGGTTTCACAAGGAGGGGAGGTCAGAAATTTGCTGGAGTGAAAGCTTCGAATCTCAGGTAGCTCAAGAACTTTTTTTTCCAAAAATGGATTTTTAAGTTCTAAACTTGTTCTCCATGCTTCACTAATTATCCTGGTGCTTTTAGTTTTGAAAATGGTGATGAAATGAGAATTTAATTGCTCTCTGAAACTCTGTGACCTAAAAATTTGTTTTGCTCGATTCATGAGTTTGGGGAAGAATAAATTTGTTTTGATTGGGGGTTTTGGTTCGTGAGTGAGTGGGGATCATTTCCATGTTTTTAGATTTCGTTTTAGTTAGGTTTTGAGAGTTTTAGGGATTTTCAGGTGGGCTTCCCACCGGAGAAGACGACCGGAGGTCTTCTCCGGCCACCTGAAAGTCATTATGCCCTAATCCCTGTAATTAATTTCATTTGAATGTGGGGCGTTAGATTGGTTGACTCCATTGACCTCCCGCGCGCATGAAGGGCCCAGATCATTTTGCTTAGCCCTAATCCACGTTCATTAATTAATTAAATCATAATTAGGCTAATTAACTCAGATGCAACCCCAGCCGTCCAGATGCGCGCTGGTCAACACTTTTGAACCCAGAAGCAATCCTAGCCTCTCCTTCTGATTACTTCTCCATTTATTTATTTATTTTCATTTCTTTTTCATTAAATTTGCATGATTTATTTAAAATAGCAAAACTTGTTTAAAAATTATGAAACTTTTTCTCCAGAGTTTTATTAATTTTTATGACACAAAAATATTTTTGTTTTTATTTTTAGCATTAAAAAAGTATTTTTAAATATTTAAAGGATTATTTTTAATTGATTAATGGGAATTAATTTATTAAAAATACTTTTAGGTATTTAAAAATCACCAAAAAATTCATGAAATTTTCTAAGACATTTAGAAACATTGTCCAACCTTTAAACCAAATTTCTTTTTTGATCTTGATGCATTTTGAGAATTTTTCATTGAATTAAAATCATTTTTGTGCATTAATTTGATCCATAGTTCAAAAAATAATTTCTGCCTATTCATGAGGAGTTGGACATTGATTCTTCTTGCATTGCATTATGTTTAGCATGTAGTTTTTGAGATAAAATGGCCATGATTTGATCTTGCATTTTCAAATTGTTTGACATTTCTTTTGTTTGGAAACCCTAAAAACCCTAGAATCTTGTAAAAATCATAACTTGAGATTGGTTGAGAGTTGAGACCTCTCCTTTGGGCATTGGTTTAGTATAGGATTAGGGGTCCTTTGTGTGGCATTTTCCATTTTTTATCTTAGGGTTTGCTTCTGATTTTGGTTTGTGTTTGATGTTTGATTCATAAACCCTAATTTGGGCTTCCATATGCATCCATCTTGCATTCTCTTGCATACCATGACTTTCCATGACATTTCAAGCATCCATTTGATTCATTTGACATCATAAGACATGTAGAAAACATGTTTGATCATTGCATCATGTATTTTCCATGTTGTATGCCATGTGCACTTCATAACTTTTCATGTATGTTCATGTGCTCTGACTAGCTTCATTTGCATTCATAAAGTTGTATGATCATTTCCATGTGCTGCCTCATGTTTGTAGCATCTCATAGTATCATTAGCATCATGTATATGCTTCTGGTTTTGTTTCTCATCATGTCATCTCATCCCATTTTGGCATTGCATTGCATTCCTTTTCTAACATTTCAGGTGGTAAGTGAACTTGAGAAGTGAATTTGCCTTCACTTCTCATAACTTTTCTTTACATCTCTCTTGCATCCATTGCTGCATTTTCTATATGTGTTTGAGTTTGAGCTTGCTCAATCTTCTTGTTCCCACCTTCTTTCTTCAAGTGACTTGACTTCTTGAATGAAGCAAGTCACTTTGCTTCTCTTGATCCTTTCATCTGCTTCCTGGTGGTTCCATTGAAGATCTTCTTTTGAAAACCTCACAAACCTTAGGAACAACCAAGCATGACAATGATTAGGGTTTTGATTAGTCTCCCCTCTTAGTTTTACCTTTGTGTCTCTTTTGAGTCTTCTCTCCTCACCTCATAATCAGGGACTAAACCCTAAAGGCTTTAAGGCTTTGTGATTAAGCTTATGCCTGCATCCTTCTCTTAGGATGGAGTGCATAACTTTAATCCTAAGTGTTAAACCCTTAATGTGTTTAAATCTCTTAATCAATCCACTTAATAATCATCAAGACATCACACTTGTAACTTGGGCCTTGCATTTGGGTTCTAATTCTTCCTTAATTGGTTAAGAAGGACTAACCCTAGTGTTAATGGACAAGTCCCCCTCAAGTTGTCTTACAAATCATAAAATCCACTTCATCATCATACCATTAAATAAAATCCACTTAATCAAAAGCTTGTTTTGTCATGAGTTTAATCCCTAATCATGGATTAAGTTGAGGAGCTTTCCTCAGCTTAAACATTCTCATCTATTATACTTCTATTAGGATGGTGTAATGAGTCTGTTTAATCCCTGATTATGGCTTAACCTCATTACTTAACACTAAACAAAAACACCAAAAACATCTAAATAATCACAAGTAGGTTAATGATCTTAACCCTACATCAAAGGTGATTAAGTGTGAGAAGCTGACTTCACACTTAAGGTATTCTCATTACCCCTAATCAGAGGGAAGATGTGATGAGTTTACTAAATCCATTGGTTTAGGCTTAAGCTCATTAACTTATGACAAATCCAAAAGCAATAAAAGACTGAAAACACAAAAAACAAATAATAATCGTCTCCTTCGGGATTCTTTTCTCATCTCATTCACTCACAAACGAGAACTCGCTTCTTCCGTCTAATGCAAGACAGTTTGCACCTGAGCCAGACAGGTCATACACTTGAGCATTGACAAGTAAGCAGTTCACAAGTCAATTCATCTTTCAGTCTCTTTGGGTCGAACTACAGTGTTCTGACTTCCTCATTGCACGAGAGGATACGTAGGCATAACTTAGCGGTTATCGAACAAAAGTCTCTGTATATTTCCCCTCTTTCCAACTTTATTCTTTAAGCCTCATACTCTTGAGCATTTCATTCTTATTCCTTACACTGACACATCATTTATACACTTCACACTTATTTTACACTGACACCTGTACATCTTTTTCCAGCTCATTTATACACAGATTGCACTGACACTACCCCTTTAAAACACAAATCTTTTAAGCGTGGATCCCGTCGAGTACGGCGGACAATCTGGGTGCTAATACCTTCCCAGGTTGTAACCAACCCCCTTTCTCAGTCTCTCTAGTTCGCAAACCGTCTTATCCGTATCTTTCTAGGTCTATGCAGCATTGCCTTTCCTCCGGGATAAAAATGCCTAGCTGGCGACTCTATTCATCTCCAGTGAGTTCACGGCTGTGTGTTCTCATTGTCCCTCTCGCCGACCGTTCGCGCCTGTACCTTTATTTGGGCTAGTCCCATTTATCGGGAGCGACAGGAAGACACAGAGACTTTTGTTCGATAACAGTTAAGTTATGCCTACGTATCCTCTCATGCAATGAGGAAGTCAGAACACCGTAGTTCGACTCAAAGAGACTGGAAAATAAATTGACTTGTGAACTGCTTACTTGTCTATGCTCAAGTGTATGACCTGTCTAGCTCAGGTGCTAACTGTCTTGCATTAGACGGAAGAAGCGAGTTCTCGTTTATGAGTGGATGAGGTGAGAAAAGAATCCCGAAGGAGACGATTATTGTTTGTTTTTTTGGGTTTTCAATCTTTTATTGCTTTTTGGAGTTTGTCATAAGAAAATGATCTTAAGCCTAAACCAAGGGTTAGTAAACTCATCACATATTCCCTTTGATCAGGGGTAATGAGAAAACCTTAAGTATGAAGTAAACACCTCACACTTAATCACCATGATGTAGGATAAAGATCATTAACCTACTTGCATTTATTTAGATGTTTTTGGTATTTTTGTATAGTGTTAAGTAATGACTTTAAGCCATAATCAAGGATTTAATGGACCCATTACACCATCCTAATAGAAGGATAATAGATGAGAACATTTAAGCTGAGGAAGATACCTCAACTTAAACCATTATTAGGGATTAACCTCATGACAAAACTAAACCTTTATTAAAGTGGATTTTAGTTAATGGTAAGATTAAGAAATGAGTTTTATGGTTTGTAAGACAACTTGTGGGGGACTTGTCCATAACACTAGGGTTAGTCCTTCTTACCCAATTAAGAAAGAATTAGAACCCTAATGCAAGGCCCAAGTTATAGGCTTATTGTCTTAGTGATTACTAGGTGAATTTATTAAGGGATTTAAACACATTAAGGGTTTAACACTTAGGATTAAAGTTATACACTCCATCCTAAGAGAAGGATGCAGACATAACCTTAATCACAAAGCCTTAAAACCTTGAAGGTTTAGTCCCTTATTATGAGATGAGAGGAGAGACACAAAAGATGACACAAAGGTAAAACTAATGGGGGGACTAAACAAACCCTAATTGTTATCATGCTTGGGTGTTCCTAGGGTTTATGAGGCTTGCAAGAGATCTTCAGGAAGAGCCACCAAGGAGAAAGAAAGATGGAAGGAGGAGAAGCAGAAGAAGTAAGTGAACTTACTTCACTTAAGAAGATAAGTTGCTTGAAGAAAGAAAGTGGATAGAGAACATGAATGAGCAAGATCAATCTAAGGAAAATACAAAATTCAGCAAGGATGCATAAAAGAAGAGATGAGAAGAGAAGTGAGAAGTGAAGGCAAATTCACTTCTCAAAGTACTTACCACCTGAAAAGTTAGCATAAGAGAAAGAAATGAAATGGAAATGAAATGAATGCAAAGGTGAAAACCAAAACCAGAAGCATATCAATGATTTAAATGATGCTAATAGATGATGCAAATGTATGTCAAGAGTTATGAATGATCATACAAGTGATGAGAATGCAAATGAAGCATGAAAGTTCATGAATGTTCATGGAATGTAATGAATGCATAACATGGAAAATGGATGGGGAAATGATCAAGCATGAGTCTAATGTGTCCTATGATGTCTTATATGTCATGTGAATGCATAAAATGTCATGGCAAGTTCATGAATGCAAGCATATGCAAGAGGTATGCAAAGGAAGATGAGAAATTAGGGTTTTCATGCAACATGAGATGCAAAACTCAAAAACAGAAGCAAATGACTAGATAAAAAAATTGAAAATGCAATCAAAAGAACCCTAACCCTATATGACATCACACCCCAAAGGAGAAGACCTAACTCTTAACCTAATGAAAGTTATGATTTTTCTAAGTTTTCTAGGGTTTTAAGGTACCTAAAGGGAAAAAATGCAAATCAAATAAAAAATGCAGAAGAAATTAGTGACAAAATTATGCTAGAAACTACATGTCAAATGAAGATCAATGCAAAAAGAATCATTGTCATACCATTCTTGGTAAGGTAGAAAAGAATTCTTGAAGTTAGGGTTCTAAAATGTGAATTTTATGAACCCTAAATTCAAGAAAATTATCAAAGATGGTTCAAAACCAAAAAGAAATTTGTGTGGATTGTATGACAATGTCTCTAAATGTTTAAAGATGCAATATGAATTTTTTGGGATTTTTTGGAAACCTAAATGTTATTTTAATTAATTAATTTTCATTAATTAATTAAAATAAACATTTAAATGTTTTAAAAATGATTTTTTAATGTGAAAAATAAAAATAAAAATATTTTTGGGTTAAGAAAATTATTTGAACTAAAAATCCAGAATAAAAATAATTTTGGAATTTTCTTGCTATTTTAAATAAAATGTACAAAATAAATAAGAAAAATTAAAATTAAAATTAAATAAAACAGAAGTATGATTATCCAGTGGTTCACAATGATTCTGGGGAAATCTAGGTTGACCTGGCACCAAATCCAATGGACGAAATTTAAACTCAACTAAACCTAATTAACTAATTAATTAATCCAGCAATTAAATTAATGAGCTAATCACCACCACTCAATACGCGCGGGAAAGGAAATCCAAGGGCCCAGATTCAAATGAAACCCTAACCCTAATTAAGGCTGCTAATCACTTTCAGGTCACTGGAGAAGAGCTCTGGTCGTCTTCTCTGGTGACATCCTCACCTGAAAATCTCCAACTCTCTCCCTAGGTTATTTCTAGAGCTCTAAAGCTCCAAATTAACTCCTCTCACCTCCCTGAATCCAAATCCACCTTCAAAACAAATTTCCTATGGCTCAATCCTAAGATTCGAAGAGAAACATAAAAATGACAAAAATTTCAGAGATTCAGTACATACTCATTTCTACACCATTTTCGAAAATTCAAAGCTCAGTGTGATCAATGAAGCATGCTTATTCATTTTGTAACATAAAAAAGAGGTTCTGGAAAAATGAATTCAGATGACTACCTGAGATGAAGCTTTTCAAACTTTAGCTTTCTGGCCACTTCTTTGGTGCAAAATGACTCTAATGGCCTCCCTGAAGAAATTGCAATGCTTGGAAAGCTTTGAGAATGACTGGTTTGAGTGGTAGCAATCCAACTGGTCATAAATTGTGTTTGGTGTATGGGGTGTTTTTGGCTGTTTTAATGGTTGGTTTGTGTTCAGTGAGTGATTTTGAGATGAATGGTTGAATTGGTTTGAAGATTGAGTGAGCGAGCTATGAGTTTCGAAAGAAAATGCAAGAGGGAGAGATTTTGGGAACTTGATCAATCTGAGGTTTCAGCTTGCAATGTTGTGTGCTATGATCAGCATTTGGTCCACATATCAATTTGTGATAGGTCAGAGAAGTGGTTGTGGCCTATGGTGATTGGTATGGGCTTCTTGCAAAAAGTCACCAACTTATGTACTTGAGATATGGGTAATGGTGTAGCTGGCTCATTGGCTTGTTCATGCGCAACTGACTTCAAGGATGTCCACAAAATCAATCTTGAGGCAATTCAGCAAGTGGGAGCAAAGTTATGGGACCTTTTCTAAATATGTGAAGTTTTGGCCCCTTTGAGAATTCTTGATGTTCAAGGCATGTAATCTTGCAATTCTTTGGGAAATTCTGATCTAAAGGCAATGCACTATGATGTTATCATACATTGAAAATTTTTTGAAGTCACAAAAAGCCTTGGCAAGTGGTTTTGCAAAGAATCCCTTTTGGTGCATTCTTGAAATTTATGGGATTTTTGCCAACATTGACAAACCATATCTTGAGTTCCAAAACGAATTAGATCTTGTACTTGTACTTTTTGAAAAGGGAATGATCCAATCTACACTTTCATGACCAAAATTTTTTCAATTGAAGCATTTTTGGTTGAGAAAGAGGAGGTTGAAAAACTTTCCCAAAATGGAAAGTTTAAATTACAAGTCATTTGCATTTTTGGCAACTTTTGGTTTAACTCACTTTTCTTCGATTTTGTGAACTTCTAAGCACTTCAATGATCAAATAAAGACCAAATAACCTCATTTTGATGAAAAATCCACTTTGGTTCCATGTTTAGGGTCCTCGGATGCCCTAATTTTGCTCTGACTTGCTCAAGAAGTTATCCAGTGATCAGATGACTTCCACAATGAATTTCTTCATCAAACTTGGTACACATGATCCTTATAATATATTGAGACCATTAGATACAAGAATGACCAAAAAATTTGGAGTTATGGCCTCTGAAACCAAAACCCTAATTTTAGGTCATATGTGCAGTGAAACCCTAGCTCTGCTTCCATTCTTTCCCAGTTCTTGTAATTTTTGACTTCCTTGATCTTTGGGGGATATAATATTATGATTTAACATACATGGATCCTCTTGGAACACTTGGAGGCCTTTGGAGTGGCTCAGATGGATCTTGGATGGCTCAAGTCACAAACCCTAGATGCAGATGAACTTGAACTAATGCAGTGAAGCAAAAATGCAACATGAAATGGTATGATTAAACTAATGTAAATATGAAAGATCACAAGCCATAGTGTGAACTTAGTGAGGGCAAATTTGGGGTGTTTACAGCTGCCCCTATTCAAACATGAGTTAGCTGTGCAGGATGTAAGTGTCTGGCTTAACAGAAAAACAAGATAACTCGTGGTTGAATACTAAAGACAGTCCAAAATTTGCACTCACTGGGGAGAAGAAGAAAAGGGATATAAATTGTAAAAGAAAGTAAAGTATGATTATAAAGTGCGGGCGATGGAGGACGACCATCGAGCAGAGGACGACCGCTGGGGATGATGTAGTAAGTAAAGCAATGACGGGGACGACCGACATGCTGGGGAAATAAAGAGACCACGACGGGGATGGACACCAGGTAAAGAAGTAAGATTCTCTGGGGATAAAAGGTAAAGACAATGATGGGGACGACCACCAGGTTTGTAAAGTAAGGTAAACAACGATGGGGACGGCCATCGGGCTAAACTAATGAAGGACGATCATTAGGAAAAGGAAAAGGGACCACGACGGGGACGGCCATCGGGTTAAAGAATAAATGAAATAAATGATGAGGGACGGTCATCAAAGGTGAAGGACGATCACCTAGCAGGGGACGACTGCTCTTTATCGCGACATAGGACGAATGCCGGATAGAAGAAGTCGACGATGGGGACGGCCATCGGATAAGCATGATGAAGGACGATCACCAAGAGGTGAAGGACGATCACCTAGCAGGGTACGGCTACTCTGTTGGGACTTATCATGATATATGAGGAATGTCAAATAACAAGATCAACGATGGGGACGGCCATCGGATAAAACGATGATGAACGCTCATCAAAAGGTGAAGGACGATCACCTGGCAGGGGACGGCTGCTCTCGGGGTTTATCATGACATAGGACGAATGTCAGATAACAAGAACAACGATGGGGACGACCATCGGAAAAAACGATGATGGACGATCATCAAAAGGGTGAAGGACGATCACCTAGCAGGGGATGGCTGCTAAATATCACGACATATGACGATTTTCGGATAGAAAGGGGTTCCAATAATGGAGACTCCGCTGGGGGAAAGGATGAGGGACGGTCATCCGAGGGTGAAGGACGATCACCTGGCAGGGTACGGCTGCCGAATATCACGACATAGGACGAATGTCGGATAGAAAAAGTTGTTTTGCTGGGGACTTGCTAGGGGATGGTAAACACGGACGAGTGCTTACACTTTCCGAAATAAAAAGGTATATGTGTTTGACGCTTTGTATGGATTAAATATGCGGACGAGCTTCCTTAAGACTACGATACAGACGAGTATCGGTAGAAACAACGCTGACGCATGTTCAGAGATGATGATACGGACGAGTATCAACTGGTTAATAAAGAACACGGACGAGTGTCGACTATGAGGGGAAATAAGTGTGTATACAAGATACAGATGAGTATCTGCATGAGTAAAAAAGCATTGTGAAGTATGAGCAAGACACGGACGAGTGTTCAACTTGCTGGAAAGGTGACACGGACGAGTGTCAGAAGAGAAAGTATATAAGTTATGAACTTATGAGTGTAAAAGGTGTTCAGGAAATTTGTGGGGATAGGATGACACGGACGGGTGTCAATAAGAGTGTAGTATAATAAGTGCTTTGTTTGCAACAAGTGTTTGGGTAACCATGTTGGGGAAAGGTGACACGGACGGGTGTCAAAAGAGTATAGAAGTTTCTGTATTAAAAAAAAAGGATATTTGTGGTTTATATCTGCAGGGAGATGATATGACACGGATGAGTGTCGAATAAACATGTATTTGTGTTGGAGAGTGCAAAGGGGACGCTTTGGCTTTCTGTTGGGGAAATTGAGACGTATTTTGTATATTCCTGATGAAGTATTGTTGGTATTTACAGGTGACGGGTTCGAACCTGACTTGTGATTATGCAATATGTTTGATTTTTGCCGTAATGCTCCATATTAGACGGAATGCTACGCTTTTGTGGTGATTTATGATGCGAATGCCATGATCATGCAAAGATACCGATCCGGAGTTCGGATCCCACTGCTTGCGGAGATCCCTGGCTTATCTGCTTGAAAGGGTATCCTAGTTGGGGATGAGACCATTGGTAGATCTGATAAAATATACGACTCTGCTTGGGGAATTAGATCACTGATAGATCTATTCGGTAATGAGATAACCCAGTTGGGGATGAGGAAGCTTTTGTCACTTTGTTGTGTGAGAATTTCAGACATTGCTCTTCTGGGAGAGGCTGGAGCTCTGTGGGGAGATGGTTCCCTGTCTTTGATGATGATGAGAGATTTGGCCTTCTGTCGGGAGGGAAAATCACTGAACGATCTTCCTAGAGATTTTTATGGGGATCCTGCTGAGGGTGAGAAGACTTGACAACTCAGCTGAGGAAATGAGCATTTTCTGATGCTTCTTGAAGATGTGATGGAGGAGTGGTGCTTTGGTAATCTTGTTGGGGAAACGTATTCCAGATACTGCAATCCTGTTAAGACAAAGAAAAACACCTGTATCCCGAGGTATCCTTTACCGAATTCCATTATAGAAGTTAGATATTCCTGGAAGTAAAATATCTTTCCTGCAAGCATGGGATTAGAAAGGCACATTTGTTTTTATGCAAACGTTATATCAAGGATATTGGACATTTTTTGCAAATGAAATAAAATGTACAAGATGAAGTGTGACTGAAAATCTGATTTTATTAATCTGGGTGCCCTGAATCGGCAAAATACAGTCAAAGAAACAGATCCCCTGAAATGAGGAGATTGTTTACAAAAATTGAGAAAAATAAAGGTGCTGGCAATGTTGACGACGCTTTAGTGAGCTTCCCTTTGTTATGACCCGTATAACCTTGACGTTCTTCTTATCCTTCTTTTTGAAGAGAGTTGATTCTGACCGATGCTTTATCCTTTCGAAGCTTGCCGTGCTGTAAGGGATACAGAAGAATTCAGAATACAGTTGTTCGCTTATTCCCTTATTTTGCATGAATCGCCCTTTCAGGTTTTCAATCCACCGGGATACCCATTTTTGCCTGAGCCGTCCAATGTGGCTTTTCAACTCGCCGGGTGTACATTTTTTATTTTTTTCCCTTATTTTTTCCCGAGTCCTTTTATTCTGTTTTTGACTCGCCGGGATGCCCTATTTTTGCCTGGACTTACATTCTGTTTTTATGTCCAGCGGGTCATTTATGCGAAGTATTTTTTAACTGCATCTGAATTCACAGGGGACAGGAAATCTTCACCATCCATAGTAGTGAGCATCAGTGCGCCACCAGAGAAAACTTTCTTTACTATGAATGGACCATCATAATTCGGAGTCCACTTGCCCCTGTGGTCTGTATGAGGAGGAAGGAGTCTTTTCAGCATGAGATCTCCTACTTGGTATTCCTGAAGCCTGACTTTCTGATCGAAGGCTTTCTTAATTCTCTTCTGATACAGCTGCCCATGAAAGATTGCAACTAATCTCTTTTCTTCGATCAGATTCAGTTGATTGTACTGAGATCGTACCCATTCTGCTTCATTCAGCTTGACATCCATCAATACCCGTAAAGAGGGTAATTCAACTTCAACAGGTAGGACTGCCTCCATACCATACACAAGCTGATACGGTGTTTCCCCGGTGGATGTTCTGATTGAGGTACGGTACCCATGCAAGGCAAATGACAGCATTTCATGCCAGTCTTTGTATGTAACCACCATCTTTTGCACAATCTTCTTGATATTCTTGTTAGCTGCCTCAACAGCGCCATTCATCTTTGGCCTGTAAGGAGAAGAGTTGTGATGTTGAATCTTGAAGTCCCGGCACAGTTATGCCATCATTTTGTAGTTCAAATTGGAACGATTGTCAGTAATGATTCGCTCGGATACTCCATATCGACAGATGATGTCTCTTTTCAGGAATCTGGCTACCACTTGCCTGGTGACGTTGGCATATGAAGTTGCTTCGACCCACTTGGTGAAGTAGTCAATGGCTACCAGGATGAATCTGTGGCCATTTGAAGCAGTCGGTTCGATCTTTCCAATCATGTCAATTCCCCACATGGCAAAGGGCCAAGGTGAAGACATTACATTCAACGGATTTGGAGGCACATGCACCTTATCTGCATAAATCTGGCATTTGTGGCACTTTCTGGCATAGGCACAATAGTCTGCATCCATTGTGATCTAGTAGTAACCTGATCTTAACAACATTTTAGCCATTACATGTCCTCCAGCATGTGTACCAAAAGATCTTTCATTCACCTCGTGCATTAACAAGTCTGCCTCTTTCTTATCAACACATCTGAGAAGCACCATGTCAAAGTTTCTGTTGTACAAGGAACCATCAGCATTTAGGAAGAAACTACCAGCCAGCCTTCTTAATGTCTTCTTATCATTGGATGATGCCCCAGTTGGATATGTTTGATCCTCTAAGAAGCATTTGATGTGATGGAACCAAGGCTTGTCATCCTTAGCAATGTCCACAGAGAATACGTATGCTGGTCGGTCAAGTCTGGATACTGAAATCCGAGGCACAAAGTTGGCAGCTTGAACTTTGATCATGGAAGAAATGGTAGCCAGAGCATCTGCAAACTGATTTTCATCTCGAGGGATATACTCAAGTTTGACTGTTGAGAAGAAAGTCAGTAATCTCCTCGTATAATCACGGTATGGAATCAGATGCTCTTGGTGAGTGTACCATTTGCCGCTGGTCTGATTGATTACCAGAGCTGAATCTCTGAATACAGTTAAATTCTTGATCCTGAGGTCAATGGCTTCCTCAAGACCCATGATATAGGCTTCGCATTCCGCTTCGTTGTTAGTGCATGCAAAAGTGAGTTTTGCCGAGAAAGGCATATGAACTCCCTTAGGTGTAATGAGCACTACACCAACTCCACGACCATTCATATTAACAGCCCCATCAAACATTATTGTCCATTCTTCTTCTGGGTCAGGCCCTTCAGTGTGAATAGGCTCTTCATGATCTTTTGCTTTCAGGAACATGATGTCTTTATCAGGGAAGTCAAATCTCATTGGTTAGTAATCATCAATGGGTTGCTCAGCTAGATAGTCAGACAGTACACTGCCTTTGATGGCCTTTTGAGATGTGTACTGAATGTCATATTCTGTCATAATCATTTGCCATCTTGCAACCCTTCCGGTAAGTGCTGGCTTCTCAAATATGTACTTGACTGGATCCATCTTTGAGATGAATAAGGTAGTGTGGGTCAACATATACTGCCTTAGTCGGCGAACAACCCACGCTAAAGCACAACACGTTTTCTCGAGCAGTGAATAACGTTGTTCACAGTCGGTAAACGTTTTGCTTAGGTAGTATATTGCATACTCTTTTCGACCAGACTCGTCATGCTGGCCCAACACACACCCCATTGATCCTTCTAATACTGTCAAGTACATTATTAGAGGTCTTCCTTCAACTAGAGGCATAAGAATTAGAGGTTCTTGTAAGTACTCCTTGATTTTGTCAAAAGCCTTATGGGAGTCTTCATTCCACTTGACCGCTTGTTCTTTCCTTAACAACTTGAACAGGGGCTCACCGGTTGCAGTAAGGTGAGATATGAACTGTGATATGTAGTTACATCTACCTAAGAACCCCCGAACTTCCTTTTCAGTCTTTGGTGCAGGCATCTCTTGAATGGCTTTGACTTTGTCAGGGTCAACTTCAATTCCCTTTTCACTTACAATAAATCCCAGCAGCTTACCGGACCGTACCACGAATGTGCATTAGTTGGGGTTTAGTTTCAGCTGGTACTTCCTCAGACGCTTTAATAGCTTCAACAGATTTACCAAATGGTCTTCTTCTGTAAGGGACTTGACAATCATGTCATCCACATAACATTCAATTTCTTTGTGGATCATGTCGTGGAATAATGTTACCATAGCCCGTTGATAAGTTACCCCGGCATTCTTTAGTCCAAATGGCATTACCTTATAACAAAATATGCCCCAGGGTGTAATGAAAGTTGTCTTCTCCATGTGTTCAGGTGACATCTTGATCTGATTATATCCTGAGTATCCATCCATGAAGGAGAACACCGAGAACTGAGCCGTGTTGTCGACCAATACATCAATGTGAGGTAATGGGAAGTCATCTTTCGGGCTTGCTCTGTTTAGATCCCGGTAATCCACACACATCCGTACTTTTCCATCCTTCTTAGGAACTAGTAAAATGTTAGCAACCCACGACGGGTAACTAGTTACAGCAAGGAAACCGGCATCCCACTGTTTTTGCACCTCTTCTTTTATCTTCATGGCCATATCCGGACGAGTACGGCGTAGCTTCTGTTTTACTCTAGGACAATCTTCTTTTAGTGATAGCTTGTGCATAACAATGTCGGTATCCAGACCTGGCATGTCTTGGTAGGACCAAGCAAAGACATCAAAGTACTCCCGCATCATGTCAATAAGTTGTTCCTTCACTGAATCTTGCAGACAGGCCCCGATCTTCACTTCTTTCAAGTCTTCTTCGGTACTAAGATTAACTGTCTCAACTTCCTCATGATGAGGAGTGATAACCTTGTCCTCTTTCCTTAACAGTCTGGCTAGTTCTTCAGGTAGCTCATAATCTTCTTCAACCCCTTCATCGGCTTGATTAATCGGATTGTCGAAGTCATACGAAGTCATAGCAGTGTCGTTGTCGGTGCAGTCTGGAGGGCACTCTCTGCAAGGGTTTAGATTGGTTCATTTTAGTGATCAGTTTTATCTTGTTTTTTAAACAAAGTGAAAATGAGGTTATTATTTTGAAAACATTGCCATTTTATTGTCTTGTACAAAAAATGAAAAATGAAAAACAGTTTGCGGAAAAAAGAGACTCGTTTGCAAAAGATGTCCTGATATTCATTAATTGATCGTTTGCACAAAAATACAAGATGGCCCGATTACAAAATGAGTCCTGACACCTTGGGCAAGATGCAGGACTTGATGAATGCTTAAAAGACATGAAATAATAATTACTCTGCAGGAGTAACTCTTATAATTTCTTAGGAAGACGAGTTAGAGACTTGGTTCCCCGGGATCCTTGGACGTATCCAGTTTTCCAGGTTGCGTTCATCTTCTTCCCCATCTTCCAAACTGTTCACAGCATCCAGGGTAAGAATTCCCCCGTTGACAAATTTGGGCTCCGTTGCAGCCTCCGGTTGATCTTATCGAATTGGTCTGTAACCCAACCCGAATCTATCTTCTTTCTTTTCTACTGGCAGCAACTTGCCCCAGCCTTGAGCGGTACCCTCCTCAACAACCTTCCGGGCTTGTTGATATGAAGTGATGGAAGCTCCAGACACATCAGTTGCTTCATTGATGTTGAGGGCCTCAAACCCCTGACTCATAGTCTCATGGATCTCCCCATTCATCTCTATATACTTGTAAGTAGCCAGCTGGCTAACGAAAATGTCTTCCTCCCCGCAGATTGTGATGATCTGACCTTCCCACTCAAATTTTAATTTCTGGTGGAGGGTAGATGTAACAGCTCCAGCGGCGTGAATCCAGGGTCTACCCAACAAATAGTTGTAGGCCGGCTGTATGTCCATCACGAAGAAAGTAGTTTTAAAGATTTGTGGGCCAATCATCACAGGTAAATCAATCTCTCCAAGCACTGATCTCTTAGAGCTATCAAATGCTCTTACCACCAAGTTACTTGGACGTAATGCCAAATCATCATATTCCAGCTTCACCAAGGCTTTCTTTGGGAGGATATTGAGTGAGGACCCAATGTCTACCAGCACATGGGAAAGAACAACACCTTTGCATTCTAAGGTGATATGTAAAGCCTTGTTATGATTGCGTCCCTTCGTCGTTAAATCAGCATTTGTGAAGCCCAGTCCATGACTGGTGTTAACATTTGCAACCACTGTTTCCAGCTGATTAACTGTAATCTCTTCCGGCACGTAGGCTGCGTGCAAGACCCTCAACAGTGCATTCCTATGGGCTTCGGAACACATTAACAATGATAATATAAAGATTTTGGAGGGTGTCTGATGAAGTTGGTCCACCACTTTGTAATCACTATTTTTGATTATTCTCATGAACTCGTCTACTTCTTGTTCAAAAGACGTCTTCGGAGTTTCTTTAACAGTTGGCTCTTCAAGTACCACATTCTTCCCTTTTGCTTTAGCAGCAGCTTCTGCTTCAGCATTGGGTCTCGGTGTTTCTGAGGAAAAAAGGTGTCCGCTTCTGGTGAAGCCTCCGCCTCCCCCAACATTGTCAACTTGTGGTGAAGAGGTTGATCAATCTAGAGTGATTTTCTTTTCGTCGCAGTAGAGATCAGAGCCGTAGTGCCAAGGTATGGAATTACTGCTTTCATAAGGAACGGGTCCTGGCACCGTAATGGTAACCAGACTGATTGCTGCAGCGGAAGGAACTGTGATGGTATGTGGGTCGTAATAGATTGTGACCAGTGATCTGACAGGAGGTGTTGCAGTTTGTTGTTGGAAATTGTTGTTGGGATGAACATTTGCCGGGTCATAATAGATCGTGACCGTTGAGACATCTTCATTAATGTTTGCTGGTGTTGTAGGCGATTCCGTTGATAAGATGGGTGTTGATGTTATAGAAGTAAGTGTTGCTGAACTTTGACTTGTTGAAACAATGGATGGAGTGATTGCTGGAGTTGTGGATGAATCAGTGGGAATGATCGTTGTTGTAGTTGTAGGAGGATATGTTGTTGCTGAAGAAAGAATTGTTGATGTTGTAGGAGGATCCATTGTTGTTGAAGGAAGAGTTGTTGACGTTGTAGAAGCTGTTGTGGTTATTTGCAAAATTCCATATCTGATAAGGCCATCTATGCCAAACCTTAGCCTCTCACAACCATTAATAGCAGTTTTACATGATTCGAAGCAGGTCTCACAGCCTGGGAACACCTGGCATCTTAAGAGTTGAGCTTTGACTTCCGCCAGCGGTGTCCGAATCTGTGCAACATTATCAATTAGTGCAGATGGTTGGTCCTCTTCTATGGCACTAATCCTGGGCCCACCATGATTAGGCATAGGATTTATGTTAACATTCGGAGGAGGTGCGAAATTGAGAGCTTTGGAATCGACCAAATCCTGAACTTTCATTTGCAAGGCTCTACATTTCTTGGTATTGTGACCAGGTGCGTTGGAATGAAAGGCAGACCTGGCACTAGCATCATAATTCTTCGGGAGGTTGAGAGGATCTGGTGGAGCCAACATCCTTAACTCAACCAGGTTGAGCTTTAGGAGCTGTGGCAGTAGAGTGGCATAAGGCATAGGGATGGGATCAATCACCCTATTTGCCTGAGATGGCCTCTGTTGAAAAGGGCGCTGTTGTAGGTTGTTGTTGTTATTGTTGTACGTTCTTTGTTGCGGAAAATGGGATTGTTGCTGATAGTGATGTTGTTGTTGTTGTTTTTGTTGAGGAAAAAGTGGTTGTTGTGGATCTGGAGCCAGGATAGTAACGGCTTCTATTGATCTGTGAGAATACTGGGGTCTGCCCCTGCCTTCATGGATAGAATTTGTTTCACCTGCCCTTCGGGGTCCTGAAAAAGGTTTTCTGGGGTTGTTGGAGGAACTTGCACCATTATCAGAGATTTTGCCCATTTTCAAAATACTTTCAATTCTCTCACCCGCTATAACTACATCAGCAAAGCTGGTGGAAGAGAAAGCAGCAAGTCTGTCAATATAAGTTCCCTGCAAGGTGTTCATAAACATGTCAGCCATTTCTCTTTCATACATGGGTGGCTGGACAACAACAACAAGCTGTCTCCACCTCTGAGCATAATCCCGAAAGCTTTCCCTCGAAGACTGAGACATGCCCATTAGAAGAGTTCTATTGGGAGCCATGTCTAGGTTGTACTGGTATTGCCGGATGAAGGCTTCGGCCAAGGATTTCCAACATCTTATAGTGGCCTTGGTCAGATGCGAATACCATTCTCTTGATGCTCCAGTCAGGTTGTCCTCAAAATAGAACATCCATAACTTCTCGTCGATGGTATAAGCATTGAGTCTCCCTAAGAAGGATTGCAGATGAGTACGCGGGCAGGAGGTACCATTATATTTTTCAAAGCACGGGGGGTTTGAATTTGGGGGGAATCCTCACCCCATCTACCAGCCCCATATCCATCACGTCAAAGCCTAAAGAATTATGGGATTCCAAAGATCTAAACTTTTCAGCAATCTCATCTAGCCTTCGGTCATACACTTCATCCCCAGCCCCAATAACTGTGAACTGCTCCTCTTGAGGATCTTCTTGCAAGATCCTGCCTGCAGCAGTGTTTCCTTGAATATTCCTTGGGATATTAACATCTGGGTTCAAATGGGGCCCAAACTTTAGCGGGTTGATGCGAGGCTGCCCGCGTTCATTATTGTTGGTTCCTCCTGTTCCAGGGTGGGGCTCTTCAGGTGTCTGTCTTTCCACCAGCTCTCTCAGCCTTTCCTGGCTCTGAGCTAAGCCAGTCATCACAGCCATAAATTGGGTCATTTGGTTTCTCATTTCAACCCTTTCGTTTGGCATTTGATTTCTTACTTCATTCAGGTCCTGCTGTACCTGATCCATTTGAATGCTTGGAAGGTTGTTTCGCGTTGGGTACCGGTGTGTACGGTTGTTAAGGAAATGAACCTCTTGGCCCAATTCTTCTACTGATGGGGGTTCAAGACGGCATCTGATTTAGGAAAATGTCTGAGCAGCCAGGAGTAGAAAAGGGGAGCACAACATCTGACTAGCTTCCCTCTTTACTTTTCATTTCTCTGATGAATGGAGTAGTAAAAATCCCCTAGCAATGTAGGCATTGGGTTCCTCAGCAGGAACAAATGGATGGCATTCTTACTCACAAATTTGGGCTCATCTACGAAGAATATAAACCCATATATGCTGAGGGCTAAAAGTGCACAGACTGCCTTCCATTCTCCCACTGTAGCCTTTAGGGTGGCCTGAGAAATCAAGAAGTCCAGATGTAAGCCACGAATCCCAGCTTTTGTTGTCATGTTTTGCTCGATGAGGGCAGTCTCCAAATGCAATGCCCTTGCTATCTCTTCATTTCTGGGAGTAGTCATCTCTGGGTTGAAGGGAATCCCTCCTCTGATAGGCACTCCAATCAACAAGGAAAACTCTTCCAACAGAGGCCCCATCTGGAAATCAGGAAAGGTGAAGCATCTGAGTGGAGGGTCATAACACTGCAAGCATGACCATGTATAAAATACCCCCATAGTGCTCTCTAAACAGTAGGATGTAGTCAGGTGTGATAAGGGACTGGACCTGCCTGATACTAGTCAATATGGGCTCAAAAAAGTGGTAAGATACGTTGCTTTTCCTTGGAACATCCATGAGTGCTGAAGAAGCTGAAGTAAAATGCTGATGAAGATCACAGACTGAAAAACTGGAGGCAAGTCTCTGACAGACTGATGCAGGTGCTGAAGGAGATAGTTGAAGCAAATGCTGAAGAAGATAACTGGAGCTGAGGTCTAAGCAGTAGAAGTGGTCAAAACCAAATCAAATACAATAAAGTGGATACCCTGAAAAACAAATAAACAAATGTTAAATGATGCAATGATGATATATGCAAATGATATGCAAGGGTTTGTGATCAAGAGCTGGATCTGATTATCTGTCTTGGTATAAGGTCCATGTATATTCAAAGGCCCGGATGGAGGCTCAGAAATCAGGTAACCAGGGTGGGGGACTCAAATAAAGAGCCACATGTCCAGGATTAATCACAAGAACTGTCCAAAGTGAAGTATTCTTAAACAATACAGTAACAGGGTATGATGTGGCCAAGGGTTCCTGCAAACCTGTAAACAACCCAACCCCCTCAAATGTAATGTTCTAGAACAAGGATCTTCAGACTTGGATCAGTTATGAGAAGTGTAAACACTTCTAACTCGGAGGTACAATGTTTACAAAAACCATAAAAGATCCTCCTCTAATTCACCCCATATTCTGAAGGTCATATTAAAGGTCATCCAGACTTAGCAGGCTTCCCAAATAGCCCTAGCACTACAGGAAATCTGTAGCACAGAGTTCTCAAGAAGAAACCCACATCTGAACCGTGTTTCATATTCCCGCACCAGACCGAAATGGAATGGGAACGAATATGAACCACTCTAGCCTAGGTGTCACTCAGGTCCCAAGTATAGGACCTTAATAACTCAGTGGAACCCCACCCACCAAAACAGAAGAAAGATCTAGCAATGATAATGACAGTATGATGTATAAAAAACTATAAAGAAAGCAGTAAATAAAGCTGTACATAAAGCAATAAATAAAGCAAATAAATAAACACAATTAGCACATAACACCCCAGTAAAAACAAATCAAACAAGCGCTAGGAGGAACCCACAAAAAGAACCAGAAGCCCTGGTTGCAGTATAAGGGTCCCCAGCAGAGTCGCCAAGCTATCGCTCCCAAAGATTTGCATCCCGATACAAGCGCGAACGGTCAGCGAAGAGAGAAAAGAAATGAAGTGAAAAGAGTCACCAGCTAGGCATTTTTATCCCGAAGGAAAGGTAATGTTGCATAAACCTGGAAAGATGTGGATAAGACGGTCGCGAACCAGAGAAACTGAGAAAGGGGGTTGGTTACAACCTGGGAAGGTATTAACACCCAGATTGTCTGTCGTACTCGACGGGATCCACGCTTGAAAGTTTGTGTTTAAAGGGGCAGTGTCAGTGATATCTTTGTGCTAAATTTGGAAAAAGAAACATACAAGTGTCAGTGTTGGAAAGTGAAGTAAAAATGCTCCGGAGTGAGGCTTAAAGAAGAATGCTGAAGGAGGGGGAAGACATAGAGACTTTTGTTCGATAACAGTTAAGTTATGCCTACGTATCCTCTCGTGCAATGAGGAAGTCAGAACACCGTAGTTCGACTCAAAGAGACTGGAAAATAAATTGACTTGTGAACTGCTTACTTGTCTATGCTCAAGTGTATGACCTGTCTGGCTCAGGTGCTAACTGTCTTGCATTAGCCGGAAGAAGCGAGTTCTCGTTTATGAGTGGATAAGGTGAGAAAAGAATCCCGAAGGAGACGATTATTGTTTGTTTTTGGGTTTTCAATCTTTTATTGCTTTTTGGAGTTTGTCCAAAGAAAATGAGCTTAAGGCTAAACCAAGGGTAAGTAAACTCATCACATCTTCCCTTTGATCAGTGGTAATAAGAATACCTTAAGTATGAAGTAAACACCTCACACTTAATCACCATGATGTAGGATTAAGATCATTAACCTACTTGCATTTATTTAGATGTTTTTGGTATTTTTGTTTAGTGTTAAGTAATGAGTTTAAGCCATAATCAAGGATTTAATGGACCCATTACACCATCCTAATAGAAGGATAATAGATGAGAACATTTAATCCATGATTAAGGATTAACCTCATGACAAAACAAAACCTTTATTAAAGTGGATTTTAGTTAATGGTAAGATTAAGAAATGAGTTTTATGGTTTGTAAGACAACTTGAGGGGGACTTGTCCATTAACACTAGGGTTAGTCCTTCTTACCCACTTAAGGAAGAATTGGAACCCTAATGCAAGGCCCAAGTTACAAGCTTATTGTCTTAGTGATTATTAGGTGAATTGATTAAGGGATTTAAACACATTAAGGGTTTAACACTTAGGATTAAAGTTATACACTCCATCCTAAGAGAAGGATGCAGACATAACCTTAATCACAAAGCCTTAATACCTTGAAGGTTTAGTCCCTGATTATGATATGAGAGGAGAGACACAAAAGATGACACAAAGGTAAAACTAATGGGGGGGACTAAACAAACCCTAATTGTTATCATGCTTGGGTGTTCCTAGGGTTTATGAGGCTTGCAAGAGATCTTCAGGAAGAGCCACCAAGGAGAAGAAGAAGAAGCAAGTCAACTTACTTCACTTAAGAAGATAAGTTGCTTGAAGAAAGAAAGTGGATATAGAACATGAATGATCAAGCTCACTCTAAGGCAAATACAAAATGCAGCAAGGATGCATAAAAGAAGAGATGAGATGAGAAGTGAGAAGTGAATGCAAATTCACTTCTCAAAGTACTTACCACCTGAAAAGTTAGCATAAGAGAAAGAAATGAAATGGAAATGAAATGAATGCAAAGGTGCAAACCAAAACCAGAAGCATATCAATGATGTAAATGATTCTAAGAGATGATGCAAAAGTATGTCAAGAGTTGTGAATGATCATACAAGTGATGAGAATGCAAATGAAGCATGAAAGAGGCATGAAAGTTCATGAATGTTCATGGAATGTAATGAATGCATAACATTGCAAATGGATGGGGAAATGATCAAACATGAGTCTAATGTGTCCTATGATGTCTTATATGTCATGTGAATGCATAAAATGTCATGGCAAGTTCAGATGTGAATACCATTCTCTTGATGCTCCAGTCAGGCTGTCTTTGAAATAGAACATCCATAACTTCTCGTCCATGGTATAAGCCTTGAGTCTCCCTAAGAAGGATTGCAGATGAGTACGCGGGTAGGAGGTACCATTATATTTTTCAAAGCACGGGGGGTTTGAATTTGTGGGGAATCCTCACCCCATCTACCAGCCATATATCCATCACGTCAAAGCCTAAAGAATTATGGGATTCCAAAGATCTCAGCTTTTCAGCAATCTCATCCAGCCTTCGGTCATACACTTCATTCCCAGCCCCAATAACTGTGAACTGCTCCTCCTGAGGATCTTCTTGCAAGATCCTGCCTGCAGCAGTGTTTCCTTGAATATTCCTTGGGATATTAACATCTGGGTTCAAATGGGGCCCAAACTCTGGTGGGTCGATGCGAGGCTGCCCCCGTTCATTATTGATGGTTCCTCCTGTTCCAGGGTGGGGCTCTTCAGGTGTCTGTCTTTCCACCAGCTCTCTCTGCCTTTCCTGGCTCTGAGCTAAACCAGTCATCACAACCATAAACTGGGTCATTTGGTTTCTCATTTCAACCCTTTCGTTTGCCATTTGATTTCTTACTTCATTCAGGTCCTGTTGTACCTGATCCATTTGAATGCCTGGAAGGTTGTTTCGCGTTGGGTACCGGTGTGTACGGTTGACAGGGAACACTCTGCGATGAGCAATGTTTCCTGAAACCACAACAAAGTGAGAAACAAATAACAAACAAAAACCTACAAAACAAAGAAAATGTTAGTATGCAATGCAATATGCTTATTTGTCTTTAAAGGTATCCGTTTTGGTTCTTTGGTTTTGACCTTTCCAGACCTCGAGGAAATGCTTGATGATGTTGAGAGAAAGCCCACCAAAATAAAACCAACTGATATATTACAAATGATGGAAATACATAGTCTGTTTACAATACATGCCCATGGTGGGTCAAAAATACTACAACCAAAAGAAAAAGTACATCAAAAGGAAAGAAATACAAGAAAAAGGAATCAGACATCCAATCCAAAGTCATCTTCCCTGACTTCTTTCAGGAGGGCCTCCGTCACTGGACCAACTGGATGCTTTGTAATAGTCCTAATGAGGAGGTTCCTGGTAGCAATGGCATTAGTCAGCTTCTTATGCCTGTCCTGATCCTTTGATCTCTTTAACCCCGCCCGGAGTTTCAATTCTGATATCTACTTCTGAGCTACCAACAAAGCCTCCAGCTGCTTCTTCTCATTGGCCTCCAGCTGCTCAATCTTGGCCAGGGTCCTCTGGTCTTCTTGTGCACGGGATTCGGTGATCCTGATCCACCTAGCCTGGCTCTCCTCCAGATAATGCTCAGCCCTAGCTTTCTGAATCTTGGCCTCCTTGCAGGCATTCTTCAAAACCAACACTCCTGCTCTTACCTTCCTAATATAGTCATCTGTCTTTTCAATCTTGGTCAGATGCTCAATCTTGAGTCTTTTCAATCTCTCAATGTCCAGACGACTGTCATTTCTCTCCCAAAGAGTCTTCTTCAGGGCTTCAGCTAGCTGAGTGTTCCTCTCTTTCAGCTTTTTAAACTCTTCCAGGCTAACAGTTGCTGCAGGCTGTACTGTAGAAGGTCCAGGTGTGTCTTCCAAGGTGAAAGGCATCCTGGTGATCTGAGCTCTAGTATGGGACCAGTACGGGTACTGGGCTAAAGCAATATTGTTACACCTTCCAAGGATGGCTGTCCCTTTGGTCTGAATGTTGTCCCAAGCCCAGGCAACTTGTCTGACAACAGCTGAGTTAGGTTGAACTTCACAGTATAGGGTCTCAGCCAAATCTTGTCCTCTGGGAGGATGAACCAAGGCATATCCCAATTGTCTCTTAAACAGTAAAGGGTTGTAATTGATGCAACCTTTTACTCCTATTAGAGGCACATTAGGGTACTGCCCACAACTGGTAAAAATATCCTTGCCTTTGGTGCTCTGAGTGCACCATCTGATATCATCTGATGTTAAGGAAATGAACCTCTTGGCCCAATTCTTCTGCTGATAGGGGTTCAAGAAGGCATCTGATTTAGGCAAATGTCTGAGCAGCCAGGAGTAGAAAAGGGGAGCACAGCATCTGACTAGCTTCCCTCTTTGCTTTTCATTTCTCTGATGGATGGAGTAGTAAAAATCCCCGAGCAATGTAGGCACTGGGTTCCTCAGCAGGAACAAATGGATGGCATTCTTACTCAGAAATTTGGGCTCATCTACGAACAATATAACCCCATATATGCTGAGGGTTAAAAATGCACAGACTGCCTTCCATTCTCCCACTGTAGCCTTCAGGGTGGCCTGAGAAATCAAGAAGTCCAGATGTAAGCCAGGAATCCCAGCTTTTGTTGTCATGTTTTGCTCGATGAGGGCAGTCTCCAAATGCAATGCCCTTGCTATCTCTTCATTTCTAGGAGCAGTCATCTCTGGGTTGAAAGGGATCCCTCCTCTGATAGGCACTCCAATCAACAAGGAAAACTCTTCCAACAGAGGCCCCATCTGGAAATCAGGAAAGGTGAAGCATCTGAGTGGAGGGTCATAACACTGCAAGCATGTGTGGATCTAGCTCCTCTGAGATGAATCAAGATCCATGACCATGTATAAAATACCCCCATAGTGCTCTCTAAACAGTGGGATATAGTTAGGTGTGATAAGGGACTGGACCTGCCTGATACCAGTCAATATGGGCTAAAAAAGTGGTAAGATACGTTGCTTTTCCTTGGAACATCCATGAGTGCTGAAGAAGCTAAAGTAAAATGCTGATGAAGATCACAGACTGAAAAACTGGAGGTAAGTCTCTGACAGACTGATGCAGGTGCTGAAGGAGATAGCTGAAGCAAATGCTAAAGAAGATAACTGGAGCTGAGGTCTAAGCAGTAGAAGGGGTCAAAACCAAACCAAACACAATAAAGTAGATACCCTGAAAAACAAATAAACAAATGTTAAATAATGCAATGATGATATATGCAAAGGATATGCAAGGGTTTGTGATCAAGAGCTGGATCTGATTATCTGTCTTGGTATAAGGTCCATGTATATTCAAAGGTCCGGATGGAGGCTCAGAAATCCAGTAACCAGGGTGGGGGACTCAAATAAAGAGCCACATGTCCAGGATTAATCACAAGAACTGTCCAAAGTGAAGTATTCTTAAACAATACAGTAACAGGGTATGATGTGGCCAAGGGTTCCTGCAAACCTGTAAACAACCCAACCCCCTCAAATGTAATGTTCGAGAACAAGGATCTTCAGACTTGGATCAGTTATGAGAAGTGTAAACACTTCTAACTCGGAGGTACAATGTTTACAAAAACCATAAAAGATCCTCCTCTAATTCACCCCATATTCTGAAGGTCATATTAAAGGTCATCCAGACTTAGCAGGCTTCCCAAATAGCCCTAGCACTACAGGAAATCTGTAGCATAGAGTTCTCAAGAAGAAATCCACATCTGAACCATGTTTCATATTCCCGCACCAGACCGAAATGGAATGGCAACGAATATGAACCACTCTAGCCTACGTGTCACTCAGGTCCCAAGTATAGGACCTTAATCACTCAGTGGAACCCCACCCACCAAAATAGAAGAAATATCTAGCAATGATAATGACAGTATGATGTATAAAAAACTATAAAGAAAGCAGTAAATAAAGCTGTACATAAAGCAATAAATAAAGCAAATAAATAAACACAATTAGCACATAACACCCCAGTAAACACAAATCAAACAAGCGCTAGGAGGAACCCACAAAAAGAACCAGAAGCCCTGGTTGCAGTATAAGGGTCCCCAGCAGAGTCGCCAAGCTATCGCTCCCAAAGATTTGCATCCCGATACAAGCGCGAACGGTCAGCGAAGAGAGAAAAGAAATGAAGTGAAAAGAGTCACCAGCTAGGCATTTTTATCCCGAAGGAAAGGTAATGTTGCATAAACCTGGAAAGATGTGGATAAGACGGTCGTGAACCAGAGAAACTGAGAAAGGGGGTTGGTTACAACCTGGGAAGGTATTAACACCCAGATTGTCTGTCGTACTCGACGGGATCCACGCTTGAAAGTTTGTGTTTAAAGGGGCAGTGTCAGTGATATCTTTGTGCTAAATCTGGAAAAAGAAACATACAAGTGTCAGTGTTGGAAAGTGAAGTAAAAATGCTCCGGAGTGAGGCTTAAAGAAGAATGCTGAAGGAGGGGGAAGACATAGAGACTTTTGTTCGATAACAGTTAAGTTATGCCTACGTATCCTCTCGTGCAATGAGGAAGTCAGAACACCGTAGTTCGACTCTAAGAGACTGGAAAATAAATTGACTTATGAACTGCTTACTTGTCTATGCTCAAGTGTATGACCTGTCTGGCTCAGGTGCTAACTGTCTTGCATTAGCCGGAAGAAGCGAGTTCTCGTTTATGAGTGGATAAGGTGAGAAAAGAATCCCGAAGGAGACGATTATTGTTTGTTTTTGGGTTTTCAATCTTTTATTGCTTTTTGGAGTTTGTCCAAAGAAAATGAGCTTAAGCCTAAACCAAGGGTTAGTAAACTCATCACATCTTCCCTTTGATCAGTGGTAATAAAAATACCTTAAGTATGAAGTAAACACCTCACACTTAATCACCATGATGTAGGATTAAGATCATTAACCTACTTGCATTTATTTGGGTGTTTTTGGTATTTTTGTTTAGTGTTAAGTAATGAGTTTAAGCCATAATCAAGGATTTAATGGACCCATTACACCATCCTAATAGAAGGATAATAGATGAGAACATTTAATCCATGATTAAGGATTAACCTCATGACAAAACAAAACCTTTATTAAAGTGGATTTTAGTTAATGGTAAGATTAAGAAATGAGTTTTATGGTTTGTAAGACAACTTGAGGGGGACTTGTCCATTAACACTAGGGTTAGTCCTTCTTACCCACTTAAGGAAGAATTGGAACCCTAATGCAAGGCCCAAGTTACAAGCTTATTGTCTTAGTGATTATTAGGTGAATTGATTAAGGGATTTAAACATATTAAGGGTTTAACACTTAGGATTAAAGTTATACACTCCATCCTAAGAGAAGGATGCAGACATAACCTTAATCACAAAGCCTTAATACCTTGAAGGTTTAGTCCCTGATTATGAGATGAGAGGAGAGACACAAAAGATGACACAAAGGTAAAACTAATGGGGGGGACTAAACAAACCCTAATTGTTATCATGCTTGGGTGTTCCTAGGGTTTATGAGGCTTGCAAGAGATCTTCAGGAAGAGCCACCAAGGAGAAAGAAAGATGGAAGAAGGAGAAGAAGAAGAAGCAAGTCAACTTACTTCACTTAAGAAGATAAGTTGCTTGAAGAAAGAAAGTGGATATAGAACATGAATGATCAAGCTCACTCTAAGGCAAATACAAAATGCAGCAAGGATGCATAAAAGAAGAGATGAGATGAGAAGTGAGAAGTGAATGCAAATTCACTTCTCAAAGTACTTACCACCTGAAAAGTTAGCATAAGAGAAAGAAATGAAATAGAAATGAAATGAATGCAAAGGTGCAAACCAAAACCAGAAGCATATCAATGATGTAAATGATTCTAAGAGATGATGCAAAAGTATGTCAAGAGTTGTGAATGATCATACAAGTGATGAGAATGCAAATGAAGCATCAAAGAGGCATGAAAGTTCATGAATGTTCATGGAATGTAATGAATGCATAACATTGCAAATGGATGGGGAAATGATCAAGCATGAATCTAATGTGTCCTATGATGTCTTATATGTCATGTGAATGCATAAAATGTCATGGCAAGTTCAGATGTGAATACCATTCTCTTGATGCTCCAGTCAGGCTGTCTTTGAAATAGAACATCCATAACTTCTCGTCCATGGTATAAGCCTTGAGTCTCCCTAAGAAGGATTGCAGATGAGTACGCGGGTAGGAGGTACCATTATATTTTTCAAAGAACGGGGGGTTTGAATTTGTGGGGAATCCTCACCCCATCTACCAGCCATATATCTATCACGTCAAAGCCTAAAGAATTATGGGATTCCAAAGATCTCAGCTTTTCAGCAATCTCATCCAGCCTTCGGTCATACACTTCATCCCCAACCCCAATAACTGTGAACTGCTCCTCCTGAGGATCTTCTTGCAAGATCCTGCCTGCAGCAGTGTTTCCTTGAATATTCCTTGGGATATTAACATCTGGGTTCAAATGGGGCCCAAACTCTGGTGGGTCGATGCGAGGCTGCCCCCGTTCATTATTGATGGTTCCTCCTGTTCCAGGGTGGGGCTCTTCAGGTGTCTGTCTTTCCACCAGCTCTCTCAGCCTTTCCTGGCTCTGAGCTAAACCAGTCATCACAACCATAAACTGGGTCATTTGGTTTCTCATTTCAACCCTTTCGTTTGCCATTTGATTTCTTACTTCATTCAGGTCCTGTTGTACCTGATCCATTTGAATGCCTGGAAGGTTGTTTCGCGTTGGGTACCGGTGTGTACGGTTGACAGGGAACACTCTGCGATGAGCAATGTTTCCTGAAACCACAACAAAGTGAGAAACAAATAACAAACAAAAACCTACAAAACAAAGAAAATGTTAGTATGCAATGCAATATGCTTATTTGTCTTTAAAGGTATCCGTTTTGGTTCTTTGGTTTTGACCTTTCCAGACCTCGAGGAAATGCTTGATGATGTTGAGAGAAAGCCCACCAAAATAAAACAAACTGATATATTACAAATGATGGAAATACATAGTCTGTTTTCAATACATGCCCATGGTGGGTCAAAAATACAACAACCAAAAGAAAAAGTACATCAAAAGGAAAGAAATACAAGAAAAAGGAATCAGACATCCAATCCAAAGTCATCTTCCCTGACTTCTTTCAGGAGGGCCTCCGTCACTGGACCAACTGGATGCTCTGTAATAGTCCTAATGAGGAGGTTCCTGGTAGCAATGGCATTAGTCAGCTTCTTATGCCTGTCCTGATCCTTTGATCTCTTTAACCCCGCCCGGAGTTTCAATTCTGATATCTACTTCTGAGCTACCAACAAAGCCTCCAGCTGCTTCGTCTCATTGGCCTCCAGCTGCTCAATCTTGGCCAGGGTCCTCTGGTCTTCTTGTGCACGGGATTCGGTGATCCTGATCCACCTAGCCTGGCTCTCCTCCAGATAATGCTCAGCCCTAGCTTTCTGAATCTTGGCCTCCTTGCAGGCATTCTTCAAAACCAACACTCCTGCTCTTACCTTCCTAATATAGTCATCTGTCTTTTCAATCTTGGTCAGATGCTCAATCTTGAGTCTTTTCAATCTCTCAATGTCCAGACGACTGTCATTTCTCTCCCAAAGAGTCTTCTTTAGGGCTTCAGCTAGCTGAGTGTTCCTCTCTTTCAGCTTTTTAAACTCTTCCAGGCTAACAGTTGCTGCAGGCTGTACTGTAGAAGGTCCAGGTGTGTCTTCCAAGGTGAAAGGCATCCTGGTGATCTGAGCTCTAGTATGGGACCAGTACGAGTAGTGGGCTAAAGCAATATTGTTACACCTTCCAAGGATGGCTGTCCCTTTGGTCTGAATGTTGTCCCAAGCCCAGGCAACTTGTCTGACAACAGCTGAGTTAGGTTGAACTTCACAGTATAGGGTCTCAGCCAAATCTTGTCCTCTGGGAGGATGAACCAAGGCATATCCCAATTGTCTCTTAAACAGTAAAGGGTTGTAATTGATGCAACCTTTTACTCCTATTAGAGGCACATTAGGGTACTGCCCACAACTGGTAAAAATATCCTTGCCTTTGGTGCTCTGAGTGCACCATCTGATATCATCTGATGTTAAGGAAATGAACCTCTTGGCCCAATTCTTCTGCTGATAGGGGTTCAAGAAGGCATCTGATTTAGGCAAATGTCTGAGCAGCCAGGAGTAGAAAAGGGGAGCACAGCATCTGACTAGCTTCCCTCTTTGCTTTTCATTTCTCTGATGGATGGAGAAGTAAAAATCCCCTAGCAATGTAGGCACTGGGTTCCTCAGCAGGAACAAATGGATGGCATTCTTACTCAGAAATTTAGGCTCATCTACGAACAATATAACCCCATATATGCTGAGGGTTAAAAATGCACAGACTGCCTTCCATTCTCCCACTGTAGCCTTCAGGGTGGCCTGAGAAATCAAGAAGTCCAGATGTAAGCCAGGAATCCCAGCTTTTGTTGTCATGTTTTGCTCGATGAGGGCAGTCTCCAAATGCAATGCCCTTGCTATCTCTTCATTTCTGGGAGCAGTCATCTCTGGGTTGAAAGGGATCCCTCCTCTGATAGGCACTCCAATCAACAAGGAAAACTCTTCCAACAGAGGCCCCATCTGGAAATCAGGAAAGGTGAAGCATCTGAGTGGAGGGTCATAACACTGCAAGCATGTGTGGATCTAGCTCCTCTGAGATGAATCAAGATCCATGACCATGTATAAAATACCCCCATAGTGCTCTCTAAACAGTGGGATGTAGTTAGGTGTGATAAGGGACTGGACCTGCCTGATACCAGTCAATATGGGCTAAAAAAGTGGTAAGATACGTTGCTTTTCCTTGGAACATCCATGAGTGCTGAAGAAGCTAAAGTAAAATGCTGATGAAGATCATAGACTGAAAAACTGGAGGTAAGTCTCTGACAGACTGATGCAGGTGCTGAAGGAGATAGCTGAAGCAAATGCTAAAGAAGATAATTGGAGCTGAGGTCTAGGCAGTAGAAGGGGTCAAAACCAAACTAAACACAATAAAGTAGATACCCTGAAAAACAAATAAACAAATGTTAAATAATGCAATGATGATATATGCAAAGGATATGCAAGGGTTTGTGATCAAGAGCTGGATCTGATTATCTGTCTTGGTATAAGGTCCATGTATATTCAAAGGTCCGGATGGAGGCTCAGAAATCCAGTAACCAGGGTGGGGGACTCAAATAAAGAGCCACATGTCCAGGATTAATCACAAGAACTGTCCAAAGTGAAGTATTCTTAAACAATACAGTAACAGGGTATGATGTGGCCAAGGGTTCCTGCAAACCTGTAAACAACCCAACCCCCTCAAATGTAATGTTCGAGAACAAGGATCTTCAGACTTGGATCAGTTATGAGAAGTGTAAACACTTCTAACTCGGAGGTACAATGTTTACAAAAACCATAAAAGATCCTCCTCTAATTCACCCCATATTCTGAAGGTCATATTAAAGGTCATCCAGACTTAGCAGGCTTCCCAAATAGCCCTAGCACTACAGGAAATCTGTAGCACAGAGTTCTCAAGAAGAAACCCACATCTGAACCATGTTTCATATTCCCGCACCAGACCGAAATGGAATGGGAACGAATATGAACCACTCTAGCCTAGGTGTCACTCAGGTCCCAAGTATAGGACCTTAATCACTCAGTGGAACCCCACCCACCAAAACAGAAGAAATATCTAGCAATGATAATGACAGTATGATGTATAAAAAACTATAAAGAAAGCAGTAAATAAAGCTGTACATAAAGCAATAAATAAAGCAAATAAATAAACACAATTAGCACATAACACCCCAGTAAACACAAATCAAACAAGCGCTAGGAGGAACCCACAAAAAGAACCAGAAGCCCTGGTTGCAGTATAAGGGTCCCCAGCAGAGTCGCCAAGCTGTCGCTCCCAAAGATTTGCATCCCGATACAAGCGCGAACGGTCAGCGAAGAGAGAAAAGAAATGAAGTGAAAAGAGTCACCAGCTAGGCATTTTTATCCCGAAGGAAAGGTAATGTTGCATAAACCTGGAAAGATGTGGATAAGACGGTCGCGAACCAGAGAAACTGAGAAAGGGGGTTGGTTACAACCTGGGAAGGTATTAACACCCAGATTGTCTGTCGTACTCGACGGGATCCACGCTTGAAAGTTTGTGTTTAAAGGGGCAGTGTCAGTGCTATCTTTGTGCTAAATCTGGAAAAAGAAACATACAAGTGTCAGTGTTGGAAAGTGAAGTAAAAATGCTTCGGAGTGAGGCTTAAAGAAGAATGCTGAAGGAGGGGGAAGACATAGAGACTTTTGTTCGATAACAGTTAAGTTATGCCTACGTATCCTCTCGTGCAATGAGGAAGTCAGAACACCGTAGTTCGACTCAAAGAGACTGGAAAATAAATTGACTTGTGAACTGCTTACTTGTCTATGCTCAAGTGTATGACCTGTCTGGCTCAGGTGCTAACTGTCTTGCATTAGCCGGAATAAGCGAGTTCTCGTTTATGAGTGGATAAGGTGAGAAAAGAATCCCGAAGGAGACGATTATTGTTTGTTTTTGGGTTTTCAATCTTTTATTGCTTTTTGGAGTTTGTCCTAAGAAAATGAGCTTAAGCCTAAACCAAGGGTTAGTAAACTCATCACATCTTCCCTTTGATCAGTGGTAATGAGAATACCTTAAGTATGAAGTAAACACCTCACACTTAATCACCTTTGGGTTAAGAAATGCAGAATAAAATGCAGAATAAAATTATTTTTGGAATTTTCTTGTTATTTTAAATAATATGTACAAAATAAATAAGAAAAATTGAAATTAAAATTAAATAAAACAGAAGTATGATGATCCAGTGGTTCATAATGATTATGGGGAAATCTAGGTTGACTTGGCGCCAAATCCAATGGACGAAATTTAAACTCAACTAAACCTAATTAACTAATTAATTAATCCAACAATTAAATTAATGAGCTAATCTCCACCACTCAATACGCGCGGGAAAGGAAATCCAAGGGCCCAGATTCAAATGAAACCCTAACCCTAATTAAGGTTGCTAATCACTTTCAGGTCACCGGAGAAGAGCTCTGGTCGTCTTCTCTGGTGACACCCTCACCTGAAAATCTCCAACTCTCTCCCTATGTTATTTTTGGAGCTCTAAAGCTCCAGATTAACTCCTCTCACCTCCCTGAATCCAAATCCACCTTCAAAACAAATTTCCTATGGCTCAATCCTAAGATTCGAAGAGAAACATAAAAATGGCAAAAATTTCAGAGATTTAGTACATACTCATTTCTACACCATTTTCGAAAATTCAAAGCTCAGTGTGATCAATGAAGCATGCTTATTCATTTTGTAACATAAAAAAGAGGTTCTGGAAAAATGAATTCAGATGACTACCTGAGATGAAGCTTTTCAAACTTTAGCTTTCTGGCCACTTCTTTGGTGCAAAATGACTCTAATGGCCTCCCTGAAGAAATTGCAATGCTTGGAAAGCTTTGAGAATGGCTGGTTTGAGTGGTAGCAATCCAACTGGTCCGAAATCCTGTTTGGTGTATGGGGTGTTTTTGGCTGTTTTAATGGTTGGTTTGTGATCAGTGAGTAATTTTGAGATGAATGGTGGAATTGGTTTGAAGATTGAGTGAGTGAGCAATGAGTTTCTAAAGAAAATGCAAGAGGGAGAGATTTTGGGAACTTGATCAATCTGAGGTTTCAGCTTGCAATGTTGTGTGCTATGATCAACATTTGGTCCACATATCAAGTTGTGATAGGTCAGAGAAGTGGTTGTGGCCTATGGTGATTGGTATGGGCTTCTTGCAAAAAGTCACCAACTTGTGTACTTTAGGTATGGGAAATGGTGTAGCTGGCTCATTGGCTTGTCCATGCGCAGTTGACGTCAAGGATGTTGTCGCTCCCGACAAATGAAAATGGATCATATGAAGGTACAGACGCGAACGGTCGGCGAGAGGGACAATGAGAACACACAGCCGTGAACTCACTGGAGATGAAAAGAGTCGCCAGCTAGGCATTTTTATCCCGGAGGAAAGGTAATGCTGCATAGACCTAGAAAGATACGGATAAGACGGTTTGCGAACCAGAGAGACTGAGAAAGGGGGTTGGTTACAACCTGGGAAGGTATTAGCACCCAGATTGTCCGCCGTACTCGACGGGATCCACGCTTAAAAGATTTGTGTTTTAAAGGGGTAGTGTCAGTGCAATCTGTGTATACAAGAGCTGGAAAAAATGTACAGGTGTCAGTGTAAAGAAATGTGATGTGTATAAATGTACAGTGTCAGTGTAAGAACAGAGTGAAATGCTCAAGAACATGAGGCTTAAAAGAATAATGCTAGAAAGAGGGGGAATGTACAGAGACTTTTGTTCGATAACTGTTAAGTTATGCCTACGTATCCTCTCGTGCAATGAGGAAGTCAGAACACCGTAGTTCGACCCAAAGAGACTGAAAGGTGAATTGACTTGTGAACTGCTTGCTTGTCAATGCTCAAGTGTATGACCTGTCTGGCTCAGGTGCTTACCGTCTTGCATTTGACGGGAGAAGCGAGTTCTCGTTTATGAGTGAATGAGATGAGAAAAGAATCCCGAAGGAGACGATTATTGTTTGTTTTTGAGTTTTCAGTCTTTTATTGCTTTTGAAAGTTTGTCATAAGTTAATGAGCTTAAGCCTAAACCAATGGGTTAGTAAACTCATCACATCTTCCCTCTGATTAGGGGGAATGAGAATACCTTAAGTGTGAAGTCAGATTCTCACACTTAATCACCTTTGGTGTAGGATTAAGATCATTAACCTACTTATGATTATTTAGATGTTTTTGTGGTTTTTGTTTAGTGTTGAGTAATGAGGTTAAGCCATAATCATGGATTAAACAGACCCATTACACCATCCTAAAAGAAGGATGATAGATGAGAATGTTTAAGCTGAGGAAAGCTCCTCAACTTAACCCATGATTAGGGATTAAACCCATGACAAAACAAGCCTTTGATTAAGTGGATTTTATTTAATTATATGATGATGAAGTGATTTTTATTGTTTGTAAGACAACTTGAGGGGGACTTGTCCATTAACACTAGGGTTAGTCCTTCTTAACCACTTAAGGAAGAATTAGAACCCTAATGCAAGGCCCAAGTTACAAGTGTGATGTCTTGATAGTTATTAAGTGAATTGATTAAGAGAGTTAAACACATTAAGGGTTCAAGACTTAGGATTAAAGTTATACACTCCATCCTAAGAGAAGGATGCAGGCATAAGCTTAATCACAAAGTCTTAAAGCCTTTAGGGTTTAGTCCCTGATTATGAGATGAGAAGAGAAGACTCAAAGAGAGACACAAAGGTAAAACTATGAGGGGAGACTAATCAAAACCCTAATTCATTGTCATGCTTGGATGATCCTAAGGTTTGTGAGGTTAAACAAGAACAATCTTTAGAGGAGCCACCAGGAAGCAGATGAACAAGAGCAAGAGAAGCAAAGTGACTTGCTTCATTCAAGAAGACAAGTCACTTGAAGAAAGAAAGTGGGAGGAACAAGAATGAGCAAGCTCAAACTCAAACACAAACATAAATGCAGCAATGGATGCAAGAGAGATGAAAAGAAAAGTTATGAGAAGTGAAGGCAAATTCACTTCCCAAGTTTACTTACCACCTGAAATGTTAGAAAGCAATGCAATGCAATGCTAAATGAAATGAAATGGTATGATGATAGACCAAACCAAAAGCATGTTGATGATGAAAATGATGCTATGAGATGCTGCAAACATGAGGCAAGGCATGGGGATACTCATACAAGATTATGAATGCAAATGATGCAAGTTAAGGAGCATGAACAAGCATGGAAAGTTATGAATCATACAAGACAAATGACATGGCAAACATGTAATGCAATGGTCAAACATGCTTTCTATATGTCTTAAGATGTCAAATGAAACACAAGAATGTATAAAATGCAAAGACAAGTCATGTTATGCAAGAGAATGCAAGAAGGATGCAAGAGGAAGCCCAAATTAGGGTTCATGAATCAAACATCAAACAAAAACCCAAAACAGAAGCAAACCTTAAGATAAAAAATGGAAAATGCTACTCAAAGGAACCCTAAACCTATAATGAACCACTGCCCAAAGGGGAGCTCTCAACTCTCAACCAAACTCAAGATATGATTTTTACAAGTTATTAGGGTTTTTTAGGGTTCTTAACAAAATAAATGCCAAACAAATAGAAAATGCAAGATCAAATCATGGCCATTTTATCCTATAAACTACATGCTAAACATAAAACAATGCAAGAAGAATCAATGTCTCAACCTTCTCCAACAGGCAGAAATGATTTTTGGAACTTATGATCAAAATAATGCACAAAATATGATTTAATTCAATGAAAAATTCTTAAAGTGCATCAAGATCAAAAAAGAAATTTGGTTTGAAGGTTGGACAATGTTTCTAAATGTCTTAGAACATTTCATGAATTTTTTTGTAATTTTTAAATACCTAGAAGTATTTTTAATTAATTAATTTCCATTAATCAATTAAAAATAATCTTTTAAATATTTAAAAATACTTTTTTAATGATGAAAAATAAAATAAAAATATTTTTGTGTCATAAAAATTATTAAAACTCAGAGGAAAAAGTTTCATAATTTTTATGTATTTTTTGCTATTTTAAAATAATTATGCAAGTTAATTGAAATAAAATGAATTAAAAATCAAATAAAATAAAAGTATGCAGCATGGAAGGCCAGGATTCAATCTGGAAATGAGAGGGTTGACTGCGCGCCAGATCCAATGGGCCTCATTCAAACTGGGCTAAACTTAATTAATTAAATAAATTAAACCTAATTAAGTTAATGACAAGATCTGGGCCATTGGATGCGCGCGGGAAAAGACCTGGTCAACTCATCCAACGCCTGAAATTCAAACCTGAAGCCCTAACCCTAATTACCCATTAATGACTTTCAGGTCACCGGAGACGAGCTTCGGTCGTCTTCTCCGGTGACCTTCTCCCCTGAAAACTTCTAAATCCTTCCCTAGGTCACTAAAATGAAATCTAAAACCATGGAAATGTTCTTCAACCTCTCACGAATCAAACCCCTCTCTCAAAACAAATTTATTCTTCCTAAACAAACTGAATCGAAGAGAAAAAGTTCTAGGGCACGCAGGTTTCAGAGACAAATTAAACTCTCAAATCAAAGCCATTTTCAAAACCAAAGACATATTCATGATCAGGACAACACAAAGAACAAGTTTGTAACAAGAAAAATGATTTCTGGAAAAATAATTTTCAAGCTACCTGAGATTTGAAGCTTTCAGTTTGAAGACTTTCTGGCCACTTCCTTCAGTGCAAACTACTCCACTTGGTCCCCAGAAGATGTTTGAATGCTCAAAGAGAATTTAAGTTGGCTGGATAGTGAGTTTCGAAAGCTCCTGCTTCAGCTCAGTCAGAAATGGCAATGGAGTTTCTGGAGGTTTCAGGTCATGGTGATGGGTTCTATGTGATCCTGAGGGTGAATGGAGAAGCTTTACAAAGTTTGTTTGACTGTTTGTGAGATAGGATGAGAGTTTCGAATGAAACTGCAAGCTGGTGTCAAAGTGGTGCAGAGATGTTGTAGCTTGTTTAAGGCTTGGTTCTTGGTTGCTTTGGGCTCAATGAGACATGGTGAGATGATTGGTAAAGATGGTTTGGGTGTATGTGAGCTGGGCAGAGAGTTTCGAAGGCAAAAGCAAAAATGGAGTGTTCTTGTGTTTGTGTGTGTATGAGGATGTTTCAGGCTGGCTTAGTACATGAAATGGCTTGCAAATTGTCCACATAACTCTCTCTCATTGGTCAGTTGATTGGACATGTGCTTTATTGATTGGTAAGTTGCCTTTTGCAAAAAGTCAAAAATTGTGTAAGAGAGGCATGGTGAAGTGCTAGCTTGGTACAAAGCCTAGGGGCTGCGCAGCATGGTGTGTGTATGAAGCTAGCTTGGTTCAGCAGCCAATGCCTCAAGTTGGTGAGATGTGATCATGAGTTTTGCAACTTGTGGCCTTTTTGAAATCTCATGAAAAATGCCTTGTTACATGAACTAAACACATGTGATCTTTGGTTCAAATCTGATTTTGGGCCTTAGAGAATGTTTATGTGCTGGTTTGAAATGAATTAGAAGTTGCAATTTGACTTAGCACATGATTTTGCAATTTTCACACTTGGTGCATATCTTGAAAATAAGTGATTTTTGCCAACTTTGCATTGCCATAACTTTTGATCCAAGAAGAGTTTGATCATGTTCTTGTACTTTTTGAAAAGGGAAAGATGAGATCTACAACTTTCATGACCAAAGTTTTTCCATTTGAAGCATTTTTGGATCAAGAATCATGGCTTGAAAAATGACCTAAAATGATGCATTCTTGAAAAGTCAACTATGCCCAAAAAGTCAACATTTGCAAAAACCCTAAATTCTTGATTTCTATGAACTTCAACCTTCTTCCATGATCAAATAAAGATCATATACACTCAAAATGATGAAGATCACCCATTGGTTGGGTCATTGGGGGCCTCAGATGCCCTGATTTTACACTGACTTGTCTGAAAAGTCAACCCTTGATCAGATGACTTCCCCATGGAATTTCTTCATGAAAATTGATATGCATACTCCCTATACCATATAGAGACCAATGGAAACAAGAATGACCAAAGAATTTGGAGTTATGGCCTCTGAAACCAAAACCCTAATTTTAGGTCAACTGTGCAGTTCATCCTGGCTCTGCATCCACTCAAACCCTAGTTCTTGTGATTCCTCTGCAATTTTGACTTTGAGGAGATGAAATATGATATAAGAGCACACATGGACCCCTTTGAGGTGATTGGTTGTCTTTGAAGTGGCTCAAGAGGCTCCTGGATTGCTCAGATCACAAACCCTAGATGCAGATGACTTAGAATCTATGTAGTGAATCAAAAATGAGATATGAGATGATATGTTTGGGTTTATGCATATGAAATGATCACAAGCCATGGTGTGAATGGGTGAGGGAAAATTTGGGGTGTTTACAGCTGCCCCTATTCAAACATGAGTTAGCTGTGCAGGATGTAAGCGACGGCTTAACAGGCAAACAAGATAACTTGTGGTTGAATACCAAAGACAATCCAAAATTTGCACTCACAGAATAAAGAAGAAAAGGGATATAGACTGTAAAAGGAAAATAAAGTATATTGTAAAGTGTGGACGACGGAGGACGACTGCTGGGTGAAGAGCAATGACGGGGACGGCCGACATGCTGGGGATAAAAGGTAAAGCTGAGACGGGGACGGCCGACTAGCTGGAAAAATAAGATATCATGATGGGGACGGCCATCAAGATAAAGCTGTAAAACTCTCTGGGGATCAATGAAACATGACGGGGACGGCCATCAAGTTCATAAAGGTAAAGTAACCAACGATGGGGACGGCCATCGGGTTAAAAGGAAAAGGGACCACGACGGGGACGGCCATCGGGTTAATGAATGAAATAAACAGATGATGGGGTACGGCCATCAAAAGTGAAGGACGATCACCTAGCAGGGGACGGCTGCTCTGTTGGGTAATAAAGGACATATGATGGGGACGGCCATCAAAGGTGGAGGACGACCACCTGGCAGGGTACGGCTGCCGGAAATATCAACGATGGGGACGGCCATCGGATAGAAAAGGTCAACGATGGGGACGGCCATCGGACGAGCATGATGGAGGACGACCATCAAGAAGTGGAGGACGACCACTCAGCAGGGGACGGCTGCTCTCGAGGTTTGTCATGACATAGGACGAATGTCAGATAACCAAAATCAACAATGGGGACGGCCATTGGATAAAGTTGATGAAGGACGATCATCAAAAGGTGGAGGACGACCACCTAACAGGGGACGGCTGCTAAAATATCAACGATGGGGACGGCCATCGGATGAGCATGATGGAGGACGACCATCAAGAAGTGGAGGACGACCACTCAGCAGGGTACGGCTGCTCTCGAAGGTATCATAACACAGGACGAGTGTTAGATAAAAAGAAAATTTGTTGGTGATCTACTGGGGATAATGTAAACACGGACGAGTGTTTATATCCAAGAAACAAAAGGTATAAGTGTTTGGTATTGTGTAGATTAAAGATGCGGACGAGCATCCTTAAGACCATGATACGGACGAGTACCAAGTAGAAACAAACTGACACATGTTCAGAGATGATGATACGGACGAGTATCAACTGGTTAACAAAGAACACGGACGAGTGTTGCATCTGAAAGGACTCTTCTGGGGAATAGTAGACACGGACGAGCATCTACATTCAAGAAGACACAAGTGTTTGACACGGTGTATGGATTAAAGATGCGGACGAGCATCCTTAAGACTATGATACGGACGAGTATCATGGTAGAAACAAACGCTAGACACAATGTTCTGAGATGATGGTACGGACGAGTACCAACTGGTTAACAAAGAACAAAGACTACCGTTGAATCTGAGGGGTATATAACTGGTATATACAAGATACGGACGAGTATCTGTATAAGAGAAAGTGGTGTATAGATGAGTGTTTATCTGCTGGGGAGGGTGACACGGACGAGTGTCAAAAGGAGAAGAGTGTAATATAAACAAGTATCTGATATACAAAGTCTGGACGACTGCGCTGGGGAAATGACACGGACGGGTGTCAGGAAAGTGTATATAAGTATATGTGAGTGCAAAAAGGACGTCTTTGGCTTTCTGCTGGTGGTTTGACACGGACGGGTGTCAGGAAGTATCTGTAATACGGGTGGCCTCGTTTGTAAAGAGTGTTCAGGCGACTTTACTGGGGAAAGATGGCACGGACGGGTGCCAAAAGGAGTATATACTGGTGTTTGTGATTGTGAGGCAGCTGCTTTGCCGGGACTCTGGTGAGGGTTTTTCTGCATAATGCTGATGAACGGTTATTATTCACAAGTGTTAATTCATAACATGGCTTATGATTATGCTATATGTTTGATTTTTGCCGTAATGCTCCGTATTAGAGCGGAATGCTACGCTCTGAGGGGATAGTATGATGCGAATGCTATGATTATGCAAAGATACCACACTGGGATTCGGATCCCGTTGCTGCGAAGATCTCTGGTCGATCTGCTTGAAGTGAACATCCCAGCTGGGGATGAGATCATTGGTAGATCTAATGATGTATCTGTTTGGGGTATAGGTCACTGGTTGACATATCCTTGTAAATGAGAGACCCAGCTGGGGTTTGTAGAAGCTTTCTTCACTCTGTTGTGATCTCTTCATGCGTTGCTCTTCTGGATAGAGGCTGAAGATTCTGTGGGGAGATGATTTCCTGACTCCTGTATTCAGCTGAGGATGACACGGCAACTCGGCTGGGGAATTATGAGAGGCAACTCAGCTGGGGGAGAGCAACAAGAGGCAACTCAGCTGGGGATGGAGCATTTCGGATGCCGAGATTGAGTGTATGTTGATTTGGCAACTTTGCTGGGGAAGTGGGCACTCTCCAGTGCCACGTGGAAGATAGACCGAGTTGATAATGATTTGCCAGCTTGCTGAAACGTAACTTGCATGCCCCAGGTTGCGTTCTGGATACCTGCAATCCTGCAAAGATAAGGAAACGCACAAAAGGTCCCGAGGTATCCTTCACTGAATTCCGTCAAAGGAGTTAAGCATTCTCACGAGTAAGTATATTCCCTGCAAGCATGTGTTTTATTTATTTATTTATTTTTTAGAGAAAAGCATCTGTACTTATGCAATTGTATTTTCAGAGATATCAGACAATTCTTTGCAAAATATAAGAGTAAAAAACGAAACATGACTGAAAAATCTGATTTTATTAATTCAAATGCCCTGAATTGGCAAGATACAGTCAAAGAAACACATCTCCTGAAATGAGGGGATTGTTACAAATTGAGAAATAAAGTGCTGGCGATGCTGACGACGCTTTCAAGGAGCTTACTCTTCTACTATGACTCGTATGACAATGACGTTCTTCTCGTCTTGCTTTCTGGAGAGAGTTGATTCTGATTGAAGCTTGATTCCGTCGAAGCTTTCTAAGTTGTAAGCGATACAGACGAATTCAGAATGCAGTTGTTCGCTTATTCCCTTATTTTGCATGGATCGCCCTTTCGGGTTTTCAATCCATCGGGATACCCATTTTTGCCTGAGTTGTCCAATGCGGCTTTTCAACTCAGCGGGTGTACATTTTTTTCATTTATTTCCCTTATTTTTGCCCGAGTCTTTTATTCTGTTTTTTTTGACTCGCCGGGATGCCCTATTTTTGCCTGGACTTACATTCTGTTTTTATGTCCAGCGGGTCATTTTATGCGAAGTATTTTTTAACTGCATCTGAATTCACAGGGGACGGGAAATCTTCACCATCCATGGTGCTGAGCATCAGCGCTCCGCCAGAGAAAACTTTCTTTACAACGAATGGTCCTTCATAATTTGGAGTCCATTTGCCCCTGTGGTCTGTATGAGGAGGGAGGATTCTTTTCAGCACAAGATCTCCCACTTGGTACTCTCGGTGCCTGACTTTCTGATCGAAGGCCTTCTTCATTCTCTTCTGATATAACTGCCCATGACAGATTGCATCCAATCTTTTCACTTCGATCAGATTCAGTTGTTCGTATCGGGCCCGAACCCATTCTGCTTCACTCAGTTTAACATCCATTAATACCCGTAGGGAGGGTAATTCAACTTCAACAGGTAGGACTGCTTCCATACCATACACAAGCTGATACGGTGTTGCCCCAGTGGATGTCCTGATTGATGTGCGATACCCATGCAAGGCAAACGGTAGCGTTTCATGCCAGTCTTTATAAGTGACTACCATCTTCTGCACAATCTTCTTGATATTTTTATTTGCTGCCTCAACAGCGCCGTTCATCTTTGGCCTGTAAGGAGAAGAATTGTGATGTTGGACCTTGAAGTCCCGGCACAGCTCTGCCATCATTTTGTTGTTTAGGTTGGAACCATTATCAGTAATGATTCGCTCGGGCACTCCATACCGACAGATGATATCTCTCTTCAGAAATCGGGCTACCACTTGTCTTGTAACATTTGCATATGAGGCTGCTTCAACCCACTTGGTGAAATAGTCGATGGCGACCAGGATAAATCTGTGACCATTTGAAGCAGTTGGCTCAATCTTGCCAATCATATCAATGCCCCACATAGCAAAGGGCCATGGTGAAGACATGATGTTCAAAGGATTGGGAGGCACATGCACCTTATCCGCGTAGATCTGGCACTTATGACATTTTCTGGCGTAAGCACAACAGTCTGCATCCATTGTGATCCAGTAATAGCCTGATCTTAACAACTTTTTAGCCATTGCATGTCCTCCAGCATGGGTACCAAAAGATCCTTCGTGCACTTCATGCATCAACAATTCTGCTTCTGTCTTATCAACACATCTGAGGAGTACCATATCAAAGTTCCGTTTATATAAAGACCCATTAGTGTTCAGAAAGAAACTTCCGGCAAGCCTTCTCAAGGTCTTCTTATCATTGGAAGATCCCCCAGGCGGGTATGTTTGACCCTCCAAGAAGCACTTAATGTCATGGAACCAAGGCTTGTCATCCTTGACAACATCCGCTGCAAATACGTATGCTGGTCTGTCTAGTCTGGACACTGAAATCTGGGGTACAAAGTTAGCCGTTTGAACTTTGATCATGGATGAAATGGTAGCAAGAGCATCTGCAAACTGATTCTCGTCCCGAGGGATATACTCAAGCTTGACTGTTGTGAAGAAAGTCAATAACCTCCTTGTATAATCCCTGTAAGGTATCAGATGATCCTGGTGAGTGTACCACTTCCCGTTGGTCTGATTGACTACCAAAGCTGAATCTCCGAATACGGTCAATGTCTTGATCCTGAGGTCAATGGCTTCCTCAAGACCCATAATGCAAGCTTCGTATTCAGCTTCGTTGTTAGTGCAGTTGAAAGTGAGTTTTGCCGAGAAAGGCATGTGAACTCCTTTTGGTGTTATGAGTACTGCACCAACACCACGGCCATTCATGTTAACAGCCCCGTCAAACATCATAGTCCATTCTTCCTCTGGGTCGGGCCCTTCAGTGTGAACAGGCTCTTCATTATCTTTTGCTTTAATGAACATGATGTCTTCATCAGGGAAGTCAAACCTCATAGGCTGGTAGTCGTCAATGGGTTGCTCAGCAAGATATTCAGATAGTACACTGCCCTTGATGGCCTTCTGAGATGTGTACTGTATGTCGTATTCTGTGAGAATCATCTGCCATCTTGCAACCCGTCCGGTAAGAGCTGGCTTCTCAAATATGTACTTAACTGGGTCCATCTTTGAGATCAATAAGGTAGTGTGGGTCAACATATACTGTCTCAGTCGGCGAGCAGCCCACACTAAAGCACAGCAAGTTTTCTCGAGCAGTGAATAACGCTGTTCACAGTCGGTAAACTTTTTGCTTAGGTAGTATATTGCATACTCTTTTTGACCAGACTCGTCATGCTGACCTAGTACACACCCCATTGACTCTTCTAATACTGTCAAGTACATAATCAGAGGTCTTCCTTCTACTGGAGGCATGAGGATTGGAGGTTCTTGTAAGTACTCTTTGATCTTGTCAAAAGCCTTCTGGCAATCTCCGTTCCACCTGACCGTCTGTTCTTTTCTTAACAGCTTGAACAAAGGTTCACAGGTTGCTGTGAGGTGAGATATGAACCTTGAAATGTAGTTCAATCGACCTAAGAACCCTCGAACCTCTTTCTCAGTTTTCGGTGCAGGCATTTCTTGTATAGCCTTGACTTTATCAGGGTCAACCTCAATCCCTTTCTCGCTTACAATAAAGCCCAGCAATTTACCGGATCGCACCCCGAATGTGCATTTGTTGGGGTTCAACTTCAATTGGTACTTCCTCAGACGCTTGAATAACTTCAGCAGATTCACCAGGTGATCTTCCTCTGTAAGGGACTTGGCGATCATATCATCCACGTAACACTCGATTTCCTTGTGGATCATATCGTGGAATAATGTCACCATAGCCCGTTGATATGTTGCACCAGCATTCTTCAGTCCGAATGGCATCACTTTGTAACAGAACGTGCCCCAAGGTGTAATGAATGTTGTCTTCTCCATGTCTTCAGGTGACATCTTGATCTGATTATACCCTGAAAATCCATCCATGAAAGAGAATACCGAGAACTGAGCCGTGTTATCCACCAATACATCAATGTGAGGTAATGGGAAGTCATCTTTCGGGCTGGCTCTATTCAGATCCCGGTAGTCAACACACATTCTTACTTTGCCGTCCTTCTTAGGCACAGGTACTATATTAGCAACCCACGGTGGGTAGCTAGTCACAGCAAGGAACCCGGCGTCCCATTGCTTTTGTACCTCTTCCTTGATTTTCATAGCCATGTCTGGGCGAGTTCGGCGCAGCTTCTGTTTAACTGGTGGGCATTCTTCCCTCAGAGGCAGCTTGTGCACAACTATATCGGTATCCAACCCTGGCATATCTTGATACGACCAAGCAAACACATCAACATACTCTTGAAGCAGATCTATCAGTCGTCTCTTCACTGAGTCTTGCAGGCAGGCCCCAATTTTAACTTCTTTCGCGTCTTCGTCTGTACCAAGATTAATCACTTCAATCTCCTCCTGGTGAGGAGTAATAACCTTTTCCTCTTGTCTTAACAACCTGGCTAGCTCTTCAGGAAGCTCATATTCTTCATCGACCCCTTCATCAGCTTGATTGATTGGATTGTCAAAGTCATACGATGTCATAGCCGTGCTGTTGTCGGTGCAGTCTGGAAGGCACTCTCTGCAAGGGTTAAGTTCGTTCATTTTAGTGATTGATTTTAATCTTGCTTTAGAAAAAAGTGAAATGAAGTTATCATTTTGAAAACACCGCCATTTATTTTTGTACAAAAAGAAAAAAGGAAAAACAGTGAGCAGAAAAGAAAAGACTCGTTTGCAAAAAGATGTCTGATATTTCATTAATTGATCTTGTTTGCACAAAAGTACGGATGGCCCTGATTACAAAATGAGTCTTGTCATCTTGGGCAAGATGCAAGACTTTGATGCATGCTATAAAAATACAGGAAATAATAATTACTCTGCTTGAGTAACCCTTATAATTTCCTGGGAAGACCAGTTCGAGACACTGCTCCCCGGGATCTTTGGACGAATCCAGCTTTCCAGGTTGCGCTCCTCTTCCAGCTCGTCTTCCAGACAGTTGATAGCATCGGGGGTGAGCATCCCCCCACTGACAAAACCAGGCTCTGCAGCAGCCTTTGCTTGATGTTGAGTTGGTTTGTAACCCAACCCAAATTTGTCCTTCTTCTCCTCCACAGCTAAAACCTTGCCCCAGCCTAGGGCAGTTCCTTCTTCAACAACCTTCCGGGCTTGTTGGTATGATGACATTGGAGTACCAGATACAGCAGATGCTTCATTCACATTCAAAGCTTCAAACCCCTGGCTCATTGTTTCGTGGATCTCTCCATCCATTTCAATGTACTTATAGGTTGCCAGGTGGCTGACAAAAATGTCCTCCTCTCCACAGATTGTGACAACTTGGCCTTCCCACTCAAATTTTAACTTTTGGTGAAGGGTAGACGTTATTGCGCCGGCGGCGTGAATCCAGGGTCTACCCAACAAACAGCTGTAGGCGGGCTGAATGTCCATCACATAAAAGATAGTTTTAAAGGTCTGTGGGCCAATTGTCACAGGCAGCTCAATCTCTCCCAGAACCGATCTCTTAGAGCCATCAAAGGCTCTTACCACCAGGTTGTTGGGTCTCAATGCCAATCCATCATATTCTAACTTCACCAGAGCCTTCTTTGGTAAGACATTCAGGGAAGAACCTGTGTCCACCAGCACATGAGAAAGGACAGCTCCTTTGCATTCCATGGTTATGTGCAAGGCTTTGTTGTGGTTGCGGCCATCCACTGTCAGGTCAGAATTGGTAAACCCTAGCCCATTGCTAGCAGTAACATTTCCAACCACGGTTTCCAATTGGTTGACAGTAATCTCCTCAGGCACGTAAGCTGCGTGCAGGACTTTAAGTAGTGCATTCCGATGGGCTTCGGAGCACATAAGCAACGAGAGGATAGAGATTTTGGATGGCGTCTGGTGAAGTTGATCCACAATTTTGTAATCACTCTTTTTGATGATTCTCATAAACTCATCAACTTCTTGATCGAACGGTGTCTTCAAGGCTTCTTTGGCAGTTGGATCTTCCTGCACCGGGCTCTTTCCTTTTGCCTTGGCAGCAGCTTCTGCTTCGGCAGTAGGTCTTTGAACTTGTGAGGCGAAGAGACGTCCGCTTCGAGTGAAGCCTCCGCCTCCCCCCACATTATCCACTTGTGGTGCAGGTGCTGATGTTTCAAGAGTGATTCTTTTTCCTTCGCAGTACACGTCAGAGCCATAGTGCCAAGGGATGGCCCTATTGCTTTCATATGGTACTGGTCCAGGCACCGTGACAGTGACTGGACTGATTGCTGCTGCTGAAGGGACTGTAATTGTCTGTGGATCATAAAAGATTGTAACTGGTGCTCTGGCGGGAGCAGCACCTTCCGAATGGTAGGCGGAATTATTTTCAGGATCGTAGAATATGGTAACAGTGGAGACATCTTCATGATTGATTGCTGGTGTTGTAGGAGGTGTTGTTGGAAGGACTGATGTTGTTGTTGATGGAGATTCGAAATGGAATGAAGCTGAAGTTGTAGCAGGAGAAACTGTTGAAAACTGATCATTTGGGAGGACAGATGAAGTATTGGTTGATGTTGCTGGTGAATTATCGGGAACAATAGTTGCTGCGGTTGTAGGAGGTTCTGAGACTGTTGCTGATGAAGTTGTTGGGTTTGTCGGAAATGATGTAGTGATCTGTAGCAAGCCACTCTGAATAAGGCTGTCAATGCCATTCCTCAGGTCCTCACACCCATTCCATGAAATATTGCAGTAGGGACACCCTAGTTCACACCCCGGAAATATTTGGTTTTCTCGGAGTTGAGCTTTGATTTCCACCAATGGTGTCCTGATCTGATCCACACTGGTTATTAAATAAGACGGTTGGTCTTCTTCAATAGCGTTAATTCGAGGACTACCATGGTTTGGCATTGGGTTTTTATTGACATTGGGCGGAGGTGCAAAATTCAGAGCCTTGGAGTCTACCAAGTCTTGTACCTTCATATGCAGAGCCCTGCATTTTTCTGTACTGTGACCAGGTGCGTTTGAGTGAAAAGCACACCTAGCATTGGAGTCATAGTTTCTTGGTAGACTGTTGGGATCCGGAGGTGCCAACGTTCTTAGCTCAACTAGGTTGAGTTTCAGAAGTTGTGGCAGCAAGGCAGCATACGGCATTGGGATCGGGTCGATCACTCGGTTAGCTTGGGATGGCCTCTGTTGGAATGACCTCTGTTGATTGTTGTTGGAGTTGTTGTTGAAGCTTCTTGGAGGATACTGATTCTGCTGATACTGAGGTTGTTGTTGGAAGTTTTGTTGTGGAGGTTGATAGACTGGCTGAGGATGTGCTGGAGCAGGGATAGTGACTGCTGCTATTGACCTTTGAACATACTGGGGCCTACCCCTGTTGGTGTGAATGGCATTGGTCTCGCCAGTTCTTCTCGGGCCTGCAAAAGGCTTTCTTGTACTACTGGACGAGCTTGCACCGTTATCAGAGATCTTACCCATTTTTAACAGGCTTTCAATTCTCTCCCCAGCTATAACAACATCTGCGAAGCTGGTGGAAGAGAAAGCAGCCAACCTGTCAATATACGTTCCCTGGAGAGTGTTCATAAACATGTCTGCCATTTCTCTCTCAGACATTGGTGGTTGAACGGCAGCAGCCAATTGCCTCCATCTCTGGGCATATTCTCGGAAACTCTCCCTCGAAGACTGTGACATTCCCATCAGGAGAGTCCTGTTGGGTGCCATGTCTAGATTATACTGATACTGTCTGATGAAGGCCTCTGCCAGGTCCTTCCAGCATCTAATTGTTGCCCTTGTCAGATGGGAATACCACTCCCTCGAAGCTCCAGTTAAGCTATCTTCAAAATAGAACATCCACAATTTCTCATCCATTGTATAGGCCTTCAGCCTTCCCAGAAATGATTGCAAATGAGTCCGGGGGCATGAAGTCCCATTATACTTTTCGAAACAAGGAGGCTTGAACTTATGGGGGATCCTGACCCCGTCTACCAAACCCATGTCCATGACGTCGAAGCCCAAAGAATTTTGAGACTCCAGTGATCTCAACTTCTCAGCTATTTCCTCCAATCGTCTATCATAAGTTTCCTCTCCAGCACCCATTACTGTAAACTGGTCCTCCTGAGGATCTTCTTGAAGTACCCTGGCTGCAGTGGCTGTCCCTTGAATATTGACTGGGATGTTGGCCTCTGGATGGAGATGGGGTCCAAAAACCGGGGGATTGACATGAGGTTGGACCCTCTCGTTGTTACTTGTGCCAGCAGTCCCCACATGGGGCTCCTGTTGATTCCTTCCTTCTACCAAAGCTCTGAGCCTCTCCTGGCTTTGAGCTAAGTTGTTCATCACTTCCATGAATTGTGTTATCTGGGTTCTCATCTCCAGCCTTTCGTTGGTCATCTGGTTTCTGACCTCCGTCAGGTCCTGCTGCATCTGATCCATCTGGATTCCCGGAAGGTTGTTTCTAGTTGGGTACCTGTGTGGCCTGTTGAGAGGAAATACCCGGCGGCGAGCAATAATTCCTGAGATTCACAACAGAGGTTAGTAACAACAAAACAAAAACCTACAAAACAAACAAAAGGGTTAGCATGCAATGCAATTATGCTTATTTGCTCTCAAGGTATCCGGTTTGGCATTCAGTTTTGACCCTTCCAGACCCTTGAAGATGATGCTGTTGAAGTTGCTTTTGATGTGAACCCAGATAGAAACCAACACAAATATATTACAAAGGGTGAAATAATACAACTTGTTCATTTTACAACACAAGCCCTTAAAGGGGTCAAAATACATCACAAAAAGGTAAAAGTACATAGAATAGGAACAACAACAAGCAAATGATCAAACTCCAAGGCCAAACTCATCCTCACGAACTTCCTTAAGAAGTGCTTTGGTCACAGGATCAGCCGGACGTTCCGTGAGACCTCTGATGAGAAGGTTTCTTGTTGCAACAGCTGCAGTCAACTTCTTGTTCCGACTTTGGTCCTTAGACCTCTTCGCTCCAGCTCTGATTTCTAGCTCTGATATTTCCTTCTGGGCTGCTGCCAGGGCTTTTTCCATCTGCTCCATCTTGTCCTGGACTCTCTTGTCTTCTAGAGTACGGGCCTCAGTGATCCGGACCCACCTGGCCTGACTCTCCTTCAGGTACAAGTCTGTCCTTGCTCTCTAGAACTGGGCTTCTTTACAAGCATTCTTCAGAATCTGCTCACCAGCTTTAGACTTGTTGATATAATCTCCAGACTTCTCAATTTTAGTCAAGTGTTCCACCCTCAATTTCTCCAATCTCTCAATCTCCCTCACACCTTCACTCCTCTCCCGGAGGGTCTTCTGCAAAGCCTGGGTTAACTTCTCATTTCTTTCCTTCAAGCTCTCAAACTCTTCCAAACTGATAGTGGCAGGGGGTGGTGCTGAAGATGACTCAGGCATGTCTTCTATGGTGAAAGGCATTCCAGAGAAATGGGCCCTAGCATGGGACCACTCATAATATTGGGCTGATGCCACGTTATTGCACTTCCCCAGCATGGTGATTCCCTTGGTTTGAACATGATCCCAGGCCCAGGCAGCCTGCCTAACAGTTGCCAGACTAATCTTGTTCTCACAGTAGAGGGTCTCAACCAAGTCCTGCTCCCTGGGAGTATGGACCAGTGCATAGCCTAATTGCCTCCTGAACAGCAGAGGGTTGTAATTGATACTTCCCTTGACCCCTATTAAAGGCACATTGGGAAAGTGCCCACAGCTTGTAATGATTTCTCTGCCCTTGGTGCTCTGAGTACACCATCTGATATCTGCTGAAGTGAGAGTAGTGAGCCTCTTAGCCCAGTTGCTTTGCTGATGAGGATTTAGAAATGCATCTGTCCTGGGTAGATGCTTAAGAAGCCAAGCATGGAATAATGGAGCACAACACCTCACTAGCCTTCCCCTCTGCTTCTCATTCTTCTGATGTACTGAGTAATAGAGATCTCCTAGCAAAGTTGGCACTGGGTTCTTCAGGATGAACAAATGGATTGCATTCTTGCTGATGAATCGAGGCTCATCTGCAAACAACACAATTCCATATACACTTAAGGCCAACAGAGCACAAACAGCTCTCCACTCCCCCAGGGAAGCCTTCAGACTAGCTTGAGAAATCAGGAAGTCAAGATGAAAACCAGGGATCCCAGCTTTAGAGGTCATATGCTGCTCAATCAAAGCAGGTTCCAGGTGCAGAGCTTTTGCCACCTCTCCATTGCTGGGAAAGACCATTTCAGGGTTGAAAGGGATTTCCCTCTTGATAGGCAAACCAATCAAAGATGAGTATTCTTCTAAAAGAGGCCCCATCTGAAAGTCTTGAAAGGTGAAACATCTCAATGGGGGATCATAAAACTGAATGCAGGTGTGGATGAGGCTCCTTTGTGAAGGGTCCAGATCCATAACCATGTCCAGTATATCTCCAAAACTCTCCCTGAACAAGGGTATGTGATCTGGAGTGATCAGGGTTTGGATCCTCCTGATGTCTGATAAGTCTGGTTGGAAGAAATGATAGGTGATGTTGCTTTTCTTTGGAGCCATGATGCTGAAGACTGAGTAGAGTGCTGATGAAGATGCTGAGGAGTGGGCCACTGGCTGGCTAGTGTAAGTAACTGAAGTATATGGTTGACAAGCTGAAGCCAGTACTGGTGGAGATAGGTCAATAATGCAGATGGGGTCAAAACCAAAACCAGATGAGAATGGATACCCTGAAACACAAATAAGCAAATGTTAATATGATGCAATGAGTATGTATGCAAATGAAATGCAAGGGTTTGTGACTGAGCTGGATCTGATTAACTGCCTTGATATAGATCCATGTGTTTAAGAATTCCAGATGGAGGCCTAAAAATCCAGTAACCAGGGTGGGGGACTCAAATAAAGAGCCACAAGTCCAAGGTTTTAGAATCACAAGAACTGTCCAACATGGAGTATTCTTAACAAAGTCAAAGTAACAGGGTATTCTGAGGTCAAGGTACCTGCAAACCTGTAAACAGCCCAACCCCCTCACAGGTGGTGATCTAGAACAAGGATCCTCAGACTTGGATCAGTTATGAGAAGTGTAAACACTTCTAACCCGGAGGTACAGTGTTTACAATAACCATAACAATTCCTCCTCTAATTCACCTCAGTTTCTGAAGGTCAATACTAAAAGGTCATCCAGACTTAGCAGGCTTCCCAGATAGCCCTAGCATTGCAGGAAATCTGCAACACAGAGTTCTCAAGAAGAAACCCATATCTGAACCGTGTTTCATATTCCCGCACCAGACCGAAATGGAATGGGAAAGAATATGATTCACTCTAGCCTAGGTGTCACTCAGGTCCCAGGTATAGGACCTTAACTCTCAATGAATTACCCTCCCACCAAGGCAAACAACAGATCCAGCCAGCAACAATGACAGTATGATATAAATGCAGTAAAGAAAGCAGTAAAGTAACTGTACATAAAGCAAAATGAATGCAAATATACAAACACAGATAACACATAACACCCCAATAAACACAAATCAATCAAACGCTAGGAGGAACCCACAAAAAGAACCAGAAGCCCTGGTTGCAGTATAAGGGTCCCCAGCAGAGTCGCCAAGCTGTCGCTCCCGACAAATGAAAATGGATCATATGAAGGTACAGACGCGAACGGTCGGCGAGAGGGACAATGAGAACACACAGCCGTGAACTCACTGGAGATGAAAAGAGTCGCCAGCTAGGCATTTTTATCCCGGAGGAAAGGTAATGCTGCATAGACCTAGAAAGATACGGATAAGACGGTTTGCGAACCAGAGAGACTGAGAAAGGGGGTTGGTTACAACCTGGGAAGGTATTAGCACCCAGATTGTCCGCCGTACTCGACGGGATCCACGCTTAAAAGATTTGTGTTTTAAAGGGGTAGTGTCAGTGCAATCTGTGTATACAAGAGCTGGAAAAAATGTACAGGTGTCAGTGTAAAGAAATGTGATGTGTATAAATGTACAGTGTCAGTGTAAGAACAAAGTGAAATGCTCAAGAACATGAGGCTTAAAAGAATAATGCTAGAAAGAGGGGGAATGTACAGAGACTTTTGTTCGATAACTGTTAAGTTATGCCTACGTATCCTCTCGTGCAATGAGGAAGTCAGAACACCGTAGTTCGACCCAAAGAGACTGAAAGGTGAATTGACTTGTGAACTGCTTGCTTGTCAATGCTCAAGTGTATGACCTGTCTGGCTCAGGTGCTTACCGTCTTGCATTTGACGGGAGAAGCGAGTTCTCGTTTATGAGTGAATGAGATGAGAAAAGAATCCCGAAGGAGACGATTATTGTTTGTTTTTGAGTTTTCAGTCTTTTATTGCTTTTGAAAGTTTGTCATAAGTTAATGAGCTTAAGCCTAAACCAATGGGTTAGTAAACTCATCACATCTTCCCTCTGATTAGGGGGAATGAGAATACCTTAAGTGTGAAGTCAGATTCTCACACTTAATCACCTTTGGTGTAGGATTAAGATCATTAACCTACTTATGATTATTTAGATGTTTTTGTGGTTTTTGTTTAGTGTTGAGTAATGAGGTTAAGCCATAATCATGGATTAAACAGACCCATTACACCATCCTAAAAGAAGGATGATAGATGAGAATGTTTAAGCTGAGGAAAGCTCCTCAACTTAACCCATGATTAGGGATTAAACCCATGACAAAACAAGCCTTTGATTAAGTGGATTTTATTTAATGATATGATGATGAAGTGATTTTTATTGTTTGTAAGACAACTTGAGGGGGACTTGTCCATTAACACTAGGGTTAGTCCTTCTTAACCACTTAAGGAAGAATTAGAACCCTAATGCAAGGCCCAAGTTACAAGTGTGATGTCTTGATAGTTATTAAGTGAATTGATTAAGAGAGTTAAACACATTAAGGGTTCAAGACTTAGGATTAAAGTTATACACTCCATCCTAAGAGAAGGATGCAGGCATAAGCTTAATCACAAAGTCTTAAAGCCTTTAGGGTTTAGTCCCTGATTATGAGATGAGAAGAGAAGACTCAAAGAGAGACACAAAGGTAAAACTATGAGGGGAGACTAATCAAAACCCTAATTCATTGTCATGCTTGGATGATCCTAAGGTTTGTGAGGTTAAACAAGAACAATCTTTAGAGGAGCCACCAGGAAGCAGATGAACAAGAGCAAGAGAAGCAAAGTGACTTGCTTCATTCAAGAAGACAAGTCACTTGAAGAAAGAAAGTGGGAGGAACAAGAATGAGCAAGCTCAAACTCAAACACAAACATAAATGCAGCAATGGATGCAAGAGAGATGAAAAGAAAAGTTATGAGAAGTGAAGGCAAATTCACTTCCCAAGTTTACTTACCACCTGAAATGTTAGAAAGCAATGCAATGCAATGCTAAATGAAATGAAATGGTATGATGATAGACCAAACCAAAAGCATGTTGATGATGAAAATGATGCTATGAGATGCTGCAAACATGAGGCAAGGCATGGGGATACTCATACAAGATTATGAATGCAAATGATGCAAGTTAAGGAGCATGAACAAGCATGGAAAGTTATGAATCATACAAGACAAATGACATGGCAAACATGTAATGCAATGGTCAAACATGCTTTCTATATGTCTTAAGATGTCAAATGAAACACAAGAATGTATAAAATGCAAAGACAAGTCATGTTATGCAAGAGAATGCAAGAAGGATGCAAGAGGAAGCCCAAATTAGGGTTCATGAATCAAACATCAAACAAAAACCCAAAACAGAAGCAAACCTTAAGATAAAAAATGGAAAATGCTACTCAAAGGAACCCTAAACCTATAATGAACCACTGCCCAAAGGGGAGCTCTCAACTCTCAACCAAACTCAAGATATGATTTTTACAAGTTATTAGGGTTTTTTAGGGTTCTTAACAAAATAAATGCCAAACAAATAGAAAATGCAAGATCAAATCATGGCCATTTTATCCTATAAACTACATGCTAAACATAAAACAATGCAAGAAGAATCAATGTCTCAACCTTCTCCAACAGGCAGAAATGATTTTTGGAACTTATGATCAAAATAATGCACAAAATATGATTTAATTCAATGAAAAATTCTTAAAGTGCATCAAGATCAAAAAAGAAATTTGGTTTGAAGGTTGGACAATGTTTCTAAATGTCTTAGAACATTTCATGAATTTTTTTGTAATTTTTAAATACCTAGAAGTATTTTTAATTAATTAATTTCCATTAATCAATTAAAAATAATCTTTTAAATATTTAAAAATACTTTTTTAATGATGAAAAATAAAATAAAAATATTTTTGTGTCATAAAAATTATTAAAACTCAGAGGAAAAAGTTTCATAATTTTTATGTATTTTTTGCTATTTTAAAATAATTATGCAAGTTAATTGAAATAAAATGAATTAAAAATCAAATAAAATAAAAGTATGCAGCATGGAAGGCCAGGATTCAATCTGGAAATGAGAGGGTTGACTGCGCGCCAGATCCAATGGGCCTCATTCAAACTGGGCTAAACTTAATTAATTAAATAAATTAAACCTAATTAAGTTAATGACAAGATCTGGGCCATTGGATGCGCGCGGGAAAAGACCTGGTCAACTCATCCAACGCCTGAAATTCAAACCTGAAGCCCTAACCCTAATTACCCATTAATGACTTTCAGGTCACCGGAGACGAGCTCCGGTCGTCTTCTCCGGTGACCTTCTCCCCTGAAAACTTCCAAATCCTTCCCTAGGTCACTAAAATGAAATCTAAAACCATGGAAATGTTCTTCAACCTCTCACGAATCAAACCCCTCTCTCAAAACAAATTTATTCTTCCTAAACAAACTGAATCGAAGAGAAAAAGTTCTAGGGCACGCAGGTTTCAGAGACAAATTAAACTCTCAAATCAAAGCCATTTTCAAAACCAAAGACATATTCATGATCAGGACAACACAAAGAACAAGTTTGTAACAAGAAAAATGATTTCTGGAAAAATAATTTTCAAGCTACCTGAGATTTGAAGCTTTCAGTTTGAAGACTTTCTGGCCACTTCCTTCAGTGCAAACTACTCCACTTGGTCCCCAGAAGATGTTTGAATGCTCAAAGAGAATTTAAGTTGGCTGGATAGTGAGTTTCGAAAGCTCCTGCTTCAGCTCAGTCAGAAATGGCAATGGAGTTTCTGGAGGTTTCAGGTCATGGTGATGGGTTCTATGTGATCCTGAGGGTGAATGGAGAAGCTTTACAAAGTTTGTTTGACTGTTTGTGAGCTAGGATGAGAGTTTCGAATGAAACTGCAAGCTGGTGTCAAAGTGGTGCAGAGATGTTGTAGCTTGTTTAAGGCTTGGTTCTTGGTTGCTTTGGGCTCAATGAGACATGGTGAGATGATTGGTAAAGATGGTTTGGGTGTATGTGAGCTGGGCAGAGAGTTTCGAAGGCAAAAGCAAAAATGGAGTGTTCTTGTGTTTGTGTGTGTATGAGGATGTTTCAGGCTGGCTTAGTACATGAAATGGCTTGCAAATTGTCCACATAACTCTCTCTCATTGGTCAGTTGATTGGACATGTGCTTTATTGATTGGTAAGTTGCCTTTTGCAAAAAGTCAAAAATTGTGTAAGAGAGGCATGGTGAAGTGCTAGCTTGGTACAAAGCCTAGGGGCTGCGCAGCATGGTGTGTGTATGAAGCTAGCTTGGTTCAGCAGCCAATGCCTCAAGTTGGTGAGATGTGATCATGAGTTTTGCAACTTGTGGCCTTTTTGAAATCTCATGAAAAATGCCTTGTTACATGAACTAAACACATGTGATCTTTGGTTCAAATCTGATTTTGGGCCTTAGAGAATGTTTATGTGCTGGTTTGAAATGAATTAGAAGTTGCAATTTGACTTAGCACATGATTTTGCAATTTTCACACTTGGTGCATATCTTGAAAATAAGTGATTTTTGCCAACTTTGCATTGCCATAACTTTTGATCCAAGAAGAGTTTGATCATGTTCTTGTACTTTTTGAAAAGGGAAAGATGAGATCTACAACTTTCATGACCAAAGTTTTTCCATTTGAAGCATTTTTGGATCAAGAATCATGGCTTGAAAAATGACCTAAAATGATGCATTCTTGAAAAGTCAACTATGCCCAAAAAGTCAACATTTGCAAAAACCCTAAATTCTTGATTTCTATGAACTTCAACCTTCTTCCATGATCAAATAAAGATCATATACACTCAAAATGATGAAGATCACCCATTGGTTGGGTCATTGGGGGCCTCAGATGCCCTGATTTTACACTGACTTGTCTGAAAAGTCAACCCTTGATCAGATGACTTCCCCATGGAATTTCTTCATGAAAATTGATATGCATACTCCCTATACCATATAGAGACCAATGGAAACAAGAATGACCAAAGAATTTGGAGTTATGGCCTCTGAAACCAAAACCCTAATTTTAGGTCAACTGTGCAGTTCATCCTGGCTCTGCATCCACTCAAACCCTAGTTCTTGTGATTCCTCTGCAATTTTGACTTTGAGGAGATGAAATATGATATAAGAGCACACATGGACCCCTTTGAGGTGATTGGTTGTCTTTGAAGTGGCTCAAGAGGCTCCTGGATTGCTCAGATCACAAACCCTAGATGCAGATGACTTAGAATCTATGTAGTGAATCAAAAATGAGATATGAGATGATATGTTTGGGTTTATGCATATGAAATGATCACAAGCCATGGTGTGAATGGGTGAGGGCAAATTTTGGGTGTTTACAGATGTCCATAAAATCAATCTTGAGGCAACTCAGCAAGTGGGAGCAAAGTTATGATACCTTTTGCAAATATGTGAAGTTTTGGCCCCTTTGAGAATTCTTGATGTTCAAGGCATGTAATCTTGCAATTCTTTGGGCAATTTTGATCTAAAGGCAATGCACTATGATGTTATGATACATTGAAGTGTTTTTTAAGTCACAAAAAGCCTTGGCAAGTGGTTTTGCAAAGAATACCTTTTTTTGCATTCTTGAAATTTATGGGATTTTTGCCAACTTTGACAAACAATATCATGAGTTCCAAAATGAATTAGATCTTGTTCTTGAACTTTTTGAAAAGGGAATGATCCAATCTACAACTTTCATGATCAACAATTTTTCATTTGAAGCATTTTTGGTTGAGAAAGAGGAGGTTGAAAAACTTTCCCAAAATGGAAAGTTTACATTACAAGTCATTTCCATTTTTGGCAACTTTTGGTTTAGCTCACTTTTCTTCAATTTTGTGAACTTCTAAGCACTTCAATGATCAAATAAAGACCAAATAACCTCATTTTGATGAAATATCCACTTTGGTTCCATGTTGAGGGTCCTCAGATGCCCTGATTTTGCTCAGACTTGCTCAAGAAGTTATCCAGTGATCAGATGACTTCCACAATGAATTTCTTCATCAAACTTGGTACACATGATCCTTATAACATATTGAGACCATTAGAAACAAGAATGACCAAAAAATTTGGAGTTATGGCCTCTGAAACCAAAACCTTAATTTTAGGTCATATGTGTAGTGAAACCCTAGCTCTGCTTCCATTCTTTCCCAGTTCTTGTGATTTTTGACTTCCTTGATCTTTGGGGGATATAATATGATGATTTAACATACATGCATCCTCTTGGAACACTTGGAGGCCTTTGGAGTGGCTCAGATGGATCTTGGATGGCTCAAGTCACAAACCCTAGATGCAGATGAACTTGAACTAATGCAGTGAAGCAAAAATGCAACATGAAATGGTATGATTAAACTAATGCAAATATGAAATATCACAAGCCATAGTGTGAACTTAGTGAGGGAAAATTTGGGGTGTTTACAACTGGCATAGTGGGTGTGTTGAAGGTTAAGGTTCCTGCAATCCTGTAAACCCCTTCCAATATCACGGGTGTGTTACTCGGGTCAACTTCACGGACTCTCAAAGCCGAGCAGCAATAATACATTCACCATCTTCGAGAAATGGCTCATGACCAAATCAGGGAATCATTTTGACATTATGTACTACTCAGGGAGGTCTCAGTTGAGTCCAAGGAAACAAGCATCTCTCAGAAGTCCCCAGCTTCAAGCACTGAATCGAGAAACAATAGTACTTTCATACCGAATGGTACAATACTATCGTCATACAAATAGTTTGCCTTGACTGGGTTCCTATGAGAGAACCAGGCCATCCTATGCGAGTTCCTAGTGGGCCCTTGGATGTGAGTGGGTTTGCCAACAAATGTGGTATGCCACTGTCATCATTAGAGAGGTATGTTTCAACAAAGGTTCTCAATGATCGGTCCCCTGACTGCACATAACTATCAAGGTTGTGTATTACCCCAGAAAGATTTTGGTATCAATACATTTCCAAGAAGGTCGCAAGTCTGGGTGTGGAACTCACTACTACCAACATAGCAAGATTCCATGAAGCCAAAGTGGAACCACTCTAAGTCCTAAGGTGCACTTGAGCCCCGATTACAAGCTCATCTCACAGTAACAAAGCCCATCCCACAAAAAAAATGAAACCAACACAGTCCAATATATGATGCATGTGAAAATAAATACTCAAAGCAGTAAATAAATGTTGTAAAGTAAACTGTAAATGAAAACAGTAAATAAACACACAACAACACACATGTAAACACCCAAAGAAACAAAAACAAATAGGCACTAGGATTGACTCTAAGAGGGAAACCAAAGATTCTGAGTTCTGACATCCCCAGCAGAGTCTCCAACTGTCACTCCCGGGATTTTCATCCTAGTACAAACGCGAAAGTGGTGCGAAAAAGGTAGAGTCGCCAGCCAGACATTTTTATCCCGAAGGAACGGGAAAGGTAATGCTGCACAAACCTAAGAAAGAAGGAAATGACAAGGTCCTACGAACCAAAGATCTGGGTTCGGGAGTCGGTTATGACTTGGGAAGGTATTAGCACCCCAGATCGTCCGTCGAACTCGACGGGATCCACGCTTGTTTGTCTGTTTCAAAGGGTGAGAAATAAGATGTTGTTGGACAAAAAAATTGCTAACTGGAATGGGAATGGAAATGAGAAAGGGAACTGGAAAAAGAGATCTAAAAGGTGTGGGGAAAATGTAGGGAAAATAAAGAATGTGCTCGAACGGGCCCTACCCCGCTACCTACGTACCTCATCGGGAAAATGAGGATCAGAGTCGACGTAGTTTGCCTAACTAAGACGGGAACTATTTGTTTGTCTTTTTTATCGTTGGAACTGCTTATGTCCATGCTCAGGTTTCACAGGCTCGTCTGGTATGAGTGCATTTACCGTCTTGCCTGCGAGAAAAGCCGTCGCAAGTTCGCATTTTAGAGTGAATGAGGTGAGAAGAGAAGTTCCCGCAGGAAAGTCGCTTATTGTTTGTTATTTGCTTTTTAAGAGTTTTTTTTATGAATTTGGCACAAGTAAGTGAATTCAAACTCTTTTCCATGGAATGTGTACTTGTTACTATATTCCAAGATGGAATAGTAGAACAAGCACACCAATTAAGGAGAATTTATCCAAGACTTGTTTCCAAGGATTAGGGTCTAAGTTCACTAGCTTGTTGAACTTATTACATGTTTTTGTAGCTTTTGTGAAGAAATGTCTGTATGTTTTCTTTGTGAAGATAGTCTCATGATTATACTTGTACATCATGCTAGAAAAAACCATACTATTCCAAGATGGAATGAATATGAGTGCCCCATGGAATAAGGCTATACACAAGAGACTACTTCAAGCATTTATTGAGTATCTTTTGGATTTTTGTTTGAAGATGAGAGAAGAAGCCTCAAATAGAGAAAGGAAAAAACTAAGGGGGACTAAGACGCAAACCTAAGTTATTCATTCAAAAAATGTCCTATGGTTAGTGAGGTATTCTAAACCTAATAAGAAAAGAGACTTAGAACCCAACTTACTTCCTAAGGAAGATAAGTTGCTTCTAAGAGAACAAATGGGGAAACCTACGATCAAAGCACAAGGTGCTAAGGCAAATACAATTAAAATGCATAAGATATGAGAATGAAGTAATACTTACCTTAATCTTCCCCCCTACAAAACTAATGTTAGCATGATGAAGCATTACGAACAATTATAGCATGGCAAAATTCAAAGGAGAACTCACACTAGCTAATTAAAGCACTAATGAACTTCTAAGTCTAAAGATCAAATTATAAGGTGTCTTAAATGTTAGCTAGCTTCTAAAGGCAGGAGCTAAGTCAAATCAAAAGGATCTAAGCATATGAAGTAAACCAAACTCAAACTAAACCCAAATGAAAGCTAAGGAGATGTTATAAGGGAAATTGAAATGTTTAATCATGGTAAAATTACCTAAGGTCAATGGTGAATGTAAAGTCAATAACCTAACACTAAATGGAAGTTTTTAATGACATTAAATCAAATGGGAAAGAAGAGATTCTAGTCATAAGGATTCAAACATAAGAAAGAAATGTGAAGGAAGGAACATGGAAACATGGGTTTCAACGTAAGAAAAATGACTTAGAAAGAAAAACCAAATATGACCAATGAAGTTTGAAATTCCCATACAAAAGCCAGGGGCTTGATGAAAAGTTAAAATGGAAATTGGATTCACAAATTGTTCACAAATGAAGTGGTGAATGATTCATTATGGTTAAGGACCAACAATGTGACTTATGATGCAAGACACTTAGAAAAATACCAAATGACCTAGAAAAATTATGAAATTTAATATACAAGATCACAATCCAAAAGATGATTCAAGTCTAGAAAATCTCACAAAGATTCATAATTTTGCCTAGTCAAATAAATGCTAGAATTAAATTAGGATTCATAGGGACCAATGCAAAAGAATGGGTTCAAAAGAAGACCACTCATGACCTAAAAATTGAACAAAAATTATTTTTGGGAATCTTAATGAGTCCTTTGGATAGAGCAAAAGGAATGAACATTTTATCAATTATGGTTTAACATAACAAAATGAAACAAAAGGATTGGACAAGAAATAAGGAAAATGAGAAGAAATTAAATGGAAAATTAATTCTAACTCAAAAATAAAACAAAAATGGAATTAAAAATTGTGGAAAAATTAGAGAAAATGATGAAGAACACATGTGAATGTATTTAGGATTTTTGGATGGTTTTTGGTATTTTATAAAATTGAAAAAGGAAATGAAAATCAAATGAGAAATAAAAATAAAGGAAATAACTGGACTGGGCCTGAAGGGGTGTGATCAGAAACAAAATGAACTGAATTGGGATTGGTACACACGCGTTGGGGATGTGGATAGAAGTTGAGAAATTCTTCATAAAAATGGAACATGACGCGCACATGCATTTTAATGTGTTGGAAAAATCTGGAGCCTTGGATCTAAAGGATCTAACGGATGCGTTATGTTCTCACATTAAAGCTAGGACTACTATTCCGGTCACCAGACAAGAGTTCCGGTCACCTTCTCCGGTGACCTCTGGTTAGGGCTTGGCAAAATTCTCTACCAAAATGAAGAATGAGACCATGGATAGATTCGTCTCCTCACACTGATCATGCATCTAACTTTAGTTTTCATGTAGGGTTCCTAAATTACGCAAATCAAACACAAACATATCCAACCTAAAATTTGAATCTAAGCTTCTAGGAAGCATATCAACTAACTAGAGTTTACACTGCTCCTATTGAGCCTTAAACAACACAAAAAAAACAAGAAATCTTGAATTCGTGCAAGATGGATTGAAGCTAAAATATGAAATGCAGTAAAGCTCAGAGTTGCAGAAATCCAGAGGGGATGTTCCAAGGTCTTCTATGCTTGATCTTGAATCTTTACAAGGTGAAATAAACAGTTGCTGGATGTGAATTATTGGAGGAAATTGATCTGGTGCAGAGAATTTGCAGAGCTATATTCTTGGAGTTTCAAGTTGTGAAAGTCATGGAGATGCTACAAATCATGTGTTGATGATGACTTGAGGATAGGTGCAATACTTTAGATGAGGACCAAAGAAGATTGAAGAAAAATGCAGAAAGGTTCCTTGGTGTAATGTGGATCATTCACTTCAATGCTGCCATGAAAATGATGCTCATGATGATGATGATGATGAGCATATGAAGTTTGAGTAGCATCAATGGAAGCTAAAGCTTAATCAACCAATGTTGCAGTGATTTTGCAGAGAGAATGCAGAGCAAAGTTTGGAAGATTTTGGTGTGACTTGAGTGAAATGTGAAGTTGAACCCCATACTCAATCACCACTCATCCTTTTATAGTGTGATGTACCTCTAGTTAGCAGTTAGAACCAGGGTTAACTAGCCCTGGTTAACTGAGTGGAATGAGTTAAATAAGTTGAGTTTGTTAAGTTGTTTATGCCAACTGGAATTCTAGAAGATTCTAGCTCGATCTCAATCCAATGTTGTAGGGAACATGTCAATTATGGTGAGGATGGCTTGATCTATAGATTGCAGCCTGAAGTATTTGCTTACTTGATCATGAGATGCATAATAATTAATGTTGTAGTGCTTGCATTCAATTGCAACATGTTGATGCCACAAATTCAAGAGCCAAATGCAACTTGAGACCAATGAATCCAATGCACACGAGTTCATGATCACTATGGTGAGGATGCATTATGATGTAGCCTGCAATTGTGAAACTGATTGAGTTTGATTGTGAGCACAATTCACTCACAAATGCAGCCCCCATGAAAATTGAATTGTCATTGCCCTCTTATATGTCAAACAGAAGTTGTTTAGCAGAAAAACAGACTTATGAATCGATACATGTTTCGTATGAGTCGATACATGTTAGTTTTATAAAATTATGATTCGATACAAAGATGTATGCATCGATGCATACTGATTCTTTGGTTATTTCCAGTAAGTTAATTAAATCATGCATCGATACATATCACAAATGAATCGATACATAGCTTGTTTCCAGAAACACAATGAAACATGTATCGATGCAACCCTCGTAAGGATCGATACATAGTATAGATGAAACATGCATCAATTCAAACTTTGTATGTATCGATCCATACAGAAGCAAATTCCCCTTCTTGTGATAATCAAAGACTTGCATCGATGGAAAACAAGGATGTATCGATACAAACACAGGCAAAATTGTTTTTTTCTTTATTTCTCCATCATTTCTTGATCAAATTTAGTCCATAGGATTCTTGTCACCCTAATTTCATGATTTAAATCTCAAAAAGTCAGGAGTTGACCTTTTGGTCAGTCTGGTTGACTTTTTCCCAAATTCTTGATTTTCAATCCACTGAACAAATGAACCTCTTCCGAAATGAATCCATGGATGAAATTTGAACCCTAGGTACTTGTCATCATGTAGAAAATAATAGAATCAAATTTGGATCAAAACTTCATTGAGAAGCCCCGTTAATTGGAAACCATAATTTGGCCCTTTTCCTCGGGATAGTTGCACTGCTTGCATCCTTTGATCAATTCACTTATTTTAGAATTTTTGGCCTCAAATGAAGACTTATGGGATGTTGTGAACCCTTTGAACAAGGTTGAGAAGCTATATTACCCTTTGGCTGCCTTTGGATGGCCTTCAATTGCTTCAAATACTGATTACAAACCTATACCTCAGCCATGATGAATATGATGCAATGTTTTTTTGGTTATGACATGGATTTGTATATGCAATATGATATGCTAGATGTTATGAAAATGAGAGGGAAAATTTTGGGGTATTACAGTAGGTTGTGAATCCGCAAACGAAACTCTTAAACATTGTATGCATAGGAACTTCGACATCATGAGTTTTAGTGCACAAAAGCTTTAATGGCTTTTATAAAGATCTTTTGACAAGTTGATCACTCTTTCTTCCAAACATGTCCAGAATCTCGAGAAGATTTGTAGTGATTTGGTTTATAAGTCGAAAGTTGCTTGTCGAAAGAGATGCTAGATGGCTAACTGGAAGTTCTTCACATCACTACGGATAAGTTTTTTGTTGTTACTTTGATAATGAGGAATTCGACAAAGGAAAATCGGATAGAAGGACTTTGGATTTGAATTTTAAATCAACTTGATATAACAAAGAGACACATTGTTTCGCCAGTTGAAGAGCAGTTTTGTATGAATAATTGTTTCGTTTGATAAAGGGGGAGTGGAAGGTTCAGAAGACATTAGCATGTAAAATGCCAAGTGAAATTTTCTAGGGTTTGAACATTGTTCGACGGTTATGATATTTGTATATAAATAGGATAGTTTTCTTTGTGAAAAGTGTATGAAAAAATATTGTACAAATTCCTGTAAAATTACTCAAGTACTCGTGTGTAAAGAGAAAAGATAGATTATTTTGAAAATGTACGTATCAACACCAATTTTATTTCAAGTTATAAAAGCTTTAATTTTTTCTTTAAATCTTTGTTCTTTGTTTCTCTTTTACATTCCATTCACGTTTCCAACAACTTTATATTTCAGTCAATTTATATTCAAGCAATTCTTACCTTCATGTCAAACTTTAGTTTTCTTTTATTAAGCCTTCAAACACGTTAGTTGGTTCAAATATACAAACACCTTCAACTCCAATATAAATAACAATAATTGTTCTACTCTAGAACATTTCGACAGAAACATATAAACACTAAGTTTGGATTATTCTTCGTTTGATTCTTTGTACACGACATCCTAGGGTTTGTTTGGTTGGTCCTGTAAGTCACCCTTTTCTATGAGATTTGGTTAACCAGAGGTTGTTCGCCAGAAACACCAGCGAACAAATTGGCACACCTGGTGGGACCTGTGCTTTAAGAACAGATTACGTGTGTTTATAACATTGTATGTTTCTGCGTAGCGGAAAAGTAACTATAAATAACGTAGAAAGACCTAGGCGAACTAGAGAAAGGAAAATGGCTATCCCACCACCAGTAAATAATGATGAAATTCCAGTTTCCACTGCAATTCCTTCGACAGGAGGGAATGTGGAAACACTCCACGTTTCAGAAGGAGAAATCCCTCAATATCTGGATTGATACCTGGAATGTCGTTGTCTCAAAGCGGACCTAGTTCCTCCAACATAGGGCATTCGATACCTATGAGTACTCCTCCCCCAGGGGATATAACTTCAGGCCCTATCAAACGAATTTTTCCACACCTATGTTTGGAAGGGAACAACCTTATGGAATGCCAACTTCAATGATGGCTAGTTTACATAACGCAAAACCATTATATTCTGATACCGTGCCCACATGTCTTTGCCACTACAAGGTTCAGGTTATGGTGGAAACGTTAGTAGACCAAACCAAACCCCACCAGGATTTCACATGCCAGCAATTACGACTAATTCTGCGCAGGCAATCCGTCAACAAATGGACGAAAGTAACCATGAAATGGTCCATAGGTTGACTCAACAAATGGGAGAAGTGTTTAACCCTTTAATACAAAGCACCACTCAAACAAACCAAATATTGGCAACACAAATGGTGCATATTGCTGAATTCTTTGGAGTACCCCAAATTCGATAGAGAGAGACGGTGGTCCATAATCCAGTAATCAATGTCGAAGAGGGACCAACAATAAATCAGAGACCTGTGGGCAACCCTCGGGAAAATCATAGGATCCAAGAAGAGGTTGTCGAACAGCCTCGCGTCAAAGTTCCCATGCCACAAGATCCTAGGAGAGTGGTAGTCCAGAGAGGTCAAGATGCTGATGACATCTTGCAACAAAGAATGCGCTATAATAACCCACCTGTCGAAAATAATCTAGCGGTCATGGTCGAAAGGATAATGGCGCAAAATGGGGTAAATGTGGGGTTACAAAGGCCTAATTATATTTCCCCACTATCTGAATATATCCTACAACAAGAATTGCCCCCAAGGTGGAAAATCCCCAAGTTTACTAAATTTTCAGGGGATACTAGTGAGTCCACCATAGAGCACATATCGCGTTATTTGATAGAGGCAGGTGAAATAGCATAAAATGAGAACTTGAGGATAAAATATTTCCCAAGTTCCTTAACAAAAAATGCTTTTACTTGGTTTACATCCCTACCAACAAATTCCATTCATACATGGACGCAATTGGAGAGGTTGTTCCATGAATAATTCTACATGGGACAAACTAAAATAAGTATAAAGGAATTAGCTAGTGTAAAAAGAAAATTATAATAGCCCATTGATGACTATCTCAATATATTCAGATTGCTAAAGGCAAGATGTTTCACACAGGTGCCAGAGCAAGAACTTGTCGAAATGGTTGCAGGAGGTTTAGATTATTCCATAAGGAAGAAACTAGACACCTAGTACTTAAGAGATAAGGCACAACTAACAGATAGGGTAAGGAAAATTGAAAGGCTGAAAACTAAGAAATATAGGGCTAACAAAAGTAAAAAAGAAAGGGTAGCCTATGTAGGAATGTGTCGAGATGTTGACTATGACGAAGACGAATCGATCGTTTTCGACGAATAAGAAATTGACCTGGCAGAATTCAAACAAGGTCCCCCATATTCTTGCAAGGTGTTAGCTCCATCAAATGGGAAGAATCCTGTTGAAATAGATAAGAACAATAAATTCCCTAATAGAACGTACACGTTCGACGTCACCAAGTGTGACGAAATATTTGATCTGTTGGTAAACGATGGTCAACTAATAAGACCAATGGGTCTAAATGAACCCCCTATTGACCAACATAAAAAGAGAAGTTTTTGTAAGTACCATAATTTTCTAGGTCATAAAACTTCTCAATGTTTCCTTTTCAGGGACCTAGTTCAAAATGCAATCCAAGACGGAAGGCTGAAGTTTGGAGAGAAACCAAAGCAGCAAACCAGGGTTGAAGCTACCCATGTGCAAGTAGTGGAAGTTAATTATGCTGAGCCTTTCGACATGAATATGGTCGAGATGGAGAAAATGACAGATAACAGTTTCGAATTGATTGAATCCACTGTAGGCTTCGACAACGTTGTCAACATGGTGGGAGTTATTGAAGATTCCCATATTCGCCACAACGTAGAGGAAGTATCAGGATATGAATTGATTATGCCTGTTCTGATCAAGGTCACTGAGGATCTTGGAGAGAAAAGCAATGTCAAGGTTGCTGAGGATTCCAACAACCAAAATAAGGTTGAGAACACTGAGGGTTTCGACCACTAAGATGAACCCATGGTCATTGAAGACGCTAAGCATCTGAGGAAGGAAGTTACTGAAATCTTCCACAAAAGAGTCAACAAATTGGATGGAGATGGCAAAGTCTGGGATACCTTGGGAGAGCCTAGTGGGAAATTCGACTACTTCGTAAAATACAGTTCGCCTGCTAGTTTAAAGATCAACATTAACGAAATCCAGCCAACAGGTTGGGGTGATACTTTTGACAACAATGAGGAGAAAGTTGAGGCTTTCCCCAACACTGATGAGAAGGCCACTGAAGGCCTCAATAATGAAAATGAAGTCACTGGGGGAAATGTTCCTAGCCAGTCGAACGAGGTTACTGAAGGCCTTAACAATGATACTAGCAACCTCACAAATGCCAGTGAAATTGCAAATGAAGACAATATGGAAATCAAAGCTGAGATTGTTGAAGGCCCTCCACCAAAACTCACTTATGGGATACTTTGTAGAACCATGGAAGATCCTAAAGAGAAAGTAGTCCAAACCAAGAGTGTCCCAGCATCAAAGGGGTCCTGTGAAGTCGAAGAGGCTCTCATAAAGAAAATGGACAAATTGAGTCTTGCTGATAGGCAAGGGTTGGATATCAACATGGTGAAGCTTCGCAAAAGAACAAAGGAAAGAATGAGGTGGAATGTCGTCGAGAGGAGTATCAAAAGATAGCCTATCCAAAGGAAGATGAAAATTTGGCAGAATTCATCCAAATTCGACAGAAAGGCGGCAGCAGACTTGGAGGAAGTGGAGAAGTCAATGGCAAGGAATAATTGGTTTCAAAGGCCAGCAGTCGAAGCTGACAGATATGATCTGAGGAGAAGCAGATATCACTTCTAGAACCCTGGGGGCAGGTACTACAATACCTACAAGCCATCGGGCAAAGTACCTGATGACAGATAGGTACAGCCCATTAGAGATGCCCAGAGGCCTAGAGAATGGAAAAGCTTTGAAGTTCAAAGGGGATCCTCAGTCGAAATAAGGAAGGAAGCTGAGAAGCAGAGGCACATGACATATCCTTCAGAGAACTACAAAGGGAAAAACCCCATGTCGATATCTCAATCGAGGAGATTCCAGAGGCAAAAAAGGACTGAGAAAGAAGCAACGAACGGACTAAATGCCAAGGAGAAAAATGTTGGCGAAAACAAAGCAGAATCCAGCAGAAACACTCGAGTGGCAGAAAATGACAAGTTTCACAAAGGAAAAGACACCATCAACCGGCTACCATTGTTAAAGCTTACCAACGCAATGGCAGAAGCTGATGAAGCTACTGATAGCTTCCAGTCTGACAAAGAGAGCTCATTCGACGTGATTTGTAATGTAGTCTCAGTACTTCCTAGGGACTACGACAGAGTAATGGAAGTAGAGGATGAAGAGGATACCATGATAGATAGTACAGTGGGGCCAAGACCCGTATGCTACTATATCATGAATAACGGCGGTGTCGAAGAACAAAATGCTTTCTTCGAAAAACCAGATGAGTCAATGAGGGGACATCTGAAACCCTTGTTCATAAAAGGAAAGGTCGAAGACATAGGCGTCAACAAAATCCTAGTAGATGGAGGGGCTGCTGTAAACCTAATGCCCCACTATATGTTGAAGAAAATTGGCAAAAATGACTCTGATGCAAAACCACACAACATGGTTCTGTCGAACTATGAAGGAAATGTAGGCACAACCATGGGTGTCATTCAAGTAGATCTAACAGTTGGCACTATCACCAGGCCAACAATGTTCATAGTCACTGTGTCAATGGCGAACTACAACTTGCTGCTAGGTAGGGAGTGGATCCATGGAGTAGGAGCAGTACCCTCGTCGATGCATCAAAGGATAGTCATATGGCGTCTTGATGGGATCGTCGAAAATATTGAGGCAGATCAAAGTTATTTCATGGATGAAGTAAACAGCGTAACTAATCGAAGCTTCGACAAAAACTTGGCCCATATAGCTCCTTGCAACCCAGCTTACTTCGACCTTACAGCGTCGGACAACGCCTATTGCTCTATGTACTTACATCCGACACATGGATTTCAATGGGACAAAGAGGTAATTGGTGAACCAAGCCATGTTTGGGGAACTACTGATATAGAACCAACTGGTTGGGATAGCGATTTCGAAGACAACAATGAGTGAAGCTACATCACTAACGATACTGACGACCTATATGGCCGAAAATAAACTAAAAACGGCTCTTGAAGCCGAAGAAAAGTATATGGTTGTCGAAGCCAAAGAAGAAAGTTCAGATCCACCATGCCCTCACATGGGCATTGATAAAGAAAATAAAAATAAGCAAATAGGTCAATGGAAGAATCACAAGTTGGACGCCATCTACGACGACGAACCATTGGGGTTCGAAAAAGACCTAACTTCAACTAGCTTGAAGATGGTGGCACAAGATCCTTTGGAAGAAATCAATCTGGGATTGGGGGCAGAAAGAAGGCCAACTTATATAAGTGCAACTATGGACCCCCATTTCAGAGTCGAATTAGTTCAGTTGTTGAAAGAGTTCAAGGACTGTTTTACATGGGACTATGACGAAATGCCAGGCATCGACATGCGCTTGGTCGAACTGAAACTTCCTATAATTGAAGGGAAGAAGCCTGTGAAGCAAGCTCCAAGGCGTTTCGCACCAGAGGTTTTGTCAAAGATAAAAGAGGAGGCCGAAAGGATTCTCAAATGTAAATTTATTCGTCCAACCAGGTATGTCGAATGGATTGCAAATATTGTACATGTAATAAAGAAAAATGGCTCATTGAGGGTGTGCATTAATTTTCGAGACTTAAATTCTGCCACCCCAAAGGATGAATATACTATGCCAGTAGCAGAAATGCTAGTAGACTCTGCAGCAGGGCACGAGTACCTAAGTATGCTAGATGGATATTCTGGCTACAATCAAATCTTCATTGCAGAGGAAGATGTTGCAAAAACAACCTTTTGTTGTCCCGGAGCAATAAGGACGTACGAATGGGTAGTTATTCCCTTTGGTTTGAAAAATACTGGGGCTACATACCAAAGGGCCATGAATTCCATATTTCATGATTTGATTGAAACATTCATGCAAGTATACATTGACGATATTGTAATAAATTCTGTTTTAGAAAAACATCATTTAAACCATCTTCGACAATCCTTTGAGAGGATGAGAAAACATGGTTTAAAGATGAACCCCCTTAAATGTGTGTTTGGTGTGCAGGCTAGAGATTTCCTAGGTTTTATAGTCCATAAAAAGGGAATTGAAATAAACGCCAACAAAGCTAAAGCAATAATGAAGGAGAAAGCACCTTCGACAAAGAAAGAGTTGTAAGCACTGCTGGGGAAGATTTATTTCCTTAGAAGATTTATTTTAAACCTCAGTGGGAAAACGCAAGCTTTCTCCCCCTGCTTCGACTCAAGAAAGAAGATTTCATATGGGGCAAGAACAGCAAGAAGCCTTTGACAAGATCAAAGGATATCTAGCAAGCCTTCCAGTCTTGACGTCATTGTAACACCCCAAATTTTCCCTTTTCTTTCTAGCATCATCATCATATCATAAGCATCATAAGCATGGCATATCCTTAGCATTTTTGCATAGAAAAGTGAAGCATAACATTCTCATGTTCTAGCATTGGGCATAAGATCAATCATTGGTACATTTGAAGCCTTACAAGTCAAGGCCATAGATCAAGTGACCTTTTCTAAGTTCTATGAAGTGTCTCTAGTTCCTATACAAGCTCGAGATTCTTTACAAGAGCCCAGAAGGTTGGGAGATTAATAGATGACCCAAGAAATGGCAAGCTCCTACAAAGACGGTCTTCAAATTAGGGTTTCATGATCAAGCAGGGATTCTTTGAGACTTTGGCCATTTCATGTGGGAAAAGTCCTTCATATAATATATGAATGCTATGGATGAAATTTGGTGAGAAAATTCATTGAGGAAGGCAGTTATTTCATCAGTTGCTTGCATAAGAAGAAATTGGTCAAACTGATTATTTGAAAAGTCAACTGTGGCAATTCAAGGGTTCTAATCCTATTTTTCAAGGCAAGGGATGTTCTTAAGGTCATAGAAGAGGTTTGGCAAAGTCAAAAGTCAAGAATTTAGGGTTTTGGCAAGGGTTTCCATTTTTGGCATATGGCATGTAATGAAACTTTCCAAATTTAGCAAGTTTTGCCCTAGAATTCAAAGCTTTCTTTCACAACCAAGATGACCTCAAATGAAATTTCCTTGAACATGAAAGTTGTAGGAAATTGTCTCCCATTTCTAAAAAGTACAAGAATGTGATCATAGCCCTCATGGTTTGAAAGTTATGGCCAAGAAAGTTCACACATTTTTAGGGTTTTACGTAAAATGCAATTTTCTACCAAGGTGAAAAAACTCATGAATCTTATTTCTAAGCTATCCTATGGGAAAAGTAAAGTCAGAATATCATAATACAGGGCATAAGAAGCATTTGGCTCAAAGGAAATTAAAGAAATCGTGCATGAGGAGTGGTGTATTTCATAAAATGCAATGATGCAAGATCACTCACAAGGCATGATAGAAAGAAATCCAAGGGTTGAGATTGATTCAGTTAATAATAGTAAGTGGAATTGAAGCTGAGCATGTGTATGATGAAAGGAGAGCACGCATAAATCATTGAATCACACAAGTTTTTCCAATTTTCAAATTCCCTCCTCCCACTCATTCCTCACGTGCATTCCCTTTCATTCTCTCAGCATTAATCATTGGCATGATATAAAAGAGAATTAGGGTTTCCATTTGCTCAGAACCATCACCATTTGATCACTCCAAACTTTTTGCTCTCTTTTCACTTTCCTTCGAATCTCCCATTTCTCCCACACATTAGCCAAACAAATTACATATTCTTGATCCTGAGAGCATAAGGATCACAAATCCATCACTCATTGAAGTTGAATAACAAGATTTCCTCAAGTGCAAGATAGGTGCAGTTGAGGTTGAAACTATAGATCCATGCCAATTCAATCACTTTCTTGCATTTATTTTGCAAGGAGGAGCTTAAGGAGGAAGATCTGCAGCTCTTGGAGGTCTATTTCAAGCTAATTTGAACACTGCAAGTTTTAGGTTAGCTTCAAATTCTTAGATCTAGATTTGATTTTAATTGTGTGCATTATGTTCTACTTGTTTCACTGATGATGTTGATCCATTTACTTTTGAAAATGAGCAAGAATTGAATGAGATATGTTGAATTTCAGTTTGATGTGCAAAAATGTTTGTGTTCGATCTGCATTGCTTGTTGATCTATTGCGATTTTTAATGTCATATTCATGATCTCCTTGTTGTGTTGAGTGGATCTGAAGCTTTTGATTTATTTCTGTGAACATTTGTTCTTAAGCATAAGTTTTTCGGCGCCAGAGCTAGGGCTCTGGTCGTCGGATTCTGGAAATGTTGTTTGTGTGTTTGAACGAAGAAGATGAGGTCATGACCATTGGATATTTCATCTGGACGGACGTGGTAATGCCAACACATTAAAATTATTGCCTCCCTCTCACGTGACTTCATTTCATATTTTAATCTGAATTAAACAACATGTTGCGCACCACATGGTTACTAGTATGCACTCACTCGCTGGCTTGTTGTTTGGATGACTAAGGGTTTTGTTGACTTGAATCCTGAGCATTGCCTTGATCTAATGGTTCTCTATTTTCCTGAATTTTGTGAATTTCCACCATAATTATTGTGAAACCTGCACAGACCATTGGTCCTTCCATGCTAATTTCACCCCCTCTCCTTCTGGCCCAATCCATTTGAACTGAATAGCTTACTGATTGCACCCATGGCCTAGTTCTTTTATATTTTATTTTTATTTTATTTTCAGTTTGGTTTTTGATTTTCAAAAATAGTAAAATGCATCCAAAAATTCTGAAATAATTCATGATTGATTCTTTTAATTTTCTTTAATTTTTGATATTTTTATTTTCCACGTAGGAATTAATTTTCACTTTTATTAATTATTTTTAATTCATCTTTAATTACATGATAACTTATGGATTATCTATCTTGATCATCAATTTGAGTTTTGAGTTGGTTCTTTTTGCATTTGATTCATATTAGGATTTAGTTTGTTGATGATTTTTCTTCTGAGTTTTAGAAGCTTGCATGAATATTTTTGGCAATTGACTTGAGCTTGAAGTTTGAAAACCCTAATTTTTGTTCTTGAGGTCCTTTGACCTAGTTTGTTTTTGACTCTGAATTTACTCTTTTGGAATGATGTTATCACTTGGTCAATGAACATTTGAGTTTAATTGTAGAATTTTTGCATAAGTCTTTGATTTGATTTGAATTTTCATGTGAGATTGCCTTAATTTTGCTTCTTCTTATTAGCATGCTTAGTTCTTAGGATGGGAGGGCACTTGTGCCAACTCCTATAGGATGTTTAGGGTTCTTTTTGTATGAGGTTTGATCCATGGTCCTTTCTTAGTGTGTGTGCTTTGAGAAGTTTTGTGTTTCTTGTCTTTGAAGTTTCTCACAAATGTATGCATGTTCACCTCACCTTCTTTGTTCATTCCCTCTCTTTGATGCTCATGATTTAGTTTGTATGCTCCTTCCCCATGCTTGATGTTGCTTCTTAGGCACATATTAACATGATTAGGCTCCTGGTTTTCAAGCGATGTATATGCTTTGATTGGATGATCATTTGTTTGTTCTCACACTTATGCACATGCCCACTTCACTTCTCCTTCTTGTGATGTTCATGATTGAACTTGTATGATCTTTTCCTTGAACTTTTGTGTTGTTTGTGCTCATTATTGTGATGATAAGGTTCTGATCTTGTGTTTCTTAGTGCTTGTCTAACCTGTGGGGGTCCTTTGGGTTTCATTTGTGTTTTGCTTTCTTCATAAGAGCTTGTGAAACTTGGTAATAGTTTGTTTGCTTTACCTCTTGCTTGATTTGTTTTGATGAATGGATCTTAGTGCAATAAATGGTTACTTTCATTTATGGTTGTGATATGTGTAGTTGGTCTTTGGCTTCTTTGCACCTCATTGGATTTTGTTTGGTTTTATCTTGTCATATGTGTTTAGTTCTAACCATTTCAAGGGCTTATGGTAAGTGAAGTGTGGATGTTATCCACATTTCAATTCTTCATTTTCTCTTTTGCTTCACCTTCTATCTTGTGATTATTGATGTGCCTTATGCCATCTTGTGTTTCAACTTGTCATCTTCCCCCTTTAGGAGAAACTTACCTCCTTTAGAGGAGTAAGTTGTTCTCTAACTTCTTTCCTCCTCTTTCTTCTCTTCCTCTTGTTTTCTTCTGCTCTTTCTTAGGATAGTTTTAACCACACTAACCCTAGGACCACATTTGCATGATAACTTTAGGATTAGACTTTCCCTATTAGTCTTTTTACCTTTAATTTCCTTTTTGGTTCTTTCTTTTCTCATCTAAAAACAAAAACATAAAAAGCATTAATAATAGTTGAGGTGACCTTCCCTTTTGTCATCCTCTCAAAGAAAATCATAAAAAAACACTTCTTCACTCTAATCCACAAAAGCATCTAATAATACCAACAAGTTTGAGGATCTTCCTCATTCTTGATGGACTTGTTACTCATTCTATTTTGGGATGTGGTAATAAGGACATGCCTTCACTTCCATTTGCCACACTCTAAAACACTTCTAAAAAACACAAACAAAGAATAAACGTCTCTCCTCCAGGACTTCTTTTCTCATCACCCTCACTATCATCATACGAACTTGCTTCTACTTGTCACTTTGCAAGACGGTTACGCACTCGTCGTCCGAGCCTACAACACCTGAGCATTGACATAGGCAGTTCAAGCCTTAAGACACAAGCAATCTTCTCCACCCAGGGGAACTACGGTGACTCTGATCCTCATTGTCCAAATGAGGTAAGTAGGCAGCGGGGTAGGGCCCGTTCGAGCACTCTTTTATTTTCCCTACATTTCCCCCCTTATTTTCTTTCTTATCCAGTTCAGTTCATTTTCTTTGCAGCAACTTTCATTTCTTCACCCTTTGAAACAGTTTCTTTGCAAGCGTGGATCCCGTCGGGTACGGCGGACGATCTGGGGTGCTAATACCTTCCCAGGTCGTAACCAACTCCTGAACCCAGTTTCTTTGGTTCACAGGACCTTTGTCCTTACTCTCTTTTCTTCAGTTTGTGCAACATTACCATTCTCGTTCCTTTGGGGAAAAAAAGTCTGGCTGGCGACTCTACCTCTTCTGCGCCACTTTCACGTTTGTACCAGGATGGAAATCCAGGGAGCGACAGCTGGAAACTCTGTTGGGGTCTTCCTAACCAGAGTATCTCTGGTTCCCTTGAGAGTCTCTCCTAGCGCTTGCATGTTTATGTTTCGTTGGGTGTTGATTGTTTGTTGTTGTGTGTATATTTTACTATTATTTTATTTACAGTTTGTTTACAGCTTTATTTACAGTTTTAGTATTTATTTTCATGCATCATATATTGTACTGGACTGTCTGGACTGGTTTTCTGTTTGGCGGGGCGTGGGTGTTACTTGTGTGTGGTGAGATGAGACTAGCCAAATACCCGGCTTGAGTGCACCATAGGATTTAGCATGGACAATCACTTTGGCCCTATGTCATCTTGTCATAGTGGTATTAGTGCGTTCACACCCAGATTCACGACCGTCTTGGAAATGTCTTGATATAGGGATCATCCCTACTTCATTACATAACCTTGATATTTTTGTGCGACTGGGAACCGATCATTGAGAACCTTTGTGGAAACAACCCTCTCCAATGGTGACAGTGGCAGAACACATTTTGTGGCAAACCCATTCGCACCCGAGGGTCCACTGGGGAACTCCCATAGGATGGCCTGGTTCTCTTATAGGAACTCAATTAAAGTATATGGTCGTATGACGATAGTATTGTACTCTTCGGGATGAATGTACTATTTTTTCTTGATTTCAGCGCTTGAAGTTAGGGACTTATAAAGGATGCTTGTTTTTCCCGGACTCACGTTGAGACCTCCCTGAGTAGTACATAATGCCAAACTGATTCCCTGATTTGGCCATGAGCCATTTCTCTGAAATGGTGAAAGTATTATTTCCATTCAGCTTTGAGAGTCTGTGATGTTTGACCCAGAGCACACCCATGAGGTTGGGAGGGGTTTACAGGTTTGCGGGAACCCTTTAACCTCATCATACCCACTGCCAGTATAGTCTTATGAGTTGATCTTATATTTTTACCTGTGGAGTTCTTGATCTAGATGGTTTGGTATTTTGATCTGAGGATATCTGTGACTCATCCAAGTGTATATGGGCTATTATTCAAAGGAGTTATAGTTTGTGATCACTTGACTCTTGCAAACAGTACCCAAACAGTTCCAGATTGATCATATTTTCCTTGCATTTGCATCTGCATCATATCATAGCATCCTTAACATCTTAGTGTTTTCATTTTTCAGGATATATTTACACACCTTGTTCTGGTATCTGTTAACTTCTCACATCCAGATGGCAAGCATCACAGCTCTAAAAAAGAATAATGCACATTACACATTTCCACAACCAGAGGTGAAGAAACTTTACCAGCTGAAGGGTCTGATGAATGACAAGATTTTAGGAGATTTCAGGGCCAGATTTGGGCAGATTCTCAGATACATGGACGAGCCAACAGAAGACCAAAGAGATAACATTCATACTCTACTTCAGTTCTATGATACTCCATTGCACTATTTTGTATTCCAAAATTATGTCTTAGCACCTACACTAGAAGAAATTGCTAGCTTGCTGCATATCCCCATTAGTGGAAGACAACCTTATTACAACTCAGGGAGAGTACTTCAGGCAGAGGAGATTGCTCAAAGGTGTCATTTTCCTCTAAGTAGGGTAGAGCAGGGCTTGAGCAGTAGAAAAGGGAAGGGTTTATCTTAAAATATGTTGATTCAGGAAGCCTTGGTATATGCTCAAGATAATCAATGGGCACAGTTCAGTGTACTCTTAGCTTTGATGTTCTATGGAATTAGTCTCTTCCCAAGTGATTAAGGGATGGTAAGCCTGGAGGCTATTGCCATTTTCTTCAGAAGGAATCCCACACCTACCTTGTTAGGTGACTTTTATTATGGGGTTCACTATAGGAATGAGAATAAGGGAGGTCATGTGAGTTGTTGTGTGCCTCTATTTGATGACCGGTTTGCAAGACAATTACCTAAGGTGGGGCCCTTCAAGGATTTGGAGGGATAATGGAAATGGTCTCGTAGATTGATGGGATTGACTGCATGTGATATAATCTGGGGGTATGATAGGGATGTGTTGGGAAAGGAGATGATTGTAAAGTGTAACTGGTTTCCCAATGTTCCTTTGATTGGAAGGAAGGGAATGATCAATTACAATCCAGTGCTGGCTAGAAGGCAATTTGGATATCCTTTGAGAGAACCCACTTCTGATGAGGATGTGAGAGAATCTTTGTATCTACCTATTGAGGAGAATATTGACATGGCCATCCAGGTATTCCATGCTTGGGATATCAGGACACAAAAGGGAAAGAAGGAGTCTGGGAGGGTAGACCCCAACATGTATGAACCCTTTACAGCATGGTTGAAGAAGCGTGTCAAGATTACTTTATTGCCTTTTTCTTTGGAGCTTCCTCTCTACCCAAAGGAAATAATTTCACAGATCCCTGTAGCACGAAGCACTGTTCCTTTAGAAGACTATCAAAGACTTGAGGCTCAGCTGAAAGAGTTGAAGTTGGAACATACAGAAATGGTTAGCTTGCATCATCAGTTAGCTCTCTCCAAATTGACTATAGAAGAGAAGCTGCACAAAGTACATGTAGAACAAGAGGCTAATAACAAAGAGCTGGTAGAAAGGGAGGCTTACTTCAAGAGAAGAGGGTTGATGTACATCAAGAGAGAGGAACTGCTCAAGAAAAACAAGAAAGCTCTCAAGGATGCTAGACAGTCTCTTACTTGGGTGTATGGGCAAAGAGAACAAGATCAAGCAGAGTACAAGAGAAAGGAAGAGATGTTCAAGCTACAGATTGCTGCTCAAGGAGAAGAGTTAGAACAGGCTTACAGGAGGAAACAAGAGGTGTCTCAGCAGCTGCATGAGGCTCTGGAAGAGATAGCAGATCTCAGAAGAATGGCATATTTGAAGAGAACTCGAGTAGAGATGGGGCTTGCAGAGGAAGAGCCAGAGTCTTCTTTTAGCTTGGAGTTTTAGTTTCTGTCCTTTGTATTTCTGATCACCTACAAAATTGTTGTAGGGATCTATTTTGATTACTGTATTTTGTGCTTTGTAAGATTTGAAAACTCTATGGGGATGTTGTTTGTGCCTTAGGTCCTATGATTTATTGCATCTTAATTTTGTCAGACTTTTTCGGCTGTATGCTTCTTTTCCTAGTTTGGTTGTGGAAATGGTGTGGAAACAGCGAAAGAAATGTTCATAAAAGGTTACTCCCAAAGGCCATCTGGATTCCCCATGAGATACCAGAACTGGGGGCAATGAAACCTTGATAATGAAAGCATGAAGATTGCATTGCATATAACGTGTTTGTTTGTTTTGCAGGTGATTCATCAGTTTTCTAACATTTATGTCAATTTCAGGCACTATAGCTCCCAAGAAGGTTCAGAGACAGTCAACTGTACACAGATACCCTACAAAAGTGAACAGAGAGAGAGCAATGGATCAGATGCAAGCGGATTTGGCTGACTTAAGGACAAGAATGGACAACTTCATGACCCTCATGACTGGGATGTGTCAAACTCAAGAGCGTTTGCGCAAACTGGTAGAGTACAATCAGGCCAGGAACAACGGGATAGCAGATGGAGGTAATCGTAATGGGGCTGGCGCCCATCACGTTGAAATCCATGTGGTGCAACCAGGGGTCAATATTATCAATGATGGGGTGCATAACATGCAGATGGATGGGCAGGATGAACAATTCACTTTGCTGGATGAGGCAGAAGGCCATGGGATTGACATGAATAGGAGGTTTGAAGAAATGGCTGAGAAAATCCGCGCCATTCAATCTCAGAGTTCTCTAGGATTTGACATCACTGATTTGGGCTTAGTGCCAGGGATACTAATTCCCTACAAGTTCAAGGTCCCTACTTTTGATAAGTACAACGGCACAGCTTGCCCGAAAACTCACCTTCAGTCTTTTGTGGGAAGGATTGATGCGCATACTGGTGATGAAAATTTGTGGATGTATTACTTCCAGGATAGTCTTGTAGGAGCTTCCTTGGAATGGTACATGAAGCTGAGCAGGGTCAATATTCAAAACTGGAAGGATTTAGCTGAGGAGTTTGTGAAACAATATCAGTATAATTTGGATATGGCTCCAAATCGTACCCAGTTGCAGACAATGTCTTAAAGTGCTAAGGAAGGGTTCAAAGAGTACGCCCAGAGGTGGCGTCAGCTTGCTGCTCGAGTACAACCTCCCTTGTTAGAGAATGAAATGGAAGATATGTTTGTGGGAACACTGCAGGGTGTGTTCATTGAGAGACTGTAATCTTGTTCAGCAACAGAGTTTAATGACATTGTGATAGCCAGAGAAAGGGTTGAAACTCTGCTGAAAATGATGAAGATCCAAGACAGTGGTGCAGGTAGCTCAAGTGGTTTTCGGAAAGCTTTTAATGGACCTCCAAGTAGAAGGGAGGATGAAACTAATCTTGTGTATGGCCGAGGGTGGGGTCGTGGATACAGGGGATCTTATGAGCAGGTGGCAGCTGTCACCATTTCAACAAGTCCTGTTCAACAACTACAATAACAGCAGTAACAGCAACAGCTGTAGCGCAATAACTATCAGCAAAGACCCTACCAACAGAGACAAGCTCGTCCAGCTAGTAGGGTGCTTGAGGCAATTCCTATGACATACACAACATTACTCCAGAGATTGTTGGATTTGAACTTGGTTCAGTTGAGGACATTAGCACCACCACCACCTGGGGAACTTCCAGTAGGGTATGATGCTAATGCAAGATGCACATTTCATTCAGGAGCTCCCGGGCACTCAACAGAGAAGTGAAAGGCATTACAACATAAGGTCCAAGACTTGATTGATTCGAAAGCAATTAACTTTGCACCGCCTCCAAATGTTACATCAAATCCCATTTCAAATCATGGAGGAGCTCGGATAAACGTTGTTGATGGTGGAGAGAGGTTGAACTTGATTTTGAATGTGGATGAATTGAAGACTTCGTTGTTAGTGGTGAAAGACAGATTGCTGAAAGGGAAGGTGTTCCCAGGTTGTGATTTTGACCGCGAGGGTTGCATGAATTCAGTTAATGGTTGCGTAGATCTGAAAGCTGGGTTGCAATGTTTGATTGACGAGGGGTCTCTACAGTTTGACAGGGTTGACAATAGAGATGATTATGTGTCTACGGTGACAATTTATTTTGATTCTGCTGAAGTTCCTGCCCGGAGGGAGCCTGTGACTATCTATGTTCCAGAAGTGAGTCCAGTAACTATCACTGTTCTGGGACCAGTCCTTATGTTGATGACAAGGCCATCCCTTGGCACTATGGCTCAGATGTGTACGTAGAAGGTCAGAAGGTGGAAAGTAAAGTAGTGACAATTTACCAGACTGTTGTGAATGTCGGAGGAGTTGGTGGGTTTACACGGAGTGGGTGTCTTTTTGCTCCTTAAACTCTTAGAGGTTATCCCGAAGCTGAAGCTGATGCAAAGGCTAAGGGTAAACAAATAATGGCTGAAGAGGTGACAACTTTTGCTGCTAGTCAAGGCACTTTTGAAAAAGAAGTTGAGGAATTCAAATATTTAAGAAAAGTGACTACAAGGTGGTTGAAAAGCTGAATCAGACCCCATCCAAGATATCCATTATGTCGTTGTTGATGTGTTCTCAAGCTCACCGGGAGGCTTTTTTGAAGGTTTTGCAAATGGAATATGTACCACAAGAGATAACTGTTAACCAGTTGGAGGTTGTGGTAGCCAGTGGTAGCCAGTGTTAACCAGTCTGAGGGACGTAATCACAACAAGGCCTTACACATCACCATGGAGTGTAAGGGAGCTGTTCTATCACATTTCCTGGTAGATACAGGCTCTTCTCTCAATGTGCTCCCTAAGAAGGCCCTCATGAAGCTGAATGTTGATGGCATTATTTTGCGACCCAATGATTTGATTGTAAAAGCCTTTGACGGGTCACGGCGGTCTGTGTTTGGGGAGGTAGAACTACCAGTAAAGATTGGGTCTCAATTATTCAAAAGTAAATTTTATGTTATGGATATCTAACCCGCTTATAGTTGTTTGCTAGGACGTCCTTAAATTCATGTTGCAGGCGCGGTAACATCCAAGTTGCATCAAAAGTTAAAGTATGTGGTAGACGACCAAGTTGTTACTGTATGCGGAGAAGAAGATATTTTTGTAAGTCATCTGTTGACCTTCAAGTCGTGGAAATGGACGGGGATATCCATGAGACACTTTGCCAAGCTTTTGAGACAGTCAATGTTAGTACTTTGTCTCCGGTTGCTGCAGTTCAGAGCAATGAGAATGAATGGACTCCTATCTACTCCTACAAGCAAGCTAAGGAAGTAGTCCAATCCGGAAATGCCCAGGGCTGGGGCAAATTCCTAGAAGTGGAGATGAAAGATGACAAGTTCGGTCTCGGATATCAACCTGGAGGGTCTAGCTGGTCTCAAGGCAGTAAGTCCATAACATTCACTAGTGCTGGAATGCTCGACTGCAACAACATTTGTGCAGCAAATGAAGATGGGGATAGTGACTGCGATTTGGATAACTGGATTCACCCATGTGCACTTGGGGAGGAGCTCCGGAACTGGTCTGCAGAAGATTTTGTTCAAGTTACTTGGCAATCAAAGTAATTTTCTTGTTTTCATTTTATGATACTGCATGTCAAGTCCTGCACTCTGCCCAAGGTGCATGGATCCATTTGTAGGGCTCCCATGCTTTTAATGCATTTATTTTACCATGAAATAAAGGATATTTTTCAAGCAAAATTATGTTCTCTTTTTTTTGTTTTTAAAATTTTTTCACAAAAAACAAACAAAATGCCAATGTTTTCTTTTTCCAGTGTTTTTGTGTGTTTGCGTCTCTTTTGAAAAGAACATATTCTGAAATAAGCACATCATTTGTGCAGTGTTGATCATTTGGATTGCTGTGATAATGTTCCTGCTATGACCATGTATGACTTCGACAATCCTATCTACCAAGCTGATGAAGGGGTTGAGGAAGACTGTGAACTCCCGGAAGAATTGGCTAGGCTGTTGAAACAAGAGGAAAGGGTCATTCAGCCTCATCAGAAAGAAATAGAGATCATCAACATTGGGTCTGAGGATGTGAAGAAAGAGATAAAGATTGGGGTCAGTCTGCAGGCCGAGGTAAAGAAGGAATTGATTGGTATACTACGTGAATATGTGGATATCTTCGCCTGGTCGTATCAAGATATGTCGGGGTTAGATACCGACATTGTTGTACACAAGCTGCCACAAAGGAAGATTGTCCTCCGGTAAAACAAAAGCTGAGAAGAACTCGCCCTAACATGGCAATGAAGATCAAGGAGGAAGTTCAAGAGCAGTGGGATGCCAGGTTCCTTGCTGTAACTAGTTACCCACCTTGGGTAGCTAACATTGTGCCTGTACCAAATAAAGAAGGCAAGGTTCGGATGTGCGTCGATTATCGGGATCTGAACAGAGCAAGTCCAAAGGATGAATTTCCATTACCTCACATTGATGTGCTGGTAGATAACACCGCTCAGTTCTCGGTATTTTCTTTCATGGATGGCTTCTTCGGATACAATCAAATTAAGATGACACCGGAAGACATGGAGAAAACGACGTTCATTACCCCGTGGGGTACATTTTGTTATAAGGTTATGGCCTTTGGGCTGAAGAATGTCGTGGAAACGTATCAATGGGCTATGGTAACTTTGTTCCATGACATGATGCACAAGGAAATTGAGTGATATGTGGACGATATGATTGCCAAGTCCCGGGACGAAGAAGAGCACCCGATTAATCTCAAAAAGTTGTTTGATAGGTTGATAAAGTACAAATTGGGGTTTAATCCAAACAAGTGCACTTTCGGAGTGCGTTCCGATATGTTGCTGGGTTTTATTGTTAGTCAAAGGGGGATTAAGGTAGATCCTGCAAAAGTAAAAGTAATACAAGATATGCCTGCACCAAAAATAGAAAAAGAAGTGCATGGGTTTTTAGGGAGATTGAACTACATTTCTCGGTTTATATCTCATCTAACTGCCACATGCGAGCCAATCTTCAAATTGTTAAGAAAAGAACAAACGGTCAGGTGGAATGAGGAATGTCAAAGAGCCTTTGAAATGATAAAAGAATATTTGCAGGAGCCTCCGATTCTAATGCCTCCCGTTCCAGGACGGCCACTTATCATGTTCTTGACTATATTAGAAGGGTCGATGGGGTGTGTGCTAGGCCAACATGACGAGTCTGGTCGAAAAGTGCATGCTATTTATTACCTTAGCAAAAAGTTTAACGACTTTGGATCTCGTTACTCACTGCTCGAGAAAACTTTTTGTGCTTTGGCATGGGCTGCTCGCCGACTGAGACAGTATATGTTGACCCATACCACATTGCTAATCTCAAAAATGTACCTTGTCAAGTATATTTTCTAGAAACCAACATTAACCGGAAGGGTTGCAAGAAGACAAATGATCTTAACAGAGTATGACATACAATATACTTCCCAAAAAGCCATAAAAGGAAACGTACTGTCAGATTATCTTGCACAGCAACCACTTGAAGATGACTATCAGCTAATGAAGTTTTATTTCCCTAATGAGGACATCATGTACCTCAAGACAACAGATTACGAGGAACCACTTCCAGAGGAGGGGCCTGACCCTAAATCCAAATGGAAGTTGATGTTTGATGGGGCAGTCAATATCAATGGACGCGGAGTTGGTGTTATTCTTATCACTCCTATAAACACCCCAAATTTGCCCTCACTCATTTCACACCATGGTTTCTGATCTTTCATGATTTCATTAGTATAAGCATACCATCTCACATTGCATAATTGTTTCATCTGCATAGTTCAAGTTCATCTGCATCTAGGGTTTGTGATCTGAGCAATCCAAGAATCCATCTGAGCCATTTCAAAGGCCTCAATGCTTTCGAAGAGGGTCAATGTGTGTTATATCATCATATTATGTCCCTCAAAGTTCAAGGAAGTCAAGAAATCACAAGAACTGGAAAAGCATGGAAGCAGAGCTGGGTTTTCACTACACAGATGACCAAAATTAGGGTTTTGGTATCAGAGGCCTCAACTCCAAATTTTTGGACCATTCTTGTTTCTAATGTTCTTAAGATGTTATAAGGATCATGTGTACTAAGTTTGATGAAGAAATTCATTGCGGAAGTCATCTGTTTACTGGGTAACTTCTTGAGCAAGTTAGGTCAAAATCAGGGCATCTAAGGCCCCCAACAATGGAACCAAAGGGGTATTTTAATCAAATTGAAGTTCTATGATATTTATTTGATATTAGAAGAGGTTATAAGTTCACAAGATTGAAGAATTTTTTGTCATTTGAAAAGTTGCCAAAAATGGAAATGACTTGTAATGGAAACTTTCCATTTTGGGAAAGTTTTTCAACCTCCTCTTTCTTAACCAAAAATTCTTCAAATGAAATATTCTTGGTCATGAAAGTTGTAGATTAGTTCTTTCCCTTTTCAAAAAGTACAAGAACATGTTTTGATTCATTATGGAACTCAAGTTATGATCCTTCAAAGTTGGCAAAACCACTTGCCAAGGCTTCTAATGACTTCTAATGTGCCCAAATACTTCATAAAATGATCAAGCAACTTCAAAAACTCAGAATTGGCTCAAGAATTGGATCATTTCATGCCTTGAATCACAAGATACACCAAAGAGGGAAAATTTGCAAAAACACATAGAAACCCTAGCATCAAGTGATCCAGCTACAATGTTTCAATCTTATGGCCTTCCTTGATCCATGCTGAGGCCAGACACCCCAAAGTCTCAGGCCTGCACCATGCCCATACCTCAAGTACACATTCTTGACGTTTTTTGCAAAATCACCCATACCGATCATCATAGACCACAACCACTCTTTTGACCTATCAAGACATGATATATGGACATTATGCAAGCCATAACACACAACACACAAGCCTGAATCATCCCATAACTCAGATTGCCAAAAATCCCTCAAGAACCACTCAGCCAAACTTCAAAATTCTTTCACCAATCATCTCCATACATCCCCCAGATCATTTCCCACCCCTCACATTTGCCTGAAACTACATCAACCAAAAACACGATTTTGACATGCTCTGAACTGAAACTTGAAAAACAGCCCATACAAACTTGTTTCAAGCTTGCCAAAAGCATCAAGGGGTTCATAGGAGTGGAAAAGCACCAAGGAAGTTCCAGAAAGCTCCAGATAGCAAAGCTTCATCTCAGGTAACCTCAAGAACATTTTTTCCAGAAATGCTTTTTTAAGTTCCTAAATGATTCTTTATGTTTCACTGATCATGCTAGTGTGTTTTGTTTTGAAAATGGTTGAGTATTAAGCATGTATTGAATGTCTGAAAGTTTTGTTCAGTTTTACGATTTGCTTCAAATCTAGTTTTTGATGCATGATAAATATGTTTTGATGGTGGATTCTTTCTTAGGGATGTTAGGAGAGTGATTCTGGAGTTTTAGAGCTCTTGATTTGGCCTAGGGAAGAAGTTAGGGGTTTTGGTTGGCCGGAGAAGATGACCGGAGGTCTTCTCTGGCCACCTGAAAGTCATTAGGGTTTGTTTAGGGATAATCTCCCCAGTTTGAATGTGGGCCGTAGGATTAGGATTAGCGCGTATTTGGAGGGTCCAGATCATTTCACTTAAAACCCTAATCTTAATTAATTAATTAAATTAAGTAACTAGTCAGTTTGAATGCCAGCCATTGGATAGCGCGCGCAATCAATTCCCTCTCTTTCCAATTTGAATCTGGACCACTGGATCAACATACTTTCATTTTATTTGATTTTTATTTCATATTATTTTGCATTTTCTTGCACATTTAATTTAAAATACCAAAAAGCTTTCAAAAAATATTTCCTTTTACATTTTTGTTTCAAATATTTTTCTTAATCATAAAATTATTTTTATTTTTATTTTTTTGCATATAAAAAGTATTTTTAAAATATTAAAATGTTATTTTTAATTAATTAAAGTCTTTTAATTAATTAATAAAATACATTTTGGTTTCTAAAAATCACCAAAAAAATCATGAATCATCCGTTTGCATTTAGAAACATTTTTAAACTCTTCACACAAATTTCTTTTTAGGTTTGATCATAACTTAAGAATTTTCTTTGAATTAAGGGTCATTTAAATCATATTTTTGAACCCTAACTTGAAAAAATCTTTTCTGCCTAACCAAGAAGAGTTTGAAGATGATTCCTTTGATTTAGGCTTAAGCTCATTTACTTATGCAAAACACCAAAAATAATAACATAACTGAAAAGACAAAAACAAACAATAATTGTTCTCCTTCGGGATTCTTTTCTCATCATACTCATTCACAAACGAGAACTTGCTTCTTCCATCTAATTCAAGACAGTTAGCACTCGAGCCAGACGAGTCAAACACTTGAGCATAGGCAAGCAAGCAGTTCACAATCAATTTATCTTTCAGTCTCTTTGAGTCGAACTACTGTGTTCTGACTTCCTCATTGCACGAGAGGATACGTAGGCATAACTTAACTGTTATCGAACAAAAGTCTCTTTGTTATTCCCCTCTTTCCAACTTTCTTTTAAAGCCTCATTCCTGAGCAAACACCTTTTGCACTGATACCTGTATATTCTTTCCTCATCTTTTGCACACAGATAGCACATACCATACCCCTTTAAACACAATATTTTAAGCGTGGATCCCGTCGAGTACGGCGGACAATCTGGGTGTTAATACCTTCCCGGGTTGTAACTAACACCCTTTCTCAGTTTCTTTGGTTCGTGACCGTCTTATCCATATCTTTTCTGGGTTTATGCATCATTACCTTTCCTTTGGGATAAAAATGCCTAGTTGGCGACTCTATTCACTTCATTTTCATTTTCTCCTTTCACCGACCATTCGCGCTTGTACCGGGATGCAAATCTTCGGGAGCGACAGCTTGGCGTCTCTACTGGGGAAACTTATCTTGCAACCAGGGCTTCTGGTTCTTTTTGTGGGTTCCTCCTAGCGCTTGTTTGATTTGTGTTTACAGGGGTGTTATGTGCTACTTGTGCTTATTTATTTACTACTTTATTTATTACTTTCTGTACAACTTTATTTATTGGTTTCATTTACAATTTTTATGCATGTCATACTGTCATTATCATTTGTGTTGGATCTGCTGTTTCCTTGGTGGGAGGGATTGTTGAGTGATTAAGGTTCCATACCGGGGCCTGAGTGACACATAGGCTAGAGTGGCTTCATATTCTTTCCCATTCCATTTCGGTCTGGTGCGGGAATATGAAACACGGTTCAGACATGGGTTTCTTCTTGAGAACTTTGTGCTACGAATTTCCGGTAGTACTAGGGCTATATGGGAAGCCTACTAAGTCTGGATGACCTTTTTATGACCTTCAGCATCTGAGGTCAGTTAGAGGAGGATCTTTTATGGTTATTGTAAACACTGTACCTCTGGGTTAGAAGTGTTTACACTTATCATAACTGATCCAAGTGTGAGGATCCTTGTTCTAGAACAATACCTGTAAGGGGGTTGGGATGTTTACAGGTTTGCAGGAACCCTTGGCCTCATTATACCCTGTTACTAGTTTTGTTTTAAGAATGCATCATTTTGGACAGTTCTTGTGAAACCCTGGACTTGTGACTCTTTATTTGAGTCCCCTACCTGGTTAGTGGATTTCTAAGCCTCCATCCGGACTTAGGAACACACATGGACCCTATCAAGGCAGATAAAAGATACAACACTTGATCACAAACCCTTTTCATATCATTCTGCATACATCATTTTGCATCATTTTACATTTGCCTATTTTTTTACAGGGTATCCACCTTCTTATCTTTGGTTTGGTTTTGACCTGTTCTGCTGCTCAGACTTCTTCAGTTATCTTCTCCAGCATCTTCATCAGTTTGTCTTCATCAGAGACTCTTCTTCAAATGTCTTCATCAGAGACCCTTCTTCAGCACCTTCTCCAGTTATCTTCATTAGTATTCAGCAGTTACCTTCATCAGGGTTTATCTCAGTCTTCTTCACCAGCATCCATTGACATCATGAACACTTCCAGGAAGAGCAACATCACATACCATTTCTTTGAGCCCACCCTAACAGGCATCAGACAGATCCAGTCTCTCATCACTCCTGATCATGTCCCATTATTCAGGGAACATTATGGAGGCATATTGGACATGATCATGGACATGGATGCATCCCAGAGGAGCATGATTTACACTTGTTTGCAGTTTTATGATCCTCCTCTCAGATGTTTTACATTCCCTGATTTTCAGTTGGGACCTTTGCTAGAAGAATTTTCCATGTTGTTAGGAGTTCCTATCAGGAGAGGGATTCCTTTCAACCCTGAGATGATTTCTCCCAATAATGAAGATATAGCTAAGGCCTTGCACTTGGAGCCTACCCTCATTGATCAGAGCATGACCAGCAAGGTTGGGGTTCCAGGTCTGGACTTAGATTTCTTGATCTCCCAGGCTACCCTGCATGTTGCAGCAAGGAAGTGGGATAGTATTTGTGCACTCTTGGCACTCAGCATATATGGAGTTATCTTGTTTGCAGATGAGCCAAAGTTTGTAAGCAAGAATGTTATTCACTTGTTCTTACTAAGGAACCCAGTTCCTACCTTGCTTGGAGACTTCTACTATTCAGTTCACCAAAGGAATGAGAAGCAAAGGGGGGGATTGGTCAGATGTGTTGCACCCCTCTATTACTGTTGGTTGTTAAGACACTTGCCAAAATCAGACACTTTCCTGAACCCTCATCAGCCAAGGAATTGGGCTAAGAGATTGATTTCCCTTACATCAGAAGACATCAGATGGTGTACTCAGAGCACCAAGGGCAAGGATATCATCACCTGCTGTGGACAGTATCCCAATGTGCCTTTGATTGGAGTAAAAGGTTGCATCAACTACAACCCTTTGCTTTTTAAGAGGCAATTAGGGTATGCTTTGGTTCATCCCACAAGAGGACAAGATTTGACAGAGACCCTCTATTGTGACATCCAGCATAACTCAACTATTGTCAGACAAGCTGCCTGGGCTTGGGACAATATTCAGACTAAGGGGACAGCTATCCTTGGCAAGTGCAACAATATAGCCTCAGCACAGTATCTTGATTGGTCTCGTACTAGGGCACAAATCACCTGGATGCCATTCACTTTAGAGGATACACCTAGACCATCAGCAGTGTAGCCTGCAACCACTGTCAGTTTAGAGGAATTTGAGAAATTGAAGGAAAGGAATGCTCAACTCTCTGAAGCCTTGAAGAGGACCCTCTGAGAGAGGAATGACAGCCGTTTGGATAATGAAAGGTTGGAGAGGCTCCTGATTGAGCACTTGACAGAGATTGAGAAGACGAATGACTACATCAGAAAGGCTAGAGCAGGGGAGTTAGTACTGAAGAATGCTTGCAAGGAAGCTAAGACTCAGAAGGCCAGAGCTGAGCATTATTTAGAGGAGAGCCAGGGTAGGTGGATCAGGATCACTGAGGCTCGTGCACAGGAAGATCAAAGAACTCAAGCTGAGATAGAGCAACTGGAGGCTAGTGAGAAGAAGAATCAGGCAGCCTTGATAGCAGCACAGAAGGAGATCTCTGAGTTGAAACTCCGGGCGGGGTTAAAGAGGTCAAATGATCAGGATAAACACAAGAAGTTGACCAATGTCATTGCCACCAGGAACCTCCTCATCAGGACTATCACAGAACACCCAGTAGGTCCAGTCACCAAAGCTCTCCTGAAGGAAGTCAGAGAGGATGACTTTGGACTAGATGTTTGATTTCTTTGTACTTATACCTTCTTTGTCTGTACTTTTGATTTTGTTGTTGTATTTTGACCCGCCATGGGAACTTTATTGTAATCAAACTATGTATTTTCACATTTTTGTAATATATGGCTTGTATTATTTTGTGGGTTTAATCTCTCTGCAACATCAGCATTTCCTCGAGGTCTGGAAAGGTAAAAACTAAAGAACCAAACCGGATACCCTTGGAAGACAAATAGGCATCCTGCATTGCATACTAACATCATTTCTTTGTTTTGTAGGTTTTTGTTTTGTTGTTTCTCACTTTGTTTTGATTTCAGGAAACATTGCTCGCAGAAGAGTGTTCCATGTCAATAGAGTGCACTGGTATCCGACAAGAAACAACCTTCCGGGATTACAAATGGATCAGGTTCAACAAGACTTGACTGAAGTGAGGGCCCAGATGGCCAATGAAAGGACAAAGATGAGGGCCCAAATGAATCAGTTCATGACAGTGATGACTAGTTTAGCTCAGAGCCAGGAAAGACTGAGGGAGTTGGTTGAGCGACAAACTCCTGAGGAACACCATCCAGGTACAGGGGGTACCAGTAACAACGATCACGTGCAGCCTCGCACTGATCCACCAGAATTTGGACCTCATCTGAACCCAAACATCAATGCCATAAGAAACACCCAAGGTAACACTACTAGAGGAAGGGCCTTGTAGGAGGACCCTCAAGAAGAGCAGTTTATTGTGGTTGGGGTTGGAGACGAAGTTTATGACCGTCGGTTGGATGAAATTGCAGAGAAGCTAAGGTCTCTTGAATCCCAAAACTCTCTAGGTTTTGATGTCATGAACATGGGATTGGTGGAAGGGGTGAGAATTCCTCACAAGTTCAAACCCTCATGCTTTGAAAGTTACAATGGCACATCCTGCCCACGTACCTACCTTCAGTCTTTCCTGGGGAGATTGAAAGCCTACACCCTGGATGAGAAGCTGTGGATGTTTTACTTCAAGGATAGCTTGACAGGGGCATCCCGAGAGTGGTACTCCCATTTGACCAGAGCTATAGTTAGGAATTGGAAAGACTTGGAAGAAGCTTTCATCCGTTAGTATCAGTATAATCTGGACATGGATCCAAACATGACACTTCTGATGGGAATGTCACAGTCTTCCCGTGAAAGCTTTAGGGAGTATGGCCAAAGGTGGAGGCAACTAGCTGCTGCAGTTCAACCCCCGATGCCAGAGAGGGAAATGGAAGATATGTTCATGAATACTCTCCAGGGTACCTATATTGACAGATTGGCTGCATTTTCTTCCACCATCTTTGCAGATGTGGTGATAGCTGGGGAGAGAATTGAAAGCTTACTGAAAATGGGAAAGATCTCCGACAATGGTGCCAGTTCAAGCAGTGCAAGGAAGCCATTTGTTGGGCCCCGTAGATCTGGTGAAACAAATTATGTACACATGGGAAGAGGGAAACCCCAATATCTGCCCAGATCAATTGTTGTCGTCACTATTCCCACTCCACCTCCTCAGTATACTCAACAACCACAACATTTTCCGCAACAACCACGGTTTCCTCAACAGAGATCCTACAACAACAATAACAACAATCAACAACAACGCCCTTTTCAACAGTGTCCATCTCAGATCAATAGGGTGATTAACCCTATTCCAATGCCATATGCCACATTGCTGCCACAACTCCTAAAGCTCAATCTTGTTGAGTTGAGGACATTGGCTCCACCTGATCCTCAAAACCTTCCGAGAATTTATGATGTCAACGTTAGGTGTGCTTTTCATTCTAATGCACCTGGTCACTCCACGGAAAAATGCAGAGCTCTGCATATGAAGGTCCAGGATCTGGTAGATTCAAAATCCCTGAACTTTGCACCACCTCCCAATGTCATGAAAAATCCTATGCCAAGCCATAGTGGATCAAGGATTAATACTATAGAGGAAGGCTCACCCATGAGTTTGATTGAAGATATTGCAAGTATTCGGACACCTCTGGCAGAGGTTAAAACCCAGCTTTTGAAATGCCAAGTGTTTCCAGGTTGTGACGCCTGTTGTGAATCATGCAAGCTTTCCAAGAATGGGTGTGCAAGATTGAGGAATGGAATCAATGGCTTAATCCAAGAAGGCATTCTGCAGATAACCACAACAGCTTCTACAACACCAACAACTCCTTTTTCAACAACAAATGATCCTCCTACAACTGCAAAGAGAATTGTTCCCACAGACTCGTCTACAAAATCAACAACCACCTCTTCCATCACTTCAACAAACAACAGTTCCATGTCATCTCCTTCTACAACTTCAGCAACCACCAACAATGATGTTTCCACATTTACTATTTATTATGACCCTACAACGGTCCCAAACTCCAGCAACTTTCAACAATAATCTCAGCAACAGTTTCAGCAACAATCAAACTTCAATCAATCACCACCAACATCCACAAGAAGTCCTGTCACCTTTTTCTATGATCTACAGACAATAACGGATCCAACTTCTGTTGCAGTAAGCCCAATCACCATCACGGTGTCGGGGCCTATTCCATATGATAAAGATAGTGTTGTACCATGGCATTATGGTGCTGACCTTTACTGCAACAGAGAAAAAGTCCTTCTTAATTCTTCAGTTCCTACCCCACAAGTAGATAATGTCGGGGGAGGCGGAGGCTTCACCCAAAGCGAACGTCTTTTCACGTCACAAGCTCCAAGAACTAATACTGAGGCAGAGGTTGCTGCCAAAGCCAAAGGGAAAAGTGTGGCACCTGAAGAATCTGCGTCAAAAGAGACTCATAAATCATCCTTTGATTAGGATGTGGATGAGTTTATGAGGATAATCAAAAGAAGTGACTACAAAGTTGTGGATCAGCTCCACCAGACTCCTTCTAAGATCTCTATATTATCCCTATTGTTGTGTTCCGAGGCTCATCGAGATGCGCTACTTAAAGTCTTGCACGCTACCTACGTGCCAGAAGAGATCACAGTGAATCAGCTTGAAACAGTGGTGTCTAATGTCAATACTAGCCATGGGCTAGGCTTCACCAATGCTGATTTAACAATAGAAGGACGTCACCACAACAAGGCTTTGCACATCACCCTGGAGTGCAAGGAAGTTGTACTATCTCATGTTCTTGTTGACACTGGGTCCTCACTCAATGTCCTGCCGAAGAAAGATCTTGTCAAGTCGAATATGATGGTATAGCTCTTCGACCAAGCAATCTGGTGGTCAGGGCGTTTGATGGCTCCAAGAGGTCTGTTCTTGGAGAGGTGGAGTTGCCTGTGATAATCGGTCCGCATGTCTTTAAGAATACTTTCTATGTGATGGACATTCAGCCGGCCTACAGCTGTTTGTTGGGTCGACCGTGGATTCACGCCGCAGGCGCAGTAACGTCAACCCTTCACCAGAAATTGAAATATGAATGGGAAAGACAGATTATAACCATCTGTGGTGAAGAGGACATATTTGTTAGCCATCTGGCTACTTACAAATATATTGAGATGGATTGTGAAATCCATGAAACTATGAGCCAATGGTTCGAGGCCCTGAATGTCAATGAGGCGATGACTGAAGTATTTGCTGCATCCCAGGAGGATAGGATGGGTACTTCAATTGTCTCCTATCAGCAAGCCCAGAAGGTTGTTGAAGATGGTAATTCCCAAGGATGGGGCAAGCTGCTACCGGTGGAGGATAAGGAGGACAAATTCGGTTTGGGTTACAAACCATTCCGACAAGATCAAATAGAGGCTGCCAAAGAGCCCAAGTTCATCAGTGGTGGGATGCTCACCCCAAATGCTGTTAACAACCTGGAAGACGAGGCGGAAAGCGACCTCAAACTGGAGAGCTGGATACGTCCAAGGATCCCGGGTCATCAAGTCCTTAACTGGTCTTCCCAGGTAATTATAAGGGTTACTCCTGCAGAGTAATTATTATTTCCTGCTTTTTTTCAGCATGCATCAAGTCCTGCATCTTTCCCAAGGTGTCAGGACTCATTTTGTAATAGGGCCATATTGTAATTTTGTGCAAATGAATTATCAATGAATATCGGACATCTTTTGCAAACAAGTCTCTTTTTCGCTCACTGTCTTTTCATTTTTCACTTTTGTACAAAACAATAAAATGGCAATGTTTTCAAAATAATAACTTCATTTTTAATTTTTCTAAAACAAGATTAAAATTGATCACTAAAACGATCAAATCTCAACCCTTGCAGAGATTACCCTCCAGATTGCATCGACAACAATACTGCTATGACCTTGTATGACTTCGATTTTCCAATTAATCAAGCTGATGAGGGAATTGAAGAAGACTATGAGTTACCTGAAGAGTTAGCCAGGTTGTTGAGGCAAGAAGAGAAAGTGATTACTCATCATCAGGAGGAGGTTGAAATGGTTAATCTTGGTACCGAAGAGGATTTGAAAGAAGTGAAGATTGGGGCCAGTCTGTAGTCTTCAGTAAAAGTACAGCTCATTGACATGCTTCGAGAATATGTCGATGTCTTTGCTTGGTCCTATCAAGACATGCCAGGTCTAGATACGGATATTGTTATGCACAAGCTGCCTTTGAAAGAAGATTGCCCTCCAGTGAAGCAAAAGCTACGCCATACTCGCCCAGATATGGCAATGAAGATTAAGGAAGAAGTACAAAAACAGTGGGACACCGGCTTCCTTGCTGTAACTAGTTACCCGCCGTGGGTCACTAATATTGTACCAGTGCCTAAGAAGGATGGAAAAGTACGGATGTGTGTGGATTACCGGGACCTGAACAGAGCTAGCCCGAAGGATGATTTCCGATTACCTCACATTGATGTATTGGTCGACAACACAGCTCAGTTCTCGGTGTTTTCCTTCATGGATGGATTTTCTGGGTATAATCAGATCAGGATGCCACCCGAAGACATGGAGAAAACAACCTTCATCACACCTTGGGGCACTTTTTATTAAAAGGTAATGCCTTTTGGACTGAATAATGTTGGTGCGACCTATCAACGGGCTATGGTAACGTTATTCCACGACATGATCCTAAAAAAGAAATTGAATGCTACGTGGATGACATGATTGCCAAGTCCATCACTGAAGAAGACCATCTGGTAAATCTGCTGAAGTTATTCAAGCGTGTGAGAAAGTATCTGTTGAAGCTAAACCCCAACAAATGCACATTCAGGGTACGTTCTGGTAAATTGATGGGATTCATCGTAAGTGAAAATGGAATTGAGGTTGATCTCGATAAAGTCAAAGCCATTCAAGAGATGCCTGCCCCTAGGACTGAAAAGGAAGTTCGAGGGTTCTTGGGTAGATTGAACAACATATCAAGGAACCCTTGTTCAAACTATGAACCCTTGTTCAAACTATTAAGAAAGGAACAAACGGTCAAGTGGAACGTAGATTGTCAGAAGGCCTTTGACAAAATCAAGGAATACTTACAAGAACCTCCAATTCTTATGCCTCTAGTTGAAGGAAGACCTCTAATAATGTACCTCACAATATTAGAAGAATAAATGGGGTGTGTGCTGGGCCAGCATGACGAGTCTGGTCGAAAAGAGTATGCAATATACTACCTAAGCAAAAGGTTTACCAACTGTGAACAACGTTATTCACTGCTCGAGAAAACGTGTTGTGCTTTAGCGTGGGCTGCTCGCCGACTAAGACAATATATGCTGACTCACACTACCTTATTGATCTCAAAAATGGACCCCGTCAAGTACATATTTGAGAAGCCAACACTTACCGGAAGGGTTGCAAGATGGCAAATGATTCTGACAGAGTATGACATTCAGTACACATCTCAAAGGCCATCAAGGGTAGTGTACTGTCTGACTATTTAGCTGAGCAACCCATTGATGATTACCAACCCATGAGATTTGACTTCCCTGATGAAGACATCATGTACCTAAAAGCAAAAGACCATGAAGAGCCAGTTCACACTGAAGGGCCTGACCCAGAAGAAGAGTGGACAATGATGTTTAATGGGGCTGTCAATATGAATGGTCGTGTAGTTGGTGCAGTGCTCATTACACCTGAGGGAGTTCATATGCCTTTCTCGGCAAAACTCACCTTTGCATGCACTAACAACGAAGTTGAATACGAAGCCTGTATCATGGGTCTTGAGGAAGCCATTGACCTCAGTATCAAGACTTTTAATGTATTCGGGGATTCGGCTTTGGTAATCAATCAGACCAACGACAAATGGTACACTCACCAAGAGCATCTGATTCCATACTGTGACTATACGAGGAGACTATTGACTTTCTTCACAACAGTCAAACTTGAGTATATCCCTTGAGACGAAAATCAGTTCGCAGATGCTTTAGCTACCATTTCCTCCATGATCAAGGTTCAAACTACAAATTATGTGCCTCAGATTTCGGTATAAAGACTAGACCGACCAACATACGTATTCTCTGTGGACATTGCTAAAGATGACAAGCCTTGGTTCAATGACATCAAATGTTTCTTAGAGGATCAGACATACCCACCGGGGGCATCATCCAATGATAAGAAGACTGGCTGGTAGTTTCTTCCTTAATGCAGATGGTTAATTATACAAGAGAAACTTTGACATGGTACTACTCAGATATGTTGATAAGAAAGAAGCAGGCTTGATGATGCACGAGGTACATGAAGGATCTTTCGGTACCCATGTTGGAGGACATGCAATGGCTTAGAAACTATTAAGATCAGGTTACTACTGGATTACAATGGATGCAAACTGTTGTGCCTATGCCAGAAAGTGGCATAAATGCCAGAAAGTGGCATAAATGCCAGATTTACGCAAACAAAGTGCATGTGCCTCCAAATCCCTTGAACGTGATGTCTTCACCTTGGCCCTTTGCCATGTGGGGAATTGACATGATTGGAAAGATCGAACCGACTGCTTCAAATGGCCACAGATTCATCCTGGTAGCCATTTATTACTTCACCAAATGGGTCGAAGCAGCTTCATATGTAAACGTTACCAGACAAGTGGTAGCCAGATTTCTAAAAAGAGACATCATCTGTCGATATGGAGTTCCCGTGCGAATCATTACTGATAATGGTTCCAACTTGAACAACAAAATGATGGCAGAAATTTGCCGGGACTTCAAAATCCAGCATCACAACTCTTCTCCTTACAGGCCAAAGATGAATGGCGCTGTTGAGGAAGCTAATAAAAACATCAAGAAGATTGTGCAAAAGATGGTGGTTACTTACAAAGATTGGCATGAGATGCTACCATTTGCCTTGCATGGGTATCGAACCTCAATCAGAACATCTACTAGGGAAACACCTTATCAACTTGTGTATGGTATGGAAGTTGTCCTACCTGTTGAAGTTGAGCTACCCTCCTTACGGGTAATGATGGATGTGAAACTGGACGAAGCAGAATGGGTCCGGTCTCGGTACTATCAACTGAATCTGATCGAAGAAAAGAGATTATTTACTATCTGTCATGGGCAGTTGTATCAGAAAAGGATGAAGAAAGCCTTCAATCAGAAAGTCAGGCTTCGGGAATACCAAGTGGGAGATCTTGTGCTGAAAAGACTCTTTCCTCCTCATACAGACCACAGGGGCAAGTGGACTCCTAATTACGATGGTCCATTCATTGTAAAGAAGGTTTTCTCTGGTGGAGCACTGATGCTCACTACTATGGATAGTGAAGATTTCTTATCCCCTGTGAATTCAGATGCAGTTAAAAAATACTTCGCATAAAATGACACGCTGGGCATAAAACCAGAATGTAAGTCCAGGTAAAAATAGGGCATCCCGGCGAGTCAAAAACAGAATAAAAGACTCGGGAAAAAATAAGGGAAAATAAAAAATGTGTACACCCGCTGAGTTGAAAAGCCGCATTGGATAGCTCAGGCATAAATGGGTATCCCGGTGGATTGAAAACCCAAAAGGGCGATCCACGGAAAATTAAGGAATAAGCGAACAACTGCATTCTGAATTCGTCTATATCACTCACGACACGGCAAGCTTCGAAAGGATAAAGCATCAATCAGAATCAACCTTCTTCAGAAAGCAAGATAAGAAGAACGTCAAGGTCATATAGGTGATAGCAAAGGAAGCTCACCAGAAGCGCCATCGACATTTCCAACACTCTTACTTTTCTCAATTTATAGCAATCTCCTCTTTCCAGGGGATTTGTTCCTTTGACTGTATTTGCCTATTCAGGGCACCCAGATTAATAAAATCAGATTTTCAATCACACCTCTTTTTGTACATTTTTTATTTCATTTGCAAAATGTCCAATATTCATAATAAATACTTGCATAAAAACAAATGAGCCTTTCTTAATAAATGCTTGCAGGAAATATATTTACTTTCGGGAATATCTAACTCCTATGACGGAATCTGGTAAGGGATACCTCAGGATGCTTGTGCGTTTCTTTGTCTTAACAGGTTGCAGGTATTCAATACACAGCATGGGGCATGCCAAACACACTTCCCCAGCATACCTCCTCCCCAAGCAATATATGGAATGCTTTTCCCCAGGGGAGTTGCCAAAGCATCCTCATACCCAACACAAATCTACTCAACAGGAGCATCCCCAGCCAATATCCCCACAGAATTTCCAACCTCTCCCTAGAAGAGAAATGTTTGAAACTCTTACACAACAAAGTGATGGAAACTTCCTTCTCCCCAGCTGAGTTCTCCTTACAGGGTAGATCAACCCTGGATCTATTTCCCCAAGCAGATATATATCTTCAGATCTACCAATGATCTCTTCCCCAGCTAGGATATTCCTCCAAGCAGATCAGCCAGAGATCTTCAGCAGGATCTGAATCCCGAATCGTTTTTTTTGCATAATCATAGAATTTGCATCATATTCACCAAATAAGCGTAACATTCTGTCTAATACGGAGCATTACAGCAAAAATCAAACATTTGCATGATCACAAGCCAGGTTCGAGCCATTCACCTGCAATCACTATCAGTATCTCATCAGCAATATATAAAAACTCACAACCCCTGCAAATAAAAGCCAAAGCGTCCCCTTTACACTCTCCAACACAAATGCCTGTTCATATATACCTTTTTCGACACTCGTCTGTGTCGTATTATTCCTCGCAGATATAAAGCCAAAGCATCTCCTTTTGCACTATCAAAAATAGATATACATGCTCTTTTGACACTCGTCCGTGTCATACATTACCCAGTAAGTTGAACACTCGTCTGTGTCTTGCTCATACTTCGCCAATAAATCAATACTCACTCATACTTATACAAGAGTCTCCGATACTCGTCCGTATCCTTTTTGTATATCACTCCTCAACAGATCTGACACTCGTCCGTGTTCTTTGTTAACCAGTTGGTACTCGTCCATACCATCATCTCTAAACATGCGTCAACGTTTGATTCTACCGATACTTTTCCGTGTTTATCGTTCCCCAGTAAGTCGTCAACGAGAACAACTTTTCTCCTATCCGACATTCGTCCTATGTCGTGAAACTTTCGGCAGCCGTCCCCTGCCAGGTGATCGTCCTTCACCTTTGGATGACTGTCCCTCATCCCTTCCCCAATGGAGTCCCCATTAGTGGAACCTTTTTCTATCTGACATTCGTCCTATGTCGTGATAAAGAGCAGCCGTCCCTTGTTAGGTGATCGTCCTTCACCTTTTGATGACCGTCCCTCATCATTTCATCTGATGGCCATCCCCATCGTTGATCTTGTTATCCGACATTTGTCCTATGTCGTGATAAACCTCGAAGAGCAGCCATCCCCTGCTAGGTGATCGTCCTTCACCTTTGATGACTGTCCCTCATCATTTATTTCATTTATTCTTTAACCCGATGGTCGTCCCCATCGTTGTTTACTTTACTTTGCAAACCTGATGGTCGTCCCCATCTTTGCCTTTACTTTAATCCCCAGAGAACCTTGTTTCTTTACCCGATGGCCGTCCCCGTCGTGGTCTCTTTATCTCCCCAGCTTGTCGGTCGTCCCCGTCATTGCCTTGCTTACCGCTTTATCCCCAGCAGCCGTCTTCTGCTCGATGGTCGTCCTCCATCGCCCGCATTTGATAATCATGCTATATTTTCTTTTTACAATTTATATCCCTTTTCTTCTTCTATCAAGCGAGTGCAAATTTTGGACTGTCTTTGGTATTCAACCACAAGTTATCTTGTTAGTCTGTTAAGCCAGGCGCTTACATCCTGCACGGCTAACTCATGTTTGAATAGGGGCAGCTGTAAAACCCCAAATTTTCCCTCACTCATTTCACACCATGGATTGTGATCTTTCATTATTGCATTATCATAAGTATACCATCTCACATTGCATATTTGTTTCATCTGCATAGTTCAAGTTCATCTGCATCTAGGGTTTGTGATCTGAGCAATCCAAGAATCCATCTGAGCCATTCCAAAGGCCTCAAAACTTTCAAAGAGGGTCCATGTGTATTCTATCATCATATTATGTCCCTCAAAGTTCAAGGAAGTCAAGAAATCACAAGAATTGGAAAAGCATGGAAGCAGAGCTAGGGTTTTCACTACACAGATGACCAAAATTAGGGTTTTAGTTTCAGAGGCCTCAACTCCAAATTTTTGGACCATTCTTGTTTCTAATGTTCTTAAGATGTTATAAGGATCATGTTTACCAAGTTTGATGAAGAAATTCATTGTGGAAGTCATTTGTTTACTGGGTAACTTCTTGAGCAAGTTAAGTCAAATTCAGGGCATCTGAGGCCCCCAACAATGGAACCAAAGGGGTATTTTCATCAAATTGAAGTTCTACGATCTTTATTTGATCTTAGAAGAGGTTGTAAGTTCACAATATTGAAGAATTTTGGGTCATTTGAAAAGTTGCCAAAAATGGAAATGACTTGTAATGGAAACTTTCCATTTTGGGAAAGTTTTTCAACCTCCTCTTTCTTAACCAAAAATGCTTCAAATGAAAAATTCTTGGTCATGAAAGTTGTAGATTAGGTCTTTCCCTTTTCAAAAAGTACAAGCACATGTTTTGATTCATTATGGAACTCAAGTTATGATCCTTCAAAGTTGGCAAAAATCCTATAAATTTCAAGAATACACCAAAGAGGGATTTTTGCAAAACCACTTGCCAAGGCTTCTAATGACTTATAATGTGCCCAAATACTTCATAAAATTATCAAGCAACTTCAAAAACTCATAATTTGCCCAAGAATTGGATCATTTCATGCCTTGAATCACAAGATACACCAAAGAGGGAAAATTTGCAAAAACACATAGAAACACTAGCATCAAGTGATCCAGCTACAATGTTTCAATCCTATGGCCTTCCTTGATCCATGATGAGGCCAGACACCCCAAAGTCTCAGGCCTGCACCATGCCCATACCTCAAGTACACATTCTTGACTTTTTTGCAAAATCACCCATACCGATCAGCATAGGCCACAACCACTCTTCTGACCTATCAAGACATGATATGTGGACATTATGCAAGCCATAACACACAACACACAAGCCTGAATCATCCCATAACTCAGATTGCCAAAAATCCCTCAAGAACTTCCTCAGCCAAACTTCAAAATTCTTTCACGAATCATCTCCATACATCCCCCAGATCATTTCCCACCCCTCACATTGGCCTGAAACTACCTCAACCAAAAAGACGATTTTGACATGCTCTGAACTGAAACTTGAAAAACAGCCCATACAAACTTGTTCAAGCTTGCCAGAAGCATCAAGGGCTTCATAGGAGTGGAAAAGCACCAAGGAACTGCCAGAAAGCTCCAGATAGCAAAGCTTCATCTCAGGTAACCTCAAGAACATTTTTTCCAGAAATGCTTTTTTAAGTTCCTAAATGATTCTTTATGCTTCACTAATCATGCTGATGTGTTTTGTTTTGAAAATGGTTGAGTATTAAGCATGTATTGAATGTCTGAAAGTTTTGTTCAGTTTTACGATTTGCTTCGAATCTAGTTTTTGATGCATGATAAATATGTTTTGATGGCTGATTCTTGCTTAGGGATGTTAGGATTGTGATTCTGAAGTTTTAGAGCTCTTGATTTGGCCTAGGGAAGAAGTTAGGGGTTTTGGTTGGCCGGAGAAGATGACCGGAGGTCTTCTCCGGCCACCTGAAAGTCATTAGGGTTTGTTTAGGGCTAATCTCCCCAGTTTGAATGTGGGCCGTAGGATTAGGATTAGCGCGTATTTGGAGGGTCCAGATCATTTCACTTAAAACCCTAATCTTAATTAATTAATTAAATTAAGTAATTAGTCAATTTGAATGCCAGCCATTGGATAGCGCGCGCAGTCAATTCCCTCTCTTTCCAGTTTGAATCTGGACCACTGGATCAACATACTTTCATTTTATTTGATTTTAATTGCATTTTCTTGCACATTTAATTTAAAATACCAAAAAGCTTTCAAAAAATATTTCCTTTTACATTTTTGTTTCAAATATTTTTCTTAATCAGAAAATGATTTTTATTTTATTTTTTGCATATAAAAAGTATTTTTAAAATATTTAAATGTTATTTTTAATTAATTAAAGTCTTTTAATTAATTAAAAAAATACATTTAGGTTTCTAAAAATCACCAAAAAAAATCATGAATCATCCCTTTGCATTTAGAAACCTTTTCAAACTCTTCACACAAATTTCTTTTTAGGTTTGATCATAACTTAAGAATTTTCTTTGAATTAAGGGTCATTTAAATCATATTTTTGAACCCTAACTTGAAAAAATCTTTTCTGCCTAACCAAGAAGAGTTTGAAGATGATTCTTTTTGCATTGTTTTGTGCATAGCATGTAGTTTATAGGTCATTTATATCATGAATTTATCTTGCATTTTTTAATTGATTTGCATTTTCCTTTGAGAATCACCCAAAAAACCCTAGAAACTTAGGAAATTCATAACTTCTTCTAGGTTTAGTTTCTGACCTCCCCCTTTGGATGGTAACCTAGTGTAGGTTTAGGGTTCCTTTGAGTGAATTTTTTAATTTTTTATAATGTCATTTGCTTCTGTCTTTGTCATTTGCATATCATCCTTCCATGTAACCCTAATTTTGCATCTTTAGTTACATCTTACATTGCATTGCATCAACATATGAACTTGCCATGCCATTCCAAGCATTTGTATGCCATCTTAGACATATTAAGACATTTCTTGAACATTGCTTGATCATTTATTCATACATTTGCTATGCTTTGCATCCATTTCATTTTATAAACATCCATGTGTTTACATGCTTCATTTGCATTCATTCTCTTGTATGATCACACATATGCATCTTCTATGTCTTTTCATCATATCATAGCATCATTTACATCATGTGTATGCTTATGGTCTTGGTCTTTTCCCTTGCATATGCATTGTTTCATTTCATTTCTTTCATATTGCATCTTTTACTAACTTTTCAGGGTTAATGGTAAGTTGTTTGGGAGGTGAATTTTCCTTCACCTCCCACCTCTTCTCATACCTTCATATTGCATCCTTGCTGCATTTTTACTTGTCCTTGAAGTGAATCTTGTTCACATATGTTCCATCAATCTCACTTTCTTCCTTTAAGTTACTTATCTTCTTAGGAAGTAAATAACTTTTTCTTCTGCTTCATCCTCTTTCATCTGCTTCTTCCATTGGTGGCTTCGTTGAAGACTTCTCCTTTTAAGCTTCACAAAACCATAGGATGCCTAAGCATGATAACTTATAGGATTGATAGTTTCCCTTAGAATTTTTCCTTTGATTCTTCTTTGTGTCTCTCTTCTCATCTCATCATTAGAGACTAAACCTTTAAGGTTTTAGGACTTTGGAATTAGGGTTATACCTGCATCCTTATCTTAGGATGGAGTGTATAACTTTAATCCTAAGTGTTAAACCCTTAATTTGTTTAAGCCTCTTAATCAATCCATCTAATAATAACTAAGACATTAACTTGTAACTTGGGCCTTACATTAGGGTTCTAATTCTTCCTTTATGGTTAAGAAGGACTAACCCTAGTGTTTAATGGACAAGTCCTCCTCATGTTGTCTTACAAACCATAAAACTTATTTCTTAATCTCATCCTTTAATTAAAATCAACTTAATAAAGGCTTTGTTATATAATGAATTTAATCCCTAACCATGGATTAAGCTGAGGTATCTTCCTCAGCTTAAGTGTTCTCATCTATTATCCTTCTATTAGGATGGTGTAATGAGCTCACTAATCTGTGATTAGCGATTAAACTCATTACTTAACACTAAACAAAAACCCAAAAACATCTTAATAATCACAAGTATGTTAATGATCTTAATCCTACATCATCATGGTAATTAAGTTGAGATGCTTATCTCATACTTAAGTATTCTCATTATCCCTAATCAGGGAGGATATAATGAGTTTATAACCTTAGATTTAGGCTTAAGCTCATTTACTTATGCAAAACACCAAAAATAATAACAAAATTGAAAACACAAAAACAAACAATAATCGTCTCCTTCGGGATTCTTTTCTCATCATACTCATTCACAAACGAGAAATTGCTTCTTCCGTCTAATGCAAGACAGTTAGCACTCGAGCCAGACAAGTCAAACACTTGAGCATAGGCAAGCAAGCAGTTCACAATCAATTTATCTTTCAGTCTCTTTGAGTCGAACTACGGTGTTCTGACTTCCTCATTGCATGAGAGGATACGTAGGCATAACTTAACTGTTATCGAACAAAAGTCTCTTTGTCATCCCCCTCTTTCCAGCTTTCTTTTAAAGCCTCATTCCTGAGCAATCACCTTTTGCACTGACACCTGTATATTCTTTCCTCAGCTTTTGCACACAGATAGCACATATCTTACCCCTTTAAACACAATCTTTTATGCGTGGATCCCATCGAGTACGGCGGACAATCCGAGTGCTATTACCTTCCCGGATTGTAACCAACCCCCTTTCTCAGTTTCTCTGGTTCGCGACTGTCTTATCCATATCTTTTCTAGATTTATGCAACATTACCTTTCCTTCGGGATAAGAATGCCTAGCTGGCAACTCTATGCACTTCATTTTCATTTTCTCCTTTCGCCGACCATTCGCGCTTGTATCGGGATGCAAATCTTCGGGAGCGACAACTCCTGAAGGTGTTCAATTTCCGTTCGCTGCCAGAATCACTTTTGGCTGCACCAACAATGAAGCGGAGTACGAGGCGTGCATAATGGGAATAGAGGAGGATATTAATCTTCGGATTAAGACTCTCGATATATTCGGAGATTCAGCCCTCGTTATCAACCAGATTACCGGCAAGTGGTATACACATCAAGAACACTTAATTCCTTATAGGGATTATGCCAGAAGACTATTGACGTTCTTTACAACAATTAAGCTTCAATTTATACCACGAGATGAGAATCAATTTTCCGATGCATTGACTACTCTTTCTTCGTCCATTAAAGTCTTGTGTTGGAGTTATGTGCCCATGATTGACATTTCCAGGCTTGACGCACCGGCTTATACTTTCTCTGTAGATGCAATGTCTGATGAGAAACCTTGGTACTTCGATATCAAGCTTTTCCTGGAAAAACAAGAATACCCAGCTGGGGCATCATCCAATGACAAGAAATCCTTGAGACGACATGCTGCTAGCTTCTTCTTGAATGCATACGGAGTTCTGTATAAGAGGAACTTTGACATGGTCTTGCTCAGATGCGTGGATAGACACGAAGCAGACTTCTTAATGCAGGAAGTCCACAAAAGGATCTTTCGGTACTCATGCGGGAGGACATGTCATGGCTAAGAAGTTATTAAGATCAGGATACTATTGGCTAACAATGGATGTAGACTGTTGTTCGTACGCCCGTAAGTGCCCCAAATGCCAGATATATGCAGACAAGGTGCATGTACCTCCACCCGTCTCAATGTCATGTCATCTCCTTGGCCCTTTTTTATGTGGGGCATTGACATGATCGGGAAGATAGAGCCTAATGCTTCAAATGGTCATCGCTTCATCTTGGTCGCGATCGATTACTTTAACAAATGGGTTGAAGAAGCATCTTATGCCAATGTCACTCGCCAAGTGGTAGCCAGATTTTTAAAGAGAGACGTCATTTGCAGATACGGAGTGCCCGAGCGAATCATTATTGATAATGGTTCCAATTTGAACAACAAGATGATGGTAGAACTGTGCCGGGACTTCAAGATTCAACATCACAATTCTTCTCCTTACCGGCCAAAGATGAATGGCGCGGTAGAAGCAGCTGATAAGAATATTAAGAAGATTGTGCAGAAGATGGTTGTCACTTACAAAGATTGGCATGAGATGTTACCATTCGCAAGTCAGTCAGGACGTCAACTGGGGCAACTCCTTTCTCCCTAGTATATGGCATGGAAGTAGTCTTGCCTGTTGAGGTGGAAATTCCTTCTTTACGTGTAATAATGGATGTGAAGCTTGATGAGGCTGAGTGGGTACGTGCTCGATATAACCAATTATGTCTAATTGGGGAAAAGAGATTAGCAGCCATTTGTCATGGTCAGCTTTATCAGAGGAGAATGAAGCGAGCATTCGACCAATGAGTACGTACTCAAGAGTATCAAGTAGGAGAGCTTGTACTCAAGAGGATTATTCCTCCAGGTTCATATCACAGGGGCAAGTGGACCCCAAACTACGAAGGCCCATTCATAGTAAATAAAGTTTTCTCTGGTGGGGCATTGATGCTCACTACTATTGATGGAGAAGACTTCCAATCCCCTGTTAACTCGGACGCAGTTAAAAAATACTTCGCATAAAAGACCCACTGGACACAAAAACAGAATTAAAGTCCAGGCAATAAAAGGGCATCCCGGCGAGCTAAAAACAAAATAAAAAGCTCGGGAAAAAGTTAGGGAAAAAAATGTACACCCGCTGAGTTGAAAAGTCACATCGGACAGCTCAGGCAAAAAAGGGTATCCCGGTGGATTGAAACCCCGAAAGGGCGATCCACGCAAAAACAAGGGAATAAGCGAACAACTGCGATCTAGGTAATCTGAATCAAATCATCGTTTCATACAGTCTGACAATATCAGAAGGGTAGGAATCAATCCCCTCATCTTCTTCAAAAAGTGAAGCCAAGAATGGAAAATCTTGAAGACATATTGGTCATAGCAGGAAGGAAACTCATTGGAATGCCGTGTACATTGCCATTAGGATAGTTTCTTTTCTCAATTTTATGGTAGCTACCTCTTTCCAGGTAGTTACTTCCTGATGTAAAACTTTTCCTATTTAGAGGCCTCTCAATAAATGAATATTCATTCAAAAGTTGTGTTGTGTTTTGTTTAGTTTGTTTGCAAATATGTCCTGAATTTTTGGCAAAAATAAGCATTGCATTTGAAACATGTTGATTTTTCTAAAAAATGACATTGCAAGGAAACATTTAAAATTATCTTTGAGTGTCGGGTGACAATGGATGAACAGATCATACCATGCAATTCCCCGAGGCACATGTGTGTATACTGTTATTGCAGGTTTTGCAGGATGGTGTTATAGTTCCCCAAGCAGAGAATATTCCCCAGTTGAGTAGAATCCCCCAGCAGGACTCCAAAGTTAATTGAAGAGTTTTCTTCCCCAAGCGGATTATCTTTCCACAAGTGAAGTATTCCCAGCAGGCAGTTGAACACCTGATTTCCCCACAGAGTTCAACATGTCAGAATTCGTTTCCCGCAAGGTTTATTTAATCAAGCATCTTGCCCAGCCAAGTTTGGAGATGGTCATTCCCCGCAGAGTCGTGATTGGGATTCACTCCCATTGTTGAAATATTCCCCAGAGAAGTCACCAATTTATTTTTGGCCTTTGTGATGACACAAACAGTTATTCATCTCCCCAGCCAGAGTTAAGAATCGTCAGATCCTTTTGACCAGATTCTCCCCTGCAGAGTTGAGATTCTTATTGCTAATTAGGGCACTTTGGATGCTTGTCTGCATTTCCCAACACTCGTCTGTGTTTGATATTTTCTATGCCCGTCTGCATTTCCCAACACTCATCTGTGTTTGATATCTGTTTGAAGCTCGTCGGCATTACTTGGATACTCGTCTGTATCATCATTCACACTCGTCTGTGTTAGTTTATATCCATATGTGTTGATTTGATAATCACTCTGGTACTCGTCTGTATTGCTACTCCAAATGCTCGTCTGTGTTGGATTTCTGGTATTCGTCTGTATCAGTGGCTGATATTCGTCTGTATTATCGCTTGAAGCGCTCGTTTGTGTTTCTTAGATCATCTTCTGGTATTCATTTATATCATTGAATTGTGGCACTCGGTTGTGTTTCCTTGATGATCATCCAATACTCGTCCGTATTGAAGAGGTTTGAAGTCCTGACGGTGGGATTAAACGTAAAAATGGTTACCGGTCCTGGCGTAACAGGTTTGTTCGAAGGATGTTCGTCTGTCTCAGAGATCACTTATATACGCAAGATTTGTGAAGAGGATTCGTCTAATACTAATGTCGTACCTGGTGTAACAGGTTTATCTGAAGAAGACTCGTCTTTCTTAGACCATATATCTACGGAGGATATATGAAGAGGGTTTGTCTATCCTGATTATGCATGTCTATCCCACAGAATTAAGTGCATCATCGGTCCTGGCGTAACAGGTTTATCCGAAGGAGGTTCGTCTGTCTCAAATCATATATTTTTGCAAAATGTATGAAGAGGGCTCGTATGTCCAGCTCCTGGCGTAACATGTGTACTTGAAGAGGGCTCGTATGTCCAATTATTGGCGTAAAAGGTTTGCTTGAAGAAGACTCGTATGTCTAAGTTTTTCTTATCTGGCGTAACAATTCAATTTGGAAAGAGCTTGTCTGCTTTGTCTTCACTTCAGACATCCAGAGTGTTATTTGGTTGGGTTTATTTCCCATTTTCTACATTCTCCAGCAGAGTGTAAATTCAGGTCTTCTTGGTATCCAACCACAGTTTATCTTGAATGGTCGATAGCCCGTGCTATCGTCCTTTTCAAATTAACAGTTGCTTGTATAGGGGCAGTTGTACCACCCCAAAGTTTCCCTTTTCTTTCTAGCATCATCATATCATAAGCATCATAAGCATGGCATATCCTTAGCATTTTTGCATAGAAAAATGAAGCATAACATTCTCATGTTCTAGCATTGGGCATATGATCAATCATTGGTACATTTGAAGCCTTACAAGTCAAGGCCAGACATCAAGTGACCTTGTCCAAGTTCTATGAAGTGTCCCTAGGCCCTATACAAGCTCAAGATTCTTTACAAGAGCCCAAAAGGTTGGGAGATTAACAGATGACCCAAGAAAGGGAAAGCTCCTACACAGATGGTCTTCAAATTAGGGTTTCATGATCAAGCAGGGATTCTTTGAGACTTTGGGCATTTCATGTGGGAAAAGTCCTTCATATAATATGTGAATGCTATGGATGAAATTTGGTGAGAAAATTCATTGAGGAAGGTGTAAACACCCCAAATTTTCCATCACTTTTTCTCACACCATGGCTTGTGATCTTTCATTTTTTTGCATTACATGAGCATACATCTCATTGCATAGTTTCATTTCATCTGCATCTAGGGTTTGTGATCTGAGCAATCCAAGAAGTGATCTGAGCCATCCCAATGGTCTTTAAGCTTTCCAAGAGGGTCCATGTGTGTTCTATGATCATAATATGCTCCCCAAAGTTCATAAAAATCAAGGGATCATAAAGCATGACAAAGGCATAGAGGCAGACTGAAGATTTCCTACACAGATGACCTAAAATTAGGGTTTTGGTTTCATAGGCCTTAATCCCAAATTTTTTGGTCATTCTTGTTTCTAATGGTCTCAATATGTTATAAGGATCATGTGTACCAAATTTGATGAAGTAATTCACTATGGAAGTCATCTGATCATTGGGTAACTTATTGAGCAAGTAAAGTCAAAATCAGGGCATCTGAGGCCTCCATCAAGGGTACCAAAGGGTCATCATCATCATTTTGAGTCTCTATTATCTTTATTTGATCATTGAAGTGGTTAGAAGTTCACAAGATTGAAGATTTTTGAGCCAAATGCAAACCTACTATTTTTGGAAATGACTTGTAATGGAAACTTTCCATTTTGGGAAGATTTTCAACCTATTCTTTCATGACCAAAAATGCTTCAAATGAAAAATTCTTGGGCATGAAAGTTGTAGATTATGTCTTCCCATTTTCAAAAATTACAAGAACATGTCTTGATTCATCCTAGAACTCAAGATATGGCCTTTCAAAGTTGGCAAAAATCCTATAATTTTCAAGTTCATGCCAAAGAGGGAATTTTGCAATTTCACTTGCCAAGCCTTTTTATGACCTCTAATCAACTTCTATGCACCATAACATGTCAAGGCAAATTCAAAGCATCAGAATTGGCCCAAGATTGCATGGTTTTGATGGCTTGATTCTCAAGAAACCTCAAAAGGGCCAAAATGCATAACTTTGCAAAAACCTTGGAAACTCTTTATCCACTTGTGCCTGCTGCATAACTTTGATCCTAGGGCTATCCACAAATCATGCTGAGGCGAAGACACCCCAAAATCCCACTCTGCCATGGCCGATGCTTGTAGTACAAAGTTGTTGAGTTTTTTGTAAAATTACCCATGCCAATCACACTGAGCCATAACAACTCCTCTGGCCAATTAAGACATCACATAGAGACCTTATGCAACTCATTCAACACAACCCATATGCCGAAATGTTCCCATAACTCAGATTGCACAAAAACTTGCAAAAACTTCATCTCTTCGATTCTCTCAACACAAGCCACAAACCTCAAAACTCTTTGCACCATTCAATCATACACATCATAAGGATCACAAAGCACCCATCCCCATGGCCTAAAAACCCCATAACTAAACACGATTTCTGCCTTAGCAGAACTGAAACACCCAAATAAGCCATCACAAACTAATTTCAAACCTTCCATAAGCTTCAGAGGATCCATTGAGGTGATTTTGCATCAAAGAGGAGGTCAGAAAGCACAGATTGAGAAAGCTTCATCTCAGGTAACCATCAAGAATTTTTTTTCCAGAAGCTCTCTTTTAAGTTCCTAAATGATTATACATGCTTCCCTGATCATGCTGATGTCTTTACTTTTAAAAATGATTGAGAAATGAGTGTGTATTTAACTTCTGAAACTTTGCCCGTGAAACATGTTCTTGCTTGATTCTCACTTTTGAGGCAAAATAAGTTGTTTTTGTTTGTGGATTCTGGTTGTTTGATGTTTGGGGGTTGATTGTGGAGTTTTTGGGAAGTTTTCATGGCCTGGGGAGAGAGTTAGGTTTTTGTTTCACCGGAGAAGATGACCGAAGCTTGCTCCGGTCACCTGATTGTCATTAGGGTTCTAATTAGGGTTTAGGGATCAGTTTGAATGTGGACCTTAGGATCTTTGTTTCGCGCGTGGATGGGTTGCCCAGATTGGTCATTAAAACCCTAATTCTATTTAATTAGATTAATTAAGATTAATTAAATAAATTTACTCAGATTGAACCTCAGCCCTTGGATAACGCGCGTGGTCAACCCATCTCTCCCTAGTTCAAATCTCAGCCATCAGATCATCCTACTTTGCATTTTATTTATCTTATTTCATTTTCTTTTCTTTTCATTTCTTTTGTTTATTTTATTAAAAATAGTAAAACTCATCAAAAAAATATCATTTCTTGCATTTTTTATTTAATATTTTTCTTAACCAGAAAACATTTTTTTTTTGCATTAGAAAAGTATTTTTAAAATATTTAAATGTTATTTTAAATTAATTAATGGATTTTAATTAATTAAAAATGCATTTAGGTTTCTAAAAATCACAAAAAAAATTCATGAACCATTCCAATACGTTTAGAAACATTTTCAAACTCATCATACAAATTTCCTTTTAGGTTTGATCATAATTTCACAATTTTCTTTGAATTAGGGTTCTTAAAAATCACATTTTCTAACCCTAATTTGAAAAATTCATTTCTTCCTAACCATGATGAGTTTGAATATAGTACTATAATTTCTACCTAATTTGAAAAATTCATTTCTTCCTAACCATAATTTCACAATTTTCTTTGAATTAGGGTTCTTAAAAATTACATTTTCTAACCCAAATTTCTTTGTTTCACATATTGCATATAGTTTCTAGGTTATTTTTCTCATGATTTTATCTTACATTTTCAATTTGATTTTCATTTTCCCTTTAGAAGCACCCAAGAACCCTAGCAAACTTAGGAATTTCATAACTTCCATTAGGTTAAGCTTCTGACTTTCTCCTTTGGGGTGTGATCTCATATGGGGTTAGGGTTTATTTGAGTTTGATTTTAAATTTTAATCATGTTGAATGCTTCTGTTTTGGTCATATGCATCTCATGTTGTCTTAAAACCCTAATCTTGCATCTTCATTTGCATTCTCCTTTGCATTTCATGAACTTGTGAACTTGCCATGTCATTCCATTCTATTGTATGTCATCTTAGACATCTTAGGACATGCTTGAAACATTGCTTGATCATTTATTCATTCATTTGCTATGCATTGCATCCATTACATTTAATGAACATTCATGTGTTTTCAAGCTTCATTCATGCCTCCTTTGCATCTCATCCTTGTATGATCATTCATATGAATCTTGTATGACTTTGCATCATCTCACAATGCATTTACATTGCACATTTACTTCTGACTTTGGTCCTTGCATCTCATTTCACTTCATTTTCCTTTGGCCTTATGTCTTATGCATCCATACTAACATTTCAGGAACTTTTGGGTAAGTTATCTGGGATGTGGATTTTCCTTCACCTCTCACTTCTTCTTTCCTTTTCATATGCATTCTTACTTGTCTTTGAAATGAACTTACTTCACTTATGCTCCCTCTTACTTTCTTTCTTTCAAGTTACTTATCTTCTTCAGGAAGTAAGTAACTTGTTCTTCTTTCTCCTTCTCTTTTCATCTACTTCTTCCATTGATGGCCTTGAAGATCTTTTTCTCTTAAGCCTTACAAACCATAGGATATCCAACCATTATAAATTTTAGGGTTGTGTATAGTTCCCCCTAGTTTTAACCTTTGAGTCTCCTTGAGTCTCTCTTCTCATCTCTTAATCCATGGTTAGGGACTAAACTCTTAAAGCTTTAGGACTTTGGAATTAGGGTTATGCCTGCATCCTTATCTTGGGATGGAGTGTATAACATTAATCCTTAGTGTTAAACCTTTAATTTGTTTACATCTCTTAATCAAAACACCTTAATAATCACATAGACTTTATCTTGTAACTTGGGCCTTACATTAGGGTTCTATCTCTTCCTCATGGTTAAGAGGGACTAACCCTAGTGTTTAATGGACATGTCCCCCTCAAGTTGTCTTACAAACTTAAATTCCACTTCTTAATATCACCCCTTAAGTAAAATACACTTAATAAAGGCTTATTATATAATGAATTTAATCCCTAACCATGGATTAAGTTGAGGTATCTTCCTCAGCTTAAGTGTTCTCATCTATTATCCTTCTATTATGATGGTGTAATGAGTTCACTAATCTGTGATTAGAGATTAAACTCACTACTTAACACTAAACAAAAAAAAAACAAAAGGATCTTAATAATCACAAGTAGGTTAATGATCTTAATCCTACATCATCATGGTAATTAAGTTGAGATGCTTATCTCATACTTAAGTAGGCTCATTATACCTAATCAGGGAGGATATAATGAGTCTATAACCTTTGATTTAGGCTTAAGCTCATAATCCTATGCAAAACACCAAAAACAATAAAAAACTGAAAACATCAAAAACAAACAATAATCGTCTCCTTCGAGATTCTTTTCTCATCACACTCATTCACAAACGAGAACTCGCTCCATCTGTCTAATGCAAGACAGTTAGCACTCGAGCCAGACGAGTCATACACTTGAGCATAGACAAGTAAGAAGTTCACAATCAAGTTATTTTCAGTCTCTTTGAGTCGAACTACGGTGTTCTAACTTCCTCATTGCACGAGAGGATACATAGGTGTAACTTAACAGTTATCGAACAAAAGTCTCTGTGTCATCCCCCTCTTTCAGCATTCTTTTCTAAGCCTCAGTTCCTGAGAATTTCACACCTTTTGCACTGACACCTGTATTTTCTTCCCTTAGCTTTTGCACACAGATAGCACATGCACTTACCCCCCTCTAACACAATCTTGTAAGCGTGGATCCCGTCGAGTACGAAAGACGATCTGGGTGCTAATACCTTCCCAGGTCGTAACCAACCCCCTTTCTCAGTTTCTATGGTTCGCAACCGTCTTATCCATCTCTTTCTAGGTTTATGTAGCATTACCTTTCCTTCGGGATTCAAATGCCTTGTTGGCGACTATATTCAATTCAACCTCATTTTCTCTTTTCGCCGATCGTTCGCGTTTGTACCGGGATGTAAATCTTTTGGAGCGACAGCTTGGCGACTCTGTTGGGGAAATATCATCTTGTAACAAGGGCTTCTGGTTCTTTTTATGGTTTTCTCCTAGCACTTGTTTGATTTTGTTTATTAGGGGTGGTATGTATTATGTTTTCTTTTGTTTTTTGCTTTATTTATTGCTTTCTGTACAACTTTATTTGTTGCATTTACTTTATCGCTTTCATTTACTATTTTATGCATTTCATATTATTGTCATCATATCACCTGTGCTGGATTTGTTGTTTACCTTGGTGGGAGGGGTAACTCAGTGAGTAAGGTTCCACACCGGGATCCTAAGTGACACATAGGATTAGAGTGGCTTCATATTCTTTCCTATTCCATTTCGGTCTGGTGCGGGAATATGAAACACGGTTCAGACATGGGTTTCTTCTTGAGAACTCTGTGCTACGGATTTCCTGTAGTACTAGGGCTATTTGGGAAGCTCGCTAAGTCTAGATGACCTTTTTAGATGACCTTCAGCATCTGAGGTGAATTAGAGGAGGATTCTTTATGATTAGGGTAAACATTGTACCTCCGGGTTAGAAGTGTTTACACTTCTCATAATAAATCCAAGTCTGAGGATCCTTGTTCTAGAACAATACCTATGAGTGGGTTGGGATGTTTACAGGTTTGCAGGAACCCTTGGCCTCATCATACCCTATTACTAATATTGTTAAGGTTATACTATGTTGGACTGATTCTATAAAATCCTGGACTTGTGACTCTTTATTTAAGTCCCCCACCTTGTTACTGGTTCTCTATCCTCCATCTGGACTTATGAACACACATGGACCCTATCAAAACAGATAACAAATCCAACACCTGATCACAAACCCTTGCATATCATTTTGCATACATCATTTTGCATCATTTTAACATTTGTCTATTTGTTTTACAGGGTATACACATCTTGTTTGGTTTGGTTTTGACTGTTCTTCTGCTCAGACATCTTCATCAGATATATTCATTTGCTATCTTCATCAGAGATCTTCTTCACCATCTTCATCAGTTGTCTTCATCAGTACTTCTACTCAGTTATCTTCATCAGCATCCATTATCAGTATGGATTCATCCAGGAAGAGCAACATCACTTATCATTTCTTTGAGCTCTCTTTAGCAGGCATCAGGCAGATTCAGACACTCATCACTCCCGATCCTGTCCCTTTATTCAGGGAACACTATGGTGGTATCATGGACATGATCATGGACTTGGATGCATCACAAAGGAGTATGATCCACACTTTCCTTCAGTTCTATGACCCTCCTCTCAGATGCTTTACTTTCCCAGACTTTCAGTTGGGCCCTTTGTTAGAAGAGTTTTCCATGTTGTTGGGTGTCCCCGTTAGGAGAGGGATTCCTTTCAACCCTGAGCTGACTGCTCCTAGGAATGAAGACATAGCTAAGGCTTTGAATTTGAAAGCATCATCATTGATCAGCATATGACCACCAAGGCTGGGATCCCAGGCCTCCATTTGGACTTCTTGATCACTCAGGCCACCAGTCATGCTGCAGTTGGGAAGTGGGAAACTATATGTGCTATCTTGGCTCTTAGTATCTATGGAATCATCTTGTTTGTAAACGAGCCTAAGTTTGTAAGCAAAAATTCTATCCATGTCTTCCTGCTAAGGAATCCAGTTCCTACCTTGTTAGGGGACTTCTACTACTCAGTGCATCAGAGAAATGAGAAGCATAGGGGAAGATTAGTCAGATGTTGTGCACCTCTTTTCTACTATAGGTTATTGAGACACTTGCCGAAGACAGAAGCTTTCTTGAATCCTCATAGGTCAAGAAATTGGGCTAAGAGAATGGTTGCTCTCACTTCAGAAGACATCAGGTGGTGCACTCAGAGCACCAAGGGCAGGGATATAATTACAAGTAGTGGATTGTATCCCAATGTACCTCTTATTGGAGTGAAGGGATGCATCAACTACAATCCTTTTCTTTTCAAAAGGCAATTAGGGTATGCCTTGGTACATCCACAAAGAGAGCAGGATTTAGCAGAGACCATTTATTGTGATGTTCAGAATAATCATGCCATCATCCGACAAGAAGCCTAGGCTTGGGATAACATTCAGACAAAAGGGACTCCTATTCTTGGTAAGTGCAACAACATAGCTTCAGCTCAATACATTGATTGGTCTCGCATCAGAGGACAGATCACCCGCATGCCATTTACTCTGGAGGATGTGCCAGGGCTATCAGCAGTAGATCCTGTAGCTACAGTCAGTTTAGAGGAGTTTGAGAAGTTGAAAGAAAGGAATGCTCAGCTCTCTGAAGCCCTGAAGAAGACCCTCTAGGAGAGGAATGATAGTCGTCTAGACAATGAGAGGTTAGAGAAGCTCCAGATCAAGCATATGACCAAGATTGAGAAGACAGATGATTACATCAGAAAAGCCTGGGCAGGGGAGTTGGTATTGAAGAATGCTTGCAAAGAAGCCAAGATTCAGAAGGCCATAGCTGAGCACTACTTGGAAGAGAGTCAGGCTAGATGGATCAGAATTACTGAGGCTCGTTCACAGGAAGATCAGAAGACCCAGGCTAGGATAGAGCAGTTGGAAGCTAATGAGAAGAAGAGTCAGGAAGCCTTGTTAGCAGCACATAAGGAAATCTCCGAGTTGAAACTCCGGGCGGGGTTGAAGAGATCAAAGGACCAAGACAAGTGTAAGAAGTTGACAAGTGCTATTGCCACCAGGAACCTTCTTATCAGGACCATCACAGAGCATCCAGTTGGACCAGTGACTGATGCTCTCCTGAAGGAAGTCAGAGAGGATGACTTTGGGCTGGATGTTTGATTTCTGTGTATTTGCATTTCATTTTGGGTTGTACTTTATTTCTCATGATAATTTGGTTGTATTCCTTGATTTTGTTGTATTTTGACCCACCATGGGAACGTGTTTGTAATCATAAACTATGTATCTTTTTTTCATTTGTAATATATGGTTTATGTATTACTTGGGTTTATCTCTTGGGCTTAATTTCTCTCCAACATCATCATTCCTAGAGGTCTAGAAGGTCAAAACCAAAGAACCAAACTGGATACCTTGGAAGACAAATAGACATACCACATTGCATACTAACTTCTTTCTTTGTTTTGTAGATATTTCTGTTGTTATTTTCTCACTTTGCTGTTGTTTCAGGAAACATTGCTTGTAGGAGGGTTTTCCCCATCAACAGAGTTCACTGGTATCCGACAAGAAACAAGCTTTTGAGCTTACAGATGGACTAAGTTCAGCAAGATTTGACTGACGTGAGAACTCAAATGGCTAATGAAAGGACTGAGATGAGGGCTCCGATGAACCAGTTCATGGCAGTAATGACTGGGTTGGCCCAAAGCCAAGAAAGATTAAGATAGTTGGTCGAGCAGAAAACTCCCGAAGAGAATCATCCAGGTACAGGAGGTACTAGTAACAATGATCACGGACAACCACGAACAGATGCGCCAGAGTTTGGGCCTCACCTCAATCCTGAAGTCAATGCTATCAGGAATACCCAAGGAAACACTAGGGGTCATGCCTTGGAAGAAGACCCCCAAGAGGAACAGTTTACAGTAATTGGTGCTGGGGATGAAGCCTATGATCGTCGTCTGGATGAAATAGCAGAGAAGCTGAGATCTCTAGAGTCCCAAAACTCTTTGGGATTTGATGTTATAGACATGGGTCTGGTTGAGGGAGTCAGGATTTCACACAAATTCAAACCCCCTTGCTTTGAGAGATATAACGGTACCTATTGTCCACGAACTCACTTGCAGTCCTTTCTAGGAAGATTAAAGGCTTATACCATGGACGAAAAGTTGTGGATGTTCTACTTCAATGACAGTCTGATCGGGGCATCCCGTGAATGGTATTCTCATTTATCTAGGGCAACAGTTAGAAACTGGAAGGATTTGGATGAAGCTTTCATACGCCAGTATCAATATAACTTAGACATGGCTCCCAATAGGACACTCCTTCAAGAGAAAGCTTTCGGGAGTATGTCCAAAGGTGAGACAGCTTGTTGCTGCTGTCCAACCTCCAATGTCTGAAAGAGAGATGGCCGACATGTTTATGAACACCCTGCAAGGAACAGACATTGACAGACTTGCTGCTTTCTCGTCCACCAGCTTTGCGGATGTAGTTATAGCTGGAGAGAGAATTGAGAGTCTACTAAAGATGGGCAAAATTTCAGATAATGGTGCCAGTTCTAGCAATACAAGGAAACCTTTAACAGGACCTCGTAGAACAGGCGAGACCAACTCGGTACATATGGGCAGAAGTAGGCCACAGTACATGCCAAGATCAATAGCTGATATCACAATTCCGGCTCCGGCACCTCAACAACAATACACTCCACAACTACAACACTTCCCACCACATCAACAATTTCCTCAACAAAGATCTTTCAACAATAACAATCAGCAACAACGTCTGTTTCAACAGAGAACATCACAAATCAATAGGGTTATTGATCCCATTCCAATGCCTTATGTTGCCTTACTTCCACAATTGTTGAAGCTCAACTTGATTGAATTAAGGACTCAGGCTCCCCCGAATCCTCAGAACCTCCCAAGAAACTATGATGTTAATGTCCAGTATACCTTCCACTCAAATGAACCTTGCCACACTACAGAGAAGTGCAGAGCCTTGCACATGAAGGTTCAAGATATGATCGATTCTAAGGCAGTCAACTTTGCACCACCTCCAAGTGTTACCAAGAATCCTATGCCTAGCCATGGTGGGCCTAGGATAAATGCTATTGAGGAGGATCAACCGATGGACCTAATTGAAAATGTTTCAAGCATTCAGACACATCTGGCCGAGGTTAAAGCCCAGCTTTTAAAGTTCCAAGTGTTCCCGGGTTGTGAGGCCCATTGTGAAGCTTGCAAAACATCTATCAACGTTTGTGCAGATTTGAAGACCGGTATCAACAATCTTATCAAGGAAGGCAGTTTATAGATCACTTCAATAGTTCAAGCTCCTACAACATCAACAACCATTCCTCCTACAACTCCAACACACATCATTCCATCAGATGTCACTCATACAACTTCAATAACAATCATTCCAACAGATTCTTCTACAACATCAACCACCATCCTTTCTTCAACTTCGACGGACATCAGTTCGACACATCCTTCTTCAACAACAACAACCATCAATGAAGATATTTCCACAATTACTATTTACTATGATCCTGCAACAATCCACATTCCAAATTCACATCAAAATGTCCATCAACAGCAGCAACCTTCATCACCAGCACCATCTCTGGTCAGACCTCTTGTCACAATTTATTATGAACCTCAGACTATCTCAGTTCCTTCTTTCGCAACAATCAGTCCGGTTACTATCACGATACCAGGACCAGTTCCATATGATAACAGCAGTGTCGTGCCTTGGCACTATGGCTCAGATTTATATTCCGACGGAAAGAAACTCACTCTTGACACTTCTACACCCCAGATCGATAATGTGGGGGGGATGCGGAGGCTTCACTCGAAGTGGACGTCTCTTTGCCTCACAATTCCAAAGAACCAATGCTGAAGCAGAAGCTACTGCCAAGGCTAAAGGCAAGAGTTTGGTGCCTGAAGAACCTGTTGCCAAGGAAACTCAGAAGACATCCTTTGAGCAGGATGTAGACGAGTTCATGAGAATAATTAAGAAGAGTGACTATAAGGTTGTGGACCAGCTCCATCAGACCCCCTCCAAAATCTCTATTCTATCACTGCTGATGTGTTCTGAAGCTCACAGGAACACACTTCTCAAAATCTTGCATGCAACTTACGTGCCAGAAGAGATTACGGTTAATCAGCTAGAGACAGTGGTTTCAAATGTCAATACTAGCCATGGGCTAGGTTTTACTGATGTTGATCTAACTACGGAGGGCCGCAACCATAATAAGGCTCTGCACATTACCTTGGAGTGTAAAGGAGTTGTTCTCTCTCACGTCTTGGTTGACACTGGGTCCTCACTCAATGTTCTTCCGAAGAAAGCTTTAGTCAAGATGGAATATGATGGTTTCACACTACGTCCAAGTAACCTGGAAGTGAGAGCCTTTGACGGTTCTAAAAGATCGGTTCTTGGGGAAATTGAGCTGCCTGTGGTGATTGTCCCACAGATCTTCAAAAATGTCTTCTACGTGATGGACATTCAGCCTGCATATAGTTGTTTGTTGGGTCGGCCATGGATTCATGCCGCTGGCGCTGTAATTTCGACCCTTAACCAGAAGTTGAAATACGAATGGGAAGGTCAAATCATCACAATCTGTGGGGAGGAGGATATCTTCGTCAGTCATCTAGCTACTTACAAGTATATTGAGATGGACAGAGAGATACATGAGACAATGAGCCAAGGGTTTGAGGCCCTCAATGTCAATGAAGCAATGGCTGAAGTGTCTGGTACTTCAATTTCCTCTTATAAACAAGCTCAGAAGGTTGTTGAAGACGGGAATGCCTGGGGCTGGGGCAAGTTGCTGCAAGTTCAGGTCAAGGAAGACAGGTTCGGGTTGGGTTACAAACCATCTCGACAGATCCAATAGGACGCTACTGAAGCTCCCAAGTTTGCCAGTGGGGGAATTCTAACCCCAAATACAATCAACAATGTGGAAGATGAGGCTGAAAGTGACTTCAACCTGGAGAGCTGGATTCGTCCAAAAGTCCCAGGCCAGCAAGTCCTTAACTGGTCTTCCCAGGAAATTATAAGGATTACTAATGCAGAGTAGTTATTATTTCATGTTTAAGCATGCATCAAGTCTTGCATCTTTCCCAAGGTGTCAGGACTCATTTTGTAATAGGTCCATATTTGTATTTTGTGCAAATGAATGATTAATGAACAAATTCACATCTTTTGCAAACGATCTTTTTCGCTCACTGTCTTTCATTTTTGTTATTTTTGCACAAAACAATAAATAGAAATGTTTTTAAATAATTAACTTCATTCACTTTTTCTAAACAAGATTAAAATCAATCACTAAAATGAACAAATATTGACTCTTGCAGAGATAATCCTCCAGATTGCACCGACAACAACACTGCTATGACCTTGTATGACTTCGACAATCCAATTAATCAAGTAGATGAAGGGGTTGATGAAGACTATGATTTTCCTGAAGAGTTGGCTAGGTTGTTGAGGCAAGAGGAAGAAGTGATTGCTCCTCATCAGGAGGAAGTTGAAACTATCAATCTTGGTACAGAGAAAGATGTGAAAGAGGTGAAGATCGGGGCCAGTCTGCAAGCTCCAGTGAAAGAACAGCTCATCAGCATGCTTCGGGAATATGTTGACGTCTTTTCTTGGTCCTATCGAGATATGCTGGGTCTAGATACAGACATTTTCATGCACAGATTGCCGCTAAAAGAAGATTGTCCTCCAGTCAAATAGATGCTACGCCGTACTCGCCCAGATATGGCCATGAAGATAAAGGAAGAAGTACAAAAGTAGTGGGATGCCGGTTTCCTCGCTGTAACTAGTTACCTGTCGTAGGTTGCTAACATTGTACCAGTACCTAAGAAGGATGGCAAGGTGCGTATGTGTGTGGATTACCGGGATTTGAACAGAGCTAGCCTGAAGGATGATTTCCCATTACCTCACATTGATGTATTGGTGGATAACACGGCTCAGTTCTCGGTATTTTCTTTCATGGACGGATTTTCTGGATATAATCAGATTAAGATGTCACCTGAAGACATGGAGAAGACAACTTTCATCACGCCTTGGGGCACGTTTTGTTACAAGGTAATGTCGTTTGGTCTGAAGAACGCTGGTGCAACATATTAACGGGCTATGGTAACATTATTACACGATATGATCCAATAAGAAATCGAGTGCTATGTGGATGATATGATTCCCAAGTCCCTTACATAGGAAGAGCATTTGGTGAATCTGCTGAAATTGTTTAAGCGTCTGAGGAAGTATCAGTTGAAGTCGAACCCCAACAAATGCACATTCTAGGTGCGTTCTGGTAAGCTGATTGGTTTTATTGTAAGGGAAAAGGGAATTGAGGTTGATCCCGACAAAGTCAAAGCTATTCAGGAAATTCCTGCACCTAAGACTGAGAAAGAAGTTTGAGGGTTCCTAGGAAGATTGAACTACATCTCAAGGTTCATATCTCATCTCACTGCAATCTGTGAACCCTTGTTCAAGCTTTTAAGGAAAGAACAAACAGTTAGGTGGAACGATGATTGTCAGAGAGCTTTTGACAAAATAAAATAATATCTGCAAGAACCTCCAATTCTCATGCTTCCAATCGAAGGAATACGTCTAATCATGTATCTGACAGTATTAGAAGAGTCAATGGGGTTTGTGTTGGGCCAGCATGACGAGTCTGGTCGAAAAGAGTATGCAATATACTACCTAAGCAAAACGTTTACCGACTGTGAACAACGTTATTCACTCCTCGAGAAAACATGATGTGCTTTAGTGTGGGCTGCTCACCGACTAAGACAGTATATGTTGACTCATACTACCTTATTGATATCAAAGATGGATCCAGTCAAGTACATATTTGAGAAGCCAACACTTACCGGAAGTGTTTCAAGATGGCAAATGATTTTAACAGAATATGACATTCAGTACACTTCTCAAAAAGCCATCAAGGGCAGTGTATTGTCTGATTATCTAGCTGAGCAACCCATTGATGATTACCAGCCTATGAGATTTGACTTCCCTGAAGAAGACATCATGTTCTTGAAAGCAAAATATTATGAAGAACCTGTTCACACTGAAGGGCCTGACCAAGAAGAAGCATGGACTGTGATGTTTGACGGGGCAGTTAATTGTAACGGTCGCGGAGTTGGTGCAGTACTTATCACACCTAAAGGAGTTCATATGCCTTTCTCAGCAAAACTCACCTTTGCCTGCACTAACAACGAAGCAGAATACGAAGCTTGTATCATGGGTCTTGAGGAAGCCATTGACCTCAGGATCAAAACCTTGAATGTATTCGGAGATTTAGCTTTGGTAATCAACCAGACCAACGACAAGTGGTACACTCATCAGGAGCATCTGATTCCCTACTGTGACTATACGAGGAGATTTTTGACCTTCTTCACAATGGTTAAGCTTGAATACATTCCTCGAGATGAGAATCCGTTTGCAGACGCTTTGGCTACCATTTCATCCATGATCAAAGTGCAAGCTATTAATTATGTACATCGGATTTTGGTATCCATACTGGACAGACCAGCATATGCATTCTCTATGGACATTGTCGCTGACGACAAGCCTTGGTACCATGACATCAAATGCTTCTTGGAAACTCAAACATACCCACCTTGGGCATCATCAAATGATAAAAAGAAATTAAGAAGGCTAGCTGACAATTTCTTCCTCAATACTGATGGCTCTTTGTACAAGTGAAACTTCGACATGGTCTTACTTAGATGTGTTGAAAAGAAGGAAGCAGACCTCCTGATGCACGAAGTACATGAAGGTTCTTACGGTACCCATGCCAGAGGACATGCAATGGCAAAGAAGTTATTAAGATTAGGTTACTATTGGATCAAAATGGATGCAAACTATTGTGCTTATTCCAGAAAATCCCACAAATGCCAGATCTACGTAGATAATGTGCATGTGCCTCCAAATCCTTTGAATGTAATGTCTTCACCTTGGCCCTTTGCCATGTGGGGCATTGATATGATTGGAAAGATTGAATCGACTGCTTCAAATGGTCACAGATTCATCCTGGTGGCCATTGATTACTTCACCAAATGGGTTGAAGCAGCTTCGTATGCAAACGTCACCAGACAAGTGGTAGCTAGATTTCTGAAAAGGGATATCATCTGTCGATATGGAGTCCCCGAGCGAATTATTAATGATAATGGTTCCAATTTGAACAACAAGATGATGGCAGAACTTTGCCGGGACTTCAAAATTCAACATCACAACTCTTCCCCCTTACAGGCCAAAGATGAATGGTGTTGTTGAGGCCGCTAACAAGAATATCAAGAAGATTGTGCAGAAGATGGTAATCACCTACAAAGACTGGCACGAAATGCTACCATTTTCCTTACATGGATACCGAACCTCTATCCGAACATCTACTGGGGAAACACCTTATCAACTTGTGTATGGTATGGAAGTTGTCATGTCTGTTGAAGTTGAGCTACCCTCGTTACGAGTAATGATGGATGTGAAACTGGATGAAGCAGAATGGGTCCCGTCTCGGTACAATTAACTGAATCTGATTGAAGAGAAAAGATTAGCTGCCATTTGTCATGGGCAGTTATATCATAAGCGAATGAAGAAAGCCTTCGATCAGAAAGTCAGATCTCAGTAATACCAAGTGGGAGAGCTTGTTCTGAAGAGAATTCTTCCTCCTCATACAGACCACAGGGGCAAGTAGACACCAAACTATGAAGGTCCCTACGTGATAACTAAAGTCTTCTCGGGTGGGGCACTGATGCTCGCAACCATGGATGGTGAAGACTTCCCGTCTCCTGTGAATTCTGACGCAGTTAAAAAATACTTCGCATAAAATGACCTGCTGGACATAAAAATAGAATGTAAGTCCAGGCAAAAATAGGGCATCCCAGCAAGTCAAAAACAGAATAAAAGACTCGGGCAAAAATAAGGGAAAAATTAAAAAAAATGTACACCCGTTGAGTTGAAAAGCCACATCGGATAGCTCAGGCAAAAATGAGTATCCCGGTGGATTGAAAACCCGAAAGGGCGATCCACGGAAAATCAGGGAAAAAGCGAACAACTGCATTCTGAATTCGTCTGTATCCCTCACAACATGGCAAGCTCCGAAAGGACAAAGCATCAGTCAGAATCGGCCTTCTTCAGAAAGCAAGATAAGAAGAATGTCAAGGTTATAAAGGTCATAGCAAAGGAAGCTCACCGGAGCGTCCTTTTCAACATTGCCAATACTTTTACTTTCTCAATTTACAGCAATCTCCTCCTTTCAGGGGATCGTTTCTTTGATTGTACTTACCAATTCAAGACACAAAAATAAATAAAATCAGAAGTTTTAGTCACACTTTGTTCTATACATTTTTTTTTCGTTTGCAAAATGTCCAATGTTCATAATACAACACTTGCATAAAACATCTGAGCCATTCTAATAAATGCTTGCAGGAAATATGTTGCTCTCAGGAAAATCTAAGTCCTATGACGGAATACGGTTAAGGATACCTCGGGACACTTGTGCATTTTCCTTTGTCTTAAGAGGTTGCAGGTACTCAAGGCAGACAATCTTTCGCAACATGGGAAATATCAAGCATTAGATCCCCAACATACTACTTTCCAGAAGTTACATCCTCCCCAGACGAGATCTCCCGAGCAGTGCCTGACGGCACTTCCACAACAAAGTGGTCAAAGAACTTTCTATTCCCCATCAGAAGTGCCAGAACTTGCTCATCCTCAGCAGAGTCGGTGGAATTGATTCCCCACAAAGTTGCCTCCCCAGTAGAGCAATACCTGACAAACTTCCACAGCAGAATTGCTAAAACTTCTTTCCCCAGATGATTTCTCCCTCCGGACAGATCGATCAATGATCTCTATCCCCAAGCTGAGTTCCCCCTCCAGACAGATCAACCAGGGATCTTTATCCTCGAAGGATCCAGATCTCGAATCGGGTTTTCTCATTTGCATAAATCATAGCATTCACATCATATTCACCAAAATAAGCATATCATTTCGTCTAATGCGGAGAATTACGCCAAAAATCAAACATTTACATGATCATGAGCCAGGTTCGAGCCAGTCACCTGCAAATACCATTATCGCTTCACCAGCAATATACAAAACTCATATCTCCTGCAGATAAAAGCCAAAGCATCCCCTTTGCACTATCAAACACAGATACATGTTTATATCTATACATGCTCCTTTTGACACTCATCCGTGTCATCTTTCCCCAGTAAGATTGTCAGATTACCTTCTATAGATATTTGTTCATAACTTGTACATACTCTTTTTGGCACTCGTATGTGTCATACTTCCCCAGCAAGTCAAACACCCGTCCGTGTATTGCACATACATCCCCAGCAGGTCAAACACTCGTACATACTGATACACGATCCTCTGATACTCATATGTATCTTGTATATATCATTTCCCCAGTAGATTCAACACTCGTCCATTTTCTTTGCTCAAACGATTGATACTCGTCCATATCATCATCCTTAAACACGTGTCAGAATTTGCTTCTATCGATACTCGTCTTATCGTGGTCCTAAGGATGCTCATCCGCACCTTTAATCTATACACACCATTAAACACTTATACCTTTTATTTCAAAGCGTAGACACTCGTCCGTGTTTACCATTCCCTAGTAGGTCACCAGTAAAACAATTTTTTCTATCCGGTATTCGTCCTATGTCGTGATATTCTCGGCAGCCGTCCCCTTCCAGGTGATCGTCATTCACCTTTGGATGATTGTCCCTCATCCTTTCCCTAGTGGAATCCCCGTTGTTGGAACTTTCTATTTGGCATTCATGATAAAGAGAAGTCGTCCCCTGCTAGGTGATCGTCCTTCACCTTTTGATGACCGTCCCTCATCATTTATCTGATGGCCGTCCCCATCGTCGACCTTGTTATCCGACATTCGTCATATGTCGTGATAATCCCCAAGAGCAGTCGTGCCCTTCTAGGTGATCATCCTTCACCTCTTGATGATCGTCCTTTATCATGCTTATCCGATGGTCGTCCCTATCGTTGACCTTTTCTATCCAGAATTCATCCTATGTCGTGATAAAGAGCAGGCCGTCCCTTGCTAGGTGATCGTCCTTCACCTTTGATGACCGTCCCTCATCAAATATTTCATTTATTCTTTAAACCCGATGGTCGTCCCCGTCGTGGTCCCTTTCCCTTTTCGTGATGACTGTCCTTCATTGGTTTATCCCGATGGTCGTCCCCATCGTTGTTTACTTTACTTTTCAAGCCTGATGGCCGTCCCCATCAATGCTTTTCTCAATCCCCAGAGAATTTTATTTCCCTACCCGATGGCCGTCCCCGTCGCAGTTTCTTTATTTTTCAGCATGATGGTTGTCCCCGTCATTGCTTCACTTAGCATTTTTTACCCCCAGCATTCATCCTCTGCTCGATGGTCGTCCTCCATCGCTTTCATTTGACATTCAGTTTATACTACCTTTTACAATTTATATCCCTTTTCTTCTTCTCCCCAACGAGTGCAAATTTCAGACTGTCTTTGGTATTCAACCACAAGTTATCTTGTTTGTCTGATAAGCCAGGCGCTTACATCCTGCACAGCTAACTCATGCTTGAATAGGGGAAGCTGTAAACACCCCAAATTTGACCTCACTTTTCTCACACCATGGCTTGTGATCTTTCATTTTTTGCATTGCATGAGCATACATCTCACTGCATAGTTTCATTTCATCTGCATCTAGGGTTTGTGATCTGAGAAATCTAAGAAGTGATATGAGCCATCCCAATGGTCTTGAAGCTTTCCAAGAGGGTCCATGTGTGTTCTATGATCATAATATTCTCTCCAAAGTTCATAAAATTCAAGGGATCACAAAGCATGAAAAAGGCATAGAGGCAGACTGAAGATTTCCTACACAGATGACCTAAAATTAGGGTTTTGGTTTCAGAGGCCTTAATCCAAAATTTTTTGGTCATTCTTGTTTCTAATGGTCTCAATATTTTATAAGGATCATGTGTACCAAATTTGATGAAGAAATTCACTATGGAAGTCATCTGATCATTGGGTAACTTCTTGAGCAAGTAAAGTCAAAATCAGGGCATCTGAGGCCTTCATCAAGGGTACCAAAGGGTCATCATCATCATTTTGAGTCTCTATGATCTTTATTTGATCATTGAAGTGGTTATAAGTTCACAATATTGAAGAATTTTGAGCCAAATGCAAACTTGCTATTTTTGGAAATGACTTGTAATGGAAACTTTCCATTTTGGGAAAGATTTTCAACCTATTCTTTCATGACCAAAAATGCTTCAAATCAAAAATTCTTGGGCATGAAAGTTGAATATTATGTCTTCCCATTTTCAAAAATTACAATAACATGTCTTGATTCATCCTAGAACTCAAGATATGGCCTTTCAATGTTGGCAAAAATCCTATAATTTTCAAGTTCATGCCAAAGAGGGAATTTTGCAATTTCACTTGCCAAGCCTTTTTATGACCTCTAATCAACTTCTATGCACCATAACATGTCAAGGCAACTTCAAAACATCAGAATTGGTCCAAGATTGCATGGTTTTCCGTGGCTTGATTCACAAGAAATCTCAAAATAGACCATTATGCATAAACTTTGCAAAAACCATTTAAACTCTTTATTCAGTTGTGCCAGCTGCATAACTTTGATCCTAGGGTTATCCACAAATCATGCTGAGGCCATGAAACCCCAAAAGCCAGCTCTGTCATGGCCCATGCTTGTAGTACAAAGTAGTTGACTTTTTTGTAAAATTGCCCATGCCAATCACACTGAGCCAATCAAGACATCACATAGAGACCTTATGCAACTCATTCAACACAACCCACAGGCCGGAATGTTCCCATAACTCAGATTGCACAAAAACTTGCAAAAACTTCATCTCTTCGATTCTCTCAACACAAGCCACAAACCTCAAAACTCTTTGCACCATTCAATCATACACATCATAAGGATCACAAAGCACCCATCCCCATGGCCTGAAAACCCCCATAACCAAAACACGATTTCTGCCTTAGCAGAACTGAAACACCCAAATCAGCCATCACAAACTTATTTCAAACCTTCCATAAGCTTCAGAGGATCCATTGAGGTGATTTTGCATCAAAGAGGAGGTCAGAAAGCTCAAATTAAGAAAGCTTCATCTCAGGTAACCATCAAGAACTTTTTTTCCAGAAGCTCTCTTTTAAGTTCCTAAATGATTCTACATGCTTCCCTGATCATGTTGATGTCTTTACTTATAAAAATGATTGAGAAATGAGTGTGTATTTAACTTCTGAAACTTTGCCCGTGAAACATGTTCTTGCTTGATTCTCTCTTTTGAGGCAAAATAAGTTATTTTTGTTTGTGGATTCTGGTTGTTTGATTTTTGGGGGTTGATTCTGGAGTTTTTGGGAAGTTTTCATGGCCTGGGAGAGATTTAGGTTTTTGTTTCGCCGGAGATGATGACCGTAGCTTGCTCCGGTCACCTGAATGTCATTAGGGTTCTAATTAGGGTTTAGGGATCAGTTTGAATGTAGACCTTAGTATCTTTGTTTCGGGCGTGGATGGATGGCCCAGATTGGTCATTAAAACCCTAATTCTATTTAATTAGATTAATTAAGATTAATTAAATAAATTTACTCAGATTGAACCTCAGCCCTTGGATAACGCGCGTGGTCAACCCATCTCTCCCCAGTTCAAATCTCAGTCATCAGATCATCCTACTTTGCATTTTATTTATCTTATTTCATTTTCTTTTCGTTTCTTTTGTTTATTTTATTAAAAATTGTAAAACTCATCAAAAAATAACCATTTCTTGCATTTTTTATTTAAATATTTTTCTTAACCATAAAATATTTTTTATATTATTTTTTGCATAAAAAAGTATTTTTAAAATATTTAAATGTTATTTTTAATTAATTAATGGATTTTAATTAATTAAAAATGCATTTAGGTTTCTAAAAATTACAAAAAAAATTCATGAACCATTACAGTACATTTATAAACATTTTCAAACTCATGATACAAATTTATTTTTAGGTTTGATCATAATTTCACAATTTTCTTTGAATTAGGGTTCTTAAAAATCACATTTTCTAACCCTAATTTGAAAAATTCATTTCTGCCTAACCATGATGAGTTTGAACTTGATTCTTCTTGCATTGTTTCACATATTGCATATAGTTTCTAGATTATTTTTCTCATAATTTTATCTTATATTGTCAAATTGATTTGCATTTTCACTTTAGAAACACCAAAAAATCCTAGCAAACTTAGGAATTTCATAACTTCCATTAGGTTAAGCTTCTGACTTTCTCCTTTGGGGTGTGATCTCATATTGGGTTAGGGTTTGTTTGAGCTTGATTTTAAATTTTTATCATGTTGAATGCTTCTGGTTTGGTCATATGCATCTCATGTTATCTTAAAACCCTAATCTTGCATCTTCATTTGCATTCTCCTTTGCATTTTATGAACTTGTGAACTTACCATGCCATTCCATTCTCTTGTATGTCATCTTAGACATCTTAGGACATGCTTGAAACATTTCTTGATCATTTCTTCATTCATTTTCTATGCATTGCCTCCATTACATTTCATGAACATTCATGTGTTTTCAAGCTTCATTCATGCCTCCTTTGCATCTCATCCTTGTATGATCATTCATATGCATCTTGTATGAATTTGCATCATCTCACAATGCATTTACATTGCACATTCAATTCTGACTTTGGTCCTTGCATCTCATTTCACTTCATTTTCCTTTTGCTTATGTCTTATGCATCCATACTAACATTTCAGGAACTTTTGGGTAAGTTATCTAGGAGGTGGATTTGCCATCACCTCTCACTTCTTCTTTCCTTTTCATATGCATTCTTACTTGTCTTTCAAGTGAACTTACATCACTTATGCTCCCTCTTACTTTCTTTCTTTCAAGATACTTATCTTTTTCAGGAGGTAAGTAATTTGTTCTTCTTTCTCCTTCTCTTTTCATCTGCTTCTTCCATTGGTGTCCTTGAAGATCTTTTTCTCTTAAGCCTCACAAAACATAGGATATCCAAGCATGATAACTTTTAGGGCTGTGTATAGTTCCCCCTAGTTTTTAACTTTAAGTCTCCTTGAGTCTCTCTTCTCATCTCTTAATCAGAGACTAAACTCTTAAAGCTTTAGGACTTTGGAATTAGGGTTATGCCTGCATCCTTAACTTAGGATGGAGTGTATAACTTTAATCCTTAGTGTTAAACCTTTAATTTGTTTACATATTTTAATCAAAACACCTTATTAATCACAAAGACTTTATCTTGTAACTTGGGTCTTACATTAGGGTTCTATCTCTTCCTCGTGGTTAAGAGGGACTAACCCTAGTGTTTAATGGACAACTCCCCCTCAAGTTGTCTTACAAACTTAAAATCCACTTCTAATATCATCACTTAAGTAAAATCCACTTACTAAAGGCTTTTTATATAATGAATTTAATCCCTCAGCTTAAGTGTTCTCATCTATTATCCTTCTATTAGGATGGTGTAATGAGTTCACTAATCTGTGATTAGAGATTAAACTCACTACTTAACACTAAACAAAAAAACCAAAAGCATCTTAATAATCACAAGTAGGTTAATGATCTTAATCCTACATCATCGTGGTAATTAAGTTGAGATGCTTATCTCATACTTAAGTAGGCTCATTATCCCTAATCAGGGAGGATATAATGAGTCTACAACCTTTGATTTAGGCTTAAGCTCATAATCCTATGCAAAACACCAAAAACAATAAAAAACTGAAAACATCAAAAAACAAACAATAATCGTCTCCTTCGGGATTATTTTCTCATCACACTCATTCACAAACGAGAACGCGCTCCTTCCGTCTAATGCAAGACAGTTAGCACTCGAGCCAGACGAGTCATACACTTGAGCATAGACAAGCAAGCAGTTCACAGTCAAGTTATTTTCAGTCTCTTTGAGTCGAACTACAGTGTTCTGAATTCCTCATTGCACGAGAGGATACGTAGGCGTAACTTAACGGTTATCTAACAAAAGTCTATGTATCATCCCCATCTTTCAGCATTCTTTTCTAAGCTTCAGTTCCTGAGCAATTCACACCTTTTGCACTGACACCTGTATTTTCTTCCCTTAGCCTTTGCACACAGATAGCACATGCATTTACCCCCCTTTAACACAATCTTGTAAGCATGGATCCTGTCTAGTACGATGGACGATCTGGGTGCTAATACCTTCCCAGGTCGTAACCAACCCCCTTTCTCAGTTTCTGTGGTTCGCAACCGTCTTATCCATCTCTTTCCAAGTTTATGCAGCATTACATTTCCTTCGGGATAAAAATGCCTAGCTGGCGACTCTATTCAATTCAACCTCATTTTCTCTTTACGCCGACCGTTCGCGTTTGTACCGAGATGTAAATCTTTGGGAGCAACAGAAGGCAGTTATTTCATCAGTTGCTTGCATAAGAAGAAATTGGTCAAACTGATTATTTGAAAAGTCAACTGTGGCAATTCAAGGGTTCCAATCCTATTTTTCAAGCCAATGGATGTTCTTAAGGTCATACAAGAGGTTTGGCAAAGTCAAAATTCAAGATTTTAGGGTTTTGGCAAGGGTTTCCATTTTTGGCATATGGCATGTAATGAAACTTTCCAAATTTAGCAAGTTTTGTCCTATAATTCAAAGCTTTCTTTCACAACCAAGATGACCTCAAATGAAATTTCCTTGAAAATGAAAGTTGTAGGAAATTGTTTCCCATTTCTAAAAAGTACAAGAATGCGATCATAGCCCTCATGGTTTGAAAGTTATGGTCAAAGGAAGTTCACGCATTTTTAGGGTTTTACTTAAAATGCCATTTTCTACCAAGGTGCAAAAACTCATGAATCTTATTTCTAAGCTATCCTATGGGAAAGTAAAGTCAGAATATCATAATACATGGAATAAGAAGCATTTGGCTCAAAGGAAATTAAAGAAATCGTGCATGAGGAAGGGTGTATTTCATAAAATGCAATGATGCAAGATCACTCACAAGGCATGATACAAAGCAATCCAAGGGTTGATATTGAATCAGTTAATAATAGTAAGTGGAATTGAAGCTGACCATGTGCATGATGGAAGGAGAGCACGCATATATCATTGAATCACACAAGTTTTGCCAATTTGAAAATTCCCTCCTCCCACTCATTCCTTACGTGCATTCCCTTTCATTCTCTCAGCATTGATCATTGGCAAGATATAAAAGAGAATTAGGGTTTCCATTTGCTCATAACCATCACCATTTTCTCACTCTAAACTTTTTGCTCTCTTTGCACTTTCCTTCGAATCTCCCATTTCTCCCACACATTAGCCAAACAAATTACATATTCTTGATCCTAAGAGCATAAGGATCACAAATCCATCACTCATTAAAGCTGAATCTCAAGATTTCCTCAAGTGTAAGACATGTGCAGTTGAGGTTGAAACTCTAGATCCAGGCCAATTCAATCACTCTCTTGCATTTATTTTGCAAGGAGGAGCTTAAGGAGGAAGATCTGCAACTCTTGGAGGTCTATTTCAAGCTAATTTGAACACTGCAAGTTTCAGGTTAGCTTCAAATTCGTAGATCTAGATTTGATTTTAATTGTGTGCATTATGTTCTACTTGTTTCACTGATGATGCTGATCCATTTAATTTTGAAAATGAGCAAGAATTGAATGAGATATATTGAATTTCATTTTGATGTGCAAAAATGTTTGTGTTCGATCTGCATTGCTTTTTGATCTATTGCGATTTTTGATGTCATATTCATGATCTCCTTGTTGTGCTGAGTGGATTTGGAGCTTTTAATTTATTTTTGTGAACATTTGTTCTTAAGCATGATTTTTTTGGCGCCGGAGCTAGGGCTCCGGTCGCCGAATTCTGGAAATGTTGTTTATGTGTTTGAACGGAGAAGATGAGGTCAGGACCATTGGATCTTTCATCTGGACGGATGTGGTAATGCCAGCACATTAAAATTGTTGCCTCCCTCTCACGTGACTTCATTTCATATTTTAATCTGAATTAACCAACATCTTGCGCACCACATGGTTACTAGTATGCACTCATACGTTGGCTTGTTGTTTGGATGACTTAGGGTTTTGTTGACTTGAATCTTGAGCATTGCCTTAATCTAATGGTTCTCTATTTTCCTGAATTTTGTGAATTTCCACCATAATTATTGTGAACCCTACGCAGACCATTGGGCCTCCCATGCTAATTGCACCCCCTCTCCTTCTAGCCCAATCCATTTGAACTGAATAGCTTACTGATTGCACCCCTGGCCTAGATCTTTTATATTTTATTTTTATTTTATTTTCAGTTTGGTTTTTGATTTTAAAAAATAGTAAAATGCATCCAAAAATTCTAAAATAATTCATGATTGATTCTTTTAATTTTCTTTAATTATTGATATTTTTATTTTCAATTTATTTTTATTTTCCAAGTAGGAATTAATTTTCACTTTTATTAATTGTTTTTAATTCATCTTTAATCACATGCTGACTTGTGGATTTTCTATCTTTTTCATCAATTTGAGTTTTGAGTTGGTTCTTTTTGAATTTGATTCATATTAGGATGTAGTTTGTTGATGATTTTTCTTCTGATTTTTAGAAGCTTGCATGAATATGTTTGGGAATTGACTCGAGCTTGAAATTTCAAAACCCTAATTTGTGTTCTTGAGGTCCTTTGACCTAGTTTTCTTTTGATTTTGACTTTTCTCTTTTGGCATGATATTATGACTTGGTCAATGAACATTTGAGTTTAATTGTAGAATTTTTGCATAAGTCTTTGATTTGATTTGAATTTTCATGTGAGATTGCCTTAATTTTGCTTCTTCTTGTTAGCATGCTTAGTTCTTAGGCTAGGAGGGCACTTGTGCACACTCCTATAGGATGTTTGAGGTTTGATCCCTGGTCCTTGCTTAGTGTGTGTGCTTTGAGAAGTTTTGTGTTTCTTGTCTTTGAAGTTTCTAACAAATGTATGCATGTTCACCTCACCATATTTGTTCATTCCCTCTCTTTGATGCTCATGATTGAGTTTGTATGCTCCTTCTGTAAACACCCCAAATTTTCCCTCTCCTTTTTATCACACCATCGCTTGTGATCTTTCATTTTTTTGCATAAGCATACCATCTAATATTGCATATTTGTTTCACTGCATAGTTCCATTTTCATCTGCATCTAGGGTTTGTGATCTGAGCAATCCAAGAATCAATTTGAGCCATCCCAATGGTCTTGAAGCTTTCCAAGAGGGTCCATGTGTGTTCCGTGATCATAATGTGCTCCCCATAGTTCATAAAATTCAAGAGATCACAAAGAATGGCAAAGGCATGGAAGCAGAGCTAGGGATTTCCTACACATATGACCAAAATTAGGGTTTTGGTTTCAGAGGCCTTAATTCCAAATTTTTTGGTCATTCTTGTTTCTAATATTCTTAATATGTTATAATGATCATGTGTACCAAGTTTGATGAAGAAACTCATTGTGGAAGTCATCTGATCATTGGGTAACTTCTTGAGCAAGTTAAGTCAAAATCAGGGCATCTGAGGCCCCCAACAAGGGTACCAAAGGGTCATCATCATAATTTGAGTCTCTATGATCTTTATTTGATCTTATAAGTGGTTGGAAGTTCACAAAGTTGAAGAATTTTGAGCCAATTGCAAACTTGTCATATTTGGAAATGACTTGTAATGGAAATTTCCATTTTGGGAAAGATTTTCAACCTCCTCTTTCATGACCAAAAATGCTTCAAATTAAATATTATTGGACATTAAAGTTGTAGATTAGGTCTTTCCCTTTTCAAATAGTACAAGAACATGTCTTGATTCATCCTAGAACTCAAGATATGGCCTTTCAAAGTTGGCAAAAATCATATAATTTCAAGTTTCATGTCAAAGAGGCAAATGTGCATTTTTGGTTTCCAAGCACTCAAATGACTTCTAATGTGCCCAAATGTGACATAACATGTACATACACCTTGCCTAGTCTAGAATTGAGCCTTGCATCACAAGTTTTCATGGCCAATTTCTCAAGAAAGTTCAAAGAGGAAAAATTGCAAAATGCCTTGGATCCTTCCATCCACTTGTGCCAGCTGAATCAAACCAATTCTATGGCTCTCCATGAATCTTGCTGAGGCCAGACACCCCAAAAATCTAGCTCTGCCATGGCCCATACCTCCAAGTACACAAATTTGACTTTTTTGCAAAACCTCCCATACCAATCAAGCTGAGCCACAACCACTCTTCTGACCAATCAAGACTTCACATACATGCCTCATGGACCTCATTTCATATCATCTTGGAGCCTGAAACACAACACAAGTCAGATTGCACAAAATCCATCAAAACCTTCACCTCTTCGATTCTCTTAACATAAGCTACAAACCTCAAAACAAACTTCACCAATCATCTCAAAACCACTCATAGAACACAAAGCAATCCTCAAAATGGCATGAAACCTCCTAAATCAAAAACACGATTCCTCCTTCATCAGAACTGAACTTTCTAAACCAAGCCATACAAGCCTTATTCAAGCATTTCAGAAGCTTCGGGGAGTTCATTGGGGTGGTTTAGCATCAAGGAGAAGTCTAGAAAGCTCAGATTGAGAAAGCTTCACCTCAGGTATCATCAAGAACAATTTTTCCAGAAACCTTCTTTTAAGTTCTTAAATGATTCTACATGCTTCCCTGATCATGCTGATGTCTTTACTTTTGAAAATGATTGAGAAATGAGTGTGTATGCTTGCTCTGAAACTTTGCCCGTGAAACATGTTCTTGTTTGATTCTCTTGATTCATAAAAAATAAATGGTTTTTGTTGATGGATTAATGTTTAAGGTTGTTAGTTGAGTGATTCTGGAAAGTTTGATGCGTTTTCGTGGCATATTGAGAGAGATTGAGTGAGGTGCCTGCCGGAGAAGATGATCGGAGCTAGCTCCGGTCACCTGAGAATCATTAGGGTTCTTAATTAGGGTTTAGGGGTCAGTTAGAATGTGGGAAGTAGGATTTAGATTTTGCGCGTGGATGAAGGGCTCAGATGCCTTGTTAAAACCCTAATAAGTTAATTAGTTTTAATTAATTAGGATTAATTTTAAAAATTCCAGATTAAATCCTAGCCACACAAATGCGCGCCAGTCAATTACCTCTCTTTTTTATTCAAATCTGGACCATTGGATGTGCTGACTTCCATTTAATTTCATTTTTAATTCATATTTATTTATTTCTTTTGCATATTTTATTTAAAATAGTTAAGAACATCACAAAAATGTAATATTTTGCATTTCGGATCCAATTATTTTTCTCAACCCAAAAATGATTTTTATTTTATTTTTTGCATTAAAAAAGTATTTTTAAAATATTTAAATGTTATTTTTAATTAATTAATGTATTTTAATTAATTAAAAATACATTTAGGTTTCTAAAAATCACCAAAAAAATCATGAACCATTCCAATACATTTAGAAACATTTTTCAAACTCATCATACAAATTTCTTTTTAGGTTTGATCATAATTTCACAATTTTCTTTGAATTAGGGTTCTTTAAAATCACATTTTCTAACCCTAATTTGAAAAATTTATTTTTGCCTAACCATGAAGAGTTTCAACTTGATTCTTTTTGCATTGTTTCACATATTGCATGTAGTTTATAGGTTATTTTCCTCATGAATTTATCTTGCATTTTCAATTTGATTTTCATTTTCCTTTGAGAATCACCCAAAAACCCTAGCAAACTTAGAAAAATTATAACTTTTAATAGGATTAGCTTCTGACCTTCTCCTTTGGGGTTTGACCTTGTATGGGTTTAGGGTTTGATTGAGTTTGATTTCAATTTTTTATCATTTTGTATGCTTCTGTCTTGATCATTTGCATCTCATATATCCATAAAACCCTAATTTCTCATGTTCATTTGCATCCCTCTTTGCATATCATCATCACATGAACTTTCCATGACATTTCAAGCATTTGTATAACATCTTAGACATCTTAGGACATGCTTTAACATTGCTTGATCATTTCTTCATTCATTTGCTATGTCTTGCATTAATTACATTTCATAAACATCCATGTGTTTTCAAGCTTCTAAGCATGCTTCCTTTGCATCTCATAGTTGTATGAACATACATATGCATATTGTATGACTTTGCATCATCTCATATGCCATTTGCATTGCATAATGACTTCTGACTTTGGTCTTTGCATCTTATTTCATTTCATTTCTTTATGCTTTATGTCTTTTGCATACATAATAACATTTCAAGTACCTTTGGTAAGTTATTTGGGAAGTGGATTTGCCTTCACTTCCCACCTCTTATTATCTCACTTATGTTCCATCCTTCTCACTTTCTTTCTTTCAAGTTACTTATCTTCTTCAGGAAGTAAGTAACTTATTCTTCTTTCTTCTCCTCTTTTCATCTGCTTCTTCCTTTGTGGCCTTGAAGATCTTTCCTTTTACCTTTGAGTCACCTTGAGTCTCTCTTCTCATCTCAATAATCAGAGACTAAACCCTTAAAGCTTTAGGACTTTGGAATTAGGGTTATGCCTGCATCCTTCTCTTAGGATGGAGTGTATAACTTTAATCCTGAGTGTTAAACCTTTAATTTGTTTAAACCTCTTAATCAAAACACATTAATAATCACCAAGACTTTATCTTGTAACTTGGGCCTTACATTAGGGTTTTATCTCTTCCTTATGGTTAAGAGGGACTAACCCTAGTGTTCAATGGACAAGTCCCCCTCAAGTTGTCTTACAAACTTAAAATCCACTTCTTAATCTCATCCCTTAATTAAAATCCACTTAATAATGGTTTGTTATATAATGAATTTAGTCCCTAACCATGGATTAAGTTGAGGTATCTTCCTCAGCTTAAGTGTTCTCATCTATTATCCTTCTATTAGGATGGTGTAATAAGTTCACTAATCTGTGATTAGAGATTAAACTCATTACTTAACACTAAACAAAAACAAAAAACATCTAAATAATCACAAGTAGGTTAAATATTTTAATCCTACATAATCATGGTAATTAAGTTGAGATGCTTATCGCATACTTAAGTAGGCTCATTATCCCTAACCGGGGAGGATATAATGAGTTTACAAACCCTTGGTTTAGGCTTAAGCTCATTAACTTATGCAAAACACCAAAAACAATAACAAAAATGAAAACAAAATAACAAACAATAATCGTATCCTCCGGGATTCTTTTCTCATCACCCTCATTCACAAACGAGAACTTTCTTCTTCCGTCTAATGCAAGACACTTAGCACTCGAGCCAGACGAGTCATACACTTGAGCATAGGCAAGCAAGCAGTTCACAGTCAATTCATTTTCAGTCTCTTTGAGTCGAACTACGGTGTTCATACTTCCTCATTGCATGCGAGGATACATAGGCATAACTTAACAGTTATCGAACAAAAGTCTCTGTGTCTTCCCCCTATTTCAACATTCTTTCTAAAGCCTCAGTTCCTAAGCAATTCACCTTTTTGAACTGACACCTGTACATTCATTCCTTAGCTCTTGCACATAGATAACACATACACATATCCCTTTTAAACACAATCCTATAAGAGTGGATCCCGTCGAGTACGACGGACGATCTAGGTGCTAATACCTTCCCAGGTCGTAACCAACCCCCTTTCTCAGTTTCTCTGGTTCGCAACCGTCTTATCCATATCTTTCTAGGTTTATGCAGCTTTACCTTTCCTTCGGGATAAAAATTCCTAGATGGAGACTCTATTCACTTCATCATTCATTTTCTCTTTTCACCGACTGTTCGCGCTTGTACCGGGATGCAAATCTTCGGAAGCGACAGCTTGGCGACCATGCTAGGGAATTATCTCTTGCAACCAGGGCTTCTGGTTCTTTTTGTGGGTTTCTCCTAGCACTTGTTTGATTTGTGTTTATGGGGGTGTTATGTGTTATATGTGCTTTTGTTTATTGCTTTATTTATTTCTTTATGTACAACTTTATTTATTGCTTTCATTTACTGTTGTTATGCATTTCATACTATTGTCATCATATCATGTGCTGGATCTATTGTTTGCCTTGGTGGCACGGATATTCAGTGAGTAAGGTTCCATACCGGGAGCTCGAGTGACACATAGGATATAGTGGCTTCATATTCTTTCCTATTCCATTTCGGTCTGGTGCGGGAATATGAAACACGGTTCATACATGGGTTTCTTCTTGAGAACTGTGTGCTACGGATTTCCTATAGTACTATGGCTATCTGGGAAGCCTGCTAAGTCTGGATGACCTTTTTAGATGACCTTCAGCATATGAGGTGAATTAGAGGAGGATCCTTTATGATTAATGTAAACACTGTACTTCCGGGTTGGAGTGTTTACACTTCTCATAACTGATCCAAGTCTGAGGATCCTTGTTCTAGAACAATAATTGTGAGGGGTTGTGATGTTTACAGGTTTGCAGGAACCCTTGGCCTCATTATACCCTGTTACCAGATTTTTTTTAAGGTTACAACATCTTGGATTGATTCTATGAAACCCTGGACTTGCGACTCTTTATTTGAGTCCCCCACCTGGTTACTAGTTCTCTAGCCTCCATCTGGACTTATGAACACATGGACCTTATCAAAGCAGATAACAAAACCAGCACTTGATCACAAACCCTTGCATATCATTCTGCATACATCATTTTGCATCATTTTAACATTTGTCTATTTGTTTTACAGGGTATCCACACCATCTTTGGTTTGGTTTTGACTGTTCTTCTACTCAGACATCTGCATCAGCCATCTTCATCATTTATCTTCATCAGAGATTCTCTTCAGCACCTTCATCAGGTGTCTTCATCAGTATTTTTCCTCAGTCATCTTCATTAGTATCCATTATCAGTATGGACCCATCCAGGAAGAGCAACATCACTTATCATTTCTTTGAGCCCTCTCTAACAGGCATCAGGCAGATTCAGACACTCGTCACTCCTGATCATGTCCCTTTATTCAGGGAGCATTATTGTGGTATTATGGACATGATCATGGACTTGGATGCATCACAGAGGAGTATGATCCACACTTGCCTTCAGTTCTATGACCCTCCTCTCAGATGTTTTACCTTTCCAGACTTTCAGTTGGGCCCTTTGTTAGAGGAGTTTTCCATGTTGTTGGGTGTCCCTATCAGGAGAGGGATTCCTTTCAACCCTGAAATGACTGCTCCCAGGAATGAGGATATAGCCAAGGCTCTGTATTTGGAATCCACCATCATTGATCAGAATATGACTACTAAGGCTGGAATCCCAGGCCTCCATTTGGACTTCTTGATCACTCAGGCCACCAGTCATGCTGCAGCAGGGAAGTGGGAAACTGTTTGTGCTCTCCTGCCTCTTGGTATATATGGAATCATCTTATTTGTAGACGAGCCTAAGTTTGTAAGAAATAATGCTATCCATCTCTTCTTGCTGAAGAATCTAGTACCTACCTTGCTAGGGGATTTTTATTACTCAGTGCATCAAAGGAATGAGAAGCAGAGGGGAAGATTAGTCAGATGTTGTGCACCTCTCTTTTACTGCTGGTTATTGAGACACTTGCCAAATTCAGAAGCTTTCTTGAATCCTCATTAGTCAAGAAATTGGGCTAAAAGAATGATTGCTCTCACTTCAGAAGACATCAGGTGGTGCACTCAGAGCACCAAGGGCAGAGACATAATCACCAGCTGTGGGCAGTACCCCAATGTACCTTTGATTGGAGTGAAGGGTTGCATCAACTACAATCCTTTTCTGTTCAAAAGACAACTAGGGTATGCCTTAGTACATCCACCAAGAGAGCAGGACTTATTAGAAACCATTTACTGTGACATTCCGCATAACCATGCCATTGCCCGACAAGCAGCCTGGGCCTGGGATAACATTCAAACAAAAGGGACTGCCATTCTTGGCAATTGCAACAACATAGCTTCATCACAATATATTGACTGGTCTCGCATCAGAGGACAAATTACCCACATGCCATTCACCTTGGAGGATGTGCCAAGACCATCAGTGGTAGAGCCTGTAGCTACAGACATTTTAGAGGAATTTGAGAAGCTGAAAGAGAGGAATACTCAGCTTTCTGAAGCCCTAAAGAAGACCCTCAGGGAGAGGAATGATAGTCGTCTAGATAATGAGAGGTTAGAGAAGCTCCGGATCGAGCATATGACCAAGATTGAGAAGACAAATGATTACATCAGAAGGGCCCGAGCAGGGGAGTTGATATTGAAGAATGCTTGCAAAGAAGCTAAGATTCAGAAAGCTAGAGCTGAGCACTACTTGGAAGAGAGTCAGGCTAGATGGATCAGAATTACCGAGGCTCGCTCACAGGAAGATCAGAAGACCCAGGCTAGGATAGAGCAGCTGGAAGCTAATGAGAAGAAGAGTCAGGAAGCCTTGTTAGCAGCACAGAAGGAAATCTCCGAGTTGAAACTCCGGGCGGGGTTGAAGAGATCAAAGGACCAAGATAAGTATAAGAAATTGACAAGTGCCATTGCTACCAGGAACCTCCTTATCAGGACCATCACAGAGCATCCAGTTGGACCAGTGACTGATGCTCTCCTGAAGGAAGTCAAAGAGGATGACTTTGGGCTGGATGTTTGATTTCTTTGTACTTGTATTTCATTTTGTTTGTACTTTTGTTGATTTTGTTGTATTTTGACCCACCATGGAAACTTGTTGGAATCATAATCTATGTTCCTTTGCATTTTTAATATATGGTTTGTGTGTTATCCTTTGGGCTTCATTTCTCTTCAACATCATCATTCCTCGAGGTCTGGAAGGTCAAAACCAAAGAACCAAACCGGATACCCTTGGAAGACAGATAGACATACTGCATTGCATACTAACCTCATTCTTTGTTTTTTAGGTATTTTTGTTGTTGTTTTCTCACTTTGTTATGGTTTCAGGAAACATTGCTCGTAGAAGAGTCTTCCCCATCAACAAAGTTCACCGGTATCCTACAAGAAACAACCTTCCGAGCTTACAGATGGACAAAGTTCAGCAAGACCTGACTGACGTAAGAACTCAGATGGCTAATGAAAGAACTAAAATGAGGGCTCAGATGAACCAGTTCATGGAAGTAATGACTGGGTTGGCACAAAGTCAAGAAAGATTGAGAGAGTTGGTCGAGCGGCATACTCCTAAAGAAAATCACCCGGGTACAGGGGGTACCAGCAACAATGATCATGGACAGCCACGTATTGATCCCCCGGAATTTGGACCTCATCTCAACCCTGACATTAATGCTATCAGGAATACCCAGGGTAATATTGTAGGGTGTGCCTTGCAAGAGGACCCTCAGGAGGAACAATTCACTGTAGTTGGAGCAGGAGATGAAGTCTATGATCGTCGTCTGGACAAGATAGCAGAAAAGCTGAGATCCCTGGAGTCCCCAAACTCCTTAGGATTTGATGTTATGGGTATGGGGATGGTGGAGGGAGTAAGAATTCCTCACAAATTCAAACCTCCCTATTTTGAAAGATATAATGGGACATCTTGCCCTTGCACCCATCTTCAATCCTTTCTGGGAAGATTGAAAGCTTACACTATGGATGTAAAGCTATGGATGTTTTACTTTGAGGATAGCTTGATCGGGGCATCCCGTGAGTGATACTCTCATCTGACTAGGGCAACAATTAGAAATTGGAAGGATTTGGCTGAGGCTTTCATACGCCAATACCAATACAATTTAGACATGGCTTCTAATAGAACTCTTCTAATGGGTATGTCACAATCCTCCAGGGAAAGCTTCAGAGAGTATGCTCAGAGATGGAGACAATTAGCTGTTGTTGTTCAACCTCTAATGTCGGAAAGAGAAATGGCAAATATGTTTATGAACACCCTATAAGGGACATACATTGATAGGTTGGCTGCTTTCTCTTCCACTAGCTTTGCTGACGTGGTCATAGCAGGAGAAAGAATTGAGAGTTTGTTAAAAATGGGTAAGATTTCTGATAATGGCGCCAGCTCTAGCAGCACAAGGAAATCTTTTGCAGGGCCTCGCAGGTCGGGTGAAACCAACTCAATACACATGGGCAGAGGTAGGCCCCAGTATATGCCAAGATCAATTGCCGTCTTCACAATTCCCACTCCGCCACCTCAACATCAATACACTCCACAACCACAACATTTCCCTCAACAACAATATTTTCCTCAACAAAGGTCTTACAATAAAAACAACAACCAACAACAACGTCCTTTCCAGCAAAGGCCATCTCAGGTCAACAGGGTAATCGATCCTATACTGATGCCTTATGCCACTTTGTTGCCATAACTTTTGAAACTAAATCTTGTTGAATTAAGGACTCTCGCTCCACCAGATCCTCAGAACCTTCCGAGAAATTACGACGTCAACGCCAGATGTGCCTTCCATTCTAATGCGCCTGGCCATACCACAGAAAATTGCAGAACTTTGCACATGAAGGTGTCATACTCCAAATTTGTCCTACCCGCACCATTTTTTTTACTGTCTAATCATTATTTAAAAAAAACAAAAAAATATGTCATTTCTCTTCAAGGTTCAGGCTTTATGTGAAAAATTGGAATTCATCTGAGTTTGTCGGTTCGGAGTGTGTATGTGTGTGGTGTTGTAAAAAAAATCAATTTGTTGTGTGGTGGTCTTTCATTCGATTATCACCTTTGTTTTTCATTAATCATTTATTTTCATCACAAAAAAAAAATTACACGAAAAATCAATTTAAATTTTCTCTTTTATTATTTTTCGTCTTTTAAAAAAATATATCCTTTTTATTCACTATCCATATCTTCAATTTTATTTCTAAACCAATTTTTCTAATCCCATCATTTTTCCATTATTATTACCATTTTCCATTTTTCTAAATATCTAATTACTATGTTAAATTTTCTTTTATTATTTCTAATATTTAAAAAAACAAAATTCATTTCCAATATACCATTAGCCATTAATTTTTTTTAAGTCACATTCAACATTTTAGTCATTACGAAAAAATAAAAAAATATCCTTATATTTTTATTATTATTACTTTTATTATTTTTATTCTTATTAGTATTATCATTATTATTTTATTAGTATTATTATTCTTCCTATTATTTTATTATTAGTTTTACCTCTATTATTATTATCTTTAGCATTATCCTTAATTATTATCATTAGTTTTGTTTGTAGTTATTATTATTGTTAGTATTATTATTATAGGTTATTTTACTCAGCATCCCTCAACAGTGTTTTTCCAATTGCTCCAGCCACTACACACAATTTTCGCCACTCACCTTTTTACATTTCCTCAGCAAACCGTACAGCAGGCTCACAACAACAAAAATTCAACACCAATTTCACAATCTCCAGCCTGTCAAAATAACGCAACAATCGTACGGAAAGCAAAATGTAGCATCTGGAAACTATCGCAACAACAAATCATTGGTAAAAACACCCACAAACAGCAAATCCATAAAACAGAAGCCGCACCATTCTTAAACCTTCCACCCTTCACGAATCTGCACAAACCGTATCACCATTTTATCCCTCACCATAAACACCACAAAGCATTTTCCTCTTATTCAATAACACTCAAAAACCATTCTTCAGAATCCATTTTCCACAACTCCAAAAAATACAGAGCAACCAACACTCACCGCTGAACCATTTCGAAATCACCATAACGCAAAACCTTCAGCACCACCGTTCTTTCTCAACACAAATTGTTTCCTCTTCAAATCGCTCACACTTTCCTCTTCAACTCTCAACCACAAACACAACCAAACCGTTCTAACCATTTATCTTCCTCCATTAACCTCAACTGAACCTTTTCAAATCTTCCAACCTCTTCCCTCACCAACGCAAAAACCATGTTCTCCCAGAACTTTTCAAATCTACCTTCAGCAACTCATAACCTCCATCGCTAAAATACATCGCTCACCATCATTCCTCCACAACAACCGAAAACTAGAGAATATAGGAGAAGAAGAAGAGATCTGAGAAAATTAAATCAGAAACAGAGAGAGATAAGACGAACCAAATCGAACTGAAATCTGAAGCCACGGCGGAACCAGTGCTAGAGATGGCGAACTTTTGAGAGAGAGAGCGACAAATTTGTGCCCTGTTTTATTTTGTTTGAAGGTTAATTCTGAGTTTTTACTTTTCTGTTTTCATATATTATGTTTTTTTTAGTTTGTTTGTTTTGCCTTTGTGAGCTGGGCTTAACAGCCCATCTGTTTTTCTAATCCCACACATTATGATCACTACGCACCCCATCTCAATGTTTGTTTATTCATTTTCTTGCTTATTTATTTTATTGCACTTTTTTCTGATCTTTGCTTTGTGGGCTCAGCCTGTATAGGTTTGCTGCACTCAAATAATCTACCAGCGCCTTCCCTTTCTTTTTTATTTTATTTATTTTTTATTTTTGTTAATAAAAATGTTAGGGATTAAGTAAATGTGAATTGGTTTTGGGTTGTGATTCCTTGATGAGCCCGTGGATCTAACATGGTTGATCTTTACACCACCATGATCTGCGACACCCCCATTTTTTTTCTACTGCTGTGTTTTTTTGGCTGTGGGCTTGGCCCAACTGTTTTTTTTTACTATGCATATACTCACACTAGTAGCATATAACCCTCATTGCTCTTATTTCTCTAATTAAAAGTTTTTTATTCTTTTGTTCTTAAATTCTAGCAGTTTATTTTAATTTTATTATTTATGGGCCAATGATATAACAAAAGGTCGATGTTTCGCCCGATTTCGTTAAATCGGTGATACTCGATCAATATGAGGCCCATGTAATTTTATTTATTTATTTTTCCTTTTTTTCCAGTTTATTGTTATTTCACAAATTAATTTAATTCATTATTTTTATTTATTTATTTATCAATTCACACTTTATTTAATTTATTCAATTTGTCGCTTTTTAATACACGAATAGTTCAACTCCTCATAGAACGGTTCCAAATTTGAACCGACTCTAAGGTAGTTAACGAACCAAATTTCGACGCGTCCGAAAAGGTCCAACGCCTTCGAACAGTTGCATCCGAATAAAAAGGCCGAACGCCTTCGAACAGTTCAAAAACACTGCACACATGCTTTCTCTTGGGCGAATTACAACGAGACCCCTTTATTTCTCGCAATCCCCTGTAATTTATTTTGTATCCCTCCCCCATTTTATGTACGCATTTTATTATTTTATCGATTATTATTTCATTCGCGAACCCTTGGTCCAACGCCAAGCGGTTGCACTCGCACACTCGCACTTTTTTATTCAGTTATCGTTTATTAGGATCCACCTTACCTTTGCGAGCCGAGCGCTCCGTGCCTTGCTAACAAACCAAAAAATAAACCTCCATTTGTATTCACCCTCTAACCTTAAAAAACCAAAACGATTCTTTTCAGATCCAAACCCTTGATCCAACGTCAAGCGGTCTTAGGAAATAAAACACATTCTAATAATACGAGAAGAACTGTATGCCACGAGCCTTAAGCGGTAGAAAGGAGGATAATGAGCTCTCGTTACTCGCTCCGATTATTTTGACGCAAGACGCTCGTCTTGTTGGACGGAATAAACTATCCATAGTCTTTAGTGCAATTCGACTCCTAAACCCTTTCATCGAAGAAAGGTAATAAAATCAAACAACCATCACCCTTAGTAGGCCGAATTACGAGGCTCTGACTTTCCCATTGCACGCGGGAGTACGTAGGCACAAGGATCTCAATCCTTGCCGAGCACCTAGGATCAATCTAACTTATAATCAAACTCAAATACCTCTAGCAAGTAACTCATTAAGCATAGACATCCTTTCGCGCGTGATAACTTAGATGGTTCCCATCGAGTACGATGGATGTAGGGGGTGCTAATACCTTCCCCCTGCATAACCGACTTTTGAACCCAGGCAATGGCTCCGTTGACCTTTGTCCTTATCTCTCTCTTCCCGGGTTTTATCTATATCTTCCCTTTCCCTCTTCGGGAATAAATAGAATTAGGTGGCGACTCTTCAGTCTGTCCAGCGCGCGGCTCTTCTCTTTAGATCGCGTGAGGTCGTATTTTTCGGGGTGCGACAGCTGGCGACTCTGCTGGGGACTGGTTCACCCCTATGCGAGTCAAGCCTAGTCTAGGTTTCCACACTTGTTTGGATGTTTTCTTTTATGCCTTGCTTGTTTATTTTTATCGCTTTATTTATCGCATTCCATCTTATATATCTTATGGCTCCTTGGTACTATAATTTGGATCAATACTTTGCAAAAGAAACTGGAGGGAAAGGCTCTATACCCGGGCTTACGAGTACAAACATAAGTTAGCGAGGTTGGGTAGTATGGGCTCCCGAGGGAACCTCTCTCGTGGGTTGTTGATACGAAAACCTCACTTGGAGTAGATTCTAATAAGAATACTGACGATCGTCAAGTTCTTGGCGATGTGCTCAGTTGTTTTCATTAGGGTCATCAACTTTGAGGACCTTTAGAACCTTTTGGTTAAAACATCGATTGATGGTCGCATAGTATTGACTCCCAAGAAATTTGCTCTCGTGGGTTGTCGATACGAAGACCTCACTTAGAATAAGTTTTCTCAATGGAGTTGATTGACTGTCAAGAGCTGACATGTGCATCAAACATTTGAACAAAGTCCATAACTCTGAGGCCTTTGTTTAAACCTCGTGTCGATGATCGTGTAGTATAGACTCCCGAGAAAATTTTCTCTCGTGGGTTGTCGATACGAAGATCTCACCCAAAATAGATTCGTATGGGGGAGTCAGTCAACCGTCATGCTTATGGAGTGTGTGACGAACAACCATATGAATTGACAACTTTGGGGTCCCTAAAACCTTAGAGTCTACCTAGTAGGTTCCTGATCAGAGTATCATCCATTTGTATCTTGGACTCATGAGACCCTGATCTTGTGATCCTGGATTCTGAAATTGCGTATCATTTCATTTGCATTAATTATTCCTATTGCATTTCATTCCAAAGCCGAGAACTCATTTCATGTTCCTCCATCTTCAGTAAATCAAGCTGGTTTCCCGACGCCCGTATCGTGCTAGACGCTCGTACCTAACTCGAGCCAACACTAGAAGACTAATAGACGTGATTCAAGAAGAGCAAGCTGCTATGAGGGAAGAGATTGACTCGGTCAAGAACAAGATTGACCAGATTTATGAGACCATACAAGCTTTGGCTAGGAGGGAAGAACGTCGCGAAGCTGCTGCCACAATGAACAATGCTCTAGTGCAAAGATCTACCTCACACGCAATGCCTTCAGTTCTAGTTCCAAATCCTTTGGTCTATGGTTTGCCTCCAGGCTTCACTCCTGCTGTTGAGGAAGTCACTTCCCAACCAATACCTACCTCCGGTGTTATTGTTGGTGCTATTCCTCAAGCTCAACCTATTCCAACTCAAGTCCAGTTTCCTCATGCTGAAGAGGATCATCAAGTTGAATATGAGATGCATATTGTTGTTCCAATCACCAATCCCCATGCTGTCCAAGAATCCGAAGCTATGAAGATGTGTCGTGAGTTAGCTGAAAAACTCCGAATCATGGAAGGACACAACTCAACTTCTCTGAGTGCCTCAGACATGTGCCTAGTTCCGGATGTTGTGATCCCTACTAAGTTCAAACTTCCAGAATTCGAAAAATACAAAGGCCTCAGTTGTCCTGAGCTCCATTTGAGGATGTACTGCAGAAAAATGGCCGCTCATGCCAAAGACGACAGACTCATGATCCATTGCTTCCAAGATAGCCTGTCTGGAGCATCTCTAGAATGGTACATGCAGCTCGAACGCAACAATGTCCGTACTTGGCTTGATTTATCTGATGCATTCAAAAGGCAATATAAGTACAACACTGACTTAGCTCCAAATCGCACTCAACTTCAGAGTATGACTCAAAAGGAAAGCGAATCCTTTAAGGAGTATGCCCAACGTTGGAGGGAGTTAGCTGCCAGAGTGCATCCGCCTTTGGTCGACCGTGAATTGATCGATATTTTCATGGGTACCTTACAGGGACAATACTACGAGAAGCTGATCAGCAGGGTATCTTCTGGATTTTCAGACATGGTGATGGTAGGAGAAAGAATTGAAGAGGGTCTGAAAAGTGGAAAGATCCAAGGAGGTTCTGGCAGCCAATCCGGAACCAAGAAGCCTTTCAATGGGTTCAAGAAGGGCGAAACAAATGCCATTTCTACTGCAAGTGAGAATCCTCAACAGAGTGCACCTACTCCAATTCCCAACTATCAGTACCCGTATGTTGCTGCTGCACAATATGCTCCTATGCTTTATCAGCCAGTTCCTCCAATGCCTTACCAGCCAGCTATTCAAGCTCCATTTCCACCTCAGATGGCTTATCAACCACATCCATATCCTCTAGTTGCAGCTGCTCAATATGCACCCGGACCATACCAGCAACCGGCTTATCCACAACAGCCTGGTCAACAACGCCAACGCGCTCCTCAACAGCGCCCACCATATAAACAAAGAGGATATGATAGACACATTGATCCCCTGCCTATAACATATTCCGAAATCTTTGATGGGCTGATGGCGAAAGGATCTCTTATTTTGAAAGATATGCCACCTCAGGTTAGTAACGCCCGAAACTTTGATGCCAACGCTCGCTGTGAGTATCACAAAGGCGCTCCAAGTCACACAATCGAGAACTGTCATGCCTTCAAACACAAGGTTCAAGATATGATCAACTCTAAGGATCTCACCCTCACTCCGAGAAATCCAAATGTCCAGAACAATCCAATGCCGCCGCACGGCGCCAACAAGTGAAGACATTTGAAGGGGTTGTTGAAGACCAAGCTGAGTAGTCACCAACTTTGAAGCATTCAATCAAGAGAAGTTCATTCCTCAAATAAAGGCAGTCGTCGCCATTTATCATTTTCGCATCTTTGTTATTTTGTACTATTTGTTAAGTACTATTTGCTCTGAACATTATCGTTTGTACTTGGTTTTGCTAATATTATGTTTATGCATGTTTTGAATCAATCTATTCGCATTCGCTTATCATTTATCATTTATCACAAAATTCACAAAAATATTTCCTCACTTCACTTTAGCAAATATTTGAGGGAGGATGATGAAAACAAAATATCCATAACTATTGCGGTATGCTTTCGGATAAAATCTCGTCAATGATGTACAGGAATTTGTTCAAAACCCCAAACACTGGAGATACAAGGAGTTAATCCCTAGTCAACCACTTCGAGCCTAGAAGTAGGAGTTTCTTTCGGATACAACCCTTACATCTAACTCGGGGCATGGTATTTGTTCAGTTATCCTGACTACACCTTCGAACCGCAAGATGAGACATCCCGTCGGAGGACCAATCAGCAAATGACTTGGCAGTTACAACATTCAAACAAAAAGAAAAGAAAAGAAAAAAAACCACTAAGTTGAGCACCCGAAGGGAGACTTAGTCGAAAAAAATCAAAAGAGGAACTCAAATCCTCAGCAAAAGCAAAACAAATATCAGTGACCACCAAATCAAGAATCAAAGGATCACCAATAACAAAAGATGACTACCATTTTCAAGCAGACTTTAAAGCTTCCTCTTCACTCTTGCAAAGTCAAAACAAATGCATGTGTAGAGTTAACTGAACGTAGGACTAGAGAACATCACGAAGAAGGGGCGGGTATAAATCAAACTTTGAGCCTTATATCCTTTATTTCTCAAACCATTAACCATACCATGTTACAACCCTCGAAAGTTCTAATTGAGGCGCGGTTTATTCTGAAAGCATGCTACCAACAGGGTCGCGTAAATTGACTCCCATATATTTTCTAATCTTCAATCTCGTTTTCACATTATTCTTGCTGCATCTTCTACGAACTTTCTAAATTAGCACCTCGTTTGGACTAACGGTCCACCCGTCACACTATTACAATCATTCAAGTAAATAGACTTTTTCAAAACTTACATGAAAGTTGCATTAACATTTCCATTTGTGTATGAATAATTTAATTGCAAATCAGTGTTTGACATCAGGCAATCAAGAGAGGAACTTGAATCAATACTTCTTCCAAATCAGTTCAATCAGGGGCAACATCTTTCTCAACGACTCAATCAGGGGCAAGATCGCCTTCAAAGGCTCAATCAGGGGGCAGATGCCTACCAAATCCAGACATTGGGGCAGATCATGTCATGGCCATTGTCAAAGATTCTCCACCATATTTATTTCAAATACCATACAAACAGGGGCAACAAACAAGGAGCAAATCTTCCTATTTTTTCTCCCCAGCTAAACAAGCAGATCTTGCCAAGTGTTGGCAACCATTCAAAGCAAAAGCAATCTTCACGTGTCAATTAAGTCGCTTCGCTCATTAGCAAATAACCAAACTTGGAGCGTTCAGATTCATCTTTTGACAACGCATCGTCGAAGATCGAGTGTCGGGGAATCAAACCCTCCACCCACCCAAAGTTCAATCATTTTTGGAAACTACCAAACCAAAAGTCCACCAAGCTGGCACCTTTCAATCGCTCATATGCATCATTATGCATCATCAATGTCATACACATCATTTACATCAATCATTTACAACATGTGCATCATATGCATACCTAAATAAATCAACTTTTCATACTCCCAACATTTTAATTTTCAGCAATGCATAAGCACTTGAATCATATCTCCATCATTATGGAATACCATTTCAAAAACAATCAAGCATAGTTGCATAATTCAGGATCCAGGATCAACCCAAGTTTCTAGTCCTTTCCCCAGCGGAAGTCAGGATCATATCAATCGAAGATTCCAGGCTTTTCCTCGGCGGATTCAGTGGTCATCCCCCATTGAATCTTTTCTCTACAACTATTTTAATTTTCAGTCACTCATTTTTCCCTTCAGTGACGGGAGTCGTATTTAAATTTCCTTTGCCTTATCATCTTCTGGTGATAAGTGATTTTATTTTCAGTTATTTGCCTTATCATCCTCTGGTGATAAGTGATTTTATTTTCAGTCCTTTGCCTTATCATCCTCTGGTGATAAGTGATATTATTTTCAGTCATTCGCCTTATCATCCTTCAGTGATAAGTGATTTTATTTTCAGTCAGTTGCCTTATCATCTTTTAGGTGATAAGTGATTTTATTTTCAGTCCTTTGCCTTATCATCCTCTGGTGATAAGTGATATTATTTTCAGTCATTCGCCTTATCATTCTTCAGTGATAAGTGATTTTATTTTCAGTCAGTTGCCTTATCATCTTTTAGGTGATAAGTGATTTTATTTTCAGTCAGTTTCCTTATCATCCTCTGGTGATAAGTGATTTTATTTTCAGTCAGTTGCCTTATCATCTTTTAGGTGATAAGTGATTTTATTTTCAGTCAGTTGCCTTATCATCCTCTGATGATAAGTGATTTTATTTTCAGTCATTTGCCTTATCATCCTCTGGTGATAAGTGATTTTATTTTCAGTCAGTTGCCTTATCATCCTCTGGTGATAAGTGATTTTATTTTCGGTCACTCGCTTTATAATCCGTTGGTGATAAATGATTTATTTTTTCAATTTGTTTCTTGTTGTGTAACTCATCATTTCCAATATTAATCATCTGTTATTTTCAAAATTTCTTTCTTTATCAGACAAATTTGGAGTCTGTTAGTATCTAATTATCTTATACCTTGAAAGTTTGAATGTGAGCCGGTTCATCCTACTCGGTCTAAGCTAATTCGATAGGGGCATCTGTCATACCCCAAATTTGTCCTACCCGCATCATTTGTTTTACTGTCTAACCATTATTTAAAACAAAAAAAACAAAAAAATATGTCATTTCTCTTCAAGGTTCAGGCTTTATGTGAAAAATTGGAATTCATCTGAGTTTGTCGGTTCGGAGTGTGTATGTTTGTGGTGCTGTAAAAAAAATCAATTTGTTGTGTGGAGGTCTTTCATTCGATTATCACCTTTGTTTTTCATTAATCATTTATTTTCATCACAAAAAAAAAATTACACGAAAAATCAATTTAAATTTTCTCTTTTATTATTTTTCGTCTTTCAAAAAAATATATCCTTTTTATTCACTATCCATATCTTCAATTTTATTTCTAAACCAATTTTTCTAATCCCATCATTTTTCCATTATTATTACCATTTTCCATTTTTCTAAATATCTAATTACTATGTTAAATTTTCTTTTATTATTTCTAATATTATTTTTAAAAAAAAAAATTCATTTCCAATATACCATTAGCCATTACTTTTTTTTAAGTCACATTAAACATTTTAGTCATTACGAAAAAATAAAAAAAAACCTTATATTTTTATTATTATTACTTTTATTATTTTTATTCTTATTAATATTATCATTATTATTTTATTAGTATTATTATTCTTCCTATTATTTTTATTATTAGTTTTACCTCTATTATTATTATCTTTAGCATTATCCTTAATTATTATCATTAGTTTTGTTTGTAGTTAATATTATTGTTAGTATTATTATTATTATTATTATAGGTTATTTTACTCAGCATCCCTCAACAGTGTTTTTCCAATTGCTCCAGCCACTACAAACAATTTTCGCCACTAACCTTTTTACACTTCCTCAGCAAACCGTACAGCAGGCTCACAACAACAAAAATTCAGCACCAATTTCACAATCTCCAGCTTGTCAAAATAACGCAACAATCGTACGGAAAGCAAAATGTAGCATCTGGCCACTATCGCAACAACAAATCATTGGTACAAACACCCACAAACAGCAAATCCATAAAACAGAAGCCGCACCATTCATAAACCTTTCACCCTTCACGAATCCGCACAAACCGTATCACCATTTTATCCCTCACCATAAACACCACAAAGCATTTTCCTCTTATTCAATAACACTCAAAAACCATTCTTCAGAATCCATTTTCCACAACTCCAAATAATACAGAGCAACAAACACTCACCGCTGAACCATTTTGAAATCACCATAACGCAAAACCTTCAGCACCACCGTTCTTTTTCAGCACAAATCGTTTCCTCTTCAAATCGCTCACACTTTCCTCTTCAACTTTCAACCACAAACACAACCAAATCGTTCTAACCATTTATCTTCCTCCATTAACCTCAACTGAACCTTTTCAAATCTTTCAACCTCTTCACTCACCAACGCAAAAACCATGTTCTCCAAGAACTTTTCAAATCTACCTTCAGCGACTCATAACCTCCATCGCTAAAATACATCGCTCACCATCATTCCTCCACAACAACCGAAAACTAGAGAAATAGGAGAAGAAGAAGAGATCTGAGAAAATTAAATCAGAAAAAAAGAGATAAGTCGAACCAAATCAAACTGAAATCTGAAGCCGCGGCGGAACCAGTGGTAGAGATGGCGAACTTTTGAGAGAGAGAGCGACAAATTCGTGCCCTGTTTTATTTTGTTTGAAGGTTAATTCAAAGTTTTTACTTTTCTGTTTTCATATATTATGTATTTCTTAGTGTGTTTGTTTTGCCTTTGTGAGCTGGGCTTAACAGCCCATCTGTTTTTCTAATCCCACACATTATGATCACTACGCACCCCATCTCAATGTTCGTTTATTCATTTTCTTGCTTATTTATTTTATTGTACTTTTTCTGATCTTTGCTTTGTGGGCTCAACCTGTATAGGTTTGTTGCACTCAAATAATTTACCAGCGCGTCCCCTTTCTTTTTTATTTTTATTTTTTTTTAATTTTGTTAATAAAAATGTTAGGGATTAAGTAAATGTGAATTGGTTTTGGGCTGTGATTCCTTGATGAGCCCGTAGATCTAACATGGTTGATCTTTACACCACCATGATCTGCGACACCCCCATTTTTTTTCTACTGCTGTGTTTTTTTGGCTGTGGGCTTGGCCCAACTGTTTTTTTTTACTATGCATATACTCACACTAGTAGCATATAACCATCATTGCTCTTATTTCTCTAATTAAATGTTTTTTATTCTTTTGTTCTTAAATTCTAGTAGTTTATTTTAATTTTATTATTTATGGGCCAATGATATAACAAAAGGTCGATGTTTCGCCCGATTTCGTTAAATCGGTGATACTCGATCAATATGAGGCCCATGTAATTTTATTTATTTATTTTTCTTTTTTTTCTAATTTATTGTTATTTCACAAATTAATTTAATTCATTATTTTTATTTATTTATTTATCAATTCACACTTTATTTAATTTATTCAATTTATCGCTTTTTAATACACGGATAGTTCAACTCCTCATATAACGGATCCAAATTTGAACCGGCTCTAAGGTAGTTAACGAACCAAATTTCGACGCGTCCGAAAAGGTCCAACGCCTTCAAACAGTTGCATCCGAATAAAAAGGCCGAACGCCCTCGAACAGTTCAAAAACACTACACACACGCTTTCTCTTGGGCGAATTACAACGAGACCCCTTTGTTTCTCGCAATCCCTTGTAATTTATTTTGTATCCCTCCCCCATTTTATGTACGCATTTTATTATTTTATCGATTATTATTTCATTCGTGAACCCTTGGTCCAACGCCAAGCGGTTGCACTCGCACACTCGCACTTTTTTATTCAGTTATCGTTTATTAGGATCCACCTTACCTTTGCGAGCCGAGCGCTCTGTGCCTCGCTAACAAACCACAAAATAAACCTCCATTTGCATTCACCCTCTAACCTCAAAAAACCAAAACGATTCTTTTCAGATCCAAACCCTTGATCCAACGTCAAGCGGTCTTAGGAAATAAAACACATTCTAATAATACGAGAAGAACTGTACGCCACGAGCCTTAAGCGGTAGAAAGGAGGATAATGAGCTCTCGTTACTCGCTCCGATTATTTTGACGCAAGACGCTCGTCTTGTTGGACGGAATAAACTATCCATAGTCTTTAGTGCAATTCGACTCCTAAACCCTTTTGTTCTGGACTAGCCCATTCCCCACAATTGGGCCAAGCAAACCAATCCAACATCTATGCTCGACGTCGAGCAGAATTAGGAATAATGGTCTCTGTCGAGCATAAGCATTCCGACCACGACGAAGTTCCCTAACGAATAGTCTTGACCATTGCCTATTTTTACGGATTCCTCGATCCGCGCCTCATAGTATGGACCAATAATCTTCCGTTTAGCCCCTTATATAAACCCTCTCATTTGGGAGGGTCAGGTATTCAATCTCTCTGACCTTTATTCTTGTATTTGCCCACTCTTTGCTCGGTTACTTACTTTAGCATCGGAGTGCCTTTCAGGTACACCACCTTTTTCTCCTCACCGACCGTCTTTCATCAGCTCTCGAAGCCAGCCGCATCGGATCCTGATCTCCAGGTACGATCAGGTGGCGCCGGGTGTGGGAAACTGATTTCCCCGTTCTTCTTTCAAAATCTTCAAGGAACCAAAGTTTTAACAAGATCCATGGCTGCTCGGGACAACCAAGAAAACCGATCAAATGATGGCATGATTCTCACACAACGTGAGAGCAACATCCATCCTCCTCCGCACGAGGAAACTGTGCAAGACCACCCGGACGGGACGGCAGTATCGCCTTCACCCGATCGCGATCAACCTCTGGAAAGTCGCCCGAAAACTCTTTTTCCCTCGACTCCTTCAGGATCATATTTCGCCGCGCTGGCCGAGATCCTGAATCAGACAAACCTGCTGCTCCTCGCCCATGGCGAGAAAATCGTCCGTCTCGAAGATAATTCTCGTCGACCATCGTCTCCCGCGAGACCCCAAAGAAGGCATACTCCTTCTCCTTCTAGGAAGAAGAGGAAAGGGCACGCTGATAAATCAACGGGCGACAAGCGTCTTCGTCAGTCCTCCCCACATTCTTCTCCTACAAGAAAGTCAAGAAGAAGTAGATCAAGATCTGCTTCTCCCCGACGAACGAAGAAACACGCTCACAGGTCTCCTTCGTTCAACTCCAGCGACGACGAGGACACTCGGGGTCCCCTTTCGTCTGAAATCATGGCAGCTAAGCTTCCAAGAGGTTTAGAGAAGCCCCCACCGCTAGGCTCATACGACGGAACCACGGATCCAGACGAGCACATCGAGAATATCGATGCGCTGCTCGACTATCGAGGTGTACGGGGGGCAATCCAATGTCACCTTTTTCCTATGGCGATGAGGAAAGGAGCGATCACATGGTACAAAAGCCTCGAAGTTGAGTCCATCACCTCCTGGAAACAACTTGGACGCACGTTCTCTAGGCACTTCACCGCATCAAGGCGACACCCGAAGACAGAAGCTTCGCTCGAAGCAATCATCCAAGGGATGGACGAACCTTTACAAACTTACATCGAAAGTTCAATATAGAAGCAGTCCAAGTATCCACGACCGATGACATGAAAAAATATTTGCTGGAACAAGGATTACGCCCCTCGACTGATTTTCATCGGGCGGTCGACATTGAGACCCCGGCCACCCTCGACGCGTTCTTATTGAAAGCCCAAGCCTACATTCAGTATGAGGAAAAACAAGCGGCCAGTTCGGTAAGAGACGCTCGACGCCATGAAGATGCCAAGCCTCACCGAGTCGACGAACCTTCGACATCTCATCGAGGAGGAGACAAAAGAAAGGACGATCACTCCCGTGAACCGCGGGAGCACCGAGGACCCGTCGGTCGGTTCCACTAGTACACACCTCTCCTGGCCTCTAGTGAGAAAAAATTTTGTCTGAATGTGCCAATTCGGAATTCAAACAAGCAGGGGTACGTTTTCCGAGGCAACAACCCAGCAAACCCGGCACGGATAAAACAAAATACTGCAGATTCCACAAGAGTCACGGCCACAACACAGAGGACTGCATCCATCTCAAGGATGCAATCGAAATTCTCATCAAGGACGGGCACCTAAAACAATTCACCAAATCCAGAGACACTCCTCGACAAGAAGCGCAGGAGACCCAAAAAGTCGAGGAAGCCATACCTATCCCTGCAGATGCTAACATGCAGGTCGCTCTAAGCATTTATCGCCCGGAGGATTTCTTCCTACCGGACCGCGCCGAGAATTCGGGGTACTTCTCCTCCCATAGTCCATGGGAAACTTTCCCTTCCGCAATGGTCATCTCGGGAGGAGGGTTCAATAAAATCACGATCGGATCCGTGAAACGGAAATTCGACCAGCTGATTGCGAAGGGGCCCGCGCAAAACGCCACCCTGGATCCACCAAGGGAAGGCTCGGTACCCCTTGCCTTTTACCGAGAAGAGCTCATAGGAGGGGCGCCCAACGCCAGCATTCCTCTGCTCATCCGGGCACGCATGGAAAATTTCGATGTGAGAAGAATCCGGGTGGACCAGGGCAGCTCCTGCGACATCATGTACTCCCAGTTGTTTTCGAAACTCCAGCTGAACGAGACACATTTAACTCCATACTTAGGACCAGACCTGCAGGGTTTCAACGGAGCAGTCTCCCGACCATGGGGTTATGTCGATCTATTTGTCACTTTCGGGGTAGGTGAGACAGCCAGGACGTGTAGGGTCCAGCTCCTAGTCGTGGACTGCCCGTCGCTGTACCAATGCATCCTAGGACGACCAACAATAGCCGAGCTAATCGCCGTGCCATCCACCGTCCACCTGAAGATGAAATATTACACTACTTCAGGTAAGGTCGCCACATTACACGGAGACGTCGACGCTGCCCACAAGTGTTTCGAAGCAGCATCAAAGGGTCTCAGCTCAATATCATACCAACCGAATCCTCCAACATCAAACTCGCCAGATATTCCCAGGGCTTTCCCTCAGGTAGACTCGATCGACCTAGACTGCAGATTCTCAGACAATAGCGAGGGCGTCCAAAGACCAACAGAGTCGCTGTCCCGACCAATAACAGATGGAGAGTTCGAATTAATTCCTCTGGGAGAGGACCCAGCTCGGTGCGTTAAAATCGGGGCACATATGCCCGACTAGGTGAAGCGACAGCTGAAAGCTTGCCTCAGAGGGAACGCAGATCTATTTGCCTGGAGCGCCGCAGAAATGCCAGGGCTCGACCCCGGGACAACCTTCCACCACCTCTCCATTGACCCAATACATAAGGCGGTCGCTCAACGCAGAAGGAAGCTGAATCTGCTGTTAAAGACCTCCTAGAGGCTAAATTTGTAACCGAGGCCAGGTACACGACCTGGCTCTCAAATGTTGTAATTGTGAAAAAATCTAATGGATAGTGAAGAATGTGCGTTGACTATACCGATCTCAATCGGGCATGCCCAAAAGATGCATACCCTTTACCTAACATTGATAAATTGGTCGACAATTCGTCCGATTTCAAGCTATTGTCCTTCATGGACACATACTCAGGATATAATCAGATACCCATGGTCGTGTCTGACAAAAAAAACACGGGCAATTACTTTTACAACGTTATGCCCTTCGGTCTGAAAAACGCGGGCGCGACATATCAGCGCATGATGAATAAGGTTTTCCGAGCAGAAATCAGAGATATGCTCGAAGTATACATGGACGACATGATCGTCAAATCTCAACAAGAAATGGACCACGCGTCTGTAGCGGTAAAATCGTGAGTGTAAGCTATTGATTAACTTAACTCGATTAACACAGAGTCGCCACCGCGCTTTTCTTTATTTCCGAAAGGAAAAAGGTAAAAGAACGACTAAAAACCTAGGATTCTAAAAGCAAAGGCTAAAAGAAATAAACAGAGATTGGGTAAGGGGATTGGTTATGAACCGGGAAGGTTTTAGGCACCCGACTCATCCGTGGTACTCCACTGGAGCCCTTTGAAATACTTATTGCTTTTGGTCTGAAATTGGTTTGTTTAAAATGATGGAAGAGATGAGGAGAAGAATATTTTTTAATGATTTTGTGTTTGATAAGGTTTTAACGCCTTATGCCTACGTACCCACAAAGTGCAATGCGAGATCAAAACCTCGAAGTTCGTGGTACAAAGTTTTAAAAAGAACAAATGAGTTGAATTGATTTTAGAATGTAGAGATAAGTCGTCATCCCTTAGCGAATAATTCCGCTAAAAAGGATGAATCATATATAAACATGTGAGAAAAAGAAAAGGTGCACAAGCCACAAAAACAATTGAATGAGTTTTGAGTTTTTTAATGTATATGAGAAAATGGTTTTGATATATTTACATGAATTAATATTTGGTTAAGAAAATAAAATGAAAAGATTAAAAATCGCTTGACCTAAGTCAAGGTTTGTTTATGAAAGTGTTTGAAGTTTAAAAACAAGATGATTTTGAAATAGAGAGAAGTTTTGAAAATTAAAGAATGGGGAGGAGATGAAGAGACTAATCCTAGTGCTTAAATTAAAAGCTAAGGAAAGAGTTTACCATATGTACAATTCTTCAAAGATCGGAACTTCTTCTTCAAAGGCTAATGAAATCACTTGAGGTCTAGGTTTCTAATCCATTCCAACTTGAGCAAAGGGAAAGTATCTTAAAGTCTAAGTCCATTCTCCAAAAAGCAAAGGGATAGTAACCATAGTCCAACAATTAGAAGTCACAAATATTTTAAGAGTTTAATCCTTTATTAAGTGTTTTGATATCCAAATGGACAAAATAAAAACAAGCACAATATGAATATAAACATGCACAATATGAATATAAATAAATGATATATGATAATATGACAAAATATAATAAGGAGATAAGGGAGCAAGAGATTAAAATAAAAGGATAAGGTGCAAGAGATTAAATTTAAACAATTATATTCACATTATTATAATATTTACAATATAAGGTGGTATGATGAACTTAATCAAACACAACCACAAAAAGAAAAATAAGATCGAGGCAACCGGATCCAAGTGGATCTTAATTCGAATCGGGACAACTTTAGGTCTATGTTAAGCAATCGCCGAGTAATTTACGAAGTAATTACCCTACAAATGAGGTCGGCCACCACTAATTAAAGTGGAAAATATTCGTGTTAATACATGTTAGAGAAACGATATAATGAATCGTTCTCCGAAAACACGCCACACTAAAAGAAAAAGGAAGGTCTAATCTTAATCGAGATTATCGTCGAATTTCATCGAAAAGCAACCTATCACGATCTCAAAGAATGGAGAATGATTCAAATGATCATTCATCCATAGATTTGAAATAATGAAGATTAAACTTAATCGGAAATCAACAATCCCGAATCGGAAGATTGTCATCGACCAAAATTGAAAAGAGATGAAGAATAATGGATCCAAAATTAGATCCAAAAAAGAAATAGAAAATATTTTTAATCATTTTCTAAACTCTTTCCTAAATATCTTTTTAAAAAAAATACTTTTTCTAAAATATAAATTCTTAAAACATATTTTTTAAATTGTTTTCCTAAATCTCTTTAAACATTTTTTTAAAAATCTTCCTAAAACACTTAAATCAACAATAAATTAATACAAAATCCTTTTTAAAAAAAACAAACCAAAGAATATTAAACAAAACAAAAAATAAAAAAATAGAATGGAAATAGGAAGTGGATATCCGCGGGTTAATGGAAACGGATCTACTAGGATCCAAGGTCCAGTTCAACTCCTTCACATTTTATTGAAAAAGAAAACAAAAAAACACAAGTGATTAATCTTCTTCTTCTTCACGTAAATGAGAGAAAAACAAAAATAGGGCCAACACAAATTTCTCCTTCAATCACAAAAAATGGCGACCGTTCTCACCTTCAACGATTCAGAAAACACAACTTCTTCTCTTTCCGTGAATGAAACGAATCCTTCCTCTCTCGATTTCCTTTTTCTTCTCACTTCGGTTTCTCTCTCTTTCTCACCGATTCAAGGTTTCAATTGGTTAGATGTTGATGGTTGATTGAGGAAATGATTGAGAAATTTTGAAAGAGGGTTTCGAATTTGAAGAAGAAATAGAGTTAGGGATTTTTGATTTGGGAATTAATTTGGCCAGGGATTTGAGAGGCTGTTGAAGCTTGAAATTGGAATGAAACTGATGCTCTTTAAATAGGAGAAGAAGAAAGGAACTTGATGTCGTTTTGAATGTGAGGTATGCGTTTTACACTCTCACGAAAATCTCGTGTGTGCTTGCGATTTCATTTGCGTTTGCTTGCGTTTTGTTTCCTTTGGTCTTGCGTTTTGTATTCGTGTTAAAGGCGTGCCCCTTTGCTGTCTGTGTTTGTTCTTGCCGTGCGTTTTGAATTGATGATATTGCGTTTTGATACTTTGAAACAGGTGCGGGAATGCGTGAAGCTCGTGCTAGATGCATGATACTTTTCATGTTGTGGGCCTGGGCTAGAGAGAGGTTTGATAGTGTGCGGCTTTTGCTGCTGGATTTGATAGGCCTGCCTGCGGGAAAGGCTTACGGATATAGCTTTGTGGGGCCTGCTGCTTGCTGAGGCAGCTTGGCAATATTTGGCTAAAGTGTGAAGAAGCTGGCGTATTTGCAGCTTGTAAAGCTTGCTTGTAATGGGTGTGTTGTTGAATTCACGTGCTGTACTTGAATGATGTTGAAGGCTTAAAGGACCACGTGATGTAACAAATATTGTGATTGTAATGAGCCTCAGAAAAAAACTTTATATTGTTTATTTATTCTGTGTAACAAAATGTGGAATAAGATAGGCTAAAAACATGGGCTTATGGTTAATATGGACTGCATAAATGTTGGATATTTAGAAAAATAATAAAAAAAAAGAAAATGATGGATATAAAAAGTTCCTAAAAATATAATGAGAATATTAAAAAAAATTTAAAAGTATTGGAAAAAAAATGAAAATAGATTATATAGGATAATAATAGGAAATGGTTATGGAAAATGTTTATTTGGATAATAATGGGATATATGGATAATCGAGAAAAGAAAAAAAAAATGGGGAACAAAGATTATTGAATAAAATGGATATTGGAAGTTAAAAAAAAGTTTAATCGAAAATGGATAATGGATGGAATTTGGTTTTCAAGCTCACAACAAATCTCGATTATTTCAACAAGCCTCTGAACACAGCCCAAATACTTTGCAACTTGCCAACTGAAAATTGTCTGATTATGATCTGATAAACCGAATTCATACTGAGGAAAATAAATCCTCAGATGAATCGCTGATGAACTGATAAATCGATGAACTGATAAACACTGAAGATTCAAGCCAAACTTCGCACAAAACAACTGCTCGATAACTGATGATTTTCACACTCAGCACCCTTTGAACTTTGAAAACGCATTGTTTGAGAAATGAACCATTGGCCCACACGACTGGCAGTCAACCAATTTATCTGATAGTTTGACCAATATTAGGTCAAACATCCACTTGAAATCGAATTGTGACTGAACAAACGCATCTGAATGAAATTACTGTCTCATCTTCGCAAACCTGCAACACAGAGAAGAAGAAGAATACTGAAACATATTTTTTTGTATTTTGGTTAAAAGTCAGTAAATATAAACAAATATAAAACAGTAAAAATAATGGTGATCCCCTGCGAAGCATAGACCCTACACCTGAGGAGAAACTCGAAAGCCAGTGCGATCTTGTTTGTATGCAAAATGCAGATGATATGCGAAACAATCTTAGGGCAAAAATTAGGGTGTTACAGCTGCCCCTATTTAAGTTTCTTCAATCCGGAGATATGAAGATTGACATCTTCGTCTCTACAAGATGGGAGAGACTTAAATACAGAATACCCAATTTTTGTCCTAAGAGAACAAATGATATGATATAAATATGATGTGCAAGCCCAAGATCTCTGTGGGGGAAGTATGACCACCAGAGAAAAGCAAAAACTTGGGGACACAGAAGAAAATCCCGCTGGGGAAACAACAGACAACCAAAGAGTTACCAGGAAAATAAATCACTGGATAACAGACTCCACTTGGGAAAAGATATGATATAATCAAAGAACAGATTCAACCAGGGGCATAAACACCCTGCCAGGAATACCAACCAAACAAAATATTTGAATCCAAGAATGGAGAAATACTGTGTTGGAAAAGAATCATCAACTACCTGTTTTACTGGGTAGGAAATATAACAGACTCGACTATCAATTTACTGGATATGAGCAAAATACGGAGGGATAACCTCAATTACCTTTTACTGGGTAAGGAAAATTTTCAACTACCTGATTTACTGGGTAGAGAATATATAAAGGACTCGACTATCGATTTATTGGATAGGAGTGAAATAAAAGGAATAACCTTCACCACCTTTTACTGGGTGAGAAAAATTTTCAACTACCTGATTTACTGGGTAGAGAATATAAAGGACTCGAATATCGATTTATTGGATAGGAGTATGATCATCTACCTGATTTACTGGGTAGGAACTTAATCAAATGGAAACGGCTTCTATTACCTTTTTACTGGGTAAGAAGAAGAAATATCGGCTACCGGATTTACTGGGTAGGAAATCAATCAAGTTACCTTTTTACTGGGTAAGAAGAAAATGTCTGATTCTACTATCCTTTTACTGGGTAAGAAGAAAATAACTTGACTACCGGATTTACTGGGTAGAACAATTCTCGACTACCGAATTTACTGGGTAGGAGCTAAATCAAAGAAGAACAAACTCCATTACCTTTTTACTAGGTAAGAGGAAAAAATCTCGACTACCGAATTTACTGGGTAGAAAAATTCTCAACTACCTGATTTACTGGATAGGAGCTAAAGCAAAACAAACCTTATTACCTTTTTATTGGGTAAGAGGATAAAAATCTCGACTACCGTATTTACTGGGTAGGAGCACAAGTAAAGGAAACTTGATCAATTTGGTAATATTACCCACTATCGATTATTGATAGCTGAATTTCAAAACAATATATCCACAAAAGGGGACCAAAGTTCAATCCAAGAACAAATTGGAGAGAAACGATCAAACAAGACTCATCCCGAGGAGGAAATATCTCAACCGGGGAAAATCCCATCCAGATAATAAACTGGGGAGGAAGCTAAATCAACATCATCCACGAGAAACAAACTCAGTGGGGAATTAGAAAGGATTAACTCTTTCTGCTTAATGGTCGACATTCTAAACTTGAGAGGAAGATGACACACACACTCTGTGGGGAAAGTCCACACCAAAGAGCAGATAACAATGATAAACGCAAGAATGCAGGAAAACAATGCTATGCTTATGCGTGTGGATATGCTTATGAATATGCTGACAAAACAGACATAAAGATAAGAAACAGGTGACATAAACACCACAACAGCCGGATACTCGGTTAATCCCAAGGCAACAATGCAGGGAACAACTGGAGATTCAATCTTGAAATCTGCAGGTGAATATCATAAGCCATCAAAGGAATACAATCCTACTACAAGGCTTGAATCATGATGAAATAGCATCTGATAGGAAAATCATCCAGCTGAGGAAAGGTAATAATCTGCTGAGGATGGAAGTATTCTTGATAAAAATCAAACTTCACGAGGAATAACTGTCATACCACTCCTGCTCCACTTGGGGATAGAGTGCAAGACTTGCTAAAAATCACATAGGAACCTGCTGGAAATCAACACATGCAGACCTACTGGGGATCCATATGGGGATATCAGAAGTTAACATCATAGCCAAAATACATTTACGAGGGATTTTAAATCTATACCCAACATAAAGTAAAAGAAAACCTCTAAACTGACTGCTATATCAACACTTCTAAATTCAAAGATGCAAATAAATCAGGCTGAGGAACAAGAGTTCAGCTGGGGGTTCCCAATACTTCTCAATTTAAAGATAACATGCTGAGGAAAAATCAAAACTCAGCTAAGGGTTCATAAGAACATCCCTTCCAACAATTCTTCTGGGGAATACATACAATCTCCGTTCAACATCATGGTTGGGGAACAAAATATCATTAATATCGATCTGCCAAGACTATCCAGGAACTTCGCATGGACACAACCGAATCAAACCCTGCTTTGGGAGAGACAAGTTACACACATCCAGACTTTACCATTCTTGGAATCAATGTTAACATCCTTTCTTTGTTCATATATCAAAAGAAAAATGTTTTTAAAATCTTCAAAAATTAAAATTTATTAAACTTGTTTCAAAAATCATCATCAACAATAAATTGAAATTTTGTAAACAGAAACAATATAAAGAATTGCAAACAATTGGATAAAAGCTCAAATTCATTGATAGAATGGTAGTCAGCAAATGGCATGACTCCATGGATCATTACAAGTTTGAAAAATGGTAAATACATGGAAAAGGGCTACATTGAGATACAATGATCACTATTCTCCCTATTAACATTGAACTCCACTGTGTCCGAAACTTCAGTCAAGGATGAGTGAATAAGAATCTTTGATGAATAAATCTTCTGAGGGATAGAATCTGAAATCCTCGGTTGCTACAGGTGATTCAGTCTGTCGACGCAGTTACTTGCCATGATCCCTAACTTTTGCCTAGATTGCCCTTTCGGGGTTTCAATCTACCGGGATAATTATTTCTGTTTTTGTCTCTAATTTTTGCATGGACCGCCCTTTCGGGTTTTCAATCCATCGAGACGCTCATTTTTGCCTAAGCCGCCCTTTCGGGTTTTCAACTTAGCGAGCTGTTCTTTTATTTTTTTTAGGTGAAGTATTTCTTGACTGCATCCGTATTCACAGGATGAGTGATCTCCTCACCATCCATAGTTGCAAGAATTAATGAACCGCCAGAGAAGGCTTTCTTAAAAACATATGGGCCATCATAGTTCGGAGTCCACTTGCCCCGAGAATCTTTAAGGAAAAACTGAATCTTTTTGAGCACGAGGTCGCCTTCTCTGAATACACGAGGTTTGACCTTCTTATCAAAAGCTTTCTTCATTATTTGCTGGTACAACCGACCGTGACACAAAGCTTTTATTCTCTTTTCTTCAATCAAATTCAACTGGTCAAATCTACTTTGACACCATTCAGCCTCAGTCAACTTGGCTTCCATTAGAACTCTCATTGATGGGATTTCAACTTCGACGGGGAGCACTGCTTCCATACCATAAACAAGTGAGAAAGGGGTTGCCCCTGTTGAAGTGCGGACAAATGTACGATACCCATGCAAAGCAAAAGGGAGCATCTCATGCCAGTCCTTGTACGTCACAACCATCTTCTGAATGATCTTCTTAATGTTCTTATTTGCAACTTCAACAACCCCATTCATCTTCGGTCTATAAGGAGAGGAATTATGGTGTTGAATCTTGAAATCTTCACAAAGCTCTTTCATCATCTTATTATTCAAGTTCGAACCATTATCAGTAATGATTCTATTCGGAACACCATATCTGCAGATAAGATTATTCTTGATAAACCGAACCACAACTTGTCTGGTAACATTAACATACGATGCCGCTTCAACCCACTTGGAGAAGTAGTCAATTGCCACGAGAATAAAGTGATGTCCATTCGAAGCCTTGGGTTCAATCATGCCAATCATATCAATTCCCCACATAGAGAAAGGCCATGGGGAAGAAATCACATTGAGATAAGCCGGTGGCACATGAATCTTATCAGCATACACTTGACACTTATTGCATTTTTTCACATATTTGCAACAATCAGATTCCATTGTCAACCAATAGTAACCTGCTCTCAACATCTTTTTAGCCATTGCATGCCCATTGGCATGAGTGCCAAAAGATCCTTCATGAATTTCTTTCATCAACATGTTTGCTTCGTGTCTATCCACGCATCTGAGCAAGACCATGTCAAAATTTCTCTTATAAAGCACATTTCCATTCAGGAAGAAATTGCCCGCCAACCTCCTCAAAGTTCTCTTATCTTTTTCAGATGCCCCCAAGCGGGTATTCTTGACTCTGGAGAAAACATTTAATATCATGATACCAAGGCTTATCATCATGGACCTCTTCAACTGCAAACACATGAGCTGGTCTTTCCAGTCGATTCACACTGATCATGGGAACATCATTCCACTGGTGCACTTTTATCATAGAAGCTATGGTTGCTAAAGCATCAGCCATCTGATTCTCATCACGAGGAATATAATGAAACTCAACTTTGGTGAAGAAAGTTGATATCTTCCTGGCATAATCTCTATAGGGGATCAAGTGAGGTTGATGAGTCACCCACGTGCCCTGAATCTGATTAATTACCAAGGCAGAATCTCCATACACATCGAGATGTTTAATCCTCAAATCAACAGCTTCTTCAAGACCCATAATGCAGGCTTCATACTCAGCTTCATTGTTGGTACAAGGAAAAGTCAATCTCGCGGCAAAAGGAATATGAGAACCATGGGGAGTAATGATCATTGCCCCAATTCCTCTTCCACGTGCATTCACAGCACCATCAAAAACTAAACCCCATCGAGATTCAGACTCCGGCCCTTCCTCAATCACAGGTTCATCATTATCTTTCACTTTCAAAAACATCACATCTTCATCTGGAAAATCAAACTTGACAGGTTGGTAATCATCAATCGGTTGATGTGCCAAATAGTCAGCCAAGATACTACTTTTTATAGCTTTTTGAGTTCGGTACTCGATATCATATTCTGATAACAACATTTGCCAACGAGCAATCCTCCCAGTCAAAGCAGGCTTTTCAAAGATATACTTGATTGGATCCATTTTAGAGATCAACCAAGTCGTATGATTCAGCATATACTGGCGAAGACGCTTTGCAGCCCAAGCTAAGGCACAACAAGTTTTTTCAAGCATGGAATACCGAGACTCACAATCAGTGAATTTCTTACTCAAGTAGTAAATTGCACGTTCTTTTCTTCCAGATTCATCTTGCTGACCAAGCACACAACCCATGGAATCTTCCAACACAGTCAAGTACATGATCATCGGTCTACCTTCCACCGGAGGAGACAAGATAGGAGGTTCAAGTAGATATTCTTTAATACTTTCAAATGCCTTCTGGCAATCATCTGTCCAGACGCAACCTTTATCTTTTCGAAGCAACTTGAAGATCGGAGCACATGTGGCAGTCATGTGAGAGATAAACCTTGAAATATAGTTCAATCGGCCCAAGAATCCTCTTACTTGCTTTTCGGTTCTTGGAGCAGGCATTTCCTGAATAGCTTTCACTTTATCAGGATCAACTTCAATGCCTCTTTGGCTGACAATGAAACCTAGCAACTTTCCAGAACGTACGCCAAATATGCACTTGTTCGGATTCAGACGAAGCTTATACTTCCTTAATCTCTGAAACAACTTCAGCAAATGTTCAACATGATCTTCTTCAGTCCTCGACTTGGCGATCATATCATCAACATATACTTCGATTTCCTTATGCATCATATCATGGAAAAGTGTAGTCATAGCTCTTTGGTACGTCGCACCAGCATTCTTCAATCCAAAGGGCATCACTCTGTAGCAGAATGTTCCCCATGGTGTAATAAATGTGGTCTTTTCCATGTCCTCGGGTGCCATCTTTATTTGATTATAACCGGAAAATCCGTCCATAAAAGAGAAAACGTCAAACTTAGCCATATTATCTACCAACATATCAATGTGTGGTAATGGAAATCATCTTTTGGACTAGCTTTGTTCAGATCTCTGTAATCTATGCACATTCGGACTTTTCCGTCTTTCTTCGGAACAGGAACAATATTGGCCACCCATTCAGGATAAGTTGATGTCACAAGAAAACCTGCATCAATCTGCTTTTGAACCTCCTCTTTGATTTTTATTGCCATGTCTGGATGAGTTCTTCTGAGCTTTTGCTTTACAGGTGGACATTCTGGCTTCAACGGAAATCTATGCTCCACAATATCAGTATCAAGACCTGGCATGTCTTGATAAGACCAAGCAAATACATCAACATATTCTCTGGCATGTCTTCAGAACCCAAGTTGACCATCTCTATAGACTCTCCATGAGGCTGAATAATCTTCTCTTGTGCTCAAGCAACCGAGAAATTTCATCTGGAATCTCTTCATCATCCTCTTCCTCAGCTTCAAACACAGGGAATTCAAAGTTGGGAGAGGGCATAGGATCATTGTTTTCAATGGGTTTATCAATCAATCTGCACAATGATTTTATTTTTATTTTAGAATATGAATAAAAGTGCAAACAATATGCAGATACACAATTATTATATTTTTTTGGGTTTTTTAGGTTACCATTTTTCAGAATAAAGCAAAAATGAAAAACACATATGGAAATAACAAAATAACATTTTATTGATGATGATAAAATTTGAAACAAATCCCGACAAACATCACTTTCACCTTGGGCAGAGTGAAAGGATTTTTGAAAGAAAATAAAAACAATTACTTTGAAGAATGAACGATAAAAGGAACATCAACAGCGATCCAATTCTGGCAAATCTTTCCATGCGTAACGAAATCAAGCATTTCTTCGTCTTCATCATCATCATCAATGATGGCAGCAACAGAATGGTCGTTGATAAATCCAGCACTTCGAAAGCCTTCTTGAATAGTCTTTGGATCTTTGATAACTGCACCAGGCGCAAAGCCGATACCAAAACCTTCCTTGTTGTCTACAGCATCAATAATTCGCCCCCAACCATCAGACTGACCAGCTTCCAGCACTCGCATAGCATCTTTGAAAGAGGACATGGGCATGGCATTCTTCTTAACAACACTATTCACAACAAAAAGTGCTTGAAACGAAGTTCCCACCTCTTCCTCGGCATCAATATAAGAGAAAGAAGACAGATTACTCACAAGCATCACCCTCTCACCTTCAATGGTCACCAATTTACCTTCTCTCAAAAAACTTCAACTTTTGATGAAGAGTGGATGTTACAGCTCCAGCTTCATGGATCCATGGTCTTCCGAGGAGACAACTGTATGCGGGACGTATATCCATTACTTGAAAAGTAATCTTGAATATAAACGGTCCAATAAGAATAGGAAGATCCACCTCTCCGATCACGGTCTTCTTCGACCCATCAAACGCTTTTACTATAATCCCACTGTGCCTCATGGGAGCACCTTGAAACGCAAGCTTTGACAAAGTCGACTTTGGCATAACATTCAGAGACGAGCCGATATCAACTAGCACCTTGGACAAAGCATCTTCTTGACAATTCACCGAAATGTGCAGAGCCAAGTTATGATTTCTTCCTTCTTCAGGAAAATCATCATCACAGAATCTCAAATTGTTGCATGACGTGATATTCGCTACAATACTATCAAATTGATCAACAGTCACGTCATGGTCAACATATGCTTGATCTAGAATTTTCTGCAATGACTGCCTATGAGCCTCAGAACTCATCAAAAGAGACAACACTGATATCTTCGAGGGAGTCTGCAATAACTGCTCAGAAATATTATACTCACTCTTCTTTATCAGTTTTAGCACCTCATCATCATTATTACCAGATTGGCTCGATTGGACAACAGCATCCATAATCTGCTTTCTTGCACTGGTATCTTCAACTCTCTTCGGAGGGTCTGAACTATACACTCTACCACTTCGGGTGACCTTCGTCACGTCAGCAATGCTAACCACAGACCTTGGAGTAGGAAGAGGAACTTCTCTACCATTCTCTATCATCGTAGCGTTATACCTGTATGGAACAGCTTTATCAGATTCATAAGGCATTGGACCAGGTACATTAATCACCAATGGAGTAACAGCAGTCTTGCGACTATCAAAAGAAAACACCACCCTTTCAGGAGCAGCTCTCTCAGGAAGATTGAACTGAGGCATAATGACATTCACTTCATTCTCATATTCATCTCTCTTTGCTGTTACTTCGATCAGCTTATCATCCATCATTTTCTGAATATCCCTTTTAACAATCACGCAACCACGAGGATTCACCGAGCATATACAACATCCAGCATATTCGTGATCAATATCGTGATATTCACTCAAGAAAGCATGCATTTCCACCAAAGATCTTCGGATATGGCGAACTTCATAGATCTCAAACAACCCAGGACAACCAGCAACCATATTCACAGACGCATTACCATGCTTCAGCAACGGATTCTTCTGTACATTAGGATTAACATCATTGAAATACAGAACATTGTTTCTCATCAATTTTTGTACTTCAAACTTCAATGGATAACAGCTCTCAACATCGTGCCCCGGGGCACCTTGATGAAAAGCACAGCGAGCCTCAGGCTTATACCACCATGGAATAGTCTCTGGAACTGGAGGTGGAGGACGAGTTTGCACAAGATTCTTTGCAATTAAAGATGGAAGCAAGTCCGCATACGATACAGGAATAGGATCAAAACTTGGCTTAGCCCGAGCTTGTTGATTACCACCTTGTTGCACAGAAGGTTGCTGATAACGGGGTTGATACTTTGGAATAGCTGGCACAGTTGGAGCCACGTTAATCATCGGTGTAACAGAAGCCACATGCTGCGAATGGTGATTCCCACAATTGTGAGGCCTTCTATAACTTTCACGGGATACTGCATCAGTCTCATTTTCTTTCTTTTCCCCAAAGTTGAACCTTCTAGAGCTTGAACCATTGCCGTTCTCTTGAGTCAACCGTCCCTCACGGACACCTTCTTCTAAACGCATCCCCATGCTCACCATCTCAGTGAAATCGGAAGGAGCGCTTGCTATCATTCTCTCATAATAAAAAGAACCCAACGTCTTCAAGAAGATCTTCGTCATTTCTTTTTCTTCCAACGGAGGAACAATCTAGGCTGCCAGCTCTCTCCATCTCTGCGCATATTCTTTAAAAGTTTCTTTGTCCTTCTGGGACATAGCACGAAGTTGATCTCTATCAGGAGCCATATCAACATTGTACTTATACTGCCTTACAAAAGCTTCTCCCAAATCATTGAAGGTCTTGATTTGGCTATTATCCGGACTCATATACCACCTCATGGGTGCACCGGTCAAACTGTCCTGGAAATAGTGAATCAGCAGCTTATCATTATCAGTATGAGCAGACATCTTCCTTGCATACATCGTCAGATGGCTCAATGGACAAGTATTGCCTTTGTACTTCTCAAACTTGGGCAACTTGAATTTGTAAGGAACTTTAACATTTGGGACCAGACAAAGATCATAAGCATCTTTTCCGAACAAATCCTTATGTTTCAAAGCTCTCATCTCCCTCTGGATCTCAACAAAGCGTCCCTGGAAGTCATCAAGTCTTTCAGCAACTCCAGCACCTTCACTGGGCTCAGCATGGTAAATCATCTCATCATGGTGCGGAACATTGTGCACCACAGGCGGTACAGTTGTCACAACTGGAGGAAGAGTAGTCCATACTGGTGGGGGGAGATTATAAAATGCCACAGTCTCCGGACGATGAGGAGGACGATAACCAGCAGGAAAAAAGTCACCAGGCATGCCCCAAGGCGTGCTAGCAGGTATACGACAGCGAGGAGAAATCACAGTCTCAACAGGAATTGATGCAGTAACAACCTCTGAGATGACAGTATTCTGAACAGGAGGACTAGGAGGTGGCTGATTCTGAGCAGCCATCAAATTTTCCATCATAGCAGTCACCCTTTCCAAGCTTTCCCTCAGATAATTAACCTCTTCGCGCAGCTCGAGATTCTCTTGTTGCAAAGTATCCATCACTCTTCTCCGATTAGCTCGAGTATCGAAGCGATGAGTCAGCTTGACAGGAACACTGAATGAAGACCAGAAAACAACAATAAGATCCCTGGAGAACACTCGAAAGCAAGACAAATGCGAATATGATGCATGCTATGTATATGCAAATGCAAAGATTTCAAAGGATTATAAGTTAACTTGCAATATTCATAAAGAGACATTTTTGAAATACTTAAAAACTCATTCTCATTAATATCAAAGTGAGGATTACAAATGAAGTACAAACATCAATAATCCTAATACATAAGAGCAAAAGTAAACTAGGCCTAAGGAATCATATCCGAAGAAGTCCCGAATCCTGGCTGATACTTCATACGAATCCTCTTGATCTCATTATTGTACCGCTCTTCCATATCTTCCTTATCCTTCACCAACTTGTCAACAATGGCCTTCCAAGCACCGGAAGTAGGAGGAATAGTATATGTACTAATAGAGGAAAATAAATCCTCTCTCGGTCTCTTCGTGATGCGTCGCTCGAGTAGCTCAATAAGATCATCCTTCTCCTTAAGCTGCTCCTGCATAGTAGTCCTCTCAAGTAACCATTCTTCTTTCTCTTTCTTCATCTTCTCTAACTCTTCTTGAAGAACCAACTTCTCATCAACGGGAGGTAGAAAAGCAGATAAAGGCAATATGGGAAACATAAGATCCTCGGGTGGATAAGGCATCTTGAGCTTGGAAGCTCTAGATCGAAGCCACTGAATATAACAATCGGAAGGAGGAAGGTGTTGTCTACCCAATTGACCTTTCTCTTTCCTATGAACAGCATGCCAAGAATGAGCAATCCTTTTCTTCATCTCTATGTGATCAACACCATTAAGAAAGAAGAAACGGGATAAGGTAAGATTGTTTGGAACATCCTTCAAACAATAACCGAACTGTCGTCTAGCCAGAATGGGGTTGTAGCTAATTCCCCCACGTGTACCAAGAAGAGGTACATTAGGAAATTCTCCACAACTATCAATAAGAACTCCAGTGTCATAATGAGAACTATACCATGTCATGTCCTTATGAGAAAGCGACATCAACCTTTGAGACCATCTTCGATTCTCTCTATTGTCCTTGAAAACATCCGACTTCGGTAGGTGCGAAATAAACCACCTATAAAGAAGAGGCGCACAACATACAATCTCTCCGTCACCTTTGGAAGTCCTATAGTGAAAAGCATGATACATATCTCCAAGCAAAGTAGGAATCGGGTTCTTCTTCAAGAAGATCTGAATAGCATTCTCATCCACAATACTATCCAAGTTCGGAAACAAGACAATCCCGTAAATGAGCAAAGCAAGAATAGCCTCAAATGCATCCTTATGACCCTAAGTAAGTGAAGTAGAAGCCTTTCCCATCAAAAACATAGCATTAATACCACGAACACTCCCCTTCGGAAGAAACTTCCCATTAAGATCGGATTCCTTAAGAAAAAGTGCTTTGGCGATGACCTTGATAGTAAGCTCCTTCTCTAAACCAGTAAAAAGAAACTCCTTGTCCAGAATAGGCAAACCTAACCAATGAGAATACTCCACCAAAGTCGGCACAAGCTGATAATCCGGAAAAGTGAAACAATGGTGCAACGGGTCATAAAACTGAGCCAAAGTAGGGAGAATCCCCTCAGGTACATCAATATCCAACATATACAAAAGCTTCCCACGACATCTTCGGAACTCTTGGATATCAACAACCAAAGCTCCTAGCTTTCTCAACTCTACAACATTAGGATTCTTGAAATTGTACTTCTTTGTGTTCCTCCTTTCAAAAGTCAAAGCCATGGACATCTGAAATTTTGCAAAAGTTCCTTATAAGTCCCTTGAAATCTTACGAACAATGCTCATGAATGTTATGATGGCATGTATGCAACAAACACAAACAAGATCACACAAGGCACACGGGCTTAGGTTCCGAGTCACGAGCATGAAGTCAAGGTAACAGAACACCAACCCAAACAGGTAAGTACTAAGGTTTTGTCTTCATTGTACCTGCAATAAACCAAAATGGTGCTAACAGAGGTGCCCGGAGTTAACAGCCATCTTTAGAATATCATCGGTACGTTGGATTACTCCCCAACCGATAACATTCTTAAAATAGACCCCGTCCGAGTGTAGTATCGCTTGACAACCGCCTTAGATTTACATCCAGACAGCTTCCGCACTACGTTCCTAAATTGGCTTAGATGGGTTAAGGGTTCTAAGGTCCTCAGTATGATCAGCTCAAGGTCGGAAAATAATGCCACGTACGATTACTCGTCATGACATTGATAGTCCAAGAGAGCCTAACCGAGTGGAGATTATCAAATTGATATTGCTTTGGACTACTCCATCACATATCGCTTCAAATATCGCCGTCCTATCATAAGTGTCACTTAGATTCGGGTTAGAATCTATCTCACACAGAGGATCACCAAAACCAAAACAGAACAATCAAATAACAAACAATTCAAACCAAAGCAATAAATAAATCAAAGTAGGCTAAATCCGCTTAGAGATTACTCCCCAGCAGAGTCGCCACTTTTCTGTAGCGGTAAAATCGTGAGTGTAAGCTATTGATTAACTTAACTCGATTAACACAGAGTCGCCACCGCGCTTTTCTTTATTTCCGAAAGGAAAAAGGTAAAAGAACGAATAAAAACCTAGGATTCTAAAAGCAAAGGCTAAAAGAAATAAACAGAGATTGGGTAAGGGGATTGGTTATGAACCAGGAAGGTTTTAGGCACCCGACTCATCCGTGGTACTCCACGGGAGCCCTTTGAAATACTTATTGCTTTTGGTCTGAAATTGGTTTGTTTAAAATGATGGAAAAGATGAGGAGAAGAATATTTTTTAATGATTTTGTGTTTGATAAGGTTTTAACGCCTTATGCCTACGTACCCACAAAGTGCAATGCGAGATCAAAACCTCGTAGTTCGTGGTACAAAGTTTTAAAAAGAACAAATGAGTTGAATTGATTTTAGAATGTAGAGATAAGTCGTCATCCCTTAGCGAATAATTCCGCTAAAAGGGATGAATCATATCTAAACATGTGAGAAAAAGAAAAGGTGCACAAGGCACAAAAACAATTGAATGAGTTTTGAGTTTTTTAATGTATATGAGAAAATGGTTTTGATATATTTACATGAATTAATATTTGGTTAAGAAAATAAAATGAAAAGATTAAAAATCGCTTGACCTAAGTCAAGGTTTGTTTATGAAAGTGTTTGAAGTTTAAAAACAAGAAGATTTTAAAATAGAGAGAAGTTTTGAAAATTAAAGAATGGGGAGGAGATGAAGAGACTAATCATAGTGCTTGAATTAAAAGCTAAGGAAAGAGTTTACCATATGTACAATTCTTCAAAGATCGGAACTTCTTCTTCAAAGGCTAATGAAATCACTTGAGGTCTAGGTTTCTAATCCATTCCAACTTGAGCAAAGGGAAAGTATCTTAAAGTCTAAGTCCATTCTCCAAAAAGCAAAGGGATAGTAACCATAGTCCAACAATTAGAAGTCACAAATCTTTTAAGAGTTTAATCCTTTATTAAGTGTTTTGATATCCAAATGGACAAAATAAAAACAAGCACAATATGAATATAAACAAGCACAATATGAATATAAACAAATGATATATGATAATATGACAAAATATAATAAGGAGATAAGGGAGCAAGAGATTAAAATAAAAGGATAAGGTGCAAGAGATTAAATTTAAACAATTATATTCACATTATTATAATATTTACAATATAAGGTGGTATGATGAACTTAATCAAACACAACCACAAAAAGAAAAATAAGATCGAGGCAACCGGATCCAAGTGGATCTTAATTCGAATCGGGAGACCTTTAGGTCTATGTTAAGCAATCGCCGAGTAATTTACGGAGTAATTACCCTACAAATGAGGCCGGCCACCACTAATTAAAGTGGAAAATATTCGTGTTAATACATGTTAGAGAAACGATATAATGAATCGTTCTCCGAAAACATGCCACACTAAAAGAAAAAGGAAGGTCTAATCTTAATCGAGATTATCGTTGAATTTCATCGAAAAGCAACCTATCACGATCTCAAAGTATGGAGAATGATTCAAATGATCATTCATCCATAGATTTGAAATAATGAAGATTAAACTTAATCGGAAATCAACAATCCCGAATCGGAAGATTGTCATCGACCAAAATTGAAAAGAGATGAAGAATAATGGATCCAAAATTAGATCCAAAAAAGAAATAGAAAATATTTTTAATCATTTTCTAAACTCTTTCCTAAATATCTTTTTTTTAAAAATACTTTTTCTAAAATATAAATTCTAAAACATATTTTTTAAATTGTTTTCCTAAATCTCTTTAAACATTTTTTTAAAAATCTTCCTAAAACACTTAAATCAACAATAAATTAATACAAAATCCTTTTTAAAAAAAACAAACCAAAGAATATTAAACAAAACAAAAAATAAAAAAATAGAATGGAAATAGGAAGTGGATATCCGCGGGTTAATGGAAACGGATCTACTAGGATCCAAGGTCCAGTTCAACTCCTTCACATTTTATTAAAAAAGAAAACAAAAAAACACAAGTGATTAATCTTCTTCTTCTTCACACAAATGAGAGAAAAACAGAAATAGGGCCAACACAAATTTCTCCTTCAATCGCAAAAAATGGCGACCGTTCTCACCTTCAACGATTCAGAAAACACAAACTTCTTCTCTTTCCGTGAATGAAACGAATCCTTCCTCTCTCGATTTCCTTTTTCTTCTCACTTCGGTTTGTCTCTCTTTCTCACCGATTCAAGGTTTCAATTTGTTAGATGTTGATGGTTGATTGAGGAAATGATTGAGAAATTTTGAAAGAGGGTTTCAAATTTGAAGAAGAAATAGAGTTAGGGATTTTTGATTTGGGAATTAATTTGGCCAGGGATTTGAGAGGCTGTTGAAGCTTGAAATTGGAATGAAACTAATGCTCTTTAAATAGGAGAAGAAGAAAGGAACTTGATGCCGTTTTGAATGTGAGGTATGCATTTTACACTCTCACGAAAATCTCGTGTGTGCTTGCGATTTCATTTGCGTTTGCTTGCGTTTTGTTTCCTTTGGTCTTGCGTTTTGTATTCGTGTTGAAGGCGTGCCCCTTTGCTGTGTGTGTTTGTTCTTGCCGTGCGTTTTGAATTGATGATATTGCGTTTTGATACTTTGAAACAGGTGCGGGAATGCGTGAAGCTCGTGCTAGATGTGTGATACTTTTCATGTTGTGGGCCTGGGCTAGAGAGAGGTTTGATAGCGTGCGGCTTTTGCTGCTTGATTTGATAGGCCTGGCTGCGGGAAAGGCTTACGGATATAGCTTTGTGGGGCCTGCTGCTTGCTGAGGCAGCTTGGCAATGTTTGGCTAAAGTGTGAAGAAGCTGGCGTATTTGCAGCTTGTAAAGCTTGCTTGTAACGCGTGTGTTGTTGAAATTCACGTGCTGTACTTGAATGATGTTGAAGTCTTAAAGGACCACGTGATGTAACAAATATTGTGATTGTAATGAGCCTCAGAAAAAACTTTATATTGTTTATTTATTCTGTGTAACAAAATGTGGAATAAGATAGGCTAAAAACATGGGCTTATGGTTAATATGGACTGCATAAATGTTGGATATTTAGAAAAATAATAAAAAAAAGAAAATGATGGATATAAAAAGTTCCTAAAAATATAATGAGAATATTAAAAAAATTTAAAAGTATTGGAAAAAAAAATGAAAATAGATTAGATAGGATAATAGGAAATGGTTATGGAAAATGTTTATTTGGATAATAATGGGATATATGGATAATCGAGAAAATAAAAAAAATGGGGAACGAAGATTATTGAATAAAATGGATATTGGAAGTTAAAAAAAAAGTGTAATAAAAAATGGATAATGGATGGAATTTGGTTTTCAAGCTCACAACAAATCTCAATTATTTCAACAAGCCTCTGAACAGAGCCCAAATACTTTGCAACTTGCCAACTGAAAATTGTCTGATTATGATCTGATAAACCGAATTCATACTGAGGAAAATAAATCCTCAGATGAATCGCTGATGAACTGATGAATCGATGAACTGATAAACACTGAAGATTCAAGCCAAACTTCGCACAAAACAACTGCTCGATAACTGATGATTTTCACACTCAGCACCCTTTGAACTTTGAAAACGCATTGTTTGAGAAATGAACCATTGGCACACACGACTGGCAGTCAACCAATTTATCTGATAGTTTGACCAATATTAGGTCAAACATCCACTTGAAATCGAATTGTGACTGAACAAACGCATCTGAATGAAATTACTGTCTCATCTTTGCAAATCTGCAACACAGAGAAGAAGAAGAATACTGCAACATATTTTTTTGTATTTTGGTTAAAAGTCAGTAAATATAAACAAATATAAAACAGTAAAAATAATGGTGATCCCCTGCGAAGCATAGACCCTACACCTGAGGAGAAACTCGAAAGCCAGTGCGATCTTGTTTGTATGCAAAATGCAGATGATATGCGAAACAATCTTAGGGCAAAAATTAGGGTGTTACAGCGTCCCACTTACGAAAAGTGTTCGATCAGGCACGATAATGCAAGATGCGTTTAAACCCTGAAAAATGCACGTTTGGGGTCCGAGCAGGGAAATTCCTCGGATTCTACTTGACTGAACGAGGCATCGAGGCCAACCCCGACAAATGTCGGGCATTCGTGGAACTCCCAACACCTACTTCTAAAAAGACCATACAGTCACTAAACGGGGTCTTTGCCTCCCTCGCTCGGTTCGTAGCTAAATCCGCTCAACACGCTCTCCCCTTCTACAAACTCCTTCGCAAAGAAGCAACTTTCGAATGGACAGAGGAGTGCGAGCTGGCGTTGTCCCACCTAAAAAAGGCACTGAGTGAACCCCAAGTCTTGTCTAGACCCGAAGGAGGGGAGATACTTTATCTCTACCTCTCCGTTGCAAATGAGGCAGTAAGCGCGACACTTGTGCGCGACCTACCCGAGGGGCAAAAGCCTGTATATTTTACAAGTAAAGCACTCCATGGCCCGGAAATCCGATATCTCCAGATAGAAAAGGTGGCTTTGTCCCTCCTTCTCGTAGCCAGAAGGCTACACCATTACTTCCTGGCTCACACCATCATCGTAAGAACCGATCAACCCATAAGACAATTGCTCGGTCGACCAGACATGGTCGAACGAATGTTAAAGTGGTCATTGGAACTATCCGAGTTTGACGTCAAATTAGAGAGAAGACAAGCTCTCAAAGCTCAAGAGCTGGCCGACTTCGTGGCTGAACTTACTTTCACCGAGCAAGAGCCGAAAGTCTCATCCAGGTGGGTTATTTCCGTGGACGGAGCATCTGGTCCAGCAGGTAGCGGGGCTGGAATTATCTTGGAGAACGAAGAGGGAAACGTCATCGAAGTATCCCTAACCTTATATTTTCCCACTTCTAACAACCAGGCAGAGTATGAAGCTTTTCTAGCAGGCATACGGCTCGCGACCGATTTGGAAGCAGAAGAGATCACAATCTGCACGGATTCTCAGTTGGTCGCAAGCCAAGTTCGAGGAGATTTTCAAGCCAAAAACGATAACATGGCCGAATATTTGGCCCTTGTAAAAGGCGAACTGAAACGGTTCAAAAGTGTGGAAGTCAAACACATCCCGTGAGAGAACAACATCCGCGCAGATATCCTTTCCAAATTGGCGAGCACTAAAAGGAAAGGAAACAACAAATCCGTATTACAGAAAACGCTTCCCCGACCTAGCATTGGGCAATCATCAATCCACGTAGACATTAACCTCGTGGGCGACACAAGCTGCTGTATGACCCCAGTAATTAATTACCTAACTAAGGGAGAACTGCCGACCGACCCAAAGGCGGCCAGTACCATACGCCGAAGGGCATGTCTGTATTCCCTAGTAGGTGGACGAATGTATCCTCGAGGATTCTCTACGCCCCTCCTCAGGTGCGTAGAAGAGGAAAACATCCCGCACGTACTGAGAGAAGTCCACGAAGGAATCAACGCGCAACATCCTGGCGGAAGGTCGTTGGTTCGAAAAATTCTTCGGGCAGGGTATTATTGGCCCACTCTTCAACAAGACGCGAAGGAGCACGTGAAAAGGTGCGACAAATGCCAACGGCACGGGGACGTGCAGGTAGCACCCCCATCCGAGTTGAAATAACTGTCATCACCTTGGCCATTCGTATGGTGAGGGATGGATATCTTAGGACCATTCGTCGTCGGGTCTGGTCAAAATAAGTACTTAATCGTGGGCGTCGACTATTTCACCAAGTGGATAGAAGCCGAGGCTTTGGCCAAAATCACTGCGCTTAACATACTACATTTCTTCAAGAGAAACATCCTCGCCCCGTTCGGGGTACCGCCTGCCATCGTGACCGACAACGACACTCAGTTCACGGATAAACACTTCAAAGAATTCGTCGCATCAATAGGAACGAAACAACATTTCGATTCGGTCGAACCCCCTAAACTAATGGACAAGCAGAGGACACAAATAGAGTAATCCTAAGAGGTTTAAAACGAAGATTGGAAGAGCATAAGAAGCATTGGGTCAAGGAGTTACACATCGTACTATGGGCATACAGGACCACACCCCACTCAACAACCGGGGAATCCCCATTTCGATTAGCATACGGAACCGAGGCGGTGATCCCTATAGAAATGCACGTCCTATCCAAACACACGGAATTCCCTATGGACCAAGACACCAACTCCGAAGCTTTGAGGGACGAGCTCGACATGATCGAAGAAGTTCGGTCAGAAGCTGCTCTTCGAGAAACCATTCTCAAACAAAAAATAGCCGTTCGGTATGATTCTAAGGTCATAAGACGAACCTTCGAGGTAGGTAGTCTTGTCCTTAGAAGAAATCACAGGGATCCCCGCGAGGGAAAATTTACACCCAACTGGGAGGGCCCGTATCGCTTCCGAGCAAAAACCGAGAACGGAGCCTATTATTTAGAAAATTTACACGGGGAAGAGCTAGCTCGGCCTTGGAACGCCGAGAAACTCAAACAATATTACAGCTAAATCACAAAGTAGACCTGCTCAACTTTCAAGAAAAGAGCAAAGGGACCGACTGAAAACTGCGTGCCTAGGTACGAGCACGACAGCCCAAAAATGACAGTCAAGCAAAGATCTCCTTTCGAGGGAAAGAGAAACTTGCCGCACGGACGGATACTCGAACGAGTCCGACGTCGCCTAAGTACTACGACCAGGCAGAACCCCAGCTCGCGATGGGATGTTCAAGCCACGGAGCCCGGGCCATTACCTTGGCCCGGGCACCGACCAGGAGTAAGACTCCAAAATCTGATTGGTCCCCCTAACCAACAGATCACATACACACCCCGTATTTATTCGATCACATCCAATTAATGCAAAGATGCATACCAAACACTTAGTAAAAACAAACAAATAAAATATGTCCTCCGATGGACGCATCATTACGAACAAATGAAATATAGAAACCGACCACCAAGGTCGTGCATATGAAATTAAAGATGCGACCCCGAAGGGCCGACTTGTTCAGGATTACATACAAAGGGGTCCACGCCCACAAAAAAGAAACATAATAAATTATATGGCACGCAGGCCAGAAACTAATTACCCTCTCCTTCCGGGCGGCCTTCTTCTCGGCAAGCTTCATCATGCTCCGGTTGCGCTTCGGGCTGTCCTGGCTGAGCAACCGACCCCGACTGAGAATAATCTACCACCAGGTCCGAAGGAACCAAAATCTGGCCGTCTTCTACCTTGTACAGATAGCTGATTCGACCAACGTCCAAAGCTAGGTTAGGATGGAGAGCCTTCATCTGATCCACCGTGTTCTGGAAGCTGAGCTCAGTTGATGAGTTCAGATCTTCCATGTCTTGGTCGATCCGAGAAAAAAACTGAGCCCTCGTTACCAGGTTTTTGGTTTCTTCATCCTCGTCCTCCTTCGGGCAGAAAGCGTCCTTCAGCTTTTTATTCTGCTCCAGCACCCTTTTCTTGTCGACCTCCAACTTGGCGATGACGTTGGCTCGTTCAGTCAACTCCTTGGTCGTGGCTTTAGCCTCTTCGGTGGCCGTTGTCAGTTTGCTCCTATTGAACCTTAAACAACACAAAACAAACAAGAAATCTTGAATTCGTGCAAGATGGATTGAAGTTAAAACCTGAAATGCAGTGAAGCTCAGAGTTGCAGAAATCCAGAGGGGAGGTTCCAAGGTCTTCTATGCTTGATCTTGATCCTTTACAAGGTGAAATAAACACTTGCTGGATGCGAATTCTTAGAGGAAATTGATATGGTGCAGAGAATTTGCAGAGCTATATTCTTGGAGTTTCAAGTTGTGGAAGTCATGAAGATGCTACAAATCATTATTTTGATGATGACTTGAGGATGGTGCAATACTGGAGATGAGGACCAAAGAAGATTGAGGAAAAATATAGAAAGATGCCTTGGTGTAATGCGGATCATTCACTTCAATGTTTCCATGAAAAGGATGCTCATGATGATGATGATGAAGATGATGATGAACAGATGAAGCTTGAGTAGCATCAATGGAAGCTGAAGCTTAATCAACCAATGTTGCAGTGATTTTGCAGAGAGAATACATAGCAAAGTTTGGAAGATTTTGGTATGACTTGAGTTAAATGTGAAGCTGAACCCTAAACTCAATCACCACTCATCTTTTTATAGTGTGATGGACCTCTGGTTAGCAGTTAGAAACAGGGTTAACTAGCCCTGGTTAACTGAGTGGAATGAGTTAAATGAGTTGACTCTGTTAAGTTGGTTATGCCAGCTGGAATTCTAGAAGCTTCTTGCTCGAGCTCAATCCAATGCTGCAGGGAACATGTCAATTATGGTGAGGATGGCTTGAACCATAGATTACAGCCTGAAGTATTTGCTTACTTAATCATGAGATGCATATTAATGTTGTAGTGCCTGCACTTAATTGTAGCCTGCTGATGCCACAAATTCAAGAGCCAAATGCAACTGGAGACCAATGAATCCAATGCACACGAGTTCATGATCATTATGGTGAGGATGCATTATAATGTAGCTTGCAATTTTGAAACTTATTGAGTTTGATTGTGAGCACAATTCACTCACAAATGCAGCCCCCATGAAAACGGAACTATCATTGCCCTCTTATATGTCAAACAGAAGTTGTTTAGCAGAAAAATAGACTTATGTGTCGATACATGTTTCGTATGAGTCGATACATGTTAGTTTTATAACATGTATGAGTCAATAAAAAGATGTATACATCGATGCATACTGAAGCTTTGGTTATTTCCCGCAAGTTAATTCAATCATGCATCGATACATATCATGAATGAATCGATACATAACATAGAAGAAACATGTATCGATGCAACCCTCGTATGGATCGATTATTTATAGAAACACAGTGAAGCATGTATCAATGAAACCCTCGTATTTATCGATACATAGCATAGAAGAAACATGCATCGATGCAAAGATCGTATGTATCGATCCATATAGAAGCAAATTCCCTTTCTTGTGATAATCAAAGACTTGCATCGATGCAAAATAAGGATGTATCGAAACAAACACAAGCAAAATTGTTTTTTTCTTTATTTCTCCATCATTTATTGATAAAATTTAGTCCATAGGATTCTTGTGACCCTAATTTCATGATTTTGATCTCAAAAAGTCAGGAGTTGACCTTTTGCTCAGTCTGGTTGACATTTTCCCAAATTCCTGATTTTCAATCCACTGAACAAATGAACCTCTTCCAAAATGAATCCATGGATGAAATTTGAACCCTAGGTACTTGTCATCATGTACAAAATAATATAATCAAATTTGGATCAAAACTTCATATGATATGCTAGATGTTATGCAAAATGAGAGGGAAAATTTTGGGGTATTATAGCTGCCCTTATTCAATCATCTGCAAACCTGAATGAATAAATAGCGATTGCTTTTAGACTTTCATGGTATGGAGTGATTGAATACCTGAATAGACCTGAAAATTTGAATTATGTGGGATGAAAATGTTTGGTAAAATAAAATTGACTAACTTGGGGTTCAGCAAAAGGAAAAGTTGAGAATGACGAACTTGGGGTTCGGCAAAAGAAAACCTGACAAACTTGGGGTTTGTAAGGAATAAAAAGTTGGTGAACTTGGGGCTCGACAACGGAAAAGTGAACTTGGGGTTCATAAAAATGATGAACTTGGGGCTCAACACTGGAAAACTTGACAAACTTGGGGTTTGCAAGTAAATGTGGAACTTGGGGTTCAAAAAGTTGGCAAACTTGGGGTTCGACAACGGAAACGTGAACTTGGGGTTCACAACAATGACGAACTTGGGGCTCGACACTAAAAAAATTGACAAACTTGGGGTTTGCAAGAAGGTTGAACATGGGGTTCCAAAAAAAGTTTGCGAACTTGGGGCTCGGCAACAGAAACATGAACTTGGGGTTCACAACAATGACGAACTTGGGGCTCGGCATCGGAAAACTTGAGAAACTTCGGGTTTGCAAGTAAGGGTTGAACTTGGGGTTCAAAATGTTGGCGAACTTGGGGTTCGGCAACAGAAACGTGAACTTGGGGTTCACAACAATGACGAACTTGGGGCTCGACACTGAAAAACTTGACAAACTTGTGGTTTGCAAGCAAGTTTGAACTTGGGATTCAAAAAGTTGGAGAACTTGGGGCTTGGCAACGGAAATGTGAACTTGAGGTTCACAACAATGACAAACTTGGGGCTCGACACTGAAAAACTTGAACTAGATGCTCTGTGGGAGAAACTTCAGGTTAAGAGGGTATTGTGGGTTTTCATGCAATATTCCCAAAACTGGCCAATGCTGATATGCATATGTTTGGATTGATGGCGTAATGCTCCATTACAATGGAAATGCTACGCTTTGGAGAATGAAAATGTAATGATGATTACTAAATGCAAATGCAAAAGGATCTCTTGACGAGGAGACTGCAAGTATCCCAGGTGGCTTTGATTGGGGAGAAATGATGATCATTGCACTGATCTGGTTAATCCTTGTGAGGAGAAAACAACTCTGTTGGGGATTTTGTTAATGATACATAGGCTCTGAACTTCCGATGCTTCCAAAATTAAATTGGACCTTGAGATTGAAGAGCCAAGACCCTGCTGGGAATGATCTAGATCTTGGTGGTACGCTACCTGTTGAACTCCGTCGGGGAAGTGATAAACTTCTGGCTTGGCTGGGGAACCAGATGTATGATACTCTGCAGAGGTAGCAACCTGCTGGGTTGGAAAGAAACTCCTTGTATTGTTGTGGATTTCCCATGTATTAAAGGGAAGTATCTGTTTAGGGAGACCATCAATCTCCTTTCACCCCTGCTGGGGAAAATTTCTACTCCCGCTCTACTGGGGATACCGGAAGACACATGGGGAGACGCTTGTTGGAGAATTATGTTCAAGCAATTGTTGAGAGATTCCTCCTGGAAGTCTGCTCTAGCTCTACTAGCAACACATGTACCTGTACCTGCATAAACACAACTGATAGTGCTTGCAACAAGAAGAGTTAATTTGGCTTGTATGCCACGGGCTTATGGTATGAATCACCATCCCGGTCACTTAACACTTTTTTAGAGTTGTAATAAATATTTTTGTTCTCCTGCATGAGTTAGAAGGCATTCAAATGTTCATAACATAACTCTAAATCACAATCTGCTAGATGTTTTTGCAATCATTCAATGTTAGATGAAAAAACAAAAACAAATGGTCACAGGTTTGGATGAAATTAAATTTAATTGATTTGGTGAATGGCTCTGAATAGGTATTACATCAGGAAGCAATCCCTGGAAAGAGGAAATCGCTCAAAAGGAAAACAAATTATCATATTGGCAATATGAAGAAGGGATCTCATCAAGTTTCGACCCGACTATGGCTTGTATATCTTCAAGACTCTCCGCTTGCTTCGCCCTTGAGGAAAGTGATTGAATTGGTCTTCAACCCTTGGAATGCCCTTAGTTGCAAATGAATCACAAATCTCACAAACTGCAGTCGTTCGTGTTGGTCCCTCTTTTGCGTGGATCGCCTTTTCGGGTTTTCAATTCACCGGGATACCCTTTTTTTCCTGAGCTGTCCGATGTGGCTTTTCAGCTCAGGCAAAAAAGTGTATCCCGGTGAATTGAAAACCCGAAAGGGTGATCCACGCAAACGAGGGACCAACACGAACGACTGCGGTCTGTGAGATTTGTGATTCATTTGCAACTAAGGGCATTCCAAGGGTTGAAGACCAATTCAATCACATTCCTCAAGGGCGAAGCAAGCGGAGAGTCTTGAAGATATACAAGCCATAGCCGGGTCTCAACTTCATCTAGCTTGACATCCATCATTATCCTCAATGAGGGGATCTCAACTTCGACCGGTAGGACTACCTCCATACCATACACTAGTGAGAACAGGGTTGCCACTGTCAAGGTACGCACGGATGTTTGGTACCCATTTAGCGCAAATGGTAGCATCTCATGCCAATACTTATATGACACAACCATCTTCTAAATGATTTTCTTGATATTCTTGTTGGCTGCCTCGACGGAGCCATTCATCTTCGGGCGATACCGTGAAGAGTTGTGATGCTCTATTTTTAAATCCTGGCACAAGTCAACCATTATCTTGTTATTAAGGATATAACCATTATCAGTAATGATCCTCTCGGGAATTCCATACTGACAAATGATATCTCTTTTGATAAACCGGGCTACCATTTGTTTTGTAACATTGGCATAGGATGCCGCTTCGACCCACTTTGTGAAGTATTCTATAGCAACCAAGATGAAGCGGTGACCGTTGGAAGTTGTTGGCTCAATCTTTCCAATCATATCAATGCCCCACATGGCGAACGACCAAGGTGAATACATGACGTTCAATGGATTTGGAGGTACATGGACCTTATCAACATAGATCTGGCACTTGTGACATTTGCGGGAATATTTACAGCAATCGGATTCCATGGTGATCCAATAATACCCCGATTTGAGAAGTTTCTTTGCCATAGCATGTCCTCCGGCGTGGGTACCGAATGACCCTTCATGAACCTTTTGCATCAACAGGTTTGCTTCGTGTCTATCCACGCATCTGATAAGAACCATGTCGAAATTTTGCTTGTATAACACATCATCTTGATTCAAGAAGAATCCACCTACTAGCCTTCTGAGAGTCTTCTTGTCCTTACTGGATGGCCCAGTCGGGTATTCTTGAGACCTTAGGAATTGCTTGATATCATGATACCAAGGTTTATTATCTTCACCACTGTTAACTGCAAAGACATAGGTAGATCATTAGAGACAAGAGACCATGATTCGAGGCACGTAGTTCTCTTGACACGCTTTGATCATGGATGATAAAGTTGCTAGAGCATCAGCAAACTGATTTTCGTCTTGTGGAATATAACTCAGCTTGACCTTGGTGAAGAAATTTAGCAACCTCCTGGTATAATCCCTATAAGGAACAAAGTGAGGTTGATGAACTAACCACTTGCCATTGACTTGGTTCACAACCAGAGCAGAATCTTCGAAGATCTCGAGGTTCTTGATTCGCAAGTTTATTGCCTCCTCGACCCCCATGATACAAGCTTCATAATCTGCTTCGTTGTTGGTACATTCAAATGTCAATCGAGCAGTTAAAGGAATATGGACACCCTCTGGTGAGATAATGACAACACCTACTCCGCTTCCGTTTACGTTCACAACTCCGTCAAACATCAACTTCCATTTGGATTCGGGGTCTGGCCCCTCCTCCGGAAGTGGTTCTTCACAGTCTTTCAACTTGAGGAACATGATGTCCTCATCCGGAAACTCGAACTTCATGGGCTTATAATCGTCGATTGGCTATTGAGCCAGGTATTCTAACAATACACTCCCTTTGATGGCTTTTTGCAAAGTGTATTGGATATCATATTCTGTCAAAATCATTTTCCATCGAGCTACCCTTCCTGTTAGAGCCGGCTTCTCGAAGATGTACTTCACATGATACATCTTGGAAATTAGGAGAGTGGTGTGAGTCAGCATGTACTGACTTAGCCGGCGATCAGCCCATGCCAAAGTGCAGCAAGTTTTCTCGAGTAGTGAGTAGCGTGTCTCACAATCGGTAAACATTTTTCTAAGGTAATAAATGGTATGCTCTTTTTGACCAGACTCGTCCTGCTGACCCAACACACATTCCATTGACCCTTCGAGTACGGTGAGGTACATGATTAAGAGCTCCCTGGAACTGGAGGCATGAGAATCAGAGGTTCTAGCAAGTACTCCTTGATGCGGTCGAAGGCCTGCTGGCAGTCATCACTCCCCTTGATAGCCTGATTCTTCCTTAGAAGCTTGAAAATAGGCTCACATGTGACTGTTAGGTGCGAGATAAATTGTGCAATATAGTTAAACCTCCCTAAGAAACCATGTACTTATTTTTCACTTCTTGGTTCAAGCATCTCTTGGATGGCTTTTACTTTTGTTGGGTCGACTTCAATTCCTTGTTCACTAACAATGAAGCCTAGTAGCTTACAAGAATGTACCTCGAAGGTGCATTTGTTCGGATTCAACCTTAATCTGAATTTCCGAAGTCTGTCAAATAACTTGGCTAAGTTGACTAGATGTTCTTCTTTTGTTTGTGACTTTGCTATCATATCATCAACATAGACCTCAATCTCGTGATGAATCATATCATGAAATAGTGTCACCATTGTGCGTTGGTAAGTTGCACCGGCATTCTTCAAACCAAACGGCATAACTTTATAACAGAAGGTGCCCCAAGGCGTAATGAATGTAGTCTTTTCCATGTCCTCTGGCGCCATTTTAATCTGATTATAGCCCGAGAAGCCATCCATGAAAGAAAATACGGAAAACTGAGCAGTGTTGTCAACTAGCACGTCAATGTGAGGCAGAGGGAAATCATCTTTAGGGCTGGCCCGATTCAAATCCCTATAGTCCATGCACATTCTAACCTTACCATGCTTTTTAGGGACTGGTACAATATTTGCAACCCATGGGGGATAACTTGTTACAGCCAAGAATCTGGAATCAAACTGTTTTTGCACCTCCTCCTTGATTTTAATGGCCATGTCATGGAATGTACGTCTCAACTTTTGCTTTACACGTGGGCATTCCTCCCTGAGAGGTAGTTTGTGCACCATAATATCAGTGTCCAATCCGGGCATGTCTTGATAAGACCAGGCGAAGACATCAACATATTCTTGAAGCATGGCAATTAGGAGACTCTATATAGATTCTTCTAACGTAGCCTCGATCTTTACTTCTCTATTGTCTTCTTCAGTTCCAAGATTTATCACTTCAATAGCCTCTTCATGTGGCTGAATCATCTTAACCTCTTGTTTAAGCAACCTGGTCAGCTCTTCGGGTAATTCGCAATCTTCTTCACCTTCCTCGTCGGCTAGATAAATTGGATTGTCAAAGTCATATTGATCCATAGCAAAGTCGTCATTGATGAGACCCGAGGATGAGCATCTTCATGAATGATGATTCATGCTAGATTTAGAAGCTATTTGAGATGTGAAAACATTTCCATTTTTATTTTGAAAACAAAAACAAAAATGAAAGACAAGGAATAACATGTCATGAATGCAAAAACATCCGCTTTATTGATGATTATGAAACCACATTATGAACAAAAGAACCCTTACAATGAGTCTCTATGCCCCGGGTAAGACAAAGGACTTGAATACAGGAAAACAAAAACACAAAAACTATTAATCTTTAAGGCAAGTGATAGAGATAAGCTTTTCCGAAGACCAGTTGTTTAGTTGTGTCCCTAGAGCACAAGGTTTGACCCACTCATCCATATTGCAGTCACTGTCAGTTGTATCTTCTTGCGCAACACAGACATTGCCATGATTAATCCAACCAGTACTGGAGAATGTGATTGGGCTTTTTCGACCACCAGCAATATGCCCAGGCATTGACAGACCTGGCTGATAACCAACTCCATACATGTCTTTCTTTTCTGGGATTTCAATTGTCCTTCCCCAGCCTTCTCTCACACCTGAATCCACCACTTCCAAGGCCTGCTTGTAAGAATCTATAGAAGCTCCTTTCTTTGAGTTTTCAGATGAAGCAGCTGATGCAACCTCAGGTTTGACGTGCTCAAAAACTTGACAAGGAGTCTCAACGATCTCTCCATCCATTTTGACGTATTTGAATGATGCTAGGTGGATGATGAAGATGTCCTCCTCTCCTGATACTGTCACGATTTTCCCTTTCCACACGAACTTTAGCTTCTGATGTAGAGTGGGGGATATTGCCCTTGCTGAATGAATCCATGGTCTCCCCAACAAGCAACTATAAGCAGGATGAATGTCCATTACATAGAAATTAGCATTTAAGACTTGTGGTCCCACCTTGATAGGCAACTCCACCTCTCCTAACATTGAGCTTCTTGAGCCATCAAATGCTCGTACAACCAAGTCACTTGGCCTCAACACGACCCCGTCATAATCCAGCTTCATGAGGGCTTTCTTTGGCAATACATTCAGCAATGATCCTGTGTCAACCAGAACATGGGATAGTAAACACCCTTGCACTCCATGGAGATATGCAAGGTGTAGTTGTGACTGCGTCCTTCTGATTTTAAATCCATATCCGTCAAACCCAAACCATGGCTAGAGTTTACACTCGACACCACGGTTTCCAGCTGATTCACCTATATGTCCTGGGGTACATAAGCATTGTTTAGAATTTTTAACAGGGCCTTCCTATGGGCATCTGAGCACATTAACAAGGATAGGATTGAGATCTTCGAGGGAGTCTTCTGTAAGTGATCCACAATCTTGTAGTCACTTTTCTTAATAATTCGTAAGAATTCCTCCGCCTCCTTATCAAATGTGATGTCAGGTTCTGCTGAAGGTACAAGTGCATCATTGGTCATGGGTTGTTTGCCCCTGGCCTTTGCCTAAGCTTTGACAGTATTCTTTGGTGGCACAATATTATTACCCCTTAGAGTTTTTGGAGCGAATAACCTACCGATTTAGGTGAACCCTCCAACTCCGAAATTCTCAACTTGGCATGGGGAAGAAGTAGATGCAGTCAAGTCCTGCTTATGGCCATTGTAATACACTTCACCCCCATAATTCCAAGGAATAGCTCTGTCACTTTGATACGAGACAGGGCCTGCAGTGGTAATGGTTATGGGTGCTACTCTTGCTACAGCAGGAACCTGTGTTGGGTTGTAATACATGGTAATAGTTGATATGTCTTTGCTTTTTACAGCTTTATCAAACCGTATGCTGCCTTCGTTAATCATCCTCTGTATCCCCGATCTCAGCTGATCGCAACCATTAGGAGAACTAGAACAATCTAGGCAATCCTCCTCACAACCCGAAAATAAGTCATTCTTGACCAGGCAAGCCTTTATGGACATCAGTGGAGTATTCAAGTCATTGACATAAGATATCAAGTTTAAGCCTTCACCATTATCAATAGCCCCCACAGTTCTCCCATTAGGAGGCATAGGATTCTGGATTACGTTCGGAGTAGGGGCGGAATTGATTGCTTTGGAATCTATTAGATCCTGAACAATGTGCTTCAAAGCTTGATAATTTTTAGTATTGTGCCCAGGAGCTCCAGAATGGAATTCACAATGGCCGTTGGTGTCATAACCTGGAGGAAGCTGACCTGGCCTGGGAGGCTGCAGAGTCCATAACTATACCAGTTGCAATTGTTGGAGATTATGTAACAATTGTGAGTATGACATCAGAGGTGTCTCAATCTGCTTATCCTTCTGTCGGGGAGGATAGTATGGTCGAGAGGGTCTTTGTTGTTGGTAGTTTGGTTAACGTTGTTGTTGTTGAACCGGTGGTTTGTTTGTTGGAGCTGCAATAATAATTGGAGTTGCGTGATGATACATATTTTGATTTTGTCCTCTCCTCTAGCGTACACATCCCTTGTTTCTCCCTCTCGGCGTTTCACAAACAGCTTCTTCACATTAGAGGTTAACGCTCCGTTGTTCTGGATTTTGCCTTGTTTTATCCAGCTTTCTATTCTCTCACCTGTTACGATAATGTCTGAAAACCCACTTGATGAACAACCTGCTAACCTCTCCTTGAAATGCCCTAGGGGGGTATACATGAAGAGATCCATCATTTCTCTCTCCAGAAAAGGTGGTTGTACCCTGGCGGCAACCTCACGCCATCTTCGAGCATAATCTTTAAAGCTTTCTGAATTCTTCCGCGACAAACTCTGGTGTTGAGTACGGCTAGGCGCCATATCAATGTTGTACTGATACTGCTTAAGGAAGGCCTCCCCAAGCTCTTTCTAGTTTCAGACAGAGTTCCTTTCCAGCTTCATATACCATTCCAGTGAGTCCCCAGAGAGGCTGTCCTGGAAATAGTCATCCAGAGTTTCTCGTCTCTACTGTGAGCAGTTATATTTCAGTAAAAATCCTGTAGATGCGTATTGGGAAAGGAACAACCATTGTACTTATCGAAGCTTGGTGGTCTGAATTTGGGAGGAATGATCACTCCAGGAACCAAGCACATATCAGATACGTCTATCCCAAGAGTGTCTCTACATTCAAGAGCCTTAACCTTTTCAGCCAGCAACAAAAAGTCTTGAAAATTTCCTCCCATGCCAAATCCCATATCATCATTAGTAGGAGGGAAATGATCATCTTGACGGTCTTCCACAACAGGCCTGTGGGTAATCCAAATATGTGAATACAAGACTAAAGTCTAGGAAAATCTACATCCTTCAACCTCCAGCTAAGGCGCTTGACACCTTGAAGCAACTAGGCTATGTTTGGATGGCCTGGTTCCTGTATGAGCTTTTGAATAAGGAGATCCCTAAGGTCAAAAGAAGCATGCAACTCCTCAATTTGCTGTAGGAACACCTTCTCACTTTATTTGCTTGCCCTTGACTCAGTCTTGGTCTTCTTAACATCAACCCGAAGCTTTAACTCCTCTATTTCTTTCTGAGCAACTTTCACTACCTGTTGACTCTTTGCCATATCCTTAAGATGACTCTTTTCTTGGTGGTGGGCCTTTTAAAGGATCTCCCCTTGTTCAACTAAGGAATCTTGAAGAACTTTGATCTCTAGCTTGCATTTGGCCTCCAACTCTTTTTGTTTCATCAAATTGTCCTCTCATTTCTCCTTCCACAATGTTATAGCTTCATTAGCTTCATTCAACTCTTTCTTATCTTTTCGGTGCTGGCTCACCTTGTGAGTTTCAGCTAATCCTCTTTTATTGAAGTTGAGTTCTCTCTCCTAGAAGTCTTGCTGCTTGAGCCTGACCATTTCTTCAGCCTGGTGAGCTCTCTCTTCCAACTTCTGATTTTGCATCTTCAGCTTTTGACATGAATTGTTGGCCTCTTGATTCTCCATTTTGAGTTTCTTAACCAAGGCCTCCAATTTATGATAGTCCTTGAGAGGTACTAAATCCAAGCGTAATTCCTCCTTAGGGTACAAAGGGGATTCCATAGAGAATGGGAGAAGTAAGACTTCTACACTGTCTTTCAACCATGTAGCAAAATGATCATATGTTTTTGGGTCCACCATCCCAAAATCTTTCTTTCCTTTCTTTGTCCTAACATCCCCGACTTGGGCTACTTGTACACACAACTCCATATTTCCTTCTGTTGAGAAATACAGTGACTCAGTTACCCCCTCATCTGATGGTGGAGCTTTTAGAGGTTAACCAGATTTTTTTCTTGACAATATAGGATTGTAGTTTATTCCCCCTTTTCTACCCAGCAAGGGTACATTGGGAAAAGTGCCATAGCTAGCAATAATATCTTTACCTATCAAGTGCCTATTGCATCTGCAAGAGATGTTGTCTGAGGTTAAGCCCATCAATCTTTTCTACCACTTCCAAGCTTGTTTCAAGTCTTATAAAGGTCTTGATTTTGGGAGTTGCCTTACAAACCAATCAGAAAACAAGGGAGCACAACAGTTCACATGTCCTTTTCTCTTTTCATTCCTGTAATGGACCCTATGGTAGAAGTCATCCAGCAATGTAGGCACTGGATTTCTTTTGATAAAGATGGTGATAGCCTCCATGCTAATTAATCCTTTCTCTCCTGGGAATAAGCTTATCCCATACACTATCATAGCTACTAATGCTCTGAAATCTGCCCATTTGTTTCCTAATGCCATAACATGAGCTTCTGTGATGAAAAACTCCAAAGAAATCCCCTTATCCTAGCTGGCTTCTAGCCCCATCTTGAATCTGATCATACTCAAGTGACAGGCAGTAGTAATGTCTTCATAAGGAGGGGTCCTCTCTGAAGCATAATAAGGCATACCTTCCCTGATGGGAACATTCAGGATACTGGAGACCTCTTCCAAGGTAGGTGCCAAAATGTAGTCTGGGAAAACAAAGACTCGTAAATGTGGATCATAAAATTGCAATAAGGAATGCAGGCTATCCCTTTGATCAATTGTTGGCTTATTCACATATTCCAGAATCTTTCCATACTCTCTTTTGAAGTCATCCAGAACCTTGTCATTCATTAGGCTTATCAACTTCTGAATACCCTTTGTCTCTGGTTGCTGGAAAGTATAGTGAACATTCTTCTTCCTTAGAGTCTCCATCTTGAAGCAGCAATGTGACCGGGAATCGGAAGTAATATGAACCCTGAGAATAAAAATAACACATATGATTAATGATGTCATGATGATTATGCAAGGCAAGGCATGTGATCAGTGATGTATATGTGTAATGTCAAACATGTAAGCATGTTTCTGTGCAGGGTCATAACACCACCACATAAAAACAAACATCTCTCTGATCAGAGGTTTAAATCTCAGAATCAATGTGTAACAGAACGGATCACAATACTGAAGCTTACTGGTGTCGCTCCCAAAGATTTGCATCCCAGTACAAGCGCAAACGGTCGGCGAAGAGAGAAAAGAAATGAAGTGAAAAGAGTCACCAGCTAGGCATTTTTATCCCGAAGGAAAGGTAATGCTGCATAAACCTGGAAAGATGTGGATAAGACGGTCGCGAACCAGAGAAACTGAGAAAGGTGGTTGGTTACAACCTGGGAAGGTATTAGCACCCAGATTGTCCGTCGTACTTGACAGGATCCACGCTTTAAAGTTTGTGTTTAAAGGGGTAGTGTCAGTGCTATCTGTGTGCTAAAGCTGGAAAAAGAAACATACAAGTGTCAGTGCTGGAAAGTGAAGTAAAAATGCTCAGGAATGAGGCTTAAAGAAGAATGCTGAAGGAGGGGGAAGTGTAAACACCCCAAATTTGCCCTCACCCATTCACACCATGGCTTGTGATCATTTCATATGCATAAACTCAATCATATTATCTCATATCTCATTTTTGATCCACTGCATAGATTCAAAGTCATCTGCACCTAGGGTTTGTGATCTGAGCAATCCAAGAGCTTCTTGAGCCACTCCAAAGGTCAACAATCACTTCAAAGGGGTCCATGTGTGTTCTTATATCATATCACATCCCCTCAAAGTCAAAAATGCCAAAGAATCACAAGAACTGGGATTGGTGTGGATGCAGAGCCAAGTTTGACTGCACAGTTGACCTAAAATTAGGGTTTTGGTTTCAGAGGCCATAACTCCAAATTTTTTGGTCACTTTTGTTTCCATTGGTCTCTACATGGTATAGGGAGTATGCATATCAAGTTTCATGAAGAAATTCCATGGGGAAGTCATCTGATCAAGAGTTGACTTTTCAGACAAGTCAGTGCAAAATCAGGGCATCTGAGGCCCCCAATGACCCAACCAAGGGGTGATATTCATCATTTTGAGTGTATATGATCTTTATTTGATCATGGAAGAAGGTTGAAGTTCACAAAAATCAAGAATTTGAAGTTTTTTTGCAAAGTTGACTTTTTTGGGCATAGTTGACTTTTCAAGAATATGTCATTTTAGGTCATTTTTCAAGCCTTGATTTTTGATCCAAGAAAGCTTCAAATGGAAAAACCTTGGTCATGAAAGTTGTAGATCACATTTTTCCCTTTTCAAAAAGTACAAGAACATGATCTAATTCTTCTTGGATCAAAAGTTATGGTGTGACAAAGTTGGCCAAAATCACTAATTTTCAAGACATGCCTCAAATGAGAAATTTGCAAAATCATGAACCAAGGCCATTTGTAACTTCTAGTTCACTTCAAACCAATGTACAAACATCACATGAGTCCTAAAAGTCAGAATTGAACCAAAAATTCTCATGTTTCATGGCTTATGGAATGGGAAATCACATGTGAACCAAAAAGCACCAACTTGCAAAACTCATGATTGCACTTCCTACCACTTGCTACATTGGATGCTGAACTTGGCTAGCATCTCACCTCACCATGCTGCGCTAGCCCTAGCTCTTGTACCAAGCCTAGCACCAAGCCATACCTTTCCTTACAAAAAGTTGACTTTTGGCAAAAGCAAACATCCCAATCACAGCAGGCCATGTCACATCCTCTGGCCAATTGGGATTGTTTATACTTTCCATTTGCTAGCCAAACATAACACCAAGCCAAGCTGAAACAGGCCAGAACACAACATTCACAAACACACTCCATTTTGCATTTCCCTTCGAATCTGCCTCCACAACACACAAACATTCAAACCAGCTTCACTAATCATCTCACCATACTCCATTAAGCCTAAACCAACAAAGAACCAAGTCTGAATCAAGCCAAAACATTGCTTCTCCATTTTCACTCCATGCTTGCAGTTTCATTCGAAACTCACTCCACAGGCCATAAACATCCAAACAAACTCCACAAACCTTCTTAAAACATCACCCTGATCACAAAGAATCACTCACATTGGCCTGAAACTGCCTGCATCACCATTGCCATTTTCAACTGAGCTTGAGCAGAAGCTGTTCAAACTCTTCATCTAGCCAGCATAAACTTCTCCAAAGCATTCAAGCATCATCAAGAGGTCATAAGGAGTGGGTTTCACAAGGAGGGGAGGTCAGAAAGTTGCTGGAGTGAAAGCTTCGAATCTCAGGTAGCTCAAGAACTTTTTTTTCCAGAAATGGATTTTTAAGTTCTAAACTTGTTCTCCATGCTTCACTAATTATCCTGGTGCTTTTAGTTTTGAAAATGGTGATGAAATGAGAATTTAATTGCTCTCTGAAACTCTGTGACCTAAAAATTTGTTTTGCTCGATTCATGAGTTTGGGGAAGAATAAATTTGTTTTGATTGGGGGTTTTGGTTCGTGAGTGAGTGGGGATCATTTCCATGTTTTTAGATTTCGTTTTAGTTAGGTTTTGAGAGTTTTAGGGATTTTCAGGTGGGCTTCCCACCGGAGAAGACGACCGGAGGTCTTCTCCGGCCACCTGAAAGTCATTATGCCCTAATCCCTGTAATTAATTTCATTTGAATGTGGGGCGTTAGATTGGTTGACTCCATTGACCTCCCGCGCGCATGAAGGGCCCAGATCATTTTGCTTAGCCCTAATCCACGTTCATTAATTAATTAAATCATAATTAGGCTAATTAACTCAGATGCAACCCCAGCCGTCCAGATGCGCGCTGGTCAACACTTTTGAACCCAGAAGCAATCCTAGCCTCTCCTTCTGATTACTTCTCCATTTATTTATTTATTTTCATTTCTTTTTCATTAAATTTGCATGATTTATTTAAAATAGCAAAACTTGTTTAAAAATTATGAAACTTTTTCTCCAGAGTTTTATTAATTTTTATGACACAAAAATATTTTTGTTTTTATTTTTAGCATTAAAAAAGTATTTTTAAATATTTAAAGGATTATTTTTAATTGATTAATGGGAATTAATTTATTAAAAATACTTTTAGGTATTTAAAAATCACCAAAAAATTCATGAAATTTTCTAAGACATTTAGAAACATTGTCCAACCTTTAAACCAAATTTCTTTTTTGATCTTGATGCATTTTGAGAATTTTTCATTGAATTAAAATCATTTTTGTGCATTAATTTGATCCATAGTTCAAAAAATCATTTCTGCCTATTCATGAGGAGTTGGACATTGATTCTTCTTGCATTGCATTATGTTTAGCATGTAGTTTTTGAGATAAAATGGCCATGATTTGATCTTGCATTTTCAAATTGTTTGACATTTCTTTTGTTTGGAAACCCTAAAAACCCTAGAATCTTGTAAAAATCATAACTTGAGATTGGTTGAGAGTTGAGACCTCTCCTTTGGGCATTGGTTTAGTATAGGATTAGGGGTCCTTTGTGTGGCATTTTCCATTTTTTATCTTAGGGTTTGCTTCTGATTTTGGTTTGTGTTTGATGTTTGATTCATAAACCCTAATTTGGGCTTCCATATGCATCCATCTTGCATTCTCTTGCATACCATGACTTGCCATGACATTTCAAGCATCCATTTGATTCATTTGACATCATAAGACATATAGAAAACATGTTTGATCATTGCATCATGTATTTGCCATGTTGTATGCCATGTTCACTTCATAACTTTTCATGTATGTTCATGTGCTCTGACTAGCTTCATTTGCATTCATAAACTTGTATGATCATTTCCATGTGCTGCCTCATATTTGTAGCATCTCATAGTATCATTAGCATCATGTATATGCTTCTGGTTTTGTTTCTCATCATGTCATCTCATCCCATTTTGGCATTGCATTGCATTCCTTTTCTAACATTTCAGGTGGTAAGTGAACTTGAGAAGTGAATTTGCCTTCACTTCTCATAACTTTTCTTTTCATCTCTCTTGCATCCATTGCTGCATTTTCTATATGTGTTTGAGTTTGAGCTTGCTCAATCTTCTTGTTCCCACCTTCTTTCTTCAAGTGACTTGATTTCTTGAATGAAGCAAGTCACTTTGCTTCTCTTGATCCTTTCATCTGCTTCCTGGTGGTTCCATTGAAGATCTTCTTTTGAAAACCTCACAAACCTTAGGAACAACCAAGCATGACAATGATTAGGGTTTTGATTAGTCTCCCCTCTTAGTTTTACCTTTGTGTCTCTTTTGAGTCTTCTCTCCTCACCTCATAATCAGGGACTAAACCCTAAAGGCTTTAAGGCTTTGTGATTAAGCTTATGCCTGCATCCTTCTCTTAGGATAGAGTGCATAACTTTAATCCTAAGTGTTAAACCCTTAATGTGTTTAAATCTCTTAATCAATCCACTTAATAATCATCAAGACATCACACTTGTAACTTGGGCCTTGCATTTGGGTTCTAATTCTTCCTTAATTGGTTAAGAAGGACTAACCCTAATGTTAATGGACAAGTCCCCCTCAAGTTGTCTTACAAATCATAAAATCCACTTCATCATCATACCATTAAATAAAATCCACTTAATCAAAAGCTTGTTTTGTCATGAGTTTAATCCCTAATCATGGATTAAGTTGAGGAGCTTTCCTCAGCTTAAACATTCTCATCTATTATCCTTCTATTAGGATGGTGTAATGAGTCTATTTAATCCCTGATTATGGCTTAACCTCATTACTTAACACTAAACAAAAACACCAAAAACATCTAAATAATCACAAGTAGGTTAATGATCTTAACCCTACATCAAAGGTGATTAAGTGTGAGAAGCTGACTTCACACTTAAGGTATTCTCATTACCCCTAATCAGAGGGAAGATGTGATGAGTTTACTAAATCCATTGGTTTAGGCCTAAGCTCATTAACTTATGACAAATCCAAAAGCAATAAAAGACTGAAAACACAAAAAACAAATAATAATCGTCTCCTTCGGGATTCTTTTCTCATCTCATTCACTCACAAACGAGAACTCGCTTCTTCCGTCTAATGCAAGACAATTTGCACCTGAGCCAGACAGGTCATACACTTGAGCATTGACAAGTAAGCAGTTCACAAGTCAATTCATCTTTCAGTCTCTTTGGGTCGAACTACGGTGTTCTGACTTCCTCATTGCACGAGAGGATACGTAGGCATAACTTAGCGGTTATCGAACAAAAGTCTCTGTATATTTCCCCTCTTTCCAACTTTATTCTTTAAGCCTCATACTCTTGAGCATTTCATTCTTATTCCTTACACTGACACATAATTTATACACTTCACACTTATTTTACACTGACACCTGTACATCTTTTTCCAGCTCATTTATACACAGATTGCACTGACACTACCCCTTTAAAACACAAATCTTTTAAGCGTGGATCCCGTCAAGTACGGCGGACAATCTGGGTGCTAATACCTTCCCAGGTTGTAACCAACCCCCTTTCTCAGTCTCTCTGGTTCGCAAACCGTCTTATCCGTATCTTTCTAGGTCTATGCAGCATTGCCTTTCCTCCGGGATAAAAATGCCTAGCTGGCGACTCTATTCATCTCCAGTGAGTTCACGGCTGTGTGTTCTCATTGTCCCTCTCGCCGACCGTTCGTGCCTGTACCTTTATTTGGGCTAGTCCCATTTATCGGGAGCGACAGCTTGGCGACTCTGCTGGGGACCCTTATACTGCAACCAGGGCTTCTGGGTCCTTTTGTGGGTTCCTCCTAGCGCTTGTTTGATTTGTGTTTACTGGGGTGTTATGTGCTTATTTGTGTTTGTGTATTTGTATTTATTTTGTACAGTTTTGTTTATTGCTTTCTTTATAGCTTTGCATTATATCATATTGTCATACTGTGCTGCTGGCTGGATCTGTTGTTTGCTTTGATGGGTGGGTGTTCCATTGAGAGTTAAGGTCCTATACCTGGGACCTGAGTGACACCTAGGCTAGAGTGAATCATATTCTTTCCCATTCCATCTCGGTCTGGTGCGGGAATATGAAACACGGTTCAGATATGGGTTTCTTCTTGAGAACTCTGTGTTGCAGATTTCCTGCAATGCTAGGGCTATCTGGGAAGCCTGCTAAGTCTGGATGACCTTTTAGTATTGACCTTCAGAAACTGAGGTGAATTAGAGGAGGAACTTTTATGGTTATTGTAAACACTGTACCTCCGGGTTAGAAGTGTTTACACTTCTCATAACTGATCCAAGTCTGAGGATCCTTGTTGTAGAACACCACCTGTGAGGGGGTTGGGCTGTTTACAGGTTTGCAGGTACCTTGACCTCAGAATACCCTGTTACTTTGTTTGATTAAGAATACTCCATGTTGGAACAGTTCTTGTAATTCTAAACCCTGGACATGTGACTCTTTATTTGAGTCCCCCACCTTGGTTACTGGATTTATAGACCTTCATCTGGAATTCTTGAACATACTTGGACCTATATTAGGGCATTTGATCAGTTCCAGCTCAGTCACAGACCCTTGCATATCATTTGCATACATAATCATTGCATCATATTGACATTTGCTTATTTGTGTTTCAGGGTATCCACCTTCATTTTTGGTTTGGTTTTGACCCTATCTTTAGTATTGACCTATCTTCATCAGCATTTGCTTCAGATATCTACTTCAGTTATCTGCACCAGCCAATCAGTGGTTCATTCTTCAGTGTTATCATCAGCACCTGTCTCCACTCATCTTCAGCATCATGGCTCCCAAAAAGAGCAACATCACCTATCACTTTTTCCAGCCAGAGCTATCTGACATCAGGAGGATTCAAACCCTGATCACTCCAGATCACATACCATTGTTCAGGGAACACTACGGAGATATACTTGATATGGTTATGGATCTGGACCCTTCACAGAGAAGCTTGATCCACACCTGCATTCAGTTTTATGATCCCCCATTGAGGTGTTTTACTTTTCAGGACTTTCAGCTGGGCCCTCTATTAGAAGAATACTCATCATTGATTGGTCTGCCTATCAGGGGTGGAATCCCTTTCAACCCTGAGATGGTCTTTCCCGGTAATGGAGAAGTAGCAAAGGCTCTGCATCTGGAACCTGTTTTGATTGAGCAGCATATGACTTCTAAAGCTGGAATCCCTGGTTTTCATCTGGACTTCTTGATCTCTCAAGCTACCCTGAAAGCTTCTTTAGGAGAGTGGAAAGCTGTCTGTGCTTTATTGGCCTTGAGTATATATGGAATTATATTGTTTGCAGATGAGCCTAGATTCATTAGCAAGAATGCAATCCATCTGTTCATCTTGAAGAACCCAGTGCCCACTTTATTGGGGGATCTCTACTACTCAGTGCATCAGAGGAATGAAAAGCAGAGGGGAAGATTAGTGAGGTGTTGTGCTCCATTGTTCCACACTTGGCTTCTCAGGCATCTACCCAGGACAGATGCATTTTTTAACCCTCATCAGCAGAGTAACTGGGCTAAGAGACTCACTGCTCTAACTTCAGCCGATATCAGATGGTGCACCCAAAGCACCAAGGGCAGGGATATCATCACCAGCTGTGGGCATTTTCCCAATGTGCCCCTAATAGGAGTTAAGGGTAGTATCAATTACAACCCTCTGCTGTTTAGAAGACAACTGGGCTATGCACTGGTCCACACTCCTAAGGCACAGGACTTGGTTGAGACTCTTTATTGCGAGAACAAGATTAATCTGGCTATTGTTAGGCAGGCTGCTTGGGCCTGGGATAATGTTCAAACCAAGGGAGTAATCATTTTGGGGAAGTGCAACAATGTGGCATCAGCACAATATTATGAGTGGTCCTATGCCAGGGCCCAATTCTCTGGAATGCCCTTTACTATAGAAGATATGCCTGAATCATCTTCAACACCACCCCTTGCCACTGTCAGTTTGGAGGAGTTTGAGAGTTTGAAAGAAAGAAATGAAAAGTTAACTCAAGCTTTGCAGAAGACCCTCCGAGAGAGGAGTGATGGTATGAGGGAGGTTGAGAGATTGGAGAAGTTGAGAGTGGAGCATCTGGTTAAGATTGAGAAGTCTGGGGATTATATCAAAAAGTCTAAGGCTGGAGAACAAATTCTGAAGAATGCTTGCAAAGAAGCCCAGTTCCAGAGAGCAAGGACAGACTTGTATCTAAAGGAGAGCCAGGCTAGGTGGGTCAGGATCACCGAGGCTCGTACTCTGGAGGACAAGAGAGTTCAAGACAAGATGGAGCAACTGGAAGCTGGTGCAAAAGAACAGCAGGAGGCCCTGGCAGCGGCCCAGAGGGAGATATCAGAGCTAAAGATCAAAGCAGGAGTGAAGAGGTCAAAGGACCAAAGTCAGCACAAGAAGCTAACAACAGCTGTTACGACCCGGAATCTCCTCATCAGGAATCTCACGGAGCGTCCGGCTGATCCTGTGACCGAAGCACTTCTCAAGGAAGTTCGTGAGGATGAGTTTGGTCTTGGTGTTTGACCATTTGTTTGTTGTTGCTTTCATTCCGTGTATTTTTCATTTTTCTTGTAATGTATTTTGACCCCTCAGAGGGCTTGTATTTTTAAATAAACTATGTACCATTTTGTCTTTTGTAATATATGCATTGGTTTGTTCCATCCGAGTTTCACTTCAAAAGCAACATCAACAGCATCTTCGAGGGTCTGGAAGGGTCAAAACTGAATGCCAAACCGGATGCCTTGAAAACAAATAAGCATACTGCATTGCATGCTAACACTTTTGTTTGTTTTGTAGGTTTTTGTTTTATTGCCACTAACTCTGTTGTGATGTTTAGGAACTATTGCTCGGCGCCGAGTATTTCCCCTCAACCGTCTGCACCGTTATCCGACCCGTAACAATCTTCCGGGCATTCAAATGGATCAGATGCAGCAGGACCTTACTGAGGTCAGAAATCAAATGGCAAACGAAAGGCTAGAAATGAGGAATCAAATGACGCAGTTTATGGAAGTAATGAACAACATGGCTCAGAGCCAAGAAAGATTGAGGGCCATGGTGGAAAGGCAGAATCAAGAAGATCCACATATAGGGACTGCCGGCACTAGCAACAATGAAAGGGTCCAACCCCATGTTAACCCTCCTGTATTTGGCCCCCACCTCCATCCTGAGGTCAATATTCCTGCAAATGTTCAAGGGACTGCCACTGCAGCCAGGGTACTTCAAGAAGACCCCCAAGAGGATCAGTTTACAGTAATGGGTGCTGGGGAAGAAGCTTATGATAGAAGGTTGGATGAGATAGCTGAGAAATTGAGGTCCTTAGAATCTCAAAATTCTTTGGGTTTCGATGTCATGGACATGGGCTTGGTAGACGGGGTCAGGATCCCCCATAAGTTTAAGCCTCCTTGTTTTGAAAAATACAACGGGACTTCATGCCCCCGGACTCATTTACAGTCATTTCTTGGAAGACTGAAGGCCTATACAATGGATGAGAAGCTCTGGATGTTCTACTTCGAGGATAGCTTAACTGGAGCGTCAAGAGAATGGTACTCTCACTTGACAAGGGCAACTGTCAGATGCTGGAAGGACCTGGCAGAGGCCTTCATCAGACAGTATCAGTACAACTTAGACATGGCACCCAACAGGACTCTCCTAATGGGAATGTCACAGTCGTCAAGGGAAAGTTTCCGAGAATATGCCCAGAGATGGAGGCAACTGGCTGCTGCTGTTCAACCACCTATGTCTGAAAGGGAAATGGCAGATATGTTCATGAACACCCTTCAGGGGACTTACATTGACAGGCTGGCTGCTTTCTCTTCCACTAGCTTTGCAGATGTTGTCATAGCTGGGGAGAGAATTGAAAGCCTATTGAAGATGGGTAAGATCTCAGACAACGGAGCAAGCTCGTCCAGTAGTACAAGAAAGCCTTTTGCGGGCCCGAGAAGAACTGGCGAGACCAATGCCATCCACACCAACAGGGGCAGGCCCCAATATGTTCACAGATCAGTGGCAGCAGTCACCATTCCCGCACCAGCTCATCCTCAGCCAGTTTATCAACCTCCACAACAAAACTATCAGCCGCAACCTCAGTACCATCAATGGAATCAGTATCCTCCGAGAAATTACAACAACAGCAACACCAACAATAATAGCCAGCAAAGGCCATTCCAGCAGAGGCCTTCTTAAGCCAACAGGGTAATCGATCCGATCCCTATGCCATATGCTACACTGCTGCCACAACTCCTGAAACTCAACCTAGTTGAGCTAAGGACGTTGGCACCTCCAGATCCCAACAGTCTACCCATGAATTATGATTCCAACGCCAGATGTGCCTTCCATTCAAATGCACCTGGCCACAGTACAGAAAAGTGCAGAGCTCTGCATATGAAGGTACAAGACCTGGTAGACTCTAAAGCTCTGAATTTCGCACCACCACCCAATGTCAATAAGAACCCGATGCCAAACCACGGTGGTCCCCGAATTAACGCTATTGAAGAAGACAAACCGTCTTATTTAATAACCAGTGTGGGTCAGATCCGGACACCGTTGGTGGAAATTAAGGCTCAGCTCCTCGAATGTCAAATGTTCCCGGGGTGTGAGTTGGGGTGTGCTTACTGCAATATTTCAGTCAATGGGTGCGATAACCTGAGGAATGGCATAGATGGTCTCATTCAGAGCGGCCAACTTCAAATCACCACATCATTTCCAACAAATCCAGCAATCACATCAGCAACAGCTCCAGAACCTCCTACAACTGCAACAACCATTGTTCCTGATAATTCTTCGGTTTCATCAACAAGTACTTCATCTATTATCTCCACTGATCAGTTACCAATAAATTTTTCTTCTACAACTCCAGCACCACTCCATTTTGAAACTCCTACGACAACAACATCCATCCTCCCATTAATGTCTCCTACAACACCAGCAACAAATCATGAAGATGTCTCAACTGTCACAATATTTTATGATCCTGAAAACAACTCTGCCTACAACTCAGAAAGTGCTGCTCCCATCAGAGCACCGGTCACAATTTATTACGATCCACAGACTATCACAATTCCTTCCGCAGCTGCAGTCAGTCCAGTCACTATCACGGTACCCGGACCAATGCCTTATGAAAGCAGCAATGCCATCCCGTGGCATTACGGCTCTGACCTGTACTGTGAAGGACAAAGAATCACTTTTGAATCATCAACCCCTGCACCACAAATTGACAATGTGGGAGGAGGCGGAGGCTTCACTCGAAGCGGACGTCTTTTCGCCCCACAAATTCAGAGACCCACTGCCGAAGCAGAAGCTGCCGCCAAGGCAAAAGGGAAGAGCCCTGTGCAGGAAGATCAAACTGTCAAAGAAGCTTTGAAAACACCCTTTGACCAAGAGGTTGATGAGTTCATGCGAATCATCAAAAAGAGTGATTATAAAATAGTGGATCAGCTTCATCAGACGCCTTCCAAGATCTCAATCCTATCATTGCTTATGTGCTCCGAAGCCCATCGGAATGCACTACTCAAGGTTTTGCACGCAGCTTACGTGCCTGAAGAGATCACTGTCAATCAGCTGGAAGCTGTAGTTGGAAATGTTAATGCTAGTCACGGACTAGGGTTCACCAATACTGATTTGACAACGGAAGGCCGCAACCACAACAAAGCCTTGCACATAACCATGGAATGCAAAGGTGCTGTCCTTTCTCATGTGCTGGTAGACACGGGGTCATCCCTCAATGTCTTACCTAAAAAGGCCCTGGTGAAGCTAGAATATGATGGATTGGCGTTGAGACCCAGCAACCTGGTGGTGAGAGCCTTTGATGGCTCGAAGAGATCGGTTCTGGGAGAGATTGAATTGCCCATAACGATTGGTCCGCAGACCTTCAAAACGACCTTCTACGTGATGGATATACAGCCCGCCTAGAGCTGTCTATTGGGTAGGCCATGGATTCACGCCGCTGGCGCTGTGACCTCTACCCTTCACCAGAAGTTAAAATACGAGTGGGAGGGTCAAATCGTTACAATCTGTGGAGAGGAGGATATTTTTGTCAGCCACCTGGCTACCTATAAGTATATTGAGATGGATGGGGAGATCCATGAAACGATGAGCCAGGGGTTCGAAGCTTTGAATGTCAATGAAACATCTGCTGTGCCTGGTACTTCAATATCATCATACCAACAAGCCCGGAAGGTTGTTGAGGGAGGAAACGCCCAAGGCTGGGGCAAACTGTTGTCGGTGGAGAAGAAAGAGGATAGATTTGGGTTGGGTTACAAACAAACTCAACAAGATCAAGCAGCGGCTGCGAAAGAGCCCAACTTTGTGAGTGGGGGGATGCTCACCCCTGATGCTGTCAACTGTTTGGAAGACGAGCTGGAAGAAGAACGCAACCTGGAAAGCTGGATTCGTCCAAAGATCCCGGGGAGCAGTATCTCAAACTGGTCTTCCCAGGAAATTATAAGAGTTACTCATGCAGAGTAATTATTATTTCCTGTATTTTTTATAGCATGCATCAAAGTCTTGCATCTTGCCCAAGATGACAAGACTCATTTTGTAATCGGGCCATCTGTACTTTTTGTGCAAACAAGATTAATCAATGAAATATCAGACATCTTTTTGCAAACGAGTCTTTTTCTTTTCCGCTCACTGTTTTTCCATTTCTCTTTTTGTACAAAAAATAAATGGCAGTGTTTTCAAAATGACAACTTTATTTCACTTTTCTAAAACAAGATTAAAATCAAATCACTAAAATGAACCAACTGAACCCTTGCAGAGTGTGCCTTCCAGACAGCACCGACAACAGCACGACTATGACTTCGTGTGACTTTGACAATCCAATCAATCAAGCTGATGAAGGGGTTGAAGAAGAATATGAGCTTCCTGAAGAGCTAGCCAGATTGTTGAGACAAGAGGAAAAGGTTATTACTCCTCACCAGGAGGAGGTTGAAGTGATCAATCTTGGTACAGATGAAGACGTGAAAGAGGTTAAAATCGGGGCCTGCTTACAAGACTCAATGAAGAAACAACTGATTGACCTGCTTCAAGAGTATGTGGACGTGTTTGCTTGGTCTTATCAAGATATGCCAGGGTTGGACACCGACATTGTTGTGCACAAGCTGCCTTTGAGAGAAGAATGCCCGCCAGTTAAGCAGAAACTGCGCCGTACTCGCCCGGACATGGCGATGTAAATCAAGGAAGAGGTACAAAAGCAGTGGGACGCCGGGTTCCTTGCTGTGACTAGCTATCCACCGTGGGTTGCTAATATAGTACCTGTGCCTAAGAAAGACGGCAAAGTAAGGATGTGTGTTGACTACCGGGATCTGAATAGAGCCAGCCCGAAAGATGATTTCCCTTTACCTCACATTGATGTATTGGTGGATAACACAGCTCAGTTCTCGGTATTCTCCTTCATGGACGGATTTTCAGGATATAATCAGATCAAGATGTCACCTGAAGACATGGAGAAGACAACATTCATCACACCCTGGGGCACGTTCTGCTACAAGGTAATGCCATTTGGGCTCAAGAATGCTGGTGCGACATATCAACGGGCTATGGTAACATTATTCCACGATATGATCCATAAAGAGATAGAATGTTATGTGGATGACATGATTGCCAAGTCCCTTACATAGGAAGATCACCTGGTGAATCTACTGAAGTTATTCAAGCGTCTGAGGAAGTACCAGTTGAAGCTGAACCCCAACAAGTGCACATTCGGGGTGCGATCCGGTAAGCTGCTGGGATTTATTGTAAGCAAGAAAGGGATCGAAGTGGACCCTGATAAAGTCAAAGCTATTCAAGAGATGCCTGCACCGAAAACAGAAAAAGAAGTTCGGGGATTTCTAGGTAGATTGAACTACATCTCAAGGTTCATATCTCACCTTACTGCAACCTGTGAACCTTTGTTCAAGCTGTTAAGAAAGGAACAGACGGTCAGGTGGAATGAAGACTGCCAGAAGGCTTTTGACAAGATCAAAGAATACTTACAGGAACCTCCAATCCTTATGCCTCCAGTGGAAGGAAGACCTCTGATAATGTACTTGACAGTATTAGAAGAGTCAATGGGGTGTGTGCTAGGCCAGCATGACGAGTCTGGTCGAAAAGAGTATGCAATATACTACCTAAGCAAAAAGTTTACCGACTGTGAACAACGTTATTCACTGCTCGAGAAAACTTGTTGTGCTTTAGCGTGGGCTGCTCGCCGACTGAGACAGTATATGTTGACCCACACCACTTTGTTGATCTCAAAGATGGACCCAGTTAAGTACATATTTGAGAAGCCAGCTCTTACCGGACGGGTTGCAAGATGGCAAATGATTCTCACAGAATATGACATCCAGTACACATCTCAGAAAGCCATCAAGGGCAATGTACTATCTGAATATCTTGCTGAGCAACCCATTGACGACTACCAGCCTATGAGATTTGACTTCCCTGATGAAGACATCATGTTCATAAAATCAAAAGATCATGAAGAACCTATTCACACTGAAGGGCCTGACCCGGAAGAAGAATGGACTATGATGTTTGACGGGGCTGTTAACATGAATGGTCGTGGTGTTGGTGCAGTACTCGTTACACCCAAAGGAGTTCACATGCCTTTCTCGGCAAAACTCACTTTCAACTGCACTAACAACGAAGCTGAATACGAAGCTTGCATTATGGGTCTTGAGGAAGCCATTGACCTCAGGATCAAGACATTGACTGTATTCGGAGATTCAGCTTTGGTAGTCAATCAAACCAACGGCAAATGGTACACACACTAGGACCATCTGATACCTTACAGGGATTATACAAGGAGGTTATTGACTTTCTTCACAACAGTCAAGCTTGAGTATATCCCTCGGGACGAGAATCAGTTTGCAGATGCCCTGGCTACCATTTCATCCATGATCAAAGTTCAAGCTGCTAACTTTGTACCTCAGATTTCAGTGTCCAGACTTGACAGGCCAGCATATGTATTTGCCGCAGACATTGTCAAAGATGATAAGCCTTGGTTCCATGACATTAAGTGCTTCTTGGAGGATCAGACATACCCACCTGGGGCATCTTCCAATGATAATAAGACTTTGAGAAGGCTTGCTGGTAGTTTCTTTCTGAACGCTGATGGGTCTTTATACAAGAGGAACTTTGATATGGTACTCCTCAGATGTGTTGATAAGACAGAAGCCGACCTGTTGATGCATGAAGTGCACGAAGGATCTTTTGGTACCCATGCAGGAGGGCATGCCATGGCTAAGAAGTTGTTAAGATCGGGTTATTACTGGATCACAATGGATGCCGACTGTTGTGCCTACGCCAGAAAATGCCATAAATGCCAGATTTATGCAGATAAGGTGCATGTGCCTCCCAATCCTCTGAACATCATGTCTTCACCATGGCCCTTTGCCATGTGGGGCATTGATATGATTGGCAATATCGAACCAACTGCTTCGAATGGCCACAGATTCATCTTGGTTGCTATTGACTATTTCACCAAGTGGGTCGAAGCAGCCTCATATGCAAATGTTACAAGGCAGGTGGTAGCCCGATTTCTGAAGAGAGATATCATCTGTCGATACGGAGTTCCCGAGCGAATCATTACTGACAATGGTTCCAATCTGAACAACAAAATGATGGCAGATCTATGCCGGGACTTCAAGATCCAACACCACAATTCTTCTCCTTACAGGCCAAAGATGAATGGCGCTGTTGAGGCAGCAAATAAGAACATCAAGAAGATTGTGCAGAAGATGGTAGTCACTTACAAAGATTGGCATGAAATGCTACCATTCGCCTTGCATGGGTACCGCACGTCAATCAAAACGTCCACTGGGGCAACACCGTATCAACTTGTGTATGGTATGGAAGCAGTCCTACCGGTTGAGGTTGAATTACCCTCTCTACGGGTACTGATGGATGTTAAACTGAGTGAAGCAGAATGGGTTCGGGCCCGATACGAACAACTGAGTCTGATTGAAAAGAAAAGATTGGCTGCAATCTGTCATGGGCAGTTGTATCAGAAAAGAATGAAGAAAGCCTTCGATCAGAAAGTCAGGCACCGAGAATACCAAGTGGGAGATCTTGTGCTGAAGAGAATCCTCCCTCCTCATACAGACCACAGGGGCAAATGGACTCCAAATTATGAAGGACCATTCGTAGTAAAGAAAGTTTTCTCGGGTGGAGCACTGATGCTCAGCACCATGGATGGTGAAGATTTCCCGTCCCCTGTGAATTCAGATGCAGTTAAAAAATACTTCGCATAAAAATGACCCGCTGGACATAAAAACAGAATGTAAGTCCAGGCAAAAATAGGGCATCCCGGCGAGTCAAAAACAGAATAAAAGACTCGGGCAAAAATAAGGGAAAATGAATAAAGAATGTACATCCGCTGAGTTGAAAAGCCGCATTGGACAGCTCAGGCAAAAATGGGTATCCCGATGGATTGAAAACCCGAAAGGGCGATCCATGCAAAATAAGGGAATAAGCGAACAACTGCATTCTGAATTCGTCTGTATCACCTACAACTTGGTAAGATTCAAAAGGATCAAGCTTCAATCAGAATCGACATTCTTCAAAAAGCAAGATGAGGAGAACGTCAAAAGTCATACGAGTCATAGTAAAGAGGAAGCTCCTTAAAGCGTCATCAACACTGCCAACATGTCGTTTCTCAATTTGTAACAATCTCCTCATTTCAGGGGATGTGTTCCTTTGACTGTATCTCGCCAATTCAGGGCATATGAATTAATAAAATCGGATTTTCAGTCATGTCTCGTTTTGTACATTTTATTTGCAAAAATGTCTGATGTCTTAAAGAAAAAAAACTGATTGCATGAATACAGATGTTTATCTTCAAAAGTAAAAACATGCTTGCAGGAAAAATGCTTACTCTCAGAAGTATCTTAACTCCTATGACGGAATCCGGTAAGGGATACCTCGGGATTACCTTGTGCGTTTCTCTATCTTTTTCAGGATTGCAGGTACCCAGAACACAACTTGGGGCATGTAAGCTTCATCCCAACAAGCTGGCAAATCAACACTCAATTTTAGCACCCGAAGTGCTCTCTCCCCAGCTGAGTTGCCTTTCATGACTCCTCCCAGCTGAGTTGGCCACTTATTGCTTATCCCCATCAGAGTTGTCAGGCATCACAGAAGGCACCTATATCCCTGGCTGAGTCAAGGATCCTCTTCAACAGAATCCTTAGGGAGGTCTCTCAGTGATCTCTCTTTCTCCCCAGCCGAGTTGCCTTTTTATCCTCAGCCGGAGCACAAAAGTCAGGGAACCGTCCCCCCACAGAGCTCCAGCCTCTATCCGGAAGAGCAGCGCACGAAGGAGTCACAACAGAGTGAAGAAAGCTTCTACAAACCCCAGCTGGGTCTCTCATTTATTGGAATAGGTCTCTCAGTGACCCGAATCCCCAAGCAGATACATCTCTTCAGATCTACCAATGATCTCACCCCCAGCTGGGATGTCCATTTCAAGCAAGATCGATCGAGGATCTCCACAGCAACGGGACCCGGATCCCGGTTTGGTATCTTTGCACAATCATGGCATTCGCATCATATTCACCCCACAAAGCGTAGCATTCTGTTTTAACACGGAGCATTACGGCAAAAATCAAACATAGCATAATCATAAGTCATGGCCTGAATCAAACACTTGTAAATAATGACAGCTCATCAACGTACAGAAAAATCCCCACCAGGGTCCCCAACAAAAGCAGTTGCCTCATATTCACAAACACCAGTATATACTCGTTTTGACACCCAGTAAAGTCGCCTGAACACTCTTTACGAACAAGATCACCCGTATTACAGATATTTTATGACACCCGTCCGCGTCATACCCCCAGCAGAAAGCCAAAGACATCCTCTTTGCACTCACATATGCCTATATATATACACTTTCTTGACACCCGTCCGTGTCGTATCCCCAGCGCAGTCATCTACACTTTTACAACCCGTATACTTGTTGATATTATTATACTTTTATCTCTTGACACTCGTTTGTGTCACCCTCCCCAGCAGATAAACACTCATCTATACAATACTCATACTCGTTACTCATGTTACACTCATACAGATACTCGTCCGTATCTTGTATATACCATTCATATCCCCACAGATTCGACTTTGGTCCTTGTTCTTTGTTAACCCGTTGGTACTCGTTCGTACCATCATCTCAGAGCGTGCGTCTAGAGTTTGTTTCTACATGATACTCGTCCGTATCATAGTCTTAAGGATGCTCGTCCGCATCTTTAATCCATACACCGTGTCAAACACTTCTGTCTTCTTGAATAAAGATACTCGCCTGTGTCTACTATTCCCCAGAAGAGTCCTCTCAGATTCAACTCTCGTCCGTGTTTTCTGTTAACTGGTTGATACTCGTCCGTATCGTCATCTTTGAACACGCGTCAGTATTTGTTTCTACCCGATACTCGTCCGTATCATAGTCTTAGGGATGCTCGTCCGCATCTTTAATCTATACACAATACCAAACACTTATACCTCTTGTTTCTTGGATGTGAACACTCGTCCGTGTTTACCATTCCTCAGTAGATCACCAACAGACAAATTTCTTTTATCCGACACTCGTCCTGTGTTGTGGTAAACCCCGAGAGCAGCCGTCCCCTGATAGGTGGTCGTCCTCCACCTCTTGATGGTCGTCCTCCATCATGCTCATCCGATGGTCGTCCCCATCGTTGATTTTAGCAGCCGTCCCCTGCTAGGTGGTCGTCCTCCACCCTTTTGATGATCGTCCTTCATCAATTTTATCCAATGGCCGTCCCCATTGTTGATCTTTGGTTATCTGACATTCGTCCTATGTCATGATAAACCCCGAGAGCAGCCGTCCCCTGCTAGGTGGTCGTCCTCCACCTCTTGATGGTCGTCCTCCATCATGCTCATCCGATGGCCGTCCCCATCGTTGGTATCTTCGGCAGCCGTACCCTACCAGGTGGTCGTCCTCCACCTTTGATGGCCGTCCCCATCATGATTCCTTTATTCCCCCAACAGAGCAGCCGTCCCCTGCTAGGTGATCGTCCTTCACTTTTGATGGCCGTACCCCATCATCTGTTTATTTCATTTATTCTTTAACCCGATGGCCGTCCCCGTCGTGGTCCCTTTCCTTTGTTAGCCCGATGGCCGTCCCCATCGTTGATTGTTTTACTTTGTGAACTTGATGGCCGTCCCCGTCATGTTTCATCAATCCCCAGAGAATTTTACAGCTTTATCTTGATGGCCGTCCCCATCATGATTTCTTACTTTTCCCAGCTAGTCGGTCGTCCCCGTCTTTGCTTCACCTTTTATCCCCAGCATGTCGGTCGTCCCCGTCATTGCTTTATTCTCAGCACTTTCCCAGCATGTCGGCCGTCCCCGTCATTGCTTTGTTTCCCGCACTTTACAATATACTTTATCTTTCTTTTACAATCTATATCCCTTTTCTTCTTCATTCTGTGAGTGCAAATTTTGGACTGTCTTTGGTATTCAACCACAAGTTATCTGGTTTTCCTGTTAAGCCGTTGCTTACATCCTGCACAGCTAACTCATGTTTGAATAGGGGCAGCTGTAAACACCCCAAATTTTCCCTCACCCATTCACACCATGGCTTGTGATCATTTCATATGCATAAACTCAATCATATTATCTCATATCTCATTTTTGATCCACTGCATAGATTCAAAGTCATCTGCACCTAGGGTTTGTGATCTGAGCAATCCAAGAGCTTCTTGAGCCACTCCAAAGGTCAACAATCACTTCAAAGGGGTCCATGTGTGTTCTTATATCATATCACATCCCCTCAAAGTCAAAAATGCCAAAGAATCACAAGAACTGGGATTGGTGTGGATGCAGAGCCAAGTTTGACTGCACAGTTGACCTAAAATTAGGGTTTTGGTTTCAGAGGCCATAACTCCAAATTTTTTGGTCACTTTTGTTTCCATTGGTCTCTACATGGTATAGGGAGTATGCATATCAAGTTTCATGAAGAAATTCCATGGGGAAGTCATCTGATCAAGAGTTGACTTTTCAGACAAGTCAGTGCAAAATCAGGGCATCTGAGGCCCCCAATGACCCAACCAAGGGGTGATATTCATCATTTTGAGTGTATATGATCTTTATTTGATCATGGAAGAAGGTTGAAGTTCACAAAAATCAAGAATTTGAAGTTTTTTTGCAAAGTTGACTTTTTTGGGCATAGTTGACTTTTCAAGAATATGTCATTTTAGGTCATTTTTCAAGCCTTGATTTTTGATCCAAGAAAGCTTCAAATGGAAAAACCTTGGTCATGAAAGTTGTAGATCACATTTTTCCCTTTTCAAAAAGTACAAGAACATGATCTAATTCTTCTTGGATCAAAAGTTATGGTGTGACAAAGTTGGCCAAAATCACTAATTTTCAAGACATGCCTCAAATGAGAAATTTGCAAAATCATGAACCAAGGCCATTTGTAACTTCTAGTTCACTTCAAACCAATGTACAAACATCACATGAGTCCTAAAAGTCAGAATTGAACCAAAAATTCTCATGTTTCATGGCTTATGGAATGGGAAATCACATGTGAACCAAAAAGCACCAACTTGCAAAACTCATGATTGCACTTCCTACCACTTGCTACATTGGATGCTGAACTTGGCTAGCATCTCACCTCACCATGCTGCGCCAGCCCTAGCTCTTGTACCAAGCCTAGCACCAAGCCATACCTTTCCTTACAAAAAGTTGACTTTTGGCAAAAGCAAACATCCCAATCACAGCAGGCCATGTCACATCCTCTGGCCAATTGGGATTGTTTATACTTTCCATTTGCTAGCCAAACATAACACCAAGCCAAGCTGAAACAGGCCAGAACACAACATTCACAAACACACTCCATTTTGCATTTCCCTTCGAATCTGCCTCCACAACACACAAACATTCAAACCAGCTTCACTAATCATCTCACCATACTCCATTAAGCCTAAACCAACAAAGAACCAAGTCTGAATCAAGCCAAAACATTGCTTCTCCATTTTCACTCCATGCTTGCAGTTTCATTCGAAACTCACTCCACAGGCCATAAACATCCAAACAAACTCCACAAACCTTCTTAAAACATCACCCTGATCACAAAGAATCACTCACATTGGCCTGAAACTGCCTGCATCACCATTGCCATTTTCAACTGAGCTTGAGCAGAAGCTGTTCAAACTCTTCATCTAGCCAGCATAAACTTCTCCAAAGCATTCAAGCATCATCAAGAGGTCATAAGGAGTGGGTTTCACAAGGAGGGGAGGTCAGAAATTTGCTGGAGTGAAAGCTTCGAATCTCAGGTAGCTCAAGAACTTTTTTTTCCAAAAATGGATTTTTAAGTTCTAAACTTGTTCTCCATGCTTCACTAATTATCCTGGTGCTTTTAGTTTTGAAAATGGTGATGAAATGAGAATTTAATTGCTCTCTGAAACTCTGTGACCTAAAAATTTGTTTTGCTCGATTCATGAGTTTGGGGAAGAATAAATTTGTTTTGATTGGGGGTTTTGGTTCGTGAGTGAGTGGGGATCATTTCCATGTTTTTAGATTTCGTTTTAGTTAGGTTTTGAGAGTTTTAGGGATTTTCAGGTGGGCTTCCCACCGGAGAAGACGACCGGAGGTCTTCTCCGGCCACCTGAAAGTCATTATGCCCTAATCCCTGTAATTAATTTCATTTGAATGTGGGGCGTTAGATTGGTTGACTCCATTGACCTCCCGCGCGCATGAAGGGCCCAGATCATTTTGCTTAGCCCTAATCCACGTTCATTAATTAATTAAATCATAATTAGGCTAATTAACTCAGATGCAACCCCAGCCGTCCAGATGCGCGCTGGTCAACACTTTTGAACCCAGAAGCAATCCTAGCCTCTCCTTCTGATTACTTCTCCATTTATTTATTTATTTTCATTTCTTTTTCATTAAATTTGCATGATTTATTTAAAATAGCAAAACTTGTTTAAAAATTATGAAACTTTTTCTCCAGAGTTTTATTAATTTTTATGACACAAAAATATTTTTGTTTTTATTTTTAGCATTAAAAAAGTATTTTTAAATATTTAAAGGATTATTTTTAATTGATTAATGGGAATTAATTTATTAAAAATACTTTTAGGTATTTAAAAATCACCAAAAAATTCATGAAATTTTCTAAGACATTTAGAAACATTGTCCAACCTTTAAACCAAATTTCTTTTTTGATCTTGATGCATTTTGAGAATTTTTCATTGAATTAAAATCATTTTTGTGCATTAATTTGATCCATAGTTCAAAAAATAATTTCTGCCTATTCATGAGGAGTTGGACATTGATTCTTCTTGCATTGCATTATGTTTAGCATGTAGTTTTTGAGATAAAATGGCCATGATTTGATCTTGCATTTTCAAATTGTTTGACATTTCTTTTGTTTGGAAACCCTAAAAACCCTAGAATCTTGTAAAAATCATAACTTGAGATTGGTTGAGAGTTGAGACCTCTCCTTTGGGCATTGGTTTAGTATAGGATTAGGGGTCCTTTGTGTGGCATTTTCCATTTTTTATCTTAGGGTTTGCTTCTGATTTTGGTTTGTGTTTGATGTTTGATTCATAAACCCTAATTTGGGCTTCCATATGCATCCATCTTGCATTCTCTTGCATACCATGACTTTCCATGACATTTCAAGCATCCATTTGATTCATTTGACATCATAAGACATATAGAAAACATGTTTGATCATTGCATCATGTATTTTCCATGTTGTATGCCATGTGCACTTCATAACTTTTCATGTATGTTCATGTGCTCTGACTAGCTTCATTTGCATTCATAAAGTTGTATGATCATTTCCATGTGCTGCCTCATGTTTGTAGCATCTCATAGTATCATTAGCATCATGTATATGCTTCTGGTTTTGTTTCTCATCATGTCATCTCATCCCATTTTGGCATTGCATTGCATTCCTTTTCTAACATTTCAGGTGGTAAGTGAACTTGAGAAGTGAATTTGCCTTCACTTCTCATAACTTTTCTTTACATCTCTCTTGCATCCATTGCTGCATTTTCTATATGTGTTTGAGTTTGAGCTTGCTCAATCTTCTTGTTCCCACCTTCTTTCTTCAAGTGACTTGACTTCTTGAATGAAGCAAGTCACTTTGCTTCTCTTGATCCTTTCATCTGCTTCCTGGTGGTTCCATTGAAGATCTTCTTTTGAAAACCTCACAAACCTTAGGAACAACCAAGCATGACAATGATTAGGGTTTTGATTAGTCTCCCCTCTTAGTTTTACCTTTGTGTCTCTTTTGAGTCTTCTCTCCTCACCTCATAATCAGGGACTAAACCCTAAAGGCTTTAAGGCTTTGTGATTAAGCTTATGCCTGCATCCTTCTCTTAGGATGGAGTGCATAACTTTAATCCTAAGTGTTAAACCCTTAATGTGTTTAAATCTCTTAATCAATCCACTTAATAATCATCAAGACATCACACTTGTAACTTGGGCCTTGCATTTGGGTTCTAATTCTTCCTTAATTGGTTAAGAAGGACTAACCCTAGTGTTAATGGACAAGTCCCCCTCAAGTTGTCTTACAAATCATAAAATCCACTTCATCATCATACCATTAAATAAAATCCACTTAATCAAAAGCTTGTTTTGTCATGAGTTTAATCCCTAATCATGGATTAAGTTGAGGAGCTTTCCTCAGCTTAAACATTCTCATCTATTATACTTCTATTAGGATGGTGTAATGAGTCTGTTTAATCCCTGATTATGGCTTAACCTCATTACTTAACACTAAACAAAAACACCAAAAACATCTAAATAATCACAAGTAGGTTAATGATCTTAACCCTACATCAAAGGTGATTAAGTGTGAGAAGCTGACTTCACACTTAAGGTATTCTCATTACCCCTAATCAGAGGGAAGATGTGATGAGTTTACTAAATCCATTGGTTTAGGCTTAAGCTCATTAACTTATGACAAATCCAAAAGCAATAAAAGACTGAAAACACAAAAAACAAATAATAATCGTCTCCTTCGGGATTCTTTTCTCATCTCATTCACTCACAAACGAGAACTCGCTTCTTCCGTCTAATGCAAGACAGTTTGCACCTGAGCCAGACAGGTCATACACTTGAGCATTGACAAGTAAGCAGTTCACAAGTCAATTCATCTTTCAGTCTCTTTGGGTCGAACTACAGTGTTCTGACTTCCTCATTGCACGAGAGGATACGTAGGCATAACTTAGCGGTTATCGAACAAAAGTCTCTGTATATTTCCCCTCTTTCCAACTTTATTCTTTAAGCCTCATACTCTTGAGCATTTCATTCTTATTCCTTACACTGACACATCATTTATACACTTCACACTTATTTTACACTGACACCTGTACATCTTTTTCCAGCTCATTTATACACAGATTGCACTGACATTACCCCTTTAAAACACAAATCTTTTAAGCGTGGATCCCGTCGAGTACGGCGGACAATCTGGGTGCTAATACCTTCCCAGGTTGTAACCAACCCCCTTTCTCAGTCTCTCTAGTTCGCAAACCGTCTTATCCGTATCTTTCTAGGTCTATGCAGCATTGCCTTTCCTCCGGGATAAAAATGCCTAGCTGGCGACTCTATTCATCTCCAGTGAGTTCACGGCTGTGTGTTCTCATTGTCCCTCTCGCCGACCGTTCGCGCCTGTACCTTTATTTGGGCTAGTCCCATTTATCGGGAGCGACAGGAAGACACAGAGACTTTTGTTCGATAACAGTTAAGTTATGCCTACGTATCCTCTCGTGCAATGAGGAAGTCAGAACACCGTAGTTCGACTCAAAGAGACTGGAAAATAAATTGACTTGTGAACTGCTTACTTGTCTATGCTCAAGTGTATGACCTGTCTAGCTCAGGTGCTAACTGTCTTGCATTAGACGGAAGAAGCGAGTTCTCGTTTATGAGTGGATGAGGTGAGAAAAGAATCCCGAAGGAGACGATTATTGTTTGTTTTTTTGGGTTTTCAATCTTTTATTGCTTTTTGGAGTTTGTCATAAGAAAATGATCTTAAGCCTAAACCAAGGGTTAGTAAACTCATCACATATTCCCTTTGATCAGGGGTAATGAGAAAACCTTAAGTATGAAGTAAACACCTCACACTTAATCACCATGATGTAGGATAAAGATCATTAACCTACTTGCATTTATTTAGATGTTTTTGGTATTTTTGTATAGTGTTAAGTAATGACTTTAAGCCATAATCAAGGATTTAATGGACCCATTACACCATCCTAATAGAAGGATAATAGATGAGAACATTTAAGCTGAGGAAGATACCTCAACTTAAACCATTATTAGGGATTAACCTCATGACAAAACTAAACCTTTATTAAAGTGGATTTTAGTTAATGGTAAGATTAAGAAATGAGTTTTATGGTTTGTAAGACAACTTGTGGGGGACTTGTCCATAACACTAGGGTTAGTCCTTCTTACCCAATTAAGAAAGAATTAGAACCCTAATGCAAGGCCCAAGTTATAGGCTTATTGTCTTAGTGATTACTAGGTGAATTTATTAAGGGATTTAAACACATTAAGGGTTTAACACTTAGGATTAAAGTTATACACTCCATCCTAAGAGAAGGATGCAGACATAACCTTAATCACAAAGCCTTAAAACCTTGAAGGTTTAGTCCCTTATTATGAGATGAGAGGAGAGACACAAAAGATGACACAAAGGTAAAACTAATGGGGGGACTAAACAAACCCTAATTGTTATCATGCTTGGGTGTTCCTAGGGTTTATGAGGCTTGCAAGAGATCTTCAGGAAGAGCCACCAAGGAGAAAGAAAGATGGAAGGAGGAGAAGCAGAAGAAGTAAGTGAACTTACTTCACTTAAGAAGATAAGTTGCTTGAAGAAAGAAAGTGGATAGAGAACATGAATGAGCAAGATCAATCTAAGGAAAATACAAAATTCAGCAAGGATGCATAAAAGAAGAGATGAGAAGAGAAGTGAGAAGTGAAGGCAAATTCACTTCTCAAAGTACTTACCACCTGAAAAGTTAGCATAAGAGAAAGAAATGAAATGGAAATGAAATGAATGCAAAGGTGAAAACCAAAACCAGAAGCATATCAATGATTTAAATGATGCTAATAGATGATGCAAATGTATGTCAAGAGTTATGAATGATCATACAAGTGATGAGAATGCAAATGAAGCATGAAAGTTCATGAATGTTCATGGAATGTAATGAATGCATAACATGGAAAATGGATGGGGAAATGATCAAGCATGAGTCTAATGTGTCCTATGATGTCTTATATGTCATGTGAATGCATAAAATGTCATGGCAAGTTCATGAATGCAAGCATATGCAAGAGGTATGCAAAGGAAGATGAGAAATTAGGGTTTTCATGCAACATGAGATGCAAAACTCAAAAACAGAAGCAAATGACTAGATAAAAAAATTGAAAATGCAATCAAAAGAACCCTAACCCTATATGACATCACACCCCAAAGGAGAAGACCTAACTCTTAACCTAATGAAAGTTATGATTTTTCTAAGTTTTCTAGGGTTTTAAGGTACCTAAAGGGAAAAAATGCAAATCAAATAAAAAATGCAGAAGAAATTAGTGACAAAATTATGCTAGAAACTACATGTCAAATGAAGATCAATGCAAAAAGAATCATTGTCATACCATTCTTGGTAAGGTAGAAAAGAATTCTTGAAGTTAGGGTTCTAAAATGTGAATTTTATGAACCCTAAATTCAAGAAAATTATCAAAGATGGTTCAAAACCAAAAAGAAATTTGTGTGGATTGTATGACAATGTCTCTAAATGTTTAAAGATGCAATATGAATTTTTTGGGATTTTTTGGAAACCTAAATGTTATTTTAATTAATTAATTTTCATTAATTAATTAAAATAAACATTTAAATGTTTTAAAAATGATTTTTTAATGTGAAAAATAAAAATAAAAATATTTTTGGGTTAAGAAAATTATTTGAACTAAAAATCCAGAATAAAAATAATTTTGGAATTTTCTTGCTATTTTAAATAAAATGTACAAAATAAATAAGAAAAATTAAAATTAAAATTAAATAAAACAGAAGTATGATTATCCAGTGGTTCACAATGATTCTGGGGAAATCTAGGTTGACCTGGCACCAAATCCAATGGACGAAATTTAAACTCAACTAAACCTAATTAACTAATTAATTAATCCAGCAATTAAATTAATGAGCTAATCACCACCACTCAATACGCGCGGGAAAGGAAATCCAAGGGCCCAGATTCAAATGAAACCCTAACCCTAATTAAGGCTGCTAATCACTTTCAGGTCACTGGAGAAGAGCTCTGGTCGTCTTCTCTGGTGACATCCTCACCTGAAAATCTCCAACTCTCTCCCTAGGTTATTTCTAGAGCTCTAAAGCTCCAAATTAACTCCTCTCACCTCCCTGAATCCAAATCCACCTTCAAAACAAATTTCCTATGGCTCAATCCTAAGATTCGAAGAGAAACATAAAAATGACAAAAATTTCAGAGATTCAGTACATACTCATTTCTACACCATTTTCGAAAATTCAAAGCTCAGTGTGATCAATGAAGCATGCTTATTCATTTTGTAACATAAAAAAGAGGTTCTGGAAAAATGAATTCAGATGACTACCTGAGATGAAGCTTTTCAAACTTTAGCTTTCTGGCCACTTCTTTGGTGCAAAATGACTCTAATGGCCTCCCTGAAGAAATTGCAATGCTTGGAAAGCTTTGAGAATGACTGGTTTGAGTGGTAGCAATCCAACTGGTCATAAATTGTGTTTGGTGTATGGGGTGTTTTTGGCTGTTTTAATGGTTGGTTTGTGTTCAGTGAGTGATTTTGAGATGAATGGTTGAATTGGTTTGAAGATTGAGTGAGCGAGCTATGAGTTTCGAAAGAAAATGCAAGAGGGAGAGATTTTGGGAACTTGATCAATCTGAGGTTTCAGCTTGCAATGTTGTGTGCTATGATCAGCATTTGGTCCACATATCAATTTGTGATAGGTCAGAGAAGTGGTTGTGGCCTATGGTGATTGGTATGGGCTTCTTGCAAAAAGTCACCAACTTATGTACTTGAGATATGGGTAATGGTGTAGCTGGCTCATTGGCTTGTTCATGCGCAACTGACTTCAAGGATGTCCACAAAATCAATCTTGAGGCAATTCAGCAAGTGGGAGCAAAGTTATGGGACCTTTTCTAAATATGTGAAGTTTTGGCCCCTTTGAGAATTCTTGATGTTCAAGGCATGTAATCTTGCAATTCTTTGGGAAATTCTGATCTAAAGGCAATGCACTATGATGTTATCATACATTGAAAATTTTTTGAAGTCACAAAAAGCTTTGGCAAGTGGTTTTGCAAAGAATCCCTTTTGGTGCATTCTTGAAATTTATGGGATTTTTGCCAACATTGACAAACCATATCTTGAGTTCCAAAACGAATTAGATCTTGTACTTGTACTTTTTGAAAAGGGAATGATCCAATCTACACTTTCATGACCAAAATTTTTTCAATTGAAGCATTTTTGGTTGAGAAAGAGGAGGTTGAAAAACTTTCCCAAAATGGAAAGTTTAAATTACAAGTCATTTGCATTTTTGGCAACTTTTGGTTTAACTCACTTTTCTTCGATTTTGTGAACTTCTAAGCACTTCAATGATCAAATAAAGACCAAATAACCTCATTTTGATGAAAAATCCACTTTGGTTCCATGTTTAGGGTCCTCGGATGCCCTAATTTTGCTCTGACTTGCTCAAGAAGTTATCCAGTGATCAGATGACTTCCACAATGAATTTCTTCATCAAACTTGGTACACATGATCCTTATAATATATTGAGACCATTAGATACAAGAATGACCAAAAAATTTGGAGTTATGGCCTCTGAAACCAAAACCCTAATTTTAGGTCATATGTGCAGTGAAACCCTAGCTCTGCTTCCATTCTTTCCCAGTTCTTGTAATTTTTGACTTCCTTGATCTTTGGGGGATATAATATTATGATTTAACATACATGGATCCTCTTGGAACACTTGGAGGCCTTTGGAGTGGCTCAGATGGATCTTGGATGGCTCAAGTCACAAACCCTAGATGCAGATGAACTTGAACTAATGCAGTGAAGCAAAAATGCAACATGAAATGGTATGATTAAACTAATGTAAATATGAAAGATCACAAGCCATAGTGTGAACTTAGTGAGGGCAAATTTGGGGTGTTTACAGCTGCCCCTATTCAAACATGAGTTAGCTGTGCAGGATGTAAGTGTCTGGCTTAACAGAAAAACAAGATAACTCGTGGTTGAATACTAAAGACAGTCCAAAATTTGCACTCACTGGGGAGAAGAAGAAAAGGGATATAAATTGTAAAAGAAAGTAAAGTATGATTATAAAGTGCGGGCGATGGAGGACGACCATCGAGCAGAGGACGACCGCTGGGGATGATGTAGTAAGTAAAGCAATGACGGGGACGACCGACATGCTGGGGAAATAAAGAGACCACGACGGGGATGGACACCAGGTAAAGAAGTAAGATTCTCTGGGGATAAAAGGTAAAGACAATGATGGGGACGACCACCAGGTTTGTAAAGTAAGGTAAACAACGATGGGGACGGCCATCGGGCTAAACTAATGAAGGACGATCATTAGGAAAAGGAAAAGGGACCACGACGGGGACGGCCATCGGGTTAAAGAATAAATGAAATAAATGATGAGGGACGGTCATCAAAGGTGAAGGACGATCACCTAGCAGGGGACGACTGCTCTTTATCGCGACATAGGACGAATGCCGGATAGAAGAAGTCGACGATGGGGACGGCCATCGGATAAGCATGATGAAGGACGATCACCAAGAGGTGAAGGACGATCACCTAGCAGGGTACGGCTACTCTGTTGGGACTTATCATGATATATGAGGAATGTCAAATAACAAGATCAACGATGGGGACGGCCATCGGATAAAACGATGATGAACGCTCATCAAAAGGTGAAGGACGATCACCTGGCAGGGGACGGCTGCTCTCGGGGTTTATCATGACATAGGACGAATGTCAGATAACAAGAACAACGATGGGGACGACCATCGGAAAAAACGATGATGGACGATCATCAAAAGGGTGAAGGACGATCACCTAGCAGGGGATGGCTGCTAAATATCACGACATATGACGATTTTCGGATAGAAAGGGGTTCCAATAATGGAGACTCCGCTGGGGGAAAGGATGAGGGACGGTCATCCGAGGGTGAAGGACGATCACCTGGCAGGGTACGGCTGCCGAATATCACGACATAGGACGAATGTCGGATAGAAAAAGTTGTTTTGCTGGGGACTTGCTAGGGGATGGTAAACACGGACGAGTGCTTACACTTTCCGAAATAAAAAGGTATATGTGTTTGACGCTTTGTATGGATTAAATATGCGGACGAGCTTCCTTAAGACTACGATACAGACGAGTATCGGTAGAAACAACGCTGACGCATGTTCAGAGATGATGATACGGACGAGTATCAACTGGTTAATAAAGAACACGGACGAGTGTCGACTATGAGGGGAAATAAGTGTGTATACAAGATACAGATGAGTATCTGCATGAGTAAAAAAGCATTGTGAAGTATGAGCAAGACACGGACGAGTGTTCAACTTGCTGGAAAGGTGACACGGACGAGTGTCAGAAGAGAAAGTATATAAGTTATGAACTTATGAGTGTAAAAGGTGTTCAGGAAATTTGTGGGGATAGGATGACACGGACGGGTGTCAATAAGAGTGTAGTATAATAAGTGCTTTGTTTGCAACAAGTGTTTGGGTAACCATGTTGGGGAAAGGTGACACGGACGGGTGTCAAAAGAGTATAGAAGTTTATGTATTAAAAAAAAAGGATATTTGTGGTTTATATCTGCAGGGAGATGATATGACACGGATGAGTGTCGAATAAACATGTATTTGTGTTGGAGAGTGCAAAGGGGACGCTTTGGCTTTCTGTTGGGGAAATTGAGACGTATTTTGTATATTCCTGATGAAGTATTGTTGGTATTTACAGGTGACGGGTTCGAACCTGACTTGTGATTATGCAATATGTTTGATTTTTGCCGTAATGCTCCATATTAGACGGAATGCTACGCTTTTGTGGTGATTTATGATGCGAATGCCATGATCATGCAAAGATACCGATCCGGAGTTCGGATCCCGCTGCTTGCGGAGATCCCTAGCTTATCTGCTTGAAAGGGTATCCAAGTTGGGGATGAGACCATTGGTAGATCTGATAAAATATACGACTCTGCTTGGGGAATTAGATCACTGATAGATCTATTCGGTAATGAGATAACCCAGTTGGGGATGAGGAAGCTTTTGTCACTTTGTTGTGTGAGAATTTCAGACATTGCTCTTCTGGGAGAGGCTGGAGCTCTGTGGGGAGATGGTTCCCTGTCTTTGATGATGATGAGAGATTTGGCCTTCTGTCGGGAGGGAAAATCACTGAACGATCTTCCTAGAGATTTTTATGGGGATCCTGCTGAGGGTGAGAAGACTTGACAACTCAGCTGAGGAAATGAGCATTTTCTGATGCTTCTTGAAGATGTGATGGAGGAGTGGTGCTTTGGTAATCTTGTTGGGGAAACGTATTCCAGATACTGCAATCCTGTTAAGACAAAGAAAAACACCTGTATCCCGAGGTATCCTTTACCGAATTCCATTATAGAAGTTAGATATTCCTGGAAGTAAAATATCTTTCCTGCAAGCATGGGATTAGAAAGGCACATTTGTTTTTATGCAAACGTTATATCAAGGATATTGGACATTTTTTGCAAATGAAATAAAATGTACAAGATGAAGTGTGACTGAAAATCTGATTTTATTAATCTGGGTGCCCTGAATCGGCAAAATACAGTCAAAGAAACAGATCCCCTGAAATGAGGAGATTGTTTACAAAAATTGAGAAAAATAAAGGTGTTGGCAATGTTGACGACGCTTTAGTGAGCTTCCCTTTGTTATGACCCGTATAACCTTGACGTTCTTCTTATCCTTCTTTTTGAAGAGAGTTGATTCTGACCGATGCTTTATCCTTTCGAAGCTTGCCGTGCTGTAAGGGATACAGAAGAATTCAGAATACAGTTGTTCGCTTATTCCCTTATTTTGCATGAATCGCCCTTTCAGGTTTTCAATCCACCGGGATACCCATTTTTGCCTGAGCCGTCCAATGTGGCTTTTCAACTCGCCGGGTCTACATTTTTTATTTTTTTCCCTTATTTTTTCCCGAGTCCTTTTATTCTGTTTTTGACTCGCCGGGATGCCCTATTTTTGCCTGGACTTACATTCTGTTTTTATGTCCAACGGGTCATTTATGCGAAGTATTTTTTAACTGCATCTGAATTCACAGGGGACAGGAAATCTTCACCATCCATAGTAGTGAGCATCAGTGCGCCACCAGAGAAAACTTTCTTTACTATGAATGGACCATCATAATTCGGAGTCCACTTGCCCCTGTGGTCTGTATGAGGAGGAAGGAGTCTTTTCAGCATGAGATCTCCTACTTGGTATTCCTGAAGCCTGACTTTCTGATCGAAGGCTTTCTTAATTCTCTTCTGATACAGCTGCCCATGAAAGATTGCAACTAATCTCTTTTCTTCGATCAGATTCAGTTGATTGTACTGAGATCGTACCCATTCTGCTTCATTCAGCTTGACATCCATCAATACCCGTAAAGAGGGTAATTCAACTTCAACAGGTAGGACTGCCTCCATACCATACACAAGCTGATACGGTGTTTCCCCGGTGGATGTTCTGATTGAGGTACGGTACCCATGCAAGGCAAATGGCAGCATTTCATGCCAGTCTTTGTATGTAACCACCATCTTTTGCACAATCTTCTTGATATTCTTGTTAGCTGCCTCAACAGCGCCATTCATCTTTGGCCTGTAAGGAGAAGAGTTGTGATGTTGAATCTTGAAGTCCCGGCACAGTTATGCCATCATTTTGTAGTTCAAATTGGAACGATTGTCAGTAATGATTCGCTCGGATACTCCATATCGACAGATGATGTCTCTTTTCAGGAATCTGGCTACCACTTGCCTGGTGACGTTGGCATATGAAGTTGCTTCGACCCACTTGGTGAAGTAGTCAATGGCTACCAGGATGAATCTGTGGCCATTTGAAGTAGTCGGTTCGATCTTTCCAATCATGTCAATTCCCCACATGGCAAAGGGCCAAGGTGAAGACATTACATTCAACGGATTTGGAGGCACATGCACCTTATCTGCATAAATCTGGCATTTGTGGCACTTTCTGGCATAGGCACAATAGTCTGCATCCATTGTGATCTAGTAGTAACCTGATCTTAACAACATTTTAGCCATTACATGTCCTCCAGCATGTGTACCAAAAGATCTTTCATTCACCTCGTGCATTAACAAGTCTGCCTCTTTCTTATCAACACATCTGAGAAGCACCATGTCAAAGTTTCTGTTGTACAAGGAACCATCAGCATTTAGGAAGAAACTACCAGCCAGCCTTCTTAATGTCTTCTTATCATTGGATGATGCCCCAGGTGGATATGTTTGATCCTCTAAGAAGCATTTGATGTGATGGAACCAAGGCTTGTCATCCTTAGCAATGTCCACAGAGAATACGTATGCTGGTCGGTCAAGTCTGGATACTGAAATCCGAGGCACAAAGTTGGCAGCTTGAACTTTGATCATGGAAGAAATGGTAGCCAGAGCATCTGCAAACTGATTTTCATCTCGAGGGATATACTCAAGTTTGACTGTTGAGAAGAAAGTCAGTAATCTCCTCGTATAATCACGGTATGGAATCAGATGCTCTTGGTGAGTGTACCATTTGCCGCTGGTCTGATTGATTACCAGAGCTGAATCTCCGAATACAGTTAAATTCTTGATCCTGAGGTCAATGGCTTCCTCAAGACCCATGATATAGGCTTCGCATTCCGCTTCGTTGTTAGTGCATGCAAAAGTGAGTTTTGCCGAGAAAGGCATATGAACTCCCTTAGGTGTAATGAGCACTACACCAACTCCACGACCATTCATATTAACAGCCCCATCAAACATTATTGTCCATTCTTCTTCTGGGTCAGGCCCTTCAGTGTGAATAGGCTCTTCATGATCTTTTGCTTTCAGGAACATGATGTCTTTATCAGGGAAGTCAAATCTCATTGGTTAGTAATCATCAATGGGTTGCTCAGCTAGATAGTCAGACAGTACACTGCCTTTGATGGCCTTTTGAGATGTGTACTGAATGTCATATTCTGTCATAATCATTTGCCATCTTGCAACCCTTCCGGTAAGTGCTGGCTTCTCAAATATGTACTTGACTGGATCCATCTTTGAGATGAATAAGGTAGTGTGGGTCAACATATACTGCCTTAGTCGGCGAACAACCCACGCTAAAGCACAACACGTTTTCTCGAGCAGTGAATAACGTTGTTCACAGTCGGTAAACGTTTTGCTTAGGTAGTATATTGCATACTCTTTTCGACCAGACTCATCATGCTGGCCCAACACACACCCCATTGATCCTTCTAATACTGTCAAGTACATTATTAGAGGTCTTCCTTCAACTAGAGGCATAAGAATTAGAGGTTCTTGTAAGTACTCCTTGATTTTGTCAAAAGCCTTATGGGAGTCTTCATTCCACTTGACCGCTTGTTCTTTCCTTAACAACTTGAACAGGGGCTCACCGGTTGCAGTAAGGTGAGATATGAACTGTGATATGTAGTTACATCTACCTAAGAACCCCCGAACTTCCTTTTCAGTCTTTGGTGCAGGCATCTCTTGAATGGCTTTGACTTTGTCAGGGTCAACTTCAATTCCCTTTTCACTTACAATAAATCCCAGCAGCTTACCGGACCGTACCACGAATGTGCATTAGTTGGGGTTTAGTTTCAGCTGGTACTTCCTCAGACGCTTTAATAGCTTCAACAGATTTACCAAATGGTCTTCTTCTGTAAGGGACTTGACAATCATGTCATCCACATAACATTCAATTTCTTTGTGGATCATGTCGTGGAATAATGTTACCATAGCCCGTTGATAAGTTACCCCGGCATTCTTTAGTCCAAATGGCATTACCTTATAACAGAATATGCCCCAGGGTGTAATGAAAGTTGTCTTCTCCATGTGTTCAGGTGACATCTTGATCTGATTATATCCTGAGTATCCATCCATGAAGGAGAACACCGAGAACTGAGCCGTGTTGTCGACCAATACATCAATGTGAGGTAATGGGAAGTCATCTTTCGGGCTTGCTCTGTTTAGATCCCGGTAATCCACACACATCCGTACTTTTCCATCCTTCTTAGGAACTAGTAAAATGTTAGCAACCCACGACGGGTAACTAGTTACAGCAAGGAAACCGGCATCCCACTGTTTTTGCACCTCTTCTTTTATCTTCATGGCCATATCCGGACGAGTACGGCGTAGCTTCTGTTTTACTCTAGGACAATCTTCTTTTAGTGATAGCTTGTGCATAACAATGTCGGTATCCAGACCTGGCATGTCTTGGTAGGACCAAGCAAAGACATCAAAGTACTCCCGCATCATGTCAATAAGTTGTTCCTTCACTGAATCTTGCAGACAGGCCCCGATCTTCACTTCTTTCAAGTCTTCTTCGGTACTAAGATTAACTGTCTCAACTTCCTCATGATGAGGAGTGATAACCTTGTCCTCTTTCCTTAACAGTCTGGCTAGTTCTTCAGGTAGCTCATAATCTTCTTCAACCCCTTCATCGGCTTGATTAATCGGATTGTCGAAGTCATACGAAGTCATAGCAGTGTCGTTGTCGGTGCAGTCTGGAGGGCACTCTCTGCAAGGGTTTAGATTGGTTCATTTTAGTGATCAGTTTTATCTTGTTTTTTAAACAAAGTGAAAATGAGGTTATTATTTTGAAAACATTGCCATTTTATTGTCTTGTACAAAAAATGAAAAATGAAAAACAGTTTGCGGAAAAAAGAGACTCGTTTGCAAAAGATGTCCTGATATTCATTAATTGATCGTTTGCACAAAAATACAAGATGACCCGATTACAAAATGAGTCCTGACACCTTGGGAAAGATGCAGGACTTGATGAATGCTTAAAAGACATGAAATAATAATTACTCTGCAGGAGTAACTCTTATAATTTCTTAGGAAGACGAGTTAGAGACTTGGTTCCCCGGGATCCTTGGACGTATCCAGTTTTCCAGGTTGCGTTCATCTTCTTCCCCATCTTCCAAACTGTTCACAGCATCCAGGGTAAGAATTCCCCCGTTGACAAATTTGGGCTCCGTTGCAGCCTCCGGTTGATCTTATCGAATTGGTCTGTAACCCAACCCGAATATGTCTTCTTTCTTTTCTACTGGCAGCAACTTGCCCCAGCCTTGAGCGGTACCCTCCTCAACAACCTTCCGGGCTTGTTGATATGAAGTGATGGAAGCTCCAGACACATCAGTTGCTTCATTGATGTTGAGGGCCTCAAACCCCTGACTCATAGTCTCATGGATCTCCCCATTCATCTCTATATACTTGTAAGTAGCCAGCTGGCTAACGAAAATGTCTTCCTCCCCGCAGATTGTGATGATCTGACCTTCCCACTCAAATTTTAATTTCTGGTGGAGGGTAGATGTAACAGCTCCAGCGGCGTGAATCCAGGGTCTACCCAACAAATAGTTGTAGGCCGGCTGTATGTCCATCACGAAGAAAGTAGTTTTAAAGATTTGTGGGCCAATCATCACAGGTAAATCAATCTCTCCAAGCACTGATCTCTTAGAGCTATCAAATGCTCTTACCACCAAGTTACTTGGACGTAATGCCAAACCATCATATTCCAGCTTCACCAAGGCTTTCTTTGGGAGGATATTGAGTGAGGACCCAATGTCTACCAGCACATGGGAAAGAACAACACCTTTGCATTCTAAGGTGATATGTAAAGCCTTGTTATGATTGCGTCCCTTCGTCGTTAAATCAGCATTTGTGAAGCCCAGTCCATGACTGGTGTTAACATTTGCAACCACTGTTTCCAGCTGATTAACTGTAATCTCTTCCGGCACGTAGGCTGCGTGCAAGACCCTCAACAGTGCATTCCTATGGGCTTCGGAACACATTAACAATGATAATATAAAGATTTTGGAGGGTGTCTGATGAAGTTGGTCCACCACTTTGTAATCACTATTTTTGATTATTCTCATGAACTCGTCTACTTCTTGTTCAAAAGACGTCTTCGGAGTTTCTTTAACAGTTGGCTCTTCAAGTACCACATTCTTCCCTTTTGCTTTAGCAGCAGCTTCTGCTTCAGCATTGGGTCTCGGTGTTTCTGAGGAAAAAAGGTGTCCGCTTCTGGTGAAGCCTCCGCCTCCCCCAACATTGTCAACTTGTGGTGAAGAGGTTGATCAATCTAGAGTGATTTTCTTTTCGTCGCAGTAGAGATCAGAGCCGTAGTGCAAAGGTATGGAATTACTGCTTTCATAAGGAACGGGTCCTGGCACCGTAATGGTAACCAGACTGATTGCTGCAGCGGAAGGAACTGTGATGGTATGTGGGTCGTAATAGATTGTGACCAGTGATCTGACAGGAGGTGTTGCAGTTTGTTGTTGGAAATTGTTGTTGGGATGAACATTTGCCGGGTCATAATAGATCGTGACCGTTGAGACATCTTCATTAATGTTTGCTGGTGTTGTAGGCGATTCCGTTGATAAGATGGGTGTTGATGTTATAGAAGTAAGTGTTGCTGAACTTTGACTTGTTGAAACAATGGATGGAGTGATTGCTGGAGTTGTGGATGAATCAGTGGGAATGATCGTTGTTGCAGTTGTAGGAGGATATGTTGTTGCTGAAGAAAGAATTGTTGATGTTGTAGGAGGATCCATTGTTGTTGAAGGAAGAGTTGTTGACGTTGTAGAAGCTGTTGTGGTTATTTGCAAAATTCCATATCTGATAAGGCCATCTATGCCAAACCTTAGCCTCTCACAACCATTAATAGCAGTTTTACATGATTCGAAGCAGGTCTCACAGCCTGGGAACACCTGGCATCTTAAGAGTTGAGCTTTGACTTCCGCCAGCGGTGTCCGAATCTGTGCAACATTATCAATTAGTGCAGATGGTTGGTCCTCTTCTATGGCACTAATCCTGGGCCCACCATGATTAGGCATAGGATTTATGTTAACATTCGGAGGAGGTGCGAAATTGAGAGCTTTGGAATCGACCAAATCCTGAACTTTCATTTGCAAGGCTCTACATTTCTTGGTATTGTGACCAGGTGCGTTGGAATGAAAGGCAGACCTGGCACTAGCATCATAATTCTTCGGGAGGTTGAGAGGATCTGGTGGAGCCAACATCCTTAACTCAACCAGGTTGAGCTTTAGGAGCTGTGGCAGTAGAGTGGCATAAGGCATAGGGATGGGATCAATCACCCTATTTGCCTGAGATGGCCTCTGTTGAAAAGGGTGCTGTTGTAGGTTGTTGTTGTTATTGTTGTACGTTCTTTGTTGCGGAAAATGGGATTGTTGCTGATAGTGATGTTGTTGTTGTTGTTTTTGTTGAGGAAAAAGTGGTTGTTGTGGAACTGGAGCCAGGATAGTAACGGTTGCTATTGATCTGTGAGAATACTGGGGTCTGCCCCTGCCTTCATGGATAGAATTTGTTTCACCTGCCCTTCGGGGTCCTGAAAAAGGTTTTCTGGGGTTGTTGGAGGAACTTGCACCATTATCAGAGATTTTTCCCATTTTCAAAATACTTTCAATTCTCTCACCCGCTATAACTACATCAGCAAAGCTGGTGGAAGAGAAAGCAGCAAGTCTGTCAATATAAGTTCCCTGCAAGGTGTTCATAAACATGTCAGCCATTTCTCTTTCATACATGGGTGGCTGGACAACAACAACAAGCTGTCTCCACCTCTGAGCATAATCCCTAAAGCTTTCCCTCGAAGACTGAGACATGCCCATTAGAAGAGTTCTATTGGGAGCCATGTCTAGGTTGTACTGGTATTGCCGGATGAAGGCTTCGGCCAAGGATTTCCAACATCTTATAGTGGCCTTGGTCAGATGCGAATACCATTCTCTTGATGCTCCAGTCAGGTTGTCCTCAAAATAGAACATCCATAACTTCTCGTCGATGGTATAAGCATTGAGTCTCCCTAAGAAGGATTGCAGATGAGTACGCGGGCAGGAGGTACCATTATATTTTTCAAAGCACGGGGGGTTTGAATTTGGGGGGAATCCTCACCCCATCTACCAGCCCCATATCCATCACGTCAAAGCCTAAAGAATTATGGGATTCCAAAGATCTAAACTTTTCAGCAATCTCATCTAGCCTTCGGTCATACACTTCATCCCCAGCCCCAATAACTGTGAACTGCTCCTCTTGAGGATCTTCTTGCAAGATCCTGCCTGCAGCAGTGTTTCCTTGAATATTCCTTGGGATATTAACATCTGGGTTCAAATGGGGCCCAAACTTTAGCGGGTTGATGCGAGGCTGCCCGCGTTCATTATTGTTGGTTCCTCCTGTTCCAGGGTGGGGCTCTTCAGGTGTCTGTCTTTCCACCAGCTCTCTCAGCCTTTCCTGGCTCTGAGCTAAGCCAGTCATCACAGCCATAAATTGGGTCATTTGGTTTCTCATTTCAACCCTTTCGTTTGGCATTTGATTTCTTACTTAATTCAGGTCCTGCTATACCTGATCCATTTGAATGCTTGGAAGGTTGTTTCGCGTTGGGTACCGGTGTGTACGGTTGACAGGGAACACTCTGCGATGAGCAATGTTTCCTGAAACCACAACAAAGTGAGAAACAAATAACAAACAAAAACCTACAAAACAAAGAAAATGTTAGTATGCAATGCAATATGCTTATTTGTCTTTAAAGGTATCCGTTTTGGTTCTTTGGTTTTGACCTTTCCAGACCTCGAGGAAATGCTTGATGATGTTGAGAGAATGCCCACCAAAATAAAACAAACTGATATATTACAAATGATGGAAATACATAGTCTGTTTACAATACATGCCCATGGTGGGTCAAAAATACAACAACCAAAAGAAAAAGTACATCAAAAGGAAAGAAATACAAGAAAAAGGAATCAGACATCCAATCCAAAGTCATCTTCCCTGACTTCTTTCAGGAGGGCCTCCGTCACTAGACCAACTGGATGCTCTGTAATAGTCCTAACGAGGAGGTTCCTGGTAGCAATGGCATTAGTCAGCTTCTTATGCCTGTCCTGATCCTTTGATCTCTTTAACCCCGCCCGGAGTTTCAATTCTGATATCTACTTCTGAGCTACCAACAAAGCCTCCAGCTGCTTCTTCTCATTGGCCTCTAGCTGCTCAATCTTGGCCTGGGTCCTCTGGTCTTCTTGTGCACGGGCTTCGGTGATCCTGATCCACCTAGCCTGGCTCTCCTCCAGATAATGCTCAGCCCTAGCTTTCTGAATCTTGGCCTCCTTGCAGGCATTCTTCAAAACCAACACTCCTGCTCTTGCCTTCCTAATATATTCATCTGTCTTTTCAATCTTGGTCAGATGCTCAATCTTGAGTCTTTTCAATCTCTCAATGTCCAGACGACTGTCATTTCTCTCCCAAAGAGTCTTCTTCAGGGCTTCAGCTAGCTGTGTGTTCCTCTCTTTCAGCTTTTTAAACTCTTCCAGGCTAACAGTTGTTGCAGGTTGTACTGTAGAAGGTCCAGGTGTGTCTTCCAAGGTTAAAGGCATCCTGGTGATTTGAGCTCTAGTATGGGACCAGTACGAGTACTGGGCTAAAGCAATATTGTTACACCTTCCAAGGATGGTTGTCCCTTTGGTCTGAATGTTGTCCCAAGCCCAAGCAGCTTTTCTGACAACAGCTGAGTTAGGTTGAACTTCACAGTATAGGGTCTCAGCCAAATCTTGTCCTCTGGGAGGATGAACCAAGGCATATCCCAATTGTCTCTTAAACAGTAAAGGGTTGTAATTGATGCAACCTTTTACTCCTATTAGAGGCACATTAGGGTACTGCCCACAACTGGTAATAATATCCTTGCCTTTGGTGCTCTGAGTGCACCATCTGATATCATCTGATGTTAAGGAAATGAACCTCTTTGCCCAATTCTTCTACTGATGGGGGTTCAAGACGGCATCTGATTTAGGCAAATGTCTGACCAGCCAGGAGTAGAAAAGGGGAGCACAACATCTGACTAGCTTCCCTCTTTGCTTTTCATTTCTCTGATGAATGGAGTAGTAAAAATCCCCTAGCAATGTAGGCATTGGGTTCCTCAGCAGGAACAAATGGATGGCATTCTTACTCACAAATTTGGGCTCATCTACGAACAATATAAACCCATATATGCTGAGGGCTAAAAGTGCACAGACTGCCTTCCATTCTCCCACTGTAGCCTTTAGGGTGGCCTGAGAAATCAAGAAGTCCAGATGTAAGCCAGGAATCCCAGCTTTTGTTGTCATGTTTTGCTCGATGAGGGCAGTCTCCAAATGCAATGCCCTTGCTATCTCTTCATTTCTGGGAGTAGTCATCTCTGGGTTGAAGGGAATCCCTCCTCTGATAGGCACTCCAATCAACAAGGAAAACTCTTCCAACAGAGGCCCCATCTGGAAATCAGGAAAGGTGAAGCATCTGAGTGGAGGGTCATAACACTGCAAGCATGACCATGTATAAAATACCCCCATAGTGCTCTCTAAACAGTAGGATGTAGTCAGGTGTGATAAGGGACTGGACCTGCCTGATACCAGTCAATATGGGCTCAAAAAAGTTGTAAGATACGTTGCTTTTCCTTGGAACATCCATGAGTGCTGAAGAAGCTGAAGTAAAATGCTGATGAAGATCACAGACTGAAAAACTGGAGGCAAGTCTCTGATAGACTGATGCAGGTGCTGAAGGAGATAGTTGAAGCAAATGCTGAAGAAGATAACTGGAGCTGAGGTCTAAGCAGTAGAAGTGGTCAAAACCAAATCAAATACAATAAAGTGGATACCCTGAAAAACAAATAAACAAATGTTAAATGATGCAATGATGATATATGCAAATGATATGCAAGGGTTTGTGATCAAGAGTTGGATCTGATTATCTGTCTTGGTATAAGGTCCATGTATATTCAAAGGTCCGGATGGAGGCTCAGAAATCAGGTAACCAGGGTGGGGGACTCAAATAAAGAGCCACATGTCCAGGATTAATCACAAGAACTGTCCAAAGTGAAGTATTCTTAAACAATACAGTAACAGGGTATGATGTGGCCAAGGGTTCCTGCAAACCTGTAAACAACCCAACCCCCTCAAATGTAATGTTCTAGAACAAGGATCTTCAGACTTGGATCAGTTATGAGAAGTGTAAACACTTCTAACTCAGAGGTACAATGTTTACAAAAACCATAAAAGATCCTCCTCTAATTCACCCCATATTCTGAAGGTCATATTAAAGGTCATCCAGACTTAGCAGGCTTCCCAAATAGCCCTAGCACTACAGGAAATCTGTAGCACAGAGTTCTCAAGAAGAAACCCACATCTGAACCGTGTTTCATATTCCCGCACCAGACCGAAATGGAATGGGAACGAATATGAACCACTCTAGCCTAGGTGTCACTCAGGTCCCAAGTATAGGACCTTAATAACTCAGTGGAACCCCACCCACCAAAACAGAAGAAAGATCTAGCAATGATAATGACAGTATGATGTATAAAAAACTATAAAAAAGCAGTAAATAAAGCTGTACATAAAGCAATAAATAAAGCAAATAAATAAACACAATTAGCACATAACACCCCAGTAAAAACAAATCAAACAAGCGCTAGGAGGAACCCACAAAAAGAACCAGAAGCCCTGGTTGCAGTATAAGGGTCCCCAGCAGAGTCGCCAAGCTATCGCTCCCAAAGATTTGCATCCCGATACAAGCGCGAACGGTCAGCGAAGAGAGAAAAGAAATGAAGTGAAAAGAGTCACCAGCTAGGCATTTTTATCCCGAAGGAAAGGTAATGTTGCATAAACCTGGAAAGATGTGGATAAGACGGTCGCGAACCAGAGAAACTGAGAAAGGGGGTTGGTTACAACCTGGGAAGGTATTAACACCCAGATTGTCTGTCGTACTCGACGGGATCCACGCTTGAAAGTTTGTGTTTAAAGGGGCAGTGTCAGTGATATCTTTGTGCTAAATCTGGAAAAAGAAACATACAAGTGTCAGTGTTGGAAAGTGAAGTAAAAATGCTCCGGAGTGAGGCTTAAAGAAGAATGCTGAAGGAGGGGGAAGACATAGAGACTTTTGTTCGATAACAGTTAAGTTATGCCTACGTATCCTCTCGTGAAATGAGGAAGTCAGAACACCGTAGTTCGACTCAAAGAGACTGGAAAATAAATTGACTTATGAACTGCTTACTTGTCTATGCTCAAGTGTATGACCTGTCTGGCTCAGGTGCTAACTGTCTTGCATTAGCCGGAAGAAGCGAGTTCTCGTTTATGAGTGGATAAGGTGAGAAAAGAATCCCGAAGGAGACGATTATTGTTTGTTTTTGGGTTTTCAATCTTTTATTGCTTTTTGGAGTTTGTCCAAAGAAAATGAGCTTAAGCCTAAACCAAGGGTTAGTAAACTCATCACATCTTCCCTTTGATCAGTGGTAATAAGAATACCTTAAGTATGAAGTAAACACCTCACACTTAATCACCATGATGTAGGATTAAGATCATTAACCTACTTGCATTTATTTAGGTGTTTTTGGTATTTTTGTTTAGTGTTAAGTAATGAGTTTATGCCATAATCAAGGATTTAATGGACCCATTACACCATCCTAATAGAAGGATAATAGATGAGAACATTTAATCCATGATTAAGGATTAACCTCATGACAAAACAAAACCTTTATTAAAGTGGATTTTAGTTAATGGTAAGATTAAGAAATGAGTTTTATGGTTTGTAAGACAACTTGAGGGGGACTTGTCCATTAACACTAGGGTTAGTCCTTCTTACCCACTTAAGGAAGAATTGGAACCCTAATGCAAGGCCCAAGTTACAAGCTTATTGTCTTAGTGATTATTAGGTGAATTGATTAAGGGATTTAAACATATTAAGGGTTTAACACTTAGGATTAAAGTTATACACTCCATCCTAAGAGAAGGATGCAGACATAACCTTAATCACAAAGCCTTAATACCTTGAAGGTTTAGTCCCTGATTATGAGATGAGAGGAGAGACACAAAAGATGACACAAAGGTAAAACTAATGGGGGGGACTAAACAAACCCTAATTGTTATCATGCTTGGGTGTTCCTAGGGTTTATGAGGCTTGCAAGAGATCTTCAGGAAGAGCCACCAAGGAGAAAGAAAGATGGAAGAAGGAGAAGAAGAAGAAGCAAGTCAACTTACTTCACTTAAGAAGATAAGTTGCTTGAAGAAAGAAAGTGGATATAGAACATGAATGATCAAGCTCACTCTAAGGCAAATACAAAATGCAGCAAGGATGCATAAAAGAAGAGATGAGATGAGAAGTGAGAAGTGAATGCAAATTCACTTCTCAAAGTACTTACCACCTGAAAAGTTAGCATAAGAGAAAGAAATGAAATGGAAATGAAATGAATGCAAAGGTGCAAACCAAAACCAGAAGCATATCAATGATGTAAATGATTCTAAGAGATGATGCAAAAGTATGTCAAGAGTTGTGAATGATCATACAAGTGATGAGAATGCAAATGAAGCATCAAAGAGGCATGAAAGTTCATGAATGTTCATGGAATGTAATGAATGCATAACATTGCAAATGGATGGGGAAATGATCAAGCATGAATCTAATGTGTCCTATGATGTCTTATATGTCATGTGAATGCATAAAATGTCATGGCAAGTTCAGATGTGAATACCATTCTCTTGATGCTCCAGTCAGGCTGTCTTTGAAATAGAACATCCATAACTTCTCGTCCATGGTATAAGCCTTGAGTCTCCCTAAGAAGGATTGCAGATGAGTACGCGGGTAGGAGGTACCATTATATTTTTCAAAGCACGGGGGGTTTGAATTTGTGGGGAATCCTCACCCCATCTACCAGCCATATATCTATCACGTCAAAGCCTAAAGAATTATGGGATTCCAAAGATCTCAGCTTTTCAGCAATCTCATCCAGCCTTCGGTCATACACTTCATCCCCAGCCCCAATAACTGTGAACTGCTCCTCCTGAGGATCTTCTTGCAAGATCCTGCCTGCAGCAGTGTTTCCTTGAATATTCCTTGGGATATTAACATCTGGGTTCAAATGGGGCCCAAACTCTGGTGGGTCGATGCGAGGCTGCCCCCGTTCATTATTGATGGTTCCTCCTGTTCCAGGGTGGGGCTCTTCAGGTGTCTGTCTTTCCACCAGCTCTCTCAGCCTTTCCTGGCTCTGAGCTAAACCAGTCATCACAACCATAAACTGGGTCATTTGGTTTCTCATTTCAACCCTTTCGTTTGCCATTTGATTTCTTACTTCATTCAGGTCCTGTTGTACCTGATCCATTTGAATGCCTGGAAGGTTGTTTCGCGTTGGGTACCGGTGTGTACGGTTGACAGGGAACACTCTGCGATGAGCAATGTTTCCTGAAACCACAACAAAGTGAGAAACAAATAACAAACAAAAACCTACAAAACAAAGAAAATGTTAGTATGCAATGAAATATGCTTATTTGTCTTTAAAGGTATCCGTTTTGGTTCTTTGGTTTTGACCTTTCCAGACCTCGAGGAAATGCTTGATGATGTTGAGAGAAAGCCCACCAAAATAAAACAAACTGATATATTACAAATGATGGAAATACATAGTCTGTTTTCAATACATGCCCATGGTGGGTCAAAAATACAACAACCAAAAGAAAAAGTACATCAAAAGGAAAGAAATACAAGAAAAAGGAATCAGACATCCAATCCAAAGTCATCTTCCCTGACTTCTTTCAGGAGGGCCTCCGTCACTGGACCAACTGGATGCTCTGTAATAGTCCTAATGAGTAGGTTCCTGGTAGCAATGGCATTAGTCAGCTTCTTATGCCTGTCCTGATCCTTTGATCTCTTTAACCCCGCCCGGAGTTTCAATTCTGATATCTACTTCTGAGCTACCAACAAAGCCTCCAGCTGCTTCGTCTCATTGGCCTCCAGCTGCTCAATCTTGGCCAGGGTCCTCTGGTCTTCTTGTGCACGGGATTCGGTGATCCTGATCCACCTAGCCTGGCTCTCCTCCAGATAATGCTCAGCCCTAGCTTTCTGAATCTTGGCCTCCTTGCAGGCATTCTTCAAAACCAACACTCCTGCTCTTACCTTCCTAATATAGTCATCTGTCTTTTCAATCTTGGTCAGATGCTCAATCTTGAGTCTTTTCAATCTCTCAATGTCCAGACGACTGTCATTTCTCTCCCAAAGAGTCTTCTTTAGGGCTTCAGCTAGTTGAGTGTTCCTCTCTTTCAGCTTTTTAAACTCTTCCAGGCTAACAGTTGCTGCAGGCTGTACTGTAGAAGGTCCAGGTGTGTCTTCCAAGGTGAAAGGCATCCTGGTGATCTGAGCTCTAGTATGGGACCAGTACGAGTAGTGGGCTAAAGCAATATTGTTACACCTTCCAAGGATGGCTGTCCCTTTGGTCTGAATGTTGTCCCAAGCCCAGGCAACTTGTCTGACAACAGCTGAGTTAGGTTGAACTTCACAGTATAGGGTCTCAGCCAAATCTTGTCCTCTGGGAGGATGAACCAAGGCATATCCCAATTGTCTCTTAAACAGTAAAGGGTTGTAATTGATGCAACCTTTTACTCCTATTAGAGGCACATTAGGGTACTGCCCACAACTGGTAAAAATATCCTTGCCTTTGGTGCTCTGAGTGCACCATCTGATATCATCTGATGTTAAGGAAATGAACCTCTTGGCCCAATTCTTCTGCTGATAGGGGTTCAAGAAGGCATCTGATTTAGGCAAATGTCTGAGCAGCCAGGAGTAGAAAAGGGGAGCACAGCATCTGACTAGCTTCCCTCTTTGCTTTTCATTTCTCTGATGGATGGAGTAGTAAAAATCCCCTAGCAATGTAGGCACTGGGTTCCTCAGCAGGAACAAATGGATGGCATTCTTACTCAGAAATTTAGGCTCATCTACGAACAATATAACCCCATATATGCTGAGGGTTAAAAATGCACAGACTGCCTTCCATTCTCCCACTGTAGCCTTCAGGGTGGCCTGAGAAATCAAGAAGTCCAGATGTAAGCCAGGAATCCCAGCTTTTGTTGTCATGTTTTGCTCGATGAGGGCAGTCTCCAAATGCAATGCCCTTGCTATCTCTTCATTTCTGGGAGCAGTCATCTCTGGGTTGAAAGGGATCCCTCCTCTGATAGGCACTCCAATCAACAAGGAAAACTCTTCCAACAGAGGCCCCATCTGGAAATCAGGAAAGGTGAAGCATCTGAGTGGAGGGTCATAACACTGCAAGCATGTGTGGATCTAGCTCCTCTGAGATGAATCAAGATCCATGACCATGTATAAAATACCCCCATAGTGCTCTCTAAACAGTGGGATGTAGTTAGGTGTGATAAGGGACTGGACCTGCCTGATACCAGTCAATATGGGCTAAAAAAGTAGTAAGATACGTTGCTTTTCCTTGGAACATCCATGAGTGCTGAAGAAGCTAAAGTAAAATGCTGATGAAGATCACAGACTGAAAAACTGGAGGTAAGTCTCTGACAGACTGATGCAGGTGCTGAAGGAGATAGCTGAAGCAAATGCTAAAGAAGATAACTGGAGCTGAGGTCTAAGCAGTAGAAGGGGTCAAAACCAAACTAAACACAATAAAGTAGATACCCTGAAAAACAAATAAACAAATGTTAAATAATGCAATGATGATATATGCAAAGGATATGCAAGGGTTTGTGATCAAGAGCTGGATCTGATTATCTGTCTTGGTATAAGGTCCATGTATATTCAAAGGTCCGGATGGAGGCTCAGAAATCCAGTAACCAGGGTGGGGGACTCAAATAAAGAGCCACATGTCCAGGATTAATCACAAGAACTGTCCAAAGTGAAGTATTCTTAAACAATACAGTAACAGGGTATGATGTGGCCAAGGGTTCCTGCAAACCTGTAAACAACCCAACCCCCTCAAATGTAATGTTCGAGAACAAGGATCTTCAGACTTGGATCAGTTATGAGAAGTGTAAACACTTCTAACTCGGAGGTACAATGTTTACAAAAACCATAAAAGATCCTCCTCTAATTCACCCCATATTCTGAAGGTCATATTAAAGGTCATCCAGACTTAGCAGGCTTCCCAAATAGCCCTAGCACTACAGGAAATCTGTAGCACAGAGTTCTCAAGAAGAAACCCACATCTGAACCATGTTTCATATTCCCGCACCAGACCGAAATGGAATGGGAACGAATATGAACCACTCTAGCCTAGGTGTCACTCAGGTCCCAAGTATAGGACCTTAATCACTCAGTGGAACCCCACCCACCAAAACAGAAGAAATATCTAGCAATGATAATGACAGTATGATGTATAAAAAACTATAAAGAAAGCAGTAAATAAAGCTGTACATAAAGCAATAAATAAAGCAAATAAATAAACACAATTAGCACATAACACCCCAGTAAACACAAATCAAACAAGCGCTAGGAGGAACCCACAAAAAGAACCAGAAGCCCTGGTTGCAGTATAAGGGTCCCCAGCAGAGTCGCCAAGCTGTCGCTCCCAAAGATTTGCATCCCGATACAAGCGCGAACGGTCAGCGAAGAGAGAAAAGAAATGAAGTGAAAAGAGTCACCAGCTAGGCATTTTTATCCCGAAGGAAAGGTAATGTTGCATAAACCTGGAAAGATGTGGATAAGACGGTCGCGAACCAGAGAAACTGAGAAAGGGGGTTGGTTACAACCTGGGAAGGTATTAACACCCAGATTGTCTGTCGTACTCGACGGGATCCACGCTTGAAAGTTTGTGTTTAAAGGGGCAGTGTCAGTGCTATCTTTGTGCTAAATCTGGAAAAAGAAACATACAAGTGTCAGTGTTTGAAAGTGAAGTAAAAATGCTTCGGAGTGAGGCTTAAAGAAGAATGCTGAAGGAGGGGGAAGACATAGAGACTTTTGTTCGATAACAGTTAAGTTATGCCTACGTATCCTCTCGTGCAATGAGGAAGTCAGAACACCGTAGTTCGACTCAAAGAGACTGGAAAATAAATTGACTTGTGAACTGCTTACTTGTCTATGCTCAAGTGTATGACCTGTCTGGCTCAGGTGCTAACTGTCTTGCATTAGCCGGAATAAGCGAGTTCTCGTTTATGAGTGGATAAGGTGAGAAAAGAATCCCGAAGGAGACGATTATTGTTTGTTTTTGGGTTTTCAATCTTTTATTGCTTTTTGGAGTTTGTCCTAAGAAAATGAGCTTAAGCCTAAACCAAGGGTTAGTAAACTCATCACATCTTCCCTTTGATCAGTGGTAATGAGAATACCTTAAGTATGAAGTAAACACCTCACACTTAATCACCATGATGTAGGATTAAGATCATTAACCTACTTGCATTTATTTAGATGTTTTTGGTATTTTTGTTTAGTGTTAAGTAATGAGTTTAAGCCATAATCAAGGATTTAATGGACCCATTACACCATCCTAATAGAAGGATAATAGATGAGAATATTTAATCCATGATTAGGGATTAACCTCATGACAAAACAAAACCTTTATTAAAGTGGATTTTAGTTAATGGTAAGATTAAGAAATGAGTTTTATGGTTTGTAAGACAACTTGAGGGGGACTTGTCCATTAACACTAGGGTTAGTCCTTCTTACCCACTTAAAGAAGAATTGGAACCCTAATGCAAGGCCCAAGTTACAAGCTTATTGTCTTAGTGATTATTAGGTGAATTGATTAAGGGATTTAAACACATTAAGGGTTTAACACTTAGGATTAAAGTTATACACTCCATCCTAAGAGAAGGATGCAGACATAACCTTAATCACAAAGCCTTAAAACCTTGAAGGTTTAGTCCCTGATTATGAGATGAGAGGAGTGACAAAAAAGATGACACAAAGGTAAAACTAATGGGGGGGACTATACAAACTCTAATTGTTATCATGCTTGGGTGTTCCTAGGGTTTATGAGGCTTGCAAGAGATCTTCAGGAAGAGCCACCAAGGAGAAAGAAAGATGGAAGAAGGAGAAGCAGAAGAAGCAAGTCAACTTACTAAACTTAAGAAGATAAGTTGCTTGAAGAAAGAAAGTGGATATAGAACATGAATGATCAAACTCACTCTAAGGTAAATACAAAATGCAGCAAGGATGCATAAAAGAAGAGATGAGAAGAGAAGTGAGAAGTGAATGCAAATTCACTTCTCAAAGTACTTACCACCTGAAAAGTTAGCATAAGAGAAAGAAATGAAATGGAAATGAAATGAATGCAAAGGTGCAAACCAAAACCAGAATCATGTCAATGATGTAAATGATGCTAAGAGATGATGCAAAAGTATGTCAAGAGTTGTGAATGATCATACAAGTGATGAGAATGCAAATGAAGCATGAAAGAGGCATGAAAGTTCATGAATGTTCATGGAATGTAATGAATGCATAACATTGCAAATGGATGGGGAAATGATCAAGCACGAGTCTAATGTGTCCTATGATGTCTTATATGTCATGTGAATGCATAAAATGTCATGGCAAGTTCATGAATGCAAGCATATGCAAGAGGTATGCAAAGGAAGATGGGAAATTAGGGTTTTCATGCAACATGAGATGCAAAACTCAAAAACAGAAGCAAATGACAAGATAAAAAAATTGAAAATGCAATCAAAAGAACCCTAACCCTATATGATATCACACCCCAAAGGAGAAGACCTAACTCTTAACGTAATGAAAGTTATGATTTTTCTAAGTTTTCTAGGGTTTTAAGGTACCTAAAGGGAAAAAATGCAAATCAAATAAAAAAGGCAGAAGAAATTAGTGACAAAATTATGCTAGAAACTACATGTCAAATGAAGATCAATGCAAAAAGAATAATTGTCATACCATTCTTGGTTAGGCAGAAAAGAATTCTTAAAGTTAGGGTTCTAAAATATGAATTTTATGAACCCTAAATTCAAGAAAATTATCAAATATGGTTCAAAACCAAAAAGAAACTTGTGTGGATGGTATGACAATGTCTCTAAAAATTTAAAGATGCAATATGAATTTTTTGGGATTTTTTGGAAACCTAAATGATATTTTAATTAATTAATTTTCATTAATTAATTAAAATAAACATTTAAATGTTTTAAAAATGATTTTTTAATGTGAAAAATAAAAGTAAAAATATTTTTGGGTTAAGAAAATTATTTGAAGTAAAAATGCAGAATAAAATTATTTTTGGAATTTTCTTGTTATATTAAATAATATGTACAAAATAAATAAGAAAAATTGAAATTAAAATTAAATAAAACAGAAGTATGATGATCCAGTGGTTCATAATGATTATGGGGAAATCTAGGTTGAATTGGCGCCAAATCCAATGGACGAAATTTAAACTCAACTAAACCTAATTAACTAATTAATTAATCCAACAATTAAATTAATGAGCTAATCTCCACCACTCAATACGCGCGGGAAAGGAAATCCAAGGGCCCAGATTCAAATGAAACCCTAACCCTAATTAAGGTTGCTAATCACTTTCAGGTCACCGGAGAAGAGCTCTGGTCGTCTTCTCTGGTGACACCCTCACCTGAAAATCTCCAACTCTCTCCCTATGTTATTTTTGGAGCTCTAAAGCTCCAGATTAACTCCTCTCACCTCCCTGAATCCAAATCCACCTTCAAAACAAATTTCCTATGGCTCAATCCTAAGATTCGAAGAGAAACATAAAAATGGCAAAAATTTCAGAGATTTAGTACATACTCATTTCTACACCATTTTCGAAAATTCAAAGCTCAGTGTGATCAATGAAGCATGCTTATTCATTTTGTAACATAAAAAAGAGGTTCTGGAAAAATGAATTCAGATGACTACCTGAGATGAAGCTTTTCAAACTTTAGCTTTCTGGCCACTTCTTTGGTGCAAAATGACTCTAATGGCCTCCCTGAAGAAATTGCAATGCTTGGAAAGCTTTGAGAATGGCTGGTTTGAGTGGTAGCAATCCAACTGGTCCGAAATCCTGTTTGGTGTATGGGGTGTTTTTGGCTGTTTTAATGGTTGGTTTGTGATCAGTGAGTAATTTTGAGATGAATGGTGGAATTGGTTTGAAGATTGAGTGAGTGAGCAATGAGTTTCTAAAGAAAATGCAAGAGGGAGAGATTTTGGGAACTTGATCAATCTGAGGTTTCAGCTTGCAATGTTGTGTGCTATGATCAACATTTGGTCCACATATCAAGTTGTGATAGGTCAGAGAAGTGGTTGTGGCCTATGGTGATTGGTATGGGCTTCTTGCAAAAAGTCACCAACTTGTGTACTTTAGGTATGGGAAATGGTGTAGCTGGCTCATTGGCTTGTCCATGCGCAGTTGACGTCAAGGATGTCCATAAAATCAATCTTGAGGCAACTCAGCAAGTGGGAGCAAAGTTATGATACCTTTTGCAAATATGTGAAGTTTTGGCCCCTTTGAGAATTCTTGATGTTCAAGGCATGTAATCTTGCAATTCTTTGGGCAATTTTGATCTAAAGGCAATGCACTATGATGTTATGATACATTGAAGTGTTTTTTAAGTCACAAAAAGCCTTGGCAAGTGGTTTTGCAAAGAATACCTTTTTTTGCATTCTTGAAATTTATGGGATTTTTGCCAACTTTGACAAACAATATCATGAGTTCCAAAATGAATTAGATCTTGTTCTTGAACTTTTTGAAAAGGGAATGATCCAATCTACAACTTTCATGATCAACAATTTTTCATTTGAAGCATTTTTGGTTGAGAAAGAGGAGGTTGAAAAACTTTCCCAAAATGGAAAGTTTACATTACAAGTCATTTCCATTTTTGGCAACTTTTGGTTTAGCTCACTTTTCTTCAATTTTGTGAACTTCTAAGCACTTCAATGATCAAATAAAGACCAAATAACCTCATTTTGATGAAATATCCACTTTGGTTCCATGTTGAGGGTCCTCAGATGCCCTGATTTTGCTCAGACTTGCTCAAGAAGTTATCCAGTGATCAGATGACTTCCACAATGAATTTCTTCATCAAACTTGGTACACATGATCCTTATAACATATTGAGACCATTAGAAACAAGAATGACCAAAAAATTTGGAGTTATGGCCTCTGAAACCAAAACCTTAATTTTAGGTCATATGTGTAGTGAAACCCTAGCTCTGCTTCCATTCTTTCCCAGTTCTTGTGATTTTTGACTTCCTTGATCTTTGGGGGATATAATATGATGATTTAACATACATGCATCCTCTTGGAACACTTGGAGGCCTTTGGAGTGGCTCAGATGGATCTTGGATGGCTCAAGTCACAAACCCTAGATGCAGATGAACTTGAACTAATGCAGTGAAGCAAAAATGCAACATGAAATGGTATGATTAAACTAATGCAAATATGAAATATCACAAGCCATAGTGTGAACTTAGTGAGGGAAAATTTGGGGTGTTTACAACTGGCATAGTGGGTGTGTTGAAGGTTAAGGTTCCTGCAATCCTGTAAACCCCTTCCAATATCACGGGTGTGTTACTCGGGTCAACTTCACGGACTCTCAAAGCCGAGCAGCAATAATACATTCACCATCTTCGAGAAATGGCTCATGACCAAATCAGGGAATCATTTTGACATTATGTACTACTCAGGGAGGTCTCAGTTGAGTCCAAGGAAACAAGCATCTCTCAGAAGTCCCCAGCTTCAAGCACTGAATCGAGAAACAATAGTACTTTCATACCGAATGGTACAATACTATCGTCATACAAATAGTTTGCCTTGACTGGGTTCCTATGAGAGAACCAGGCCATCCTATGCGAGTTCCTAGTGGGCCCTTGGATGTGAGTGGGTTTGCCAACAAATGTGGTATGCCACTGTCATCATTAGAGAGGTATGTTTCAACAAAGGTTCTCAATGATCGGTCCCCTGACTGCACATAACTATCAAGGTTGTGTATTACCCCAGAAAGATTTTGGTATCAATACATTTCCATGAAGGTCGCAAGTCTGGGTGTGGAACTCACTACTACCAACATAGCAAGATTCCATGAAGCCAAAGTGGAACCACTCTAAGTCCTAAGGTGCACTTGAGCCCCGATTACAAGCTCATCTCACAGTAACAAAGCCCATCCCACAAAAAAAATGAAACCAACACAGTCCAATATATGATGCATGTGAAAATAAATACTCAAAGCAGTAAATAAATGTTGTAAAGTAAACTGTAAATGAAAACAGTAAATAAACACACAACAACACACATGTAAACACCCAAAGAAACAAAAACAAATAGGCACTAGGATTGACTCTAAGAGGGAAACCAAAGATTCTGAGTTCTGACATCCCCAGCAGAGTCTCCAACTGTCACTCCCGGGATTTTCATCCTAGTACAAACGTGAAAGTGGCGCGAAAAAGGTAGAGTCGCCAGCCAGACATTTTTATCCCGAAGGAACGGGAAAGGTAATGCTGCACAAACCTAAGAAAGAAGGAAATGACAAGGTCCTACGAACCAAAGATCTGGGTTCGGGAGTCGGTTATGACTTGGGAAGGTATTAGCACCCCAGATCGTCCGTCGAACTCGACGGGATCCACGCTTGTTTGTCTGTTTCAAAGGGTGAGAAATAAGATGTTGTTGGACAAAAAAATTGCTAACTGGAATGGGAATGGAAATGAGAAAGGGAACTGGAAAAAGAGATCTAAAAGGTGTGGGGAAAATGTAGGGAAAATAAAGAATGTGCTCGAACGGGCCCTACCCCGCTACCTACGTACCTCATCGGGAAAATGAGGATCAGAGTCGACGTAGTTTGCCTAACTAAGACGGGAACTATTTGTTTGTCTTTTTTATCGTTGGAACTGCTTATGTCCATGCTCAGGTTTCACAGGCTCGTCTGGTACGAGTGCGTTTACCGTCTTGCCTGCGAGAAAAGTCGTCGCAAGTTCGCATTTTAGAGTGAATGAGGTGAGAAGAGAAGTTCCCGCAGGAAAGTCGCTTATTGTTTGTTATTTGCTTTTTAAGAGTTTTTTTTATGAATTTGGCACAAGGAAGTGAATTCAAACTCTTTTCCATGGAATGTGTACTTGTTACTATATTCCAAGATGGAATAGTAGAACAAGCACACCAATTAAGGAGAATTTATCCAAGACTTGTTTCCAAGGATTAGGGTCTAAGTTCACTAGCTTGTTGAACTTATTACATGTTTTTGTAGCTTTTGTGAAGAAATGTCTGTATGTTTTCTTTGTGAAGATAGTCTCATGATTAGACTTGTACATCATGCTAGAAAAAACCATACTATTCCAAGATGGAATGAATATGAGTGCCCCATGGAATAAGGCTATACACAAGAGACTACTTCAAGCATTTATTGAGTATCTTTTGGATTTTTGTTTGAAGATGAGAGAAGAAGCCTCAAATAGAGAAAGGAAAAAACTAAGGGGGACTAAGACGCAAACCTAAGTTATTCATTCAAAAAATGTCCTATGGTTAGTGAGGTATTCTAAACCTAATAAGAAAAGAGACTTAGAACCCAACTTACTTCCTAAGGAAGATAAGTTGCTTCTAAGAGAACAAATGGGGAAACCTACGATCAAAGCACAAGGTGCTAAGGCAAATACAATTAAAATGCATAAGATATGAGAATGAAGTAATACTTACCTCAATCTTCCCCCCTACAAAACTAATGTTAGCATGATGAAGCATTACGAACAATTATAGCATGGCAAAATTCAAAGGAGAACTCACACTAGCTAATTAAAGCACTAATGAACTTCTAAGTCTAAAGATCAAATTATAAGGTGTCTTAAATGTTAGCTAGCTTCTAAAGGCAGGAGCTAAGTCAAATCAAAAGGATCTAAGCATATGAAGTAAACCAAACTCAAACTAAACCCAAATGAAAGCTAAGGAGATGTTATAAGGGAAATTGAAATGTTTAATCATGGTAAAATTACCTAAGGTCAATGGTGAATGTAAAGTCAATAACCTAACACTAAATGGAAGTTTTTAATGACATTAAATCAAATGGGAAAGAAGAGATTCTAGTCATAAGGATTCAAACATAAGAAAGAAATGTGAAGGAAGGAACATGGAAACATGGGTTTCAACGTAAGAAAAATGACTTAGAAAGAAAAACCAAATATGACCAATGAAGTTTGAAATTCCCATACAAAAGCCAGGGGCTTGATGAAAAGTTAAAATGGAAATTGGATTCACAAATTGTTCACAAATGAAGTGGTGAATGATTCATTATGGTTAAGGACCAACAATGTGACTTATGATGCAAGACACTTAGAAAAATACCAAATGACCTAGAAAAATTATGAAATTTAATATACAAGATCACAATCCAAAAGATGATTCAAGTCTAGAAAATCTCACAAAGATTCATAATTTTGCCTAGTCAAATAAATGCTAGAATTAAATTAGGATTCATAGGGACCAATGCAAAAGAATGGGTTCAAAAGAAGACCACTCATGACCTAAAAATTGAACAAAAATTATTTTTGGGAATCTTAATGAGTCCTTTGGATAGAGCAAAAGGAATGAACATTTTATCAATTATGGTTTAACATAACAAAATGAAACAAAAGGATTGGACAAGAAATAAGGAAAATGAGAAGAAATTAAATGGAAAATTAATTCTAACTCAAAAATAAAACAAAAATGGAATTAAAAATTGTGGAAAAATTAGAGAAAATGATGAAGAACACATGTGAATGTATTTAGGATTTTTGGATGTTTTTTGGTATTTTATAAAATTGAAAAAGGAAATGAAAATCAAATGAGAAATAAAAATAAAGGAAATAACTGGACTGGGCCTGAAGGGGTGTGATCAGAAACAAAATGAACTGAATTGGGATTGGTACACACGCGTTGGGGATGTGGATAGAAGTTGAGAAATTCTTCATAAAAATGGAACATGACGCGCACATGCATTTTAATGTGTTGGAAAAATCTGGAGCCTTGGATCTAAAGGATCTAACGGATGCGTTATGTTCTCACATTAAAGCTAGGACTACTATTCCGGTCACCAGACAAGAGTTCCGGTCACCTTCTCCGGTGACCTCTGGTTAGGGCTTGGCAAAATTCTCTACCAAAATGAAGAATGAGACCATGGATAGATTCGTCTCCTCACACTGATCATGCATCTAACTTTAGTTTTCATGTAGGGTTCCTAAATTACGCAAATCAAACACAAACATATCCAACCTAAAATTTGAATCTAAGCTTCTAGGAAGCATATCAACTAACTAGAGTTTACACTGCTCCTATTGAGCCTTAAACAACACAAAAAAAACAAGAAATCTTGAATTCGTGCAAGATGGATTGAAGCTAAAATATGAAATGCAGTAAAGCTCAGAGTTGCAGAAATCCAGAGGGGATGTTCCAAGGTCTTCTATGCTTGATCTTGAATCTTTACAAGGTGAAATAAACAGTTGTTGGATGTGAATTATTGGAGGAAATTGATCTGGTGCAGAGAATTTGCAGAGCTATATTCTTGGAGTTTCAAGTTGTGAAAGTCATGGAGATGCTACAAATCATGTGTTGATGATGACTTGAGGATAGGTGCAATACTTTAGATGAGGACCAAAGAAGATTGAAGAAAAATGCAGAAAGGTTCCTTGGTGTAATGTGGATCATTCACTTCAATGCTGCCATGAAAATGATGCTCATGATGATGATGATGATGAGCATATGAAGTTTGAGTAGCATCAATGGAAGCTAAAGCTTAATCAACCAATGTTGCAGTGATTTTGCAGAGAGAATGCAGAGCAAAGTTTGGAAGATTTTGGTGTGACTTGAGTGAAATGTGAAGCTGAACCCCATACTCAATCACCACTCATCCTTTTATAGTGTGATGTACCTCTAGTTAGCAGTTAGAACCAGGGTTAACTAGCCCTGGTTAACTGAGTGGAATGAGTTAAATAAGTTGAGTTTGTTAAGTTGTTTATGCCAACTGGAATTCTAGAAGATTCTAGCTCGATCTCAATCCAATGTTGCAGGGAACATGTCAATTATGGTGAGGATGGCTTGATCTATAGATTGCAGCCTGAAGTATTTGCTTACTTGATCATGAGATGCATAATAATTAATGTTGTAGTGCTTGCATTCAATTGCAACATGTTGATGCCACAAATTCAAGAGCCAAATGCAACTTGAGACCAATGAATCCAATGCACACGAGTTCATGATCACTATGGTGAGGATGCATTATGATGTAGCCTGCAATTGTGAAACTGATTGAGTTTGATTGTGAGCACAATTCACTCACAAATGCAGCCCCCATGAAAATTGAATTGTCATTGCCCTCTTATATGTCAAACAGAAGTTGTTTAGCAGAAAAACAGACTTATGTATCGATACATGTTTCGTATGAGTCGATACATGTTAGTTTTATAAAATTATGATTCGATACAAAGATGTATGCATCGATGCATACTGATTCTTTGGTTATTTCCAGTAAGTTAATTAAATCATGCATCGATACATATCACAAATGAATCGATACATAGCTTGTTTCCAGAAACACAATGAAACATGTATCGATGCAACCCTCGTAAGGATCGATACATAGTATAGATGAAACATGCATCAATTCAAACTTTGTATGTATCGATCCATACAGAAGCAAATTCCCCTTCTTGTGATAATCAAAGACTTGCATCGATGGAAAACAAGGATGTATCGATACAAACACAGGCAAAATTGTTTTTTTCTTTATTTCTCCATCATTTCTTGATCAAATTTAGTCCATAGGATTCTTGTCACCCTAATTTCATGATTTAAATCTCAAAAAGTCAGGAGTTGACCTTTTGGTCAGTCTGGTTGACTTTTTCCCAAATTCTTGATTTTCAATCCACTGAACAAATGAACCTCTTCCGAAATGAATCCATGGATGAAATTTGAACCCTAGGTACTTGTCATCATGTAGAAAATAATAGAATCAAATTTGGATCAAAACTTCATTGAGAATCCCCGTTAATTGGAAACCATAATTTGGCCCTTTTCCTCGGGATAGTTGCACTGCTTGCATCCTTTGATCAATTCACTTATTTTAGAATTTGTGGCCTCAAATGAAGACTTATGGGATGTTGTGAACCCTTTGAACAAGGTTGAGAAGCTATATTACCCTTTGGCTGCCTTTGGATGGCCTTCAATTGCTTCAAATACTGATCACAAACCTATACCTCAGCCATGATGAATATGATGCAATGTTGTTTTGGTTATGACATGGATTTGTATATGCAATATGATATGCTAGATGTTATGAAAATGAGAGGGAAAATTTTGGGGTATTACAGTAGGTTGTGAATCCGCAAACGAAACTCTTAAACATTGTATGCATAGGAACTTCGACATCATGAGTTTTAGTGCACAAAAGCTTTAATAGCTTTTATAAAGATCTTTTGACAAGTTGATCACTCTTTCTTCCAAACATGTCCAGAATCTCGAGAAGATTTGTAGTGATTTGGTTTATAAGTCGAAAGTTGCTTGTCGAAAGAGATGCTAGATGGCTAACTGGAAGTTCTTCACATCACTACGGATAAGTTTTTTGTTGTTACTTTGATAATGAGGAATTCGACAAAGGAAAATCGGATAGAAGGACTTTGGATTTGAATTTTAAATCAACTTGATATAACAAAGAGACACATTGTTTCGCCAGTTGAAGAGCAGTTTTGTATGAATAATTGTTTCGTTTGATAAAGGGGGAGTGGAAGGTTTTCAGAAGACATTAGCATGTAAAATGCCAAGTGAAATTTTCTAGGGTTTGAACATTGTTCGACGGTTATGATATTTGTATATAAATAGGATAGTTTTCTTTGTGAAAAGTGTATGAAAAAATATTGTACAAATTCCTGTAAAATTACTCAAGTACTCGTGTGTAAAGAGAAAAGAGAGATTATTTTGAAAATGTACGTATCAACACCAATTTTATTTCAAGTTATAAAAGCTTTAATTTTTTCTTTAAATCTTTGTTCTTTGTTTCTCTTTTACATTCCATTCACGTTTCCAACAACTTTATATTTCAGTCAATTTATATTCAAGCAATTCTTACCTTCATGTCAAACTTTAGTTTTCTTTAATTAAGCCTTCAAACACGTTAGTTGGTTCAAATATACAAACACCTTCAACTCCAATATAAATAACAATAATTGTTCTACTCTAGAACATTTCGACAGAAACATATAAACACTAAGTTTGGATTATTCTTCGTTTGATTCTTTGTACACGACATCCTAGGGTTTGTTTGGTTGGTCCTGTAAGTCACCCTTTTCTATGAGATTTGGTTAACCAGAGGTTGTTCGCCAGAAACACCAGCGAACAAATTGGCACACCTAGTGGGACCTGTGCTTTAAGAACAGATTACGTGTGTTTATAACATTGTATGTTTCTGCGTAGCGGAAAAGTAACTATAAATAACGTAGAAAGACCTAGGCGAACTAGAGAAAGGAAAATGGCTATCCCACCACCAGTAAATAATGATGAAATTCCAGTTTCCACTGCAATTCCTTCGACAGGAGGGAATGTAGAAACACTCCACGTTTCAGAAGGAGAAATCCCTCAATATCTGGATTGATACCTGGAATGTCGTTGTCTCAAAGCGGACCTAGTTCCTCCAACATAGGGCATTCGATACCTATGAGTACTCCTCCCCCAGGGGATATAACTTCAGGCCCTATCAAACGAATTTTTCCACACCTATGTTTGGAAGGGAACAACCTTATGGAATGCCAACTTCAATGATGGCTAGTTTACATAACGCAAAACCATTATATTCTGATACCGTGCCCACATGTCTTTGCCACTACAAGGTTCAGGTTATGGTGGAAACGTTAGTAGACCAAACCAAACCCCACCAGGATTTCACATGCCAGCAATTACGACTAATTCTGCGCAGGCAATCCGTCAACAAATGGACGAAAGTAACCATGAAATGGTCCATAGGTTGACTCAACAAATGGGATAAGTGTTTAACCCTTTAATACAAAGCACCACTCAAACAAACCAAATATTGGCAACACAAATGGTGCATATTGCTGAATTCTTTGGAGTACCCCAAATTCGATAGAGAGAGACGGTGGTCCATAATCCAGTAATCAATGTCGAAGAGGGACCAACAATAAATCAGAGACCTGTGGGCAACCCTCGGGAAAATCATAGGATCCAAGAAGAGGTTGTCGAACAGCCTCGCGTCAAAGTTCCCATGCCACAAGATCCTAGGAGAGTGGTAGTCCAGAGAGGTCAAGATGCTGATGACATCTTGCAACAAAGAATGCGCTATAATAACCCACCTGTCGAAAATAATCTAGCGGTCATGGTCGAAAGGATAATGGCGCAAAATGGGGTAAATGTGGGGTTACAAAGGCCTAATTATATTTCCCCACTATCTGAATATATCCTACAACAAGAATTGCCCCCAAGGTGGAAAATCCCCAAGTTTACTAAATTTTCAGGGGATACTAGTGAGTCCACCATAGAGCACATATCGCGTTATTTGATAGAGGCAGGTGAAATAGCATAAAATGAGAACTTGAGGATAAAATATTTCCCAAGTTCCTTAACAAAAAATGCTTTTACTTGGTTTACATCCCTACCAACAAATTCCATTCATACATGGACGCAATTGGAGAGGTTGTTCCATGAATAATTCTACATGGGACAAACTAAAATAAGTATAAAGGAATTAGCTAGTGTAAAAAGAAAATTATAATAGCCCATTGATGACTATCTCAATATATTCAGATTGCTAAAGGCAAGATGTTTCACACAGGTGCCAGAGCAAGAACTTGTCGAAATGGTTGCAGGAGGTTTAGATTATTCCATAAGGAAGAAACTAGACACCTAGTACTTAAGAGATAAGGCACAACTAACAGATAGGGTAAGGAAAATTGAAAGGCTGAAAACTAAGAAATATAGGGCTAACAAAAGTAAAAAAGAAAGGGTAGCCTATGTAGGAATGTGTCGAGATGTTGACTATGACGAAGACGAATCAATCGTTTTCGACGAATAAGAAATTGACCTGGCAGAATTCAAACAAGGTCCCCCATATTCTTGCAAGGTGTTAGCTCCATCAAATGGGAAGAATCTTGTTGAAATAGATAAGAACAATAAATTCCCTAATAGAACGTACACGTTCGACGTCACCAAGTGTGACGAAATATTTGATCTGTTGGTAAACGATGGTCAACTAATAAGACCAATGGGTCTAAATGAACCCCCTATTGACCAACATAAAAAGAGAAGTTTTTGTAAGTACCATAATTTTCTAGGTCATAAAACTTCTCAATGTTTCCTTTTCAGGGACCTAGTTCAAAATGCAATCCAAGACGGAAGGCTGAAGTTTGGAGAGAAACCAAAGCAGCAAACCAGGGTTGAAGCTACCCATGTGCAAGTAGTGGAAGTTAATTATGCTGAGCCTTTCGACATGAATATGGTCGAGATGGAGAAAATGACAGATGACAGTTTCGAATTGATTGAATCCACTGTAGGCTTCGACAACGTTGTCAACATGGTGGGAGTTATTGAAGATTCCCATATTCGCCACAACGTAGAGGAAGTATCAGGATATGAATTGATTATGCCTGTTCTGATCAAGGTCACTGAGGATCTTGGAGAGAAAAGCAATGTCAAGGTTGCTGAGGATTCCAACAACCAAAATAAGGTTGAGAACACTGAGGGTTTCGACCACTAAGATGAACCCATGGTCATTGAAGACGCTAAGCATCTGAGGAAGGAAGTTACTGAAAGCTTCCACAAAAGAGTCAACAAATTGGATGGAGATGGCAAAGTCTGGGATACCTTGGGAGAGCCTAGTGGGAAATTCGACTACTTGGTAAAATACAGTTCGCCTGCTAGTTTAAAGATCAACATTAACGAAATCCAGCCAACAGGTTGGGGTGATACTTTTGACAACAATGAGGAGAAAGTTGAGGCTTTCCCCAACACTGATGAGAAGGCCACTGAAGGCCTCAATAATGAAAATGAAGTCACTGGGGGAAATGTTCCTAGCCAGTCGAACGAGGTTACTGAAGGCCTTAACAATGATACTAGCAACCTCACAAATGCCAGTGAAATTGCAAATGAAGACAATATGGAAATCAAAGCTGAGATTGTTGAAGGCCCTCCACCAAAACTCACTTATGGGATACTTTGTAGAACCATGGAAGATCCTAAAGAGAAAGTAGTCCAAACCAAGAGTGTCCCAGCATCAAAGGGGTCCTGTGAAGTCGAAGAGGCTCTCATAAAGAAAATGGACAAATTGAGTCTTGCTGATAGGCAAGGGTTGGATATCAACATGGTGAAGCTTCGCAAAAGAACAAAGGAAAGAATGAGGTGGAATGTCGTCGAGAGGAGTATCAAAAGATAGCCTATCCAAAGGAAGATGAAAATTTGGCAGAATTCATCCAAATTCGACAGAAAGGCGGCAGCAGACTTGGAGGAAGTGGAGAAGTCAATGGCAAGGAATAATTGGTTTCAAAGGCCAGCAGTCGAAGCTGACAGATATGATCTGAGGAGAAACAGATATCACTTCTAGAACCCTGGGGGCAGGTACTACAATACCTACAAGCCATCGGGCAAAGTACCTGATGACAGATGGGTACAGCCCATTAGAGATGCCCAGAGGCCTAGAGAATGGAAAAGCTTTGAAGTTCAAAGGGGATCCTCAGTCGAAATAAGGAAGGAAGCTGAGAAGCAGAGGCACATGACATATCCTTCAGAGAACTACAAAGGGAAAAACCCCATGTCGATATCTCAATCGAGGAGATTCCAGAGGCAAAAAAGGACTGAGAAAGAAGCAACGAACGGACTAAATGCCAAGGAGAAAAATGTTGGCGAAAACAAAGCAGAATCCAGCAGAAACACTCGAGTGGCAGAAAATGACAAGTTTCACAAAGGAAAAGACACCATCAACCGGCTACCATTGTTAAAGCTTACCAACGCAATGGCAGAAGCTGATGAAGCTACTGATAGCTTCGAGTCTGACAAAGAGGGCTCATTCGACGTGATTTGTAATGTAGTCTCAGTACTTCCTAGGGACTACGACAGAGTAATGGAAGTAGAGGATGAAGAGGATACCATGATAGATAGTACAGTGGGGCCAAGACCCGTATGCTACTATATCATGAATAACGGCGGTGTCGAAGAACAAAATGCTTTCTTCGAAAAACCAGATGAGTCAATGAGGGGACATCTGAAACCCTTGTTCATAAAAGGAAAGGTCGAAGACATAGGCGTCAACAAAATCCTAGTAGATGGAGGGGCTGCTGTAAACCTAATGCCCCACTATATGTTGAAGAAAATTGGCAAAAATGACTCTGATGCAAAACCACACAACATGGTTCTGTCGAACTATGAAGGAAATGTAGGCACAACCATGGGTGTCATTCAAGTAGATCTAACAGTTGGCACTATCACCAGGCCAACAATGTTCATAGTCACTGTGTCAATGGCGAACTACAACTTGCTGCTAGGTAGGGAGTGGATCCATGGAGTAGGAGCAGTACCCTCGTCGATGCATCAAAGGATAGTCATATGGCGTCTTGATGGGATCGTCGAAAATATTGAGGCAGATCAAAGTTATTTCATGGATGAAGTAAACAGCGTAACTAATCGAAGCTTCGACAAAAACTTGGCCCATATAGCTCCTTGCAACCCAGCTTACTTCGACCTTACAGCATCGGACAACGCCTATTGCTCTATGTACTTACATCCGACACATGGATTTCAATGGGACAAAGAGGTAATTGGTGAACCAAGCCATGTTTGGGGAACTACTGATATAGAACCAACTGGTTGGGATAGCGATTTCGAAGACAACAATGAGTGAAGCTACATCACTAACGATACTGACGACCTATATGGCCGAAAATAAACTAAAAACGGCTCTTGAAGCCGAAGAAAAGTATATGGTTGTCGAAGCCAAAGAAGAAAGTTCAGATCCACCATGCCCTCACATGGGCATTGATAAAGAAAATAAAAATAAGCAAATAGGTCAATGGAAGAATCACAAGTTGGACGCCATCTACGACGACGAACCATTGGGGTTCGAAAAAGACCCAACTTCAACTAGCTTGAAGATGGTGGCACAAGATCCTTTGGAAGAAATCAATCTGGGATTGGGGGCAGAAAGAAGGCCAACTTATATAAGTGCAACTATGGACCCCCATTTCAGAGTCGAATTAGTTCAGTTGTTGAAAGAGTTCAAGGACTGTTTTACATGGGACTATGACGAAATGCCAGGCATCAACATGCGCTTGGTCGAACTGAAACTTCCTATAATTGAAGGGAAGAAGCCTGTGAAGCAAGCTCCAAGGCGTTTCGCACCAGAGGTTTTGTCAAAGATAAAAGAGGAGGCCGAAAGGATTCTCAAATGTAAATTTATTCGTCCAACCAGGTATGTCGAATGGATTGCAAATATTGTACATGTAATAAAGAAAAATGGCTCATTGAGGGTGTGCATTAATTTTCGAGACTTAAATTCTGCCACCCCAAAGGATGAATATACTATGCCAGTAGCAGAAATGCTAGTAGACTCTGCAGCAGGGCACGAGTACCTAAGTATGCTAGATGGATATTCTGGCTACAATCAAATCTTCATTGCAGAGGAAGATGTTGCAAAAACAACCTTTTGTTGTCCCGGAGCAATAAGGACGTACGAATGGGTAGTTATTCCCTTTGGTTTGAAAAATACTGGGGCTACATACCAAAGGGCCATGAATTCCATATTTCATGATTTGATTGAAACATTCATGCAAGTATACATTGACGATATTGTAATAAATTCTGTTTTAGAAAAACATCATTTAAACCATCTTCGACAATCCTTTGAGAGGATGAGAAAACATGGTTTAAAGATGAACCCCCTTAAATGTGTGTTTGGTGTGCAGGCTAGAGATTTCCTAGGTTTTATAGTCCATAAAAAGGGAATTGAAATAAACGCCAACAAAGCTAAAGCAATAATGAAGGAGAAAGCACCTTCGACAAAGAAAGAGTTGTAAGCACTGCTGGGGAAGATTTATTTCCTTAGAAGATTTATTTTAAACCTCAGTGGGAAAACGCAAGCTTTCTCCCCCTGCTTCGACTCAAGAAAGAAGATTTCATATGGGGCAAGAACAACAAGAAGCCTTTGACAAGATCAAAGGATATCTAGCAAGCCTTCCAGTCTTGACGTCATTGTAACACCCCAAATTTTCCCTTTTCTTTCTAGCATCATCATCATATCATAAGCATCATAAGCATGGCATATCCTTAGCATTTTTGCATAGAAAAGTGAAGCATAACATTCTCATGTTCTAGCATTGGGCATAAGATCAATCATTGGTACATTTGAAGCCTTACAAGTCAAGGCCATAGATCAAGTGACCTTTTCTAAGTTCTATGAAGTGTCTCTAGTTCCTATACAAGCTCGAGATTCTTTACAAGAGCCCAGAAGGTTGGGAGATTAATAGATGACCCAAGAAATGGCAAGCTCCTACAAAGACGGTCTTCAAATTAGGGTTTCATGATCAAGCAGGGATTCTTTGAGACTTTGGCCATTTCATGTGGGAAAAGTCCTTCATATAATATATGAATGCTATGGATGAAATTTGGTGAGAAAATTCATTGAGGAAGGCAGTTATTTCATCAGTTGCTTGCATAAGAAGAAATTGGTCAAACTGATTATTTGAAAAGTCAACTGTGGCAATTCAAGGGTTCTAATCCTATTTTTCAAGGCAAGGGATGTTCTTAAGGTCATAGAAGAGGTTTGGCAAAGTCAAAAGTCAAGAATTTAGGGTTTTGGCAAGGGTTTCCATTTTTGGCATATGGCATGTAATGAAACTTTCCAAATTTAGCAAGTTTTGCCCTAGAATTCAAAGCTTTCTTTCACAACCAAGATGACCTCAAATGAAATTTCCTTGAACATGAAAGTTGTAGGAAATTGTCTCCCATTTCTAAAAAGTACAAGAATGTGATCATAGCCCTCATGGTTTGAAAGTTATGGCCAAGAAAGTTCACACATTTTTAGGGTTTTACGTAAAATGCAATTTTCTACCAAGGTGAAAAAACTCATGAATCTTATTTCTAAGCTATCCTATGGGAAAAGTAAAGTCAGAATATCATAATACAGGGCATAAGAAGCATTTGGCTCAAAGGAAATTAAAGAAATCGTGCATGAGGAGTGGTGTATTTCATAAAATGCAATGATGCAAGATCACTCACAAGGCATGATAGAAAGAAATCCAAGGGTTGAGATTGATTCAGTTAATAATAGTAAGTGGAATTGAAGCTGAGCATGTGTATGATGAAAGGAGAGCACGCATAAATCATTGAATCACACAAGTTTTTCCAATTTTCAAATTCCCTCCTCCCACTCATTCCTCACGTGCATTCCCTTTCATTCTCTCAGCATTAATCATTGGCATGATATAAAAGAGAATTAGGGTTTCCATTTGCTCAGAACCATCACCATTTGATCACTCCAAACTTTTTGCTCTCTTTTCACTTTCCTTCGAATCTCCCATTTCTCCCACACATTAGCCAAACAAATTACATATTCTTGATCCTGAGAGCATAAGGATCACAAATCCATCACTCATTGAAGTTGAATAACAAGATTTCCTCAAGTGCAAGATAGGTGCAGTTGAGGTTGAAACTATAGATCCATGCCAATTCAATCACTTTCTTGCATTTATTTTGCAAGGAGGAGCTTAAGGAGGAAGATCTGCAGCTCTTGGAGGTCTATTTCAAGCTAATTTGAACACTGCAAGTTTTAGGTTAGCTTCAAATTCTTAGATCTAGATTTGATTTTAATTGTGTGCATTATGTTCTACTTGTTTCACTGATGATGTTGATCCATTTACTTTTGAAAATGAGCAAGAATTGAATGAGATATGTTGAATTTCAGTTTGATGTGCAAAAATGTTTGTGTTCGATCTGCATTGCTTGTTGATCTATTGCGATTTTTAATGTCATATTCATGATCTCCTTGTTGTGTTGAGTGGATCTGAAGCTTTTGATTTATTTCTGTGAACATTTGTTCTTAAGCATAAGTTTTTCGGCGCCAGAGCTAGGGCTCTGGTCGTCGGATTCTGGAAATGTTGTTTGTGTGTTTGAACGAAGAAGATGAGGTCATGACCATTGGATATTTCATCTGGACGGACGTGGTAATGCCAACACATTAAAATTATTGCCTCCCTCTCACGTGACTTCATTTCATATTTTAATCTGAATTAAACAACATGTTGTGCACCACATGGTTACTAGTATGCACTCACTCGCTGGCTTGTTGTTTGGATGACTAAGGGTTTTGTTGACTTGAATCCTGAGCATTGCCTTGATCTAATGGTTCTCTATTTTCCTGAATTTTGTGAATTTCCACCATAATTATTGTGAAACCTGCACAGACCATTGGTCCTTCCATGCTAATTTCACCCCCTCTCCTTCTGGCCCAATCCATTTGAACTGAATAGCTTACTGATTGCACCCATGGCCTAGTTCTTTTATATTTTATTTTTATTTTATTTTCAGTTTGGTTTTTGATTTTCAAAAATAGTAAAATGCATCCAAAAATTCTGAAATAATTCATGATTGATTCTTTTAATTTTCTTTAATTTTTGATATTTTTATTTTCCACGTAGGAATTAATTTTCACTTTTATTAATTATTTTTAATTCATCTTTAATTACATGCTAACTTATGGATTTTCTATCTTGATCATCAATTTGAGTTTTGAGTTGGTTCTTTTTGCATTTGATTCATATTAGGATTTAGTTTGTTGATGATTTTTCTTCTGAGTTTTAGAAGCTTGCATGAATATTTTTGGCAATTGACTTGAGCTTGAAGTTTGAAAACCCTAATTTTTGTTCTTGAGGTCCTTTGACCTAGTTTGTTTTTGACTCTGAATTTACTCTTTTGGAATGATGTTATCACTTGGTCAATGAACATTTGAGTTTAATTGTAGAATTTTTGCATAAGTCTTTGATTTGATTTGAATTTTCATGTGAGATTGCCTTAATTTTGCTTCTTCTTATTAGCATGCTTAGTTCTTAGGATGGGAGGGCACTTGTGCCAACTCCTATAGGATGTTTAGGGTTCTTTTTGTATGAGGTTTGATCCATGGTCCTTTCTTAGTGTGTGTGCTTTGAGAAGTTTTGTGTTTCTTGTCTTTGAAGTTTCTCACAAATGTATGCATGTTCACCTCACCTTCTTTGTTCATTCCCTCTCTTTGATGCTCATGATTTAGTTTGTATGCTCCTTCCCCATGCTTGATGTTGCTTCTTAGGCACATATTAACATGATTAGGCTCCTGGTTTTCAAGCGATGTATATGCTTTGATTGGATGATCATTTGTTTGTTCTCACACTTGTGCACATGCCCACTTCACTTCTCCTTCTTGTGATGTTCATGATTGAACTTGTATGATCTTTTCCTTGAACTTTTGTGTTGTTTGTGCTCATTATTGTGATGATAAGGTTCTGATCTTGTGTTTCTTAGTGCTTGTCTAACCTGTGGGGGTCCTTTGGGTTTCATTTGTGTTTTGCTTTCTTCATAAGAGCTTGTGAAACTTGGTAATAGTTTGTTTGCTTTACCTCTTGCTTGATTTGTTTTGATGAATGGATCTTAGTGCAATAAATGGTTACTTTCATTTATGGTTGTGATATGTGTAGTTGGTCTTTGGCTTCTTTGCACCTCATTGGATTTTGTTTGGTTTTATCTTGTCATATGTGTTTAGTTCTAACCATTTCAAGGGCTTATGGTAAGTGAAGTGTGGATGTTATCCACATTTCAATTCTTCATTTTCTCTTTTGCTTCACCTTCTATCTTGTGATTATTGATGTGCCTTATGCCATCTTGTGTTTCAACTTGTCATCTTCCCCCTTTAGGAGAAACTTACCTCCTTTAGAGGAGTAAGTTGTTCTCTAACTTCTTTCCTCCTCTTTCTTCTCTTCCTCTTGTTTTCTTCTGCTCTTTCTTAGGATAGTTTTAACCACACTAACCCTAGGACCACATTTGCATGATAACTTTAGGATTAGACTTTCCCTATTAGTCTTTTTACCTTTAATTTCCTTTTTGGTTCTTTCTTTTCTCATCTAAAAACAAAAACATAAAAAGCATTAATAATAGTTGAGGTGACCTTCCCTTTTGTCATCCTCTCAAAGAAAATCATAAAAAAACACTTCTTCACTCTAATCCACAAAAGCATCTAATAATACCAACAAGTTTGAGGATCTTCCTCATTCTTGATGGACTTGTTACTCATTCTATTTTGGGATGTGGTAATAAGGACATGCCTTCACTTCCATTTGCCACACTCTAAAACACTTCTAAAAAACACAAACAAAGAATAAACGTCTCTCCTCCAGGACTTCTTTTCTCATCACCCTCACTATCATCATACGAACTTGCTTCTACTTGTCACTTTGCAAGACGGTTACGCACTCGTCGTCCGAGCCTACAACACCTGAGCATTGACATAGGCAGTTCAAGCCTTAAGACACAAGCAATCTTCTCCACCCAGGGGAACTACGGTGACTCTGATCCTCATTGTCCAAATGAGGTAAGTAGGCAGCGGGGTAGGGCCCGTTCGAGCACTCTTTTATTTTCCCTACATTTCCCCCCTTATTTTCTTTCTTATCCAGTTCAGTTCATTTTCTTTGCAGCAACTTTCATTTCTTCACCCTTTGAAACAGTTTCTTTGCAAGCGTGGATCCCGTCGGGTACGGCGGACGATCTGGGGTGCTAATACCTTCCCAGGTCGTAACCAACTCCTGAACCCAGTTTCTTTGGTTCACAGGACCTTTGTCCTTACTCTCTTTTCTTCGGTTTGTGCAACATTACCATTCTCGTTCCTTTGGGAAAAAAAAGTCTGGCTGGCGACTCTACCTCTTCTGCGCCACTTTCACGTTTGTACCAGGATGGAAATCCAGGGAGCGACAGCTGGAAACTCTGTTGGGGTCTTCCTAACCAGAGTATCTCTGGTTCCCTTGAGAGTCTCTCCTAGCGCTTGCATGTTTATGTTTCGTTGGGTGTTGATTGTTTGTTGTTGTGTGTATATTTTACTATTATTTTATTTACAGTTTGTTTACATCTTTATTTACAGTTTTAGTATTTATTTTCATGCATCATATATTGTACTGGACTGTCTGGACTGGTTTTCTGTTTGGCGGGGCGTGGGTGTTACTTGTGTGTGGTGAGATGAGACTAGCCAAATACCCGGCTTGAGTGCACCATAGGATTTAGCATGGACAATCACTTTGGCCCTATGTCATCTTGTCATAGTGGTATTAGTGCGTTCACACCCAGATTCACGACCGTCTTGGAAATGTCTTGATATAGGGATCATCCCTACTTCATTACATAACCTTGATATTTTTGTGCGACTGGGAACCGATCATTGAGAACCTTTGTGGAAACAACCCTCTCCAATGGTGACAGTGGCAGAACACATTTTGTGGCAAACCCATTCGCACCCGAGGGTCCACTGGGGAACTCCCATAGGATGGCCTGGTTCTCTTATAGGAACTCAATTAAAGTATATGGTCGTATGACGATAGTATTGTACTCTTCGGGATGAATGTACTATTTTTTCTTGATTTCAGCGCTTGAAGTTAGGGACTTATAAAGGATGCTTGTTTTTCCCGGACTCACGTTGAGACCTCCCTGAGTAGTACATAATGCCAAACTGATTCCCTGATTTGGCCATGAGCCATTTCTCTGAAATGGTGAAAGTATTATTTCCATTCAGCTTTGAGAGTCTGTGATGTTTGACCCAGAGCACACCCATGAGGTTGGGAGGGGTTTACAGGTTTGCGGGAACCCTTTAACCTCATCATACCCACTGCCAGTATAGTCTTATGAGTTGATCTTATATTTTTACCTGTGGAGTTCTTGATCTAGATGGTTTGGTATTTTGATCTGAGGATATCTGTGACTCATCCAAGTGTATATGGGCTATTATTCAAAGGAGTTATAGTTTGTGATCACTTGACTCTTGCAAACAGTACCCAAACAGTTCCAGATTGATCATATTTTCCTTGCATTTGCATCTGCATCATATCATAGCATCCTTAACATCTTAGTGTTTTCATTTTTCAGGATATATTTACACACCTTGTTCTGGTATCTGTTAACTTCTCACATCCAGATGGCAAGCATCACAGCTCTCAAAAAGAATAATGCACATTACACATTTCCACAACCAGAGGTGAAGAAACTTTACCAGCTGAAGGGTCTGATGAATGACAAGATTTTAGGAGATTTCAGGGCCAGATTTGGGCAGATTCTCAGATACATGGACGAGCCAACAGAAGACCAAAGAGATAACATTCATACTCTACTTCAGTTCTATGATACTCCATTGCACTATTTTGTATTCCAAAATTATGTCTTAGCACCTACACTAGAAGAAATTGCTAGCTTGCTGCATATCCCCATTAGTGGAAGACAACCTTATTACAACTCAGGGAGAGTACTTTAGGCAGAGGAGATTGCTCAAAGGTGTCATTTTCCTCTAAGTAGGGTAGAGCAGGGCTTGAGCAGTAGAAAAGGGAAGGGTTTATCTTAAAATATGTTGATTCAGGAAGCCTTGGTATATGCTCAAGATAATCAATGGGCACAGTTCAGTGTACTCTTAGCTTTGATGTTCTATGGAATTAGTCTCTTCCCAAGTGATTAAGGGATGGTAAGCCTGGAGGCTATTGCCATTTTCTTCAGAAGGAATCCCACACCTACCTTGTTAGGTGACTTTTATTATGGGGTTCACTATAGGAATGAGAATAAGGGAGGTCATGTGAGTTGTTGTGTGCCTCTATTTGATGACCGGTTTGCAAGACAATTACCTAAGGTGGGGCCCTTCAAGGATTTGGAGGGATAATGGAAATGGTCTCGTAGATTGATGGGATTGACTGCATGTGATATAATCTGGGGGTATGATAGGGATGTGTTGGGAAAGGAGATGATTGTAAAGTGTAACTGGTTTCCCAATGTTCCTTTGATTGGAAGGAAGGGAATGATCAATTACAATCCAGTGCTGGCTAGAAGGCAATTTGGATATCCTTTGAGAGAACCCACTTCTGATGAGGATGTGAGAGAATCTTTGTATCTACCTATTGAGGAGAATATTGACATGGCCATCCAGGTATTCCAGGCTTGGGATATCAGGACACAAAAGGGAAAGAAGGAGTCTTGGAGGGTAGACCCCAACATGTATGAACCCTTTACAGCATGGTTGAAGAAGCGTGTCAAGATTACTTTATTGCCTTTTTCTTTGGAGCTTCCTCTCTACCCAAAGGAAATAATTTCACAGATCCCTGTAGCACGAAGCACTGTTCCTTTAGAAGACTATCAAAGACTTGAGGCTCAGCTGAAAGAGTTGAAGTTGGAACATACAGAAATGGTTAGCTTGCATCATCAGTTAGCTCTCTCCAAATTGACTATAGAAGAGAAGCTGCACAAAGTACATGTAGAACAAGAGGCTAATAACAAAGAGCTGGTAGAAAGGGAGGCTTACTTCAAGAGAAGAGGGTTGATGTACATCAAGAGAGAGGAACTGCTCAAGAAAAACAAGAAAGCTCTCAAGGATGCTAGACAGTCTCTTACTTGGGTGTATGGGCAAAGAGAACAAGATCAAGCAGAGTACAAGAGAAAGGAAGAGATGTTCAAGCTACAGATTGCTGCTCAAGGAGAAGAGTTAGAACAGGCTTACAGGAGGAAACAAGAGGTGTCTCAGCAGCTGCATGAGGCTCTGGAAGAGATAGCAGATCTCAGAAGAATGGCATATTTGAAGAGAACTCGAGTAGAGATGGGGCTTGCAGAGGAAGAGCCAGAGTCTTCTTTTAGCTTGGAGTTTTAGTTTCTGTCCTTTGTATTTCTGATCACCTACAAAATTGTTGTAGGGATCTATTTTGATTACTGTATTTTGTGCTTTGTAAGATTTGAAAACTCTATGGGGATGTTGTTTGTGCCTTAGGTCCTATGATTTATTGCATCTTAATTTTGTCAGACTTTTTCGGCTGTATGCTTCTTTTCCTAGTTTGGTTGTGGAAATGGTGTGGAAACAGCGAAAGAAATGTTCATAAAAGGTTACTCCCAAAGGCCATCTGGATTCCCCATGAGATACCAGAACTGGGGGCAATGAAACCTTGATAATGAAAGCATGAAGATTGCATTGCATATAACGTGTTTGTTTGTTTTGCAGGTGATTCATCAGTTTTCTAACATTTATGTCAATTTCAGGCACTATAGCTCCCAAGAAGGTTCAGAGACAGTCAACTGTACACAGATACCCTACAAAAGTGAACAGAGAGAGAGCAATGGATCAGATGCAAGCGGATCTGGCTGACTTAAGGACAAGAATGGACAACTTCACGACCCTCATGACTGGGATGTGTCAAACTCAAGAGCGTTTGCGCAAACTGGTAGAGTACAATCAGGCCAGGAACAACGGGATAGCAGATGGAGGTAATCGTAATGGGGCTGGCGCCCATCACGTTGAAATCCATGTGGTGCAACCAGGGGTCAATATTATCAATGATGGGGTGCATAACATGCAGATGGATGGGCAGGATGAACAATTCACTTTGCTGGATGAGGCAGAAGGCCATGGGATTGACATGAATAGGAGGTTTGAAGAAATGGCTGAGAAAATCCGCACCATTCAATCTCAGAGTTCTCTAGGATTTGACATCACTGATTTGGGCTTAGTGCCAGGGATAATAATTCCCTACAAGTTCAAGGTCCCTACTTTTGATAAGTACAACGGCACAGCTTGCCCGAAAACTCACCTTCAGTCTTTTGTGGGAAGGATTGATGCGCATACTGGTGATGAAAATTTGTGGATGTATTACTTCCAGGATAGTCTTGTAGGAGCTTCCTTGGAATGGTACATGAAGCTGAGCAGGGTCAATATTCAAAACTGGAAGGATTTAGCTGAGGAGTTTGTGAAACAATATCAGTATAATTTGGATATGGCTCCAAATCGTACCCAGTTGCAGACAATGTCTTAAAGTGCTAAGGAAGGGTTCAAAGAGTACGCCCAGAGGTGGCGTTAGCTTGCTGCTCGAGTACAACCTCCCTTGTTAGAGAATGAAATGGAAGATATGTTTGTGGGAACACTGCAGGGTGTGTTCATTGAGATACTGTAATCTTGTTCAGCAACAGAGTTTAATGACATTGTGATAGCCAGAGAAAGGGTTGAAACTCTGCTGAAAATGATGAAGATCCAAGACAGTGGTGCAGGTAGCTCAAGTGGTTTTCGGAAAGCTTTTAATGGACCTCCAAGTAGAAGGGAGGATGAAACTAATCTTGTGTATGGCCGAGGCTGGGGTCGTGGATACAGGGGATCTTATGAGCAGGTGGCAGCTGTCACCATTTCAACAAGTACTGTTCAACAACTACAATAACAGCAGTAACAGCAACAGCTGTAGCGCAATAACTATCAGCAAAGACCCTACCAACAGAGACAAGCTCGTCCAGCTAGTAGGGTGCTTGAGGCAATTCCTATGACATACACAACATTACTCCAGAGATTGTTGGATTTGAACTTGGTTCAGTTGAGGACATTAGCACCACCACCACCTGGGGAACTTCCAGTAGGGTATGATGCTAATGCAAGATGCACATTTCATTCAGGAGCTCCCGGGCACTCAACAGAGAAGTGAAAGGCATTACAACATAAGGTCCAAGACTTGATTGATTCGAAAGCAATTAACTTTGCACCGCCTCCAAATGTTACATCAAATCCCATTTCAAATCATGGAGGAGCTCGGATAAACGTTGTTGATGGTGGAGAGAGGTTGAACTTGATTTTGAATGTGGATGAATTGAAGACTTCGTTGTTAGTGGTGAAAGACAGATTGCTGAAAGGGAAGGTGTTCCCAGGTTGTGATTTTGACCGCGAGGGTTGCATGAATTCAGTTAATGGTTGCGTAGATCTGAAAGCTGGGTTGCAATGTTTGATTGACGAGGGGTCTCTACAGTTTGACAGGGTTGACAATAGAGATGATTATGTGTCTACGGTGACAATTTATTTTGATTCTGCTGAAGTTCCTGCCCGGAGGGAGCCTGTGACTATCTATGTTCCAGAAGTGAGTCCAGTAACTATCACTGTTCTGGGACCAGTCCTTATGTTGATGACAAGGCCATCCCTTGGCACTATGGCTCAGATGTGTACGTAGAAGGTCAGAAGGTGGAAAGTAAAGTAGTGACAATTTACCAGACTGTTGTGAATGTCGGAGGAGTTGGTGGGTTTACACGGAGTGGGTGTCTTTTTGCTCCTTAAACTCTTAGAGGTTATCCCGAAGCTGAAGCTGATGCAAAGGCTAAGGGTAAACAAATAATGGTTGAAGAGGTGACAACTTTTGCTGCTAGTCAAGGCACTTTTGAAAAAGAAGTTGAGGAATTCAAATATTTAAGAAAAGTGACTACAAGGTGGTTGAAAAGCTGAATCAGACCCCATCCAAGATATCCATTATGTCGTTGTTGATGTGTTCTCAAGCTCACCGGGAGGCTTTTTTGAAGGTTTTGCAAATGGAATATGTACCACAAGAGATAACTGTTAACCAGTTGGAGGTTGTGGTAGCCAGTGGTAGCCAGTGTTAACCAGTCTGAGGGACGTAATCACAACAAGGCCTTACACATCACCATGGAGTGTAAGGGAGCTGTTCTATCACATTTCCTGGTAGATACAGGATCTTCTCTCAATGTGCTCCCTAAGAAGGCCCTCATGAAGCTGAATGTTGATGGCATTATTTTGCGACCCAATGATTTGATTGTAAAAGCCTTTGACGGGTCACGGCGGTCTGTGTTTGGGGAGGTAGAACTACCAGTAAAGATTGGGTCTCAATTATTCAAAAGTAAATTTTATGTTATGGATATCTAACCCGCTTATAGTTGTTTGCTAGGACGTCCTTAAATTCATGTTGCAGGCGCGGTAACATCCAAGTTGCATCAAAAGTTAAAGTATGTGGTAGACGACCAAGTTGTTACTGTATGCGGAGAAGAAGATATTTTTGTAAGTCATCTGTTGACCTTCAAGTCGTGGAAATGGACGGGGATATCCATGAGACACTTTGCCAAGCTTTTGAGACAGTCAATGTTAGTACTTTGTCTCCGGTTGCTGCAGTTCAGAGCAATGAGAATGAATGGACTCCTATCTACTCCTACAAGCAAGCTAAGGAAGTAGTCCAATCCGGAAATGCCCAGGGCTGGGGCAAATTCCTAGAAGTGGAGATGAAAGATGACAAGTTCGGTCTCGGATATCAACCTGGAGGGTCTAGCTGGTCTCAAGGCAGTAAGTCCATAACATTCACTAGTGCTGGAATGCTCGACTGCAACAACATTTGTGCAGCAAATGAAGATGGGGATAGTGACTGCGATTTGGATAACTGGATTCACCCATGTGCACTTGGGGAGGAGCTCCGGAACTGGTCTGCAGAAGATTTTGTTCAAGTTACTTGGCAATCAAAGTAATTTTCTTGTTTTCATTTTATGATACTGCATGTCAAGTCCTGCACTCTGCCCAAGGTGCATGGATCCATTTGTAGGGCTCCCATGCTTTTAATGCATTTATTTTACCATGAAATAAAGGATATTTTTCAAGCAAAATTATGTTCTCTTTTTTTTGTTTTTAAAATTTTTTCACAAAAAACAAACAAAATGCCAATGTTTTCTTTTTCCAGTGTTTTTGTGTGTTTGCGTCTCTTTTGAAAAGAACATATTCTGAAATAAGCACATCATTTGTGCAGTGTTGATCATTTGGATTGCTGTGATAATGTTCCTGCTATGACCATGTATGACTTCGACAATCCTATCTACCAAGCTGATGAAGGGGTTGAGGAAGACTGTGAACTCCCGGAAGAATTGGCTAGGCTGTTGAAACAAGAGGAAAGGGTCATTCAGCCTCATCAGAAAGAAATAGAGATCATCAACATTGGGTCTGAGGATGTGAAGAAAGAGATAAAGATTGGGGTCAGTCTGTAGGCCGAGGTAAAGAAGGAATTGATTGGTATACTACGTGAATATGTGGATATCTTCGCCTGGTCGTATCAAGATATGTCGGGGTTAGATACCGACATTGTTGTACACAAGCTGCCACAAAGGAAGATTGTCCTCCGGTAAAACAAAAGCTGAGAAGAACTCGCCCTAACATGGCAATGAAGATCAAGGAGGAAGTTCAAGAGCAGTGGGATGCCAGGTTCCTTGCTGTAACTAGTTACCCACCTTGGGTAGCTAACATTGTGCCTGTACCAAATAAAGAAGGCAAGGTTCGGATGTGCGTCGATTATCGGGATCTGAACAGAGCAAGTCCAAAGGATGACTTTCCATTACCTCACATTGATGTGCTGGTAGATAACACCGCTCAGTTCTCGGTATTTTCTTTCATGGATGGCTTCTTCGGATACAATCAAATTAAGATGACACCGGAAGACATGGAGAAAACGACGTTCATTACCCCGTGGGGTACATTTTGTTATAAGGTTATGGCCTTTGGGCTGAAGAATGTCATGGAAACGTATCAATGGGCTATGGTAACTTTGTTCCATGACATGATGCACAAGGAAATTGAGTGATATGTGGACGATATGATTGCCAAGTCCCGGGACGAAGAAGAGCACCCGATTAATCTCAAAAAGTTGTTTGATAGGTTGATAAAGTACAAATTGGGGTTTAATCCAAACAAGTGCACTTTCGGAGTGCGTTCCGATATGTTGCTGGGTTTTATTGTTAGTCAAAGGGGGATTAAGGTAGATCCTGCAAAAGTAAAAGTAATACAAGATATGCCTGCACCAAAAATAGAAAAAGAAGTGCATGGGTTTTTAGGGAGATTGAACTACATTTCTCGGTTTATATCTCATCTAACTGCCACATGCGAGCCAATCTTCAAATTGTTAAGAAAAGAACAAACGGTCAGGTGGAATGAGGAATGTCAAAGAGCCTTTGAAATGATAAAAGAATATTTGCAGGAGCCTTCGATTCTAATGCCTCCCGTTCCAGGACGGCCACTTATCATGTTCTTGACTATATTAGAAGGGTCGATGGGGTGTGTGCTAGGCCAACATGACGAGTCTGGTCGAAAAGTGCATGCTATTTATTACCTTAGCAAAAAGTTTAACGACTTTGGATCTCGTTACTCACTGCTCGAGAAAACTTTTTGTGCTTTGGCATGGGCTGCTCGCCGACTGAGACAGTATATGTTGACCCATACCACATTGCTAATCTCAAAAATGTACCTTGTCAAGTATATTTTCTAGAAACCAACATTAACCGGAAGGGTTGCAAGAAGACAAATGATCTTAACAGAGTATGACATACAATATACTTCCCAAAAAGCCATAAAAGGAAACGTACTGTCAGATTATCTTGCACAGCAACCACTTGAAGATGACTATCAGCTAATGAAGTTTTATTTCCCTAATGAGGACATCATGTACCTCAAGACAACAGATTACGAGGAACCACTTCCAGAGGAGGGGCCTGACCCTAAATCCAAATGGAAGTTGATGTTTGATGGGGCAGTCAATATCAATGGACGCGGAGTTGGTGTTATTCTTATCACTCCTATAAACACCCCAAATTTTCCCTCACTCATTTCACACCATGGTTTCTGATCTTTCATGATTTCATTAGTATAAGCATACCATCTCACATTGCATAATTGTTTCATCTGCATAGTTCAAGTTCATCTGCATCTAGGGTTTGTGATCTGAGCAATCCAAGAATCCATCTGAGCCATTTCAAAGGCCTCAATGCTTTCGAAGAGGGTCAATGTGTGTTATATCATCATATTATGTCCCTCAAAGTTCAAGGAAGTCAAAAATCACAAGAACTGGAAAAGCATGGAAGCAGAGCTGGGTTTTCACTACACAGATGACCAAAATTAGGGTTTTGGTATCAGAGGCCTCAACTCCAAATTTTTGGACCATTCTTGTTTCTAATGTTCTTAAGATGTTATAAGGATCATGTGTACTAAGTTTGATGAAGAAATTCATTGCGGAAGTCATCTGTTTACTGGGTAACTTCTTGAGCAAGTTAGGTCAAAATCAAGGCATCTAAGGCCCCCAACAATGGAACCAAAGGGGTATTTTAATCAAATTGAAGTTCTATGATATTTATTTGATATTAGAAGAGGTTATAAGTTCACAAGATTGAAGAATTTTTTGTCATTTGAAAAGTTGCCAAAAATGGAAATGACTTGTAATGGAAACTTTCCATTTTGGGAAAGTTTTTCAACCTCCTCTTTCTTAACCAAAAATTCTTCAAATGAAATATTCTTGGTCATGAAAGTTGTAGATTAGTTCTTTCCCTTTTCAAAAAGTACAAGAACATGTTTTGATTCATTATGGAACTCAAGTTATGATCCTTCAAAGTTGGCAAAACCACTTGCCAAGGCTTCTAATGACTTCTAATGTGCCCAAATACTTCATAAAATGATCAAGCAACTTCAAAAACTCAGAATTGGCTCAAGAATTGGATCATTTCATGCCTTGAATCACAAGATACACCAAAGAGGGAAAATTTGCAAAAACACATAGAAACCCTAGCATCAAGTGATCCAGCTACAATGTTTCAATCTTATGGCCTTCCTTGATCCATGCTGAGGCCAGACACCCCAAAGTCTCAGGCCTGCACCATGCCCATACCTCAAGTACACATTCTTGACGTTTTTTGCAAAATCACCCATACCGATCATCATAGGCCACAACCACTCTTTTGACCTATCAAGACATGATATATGGACATTATGCAAGCCATAACACACAACACACAAGCCTGAATCATCCCATAACTCAGATTGCCAAAAATCCCTCAAGAACCACTCAGCCAAACTTCAAAATTCTTTCACCAATCATCTCCATACATCCCCCAGATCATTTCCCACCCCTCACATTTTCCTGAAACTACATCAACCAAAAACACGATTTTGACATGCTCTGAACTGAAACTTGAAAAACAGCCCATACAAACTTGTTTCAAGCTTGCCAAAAGCATCAAGGGGTTCATAGGAGTGGAAAAGCACCAAGGAAGTTCCAGAAAGCTCCAGATAGCAAAGCTTCATCTCAGGTAACCTCAAGAACATTTTTTCCAGAAATGCTTTTTTAAGTTCCTAAATGATTCTTTATGTTTCACTGATCATGCTGGTGTGTTTTGTTTTGAAAATGGTTGAGTATTAAGCATGTATTGAATGTCTGAAAGTTTTGTTCAGTTTTACGATTTGCTTCAAATCTAGTTTTTGATGCATGATAAATATGTTTTGATGGTGGATTCTTTCTTAGGGATGTTAGGAGAGTGATTCTGGAGTTTTAGAGCTCTTGATTTGGCCTAGGGAAGAAGTTAGGGGTTTTGGTTGGCCGGAGAAGATGACCGGAGGTCTTCTCTGGCCACCTGAAAGTCATTAGGGTTTGTTTAGGGATAATCTCCCCAGTTTGAATGTGGGCCGTAGGATTAGGATTAGCGCGTATTTGGAGGGTCCAGATCATTTCACTTAAAACCCTAATCTTAATTAATTAATTAAATTAAGTAACTAGTCAGTTTGAATGCCAGCCATTGGATAGCGCGCGCAATCAATTCCCTCTCTTTCCAATTTGAATCTGGACCACTGGATCAACATACTTTCATTTTATTTGATTTTTATTTCATATTATTTTGCATTTTCTTGCACATTTAATTTAAAATACCAAAAAGCTTTCAAAAAATATTTCCTTTTACATTTTTGTTTCAAATATTTTTCTTAATCATAAAATTATTTTTATTTTTATTTTTTTGCATATAAAAAGTATTTTTAAAATATTAAAATGTTATTTTTAATTAATTAAAGTCTTTTAATTAATTAATAAAATACATTTTGGTTTCTAAAAATCACCAAAAAAATCATGAATCATCCGTTTGCATTTAGAAACATTTTTAAACTCTTCACACAAATTTCTTTTTAGGTTTGATCATAACTTAAGAATTTTCTTTGAATTAAGGGTCATTTAAATCATATTTTTGAACCCTAACTTGAAAAAATCTTTTCTGCCTAACCAAGAAGAGTTTGAAGATGATTCCTTTGATTTAGGCTTAAGCTCATTTACTTATGCAAAACACCAAAAATAATAACATAACTGAAAAGACAAAAACAAACAATAATTGTTCTCCTTCGGGATTCTTTTCTCATCATACTCATTCACAAACGAGAACTTGCTTCTTCCATCTAATTCAAGACAGTTAGCACTCGAGCCAGACGAGTCAAACACTTGAGCATAGGCAAGCAAGCAGTTCACAATCAATTTATCTTTCAGTCTCTTTGAGTCGAACTACTGTGTTCTGACTTCCTCATTGCACGAGAGGATACGTAGGCATAACTTAACTGTTATCGAACAAAAGTCTCTTTGTCATTCCCCTCTTTCCAACTTTCTTTTAAAGCCTCATTCCTGAGCAAACACCTTTTGCACTGATACCTGTATATTCTTTCCTCATCTTTTGCACACAGATAGCACATACCATACCCCTTTAAACACAATATTTAAAGCGTGGATCCCGTCGAGTACGGCGGACAATCTGGGTGTTAATACCTTCCCGGGTTGTAACTAACACCCTTTCTCAGTTTCTTTGGTTCGTGACCGTCTTATCCATATCTTTTCTGGGTTTATGCATCATTACATTTCCTTTGGGATAAAAATGCCTAGTTGGCGACTCTATTCACTTCATTTTCATTTTCTCCTTTCACCGACCATTCGCGCTTGTACCGGGATGCAAATCTTCGGGAGCGACAGCTTGGCGTCTCTGCTGGGGAAACTTATATTGCAACCAGGGCTTCTGGTTCTTTTTGTGGGTTCCTCCTAGCGCTTGTTTGATTTGTGTTTACAGGGGTGTTATGTGCTACTTGTGCTTATTTATTTACTACTTTATATATTACTTCTGTACAACTTTATTTATTGGTTTCATTTACAATTTTTATGCATGTCATACTGTCATTATCATTTGTGTTGGATCTGCTGTTTCCTTGGTGGGAGGGATTGTTGAGTGATTAAGGTTCCATACCGGGGCCTGAGTGACACATAGGCTAGAGTGGCTTCATATTCTTTCCCATTCCATTTCGGTCTGGTGCGGGAATATGAAACACGGTTCAGACATGGGTTTCTTCTTGAGAACTTTGTGCTACGGATTTCCGGTAGTACTAGGGCTATATGGGAAGCCTACTAAGTCTGGATGACCTTTTTATGACCTTCAGCATCTGAGGTCAGTTAGAGGAGGATCTTTTATGGTTATTGTAAACACTGTACCTCTGGGTTAGAAGTGTTTACACTTATCATAACTGATCCAAGTCTGAGGATCCTTGTTCTAGAACAATACCTGTAAGGGGGTTGGGATGTTTACAGGTTTGCAGGAACCCTTGGCCTCATTATACCCTGTTACTAGTTTTGTTTTAAGAATGCATCATTTTGGACAGTTCTTGTGTAACCCTGGACTTGTGACTCTTTATTTGAGTCCCCTACCTGGTTAGTGGATTTCTAAGCCTCCATCCGGACTTAGGAACACACATGGACCCTATCAAGGCAGATAAAAGATACAACACTTGATCACAAACCCTTTTCATATCATTCTGCATACATCATTTTGCATCATTTTACATTTGCCTATTTTTTTACAGGGTATCCACCTTCTTATCTTTGGTTTGGTTTTGACCTGTTCTGCTGCTCAGACTTCTTCAGTTATCTTCTCCAGCATCTTCATCAGTTTGTCTTCATCAGAGACTCTTCTTCAAATGTCTTCATCAGAGACCCTTCTTCAGCACCTTCTCCAGTTATCTTCATTAGTATTCAGCAGTTACCTTCATCAGGGTTTATCTCAGTCTTCTTCACCAGCATCCATTGACATCATGAACACTTCCAGGAAGAGCAACATCACATACCATTTCTTTGATCCCACCCTAACAGGCATCAGACAGATCCAGTCTCTCATCACTCCTGATCATGTCCCATTATTCAGGGAACATTATGGAGGCATATTGGACATGATCATGGACATGGATGCATCCCAGAGGAGCATGATTTACACTTGTTTGCAGTTTTATGATCCTCCTCTCAGATGTTTTACATTCCCTGATTTTCAGTTGGGACCTTTGCTAGAAGAATTTTCCATGTTGTTAGGAGTTCCTATCAGGAGAGGGATTCCTTTCAACCCTGAGATGATTTCTCCCAATAATGAAGATATAGCTAAGGCCTTGCACTTGGAGCCTACCCTCATTGATCAGAGCATGACCAGCAAGGTTGGGGTTCCAGGTCTGGACTTAGATTTCTTGATCTCCTAGGCTACCCTGCATGTTGCAGCAAGGAAGTGGGATAGTATTTGTGCACTCTTGGCACTCAGCATATATGGAGTTATCTTGTTTGCAGATGAGCCAAAGTTTGTAAGCAAGAATGTTATTCACTTGTTCTTACTAAGGAACCCAGTTCCTACCTTGCTTGGAGACTTCTACTATTCAGTTCACCAAAGGAATGAGAAGCAAAGGGGGGGATTGGTCAGATGTTGTGCACCCCTCTATTACTGTTGGTTGTTAAGACACTTGCCAAAATCAGACACTTTCCTGAACCCTCATCAGCCAAGGAATTGGGCTAAGAGATTGATTTCCCTTACATCAGAAGACATCAGATGGTGTACTCAGAGCACCAAGGGCAAGGATATCATCACCTGCTGTGGACAGTATCCCAATGTGCCTTTGATTGGAGTAAAAGGTTGCATCAACTACAACCCTTTGCTTTTTAAGAGGCAATTAGGGTATGCTTTGGTTCATCCCACAAGAGGACAAGATTTGACAGAGACCCTCTATTGTGACATCCAGCATAACTCAACTATTGTCAGACAAGCTGCCTGGGCTTGGGACAATATTCAGACTAAGGGGACAGCTATCCTTGGCAAGTGCAACAATATAGCCTCAGCACAGTATCTTGATTGGTCTCGTACTAGGGCACAAATCACCTGGATGCCATTCACTTTAGAGGATACACCTAGACCATCAGCAGTGTAGCCTGCAACCACTGTCAGTTTAGAGGAATTTGAGAAATTGAAGGAAAGGAATGCTCAACTCTCTGAAGCCTTGAAGAGGACCCTCTGAGAGAGGAATGACAGCCGTTTGGATAATGAAAGGTTGGAGAGGCTCCTGATTGAGCACTTGACAGAGATTGAGAAGACGAATGACTACATCAGAAAGGCTAGAGCAGGGGAGTTAGTACTGAAGAATGCTTGCAAGGAAGCTAAGACTCAGAAGGCCAGAGCTGAGCATTATTTAGAGGAGAGCCAGGGTAGGTGGATCAGGATCACCGAGGCTCGTGCACAGGAAGATCAAAGAACTCAAGCTGAGATAGAGCAACTGGAGGCTAGTGAGAAGAAGAATCAGGCAGCCTTGATAGCAGCACAGAAGGAGATCTCTGAGTTGAAACTCCGGGCGGGGTTAAAGAGGTCAAATGATCAGGATAAACACAAGAAGTTGACCAATGTCATTGCCACCAGGAACCTCCTCATCAGGACTATCACAGATCACCCAGTAGGTCCAGTCACCAAAGCTCTCCTGAAGGAAGTCAGAGAGGATGACTTTGGACTAGATGTTTGATTTCTTTGTACTTATACCTTCTTTGTCTGTACTTTTGATTTTGTTGTTGTATTTTGACCCGCCATGGGAACTTTATTGTAATCAAACTATGTATTTTCACATTTTTGTAATATATGGCTTGTATTATTTTGTGGGTTTAATCTCTCTGCAACATCAGCATTTCCTCGAGGTCTGGAAAGGTAAAAACTAAAGAACCAAACCGGATACCCTTGGAAGACAAATAGGCATCCTGCATTGCATACTAACATCATTTCTTTGTTTTGTAGGTTTTTGTTTTGTTGTTTCTCACTTTGTTTTGATTTCAGGAAACATTGCTCGCAGAAGAGTGTTCCATGTCAATAGAGTGCACTGGTATCCGACAAGAAACAACCTTCCGGGATTACAAATGGATCAGGTTCAACAAGACTTGACTGAAGTGAGGGCCCAGATGGCCAATGAAAGGACAAAGATGAGGGCCCAAATGAATCAGTTCATGACAGTGATGACTAGTTTAGCTCAGAGCCAGGAAAGACTGAGGGAGTTGGTTGAGCGACAAACTCCTGAGGAACACCATCCAGGTACAGGGGGTACCAGTAACAACGATCACGTGCAGCCTCGCACTGATCCACCAGAATTTGGACCTCATCTGAACCCAAACATCAATGCCATAAGAAACACCCAAGGTAACACTACTGGAGGAAGGGCCTTGTAGGAGGACCCTCAAGAAGAGCAGTTTATTGTGGTTGGGGTTGGAGACGAAGTTTATGACCGTCGGTTGGATGAAATTGCAGAGAAGCTAAGGTCTCTTGAATCCCAAAACTCTCTAGGTTTTGATGTCATGAACATGGGATTGGTGGAAGGGGTGAGAATTCCTCACAAGTTCAAACCCTCATGCTTTGAAAGTTACAATGGCACATCCTGCCCACGTACCTACCTTCAGTCTTTCCTGGGGAGATTGAAAGCCTACACCCTGGATGAGAAGCTGTGGATGTTTTACTTCGAGGATAGCTTGACAGGGGCATCCCGAGAGTGGTACTCCCATTTGACCAGAGCTATAGTTAGGAATTGGAAAGACTTGGAAGAAGCTTTCATCCGTTAGTATCAGTATAATCTGGACATGGATCCAAACATGACACTTCTGATGGGAATGTCACAGTCTTCCCGTGAAAGCTTTAGGGAGTATGGCCAAAGGTGGAGGCAACTAGCTGCTGCAGTTCAACCCCCGATGCCAGAGAGGGAAATGGAAGATATGTTCATGAATACTCTCTAGGGTACCTATATTGACAGATTGGCTGCATTTTCTTCCACCATCTTTGCAGATGTGGTGATAGCTGGGGAGAGAATTGAAAGCTTACTGAAAATGGGAAAGATCTCCGACAATGGTGCCAGTTCAAGCAGTGCAAGGAAGCCATTTGTTGGGCCCCGTAGATCTGGTGAAACAAATTATGTACACATGGGAAGAGGGAAACCCCAATATCTGCCCAGATCAATTGTTGTCGTCACTATTCCCACTCCACCTCCTCAGTATACTCAACAACCACAACATTTTTCGCAACAACCACGGTTTCCTCAACAGAGATCCTACAACAACAATAACAACAATCAACAACAACGCCCTTTTCAACAGTGTCCATCTCAGATCAATAGGGTGATTAACCCTATTCCAATGCCATATGCCACATTGCTGCCACAACTCCTAAAGCTCAATCTTGTTGAGTTGAGGACATTGGCTCCACCTGATCCTCAAAACCTTCCGAGAATTTATGATGTCAACGTTAGGTGTGCTTTTCATTCTAATGCACCTGGTCACTCCACGGAAAAATGCAGAGCTCTGCATATGAAGGTCCAGGATCTGGTAGATTCAAAATCCCTGAACTTTGCACCACCTCCCAATGTCATGAAAAATCCTATGCCAAGCCATAGTGGATCAAGGATTAATACTATAGAGGAAGGCTCGCCCATGAGTTTGATTGAAGATATTGCAAGTATTCGGACACCTCTGGCAGAGGTTAAAACCCAGCTTTTGAAATGCCAAGTGTTTCCAGGTTGTGACGCCTGTTGTGAATCATGCAAGCTTTCCAAGAATGGGTGTGCAAGATTGAGGAATGGAATCAATGGCTTAATCCAAGAAGGCATTCTGCAGATAACCACAACAGCTTCTACAACACCAACAACTCCTTTTTCAACAACAAATGATCCTCCTACAACTGCAAAGAGAATTGTTCCCACAGACTCGTCTACAAAATCAACAACCACCTCTTCCATCACTTCAACAAACAACAGTTCCATGTCATCTCCTTCTACAACTTCAGCAACCACCAACAATGATGTTTCCACATTTACTATTTATTATGACCCTACAACGGTCCCAAACTCCAGCAACTTTCAACAATAATCTCAGCAACAGTTTCAGCAACAATCAAACTTCAATCAATCACCACCAACATCCACAAGAAGTCCTGTCACCTTTTTCTATGATCTACAGACAATAACGGATCCAACTTCTGTTGCAGTAAGCCCAATCACCATCACGGTGTCGGGGCCTATTCCATATGATAAAGATAGTGTTGTACCATGGCATTATGGTGCTGACCTTTACTGCAACAGAGAAAAAGTCCTTCTTAATTCTTCAGTTCCTACTCCACAAGTAGATAATGTCGGGGGAGGCGGAGGCTTCACCCAAAGCGAACGTCTTTTCACGTCACAAGCTCCAAGAACTAATACTGAGGCAGAGGTTGCTGCCAAAGCCAAAGGGAAAAGTGTGGCACCTGAAGAATCTGCGTCAAAAGAGACTCATAAATCATCCTTTGATTAGGATGTGGATGAGTTTATGAGGATAATCAAAAGAAGTGACTACAAAGTTGTGGATCAGCTCCACCAGACTCCTTCTAAGATCTCTATATTATCCCTATTGTTGTGTTCCGAGGCTCATCGAGATGCGCTACTTAAAGTCTTGCACGCTACCTACGTGCCAGAAGAGATCACAGTGAATCAGCTTGAAACAGTGGTGTCTAATGTCAATACTAGCCATGGGCTAGGCTTCACCAATGCTGATTTAACAATAGAAGGACGTCACCACAACAAGGCTTTGCACATCACCCTGGAGTGCAAGGAAGTTGTACTATCTCATGTTCTTGTTGACACTGGGTCCTCACTCAATGTCCTGCCGAAGAAAGATCTTGTCAAGTCGAATATGATGGTATAGCTCTTCGACCAAGCAATCTGGTGGTCAGGGCGTTTGATGGCTCCAAGAGGTCTGTTCTTGGAGAGGTGGAGTTGCCTGTGATAATCGGTCCGCATGTCTTTAAGAATACTTTCTATGTGATGGACATTCAGCCGGCCTACAGTTGTTTGTTGGGTCGACCGTGGATTCACGCCGCAGGCGCAGTAACGTCAACCCTTCACCAGAAATTGAAATATGAATGGGAAAGACAGATTATAACCATCTGTGGTGAAGAGGACATATTTGTTAGCCATCTGGCTACTTACAAATATATTGAGATGGATTGTGAAATCCATGAAACTATGAGCCAATGGTTCGAGGCCCTGAATGTCAATGAGGCGATGACTGAAGTATTTGCTGCATCCCAGGAGGATAGGATGGGTACTTCAATTGTCTCCTATCAGCAAGCCCAGAAGGTTGTTGAAGATGGTAATTCCCAAGGATGGGGCAAGCTGCTACCGGTGGAGGAGAAGGAGGACAAATTCGGTTTGGGTTACAAACCATTCCGACAAGATCAAACAGAGGCTGCCAAAGAGCCCAAGTTCATCAGTGGTGGGATGCTCACCCCAAATGCTGTTAACAACCTGGAAGACGAGGCGGAAAGCGACCTCAAAATGGAGAGCTGGATACGTCCAAGGATCCCGGGTCATCAAGTCCTTAACTGGTCTTCCCAGGTAATTATAAGGGTTACTCCTGCAGAGTAATTATTATTTCCTGCTTTTTTTCAGCATGCATCAAGTCCTGCATCTTTCCCAAGGTGTCAGGACTCATTTTGTAATAGGGCCATATTGTAATTTTGTGCAAATGAATTATCAATGAATATCGGACATCTTTTGCAAACAAGTCTCTTTTTCGCTCACTGTCTTTTCATTTTTCACTTTTGTACAAAACAATAAAATGGCAATGTTTTCAAAATAATAACTTCATTTTTAATTTTTCTAAAACAAGATTAAAATTGATCACTAAAACGATCAAATCTCAACCCTTGCAGAGATTACCCTCCAGATTGCATCGACAACAATACTGCTATGACCTTGTATGACTTCGATTTTCCAATTAATCAAGCTGATGAGGGAATTGAAGAAGACTATGAGTTACCTGAAGAGTTAGCCAGGTTGTTGAGGCAAGAAGAGAAAGTGATTACTCATCATCAGGAGGAGGTTGAAATGGTTAATCTTGGTACCGAAGAGGATTTGAAAGAAGTGAAGATTGGGGCCAGTCTGTAGTCTTCAGTAAAAGTACAGCTCATTGACATGCTTCGAGAATATGTCGATGTCTTTGCTTGGTCCTATCAAGACATGCCAGGTCTAGATACGGATATTGTTATGCACAAGCTGCCTTTGAAAGAAGATTGCCCTCCAGTGAAGCAAAAGCTACGCCATACTCGCCCAGATATGGCAATGAAGATTAAGGAAGAAGTACAAAAACAGTGGGACACCGGCTTCCTTGCTGTAACTAGTTACCCGCCGTGGGTCGCTAATATTGTACCAGTGCCTAAGAAGGATGGCAAAGTACGGATGTGTGTGGATTACCGGGACCTGAACAGAGCTAGCCCGAAGGATGATTTCCGATTACCTCACATTGATGTATTGGTCGACAACACAGCTCAGTTCTCGGTGTTTTCCTTCATGGATGGATTTTCTGGGTATAATCAGATCAGGATGCCACCCGAAGACATGGAGAAAACAACCTTCATCACACCTTGGGGCACTTTTTATTAAAAGGTAATGCCTTTTGGACTGAATAATGTCGGTGCGACCTATCAACGGGCTATGGTAACGTTATTCCACGACATGATCCTAAAAAAGAAATTGAATGCTACGTGGATGACATGATTGCCAAGTCCATCACTGAAGAAGACCATCTGGTAAATCTGCTGAAGTTATTCAAGCGTGTGAGAAAGTATCTGTTGAAGCTAAACCCCAACAAATGCACATTCAGGGTACGTTCTGGTAAATTGATGGGATTCATCGTAAGTGAAAATGGAATTGAGGTTGATCTCGATAAAGTCAAAGCCATTCAAGAGATGCCTGCCCCTAGGACTGAAAAGGAAGTTCGAGGGTTCTTGGGTAGATTGAACAACATATCAAGGAACCCTTGTTCAAACTATGAACCCTTGTTCAAACTATTAAGAAAGGAACAAACGGTCAAGTGGAACGTAGATTGTCAGAAGGCCTTTGACAAAATCAAGGAATACTTACAAGAACCTCCAATTCTTATGCCTCTAGTTGAAGGAAGACCTCTAATAATGTACCTGACAATATTAGAAGAATAAATGGGGTGTGTGCTGGGCCAGCATGACGAGTCTGGTCGAAAAGAGTATGCAATATACTACCTAAGCAAAAGGTTTACCAACTGTGAACAACGTTATTCACTGCTCGAGAAAACGTGTTGTGCTTTAGCGTGGGCTGCTCGCCGACTAAGACAATATATGCTGACTCACACTACCTTATTGATCTCAAAAATGGACCCCGTCAAGTACATATTTGAGAAGCCAACACTTACCGGAAGGGTTGCAAGATGGCATATGATTCTGACAGAGTATGACATTCAGTACACATCTCAAAGGCCATCAAGGGCAGTGTACTGTCTGACTATTTAGCTGAGCAACCCATTGATGATTACCAACCCATGAGATTTGACTTCCCTGATGAAGACATCATGTACCTAAAAGCAAAAGACCATGAAGAGCCAGTTCACACTGAAGGGCCTGACCCAGAAGAAGAGTGGACAATGATGTTTAATGGGGCTGTCAATATGAATGGTCGTGTAGTTGGTGCAGTGCTCATTACACCTGAGGGAGTTCATATGCCTTTCTCGGCAAAACTCACCTTTGCATGCACTAACAACGAAGTTGAATACGAAGCCTGTATCATGGGTCTTGAGGAAGCCATTGACCTCAGTATCAAGACTTTTAATGTATTCGGGGATTCGGCTTTGGTAATCAATCAGACCAACGACAAATGGTACACTCACCAAGAGCATCTGATTCCATACTGTGACTATACGAGGAGACTATTGACTTTCTTCACAACAGTCAAACTTGAGTATATCCCTTGAGACGAAAATCAGTTCGCAGATGCTTTAGCTACCATTTCCTCCATGATCAAGGTTCAAACTACAAATTATGTGCCTCAGATTTCGGTATAAAGACTAGACCGACCAACATACGTATTCTCTGTGGACATTGCTAAAGATGACAAGCCTTGGTTCAATGACATCAAATGTTTCTTAGAGGATCAGACATACCCACCGGGGGCATCATCCAATGATAAGAAGACTGGCTGGTAGTTTCTTCCTTAATGCAGATGGTTAATTATACAAGAGAAACTTTGACATGGTACTACTCAGATATGTTGATAAGAAAGAAGCAGGCTTGATGATGCACGAGGTACATGAAGGATCTTTCGGTACCCATGTTGGAGGACATGCAATGGCTTAGAAACTATTAAGATCAGGTTACTACTGGATTACAATGGATGCAGATTGTTGTGCCTATGCTAGAAAGTGGCATAAATGCCAGAAAGTGGCATAAATGCCAGATTTACGCAAACAAAGTGCATGTGCCTCCAAATCCCTTGAACGTGATGTCTTCACCTTGGCCCTTTGCCATGTGGGGAATTGACATGATTGGAAAGATCGAACCGACTGCTTCAAATGGCCACAGATTCATCCTGGTAGCCATTGATTACTTCACCAAATGGGTCGAAGCAGCTTCATATGTAAATGTTACCAGACAAGTGGTAGCCAGATTTCTAAAAAGAGACATCATCTGTCGATATGGAGTTCCCGTGCGAATCATTACTGATAATGGTTCCAACTTGAACAACAAAATGATGGCAGAAATTTGCCGGGACTTCAAAATCCAGCATCACAACTCTTCTCCTTACAGGCCAAAGATGAATGGCGCTGTTGAGGAAGCTAATAAAAACATCAAGAAGATTGTGCAAAAGATGGTGGTTACTTACAAAGATTGGCATGAGATGCTACCATTTGCCTTGCATGGGTATCGAACCTCAATCAGAACATCTACTAGGGAAACACCTTATCAACTTGTGTATGGTATGGAAGTTGTCCTACCTGTTGAAGTTGAGCTACCCTCCTTACGGGTAATGATGGATGTGAAACTGGACGAAGCAGAATGGGTCCGGTCTCGGTACTATCAACTGAATCTGATCGAAGAAAAGAGATTATTTGCTATCTGTCATGGGCAGTTGTATCAGAAAAGGATGAAGAAAGCCTTCGATCAGAAAGTCAGGCTTCGGGAATACCAAGTGGGAGATCTTGTGCTGAAAAGACTCTTTCCTCCTCATACAGACCACAGGGGCAAGTGGACTCCTAATTACGATGGTCCATTCATTGTAAAGAAGGTTTTCTCTGGTGGAGCACTGATGCTCACTACTATGGATGGTGAAGATTTCTTATCCCCTGTGAATTCAGATGCAGTTAAAAAATACTTCGCATAAAATGACACGCTGGGCATAAAACCAGAATGTAAGTCCAGGTAAAAATAGGGCATCCCGGCGAGTCAAAAACAGAATAAAAGACTCGGGAAAAAATAAGGGAAAATAAAAAATGTGTACACCCGCTGAGTTGAAAAGCCGCATTGGATAGCTCAGGCATAAATGGGTATCCCGGTGGATTGAAAACCCAAAAGGGCGATCCACGGAAAATTAAGGAATAAGCGAACAACTGCATTCTGAATTCGTCTATATCACTCACGACACGGCAAGCTTCGAAAGGATAAAGCATCAATCAGAATCAACCTTCTTCAGAAAGCAAGATAAGAAGAACGTCAAGGTCATATAGGTGATAGCAAAGGAAGCTCACCAGAAGCGCCATCGACATTTCCAACACTCTTACTTTTCTCAATTTATAGCAATCTCCTCTTTCCAGGGGATTTGTTCCTTTGACTGTATTTGCCTATTCAGGGCACCCAGATTAATAAAATCAGATTTTCAATCACACCTCTTTTTGTACATTTTTTATTTCATTTGCAAAATGTCCAATATTCATAATAAATACTTGCATAAAAACAAATGAGCCTTTCTTAATAAATGCTTGCAGGAAATATATTTACTTTCGGGAATATCTAACTCCTATGACGGAATCTGGTAAGGGATACCTCAGGATGCTTGCGCGTTTCTTTGTCTTAACAGGTTGCAGGTATTCAATACACAGCATGGGGCATGCCAAACACACTTCCCCAGCATACCTCCTCCCCAAGCAATATATGGAATGCTTTTCCCCAGGGGAGTTGCCAAAGCATCCTCATACCCAACACAAATCTACTCAACAGGAGCATCCCCAGCCAATATCCCCACAGAATTTCCAACCTCTCCCCAGAAGAGAAATGTTTGAAACTCTTACACAACAAAGTGATGGAAACTTCCTTCTCCCCAGCTGAGTTCTCCTTACAGGGTAGATCAACCCTGGATCTATTTCCCCAAGCAGATATATATCTTCAGATCTACCAATGATCTCTTCCCCAGCTAGGATATTCCTCCAAGCAGATCAGCCAGAGATCTTCAGCAGGATCTGAATCCCGAATCGTTTTTTTTGCATAATCATAGAATTTGCATCATATTCACCAAATAAGCGTAACATTCTGTCTAATACGGAGCATTACAGCAAAAATCAAACATTTGCATGATCACAAGCCAGGTTCGAGCCATTCACCTGCAATCACTATCAATATCTCATCAGCAATATATAAAAACTCACAACCCCTGCAAATAAAAGCCAAAGCGTCCCCTTTACACTCTCCAACACAAATGCCTGTTCATATATACCTTTTTCGACACTCGTCTGTGTCGTATTATTCCTCGCAGATATAAAGCCAAAGCATCTCCTTTTGCACTATCAAAAATAGATATACATGCTCTTTTGACACTCGTCCGTGTCATACATTACCCAGTAAGTTGAACACTCGTCTGTGTCTTGCTCATACTTCGCCAATAAATCAATACTCACTCATACTTATACAAGAGTCTCCGATACTCGTCCGTATCCTTTTTGTATATCACTCCTCAACAGATCTGACACTCGTCCGTGTTCTTTGTTAACCAGTTGGTACTCGTCCATACCATCATCTCTAAACATGCGTCAACGTTTGATTCTACCGATACTTTTCCGTGTTTATCGTTCCCCAGTAAGTCGTCAACGAGAACAACTTTTCTCCTATCCGACATTCGTCCTATGTCGTGAAACTTTCGGCAGCCGTCCCCTGCCAGGTGATCGTCCTTCACCTTTGGATGACTGTCCCTCATCCCTTCCCCAATGGAGTCCCCATTAGTGGAACCTTTTTCTATCTGACATTCGTCCTATGTCGTGATAAAGAGCAGCCGTCCCTTGTTAGGTGATCGTCCTTCACCTTTTGATGACCGTCCCTCATCATTTCATCTGATGGCCATCCCCATCGTTGATCTTGTTATCCGACATTTGTCCTATGTCGTGATAAACCTCGAAGAGCAGCCATCCCCTGCTAGGTGATCGTCCTTCACCTTTGATGACTGTCCCTCATCATTTATTTCATTTATTCTTTAACCCGATGGTCGTCCCCATCGTTGTTTACTTTACTTTGCAAACCTGATGGTCGTCCCCATCTTTGCCTTTACTTTAATCCCCAGAGAACCTTGTTTCTTTACCCGATGGCCGTCCCCGTCGTGGTCTCTTTATCTCCCCAGCTTGTCGGTCGTCCCCGTCATTGCCTTGCTTACCGCTTTATCCCCAGCAGTCGTCTTCTGCTCGATGGTCGTCCTCCATCGCCCGCATTTGAAAATCATGCTATATTTTCTTTTTACAATTTATATCCCTTTTCTTCTTCTATCAAGCGAGTGCAAATTTTGGACTGTCTTTGGTATTCAACCACAAGTTATCTTGTTAGTCTGTTAAGCCAGGCGCTTACATCCTGCACGGCTAACTCATGTTTGAATAGGGGCAGCTGTAAAACCCCAAATTTTCCCTCACTCATTTCACACCATGGATTGTGATCTTTCATTATTGCATTATCATAAGCATACCATCTCACATTGCATATTTGTTTCATCTGCATAGTTCAAGTTCATCTGCATCTAGGGTTTGTGATCTGAGCAATCCAAGAATCCATCTGAGCCATTCCAAAGGCCTCAAAACTTTCAAAGAGGGTCCATGTGTATTCTATCATCATATTATGTCCCTCAAAGTTCAAGGAAGTCAAGAAATCACAAGAATTGGAAAAGCATGGAAGCAGAGCTAGGGTTTTCACTACACAGATGACCAAAATTAGGGTTTTAGTTTCAGAGGCCTCAACTCCAAATTTTTGGACCATTCTTGTTTCTAATGTTCTTAAGATGTTATAAGGATCATGTTTACCAAGTTTGATGAAGAAATTCATTGTGGAAGTCATTTGTTTACTGGGTAACTTCTTGAGCAAGTTAAGTCAAATTCAGGGCATCTGAGGCCCCCAACAATGGAACCAAAGGGGTATTTTCATCAAATTGAAGTTCTACGATCTTTATTTGATCTTAGAAGAGGTTGTAAGTTCACAATATTGAAGAATTTTGGGTCATTTGAAAAGTTGCCAAAAATGGAAATGACTTGTAATGGAAACTTTCCATTTTGGGAAAGTTTTTCAACCTCCTCTTTCTTAACCAAAAATGCTTCAAATGAAAAATTCTTGGTCATGAAAGTTGTAGATTAGGTCTTTCCCTTTTCAAAAAGTACAAGCACATGTTTTGATTCATTATGGAACTCAAGTTATGATCCTTCAAAGTTGGCAAAAATCCTATAAATTTCAAGAATACACCAAAGAGGGATTTTTGCAAAACCACTTGCCAAGGCTTCTAATGACTTCTAATGTGCCCAAATACTTCATAAAATTATCAAGCAACTTCAAAAACTCATAATTTGCCCAAGAATTGGATCATTTCATGCCTTGAATCACAAGATACACCAAAGAGGGAAAATTTGCAAAAACACATAGAAACACTAGCATCAAGTGATCCAGCTACAATGTTTCAATCCTATGGCCTTCCTTGATCCATGATGAGGCCAGACACCCCAAAGTCTCAGGCCTGCACCATGCCCATACCTCAAGTACACATTCTTGACTTTTTTGCAAAATCACCCATACCGATCAGCATAGGCCACAACCACTCTTCTGACCTATCAAGACATGATATGTGGACATTATGCAAGCCATAACACACAACACACAAGCCTGAATCATCCCATAACTCAGATTGCCAAAAATCCCTCAAGAACTTCCTCAGCCAAACTTCAAAATTCTTTCACGAATCATCTCCATACATCCCCCAGATCATTTCCCACCCCTCACATTGGCCTGAAACTACCTCAACCAAAAAGACGATTTTGACATGCTCTGAACTGAAACTTGAAAAACAGCCCATACAAACTTGTTTCAAGCTTGCCAGAAGCATCAAGGGCTTCATAGGAGTGGAAAAGCACCAAGGAACTGCCAGAAAGCTCCAGATAGCAAAGCTTCATCTCAGGTAACCTCAAGAACATTTTTTCCAGAAATGCTTTTTTAAGTTCCTAAATGATTCTTTATGCTTCACTAATCATGCTGATGTGTTTTGTTTTGAAAATGGTTGAGTATTAAGCATGTATTGAATGTCTGAAAGTTTTGTTCAGTTTTACGATTTGCTTCGAATCTAGTTTTTGATGCATGATAAATATGTTTTGATGGCTGATTCTTGCTTAGGGATGTTAGGAGAGTGATTCTGAAGTTTTAGAGCTCTTGATTTGGCCTAGGGAAGAAGTTAGGGGTTTTGGTTGGCCGGAGAAGATGACCGGAGGTCTTCTCCGGCCACCTGAAAGTCATTAGGGTTTGTTTAGGGCTAATCTCCCCAGTTTGAATGTGGGCCGTAGGATTAGGATTAACGCGTATTTGGAGGGTCCAGATCATTTCACTTAAAACCCTAATCTTAATTAATTAATTAAATTAAGTAATTAGTCAATTTGAATGCCAGCCATTGGATAGCGCGCGCAGTCAATTCCCTCTCTTTCCAGTTTGAATCTGGACCACTGGATCAACATACTTTCATTTTATTTGATTTTAATTGCATTTTCTTGCACATTTAATTTAAAATACCAAAAAGCTTTCAAAAAATATTTCCTTTTACATTTTTGTTTCAAATATTTTTCTTAATCAGAAAATGATTTTTATTTTATTTTTTGCATATAAAAAGTATTTTTAAAATATTTAAATGTTATTTTTAATTAATTAAAGTCTTTTAATTAATTAAAAAAATACATTTAGGTTTCTAAAAATCACCAAAAAAATCATGAATCATCCCTTTGCATTTAGAAACCTTTTCAAACTCTTCACACAAATTTCTTTTTAGGTTTGATCATAACTTAAGAATTTTCTTTGAATTAAGGGTCATTTAAATCATATTTTTGAACCCTAACTTGAAAAAATCTTTTCTGCCTAACCAAGAAGAGTTTGAAGATGATTCTTTTTGCATTGTTTTGTGCATAGCATGTAGTTTATAGGTCATTTATATCATGAATTTATCTTGCATTTTTTAATTGATTTGCATTTTCCTTTGAGAATCACCCAAAAAACCCTAGAAACTTAGGAAATTCATAACTTCTTCTAGGTTTAGTTTCTGACCTCCCCCTTTGGATGGTAACCTAGTGTAGGTTTAGGGTTCCTTTGAGTGAATTTTTTAATTTTTTATAATGTCATTTGCTTCTGTCTTTGTCATTTGCATATCATCCTTCCATGTAACCCTAATTTTGCATCTTTAGTTACATCTTACATTGCATTGCATCAACATATGAACTTGCCATGCCATTCCAAGCATTTGTATGCCATCTTAGACATATTAAGACATTTCTTGAACATTGCTCTATCATTTATTCATACATTTGCTATGCTTTGCATCCATTTCATTTTATAAACATCCATGTGTTTACATGCTTCATTTGCATTCATTCTCTTGTATGATCACACATATGCATCTTCTATGTCTTTGCATCATATCATAGCATCATTTACATCATGTGTATGCTTATGGTCTTGGTCTTTTCCCTTGCATATGCATTGTTTCATTTCATTTCTTTCATATTGCATCTTGTACTAACTTTTCAGGGTTAATGGTAAGTTGTTTGGGAGGTGAATTTTCCTTCACCTCCCACCTCTTCTCATACCTTCATATTGCATCCTTGCTGCATTTTTACTTGTCCTTGAAGTGAATCTTGTTCACATATGTTCCATCAATCTCACTTTCTTCCTTTAAGTTACTTATCTTCTTAGGAAGTAAATAACTTTTTCTTCTGCTTCATCCTCTTTCATCTGCTTCTTCCATTGGTGGCTTCGTTGAAGACTTCTCCTTTTAAGCTTCACAAAACCATAGGATGCCTAAGCATGATAACTTATAGGATTGATAGTTTACCTTAGAATTTTTCCTTTGATTCTTCTTTGTGTCTCTCTTCTCATCTCATCATTAGAGACTAAACCTTTAAGGTTTTAGGACTTTGGAATTAGGGTTATACCTGCATCCTTATCTTAGGATGGAGTGTATAACTTTAATCCTAAGTGTTAAACCCTTAATTTGTTTAAGCCTCTTAATCAATCCATCTAATAATAACTAAGACATTAACTTGTAACTTGGGCCTTACATTAGGGTTCTAATTCTTCCTTTATGGTTAAGAAGGACTAACCCTAGTGTTTAATGGACAAGTCCTCCTCATGTTGTCTTACAAACCATAAAACTTATTTCTTAATCTCATCCTTTAATTAAAATCAACTTAATAAAGGCTTTGTTATATAATGAATTTAATCCCTAACCATGGATTAAGCTGAGGTATCTTCCTCAGCTTAAGTGTTCTCATCTATTATCCTTCTATTAGGATGGTGTAATGAGCTCACTAATCTGTGATTAGCGATTAAACTCATTACTTAACACTAAACAAAAACCCAAAAACATCTTAATAATCACAAGTATGTTAATGATCTTAATCCTACATCATCATGGTAATTAAGTTGAGATGCTTATCTCATACTTAAGTATTCTCATTATCCCTAATCAGGGAGGATATAATGAGTTTATAACCTTAGATTTAGGCTTAAGCTCATTTACTTATGCAAAACACCAAAAATAATAACAAAATTGAAAACACAAAAACAAACAATAATCGTCTCCTTCGGGATTCTTTTCTCATCATACACATTCACAAACGAGAAATTGCTTCTTCCGTCTAATGCAAGACAGTTAGCACTCGAGCCAGACAAGTCAAACACTTGAGCATAGGCAAGCAAGCAGTTCACAATCAATTTATCTTTCAGTCTCTTTGAGTCGAACTACGGTGTTCTGACTTCCTCATTGCATGAGAGGATACGTAGGCATAACTTAACTGTTATCGAACAAAAGTCTCTTTGTCATCCCCCTCTTTCCAGCTTTCTTTTAAAGCCTCATTCCTGAGCAATCACCTTTTGCACTGACACCTGTATATTCTTTCCTCAGCTTTTGCACACAGATAGCACATATCTTACCCCTTTAAACACAATCTTTTATGCGTGGATCCCATCGAGTACGGCGGACAATCTGAGTGCTATTACCTTCCCGGATTGTAACCAACCCCCTTTCTCAGTTTCTCTGGTTCGCGACTGTCTTATCCATATCTTTTCTAGATTTATGCAACATTACCTTTCCTTCGGGATAAGAATGCCTAGCTGGCAACTCTATGCACTTCATTTTCATTTTCTCCTTTCGCCGACCATTCGCGCTTGTATCGGGATGCAAATCTTCGGGAGCGACAACTCCTGAAGGTGTTCAATTTCCGTTCGCTGCCAGAATCACTTTTGGCTGCACCAACAATGAAGCGGAGTACGAGGCGTGCATAATGGGAATAGAGGAGGATATTAATCTTCGGATTAAGACTCTCGATATATTCGGAGATTCAGCCCTCGTTATCAACCAGATTACCGGCAAGTGGTATACACATCAAGAACACTTAATTCCTTATAGGGATTATGCCAGAAGACTATTGACGTTCTTTACAACAATTAAGCTTCAATTTATACCACGAGATGAGAATCAATTTTCCGATGCATTGACTACTCTTTCTTCGTCCATTAAAGTCTTGTGTTGGAGTTATGTGCCCATGATTGACATTTCCAGGCTTGACGCACCGGCTTATACTTTCTCTGTAGATGCAATGTCTGATGAGAAACCTTGGTACTTCGATATCAAGCTTTTCCTGGAAAAACAAGAATACCCAGCTGGGGCATCATCCAATGACAAGAAATCCTTGAGACGACATGCTGCTAGCTTCTTCTTGAATGCATACGGAGTTCTGTATAAGAGGAACTTTGACATGGTCTTGCTCAGATGCGTGGATAGACACGAAGCAGACTTCTTAATGCAGGAAGTCCACAAAAGGATCTTTCGGTACTCATGCGGGAGGACATGTCATGGCTAAGAAGTTATTAAGATCAGGATACTATTGGCTAACAATGGATGTAGACTGTTGTTCGTACGCCCGTAAGTGCCCCAAATGCCAGATATATGCAGACAAGGTGCATGTACCTCCACCCGTCTCAATGTCATGTCATCTCCTTGGCCCTTTTTTATGTGGGGCATTGACATGATCGGGAAGATAGAGCCTAATGCTTCAAATGGTCATCGCTTCATCTTGGTCGCGATCGATTACTTTACCAAATGGGTTGAAGAAGCATCTTATGCCAATGTCACTCGCCAAGTGGTAGCCAGATTTTTAAAGAGAGACGTCATTTGCAGATACGGAGTGCCCGAGCGAATCATTATTGATAATGGTTCCAATTTGAACAACAAGATGATGGTAGAACTGTGCCGGGACTTCAAGATTCAACATCACAATTCTTCTCCTTACCGGCCAAAGATGAATGGCGCGGTAGAAGCAGCTGATAAGAATATTAAGAAGATTGTGCAGAAGATGGTTGTCACTTACAAAGATTGGCATGAGATGTTACCATTCGCAAGTCAGTCAGGACGTCAACTGGGGCAACTCCTTTCTCCCTAGTATATGGCATGGAAGTAGTCTTGCCTGTTGAGGTGGAAATTCCTTCTTTACGTGTAATAATGGATGTGAAGCTTGATGAGGCTGAGTGGGTACGTGCTCGATATAACCAATTATGTCTAATTGGGGAAAAGAGATTAGCAGCCATTTGTCATGGTCAGCTTTATCAGAGGAGAATGAAGCGAGCATTCGACCAATGAGTACGTACTCAAGAGTATCAAGTAGGAGAGCTTGTACTCAAGAGGATTATTCCTCCAGGTTCATATCACAGGGGCAAGTGGACCCCAAACTACGAAGGCCCATTCATAGTAAATAAAGTTTTCTCTGGTGGGGCATTGATGCTCACTACTATTGATGGAGAAGACTTCCAATCCCCTGTTAACTCGGACGCAGTTAAAAAATACTTCGCATAAAAGACCCACTGGACACAAAAACAGAATTAAAGTCCAGGCAATAAAAGGGCATCCCGGCGAGCTAAAAACAAAATAAAAAGCTCGGGAAAAAGTTAGGGAAAAAAATGTACACCCGCTGAGTTGAAAAGTCACATCGGACAGCTCAGGCAAAAAAGGGTATCCCGGTGGATTGAAACCCCGAAAGGGCGATCCACGCAAAAACAAGGGAATAAGCGAACAACTGCGATCTAGGTAATCTGAATCAAATCATCTTTTCATACAGTCTGACAATATCAGAAGGGTAGGAATCAATCCCTTCATCTTCTTCAAAAAGTGAAGCCAAGAATGGAAAATCTTGAAGACATATTGGTCATAGCAGGAAGGAAACTCATTGGAATGCCGTGTACATTGCCATTAGGATAGTTTCTTTTCTCAATTTTATGGTAGCTACCTCTTTCCAGGTAGTTACATCCTGATGTAAAACTTTTCCTATTTAGAGGCCTCTCAATAAATGAATATTCATTCAAAAGTTGTGTTGTGTTTTGTTTAGTTTGTTTGCAAATATGTCCTGAATTTTTGGCAAAAATAAGCATTGCATTTGAAACATGTTGATTTTTCTAAAAAATGACATTGCAGGGAAACATTTAAAATTATCTTTGAGTGTCGGGTGACAATGGATGAACAGATCATACCATGCAATTCCCCGAGGCACATGTGTGTATACTGTTATTGCAGGTTTTGCAGGATGGTGTTATAGTTCCCCAAGCAGAGAATATTCCCCAGTTGAGTAGAATCCCCCAGCAGGACTCCAAAGTTAATTGAAGAGTTTTCTTCCCCAAGCGGATTATCTTTCCACAAGTGAAGTATTCCCAGCAGGCAGTTGAACATCTGATTTCCCCACAGAGTTCAACATGTCAGAATTCGTTTCCCGCAAGGTTTATTTAATCAAGCATCTTGCCCAACCAAGTTTGGAGATGGTCATTCCCCGCAGAGTCGTGATTGGGATTCACTCCCATTGTTGAAATATTCCCCAGAGAAGTCACCAATTTATTTTTGGCCTTTGTGATGACACAAACAGTTATTCATCTCCCCAGCCAGAGTTAAGAATCGTCAGATCCTTTTGACCAGATTCTCCCCTGCAGAGTTGAGATTCTTATTGCTAATTAGGGCACTTTGGATGCTTGTCTGCATTTCCCAACACTCGTCTGTGTTTGATATTTTCTATGCCCGTCTGCATTTCCCAACACTCATCTGTGTTTGATATCTGTTTGAAGCTCGTCGGCATTACTTGGATACTCGTCTGTATCATCATTCACACTCGTCTGTGTTAGTTTATATCCATATGTGTTGATTTGATAATCACTCTGGTACTCGTCTGTATTGCTACTCCAAATGCTCGTCTGTGTTGGATTTCTGGTATTCGTCTGTATCAGTGGCTGATATTCGTCTGTATTATCGCTTGAAGCGCTCGTTTGTGTTTCTTAGATCATCTTCTGGTATTCATTTATATCATTGAATTGTGGCACTCGGTTGTGTTTCCTTGATGATCATCCAATACTCGTCCGTATTGAAGAGGTTTGAAGTCCTGACGGTGGGATTAAACGTAAAAATGGTTACCGGTCCTGGCGTAACAGGTTTGTTCGAAGGATGTTCGTCTGTCTCAGAGATCACTTATATACGCAAGATTTGTGAAGAGGATTCGTCTAATACTAATGTCGTACCTGGTGTAACAGGTTTATCTGAAGAAGACTCGTCTTTCTTAGACCATATATCTACGGAGGATATATGAAGAGGGTTTGTCTATCCTGATTATGCATGTCTATCCCACAGAATTAAGTGCATCACCGGTCCTGGCGTAACAGGTTTATCCGAAGGAGGTTCGTCTGTCTCAAATCATATATTTTTGCAAAATGTATGAAGAGGGCTCGTATGTCCAGCTCCTGGCGTAACATGTGTACTTGAAGAGGGCTCGTATGTCCAATTATTGGCGTAAAAGGTTTGCTTGAAGAAGACTCGTATGTCTAAGTTTTTCTTATCTGGCGTAACAATTCAATTTGGAAAGAGCTTGTCTGCTTTGTCTTCACTTCAGACATCCAGAGTGTTATTTGGTTGGGTTTATTTCCCATTTTCTACATTCTCCAGCAGAGTGTAAATTCAGGTCTTCTTGGTATCCAACCACAGTTTATCTTGAATGGTCGATAGCCCGTGCTATCGTCCTTTTCAAATTAACAGTTGCTTGTATAGGGGCAGTTGTACCACCCCAAAGTTTCCCTTTTCTTTCTAGCATCATCATATCATAAGCATCATAAGCATGGCATATCCTTAGCATTTTTGCATAGAAAAATGAAGCATAACATTCTCATGTTCTAGCATTGGGCATATGATCAATCATTGGTACATTTGAAGCCTTACAAGTCAAGGCCAGACATCAAGTGACCTTGTCCAAGTTCTATGAAGTGTCCCTAGGCCCTATACAAGCTCAAGATTCTTTACAAGAGCCCAAAAGGTTGGGAGATTAACAGATGACCCAAGAAAGGGAAAGCTCCTACACAGATGGTCTTCAAATTAGGGTTTCATGATCAAGCAGGGATTCTTTGAGACTTTGGGCATTTCATGTGGGAAAAGTCCTTCATATAATATGTGAATGCTATGGATGAAATTTGGTGAGAAAATTCATTGAGGAAGGTGTAAACACCCCAAATTTTCCATCACTTTTTCTCACACCATGGCTTGTGATCTTTCATTTTTTTGCATTACATGAGCATACATCTCATTGCATAGTTTCATTTCATCTGCATCTAGGGTTTGTGATCTGAGCAATCCAAGAAGTGATCTGAGCCATCCCAATGGTCTTTAAGCTTTCCAAGAGGGTCCATGTGTGTTCTATGATCATAATATGCTCCCCAAAGTTCATAAAAATCAAGGGATCATAAAGCATGACAAAGGCATAGAGGCAGACTGAAGATTTCCTACACAGATGACCTAAAATTAGGGTTTTGGTTTCATAGGCCTTAATCCCAAATTTTTTGGTCATTCTTGTTTCTAATGGTCTCAATATGTTATAAGGATCATGTGTACCAAATTTGATGAAGTAATTCACTATGGAAGTCATCTGATCATTGGGTAACTTATTGAGCAAGTAAAGTCAAAATCAGGGCATCTGAGGCCTCCATCAAGGGTACCAAAGGGTCATCATCATCATTTTGAGTCTCTATTATCTTTATTTGATCATTGAATTGGTTAGAAGTTCACAAGATTGAAGATTTTTGAGCCAAATGCAAACCTACTATTTTTGGAAATGACTTGTAATGGAAGCTTTCCATTTTGGGAAGATTTTCAACCTATTCTTTCATGACCAAAAATGCTTCAAATGAAAAATTCTTGGGCATGAAAGTTGTAGATTATGTCTTCCCATTTTCAAAAATTACAAGAACATGTCTTGATTCATCCTAGAACTCAAGATATGGCCTTTCAAAGTTGGCAAAAATCCTATAATTTTCAAGTTCATGCCAAAGAGGGAATTTTGCAATTTCACTTGCCAAGCCTTTTTATGACCTCTAATCAACTTCTATGCACCATAACATGTCAAGGCAAATTCAAAGCATCAGAATTGGCCCAAGATTGCATGGTTTTGATGGCTTGATTCTCAAGAAACCTCAAAAGGGCCAAAATGCATAACTTTGCAAAAACCTTGGAAACTCTTTATCCACTTGTGCCTGCTGCATAACTTTGATCCTAGGGCTATCCACAAATCATGCTGAGGCGAAGACACCCCAAAAGCCCACTCTGCCATGGCCGATGCTTGTAGTACAAAGTTGTTGAGTTTTTTGTAAAATTACCCATGCCAATCACACTGAGCCATAACAACTCCTCTGGCCAATTAAGACATCACATAGAGACCTTATGCAACTCATTCAACACAACCCATATGCCGAAATGTTCCCATAACTCAGATTGCACAAAAACTTGCAAAAACTTCATCTCTTCGATTCTCTCAACACAAGCCACAAACCTCAAAACTCTTTGCACCATTCAATCATACACATCATAAGGATCACAAAGCACCCATCCCCATGGCCTAAAAACCCCATAACTAAACACGATTTCTGCCTTAGCAGAACTGAAACACCCAAATAAGCCATCACAAACTAATTTCAAACCTTCCATAAGCTTCAGAGGATCCATTGAGGTGATTTTGCATCAAAGAGGAGGTCAGAAAGCACAGATTGAGAAAGCTTCATCTCAGGTAACCATCAAGAATTTTTTTTCCAGAAGCTCTCTTTTAAGTTCCTAAATGATTATACATGCTTCCCTGATCATGCTGATGTCTTTACTTTTAAAAATGATTGAGAAATGAGTGTGTATTTAACTTCTGAAACTTTGCCCGTGAAACATGTTCTTGCTTGATTCTCACTTTTGAGGCAAAATAAGTTGTTTTTGTTTGTGGATTCTGGTTGTTTGATGTTTGGGGGTTGATTGTGGAGTTTTTGGGAAGTTTTCATGGCCTGGGGAGAGAGTTAGGTTTTTGTTTCACCGGAGAAGATGACCGAAGCTTGCTCCGGTCACCTGATTGTCATTAGGGTTCTAATTAGGGTTTAGGGATCAGTTTGAATGTGGACCTTAGGATCTTTGTTTCGCGCGTGGATGGGTTGCCCAGATTGGTCATTAAAACCCTAATTCTATTTAATTAGATTAATTAAATAAATTTACTCAGATTGAACCTCAGCCCTTGGATAACGCGCGTGGTCAACCCATCTCTCCCTAGTTCAAATCTCAGCCATCAGATCATCCTGCTTTGCATTTTATTTATCTTATTTCATTTTCTTTTCTTTTCATTTCTTTTGTTTATTTTATTAAAAATAGTAAAACTCATCAAAAAAATATCATTTCTTGCATTTTTTATTTAATATTTTTCTTAACCAGAAAACATTTTTTTTTTTGCATTAGAAAAGTATTTTTAAAATATTTAAATGTTATTTTAAATTAATTAATGGATTTTAATTAATTAAAAATGCATTTAGGTTTCTAAAAATCACAAAAAAAATTCATGAACCATTCCAATACGTTTAGAAACATTTTCAAACTCATCATACAAATTTCCTTTTAGGTTTGATCATAATTTCACAATTTTCTTTGAATTAGGGTTCTTAAAAATCACATTTTCTAACCCTAATTTGAAAAATTCATTTCTTCCTAACCATGATGAGTTTGAATATAGTACTATAATTTCTACCTAATTTGAAAAATTCATTTCTTCCTAACCATAATTTCACAATTTTCTTTGAATTAGGGTTCTTAAAAATTACATTTTCTAACCCAAATTTCTTTGTTTCACATATTGCATATAGTTTCTAGGTTATTTTTCTCATGATTTTATCTTACATTTTCAATTTGATTTTCATTTTCCCTTTAGAAGCACCCAAGAACCCTAGCAAACTTAGGAATTTCATAACTTCCATTAGGTTAAGCTTCTGACTTTCTCCTTTGGGGTGTGATCTCATATGGGGTTAGGGTTTATTTGAGTTTGATTTTAAATTTTAATCATGTTGAATGCTTCTGTTTTGGTCATATGCATCTCATGTTGTCTTAAAACCCTAATCTTGCATCTTCATTTGCATTCTCCTTTGCATTTCATGAACTTGTGAACTTGCCATGTCATTCCATTCTATTGTATGTCATCTTAGACATCTTAGGACATGCTTGAAACATTGCTTGATCATTTATTCATTCATTTGCTATGCATTGCATCCATTACATTTAATGAACATTCATGTGTTTTCAAGCTTCATTCATGCCTCCTTTGCATCTCATCCTTGTATGATCATTCATATGAATCTTGTATGACTTTGCATCATCTCACAATGCATTTACATTGCACATTCACTTCTGACTTTGGTCCTTGCATCTCATTTCACTTCATTTTCCTTTGGCCTTATGTCTTATGCATCCATACTAACATTTCAGGAACTTTTGGGTAAGTTATCTGGGATGTGGATTTTCCTTCACCTCTCACTTCTTCTTTCCTTTTCATATGCATTCTTACTTGTCTTTGAAATGAACTTACTTCACTTATGCTCCCTCTTACTTTCTTTCTTTCAAGTTACTTATCTTCTTCAGGAAGTAAGTAACTTGTTCTTCTTTCTCCTTCTCTTTTCATCTACTTCTTCCATTGATGGCCTTGAAGATCTTTTTCTCTTAAGCCTTACAAACCATAGGATATCCAACCATTATAAATTTTAGGGTTGTGTATAGTTCCCCCTAGTTTTAACCTTTGAGTCTCCTTGAGTCTCTCTTCTCATCTCTTAATCAGAGACTAAACTCTTAAAGCTTTAGGACTTTGGAATTAGGGTTATGCCTGCATCCTTATCTTGGGATGGAGTGTATAACATTAATCCTTAGTGTTAAACCTTTAATTTGTTTACATCTCTTAATCAAAACACCTTAATAATCACATAGACTTTATCTTGTAACTTGGGCCTTACATTAGGGTTCTATCTCTTCCTCATGGTTAAGAGGGACTAACCCTAGTGTTTAATGGACAAGTCCCCCTCAAGTTGTCTTACAAACTTAAATTCCACTTCTTAATATCACCCCTTAAGTAAAATACACTTAATAAAGGCTTATTATATAATGAATTTAATCCCTAACCATGGATTAAGTTGAGGTATCTTCCTCAGCTTAAGTGTTCTCATCTATTATCCTTCTATTATGATGGTGTAATGAGTTCACTAATCTGTGATTAGAGATTAAACTCACTACTTAACACTAAACAAAAAAAAAACCAAAAGGATCTTAATAATCACAAGTAGGTTAATGATCTTAATCCTACATCATCATGGTAATTAAGTTGAGATGCTTATCTCATACTTAAGTAGGCTCATTATACCTAATCAGGGAGGATATAATGAGTCTATAACCTTTGATTTAGGCTTAAGCTCATAATCCTATGCAAAACACCAAAAACAATAAAAAACTGAAAACATCAAAAACAAACAATAATCGTCTCCTTCGAGATTCTTTTCTCATCACACTCATTCACAAACGAGAACTCGCTCCATCTGTCTAATGCAAGACAGTTAGCACTCGAGCCAGACGAGTCATACACTTGAGCATAGACAAGTAAGAAGTTCACAATCAAGTTATTTTCAGTCTCTTTGAGTCGAACTACGGTGTTCTAACTTCCTCATTGCACGAGAGGATACATAGGTGTAACTTAACAGTTATCGAACAAAAGTCTCTGTGTCATCCCCCTCTTTCAGCATTCTTTTCTAAGCCTCAGTTCCTGAGAATTTCACACCTTTTGCACTGACACCTGTATTTTCTTCCCTTAGCTTTTGCACACAGATAGCACATGCACTTACCCCCCTCTAACACAATCTTGTAAGCGTGGATCCCGTCGAGTACGACAGACGATCTGGGTGCTAATACCTTCCCAGGTCGTAACCAACCCCCTTTCTCAGTTTCTATGGTTCGCAACCGTCTTATCCATCTCTTTCTAGGTTTATGTAGCATTACCTTTCCTTCGGGATTCAAATGCCTTGTTGGCGACTATATTCAATTCAACCTCATTTTCTCTTTTCGCCGATCGTTCGCGTTTGTACCGGGATGTAAATCTTTTGGAGCGACAGCTTGGCGACTCTGTTGGGGAAATATCATCTTGTAACCAGGGCTTCTGGTTCTTTTTATGGTTTTCTCCTAGCACTTGTTTGATTTTGTTTATTAGGGGTGGTATGTATTATGTTTTCTTTTGTTTTTTGCTTTATTTATTGCTTTCTGTACAACTTTATTTGTTGCATTTACTTTATCGCTTTCATTTACTATTTTATGCATTTCATATTATTGTCATCATATCACCTGTGCTGGATTTGTTGTTTACCTTGGTGGGAGGGGTAACTCAGTGAGTAAGGTTCCACACCGGGATCCTAAGTGACACATAGGATTAGAGTGGCTTCATATTCTTTCCTATTCCATTTCGGTCTGGTGCGGGAATATGAAACACGGTTCAGACATGGGTTTCTTCTTGAGAACTCTGTGCTACGGATTTCCTGTAGTACTAGGGCTATTTGGGAAGCTTGCTAAGTCTAGATGACCTTTTTAGATGACCTTCAGCATCTGAGGTGAATTAGAGGAGGATTCTTTATGATTAGGGTAAACATTGTACCTCCGGGTTAGAAGTGTTTACACTTCTCATAATAAATCCAAGTCTGAGGATCCTTGTTCTAGAACAATACCTGTGAGTGGGTTGGGATGTTTACAGGTTTGCAGGAACCCTTGGCCTCATCATACCCTATTACTAATATTGTTAAGGTTATACTATGTTGGACTGATTCTATAAAATCCTGGACTTGTGACTCTTTATTTAAGTCCCCCACCTTGTTACTGGTTCTCTAGCCTCCATCTGGACTTATGAACACACATGGACCCTATCAAAACAGATAACAAATCCAACACCTGATCACAAACCCTTGCATATCATTTTGCATACATCATTTTGCATCATTTTAACATTTGTCTATTTGTTTTACAGGGTATACACATCTTGTTTGGTTTGGTTTTGACTGTTCTTCTGCTCAGACATCTTCATCAGATATATTCATTTGCTATCTTCATCAGAGATCTTCTTCACCATCTTCATCAGTTGTCTTCATCAGTAGACATCAGTTCTCTTTAGCAGGCATCAGGCAGATTCAGACACTCATCACTCCCGATCCTGTCCCTTTATTCAGGGAACACTATGGTGGTATCATGGACATGATCATGGACTTGGATGCATCACAAAGGAGTATGATCCACACTTTCCTTCAGTTCTATGACCCTCCTCTCAGATGCTTTACTTTCCCAGACTTTCAGTTGGGCCATTTGTTAGAAGAGTTTTCCATGTTGTTGGGTGTCCCCGTTAGGAGAGGGATTCCTTTCAACCCTGAGCTGACTGCTCCTAGGAATGAAGACATAGCTAAGGCTTTGAATTTGAAAGCATCATCATTGATCAGCATATGACCACCAAGGCTGGGATCCCAGGCCTCCATTTGGACTTCTTGATCACTCAGGCCACCAGTCATGCTGCAGTTGGGAAGTGGGAAACTATATGTGCTATCTTGGCTCTTAGTATCTATGGAATCATCTTGTTTGTAAACGAGCCTAAGTTTGTAAGCAAAAATTCTATCCATGTCTTCCTGCTAAGGAATCCAGTTCCTACCTTGTTAGGGGACTTCTACTACTCAGTGCATCAGAGAAATGAGAAGCATAGGGGAAGATTAGTCAGATGTTGTGCACCTCTTTTCTACTATAGGTTATTGAGACACTTGCCGAAGACAGAAGCTTTCTTGAATCCTCATAGGTCAAGAAATTGGGCTAAGAGAATGGTTGCTCTCACTTCAGAAGACATCAGGTGGTGCACTCAGAGCACCAAGGGCAGGGATATAATTACAAGTAGTGGATTGTATCCCAATGTACCTCTTATTGGAGTGAAGGGATGCATCAACTACAATCCTTTTCTTTTCAAAAGGCAATTAGGGTATGCCTTGGTACATCCACAAAGAGAGCAGGATTTAGCAGAGACCATTTATTGTGATGTTCAGAATAATCATGCCATCATCCGACAAGAAGCCTAGGCTTGGGATAACATTCAGACAAAAGGGACTCCTATTCTTGGTAAGTGCAACAACATAGCTTCAGCTCAATACATTGATTGGTCTCGCATCAGAGGACAGATCACCCGCATGCCATTTACTCTGGAGGATGTGCCAGGGCTATCAGCAGTAGATCCTGTAGCTACAGTCAGTTTAGAGGAGTTTGAGAAGTTGAAAGAAAGGAATGCTCAGCTCTCTGAAGCCCTGAAGAAGACCCTCTAGGAGAGGAATGATAGTCGTCTAGACAATGAGAGGTTAGAGAAGCTCCAGATCAAGCATATGACCAAGATTGAGAAGACAGATGATTACATCAGAAAAGCCTGGGCAGGGGAGTTGGTATTGAAGAATGCTTGCAAAGAAGCCAAGATTCAGAAGGCCATAGCTGAGCACTACTTGGAAGAGAGTCAGGCTAGATGGATCAGAATTACTGAGGCTCGTTCACAGGAAGATCAGAAGACCCAGGCTAGGATAGAGCAGTTGGAAGCTAATGAGAAGAAGAGTCAGGAAGCCTTGTTAGCAGCACATAAGGAAATCTCCGAGTTGAAACTCCGGGCGGGGTTGAAGAGATCAAAGGACCAAGACAAGTGTAAGAAGTTGACAAGTGCTATTGCCACCAGGAACCTTCTTATCAGGACCATCACAGAGCATCCAGTTGGACCAGTGACTGATGCTCTCCTGAAGGAAGTCAGAGAGGATGACTTTGGGCTGGATGTTTGATTTCTGTGTATTTGCATTTCATTTTGGGTTGTACTTTATTTCTCATGATAATTTGGTTGTATTCCTTGATTTTGTTGTATTTTGACCCACCATGGGAACGTGTTTGTAATCATAAACTATGTATCTTTTTTTCATTTGTAATATATGGTTTATGTATTACTTGGGTTTATCTCTTGGGCTTAATTTCTCTCCAACATCATCATTCCTAGAGGTCTAGAAGGTCAAAACCAAAGAACCAAACTGGATACCTTGGAAGACAAATAGACATACCACATTGCATACTAACTTCTTTCTTTGTTTTGTAGATATTTCTGTTGTTATTTTCTCACTTTGCTGTTGTTTCAGGAAACATTGCTTGTAGGAGGGTTTTCCCCATCAACAGAGTTCACTGGTATCCGACAAGAAACAAGCTTTTGAGCTTACAGATGGACTAAGTTCAGCAAGATTTGACTGACGTGAGAACTCAAATGGCTAATGAAAGGACTGAGATGAGGGCTCCGATGAACCAGTTCATGGCAGTAATGACTGGGTTGGCCCAAAGCCAAGAAAGATTAAGATAGTTGGTCGAGCAGAAAACTCCCGAAGAGAATCATCCAGGTACAGGAGGTACTAGTAACAATGATCACGGACAACCACGAACAGATGCGCCAGAGTTTGGGCCTCACCTCAATCCTGAAGTCAATGCTATCAGGAATACCCAAGGAAACACTAGGGGTCATGCCTTGGAAGAAGACCCCCAAGAGGAACAGTTTACAGTAATTGGTGCTGGGGATGAAGCCTATGATCGTCGTCTGGATGAAATAGCAGAGAAGCTGAGATCTCTAGAGTCCCAAAACTCTTTGGGATTTGATGTTATAGACATGGGTCTGGTTGAGGGAGTCAGGATTTCACACAAATTCAAACCCCCTTGCTTTGAGAGATATAACGGTACCTATTGTCCACGAACTCACTTGCAGTCCTTTCTAGGAAGATTAAAGGCTTATACCATGGACGAAAAGTTGTGGATGTTCTACTTCAATGACAGTCTGATCGGGGCATCCCGTGAATGGTATTCTCATTTATCTAGGGCAACAGTTAGAAACTGGAAGGATTTGGATGAAGCTTTCATACGCCAGTATCAATATAACTTAGACATGGCTCCCAATAGGACACTCCTTCAAGAGAAAGCTTTCGGGAGTATGTCCAAAGGTGAGACAGCTTGTTGCTGCTGTCCAACCTCCAATGTCTGAAAGAGAGATGGCCGACATGTTTATGAACACCCTGCAAGGAACAGACATTGACAGACTTGCTGCTTTCTCGTCCACCAGCTTTGCGGATGTAGTTATAGCTGGAGAGAGAATTGAGAGTCTACTAAAGATGGGCAAAATTTCAGATAATGGTGCCAGTTCTAGCAATACAAGGAAACCTTTAACAGGACCTCGTAGAACAGGCGAGACCAACTCGGTACATATGGGCAGAAGTAGGCCACAGTACATGCCAAGATCAATAGCTGATATCACAATTCCGGCTCCGGCACCTCAACAACAATACACTCCACAACTACAACACTTCCCACCACATCAACAATTTCCTCAACAAAGATCTTTCAACAATAACAATCGGCAACAACGTCTGTTTCAATAGAGAACATCACAAATCAATAGGGTTATTGATCCCATTCCAATGCCTTATGCTGCCTTACTTCCACAATTGTTGAAGCTCAACTTGATTGAATTAAGGACTCAGGCTCCCCCGAATCCTCAGAACCTCCCAAGAAACTATGATGTTAATGTCCAGTATACCTTCCACTCAAATGAACCTTGCCACACTACAGAGAAGTGCAGAGCCTTGCACATGAAGGTTCAAGATATGATCGATTCTAAGGCAGTCAACTTTGCACCACCTCCAAGTGTTACCAAGAATCCTATGCCTAGCCATGGTGGGCCTAGGATAAATGCTATTGAGGAGGATCAACCGATGGACCTAATTGAAAATGTTGCAAGCATTCAGACACATCTGGCCGAGGTTAAAGCCCAGCTTTTAAAGTTCCAAGTGTTCCCGGGTTGTGAGGCCCATTGTGAAGCTTGCAAAACATCTATCAACGTTTGTGCAGATTTGAAGACCGGTATCAACAATCTTATCAAGGAAGGTAGTTTATAGATCACTTCAATAGTTCAAGCTCCTACAACATCAACAACCATTCCTCCTACAACTCCAACACACATCATTCCATCAGATGTCACTCATACAACTTCAATAACAATCATTCCAACAGATTCTTCTACAACATCAACCACCATCCTTTCTTCAACTTCGACGGACATCAGTTCGACACATCCTTCTTCAACAACAACAACCATCAATGAAGATATTTCCACAATTACTATTTACTATGATCCTGCAACAATCCACATTCCAAATTCACATCAAAATCTCCATCAACAGCAGCAACCTTCATCACCAGCACCATCTCTGGTCAGACCTCTTGTCACAATTTATTATGAACCTCAGACTATCTCAGTTCCTTCTTTCGCAACAATCAGTCCGGTTACTATCACGATACCAGGACCAGTTCCATATGATAACAGCAGTGTCGTGCCTTGGCACTATGGCTCAGATTTATATTCCGACGGAAAGAAACTCACTCTTGACACTTCTACACCCCAGATCGATAATGTGGGGGGGATGCGGAGGCTTCACTCGAAGTGGACGTCTCTTTGCCTCACAATTCCAAAGAACCAATGCTGAAGCAGAAGCTACTGCCAAGGCTAAAGGCAAGAGTTTGGTGCCTGAAGAACCTGTTGCCAAGGAAACTCAGAAGACATCCTTTGAGCAGGATGTAGACGAGTTCATGAGAATAATTAAGAAGAGTGACTATAAGGTTGTGGACCAGCTCCATCAGACCCCCTCCAAAATCTCTATTCTATCACTGCTGATGTGTTCTGAAGCTCACAGGAACGCACTTCTCAAAATCTTGCATGCAACTTACGTGCCAGAAGAGATTACGGTTAATCAGCTAGAGACAGTGGTTTCAAATGTCAATACTAGCCATGGGCTAGGTTTTACTGATGTTGATCTAACTACGGAGGGCCGCAACCATAATAAGGCTCTGCACATTACCTTGGAGTGTAAAGGAGTTGTTCTCTCTCACGTCTTGGTTGACACTGGGTCCTCACTCAATGTTCTTCCGAAGAAAGCTTTAGTCAAGATGGAATATGATGGTTTCACACTACGTCCAAGTAACCTGGAAGTGAGAGCCTTTGACGGTTCTAAAAGATCGGTTCTTGGGGAAATTGAGCTGCCTGTGGTGATTGTCCCACAGATCTTCAAAAATGTCTTCTACGTGATGGACATTCAGCCTGCATATAGTTGTTTGTTGGGTCGGCCATGGATTCATGCCGCTGGCGCTGTAATTTCGACCCTTAACCAGAAGTTGAAATACGAATGGGAAGGTCAAATCATCACAATCTGTGGGGAGGAGGATATCTTCGTCAGTCATCTAGCTACTTACAAGTATATTGAGATGGACAGAGAGATACATGAGACAATGAGCCAAGGGTTTGAGGCCCTCAATGTCAATGAAGCAACGGCTGAAGTGTCTGGTACTTCAATTTCCTCTTATAAACAAGCTCAGAAGGTTGTTGAAGACGGGAATGCCTGGGGCTGGGGCAAGCTGCTGCAAGTTCAGGTCAAGGAAGACAGGTTCGGGTTGGGTTACAAACCATCTCGACAGATCCAATAGGACGCTACTGAAGCTCCCAAGTTTGCCAGTGGGGGAATGCTAACCCCAAATACAATCAACAATGTGGAAGATGAGGCTGAAAGTGACTTCAACCTGGAGAGCTGGATTCGTCCAAAAGTCCCAGGCCAGCAAGTCCTTAACTGGTCTTCCCAGGAAATTATAAGGATTACTAATGCAGAGTAGTTATTATTTCATGTTTAAGCATGCATCAAGTCTTGCATCTTTCCCAAGGTGTCAGGACTCATTTTGTAATAGGTCCATATTTGTATTTTGTGCAAATGAATGATTAATGAACAAATTCACATCTTTTGCAAACGATCTTTTTCGCTCACTGTCTTTCATTTTTGTTATTTTTGCACAAAACAATAAATAGAAATGTTTTTAAATAATTAACTTCATTCACTTTTTCTAAACAAGATTAAAATCAATCACTAAAATGAACAAATATTGACTCTTGCAGAGATAATCCTCCAGATTGCACCGACAACAACACTGCTATGACCTTGTATGACTTCGACAATCCAATTAATCAAGTAGATGAAGGGGTTGATGAAGACTATGATTTTCCTGAAGAGTTGGCTAGGTTGTTGAGGCAAGAGGAAGAAGTGATTGCTCCTCATCAGGAGGAAGTTGAAACTATCAATCTTGGTACAGAGAAAGATGTGAAAGAGGTGAAGATCGGGGCCAGTCTGCAAGCTCCAGTGAAAGAACAGCTCATCAGCATGCTTCGGGAATATGTTGACGTCTTTTCTTGGTCCTATCGAGATATGATGGGTCTAGATACAGACATTTTCATGCACAGATTGCCGCTAAAAGAAGATTGTCCTCCAGTCAAATAGATGCTACGCCGTACTCGCCCAGATATGGCCATGAAGATAAAGGAAGAAGTACAAAAGCAGTGGGATGCCGGTTTCCTCGCTGTAACTAGTTACCTGTCGTAGGTTGCTAACATTGTACCAGTACCTAAGAAGGATGGCAAGGTGCGTATGTGTGTGGATTACCGGGATTTGAACAGAGCTAGCCTGAAGGATGATTTCCCATTACCTCACATTGATGTATTGGTGGATAACACGGCTCAGTTCTCGGTATTTTCTTTCATGGACTGATTTTCTGGATATAATCAGATTAAGATGTCACCTGAAGACATGGAGAAGACAACTTTCATCACGCCTTGGGGCACGTTTTGTTACAAGGTAATGTCGTTTGGTCTGAAGAACGCTGGTGCAACATATTAACGGGCTATGGTAACATTATTACACGATATGATCCAATAAGAAATCGAGTGCTATGTGGATGATATGATTCCCAAGTCCCTTACATAGGAAGAGCATTTGGTGAATCTGCTGAAATTGTTTAAGCGTCTGAGGAAGTATCAGTTGAAGTCGAACCCCAACAAATGCACATTCTAGGTGCGTTCTGGTAAGCTGATGGGTTTTATTGTAAGGGAAAAGGGAATTGAGGTTGATCCCGACAAAGTCAAAGCTATTCAGGAAATTCCTGCACCTAAGACTGAGAAAGAAGTTTGAGGGTTCCTAGGAAGATTGAACTACATCTCAAGGTTCATATCTCATCTCACTGCAATCTGTGAACCCTTGTTCAAGCTTTTAAGGAAAGAACAAACAGTTAGGTGGAACGATGATTGTCAGAGAGCTTTTGACAAAATAAAATAATATCTGCAAGAACCTCCAATTCTCATGCTTCCAATCGAAGGAAGACCTCTAATCATGTATCTGACAGTATTAGAAGAGTCAATGGGGTTTGTGTTGGGCCAGCATGACGAGTCTGGTCGAAAAGAGTATGCAATATACTACCTAAGCAAAACGTTTACCGACTGTGAACAACGTTATTCACTCCTCGAGAAAACATGATGTGCTTTAGTGTGGGCTGCTCACCGACTAAGACAGTATATGTTGACTCATACTACCTTATTGATATCAAAGATGGATCCAGTCAAGTACATATTTGAGAAGCCAACACTTACCGGAAGTGTTTCAAGATGGCAAATGATTTTAACAGAATATGACATTCAGTACACTTCTCAAAAAGCCATCAAGGGCAGTGTATTGTCTGATTATCTAGCTGAGCAACCCATTGATGATTACCAGCCTATGAGATTTGACTTCCCTGAAGAAGACATCATGTTCTTGAAAGCAAAATATTATGAAGAACCTGTTCACACTGAAGGGCCTGACCAAGAAGAAGCATGGACTATGATGTTTGACGGGGCAGTTAATTGTAACGGTCGCGGAGTTGGTGCAGTACTTATCACACCTAAAGGAGTTCATATGCCTTTCTCAGCAAAACTCACCTTTGCCTGCACTAACAACGAAGCAGAATACGAAGCTTGTATCATGGGTCTTGAGGAAGCCATTGACCTCAGGATCAAAACCTTGAATGTATTCGGAGATTTAGCTTTGGTAATCAACCAGACCAACGACAAGTGGTACACTCATCAGGAGCATCTGATTCCCTACTGTGACTATACGAGGAGATTTTTGACCTTCTTCACAATGGTTAAGCTTGAATACATTCCTCAAGATGAGAATCCGTTTGCAGACGCTTTGGCTACCATTTCATCCATGATCAAAGTGCAAGCTATTAATTATGTACATCGGATTTTGGTATCCATACTGGACAGACCAACATATGCATTCTCTATGGACATTGTCGCTGACGACAAGCCTTGGTACCATGACATCAAATGCTTCTTGGAAACTCAAACATACCCACCTTGGGCATCATCAAATGATAAAAAGAAATTAAGAAGGCTAGTCGACAATTTCTTCCTCAATACTGATGGCTCTTTGTACAAGTGAAACTTCGACATGGTCTTACTTAGATGTGTTGAAAAGAAGGAAGCAGACCTCCTGATGCACGAAGTACATGAAGGTTCTTACGGTACCCATGCCAGAGGACATGCAATGGCAAAGAAGTTATTAAGATTAGGTTACTATTGGATCAAAATGGATGCAAACTATTGTGCTTATTCCAGAAAATCCCACAAATGCCAGATCTACGTAGATAATGTGCATGTGCCTCCAAATCCTTTGAATGTAATGTCTTCACCTTGGCCCTTTGCCATGTGGGGCATTGATATGATTGGAAAGATTGAATCGACTGCTTCAAATGGTCACAGATTCATCCTGGTTGCCATTGATTACTTCACCAAATGGGTTGAAGCAGCTTCGTATGCAAACGTCACCAGACAAGTGGTAGCTAGATTTCTGAAAAGGGATATCATCTGTCGATATGGAGTCCCCGAGCGAATTATTACTGATAATGGTTCCAATTTGAACAACAAGATGATGGCAGAACTTTGCCGGGACTTCAAAATTCAACATCACAACTCTTCCCCCTTACAGGCCAAAGATGAATGGTGTTGTTGAGGCCGCTAACAAGAATATCAAGAAGATTGTGCAGAAGATGGTAATCACCTACAAAGACTGGCACGAAATGCTACCATTTTCCTTACATGGATACCGAACCTCTATCCGAACATCTACTGGGGAAACACCTTATCAACTTGTGTATGGTATGGAAGTTGTCATGTCTGTTGAAGTTGAGCTACCCTCGTTACGAGTAATGATGGATGTGAAACTGGATGAAGCAGAATGGGTCCCGTCTCGGTACAATTAACTGAATCTGATTGAAGAGAAAAGATTAGCTGCCATTTGTCATGGGCAGTTATATCATAAGCGAATGAAGAAAGCCTTCGATCAGAAAGTCAGATCTCAGTAATACCAAGTGGGAGAGCTTGTTCTGAAGAGAATTCTTCCTCCTCATACAGACCACAGGGGCAAGTAGACACCAAACTATGAAGGTCCCTACGTGATAACTAAAGTCTTCTCGGGTGGGGCACTGATGCTCGCAACCATGGATGGTGAAGACTTCCCGTCTCCTGTGAATTCTGACGCAGTTAAAAAATACTTCGCATAAAATGACCTGCTGGACATAAAAATAGAATGTAAGTCCAGGCAAAAATAGGGCATCCCAGCAAGTCAAAAACAGAATAAAAGACTCGGGCAAAAATAAGGGAAAAATTAAAAAAAATGTACACCCGTTGAGTTGAAAAGCCACATCGGATAGCTCAGGCAAAAATGAGTATCCCGGTGGATTGAAAACCCGAAAGGGCGATCCACGGAAAATCAGGGAAAAAGCGAACAACTGCATTCTGAATTCGTCTGTATCCCTCACAACATGGCAAGCTCCGAAAGGACAAAGCATCAGTCAGAATCGGCCTTCTTCAGAAAGCAAGATAAGAAGAATGTCAAGGTTATAAAGGTCATAGCAAAGGAAGCTCACCGGAGCGTCCTTTTCAACATTGCCAATACTTTTACTTTCTCAATTTACAGCAATCTCCTCCTTTCAGGGGATCGTTTCTTTGATTGTACTTACCAATTCAAGACACAAAAATAAATAAAATCAGAAGTTTTAGTCACACTTTGTTCTATACATTTTTTTTTCGTTTGCAAAATGTCCAATGTTCATAATACAACACTTGCATAAAACATCTGAGCCATTCTAATAAATGCTTGCAGGAAATATGTTGCTCTCAGGAAAATCTAAGTCCTATGACGGAATACGGTTAAGGATACCTCGGGACACTTGTGCATTTTCCTTTGTCTTAAGAGGTTGCAGGTACTCAAGGCAGACAATCTTTCGCAACATGGGAAATATCAAGCATTAGATCCCCAACATACTACTTTCCAGAAGTTACATCCTCCCCAGACGAGATCTCCCGAGCAGTGCCTGACGGCACTTCCACAACAAAGTGGTCAAAGAACTTTCTATTCCCCATCAGAAGTGCCAGAACTTGCTCATCCTCAGCAGAGTCGGTGGAATTGATTCCCCACAAAGTTGCCTCCCCAGTAGAGCAATACCTGACAAACTTCCCCAGCAGAATTGCTAAAACTTCTTTCCCCAGATGATTTCTCCCTCCGGACAGATCGATCAATGATCTCTATCCCCAAGCTGAGTTCCCCCTCCAGACAGATCAACCAGGGATCTTTATCCTCGAAGGATCCAGATCTCGAATCGGGTTTTCTCATTTGCATAAATCATAGCATTCACATCATATTCACCAAAATAAGCATATCATTTCGTCTAATGCGGAGCATTACGCCAAAAATCAAACATTTACATGATCATGAGCCAGGTTCGAGCCAGTCACCTGCAAATACCATCATCGCTTCACCAGCAATATACAAAACTCATATCTCCTGCAGATAAAAGCCAAAGCATCCCCTTTGCACTATCAAACACAGATACATGTTTATATCTATACATGCTCCTTTTGACACTCATCCGTGTCATCTTTCCCCAGTAAGATTGTCAGATTACCTTCTATAGATATTTGTTCATAACTTGTACATACTCTTTTTGGCACTCGTATGTGTCATACTTCCCCAGCAAGTCAAACACCCGTCCGTGTATTGCACATACATCCCCAGCAGGTCAAACACTCGTACATACTGATACACGATCCTCTGATACTCATCTGTATCTTGTATATATCATTTCCCCAGTAGATTCAACACTCGTCCATTTTCTTTGCTCAAACGATTGATACTCGTCCATATCATCATCCTTAAACACGTGTCAGAATTTGCTTCTATCGATACTCGTCTTATCGTGGTCCTAAGGATGCTCATCCGCACCTTTAATCTATACACACCATTAAACACTTATACCTTTTATTTCAAAGCGTAGACACTCGTCCGTGTTTACCATTCCCTAGTAGGTCACCAGTAAAACAATTTTTTCTATCCGGTATTCGTCCTATGTCGTGATATTCTCGGCAGCCGTCCCCTTCCAGGTGATCGTCATTCACCTTTGGATGATTGTCCCTCATCCTTTCCCTAGTGGAATCCCCGTTGTTGGAACTTTCTATTTGGCATTCATGATAAAGAGAAGTCGTCCCCTGCTAGGTGATCGTCCTTCACCTTTTGATGACCGTCCCTCATCATTTATCTGATGGCCGTCCCCATCGTCGACCTTGTTATCCGACATTCGTCATATGTCGTGATAATCCCCAAGAGCAGTCGTGCCCTTCTAGGTGATCATCCTTCACCTCTTGATGATCGTCCTTTATCATGCTTATCCGATGGTCGTCCCTATCGTTGACCTTTTCTATCCAGAATTCATCCTATGTCGTGATAAAGAGCAGGCCGTCCCTTGCTAGGTGATCGTCCTTCACCTTTGATGACCGTCCCTCATCAAATATTTCATTTATTCTTTAAACCCGATGGTCGTCCCCGTCGTGGTCCCTTTCCCTTTTCGTGATGACTGTCCTTCATTGGTTTATCCCGATGGTCGTCCCCATCGTTGTTTACTTTACTTTTCAAGCCTGATGGCCGTCCCCATCAATGCTTTTCTCAATCCCCAGAGAATTTTATTTCCCTACCCGATGGCCGTCCCCGTCGCAGTTTCTTTATTTTTCAGCATGATGGTTGTCCCCGTCATTGCTTCACTTAGCATTTTTTACCCCCAGCATTCATCCTCTGCTCGATGGTCGTCCTCCATCGCTTTCATTTGACATTCAGTTTATACTACCTTTTACAATTTATATCCCTTTTCTTCTTCTCCCCAACGAGTGCAAATTTCAGACTGTCTTTGGTATTCAACCACAAGTTATCTTGTTTGTCTGATAAGCCAGGCGCTTACATCCTGCACAGCTAACTCATGCTTGAATAGGGGAAGCTGTAAACACCCCAAATTTGACCTCACTTTTCTCACACCATGGCTTGTGATCTTTCATTTTTTGCATTACATGAGCATACATCTCACTGCATAGTTTCATTTCATCTGCATCTAGGGTTTGTGATCTGAGAAATCTAAGAAGTGATATGAGCCATCCCAATGGTCTTGAAGCTTTCCAAGAGGGTCCATGTGTGTTCTATGATCATAATATTCTCTCCAAAGTTCATAAAATTCAAGGGATCACAAAGCATGAAAAAGGCATAGAGGCAGACTGAAGATTTCCTACACAGATGACCTAAAATTAGGGTTTTGGTTTCAGAGGCCTTAATCCAAAATTTTTTGGTCATTCTTGTTTCTAATGGTCTCAATATTTTATAAGGATCATGTGTACCAAATTTGATGAAGAAATTCACTATGGAAGTCATCTGATCATTGGGTAACTTCTTGAGCAAGTAAAGTCAAAATCAGGGCATCTGAGGCCTTCATCAAGGGTACCAAAGGGTCATCATCATCATTTTGAGTCTCTATGATCTTTATTTGATCATTGAAGTGGTTATAAGTTCACAATATTGAAGAATTTTGAGCCAAATGCAAACTTGCTATTTTTGGAAATGACTTGTAATGGAAACTTTCCATTTTGGGAAAGATTTTCAACCTATTCTTTCATGACCAAAAATGCTTCAAATCAAAAATTCTTGGGCATGAAAGTTGAATATTATGTCTTCCCATTTTCAAAAATTACAATAACATGTCTTGATTCATCCTAGAACTCAAGATATGGCCTTTCAATGTTGGCAAAAATCCTATAATTTTCAAGTTCATGCCAAAGAGGGAATTTTGCAATTTCACTTGCCAAGCCTTTTTATGACCTCTAATCAACTTCTATGCACCATAACATGTCAAGGCAACTTCAAAACATCAGAATTGGTCCAAGATTGCATGGTTTTCCGTGGCTTGATTCACAAGAAATCTCAAAATAGACCATTATGCATAAACTTTGCAAAAACCATTTAAACTCTTTATTCAGTTGTGCCAGCTGCATAACTTTGATCCTAGGGTTATCCACAAATCATGCTGAGGCCATGAAACCCCAAAAGCCAGCTCTGTCATGGCCCATGCTTGTAGTACAAAGTAGTTGACTTTTTTGTAAAATTGCCCATGCCAATCACACTGAGCCAATCAAGACATCACATAGAGACCTTATGCAACTCATTCAACACAACCCACAGGCCGGAATGTTCCCATAACTCAGATTGCACAAAAACTTGCAAAAACTTCATCTCTTCGATTCTCTCAACACAAGCCACAAACCTCAAAACTCTTTGCACCATTCAATCATACACATCATAAGAATCACAAAGCACCCATCCCCATGGCCTGAAAACCCCCATAACCAAAACACGATTTCTGCCTTAGCAGAACTGAAACACCCAAATCAGCCATCACAAACTTATTTCAAACCTTCCATAAGCTTCAGAGGATCCATTGAGGTGATTTTGCATCAAAGAGGAGGTCAGAAAGCTCAAATTAAGAAAGCTTCATCTCAGGTAACCATCAAGAACTTTTTTTCCAGAAGCTCTCTTTTAAGTTCCTAAATGATTCTACATGCTTCCCTGATCATGTTGATGTCTTTACTTATAAAAATGATTGAGAAATGAGTGTGTATTTAACTTCTGAAACTTTGCCCGTGAAACATGTTCTTGCTTGATTCTCTCTTTTGAGGCAAAATAAGTTATTTTTGTTTGTGGATTCTGGTTGTTTGATTTTTGGGGGTTGATTCTGGAGTTTTTGGGAAGTTTTCATGGCCTGGGAGAGATTTAGGTTTTTGTTTCGCCGGAGATGATGACCGTAGCTTGCTCCGGTCACCTGAATGTCATTAGGGTTCTAATTAGGGTTTAGGGATCAGTTTGAATGTAGACCTTAGGATCTTTGTTTCGGGCGTGGATGGATGGCCCAGATTGGTCATTAAAACCCTAATTCTATTTAATTAGATTAATTAAGATTAATTAAATAAATTTACTCAGATTGAACCTCAGCCCTTGGATAACGCGCGTGGTCAACCCATCTCTCCCCAGTTCAAATCTCAGTCATCAGATCATCCTACTTTGCATTTTATTTATCTTATTTCATTTTCTTTTCGTTTCTTTTGTTTATTTTATTAAAAATTGTAAAACTCATCAAAAAATAACCATTTCTTGCATTTTTTATTTAAATATTTTTCTTAACCATAAAATATTTTTACAGTACATTTATAAACATTTTCAAACTCATGATACAAATTTATTTTTAGGTTTGATCATAATTTCACAATTTTCTTTGAATTAGGGTTCTTAAAAATCACATTTTCTAACCCTAATTTGAAAAATTCATTTCTGCCTAACCATGATGAGTTTGAACTTGATTCTTCTTGCATTGTTTCACATATTGCATATAGTTTCTAGATTATTTTTCTCATAATTTTATCTTATATTGTCAAATTGATTTGCATTTTCACTTTAGAAACACCAAAAAATCCTAGCAAACTTAGGAATTTCATAACTTCCATTAGGTTAAGCTTCTGACTTTCTCCTTTGGGGTGTGATCTCATATTGGGTTAGGGTTTGTTTGAGCTTGATTTTAAATTTTTATCATGTTGAATGCTTCTGGTTTGGTCATATGCATCTCATGTTATCTTAAAACCCTAATCTTGCATCTTCATTTGCATTCTCCTTTGCATTTTATGAACTTGTGAACTTACCATGCCATTCCATTCTCTTGTATGTCATCTTAGACATCTTAGGACATGCTTGAAACATTTCTTGATCATTTCTTCATTCATTTTCTATGCATTGCCTCCATTACATTTCATGAACATTCATGTGTTTTCAAGCTTCATTCATGCCTCCTTTGCATCTCATCCTTGTATGATCATTCATATGCATCTTGTATGAATTTGCATCATCTCACAATGCATTTACATTGCACATTCAATTCTGACTTTGGTCCTTGCATCTCATTTCACTTCATTTTCCTTTTGCTTATGTCTTATGCATCCATACTAACATTTCAGGAACTTTTGGGTAAGTTATCTAGGAGGTGGATTTGCCATCACCTCTCACTTCTTCTTTCCTTTTAATATGCATTCTTACTTGTCTTTCAAGTGAACTTACATCACTTATGCTCCCTCTTACTTTCTTTCTTTCAAGATACTTATCTTTTTCAGGAAGTAAGTAATTTGTTCTTCTTTCTCCTTCTCTTTTCATCTGCTTCTTCCATTGGTGTCCTTGAAGATCTTTTTCTCTTAAGCCTCACAAAACATAGGATATCCAAGCATGATAACTTTTAGGGCTGTGTATAGTTCCCCCTAGTTTTTAACTTTAAGTCTCCTTGAGTCTCTCTTCTCATCTCTTAATCAGAGACTAAACTCTTAAAGCTTTAGGACTTTGGAATTAGGGTTATGCCTGCATCCTTAACTTAGGATGGAGTGTATAACTTTAATCCTTAGTGTTAAACCTTTAATTTGTTTACATATTTTAATCAAAACACCTTATTAATCACAAAGACTTTATCTTGTAACTTGGGCCTTACATTAGGGTTCTATCTCTTCCTCGTGGTTAAGAGGGACTAACCCTAGTGTTTAATGGACAACTCCCCCTCAAGTTGTCTTACAAACTTAAAATCCACTTCTAATATCATCACTTAAGTAAAATCCACTTACTAAAGGCTTTTTATATAATGAATTTAATCCCTCAGCTTAAGTGTTCTCATCTATTATCCTTCTATTAGGATGGTGTAATGAGTTCACTAATCTGTGATTAGAGATTAAACTCACTACTTAACACTAAACAAAAAAACCAAAAGCATCTTAATAATCACAAGTAGGTTAATGATCTTAATCCTACATCATCGTGGTAATTAAGTTGAGATGCTTATCTCATACTTAAGTAGGCTCATTATCCCTAATCAGGGAGGATATAATGAGTCTACAACCTTTGATTTAGGCTTAAGCTCATAATCCTATGCAAAACACCAAAAACAATAAAAAACTGAAAACATCAAAAAACAAACAATAATCGTCTCCTTCGGGATTATTTTCTCATCACACTCATTCACAAACGAGAACGCGCTCCTTCCGTCTAATGCAAGACAGTTAGCACTCGAGCCAGACGAGTCATACACTTGAGCATAGACAAGCAAGCAGTTCACAGTCAAGTTATTTTCAGTCTCTTTGAGTCGAACTACAGTGTTCTGAATTCCTCATTGCACGAGAGGATACGTAGGCGTAACTTAACGGTTATCTAACAAAAGTCTATGTATCATCCCCATCTTTCAGCATTCTTTTCTAAGCTTCAGTTCCTGAGCAATTCACACCTTTTGCACTGACACCTGTATTTTCTTCCCTTAGCCTTTGCACACAGATAGCACATGCATTTACCCCCCTTTAACACAATCTTGTAAGCATGGATCCTGTCTAGTACGATGGACGATCTGGGTGCTAATACCTTCCCAGGTCGTAACCAACCCCCTTTCTCAGTTCCTGTGGTTCGCAACCGTCTTATCCATCTCTTTCCAAGTTTATGCAGCATTACATTTCCTTCGGGATAAAAATGCCTAGCTGGCGACTCTATTCAATTCAACCTCATTTTCTCTTTACGCCGACCGTTCGCGTTTGTACCGAGATGTAAATCTTTGGGAGCAACAGAAGGCAGTTATTTCATCAGTTGCTTGCATAAGAAGAAATTGGTCAAACTGATTATTTGAAAAGTCAACTGTGGCAATTCAAGGGTTCCAATCCTATTTTTCAAGCCAATGGATGTTCTTAAGGTCATACAAGAGGTTTGGCAAAGTCAAAATTCAAGAATTTAGGGTTTTGGCAAGGGTTTCCATTTTTGGCATATGGCATGTAATGAAACTTTCCAAATTTAGCAAGTTTTGTCCTATAATTCAAAGCTTTCTTTCACAACCAAGATGACCTCAAATGAAATTTCCTTGAAAATGAAAGTTGTAGGAAATTGTTTCCCATTTCTAAAAAGTACAAGAATGCGATCATAGCCCTCATGGTTTGAAAGTTATGGTCAAAGGAAGTTCACGCATTTTTAGGGTTTTACTTAAAATGCCATTTTCTACCAAGGTGCAAAAACTCATGAATCTTATTTCTAAGCTATCCTATGGGAAAGTAAAGTCAGAATATCATAATACATGGAATAAGAAGCATTTGGCTCAAAGGAAATTAAAGAAATCGTGCATGAGGAAGGGTGTATTTCATAAAATGCAATGATGCAAGATCACTCACAAGGCATGATACAAAGCAATCCAAGGGTTGATATTGAATCAGTTAATAATAGTAAGTGGAATTGAAGCTGACCATGTGCATGATGGAAGGAGAGCACGCATATATCATTGAATCACACAAGTTTTGCCAATTTGAAAATTCCCTCCTCCCACTCATTCCTTACGTGCATTCCCTTTCATTCTCTCAGCATTGATCATTAGCAAGATATAAAAGAGAATTAGGGTTTCCATTTGCTCATAACCATCACCATTTTCTCACTCTAAACTTTTTGCTCTCTTTGCACTTTCCTTCGAATCTCCCATTTCTCCCACACATTAGCCAAACAAATTACATATTCTTGATCCTAAGAGCATAAGGATCACAAATCCATCACTCATTAAAGCTGAATCTCAAGATTTCCTCAAGTGTAAGACATGTGCAGTTGAGGTTGAAACTCTAGATCCAGGCCAATTCAATCACTCTCTTGCATTTATTTTGCAAGGAGGAGCTTAAGGAGGAAGATCTGCAACTCTTGGAGGTCTATTTCAAGCTAATTTGAACACTGCAAGTTTCAGGTTAGCTTCAAATTCGTAGATCTAGATTTGATTTTAATTGTGTGCATTATGTTCTACTTGTTTCACTGATGATGCTGATCCATTTAATTTTGAAAATGAGCAAGAATTGAATGAGATATATTGAATTTCATTTTGATGTGCAAAAATGTTTGTGTTCGATCTGCATTGCTTTTTGATCTATTGCGATTTTTGATGTCATATTCATGATCTCCTTGTTGTGCTGAGTGGATTTGGAGCTTTTAATTTATTTTTGTGAACATTTGTTCTTAAGCATGATTTTTTTGGCGCCGGAGCTAGGGCTCCGGTCGCCGAATTCTGGAAATGTTGTTTATGTGTTTGAACGGAGAAGATGAGGTCAGGACCATTGGATCTTTCATCTGGACGGATGTGGTAATGCCAGCACATTAAAATTGTTGCCTCCCTCTCACGTGACTTCATTTCATATTTTAATCTGAATTAACCAACATCTTGCGCACCACATGGTTACTAGTATGCACTCATACGTTGGCTTGTTGTTTGGATGACTTAGGGTTTTGTTGACTTGAATCTTGAGCATTGCCTTAATCTAATGGTTCTCTATTTTCCTGAATTTTGTGAATTTCCACCATAATTATTGTGAACCCTACGCAGACCATTGGGCCTCCCATGCTAATTGCACCCCCTCTCCTTCTAGCCCAATCCATTTGAACTGAATAGCTTACTGATTGCACCCCTGGCCTAGTTCTTTTATATTTTATTTTTATTTTATTTTCAGTTTGGTTTTTGATTTTAAAAAATAGTAAAATGCATCCAAAAATTCTAAAATAATTCATGATTGATTCTTTTAATTTTCTTTAATTATTGATATTTTTATTTTCAATTTATTTTTATTTTCCAAGTAGGAATTAATTTTCACTTTTATTAATTGTTTTTAATTCATCTTTAATCACATGCTGACTTGTGGATTTTCTATCTTTTTCATCAATTTGAGTTTTGAGTTGGTTCTTTTTGAATTTGATTCATATTAGGATGTAGTTTGTTGATGATTTTTCTTCTGATTTTTAGAAGCTTGCATGAATATGTTTGGGAATTGACTCGAGCTTGAAATTTCAAAACCCTAATTTGTGTTCTTGAGGTCCTTTGACCTAGTTTTCTTTTGATTTTGACTTTTCTCTTTTGGCATGATATTATGACTTGGTCAATGAACATTTGAGTTTAATTGTAGAATTTTTGCATAAGTCTTTGATTTGATTTGAATTTTCATGTGAGATTGCCTTAATTTTGCTTCTTCTTGTTAGCATGCTTAGTTCTTAGGCTAGGAGGGCACTTGTGCACACTCCTATAGGATGTTTGAGGTTTGATCCCTGGTCCTTGCTTAGTGTGTGTGCTTTGAGAAGTTTTGTGTTTCTTGTCTTTGAAGTTTCTAACAAATGTATGCATGTTCACCTCACCATATTTGTTCATTCCCTCTCTTTGATGCTCATGATTGAGTTTGTATGCTCCTTCTGTAAACACCCCAAATTTTCCCTCTCCTTTTTATCACACCATCGCTTGTGATCTTTCATTTTTTTGCATTAGCATAAGCATACCATCTAATATTGCATATTTGTTTCACTGCATAGTTCCATTTTCATCTGCATCTAGGGTTTGTGATCTGAGCAATCCAAGAATCAATTTGAGCCATCCCAATGGTCTTGAAGCTTTCCAAGAGGGTCCATGTGTGTTCCGTGATCATAATGTGCTCCCCATAGTTCATAAAATTCAAGAGATCACAAAGAATGGCAAAGGCATGGAAGCAGAGCTAGGGATTTCCTACACATATGACCAAAATTAGGGTTTTGGTTTCAGAGGCCTTAATTCCAAATTTTTTGGTCATTCTTGTTTCTAATATTCTTAATATGTTATAATGATCATGTGTACCAAGTTTGATGAAGAAACTCATTGTGGAAGTCATCTGATCATTGGGTAACTTCTTGAGCAAGTTAAGTCAAAATCAGGGCATCTGAGGCCCCCAACAAGGGTACCAAAGGGTCATCATCATAATTTGAGTCTCTATGATCTTTATTTGATCTTATAAGTGGTTGGAAGTTCACAAAGTTGAAGAATTTTGAGCCAATTGCAAACTTGTCATATTTGGAAATGACTTGTAATGGAAATTTCCATTTTGGGAAAGATTTTCAACCTCCTCTTTCATGACCAAAAATGCTTCAAATTAAATATTATTGGACATTAAAGTTGTAGATTAGGTCTTTCCCTTTTCAAATAGTACAAGAACATGTCTTGATTCATCCTAGAACTCAAGATATGGCCTTTCAAAGTTGGCAAAAATCATATAATTTCAAGTTTCATGTCAAAGAGGCAAATGTGCATTTTTGGTTTCCAAGCACTCAAATGACTTCTAATGTGCCCAAATGTGACATAACATGTACATACACCTTGCCTAGTCTAGAATTGAGCCTTGCATCACAAGTTTTCATGGCCAATTTCTCAAGAAAGTTCAAAGAGGAAAAATTGCAAAATGCCTTGGATCCTTCCATCCACTTGTGCCAGCTGAATCAAACCAATTCTATGGCTCTCCATGAATCTTGCTGAGGCCAGACACCCCAAAAATCTAGCTCTGCCATGGCCCATACCTCCAAGTACACAAATTTGACTTTTTTGCAAAACCTCCCATACCAATCAAGCTGAGCCACAACCACTCTTCTGACCAATCAAGACTTCACATACATGCCTCATGGACCTCATTTCATATCATCTTGGAGCCTGAAACACAACACAAGTCAGATTGCACAAAATCCATCAAAACCTTCATCTCTTCGATTCTCTTAACATAAGCTACAAACCTCAAAACAAACTTCACCAATCATCTCAAAACCACTCATAGAACACAAAGCAATCCTCAAAATGGCATGAAACCTCCTAAATCAAAAACACGATTCCTCCTTCATCAGAACTGAACTTTCTAAACCAAGCCATACAAGCCTTATTCAAGCATTTCAGAAGCTTCGGGGAGTTCATTGGGGTGGTTTGGCATCAAGGAGAAGTCTAGAAAGCTCAGATTGAGAAAGCTTCACCTCAGGTATCATCAAGAACAATTTTTCCAGAAACCTTCTTTTAAGTTCTTAAATGATTCTACATGCTTCCCTGATCATGCTGATGTCTTTACTTTTGAAAATGATTGAGAAATGAGTGTGTATGCTTGCTCTGAAACTTTGCCCGTGAAACATGTTCCTGTTTGATTCTCTTGATTCATAAAAAATAAATGGTTTTTGTTGATGGATTAATGTTTAAGGTTGTTAGTTGAGTGATTCTGGAAAGTTTGATGCGTTTTCGTGGCATATTGAGAGAGATTGAGTGAGGTGCCTGCCGGAGAAGATGATCGGAGCTAGCTCCGGTCACCTGAGAATCATTAGGGTTCTTAATTAGGGTTTAGGGGTCAGTTAGAATGTGGGAAGTAGGATTTAGATTTTGCGCGTGGATGAAGGGCTCAGATGCCTTGTTAAAACCCTAATAAGTTAATTAGTTTTAATTAATTAGGATTAATTTTAAAAATTCCAGATTAAATCCTAGCCACACAAATGCGCGCCAGTCAATTACCTCTCTTTTTTATTCAAATCTGGACCATTGGATGTGCTGACTTCCATTTAATTTCATTTTTAATTCATATTTATTTATTTCTTTTGCATATTTTATTTAAAATAGTTAAGAACATCACAAAAATGTAATATTTTGCATTTCAGATCCAATTATTTTTCTCAACCCAAAAATTATTTTTATTTTATTTTTTGCATTAAAAAAGTATTTTTAAAATATTTAAATGTTATTTTTAATTAATTAATGTATTTTAATTAATTAAAAATACATTTAGGTTTCTAAAAATCACCAAAAAAATCATGAACCATTCCAATACATTTAGAAACATTTTTCAAACTCATCATACAAATTTCTTTTTAGGTTTGATCATAATTTCACAATTTTCTTTGAATTAGGGTTCTTTAAAATCACATTTTCTAACCCTAATTTGAAAATTTTATTTTTGCCTAACCATGAAGAGTTTCAACTTGATTCTTTTTGCATTGTTTCACATATTGCATGTAGTTTATAGGTTATTTTCCTCATGAATTTATCTTGCATTTTCAATTTGATTTTCATTTTCCTTTGAGAATCACCCAAAAACCCTAGCAAACTTAGAAAAATTATAACTTTTAATAGGATTAGCTTCTGACCTTCTCCTTTGGGGTTTGACCTTGTATGGGTTTAGGGTTTGATTGAGTTTGATTTCAATTTTTTATCATTTTGTATGCTTCTGTCTTGATCATTTGCATCTCATATATCCATAAAACCCTAATTTCTCATGTTCATTTGCATCCCTCTTTGCATATCATCATCACATGAACTTTCCATGACATTTCAAGCATTTGTATAACATCTTAGACATCTTAGGACATGCTTTAACATTGCTTGATCATTTCTTCATTCATTTGCTATGTCTTGCATTAATTACATTTCATAAACATCCATGTGTTTTCAAGCTTCTAAGCATGCTTCCTTTGCATCTCATAGTTGTATGAACATACATATGCATATTGTATGACTTTGCATCATCTCATATGCCATTTGCATTGCATAATGACTTCTGACTTTGGTCTTTGCATCTTATTTCATTTCATTTCTTTATGCTTTATGTCTTTTGCATACATAATAACATTTCAAGTACCTTTGGTAAGTTATTTGGGAAGTGGATTTGCCTTCACTTCCCACCTCTTATTATCTCACTTATGTTCCATCCTTCTCACTTTCTTTCTTTCAAGTTACTTATCTTCTTCAGGAAGTAAGTAACTTATTCTTCTTTCTTCTCCTCTTTTCATCTGCTTCTTCCTTTGTGGCCTTGAAGATCTTTCCTTTTACCTTTGAGTCACCTTGAGTCTCTCTTCTCATCTCAATAATCAGAGACTAAACCCTTAAAGCTTTAGGACTTTGGAATTAGGGTTATGCCTGCATCCTTCTCTTAGGATGGAGTGTATAACTTTAATCCTGAGTGTTAAACCTTTAATTTGTTTAAACCTCTTAATCAAAACACATTAATAATCACCAAGACTTTATCTTGTAACTTGGGCCTTACATTAGGGTTTTATCTCTTCCTTATGGTTAAGAGGGACTAACCCTAGTGTTCAATGGACAAGTCCCCCTCAAGTTGTCTTACAAACTTAAAATCCACTTCTTAATCTCATCCCTTAATTAAAATCCACTTAATAATGGTTTGTTATATAATGAATTTAGTCCCTAACCATGGATTAAGTTGAGGTATCTTCCTCAGCTTAAGTGTTCTCATCTATTATCCTTCTATTAGGATGGTGTAATAAGTTCACTAATCTGTGATTAGAGATTAAACTCATTACTTAACACTAAACAAAAACAAAAAACATCTAAATAATCACAAGTAGGTTAAATATTTTAATCCTACATAATCATGGTAATTAAGTTGAGATGCTTATCGCATACTTAAGTAGGCTCATTATCCCTAACCGGGGAGGATATAATGAGTTTACAAACCCTTGGTTTAGGCTTAAGCTCATTAACTTATGCAAAACACCAAAAACAATAACAAAAATGAAAACAAAATAACAAACAATAATCGTCTCCTCCGGGATTCTTTTCTCATCACCCTCATTCACAAACGAGAACTTTCTTCTTCCGTCTAATGCAAGACACTTAGCACTCGAGCCAGACGAGTCATACACTTGAGCATAGGCAAGCAAGCAGTTCACAGTCAATTCATTTTCAGTCTCTTTGAGTCGAACTACGGTGTTCATACTTCCTTATTGCATGCGAGGATACATAGGCATAACTTAACAGTTATCGAACAAAAGTCTCTGTGTCTTCCCCCTATTTCAACATTCTTTCTAAAGCCTCAGTTCCTAAGCAATTCACCTTTTTGAACTGACACCTGTACATTCATTCCTTAGCTCTTGCACATAGATAACACATACACATATCCCTTTTAAACACAATCCTATAAGAGTGGATCCCGTCGAGTACGACGGACGATCTAGGTGCTAATACCTTCCCAGGTCGTAACCAACCCCCTTTCTCAGTTTCTCTGGTTCGCAACCGTCTTATCCATATCTTTCTAGGTTTATGCAGCTTTACCTTTCCTTCGGGATAAAAATGCCTAGATGGAGACTCTATTCACTTCATCATTCATTTTCTCTTTTCACCGACTGTTCGCGCTTGTACCGGGATGCAAATCTTCGGAAGCGACAGCTTGGCGACCATGCTAGGGAATTATCTCTTGCAACCAGGGCTTCTGGTTCTTTTTGTGGGTTTCTCCTAGCACTTGTTTGATTTGTGTTTATGGGGGTGTTATGTGTTTTATGTGCTTTTGTTTATTGCTTTATTTATTTCTTTATGTACAACTTTATTTATTGCTTTCATTTACTATTGTTATGCATTTCATACTATTGTCATCATATCATGTGCTAGATCTATTGTTTGCCTTGGTGGCACGGATATTCAGTGAGTAAGGTTCCATACCGGGAGCTCGAGTGACACATAGGATATAGTGGATTCATATTCTTTCCTATTCCATTTCGGTCTGGTGCGGGAATATGAAACACGGTTCATACATGGGTTTCTTCTTGAGAACTGTGTGCTACGGATTTCCTATAGTACTATGGCTATCTGGGAAGCCTGCTAAGTCTGGATGACCTTTTTAGATGACCTTCAGCATATGAGGTGAATTAGAGGAGGATCCTTTATGATTAATGTAAACACTGTACTTCCGGGTTGGAGTGTTTACACTTCTCATAACTGATCCAAGTCTGAGGATCCTTGTTCTAGAACAATAATTGTGAGGGGTTGTGATGTTTACAGGTTTGCAGGAACCCTTGGCCTCATTATACCCTGTTACCAGATTTTTTTTAAGGTTACAACATCTTGGATTGATTCTATGAAACCCTGGACTTGCGACTCTTTATTTGAGTCCCCCACCTGGTTACTAGTTCTCTAGCCTCCATCTGGACTTATGAACACATGGACCTTATCAAAGCAGATAACAAAACCAGCACTTGATCACAAACCCTTGCATATCATTCTGCATACATCATTTTGCATCATTTTAACATTTGTCTATTTGTTTTACAGGGTATCCACACCATCTTTGGTTTGGTTTTGACTGTTCTTCTACTCAGACATCTGCATCAGCCATCTTCATCATTTATCTTCATCAGAGATTCTCTTCAGCACCTTCATCAGGTGTCTTCATCAGTATTTTTCCTCAGTCATCTTCATTAGTATCCATTATCAGTATGGACCCATCCAGGAAGAGCAACATCACTTATCATTTCTTTGAGCCCTCTCTAACAGGCATCAGGCAGATTCAGACACTCGTCACTCCTGATCATGTCCCTTTATTCAGGGAGCATTATTGTGGTATTATGGACATGATCATGGACTTGGATGCATCACAGAGGAGTATGATCCACACTTGCCTTCAGTTCTATGACCCTCCTCTCAGATGTTTTACCTTTCCAGACTTTCAGTTGGGCCCTTTGTTAGAGGAGTTTTCCATGTTGTTGGGTGTCCCTATCAGGAGAGGGATTCCTTTCAACCCTGAAATGACTGCTCCCAGGAATGAGGATATAGCCAAGGCTCTGTATTTGGAATCCACCATCATTGATCAGAATATGACTACTAAGGCTGGAATCCCAGGCCTCCATTTGGACTTCTTGATCACTCAGGCCACCAGTCATGCTGCAGCAGGGAAGTGGGAAACTGTTTGTGCTCTCCTGCCTCTTGGTATATATGGAATCATCTTATTTGTAGACGAGCCTAAGTTTGTAAGAAATAATGCTATCCATCTCTTCTTGCTGAAGAATCTAGTACCTACCTTGCTAGGGGATTTTTATTACTCAGTGCATCAAAGGAATGAGAAGCAGAGGGGAAGATTAGTCAGATGTTGTGCACCTCTCTTTTACTGCTGGTTATTGAGACACTTGCCAAATTCAGAAGCTTTCTTGAATCCTCATTAGTCAAGAAATTGGGCTAAAAGAATGATTGCTCTCACTTCAGAAGACATCAGGTGGTGCACTCAGAGCACCAAGGGCAGAGACATAATCACCAGCTGTGGGCAGTACCCCAATGTACCTTTGATTGGAGTGAAGGGTTGCATCAACTACAATCCTTTTCTGTTCAAAAGACAACTAGGGTATGCCTTAGTACATCCACCAAGAGAGCAGGACTTATTAGAAACCATTTACTGTGACATTCCGCATAACCATGCCATTGCCCGACAAGCAGCCTGGGCCTGGGATAACATTCAAACAAAAGGGACTGCCATTCTTGGCAATTGCAACAACATAGCTTCATCACAATATATTGACTGGTCTCGCATCAGAGGACAAATTACCCACATGCCATTCACCTTGGAGGATGTGCCAAGACCATCAGTGGTAGAGCCTGTAGCTACAGACATTTTAGAGGAATTTGAGAAGCTGAAAGAGAGGAATACTCAGCTTTCTGAAGCCCTAAAGAAGACCCTCAGGGAGAGGAATGATAGTCGTCTAGATAATGAGAGGTTAGAGAAGCTCCGGATCGAGCATATGACCAAGATTGAGAAGACAAATGATTACATCAAAAGGGCCCGAGCAGGGGAGTTGATATTGAAGAATGCTTGCAAAGAAGCTAAGATTTAGAAAGCTAGAGCTGAGCACTACTTGGAAGAGAGTCAGGCTAGATGGATCAGAATTACCGAGGCTCGCTCACAGGAAGATCAGAAGACCCAGGCTAGGATAGAGCAGCTGGAAGCTAATGAGAAGAAGAGTCAGGAAGCCTTGTTAGCAGCACAGAAGGAAATCTCCGAGTTGAAACTCCGGGCGGGGTTGAAGAGATCAAAGGACCAAGATAAGTATAAGAAATTGACAAGGGCCATTGCTACCAGGAACCTCCTTATCAGGACCATCACAGAGCATCCAGTTGGACCAGTGACTGATGCTCTCCTGAAGGAAGTCAAAGAGGATGACTTTGGGCTGGATGTTTGATTTCTTTGTACTTGTATTTCATTTTGTTTGTACTTTTGTTGATTTTGTTGTATTTTGACCCACCATGGAAACTTGTTGGAATCATAATCTATGTTCCTTTGCATTTTTAATATATGGTTTGTGTGTTATCCTTTGGGCTTCATTTCTCTTCAACATCATCATTCCTCGAGGTCTGGAAGGTCAAAACCAAAGAACCAAACCGGATACCCTTGGAAGACAGATAGACATACTGCATTGCATACTAACCTCATTCTTTGTTTTTTAGGTATTTTTGTTGTTGTTTTCTCACTTTGTTATGGTTTCAGGAAACATTGCTCGTAGAAGAGTCTTCCCCATCAACAAAGTTCACCGGTATCCTACAAGAAACAACCTTCCGAGCTTACAGATGGACAAAGTTCAGCAAGACCTGACTGACGTAAGAACTCAGATGGCTAATGAAAGAACTAAAATGAGGGCTCAGATGAACCAGTTCATGGAAGTAATGACTGGGTTGGCACAAAGTCAAGAAAGATTGAGAGAGTTGGTCGAGCGGAATACTCCTAAAGAAAATCACCCGGGTACAGGGGGTACCAGCAACAATGATCATGGACAGCCACGTATTGATCCCCCGGAATTTGGACCTCATCTCAACCCTGACATTAATGCTATCAGGAATACCCAGGGTAATATTGTAGGGTGTGCCTTGCAAGAGGACCCTCAGGAGGAACAATTCACTGTAGTTGGAGCAGGAGATGAAGTCTATGATCGTCGTCTGGACAAGATAGCAGAAAAGCTGAGATCCCTGGAGTCCCCAAACTCCTTAGGATTTGATGTTATGGGTATGGGGCTGGTGGAGGGAGTAAGAATTCCTCACAAATTCAAACCTCCCTATTTTGAAAGATATAATGGGACATCTTGCCCTTGCACCCATCTTCAATCCTTTCTGGGAAGATTGAAAGCTTACACTATGGATGTAAAGCTATGGATGTTTTACTTTGAGGATAGCTTGATCGGGGCATCCCGTGAGTGATACTCTCATCTGACTAGGGCAACAATTAGAAATTGGAAGGATTTGGCTGAGGCTTTCATACGCCAATACCAATACAATTTAGACATGGCTTCTAATAGAACTCTTCTAATGGGTATGTCACAATCCTCCAGGGAAAGCTTCAGAGAGTATGCTCAGAGATGGAGACAATTAGCTGTTGTTGTTCAACCTCTAATGTCGGAAAGAGAAATGGCAAATATGTTTATGAACACCCTATAAGGGACATACATTGATAGGTTGGCTGCTTTCTCTTCCACTAGCTTTGCTGATGTGGTCATAGCAGGAGAAAGAATTGAGAGTTTGTTAAAAATGGGTAAGATTTCTGATAATGGCGCCAGCTCTAGCAGCACAAGGAAATCTTTTGCAGGGCCTCGCAGGTCGGGTGAAACCAACTCAATACACATGGGCAGAGGTAGGCCCCAGTATATGCCAAGATCAATTGCCGTCTTCACAATTCCCACTCCGCCACCTCAACATCAATACACTCCACAACCACAACATTTCCCTCAACAACAATATTTTCCTCAACAAAGGTCTTACAATAAAAACAACAACCAACAACAACGTCCTTTCCAGCAAAGGCCATCTCAGGTCAACAGGGTAATCGATCCTATACTGATGCCTTATGCCACTTTGTTGCCATAACTTTTGAAACTAAATCTTGTTGAATTAAGGACTCTCGCTCCACCAGATCCTCAGAACCTTCCGAGAAATTACGACGTCAACGCCAGATGTGCCTTCCATTCTAATGCGCCTGGCCATACCACAGAAAATTGCAGAACTTTGCACATGAAGGTGTCATACTCCAAATTTGTCCTACCCGCACCATTTTTTTTACTGTCTAATCATTATTTAAAAAAAACAAAAAAATATGTCATTTCTCTTCAAGGTTCAGGCTTTATGTGAAAAATTGGAATTCATCTGAGTTTGTCGGTTCGGAGTGTGTATGTGTGTGGTGCTGTAAAAAAAATCAATTTGTTGTGTGGTGGTCTTTCATTCGATTATCACCTTTGTTTTTCATTAATCATTTATTTTCATCACAAAAAAAAAATTACACGAAAAATCAATTTAAATTTTCTCTTTTATTATTTTTCGTCTTTTAAAAAAATATATCCTTTTTATTCACTATCCATATCTTCAATTTTATTTCTAAACCAATTTTTCTAATCCCATCATTTTTCCATTATTATTACCATTTTCCATTTTTCTAAATATCTAATTACTATGTTAAATTTTCTTTTATTATTTCTAATATTTAAAAAAACAAAATTCATTTCCAATATACCATTAGCCATTAATTTTTTTTAAGTCACATTCAACATTTTAGTCATTACGAAAAAATAAAAAAATATCCTTATATTTTTATTATTATTACTTTTATTATTTTTATTCTTATTAGTATTATCATTATTATTTTATTAGTATTATTATTCTTCCTATTATTTTATTATTAGTTTTACCTCTATTATTATTATCTTTAGCATTATCCTTAATTATTATCATTAGTTTTGTTTGTAGTTATTATTATTGTTAGTATTATTATTATAGGTTATTTTACTCAGCATCCCTCAACAGTGTTTTTCCAATTGCTCCAGCCACTACACACAATTTTCACCACTCACCTTTTTACATTTCCTCAGCAAACCGTACAGCAGGCTCACAACAACAAAAATTCAACACCAATTTCACAATCTCCAGCCTGTCAAAATAACGCAACAATCGTACGGAAAGCAAAATGTAGCATCTGGAAACTATCGCAACAACAAATCATTGGTAAAAACACCCACAAACAGCAAATCCATAAAACAGAAGCCGCACCATTCTTAAACCTTCCACCCTTCACGAATCTGCACAAACCGTATCACCATTTTATCCCTCACCATAAACACCACAAAGCATCTTCCTCTTATTCAATAACACTCAAAAACCATTCTTCAGAATCCATTTTCCACAACTCCAAAAAATACAGAGCAACCAACACTCACCGCTGAACCATTTCGAAATCACCATAACGCAAAACCTTCAGCACCACCGTTCTTTCTCAACACAAATTGTTTCCTCTTCAAATCGCTCACACTTTCCTCTTCAACTCTCAACCACAAACACAACCAAACCGTTCTAACCATTTATCTTCCTCCATTAACCTCAACTGAACCTTTTCAAATCTTCCAACCTCTTCCCTCACCAACGCAAAAACCATGTTCTCCCAGAACTTTTCAAATCTACCTTCAGCAACTCATAACCTCCATCGCTAAAATACATCGCTCACCATCATTCCTCCACAACAACCGAAAACCAGAGAATATAGGAGAAGAAGAAGAGATCTGAGAAAATTAAATCAGAAACAGAGAGAGATAAGACGAACCAAATCGAACTGAAATCTGAAGCCACGGCGGAACCAGTGCTAGAGATGGCGAACTTTTGAGAGAGAGAGTGACAAATTTGTGCCCTGTTTTATTTTGTTTGAAGGTTAATTCTGAGTTTTTACTTTTCTGTTTTCATATATTATGTTTTTTTTAGTTTGTTTGTTTTGCCTTTGTGAGCTGGGCTTAACAGCCCATCTGTTTTTCTAATCCCACACATTATGATCACTACGCACCCCATCTCAATGTTTGTTTATTCATTTTCTTGCTTATTTATTTTATTGCACTTTTTTCTGATCTTTGCTTTGTGGGCTCAGCCTGTATAGGTTTGCTGCACTCAAATAATCTACCAGCGCCTTCCCTTTCTTTTTTATTTTATTTATTTTTTATTTTTGTTAATAAAAATGTTAGGGATTAAGTAAATGTGAATTGGTTTTGGGTTGTGATTCCTTGATGAGCCCGTGGATCTAACATGGTTGATCTTTACACCACCATGATCTGCGACACCCCCATTTTTTTTCTACTGCTGTGTTTTTTTGGCTGTGGGCTTGGCCCAACTGTTTTTTTTTTACTATGCATATACTCACACTAGTAGCATATAACCCTCATTGCTCTTATTTCTCTAATTAAAAGTTTTTTATTCTTTTGTTCTTAAATTCTAGCAGTTTATTTTAATTTTATTATTTATGGGCCAATGATATAACAAAAGGTCGATGTTTCGCCCGATTTCGTTAAATCGGTGATACTCGATCAATATGAGGCCCATGTAATTTTATTTATTTATTTTTCCTTTTTTTCCAGTTTATTGTTATTTCACAAATTAATTTAATTCATTATTTTTATTTATTTATTTATCAATTCACACTTTATTTAATTTATTTAATTTGTCGCTTTTTAATACACGAATAGTTCAACTCCTCATAGAACGGTTCCAAATTTGAACCGACTCTAAGGTAGTTAACGAACCAAATTTCGACGCGTCCGAAAAGGTCCAACGCCTTCGAACAGTTGCATCCGAATAAAAAGGCCGAACGCCTTCGAACAGTTCAAAAACACTGCACACATGCTTTCTCTTGGGCGAATTACAACGAGACCCCTTTATTTCTCGCAATCCCCTGTAATTTATTTTGTATCCCTCCCCCATTTTATGTACGCATTTTATTATTTTATCGATTATTATTTCATTCGCGAACCCTTGGTCCAACGCCAAGCGGTTGCACTCGCACACTCGCACTTTTTTATTCAGTTATCGTTTATTAGGATCCACCTTACCTTTGCGAGCCGAGCGCTCCGTGCCTTGCTAACAAACCAAAAAATAAACCTCCATTTGTATTCACCCTCTAACCTTAAAAAACCAAAACGATTCTTTTCAGATCCAAACCCTTGATCCAACGTCAAGCGGTCTTAGGAAATAAAACACATTCTAATAATACGAGAAGAACTGTATGCCACGAGCCTTAAGCGGTAGAAAGGAGGATAATGAGCTCTCGTTACTCGCTCCGATTATTTTGACGCAAGACGCTCTTCTTGTTGGACGGAATAAACTATCCATAGTCTTTAGTGCAATTCGACTCCTAAACCCTTTCATCGAAGAAAGGTAATAAAATCAAACAACCATCACCCTTAGTGGGCCGAATTACGAGGCTCTGACTTTCCCATTGCACGCGGGAGTACGTAGGCACAAGGATCTCAATCCTTGCCGAGCACCTAGGATCAATCTAACTTATAATCAAACTCAAATACCTCTAGCAAGTAACTCATTAAGCATAGACATCCTTTCGCGCGTGATAACTTAGATGGTTCCCATCGAGTACGATGGATGTAGGGGGTGCTAATACCTTCCCCCTGCATAACCGACTTCTGAACCCAGGCAATGGCTCCGTTGACCTTTGTCCTTATCTCTCTCTTCCCGGGTTTTATCTATATCTTCCCTTTCCCTCTTCGGGAATAAATAGAATTAGGTGGCGACTCTTCAGTCTGTCCAGCGCGCGGCTCTTCTCTTTAGATTGCGTGAGGTCGTATTTTTCGGGGTGCGACAGCTGGCGACTCTGCTGGGGACTGGTTCACCCCTATGCGAGTCAAGCCTAGTCTAGGTTTCCACACTTGTTTGGATGTTTTCTTTTATGCCTTGCTTGTTTATTTTTATCGCTTTATTTATCGCATTCCATCTTATATATCTTATGGCTCCTTGGTACTATAATTTGGATCAATACTTTGCAAAAGAAACTGGAGGGAAAGGCTCTATACCCGGGCTTACGAGTACAAACATAAGTTAGCGAGGTTGGGTAGTATGGGCTCCCGAGGGAACCTCTCTCGTGGGTTGTTGATACGAAAACCTCACTTGGAGTAGATTCTAATAAGAATACTGACGATCGTCAAGTTCTTGGCGATGTGCTCAGTTGTTTTCATTAGGGTCATCAACTTTGAGGACCTTTAGAACCTTTTGGTTAAAACATCGATTGATGGTCGCATAGTATTGACTCCCAAGAAATTTGCTCTCGTGGGTTGTCGATACGAAGACCTCACTTAGAATAAGTTTTCTCAATGGAGTTGATTGACTGTCAAGAGCTGACATGTGCATCAAACATTTGAACAAAGTCCATAACTCTGAGGCCTTTGTTTAAACCTCGTGTCGATGATCGTGTAGTATAGACTCCCGAGAAAATTTTCTCTCGTGGGTTGTCGATACGAAGATCTCACCCAAAATAGATTCGTATGGGGGAGTCAGTCAACCGTCATGCTTATGGAGTGTGTGACGAACAACCATATGAATTGACAACTTTGGGGTCCCTAAAACCTTAGAGTCTACCTAGTAGGTTCCTGATCAGAGTATCATCCATTTGTATCTTGGACTCATGAGACCCTGATCTTGTGATCCTGGATTCTGAAATTGCGTATCATTTCATTTGCATTAATTATTCCTATTGCATTTCATTCCAAAGCCGAGAACTCATTTCATGTTCCTCCATCTTCAGTAAATCAAGCTGGTTTCCCGACGCCCGTATCGTGCTAGACGCTCGTACCTAACTCGAGCCAACACTAGAAGACTAATAGACGTGATTCAAGAAGAGCAAGCTGCTATGAGGGAAGAGATTGACTCGGTCAAGAACAAGATTGACCAGATTTATGAGACCATACAAGCTTTGGCTAGGAGGGAAGAACGTCGCGAAGCTGCTGCCACAATGAACAATGCTCTAGTGCAAAGATCTACCTCGCACGCAATGCCTTCAGTTCTAGTTCCAAATCCTTTGGTCTATGGTTTGCCTCCAGGCTTCACTCCTGCTGTTGAGGAAGTCACTTCCCAACCAATACCTACCTCCGGTGTTATTGTTGGTGCTATTCCTCAAGCTCAACCTATTCCAACTCAAGTCCAGTTTCCTCATGCTGAAGAGGATCATCAAGTTGAATATGAGATGCATATTGTTGTTCCAATCACCAATCCCCATGATGTCCAAGAATCCGAAGCTATGAAGATGTGTCGTGAGTTAGCTGAAAAACTCCGAATCATGGAAGGACACAACTCAACTTCTCTGAGTGCCTCAGACATGTGCCTAGTTCCGGATGTTGTGATCCCTACTAAGTTCAAACTTCCAGAATTCGAAAAATACAAAGGCCTCAGTTGTCCTGATCTCCATTTGAGGATGTACTGCAGAAAAATGGCCGCTCATGCCAAAGACGACAGACTCATGATCCATTGCTTCCAAGATAGCCTGTCTGGAGCATCTCTAGAATGGTACATGCAGCTCGAACGCAACAATGTCCGTACTTGGCTTGATTTATCTGATGCATTCAAAAGGCAATATAAGTACAACACTGACTTAGCTCCAAATCGCACTCAACTTCAGAGTATGACTCAAAAGGAAAGCGAATCCTTTAAGGAGTATGCCCAACGTTGGAGGGAGTTAGCTGCCAGAGTGCATCCGCCTTAGGTCGACCGTGAATTGATCGATATTTTCATGGGTACCTTACAGGGACAATACTACGAGAAGCTGATCAGCAGGGTATCTTCTGGATTTTCAGACATGGTGATGGTAGGAGAAAGAATTGAAGAGGGTCTGAAAAGTGGAAAGATCCAAGGAGGTTCTGGCAGCCAATCCGGAACCAAGAAGCCTTTCAATGGGTTCAAGAAGGGCGAAACAAATGCCATTTCTACTGCAAGTGAGAATCCTCAACAGAGTGCACCTACTCCAATTCCCAACTATCAGTATCCGTATGTTGCTGCTGCACAATATGCTCCTATGCTTTATCAGCCAGTTCCTCCAATGCCTTACCAGCCAGCTATTCAAGCTCCATTTCCACCTCAGATGGCTTATAACCAACATCCATATCCTCTAGTTGCAGCTGCTCAATATGCACCCGGACCATACCAGCAACCGGCTTATCCACAACAGCCTGGTCAACAACGCCAACGCGCTCCTCAACAGCGCCCACCATATAAACAAAGAGGATATGATAGACACATTGATCCCCTGCCTATAACATATTCCGAAATCTTTGATGGGCTGATGGCGAAAGGATCTCTTATTTTGAAAGATATGCCACCTCAGGTTAGTAACGCCCGAAACTTTGATGCCAACGCTCGCTGTGAGTATCACAAAGGCGCTCCAAGTCACACAATCGAGAACTGTCATGCCTTCAAACACAAGGTTCAAGATATGATCAACTCTAAGGATCTCACCCTCACTCCGAGAAATCCAAATGTCCAGAACAATCCAATGCCGCCGCACGGCGCCAACAAGTGAAGACATTTGAAGGGGTTGTTGAAGACCAAGCTGAGTAGTCACCAACTTTGAAGCATTCAATCAAGAGAAGTTCATTCCTCAAATAAAGGCAGTCGTCGCCATTTATCATTTTCGCATCTTTGTTATTTTGTACTATTTGTTAAGTACTATTTGCTCTGAACATTATCGTTTGTACTTGGTTTTGCTAATATTATGTTTATGCATGTTTTGAATCAATCTATTCGCATTCGCTTATCATTTATCATTTATCACAAAATTCACAAAAATATTTCCTCACTTCACTTTAGCAAATATTTGAGGGAGGATGATGAAAACAAAATATCCATAACTATTGCGGTATGCTTTCGGATAAAATCTCGTCAATGATGTACAGGAATTTGTTCAAAACCCCAAACACTGGAGATACAAGGAGTTAATCCCTAGTCAACCACTTCGAGCCTAGAAGTAGGAGTTTCTTTCGGATACAACCCTTACATCTAACTCGGGGCATGGTATTTGTTCAGTTATCCTGACTACACCTTCGAACCGCAAGATGAGACATCCCGTCGGAGGACCAATCAGCAAATGACTTGGCAGTTACAACATTCAAACAAAAAGAAAAGAAAAGAAAAAAAACCACTAAGTTGAGCACCCGAAGGGAGACTTAGTCGAAAAAAATCAAAAGAGGAACTCAAATCCTCAGCAAAAGCAAAACAAATATCAGTGACCACCAAATCAAGAATCAAAGGATCACCAATAACAAAAGATGACTACCATTTTCAAGCAGACTTTAAAGCTTCCTCTTCACTCTTGCAAAGTCAAAACAAATGCATGTGTAGAGTTAACTGAACGTAGGACTAGAGAACATCACGAAGAAGGGGCGGGTATAAATCAAACTTTGAGCCTTATATCCTTTATTTCTCAAACCATTAACCAGACCATGTTACAACCCTCGAAAGTTCTAATTGAGGCGCGGTTTATTCTGAAAGCATGCTACCAACAGGGTCGCGTAAATTGACTCCCATATATTTTCTAATCTTCAATCTCGTTTTCACATTATTCTTGCTGCATCTTCTACGAACTTTCTAAATTAGCACCTCGTTTGGACTAACGGTCCACCCGTCACACTATTACAATCATTCAAGTAAATAGACTTTTTCAAAACTTACATGAAAGTTGCATTAACATTTCCATTTGTGTATGAATAATTTAATTGCAAATCAGTGTTTGACATCAGGCAATCAAGAGAGGAACTTGAATCAATACTTCTTCCAAATCAGTTCAATCAGGGGCAACATCTTTCTCAACGACTCAATCAGGGGCAAGATCGCCTTCAAAGGCTCAATCAGGGGGCAGATGCCTACCAAATCCAGACATTGGGGCAGATCATGTCATGGCCATTGTCAAAGATTCTCCACCATATTTATTTCAAATACCATACAAACAGGGGCAACAAACAAGGAGCAAATCTTCCTATTTTTTCTCCCCAGCTAAACAAGCAGATCTTGCCAAGTGTTGGCAACCATTCAAAGCAAAAGCAATCTTCACGTGTCAATTAAGTCGCTTCGCTCATTAGCAAATAACCAAACTTGGAGCGTTCAGATTCATCTTTTGACAACGCATCGTCGAAGATCGAGTGTCGGGGAATCAAACCCTCCACCCACCCAAAGTTCAATCATTTTTGGAAACTACCAAACCAAAAGTCCACCAAGCTGGCACCTTTCAATCGCTCATATGCATCATTATGCATCATCAATGTCATACACATCATTTACATCAATCATTTACAACATGTGCATCCTACTCGGTCTAAGCTAATTCGATAGGGGCATCTGTCATACCCCAAATTTGTCCTACCCGCATCATTTGTTTTACTGTCTAACCATTATTTAAAACAAAAAAAACAAAAAAATATGTCATTTCTCTTCAAGGTTCAGGCTTTATGTGAAAAATTGGAATTCATCTGAGTTTGTCGGTTCGGAGTGTGTATGTGTGTGGTGCTGTAAAAAAAATCAATTTGTTGTGTGGAGGTCTTTCATTCGATTATCACCTTTGTTTTTCATTAATCATTTATTTTCATCACAAAAAAAAAATTACACGAAAAATCAATTTAAATTTTCTCTTTTATTATTTTTCGTCTTTCAAAAAAATATATCCTTTTTATTCACTATCCATATCTTCAATTTTATTTCTAAACCAATTTTTCTAATCCCATCATTTTTCCATTATTATTACCATTTTCCATTTTTCTAAATATCTAATTACTATGTTAAATTTTCTTTTATTATTTCTAATATTATTTTTAAAAAAAAAAATTCATTTCCAATATACCATTAGCCATTACTTTTTTTTAAGTCACATTAAACATTTTAGTCATTACGAAAAAATAAAAAAAAACCTTATATTTTTATTATTATTACTTTTATTATTTTTATTCTTATTAATATTATCATTATTATTTTATTAGTATTATTATTCTTCCTATTATTTTTATTATTAGTTTTACCTCTATTATTATTATCTTTAGCATTATCCTTAATTATTATCATTAGTTTTGTTTGTAGTTAATATTATTGTTAGTATTATTATTATTATTATAGGTTATTTTACTCAGCATCCCTCAACAGTGTTTTTCCAATTGCTCCAGCCACTACAAACAATTTTCGCCACTAACCTTTTTACATTTCCTCAGCAAACCGTACAGCAGGCTCACAACAACAAAAATTCAGCACCAATTTCACAATCTCCAGCTTGTCAAAATAACGCAACAATCGTACGGAAAGCAAAATGTAGCATCTGGCCACTATCGCAACAACAAATCATTGGTACAAACACCCACAAACAGCAAATCCATAAAACAGAAGCCGCACCATTCATAAACCTTTCACCCTTCACGAATCCGCACAAACCGTATCACCATTTTATCCCTCACCATAAACACCACAAAGCATTTTCCTCTTATTCAATAATACTCAAAAACCATTCTTCAGAATCCATTTTCCACAACTCCAAAAAATACAGAGCAACAAACACTCACCGCTGAACCATTTTGAAATCACCATAACGCAAAACCTTCAGCACCACCGTTCTTTTTCAGCACAAATCGTTTCCTCTTCAAATCGCTCACACTTTCCTCTTCAACTCTCAACCACAAACACAACCAAATCGTTCTAACCATTTATCTTCCTCCATTAACCTCAACTGAACCTTTTCAAATCTTTCAACCTCTTCACTCACCAACGCAAAAACCATGTTCTCCAAGAACTTTTCAAATCTACCTTCAGCGACTCATAACCTCCATCGCTAAAATACATCGCTCACCATCATTCCTCCACAACAACCGAAAACTAGAGAAATAGGAGAAGAAGAAGAGATCTGAGAAAATTAAATCAGAAAAAAAGAGATAAGTCGAACCAAATCAAACTGAAATCTGAAGCCGCGGCGGAACCAGTGGTAGAGATGGCGAACTTTTGAGAGAGAGAGCGACAAATTCGTGCCCTGTTTTATTTTGTTTGAAGGTTAATTCAAAGTTTTTACTTTTCTGTTTTCATATATTATGTATTTCTTAGTGTGTTTGTTTTGCCTTTGTGAGCTGGGCTTAACAGCCCATCTGTTTTTCTAATCCCACACGTTATGATCACTACGCACCCCATCTCAATGTTCGTTTATTCATTTTCTTGCTTATTTATTTTATTGTACTTTTTCTGATCTTTGCTTTGTGGGCTCAACCTGTATAGGTTTGTTGCACTCAAATAATTTACCAGCGCGTCCCCTTTCTTTTTTATTTTTATTTTTTTTAATTTTGTTAATAAAAATGTTAGGGATTAAGTAAATGTGAATTGGTTTTGGGCTGTGATTCCTTGATGAGCCCGTAGATCTAACATGGTTGATCTTTACACCACCATGATCTGCGACACCCCCAATTTTTTTCTACTGCTGTGTTTTTTTGGCTGTGGGCTTGGCCCAACTGTTTTTTTTTACTATGCATATACTCACACTAGTAGCATATAACCATCATTGCTCTTATTTCTCTAATTAAATGTTTTTTATTCTTTTGTTCTTAAATTCTAGTAGTTTATTTTAATTTTATTATTTATGGGCCAATGATATAACAAAAGGTCGATGTTTCGCCCGATTTCGTTAAATCGGTGATACTCGATCAATATGAGGCCCATGTAATTTTATTTATTTATTTTTCTTTTTTTTCTAATTTATTGTTATTTCACAAATTAATTTAATTCATTATTTTTATTTATTTATTTATTTATCAATTCACACTTTATTTAATTTATTCAATTTATCGCTTTTAAATACACAGATAGTTCAACTCCTCATATAACGGATCCAAATTTGAACCGACTCTAAGGTAGTTAACGAACCAAATTTCGACGCGTCCGAAAAGGTCCAACGCCTTCAAACAGTTGCATCCGAATAAAAAGGCCGAACGCCCTCGAACAGTTCAAAAACACTACACACACGCTTTCTCTTGGGCGAATTACAACGAGACCCCTTTGTTTCTCGCAATCCCTTGTAATTTATTTTGTATCCCTCCCCCATTTTATGTACGCATTTTATTATTTTATCGATTATTATTTCATTCGTGAACCCTTGGTCCAACGCCAAGCGGTTGCACTCGCACACTCGCACTTTTTTATTCAGTTATCGTTTATTAGGATCCACCTTACCTTTGCGAGCCGAGCGCTCTGTGCCTCGCTAACAAACCACAAAATAAACCTCCATTTGCATTCACCCTCTAACCTCAAAAAACCAAAACGATTCTTTTCAGATCCAAACCCTTGATCCAACGTCAAGCGGTCTTAGGAAATAAAACACATTCTAATAATACGAGAAGAACTGTACGCCACGAGCCTTAAGCGGTAGAAAGGAGGATAATGAGCTCTCGTTACTCGCTCCGATTATTTTGACGCAAGACGCTCGTCTTGTTGGACGGAATAAACTATCCATAGTCTTTAGTGCAATTCGACTCCTAAACCCTTTTGTTCTGGACTAGCCCATTCCCCACAATTGGGCCAAGCAAACCAATCCAACATCTATGCTCGACGTCGAGCAGAATTAGGAATAATGGTCTCTGTCGAGCATAAGCATTCCGACCACGACGAAGTTCCCTAACGAATAGTCTTGACCATTGCCTATTTTTACGGATTCTTCGATCCGCGCCTCATAGTATGGACCAATAATCTTCCGTTTAGCCCCTTATATAAACCCTCTCATTTGGGAGGGTCAGGTATTCAATCTCTCTGACCTTTATTCTTGTATTTGCCCACTCTTTGCTCGGTTACTTACTTTAGCATCGGAGTGCCTTGCAGGTACACCACCTTTTTCTCCTCACCGACCGTCTTTCATCAGCTCTCGAAGCCAGCCGCATCGGATCCTGATCTCCAGGTACGATCAGGTGGCGCCGGGTGTGGGAAACTGATTTCCCCGTTCTTCTTTCAAAATCTTCAAGGAACCAAAGTTTTAACAAGATCCATGGCTGCTCGGGACAACCAAGAAAACCGATCAAATGATGGCATGATTCTCACACAACGTGAGAGCAACATCCATCCTCCTCCGCACGATGAAACTGTGCAAGACCACCCGGACGGGACGACAGTATCGCCTTCACCCGATCGCGATCAACCTCTGGAAAGTCGCCCGGAAACTCTTTTTCCCTCGACTCCTTCAGGATCATATTTCGCCGCGCTGGCCGAGATCCTGAATCAGACAAACCTGCTGCTCCTCGCCCATGGCGAGAAAATCGTCCGTCTCGAAGATAATTCTCGTCGACCATCGTCTCCCGTGAGACCCCAAAGAAGGCATACTCCTTCTCCTTCTAGGAAGAAGAGGAAAGGGCACGCTGATAAATCAACGGGCGACAAGCGTCTTCGTCAGTCCTCCCCACATTCTTCTCCTACAAGAAAGTCAAGAAGAAGTAGATCAAGATCTGCTTCTCCCCGACGAACGAAGAAACACGCTCACAGGTCTCCTTCGTTCAACTCCAGCGACGACGAGGACACTCGGGGTCCCCTTTCATCTGAAATCATGGCAGCTAAGCTTCCAAGAGGTTTAGAGAAGCCCCCACCGCTAGGCTCATACGACGGAACCACGGATCCAGACGAGCACATCGAGAATATCGATGCGCTGCTCGACTATCGAGGTGTACGGGGGGCAATCCAATGTCACCTTTTTCCTACGGCGATGAGGAAAGGAGCGATCACATGGTACAAAAGCCTCGAAGTTGAGTCCATCACCTCCTGGAAACAACTTGGACGCACGTTCTCTAGGCACTTCACCGCATCAAGGCGACACCCGAAGACAGAAGCTTCGCTCGAAGCAATCATCCAAGGGATGGACGAACCTTTACAAACTTACATCGAAAGTTCAATATAGAAGCAGTCCAAGTATCCACGACCGATGACATGAAAAAATATTTGCTGGAACAAGGATTACGCCCCTCGACTGATTTTCATCGGGCGGTCGACATTGAGACCCCGGCCACCCTCGACGCGTTCTTATTGAAAGCCCAAGCCTACATTCAGTATGAGGAAAAACAAGCGGCCAGTTCGGTAAGAGACGCTCGACGCCGTGAAGATGCCAAGCCTCACCGAGTCGACGAACCTTCGACATCTCATCGAGGAGGAGACAAAAGAAAGGACGATCACTCCCGTGAACCGCGGGAGCACCGAGGACCCGTCGGTCGGTTCCACTAGTACACACCTCTCCTGGCCTCTAGTGAGAAAAAAATTTGTCTGAATGTGCCAATTCGGAATTCAAACAAGCAGGGGTACGTTTTCCGAGGCAACAACCCAGCAAACCCGGCACGGATAAAACAAAATACTGCAGATTCCACAAGAGTCACGGCCACAACACAGAGGACTGCATCCATCTCAAGGATGCAATCGAAATTCTCATCAAGGACGGGCACCTAAAACAATTCACCAAATCCAGATACACTCCTCGACAAGAAGGGCAGGAGACCCAAAAAGTCGAGGAAGCCATACCTATCCCTGCAGATGCTAACATGCAGGTCGCTCTAAGCATTTATCGCCCGGAGGATTTCTTCCTACCGGACCGCGCCGAGAATTCGGGGTACTTCTCCTCCCATAGTCCATGGGAAACTTTCCCTTCCGCAATGGTCATCTCGGGAGGAGGGTTCAATAAAATCACGATCGGATCCGTGAAACGGAAATTCGACCAGCTGATTGCGAAGGGGCCCGCGCAAAACGCCACCCTGGATCCACCAAGGGAAGGCTCGGTACCCCTTGCCTTTTACCGAGAAGAGCTCATAGGAGGGGCGCCCAACGCCAGCATTCCTCTGCTCATCCGGGCACGCATGGAAAATTTCGATGTGAGAAGAATCCGGGTGGACCAGGGCAGCTCCTGCGACATCATGTACTCCCAGTTGTTTTCGAAACTCCAGCTGAACGAGACACATTTAACTCCATACTTAGGACCAGACCTGCAGGGTTTCAACGGAGCAGTCTCCCGACCATGGGGTTATGTCGATCTATTTGTCACTTTCGGGGTAGGTGAGACAGCCAGGACGTGCAGGGTCCAGCTCCTAGTCGTGGACTGCCCGTCGCTGTACCAATGCATCCTAGGACGACCAACAATAGCCGAGCTAATCGCCGTGCCATCCACCGTCCACCTGAAGATGAAATATTACACTACTTCAGGTAAGGTCGCCACATTACACGGAGACGTCGACGCTGCCCACAAGTGTTTCGAAGCAGCATCAAAGGGTCTCAGCTCAATATCATACCAACCGAATCCTCCAACATCAAACTCGCCAGATATTCCCAGGGCTTTCCCTCAGGTAGAATCGATCGACCTAGACTGCAGATTCTCAGACAATAGCGAGGGCGTCCAAAGACCAACAGAGTCGCTGTCCCGACCAATAACAGATGGAGAGTTCGAATTAATTCCTCTAGGAGAGGACGCAGCTCGGTGCGTTAAAATCGGGGCACATATGCCCGACTAGGTGAAGCGACAGCTGAAAGCTTGCCTCAGAGGGAACGCAGATCTATTTGCCTGGAGCGCCGCAGAAATGCCAGGGCTCGACCCCGGGACAACCTTCCACCACCTCTCCATTGACCCAATACATAAGGCGGTCGCTCAACGCAGAAGGAAGCTGAATCTGCTGTTAAAGACCTCCTAGAGGCTAAATTTGTAACCGAGGCCAGGTACACGACCTGGCTCTCAAATGTTGTAATTGTGAAAAAATCTAATGGATAGTGAAGAATGTGCGTTGACTATACCGATCTCAATCGGGCATGCCCAAAAGATGCATACCCTTTACCTAACATTGATAAATTGGTCGACAATTCGTCCGATTTCAAGCTATTGTCCTTCATGGACACATACTCAGGATATAATCAGATACCCATGGTCGTGTCTGACAAAAAAAACACGGCCTTCATGACCGAATCGGGCAATTACTTTTACAACGTTATGCCCTTCGGTCTGAAAAACGCGGGCGCGACATATCAGCGCATGATGAATAAGGTTTTCCGAGCAGAAATCAGAGATATGCTCGAAGTATACATGGACGACATGATCGTCAAATCTCAACAAGAAATGGACCACGCGTCTGTAGCGGTAAAATCGTGAGTGTAAGCTATTGATTAACTTAACTCGATTAACACAGAGTCGCCACCGCACTTTTCTTTATTTCCGAAAGGAAAAAGGTAAAAGAACGAATAAAAACCTAGGATTCTAAAAGCAAAGGCTAAAAGAAATAAACAGAGATTGGGTAAGGGGATTGGTTATGAACCGGGAAGGTTTTAGGCACCCGACTCATCCGTGGTACTCCACTGGAGCCCTTTGAAATACTTATTGCTTTTGGTCTGAAATTGGTTTGTTTAAAATGATGGAAGAGATGAGGAGAAGAATATTTTTTAATGATTTTGTGTTTGATAAGGTTTTAACGCCTTATGCCTACGTACCCACAAAGTGCAATGCGAGATCAAAACCTCGTAGTTCGTGGTACAAAGTTTTAAAAAGAACAAATGAGTTGAATTGATTTTAGAATGTAGAGATAAGTCGTCATCCCTTAGCGAATAATTCCTCTAAAAAGGATGAATCATATCTAAACATGTGAGAAAAAGAAAAGGTGCACAAGCCACAAAAACAATTGAATGAGTTTTGAGTTTTTTAATGTATATGAGAAAATGGTTTTGATATATTTACATGAATTAATATTTGGTTAAGAAAATAAAATGAAAAGATTAAAAATCGCTTGACCTAAGTCAAGGTTTGTTTATGAAAGTGTTTGAAGTTTAAAAACAAGATGATTTTGAAATAGAGAGAAGTTTTGAAAATTAAAGAATGGGGAGGAGATGAAGAGACTAATCCTAGTGCTTAAATTAAAAGCTAAGGAAAGAGTTTACCATATGTACAATTCTTCAAAGATCGGAACTTCTTCTTCAAAGGCTAATGAAATCACTTGAGGTCTAGGTTTCTAATCCATTCCAACTTGAGCAAAGGGAAAGTATCTTAAAGTCTAAGTCCATTCTCCAAAAAGCAAAGGGATAGTAACCATAGTCCAACAATTAGAAGTCACAAATATTTTAAGAGTTTAATCCTTTATTAAGTGTTTTGATATCCAAATGGACAAAATAAAAACAAGCACAATATGAATATAAACATGCACAATATGAATATAAATAAATGATATATGATAATATGACAAAATATAATAAGGAGATAAGGGAGCAAGAGATTAAAATAAAAGGATAAGGTGCAAGAGATTAAATTTAAACAATTATATTCACATTATTATAATATTTACAATATAAGGTGGTATGATGAACTTAATCAAACACAACCACAAAAAGAAAAATAAGATCGAGGCAACCGGATCCAAGTGGATCTTAATTCGAATCGGGACAACTTTAGGTCTATGTTAAGCAATCGCCGAGTAATTTACGAAGTAATTACCCTACAAATGAGGTCGGCCACCACTAATTAAAGTGGAAAATATTCGTGTTAATACATGTTAGAGAAACGATATAATGAATCGTTCTCCGAAAACACGCCACACTAAAAGAAAAAGGAAGGTCTAATCTTAATCGAGATTATCGTTGAATTTCATCGAAAAGCAACCTATCACGATCTCAAAGTATGGAGAATGATTCAAATGATCATTCATCCATAGATTTGAAATAATGAAGATTAAACTTAATCGGAAATCAACAATCCCGAATCGGAAGATTGTCATCGACCAAAATTGAAAAGAGATGAAGAATAATGGATCCAGAATTAGATCCAAAAAAGAAATAGAAAATATTTTTAATCATTTTCTAAACTCTTTCCTAAATATCTTTTTAAAAAAAATACTTTTTCTAAAATATAAATTCTTAAAACATATTTTTTAAATTGTTTTCCTAAATCTCTTTAAACATTTTTTTAAAAATCTTCCTAAAACACTTAAATCAACAATAAATTAATACAAAATCCTTTTTAAAAAAAACAAACCAAAGAATATTAAACAAAACAAAAAATAAAAAAATAGAATGGAAATAGGAAGTGGATATCCGCGGGTTAATGGAAACGGATCTACTAGGATCCAAGGTCCAGTTCAACTCCTTCACATTTTATTGAAAAAGAAAACAAAAAAACACAAGTGATTAATCTTCTTCTTCTTCACGTAAATGAGAGAAAAACAAAAATAGGGCCAACACAAATTTCTCCTTCAATCACAAAAAATGGCGACCGTTCTCACCTTCAACGATTCAGAAAACACAACTTCTTCTCTTTCCGTGAATGAAACGAATCCTTCCTCTCTCGATTTCCTTTTTCTTCTCACTTCGGTTTCTCTCTCTTTCTCACCGATTCAAGGTTTCAATTGGTTAGATGTTGATGGTTGATTGAGGAAATGATTGAGAAATTTTGAAAGAGGGTTTCGAATTTGAAGAAGAAATAGAGTTAGGGATTTTTGATTTGGGAATTAATTTGGCCAGGGATTTGAGAGGCTGTTGAAGCTTGAAATTGGAATGAAACTGATGCTCTTTAAATAGGAGAAGAAGAAAGGAACTTGATGTCGTTTTGAATGTGAGGTATGCGTTTTACACTCTCACGAAAATCTCGTGTGTGCCTGCGATTTCATTTGCGTTTGCTTGCGTTTTGTTTCCTTTGGTCTTGCGTTTTGTATTCGTGTTAAAGGCGTGCCCCTTTGCTGTGTGTGTTTGTTCTTGCCGTGCGTTTTGAATTGATGATATTGCGTTTTGATACTTTGAAACAGGTGCGGGAATGCGTGAAGCTCGTGCTAGATGCATGATACTTTTCATGTTGTGGGCCTGGGCTAGAGAGAGGTTTGATAGTGTGCGGCTTTTGCTGCTGGATTTGATAGGCCTGCCTGCGGGAAAGGCTTACGGATATAGCTTTGTGGGGCCTGCTGCTTGCTGAGGCAGCTTGGCAATATTTGGCTAAAGTGTGAAGAAGCTGGCGTATTTGCAGCTTGTAAAGCTTGCTTGTAACGGGTGTGTTGTTGAAATTCACGTGCTGTACTTGAATGATGTTGAAGGCTTAAAGGACCACGTGATGTAACAAATATTGTGATTGTAATGAGCCTCAGAAAAAAAACTTTATATTGTTTATTTATTCTGTGTAACAAAATGTGGAATAAGATAGGCTAAAAACATGGGCTTATGGTTAATATGGACTGCATAAATGTTGGATATTTAGAAAAATAATAAAAAAAAAAGAAAATGATGGATATAAAAAGTTCCTAAAAATATAATGAGAATATTAAAAAAAATTTAAAAGTATTGGAAAAAAAATGAAAATAGATTATATAGGATAATAATAGGAAATGGTTATGGAAAATGTTTATTTGGATAATAATGGGATATATGGATAATCGAGAAAAGAAAAAAAAATGGGGAACGAAGATTATTGAATAAAATGGATATTGGAAGTTAAAAAAAAGTTTAATCGAAAATGGATAATGGATGGAATTTGGTTTTCAAGCTCACAACAAATCTCGATTATTTCAACAAGCCTCTGAACACAGCCCAAATACTTTGCAACTTGCCAACTGAAAATTGTCTGATTATGATCTGATAAACCGAATTCATACTGAGGAAAATAAATCCTCAGATGAATCGCTGATGAACTGATAAATCGATGAACTGATAAACACTGAAGATTCAAGCCAAACTTCGCACAAAACAACTGCACGATAACTGATGATTTTCACACTCAGCACCCTTTGAACTTTGAAAACGCATTGTTTGAGAAATGAACCATTGGCCCACACGACTGGCAGTCAACCAATTTATCTGATAGTTTGACCAATATTAGGTCAAACATCCACTTGAAATAGAATTGTGACTGAACAAACGCATCTGAATGAAATTACTGTCTCATCTTCGCAAACCTGCAACACAGAGAAGAAGAAGAATACTGAAACATATTTTTTTGTATTTTGGTTAAAAGTCAGTAAATATAAACAAATATAAAACAGTAAAAATAATGGTGATCCCCTGCGAAGCATAGACCCTACACCTGAGGAGAAACTCGAAAGCCAGTGCGATCTTGTTTGTATGCAAAATGCAGATGATATGCGAAACAATCTTAGGGCAAAAATTAGGGTGTTACAGCTGCCCCTATTTAAGTTTCTTCAATCCGGAGATATGAAGATTGACATCTTCGTCTCTACAAGATGGGAGAGACTTAAATACAGAATACCCAATTTTTGTCCTAAGAGAACAAATGATATGATATAAATATGATGTGCAAGCCCAAGATCTCTGTGGGGGAAGTATGACCACCAGAGAAAAGCAAAAACTTGGGGACACAAAAGAAAATCCCGCTGGGGAAACAACAGACAACCAAAGAGTTACCAGGAAAATAAATCACTGGATAACAGACTCCACTTGGGAAAAGATATGATATAATCAAAGAACAGATTCAACCAGGGGCATAAACACCCTGCCAGGAATACCAACCAAACAAAATATTTGAATCCAAGAATGGAGAAATACTGTGTTGGAAAAGAATCATCAACTACCTGTTTTACTGGGTAGGAAATATAACAGACTCGACTATCAATTTACTGGATAGGAGCAAAATACGGAGGGATAACCTCAATTACCTTTTACTGGGTAAGGAAAATTTTCAACTACCTGATTTACTGGGTAGAGAATATATAAAGGACTCGACTATCGATTTATTGGATAGGAGTGAAATAAAAGGAATAACCTTCACCACCTTTTACTGGGTGAGAAAAATTTTCAACTACCTGATTTACTGGGTAGAGAATATAAAGGACTCGAATATCGATTTATTGGATAGGAGTATGATCATCTACCTGATTTACTGGGTAGGAACTTAATCAAATGGAAACGGCTTCTATTACCTTTTTACTGGGTAAGAAGAAGAAATATCGGCTACCGGATTTACTGGGTAGGAAATCAATCAAGTTACCTTTTTACTGGGTAAGAAGAAAATGTCTGATTCTACTATCCTTTTACTGGGTAAGAAGAAAATAACTTGACTACCGGATTTACTGGGTAGAACAATTCTCGACTACCGAATTTACTGGGTAGGAGCTAAATCAAAGAAGAACAAACTCCATTACCTTTTTACTAGGTAAGAGGAAAAAATCTCGACTACCGAATTTACTGGGTAGAAAAATTCTCAACTACCTGATTTACTGGATAGGAGCTAAAGCAAAACAAACCTTATTACCTTTTTATTGGGTAAGAGGATAAAAATCTCGACTACCGTATTTACTGGGTAGGAGCACAAGTAAAGGAAACTTGATCAATTTGGTAATATTACCCACTATCGATTATTGATAGCTGAATTTCAAAACAATATATCCACAAAAGGGGACCAAAGTTCAATCCAAGAACAAATTGGAGAGAAACGATCAAACAAGACTCATCCCGAGGAGGAAATATCTCAACTGGGGAAAATCCCATCCAGATAATAAACTGGGGAGGAAGCTAAATCAACATCATCCACGAGAAACAAACTCAGTGGGGAATTAGAAAGGATTAACTCTTTCTTCTTAATGGTCGACATTCTAAACTTGAGAGGAAGATGACACACACACTCTGTGGGGAAAGTCCACACCAAAGAGCAGATAACAATGATAAACGCAAGAATGCAGGAAAACAATGCTATGCTTATGCGTGTGGATATGCTTATGAATATGCTGACAAAACAGACATAAAGATAAGAAACAGGTGACATAAACACCACAACAACCGGATACTCGGTTAATCCCAAGGCAACAATGCAGGGAACAACTGGAGATTCAATCTTGAAATCTGCAGGTGAATATCATAAGCCATCAAAGGAATACAATCCTACTACAAGGCTTGAATCATGATGAAATAGCATCTGATAGGAAAATCATCCAGCTGAGGAAAGGTAATAATCTGCTGAGGATGGAAGTATTCTTGATAAAAATCAAACTTCACGAGGAATAACTGTCATACCACTCCTGCTCCACTTGGGGATAGAGTGCAAGACTTGCTAAAAATCACATAGGAACCTGCTGGAAATCAACACATGCAGACCTACTGGGGATCCATATGGGGATATCAGAAGTTAACATCATAGCCAAAATACATTTACGAGGGATTTTAAATCTATACCCAACATAAAGTAAAAGAAAACCTCTAAACTGACTGCTATATCAACACTTCTAAATTCAAAGATGCAAATAAATCAGGCTGAGGAACAAGAGTTCAGCTGGGGGTTCCCAATACTTCTCAATTTAAAGATAACATGCTGAGGAAAAATCAAAACTCAGCTAAGGGTTCATAAGAACATCCCTTCCAACAATTCTTCTGGGGAATACATACAATCTCCGTTCAACATCATGGTTGGGGAACAAAATATCATTAATATCGATCTGCCAAGACTATCCAGGAACTTCGCATGGACACAACCGAATCAAACCCTGCTTTGGGAGAGACAAGTTACACACATCCAGACTTTACCATTCTTGGAATCAATGTTGACATCCTTTCTTTGTTCATATATCAAAAGAAAAATGTTTTTAAAATCTTCAAAAATTAAAATTTATTAAACTTGTTTCAAAAATCATCATCAACAATAAATTGAAATTTTGTAAACAGAAACAATATAAAGAATTGCAAACAATTGGATAAAAGCTCAAATTCATTGATAGAATGGTAGTCAGCAAATGGCATGACTCCATGGATCATTACAAGTTTGAAAAATGGTAAATACATGGAAAAGGGCTACATTGAGATACAATGATCATTATTCTCCCTATTAACATTGAACTCCACTGTGTCCGAAACTTCAGTCAAGGATGAGTGAATAAGAATCTTTGATGAATAAATCTTCTGAGGGATAGAATCTGAAATCCTCGGTTGCTACAGGTGATTCAGTCTGTCGACGCAGTTACTAGCCATGATCCCTAACTTTTGCCTAGATTGCCCTTTCGGGGTTTCAATCTACCGGGATAATTATTTCTGTTTTTGTCTCTAATTTTTGCATGGACCGCCCTTTCGGGTTTTCAATCCATCAAGACGCTCATTTTTGCCTAAGCCGCCCTTTCGGGTTTTCAACTTAGCGAGCTGTTCTTTTATTTTTTTTAGGTGAAGTATTTCTTGACTGCATCCGTATTCACAGGATGAGTGATCTCCTCACCATCCATAGTTGCAAGAATTAATGAACCGCCAGAGAAGGCTTTCTTAAAAACATATGGGCCATCATAGTTCGGAGTCCACTTGCCCCGAGAATCTTTAAGGAAAAACTGAATCTTTTTGAGCACGAGGTCGCCTTCTCTGAATACACGAGGTTTGACCTTCTTATCAAAAGCTTTCTTCATTATTTGCTGGTACAACCGACCGTGACACAAAGCTTTTATTCTCTTTTCTTCAATCAAATTCAACTGGTCAAATCTACTTTGACACCATTCAGCCTCAGTCAACTTGGCTTCCATTAGAACTTTCATTGATGGGATTTCAACTTCGACGGGGAGCACTGCTTCCATACCATAAACAAGTGAGAAAGGGGTTGCCCCTGTTGAAGTGCGGACAAATGTACGATACCCATGCAAAGCAAAAGGGAGCATCTCATGCCAGTCCTTGTACGTCACAACCATCTTCTGAATGATCTTCTTAATGTTCTTATTTGCAACTTCAACAACCCCATTCATCTTCGGTCTATAAGGAGAGGAATTATGGTGTTGAATCTTGAAATCTTCACAAAGCTCTTTCATCATCTTATTATTCAAGTTCGAACCATTATCAGTAATGATTCTATTCGGAACACCATATCTGCAGATAAGATTATTCTTGATAAACCGAACCACAACTTGTCTGGTAACATTAACATACGATGCCGCTTCAACCCACTTGGAGAAGTAGTCAATTTCCACGAGAATAAAGCGATGTCCATTCGAAGCCTTGGGTTCAATCATGCCAATCATATCAATTCCCCACATAGAGAAAGGCCATGGGGAAGAAATCACATTGAGATAAGCCGGTGGCACATGAATCTTATTAGCATACACTTGACACTTATGGCATTTTTTCACATATTTGCAACAATCAGATTCCATTGTCAACCAATAGTAACCTGCTCTCAACATCTTTTTAGCCATTGCATGCCCATTGGCATGAGTGCCAAAAGATCCTTCATGAATTTCTTTCATCAACATGTTTGCTTCGTGTCTATCCACGCATCTGAGCAAGACCATGTCAAAATTTCTCTTATAAAGCACATTTCCATTCAGGAAGAAATTGCCCGCCAACCTCCTCAAAGTTCTCTTATCTTTATCAGATGCCCCCAAGCGGGTATTCTTGACTCTGGAGAAAACATTTAATATCATGATACCAAGGCTTATCATCATGGACCTCTTCAACTGCAAACACATGAGCTGGTCTTTCCAGTCGATTCACACTGATCATGGGAACATCATTCCACTGGTGCACTTTTAGCATAGAAGCTATGGTTGCTAAAGCATCAGCCATCTGATTCTCATCACGAGGAATATAATGAAACTCAACTTTGGTGAAGAAAGTTGATATCTTCCTGGCATAATCTCTATAGGGGATCAAGTGAGGTTGATGAGTCACCCACGTGCCCTGAATCTGATTAATTACCAAGGCAGAATCTCCATACACATCGAGATGTTTAATCCTCAAATCAACAGCTTCTTCAAGACCCATAATGCAGGCTTCATACTCAGCTTCATTGTTGGTACAAGGAAAAGTCAATCTCGCGGCAAAAGGAATATGAGAACCATGGGGAGTAATGATCATTGCCCCAATTCCTCTTCCACGTGCATTCACAACACCATCAAAAACTAAACCCCATCGAGATCCAGACTCCGACCCTTCCTCAATCACAGGTTCATCATTATCTTTCACTTTCAAAAACATCACATCTTCATCTGGAAAATCAAACTTGACAGGTTGGTAATCATCAATCGGTTGATGTGCCAAATAGTCAGCCAAGATACTACTTTTTATAGCTTTTTGAGTTCGGTACTCGATATCATATTCTGATAACAACATTTGCCAACGAGCAATCCTCCCAGTCAAAGCAGGCTTTTCAAAGATATACTTGATTGGATCCATTTTAGAGATCAACCAAGTCGTATGATTCAGCATATACTGGCGAAGACGCTTTGCAGCCCAAGCTAAGGCACAACAAGTTTTTTCAAGCATGGAATACCGAGACTCACAATCAGTGAATTTCTTACTCAAGTAGTAAATTGCACGTTCTTTTCTTCCAGATTCATCTTGCTGACCAAGCACACAACCCATGGAATCTTCCAACACAGTCAAGTACATGATCATCGGTCTACCTTCCACCGGAGGAGACAAGATAGGAGGTTCAAGTAGATATTCTTTAATACTTTCAAATGCCTTCTGGCAATCATCTGTCCAGACGCAACCTTTATCTTTTCGAAGCAACTTGAAGATCGGAGCACATGTGGCAGTCATGTGAGAGATAAACCTTAAAATATAGTTCAATCGGCCCAAGAATCCTCTTACTTGCTTTTCGGTTCATGGAGCAGGAATTTCCTGAATAGCTTTCACTTTATCAGGATCAACTTCAATGCCTCTTTGGCTGACAATGAAACCTAGCAACTTTCCAGAACGTACGCCAAATATGCACTTGTTCGGATTCAGACGAAGCTTATACTTCCTTAATCTCTGAAACAACTTCAGCAAATGTTCAACATGATCTTCTTCAGTCCTCGACTTGGCGATCATATCATCAACATATACTTCGATTTCCTTATGCATCATATCATGGAAAAGTGTAGTCATAGCTCTTTGGTACGTCGCACCAGCATTCTTCAATCCAAAGGGCATCACTCTGTAGCAGAATGTTCCCCATGGTGTAATAAATGTGGTCTTTTCCATGTCCTCGGGTGCCATCTTTATTTGATTATAACCGGAAAATCCGTCCATAAAAGAGAAAACGTCAAACTTAGCCATATTATCTACCAACATATCAATGTGTGGTAATGGAAATCATCTTTTGGACTAGCTTTGTTCAGATCTCTGTAATCTATGCACATTCGGACATTTCCGTCTTTCTTCGGAACAGGAACAATATTGGCCACCCATTCAGGATAAGTTGATGTCACAAGAAAACCTGCATCAATCTGCTTTTGAACCTCCTCTTTGATTTTTATTGCCATGTCTGGATGAGTTCTTCTGAGCTTTTGCTTTACAGGTGGACATTCTGGCTTCAACGGAAATCTATGCTCCACAATATCAGTATCAAGACCTGGCATGTCTTGATAAGACCAAGCAAATACATCAACATATTCTCTGGCATGTCTTCAGAACCCAAGTTGACCATCTCTATAGACTCTCCATGAGGCTGAATAATCTTCTCTTGTGCTCAAGCAACCGAGAAATTTCATCTGGAATCTCTTCATCATCCTCTTCCTCAGCTTCAAACACAGGGAATTCAAAGTTGGGAGAGGGCATAGGATCATTGTTTTCAATGGGTTTATCAATCAATCTGCACAATGATTTTATTTTTATTTTAGAATATGAATAAAAGTGCAAACAATATGCAGATACACAATTATTATATTTTTTTGGGTTTTTTAGGTTACCATTTTTCAGAATAAAGCAAAAATGAAAAACACATATGGAAATAACAAAATAACATTTTATTGATGATGATAAAATTTGAAACAAATCCCGACAAACATCACTTTCACCTTGGGCAGAGTGAAAGGATTTTTGAAAGAAAATAAAAACAATTACTTTGAAGAATGAACGATAAAAGGAACATCAACAGCGATCCAATTCTGGCAAATCTTTCCATGCGTAACGAAATCAAGCATTTCTTCGTCTTCATCATCATCATCAATGATGGCAGCAACAGAATGGTCGTTGATAAATCCAGCACTTCGAAAGCCTTCTTGAATAGTCTTTGGATCTTTGATAACTGCACCAGGCGCAAAGCCGATACCAAAACCTTCCTTGTTGTCTACAGCATCAATAATTCGCCCCCAACCATCAGACTGACCAGCTTCCAGCACTCGCATAGCATCTTTGAAAGAGGACATGGGCATGGCATTCTTCTTAACAACACTATTCACAACAAAAAGTGCTTGAAACGAAGTTCCCACCTCTTCCTCGGCATCAATATAAGAGAAAGAAGACAGATTACTCACAAGCATCACCCTCTCACCTTCAATGGTCACCAATTTACCTTCTCTCAAAAAACTTCAACTTTTGATGAAGAGTGGATGTTACAGCTCCAGCTTCATGGATCCATGGTCTTCCGAGGAGACAACTGTATGCGGGACGTATATCCATTACTTGAAAAGTAATCTTGAATATAAACGGTCCAATAAGAATAGGAAGATCCACCTCTCCGATCACGGTCTTCTTCGACCCATCAAACGCTTTTACTATAATCCCACTGTGCCTCATGGGAGCACCTTGAAACGCAAGCTTTGACAAAGTCGACTTTGGCATAACATTCAGAGACGAGCCGATATCAACTAGCACCTTGGACAAAGCATCTTCTTGACAATTCACCGAAATGTGCAGAGCCAAGTTATGATTTCTTCCTTCTTCAGGAAAATCATCATCACAGAAGCTCAAATTGTTGCATGACGTGATATTCGCTACAATACTATCAAATTGATCAACAGTCACGTCATGGTCAACATATGCTTGATCCAGAATTTTCTGCAATGACTGCCTATGAGCCTCAGAACTCATCAAAAGAGACAACACTGATATCTTCGAGGGAGTCTGCAATAACTGCTCAGAAATATTATACTCACTCTTCTTTATCAGTTTTAGCACCTCATCATCATTATTACCAGATTGGCTCGATTGGACAACAGCATCCATAATCTGCTTTCTTGCACTGGTATCTTCAACTCTCTTCGGAGGGTCTGAACTATACACTCTACCACTTCGGGTGACCTTCGTCACATCAGCAATGCTAACCACAGACCTTGGAGTAGGAAGAGGAACTTCTCTACCATTCTCTATCATCGTAGCGTTATACCTGTATGGAACAGCTTTATCAGATTCATAAGGCATTGGACCAGGTACATTAATCACCAATGGAGTAACAGCAGTCTTGCGACTATCAAAAGAAAACACCACCCTTTCAGGAGCAGCTCTCTCAGGAAGATTGAACTGAGGCATAATGACATTCACTTCATTCTCATATTCATCTCTCTTTGCTGTTACTTCGATCAGCTTATCATCCATCATTTTCTGAATATCCCTTTTAACAATCACGCAACCACGAGGATTCACCGAGCATATACAACATCCAACATATTCGTGATCAATATCGTGATATTCACTCAAGAAAGCATGCATTTCCACCAAAGATCTTCGGATATGGCGAACTTCATAGATCTTAAACAACCCAGGACAACCAGCAACCATATTCACAGACGCATTACCATGCTTCAGCAACGGATTCTTCTGTACATTAGGATTAACATCATTGAAATACAGAACATTGTTTCTCATCAATTTTTGTACTTCAAACTTCAATGGATAACAGCTCTCAACATCGTGCCCCGGGGCACCTTGATGAAAAGCACAGCGAGCCTCAGGCTTATACCACCATGGAATAGTCTCTGGAACTGGAGGTGGAGGACGAGTTTGCACAAGATTCTTTGCAATTAAAGATGGAAGCAAGTCCGCATACGATACAGGAATAGGATCAAAACTTGGCTTAGCCCGAGCTTGTTGATTACCACCTTGTTGCACAGAAGGTTGCTGATAACGGGGTTGATACTTTGGAATAGCTGGCACAGTTGGAGCCACGTTAATCATCGGTGTAACAGAAGCCACATGCTGCGAATGGTGATTCCCACAATTGTGAGGCCTTCTATAACTTTCACGGGATACTGCATCAGTCTCATTTTCTTTCTTTTCCCCAAAGTTGAACCTTCTAGAGCTTGAACCATTGCCGTTCTCTTGAGTCAACCGTCCCTCACGGACACCTTCTTCTAAATGCATCCCCATGCTCACCATCTCAGTGAAATCGGAAGGAGCGCTTGCTATCATTCTCTCATAATAAAAAGAACCCAACGTCTTCAAGAAGATCTTCGTCATTTCTTTTTCTTCCAACGGAGGAACAATCTAGGCTGCCAGCTCTCTCCATCTCTGCGCATATTCTTTAAAAGTCTCTTTGTCCTTCTGGGACATAGCACGAAGTTGATCTCTATCAGGAGCCATATCAACATTGTACTTATACTGCCTTACAAAAGCTTCTCCCAAATCATTGAAGGTCTTGATTTGGCTATTATCCGGACTCATATACCACCTCATGGGTGCACCGGTCAAACTGTCCTGGAAATAGTGAATCAGCAGCTTATCATTATCAGTCTGAGCAGACATCTTCCTTGCATACATCGTCAGATGGCTCAATGGACAAGTATTGCCTTTGTACTTCTCAAACTTGGGCAACTTGAATTTGTAAGGAACTTTAACATTTGGGACCAGACAAAGATCATAAGCATCTTTTCCGAACAAATCCTTATGTTTCAAAGCTCTCATCTCCCTCTGGATCTCAACAAAGCGTCCCTGGAAGTCATCAAGTCTTTCAGCAACTCCAGCACCTTCACTGGGCTCAGCATGGTAAATCATCTCATCATGGTGCGGAACATTGTGCACCACAGGCGGTACAGTTGTCACAACTGGAGGAAGAGTAGTCCATACTGGTGGGGGGAGATTATAAAATGCCACAGTCTCCGGACGATGAGGAGGACGATAACCAGCAGGAAAAAAGTCAACAGGCATGCCCCAAGGCGTGCTAGCAGGTATACGACAGCGAGGAGAAATCACAGTCTCAACAGGAATTGATGCAGTAACAACCTCTGAGATGACAGTATTCTGAACAGGAGGACTAGGAGGTGGCTGATTCTGAGCAGCCATCAAATTTTCCATCATAGCAGTCACCCTTTCCAAGCTTTCCCTCAGATAAGTAACCTCTTCGCGCAGCTCGAGATTCTCTTGTTGCAAAGTATCCATCACTCTTCTCCGATTAGCTCGAGTATCGAAGCGATGAGTCAGCTTGACAGGAACACTGAATGAAGACCAGAAAACAACAATAAGATCCCTGGAGAACACTCGAAAGCAAGACAAATGCGAATATGATGCATGCTATGTATATGCAAATGCAAAGATTTCAAAGGATTATAAGTTAACTTGCAATATTCATAAAGAGACATTTTTGAAATACTTAAAAACTCATTCTCATTAATATCAAAGTGAGGATTACAAATGAAGTACAAACATCAATAATCCTAATACATAAGAGCAAAAGTAAACTAGGCCTAAGGAATCATATCCGAAGAAGTCCCGAATCCTGGCTGATACTTCATATGAATCCTCTTGATCTCATTATTGTACCGCTCTTCCATATCTTCCTTATCCTTCACCAACTTGTCAACAATGGCCTTCCAAGCACCGGAAGTAGGAGGAATAGTATATGTACTAATAGAGGAAAATAAATCCTCTCTCGGTCTCTTCGTGATGCGTCGCTCGAGTAGCTCAATAAGATCATCCTTCTCCTTAAGCTTCTCCTGCATAGTAGTCCTCTCAAGTAACCATTCTTCTTTCTCTTTCTTCATCTTCTCTAACTCTTCTTGAAGAACCAACTTCTCATCAACGGGAGGTAGAAAAGCAGATAAAGGCAATATGGGAAACATAAGATCCTCGGGTGGATAAGGCATCTTGAGCTTGGAAGCTCTAGATCGAACCCACTGAATATAACAATCGGAAGGAGGAAGGTGTTGTCTACCCAATTGACCTTTCTCTTTCCTATGAACAGCATGCCAAGAATGAGCAATCCTTTTCTTCATCTCTATGTGATCAACACCATTAAGAAAGAAGAAACGGGATAAGGTAAGATTGTTTGGAACATCCTTCAAACAATAACCGAACTGTCGTCTAGCCAGAATGGGGTTGTAGCTAATTCCCCCACGTGTACCAAGAAGAGGTACATTAGGAAATTCTCCACAACTATCAATAAGAACTCCAGTGTCATAATGAGAACTATACCATGTCATGTCCTTATGAGAAAGCGACATCAACCTTTGAGACCATCTTCGATTCTCTCTATTGTCCTTGAAAACATCCGACTTCGGTAGGTGCGAAATAAACCACCTATAAAGAAGAGGCGCACAACATACAATCTCTCCGTCACCTTTGGAAGTCCTATAGTGAAAAGCATGATACATATCTCCAAGCAAAGTAGGAATCGGGTTCTTCTTCAAGAAGATCTGAATAGCATTCTCATCCACAATACTATCCAAGTTCGGAAACAAGACAATCCCGTAAATGAGCAAAGCAAGAATAGCCTCAAATGCATCCTTATGACCCTAAGTAAGTGAAGTAGAAGCCTTTCCCATCAAAAACTTAGCATTAATACCACGAACACTCCCCTTCGGAAGAAACTTCCCATTAAGATCGGATTCCTTAAGAAAAAGTGCTTTGGCGATGACCTTGATAGTAAGCTCCTTCTCTAAACCAGTAAAAAGAAACTCCTTGTCCAGAATAGGCAAACCTAACCAATGAGAATACTCCTCCAAAGTCGGCACAAGCTGATAATCCGGAAAAGTGAAACAATGGTGCAACGGGTCATAAAACTGAGCCAAAGTAGGGAGAATCCCCTCAGGTACATCAATATCCAACATATACAAAAGCTTCCCACGACATCTTCGGAACTCTTGGATATCAACAACCAAAGCTCCTAGCTTTCTCAACTCTACAACATTAGGATTCTTGAAATTGTACTTCTTTGTGTTCCTCCTTTCAAAAGTCAAAGCCATGGACATCTGAAATTTTGCAAAAGTTCCTTATAAGTCCCTTGAAATCTTACGAACAATGCTCATGAATGTTATGATGGCATGTATGCAACAAACACAAACAAGATCACACAAGGCACACGGGCTTAGGTTCCGAGTCACGAGCATGAAGTCAAGGTAACAGAACACCAACCCAAACAGGTAAGTACTAAGGTTTTGTCTTCATTGTACCTGCAAGAAACCAAAATGGTGCTAACAGAGGTGCCCGGAGTTAACATCCATCTTTAGAATATCATCGGTACGTTGGATTACTCCCCAACCGATAACATTCTTAAAATAGACCCCGTCCGAGTGTAGTATCGCTTGACAACCGCCTTAGATTTACATCCAGACAGCTTCCGCACTACGTTCCTAAATTGGCTTAGATGGGTTAAGGGTTCTAAGGTCCTCAGTATGATCAGCTCAAGGTCGGAAAATAATGCCACGTACGATTACTCGTCATGACATTGATAGTCCAAGAGAGCCTAACCGAGAGGAGATTATCAAATTGATATTGCTTTGGACTACTCCATCACATATCGCTTCAAATATCGCCGTCCTATCATAAGTGTCACTTAGATTCGGGTTAGAATCTATCTCACACAGAGGATCACCAAAACCAAAACAGAACAATCAAATAACAAACAATTCAAACCAAAGCAATAAATAAATCAAAGTAGGCTAAATCCGCTTAGAGATTACTCCCCAGCAGAGTCGCCACTTTTCTGTAGCGGTAAAATCGTGAGTGTAAGCTATTGATTAACTTAACTCGATTAACACAGAGTCGCCACCGCGCTTTTCTTTATTTCCGAAAGGAAAAAGGTAAAAGAACGAATAAAAACCTAGGATTCTAAAAGCAAAGGCTAAAAGAAATAAACAGAGATTGGGTAAGGGGATTGGTTATGAACCAGGAAGGTTTTAGGCACCCGACTCATCCGTGGTACTCCACGGGAGCCCTTTGAAATACTTATTGCTTTTGGTCTGAAATTGGTTTGTTTAAAATGATGGAAAAGATGAGGAGAAGAATATTTTTTAATGATTTTGTGTTTGATAAGGTTTTAACGCCTTATGCCTACGTACCCACAAAGTGCAATGCGAGATCAAAACCTCGTAGTTCGTGGTACAAAGTTTTAAAAAGAACAAATGAGTTGAATTGATTTTAGAATGTAGAGATAAGTCGTCATCCCTTAGCGAATAATTCCGCTAAAAGGGATGAATCATATCTAAACATGTGAGAAAAAGAAAAGGTGCACAAGGCACAAAAACAATTGAATGAGTTTTGAGTTTTTTAATGTATATGAGAAAATGGTTTTGATATATTTACATGAATTAATATTTGGTTAAGAAAATAAAATGAAAAGATTAAAAATCGCTTGACCTAAGTCAAGGTTTGTTTATGAAAGTGTTTGAAGTTTAAAAACAAGAAGATTTTAAAATAGAGAGAAGTTTTGAAAATTAAAGAATGGGGAGGAGATGAAGAGACTAATCATAGTGCTTGAATTAAAAGCTAAGGAAAGAGTTTACCATATGTACAATTCTTCAAAGATCGGAACTTCTTCTTCAAAGGCTAATGAAATCACTTGAGGTCTAGGTTTCTAATCCATTCCAACTTGAGCAAAGGGAAAGTATCTTAAAGTCTAAGTCCATTCTCCAAAAAGCAAAGGGATAGTAACCATAGTCCAACAATTAGAAGTCACAAATCTTTTAAGAGTTTAATCCTTTATTAAGTGTTTTGATATCCAAATGGACAAAATAAAAACAAGCACAATATGAATATAAACAAGCACAATATGAATATAAACAAATGATATATGATAATATGACAAAATATAATAAGGAGATAAGGGAGCAAGAGATTAAAATAAAAGGATAAGGTGCAAGAGATTAAATTTAAACAATTATATTCACATTATTATAATATTTACAATATAAGGTGGTATGATGAACTTAATCAAACACAACCACAAAAAGAAAAATAAGATCGAGGCAACCGGATCCAAGTGGATCTTAATTCGAATCGGGAGACCTTTAGGTCTATGTTAAGCAATCGCCGAGTAATTTACGGAGTAATTACCCTACAAATGAGGCCGGCCACCACTAATTAAAGTGGAAAATATTCGTGTTAATACATGTTAGAGAAACGATATAATGAATCGTTCTCCGAAAACATGCCACACTAAAAGAAAAAGGAAGGTCTAATCTTAATCGAGATTATCGTTGAATTTCATCGAAAAGCAACCTATCACGATCTCAAAGTATGGAGAATGATTCAAATGATCATTCATCCATAGATTTGAAATAATGAAGATTAAACTTAATCGGAAATCAACAATCCCGAATCGGAAGATTGTCATCGACCAAAATTGAAAAGAGATGAAGAATAATGGATCCAAAATTAGATCCAAAAAAGAAATAGAAAATATTTTTAATCATTTTCTAAACTCTTTCCTAAATATCTTTTTTTAAAAAATACTTTTTCTAAAATATAAATTCTAAAACATATTTTTTAAATTGTTTTCCTAAATCTCTTTAAACATTTTTTTAAAAATCTTCCTAAAACACTTAAATCAACAATAAATTAATACAAAATCCTTTTTAAAAAAACAAACCAAAGAATATTAAACAAAACAAAAAATAAAAAAATAGAATGGAAATAGGAAGTGGATATCCGCGGGTTAATGGAAACGGATCTACTAGGATCCAAGGTCCAGTTCAACTCCTTCACATTTTATTAAAAAAGAAAACAAAAAAACACAAGTGATTAATCTTCTTCTTCTTCACACAAATGAGAGAAAAACAGAAACAGGGCCAACACAAATTTCTCCTTCAATCGCAAAAAATGGCGACCGTTCTCACCTTCAACGATTCAGAAAACACAACTTCTTCTCTTTCCGTGAATGAAACGAATCCTTCCTCTCTCGATTTCCTTTTTCTTCTCACTTCGGTTTGTCTCTCTTTCTCACCGATTCAAGGTTTCAATTTGTTAGATGTTGATGGTTGATTGAGGAAATGATTGAGAAATTTTGAAAGAGGGTTTCAAATTTGAAGAAGAAATAGAGTTAGGGATTTTTGATTTGGGAATTAATTTGGCCAGGGATTTGAGAGGCTGTTGAAGCTTGAAATTGGAATGAAACTAATGCTCTTTAAATAGGAGAAGAAGAAAGGAACTTGATGCCGTTTTGAATGTGAGGTATGCATTTTACACTCTCACGAAAATCTCGTGTGTGCTTGCGATTTCATTTGCGTTTGCTTGCGTTTTGTTTCCTTTGGTCTTGCGTTTTGTATTCGTGTTGAAGGCGTGCCCCTTTGCTGTGTGTGTTTGTTCTTGCCGTGCGTTTTGAATTGATGATATTGCGTTTTGATACTTTGAAACAGGTGCGGGAATGCGTGAAGCTCGTGCTAGATGTGTGATACTTTTCATGTTGTGGGCCTGGGCTAGAGAGAGGTTTGATAGCGTGCGGCTTTTGCTGCTTGATTTGATAGGCCTGGCTGCGGGAAAGGCTTACGGATATAGCTTTGTGGGGCCTGCTGCTTGCTGAGGCAGCTTGGCAATGTTTGGCTAAAGTGTGAAGAAGCTGGCGTATTTGCAGCTTGTAAAGCTTGCTTGTAACGCGTGTGTTGTTGAAATTCACGTGCTGTACTTGAATGATGTTGAAGTCTTAAAGGACCACGTGATGTAACAAATATTGTGATTGTAATGAGCCTCAGAAAAAACTTTATATTGTTTATTTATTCTGTGTAACAAAATGTGGAATAAGATAGGCTAAAAACATGGGCTTATGGTTAATATGGACTGCATAAATGTTGGATATTTAGAAAAATAATAAAAAAAAGAAAATGATGGATATAAAAAGTTCCTAAAAATATAATGAGAATATTAAAAAAATTTAAAAGTATTGGAAAAAAAATGAAAATAGATTAGATAGGATAATAGGAAATGGTTATGGAAAATGTTTATTTGGATAATAATGGGATATATGGATAATCGAGAAAATAAAAAAAATGGGGAACGAAGATTATTGAATAAAATGGATATTGGAAGTTAAAAAAAAAGTGTAATAAAAAATGGATAATGGATGGAATTTGGTTTTCAAGCTCACAACAAATCTCGATTATTTCAACAAGCCTCTGAACAGAGCCCAAATACTTTGCAACTTGCCAACTGAAAATTGTCTGATTATGATCTGATAAACCGAATTCATACTGAGGAAAATAAATCCTCAGATGAATCGCTGATGAACTGATGAATCGATGAACTGATAAACACTGAAGATTCAAGCCAAACTTCGCACAAAACAACTGCTCGATAACTGATGATTTTCACACTCAGCACCCTTTGAACTTTGAAAACGCATTGTTTGAGAAATGAACCATTGGCACACACGACTGGCAGTCAACCAATTTATCTGATAGTTTGACCAATATTAGGTCAAATATCCACTTGAAATCGAATTGTGACTGAACAAACGCATCTGAATGAAATTACTGTCTCATCTTTGCAAATCTGCAACACAGAGAAGAAGAAGAATACTGCAACATATTTTTTTGTATTTTGGTTAAAAGTCAGTAAATATAAACAAATATAAAACAGTAAAAATAATGGTGATCCCCTGCGAAGCATAGACCCTACACCTAAGGAGAAACTCGAAAGCCAGTGCGATCTTGTTTGTATGCAAAATGCAGATGATATGCGAAACAATCTTAGGGCAAAAATTAGGGTGTTACAGCGTCCCACTTACGAAAAGTGTTCGATCAGGCACGATAATGCAAGATGCGTTTAAACCCTGAAAAATGCACGTTTGGGGTCCGAGCAGGGAAATTCCTCGGATTCTACTTGACTGAACGAGGCATCGAGGCCAACCCCGACAAATGTCGGGCATTCGTGGAACTCCCAACACCTACTTCTAAAAAGACCATACAGTCACTAAACGGGGTCTTTGCCTCCCTCGCTCGGTTCGTAGCTAAATCCGCTCAACACGCTCTCCCCTTCTACAAACTCCTTCGCAAAGAAGCAACTTTCGAATGGACAGAGGAGTGCGAGCTGGCGTTGTCCCACCTAAAAAAGGCACTGAGTGAACCCCAAGTCTTGTCTAGACCCGAAGGAGGGGAGATACTTTATCTCTACCTCTCCGTTGCAAATGAGGCAGTAAGCGCGACACTTGTGCGCGACCTACCCGAGGGGCAAAAGCCTGTATATTTTACAAGTAAAGCACTCCATGGCCCGGAAATCCGATATCTCCAGATAGAAAAGGTGGCTTTGTCCCTCCTTCTCGTAGCCAGAAGGCTACACCATTACTTCCTGGCTCACACCATCATCGTAAGAACCGATCAACCCATAAGACAATTTCTCGGTCGACCAGACATGGTCGAAGAATGTTAAAGTGGTCATTGGAACTATCCGAGTTTGACGTCAAATTAGAGAGAAGACAAGCTCTCAAAGCTCAAGAGCTGGCCGACTTCGTGGCTGAACTTACTTTCACCGAGCAAGAGCCGAAAGTCTCATCCAGGTGGGTTATTTCCGTGGACGGAGCATCTGGTCCAGCAGGTAGCGGGGCTGGAATTATCTTGGAGAACGAAGAGGGAAACGTCATCGAAGTATCCCTAACCTTATATTTTCCCACTTCTAACAACCAGGCAGAGTATGAAGCTTTTCTAGCAGGCATACGGCTCGCGACCGATTTGGAAGCAGAAGAGATCACAATCTGCACGGATTCTCAGTTGGTCGCAAGCCAAGTTCGAGGAGATTTTCAAGCCAAAAACGATAACATGGCCGAATATTTGGCCCTTGTAAAAGGCGAACTGAAACGGTTCAAAAGTGTGGAAGTCAAACACATCCCGTGAGAGAACAACATCCGCGCAGATATCCTTTCCAAATTGGCGAGCACTAAAAGGAAAGGAAACAACAAATCCGTATTACAGAAAACGCTTCCCCGACCTAGCATTGGGCAATCATCAATCCACGTAGACATTAACCTCGTGGGCGACACAAGTTGCTGTATGACCCCAGTAATTAATTACCTAACTAAGGGAGAACTGCCGACCGACCCAAAGGCGGCCAGTACCATACGCCGAAGGGCATGTCTGTATTCCCTAGTAGGTGGACGAATGTATCCTCGAGGATTCTCTACGCCCCTCCTCAGGTGCGTAGAAGAGGAAAACATCCCGCACGTACTGAGAGAAGTCCACGAAGGAATCAACGCGCAACATCTTGGCGGAAGGTCGTTGGTTCGAAAAATTCTTCGGGCAGGGTATTATTGGCCCACTCTTCAACAAGACGCGAAGGAGCACGTGAAAAGGTGCGACAAATGCCAACGGCACGGGGACGTGCAGGTAGCACCCCCATCCGAGTTGAAATAACTGTCATCACCTTGGCCATTCGTATGGTGAGGGATGGATATCTTAGGACCATTCGTCGTCGGGTCTGGTCAAAATAAGTACTTAATCGTGGGCGTCGACTATTTCACCAAGTGGATAGAAGCCGAGGCTTTGGCCAAAATCACTGCGCTTAACATACTACATTTCTTCAAGAGAAACATCCTCGCCCCGTTCGGGGTACCGCCTGCCATCGTGACCGACAACGACACTCAGTTCACGGATAAACACTTCAAAGAATTCGTCGCATCAATAGGAACGAAACAACATTTCGATTCGGTCGAACCCCCTAAACTAATGGACAAGCAGAGGACACAAATAGAGTAATCCTAAGAGGTTTAAAACGAAGATTGGAAGAGCATAAGAAGCATTGGGTCAAGGAGTTACACATCGTACTATGGGCATACAGGACCACACCCCACTCAACAACCGGGGAATCCCCATTTCGATTAGCATACGGAACCGAGGCGGTGATCCCTATAGAAATGCACGTCCTATCCAAACACACGGAATTCCCTATGGACCAAGACACCAACTCCGAAGCTTTGAGGGACGAGCTCGACATGATCGAAGAAGTTCGGTCAGAAGCTGCTCTTCGAGAAACCATTCTCAAACAAAAAGTAGCCGTTCGGTATGATTCTAAGGTCATAAGACGAACCTTCGAGGTAGGTAGTCTTGTCCTTAGAAGAAATCACAGGGATCCCCGCGAGGGAAAATTTACACCCAACTGGGAGGGCCCGTATCGCTTCCGAGCAAAAACCGAGAACGGAGCCTATTATTTAGAAAATTTACACGGGGAAGAGCTAGCTCGGCCTTGGAACGCCGAGAAACTCAAACAATATTACAGCTAAATCACAAAGTAGACCTGCTCAACTTTCAAGAAAAGAGCAAAGGGACCGACTGAAAACTGCGTGCCTAGGTACGAGCACGACAGCCCAAAAATGACAGTCAAGCAAAGATCTCCTTTCGAGGGAAAGAGAAACTTGCCGCACGGACGGATACTCGAACGAGTCCGACGTCGCCTAAGTACTACGACCAGGCAGAACCCCAGCTCGCGATGGGATGTTCAAGCCACGGAGCCCGGGCCATTACCTTGGCCCGGGCACCGACCAGGAGTAAGACTCCAAAATCTGATTGGTCCCCCTAACCAACAGATCACATACACACCCCGTATTTATTCGATCACATCCAATTAATGCAAAGATGCATACCAAACACTTAGTAAAAACAAACAAATAAAATATGTCCTCCGATGGACGCATCATTACGAACAAATGAAATATAGAAACCGACCACCAAGGTCGTGCATATGAAATTAAAGATGCGACCCCGAAGGGCCGACTTGTTCAGGATTACATACAAAGGGGTCCACGCCCCCAAAAAAGAAACATAATAAATTATATGGCACGCAGGCCAGAAACTAATTACCCTCTCCTTCCGGGAGGCCTTCTTCTCGGCAAGCTTCATCATGCTCCGGTTGCGCTTCGGGCTGTCCTGGCTGAGCAACCGACCCCGACTGAGAATAATCTACCACCAGGTCCGAAGGAACCAAAATCTGGCCGTCTTCTACCTTGTACAGATAGCTGATTCGACCAACGTCCAAAGCTAGGTCAGGATGGAGAGCCTTCATCTGATCCACCGTGTTCTGGAAGCTGAGCTCAGTTGATGAGTTCAGATCTTCCATGTCTTGGTCGATCCGAGAAAAAAACTGAGCCCTCGTTACCAGGTTTTTGGTTTCTTCATCCTCGTCCTCCTTCGGGCAGAAAGCGTCCTTCAGCTTTTTATTCTGCTCCAGCACCCTTTTCTTGTCGACCTCCAACTTGGCGATGACGTTGGCTCGTTCAGTCAACTCCTTGGTCGTGGCTTTAGCCTCTTCGGTGGCCGTTGTCAGTTTCACCTCGGTGGCAGCCAGCTGCTCCTTAAGCCTACCCATCTCTCGCTCCTGTCCGGGGCTCCCTTCGGCCGTTAGTTAGGCCATTGTCAGGACCCGCATAACCGCGCTTGCGTCTTAGGCCAGAGATAATCGCCGGGCAGGATGATCCATGCCCTCCAAAAACAAGGAATCCGCACGGTCCACCTCCATGCTCGTTCCCTCGAAGAAATTGCGCTTCACGAAGCACGGAGGCAGCCCATGCTTCGGCTTCCGAGGAGCGTTGGTCGTCAAGTCCGCAGTGGCTGCAGACTTATGCTTCTTCATCAAAGAGCCGGTCGAGGCGCTCGGAGAACCTTGGACCAAGGGGCCCGACCCCGAGCCACTTGTCTCCGTTAGTTTGGTCTGCACGACCCTTGATCTTTTCTTCTGCTGCTGAAGCAGGCGTTCTTGAATTTTATCCAGTGGGTTCGACAAAGAGCCTGAAAAAGGAGAAAGATCAGATTAGTCATGGACGACAAAGTTAAATCAAAATTTGAAATTTGAATAATATAGATAAACAGATACCAAAGAAGTCGGACACTTCCTGCCCGGTATGGCAGGCCAGCAATTCGGTAACATTAATCAAGGGACGCTCCACAGCTTCCCCCCCATCCTGCTCAAGTATAACTTTTCCATCTCCGTCCAGCAGGGGGGTCGGAGTGAAAGGCGCTATCAATTTTCTGAAGGCCTCGAAACTGGCCGCGTCATCATCATTCAATGAGTCTCCCACCTGAACAAACTCACCAACAGGTTTCTCATAGTGAGCATAGCTCCAGGAAAATGGGAACAGCCACAGCCTCCTCAGGATCACCTGCCCTTGATCGTCGAGCTTAGGCTCGTCATTCTTGTTGGTGTCTATCCCCACGAAGCTCATTGCCCTCACGGCCACCGTGCTCGCGGGTTTGATCAGAAAGTAATCATTTTTAAAAGCCCGGATAGATTCAGAATGGGCCTTAAAGATTTTCGTCCGCTACTTGAAGGACACGAACCCCTTCCGATCGGTTCCTCGCCCGACTTGGCGCTGTAGGGAGAACAGGCGGAAAAACAGAGGAAGCGTGGCACCAACACCCAGATGGGCGCACGTCATCTCAAACGCTCTCAGGAACGCGTATGAATTGGGATGCAGTTGGGAAGGGGCAACGCATAGGTGCCCGAGCACGGCACTCACAAAGTCACTGAAGGGCAAAGTTACCCCCAGGACCGAGACTGCGTATTCATACATAGAGAAAGCCCGACCGCGGAAATCTGAGAAGATGCGGGCATCGTCCCCCGGGCAGGTTACGACCCAATCGGCAGGGTCACCGACAACGGGAAGTGGCTCCGTTCGGGGTCTCGAAAATGAGGACACCTTGTCCAAAAAATCCTCCACCACCCATTCTTCAGGTGAGACCCTCGTCTGGTCGGGACATCGGGGCGAATCTGTTGATGCTCCTGTAGTACTCGTATCCGAATTCCCCAAGGAACTCCCTGAACCAGAAGGGACGAACGTAGATGATCCTGAATCTTCCGAGGACATCTCTTCCGAAGACACGTCCAATGGATCCACGAGCGAGTTTTCACCTGAAAAGCAGAGGAAAGGCGTCACTGAATTCGATTAAGAATATCAAATCCACCCTTCCACCGCTCGAGAAGTGAAAGGGCGCGCATCAGCTCAAAGACTAGGTCCCGAGCTATAGCCCTGGCTGACCATCGCTCGGAGCGACGGCTTACGCCCAACATTATAAATCAAGGGATCTAACCTAGATATTTGACAAAACCCAAGTCGAGGTCGACCAACACCTATGTCGACCCTGAGCTAGGGTTTGTAACCGACCGACTACGGTGGCAAAAGTCCTAGAGTTTACCGGTTCTAAATATAAAACTACCGTCAAAACTATCCTAAACCACATGCATTTCTACGAAACCTAAGCTATAAACACCTAAAACGGCGAAAAAGAACCGTACCTTGCACTTGGGAAGATATTTTTGAAGAGGAAAAGCGTTCTGGAAGTGGTGGTCAGCAATGAAATGCGGTGGTCGACGGCTGAAGTGGTGGCAGTTGAACGAGCAGAGCGTCGGAGTAGAAGATGAAGCGAAAAAGTACATAATGGGCCATGAGAACCCTATTTATAAGAGGGAAAACACGTGCAAGCACGTGTGACCCCTACACACTAGCCCCTAGGCTAGCCGTCAAATCATTAATAAGCACGAATTCCCAGATATTCCAGCTTTTCGTTTCACATTCCTCTGTCGAGCAACGTACCAGCTGCCCGTTCCCCGAAGATCTGCAGCGCAGATTCCTGGCCTTAACACTGCTCATCGCCGAGCACAAAATCATTTCTAAGTCACTGCTCTTCCACACGAGCAATAACTTGGGGGGCTCCTGTTCTAGACTAGCCCATTCCCCACAGTTGGGCCAAGCAAACCAATCCAACAGCTATGCTCGACGTCGAGCAGAATTAAGAATAATGGTCTCTGTCGAGCATAAGAATTCCGACCACGACGAAGTTCCCTAACGGCTAGTCTTGACCGTTGCCTATTTTTACGGATTCCTCGATCCGCGCCTCACAGTATGGACCAATAATCTTCTGTTTAGCCCCTTATATAAACCCTCTCATTTGGGAGGGTCAAGTATTCAATCTCTCTGACCTTTATTCTTGTACTTGCCCACTATTTGCTCGGTTACTTACTTTATCATCGGAGTTCCTTGCAGGTACACCCCCTTTTTCTCCTCACCGACCGTCTTTCATCAGCTCTCGAAGTCAGCCGCATCGGATCCTGATCTCCAGGTACGATCACCTTTCATCGAAGAAAGGTAATAAAATCAAACAACCATCACCATTAGTAGGCTGAACTACGAGGCTCTGACTTTCCCATTTCACGCGGGAGTACGTAGGCACAAGAATCTCAATCCTTGTCGAGCACCTAGGATCAATATAACTTATAATCAAACTCATTTCCCTCTAGCAAGTAACTCATTAAGCATAGACATCCTTTCGTGCGTGATAACTTAGATGGTTCCCATCGAGTACGATGGATGTAGGGGGTGTTAATACCTTCCCCCTGCATAACCGACTTCCGAACCCAGGCAATGGTTCCGTTGACCTTTGTCCTTATCTCTCTCTTCCCGGGTTTTATCTATATCTTCCCTTTCCCTTTCCGGGAATAAATATAATTAGGTGGCGACTCTTCAGTCTGTCCAGCGTGCGACTCTTCTACTTTAGATCACGTGAGGTCGTATTTTTCGGGGTGCGACACTCCAGGATCTAGTTGATTCAAAGGGCTTAAATTTTGCACCTTCTCCTAACGTCACAAATAATCCTATGCCTATCCACAGTGGGCCCAGGATAAATGCAATTGAGGAACATCAACCCATGAACCTAATTGAAGATACTGCAAGCATTCAAACACCTCCGGCAGAGGTTAAAGCCCAGCTTTTAAAATGCCAGGTGTTCCCAGGTTGTGAGGCCTGATGTGAATCTTGCAAAGTTTCCGCCAATGGTTGTGCAAGTTTAAGAAGTGGCATCAATGGCCTTATCAAAGAAGGTATCCTACAGATAACATCAACGGTTTCAGCGTCTACAACATCAGCAATTCCTCCTATAGCAACAACAAGCACTCCTCCTTCAACTTCAAAAGCAATTGTTCCGACAGACTCTACTATAAAATCAACAATCATCTCTTCCATCACTTCAACAAACATTAGTTCAACCGCATCCGCTTCTATAATGACAACAACCATTAATAATGACATCTCCACAGTCACCATATATTACGACCCGACAATGGTCCCTGATTCCAACAATTTTCAGCAACAATCTCAATAACAACCCAACTTCAGTCTTTCACCACCACCATCAGTCAGAAGTCCTATTACCATATATTACGATCCACAGACAATAACAGTTCCTACTTCCGCTGCAGTCAGTCCAATCACCATCACGGTACCTGGACCCATCCCATATGAAAAAGATAATATTGTGCCGTGGCATTATGGTTCAGACCTTTACTGCAACGGGGAGAGAGTCACTCTTGATTCTTCAGCTTACACACCACAGATTGATAATGTAAGGGGAGCCGGAGGCTTCACTCGAAGTGGACGCCTCTTCGCATCACAAATTCCAAGAGTTAACACTGAGGCAGAGGCTGCTATCAAAGCTAAAGGCAAAAATGTGGTGCCTGAAGAACCAGTTTTGAAAGAAGCTCATAAGATGTCCTTTGATCAGGATGTGGACGAATTTATGAGGATAATCAAGAGAAGTGATTATAAGGTTGTGGATCAGCTCCACCAGACTCTTTCCTAGATCTCCATTCTATCATTGCTATTGTGTTTCAAAGCTCATCGGGATGCATTACTTAATGTCCTGCACACAGCTTACGTGCCTGAGGAGATTACGGTGAATCAGCTAGAGACAGTGGTTTCTAATGTTAATACTAGTCATGGACTAGGCTTCACCAACGCTGATTTGACAACGGAAGGTCATCATCATAATAAAGCTTTATACATCACTCTAGAGTGTAAAGGAGTTGTGCTTTCACATGTTCTAGTTGACACTGGGTCTTCACTCAATGTCTTGCCAAAGAAATCCCTTGTTAAGCTTGAATATGACGGTATAGCTCTCTGACCAAGCAATCTGGTGGTTAGAGCTTTTAATGGTTCCAAGTGGTTTGTTCTTGGAGAGGTGGAGCTTCCTGTGATAATTGGCCCGCAGGTCTTTCAAACTACTTTCTATGTGATGGACATTCAGCCGACCTATAGCTGTTTGTTGGGTCGACCATGGATTCACGCCGCTGGCGCAGTTACGTCGACCCTTCACCAGAAATTAAAATATGAGCGGGAAGGGAAAATTATCACAATCTGTGGTGAAGAGGACATTTTTGTTAGCCATCTGGCTACCTACAAATACATTGAGATGGATGGTGAAATCCACGAGACCATGAGCCAAGGTTTCGAAGCACTAAATGTCAATGAGGCGACAACTGAAGTATTTGCTGCATCCCAGGATGATAGGATGGGTACTTCAATTGTCTCCTACCAACAAGCTCGGAAGGTTGTTGTAGATGGGAACGCCCAAGGCTGGGGAAAGCTGCTACATGTGGAGAAGAAGGAGGACAAATTCGGTTTGGGTTACAAACCATTCCGACAAGATCAAGCAGAGGCTGCTAAGGAGCCCAAGTTCGTGAGTGGGGGAATGTTGACCCCAGATGTTGTCAATAACGTGGAAGACGAGGCTGAAAGCGACCTCAACTTGGAGAGCTGGATTCGTCCAAGGATCCCGGGCCAGCAAGTTCTTAACTGATCTTCCCAGGAAATTATAAGAGTTACTCCTGCAGAGTAATTATTATTTCCTACTTTAGCATGCATCAAGTCCTGCATCTTGCCCAAGGTGTCAGGATCATTTTGTAATAGGGCCATATTTTTATTTTGTGCAAATGGAATATCAATGAACAATGGACATCTTTTGCAAACAATTTTCTTTTTCGCTCACTGTCTTTTCATTTTTTTATTTTTCGCACAAAACAATAAATGGCAATGTTCCAAAATAATAACTTCATTTACACTTTTTCTAAACAAGATTAAAATTAATCACTAAAAAGAACAAATCTCCACAGTTGCAGAGATAATCCTCCAGATTGCACCGACAACAGCACTGCTATGACCTTGTATGACTTCGACAATCCAATTAATCAAGCAGATGAAGGGGTTGATGAAGACTATGAGTTGCCTGAAGAGTTAGCCTGGTTGTTGAGGCAAGAAGAGAAAGTGATTACTCCTCATCAGGATGAAATTGAAACTGTTAATCTTGGTACTGAGGAAAATTTGAAAGAAGTAAAGATTGAGGCCAGTCTGCAAGCTCCAGTAAAAGAACAGCTTATCAGCATGCTTCGGGAATATGTCGACGTCTTTGCTTGGTCCTATCAAGACATTCCAGGTCTAGATACAGACATTGTCATGCACAGGCTACCCTTGAAAGAAGATTGCCCTCCAGTTAAACAGAGGTTGCGCCGCACTCGCCCAGATATGGCCATGAAGATTAAGGAAGAAGTACAAAAGCGGTGGGACGCCGGTTTCCTTGCTGTAACTAGTTACCCGCCGTGGGTTGCTAACATTGTACCCATGCCTAAGAAGGATGGTAAGGTGCGTATGTGTGTGGATTACCGAGACCTGAACAGAGCTAGCCCGAAGGATGATTTCCCATTACCTCACATTGATGTATTGGTGGATAACACAGCTCAGTTCTCGGTATTTTCTTTCATGGACGGATTTTCTGGATACAATCAGATCAAGATGTCACCCGAAGACATGGAAAAAACAGTTTTCATCACACCTTGGGGCATATTCTGTTACAAGGTAATGCCGTTTGGAATGAAGAACGCTGGTGCAACTTATCAATGGGCTATTGTAACATTATTCCACGATATGATCCACAAAGAAATTCGAATGCTATGTGGATGATATGATTGCCAAGTCCCTCACAAAAGAAGACCATCTGGTGAATCTGCTGAAGTTGTTTAATCGCCTGAGGAAGTATCAGCTGAAATTAAACCCCAACAAGTGCACATTCGGGGTACATTCCAGTAAGCTGCTGGGTTTTATCGTAAGTGAAAATGGAATTGAGGTTGATCCCGACAAAGTCAAAGCCATTCAGGAAATGCCTGCACCTAAGACTGAGAAAGAAGTTCGAGGTTTCTTAGGTAGATTAAACTACATCTCAAGGTTCATATCTCACCTAACTGCAACTTGTGAACCCCTGTTCAAGCTGTTAAGAAAAGAACAAACAATCATGTGGAACGAAGATTGTCAGAAAGCTTTTGACAAGATCAAGGAGTACCTGCAAGAACCTCCAATTCTCATGCCTCCAATTGAAGGAAGACCTCTGATAATGTACCTGACAGTAGTAGATGGGTCAATGGGGTGTGTGTTGGGCCAATATGACGAGTCTGGTCGAAAAGAGTATGCAATATACTACCTAAGCAAAAAGTTTACCAACTGTGAACAACGTTATTCACTTCTCAAGAAAACTTGTTGTGCTTTAGCGTGGGCTGTTCGCCGACTAAGATAGTATATGTTGACTCACACTACTTTGTTGATCTCAAAAATGGACCCCGTCAAGTACATATTTGAGAAGCCAACACTTACTGGAAGGGTTACAAGATGGCAAATGATTCTAACAGAGTAGGACATTCAGTACACCTCTTAGAAAGCCATCAAGGGCAGTGTATTGTCTGACTATCTAGCTGAGCAACCCATTGATGATTACCAGCCCATGAGATTTGACTTCCCTGATGAATACATCATGTACTTAAAAGCAAAGGATTGTGAAGAGCCAGTTCACACTGAAGGGCTGGATCCAGAAGAAGCATGGACTACGATGTTTGACAAGGCTGTCAATATGAATGGTCATGGAGTTGGTGCAATGTTCATTACACCTAAAGGAGTTCATATGCCTTTCTCGACAAAACTCACCTTTTCCTGCACTAACAACGAAGCGGAATACGAAGCCTATATCATGGGTCTTGAGGAAGCCATTGACCTCAGGATCAAAACCTTGAATGTATTCGAAGATTCGGCTTTGGTAATCAACCAGACCAACGACAAATGGTACACTCATCAGGAGCATCTGATTCCATACCGTGACTATACGAGGAGACTGTTGACTTTCTTCACAACAGTTAAACTTGAATACATCCCTCGAGACGAGAATCAGTTTGCAGACGCTTTAGCTACCATTTCCTCCATGATCAAGGTTCAAGCTGCCAACTATGTGCCTCGGATTTTGGTATCCAGACTGGACTGACCGGCATATGTATTCTCCGTGGACACTGCTACTAATAACAAGCCTTGGTATCATGACATCTAGTGCTACTTAGAAAATCAGACATACCCACCTGGGGCATCGTCCAATGATAAGAAGACACTAAGAAGGTTGGCCGGTAGTTTCTTCCACAATGCTGATGGTTCCTTATACAAGCGAAACATTGACATGGTCCTGCTCAGATGAGTTGAAAAGAAGGAAGCAGACCTGATGATGCACGAGGTACACGAAGGTTCTTTCGGCACCCATGTCGGAGGACATGCAATGGAAAAGAAATTGTTAAGATCAGGTTACTACTGGATCACAATGGATGCAGACTATTGCGCCTATGCCAGAAAGTGCCACAAGTGTCAGATCTACGCAGATAAGGTGCATGTGCCTCCAAATCCTTTAAACATAATGTATTCACCTTGGCCCTTTCCATGTGGGGCATTGACATGATTGGAAAGATTGAACCAACTGCTTCAAATGGTCACAAATTCATCCTGGTAGCCATTGATTACTTCACCAAATGGCTTGAAGCAGCTTCGTACGCAAACGTCACCAGACAAGTGGTAGCAAGATTTCTGAAAAGAGACATCATTTGTCGATATGGAGTTCCCGAGCGAATCATTACTGATAATGGTTCCAATTTGAAGAACAAAATGATGGCAGAACTTTTTCGGGACTTCAAAATTCAACATCACAACTCTTCTCCTTACATGCCAAAGATGAATGGCGTTGTTGATGCCGCTAACAAGATCATCAAGAAGATTGTGCAGAAGATGGTAGTTACCTACAAATACTGGCATGAGATGCTACCATTTGCCTTGCATGGGTACCGAACCTCAATCAGAACATCTACTGGGGCAACGCCTTATCAGCTTGTGTACGGTATGGAAGTTGTCCTGCCTGTTGAAGATGAGCTGCCCTCGTTACGGGTAATGATGGATGTGAAACTGGATGAAGAAGAATGAGTCCGGTCTCGGTACAATCAACTTAATCTGATTGAAGAGAAAAGATTAGATGCCATCTATCATGGGCATTTATATCAAAAGAGAATGAAGAAAGCCTTCGATCAGAAAGTCAGACCTCGGGAATACCAAGTGGGAGAGCTTGTTCTAAAGAGAATCCTTCCTCCTCATACATACCACAGGGGCAAGTGGACACCAAACTATGAAGGTCCCTATGTGATAACTAAAGTCTTCTCGGGTGTAGCATTGATACTCGCAACCATGGATGGTGAAGACTTCCCGTCTCCTGTGAATTTAGATGCAGTTAAAAAATACTTCGCATAAAATGACCCGCTGGACATAAAAACAGAATGTAAGTCCAGGCAAAAATAGGGCATCCCGGCGAGTCAAAAACAGAATAAAAGAATCGGGAAAAAATAAGGGAAAAATTGAAAAAAATGTACACCCACTGAGTTGAAAAGCTGTATTGGACAACTCAGGCAAAAAATGGGTATCCCGGTGGATTGAAAACCCGAGAGGGCGATCCACGCAAAATCAAGAAATAAGCGAATAATTGCATTCTAAATTCGTCTGTATCGCTCACAACTTGGCAAGCCCTGAAAGGATAAAGCGTCAGTCAGAATCAGCCTTCTTCAGAAAGCAAGATAAGAAGAACGTCAAGATCATACAGGTCATAGCAAAGGAAGCTCACTGGAGCGTCATCTTCAACATTGCCAACACTTTTATTTTCTCAATTTTACAGCAATCTCCTCCTTTCAGGGGATTTGCTTCTTTGACTGTATTTGCCAATTCAGAGCACACAAATCAATAAAATCAGAGTTTTTCCACTTTGTTTTGTACATGTTTGTTTCGTTTGCAAAATGTCCAATGTTCATAATGCAACACTTGCGTAAAACATATGAGCCATTTTAAAACAAAATGCTTGCAGGAAATGCGAGTTCTTAAGAAAAACTAATTCCAATGACAGAATCTGGTTAAGGATACCTCAGGACACTTGTGCGTTTTCCTTTGTCTTAATAGGTTGCAGGAACTCAAGACAAACAATCTTTCGTAACATGGGGGATATCAAGCATTGCATCCCCAGTACACTACTTCCCAGAAGTTATCTCCTCCCCAAGCGGATCTCCCGAACTGTGCCTGACATCCTCTTCCACAGCAAAAGGGGTCCAAGAACTTTCTTTTCCCCACCAGAGATGCCAAAATTCTCTCACCCTCAGCAGAGTTGGTGGAATTGATTCCCCCACAGAGTTGCCTCCCCAGTAGAGCAATACCTAAAACACATCCCCGGCGAAGTGAATGAAACTTCTCCCTCCCCAGCAGAGTTCTCCCTCCGGATACTCGTATGTATCCTCATCTTTAAACACACGTCAGCATTTGTTTCTAACGATACTCGTCTGTATCATGGTTCTGAGGATGCTCGTCTGCATCTTTAATCTATACACACCATCAAACACTCATACCTTTTATTTCAAGGCGTAAGCACTCGTCTGTGTTTTACCATTCCCCAGTAAGTCGCCAACAAAACAATTTTCTCCTATCCGACATTCGTCCTATGTCGTGATACTTCCGGCAGCCGTCCCCTGCCAGGTGATTGTCCTTCACCTTTGGATGACCGTCCCTCATCCTTTCCCCAGTGGAATCTCCATTATTGGAACCTTCTATCTGGCATTCATCCTATGTCGTGATATTTTTAGCAGTCGTCCCCTGCTAGGTGATCGTCCTTCACCTTTTGATGACCATCCCTCATCATTTATCCGATGGCCATCCCCATCGTTGATCTTGTTATCCGACATTCGTCCTATGTCATGATAATCCCCGAGAGCAGTCGTACCCTGCTAGGTGATCGTCCTTCACCTTTTGATGATCGTCCTTCATCATGCTTATTCGATGGTCGTCCCCATCGTGGATATTTTCTATCCTACATTCGTCCTATGTCGTAATATTTTCAGCAGTCGTCCCCTGCTAGGTGATCGTCCTTCACCATTGATGACCGTCCCTCATCATTATTTCATTTATTCTTTCACCCGATTGTCGTCCCCATTGTTGTTTACTTTACTTTCCAAGCCTGATGGTCGTCCCCATCTATGCTTGTCTAAATCCCCAGAGAATTTTATTTTCCTTACCCGATGGCCATCCCCTTCGTGGTATCTTTAGTTCCCCAGCTTGTCGGTCGTCCTCGTCATTGCTTAAACTTACCACTTTATCCCCAACAGTCGTCCTCTGCTCGATGGTCTTCCTCCATCGCCTTCATTTGATAATCATACTATACTATCTTTCACAATTTATATCCCTTTTCTTCTTCTCCCCAGCGAGTGCAAATTTCAGACTGTCTTTGGTATTCAACCACAAGTTATCTTGTTTGTCTGTTAAGCCAGGCGCTTACATCCTGCACAGCTAACTCATGCTTGAATAGGGGCAGCTGTAAACACCCCAAATTTTCCCTCACCTTTTTCTCAAACCATGGCTTGTGATCGTTCATATTGCATATTTGTTTCACTGCATAGTTCCATTTTCATCTACATCTAGGGTTTGTGATCTGAGCAATCCAAGAATCAATTTGAGCCATCCCAATGTCCTGAAGCTTTCCAAGAGGGTCCATGTGTGTTCCATGATCATAATATGCTCCCCGAAGTTCATAAAAGTCAAGAGATCACAAAGAATGGCAAAGGCATGGAAGCAGAGCTAGGGTTTTCCTACACAGATGACCAAAATTAGGGTTTTGGTTTCAGAGGCCTTAATTCCAAATTTTTTGGTAATTATTGTTGCTAATGTTCTTAATATGTTATAAGGATCATGTGTACCAAGTTTGCTGAAGAAACTCATTGTGGAAATCATCTGATCATTGGGTAACTTCTTGAGCAAGTTAAGTCAAAATCAGGGCATCTGAGGCCCCCAACAAGGGTACCAAAGGGACATCATCATCATTTTGAGTCTCTATGATCTTTATTTGATCTTAGAAGTGGTTGGAAGTTCACAAAGTTGAAGAATTTTGAGCCAATTGCAAACTTGCTATTTTTGGAAATGACTTGTAATGGAAACTTTCCATTTTGGGAAAGATTTTCAACCTCCTTTTTCATGACCAAAAATGCTTCAAATGAAAAATTCTTGGACATGAAAGTTATTTATTAGGTCTTTCCCTTTTCAAAAAGTACAAGAACATGTCTTGATTCATCCTAGAACTCAAGATATGGCCTTTCAAAGTTGGCAAAAATCACATAATTTCAAGTTTCATGTCAAATAGGCAATGTGCATTTTTGGTTTCTAAGCACTCAAATGACTTCTAATGTGCCAAAATGTGACATAACATGTACATACACCTTGTCTAGACCAGAATTGAGCCTTGCATCACAAGTTTTCATGGCCAATTTCTCAAGAAAGTTCAAAGAGGGAAATTTGCAAAATGCCTTAGATCCTTCCATCCACTTGTGCCAGCTGCATCAAACCAATTCTATGGCTCTCCATGAATCTTGCTGAGGCCAGACACCCCAAAAAGCTAGCTCTTCCATGGCCCATACCTCCAAGTACACAAATTTGACTTTTTTGCAAAACCTCCCATACCAATCAAGCTGAGCCACAACCACTCTTCTGACCAATCAAGACTTCACATACATGCCTCATGGACCTCGTTTCATATCATCTTGGAGCCTGAAACACAACACAAGTCAGATTACACAAAATCCACCAAAACCTTCATCTATTCGATTCTCTCAACGCAAGCTACAAACCTCAAAACAAACTTCACCAATCATCTCAACACCACTCATAGAACACAAAGCAATCCTCAAAATGGCCTGAAACCTCCTAAATCAAAAACACGATTCCTCCTTCATCAGAACTGAACCTTCAAAACCAAGCCATACAAGCCTTATTCAAGCCTTTCAGAAGCTTTAGGGAGTTCATTGGGGTGGTTTAGCATCAAGGAGAAGTTCAGAAAGCTCAGATTGAGAAAGCTTCACCTAAGGTATCATCAAGAATTTTTTTTCCAAAAACCTTCTTTTATGTTCTTAAATGATTCTACATGCTTCCCTGATCATGCTGATGTCTTTACTTTTGAAAATTATTGAGAAATGAGTCTGTATGCTTGCTCTAAAACTTTGCCCGTGAAACATGTTCTTATTTGATTCTCTTGATTCATGAAAAATAAATGGTTTTTGTTGATGGATTATTGTTTAGGGTTGTTAGTTAAGTGATTATGGAAAGTTTGATGCGTTTTCATGGCATATTGAGAGAGATTGAGTGAGGTGCCTGCCGGAGAAGATGACCGAAGCTAGCTCCGGTCACCTGAGAATCATTAGGGTTCTTAATTAGGATTTAGGGGTCAGTTTGAATGTGGGTCGTAGGATTTGGATTTCGCGTGTGGATGAAGGGCTCAGATACCTTGTTAAAACCCTAATCAGTTAATTAGTTTTAATTAATTAGGATTAATTTTAAAAATGCCAGATTGAATCCTAGCCACACAAACGCGCGCCAGTCAATTACCTCTCTTTTCTATTCAAATCTGGACCATTGGATGTGCTGACTTCCATTTAATTTCATTTTTAATTCATTTTTATTCATTTCTTTTGCATATTTTATTTAAAATAGGTAAGAACATCACAAAAATGTAATATTTTGCATTACTGATCCAAATATTTTTCTCAACCCAAAAATGAGTTTTATTTTATTTTTTGCATTAAAAAAGTATTTTTAAAATATTTAAATGTTATTTTTAATTAATTAATGGATTTTAATTAATTAAAAATACATTTAGGTTTCTAAACATCACCAAAAAAATCATGAATCATTCCAATACATTTAGAAACTTTTTCAAACTCTTGATACAAATTTCTTTTTAGGTTTGTTCATAATTTCACAATTTTATTTGAATTAGGGTTCTTTAAAATCACATTTTCTAACCCTAATTTGAAAATTTCATTTTTGCCTAACCATGAAGAGTTTGAACTTGATTCTTTTTTCATTGTTTCACATACTCCATGTAGTTTATAGGTTATTTTCCTCATGAATTTATATTGCATTTTAAATTTGATTTGCATTTTCCTTTGAGAATCACCCAAAAACCCTAGCAAACTTAGAAAATTCATAACATTCAATAGGATTAGCTTCTGACCTTCTCCTTTGGAGTTTGACCTTGTATGGGTTTAGGGTTTGATTGAATTTGATTTCAATTTTTTATCATGTTGTATGCTTCTGTCTTGGTCATTTGCATCTCATATATCCATAAAACCATAATTTATCATGTTCATTTGCATCCATCTTTGCATATCATCATCACATGAACTTGCCATGACATTTCAAGCATTTGTATGACATCTTAGACATCTTAGGACATGCTTGAACATTTCTTTATCATTTCTTCATTCATTTTCTATGTGTTGCATTCATTACATTTCATAAACATCCATGTGTTTTCAAGCTTCTAAACATGCTTCCTTTGCATCTCATCTTTGTATGAACATACATATGCATATTGTATGACTTTTCTTCATCTCATATGCCATTTGCATTGCATAATCACTTCTGACTTTGGTCTTTGCATCTCATTTCATTTCATTTCTTTATGCTTTATGTCTTATGCATACATACTAACATTTCAGGTACCTTTAGTAAGTTATTTGGGAAGTGGATTTGCCTTCACTTCCCACCTCTTCTTATCTCATTCATATGCATTCTTACATGTCTTTGAAGTGAACTTGTTCACTTATGTTCCATCCTTCTCACTTTATTTCTTTCAAGTTACTTATCTTCTTCAGGAAGTAAGTAACTTATTCTTCTTTCTTCTCCTCTTTTCATCTGCTTCTTCCTTGGTGGCCTTGAAGATCTTTCCTTTTAAGCCTTACAAACCATAGGATATTCAAGCATGATAACTTTTAGGGTTGAGTATAGTCCCCCTTAGTCTTTTACCTTTGAGTCTCCTTGAGTCTCTCTTCTCATCTCAATAATTAGAGACTAACCCTTAAAGCTTTAGGACTTTGGAATAAGGGTTATGCCTGCATCCTTCTCTTAGGATGGAGTGTATAACTTTAATCCTTAGTTTTAAACCTTTAATTTGTTTAAACTTCTTAATCAAAACACACTAATAATCACCAAGACTTTATCTCGTAACTTGGGCCTTACTTTAAGGTTCTATATCTTCCTTATGGTTAAGAGGGACTAACCCTAGTGTTTAATGGACAACTCCCCCACAAGTTGTCTTACAAACTTAAAATCCACTTCTTAATCTCATCCCTTGATTAAAATCCACTTAATAAAGGTTTGTTATATAATGAATTTAGTCCCTAACCATGGATTAAGTTGAGGTATCTTCCTCAACTTAAGTGTTCTCATCTATTATCCTTCTATTAGGGTGGTGTAATGAGTTCACTAATCTGTGATTAGAGATTAAACTCATTACTTAACACTAAACAAAAACCAAAAACATCTAAATAATCACAAGTAGGTTAATGATTTTAATCCTACATCATCATTGTAATTAAGTTGAGATGCTTATCTCATACTTATGTAGGCACATTATCCCTAATCGGGGAGGATATAATGAGTTTACAAACCCTTGGTTTAGGCTTAAGCTCATTAACTTATGCAAAACACCAAAAACAATAACAAAACTGAAAACACAAAAGCAAACAATAATCGTCTCCTCCGGGAATCGTTTCTCATCACCCTCATTCACAAATGAGAACTTGCTTCTTCCGTCTAATGCAAGACAGTTACCACTCGAGCCAGACGAGTCATACACTTTAGCATAGGCAAGCAAGTAGTTAACAGTCAATTCATTTTCAGTCTCTTTGAGTCGAATTACGGTGTTCTGACTTGCTCATTGCACTTGAGGATTCATAGGCTTAACTTAACAGTTATCGAACAAAAGTCTATATGTCTTCCCCTTCTTTCAGCATTCTTTCTAAAGCCTCAGTTCCTGAGCAATTCACCTTTTTGCCATGACACCTGTACATTCATTCCTGAGCTCTTGCACATAGATAGCACATACACCTACCCCTTTTAAACACAATCTTATAAACGTGGATCCCGTCGAGTACGACGGACGATCTGGGTGCTAATACCTTCCCAGGTCGTAACCAACCCCCTTTCTCAGTTTCTCTGGTTCGCAACCGTCTTATCCATATCTTTCCAGGTTTATGCAGGATTACCTTTCCTTCGGGATAAAAATGCCTAGCTGGCAACTCTATTCATTTCATCATTCATTTTCTCTTTTTTCCGACCGTTCACGCTTGTACTGTGATGCAAATCTTTGGGAGCGACACCTTCCCCATGCTTGCTCTTGCTTCTTAGGCGCATATTAACATGATTAGGCTCCTGGTTTTCAAGTGATGTCTATTCTTTGATTGGATGATCATTTTTTTGTTCTCACACTTATGCACATGCCCACTTCACTTCTCCTTCTTGTGATGTTCATGATTGAACTTGTATGATCTTTTCCTTTAACTTTTGTGTTGTTTGTGCTCATTCTTGTGATGATAAGGTTCTGATCTTGTGTTGCTTAGTGCTTGTCTAACTTGTGGGGGTCCTTTGGGTTTCATTTGTGTTTTGATTTCTTCATAAGAGCTTGTGAAACTTGGTAATAGTTTGTTTGCTTTACCTCTTGCTTGATTAGCTTTGATGAATGGATCTTAGTGCAATAAATGGTTGCTTTCAATTCTGGTTGTGAGATGTGGAGTTGATCTTTGGCTTGTTTGTACCTCATTGGATTTTGTTTGGTTTTATCTTGTCATATGTGTTTAGTTCTAACCATTTTAGGGGCTTATGGTAAGTGAAGTGTGGATGCTATCCATATTTCAATTCTTCATTTTCTCATTTTCTTTACCTTCTATCTTGTGATTATTGATGTGCCTTATGCCATCTTGTGTTTCAACTTGTTATCTTCCCCCTTTAGGAGCAAATTAGCTCCTTTAGAGGAGTAAGTTGTTCTCTAATTTCTTTCCTCCTCTTTCTTCTCTTCCTCTTGTTTTCTTCTGCTCTTTCTTAGGATAGTTTGAACCACACCAACCCTAGGACCACATTTGCATGATAACTTTAGGATTAGACTTTCCCTATTAGTCTTTTTACCTTTAAGTTCCTTTTTGGTTCTTTCTCTTCTCATTTCAAAACAAAAACATAAAAAGCATTAAAAATAGTTGATGTGAACTTCCCCTTTTGTCATCCTCTCAAAGAAAATCATAAAAAAAACACTTCTTCACTCTAATCCACAAAAGCATCTAATAATACCAACAAGTTAGTGAATTTAAATCCTAATCTTAGGAAACAAGTTTGAGGATCTTGTTACTCATTCTATTTTGGGATGTGGTAATAAGGACATATCCTTAGAAAAGGATTTGCCTTCACTTCCTTGTGCCATACTCTAAAACACTTCTAAAAAACACAAACAAAGAATAAACGTCTCTCCTTCGAGACTTCTTTTCTCATCTTCCTCACTCTCATCGTACGAACTTGCTCCTACTTGTCACTTTGCAAAACGGTTACACACTCATCGTCCGAGCCTGCAACACCTGAGCATTGACATAGACAGTTCAAGCCTTAAGACACAAGCAATCTTTTCCACCCCTAGTTAGGGAAACTACGGCGACTATGATCCTCATTGTCCAGATGACGTACGTAGGCAGCGGGGTAGGGCCCGTTCGAGCACTCTTTTATTTTCCCTACATTTTCCCCCTTATTTTCTTTCTTATCCAGTTCAGTTCATTGTCTTTGCAACAACTTTCATTTCTTCACCCTTTGAAATTGTTTCTTTGCAAGCGTGGATCCCCTCAGGTACGACGGATGATTTGGGGTGATAATACCTTCTCAGGTCGTAACCGACTCCCGAACCCAGTTTCTTTGGTTCACAGGACCTTTGTCCTTACTCTCTTTTCTTCGGTTTGTGCAGCATTACCATTCCCGTTCCTTCGGGATAAAAATGTCTGGCTGGTGACTCTACCTCTTCTACGCCACTTCCGCGTTTGTACCCGGATGGAAATCCAGGGAGCGACTGTCACCTAATAGACGAAGAAGCGTGAGGTTATACATCTCAGCATCCGACAAGACCCTTGGCAGTATGCTTTGTCAGGAGGATGAAAATGGCTTCGAAAGAGCCATCTATTATCTCAGCAGAGTCTTAAACGATGTTGAACCTAGATATAATGTAGTAGAAAAGTTATGTCTTTGTGTATATTTCTCTTGTACAAAATTGAAAAACTATATAAAACCAGTTGATGTATTTGTATCATCTCATTTCGACATAATAAAATATATGCTTTCTAAATCTATTTTACATAGTCGAATTGGGAAATGGGCTTTAGAATTAACTGAATACTCCTTAAAATACCTGCCTTTAAAAGCTGTAAAAGGTCAAGTAGTGGCTGATTTCATAGCTGACCATTCCATAGACGATAGTGAAATAAAGTACGTCGAATTACAACCTTGGAAATTATATTTCAATGGTTCCAGCCACAAGAATGGTGCAGGTATAGGAATATTGATTATTTCTCCTGATACAATTCCAACAAAATTCAAGTATAGGGTCGAAGACCCTTGTTCAAACAATGAAGCTGAGTATGAAGCTTTAATTGCTGGACTTGAAATCTTATTGAAATTGGGGGCAACTTGAGTCGAAATAATGGGCGACTCAGAACTAGTAATAAAACAACTAACCAAAGAGTACATATGTGTTATAGAAAATTTGATCATGTACTTCGTCATAGCCAACAGGCTACTGAAAGCATTCAACACTATGACCCTTAAACATATTCCTAGAATAAAAAATCAAGAGGCCAATGATTTGGCTCAGATTGCATCAGGTTACAGAGTATCGAAAGAAAATCTGGAGAACGCTATTGAAGTAAGGGGAATGGTTATATCAACCAAATTATCCCCATCAGATTTAGAATCAATGAAACTTGGTTATGGGGATGACAAAATTTTTGAAATTTTCAATATAGATAATTCAAACGTGGATGACTGGAGAAAACCTAAAGAGGTTATCTACAAGACCTAAACCAAAGCGTAGAAAGAAAAATAAAATATAGAGCATTAAGCTACGTACTCTTTGGGAACAAATTGTTTAAAAAGACTGCAAAAGGAGTCTTACTAAAGTGCTTGGACGAAGAAGAGGCCTATATTGCACTGTCGAATGTACATAGTGGCACATGTGGTGCACACCAATCAGCGCATAAAATGAAATGGCTACTATTTAGGCAGGTTTTATATTGGCCAACTATGCTCAAGGACTGTGTCGAATTCGCAAAGGGTTGCCAAGAGTGCCAAGTCCACGCAGGAATACCATATGTCCCTGCAAGCGAATTACATTTGATCATAAAACCTTGGCCATTAAGAGGATGGGCTTTAGATCTAATTGGAGAAATTCGACCTGCTTCATCAAAAGAGCAAAGATACATCTTAGTGGGAGTGTATTACTTTACTAAATGGATCAAGACATACCACTAACCAATGTGGATCAAGAAGCAGTTATAGAATTTATCCAAAAGTACATAATCTATAGGTTTGGGATACCAGAAACAATAACCACTGGCCAGGTGTCTGTGTTTACTGGTAAAAATATGCAAGCCTTTGCAAATGAAATGGGTTTTAAGTTATTAACGTCTATGCCCCATTATGCCCAAGCTAATGGAAAAGTCAAAGCAGCGAATAAGGTAATAATAAATTTGATCAAAAAACATGTAGGTAAGAAGCCTAGAAATTGGCACAAAACCTTAGATCAAATTTTATGGGCATGTCGAACGTCACCTAAAGAAGCTACTAACTCTACCCCATTCAAATTAACATACGGACATGAGGCAGTGCTTCCAGTCGAAATCTATTTACAATCCATATGCATCCAAAGACATCATGAAATTCCTTCAGATGTATATTGGAGTATGATGATGGATGCATTAGTAGATTTAGACGAAGAAAGGTTACGTGCGTTGGATTTGATTAAAAGACAGAAGGAAAGAGTTGAGAAATCTTATAATAAGAAAGTGAAGTCGAAAATCCTTTTTGAGGGTGATTTAGTTTGGAAGGTAATACTTCCCATGGATCGAAAAGATAGAGTAATGGGAAAATGGTCCCCCAAGTGGGAAGGACCTTTCAAACTTTTAAGTGTTTTCTCAAATGGCGCTTACGAAGTCAAAGAAATAGGCAAAGATGAGAGAATAGTTAAAATAAATGGCAAGTACTTAAAGAAATATAAACCAATTTTGCAAGAAGTAAAGATAAAGGTAGAATTATTATATTAATTACTTCGCCAAATAGTGTGCAGTAAAGTCATTACAAAGTTGTCCTTCTAAGGCTAATAAAGGAACTAAGGAAAATAATACATATACCACCCCCACCCTATTACAAATTCCTAGAGAAAATATTCCTCAAGTTCTATGAATTTCTTCCTCTGTACAACAATTCGACATTCACACAGACTTTTTTTGTGAGAGATTTCTTCAATCTCTTTGCCTAAATTTTGGGCCCTGTCTGCATGATGAATTCCCACCTTTATTTCCTCTTCGATTTCTGCAGCATTGGGCTGTTCAATTTCTTCCATACGTTTCTGCTCCTGAGCAACTTTGGCTTGAAGTTCAGTTATCTGTCTCTCAAAGTCCTGAATATTCTTTTTACATTCAGACACTTGTTGAAAGTGTCGGAGAGTTTTGATAGCTCAAAAACCTTGTCCGTCAAAGCCGCTACAGCATCCCACTCAGCACTTTGAGTGTCTGTTTTGTTGGAAATCATTTTGATGTACTCTCTTCAATGGTTGAGATCTGCACAGGTTATATCAATGATTTGAACAAGATCCAGCACCAGACGAGTTTCATCAGTGTTGGCTTCCAAAACATTCACTTGCTTGAGGAGTTTCTTCAGTTCACATTGCTGAGTAGGGTCTTCCTCCAGAATTCTGAACAGATCAACACCAAGTACTTTGCTCATGATTCACCCATAAGAGAACTGAGGGTCTTCACTTCAGAAGTGGCTCCAGAGGTTGTCGAACTGCTGGAAGAATCTTGGAAATTGTAACGTTGGTAAAGCATAGCCTTCAGATAGTCCAAAGGTGTCCTTACCTTCAAGCTCTCAAGTTCCTCATGAGTGAAGGCAGTCCAACTTGAAGATGGAGGTTTGTTCTGAGTTGAATCAGGAAGGGTTTGAACGCTAGGCCCAGTGCCTTGTTTCGACTGGTCTTGTTTTGCTGCAGCCTCAGCTTCAAGTTTTTTCTCCTTAGCATTTGTAGCTTTGGGTGACTTTTCTTTTTCCTGAGTTATAGATCCAACATCATTTTTTTTCGCCCTTACCATCTTCGACAGGTTTTTCTTCATTGACTTTGGATTTTGGGTCATCAGGAGAATTATTTGCAGAATGCTCATCCATTGTGGTGTCGAATGCAAAACAGGTCTGGGGTTCCAATATATCGTCCTTTCAAATTTCTTTCTCTTGGACTTGTTTCTCCATATTCGTCTCACCAGCATCATGGGGAGGCTCACCAAGGTTGATTTCAACTTGGAAAAAAAAGTAAGGATGAGAAGAAATAGACAATATGCATACACAGGTCAATTTAAAATTCAGTCGAAAATAATTACTTGAGGAATCTTAGTATGAAAACTAGAATTCCCACTTTCCGCGTCCCGTGCAGGTTTAATTATTGGACTGGTGGGAGACGTTTTCTTCGATTTGACAAGTGACCTTTTAGAAGCAATTGTCCTTATGTTGCTTTTCTTCCTTTTCAGGGGTTGTTGATCTGGGGATTCGTCACCATAATCTTCATAAACTTCATTCACTATCTTTTTCTTTCTTTTTTGAGGGGTAGGTGGTTTTCGACTCACCTAAGAAACAACAAGATTCCAATAAGCCAAAGGCCAAAAAAATTTCATAATTGAGACAAGTCTCTTAAATATGAGGAAAGAATGAAACCTTTTTCGCCGTGGAAGAAGTTTTCTTAGCAGGCTTGGCAGGTTGGTCTTCGACAGATGCCTTCTTGCTTGGAATCTTGTCAGCTGAAAAGAGAAAGTTTTTAAAAAGGAAGGAATAAAACATAAGAAATTGAACACAAAATAAATTCAAAATTGTGAAAACACCTTCAAGAATGGTAGATTCCACACGCATGTGTTCTATTCCAATATGAAGGTGCCCAGGGAAATTATCCAGAAGATATTTGGTCGGAACCATACGTCCGGCTAGCTTTTTTCGTGACTCTTTAAGCAGTTTTAAATCTTCTTCACATACGAACCAATATGGAAAAGGTGGGCTAAGAGCCACACCAAAATCAGCAGATGGTAGAGGGGGAAACTTTGGTGGATAACTGGAATACGCAAAGTTGTAATGCGCCTCTGGTGGAATATATGAGGGTATTACCAGTTTCCCCATCCTTTCAGTAAATTTATGCTTTAGAGTCACAACTGCTTCACCTAAGATCATCTGGCCTGTATGATGTTTCAAAATATTTTGGGAATTTTTGAATTTCCTTAACATGTTGTTCAGTACCTTTTTTCGTTCTGTCCTGCACAAAGTCAAAAGCATTCGTCAGAAGTTGGTTGAAGGTAGCTACATCATAAAATCTTGTAAGATAGTACTCCTTCCACCAAACGTCGAATTCTTGAGTGCAGAAGAAGATGGGTTGGAAGACCACCGGTCGAACCTCCAGAGCAGCATCGTTCAATTTCTCCATAATCTCCATACTTTTCGCCACAGTAAGGAATGAATTGTAAAAGAGAATGGACCCCTTTTTGGGGTAAATCGACCTAGGTTTCAGCTGTATCAACCCAAATTGTCGAGCAACTAAATTTGGCTGATAGACTAGTAAGGCTATCTTAGAATTACTCATGGTTGGGTAAGAAGGTAGGAGTCTTGGCGTCAGCAACATTTCCCAAATAGCCAAGAAGTTGTCTTCTTCCTTTTTTTGTTCGACATGGAGTTGTATGGTAAACCACTTGGGCCCTACAGTTCTATTGGAAAAGGGTTCCATGTTCGCAGTAAAATTGTAGCTCTTGGCGAACATGTTTATATAATTGGTGAAAGAACGTTGAAGGCTTTTCCCTTCTTCAGAAGGAGTTAATTGAGCCAGCTTTGCCCATTCGATGTGCCTGTCTTTGACATACTCTTCATCCACCACACCTTTGTCGAAGATTATGGACTCAAAGGTGACGTTGAGCCACAGTTGAAGGAGCCAAAAGGCACCTGCCAAGCTGAGTTTGCCCTTATCCTTGATTTGTTTCAGGTTTTCGACTCCCTCACTCATGGATTCATAGAGTCTAGCCAAGATCATTTCGCTTAGTCGAAGGTTTTTACCAGCATGAAGCTGATTGACTATGGTGATGTATTTTTTGGCTACCTGGAGGGATCTTGTGCAAAACGCAAATTTTGATAACCAAAGAGTCAAAAAGGCTATGTGTTCTATGTCCGACACATCAGGGGAGTCTTTATTGTGGTAGTGAGCAATGAAGGGGGAGTATGAGGCAAAGCTAGTGTCGAAAGCTATGGTGCTTTTATCTAATACAATTGGGTCGAAATCTATGCCTAGTGGGCTAAGACCTACTATAGCAGCTAGGTCGAAGAGAGTGGGTGTCACCATTCCACAAGGAAGGTGGAAAGTATTATAGGTGTTATCCCAAAAGTAAAGGGAAGCCAGAATCATGTTAGGGCGATAGTTTAGGCCTTCTTTCGACAGTTGAATTAGGTCATAAATGCCTATTTTCTTCCAAGTCTTACCCTTGACTACTTCGAACTTTTCCACCCAGATTATGTATTCAGATGGGTCTTTCGACCAAGGGCGGCTTCTAAAAATCCTAGGCGGATTTAAATAAGTTAAGTCTTAGGAATCAGTTTCAGTTTGTGTTTCTAGGGATTTGTCACTAGATGGGTTTATTTTCCCTGCTCCTATGGGTTTTGAACGTGCATAAGTGGGAAAGAAATATTTAAGACGAGTTTGATAAGTGTTTGGGTTAGGGAGAGGACCTAACATGGCATGGCATTTACCAGAAACAAGAGTGGGAATGAGTACATGAGAATAGTAAATGCTCTCTTTTTCTCTTTGATTCGGAGGCTCTGGGATGTATTGTTGGTTATCCACCATCTTTGGGCCAAGGATTTTGTGTGCATGAGGAAGAGCTTCTGTGTTCTTCTTATCTTTTTGAGAGCTTGAGGTCGCCATTGTTGACTTTGAAGGAGCTTGAAGAAAGATGAAGATCTGGGTTTGAGAGAAGAAGAAGTTTGGAAAATTTGAAGTCTGGAGCGTAACAAGTTCTTTCAAGAGAGAAAATGGACTATTTATACTGAAGAAATGAAGGAAAATGTTTGGGTCTTCAAGTTGTTTAGGGTACGTGTCTACGCACCAGTGGATATAAAAAAGGTGTGGAAGTTGAAAAGGGTATAGTAGACCTAGTCTCATAGAGTCATGGAGATCATGTCTGGGAACGTGGGTTGAAGTTGATAGGTTGAGGAAATCTAATGATTACTTAGATATGATTTGACAAAGTGAGATTTTGGGAATCAGCACATTTAATGCAAAAAACATGGAGTCGAAATATAATTTGGCAGCAAAGATGCTTTCTCCAGAGATTTAGTCGAAACACCTTTGCTGGGGGACAATTTGTATGCATGGGAACTTCGACAACATGAGTTTTAGTGCACAAAAGCTTTAATAGCTTTTATAAAGATCTTATGACAAGTTGATCACTCTTTCTTCCAAACATGTCCAGAATCTCGAGAAGGTTTGTAGTGATTTGGTTTATAAGTCGAAAGTGGCTTGTCGAAAGAGACGTTAGATTGCTGACTGGAAGTTCTTCACATCACTACGGATAAATTTTTTGTTGTTACTTTGATAATGAGGAATTAAACAAAGGAAAATCTGATAGAAGGATTTGGATTTGAATTTTAAATCAACTTGATATAACAAAGAGACACACCATTTCGTCAGTTGAAGAGCAGTTTTGTATGAATAATTGTTTCATTTGATAAAGGGGACGTGGAAGGTTTTCAGAAGACATTAGCATGCACAATGGCAAGGGGCATTTGTCTAGGGTTTGACCTTTGTTCGACGGTTATGATATTTGTATATAAATAGGATAGTTTGCTTTGTGAAAGTGTGTGAAAAAATATTGTACAAATTCCTGTAAAATTACTCAAGCACTCGTGTGTAAAGAGAAAAGAGAGATTATTTTGGAAATGTACGTATCAACACCAATTTTATTTCAAGTTATAGAAGCTTTAAGTTTTTATTTAAATATTTGTTCTTTGTTTCTCTTTTACATTCCATTCACGTTTCCAACAACTTTATATGTCAGTCAATTTATATTCAAGCAATTATTTACCTTCATGTCAAACTTTAGTTTTCTTTTATTAAGCCTTCAAACACGTTAGTTGATTCAAATATACAAACACCTTTAACTCCAATATAAATAACAATAATTGTTCTACTCTAGAACATTTAGACAGAAACATATAAACACCAAGTTTAGATTATTCTTCGTTTGATTCTTAGCACGCAACGTCCCAGGACTTGTTTGGTTGGTCCTATAAGTCACCCTTTTCTAAGTGATTTGGTTAACCAGAGGTTGTTCTCCAAAAACACCAGCGAACAAACACACAATAATGAAAGAATCGAGAGCTTGAAGTTACACATCAAAAACTACCAATCATGATCTAGAGCATCACAAGGTTTCGAATCATTTCATAGAGTTTAAATCAAGGAATATCAACATGAAGCAAGCAATATTTGATCAAATCCGAAGCAAAGTGAATTGGAAGTTAAAACCTAATGTGAAGCTTCTTGAAGAACTTTGAGAAAACCAGAGATGTGATGAGCTTCCTTTTACTTCCTTGAACCTTATTGATCCAAATAAAGGCTTAATTCTTTGATGATGAGTGAAGAGAATGAGAAATCGAAATGTGTTGTTGATGACACCAAAGCTTCAAAATAATGCTCAAGATACTGATGAGGATGAGAGTAAGATGATGTTGATGATGATTCACAAATGAATTGAAGAATGTGATGAATACATGAATTCAGATTTGGAATTCCTTGGATGAAGGTGATAGAATGCAGAGAGAGTGAGGAGGTTTTTGTGTGATTTGTGAGTGATAAAAATGTGCTCTCTCCCTTGAAATCGTGAATGAATCATTTTATGTCCTCAAGGGTGTGTGGTCTAAATGGAAGTGTGAGAACCAAATTTGTTATCACCACAAAAGAAATGCAGAGCTCATGTGCACTTCTTCAGCATTTCAATTTTGTTTTTTGAATCCAATCACATGCATGTGGGCTCATGTTAATATGGTGCTCCTTATGTGGTGTCACTATAATTTTTGGATGATGATAAGAAGTGAAAATCAAAGGGTGGTGATTGGTTATGGTCATGAGGTTGCATGGGAAGAATCACGTGTGACACTTTTCCTTTTTTGATGTAAAATGTGTGACTGATTGTACTGATTTTGTGAGTGGAATGGAAGCAAAGGAGGGCGTGTATCATGTGTATTTGTTGATTCCCCCCACTAATCCATGTGCTACATATTTGTACTACACTTTCCACATAAACACCACCCCAAAAAAAGTAACAAATGGAAAAGGTGATATACTAATATATTTGGTCACGTACAAGTGGAATGGATCCATATAAAAGGTGCAATAAAATGACATAACATGTGACACCATCATTAAAAATAATGGGACAGTGAGGAGATGACACATATGCACTAAAAACCTAAAAAAGCATCAAACTTCCAAAAATCATAACTTGAGTTCTACAAATTCTATGAAGGTGTTCTCTGACTTTTTGGAAAGGGAAAATCAAGATCTACAACTTTCATGTTCTAGGAAAAATAATTTGAAACTTTTTTGCACATGAAATAATAGCTTGAAGGTTTAGGGCAAAAAAATACCAAAAATAAAAACTTTTAATGTGAAAAAAATTCCCAATTTAGCAACTTCTTGTAAACCCCTAATTTCTGATAATTGAGCTCATTTGTATCGTCGCTTGACCAAATAAAGGTCCATGAGGTAGATGATCAAGATCAAAACCTTAAAAATCCCCTGTTTAACTTTTCTTCTGCACAGTTGACTTATTTCTTCAACTGCAAGCAACTGAACCAATGTTTGACTTCCTTGGTGAATTTTTGAACCAAATTTCATCCTTAGGACTTATAAATCATATGAAAGCCTTTGACCATAAGAATTGGTCAAGGTTATGAGAACATATTGATTTGGACCAAAGCCCTAATTAGGGTTTCTCTGAATAGGAGGATGTTGCATTGTTGAGCTTCTGATGAATCTCACCCCTTCTAGGGCTTTGAGGATGAGTTTGAACTTGTATGAGATATGAGGATCCATTGTAGGGTTCTTGCAAGACCACTTGGTTCTCAACTTGACTTTTAAGAATCATAGCTTAATAGATGACTGATCACATGCCCTACGCTTCTAACTATGGATGTTATGCCTCTTCTTTCTATGCAAAGATGCAATGGTATTTATACTATATGCTATGCTATATGATATGAAAATGAGAGAGAAAATTTAGGGGTGCTACAGATGCCCCTATTCAAACAACTGTTAATCTGAAAAGGACGAAAACATCGGCTGTCGGCCATTCGAGATAAACTGTGATTGAATACCGAAAGAACCCAAAAATTTGCACTCCGCTAAAGAAGAAAAATGATATGAACCCTACCAAGGAAAAAAATTTCTTGCAAACCCTGATGTCGTAAATAGTAACTCGTAACCATAAAACCTTTCTCATATATCTTGCAAAGATATGTGATGTTCAGAACAGACGAGCCTTCTTCAAATAACATGTGCGTCAGGTAAATGGTGCTTAGGACAAACGAACCCTCTTCATATATCTTGCATAGATATACGGTGCTTTTGATGGACAAGTCTTCTTCAAATAACTTGTGCATTAGGTAAATGGTGGTGCATTTAAGTCTATGGGATAGACATGCACAAATCAGGATAGACGAACCTTCTTCACATATCTTGCATAGATATATGGTGCTTAGAACAAACGATCCCTCTTCACATATCTTGCATAAATATATGGTGCTTAAGACAAAGGAGTCTTCTTCAAATAACATGTGCGTCAGGTAAATGGTGATTATGCATATGTTCTACTGAACTGCAATATTTTGACGTTTAATCCCACCATCAAGACTTCAAACCTCTTCAACACAAACGAGTATTGGATGATCATCAAGGAAACACATACGAGTGCCTAAGTCAATGACACAGACGAGTATTAGACGACGATCTAAGAAACACATACGAGTGCTCCAGGAAATAATACATACGAGTATCGGCCACTAATATAGACGAGAACTAGACAATGATACAGACGAGTACCAGAAAAGTATAGGAATCCAACACAGACGAGTGAATGGGAAAGAATACAGACAAGTACCAAAATGGTTATCAAATCAATCACAAACGAGCGATTTCCAAAAGATAACACAGACAAGCGCTAAAGACGATACAAACGAGTATCACAGGATTATAAACCAAACACAGACGATTGCTTGCCAAATGATAACACAGACGAGCATTAAAGATAATACAGATGAGTATCACAAGATTATAAACCAAACATAGAAGAGTGCTTGCCAAAAGATAATACAGATGAGCGTTAAGGACGATACAGACGAGTATTACATGATTATAAACCAAACACAGATGAGTGCTGGCCAAAAGATAACACAAACGAGTGTTAAGGACGATAAATACGAGTATTAAGGGTGATACACCAAACAGAGACGAGTGCTTGCCAAAATATAACACAGACGAATGTTAAAGACAATACAGACGATTATCATCAGATTATAAACCAAACACAGACAAGTGTTTAACAAAAGGATAATATAGACGAGTGTTAAAAAATGAAACAGACGAGTATCTGAAAGACATCAAACACAAACGAGTGAATGAAGCCATAAAACAACACAAACGAGTGTTAAGGGTGATACAAACGGGTATCAGGGAATTATAAATCAAACACAGATGAGTTTTTGTCAAAAGGATAGCACATACGAGTGTTAAAAGTGATACAAAAGAGCACCAAGAAAGTTATCAAACACAGACGAGTGAATGAAACCAAGGAATTAATACAGACGAGTGTCAAGAATGATACCAACGAGTATCAAAAGATTGTTGGATTTAACTGAATACTCTACAGGGGAGAATTCTACTTGCAATTCTTTTGGGGATGAGAATATTTTGACTAACATTCTGCTGAGGAACGATCTCCCAAGATTCTGACAATACTTGACTTTGGCTGAGAAAATGAGCAATTGACTGCATTCACTTGTTACACTGGCCAAAAATAAATTGGCAACCTTGTTGGGGGATATCTCAATGGTACATCCCAGACATGAAATTTTGTGGGGAAATGAGGATCTTCCAACTCGGATGGAGAGATACCTGGTCGAATAATCTCGATGAGGAGAGAATGGTAATACCCATATACAAAAGGCATACATAAAGCATATTTTTCATATATAATATTAGAAAATTTGGTACTGAAATACAAATAAGTTCTTAGCAACACATTGCATAAGTATAGCCACAACAACATAAGTTACTAAACAAGGCTATAAAATAATACAAGATGTTCAAACTATAAAAAGATCAAAGAACTAGATCCGAAGATCTCAAAATCTACAGTGGAAGACAAAGCCATCAACTAGTAGGGATAATCAATTCGCCTTATCCTTACCCTTAACGGAACCTGAAGTACCTGAAATAACAACATCAACATGGGGTGAGATAAAACATCTCAGTGAGTTTCCTATCTTAGAGTTCTCTTGGCTCTAAGGGTTATTCTCAAATGAAACTCGCACGCTTTTACAAACCAACTCACACAAGGACTAAAAACATAGGGGAACTAAGGTCTGTTGCTCCCCTGAAAAGACACGGAGGTCCCAAGGTGCAGACGCGAACGGTCGGCGAAAGAGAGAATGAGGTTGAATTGAATAGAGTCGCCAACTAGGCATTTTTTCCCGAAGGAAAGGTAATGTTGCATAAACCTGGAAAGAGATGGATAAAATGACTGCGAACCAGAGAAATTGAGAAAAGGGATTGGTTACGACCTAGGAAGGTATTAGAACCCAGATCGTCCGTTGTACTCGACGGGATCCACACTTACAAGATTGTGTTTAAAAGGGGGAGGTGTATGTGCTATCTGTGTGCAAAAGCTAGGGAAAGAAAGTACAGGTGTCAGTGCAAAAAGGTGAATTGCTCAGGAACTGAGGCTTTAGAAAGAATGCTAAAAGAGGGGGAAGACACATAGCCTTTTGTTCGATAACTGTTAAGTTATGCCTACGTATCCTCTAGTGCAATGAGGAAGTCAGAACATCGTAGTTCGACTCAAAGAGACTGAAATGACTTTGACTGTGAACTGCTTGCTTGTCAATGCTCCAGTGTATGACTCGTCTGGCTCGAGTGCTAATTGTCTTGCATCAGACGGAAGAAGCGAGTTCTCGTTTGTGAATGAGTGTGATGAGAATGTCATGGCAAGTTCATATGATGATGATATGCAAAGATGAATGCAAATGAAGATGCAAAATTAGGGCTTTAAGACAACATGAGATGCATAAGATCAAAACAGAAGCATTCAACATGATAAAAAATTGAAATCAGGCTCAAACAAACCCTAATCCTATACAAGATCACATCCCAAAGGAGAAGGTCAGAAGCTTAACCTAGTGGAAGTTATGAAATTCCTAAGTTTGCTAGGGTTTTTGGGTGCTTCTAAAGGGAAATGCAAATCAAATTGAAAATGCAAGATAAAATCATTAGAAAAATAACCTAGAAACTATATGCAATATGTGAAACAATGCAAAATGAATCAAGTTCAAACTCATCATTGTTAGGAAGAAATGAATTTTTCAAGTTAGGGTTAAAAATGTGATTTTTAAGAACCCTAATTCAATGAAAATTGTGAAAATATGATCAAACCTAAAACGAAATTTGTATGATGAGTTTGAAAATGTTTCTAAATGTATTGGAATGGTTCATGAATTTTTTGGTGATTTTTAGAAATCTAAATACATTTTTAATTAATTAAAATCCTTTAATTAATTAAAAATAACATTTAAATATTTTAAAAATACTTTTTTAATGGAAAAAATAAAATAAAAATTATTTTCAGGTTCAGAAAATTATTTAAAACAAAAATTCAAAGTTTGAGAATATTTTGATGTGTTTTACTATTTTTAATAAAATGATCAAAATAAATGAAAATAAATTGAAATAAAATGAATTTAAATGAAAGACAGAAGATCCAAGGGCCAGGATTCAAACTGGGGACGAAAATGTTGACTGGCGCGTAATCCAAGGGTTGAGGTTCAATCTGAGTTAATTTATTTAATTAATCCTAATTAAACTAATTAAATGAGAATTAGGGTTAATTAAGCAATCCTGGCCATTCACTCACACGGGAACCACAACATCCAAGGGCCTACATTCAAACTTATGTAATTACGCAGATTAGGGCAAATGACTTTCAAGTGACCAGAACAGTGTTTCGGTCATCTTCTCCGGCGAGCATCTCACCCCAACTTCTTCCCTATGCTACCCCAGACCCCCAAACTCTCCAGAAACAATCCCCAAACCATTCTAAACACGATTCAGGCCATGAAAATCATTTATCATGCATCAAAGTAGTGAATCGAAGAAAAAAAAATTTAGGTAAAAAATTTCAGAGCAAGCATACATCCTGGTTTCTCAACCATTTTAAAAAATAATCATATCAGCATGCTCGGGGGAACACATAGATGGTTACCTGAGTTGAAGCTTTGAGATTCTGAGCTTTCTGACCCCCTCCTTTATGCAAATCCACTCCACTTAGTCCCTTCAAGCTTCTGAAATGCTTGAAACAAGTTTGTGGTGACTGGTTTATGAGCTTCAGTTCTGAATATGCAGAAATCTTGTTTTTGTTTCAGTGTGATTCAGGCCATGGTGAGGGGTGGGAAATGATCCTTGAGGTATGTGTAGTTGAATGGTGAAAGTATTTTTGAGTTTTGATGGCTGGTTTGAAAGAATCGAAGAAGGGAAGGTTTATGGAAATTTTGAGCAATCTGAGTTCTTGGATGTTTCAGGCTTGTCTCTTGTGTGAAATGAGCTCCATAAGATTAATATAGGGCAATGAGAGTGCTCAGAAAGTGGGTGGGGGCATAGTGTGATTGGTATGGGCCAAGTTGCAAAAATGCCAACTTTGTGTACTTAAGGTATGGGCATGGTGCAGAGCTAGATTTAGGGGTGTCTTAGCCTCAGCTTGATTCATGGATGGCCCTAGGATCATTTGTATGCATTTGGAACACTTGGATCAAGAGTTGCCATAGCTTTTGCAAAGTTATGCATAATTGTCATTTTGAGATTTCTTGAGAATCAAGCCATCAAAACCCTAGGTTCAAAGGCCAATTATGATCTTTTGAAGTTTCTTTGACATGTTATGGTGCATAGAAGTTGATTAGAGGTCATGAAATAGCTTGGCAGGTGAAATTGCAAAATTCCCTCTTTGGCATGAACTTGAAAATTATAGGATATTTGCCAACTTTGAAAGGCCAAATCTTGAGTTCTAGGATGAATCAAGACATGTTCTTGTACTTTTTGAAAATGGGAGGACATAATCTACAACTTTCATGCCCAATGTAACACCCCAAATTTTCCCTCTTCATTTTAAGCATCATATCACATCATATTCATCATGAACATATCATTTTCTTAGCATCCTAGCATGGAAAGATGAGGCATAACATTTCTCATGACCTAACATTAGGCATATGATCATCTGTGGAGGTTCTTGAAGCATCACAAGCTATTATAAGGGTCCCATTGGTTTTTTTATAAGTCCTATGAGGGGTCTACATTGTATTTACAAGCTCAAGGTCATTCACAAAAGCTCAGAAGGTTGGATGATCATCAGAGAATCCAGGCTAAGGCAAAGCTCCTACACAAGGCACCTAAACTAGGGTTTGAGATTCAAGCTTGAAATCTCAAGACATTGGCCATTTCATTTGGGCAAAGTCTTCTATATGTCAAGAGGATCCTAGGAACCAATTTTCATGAGAAAATTCCTTGTGGAAGTCAGGAAATTCCTCAATTGCTTGCAGATGAAGTAATTGGTCAACTGTGCCCTTAAAAAGTCAACTGTGTGATTTCAAGGGGTCAAACCCAATTTTTATAGACAAGGGGTGTTCTTAAAATGTTATAAGAGGTTTGGAAAGTTCAAGGATGAAGAATTATGAAGATTTGAGGGGTTTTGCAAAATTGGTGCAAAGTTGGTTTTTGGAAAATTCCATTTTTTGGCAACTTTTGCCCTAAAATTCAAGTGAGCTTAACATGATAAAAAATTCTTCAAATGGACCAAAGTCAAACATGAAAGTTGGATATTAAGGTCTCCCATTTTCAAAAAGTACAAGTACTTTTTCATATGATTCTTGGTTTGCAATATAAGCCCCTCGAAAATTTGCTTCAAATTAGGGCAAATGGAAAATTTCATGCATGCACCAAGGGCCAATTGTCATGAAACTTAATTTTAAGGCTTGGTATGGATCAAATAAGCTTGCAACATTATAATGCATTGTATTTGGCATACTTTGCTCAAGAGAAATTCCCAAATTCGTGCAAGGAAAGAAAGTTGCTTCATAAGTGGATTTTTTGCACATTCATGAGAAAAGTGTGATAACTTTGATCTAAGGGCCAAAATATTTTGGATTATGATTAAGGGTTGGATTTAGAGTGCACATGGGCTGAAAAGAAAGGGAAGGCATGAGGAGTGCATGCTCTCACACCAAACTTGCAAGAATTGCAAAATCACAATTTCTCTTGATTCACACGTGCAAATGATCTCATTTTTTCAGCATTTGCTCATGTCTTGGTATATAACAAGCTAGGGTTTCAGAATCACAGATCTCTCTCTCATTCTCTCATTTCAATGTTTGTGCACAAATTGCATTTTCTCTCATATCTCATCACACACTTGCTCAATCCCAAAACAAATTGTAGATCCTTGATTAGTGCAAGCTTAGGATCACAAATATCACCATCATTCAAGCTTTCTCTCAAGATCAACAACCTTGCCATTTCAGGGCAGGTGCTTGCAAAACTCAAGATCCAACCATATTACAGGCTTTAGGTGCATTTATTTTGCATCTAAAGTGAATTTGGAGTGATTTGCATCCATCATCTGGTCTTCTAGCACATTTTTTCAAGATCTGCAACTCAGGTAAGGTTCTGATTCTTCATATCTGGAAATGAAAATGTTGATGTGCATCTTAATCTGTGATGTTTGCTGATCATGCTGCAAGTTTTGGTTTCGAAAATGGTGCATTGTAGAGTTAGATATGTGATTTTCAAGTTTCATGGACAAAACATTTTTTGCTCGATCTGGTTGATTCTTTGATCCTATAAACTTTTCAATGCCATTTTTGAATTCAGAGCCTCTCATTTAGTCAATCTGGAGTTTATGGTTCATTTTCATTGCTGTTTGTTCGTCTGTTGTTATTTCCTGTGCCAGAGCCCTAGCTCCGGTCACCGGAATCTGCGTTTATGCTGTTAGGGTTTGTGAGGAAGAAGAAGACCTCCCAGCCCTCAGATCTTCCATCTCATGCTCCAGGTCTTGCCACGTTTCAAGTGAATCCCTCCTCTCTCTCACGTGATTTCCCATTCTGTTTTAATGCGTCATAGTTCTCACCTCACCATAAGTTTCATGTGTCCTCAGCTTTAATCCAATAAAATTGCCACGTCATTTAATGAAAGAGTCACAACACGTGTTGGATTGATCCAATGACTATGTTATTTTCCAGTTTATTCTCTGATTTTCCACCCTTACTAATATATACATGCGCACCCAATGGGCCTTTCACATGCTTTTCGCACCCCCCAGATCATAAGCCCAATTGCATTTGAACGTAATTCTTCGCTATTCCCACCCCCAACTCTCATTCTCCATTTTATTCCTTTTTCATTTTATTTCTTTTAATTCCTTTTGGTTTTTAATTATTAAAATTAGCTCCAGTCATCCAAAAATTCCAAAATAATTCATGAGTCTTCATTTAAGTTTTTTCTAATTTTCTATATTTTTATTTTCCATTTTTTTCTTAATATACACGTGTCATATAATTCTTCCATCTCACTAATTCTTGTTTTAATTCCTTTTCATACAATCTGTCTTGTCCAATTTCCCTAGAGTTCATTATTTTGAGTTTTGTATTGGTTCTTTTTGCTTTGGATTCCTAAGAGAATGTAGTTTGTGTGTGATGTTTCCCCTGATTTTTAGAATTTTGTTCATTGGGTCTTGGTCCTTTGAATTGTGAAGGAAGTTTTTAACCCTAGTTCTTGTTCTTGTCCTCATTTGACCTATCTAGCTTCTGAATTTCTTCCAATCCTTTTGGCTTATTGTTATATCATGTTTGAGGATCATTTATCCTAAGTTGTGGAATTTTTAGATGCATTGTTGATTTGATGTGAATTTTTGTTCTTGCCTTGTCCCATTTTGCTTCTTTGTGATCATAAGCTCTCTCATAAGCTTAGAAGGGCACTTGTGCCAACTTCGTCTTCTCATTTGGGGTCTCTTTGGGGTATGGGAACCTTCCTGGTCTTGGTATAGGGTTTGTGTCTTAGAACTCTTTATGTTTTGCTTATCATTTGAGTTTCTTAAGTGTATTCACTCCATCTCCTTACGTCTTTCATCGCATATTGAAATTGTTTAGTCTTGTGTGTCTCTTCTCTTCATCTTTCTTGCTTCTTAAGCATTGCTTCAACTTGTTTTTGTTCTGGTTGTGTGATTTGAGTCCATGTTTGTGCATTTTTTCCTTGCATCTTTCTTAAGTTTGCATTTGTTTGCCATGTGTTTCATGTTGCATCACATTAGCTTGCATGCTTCACTGTTCATCTTGTAACTTGCATATCCATTGAGCATTTGTATATATGACTTTATTTCTGTTTGTATGATGTTGGCATGTCATTAAGTTCATTTCATTTCACTTGTATGCTTGTTGCTAACCTTTCAGGGGCTATGGTAAGTGAGAGGTGTGGATGTGAGTTCCACATCTCCAAATCTCATCTCTTCTTCTTATTCTTACTTGTGACTAACCATTTGTTTGTTGGGCTTAGGCCTTACTCATCTCTTCTTCTAACTTCTTCTTCTTCTTCTTTTCTTCCTTCTTCTTTAGGATAGAAAACCACACTAACCTTAGGATATCCATGCATGATAACACTTAGGATTCTTTAGTCCCCCATTAGACATTTGCATTTATGATCCTATGGTTCTTCTTCTCTTCTCATCTCATAACCTTAAAGAAAGCACTTAATAAAGTTTGAAGTAATACCTTGAGCAATAGCCTTATCCCATGAGGTACTTGTAGTCTTCCCATCTTGGGATAGTACAAGTTTACCTTGTGATGCACAAGTCTGATCAAGGTATCTTCTTCACAAAGAAAAGCATAAAAAACACTTCTTCATTGTAAACACCAAAAACACTTAATAAGTTAATGAGTTAGTGAGCTTAGGCCCTAATCTCTGGATTCAAGTTTTGGGGATCTTCTCCTTACTTGAGTGTGCTTGTTCTATTATTCCATCTTGGAATGTAGTGACAAGTGCACATTCCATGGAAAAGAGCTTGAGTTCACTTCCTTGTGACACACTCAATAAAAACTTCATAAAAAACAAAAACAAACAATAAGCGTCTTTCCTTCGGGAATTCTTTTCTCATCTCCTTCGCTCCGTACACGAACTTGTTCCTACTTGTCATTTTTCAAGATGGTAACGTACTCGTCGTCCGAGCCTGCAACACCTGAGCATTGGCATAGGCAGTTCAAGTCTTAATACACAAGCAATTTCTTTGTTACCCCTAGTTAGGGGAACTACGACGTCTTTGATCCTCATTATCCTGATGAGGTACGTAGGCAGCGGGGTAGGGCCCGTTCGAGCACAATCTTTATTTTCCCTACATTTTATCTCTTTGTTTTCTTTTTCAGTTCTTTTCTCAGATTTCTTTTCCAATTTAGTTTCATTTTCTTTGCAGCAGCTTTCATACCCTCACCCTTTGAAACAGTTTCTTTTGCAAGCGTGGATCCTGTCGGGTACGGCGGACGATCTGGGTGCTAATACCTTCCCAGGCCGTAACCGACTCCCGAACTCAGTCTCTTTGGTTCGTAGGACCCGTGTCCTTTCTTTTCTTTTCCTCTGGTTTGTGCAGCATTACCATTCCCGTTCCTTCGGGATAAAAATGTTTGGCTGGCGACTCTATTCTTTTCCACGCCACTTTCGTGTTTGTACCAGGATGGAAATACGGGGAGCGACAACTGGCGACTCTGCTGGGGACCGAACCCAGAATCTCTGGTTCCACTGTGAGTCTCTCCTAGCGCTTGTTTGTTTCTGTTTCTTTGGGTGATGCTTGTTTGCTGTTTTGGGTTGTATACTTACAGTTTTATTTACAGCTTTATTTACAGTTTTCAGTATTTATTTTCTGCATCATATTATTATTGGACTGTCTGGACTGGATCTTCTGTTTGGTGGGATGGGTGTTACTGTTTCTGAGAGATGAGCTCATTACCACGGCTCGAGTGCACCATAGGACTTAGAGTGGTTCCACTTTGGCCTCATGAGATCTTGTCATGGGGGTAGTAGTGAGTTCCACGCCCAGATTTGCGATTGTCTTGGAAATGTCTCTATTTGGGGATTTTCCTCTCTCATTTCATAACCATGACAGTTATGTGCAGCTGGGGACCGATCATTGAGAACCTTGTGGAAACATCCCTCTTTAGTGATGACAGTGGTAGACCACATTGTGTGGCAAACCCATTCGCATCTGAGGGCCCACCTAGGACTTGCATAGGATGACCTTGTTTCCCGGACTCAGCTGAGGCCTCCCTGCGTAGTTTATAATGCCAAACTGATTCCCTGATTTGGTCATGAGCCATTTCTCGGAGATGGTGATAGTATTATTACTATTCGGCTTTGAGAGTCCGTGACGTCTGACCCGGAGCCTACCAGGAGATTGGGAGGGGTTTACAGGTTTCGAGGAATCCTTGGCCTCTACATACACTCATTATCAGTGGTCCTTATTATGATTTCTGGTTCTATGGTCCTATGGTTCTGGTGTTCTGGTTTTCTTGGTACTGTGGTTCTGAGATCTTCTATCAGAGAGTTATGATTATCTCTATCAGAGAGTTGTGATTCAGAGGACTTTTGGTTTGCAGTTGATCAGAGGGCCCTTGTGTTCAATGTCCAGTATCCAGATGGTCCCAGTTGATCATATGCCTGCATTGCATTGCATTTGCATCATTCTTGCATTAACTGTTTATGTTTCCATTTTTCAGGTCATTGTTCATACTCAGCTCCCAGTTCAGGTAAATCTTATCTCCAGATGGAAGAAATCAGAAGATTTACAAGGAAAAAGAATGTTCACTATACTTTTCTTCAGCCAGAAGTTAGAAGTGTTCAGAAGTTACCAGGTCTAATGAATGACCAAGTCTTGGGAAATTTCAGGAAAAGATATGGCCAGATATTGAAGTATGTGGACAAGCCCACTGCAGACCAGAAGGACAGTTTGCATACCTTGTTGCAGTTTTATGATCCTCTGCTGCGTTGCTTTGTGTTTCCAGGTTACATCTTAGCTCCTACATTGGAAGAGATTGCCAACATTCTGAATGTTCTAGTCAGAGAGACATTGCCTTTCTATGGGTCTGAGGTTGTGCTTAAAGAAGAAGACATAGCCAAAGTTTGTCGTCTGCCAGCTGCTACAGTCAAGAAGGCTCTGAAAGATAGTGAAGGCAAAGGACTCCCTTGGAGTGTGCTCATCCCAGAGGCAGAGAGATATGCTACAGAAGGTAGTTGGAATGACTTTGGTGTTGTGCTGGCTTTGATGGTGTATGGGTCCAGCTTGTTCCTAGGAGAGAAGGAATTTGTAAGCTTGGAAGTGATCTCAATCTTTGCTAAAGGCAATCCTGTGCCAACTCTTTTGGGTGACTTCTATTACAGTGTTCATTACAGGAATGAGAAAGGTAGGGGTGGACCAGTAGTCTGTTGTGCTTCTTTGTTTGCTGAGTGGTTTGCCAGACAATTGCCAAAATCAGGTGCCTTCGAGGAGATGAGGAATGAGTGGAGATGGTCAAGAATATTGATGGGGTTAACTGTTGAAGATATTGCTTGGGGATATGACAGAGATCTGCTAGGTAAAGAATTGATGGTCAGTTGTGGAAGGTTTATTGGAGTGCCTTTGCTGGGAAGGAAAGGTGTGATCAGTTATCATCCAACATTAGCCAGGAAGCAGTTTGGTTACCCTTTGAGAGATCCTCCGTAGATGGAAGAGTTTGCTGAGTCATTGTATTTTCCTGTGGAAGGAAACAAGGAGATAGTTCTACAAGCTTCCCAAGCTTGGGCTCACAAGATAAGGAAGGGTAAGAAAGACTTTGGCAGAGTGGATCCCAAGACTTATCCACCTTTTGCTGCATGGTTGCAAAGACATGTAGAAGAAGTTCTTATGCCGTTCTCAGTTGAAACTCCACTTTATCCCAGAGAAGTTCCAAGCCAGAGTAGTATTGTCTCCCTTGAAGAGTACAAGAAATTGGAAACTCAGCTGCATGAAGTTAGAGTGGAGAATGCTGAAATGGTAAGCCTATACCATCTTGCCAACAGGGCCAAGAATGAAGCAGAAGGGAAGCTGTTGAAGATCCAAGCCTTCTTGGAAGCTAAAGAGAAAGACTTTGCTGGAAGGGAAGCTCACTTTCACAGGTTGGGTCTGATGGAAGCAAAGAGAGAAGCTGAACGCAAAAAGACTTTGAAGACTCTCAAGGAAGCTCGTCAATCCATTGTTTGGATTCAAGGCCAAAGGGAGGAAGAGCAGAAGAAGTTCAAAGAGAAAGAGAAGTTCTTTGAAGTGAAAATGGCCTATAAGAAGGAAGAGGTGGAGCAAGTCCATACCATTCGGAGGGAAAAGACTCAGCAGCTAGCACAAAGCCAGTTAGCCTTGGAGGAAGCAAGGAAGGAGATTGAAGAGCTCAAGCTTAGAGCGGGTGTCAAGAAGAGCAGAGCAGAGGTGGCAGAGCCTGGGTCCTTAGCTTAGTTTATTTTTCAGACTACCTACAGACTTGTTGTAGGAGTCTTGCTTATTTTGTATTTTGTATTTTATTCATGTAATAGCTTGTAACCCTTCGGGGAATATTTCTGTTTGTGCTCTGACTTTTGGCCAGCAGTGGTTTGTCCATGATACAGTTTTAATGTGCAAATTATCTTCTCTGAATGTGCAAGATTCGTTTGTCTGATACTGCTAATGTCTGAACACTTATGAAAGGGAAATCTTGAAAGTTAATACTCCAAGTGGCTGTCTGGAGTAGATGCCAGAACTGGGGCATGCAAATGCTTAAAATTTGGGAACATGAGCAGTTACATTGCATTGCATATGACGTGTTTGTTTGTTTTGAAGGTAGTGTTTCAGTTTCTAATGTGTTTTGTGTTTCAGGCACTATAGCTCCCAGAAATGTTCGGGAACAGCCAGTCGCACAAGGATATCCAACAAAGGTCAATAGAGAGAGAATCATGGATCAGATTTAAGCTGACTTAGCTGACTTGAGGCTAAGGTTGGACAATTTCATGACTCTGATGGTAGGCATGGGTCAGAATCAAGAACGTGTGCGGGAGATGATAGAAAATGGTTAGTCCAGAAACAATGGTACTGCTGAGGGAGGTAATCGTAACGGTGCAGGCGCACGTCAGGTTGAACCCCCTGTAACACAGCCAGGGGTTACTATAATCAATGATGGGCTGAACAATATTCAAATGGACGGACAGGATGAACAGTTCACTCTGCTAGACGAAGCTGAAGGTCAGGGGGCTGAGATGAACAGGAAGTTTGAGGAAATGGCAGAACAAATCAAGGTTATTCAATCCCAGAGCTCTTTGGGATTTGACATTACTGACTTGGGCTTGGTTCCAGGGGTTAGAATCCCTTACAAGTTCAAGGTCCCAACTTTGGAGAAATACAATGGCACTGCATGCCCAAAAACCCATCTTCAGTCCTTCGTAGGAAGGATCGCTGCTCACACTGATGATGAAAAGTTATGGATGTACTATTTCCAGGACAGCCTGGTCGGGGCCTCTTTGGAATGGTATATGAAGCTTAGTAGAGTCAATATTAAGAGCTGGAAGGACCTGGCAGAGGCTTTTGTGAGACAATACCAGTATAATTTGGACATGGCTCCAAATCGCACTCAATTGCAACACATGTCTCAAACTGCTAAGGAGGGTTTCAAAGAATATGCTCAAAGGTGGCGTCAGCTCGCTGCCAGAGTGCAACCACCGTTGCTGGAGAAGGAAATGGCTGATATGTTTATGGGGACGTTGCAAGGTGTGTTTCTTGAAAGATTGGCGTCCAGTTCTGCCACCAAATTCAATGACATTGTAATTGCTGGAGAGAGGGTAGAGACCTTGTTGAAGATGGGAAAGATCCAAGATACAAGTGCAAGCAGCTCGAATGGAGCAAGAAAAGCTTTCAGTGGACCTCCTAGGAGAAGGGAGGGTGAGACAAATGATGTGTTCGGCCGAGGACGGAGCCGAGGGTATATAAGACAATGCGAGCATGTGGCAGCAGTCACAATTCCTTCCAGCCCTGTGCAGCAGGCACCACCTCAACAACAACAACAGCAGCAGCCGCAACGTAACAACTATCAGGAGAGACCTTATCAGCCAAGGCAAACTCGCCCGGCTAATAGGGTGCTTGAGGCAATCCCCATGACTTATGCCGCTTTGCTACCAAGATTGCTGGACCTAAATCTTATTCAATTGAGAACCTTGGCATCACCACCACCTGGAGAGCTTCCAGTGGGGTACGATGTCAATGCACAATGCGCTTTCAATTCAGGGGCACCCGGGCACTCAACTGAGAAGTGCAGGGCACTACAACACAAAGTCCAAGATCTGATAGACTCCAAGACGATTAACTTCGCCCCACCGCCAAATGTTACTTCAAACCCTATTCCGAATCACGGAGGGGCTAGAATTAATGCTGTTGAGGGTGGTGAGAAGTTAAGCCTTATCCTGAGCATAGAAGAGTTGAAGACTCAGCTGTTGGTAGTGAAAGAGAGGTTGCTGAAAGGTCAGGTGTTTCCAGGATGCAGTTCTGATTGTGAGAAATGTCTGAATTTAGAGAATGGGTGTGAGAATCTGAAGATGGGATTGCAGAGTTTGATTGATGAAGGATCTTTGCAGTTTAACAAAGTTGGTAATGAAGCTGATGATGTGTCCACCATAACCATTTTCTATGATGAAGCAGAGATGTCTGTCAGAAGAGAGCCGGTGACCATATATGTTCCTGAAGTCATCCCTGTGACTATCACCGTGTCGGGGCCTGTTCCTTATATAGACGATAGAGCCATTCCATGGCATTACGGCTCAGAGGTATATGTGGCTGGACAGAAAGTGGAGAGTAAGTTTGTTGCTATTGACCCGACTGTAGTGAACGTCGGAGGAGTGGGGGGTTTCACAAGAAGTGGTCGTCTATTTGCTCCCCCTGTTCTGAGAGGGGGTCCTGAGGCTGAGGCTGAGGCAAAGGATAAGGGAAAGAAAGTTGTGACTGAGGAATCAACAACCCCTGTTGCTGGGCAGGGTACGTTTGAGAAGGAGGTCGAGGAATTTATGCAGATCATTAAAAAGAGTGATTATAAGGTGGTCGAGCAGTTGAACCAGACACCTTCCAAGATATCCATTCTATCATTGGTAATGTGTTCTCCTGCACACAGAGAGGCCTTGTTGAAAGTGCTGCAGATGGCCTATGTTCCTCAGGAAATCATTGTCAATCAACTTGAAGCTGTGGTAGGCAGCGTGAATGCGAGCCATGGGCTGGGCTTCACAGATCGAGACCTGACGTTAGAGGGCCGTAACCATAACAAAGCACTACATATCACTATGGAGTGCAAGGGTGCTGTGTTATCGCATGTTCTTGTAGACACAGGCTCTTCTCTTAATGTACTTCCGAAGAAGGCATTAATGAAGCTCAATGTTGATGGTATTGTCCTGAGACCCAGTGATTTGATCGTCAAAGCGTTTGATGGGTCGAGAAGGTCAGTTTTTGGAGAAGTTGAGTTGCCCGTAAAAATAGGTTCTCAAGTATTCAAAAGCATCTTCTATGTCATGGACATTCAGCCCGCATACAGCTGCTTGTTGGGGCGCCCATGGATTCATGCTGCTGGAGCTGTAACTTCCACTCTACATCAGAAGCTCAAATATGTGGTTGATGGCCAGGTGATCATAGTGTGCGGAGAGGAAGACATTTTTGTAAGCCACTTGTCAACGTTCAAGTATGTGGAGATGGATCGAGAGATCCATGAGACTCTATGTCAAGCTTTCGAAGCAGTTAACGTCAGCATCTTGAATCCTGTAGAGAGAAGCGGTGAGAAAGAAGGTACCTCCATTCATTCCTACAAGCAGGCAAAGGAGGTAGTTCAGTCAAGAAGCGCCCAAGGCTGGGGCAAATTGCTGGAGCTGGAAAAGAAAGACGGAAATTTTGGTTTGGGTTATCAGCCTGGTGGATCTACTCCAAGTGGTAAAGCCATTACCTTTACAAGCGTCGGGATGCTCGACCGCAACCAAATCTGTGTGACAAGCCAAGATGGAGACAGTGATGGTGACTGGGACAACTGGATTCATCCGTGTGCGCCCGGAGAGGAGCTGAAGAACTGGTCTGCTGAAGACATTGTCCAAGTTACCTGGCGCTCAGAGTAATTCATTTGTTTCCTTTTATTATCATACTGCATTGTCAAATCCTGCATTCTGCCCAAGATGCTATGATACATTGTATTGGGCCACCATGTTTTGTATGCATCTTATTTTACCATGAAATGAAAGGACATTTTCAGACAATTTGTGTTCTCTTTCTTTGTTTTAAATTTTTCACAAAAAACATAAAAATGGCAATGTGTTTTTCCTTTTTGTTTTTGTGTTTGCGTCTCTTTTCAAAATAAGCAGATTCTGAAATAAGCACATCATCTGTGCAGTGTTGATCATCCGGATTCCATTGATAACGTTCCTGCTATGACTACGCATGACTTTGACAATCCTGTCTACCAAGCTGATGAAGGGGTTGAGGAAGACTGTGAACTCCCTGAAGAATTGGTCAGATTGTTGAAACAAGAGGAACGGGTTATTCAGCCTCATCAAGAAGAAATTGAAATCATCAACATCGGGGCCAGTCTGCAGGCCGAAGTCAAGAAAGAGCTGATCAGTATGCTGCGAGAGTATGTGGATATCTTTGCCTGGTCGTATCAAGATATGCCAGGGTTGGATACCGACATCGTTATGCACAAATTACCTTTGAGATAAGACTGTCCTCCTGTGAAACAGAAGTTGAGAAGAACTCGTCCTGACATGGCGATGAAGATCAAAGAGGAGGTTCAGAAGCAATGGGATGTCGACTTCCTTGCCATAACTAGTTACCCACCTTGGGTTGCTAACATTGTACCTGTACCAAAGAAGGACGGCAAGGTCCGGATGTGCGTTGACTACCGGGATTTGAATAGAGCAAGCCCAAAAGATGACTTTCCATTACCTCACATTGATGTGTTGGTAGACAATACTGCTCAATTCTCACTATTTTCCTTCATGGATGGCTTCTCCGGATATAACCAGATTAAGATGGCGCCGGAAGACATGGAGAAAACAACGTTCATTACCCTGTGGGGTACATTCTGCTATAAGGTCATGCCCTTTGGTTTGAAGAACGCCGGGGAAACTTATCAGCGGGCGATGGTCACATTGTTCCATGACATGATACACAAGGAGATTGAGTGTTATGTGGACGATATGATTGCTAAATCCCGAGACGAAGAAGAGCATCTGGTCAATCTCAAGAAGTTGTTTGATAGACTGATAAAATACAAGCTGAGGTTGAATCCAAAAAAGTGCACTTTCGCATTGCGTTCCGGGAAACTGCTGGGTTTCATTGTTAGTCAGAAGGGAATCGAGGTAGATCCTACAAAGGTAAAAGCAATTCAAGACATGCCTGCACCAAGAACAGAAAAAAAGTGAGCGGGTTTTTAGGGAGGTTGAACTACATTTCTCGGTTCATATCTCATCTAACTGCCACGTGCGAACCAATTTTCAAATTGCTAAGAAAAGAGCAAACGATCAGGTGGAATGAAGACTGCTAAAGAGCTTTCGACAAGATAAAAGAATATTTGCAGGAGCCTCCAATTCTAATACCTCCAGTGGAAGGAAGACCTTTAATCATGTACTTGACCGTGCTAGAAGGGTCAATGGGGTGTGTTCTAGGCCAACATGACGAGTCTGGTCGAAAAGAGTACGCTATTTATTACCTTAGCAAAAAGTTTACCGACTGTGAATCTTGTTACTCACTGCTCGAGAAAATTTGCTGCGCTTTGGTATGGGCTGCTCGCCGACTGAGGCAGTACATGTTGACTCATACCACACTGCTCATTTCCAAAATGGATCTTGTTAAGTACATCTTTGAGAAACCAGCGTTAACCGGAAGGGTTGCTAGGTGGCAGATGATCTTAACTGAATATGACACCCAATATACTTCTCAGAAAGCCATCAAGGGAAGTGTATTGTCGGATTACCTTGCACAGCAACCTCTTGAAGATGATTATCAGCCAATGAAGTTTTATTTCCCTGATGAGGACATCATGTACCTCAAAGCAAACGATTGCGAGGAACCACTTACGGAGGAAGGGCCAGACCCTGAATCCAAATGGAAGTTGATGTTTGATGGGGCAGTCAATATCAATGGACGTGGAGTTGGTGCCGTTCTTATTATTCCTGAAGGTGTTCACTTTCCCTTCGCTGCCAGAATTACTTTTGGCTGCACCAACAATGAAGAGGAATATAAGGCCTGCATAATGGGAATAGAGGAGGCAATTAATCTTCGGATTAAAAACCTCGATATATTCGGAGATTCAGCCCTCGTCATTAACCAAGTTACCGGCAAGATGTATACGCATCAGGAGCATCTAATTCCATACAGGGATTATGCTAGAAAACTGTTGACGTTCTTCACGATAGTTAAGCTTCAATACATACCACGTGATGAAAATCAATTTGCTGACGCATTGGCCACTCTTTCTTCGTCTATCAAAGTCTTGTGTTGGAATTATGTGCCCAGAATTGACATCTCCAGGCTTGACGCTCCAACTCATGCCTACTCTGTAGACGCAGTGTCTGACGAGAAACCTTGGTTTTTTGACATCAAGCTATTCCTGGAAAAGCAAGAATACCCAGCTGGGGCATCTTCCAATGATAAGAAGACCTTGAGGTGACTTGCTTCTAGCTTCTTCTTGAATGCAGATGGGGTTTTATACAAGAGAAACTTTGACATGGTCTTGCTCAGATGCGTGGATAGACACGAAGCAAGCCTGTTAATGCAGGAAGTCCACGAGGGATCTTTCGGTACCCATGCAGGAGGGCATGCTATGGAAAAGAAATTGCTGAGATTGGGGTATTACTGGATGACAATGGATGAAGACTGTTGTTCATTCGCTCGCAAGTGCCACAAGTGCCAGATATATGCAGACAAAGTGCATGTTCCTCCAAGCCCGCTCAACGTCATGTCATCTCCTTGGCCCTTTTCTATGTGGGGCATTGACATGATCGGGAAGATAGAATCTACTACTTCAAATGGTCATCGCTTCATCTTGGTCGCAATTGATTACTTCACTAAATGGGTGGAAGCAGCATCTTATGCCAACGTCACTCGTCAAGTGGTGGCAAGATTCCTGAAAAAAGATATCATATGCAGATACGGAGTGCCCGAAAGGAACATTATTGACAATGGTTCTAATCTCAACAACAAGATGATGGCAGAGTTGTGTCGGGACTTCAAGATTCAACATCACAATTTTTCTCCTTACCGACCAAAGATGAATTGTGCGATAGAGGCAGCAAACAAGAATATCAAGAAGATTGTGCAGAAAATGGTTGTCACTTACAAAGATTGGCATGAGATGTTACCATTTGCGCTGCATGGGTACCAAACGTCAGTCAGGACGTCAACTGGGGAAACTCCCTTCTCTCTAGTATATGGCATGGAAGCAGTCCTGCCTGTTGAAGTAGAGATTCCTTCATTGCGTGTGATGATGGATGTGTGCTCGTTACAATCAGCTATGTCTAATTGAGGAAAAGAGATTAGCGTCTATCTGTCATGGTCAGCTTTATCAGAGGAGAATGAAGCGATCATTCGACCAACGAGTACGTACTCGGGAGTATCAAGTAGGAGAGCTTGTACTAAAAAAGGATCATTCCTCCAGGTTCAGATCACAGGGGCAAGTGGACCCCAAACTACGAAGGACCATTCATAGTGAAGAAAGTCTTCTCAGGAGGAGCACTGATGTTCACCACTATGGATGGAGATGACTTCCAATCCCCTGTTAACTCGGACGCAGTTAAAAAATACTTCGCATAAAAAGACCCGCTGGACACAAAAACAGAATTAAAGTCCAGGAAAAAAAAGGGCATCCCGGCGAGCTAAAAACAGAATAAAAAGCTCAGGAAAAAGTTAGGGAAATAAATAAATAAAAATGTACACCCACTGAGTTGAAAAGCCACATTGGATAGCTCAGGCAAAAAAGGGCATCCCGGTGGATTGAAAACCCGAAAGGGCGATCCACGCAAAACAAGGGAATAAGCGAACAATTGCGATCCGAGTAATCTGAACCACATCATCGTTTTGTACAGCTTGACAATATCAGAAGGGTAGGAATCAGTCCCCTCATCTTCTCAGAAAGCAAAGGCAAGAATGGAGAGTTTCGAAGACATGCTGGTCATAGCAGAGATTGAACTCATTGGGATGTCGTGCCCATTGCCATTAGGATAGTTTATTTTCTCAATTTTGTGGTGGCTACCTCTTTCCAGGTGGTTGCTTCCTGATGTAAAATCTTTACCTATTAAGAGGCCTTTCAATAAAAAGAATATTCGATCAAAAAGCTGTGTTGTGTTTATTTTTGTTTGCAAAATGTCCTGAATTTTTGGCAAAAATAGCATTGCATTTAAAACATGGTGATAATTTGAAAGAAAATGACATGCAGGGAAACACTGTAAACCCTCTTTGAGTGTCGGGTGACGATGGATGAACCGATCATACCATGCAAGTCCCCAGGGCACAATTGTGTTTTCTGTTGTTGCAGGTTGCAGGATGGCGTCATATTCTCCCAAGCAGAAATTTCCCCATCTAAGGCTTGGCAGGTAGCCTAAGCAGTTTATTCTTCCCCAGTGGAGTATGCCCAACAGGAAGCTGAATGCCTGGTGTCCCCATAGGGCTCAGAATCAGAAATGCTCTCCCCAGCCAGAGTATTGTTGAAGCATCTTTCCCAGCCAGGTTTGAAGATGATCATTCCCCACAGAGTTTATATTTGATTTTCACTTCCGTCAGTGAGATATTCCCCAGCGAAGTTGCCATTCTTTTGGGTCAATATGATGATACAGACAGGTATTCATCTCCCCAATCAGAGTTAAGTGTCAAAGCTTCTTGACCTGGTCTTCCCCTGCAGAGTTGTAATTTTTGTTGCCAATCAGGGCACGTTGTTGCTTCTCGTTTGCACTCTCCAACACTCGTCTGTGTTCGAATTTTATTGCTCGTCTGCAATTCTCCAACACTTGTCTGTGTTCTTACTTTATTGACGCTCGTCAGCGTTTTTCAACACTCGTCTATGTTATCCCTAAGCAAAGTTTTCCCCAGCAGTGACATATTATTACTTTACTGTTTTTTGTTTGCGTTTATCAACACTTGTCTGTGTTCGCATTTTATTGCTCGTCTGCAATTTCCAGCACTCGTCCGTGTTCATACTTTATTGATGCTCATCTGCATTTCTCAACACTCGTCTGTGTTATCACTTTGGTATTGCTCGTTTGCTTGCCCCAACAGTGATTCATGATTATTGTTGATTGCTCGTCTGCAAATTTCCAACACTCGTTTGTGTTTGGTATATGATATTTACTGCTGCTTGTCTGCAACTTTCCAACACTCGTATGTGTTTGGTATATGATATTTACTGCTGCTCGTCTGCAACTTTCCAACACTTGTCTGTGTTTGGTATATGATATTTGCTGTTGCTCGTCTGCAAGTTCCAACACTCGTCTGTGTTTGATATTTGATATTTGTTGCTTTTCGTCTGCAAGTTCCAACACTCGTCTGTGTTTGATATTTGATGTTTTCTGTTGCTCGTCTGCAACTTCCCAACACTCGTCTGTGTTGGATGGTTGATAATCTTTGTTGTTGCTCGTCTGCAATTTCCAACACTCGTTTGTGTTCGATATTTGATATTTGTTGCTCATCTGCAATTCCCAACACTCGTCTGTGTTGGATGTTTGATGATCTTTGTTGTTGCTCGTCTGCAAGTTCCAACACTCGTCTGTGTTTGACAGTATGAATATATGTTGTTTCTCGTCTGCAATTTCCAACACTCGTCTGTGTTCGATATTTGATATTTTTTGCTCGTCTGCAATTCCCAACACTCGTCTGTGTTGGATGTTTGATGATCTTTGTTGTTGCTCGTCTGCGCCTCCCAACATTCATCTGTGTTTTGATATCTGTAATATTTTTGTTTGCTCGTCTGCATTCTCCGACACTCGTCTGTGTTCGTCCTTGTTTATTATCTGTTTGAAGCTTGTCTGCTTTATTTGGATGCTCGTCTGTATCACCCCCAACACTCGTCTGTGTTAACTTATATCTGTAGGTGAGGATTTGCTGATTATCCTGGTGCTCTTCTGTTGCTACTCCAAATGCTCGTCTGTGTTTGCATTTCTGGTATTCGTCTACATCAGTGGCTGATACTCGTCTGTATCAGTGCTTGAAGCACTCGTCTGTGTTTCTTAGATCATCGTCTGATACTCGTCTGTATCATTGACTTATGGCACTCGTCTGTGTTATCTTGATGATCTTCCAATACTCTTCTGTATTGAAGAGGTTTAAAATCCTGACTATGGGAATAAATGTCAAAATGGTTACCAGTCCTGGCGTAACAGGTATACCCGAAGGAGGCTCGTCTATCTCAGGCACCAATTATTATTGTTGCACCTGGCGTCACATGTTTTCTCAAAGAAGACTCGTCTGTCTTATACCATATATTCGCGGATAATATATGAAGAAGGTTCGTCTACCTTAATTATGCATGTCTATCCCACAGACTTTAACGAATCACCGGTCCTGGCGTAACAGGTGTATCCGAAGGAGATTCGTCTGTCTCAAGTCATTTGTTCTTGCAAAGTGTTTGAGGACTCGTATGTCTAGTTCCTGGCGTAACAGTATTGCTCGAAGAGGACTCGTCTGTCAGTGTATTCTGATTCCAGATAACAGTTTCAACTTGGAAGAAACTCGTCTGCTTTTTTCTCCCCTGCAGTCACCAAAGAGTCATTTTGTTGGGTTTATTTCCCAGTGTTTGCATTCTTCGTCAGAGTGCAAATTTCAGGTCTTCTTGGTATTCAACCACAATTTATCTTGAGCGGTCGATAGCCTGTGCTACCGTCCTTTTAAGATTAACAGTTGTTTGAATAGGGGCATCTGTAACACCCCAAATTTGCCCTCTTCATTTTAAGCATCATATCACATCATATTCATCATGAACATATCATTTTCTTAGCATCCTAGCATGGAAAGATGAGGCATAACATTTCTCATAACCTAGCATTAGGCATATGATCATCTGTGGAGGTTCTTGAAGCATCACAAGCTATGATAAGGGTCCCATTGGTTTTTTTATAAGTCCTATGAGGGGTCTACATTGTATTTACAAGCTCAAGGTCATTCGCAAAAGCTCAGAAGGTTGGATGATCATCAGAGAATCCAGGCTAAGGCAAAGCTCCAACACAAGGCACCTAAATTAGCGTTTGAGATTCAAGCTTGAAAGTCTCAAGACTTTGGCCATTTAATTTGGGAAAAGTCTTCTATATGTCAAGAGGATCCTAGGTACCAATTTTTATGAGAAAATTCCTTGTGGAAGTCAGGGAATTCCTCAGTTGCTTGTAGATGAAGTAATTGGTCAATTGTGCCCTTAAAATGTCAACTGTGTTATTTCAAGGGGTCCAACCCAATTTTTCTAGCCAAGGGGTGTTCTTACAATGTTATAAGAGGTTTGTAAAGTTCAAGGATCAAGAATTATGAAGATTTGAGGGGTTTTGCAAAATTGGTGCAAAGTTGGTTTTCAGAAAATTCCATTTTTTTGCAACTTTTGCCCTAAAATTCAAGTGAGCTTAACATGATAAAAAATTCGTCAAATGGACCAAAGTCAAACATGAAAGTTGGAGATTAAGGTCTCCCATTTTCAAAAAGTACAAGTACTTTTTCATAGGATTCTTGGTTTGCAATATAAGCCCCTCGAAAATTTGCTTCAAATTAGGGCAAATGGCAAATTTCATGCATGCACCAAGGGCCAATTGTCATGAAACTTAATTTTAAGGCTTGGTATGGATCAAATAAGCTTGCAACATTAAAATGCATTGTATTTGTCATACTTTGCTCAAGAGAAATTCCCAAATTCGTGCAAGGCAAGAAAGTTGCTTCATAAGTGGATTTTTTGCACATTCATGAGAAAAGTGTGATAACTTTGATCTAAGGCCCAAAATCTTTTGGATTATGATTAAGGGTTGGATTTAGAGTGCACATGGGCTGAAAAGCAAGGGAAGGCATGAGGAGTGCATGCTCTCACACCAAACTTGCAAGAATTGCAAAATCACAATTTCTCTTGATTCACACGTGCAAATGATCTCATTTTTTCAGCATTTGCTCATGACTTGGTATATAACAAGCTAGGGTTTCAGAATCACAAATATCTCTCTCATTCTCTCATTTCAAAGTTTGTGCACAAATTGCATTTTCTCTCATATCTCATCACACACTTGCTCAATCCCAAAACAAATTGTAGATCCTTGATCAGTGCAAGCTTAGGATCACAAATATCACCATCATTCAAGCTTTCTCTCAAGATCAACAACCTTTCCATTTCAGGGCAGGTGCTTGCAAAACTCAAGATCCAGCCATATTCAAGGCTTTAGGTGCATTTATTTTGCATTTAAAGTGAATTTGGAGTGATTTGCATCCATCATCTGGTCTTCTAGCACACTTTTTCAAGATCTGCAACTCAGGTAAGGTTCTGATTCTTCAAATCTGGAAATGAAAATGTTGATGTGCATCTTAATCTGTGATGTTTGCTGACCATGCTGCAAGTTTTGGTTTCGAAAATGGTGCATTGTAGAGTTAGATATGTGAGTTTCAAGTTTCATGGACAAAACTGTTTTTGCTCGATCTGGTTGATTCAGAGCCTCTCATTTAGTCAATCTGGAGTTTATGGTTCATTTTCATTCCTGTTTGTTCGTCTGTTGTTATTTCCGGTGCCGGAGCCCTAGCTCCGGTCACCGGAATCTGCGTTTATGCTGTTAGGGTTTGTGAGGAAGAAGAAGACCTCCCAGCCCTCAGATCTTCCATCTCACGCTCCAGGTCTTGCCACGTTTCAAGTGAATCCCTCCTCTCTCTCACGTGATTTCCCATTATGTTTTAATGCGTCATAGTTCTCACCTCACCATAAGTTTCATGTGTCCTCAGCTTTAATCCAATAAAATTGCCACGTCATTTAATGAAAGAGTCACAGCACGCGTTGGATTGATCCAATGACTATGTTATTTTCTAGTTTATTCTCTGATTTTCCACCCTTACTAATATATACATGCGCACCCAATGGGCCTCTCACATGCTTTTCTCACCCCCCAGATCATAAGCCCAATTGCATTTGAACGTAATTCTTCGCTATTCCCACCCCCAGCTCTCATTCTCCATTTTATTCCTTTTTCATTTTATTTCTTTTATTTCCTTTTGGTTTTTAATTATTAAAATTAGCTCCAGTCATCCAAAAATTCCAAAATAATTCATGAGTCTTCATTTGCGTTTTTTCTAATTTTCTATATTTTTATTTTCCATTTTTTTCTTAATATACACGTGACATATAATTCTTCCATCTCATTAATTCTTTTTTTAATTCCTTTTCATACAATCTGTCTTGTCCAATTTCCCTAGAGTTCATTATATTGAGTTTTGTATAGGTTCTTTTTGCTTTGGATTCCTAAGAGAATGTAGTTTGTGTGTGATTTTTCCCCTGATTTTTAGAATTTTTTTCATTTGGTCTTGGTCCTTTGAATTGTGAAGGAAGTTTTTAACCCTAGTTCTTGTTCTTGTCCTCATTTGACCTATCTAGCTTCTGAATTTCTTCCAATCCTTTTGTCTCATTGTTATATCATGTTTGAGGATCATTTTTCCTAAGTTGTGGAATTTTTAGATGCATTGTTAATTTGATGTGAATTTTTGTTCTTGCCTTGTCCCATTTTGCTTCTTTGTGATCATAAGCTCTCTCATAAGCTTAGAAGGGCACTTGTGCCAACTTCTTCTTCTCATTTGGGGTCTCTTTGGGGCATGGACACCTTCTTGGTCTTGGTATAGGGTTTGTGTCTTAGAACTCTTTATGTTTTGCTTATCATTTGATTTTCTTAAGTGTATTCACTCCATCTCCTTACTTCTTTCATCTCATATTGGGATTGTTTGGTCTTGTGTGTCTCTTCTCTTCATCTTTCTTGCTTCTTAAGCATTGCTTCAACTTGTTTTGGTTCTAGTTGTGTGCTTTGAGTCCATGTTTGTGCATTTTTGCTTTGCATCTTTCTTAAGTTTGCATTTGTTTGCCATGTGTTTCATGTTGCATCACATTAGCTGGCATTCTTCATTCTTCATCTTGTAACTTGCATATCCAATGATAATTTGTATATATGACTTCATTTATGTTTGTATGATGTTGGCATGTCATTAAGTTCATTTCATTTCACTTGTATGCTTGTTGCTAACCTTGCAGGGGCTATGGTAAGTGAGAGGTGTGGATGTGAGTTCCACATCTCCAAATCTCATCTCTTCTTCTTATTCTTACTTGTGACTAACCATTTGTTTGTTGGGCTTAGGCCTTACTCACCTCTTCTTCTACCCTCTTCTTCTTCTTTTCTTCCTTCTTCTTTAGAATAGAAAACCACACTAACCTTAGGATATCCATGCATGATAACACTTATGATTCTTTAGTCCCCCATTAGACTTTTGCCTTTATGATCCTTTGGTTCTTCTTCTCTTCTCATCTCATAACCTTAAAGAAAGCAATTAATAAAGTTTGAAGTAATACCTTGAGCAATAGCCTTATCCCATGAGGTACTTGTAGTCTTCCCATCTTGGGATAGCACAAGTTTACCTTGTGATGCACAAGTCTGATCAAGGTATCTTCTTCACAAAGGAAAGCATAAAAAACACTTCATCATTGTAAACACCAAAAACACTTAATAAGTTAATGAGTTAGTGAGCTTAGGCCCTAATCTCTGGATTCAAGTTTTGGGGATCTTCTCCTTACTTGAGTGTGCTTGTTCTATTATTCCATCTTGGAATATAGTGACAAGTGCACATTCCATGGAAAAGAGCTTGAGTTCACTTCCTTGTGACACACTTAATAAAAGCTTCATAAAAAACACAAACAAACAATAAGCGTCTTTCCTTCAGGAATTTATTTCTCATCTCCTTCGCTCCGTACGCGAACTTGCTCCTACTTGTCATTTTGCAAGAAGGTAACGCACTCGTCGTCCGAGTCTGCAACACCTGAGCATTGATATAGGCAGTTCAAGCCTTAATACACAAGCAATTTCTTTGTTACCCCTAGTTAGGGGAACTACGGTGTCTCTGATCCTCATTATCCAGATGAGGTACGTAGGCAGCGGGGTAGGGCCCGTTCGAGCACAATCTTTATTTTCCCTACATTTTTTCTCTTTGTTTTCTTTTTCAGTTCTTTTCTCAGATTTCTTTTCCAATTTAGTTTCATTTTCTTTGCAGCAGCTTTCATACCCTCACCCTTTGAAATAGTTTCTTTTGCAAGCGTGGATCCCGTCGGGTACGGCGGACGATCTGGGTGCTAATACCTTCCCAGGTCGTAACCGACTCCCGAACTCAGTCTCTTTGGTTCGCAGGACCCGTGTCCTTTCTTTTCTTTTCTTCTGGTTTGTGCAGCATTACCATTCCCGTTCCATCAGGATAAAAATGCCTGGCTGGCGACTCTATTCTTTTCCGCGCCACTTTCGCGTTTGTACCAGGATGGAAATCCGGGGACTGACACCCAAGAATATTTCATTTGAAGCATTTTTGGTCATGAAAGAATAGGTTGAATATCTTTCCCAAAATGGAAAGTTTCCATTACAAGTCCTTTCCAAAAATAGCAAGTTTGCATTTGGCTCAAAAATATTCAATTTTGTGAACTTCCAACCACTTATAAGATTAAATAAAGATCATAGAGACTCAAAATGATGAATGTGACCCTTTGGTGCCCTTGAGGGAGGCCTCAAATGCCCTGATTTTGACTTTACTTGCTCAAGAAGTTACCTAATGATCATATGACTTCCATAGTGAATTTCTTCATCAAATTTGGTAAACATGATCCTTATAACATATTAAGACCATTAGAAACAAGAATGACCAAAAATTTTGGGATTAAGGCCTTTGAAACCAAAACCCTAATTTTAGGTCATCTATGTAGGAAATCTTCAGTCTGCCTCTATGCCTTTGCCATGCTTTGTGATCCCTTGACTTTTATGAACTTTAGGGGGCATATTATGATCATGGAAAACACATGGACCCTCTTGGTAAACTTCAAGAACATTGGGATGGCTCAGATCACTTCTTGGATTGCTCAGATCACAAACCCTAGATGCAGATGAAGTGAAACTATGCAGATGAAACAAATATGCAATATGAGGTGGTATGCCTATGATTATGCAAAAATGAAAGATCACAAGCCATGGTGTAAGAAAAAGTGAGGGCAAATTTAGGGTGTTTATAGCTGCCCCTATTCAAGCATGAGTTAGCTGTGCAGGATGTAAGCGCCTGGCTTAATAGACAAACAAGATAACTTATGGTTGAATACCAAAGAAAATCCGAAATTTGCACTCGCTGGGGAGAAGAATAAAAGGGATATAAATTGTAAAATTAAGTATAGTATGATTATCAAATGAAAGCGATGGAGGAAGACCATCGAGCAGAAGACGACTGTTGGGCGTAAAAGGGTAAGCGGAGTAACGACGGGGATGACCATCATGCTGGAAAATAAAGAAACCACGACGGGGACGACCATCGGGTAAATTTCTCTGGGGGATTGAGAAAAGCATTGATGGGGACGACCATCAATCTTAGGAAGTAAAGTAAACTACGATGGAGACGGCCATCAAGCTTGGGAAGTAAAGTAAACTACGATGGGGACGACCATCAAGCTAGCATGATGAAGGACAATCATCAGGAAAAGGAAAAGGGACCACGACGGGGACGGCTATCGAGTTAAAGAATAAATGAAATATTCGATGAGGGAGGATCATCAAAGGTGAAGGAAGATCACCTAGCAGGGGACGACTGCTCTTTATCTCGGCATAGGACAAATGCCGGATAGAAAAGGTCAACGATGGGGACGGCCATCGGATAAGCATGATGAAGGACGATCATAAAGAGGTGAAGGACGTTCACCTAGCAGGGTACGACTGCTCTCGGGGATTATCACGACATAGGACGAATGCCGGATTACAAGATCGACGATGGGGACGGCCATCAGATAAATGATGAGGGACGGTCATCAAAAGGTGAATGACGATCACCTAGTAGGGGACGGCTGCTCTAAGATATCACGACATAAGACGAATGTCGGATAGAAGGTTCCAACAATGGGGATTCCATTGGGGAAAGGACGAGGGACGGTCATCCAAAGGTGAAGGATGGTCACCTGGCAGGGGACGGCTGCCGAAAGTATCACGACATAGGACGAATGCCGGATAGGAAAGTTGTTTTGTTGGCGAATTACTGGGGAATGGTAAACACGGACGAGTGCTTACACTTTAAAATAAACGGCATAAGTGTTTGACAGGATGTATAGATTAAAGATCCGGATGAGCATCCTTAATACCACGATACGGATAAGTATCGGTAGAAACAAACGCTGACTCGTGTTTAAGGGTGATGATACGGACGAGTATCAATCGGTTAAGCAAGGAACACAAACTAGTGTCGAATCTGCTGAGGGGTGATATATACAAGATACAGACGAGTATCAAAGACTTCTGTATAAGTAGGTATAAGCATGATATGCTGAGGACATATGTGCAAGACACGGACGAGTGTTTTTGACTTGCTGGGGAAGTATGACACGGACGAGTGCCGAAACGAATATGTACAAGTTATGAACAAATATCTCTAGAAGGTAATCTGGCGACCTTACTGGGGAAAGATAACGAGGATGAGTGTCAAAAGGAGCATGTATAAATATAAACAGGTATCTGTGTTTGAGAGTGCAAAGGGGGTGCTTTGGCTTTTATCTGCAGTGGATATGAGTTTTGTATATTTCTGGCGAAGTGATAATGGTATTTACAGGTGATTGGCTTGAACCTGGCTCATGATCATGCAAATGTTTGATTTTTGCCGTAATGCTTCATATTAGACAGAATGTTATGCTTATTTTGGTGAAAAAATGACGCGAATGCTATGATTATTCAAATGACAAAACCAATTCGAGATCCGGATCCTGCAGGGATAAATATCTCTGGCTGATCTGTTTGAAATGAGGACTCAGCTGGGGAAAGAGATCATTGGCTGATCTGTCCGGAGGGAGAGCTCCTGTTGGGGATGAGGAAGTTTTAGCAACTCCGCTGGGGAAGTATGTCGGGTATTGCTCTACTGGGGGGAGGCAACTCTGTGGGAAATCAATTCCACCGACTCTGCTGAGGATGAGCAAGTTCAAGCACTTCTTATGGGGAATGGAAAGTTCTTTGACCACTTTGTTGTAGAAGTGCCGTCAGGCACTGCTCGGGAAATCCCGCCTGGGGACGAGATAACTTCTGGGAAGTAATACGTTGGGGATTGATGAATTCCTCAAGGGATCCTTTTGGGAGGATGAACTTTGCGAGGAGATTCTTTGTCAAGGAGTTTTGCTGATGATGTGATTGCTGACTTGGCTCGGGAAATATGCTTGATATGCCCCATGTTGTGAAAGATTGTCTGCCTTGAGTATCTGCAACCTGTTAAGACAAAGGAAAACACACAAGTGTCCCGAGGTATCCTCAGCCGGATTCCATCATAGGAGTTAGATTTGTCTGAGAGCAACATATTTCCTACAAGCATTTATTAAAAATGGCTCACATGTTTTATGCAAGTGTTGTATTATGAACTTTGGACATTTTGCAAATGAAAACAAAAATGTACAAAACAAAGTGTGACTGAAAATCCTGATTTTATTGATTTGTGTGCCCTGAATAGGCAAGTACAGTCAAAGAAGCGAGTCCCCTGGAAGGAGAAGATTGCTGCAAATTGAGAAAATAAAAGTGTTGGCAATGTTGAAGATGACTCTCCAGTGAGCTTCCTTTGCTATAACCCGTATGACCTTGACGTTCTTCTTATCTTGCTTTCTGAAGAAGGTTGATTATGACCGACGCTTTATCCTTTTGAATCTTGTCATGTTGTGAGTGATACAGACGAATTCAGAATGTAGTTGTTTGCTTATTCCCTGATTTTGCATGGATCGCCCTTTCGGGTTTTTAATCCATCGGGATACCCATTTTTGCCTAAGCTGTCCGATGTGGCTTTTCAACTCAGCGGGTGTACATTTTTTCAATTTTCCCTTATTTTTGCACGAGTCTATTATTCTGTTTTATACTCGCCGGGATGCCCTATTTTTGCCTGGACTTACATTCTGTTTTTATGTCCAGCGGGTCATTTTATGCAAAGTATTTTATAATTACATCTGAATTCACAGGAGATAAGAAATCCTCGTCATCCATAGTAGTGAGCATCAGTGCTCCACCAGAGAATACTTTCTTTACTATGAATGGGCCTTCGTAGTTTGGCGTCCATTTGCCCCTGTGGTCTGTATGAGGAGGAAGGATTCTTTTCAGGACAAGCTCTCCCACTTGGTATTCTCGAGATCTGACCTTCTGATCAAAGGCTTTCTTCATTTGCTTCTGATACAACTGCCCATGACAGATAACTACTAATCTTTTCTCTTCAATCAGATTCAGTTGATTGTATCGAGACCAAACCCATTCTGCTTCATCCAGTTTCACATCCATCATTACTCGTAAGGAGGGTAGTTCAACTTCCACATAGGACAGCTTCCATACCATACACAAGCTGATAAGGTGTTGCCCCAGTAGATGTTCTGATAGAGGTTTGGTACCCATGCAAGGAAAATGGTAGCATTATGTGCCAGTCTTTGTAGATAACTACCATCTTCTGCACAATCTTCTTGATATTCTTGTTAGTTGCCTCAACATCGCCATTCATCTTTGGCCTGTAAGGAGAATAGTTGTGATGTTGGATTTTGAAGTCCCGGCAAAGTTCTGCCATCATCTTGTTATTCAAATTGGAACCATTATCAGTAATGATTCGCTCGGGAACTCCATATTGACAGATGATGTCTCTTTTCAAAAATCTTGCTACCACTTGCCTGGTGACATTTGCATATGAGGCTGCTTCAACCCATTTGGTGAAGTAATCAATGGCTACTAGGATGAATCTGTGACCATTTGAAGCATTCGGTTCAATCTTTCCAATCATATCAATGCCCCACATAACGAAGGGCCAAGGTGAAGACATTACATTCAAAGGATTCGGAGGCACATGCACTTTATCTGCATAGATTTTGCATTTGTGGCATTTTCTGGCATATGCACAACAGTCTGCATCCATTGTGATCCAGTAGTAACCCGGTCTTAATAACTTCTTTGCCATTGCATGTCCTCCGGCATGGGTACCGAAAGAACCTTCATGTACTTCGTGCATCATTAGGTCTGCTTCCTTCTTGTCAACACATCTGAGCAAGACCATGTCAAAGTTTCGCTTGTACAAAGAACAATCAGTATTGAGGAAGAAGCTACTGGCTAGCCTTCTTAATGTCTTCTTATCTTTTGACGATGCCCCAGGTGGGTATGTCTGATTCTCCAAGAAGCATTTGATGTCATGGTACCAAGGCTTGTTATCAACGACAGTGTCCACAGAGAATACATATGCTGGTCTGTCCAGTCTGGTAACCAAAATCTGAGGCACATAATTAGCAGCTTGTACTTTGATCATTGATGAAATGGTAGCCAAAGCGTTTGCAAACTGATTCTCATCTCGAGGGATTTACTCAAGCTTAACGATCGGGAAGAAGGTCAACAATCTCCTCGTATAGTCACGGTAGGGAATCAAATGCTCCTGATGAGTATACAACTTGTCGTTAGTCTGGTTGATTACCAAAGCTGAATCTCCGAATACATTCAAGGTTTTGATCCTGAGGTCAATGGCTTCCTCAAGACCCATGATACAGGCTTCGTATTCGACTTCATTGTTAGTGCAAGCAAAGGTGAGTTTTGCTGAGAAAGGCATATGAACTCCTTTGGGTGTGATAAGTACTGCACCAACTCCACGACCATTGCAATTAACTGCCCCATCAAACATCATAATCCATGCTTCTAATGTGTCAGGCCCTTTAGTGTGAATTGGATCTTCAAAATCTTTTGCTTTCAAGAACATGATGTCTTCATCAGGGAAGTCAAATCTCATAGGCTGGTAATCATCAATAGGTTGCTTAGCCAGATAGTCAGACAATACACTACCTTTGATGGCTTTTTGAGAAGTGTACTGAATATCATATTCTGTCAAATATGTACTTGACTAGATCCATCTTTGAGATCAACAAAGTAGTGTGAGTCAACATATATTGTCTTAGTCGGCGAGCAGCCCACGCTAAAGCACAACAAGTTTTCTCGAGCAGTGAATAACGTTGTTCATAGTCGGTAAACTTTTTGCTTAGGTAGTATATTGCATACTCTTTTCGACCAGACTTGTCATGCTGGCCCAACACACACCCCATTGACTCTTCTAATACTGTCAAATACATGATTAGAGGTCTTCCTTCGATTGGAGGCATGAGAATTGGAGGTTCTTGCAGATATTCTTTGATCTTGTCAAAAGCTCTCTGACAATCATCGTTCCACCTGACCTTCTGTTCCTTTCTTAACAACTTGAACAAGGGTTCGCAGGTTGCAGTGAGATGAGATATGAACCTTGAAATGTAGTTCAATCTACCTAAGAACCCTCGAAATTCTTTCTTAGTATTCGGTGCGGGCATTTCATGAATAGCTTTGACTTTGTCGGGATCAACCTCAATTCCTTTTTCACTTAAAATAAAACCCAACAGCTTAACGGAACGTACCCTGAATGTGCATTTGTTGGGGTTCAACTTCAACTGATACTTCCTCAGACACTTAAATAATTTCAGCAAATTCACCAAATGCTCTTCCTCTGTAAGGGACTTGACAATCATATCATCCACATAACACTCAATTTCTTTGTGGATCATATCGTGGAATAATGTTACCATAGCCCGTTGATATGTTGCGCCGGCGTTCTTCAGACCAAACAACATTACCTTGTAATAAAACGTGCCCCAAGGTGTGATGAAGGTTTTCTTCTCCATTTCTTTAGGTGACATCTTAATCTGATTGTATCCAGAAAATCCGTCCATGAATGAAAATACCGAGAACTGAGCCGTGTTATCCACCAATACGTCAATGTAAGGTAATGGGAAGTCATCTTTCGGGCTAGCTCTGTTCAGATCCCAGTAATCCACACACATACGCACCTTGTCATCCTTCTTAGGTACGGGTAGAATGTTAGCAACCCACGGCGGGTAACTAGTTACAGCAAGAAAACCGGCGTCCCACTGCTTTTGTACTTCTTCTTTGATTTTCATGGCCATGTCTGGGCGAGTACGACGCAATTTCCGTTTAACTGGCGGACAATCTTCTTTCAATGGCAGTCTGTGCATGACAATATCCGTATCTAGACCTGGCATATCTTGATAGGACCAAGCTAAATTGTCGACATATTTCCGAAGCATATTGATGAATTTTTCTTTCACTGGAGCTTGCAGTCTGGCCCCGATCTTCACTTCTTTCACTTCTTCCTCGGTACCAAGATTGATGGTCTCAACCTCCTCCTGATGAGGAGCAATCACTTTTTCCTCTTGTCTTAACAACCTGGCTAACTCTTCGGGAAAATATTAGTCTTCCTCAACCCCTTCATCTGCTTGATTAATCGGATTGTCAAAGTCATACGAAGTCATAGCAGTGTCGTTGTCGGTGCAATATGGAGGATTATCTCTGCAAGGGTTGAGATTTGTTCATTTTAGTGATTGATTTTAATCTTGTTTAGAAAAAAAGTGTGAATGGAGTTATTTATTTTGAAAAAATTGTCATTTATTGCTTTGTGCAAGAATAACAAAAATGAAAGACAGTGAGCGAAAAACAGATCGTTTTCAAAAGATGTCCATTGTTCATTGATCATTCATTTGCACAAAATACAAATATGGTCCTATTACAAAATGAGTCCTGACACCTTGGGCAAGATGCAGGACTTAATGCATGCTTAAACAGGAAATAATAATTACTCTGCAGAAGTAATCCTTATAATTTCCTGGGAAGACCAGTTAAGGACTTGCTGGCCTGGGACCCTTGGACGAATCCATCTCTCTAGGTTGAAGTCACTTTCAGCCTCGTCTTCCACATTGTTGATTGCATCCGGGGTTATCATTCCCCCACTAATAAACATGGGAGCTTCAACAGCCTCCTCTTGGATCTGTCAGGATGGTTTGTAACCCAACCCAAATTTGTCTTCCTTGATCTGAACTTGCAGCAGCTTGCGCCATCCCTGGGCATTCTCGTCTTCAACAAACTTCTGAGCTTGCTTATAAAGGAGATTGAAGTACCAGACACTTCATTTGTTGCTTCATTGACATTGAGGGCCTTAAACCCTTGGCTCATTGTCTCATGGATCTCGCCGTCCATCTCAATATACTTATAAGTAGCTAGATGACTGACGAAGATATCCTCTTCCCCATAGATTGTGATGACTTGACCCTCCCATTCGTATTTCAACTTCTGGTGAAGGGTCGACGTTACAGCGCCAGCGGCATGAATCCATGGCCGATCCAACAAACAGCTATATGCAGGCTGAATGTCCATCACGTAGAAGACAGTTTTGAAGATCTGTGGGCCAATCACCACAGGCAACTCGATTTCCCCAAGAACCGATCTTGTAGAACCGTCAAAGGCTCTCACTACCAGGTTACTTGGACACAAAGCAAGACCATCATATTCCATTTTGACCAAGGCTTTCTTTGGAAGGACATTGAGTGAGGACCCAATGTCAACCAAGACATGAGAGAGAACAACACCTTTACACTCCAAAGTGATATGCAAAGCCTTATTATGGTTACGACCCTCCGTAGTTAGATCAACATCAGTAAAACCTAGCCCATGGCTAGTATTGACATTAGAAACACTGTTTCTAGCTGATTAACTGTAATCTCTTCTGGCACGTAAGCTGCATGCAGAACTTTGAGAAGTTCATTCCTGTGAGCTTCGGAACACATTAGCAGTGATAGAATAGAGATTTTGGAGTGGGTCTGATGGAGTTGGTCCACAACTTTAAAGTCACTCTTCTTGATAATTCTCATGAACTCGTCTACATCATGGTCAAAGGATGTCTTCTGAGCTTTCTTGGCAATAGGCTCTTCAGGCACCACACTTTTACCCTTAGCCTTGACAGCAGCTTCTGCTTCAGCATTGGTTCTTGGGAATTATGATGCAAAGAGACGTCTGCTTCGAGTGAAGCCTCCGCCTCCCCCCACATTATCAATCTGTGGTGTAGAAGTGTCAAGAGTGACTTTCTTTCCGTCGCAATATAAATCTGAGCCATAGTGCCAAGGCACGACACTGCTGCTATCATATGGAACTGGTCCAAGCACTGTGATAGTAATTGGACTGATTGCTGCGGAAGAAGGAATTGAGATAGTCTGAGGTTCATAATAAATTGTGACAGGAGGTCTGACCGGAGATGGTGCTGGTGATGAAGGTTGCTGATGTTGATGGAGATGTTGATGTGAATCTGGAACGTGGATTGTTGCAGGATCATAGTAAATAGTAACTGTGGAAATATCTTCATTGATGGTTGTTGTTGTAGAAGAATCTGTTGGAATGATTGTTGTTGAAGTTGTAGGAGTGACATTTGATGGAATGATATGTGCCGGAGTTGTAGAAGGAATCGTTGTTGATGTTGTAGGAGTTGGGACCGTTGAAGTGATCTGTAAAGTGCCTTCCTTGATAAGATTGTTGATACCGGTCTTCAAATTTGCACAACCGTTGATGGAAGTCTTGCAAGCTTCACAATGGGCCTCACAACCCGGGAACACTTGGCACTTTAAAAGCTGGGCTTTAACCTTGGCCAGAGGTGTTTGAATACTTGCAACATTGTCAATTAGGTTCATTGGTTGACCCTCCTCAATGGCATTTATCCTAGGCCCACCATGGCTAGGCATAGGATTCTTGGTAACACTTGGAGGAGGTGCAAAATTGACTGCCTTAGAATCGATTAAATCCGGAACCTTCATGTGCAAGGCTCTGCACTTTTCTGTAGTATGGCCAGGTGCATTTGAGTGGAAGGCACACCGGGCATTAAAATCGTAGTTTATTGGAAGGTTTTGGGGATCTGGTGGAGCCAGAGTCCTCAATTCAATCAAGTTGAGCTTTAACAATTGTGGAAGTAAGGCAACATAGGGCATCGGAATGGGATCGATAACCCTGTTGATTTGTGAAGTCCTTTGTTGAAACGGCCGTTGTTGCTGATTGTTATTGTTGTAAGATCTCTGTTGAGGAAATTGTTGTTGCGGTGGAAAGTGTTGTGGTTGTGGAGGATACTATTGTTAAGGTGTTGGAGCTGAAATAGTGACAACAGCTACTGATCTTGGCATGTATTGAGGTCTAACTATGCCCATGTGTACTGAGTTGGTCTCACCTGTCGCTCCCAAAGATTTACATCCCGGTGCAGACGCGAACTGTCGGCGAAAAGAGAAATGAAGGTGAATTGAATAGAGTCGCCAGCTAGGCATTTTTATCCCGAAGGAAAGGTAATGTTGCATAAACCTAGAAAAATATGGATAAGACGGTTGTGAACCAGAGAAACTGAGAAAGGGGTTGGTTACAACCTGGGAAGGTATTAGCACCCAGATTGTCCGTCGTACTCGACGGGATCCACGCTTACAAGATTGTGTTTAAAGGGTTAGGTGTATGTGCTATCTGTGTGCAAAAGAGCTAAGAAAAGAATATACAAGTGTCAGTGTAAAAGGGTGAATTGCTCAGGAATTGAGGCTTTTAAAGAATGCTGAAAGAGTGGGGAGACAAAGAGACTTTTGTTCGAAAACTATTAAGTTATGCCTACGTATCCTCTCGTGCAAATGAGGAAGTCAGAACACTGTAGTTTGAATCAAAGAGACTGAAAATAAATTTACTGTGAACTGCTTACTTGTCTATGCTCAAGTGTATGACTCGTCTGGCTCGAGTGCTAACTGTCTTGCATTAGACGGAAGAAGCAAGTTCTTGTTTATGAATGAGTGTGATGAGAAAAGAATTCCGAAGGAGATGATTATTGTTTGTTTTTTGTGTTTTCAGTTTTTTTCTTGTTTTTGGTGTTTTGCATAAGTTAATGAGTTTAAGCCTAAATCAAAGGTTTGTAAACTCATTATATCCTCCCTGATTAGGGATAATGAGCCAACTTAAGTATGAGATAAGCATCTCCACTTAATTACCATGATGATGTAGGATTAAGATCATTAACCTATTTGTGATTATTTAAATGTTTTTGGTTTTTTTTTAGTGTTAAGTAATGAGTTTAATCTCTAATCACAAATTAGTGAACTCTTTACACCATCCTAATAGAAGGATAATAGATGAGAACACTTAAGCTGAGGAAAATACCTCAACTTAATCCATGGTTATGGATTAAATTCATTATATAACAAGCCATTATTAAGTGGATTTTAATTAAAAGGTAAGATTAAGAAGTAGATTTTATGGTTTGTAAGACAACTTGAGGGGTACTTGTCCTTTAAACACTAGGGTTAGTCCCTCTTAACCATAAGGAAGAGATAGAACCCTAATGTAAGGCCCAAGTTACAAGATAAAGTCTTAATGATTATTAACGTGGCTTGATTAAGAGGTTTAAACAAATTAAAGGTTTAACACTTAGGATTGAAGTTATACACTCCATCCTAAGAGAAGGATGCAGGCATACCACTAATTCCAAAGTCCTAAAAATTTAAGAGTTTAGTCTCTGATTATGGAGATGAGGAAACAGACACAAGGAGACTCAAAGGTAAAAGACTAAGGGGGACTATACACAACCCTAAAGCTTATCATGCTTGGATATCCTATGGTTTGTTATGCTTAAGAGAGAAGGATCTTCAAGGCCACCAATGATAGAAGTAGATGAAAAGAGAAGGAGAAATAAGAAAAAGTTGCTTACTTCATTGAAGAAGATAAGTAACTTGAAGGAAAGAAAGTAAGAAGGATGGAACATAAGTGAACAAGTTCACTTCAAAGACATGTAAATTCATATGAATGAGATAAGAAGAAGTGGGAAGTGAAGGCAAATCCACCTCCCACAATAACTTACCAAAAGTTCCTGAAAAAGTTAGTATAAATGCATAAGGTATAAAGCATAAAGCAATGAATTGAAATGACCAAAGTCATAAGTGATTATGCAATGCAAATGGCATATGAGATGATGCAAAGTCATACAATGTGCATATGAATGACATTAAAAGATGATATGTCTTGAAAGCCATCTTAGAAGCTTGAAAAGACATGGATGTCTATGAAATGAAATGAATGCAAGACATGGAAAATGAATGAATAAATGATCAAGCAATGTTTTAACATGTCCTAAGATGTTTAATATGACATATGAATGCTTGAAATGTCATGGAAAGTTCATATGGTGATGCTATGCAAAGAAGAATGCAAATGATCATGAAAAATTAGGGTTTTATGGACATATGAGATGCAAATGAACAAGACAGAAGCATACAACATGATAAAAAAATTGAAAGCATGCTCAATCAAACCACCCATACAAAGTCACACCCCAAAGGAGAAGGTCAGAAGCTAATCCTATTAGAAGTTATGATTTTTCTAAGTTTGATCGGGTTTTTGGGTGATTCAAAAGGAAAAATGCAAATCAATTTAAAAATGCAAGATAAATTCATGAGGAAAATAACCTAGAAACTACATGCAATATGTGAAACAATGCAAAAATGATCAAGTTCAAACGCTTCTTGGTTAGGCAGAAATGAATTTTCAAAGTTAGGGTTAAAAATTGTGATTTTAAAGAACCCTAATTCAAAGAAAATTGTGAAATTATGTTCAAACCTAAAAATAAATATGTATGAAGAGTTTGAAAATGTTTCTAAATGTATTGGACTGGTTCATGATTTTTTTGGTGTTTTTTAGAAACCTAAATGCATTTTTAATTAAAATACTTTAATTAATTAAAAATAGCATTTAAATATTTTATAAATACTTTTTAAATGCAAAAAATAAAATAAAAATCATTTTCAGGTTGAGAAAAATATTTTAAACCAGAATGCAAAGTTTCATATTTTTTGAATGTATTTTGGTATTTTTAATAAATTATGCAAAAGAAATGAATAAAAATGAAAATAAAATGAATAAAAATGGGAAGTAATCAGATCCAGTGGTCCAGATTTAAACCTAGGGGGGATGTTGACTGCGCGCGCTATCCAAGCGTCAGGATTGATTCTGATTTAATTTATTAGTTAATCCTAATTTAAACTAATTAAACTGAATTAAAATTAATGGTTCAATTTGGGACACTCAATCTCCTAAGTTAAACACAATCCAAGGGTCCACAACGCAACTGGAGATTAAACCCTAATTAGGGTTAATCACTTTCAGGTGACTGGAGGGGAGCTCTGGTCATCTTCTCCGGCCACTCAAAAACCCTAAGTCTCTCTACAGGCCACCCCAACCCAAATTAGTTGCCCAGAAACACTCCCCATACATTATTCAAGCAAAATCACTCATCAAACATCATTTATATCTCAGAAATCAAGCAAATCGAATCAAAACAATTTTACGGGCAAAATTTCAGAATGACCATACATGCTCATTTCTCAACCATTTTTGAAACCAAACATATCAGAGTGATAAGGGGAACATGAAGATTGATATTTTAACTTAAATAGCAAGTTCTGGAAAAAATGTTCTTGAGGTATACCTGAGATGAAGCTTTGCTGTTTTGAGCTTTCTGGCCTCCTCCCTTGTGTAAATCAACTTCAATGGACCCCCTGAGGATGATGTGATGCTTAGAACAAGTTTATGATGGCTGTTTTGAAGTGTTTGGTTCTGGTTTTGCAGAAATCGTATTTCTGATTTGGGGGGTTTCAGGCCATGGTGAGGGGTGTTTTGTGTTCTATGAGTGATTTGAAGATGATTGGTGAAGTTTGTTTTGAAGTTTGATGGTTGTGTTATGAGTTTCGAAGAAGGGAAGGTTTTTGACAATTTTGTGGATTATGAGCTCTCCAATGTTTTAGGCTTGAATGTGTTTTGAAATGAGCTCCTTAGGGTTTGCATAAAAGGATGTGATTGGTCAGAGAGTGGGTGGTGGCTCAATTTGATTGGTATGGGAGGAAATGCAAAAATGTCAACTTATGTGTACTTGAGGTATGGGCTTGTGCAGCAAGGATTTCTGAGCATAAATTGCCTCAGCATGGTTCATGGGGAGCCATTAGATCATTAGAATGCAGTTGGAAGGCTTAGATGAAGAGATATTAAGCTTTATGCAATTTTCCAACTTTGATGTTTCTTGTGAATCAAGCCATGAAATGCTTCAATCCTTGGGAAAATTCTGATCTTGGCAAGTTTCATTAGCATGTTGTGACATAATTGAGTGGATTAGAGGTCACTTAGAAGCTTGAAACTCAAAATTGCATAAATCCCTCTTTGACATGAATATGAAAATTATGTGATTTTTGCCAACTTTGAAAGGCCATATCTTGAGTTCTAGGATGAATCAAGACATGTTCTTGTACATTTTGAAAAGGGAAAGACCTAATATACAACTTTCATGTCCAAGAATTTTTCATTTGAAGCATTTTTGGTCATGAAAGAGGAGGTTGAAAATCTTTCCCAAAATGGAAAGTTTGCATTTCAAGCCATTTCCAAAAATGGCAAGTTTGCAATTGGCTCAAAATTCTTCAATCTTGTGAACTTACCACCACTTCTAAGATCAAATAAAGATCATAGAACTTCATTTTGATGAAAATGACCCTTTGGTTCCATTATTGGGGGCCTCAGATGCCCTGATTTTGACTTAACTTGCTCAAGAAGTTACCCAATGATCAGATGACTTCCACAATGAATTTATTCGTCAAACTTGGTACACATGATCCTTATAACACATTAAGAACATTATAAACAAGAATGACCAAAAAATTTGGAGTTAAGGCTTCTGAAACCAAAACCCTAATTTTGGTCATCTGTGTAGTGAAAACCCTAGCTCTACTTCTAAGCCTTTGCCAATCTTTGTGATTTCTTGACTTCGATGAACTTTGGGGAGAAAAATTTGATTATAGAACACACATGGACCCCCTTGGAAAGCTTTAAGACCTTTGGGATGGCTCATATTGATTCTTGGATTGCTCAAATCACAAACCCTAGATGCAGATGAAATTGAACTATGCAGTGAAGCAAACATGCAATATGAGATGTAATGCTTATGTTAAAACAAAATGAAAGATCACAAGACATGGTGTGAGAAAACGTAAGGGCAAATTTGGGGTGTTTACATCACCTATCCTACGAGGTCCTGCAAAAGGTTTCCTTGTATTGCTAGAACTAGCACAGTTATCTGAGATTTTGCCCATCTTCAGTAGACTCTCAATTCTCTCACCGACTATGACTACATCTGCAAAGCTTGTGGACGAGAAAGCAGCAAGTCTATCAATGTAAGTCCCCTGTAGGGTGTTCATAAATATGTCGGTCATTTCTCTCTCAGACATCGGAGGCTGGACAGCAGCAACAAGCTGTCTCCATCTTTGGGCATACTCTCAGAAGCTTTCTCTTGAAGACTGTGACATACCCATTAGAAGAGTTTTGTTGGGGGCCATGTCCAAGTTATATTTATATTGGCGTATGAAATCTTCATCCAAATCCTTCCAATTTCTGATTGTTGCTTTGGACATATGAGAATACCATTCACGGGATGCCCCGGTCAGACTGTCTTCGAAGTAGAACATCCACAACTTTTTGTCCATGGTATAAGCTTTCAGTCTCCCCAAAAAGGACTGCATGTGAGTACGTGGACAAGAGGTACCATTATATCTCTCGAAGCATGGAGGCGTGAATTTGTGAGGAATCCTGACTCCCTCAACCAGTCCCATGTCCATTACATAAAAACCTAGAGAGTTTTGGGACTCCAAAGATCTCAACTTCTATGCTATTTCGTCCAGACGACAATCATATGCTTCATCCCCAGAACCAATTACTGTAAATTGTTCCTCTTGAGGGTCCTCTTGCAAGGCACGACCTCCAGTGTTTCCTTGAGTATTCCTGATAGCATTAATTTCAGGATTGAGGTGAGGCCAAAACTCTGGCGCATCTGTTTGCGGTTGTCTGTGATCATTGTTACTAGTACCTACTGTACCTGGATGATTCTCTTCTGGAGTTTTCCGCTCGACCAACTCTCTTAATCTTTCTTGGCTTTGAGCCAACCTAGTCATTACTGCCATGAACTGGTTCATCTGAGCCCTCATCTCAGTCCTCTCATTAGCCATCTGAGTACTCACGTCAGTCAAATCTTGCTGAACTTGGTCCATCTGTAAGCTCGGAAGGTTGTTTCTTGTCGGATACCGGTGAACTCTGTTGATGGGGAAAACCCTCCTACGAGCAATGTTTCCTGAAACCATAACAAAGTGAGAAAACAACAACAAAAACACCTACAAAACAAAGAATGAAGTTAGTATGCAATGCAATATGTCTATTTGTCTTCCAAGGGTATCCGATTTGGTTCTTTGGTTTTGAACTCCCAGACCTCGAGGGATGATGATATTGAAGAGAAATGAAGCCCAAAAGGTGACACAAGTAATAAATAAACCATATATTACAAATGCAAAAGATACATAGTTTATGATTACAACAAGTTCCCATGATGGGTAAAAATACAACAAAGTCATCAAAAAGTACAACCAAAATAAAATACAAATATAAAGAAATCAAACATCCAGCCCAAAGTCATCCTCTCTGATTTCCTTCATGAGAGCATCAGTAACTGGTCCAATTGGATGCTCTATGATGGTCCTGATAAGAAGGTTCCTGGTGGCAATGGCACTTGTCAACTTCTTATACTTGTCTTGGTCCTTTGATCTCTTTAACCCCGCCCGGAGTTTCAACTAGGAGATTTCCTTATGTGCTGCTAACAAGGCTTCCTGATTCTTTTTCTCATTAGCTTCCAATTGCTTTATCCTAGCCTGGGTCTTCTGATCCTCTTCCACACGAGCCTCAGTGATCCTGATCCACCTAGCCTGACTCTCTTCCAAGTAGTGCTCAGCTCTGGCCTTCTGAATCTGGGCTTCTTTGCAAGCATTCTTCAATACCAACTCCCCTGCTCGGGATTTTCTGATGTAATCATCTGTCTTTTCTATCTTGGTCATATGTTTGATCTGGAGCTTCTCTAACCTCTCATTGTCCAGACAACTATCATTCCTCTCCCAGAGGGTCTTCTTTAGAGCTTCAGAAAGCTAAGCATTCCTCTCTTTCAGCTTCTCAAACTCCTCTAAACTGACTGTAGCTATAGGCTCTACTACTGATGGACCTGGCACATCCTCCAGGGCGAATGGCATGCGGGTGATATGTCCTCTGATGCGAGACCAATCAATGTTTTGAGCTGAAGCTATGTTGTTGCACTTGCCAAGAATAGCAGTCCTTTTTGTTTGTATGTTATCCCAAGCCCAGGCTGCTTGTCGGATGATGGCATGATTATTCTGAACATCATAGTAAAGGGTCTCTACCAAATCCTTCTCTCTTTGTGGATGTACTAAGGCATACCCTAACTGCCTTTTGAAAAGCAAAGGATTGTAGTTGATGCAACCCTTCACTCCAATAAGAGGTACATTGGGATACTGCCCACAGCTAGTAATTATATCTTTGCCCTTGGTGCTCTGAGTAAACCACCTAATGTCTTCTGAAGTGAGAGCAATCATTCTCTTAGCCCAATTTCTTGACTGATGAGGATTCAAGAAAGCTCCTGTCTTTGGCAGGTGCCTCAATAACCAACAATAGAAGAGAGGTGCACAACATCTGACGAGTCTTCACCTCTGCTTCTCATTTCTCTGATGCACTGAGTAGTAAAAATCCCTTAGCAAAGTAGGAACTGGATTCTTCAGCAAGAAGAGGTGAATATCATTTTTGCTTACAAACTTTGGCTCATCTGCAAAAAAAATGATCCCATATATACTAAGGGCCAGGAGAGCATAAACAACTTCCCACTTCCCAACTGCAGCATGACTGGTGGCCTGAGTGATCAAGAAGTCCAAATGGAGGCCTGGGATTCCAGCCTTTGTGGTCATATGCTGATCAATGATGGTGGTTTCTGAATATAGAGCCTTAGCTATGTCTTCATTCCTAGGAGCAGTCAACTCAGGGTTGAAAAGAATCCATCTCCTGATGGGGACACCCAACAACATGGAAAATTCTTCTAACAAAGGGCCCAACTGAAAGTCTGGGAAAGTAAAACATCTGAGAGGAGGGTCATAAAACTGCAAGCAAGTGCGAATCATGCTCCTCTGTGATGCATCCAAGTCCATGATCATGTCCATAATACCACTATAATGTTCCCTGAATAAAGGGACATGATCAGGAGTGACAAGTGTCTGAATCTGCCTGATGCCTTCTAAAGGAGGCTCAAAGAAATGATAAGTGATGTTGCTCTTCCTGGATGGATCCATACTGACAATGGATGCTGATGAAGATAATTGAGGAGAAAATAACTGATGCAAATAACTGGTGCAGATAGCTGAAGAAGTCAGCTGAAGAAGAAAACTGATGAAGAAGATCACTAATGAAGATGGTTGGGTAGAAGAACAGTCAAAACCAAACCAAATAAGATGTGGATACCCAGTAAAAACAAATAGACAAATGTTAAAATGATGTAAAATGATGTATGCAGAATTATATGCAAGGGTTTGTGATCAGGTGCTGGATTTGTCATTTGCTTTGATTAGGGTCCATGTGTGTTCATAAGTCTGGATGAAGGTCTAAGAACCAGTAACTAGGTGGGGGACTCAAATAAAGAGTCACAAGTCCAGGGTTTCATAAGATCAGTCCAAAATAGTGTGACCTTAAAAACAACATCAGTAACAGGGTATGATGAGGCCAAGGGTTCCTACAAACCTGTAAACATCCCAACCCCCTCACAGGTATTGTTCTAGAACAAGGATCCTCAGATTTGGATCTATTATGAGAAGTGTAAACACTTCTAACCCGGAGGTACAATGTTTACATTAATCATAAAAAATCCTCTTCTAATTCACCTCAGATGCTGAAGGTCATCTAAAAAGGTCATCCAGACTTAGCAGGCTTCCCAGATAGCCCTAGTACTACATGAAATCCGTAGCGCAGAGTTCTCAAGAAGAAACCCATGTCTAAATCGTGTTTCATATTCCCGCACTAGGCTGAAATGGAATGGGAATGAATATGAAGCCACTTTAATCCTATGTGTCACTCAGGCTCCCGGTGTGGAACCTTACTCACTGAGATATCCCTCCCACCAAGGCAAAACAACCAATCCAGCACATGATATGATGATAATAATATGAAATGCATAAACAGTAAATGAAAGCAATAAATAAATCTGTACAAAAAGCAATAAATAAAGCAATAAACAAAAGCACACATAACACAAACACCCCCATAAACACAAATCAAACAAGCGCTAGGAGAGACCCACAAAAAGAACCAGAAGCCCTGGTTGCAAGATTCTATTCCCCAGCAGAGTCGCCAAGCTGTCGCTCCCCTGAAAATACACGGAGGTCCCAAGGTGCAGACGCGAACGGTCGGCGAAAGAGAGAATGAGGTTGAATTGAATAGATTCGCCATCAAGGCATTTTTATCCCGAAGGAAAGGTAATGATGCCTAAACCTGGAAAGAGATGGATAAGACGGCTGCGAACCAGAGAAACTGAGAAAGGGGGTTGGTTACGAACTGGGAAGGTATTAGCACCCAGATCGTCCATCGTACTCGACGGGATCCATGCTTACAAGATTGTATTTAAAAGGGGGAGGTGTATGTGCTATTTGTGTGAAAAATCTAGGGAAAGAAAGTCCAGGTGTCAGTGAAAAAAGGTGAATTTCTCAGGAACTGAGGCTTTAGAAAGAATGCTGAAAGAGGGGGAAGACACATATACTTTTGTTCGATAACTGTTAAGTTATGCCTATGTATCCTCTCGTGCAATGAGGAAGTCAGAACACCGTAGTTCGACTCAAAAAGACTGAAATGACTTTGACTGTGAACTGCTTGCTTGTCAATGCTCAAGTGTATGACTCGCCTGACTCGAGTGCTAACTGTCTTGCATCAAACGGAAGAAGCGAGTTCTTGTTTGTGAATGAGTATGATGAGAAAAGAATCCCGAAGGAGACGATTATTGTTTTTTTTTGTGTTTTCAGTTTTTTTTTGTTTTTGGTGTTTTGCATAGGATTATGAGCTTAAGCCTAATTCAAGGGTTATAAACTCATTATATCCTCTCTGATTAGGGATAATGAGCTTACTTAAGTATGAGATAAGCATCTCAACTTAATTACCATGATGATGTAGGATTAAGATCATTAACCTACTTGTAATTATTTAGATATTTTTGGGTTTTTGTTTAGTGTTAAGTAATGAGTTTAATCTCTAATCACAGATTAGTGAACTCATTACACCATCCTAATAGAAGGATAATAGATGGGAACACTTAAGCTGAGGAAGATACCTCAACTTAATCCCTGGTTAGGGACTAAATTCATTATATAACAAGCCTTTATTAAGTGGATTTTAATTAATGGAGGGGATTAAGAAGTGGATTTTAAGTTTGTAAGACAACTTGAGGGGGACTTATCCATTAAACACTAGGGTTAGTCCCTCTTAACCATAAGGAAGAGATAGAACCCTAATGTAAGGCCCAAGTTACAAGATAAAGTCTTAGTGATTATTAATGTGTTTTGATTAAGAGGTGTAAATAAGTTAAAGGTTTAACACTTAGGATTAATGTTATACACCTCATCCTAAGATAAGGATGCAGGCATAACCCTAATTCCAAAGTCCTAAAGCTTTAAGAGTTTAGCCTCTGATTATGAGATGCGAAAAGAGACTCAAGGAGACTCAAAGGTAAAAGACTAAAGGGGAACTATATACAACCTTAAAAGTTATCATGCTTGGATTATGGTTTGTGAGGCTTAAGAGATAATATCTTCAAGGCCACCAATGGAAGAAGCAGATGAAAAAAGAAGGAAGAAGAATAAGTTACTTACTTCCTGAAGAAGATAAGTAACTTAAAAGAAAGAAAGTAAGAAGGAAGGAGCATAAGTGAAGAAAGTTCACTTCAAAGACAAGTAAATATGCAAATGAGAGGAAAGAAAAGGTGGAAAGTGAAGGAAAATCCACTTTCCAGATAACTCACTAAAAGCTCCTGAAATGTTAGTAGGGACGCATAAGACATAAAGCAAAAGGAAATGAAATGAAATGAGATGCAAAGACCAAAGTCAGAAATGAATATGCAATGTAAATGGCATATGAGATGATTCAAAGTCATACAAGATTCATATGAATGATCATACAAGTATGAGATGCAATGGGAGCATGTTTAGAAGCATGAAAACACATGGATGTTCATGAAATGTAATGGATATAAAGCATAGAAAATGAATGAAGAAATGATCAAGCAATGTTCAAGCATGTCTTAAGTTGTCTAAGATGTCATACAAATGCTTGGAAAGTTATGGAAAGTTCATTTGATGATGATATGCAAAGATGAATGCAAATGAAGATGCAAAATTAGGGTTTTAAGACAACATCAGATGCATAATACCAAAACGGACGCATTCAACATGATAAAAAATTCAAATCAAGCTCAAACAAACCCTAATCCTATACAAGATCATATCCCAAAGGAGAAGCTCAGAAGCTTAACCTAGTGGAAGTTATGAAATTCCTATGTTTGCTAGGGTTTTTAGGTGCTTCTAAAGGGAAAATGAAAATCAAATTGAAAATGCAAGATAAAATCCTAAGAAAATAACCTAGAAACTATATGCAATATGTGAAAAAATGAAAAAATAATCAAGTTCAAACTCATCATGGTTAGGCAGAAATGAATTTTTCAAGTTAGGGTTGAAAAATGTGATTTTTAAGAACCCTAATTCAAAGAAAATTGTGAAATTATGATCAAACCTAAAAAATAAATGTGTATGATGAGTTTGAAAATGTTTCTAAATGTATTGGAATGGTTCATGAATGTTTTGGTGATTTTTAGAAACCTAAATGCATTTTTAATTAATTAAAATATTTTAATTAATTAAAAATAACATTTAAATATTTTAAAAATACTGTTTTAATGCAAAAAATAAAATAAAAATTATTTCAGGTTGAGAAAAATATTTAAAACAAAAATGCAAAGTTTGAGAATTTTTTGATGTGTTTTACTATTTTTAATAAAATTATCAAAAGAAATGAAAATAAAATGAAATAAAATGAATTTAAATGAAAGTCGGAAGATCCAAGGGCCAGGATTCAACTGAGGAGGGAAATGTTGACTGGCGCGTATTCCAAGGGCTGAGGTTCAATCTGAGTTAATTTATTTAATTAATCCTAATTAAACTAATTAAATGAGAATTAGGGTTAATTAAGCAATCCTGACCACTCACTCACGCGGGAACCACAACATCCAAGGGCCTACATTCAAACTTAGCTAATTACGCAGATTAGGGAAAATGACTTTTAGGTGACCGGAACAGTGTTCCGGTCATCTTCTCCGACGAGCATCTCACCCCAACTTCTTCCCTAGGCTACCCCAGACTCCCAAACTCTCTAGAATCAATCCCCAAACCATTATAAACAAGATTCATGCCATGAAAATCATTTATCATGCATCAAAGTAGTGAATCGAAGAAAAATATTTTTAGGTCAAAAATTCCAGAGCAAGCATATATCCTGGTTTCTCAACCATTTTCAAAAATAATCATATTAGCATGCTCAGGGGAACACATAGAATCATTTAAGAACTTAAAATAGAGTTTCTGGAAAAAATGTTCTTGATGGTTACCTGAGTTGAAGCTTTGAGATTCTAAGCTTTCTGACCCCCTCCTTTGTGCAAATCCACTCCACTTAGTCCCTTGAAGCTTCTGAAATGCTTGAAACAAGTTTGTGGTGGCTGGTTTATGAGCTTCAGTTCTGAATATGTAGAAATCGTGTTTTTGTTTTAGGGTGATTCAGGCCATAGTGAGGGGTAGGAAATGATCCTTGAGGTATGTGGAGTTGAATGGTGAAAGAATTTTTGAGTTATGATGGCTGGTTTGAGAGAATCGAAGAAGGGAAGGTTTATGGAATTTTTTAGCAATCTGAGTTCTTGGATGTTTCAGGCTTGTGTCTTGTGTGAAATGAGCTCCATAAGATTAGTATAGGCCAATGAGAGTGCTCAGAAAGGGGGTGGTGGCATAGTGTGATTGGTATGTGCCAAGTTGCAAAAATGTCAACTTTGTGTACTTGAGGTATGTGCATGGTGCATAGCTGGCTTTAGGGGTGTCTTGGCCTCATCTTGATTCATGGATGGCCCTAGGATCATTTGTATGCAGCTGGAACACTTGGATCAAGAGTTGCCATAGTTTTTGCAAAGTTATGCATAATTGTCATTTTGAGATTTCTTGAGAATCAAGCCATCAAAATCCTAGGTTCAAAGGCCAATTCTGATCTTTTGAAGTTGCTTTGACATGTTATGGTGCATAGAAGTTGATTAGAGGTCATGAAATGGCTTGGCAAGTGAAATTGCAAAATTCCCTCTTTGGCATGAACTTGAAAATTATAGGATTTTTGCCAACTTTGAAAGGCCATATCTTGAGTTCTAGGATGAATCAAGACATGTTCTTGTACTTTTTGAAAATGGAAGGACATAATCTACAACTTTAATGCCCAAGAATTTTTCATTTGAAGCATTTTTGGTCATGAAAGAATAAGTTAAATATCTTTCCCAAAATGGAAAGTTTCCATTACATGTCCTTTCCAAAAATAACAAGTTTGCATTTGGCTCAAAAATCTTCAATTTTGTGAACTTCCAACCACTTCTAAGATCAAATAAAGATCATAGAGACTCAAAATGATGAATGTGACCCTTTGGTGCCCTTGAGGGACGCCTCAGATGCCCTGATTTTGACTTTACTTGCTCAAGAAGTTACCCAATGATCAGATGACTTCCATAGTGAATTTCTTCATAAAATTTGGTACACATGACCCGTATAACATATTAATACCATTAGAAACATGAATGGCCAAAAAATTTTGGATTAAGGCCTCTGAAACCAAAACCCTAATTTTAGGGCATCTGTGCAGGAAATCTTCAGTCTGCCTCTATGCCTTTGCCATGCTTTGTGATCCCTTGACTTTTAAGAACTTTGGGGGGCATATTATGATCATGGAACACACATAGACCCTCTTGGTAAGCTTCAAGACCATTGGGATGGCTCAGATCACTTCTTGGATTGCTCAGATCACAAACCCTAGATGCAGATGAAGTGAAACTATGCAGATGAAACAAATATGCAATATGAGGTGGTATGCCTATGCTTATGCAAAAATGAAAGATCAAAAGCCATGGTGTGAGATAAAGTGAGGGAAAATTTGGGGTGTTTACAAGGTCCACACACGATTTCAATGTACAATAAGAGAAACGTCTACCTCAAGTCCTTATGGATGCTTCACGTGGGACTAATGGCAACCCACCTCAAGGCTTACTCAAGACCTTACGGAGGATTTAACATAGCATGCTCTTCAATCTTTACAGATGCTCCCCATGGTACTAAAGGTAACCCACCATAAGACTTACTCAAGATTAACACATAACTAGTATATCACTTGCCTCAAGTCCTTACGGATGCTTCACGTGGGACTAAGAACACCCCACCTCAAGGCTTACTCAAGACCTTATGGAGGACTCATGGCCTACACTTATCAAACCACAATTCACCTTTACCCAACCGGTACCTCATGTCTTTACGGATGCTCTTACGAAACCCAAGGTAACCGCGGAGAGACTTAATCAAGACTTTACGGAGGACCCTAAAACAATACAAAATTCATGATTCATTTGAGCTTAAGGGGAACCTAGATACCTCACAAGTCGTACCTTTCTTTATTTCCTTTAACTCACACTTCCCAATTTATCAAAGTTTTGGTCATTTAAAAAAGTCGGTAAAAGTCGAGTAAAAGTCGGCTCAAAATAATATTTCTTGGTCTCAAAAGAAAAATTATGTCATTAGCTTCAAAACGATATGTGGAACGTTAAAAACGGATACCCGGATCAGAAGTTACGAATTAAATACCAAAGTTGGAACCTACAGGTCTCGCTGAGCGAGCTCTCTGCTCGCTGAGCGAAAATTCTCCTGGAACTCTCGCTGAGCGAGGGATGCTCGTCGAGTGAGCTATACCAGTTCAGGAAATTTTGAGACTTACGGGAAATCCTTATACCAACCCCAATTCAACTCTAATCATCTACCAATACAGAAAAACATAACCAAACATGTTCATAGACATAATATGAGTATCATAGTTAAGTTTTAATCGAGTTTTAACCCTTAAACTTTCAAATTCTTAGATTTTCCAATAAAACCCTAAATTACAAACTCTCTAAAACTCAACCAAAATCAGAGATAAAAGTTTTTAACTAAGAACCCACCTCGAGAGATGAAGATTGGCGGAAAGATTGATTCGATTCGACGGACGGATGATCAAGAATGAGGAAATGAAGCTTTAGGGTTTTTCTCTCTTCTTCTTCTCTTCTCCTCTTCTTTTCTTCTCTCTTCTTTTCTATTTTTCTTTTCCTTACCAATTCCTCTCCTTCAAATATTCTTTCTATATATATAAATATATAAAAACTTATATTTTTACCGATGGGTCAAAAATTAGAGAGTATCCAAAAATGTCTCTGAGTCAGCTAATATCAATTAATAAAATAATATCCCGTGGATTACTCTATTTAGTTTCGTTAAAATTTCTTAGAGTAGTCCGAAATAATATTATTATCAACTAATATTTTTCAGAGCTTTAAATAAAATATGGGGTATTACAAGAATTCTGATAGTTCTAACTTTGTGGGGAAACAAACCTCTCAGCTGCCTGCCGGGAAAACATCCTTATGACGACTCCTCTCAGGAATGAGAACTATTCAACTGCTTTTGAAGTTCTGTTGGGTATCTATCGTCCTGCTCTGACTCAGCTGGGGAAGACTTCTTCTTACACGCTACTAGGGATGTTGGGGATCACCCTCTGCTAGAGGTAAGAGTTGTAAGGCATCTCTCGCTGAGGAGAAGACTCTGCTTGGGGAATATCTCCTAATGACATCTTTCTTCTTTGGCTGCAAAAGCTGCAACAACAAAGTATGTACATATGCCCCAGGGAAATATAAGGTATGAGTTAATAATCAAATGTTGCGTAACATTCAAAGGGATTTTAAATGCTTTCCCCATTATCATGTTATTCATAAAGCCACCTAGTTCAAATGCAATGTTCTTTTAACAAATATTCAGGACATTTTTTCAAACAAAACATGTAAAAACAAAAACAAGGATAAAGCTCTTTTTGACTGAATATTCTTTTATTGATGAGCATGTGAATAGGAAAAAGTTACATTAGGAAGCAACCACCTGGAAAGAGGTGATCACTATAAATTGAGAAAAGAAACTATCCTAATGGCAATGTGAAAACGACATTCCACTGAGTTTCAATTCTGCTATGACCGGTATGTCCTCAAGATTTTTCCGTTTCTGCTTTTGCTTTCTGAAGAAGAAGATTGGACTGATTCATACCCTTCAGAGTTTACCAGACTTAATGAGACGATGACGTAGGACAGATAACTCAGATCGTAGTCATTCGTTGATTCCCCCTTTTTTTGCATGGACCGCCCTTTCGGGTTTTCAATCCATCGAAATACCGTTTTTTGCCTAAGCTGTCCAATGTGGATTTTCAACTCACCGGGTGTATAATTTTTTTTATATCCCAAAATTTTTCCCGAGCCTTTTATTCTGTTTTTTGGCTCGCCAGGATGCCCTTTTTTTGCCTGGACTCTTTATTCTGTTTTTGTCCAGCGGGTCTCTTTATGTGAAGTATTTTTTAACTGTGTCTGAGTTGATAGGGGACAAGAAATCATCACCATCCATGGTAGTGAGCATCAGTGCTCCACCTGAGAAAACATTCTTCACTATGAATGGACCTTCGTAATTTGGAGTCCATTTTCCCCAGTGATCTGTACCTGGAGGAACAATTCACTTGAGTACAAGCTCACCAACTTGATACTCTCGAGTGCGTACCCTCTGATCAAATGCCCACTTCATTCTCCTATGATAAATATGGCCATGGAATACATTTTCCAATCTCTTTTCCTCAATTAAGCATAAATGATTATATCGGGCACGCACCCATTCAGCCTCGTCAAGCTTCACGTCCATCATTACCCGCCAAGAAGGAATCTCGACTTCAACAGGTAAGACTTCCTCCATACCATACTCCAGGGAGAAAGGAGTTGCCCCGGTAGACGTCTTGACTGACGTTTGGTACCCATGCAAAGTAAACGATAACATCTCATGCCAATCTTTATAGTTGACGACCATTTTCTGCATAATCTTCTTGATATTCTTATTTTCCTCCTCGATCGCGCCATTCATCTTTGGCCGGTAAGGAGAAGAATTGTGATGTTGTATTTTGAAGTCCCGACACAACTCAACCATCTTTTTTTTGTTAAGATTAGAACCATTGTCATTAATGATTCTCTCGGGAAATCTGTATCTGCAGATAATGTCTTTCTTCAGATGTTTAGCCACCACCTGTCTGGTAACTTTGGCATAAGATGCTTCTTCAACCCATTTGGTGAAGTAATCGATCGCGACCAATATGAAATGATGGCCATTCGAAGCAGTTGGTTCGATCTTCCCGATCATGTCAATGCCCCACATAGAAAAGGGCCAAGGAGATGACATTCCATTCAACGGGCTTGGAGGTACATGCATTTTGTCTGCATAAATCTGGCAGTTGTGGCACTTTCGGGTGTATGAACAACAGTCTGTAGCCATTGTCAACCAGTAATACCATGATCTCAATAACTTCTTTGTCATTGCATACCCTCATGCATGGTTACTAAATGATCCCTCATGGACTTCCTGCATTAACATTTCTTCTTCGTGTCTATCAACGCATCTGAGCAAGACCATGTCGAAGTTTCTCTTGTACAGAACACCATCAGCATTCAAGAAGAAACTTGTAGCAAGTCACCTCAAAGTCTTTTTGTCGTTGGAAGATGCCTCAGCTGGATATTCCTTACTTTCCAGGAAGTACTTAATGTCATGATACCACAGATTATCATCAGACACAAAATCAACATAGAACACATATGCAGGTATATCAAGCCGGAAAATATCAATCTTGGGGACATAGTTCTAGCACATCACTTTGATGGTTGAAGAAAGCGTAGCCAGTGCATCGGAAAACTAATTCTCATCATGTGGTATGTATTGAAGCTTTACTGTTGTGAAGAACGTCAATAATCTTCTGGCATAATCCCGGTTTGGAATTAAATGATCTTGATGCATATACCACTTGCTGGTGATATGGTTAATCATGAGGGCTGAATCTCCGAATATATCGAGGGTCTTAATCCCTATATTAATAGCCTCCTCTATTCCCATAATGCAAGCCTCGTACTCTGCTTTATTGTTGGTGCAGCCGAAATTTATTCTGGCGACGAAGGGAAAATGAACACCTTCAGGAGTAATTAGAACATCAACAACTCCACGCCCATTGATATTGACAGCCCCATTAAACATCAGTCTCCATTTGGATTCAGGGTCAGGCCCCTCCTCCGGGAGCGGTTCCTCGCAGTATTTAGCTTTGAGGTACATGATGTCCTCATCAGGAAAATCAAATATCATGGGCTGATAGTTATCATCGAGAGGTTGTTGTGCAAGATAGTCTAAGAGCACGCTTCCTTTGATGGCTTTTTGCAAAGTGTATTGAATATCGTACTCAGTCAGCACCATCTGCCAACGTGCAACCCTTCCGGTCAACGCTGGTTTCTCAAAAATGTATTTGATAGGATCCATTTTTGAAATTAACAAGGTAGTGTGGGTCAACATATATTGTCTTAGTCGGAGATCAGCCCATGCCAAAGCGCAGCAAGTTTCCTTGAGCAATGAGTATCTTGATTCACAGTCGGTAAACTTTTTTCAAAGGAAGTATATTGCATGCTCTTTTTGACCAGACTCGTCATGTTGGCCGAGAACACAACCCATTGATCCTTCAAGCACAATCAAGTACATAATAAGCGGACTCCCTCGAACTAGAGGCATCAGAATAGGAAGTTCCTACAAATATTCTTTGATCTTTTCAAAATCCCTTTGACAATCATCATTCCATCTGACCGCTTTCTCTATTCTAATATTTTAAATATTGGTTCACAAGTAGCTGTGAGGTGAGATATGAACCATGCAATGTAGTTCAATCTACCTAGGAAGCCACAAACTTCTTTTTCTATTTGCGGTCTAGACATATCTTGTATGGCTTTAACTTTAGCAGGATCTACCTCTATCCCTCTCTGGCTTACAATGAAACCCAGTAGTTTCCCGAAACGCACTCCAAAAGTTCACTTGTTCGGATTTAACCTCAGGCGAAACTTCCCCAATCATTCAAACAACATTTTGAGGTTAATCAAATGCTTTTCTTAGTCTCGGGACTTGGAAATCATAGCATCCACGTAGCATTCAATTTCTTGGTGGATCATGTCATAAAATAGTGTTACCATAGCCCGCTGGTAGGTTGCTCTGACGTTCTTCAACCTAAAAGGCACAACCTTATAGCAAAATGTACCCCACGGGGTAATGAACATTGTTTTCTGCATGTCTTCCGACACCATCTTTATCTGATTATACCTGGAGAAGCCATCCATGAAAGAAAAAACCGAGAATTGAGCCGTGTTGTCAACCAATACATCAATGTGAGGTAATGGGAAATCATCTTTCGGGATTACTCTGTTCAAGTATCGGTATTCAACGCACATTCGGACCTTTCCATCCTTCTTTGGCACTGGTACAATGTTAGCTACCCAAGGTGGATAACTAGTCACAGCAAGGAACCCGGTGTCCCACTGCTTCTAAACTTCTTTTTTGAATTTCATCGCCATAACAGGATGAGTTCTACGAAGCTTTTGTTTAACTGGAGGGAAGTCTTCCCTCAATGGCAGCTTATGCATCAAGATGTCTGTATCTAACCCTGGCATATCTTGATATGACCAAGCAAAGATGTCCACTTATTCTTGAAGCATGCCAACCAAATCCTCTTTCACCCAGGCCTGCAGACTGGCCCCTATCTTGATTTCCTTCTTTTCATCTTCTGACCCAATATTGATAACTTCAATCTCTTCCTGGTGAGGCTGAATAACTCTTTCCTCCTGTCTCAACAATCTGGCCAATTCTTTAGGGAGTTCAGAATCTTCCTCGACCCTTTCATCAGCTTGGTAGATAGGATTGTCGAAGTTATACTCAATCATAGAAGAACTGTTATCAAAGGAATCCGGGTGATTTATTATGCACAAGTGATGTGCTTATTTCAGAGTCTGCTTTATGAAAAGAAAGAAAAACAAAACAAAATAAAACATTGCCATTTTATTGTTTTTTGTGAAAAAGTTTAAAACTGAAAAAAAAATGAACATAGTTTTGAGTGAAAAATGTCCTTTATTCATGATAAACTAAAATTGCACATAATGCAAGGGAGGCCCTACAAATGGATCTGTGCACATTGGGCAGAGTGTAGGACTTGACATGCGTATGAAATGAGGAAAACAAAGAAAATTACTCTAGTTGAAAAGTAACTTGAACGATGTCCTCCACGAACTAGTTCTTTATTTCTTCTCTCGGAACACACAGACGTACCCAACTATCCAGGTCACAATCGCTATCAGCGTCTTCTTCGGCAACAATAATCATTTGATTTGGATAAATGACACCTCCGCTCGAGAAGCTTATTGATCCTTTGCTTTAAGACCCCATTGATTGGCCTAGTGTATACCCTACTCTAAATTTGTCTTCTTTCCGGTCAACTTCAACAACTTTGCCCCAGCCTTGGGCATTGCCTGCTTGTACAACTTCCAAAGCTAGTTTGTACAACTTCCAAAGCTTGTCTGTAAAAAGCTATAGTAGTACCAACCTTTTCAGCACTCTTGACCACGGAGTTGGGAGAAACCCCATTGATGTTAACAGCCTCGAAAGCCCGACATAATGTCTCATGGTTCTCCCTATCCATTTTGAAATACTTGAAGGTTGACAAATGGTTGGCATAAATATCCTCCTCTCCACATACGGTAACCACCTGCCCATCTAAGACATACTTTAGCTTTTGTTGCAATGTGGAAGTTATTGCGCCAGTAGCATGGATCTAAGGACACCCGATAAGACAGTTGTAGGCTGGCTGTATATCCATGACATAAAAAGTGGTTTTGAAGACCTGAGACCCGATCTTCACTGGTAGCTCTACCTCTCCAAAGACTGACCTCTTAGAACCGTCAAAAGCTCTTACTACCAAATCAATTGGTCGTAATACAATCCCATCTATGTAAAGCTTCATTAGGGACTTCTTGGGCAACACGTTCACGGAATACCTGGTGTCCACCAGCACATGTGATAGTACATCACCCTTGCATTCCACGGTGATATGCAAGGCCTTGTTGTGGTTCCGCCCTTCAGAAGTCAAGTCTCTATCTATAAAGCCAAGTCCATGAATGATATTCACGTTGGAAACCACTGCTTCTAACCGATTGACAGTAATCTCTTGAGGTACATATGCCATCTGTAGGAATTTTAGCAAGGCTTCTCTGTGTGGCTTGGAACACATTAGCAAGGATAAGATTGAAATCTTTGAAGGAATTTGGTTCAATTGTTCTACCACTTTATAGTCACTCTTCTTTATAATTCTCATAAACTCCTCTACTTGTTTCTCAAAAGTACTTTGCTCTAGAGCATGATTCATAACATCTTCAGTGGCCACTTGCTTACCCTTGGCACGAGCAGGAACTTCAGCTTCAGTGTTGGTTCTGAGAGTTTGGGGAGCGAAAATTCTTCCACTTCTGGTAAAGCCTCCCACACCTCCTACATTAACAATGCTAGGATCAATCGTCACCAAAAGCTTCTCTTCAACTCTTTGTCCCTATACTTATACATATGCGCCATCGTGCCACGGAATAGCTATTTCATTATCATATGGTACAAGACCTGGAACATTAATGGTGACAGGGCTCACCTCCTGAGGTATATAAATAGTACCATGCTCTGGCCTAGGAGGCATCGGCATATCCTCAGGAGTGAAATAAATGGTCACTATGGACACATCGTCGCTTTTGTTGTTAACTTTATCAAACTGCAAGGATCTTTCATCTATTAAACACTGAACTCCGACCCTTAACTTGACACAACCATTCTGAGATAACAAACAATCTTCACATCCAATATCACAACCCGGGAACACGTGTTCTTTCAGCAAATAGTCCTTCACAACTGCTAATGGAGTCTGGACATCATCAATATCAATGATCAGATTCAACTACTCTCCGTCTTTAATAGCATTTACCCTTGCCCCACCATTGTGGTTTGGCATAACATTGTTGGTGACATTAGGGGGTTGAGATAAGTTGATAGCTTTAGAGTCAATCAAGTCTTGCACTTTATTCTGCAACGCTCTGCATTTCTCTGTTGAGTGCCCTGGAGCACCTGAGTGGAAATCACACCATGCATTGACATCATATCCCTGAGGAAGATCACCTTTTGGTGGAGGCAACGTCCTAAGTTGTACCATGTTCGTATATAACAACCTCTATAACAGCGCTGTGTAAGTTATTGGAATAACTTCGATGACACAACCAGTTGGACGGGGTTGCCGTTGTTGATAGGCTTTTTGTTGGTTGTTATATGGTGGGTGTCTCTATTTTTGTTGAGGAGTAGACTCACCAGGAATGGTGACAGAAGACACCTAAACATAGTGATTCTGACGACCACGGCCTCTCCCTCTGCCGTACACAACATTGGTTTCACCTTCTTTCCTCCTCTGAGGTCCAACAAAAGATTTTCTAGCTCCAGACGAGCTACTTGCGCCTACATCTTGAATCTTGCCCATCTTCAATATATTCTCGACCCTCTCTCCAACACTTACTAGGTATGTAAGCTTTGTGGCTGAGCACAAAGCCAAACGGTCCATGAACACTCCTTGTAACGTTCCCATGAACATGTCTGCCATTTCACTGTCCAATAGCAGCCAACTGAAGCCACCGCTGAGTGTATTCTTAAAATCTTTCTTTAGACATATGGGACATGCTTTGCAACTGATTGCGGTAGGAGTCATGTCCATATTTTACTGATATTGCTTTACAAAGGCTTCAGCAAGTTCCTTCCAATTTTTGACGGACGCCCGACTGAGCTTCATGTACCACTCTTGAGATGCCCCAGTAAGGCTATCTTGGAAGTAATACATCCACAAGTTTTCGTCTTCAGTATGTGCATCAATTCTTCCCATATAGGCCTGGAGATGAGTCTTTGGGCAGGTAGTGTCGTTATACTTGTCAAAAGTTGGAGGCTTGAACTTGTGTGGGATTCTCACCCCAGGAACTAACCCCAAATCAGCAACATCGAAGCCTAGAGTACTTTGAGACTGCAGTAGCATGGATCTGCTCCTCCAGTTCGTCACATCGACGATGCACATCAGAATTCTGATTACCCATATCACCCTCAAGAAGAGTGAATTAATCCTCCTGACCATCCATAAAGACCGCAGTTAGGCCACCAACATTAATATGAACAGGAATACTAGTAACTTCAGGACCTGCTCCATTTCCTGTACCATTACCATTCCCATGAGTTCCTTCAACCATTTCCCTGATCCTCTCTTGATTCTAGTGCATACAAGTCATCAGATTCATGAACTGATCCATTATGTTGCGCAGTTCAACGAGCTCTGTCTGCATTTGCTCCATGATTCTTCCTCGATTCTCCTTGGTCAGATATCTATGAACTCTCTTTGCAGCAATAATGCCTGAAATGGGAAGAGGCGTTAAACCCGGAACTAGTACCTGCAAAATAGAGAAAATGGTCATATGCATATGATGAAAATGTTTGTGTTTCCAATCTCAAGGTCAATAATGCCCCAGTTCTGGTATCTAATAAAGCAATCCAGATGGCGTTTTTTGGAAACTGGTTCTTGAGAAGGATTTTCTGCAAGATATTCAGATTCAGATGGCTTTAAACAACCAGGTATTAGTGCATACAAAAATTAAGGAACTGAACAAAAACTCCATAGCATAAAACAAACTTCAAGGCAAGAGTAACAAAATTCCACGTAGGGTTACAAGTCTTACAAATCAAAAGAGAGAAAACTGCATAAATATAAAAAAGGATTCCTACAACATGTATGTAGGTAATCCGAATACATAAGAAAGAAAGAAAACTAAAACCTAAAGCTTCCCGAAGACTTTAGTTCCCTCTCCACTAGGTCCTGGCTCAGATCTAATCTTCTTGACTCCATCCATTAGTTTGAGATCTACTATCTCCTTGAGTTCTTCTTCTAGTGTTTTTTGGCTTTGCTTCAGCTGCTAGGACTTCTCCCGACGACTTTTACTCTTCTTTCTGGTATTTAATATGCAGCTCGTAATTCTTCTCTTGTTCTTTATGCTTTTTCTGACTTTGATCCCATTTGTCCTACCATAAGGTGATGGCCTGATTAGCTTCCCTCAGAGACTTTCTGGTCTTTTTATGTTCAGTTTTCCTTCTGATATCCATCATGCCTTTTCTTCTGAAATAAGCCTCCCTTCCAGCAAATTATTTCTCTTTGACTTCTTTTTCGTGCTGCATCTTGTGCATCTTCTCTTCTAAAGCCTTGTAAGCATGAGCCATGCGATGATACAAGCTGGTGACTTCAAAATTCTCCACCCTTACCTCACGCAATTGGGCTTTCAACTTCTTATAATCTTCAAGAGGAACAATAGTCTGTGGTAGCACTTCCTTTGGATACAACGGAGACTCTACTAAAAATCGAAGAAGTAGGACCTCTACACGACTCTGTAGCCAAGTAGAAAAAGGAGGATACGTTTTAGGATCCACTCTTCCAAACTCTTTAATGCCTTTCTTCACCCTCTGTGCCCAAGCCTGAGATGCCTGGATAACCAATTCGTTATTTCCTTCTACCGGGAAATAAAAAGATTTAGCTATTTCTTTAGCAGATGGTGAATTCTTCAAAGGGTAGCCAAATTGTTTCCTTGCTAGTACCTGGATTATAGTTGATCACTTTTTTCCTTCTGAGCAAAGGCACATTAGGAAGATCACCGCAACTAGTAAGTAAATCCTTTCCCAACAAGTTATTGTTGCATCCCTAAGTTATATCTTCCGAAGTTAATCCCATCAACATTTTAGACCATCTCCCCTATTCCTTCAAATCATTTAAAGGTCTTGACTTCAGAACTTTCTTAGCAAACCAGTCAGCAGACAAAGGAGCGCAATAGTTCACTGGTCCCCCTCTTCCCCTCTCATTCCGCTAATAAACGTCATAATAGAAATCTCCTAGCAAGGTAGGTATGAGGTTTTCCTTAGAAAAAATAGAGATCACTTCCATGGTCACAAACTCTTTTTCTCCAGGGAAAAGGCTAGCCCCATACACCATTAAAGCCAGCAAAGCACTGAAATCTATCCACTTGTTCTCTCGACCGTAACCCTCAGCTTTTTCTATGAGTATATCCCACTGAAGTCCTCTACCTTCACTGACTTGCAAGCCTCACTTAACCTTAGAAGTTGTTAGGTGACACACATTAGCTATCTCTTCTTCCCGAAGAACTCCCTCTGAACCATAATAAGGCAAGCTATCTCTAACAGGAACACCCAAAATGCTGGAAATCTCCTCTAAGTTTGGAGCCAAACTGTAGTCTGGAAATATGAAACACCGCAATGGAGAATCATAAAACTATAGCAGAGTATACATGTTGTCTATCTGATCTGTAGTTGGCTTGTCCACATACTTCAAGATCTGACCATATCTCTTTCTGAAATCACCTAAGACCCGGTCGTTCATCACACCTATCAGTTTTTAAACGCCCCTAACTTCTGGTTGAAGGAAAGTATAATGGTTGCTTCTCTTGCTTGGAACGTTTCTGATTTCTGGCATCTGGATGGGGAACAATTACCAGAACAAATGACTAATGCTAATATGATGCAATGCAAGCATGTGATCAGTGTTTGGAGACTGTATGGATACAGGACACTGAGAACCAAGAGCAAAATGATCTGAAACCCAAAAGGTCCTTCGAATAATACCCCTCAGATAAGAACTCAAAACAAGATAATCAAGAATTCCAGAACCACAGTAACTAGATCACAACATAAGACCACACTAGTAACCTGGGTATGTAGAGGTCAAGGTTTCCTGCAAAACCTATAAACACCCCTCAATCTCACGGGTATGCTCCGGGTCAAACATCACGGACTCTCAAAGCCGAATAGCAATAATACGTTCATCGTCTCTGAGAAATGGCTCTTGACCAAATCAGGGAATCGGTTAAGCATTATATACTACTCAGGGAGGTCTCAGCGCGAGTCCGGGAAAAACAAGCATCCCTTATAAGTCCCTAGCTTCAAGCGCTGAAATCGAGAAACAATAGTACATTCAGCCTATAGGATACAGTATTATCGTCATAAAACCATATGCTTTAACTGAGTTCCTATAAGAGAACTAGGCCATCCTATGTGAGTTCCTAGTGGGCCCTCGGGTGCGGATGGGTTTGCCACAAAATATGGTCTGCCACTGTCACCACTGGAGAGGGATGTTTCCACAACTGCATTTAACTATCGAGGTCGTGAAATGAAAAGGGAAGATCCCTAAATAAGGACATTTACAAGACGGTCACAAGTTCGGGTGTGGAACTCACTACTACCCCCATGACAAGATCTTATGAGGTCAAAGTAGCTCCACTCTAAGTCCTAGGGTACACTCGAGCTTTGGTACTGAGCTCATCTCACAGTAACAGTTCCCAACCCACCAAACAGAAAATCCAGACACTCCAGTATATACATATGATGCATGAAAATAAATACTGAAAGCGATAAATAAAGTTGTAAATAAAATTGTAAATAAAATAATAAAATAAACACACAAAACCAAACATAAAACACCGAGTGAAATAGAAACACACAAGCGCTAGGAGAGACTCTCAAGGGGGAACCAGAGATTTTGGGTTCTTTTCCCAAGCAAAGTTGTCGTCTGTCGCTCCCCGGATTTCCATCCTGGTACAAACGCGAAAGTGGCGCAGAAAAGGTAGAGTCACTAGATCGTCATTCGTACACGACGAGATCCACGCTTGCAAGGAAAATGTTTCAAAGGGTGAAGAAATAAAAGCTACTGCAAAAATAAAGACTGAAATTGGATAAGAAAAGAAAAGAAGGGGGAAAATGTAGGGAAAATAAAAGAGTGCTCGAACGGGCCCTACCCCGTTGCCTACGTACCTCATCTAGACATAAGGATCAGAGACGTCGTAGTTCCCCTAACCAGGGAGGAAAATGGCTTATGTTTTAAAGCTTAAACTGCTTATGCCAATGCTCAGGTGTTGCAATATCGTCTGGAACAAGTGTGTTACCGTCTTGCAAAATGACAAGTAGGAGCAAGTTCTTACGTTGAGAGTGAGGGTGATGAGAAAAGAAGTCCCGAGGAGAGACGATTATTCTTTGTTCAGTGTTTTTTAGAAGTTTTTATGAGTTTTGCACAAGAAAGTGATCTTAAGTCCTTTTCCATGGAATGTGTACTAGTTACTACATTCCAAGATGGAATAAAGAACAAGCACACCCAAGTGAGAGGAATATTCCCAAAACTTGGTGTAAACACCTCAAATTTTCCCTCACTTTTTCTCACACCATGGCTTATGATCTTTCATATTACATTTGCATAAGCATATCATCTCACGTTGCATATTCAACTTCATCAAATCACTGCATAAGTTGCACAATTAGGGTTTGTGATCAGGAGAATCCAAAGAAGTGATATGAGCCTTATAAAAGGTCTTGAAGCATGCCAAGATGTTCCATGAGTGTTCTATGATCATCTTATTCTCCCCAAATTTCATTAAAATAAAAAATGTCACAAAGCATTGCAAAAGTGTTCAAGCAGACTGAGCAGTTTCTACACAGTTGACCTAGAATTAGGGTTTTGGGTTTGAGGCCCTTAATTTCAAATTTATTGGTCATTCTTAATTCTAATGGTCTTTATATGTTATAAGGAGCATGTGTACCAAATTTGATGAATAAATTCATTGTGGAAGTCATCTGATCAACTGGTAACTTGTTGTGCAAGAAAAGTCAGAATCAGGGCTTTGAGGCCTCCACCAATGGTACCAATGGTTCATCTTCATCATTTTGAGTTCCTATGATCTTTATTTGATCTTGGAAGTGGCTAGAAGTTCACAATATTGAAGAATTTCAAGCCATTTGCAAACTTTCCATTTTTGGACATGACTTGTAATGAAAATTTCCATTTTGGGAAAGATTTTCAACCTCCTCTTTCTTGATCAAAAAGGCTTCAAATGAAAAATATTTAAACATGAAAGTTGTAGATTGGATCTTCCCATTTTCAAAAAGTACAATAACTTCTCTTGATTCATCCTAGAACTCAAGTTACGGTGTTTCAAAGTTGGCAAAAATCTTATAAATTTCAAGTTCATGCCAAAGAGGGAATTTTGCAAATTTGATTTCCAAGACTTCTACTGCCCTTTAATTGACTTCTACACTTCATAACATGATCATGCAACATTACAAGACCAAATCTGTGCCTTAGATCACAAGATTTAATGCTTTGCTCTTCAAGAAAATCCAAAGTTGTGAAATTGCAAAAGTCATGCTAACTCTTGATTCAAGTGGCACAGATCATCACAATCAATCCAAGGGTTCTCCATAAACTTAGCTGAGGAAAGACAACCTTCAAACCAGCTCTTTCCCATGCCATGCCTCCTATGACACAACTTTGACTTTTTTGAAAAATCACCCATACCAATCAAGTTGTGCCACCACCCACTCTCTGGCTAACCTGTATGACTTATGTGAACCCTAAGGACCTCAAAGAACATAATACAAGGGCCTAAAAGCTCTCACACATTCAGAATCACAAAAAAACCTCAAAAATCTCCATTCCTTCGAAACTCTTTGCGCAACCACTCAAACTCCAAAATCTCTTCACCATTCAATCATACACATCATAAGGATCACAAAGCACCCATTGCCATGACTTAAAAGCCACTCAAACCAAAATATGATTTCTGAGTTGGCAGAACTGGAAATCTCAAACTAGGCCATTTAAACTCCATTCAAGCTTTCCATAAGCCTTAGGGGATCAAGTGGAGTGGATTAGCATCAAGAAAGATCCAGAAAGCCCAAAGTAGCAAAGCTTCAGCTCAGGTAACCACCTTCAAACATTTTTCCAGAACTTTCTTTTTAAGTTATAAATTGGTTTTACTCCTTGCACTGATCATCATGATATGATTACTTTTAAAAATAGTTAAGAAATGAGAATGTGTGAAGCTTCTGATAGTTTGACCTAAAATATGTTCTTGTTCGATTCTTGTTGTTGATGAATGATAAATGTTTTTGGTGGCTGGATTCTTGTTTTATGTTGTTTGATGATCAATTTTGGTGGTTTTGGGGGCTTGGGGGTGGTGTTTTGAGTATTTCCGGTGAGGGGGTGCGCCAGAGAAGACGACCGGAGTTCTTCTCCGGCCACCTGAGTTTAATTAGGGCTAATATTAATTAATTGTCCAGTTTAAATCTTGGTCACATGATCTTGTTTAGTTTAAGTGTACGAACGGTCCAGATGCTTGACTTAACCCTAATTCATAATTAATTAATATAATTAAGTTATTTAGCTCAGTTTGAATTTTGGCCACACGATCAAGTGCGAGATGGGAGTTTGAACCCCAACCATCAGATTGCCTTACCTCAAGTCATGTTGTATTCTCATCTGGACCTTAGGATCCCTCAAAATCCAATATGATCCACTCCTTTTGCATACTTTTATTTTTCTTTTATTTATTTCACATTTATTTTCATATAATTATTTAAAATAGCAAAAAATATTTTTAAAATCATCATTTTCTGTATTTTCATTTCAAATATTTTTCTAAACTCAAAAACATTTTAATATTTAATTTTTTCATTAAAAATGTATTTTAAAATCATTTAAATGTTTTATTTAATTAATTAAATGATTTTAATTAACTAAAAAATATATTTAGGTATCTAAAAATCACAAAAAAAATCATGAAGCATTCTCATATATTTAGGACAATTTACAAACCCATCACACAAATTTCTTTTTAGGTTTGATCATGTTTTCACAATTTACTATGAATTAGGGTATTTAAAATTACCTATTTTCTAACCCTAACTTTGAAAATCCATTTCTGATCAACCATGATGAGTTTGAATTTGGTTATTTTTGCATTGTTTCATACTTTACATCTAGTATATAAGTTATTTAACTCATAATTTTGCATTGCATTTTCAAATTGTTTTGCATTTTTCCTTTAGAAGTACCCAAAAACCCTAGTTAACTCAGGAAATTCATAACTTCCTTTAGGTTTAGCTTCTAACCTCCATTTTTGGGGAGTGATCTTGAGTGTGTTTAGGGTTTGTTTGATTTCATTTTCAAATTTTTATCATGATGTATGCTTCTATTTTGATCATGTGCATCTCATACATTCATAAAACCCTAATATCTCATGTTCATTTGCATTCATCTTTGCATATCATCATCATGTGATCTTGACATGACATTTCATGCATTTGTATGTCATATTATACATCTTAGAATATGTTTGAACACTGCTTGATCATTTCTTCATCCATTTGATATGCTTTGCATTCATTACATTTCATGTTTATCCATGTGTTTCTAAGCTTCTAACATGCCTTGGTTTGCATCTCATCCCTTGTATGAACATTCATAAGCATCTCACATGTCTTTGCATCATTCCAAAACACAATTACATTGCATGATTTCTTCTGGTCTTGGTCATTGCATCATTACTTGTTGCATTTCATTTTATTTCTTTCATTTTATGCATTCACACTAACATTTCAGGGGCTTATGGTAAGTTGTCTGGGATGTGGATTTTCCTTCACATCCCACCTCTTCTCATCTTTACATTTGCATCTCTTATTTGTCTTTTAAGTGAACTTGTTTCACTTGTGATCCCTTGCTCTTATCTCTTCCTTTTAGGTTACTTATCTTCTTCAGGAAGTAAGTAACTTATTCTCCTTTCCCTTCTCTTTTCATATGTTTCTCTTCCTTTGGTGGCCTTCTTGAAGATCTTCTCTTTAAGCCTCACAAACCATAGGAACATCCAAGCATGATAATTTTTAGGGTTGTATATAGTCTCCCCTAGTTTTCTTACCTTTGAGTCTCCTTTAGTCTCTCTTCTCATCTCATAATCAGAAGCTAAACACTTAAAGCTTTAGGACTTTGAATTAGGGTTATGCATGTATCCTTATCTTAGGATGGAGTGTATAACTTTAATCCTTAGTGTTAAACCTTTAATTTGTTTACACCTCTTAATCAAAACACCTAATAACTATTAAGACTTAAGCTTGTAACTTGGGCCTTATATTAGGGTTACGTCTGTTCCTTTTGGTTAAGAGGGACTAACCCTAGTGTTTAATGGACAAGTCCCCCTCAAGTTAGTCTCACAAACATAAAATCCATTTCTTAATCCCACCTTTAATTAAAATCCACTTTAATAAAGGCTTGTTATCTAATGAATTTAGTCCCTAACCATGGATTAAGTTGAGGTATCTTCCTTAGCTTAAGTGTTCTCATCTATCATCCTTCTCTTAGGATGGTGTAATGAGTTCACTAATCCCTGATTAGAGATTAAACTCATTACTTAACACTAAACAAAAATCCAAAAACACTTAATAATTACCAAAGTAGGTTAATAATATTAATCCTATGTCATCATGGTAATTAAGTTGAGATGCTTATCTCACACTTAAGTAGGCTCATTATCCCTAATCAGGGAAGATATAATGAGTTTACAACCCTTGATTTAGGCTTAAGCTCATTTCCCTATGCAAAACACCAAAAATAATAAAAAACTACAAACACAAAAACAAACAATAAACGTCTCCTCCGGGATTCTTTTCTGATCACACTCATTCTGAAAACGAGAACTCGCTTCTTCCGTCTAATGCAAGACAGTTAGCACTCGAGCCAGACGAGTCATACACTTGGGCATAGACAAGCAAGCAGTTCAGAACAAATCATCTATGTCTCTTTGAGTCGAACTACGGTGTTCTGACTTCGTCATTGCAGCTGAGAATACGTAGGCATAACTTAACAGTTATCGAACAAAAGTCTCTTTTTCTCCCCTCTCCTTCCAACTTTCTTTCTAAGCCTCAGTCTTTGAGCACTCACTTTCCTTTTGCACTGACACTCTGTACAATCTTTTCCTCCCTAGCTTTTTATGCACAGTTCAGCACATACACTACCCCTTTTGTTTAAACACAATCAAGTAAGCGTGGATCCCGTCGAGTACGACGGACGATATGGGTGCTAATACCTTCCCAGGTCATAACTAACCCCCTTTCTCAGTTTCTTTGGTTCGCAACTGTCTTATCCATACCCTTCTAGGTTTATGCAGCATTACCTTTCCTTCGGGATAAAAATGCCTAGCTAGCGACTCTATTCAACCTCAACCTCCAACATCTCCGACCGTTCGCGTCTACACCGGTACGAAAGTCCAGGGAGCAATAGCTTGGCGACTCTGCTGGGGACCTTTGCATCCAGGGCTTCTGGTTCTTTTGAGAGTTTCTCCTAGCACTTGTTTTTTTGTGTTTATGGGGGTGTTATGTGCTATATGTGTTTTTGTTTTTGCTTTATTTATTGCTTCTTGTACAGCTTTATTTACTGCATTTACTTTATCGCTTTCATTTACCGCTTTATGCATTTCATTTTTTTATCATGTCATTTGTGCTGGATTTGTTGGTTTGCCTTGGTGGGAGGGGTATTCCAGTGAGAAAGGTCCATCACAAAGGCCTGTGTGACAGACATAGGATTAGAGTGGATTTATGTTCTTTCCCATTCCATTTCGGTCTGGTGCGGGAATATAAAAACACGGTTCAGACATCGGTTTCATTTTTAGAACCCTGTCCTACAGATCTCCTGTAGTGCTAGGGCTATCTGGGAAGCCTGCTAAGTCTGGATGACCTTTTTAGACAACCTTCAGCATCTGAAGTGAATTAGAGGAGGATCCTTTATGATTAGGGTAAACATTGTATCTTCGGGTTAGAAGTGTTTACATTTCTCATAATAGATCCGAATCTGAGGATCTTTGTTCTAGAACAATACCTGTGAGTGGGTTGGGTTGTTTGCAGGTTTGCAGGAACCCTTGACCTCATCATACCCTGTTACTGGATTGTTTAAAGGTTACACTATTTTGGACTAGTTCTTTGAAACCCTAGACAAATGACTCTTTATTTGAGTCCCCCACCTGGTTATTGGTTCTCAGACCTTCATCCGGAATTCTGAACACTCAAGGACCCTACCAAAAGCAACTGACAATCTAGCACCTGATCACAAACCCTTGCATATCATTAATCATATATCATTATTTAACATTTTGTCTATTTGTTTTACAGGGTATCCACTTCCTATTGGTTTGGTTTTGACCATTCTTCTGCTCAGATATTTTCTCCAACACTTCTTTAGTTGTCTTCTTCATCTACCTGCATCAACTATCTGCATCAGTTATCTTCTTCAGTTATCTTCATCAGCACCCATTGTCAGTATGGACTCATCCAGGAAGAGCAACATCACTTACCATTTCTTTGTGTATCCCCTGGCAGGCATCAGGCAGATATAGGCTCTTATCACTCCTAATCATGTTCCCTTATTCAGAGAACATTATTGTGGGATCCTGGACATGATCATGGACTTGGACACATCACATAGGAACATGATTCACACTTGTCTTCAGTTCTATGACCTTCCTCTCTGTTGCTTCACTTTCCCAGATTTTTAGATTGGTCCTTTGCTGGAAGAGTATTCTATGTTATTGGGTGTCCCTATCAGAAGAGGAATCCCTTTCAACCTTGAAATGACCCCTCCAAAAAATGAAGACATAGCTAAGGCACTACATCTGGAAGTAGCTACTATTGATGAGCACCTAACTTCTAAGGCTGGAATCCCAGGCCTTCATCTGGATTTCTTGATCACTCAAGCTACAAAGCAAGCTGCAGCAGGGAATTGGGAGACTGTGTGTGCTCTCCTAGCTCTTAGTATTTATGGTATCATCTTATTTGCAGACGAGCCTAAGTTTGTAAGCAAAAATGCCATCCACATCTTTATGCTCAAGAATCCAGTACCTACTTTGTTGAGAGATTTCTATTACTCAGTGCATCAGAGGAATGAGAAGCAGAGAGGGAGACTGGTAAGATGTTGTGCACCTCTCTTCTACAGTTGGTTGATAAGACATATGCCGAAGATGGAAGCTTTCCTGAATCCACACCAGACAAGGAACTTGGTTAAAAGGATGATAGCCCTTACTTCATAAGACATCAGGTGGTGTACTCAGAACACCAAGGGCAGGGACATAATTATAAGTTGTGGACAATATCCTAATGTGCCTCTTATTGGAGTAAAGGGTTGCATTAACTACAATCATTTGCTTTTCAAAATACAGTTAGGGTATGCTTTAATACATCCACCAAGGGAGCAGGACTTAGCAGAATCTCTTTATTGTGCCTTTCAGAGCAATCATGCCATTGTCCGACAAGTAGCCTGCACTTGCGACAATATACAGACTAAAAGGGACTGCTATTTTGGGGAAGTGTAACAACATAGCTTCTGCGCAGTACATTGAATGGTCACGCATCATAAGACATATCACTCGCATGCCATTCACTCTGGAAGATGTGCCAGGGCCATCAGCAGTAGAGCCCGTAGCTATAGTAAGCCTGGAGGAATTTGAAAAGCTGAAAGAGAGGAATGCCCAGTTAGATGAAGCTTTGAAGAAGACCCTTTGGGAAAGGAATGATAGTCTTCTGGACAATGAAAGGTTAGAGAACTCCGTATCGAGCATGTGACTAAGATTGAGAAGACAGAGGACTTCATTAGAAAAGCCCGAGCAGGGGAGTTGGTATTGAAGAATGCTTGCAAAGAAGCCAAGATTCAGAAGGCCAGAGCTGAACACTACCTAGAGGAGAGTCAGGGTAGGTGGATCAAAATAACTGAAGCTCGTTTGCAAGAAGATCAGAAGATACAGGCTAAGATAGAGCAGCTAGAAGCTAATGAGAAGAAGAGTCAAGAAGCACTTCAGGCAGCTCGGAAGGAAATTACAGAATTATGATTCTGGGTGGGGTTGAAGAGATCAAAAGAACAAGACAAGTACCAGAAGATGACAAGTGCCATTGCAACCAGAAACCTTCTCATCAGGACCATCACAGAGCATTCAGTTGGACCAGTGACTGATGCTCTCCTGAAAGAAGTCAAGGAGGATGAATTTGGGTTGGATGTTTGATTTCTCTTTTACTTGTATTTTATTTTGGTTGTACTTTAATTCTCCATGGTGATTTTGTTTGTATTCTTGACTTGATTGTATTCTGACCCACCATGGGAACTTGTTGTAATCATAAACTATGTATTTTGGCATTTTGTAATGTATGGTTTATGTATTACTTGGATTTTCGGATGGACTTCGTTTGCTTCAGCATCTTCATCATTCCCAGAGGTCTGGAAGGTCAAAACCAAAGAATCAAATTGGATACCCTCTGAAGACAAATAGACAAACTACATTGCATGCTAACTTTATATTTTTTGTGTTGCAGGAGTTTTGTTGTTGTTTTCTCACTTTGTTGATTGTTTCAGGAAATATTGCTTGCAGGAGGGTCTTCCAAAAATATCCAACTCGCAACAACCTTCCGAGTCTACAAATGGATCAGTTACATCAAGAACTGACAGATGTGAGGACTCAGATGACTGATGTGAGAACAGAAGTGAGGACTCAGATGAATCAATTCATGGCTATAATAACTGGGCTAGCACAAGCCCAAGAAAGATTGAGGGAGTTAGTCGAGCGGCAAACTCCAGAAGATAACCATGCAGGCACTGGAGGTACTAGTAACAACGCGCACGATCAGCCGCAAACAAATCCACCAGAGTTTGGGCCCCACATCAACTTGTCGCTCCCAAAGAGTTACATCACGATGCAAACGCGAACGGTCGGCGAAAAGAGAAATGAGGTTGAATTGGATAGAGTCGCCAGCTATGCCTTTTAATCCCGAAGGAAAGGTGATGCTGCATAAACCTGGAAAAGAGGGATAAGACGGTTGCGAACTAGAGAAACTGAAAAAGGGGGTTGGTTATGACCTGGGAAGGTATTAGCAACAAGATCGTCCGTCGTACTCGACGGGATCCACGCTTACTTGATTGTATTTAAAAGGGGTAGTGTATGTGCTATCTGTGTGCAAAAGCTGGGAAAGAAAACACAAGTGTCAATGCAAAAGAGTGAATTGCTCAGGAACTGAGGCTTAGAAAAGAATGCTGAAAGAAGGGGGATGACAAAGAGATTTTTGTTCGATAACTGTTAAGTTATGCCTATGTATCCTCTCGTGCAATGAGGAAGTCAGAACACCGTAGTTCGACTCAAAGAGACTGAAAATAAATTAACTGTGAACTGCTTACTTGTCTATGCTCAAGTGTATGACTCGTCTGGCTCGAGTGCTAATTGTCTTGCATTAGACGGAAGAAGCAAGTTCTCGTTTGTGAATGAGTGTGATGAGAAAAAAAATCCCGGAGGAGACAATTATTGTTTGTTTGTTGTGTTTTCATCTTTTTATTGTTTTTGGTGTTTTGCATAGGATTATGAGCTTAAGCCTAAATTAAGGGCTTGTGAACTCATTATATCCTCCCGTATTAGGGATAATGAGCCTACTTAAGTATGAGATAAGCATCTCAACTTAATTACCATGATGATGTAGGATTAAGATCATTAACCTACTTGTGATTCTTAAGATTTTTTTGGGTTTTTGTTTAGTGTTAAGTAACGAGTTTAATCTCTAATCACAAATTAGTGAACTCATTACACCATCCTAATAGAAGGATGATAAATGAGAACACTTAAGCTGAGAAAAATACCTCAAATTAATCAATGGTAAGGGATTAAATTCATTATATAACAAGCATTTATTAAGTGGATTTTAATTAAAGGATGAGATTAAGAAGTGGATTTTATGGTTTGTAAGACAACTTGAGGGGGACTTGTCCATTAAACACTAGGGTTAGTCCCTCTTAACCATAAGGAAGAGATAGAACCCTAATGTAAGGCCCAAGTTACAAGATAAAGTCTTAGTGATTATTAAGTGTTTTGATTAAGAGGTGTACAAAAATTAAAGGTTTAACACTAAGGATTAAAGTTATACACTCCATCCTATGATAAGGATGCAGGTATAACCCTAATTCCAAAGTCATAAAGGTTTAAGAGTTTAGCCTTTGATTATTGAGATGAGAAGAGAGACTCAAGGAGACTCAAAGGAAAAATTTATCATGCTTGGACATCCTATGGTTTGTGAGGCTTAATAGAAAAGATCTTCAAGGCCACCAAGGGAGAAGCAGGTGAAAAGAGAAAGAGAGAGAAAAATAAGTTACTTACTTCCTGAAGAAGATAAGTAACTTAAAAGAAAGAAAGTAAGAAGGAGGGAGCATAAGTGAATTAGATTCACTTTAAAGTCATGTAAATATAAATATGAAAAGGAAAGAAGAAGTGGGAGGTGAAGGCAAATCCACCTCCCAGATAACTTACCAAAAGCTCCTGAAAGGTTAGTATGAATGCATAAGATATAAAGCAAAAGGAAATGAAGTGAAATGAGATGCAAAGACCAAATTCAGAAGTGAATATGCAATGTAAATGAATTATGAGATGATACAAAGTCATACAAGATGCATATGAATGGTCATACAAGTATGAGATGCTATTGAAGCATGTTTAGAAGCATGGAAACACATGGATGTACATGGAATGTAGTGGATGCAAATCATAGCAAATGAATTAAGAAATGATCAAGCAATGTTCAAGAATGTCTTAAGATGTCTAATATGTCATAAAAATGCTTGAAATGTCATGGAAAGTTCACAAGTTCATGAAATGCAAAGGAGAATGCAAATGAAGATGCAAGATTAGGGTTTTAAGACAACATGAGATGCATATGACCAAAACAGAAGCATTCACCATGATAAAAAAATTTAAATTAAGCTCAATTAAACCCTAAACCTATACAAGATCACATCCCAAAGGAAAAGGTCAGAAGCTTAACCTAGTGGAAGTTATAAAATTACTAAGTTTGCTAGTGTTTTTGGGTACTTCCAAAGGGAAAATGTAAATCAAATTGAAAATTCAAGATAAAATCATGAGAAATATAATATAGAAACTAAATGCAATATGTGAAACAATGCAAAAAGAATCAAGTTCAAAATCATCATGGTTAGGCCGAAATGAATTTTTCAAGTTAGGGTTAGGAAATGTGATTTTTAAGAACCCTAATTCAAAGAAAATTGTGAATTTATGATCAAACCTAAAAGGAAATTTGGGTGATGAATTTGAAAATGTTTCTAAATGTATTGGAATGGTTCATGAATTTTTTGGTGATTTTTAGAAACATAAATGCATTTTTAATTAATTAAAATCCATTAATTAATTAAAAATAACATTTAAATATTTTAAAAATACTTTTTTAATGCAAAAAATAAAATAAAAATTATTTTCAGGTTGAGAAAAATATTTAAAACAAGAATGCAAAGTTTGAGAATTTTTTGATGTGTTTTGGTATTTTTAATAAAATGTGGAAATAAAATGAAATTAAAATCAAATAAAATGGAAGGTATGCTGATCCAAGGGACAAGATTTGAACTTGGGAGAGGGGAGTTGACTGCACGCGCTATCCTAGGGCTGAGATTCAATCTGACTAAAATTAATTATTTAATCTTAATTAATCTAATTAAATGAAATTAGGGTTTTAATGACCAATCTGGGCCATCCATCCACGCGTGAAACAAAGATCCTAAGGCTGAAATTCAAACTAACCCTAAACCCTAATTAGAACCCTAATGACATTCAGGTGACCGGAGACAAGCTCCGGTCATCTTCTTCGGCCACACCTTCATGCTATCTCACTCCCTAGGCTAACCCAACCCCTCTAAAGCTCCAGAAACATTCCCCTAACATCCCTAAGCAAGAATCCAGCATCAAACAACATTTATATTCCACCAAAATCATGAATCGAAGCAAAACGAAAAAAATACACAAAACTTTCAGAAGTTAAATACATGCTTGATTCTTAACCATTTTGCAAACTAAACACATCACCATGATCAGAGAGACATATAGAATCATTTAAGAACTTAAAATGGAAGTTCTGGAAAAAATTCTTGATGATACCTAAGATGAAGCTTTGCAGTTTTGAGCTTTCTGACCTCCTCCCTTGTGCAAATCAACTTCAATGGACCCCCTGAGGATGTTGTGATGCTTAGAACAAGTTTTTAATGGTTGGTTTATGAGTTTCAGTTCTGAGTATGCAGAAATCGTGTTTTGGTTTGAGCTGATTTCAGGCCATGGTGAGGAGTGGGAAATGATCCTTAGGTTGTGTGTGGTTGAATGGTGAAAGAAATTTGGAGTTTTTATGGCCGAGGTGTGAGAATCGAAGAAGGGAAGTTTTTGACAAATTTTGTGCAATCTGAGTTATGGGAGCATTCAGGCTTGTGAGTGGTTGGTTTTGAGTTCCTTAGGGTTTGCATAAGAGGTCTTGATTGGTCAGAAGGTTGGTGGTGGCATAGTGTGATTGGTATGGGCAAGTTGCAAAAATGTCAACAACTTTGTACTTCAAGCATGGGCCATGGAAGAGCTGGCTTTTGGGATGTCTTTGCCTCCGCATGATTTGTGTATAGCCCTAGGATCAAAGTTATGCAGCTGGCACAAGTGGATGAAGAGTTTCCATGGTTTTTGCAAAGTTATGCATTTTGGCCCTTTTGAGATTTCTTGAGAATCAAGCCATCAAAACCATGCAATCTTGGTCCAATTCTGATGTTTTGAAGTTGCTTTGACATGTTATGGTGCATAGAAGTTGATTAGAGGTCATAAAAAGGCTTGGCAAGTGAAATTGCAAAATTCCCTCTTTGGCATGAACCCTAAAATTATAGGATTTTTGCCAACTTTGAAAGGCCATATCTTGAGTTATAGTATGAATCAAGACATGTTCTTGTACGTTTTGAAAATGGGAGGACATAATCTATAACTTTCATGCCCAAGAATTTTTCATTTGAAGCATTTTTGGTCATGAAAGAATAGGTTGAATATCTTTCCCGAAATGGAAAGTTTCCATTACAAGTCCTTTCCAAAAATAGAAAGTTTGCATTTGGCTCAAAATTCTTCAACTTTGTGAACTTCTAACCACTTCTAAGATCAAATAAAGATCATAGAGACTAAAAATGATGATGATGACCCTTTGGTGCCTTTGAGGGAGGCCTCAGATGCCCTGATTTTGACTTTACTTGCTCAAGAAGTTACCCAATGATCAGATGACTTCCATAGTGAATTTCTTCATCAAACTTGGTACACATGATCCTTATAACATATTAAGACTATTAGAAACAAGAATAACCAAAAAAATTGGGATTAAGGCCTCTGAAGTTACCCTAATTTTAGGTCATCTATGCAGGAAATCTTCAGTCTGCCTCTATGCCTTCGCCATTCTTTGTGATTCCTTGACTCTTATGAACTTTGGGGAGCATATTATGATCATGGAATACATATGGACCCTCTTGGAAAGCTTAAAGACCTTTGGGGTGGCTCAGATCACTCCTTGGATTGCTCAGATCACAAACCCTAGATGCAGATGAAATGAACTATGCAGTGAGATATGATATGCTTATGCTAATGCAAAATGAAAGATCACAAGCCATGGTGTGAGAAAAGGTGAGGGAAAATTTGGGGTGTTTACACAACCGTGAAGTCAATGTTATTGGAAATACCCAGAGAAACACTGGAGATCGTGTTATACAGGAAGATCCTCAGGACGAGCAGTTTACAGTGTTAGGTGCTGGGGCAGATGAAGCTTATGACCGTTGTCTGGACGAGATATTTGAGAAGCTGAGATCTTTGGAATCCCACAACTCTTTGGGATTTGATGTGATGGATATGGGATTGGTGGAAGGAGTCAGGATTCCTCATAAGTTCAAACCTCCATGCTTTGAAAAGTAGAACGGTACCTCCTATCCTCGTACCCATGTTCAATCTTTTCCGGGGAGATTGAAAGCTTATACCATGGATGAAAAACTGTAGATGTTCTACTTTGAAGACAATTTAACTGGGGCATCCAGGGAGTAGTATTCTCACCTATCCAGAGCTACAGTCAGAAGCTGGAAGGACTTAGCCGAGGCCTTTATACGCCAATATCAGTACAACCTGGATATGGCTCCCAATAGGACCCTCCTGATGGGTATGTCTCAATCTTCAAGGGAAAGTTTCCAGGAATATGCCCAAAGATGGAGACAACTCGCTGCCGTTGTCCAACCACCTATGTCTGAAAGGGAAATGGCTGATATGTTTATGAACACCTTGCAAGGAACCTATATTGATAGACTTGTTGCCTTCTCTTCTACTAGCTTTGCTGATGTGGTTATAGCGGGAGAGAGAATTGAAAGCCTATTGAAGATGGGTAAGATTTCTGACAATAGTGCTAGCTCCAGCAATGCAAAGAAACCCTTCTTGGGACCGAGAAGGACAGGTGAGACCAACTCAGTGCATATGGACAGAGGTAGGCCTCAATAGATGCAAAGATCAGTAGCCGATGTCACCATTCCTACTCCAGCACCCCAACCACAACACCTCTTACAGCAACAACATTTTCCTCAACAACAACAAAGATCTTACAACAACAATAACCAATAACAACGTCCATTCCAACAAAGGACTTCACAAATCAACAGGTTTATCGATCCCATCCTGATGCCCTATGCAGCTCTACTTCCACAGTTATTGAAGCTCGACCTGATTGAATTGAGAACCCTGACTCCACCAGATCCTCTGAATCTTCAAAAGAACTATGATGTCAAAGCCAGATGTGCCTTCCACTCTAATGCACCTGGCCATACAACAGAGAAATGCAGGGCCTTGCACATGAAAGTTCAGGACTTAGTTGATTCCAAAGCTTTGAATTTTGCACCTCCACCTAATGTCACAAGGAATCTGATACCCAATCATGGTGCGCCTAAGATCAATTCCATTGAAGAGGACGAACCATCTGTTCTTATTGATGACATTGCAAGTATTCAAACACCACGGCATCCCCCATGGCTGGCGCCATGGTGTCTGCCATGACGTGGCCATGTCTCAAGACCACTCAACAACTGCAAAGAACCCACGATCCCCACTTTCTCCACCAGTTTACACCCATGGCGGGCGCCACAAGGCAAAAAGTTTTCCCTCCACTTTTTAGTGGAGGGGGCATCCTGGTCTTTTCTTACTATTTGTTTTCCTATAAATAGGGCCTTAGATTTTCATTTTCAATCATCCAAACTTAGAATCTCTTAGGCATATATCAGTTTTAAAGTAGTTATCATTCCACATCGGGGTGTTACTACAATCAAGTGATCGAGTCTGTATACATCTATGTGATCGAGTTTTGGAGAACTCTGGGAGGAAGTTTATCCTGCCGCCATTTTAATTCCAGTTCGTATTTTATTTTTCCGCATTCGCTTTATTTTATTTACTTTTCGCATTGCTTTACTTTTATTTATTTCCCGCACTCGCTTTACTTTATTTATTTCTCGCACTCACACTACTTTCGTTTATTTTCTGCACTCGCTTTAAATACCTTTATTTCTCGCACTCGCACTACTTTTATTTACTTTCCGCACTCGCACTACTTTTATTTACTTTCCGCACTTGCACTAATTACTTTTATGAAAAATAATAAAAAGAACTTTTACTTTACCATGTCTAACTAAACCCATAAAGGTTAGAATGTAAGGATCGTAATTGAACCGGTAATCCGTACGACTGTTCGCAGAAACACTTAAGGGCTATTTTAACTTTCAATATAAGTTTAATTGTTTTTAAGGGCTATTTTAAGGGCTATTTTAACTTTCAAAAGCGCTTTGTCTAGTTCATTAGGTGTTTTTAGATTAAAAAGAAAAGGGATTTTAAAACGATTTTCGGACGCGTTAAGAAGTTTAGAGTCTGGTTCGTGAGAACCTCTTTTTGCTAAGAAATCCAGGTTAAAGTACTTTTCAACTAAGTTAAGATACTATATTTCTTAAAAATAGGTTTACTACTCTAACGCAGTACGCACCTTTTTATTCGTGACAATAGGAGGGGTTGATTAGAGAGTACAACTCGGTTCTGAATACGCAAAAGCGACAGTTCCTGTTAAATTAGTTCTTTTCAAAGTAGAAAACATTTCCCATAAGTAGTTCTATTAACAAGTACCGGAATATCTATTGATTACGTGAATTACATTCGAGCCTGTCTTTATTAATTGTTTAAAATTATCATTTTATTTACCATTGCGCACTCCTTAAAACCATTATATTCAGTTGCCTTAGATACACACCATAACAACAAGTACGATAGATTGACATTTGGTCTCTGTGGATTCGACAATATTTTATATTACTCTGACGTATTCGTACACTTGCGAAAAAAACACATCAAGTTTTTGGCGCCATTGCCGGGGACCAATTTCGTCAAATTTCATACCCTGTATTTATACTGTTTAGACTAAGGTTGTTACTTGCCGGTCAATGCGAAAGACTCGCAGTGTCGGAAGCTTAGTAGACCCTCTAGCTGAACCTAAACATTACGCTCGTGCACGTTTGTTTTTCCATAGGAATAGGAGAGCTATGGCCGAAGATCAAAACCGAAGACCTCTTAAGGACTTCGCCCAACCATCAAACGAGGAACCTAGTTCCAGTATAGTAAACCCCGCTATCCCAGCCAATAATTTTGAACTTAAACCATCCCTGCTGCAATTAGTGCAACAGAGACAATTTGCAGGTCTTGCTACTGAGAACCCAAACCAACATTTAAAAAACTTTCTCCAGTTAGCAGACACCTTTAAAACCAATGGAGCTCCTCCTGAGGCGATACGCTTAAGATTATTTCCTTTTTCCCTCAGAGATAAAGCTCTATCATGGTTAGATTCCCTTCCACCCAATTCCATAACAACTTGGGAAGACCTTAGAAACGTTTTCCTTGCTATATATTTTCCCCCAAGCAAGACTGCTCTTCTTCGAAACCTAATAACCAGATTTACCCAACACCAAGGAGAATCGTTGTTCGAAGCTTGGGAGAGATATAAAGAGCTATTGAGAGCATGCCCACATCATGGATTAGAGAATTGGATAATCATTCAAACCTTCTATAATGGACTTCATTATAACACTAAGATGACCATCGACGCTGCCATTGGTGGCGCACTGATGAATAAACCTTAAACTGAAGCTAGTGCCCTTATCGAAGATATGGCCCAAAACCATCAATCATGGGGAGTAGAACGAGCAACAGTCGAAAATAATGAAGCCCAAGGAGGAATACATGAGCTAAGCTCTATAGACATGATGTAAGCTAAAATGGACGTGTTGGCCCTTAGAGTCGAACATATGTGTACAACCCCGAATACTGTAGCCGCAATTTCGCCGAATTGTGAGATATGTGGGACGCAAGGACACCAATCCGCCGAATGCAATTTATTAAATGAGACCAACCCTGAGCAAGTGAACTACACCCAAGGGAACCCATTTTCAAACACATACAACCCTGGATGGAGGAATCACCCAAACTTCTCCTATAAAAATAATAACCCTATCCAAAATACCGCACCTCCGAGACAACAAGGTTACCAAGCTCCGAGAACAAATCAACCTATGCAACCTGTACCACCGAATCCTTGAGAAAATTGTGGAAAATTTTATCACCGCTCAAACACAACAAAACAAAGATTTCATGAACCAAAACGTCCATGTTAACGAACTAATTACCCAGTTAGGAACCAAGGTTGACCAAATTATTACTCATAATAAGATGCTTAAAACCCAGATCTCTGAGGTAGCTCTAAACCAAGCCCCTCAGACTACACCTGGAGGACAGTTCCCTGGACAACCTCAACAAAACCCGAAAGGGAAAGAAAATTCCATTACTCTACGAAGTGGAACCGCTTATAAGGAACCTTCAAACCCTAGATTAAGTGATCCCGAAACTTCTGAGAGAAATGAAGAGAAGGAGCCAGAGGAATCTGAAAACCCGGAAAGTCAAGAAAAAGGAGAAGAACCCAAAAACAAAACCTATGTACCACCACCGCCATACAAACCACCAATACCATACCCTCAAAGACTAAAGAAAACCCGAATTGATAATCAGTATCAAAAATTCGTTAAGGTTATAGAAAAACTTCACGTAGAAATCCCCTTTACAGAAGCCATCACCAAAATACCTTTTTACGCTTAGTTTCTCAAAGACATACTTACAAATAAACGTAGACTTGAAGATTCGAAACCCGTGGAATTTAATTCTATTTCCGAAAATAGGTTAGCAAAGAAAGATAAAGATCCCGGAAATTTTTCCATTCCTTGTATTTTGGGGAATCATGTCATCAAAAAAGCCTTTCTAGACTTAGGAGCTAGTGTGATTTTAATGCCTTTAGCAGTTTGTGAGAGATTAAACTTATGAGAATTACAACCTATTAAGATGTTACTTCAATTAGCCGATAGATCCATTAAATACCCTATAGGCATACTTGAAGACGTCCCTGTTAGGATAGATCAGCTGTTTATACCTACTGATTTTGTTGTCATGGACATTAAAGAAGATGACGACATACCAATCCTCCTAGGTAGACCGTTCTTATCAACCGTTGAAGCCGTAATAGATGTTAAAAAAGGGAAACTAACCTTTGAGGTAGGTGACGAGAAGATAGAATTTGTACTCTCGAAATTTCTTATGGCACTTGTAATAGGAGATGCTTGTTATGCCTTAGATATCATTGATGAATGCATTAGGGAATTAGAACAAGAAGAAGAAATTGAGTCTATAAAATTTCCATCAACCCTTATTTGGGAAGATGACAGTTATAAAAAACCCTATATTGATGATAACCTTCACGGATGTTTATCTCTTACCCCAGATCCTATGCCTTGCCCTATGAAACCAACCGTAAAACTTAAGGAACTGCCTAAGAACCTGAGATATGAATTTCTTGATGAAGAAATGGATCGTCCATTTATAGTCAGTGCTACCTTGGACCAAGAGGAAACAAACCAATTGTTAGATGTTTTACGAAGGTACCCCTCAGCCTTAGGATATAAGATCTCAGATCTAAAAGGAATATGCCCATCCGTATGCATGCATCGGATTTTGCTTGAAGAAGATTCAAAACCCTCCAGAGAACACCAACAAAGAATAAATCCTATGATGAGTGAAGTAGTTAAGACTGAAGTTCTTAAGTTACTAGAGGCAGGTATAATATATCAGATCTCGGACAGTAAATGGGTGAGTCTTGTGCATGTAGTACCTAAAAAGGGAGGCATCACAGTCGTGCAAAACGAGAAGGGTGAACCTGTAGCAAAAAGAACCGATGGAGGTTGGCGTATGTGCATAGACTATAGAAAATTAAATAAAGCAACTAGGAAGGACCATTTCCCATTACCATTCATAAAACAAATGTTGGAGCGCCTAGCCAGACACTCTTACTTTTGTTACCTAGATGGATATTCAGGATTCTTCCAAATACCTATTCACCCCGAAGATCAAGAAAAAACTACCTTTACATGCCCTGTTGGAACTTTTGCCTACAGAAGAATGCCTTTTGGACTCTATAATGCCCCTGCCACTTTCCAACGTTGCATGATGTCTATCTTTGCAGACTATTTAGATGGAATCATGGAAGTATTTATGGACGATTTCTCAGTTTGTGGATCTGATTTCAAAAATTGTCTTATCAACCTTGAGAAAATCCTGGAAAGATGTGTGGAGGTAAACCTTGTGCTAAATTGGGAAAAATGTCATTTCATGGTCACCGAAGGGATTGTTTTAGGACATATAGTTTCCGAAAAAGGTATAGAGGTAGATAAAGCCAAAATAGAAGTCATAGAGAATCTAAAACCGCCGAAGACTATCAGGGAGATAAGAAGTTTTCTTGGACATGCTGGATTTTACCGACGTTTTATCAAGGACTTCTCCAAAATAACTAAGCCCTTAACTGGTCTTTTAATGAAAGATGCTGAATTCATCTTCCATGAAAAATGTACTGAAGCATTTAATATTCTGAAGCAAACTCTGATTTCAGCACCTATAATGAAACCCCCTGATTGGTCGGAACTGTTTGAGATAATGTGTGACGCTAGCGACTATGTTGTAGGAGCCGTTCTAGGTCAGAGAAAAGATAAAAAGTTACACGTGATTTATTATGCCAATAGAACCCTAGACGCTGCACAGCTCAACTACGCAACAACCGAAAAAGAGCTCCTAGCTGTAGTTTTCGCCATAGACAAATTTAGATCTTATCTAGTAGGAGCAAAAATTATAGTTTACACCGACCATGCTGCCATTCGTTACTTACTAAGTAAAAAGGATGCCAAACCTAGGTTACTTCGATGGATTATATTACTGCAAGATTATGATTTAGATATCCGTGATAAGAAAGGCACAGATAATGTAGTAGCTGATCACCTTTCTAGGCTAGAATACCTGAAACCTGACTCAGTGCCCATAAATGACGATTTTGCCTATGATAGACTGATAGCCCAACTAGAAACTATTGAAGATGATAACCCATACCCACATGAGCATTCTCATAAATCCTTAGCTATAAGTAATGCACCTTGGTATGAAGACTTTGTTAATTACCTAGCCGCTGACATCATACCCCCTGATCTAAACTACCACCGGAAGAAGAAAGTCTATAGTGATGTGAGAAACTTCTATTGGGACGAACCATTTCTTTTCAAGCGAGGTAAAGATGGCATTTTCCGCCGTTGTGTTCCAGAAGAAGAGGTACATAATATAATTGAGCATTGTCACTCTGCACCCTATGGTGGACATACAAGCACATCTAAGACATACGCCAAGATTCTTCAAGCTGGCCTATTCTGGCCTACTATGTGGCGTGATGTCCATGCTTTCATTGTCAAGTGTGACAGATGCTAACGTACAGGTAATATTTCAAGACGTAATGAAATGCCTCTAAGAAATATCCAAGAAGTAGAACTCTTCGACGTATGGGGTATAGACTTTATGGGACCGTTCCCACCATCTTTTGGAAATCAGTACATCTTAGTAGCTTTTGACTACGTGTCTAAATGGATTGAAGCTATCGCCGCACCCACGAACAACACCAGAGTAGTCATCAAATTATTCAAAAACTATATATTTCCCAGGTTTGGAACCCCCTGTTTAGTCATAAGTGATGGAGGATCACATTTCATATCGAGAATATTTGATAAACTTTTAAGCAAGTATGGAGTTAAGCATAGAGTAACAACACCATACCACCCACAGACCAATGGACAAGTGGAAGTATCTAATAGGGAGATCAAACAAATTCTTGAGAAGACTGTCTCTATATCTAGAAAAGATTGGTCGCAGAAACTTCAAGAGGCATTATGGGCCTATAGAACCGCTTTCAAAACCCCTATAGGAACAACCCCTTATCAACTGGTCTATGGAAAATCATGTCACTTACCTTTTGAATTGGAGCATAAGGCCTATTGGGCCATCAAAACTTTGAATTTGGATTACTTGACTGCTGGTGAAAAACGTATCCTTGATATCCACAAATTAGAAGAGCTCAGACAATCTGCCTACGAAAGTGCCATCATATACAAAGAAAGAACAAAAGCTTGGCATGACAAAAGAATCATAAGAAAAGACTTCAAAATAGGCGATCCTGTTCTTTTATTCGATTATAGGTTACGACTTTTTCCAGGGAAACTCCGTTCGAGATGGACTGGCCCTTTCGAAGTATCTAAGATTCTAAGATCTAGTGCTATTGAAATCAAGAACCAAACATGTAAACCGTTCATCGTCAATGGACAGAGGTTGAAGCCCTACGAAGGAGGTGACATCCCAACAGCATACACCTGTCATACTCTGAGTGATCCACCATATCCTTCAAATGATGTATAAAAACCGGTCGTCGAGCTAATGACGTTAAACAAGCGCTGCATGGGAGGCAACCCATGGTTTTCTTATTTACGTACTTTTTATTTATTTTTACTTTATTTTAATTTGTTTATTTTATTATTATGTCAGGACTAACGATTTAATGTTTTATGTGATTTCAGGACTTGTTTGCTAACCTTGTGTAGAATGCAGAACCCCGATGACATGCACGTGGCCTTTAGAGACGACGCACAGAGAGAGCGTTACTATGTCCACATGAGACGCCCTATGGCTCCTACCAGGTACCCTGACCATGATTGCATGGATGCCTTAGGGATAGAGCCAAGCATCATATTCTTATGCCATCAACTCCAGTGGGACCAGTTTGACGATAGGAACAACACTTACAAGAACTTGACTCTAGAGTTCCTCAACTCGTTTCATTATGATCCTTGGGCTGGACCCGATGGATATGCTGTTTTCAGGTTGTTCGGGATTGACTACTCCTTCTCTCACAAAGAGTTTGGTGATTTACTAGGTTTTCAGACTACTCCTGATGCTATTCCAGAGACACCGATGGGGTATTTTATGAGCAGAGAAGTGGAAAAGTTTTGGTCTAACATCTCAGGTGGAGGGAGCCAAGATCCTTCCACCCAGTTTTCTCAGGTAATCCACAAACCTGCGTTAAGGTACTTCCAGATGATTCTAGCACATTCTTTCCTCGGTTTTCCAGATACAGAGACTCTGCTAAGTGAAGAGGAAATTTTCCTACTGTTTTGTGCAACTCAGTCTCGTCCTGTAGCTTGTGGTAACTTTCTGTTGAAGGGCCTTGCTAGTGTTTCCAGATCATCTGTAGGCATCATACATGTCGGTGGGATTGTTACACAGATTGTTACTGCATTGGGTTTGTCTCGCAAATTATTGCACCTCAGGACCTTCTGCTGCTACACCACACTGGATGTTGAATTTTGTCTTGACAGAGGACTGATGAGGAGAGCCTCTTTTGAGCCCAACACTTTTAGATTACTGATCGACGGTGAAGTGATACATTACTTTACATTACCAGACCCGTTGATGACCAGCGTCCATGATCCTGCTAATTGGAGTTATGATTTAGAGAGTTATGGAGAGACTTTCGAAGATCCAAAATCACCTCCCGCCGCTGAGTACACTCCTACACCTCTTTCTCCCCGAATCACTGTTATGTCTAACAATATGTCCTTGCAGCCGCCTGATCAACAAACTCAGATTTATAAGCTCCGCAAGGAGACTGCCCTGCTCAAGCAGGAAGTAGCGGACTTGGAATTACAGATTCAGGTATCTGATCTCACTCATGCCTCAGAGGCCGATGCTCTATATCAGGAGATTGAAGAGCTTCAGAGGGAGATAGCTTAGATTCGTGGATCAAACCAGGAAGAGAAGCCTACCACATGATTCTTTCTACACTGACGATATTAACCTAGTATTTAATTTCTTTTTTTTCATGCTTTATTTTATTTCTCGCATCTCCAGACATATCTTACATTATTGTATCTATTACATTTTATTTTTTCATGTACTTTGACTTTATCTTATATATATATATATATATATATATATATATATATATATATATATATATATATATATATATATATATATATATATATATATATATATATATATATGATTTCGTGCACTAATGTCAATTTTTCTCTTTTCTTTTGAATTTTATTATTTTATTTTTGTCAAGCAAAGAAAAAAAATATAAGACAAAAATATATTCGTTTTTGTCTTCATAAAAAAAAATATGCAAGCCTCATGCCTTGGAATAGAGAAGAAAACGCTATCCGGACCCCCCGAAGACCGAAGGTGCAAGAGGGCCCAAAAGAGGATGTGAAAATCCAAGGCCCAACAGGAAATGGCCTTGTGGCGGGCGCCATACCCCCTGTGGCGGGCGCCACACCGTCATCATCAAAAACGGGGCTGATCCCCTTTCTCCTCCATTTTTACACCTTCCAACTTCAAAAACCCATTTTTACAACATTCAAAAACCCCATTGAACCCCATTAAAGCTCCCCCATTTCCAAAATACTCACCATCTATAAAACCTATCCAAAATCCATTTTCATTTTCATCCACCACAAACCATAAAAATCAAACCTTTATCATTTTTGTCATAAACCATTTTTACCACTTTTTCACTTCTTAAGGAGCAACAACAATGGAGTTCAATGGATTTCTTCTTCGTGATGGAAGACCGGGTGATAGGCAAAGTAAAATTATTCAGAGGCTTCAGAGTCGAGAAATTCTCTCGACTAGGTACGTCGATATTAACTGTTTGTATGCTTTGGGTATGTATCATAGTGTTTTTCATTTATTAGATTTTTTAGGCTTGCATAATATTTTCGTTAACCAGGAACCTACCTATGAGAGGCTGACAGTTGAGTTTTTAAGTTCATTGATATACACTGTCAGTCCTAACACTGCTAGCATAGTCGGCACTGTTAATTTTAGACTGTTTGGAATCGAATACGAATTCAGTACCGACGAACTAACAGGCTTGTTAGGAATCCCTCATAGGGAAGGTGCAATTTGTGAGGCACCTTTGGATGCAGAATGATCGGTCGAAGTATTTTCCTTCTGGCAGAGGCTTTCAAGTACTTCAATAAATTCATTTGAAGGAATACTTGCGTCGACCATCCATAACCCGGCCATAAGCGTTTTCAAATATCTTTTGGCATGTACTAGTTTTGGCCGGGAGAGTCCAAACAAGGTAAACTCTAGAGAACTCCTATTTTTGCAAGGATGCCTCACTAGTACCCATATCAATCCGGTCCCGTTTATGCTTACACACATGGCTTTAACTATTAATAAAATAGGACCGATTGTTTTTGGAGGACTTGTTACGTCTATTCCTCGGACTCTTGACCTGAACAATGAGATAGCTACACTCGAATCACTACCTCCTCGCACAATTAATTTAAAATTTCTAAATGACATGAAATTGTGCCGAACGAGGAGAATAGATGGTTATGAGTTGATGGTTCATGGGGTAGCTATCCCATTTGTTGCTTTACCTTGCAGTAGACGTACCGATGTACGTAATGAAAGGAACTGGACCTATGATCTGAATGCTCCACCTGTTTTGGGTCCACTTCCTCCTAATATTCCTGATGGGGAGGCACATGACACTGATGAAGAATATGATCAGAGAGAACATTCTCCCATACCTCACTGTCCCCCTATCACCCGTCACGGTCACACACTGCACCATCTTCCTCTAACCCTGTTGCAGGTGATGTTCTTGGATTCTATGTCACTGAGGAGATGTGGCGTGATATGACGGCTAGAGAAGAAAGGCGAGACAACCTACTCTCTACTATTTCACAACAACTGACGGACAACATGAGCTTCATGCAATAATCACGATCGGTTTCGGATCGTGCCTACAGTAACGTTTGTCATGCCTTGACCGATATCACATCAGAGCAGGCCCGTCAGCGAGAAGTCAACCGCTGGCACCACCAGCTTATGGAGGCCACTCATGGTTCCATCCTAGGTAACCTTCGAGAGGTCCGGGGTGCCCAGGCTGCCTTATCGGCACGACTTGGCCGGAGGGACCAGCAACGCAGTAGATCCCGTCGTTCCAGACCATCACAGCAGGACGGCGAGGGCACTAGTGCTCCTCCGTAGTAGTTTTCCAGGTTACCCTCTTTATCTTATTTCGAAACATTGAGGACAATGTTCGGTTTAAGTGTGGGAGGGGATTTTATTGCTTTCTATCATTTCCCTTTCTAGTTATTAATTTGCTTTCTGTTATTTTCATTTTCAGTAAGTTATTTAGTTTAACTTTTCTTAGATAATGCATGAGTCTGACGAGTCACCAGTATAGTGTATCTTTAGTACATCCTCATTTTTCCCATTTCCTTAGCCTTACCAAAAAAAAATTAAAAGAAAACAATGTTATTTCATATGTTTTTTGGGCTTTGAGACAAGTTTGGATTAGGATGTGGTGACTTGGGTAAACTTTTGGAAACATCAGTACCATTTTAGAACCATAGACCTCTTGAATATAGGAATCACTCCTAAACCCCACACAGCATGGCCTTTATTATCGTTCAAAAATTGTCCTAAGTATTTTATCCTAGCAGTCAGCTCCGGCCTAAGCATGCTCTACGTAGGGGGCGATGAACATAAGTGAATGATCCAGTGCTAATAAAAAAGAAAAAGGCAAACTCTGGGATAGGTGACCCTCACAAAGTCATTTAAACTGAAAAAAGAGAAGAAAAACATTTTTGCCACAAAAAGAAAAAAATTGCAGTCACCTATTGTTAGTTGGTTCAGAGGTATATGGTACTGAACTTGGTATGGCGGATTACGATCCGATCCCCCACAGCTACATTTAGGCAAAATAAAACGGGTTTACACATGCTTATGTGCCAGAAACCCTATGTTTTGGATCAGAATCACTAACCGGTCACTATACTATGAAGCATGTACGGATAACGGGCTTAATGTCATTGCGCCTGAATGAAAAGGACCCAAAAAGAGATGATAAGATAGGCCTAGGTATTGTGGGATGACATGGGGTGGTTAATATAGGATTGAAGTTTGTGTCTGTGTTATTATAGTACCCTTGGTTCACTTAGTTAGTACCTGTCACTGCATCCTGACTTGAACTTAGAAGCCCTCTTATCCCAAATCACGTGTTGACACCAGTTTTCTTCATTTTTGAGCTTTAAATGTTTGCTTGATGACAAGCAAAGGTCTAAGTGTGGGAGGATTTGATAACACTAAATTTCACCGTATTTCTGACTCCGATTTCTCATGCATTCTTAGTTTTTATTGTTATTTTGTTATGTTATTACTTTGTTTTTCTTTATTTTCAGGTTTTTTATATAATCGGGGCCTAAATCAAGAAAAGGAGCGAAAAAGGAGTTGAAACGGACGAAAACCAAGAAATTCAGCTTCTTACACTTACGGCATCCCCCATGGCTGACGCCATGGGGTCTGCCATGACGTGGCCACGTCTCAAGACCACTCCACAACTACCAAGAACCCACGATCCCCACTTTCTCCACTAGTTTACACCCATGGCGGGCGCCACAAGGAAAAAAGTTTTCCCTCCACTTTTTAGTGGAGGGGGCATCCTGGTCTTTTCTTACTATTTGTTTTCCTATAAATAGGGCCTTAGATTTTCATTTTCAATCATCCAAACTTAGAATCTCTTAGGCATATATCAGTTTTAAAGTAGTTATCATTCCACATCGGGGTGTTACTGCAATCGAGTGATCGAGTCTGTATACGTCTGTGTGATCGAGTTTTGGAGCACTCTGGGAGGAAGTTAATCTTGCCGCCATTTTAATTCCAGTTCATATTTTATTTTTCCGCATTCTCTTTATTTTATTTACTTTCTGCATTGCTTTACTTTTATTTATTTTCCTCACTCGCTTTACTTTATTTATTTCTCGCACTCGCACTACTTTCGTTTATTTTCTACACTCGCTTTAAATACCTTTATTTCTCGCACTCGCACTACTTTTATTTACTTTTCGTACTCGCACTACTTTTATTTACTTTCCGCACTCACACTAATTACTTTTATGAAAAATAATAAAAAGAACTTTTACTTTATCATGTCTAACTAAATCCATAAAGGTTAGAATGTAAGGATCGTAATTGAACCGGTTATCCGTACGACTGTTCGCAGAAACACTTAAGGGCTATTTTAACTTTCAATATAAGTTTGACTGCTTTGACTGATTTTAACCTATCTGGTCATCTGACTGAGCAAACCTTTGGGAAAAGTCTTGAAACTTGTCATGGGGATTCTTAAACACATATAAGATGTTATGAAGCTCACTTGAAGTCTTGGAAGTCCATTTAGCCTAATTAAAGTTGAAACCCTAGTTTAGGATGCATTGCTTAGGAGGATGCATTGTCTGAGGGAAATGTCAAATTTTCTGACTGATTGTGAACTTTGTGAACCTTGTGAACCTCATGAGATGTCTTCTGAACCTTGTGAACCTCTTAGTACACAAAGTCTTGTCTTGTGAGGGCAAATTTTGGGGTGCAACAATACTGCATTGCATACTAACCTTTTTCTTTGTTTTGTAGGTGTTTTTGTTATTGTTTTCTCACTTTGTTGTTGTTTCAGGAAACATTACTCGTAGGAGGGTTTTCCCCATCAACAGAGTTCACCGGTATCCTACAAGAAACAACCTTCCGAGCTTACAGATGGACCAAGTTCAGCAAGATCTGACTAACTTGAGAACTCAGATGGCTAATGAGAGAACTGAGATGAGGGCTCAAATTAACCAGTTCATGGAAGTGATGATTGGGTTAGCCCAAATTCAAGAAAGATTAAGAGAGTTGGTCGAGCGGAAAACTCCAGAAGAGAATCATCCAGGTACAGGAGGTACTAGTAACAATGATCACGAACAACCATGAACAGATGTGCCAGAGTTTGGGCCTCACCTTAATCCTGAAGTCAATGCTATCAGAAATACCCACGGAAACACTGGAGGTCGTGCCTTGCAAGAGGACCCTCAAGAGGAACAATTTACAGTAGTTGGTGCTGGGGATGAAGCCTATGATCGTCGTCTGGACGAAATAGCAGAGAAGCTGAGATCTTTGGAGTCCCAAAACGCTTTGGGATATGATGTAATGGACATGGGTTTAGTCGAGGGAGTCAGGATTCCTCTCAAATTAAAGCCTCCTTGCTTTGAGATATATAATGGTACCTCTTGTCCACGTACTCACCTGCAGTCCTTTCTAGGGAGACTTAAATCTTATACCATCGACGAAAAGTTATGGATGTTTTACTTCGAAGACAGTCTGTCCAGAGCAATAGTCAGAAACTGGAAGGATTTGGCCGAAGCTTTCATATGTCATTATCAATATAACCTGGACATGGCTCCCAACAAGACTCTCCTAATGGGTATGCCACAATCTTCAAGAGAAAGCTTCAGGGAATATGCCCAAAGATGGTGTAGATGTTTAGAATTGGCAGAATTTTTGACCAACAAGAAGTTATGAATTTAGTTCAGGATGTCACACCAGATGTTGTGACATTATCAAACAGAGTATAAGTAAATGAACTTAATTCAGGATGTCACACCAGATGTTGGGACATTGTATCAGTTAATGAAGTAAGTTCAGTTTACAGGATGTCACATCAGATGTTGTGACATTGTATCAGTAAATGAAGTAAGTTCAGTTTTTCAGGTTGTCACACCAGATGTTGTGACATCTCAAACCGGCTACCAGAATTAATTAATGACTAACAGAACTGAGTAAATTAAGGAAAGTTATCTGGAATTAATTATGGATGAATGAAACAGAATAAGGCGCATCTATAGGGAGTTTTGTTATGTGACTTCAGCATAATCAGAAGAACTGAATCACCTAGAATCTAGGAAGTAACAAACCCTAATTCAAGGTGATGTCAGCATGCGTATCAGGATTGGATAAACCAATAGAAAGCCCAAAATCCAAACACCTATTTAAGCAACAGAAACTCTCAGAATAGAGTACGAATTTAAGAAGACAAAATAGGGTGTTTTGTGTTTTAATAGCAGGTTGTTTAATTGTACCACTTTATGAGCTTTTAAGCAAAAGTGTATTTGTGTCTTGATTGAAACTGTGAAGTAAGATCAAGCTGTTTTGTTTGAAGTATGACTTCAATTTTATTAAACTTGTAAACAGATCACTGTGTTATTGAGGGGGAGTGAGTTGGTACTCATATCTAATTTGTGTCTTAGGTAGAAATTGCATTGGGTAGATATTAAGTGAAAGATTAAACTGAGTGGTTTAAGTCTAGAATTAATATTACTTATATTGGATTTCCTCCTGGCTTGGTAGCCTCCAGATGTAAGTGTGGTTATACACTGAACTGGGTTAACAAATTCTTGTGTTGTTTAATTTTCCTGCACTTTAAGTCTTAGTTAAGTCTTCAAGTGTTTAAACATCTCATTCGACATCTCGTACCTGATTACAGAATTTCAATTGGCATCAGAGCAGGCACCCTGCCTGTTTATACTGGGTGAGATTTAGGGACTGCAAATTCTGGAAACATGGACAGAGATGTAGGATCTGTAAACAGACCACCTATATTGGATAGATCTAATTATGACTACTGGAAGCCAAGAATGGTAGCATTCTTAAGATCACTTGACAATAGGGCCTGGAAAGCAGTCAACAATGGATGGGAGTATCCTGTCCAAGACACCAAAGATGGAGCAAAAGTGTTGAAACCTGAAGACGAATGGAGTGGGGAGGAAGAAGATTCAGCATTTGGCAACTCCAAGGCCTTAAATGCTTTATTCAATGGCATTGATATGAACATCTTTAGACTTGTGCATCATTGTGAGCTGGCCAAAGATGTTTGGGACACTCTCAAAACAACTCATGAAGGAACATCAAAGGTAAAGATGTCAAGACTTCAACTTCTCACCACCAAGTTTGAAAACTTGTGAATGAAGGAAGATGAGACAATTCATGAGTTCTACATGAACATCTTAGAAATTGCCAATACTTCTGGAGCTTTGGGAGAAAAGATGAATGATGAAAAGCTTGTAAGAAAGATTCTCAGATCTTTGCTAAAAAGATTTGACATGAAGGTCACAGCAATAGAAGAAGCTCAAGACATATGCACAATGAAAGTTGAAGAGCTCATTGGTTCCCTTCAAACATTTGAGATGGGAATGAATGACACGGTTGTAAAGAAGAACAAAAGCATAGCCTTGGTGTCAAATACTGATAAAGAAGAAGAATATAATGAATCAAAACCTGAAGAAAATTTATCAGAAAACATTGCTATGCTTGGAAGACAATTCAAAAAGATTCTCAGAAAGATGGAAGACAAGTCCAGACCAAGTGGAAGATACACAAAATCCTCTGAGAACAAAAGACCTTATGATGCAAATAGAAGGTCAAATTATGATGAAAAGACCAGTCAAGAAAAAGGGATTAAATGTCATGGAGGTGAAGGATATGGACACATCAGAAATGAATGTCCTACCTATTTAAAAAGACAAAAGAAAGGTCTCTCTGTAACCTGGTCTGATGAAGACTCAGGATGTGATTCAGAAGAAGAATCAGCTAAGCATATCACTGCTCTAGCTGGATTATGTGAATCTGAAAGTGAATCCAGTGATGGGGAGCTTACTTTTGAAGAGCTTGAGCAATCATACAGAGAACTGGTTAAAAGGAGCACTGAAATATGCATGGAGAGTATAAAGCAAAAGAAGCAGATTGAGGCACTAAAGGATGAAAAAACAAGTGATCTAGAGATCATTGACACCTTGAAAAGTGAAGTAAATCGTCTCAACTCCAAGTTGGAGCATATGTCCAAATCTGTTAGAATGCTGAACAGTAGCTCAAGCACACTGGATGTTATTCTCAACAACAATAAGCATTCAGGTGATAGAAGTGGACTGGGATTTAACAAAGTTTATAAGATTGAAGCTAACACCAGCAAAACTACTTCAAATTCCATACATTCAAACAAGATATCCTAACAGATGCTTCAACATCATGAAAAGAACACAATGTTCCAACAGATGTCTCAACATCATGAAAAGAACATAATGAAGAAGAAGTATCAAAGATGGAGATGTCATCATTGTGGAAGGTTTGGACATATCAAACCTCATTGCTACAAGTTGCATGGATATCCAAATCAGATGTATCAGCAACCTCCTAAGCAGAAGATAGAGGTTACCAAGAAAGTGCTGCATAGACATCAACATCAAAGATATCAGCATCCCCCTAAGCAGAAGACAGAGGTCATCAAGAAAGTATGGGTACCAAAAGCTAGTCTTCATGCTGATCAAAGCTACATGCCCAAGAACAAGATCAACAAACAACCTTGGAGCTCTACTGATGGACAATGCACAGGGCAGAGGTATCAAAAGAAATCTCAATACAAATGGTCAAAGAAGGGTGTTGCATATATAGCTCATACATCTCTAAGAGTATCAGCTAAAGAAGACTGGTACTTTGACAGTGGATGTTCAAGACACATGACTGGATTGAAGAATATGCTAGTAGACTTAAAGTCATATTCATCCAGATATGTAACCTTTGGAGATGGAGCTAAGGGAGAAATCAAGGGAGTTGGGACCTTGGACTGTCCAGATGTACCAAGACTAGATGATGTGCTGCTGGTAAAAGGTTTGACTGCTAACTTGATCAGCATAAGTCAATTATATGATCAAGGGTACAGTGTAAACTTTACCAAAACTGAATGCATAGTGTCTAATAAAGAACAAAAGGTTGTCATTAGAGGAGCCAGATCTAAAGACAACTGTAACATGTGGGAACCTCAAGACTTCAGTCTCACTTCAACTTGTTCTTTAGCCAAAGAAGAAGAAGTGAAACTATGGCACCAAAGACTAGGTCATCTTCATTTCAGAGGCATAAAGAAAATCATATTTATGGAAGCTGTGAGAGGTATTCCTAAACTGAAGATTGATGATGGCAAAATATGTGGTGAATGTCAAATAGGCAAGCAAACCAAGATGTCCCATCCAAAGCTCCAACATCTGACAACTTCCAAAGTTTTTGAATTATTGCATATGGATCTTATGGGACCTATGCAGGTTGAGAGCCTTGGTGGTAAGACGTATGCCTATGTGGTGGTTGATGACTTTTCAAGGTATACATGGATAAATTTTATCAAAGAAAAGTCTGATGTATTTGATGTATTCAAAGACTTATGCCAAAGAATACAAAGAGAAAAAGCCAGCTGTGTGATCAGAATAAGAAGTGACCATGGAAAGGAGTTTGAGAATAAAAAATTCTTAGATTTCTGTTCTTCAGAAGGAATAAATCATGAATACTCTTCACCAATCACTCCTCAACAGAATGGGATTGTTGAGAGGAAGAATAGAACTATCCAAGAATCAGCAAGAGCTATGATCCATGCTAAAAAGTTACCTTTGTACTTCTGGGTTGAAGCTATAAACACAGCTTGTTACATCCATAATAGAGTCACTCTAAGGAAAGGAACCTTGTCCACAATCTATGAAGTCTGGAAGGGCAGAAAACCCACAGTTAAGTACTTCCATGTGTTTGGAAGTAATTGTTATATTCTGGCTGATAGGGAGCAAAGAAGAAAAATGGATCCTAAAAGTGATGAAGGGATTTTTCTTGGATACTATATAAATAGAAGAGCATATAGAGTATTTAACTCTAGAACCAAGGTTATCATGGAGTCCATAAATGTGATAATTGATGATGCTCATGCAGATGTTACAGAAGATGTTGGAACATCTGATGACAGAAAAACTGAAACTGAAGAAAAGAGTGATCATCCTGACTTCACTCAAACTGATGCAAGGACAGAACAATCCAGCAAACCTCCCTCCATCAGAATCCATAAGGATCATCCCAAAGATTTAATAATTGGGGATCCCAACAGAGGTGTAAGCACTAGATCAAGAGAGGTGATTTCAGGTTCTTGTTTTGTTTCAAAAATAGAACCTAAAAACATCAAGGAAGCTCTTACTGATGAGTACTGGATTTGTGCTATGCAAGATGAATTAGGTCAATTCACAAGGAATGAAGTGTGGAACCTTGTTCCTAGACCTGATGACATAAATGTGATTGGAACTAAATGGGTGTATAAGAACAAGTCAAATGAGCAAGGAGTTGTTACAAAGAACAAAGCTAGACTTGTATTTCAAGGATACACACAAATTGAAGGAGTAGACTTTGATGAAACCTTTGCAGCAGTAGCAAGGCTTGAATAAATCAGACTACTTTTGGGAATTGCTTGTATCTTGAAGTTCAAGCTATTTCAAATGGATGTGAAAAGTGCCTTTCTAAATGGATATCTTAATGAAGAGGTATATGTAGAACAGCCTAAAGGATTTGTTGATCCAAGCTGTCCAAATCATGTATACAAACTAAAGAAGGCTCTTTATGGTCTGAAGCAAGCTCCAAGAGCATGGTATGAAAGGCTGACTACTTTTCTTATCAAGAAAGGGTACAGGAAAGGTGGAATAGACATAACCTTGTTTGTTAAAGATGAAGAAGGAAATGTCATGATTGCTCAAATATATGTAGATGACATTGTTTTTGGTGGGATGTCAGACAGGATGGTTAAACATTTTGTCACTCAGATGGAATCTGAATTTGAAATGATCCTAGTAGGAGAATTAACCTACTTTCTTGGACTGCAAATAAAGCAAATGGAGGACTCCATGTTCATTTCCCAAAGCAAGTATGCTAAGAACATTGTCAATAAATTTGGGATGGACAATGCTACTCATAAGAGAACTCCTGCCCCCACACATTTAAAGCTGACTAAAGATGACAAGGGTGAGAATGTAGACCAAAGCCTATACAGAAGTATGATTGGAAGCTTATTATATCTGACTGCTAGCAGACCAGACATAGCATTTGCAGTAGGTGTATGTGCAAGATATCAAGTTGATCCAAAAGTTAGTCATCTAAACCAAGTCAAGAGAATTCTGAAATATGTTAATGGTACTTGTGACTATGGCATAATGTACTTTCATGGATGCAAACCAATTCTCACTGGCTTCTGTGATGCTGATTGGGCTGGAAGTGCTGATGACAGAAAAAGCACTTCAGGAGGATGCTTCTTCCTAGGAAACAATTTGATTTCTTGGTTCAGTAAGAAACAAAATTGTGTATCCTTATCTACTGTTGAAGCTGAATATATTGCAGCTGGAAGATGTTGTTCACAGTTGGTTTGGATGAAGCAAATGCTCACTGAGTACAATGTCCCACAAGATGTCATGACATTGTACTGTGACAACTTAAGTGCTATTAACATATCAAAGAATCCTATCCAACATAGCAGGACCAAGCATATTGATATCAGGCATCATTTCATCAGAGATCTTGTGGAAGAGAAAGTAATTTCATTGGAACATGTAACTACAAATCTGCAATTGGCTGATATATTTACTAAAGCTTTAGATGCTATCCAATTTGAAAACCTAAGGGGTAAATTGGGAATCTGCTTATGTGAAATTTAGCAGTTATGGAGATGTGCCAACATGTCATATGACATCGTGTGGCATGATCACCAGATGACAACACCAGTCTGGTCAAGCACTTTGTGTATTCCACTCCTAGAAATTCTCCAAGTAACGACTCTTATAAGAATATCAGCTCACTCTCAGCTATTCATCTTCTCATCATTCTCTCACAACAACTTGCTTGCTATAGCTAACATTCAGAGATCATCAAACTCAACCAATCTTAATCTCTTTCTTCACCACATTCTAAAATGGCTCAACACCAAAACCCTAACATCTCTGAAGAAATCCTCAACAAGGAAGATGTGGTGCATGCAACCCCCATCTCTGTGGTACCCATGGATTCAACTCCAATGGACGAAATCAGAGGAAGTGTTCCTCTTGCTCAAAAGCCAAGAACTCCTACTGTGAGAAGGGCAAAGGAACCTGTATTCAGCAAAGCCAAAGGCATGCCTTCATCATCAAACACCACTCCAAAAGCTTCAGAATATGTTGATGATTCTATAAAGGAACTGGTGAACAGGATCTTGTCTGAGCAAAGAGTTGTGAGTGGCATCTCTATCCCTCTGAACACCATGCCAACTCCACAGGAAGAACAACAAAATCAGGCTGAAGAGGACACTCCTGCTAAACAGGATGTCCCAATAGATGTTGAAACATCTGAGGAGCAACAAAAGACCTCCACTGATGATGCTGAAGAAACATCTGAGAACCAGCAAAAGGCATCCACTAATAGTGATGATGAAACATCTGAGGACCAGCACAAGGCCTCCACTGAAGATCAAGCCTCTGTTGATCCACCTGCTGAAGAGGAGACTGCTCAACCTCCTCCTGTGGTAAACATAGAGCATGATTCTGATACAGAAATCATTGCTTCTGTAAACCCTAGCATAGCCAAAAGGCTTAGAACTAGGAAGGAAAAGAAGAATGCAGGACATGCAACTCCTGAGAAGAAGCAAGCTACACCAAAGAAGGACAAAGCTAAAGTTGTTTTTGGTCCTACAAAACAATGGAGCAAGGTGCAAACACAGAAGAGGAAAGCTGTCACCCCTCCAGATTCAGATGTTGAAGAGGATGTCCCAACATCCCCACCAAAGAAGAAACCAGCACCCTCAAGGTCATCAACTGCTGTTCCAGAAGCTCCTCTGGACAACATCTCTTTCCATCATGTTTCAAGTGTGAACAGATGGAAGTTTGTCTATCAAAGAAGGGTAGCACTTGAAAGAGAGCTGAGCCGTAATGCACTTGAGTGCACAGAGGTAATTGATCTTATCTCTTCTGCTGGCCTATTCAAAATTGTATCCAACTTCTCTCCTTGCTATGAGCTGCTAGTCAAGGAATTCATTGTAAACCTCCAAGAAGATTGTGCTGATGGTAAGTCTGCTGACTTCAGAAAGGTATATGTAAGAGGGAGATGTGTGGAATTCTCTCCTAGGGTGATCAACCACTATCTAGGAAGAGAATCTGATGGTCCAAATGAGTTAAGGAAGACTAATAACCAGGTTTGCAAGGTCATCACTGCAAATCAGGTAAAGACTTGGCCAGTTAAAGGGAAACTGTCTGTGAGTTTGCTGACAAGAAAGTATGCAATGCTGCATAGGATTGGCACTGCAAACTGGGTTCCTACCAACCACACCTCCTCAATAGCAACTAGATTGGGCAGGTTTATATATGCTGTGGGCCCCCAAACAAAGCTAGATTATGGGGCTTATATATTTGATCAGACATTGAAGCATGCTGGATCATCTGCAACTAAGCTGCCAATTGCCTTCCCTTCCTTGCTGTGTGGAATTATGCTTAATCAATATCCAGGTATCCTCACTGAGAAGGACTCCATTTGCAAAAGAGAAAGTCCTCTGGCTTTCCACTACAAGCTGTTCTTGAGTCATCATGCAGCTGATGTTGAAGCTCCCTCTGGGACATCTGCTGGTCCTTCAAAGGCAAAGTCTCCAATCTCCAAAGCTGCCTTGATTGCTGAGCTGAAGAACACATGCAAAGAACTAGATGCAAGGAAGCAGAAGCTTGAGGAGATTATCCAAAGGCTGGAGATTGAAGAGAGTGCCCAGAAAGCTGCTGCTTCTGATGAGGAGACTGAGGAAGAGGAAGACACTGAATATGAGGAGTCTGAGTGAAAATTGTGTGTGAGGAATATGTAATGACTGCTTCTGCATTGTAATTTTGAATTAGTAACTTTGGCCCCAATTTATGTCTAACAAGGGGGAGAACTGAACAACAATAACAATGTATGATGCTAATTACTGATTAATGAAAAAAACATTTGTTTGCTTCTGAACTAAAGCTGTGATTTTAATGAAAATTTTTGTTGCAACAAGACTGAATACATGTATGTTTGAGGGGGAGTAAACTCACACATGACTCAACAGAAAAGAACTGCTGCACTTTGATAACCAGAAAAGTATGTTAGCCAAAAATTAGCCAAAGGGGGAGTTTGTAGATGTTTAGAATTGGCAGAATTTTTGACCAACAAGAAGTTATGAATTTAGTCCAGGATGTCACACCAGATGTTGTGACCTTATCAAACAGAGTATAAGTAAATGAACTTAATTCAGGATGTCACACCAGATGTTGGGACATTGTATCAACTAATGAAGTAAGTTCAGTTTACAGGATGTCACATCAGATGTTGTGACATTGTATCAGTAAATGAAGTAAGTTCAGTTTTTCAGGATGTCACACCAGATGTTGTGACATCTCAAACCGGCTACCAGAATTAATTAATGACTAACAGAACTGAGTAAATTAAGTAAAGTTATCTGGAATTAATTATTGATGAATGAAACAGAATAAGGCGCATCTATAGGGAGTTTTGTTATGTGACTTCAGCATAATCAGAAGAACTGAATAACCTAGAATCTAGGAATTAGCAAACCCTAATTCAAGGTGATGTCAGCATGCGTATCAGGATTGGATAAACCTACAGAAAGCCCAAAATCCAAACACCTATTTAAGCAACAGAAACTCTCAGAATAGAGTACGAATTTAAGAAGACAAAATAGGGTGTTTTGTGTTTTAATAGCAGGTTGTTTAATTGTACCACTTTATGAGCTTTTAAGCAAAAGTGTATTTGTGTCTTGATTGAAACTGTGAAGTAAGATCAAGCTGTTTTGTTTGAAGTATGACTTCAATTTTATTAAACTTGTAAACATATCACTGTGTGATTGAGGGGGAGTGAGTTGGTACTCATATCTAAGTTGTGTCTTAGGTAGAAATTGCATTGGGTAGATATTAAGTGAAAGATTAAACTGAGTGGTTTAAGTCTAGAATTAATATTACTTATATTGGATTTCCTCCTGGCTTGGTAGCCTCCAGATGTAAGTGTGGTTATACACTAAATTGGGTTAACAAATTCTTGTGTTGTTTAATTTTCCTGCACTTTAAGTTTTAGTTAAGTCTTCAAGTGTTTAAACATCTCATTCGACATCTCGTAACTGATCACAGAATTTCAGATGGAGACAGCTTGCTGCTGCTGTCCAGCCTCCAATGTCGGAGAGAGAAATGGCCGACATGTTCATGAACACCCTGCAGGGAACTTACATTGACAGACTTGCTGCTTTCTCGTCCACTAGCTTTGCTGATGAAGTTATAGCTGGTGAGAGAATTGAGAGTCTTTTGAAGATGGGAAAAATTTCAGATAATGGAGCTAGTTCCAACAAAGCCAGAAAACCTTTCGCGGGACCCCGCAGGACATGTGAGACCAATTCAGTGCACATGGGCAGAGGTAGGCCTCAATACATGCTAAGATCAGTAGCTGTTGTCACCATCCCAGCTCAAATACCTCAACAACAGTATCCTCTACAACCACAACACTTCAAGCAGCAACAAAAATTTACTCAACGGAGATCTTTCAACAATAACAATCAACAACAGTGTCCGTTTCAACAGAGGACTTCACAAATCAACAGGGTTATCGATCCCATTCTGATGTCTTATGCTGCCTTACTTCCATAGTTATTAAAGCTCAATCAAATCGAATTAAGGACTCTGACTCCACCAGATCCCCAGAATCTTCCAAGAAACTATGACGTTAATGCCAGATGTGCCTTCCACTCAATTGCATCTGGCTATACAACAGAAAAATGCAGAGCCTTGCATATGAAGGTTCAAGATTTGATTGATTCCAAGGTAGTCAACTTTGCACCTCCTCCAAGTGTTACCAAGAATCCTATGCCTAGCCATGGTGGACCTAGGATAAATGCCATTGAGGAGGATCAACCAGTGAACCAAATTGACAATGTTGCAAGCATTCAGACACCTCTAGCTAAGGTTAAAGCCCAGCTTTTGAAATACCAAGTGTTCCCACTGCGAAGCTTGCAAGACTTTTATCAACGGTTGTGCAAATTTGAAGACTGGTGTCAACAATCTTATCAAAGAAGGCACTTTACATATCACTTCAACAGTTCTAGCTCCTACAACATTAACAACCATTCCTTCTACAACTCCAGCACATGTCATTCCATCAGATGTCACTCCTACAAATTCAACAACAATCATTCCAACAAATTCTTCTACAACATCAACAATCATCCCTTCTTCAACAACAAGAGACATCAGCGCAACACATCCTTCTACAATAACAACAACCATCAATGAAGATATTTCCACAGTTACTATTTACTATGATCCTGCAACAATCCACATTCCAGATTCTTTCAACAATCAACAACTCCATCAACAACAGCAACCATCATCACCAGCACCATCTCCGGTCAGACCTCCTATCACAATTTATTATGAACCTAAGACTGTCTCAGTTCCTTCTTCCACAGCAATTAGTCCGGTTATTATCACGGTACCAAGAGAAGTTCTATATGATAGCAACAGTGTCGTGCCTTGGCACTATGGCTCAGATTTGTATTGCAACGGAAAAAAGTCACTCTTGACACTTCTACACCACAGATTGACAATGTGGGGGTGTCGCTCCCAAAGATTTTCATCCCGGTACAAGAGCAAACGGTCGGCGAAAGGACAAAATGAGGATGAAGATGAATAGAGTCGCCAGCTAGGCATTTTTATCCCGAAGGAAAGGTAATGCTGCATAAACCTAGGAAAATATGGATAAGACGGTCGCAAACCAGAGAAATTGAGAAAGGGGGTTGTTTACAACCTGGGAAGGTATTAGCACCCAGATTGTCCGTCGTACTCGACGGGATCCACGCTCAAAAGATTATGTTTAAAGGGGTAGTGTATGTGTTATCTGTGTGCAAAAGCTGGAAAAGAATATACAAGTGTCAGTACAAAAGGTGAATGCTCAGGAACTGAGGCTTAAAAGAGAATGCTAAAAGAGGGGGAAGACACAGAGACTTTCGTTCGATAATAGTTAAGTTATGCCTACGTATCCTCTCGTGCAATGAGGAAGTCAGAACACCGTAGTTCAACTCAAAGAGACTGAAGGATAAATTGACTGTGAACTGCTTACTTGCCCATGCTCAAGTGTATGACTCGTCCGACTTGAGTGCTAATTGTCTTGCATTAGACGGAAGAAGCAAGTTCTCGCTTATGAATGAGGATGATGAGAAAAGAATCCCGAAGGAGAGGATTATTGTTTGTTTTTGTGTTTTCAGTTTTTTATTTTTTTTAGTATTTTGCATAAGTTAATGAGCTTAAGCCTAAATCAAGGGCTTGTAAACTCATTATATCCTCCCTGATTAGGGATAATGAGAATACTTAAGTATGAGATAAGAATCTCAACTTAATTACCATGATGATGTAGGATTAAGATCATTAACCTACTTGTGATTATTTAGATATTTTTTTTGGGTTTTCGTTTAGTGTTAAGTAATGAGTTTAATCTCTAATCACAAATTAGTGGGCTCATTACACCATCCTAATAGAAGGATAATAGATGAGAACACTTAAGCTGAGGAAGATACCTCAACTTAATCCATGGTTAGGGATTAAATTCATTATATAATAAGCCTTTATTAAGTGGATTTTAATTAAGGGATGAGGTTAAGAAATGGATTTTAAGTTTGTAAGACAACTTGAGGGGGACTTTCCATTAAACACTAGGGTTAGTCCTTCTTAACCAATAAAGGAAGAATTAGAACCCTAATGTAAGGCCCAAGTTACAAGTTAATGTCTTAGTGATTATTAAGATGGATTGATTAAGAGGTTTAAACAAATTAAGGGTTTAACACTTAGGGTTAAAGTTATACACTCCATCCTAAGAGAAGGATGCAGGCATAACCCTAATTCCAAAGTCCTAAAACCTTAAAGGTTTAGTCTTTAATGATGAGATGAGAAGAGAGACACAAAGAAGACACAAAGGTAAAAAATAAGGGGGGACTAATCACAACCCTAATTATTATCATGCTTGGATGTTCCTATGGTTTATGAGGCTTAAAAGAGATCTTCATAGAAGCCACATATGGAAGAAGCAGATGAAAGGAGGAAGAAGCGGATGAATAAGTTACTTACTTCACTGAAGAAGATAAGTAACTTAGAGAAAGAAAGTGAGGGATGAACATGAATGTGCAAGCCCACTCAAAGACAAAGAAAAATGCAGCAAAGATGCAAATGAAGAGGATGAAGAGAAATGAGAAGTGAAGGCAAATCCACTTCTCAAATTACTTACCACTTGAAATGTTAGCACAATATGCATAAGGAAAGAAATGAAATGGGATGATACACATGCAAAGGTAAAAACCAAAACCAGAAGCATACACATGATGCAAATGATGCTATGACATGATACAAAGGCATAAAAAGTGCAATGAATGGTCATATAGGAGATTGGATGCAAATGAAGCATGCTTTGAAGTATGAAAACACATGGATGTTTATGAAATGAAATGGATGCAAAGCATAGAAAATGTATGAATAAATGACCAAGAAATGTTCAAGCAATGTCTTAAGATGTCTAAGATGGCATACAAGTGCTTAGAATGTCATGGCAAGTTCATATGTTCATGCAATGCAATGTAAGATGAAAGTATGGATGCAAAATTAGGGTTACATGAAAGGATGAGATGCAAATGATCAAAACAGAAACAATTCACATGATAAAAATTTGCAAATGATCTCAAACAAGGCCTACCCCCATATGATATCACACCCCAAAGGAGAAGGTCTAACTCTTAACCCTAAGAAAGTTATGATTTTTCTAAGTTAACTAGGGTTTTTGGGTACCTTAAAAGGAAAAAAGCAAATCAATTTATAAATGAAGGATAAATTCATGAAAAAATTACCCTAGAAAATACGTGTTACATAGAAAACAATGCAAAAAGAACCATTATTAAACCATTCATTATTAGGAAGAAAAGAATTTTCAAAGTTAGGGTTCCAAAAAGGGGATTTTATGAACCCTAAATTCAAAGAAAATATCAAAGCATGTTCAAAACCAAAAAGAAATTTGTATGAATGGTTTGACAATGTTTCTAAATGTCTTATGATGCAATGTGATTTTTTTTGTGATTTTTAGCAACCTAAATGGTATTTTAATTAATTAATTTATATTAATTAATTAAAATAAACATTTAAATATTTTAAAAAATGTTTTTTAATGCAAAAAATAAAAACAAAAATGTTTTTAGTTTCTGAAAATTAATAAAAGACTTGATAAAAAATTTCAGAATTTTTTAATGTTTTTTGCTATTTTTAATAAATATGTAAACTAAAATATAAAGAAAATAAAAATAAAAATGGAAGTATGCAGAATGAGAGGCTAGGATCTAAAGTTGAGGAATCCAGGGGCCAGGATGCAAAGTCAGCGTGACTGGGGGTAATCTAATCATGAGGATGTGATTTAAGCTGGCTAATTAAATGAAATCTTACGGCTGTGTTTTAACCTGAATTAATTAAATTAATTAAATAAGATTAGGGTTTAATGAACAATCCCAACCCTCCAAAATACGCGCCAAACACTCATCAGACGGCCCAAATTCAAACTCAGCTAATCACCTGAGATTATCCCTAATCCAACTCAGACGGCCGGAACAGTGTTCCGGTCGTCTTCTCTGGCAGGGTCCTTTTCCAAACTCTCTCCCTATGCCATTTCAGGAGCTCTAAAGCTCCAGATCAAATCCCCATCTCACCCCAAACACGAATCAACCCTCAAAATTCATTTCTCATTCATCATTCTTAAGATTCGAAGAAAAACATAAAAATGACAAAACTTTCAGACAACCATGAAATTCTTAATACACAACCATTTTTAAAACTAAGCACATCACAATGATCAGGGAGACACAAGGAACAATTTAAGAACTTAAAATAGCATTTCTTGAAAAAAAGTTCATGTGGTATACCTGAGCTTGAGCTTTCTCAATTTGAGCTATCTGGACCTCTCCCTTGTGCAAATGGCCTCCACTTGATCCCCTGATGCTTTTGCAAGGCTTGGAATGAGTTGAAATGAGCTGAATTGAGGGGTTGCAACTCAACTGGTCCAGAATCGTGTTTGTGTTTGGCTGGCTTTTAGGGCTTGGTAATGGTTGGGAAATGATCTGTGGGTGATGGTGAGTTGATCTATGGAAAAATGTTGGAGGTTTGATGCTTGTGCAGAGTGTTTCGAAGAGAGGAAGGTTGAGAGTGATTTTTGTGAACTTGGTGTATCTGATGATCCAGGATTGTGTGATGTGTGTTATGGCTTCCTTTGAGTCCACATAACAAGTCTTGATAGGTCATAAAGTGGGTGGTGGCTGTAGCTGATTGGTATGGGCCAAGTTGCAAAAAGTTAACAAATTGTGTACTTGAGGTATGAGCTTGTGTAGCAGCTGTTTTATGGCATGTCCTGGTTTAGCATTGATCAAGGAGAGCCATGGGATTCATTTTATGCAGCTGGATGGCTTAGAGGCATGGCTTTCATAGGTTTTGCAAGTGTTATGCAATTTGCCCCTTTTGAGAAATCTTGTGATGCAAGCCATAGAAACTTGTGATTCCTTGGGCAATTCTAATCACAATGAGTTGTATTATGTTTGTATGATGCTTAGAGGTTTATTAGAGGTCACAAAATGACTTGGCATGTGAAATTGCAAAAAATCCTCTTTGGTGTGAAAGTGAAAATTATAGGATTTTTGCCAACTTTGCAAGGCCATAACTTGAGTTCCATAATGAATCAGAACATGTTCTTGTACTTTTTGAAAAGGGAATAATCCAATCTACAACTTTCATGACCAACAATTTTTCATTTGAAGCATTTTTGGTTGAGAAAGAGGAAGTTGAAGAACTTTTCCAAAATGGAAAGTTTCCATTACAAGTCATTTCCATTTTTGGCAACTTTTTGTTTAGCTCAAATTTCTTCAATTTTATGAACTTCCAAGCACTTAAATGATCAAATAAAGATCATATAACTTCAATTTGATGAAAATACCACTTTGGTTCCATTGTTGGGGGCCTCAGATGCCATGATTTTGCTCTGACTTGCTCAAGAAGTTACCCAGTGAACAAATGACTTCCACAATGAATTTCTTCATCAAACTTGGTACACATGATCCTTATAACATATTGAGACTATTAGAAACAAGAATGACCAAAACAAATTGAGTTAAAGCCTCTAAAACCAAAACCCTAATTTCAGGTCATCTGTGTAGTGAAACCCTAGCTCAGCTTCCATGCTTTCCAAGTCCTTGTGATTTTTTGACTTCCTTGATCTTTGAGGGATATAAAATGATGATAGAACACACATGGACCCTATTGGAATGATTGGAGACCCTTGGGGTGGCTCAGATATTGCTCAGATCACAAACCCTAGATGTAGATGAACTTGAACTATGCAGATGAAACAAAGAAATGCAATATGAGATGGTATGATTATGCTAATGCAGACATGAAAGATCACAAGCCATGGTGTGAAATTAGTGAGGGCAAATTTGGGGTGTTTATAGCTGCCCCTATTCAAACATGAGTTAGTTGTGCAGGGTGTAAGCGCCGGGCTTAACAGACAAACAAAATAACTTGTGGTTGAGTACCAAAGACAGTCCAAAATTTGCACTCGCTGGATAGAAGAAGAAAAGGGATATAAATTGTAAAGTATAATAAAGTATGATTATAAAATGCGGGCGATGGAGGACGACATCGAGCAGAGGACGACTGTTGGGGATAAAGCTGTAACCTAAGCAATGACGGGGACGGACGACAAGTTGGGGAAGTAAAGAGACCATGAAGGGGACGGCCATCAGGTAAAGAAACAAGATTCTCTGGGGATTAAAGTAAAGGCAACGATGGGGACGACCATCGAGTTTGAAAAGTAACGTAAACAACGATGGGGACGGCCATCGGTTTAAAGAATAAATGAAACATTGATGAGGGACGATCATCAAAGGTGAAGAATGATCACCTGGCAGGGGACGGATGCTCTTTATCACGACATAGGACGAATGTCGGATAGAAAAGGTCAATGATGGGGATGGCTGCTCTCGGGGTTTATCACGACATAAGACGAATGTCGGATAACAAAGTCAACGATAGGGACGACCATCAGATGAAAATGATGAGGGACGGTCATCAAAGGGTGAAGGACGATCACCTAGCAGGGGACGGCTGCTAAACATCACAACATAGGACGAATGCCGGATAGAAAAGGGTTCCAATAATGGAGACTCCGCTGGGGAAAGGATGAGGGACGGTCATCCGAAGGTGAAGGACGATCACCTGGTAGGGTACGACTGCTGAAAGTATCACGACATAGGATGAATGTCAGATAGAAAAAGTTGTTCTACCGGGGAATGGTAAACACGGACGAGTATATACATTTTCCAAAATAAAAGGTATAAGTGTTTTGACGTTGTGTATTGATTAAAGATGCGGACGAGCATCCTTAAGACCATGATATGGACGAGTATTGGTAGAAACAAACGCTGACGCGTGTTCAGAGATGATGGTACGGACAAGTACCAACTGGTTAACAAAGAACACGGACGAGTGTCGAATCTGTGGGGAATAAACATACATACAAGATACGGACGAGTATCTGTATAAGTGTGAACAAGTATTGTGAAGTAAGAGCAAGACACGGGCGAGTGTTTGACTTGCTTGGGGAAAAGTGTGACACGGATGAGTGTCAGAAGAGAAAGTGTATAAGTTATGAACAAACATTTGTATAGGAGAGTGTAAAAGGTGTCTCAGCGACCTGTGGGGATAGGATGACACTGACGGGTGTCGATAAGAGTGTATTATGAAGAAGTGTTTGGTTTGCAACTAGTGATTGGGCAACCATGCTGGGGAAAGATGACACAGACGGGTGTCAAAAGGGTATATATATCTGTATTTGAGAGTTTAAAGACAATATTTGGCTTATATCTGCAGGGGAGTAGTATGACACGGACGAGTGTCGAAAGGGTATATATGAACATGTATTTATGTTGGAGAGTGCAAAGGGGACGCTTTGGCTTTTATTCGTAAGGGATGTGAGCTTTTATATACATTGTTGATGAAATATTGATGGTAATTGTAGGTGACTGACTCGAACCTGGCTTGTGATCATGCAAATGTTTGATTTTTGTCGTAATGCTCCGTATTAGACGGAATGCTACGCTCTGTGGGAAAAATGATGAGAATGCTATGATTATGCAAAAGAAACCGATCCGGGATTCGGATCCCGCTATTGTGAAGATCTCTGGCTGATCTGCTCGGAGGGATATCCCAGCTGGGGGAGATCATTGGTCGATCTGTTAGGATGCTGTAAACACCCCAAATTTGCCCTCACCCATTCACACCATGGCTTTTGATCTTTAGATATGCATAAGTTCAATCATAGCATCTCATGTTACATATTTGCTTCACTGCATTGTTTCAAAGTCATCTGCATCTAGGGTTTGTGATCTGAGCAATCCAAGAGCCTCTTGAGCCACTCCAAAGGTCTTCAATCATTTAAAAGGGGTCAATGTATGTTCAAGCATCATATTATATCCTCTCAAAGTCAATAATGTCAAAAAATCACAAGAACTGGGAATGGCATGGAAGCAGAGCCAGGTTTAACTACATAGATGACCTAGAATTAGGGTTTTGGTTTCAAAGGCCATAACTCCAAATTTTTTGGTCATTCTTGTTTCTATTGGTCTCTTTATGGTATAGGGATCATGCATATCAATTTTCATGAAGAAATTCAATGGGGAAAGCATCTGATCAAGAGTTGACTTTTTGAGCAAGTCAGTGCGAAATCAGGGCATCTGAGGCCCCCAATGACTCAACCAAGGGGTGTTCTTCATCATTTTGATTGTGTATGAACTTTATTTGATCATAGAAGATGTTGTAAGTTCACAAAATTGAAGAATTTCAAGCCATTTGCAAAGTTGACTTTTTGGGAAAATGACTTGTAATGGAAACTTGCCATTTTGGGAAACTTTTTCAACCCTTGCTTTTTGATTCAAAAATGCTTCAAATGAGAAAACTTTGGTCATGAAAGTTGTAGAATGGATCATTACCTTTTCAAAAAGTACAAGAACTTGTCCTAATTCATTTTGGATCAAAAGTTATGGTTTGTCAAAGTTGGGAAAAATCACATAATTTCAAGTTTTCTACCAAAGAGGCAAAGTTGCAAAACCACTTGCCAAGACAAATTGTGCTATCAAATGGACTTCTAATCTTCATACAAACATGAACCAATGTCTAAAAGTCAGATTGCATCAAGAGTTTGCTCATTTTTATGACTTGTGGATCAAGAAACTTCAAAAGGGGCAAAGTGGAACAAAGTTGCAAAACCTCACTCAAACCCTAATCCATTTGCTGGCTGACTTCAAAATTGATCCTATGGTTCTCCTCACTTCTTGCTGCACAGGACACCCCTCTTGTCCTTGGCTAGCCATGAGCCCATACCTCTCTTACACAAAGCTTGACTTTTTGGCAAAAGACCCATACCAATCACAATAGGGCACACCAACTCCACAGACCTATCCATGAGTGATAAGTGGACCAAAGGCAAGCCATAACACACAAGAATTCATGCTGAAACACTCTCCAAGCCATAGTTACCAAAAATCCTCCAAGTTGCAAAACCATTCGAAACACACAGCACAAGCATCAAACACAAAAACAAACTTCACAAAACATCTCAGCATGTCTCACTGATCATTTCCCTGCCCTCACTCATCCCTGAAACCTCACATAAACCAAATACGATTTCTTCCCCTCTTTGAACAAAACTCAAGCAATCTCTCAAACTAGCCCAAACAAACTCCAGATAAGCTTTGCAAACACTTGAGGGAGGTCAGTGGAGTTGATTGGAAGCAAGGAACTGGTTCAGAAGCTCTTGGGTTGAAAGCTTCGATTCAGGTAGCCATGGAAATTCATTTTTCCAGAACTCTTATTTCTTGTTTCTAAAATGATCTACATGCTTCCCTGAATGCAATGAGCTTTGAATTTTTGAAAATGATGCAGAAATGAGGATGTATTGTTTGTCTGAAACTTTGCCCGTAAATTTGATTTCTGTTTGTTCTTCATGATTCATGAAAAAGAAATGAATTTTGTTGCTGTATTGTTGTTTAGGATGTTTAGTTGAGTTGATCTGGAGGTTTTGGCATGATTTAGTGAGGTTTTGAGAGAGTTAGGTTGGAGGTCTCACCGGAGAAGACGACCGGAAGTCTTCTCCGGCCACCTAAAACTCATTAAGCCCTAATTACATCATTAATGAGAGTTTGAATGTGGAGCATAGGATGGTTTGACCAGGGTTGACTCGCGCGTGAATGAGTGGCCAGGATGCATCATTAGAAACCTTAATCCCTGATTATTTAATTTAATTTTGTTTAATTAAGTCATAAAGCAAATTAGCCAGATTTGAATCTGGGCCCTTGGATCTGGAGCGCAGTCAACCAGTCCAAGCCCAGATCAAATCCTGGCCTTCCCTTTTAATTACTTTCATTTATTTTCATTTTAAATTCTTTTTCTTTTCCTTTTATTTATACGAATTAATTAAAATAGTAAAAATCATTTAAAAATTATGAAAATTTTTGTCAAGGTTTTCATTAATTTTTAAAACACAAAAATATTTTTATTTTTATTTTTTGCATTAAAAATCATTTTTAAAACATTTAAAAGTTTATTTTTAATTAGTTAATGAAAATTAATTAATTAAAAATACTTTTAGGTATTTAAAAATCACAAAAAAATTCATGTAACCTTTAAAAACATTTAGAAACATTGTCCAACTCTCAAACCAAATTTCTTTTTGTTCTTGATGCCTTTTGATAATTTTCTTTGGATTTAATTTCATTTCAAGGCATTATTTTGTTTCAAACTTCAAAAATTCATTTCTGTCTAACCTTTGAGAGTTGGATCATGATTCTTTTTGCATTGCATCTTGTATAGCATGTAGTTTATAAGATAAAATTGGCTTGAATTGATCTTGCATTTTCATTTTGTTTTGCATTTTTCTTGTCAAGGTATCTTAAAACCCTAGCAATCTTAGAAAATTCATAACTCTCACTAGGTTAAGAGTTAGATCCCCTCCTTTGGGCAGTGAGTTTGTGTAGGTTTAGGGTTCCTTTGATTGCATTTTCAAATTTTTATCATGTCATTTGATTCTGGTTTTGGATTTTGCTTTGTGTGTTGATCATAAACCCTAATTTATGCCTTCCTTTGCATCCATCTTCCATTTGCTTGCATACCATGACTTGCCATGACACTTTGTGCACTCATTTAATTCATAATACATCTTAAGACATATTAGAATCATGTTTGATCATTTCATCTTTCATTTGCCATGTTGTATGTCCATTGCATTTCATAACTTTTCATGAACATCCATGGTTCAATGCATGCTTCATTTGCATTCTCATGCTTGTATGATCATTCTCATCTCTTGTCATATGTTTGATTCATCCCTTAGCATCATTAAAATCATGTTTATGCCCCTGGTTTTGGTTTGTATCATGACATTGCATCTCATTTGCATTGCATTTCATTTTCTTATGCTAACATTTCAGGGGGGTAAGTTGTTTGAGAAGTGAATTTGCCTTCACTTCTCACATTCTCTTTTCATCTCTTTCATACTTCCCTTGCTGAATTTTGTATGTGTATTGGATTGAGCTTGCTCATTCTTGTTCATTTTACCTTCTTTCTTCAAGCAACTTGTCTTCTTAAGTGAAGCAAGTTGTTTTACTTCTCTTTGCTCCTCTCATCTGCTTCTCTCCTTGGTGGTTCCTTGAAGATTTCCTTCTTAAACCCCACAAACCCTAGGAATGACCAAGCATGATAACAATTAGGGTTTGATTAGTCCCCCACTTAGTTTTTACCTTTGTGTCTCTTTGAGTCTTCTCTTCTCATCTCATAATCAAGGACTAAACCCTAAAGGCTTTAATGCTTTGTGATTAAGCTTATGCCTGCATCCTTCTATTGGGATGGAGTGTATAACTTTAATCCTAAGTGTTAAACCCTTAATGTGTTTAAATCCTTTAATCAATCCACTTAATAATCATCAAGACATCAAGCTTGTAACTTGGGCCTTGCATTAGGGTTCTAATTCTTCCTTAATTGGTTAAGAAGGACTAACCCTAGTGTTAATGGACAAGTCCCCCTCTAGTTGTCTTACAAACCATAAAAATAACTTCTTCATTATACCATTAACTAAAATCCACTTAATAAAGGCTTTGTTTTGTCATGAGGTTAATCCCTAATCATGGATTAAGTTGAGGAGTCTTCCTCAGCTTAAACATTCTCATCTATTATCCTTCTATTAGGATGGTGTAATGAGTCTGTTTAATCCCTGATTATGGCTTAAACTCATTACTAAACACTAAACAAAAACAACAAAAACATCTAAATAATCTCAAGTAGGTTAATGATCTTAATCCTACACCATGGTGATTAAGTGTGAGATACTGACTTCACACTTAAGGTATTCTCATTACACCTAATCAGAGGGAGGATGTGATGAGTTTGCCAACCCATTGGTTTAGGCTTAAGCTCATTAACTTATGACAAACTCAAAAATCAATAAAAGACTGAAAACACAAAAACAAACAATAATCGTCTCCTCCGGGATTCTTTTCTCATCTCATTCACTCACAAACGAGAACTCGCTTCTTCCGTATAATGCAAGACAGTTAGCACCTGAGCCAGACAGGTCATACACTTGAGCATAGACAAGCAAGCAATTCATAAGTCAATTCATCTTTCAGTCTCTTTGGGTCGAACTACGGTGTTCTGACTTCCTCATTGCACGAGAGGATACGTAGGCATAACTTAACAGTTATCGAACAAAAGTCTATGTATATTCCCCCTCTTTCAGCATCATTCTTTAAGCCTCATAGTATTGAGCTTTATACTCCTGTTCTCACACTGACACTTCTCTTATACACTTTACATTTCTTTTACACTGACACTTGCATTCTTTTCCAGCTTTGATACACAAATTGCACTGACACTACCCCTTTAAAACACAAATCCTTTAAGTGTGGATCACGTCGAGTACGGCGGACAATCTGGGTGCTAATACCTTCCCAGGTTGTAACCAACCCCCTTTCTCAGTCTCTCTGGTTCGCAACCGTCTTATCCATATCTTTTCTTAGGTCTATGCAGCATTACCTTTCCTTCGGGATAAAAATTCCTAGCTGGCGACTCTTTCCTTTCTGAGTACACCCCTGTGTGTTCTCATTCCTCTTTTCGCCGACCTTTCGCGTCTGTACCCCTTCTGACCCCGGTTGTCATTTGGTGGGAGCGACAGCTTGGCAACTCTGCTGGGGACCCTTATACTGCAACCAGGGCTTCTGGTTCTTTTTGTGGGTTCCTCCTAGCACTTGTTTGATTTGTGTTTACTGGGGTGGTATGTGCTAATTGTGTTTATATAGTTTCTTTATTTATTGCTTTATGTACAGTTATTTATTGCTTTCTTTACACCTTTATATATCATACTGTCATAGTGTTATCTGGCTGGATCTGGTTTGTTGTCTTGGTGGGTGGGGTTCATTGAGAGTTTAAGGTCCTATACCTGGGACCTGAGTGACACCTAGGCTAGAGTGGTTCATGTTCTTTCCCATTCCATTTCGGTCTGGTGCGGGAATATGAAACACGGTTCAGATGTGGGTTTCTTCTTGAGAACTCTACGCTACAGATTTCCTGTAGTGCTAGGGCTATCTGGGAAGCCTGCTAAGTCTGGATGACCTTTATTATGACCTTCAGAAACTGAGGTGAATTAGAGGAGGATCTTTTATGGTTATTGTAAACACTGTACCTCCGGGTTAGAAGTGTTTACACTTCTCATAACTGATCCAAGTCTGAGGATCCTTGTTTTAGAACATCACCTGTGAGGGGGTTGGGCTGTTTACAGGTTTGCAGGTACCATTGGCCACATCATACCCTGTTACTATTTGGTTTAAGAGTACCTCATTTTGGGACAGTTCTTGTGATTTGAACCCTGGACATGTGACTCTTTATTTGAGTCCCCCACCTTGGTTACTGGATTTCTGAACCTCCATCTGGACTTCTTGAACTTACATGGACTTATATCAAGGCAGTAATCAGATCCAGCTTGATCACAAACCCTTGCATATCATGTGCATACTCATCATTTGCATCATTTAACATTTTTTTATTTGTTTTTTCAGGGTATCCACATTACATTTGGCTTGGTTTTGACCCCTTCATCTGCATAGACCCCTGTTCATCAGCTATCTGCTTTAGCTATCTTCATTAGCTGCCTACTTCAGTTACTTTTATCATCAGCTTCAGCCTATCAGGGGCTCATCTCCAGTATCAGCCTTCATCATCAGCACTTGTTTTCAGCTCTTCATCAGCAGTCATGGCACCCAAGAAGAGCAACATTTCATACCACTTCTTTGAGCCTGTGCTGGCTAGCATCAGACAAGTCTAGGCACTTATCACTCCAGACCACATCCCATTATTTAGAGAGCATTATGGAGGCATCCTTGACATAGTTATGGACTTGGACCCTTCTCAGAGGAGTTTGATTCACACTTGCCTACAGTTCTATGATCCTCCTTTGAGATGCTTCACTTTCCAGAATTTGCAGTTGGGACCTTTGTTGGAGGAGTTCTCATCATTGATTGGAGTACCTGTCAGGGGTGATATCCCCTTCAACCCAGAGATGACTTCTTCCAGCAATGAAGAAGTGGCAAAAGCACTACACCTGGAACCAGTTTTGATTGGGTAGAACATGTCAACAAAGGCTGGAATTCCTGGCCTACACTTGGACTTTCTAACTTCTCAGGCCATCCTGAAGGCCTCCTTGGGAGAGTGGAAGGCAATTTGTGCATTGTTAGCCCTCAGTATATATGGGGTTATACTCTTTGCAGATGAGCCCAAGTTTATCAGCAAGAATGCTATTCATCTTTTCCTTCTGAGGAACCCAGTGCCCACATTGCTGGGAGATTTTTATTATGCAAAGAGGGAGGTTGGTGAGGTGCTGTGCTCCCTTGTTTCACACCTGGCTGCTTAAACACTTACCCAAGACTGATGCTTTCCTGAATCCTCACCAACAGAAGAATTGGGCTAGAAGACTTATTGCTTTGACTTCAGATGACATCAGGTGGTGTACCCAGAGCACCAAAGGAAGGGACATAATTACTAGTTGTGGACAGTTCCCCAATGTACCTCTGATAGGAGTGAAGGGTTGCATCAACTACAACCCTTTGCTGTTTAAGAGACAGTTAGGCTATGCTTTGGTTCACCCTCCTAGAGTGCAAGACTTGGCTGAAACCCTTTATTGTGAGATAAAGCCTAATCTAGCTGTTGTCAGACAAGCATCTTGGGCTTGGGACAACATCCAGACCAAAGGGATGGCCATTCTTGGGAGATGCAATAATGTGGCTTCATCTCAGTATTATGAATGGTCTCATGCTAGAGCTCAGATTTCTGGGATGCCCTTCACCATTGAGGATGCACCTGGACTATTCACAATACCACCTCCAGCCACTATCAGCCTGGAAGAATTTGAGAAGCTAAAGGAGAGGAATGAGAATCTGTCTCAAGCTCTGAATAAGACCCTCTGGGAGAGGAGTGATGGTCGTCTAGACATTGAGAGGCTGGAGAAGCTTAAAGTGGAGCATCTGGCCAGGATTGAGAAAGCAGAGGACTACATCAAGAAATCAAGAGCTGGAGAGCAAATTTTGAAGAATGCCTGTAAAGAGGCCCAGTTTCAGAAAGCTAGGACTGATCTCTATCTGAAAGAAAGTCAAGCTAGGTGGGTCAGGATCACTGAAGCTCGTACTCAGGAAGATAAGAGAACTCAAGCTATGATTGAGCAGTTGGAGGCCAATGAAAAGAAGCAACGGGAAGCTTTGCTGGCAGCCCAGAAGGAGATTTCGAATTGAAGATTAGGGCTGGTGTGAAGAGGTCAAAGGACCAGGACAGGCACAAGAAGCTGACCACTGCTATTGCCACCAGGAACCTTCTTATCAGAAACATCACAGATCATCCGGCTGGTCCTGTAACTGAAGCACTTTTGAAGGAGGTTAAGGAGGATGAGTTTGGATTAAATGTTTGATTTATTTGCTTGTTGTTATTTCCATTTCATGTACTTTTCTATTTACGTTGTATTTTGACCCCTCAGGGGCATGTGTTGTAAAAAAACCAAACTATGTATGATCCACCATTTGTAATGTATTTGTCAGTTTGTTTCTTTTGAATTTCTTTTCTCAAGCAACATCAGAACATCTTCCTCAGGGTCTGGAAAGGTCAAAACCAAGAGCCAAGCCGGATACCTTGGAAAATAAATAAGCATACTGCATTGCATGCTAACTCTTGTTTTGTTTTGTAGGCTTTGTTTTGTATGTTACTAACTCTGTTGTGGTTCAGGAATTATTGCTCGCCGTTGGGTGTTCCCTCTCAACCGTCCGCACAGATATCCTACTCGTAACAACCTTCCTGGTATCCAAATGGATCAAGTACAGCAAGATCTAACAGAGGTCAGGACTCAGATGGCTAATGAAAGGCTGGAGATGAGAAACCAAATGACCCAGTTCATGGAAGTAATGAATGGCTTGGCCCAAAGTCAAGAAAGATTGAGGGCATTGGTAGAAAGACAAACCCCGGAAAAACCTCCTCTGGGAACTGGAGGAACAAGCAACAATGAGAGGGGTCAGCCTCATGTTAATCCACCAGTATATGGGCCTCATCTACATCCGGAAGTCAACATCCCGGGTAATGTGCAAGGAAATACTACTGCAGGCAGGATCTTACAGGAAGACCCCCAGGAAGAACAGTTCACTGTGATGGGAGCTAGGGATGAAGTATATGATAGGAGGCTTGATGAAATTGCTGAGAAATTGAGATCTTTGGAGTCTCAAAACTCCTTGGGTTTTGATGTAATGGATATGGGGTTAGTGGAGGGGGTAAGGATTCCCCACAAGTTTAAACCCCCGTGCTTCGAGAAGTACAATGGAACTTCCTGTCCACGAACTCACTTACAGTCTTTCCTAGGAAGACTTAAGGCATACACCATGGATGAAAAACTGTGGATGTTTTACTTTGAAGACAGTTTGACAGGGGCTTCAAGGGAATGGTACTCTCACTTGACCAGAGCTACAATCAGATGCTGGAAGGACCTAGCTGAAGCCTTCATCAGGCAGTATCAATACAATCTGGACATGGCTCCTAACAGGACCCTCTTGATGGGAATGTCTCAATCCTCCAGAGAAAGCTTCAGGGAATATGCCCAGAGGTGGAGACAGCTTGCTGCTGCTGTCCAGCCACCCATGTCGGAAAGAGAAATGGCCGACATGTTTATGAATACGCTGCAAGGAACATATATTGATAGGCTAGCTGCCTTTTCTTCCACCAGCTTCGCTGACGTAGTCATAGCTGGAGAAAGAATTGAAAGCCTTCTGAAGATGGGTAAAATTTCTGATAATGGTGCAAGTTCGTCAAGTAATCCCAGGAAGCCTTTTGTGGAACCTAGAAGAACTGGTGAGACAAATGCCATTCATGCCAACAGGGGCAGACCTCAGCACGTTCATAGATCAGTAGCAGCTGTCACTATTCCAGCTCCGATTCCTCAGCAACCAACATATCAACCTCAACAACAACCACAGTATCAACAACAAATTCAGTATCCGCCACAGAAGACCTTCAACAACCATAACAACAATCAACAACAAAGACCCTTCCAGCAAAGACCATCACAGGCAAATAGGGTGATTGATCCTATCCCTATGCCTTATGCTGCCTTATTGCCACAACTCCTGAAACTCAACTTGGTTGAATTAAGGACGTTGGCACCACCAGATCCCTCCAATCTTCCAAGAAATTATGATGTCAACGCCAGATGCGCTTTCCACTCCAATGCGCCTGGCCACAATACCGAGAAATGTAGGGCTTTACAAATGAAGGTACAAGACCTAGTGGATTCTAAAGCCCTCAACTTTGCACCCCCTCCAAATGTCAACAAGAATCCCATGCCCAATCATGGAGGACCAAGAATTAATGCCATTGAGGAAGACAAGCCATCTTTCTTAATCACAAGTGTTTGACAGATTCGGACACCTCTAGTTGAGATCAAAGCCCAGCTCCTAGAATGCCAGATGTTCCCCGGGTGTGAGCTCGGTTGTGGTTATTGCAACATTTCGGTCAACGGGTGTGATAACTTGAGAAGCGGCATAGACGGTCTTATCAAAAGTGGTATACTTCATATCACAACAACGGCGCCTACAAATCCAGCAATCCCTTTGCCAACAATTACTGACTCTCCTACAACTGCAAAAACAATCATTCCGACCAATTCATCAATATCATCAACAATGGCTTCATCCATCACTTCAACAAACCATATGTCAACAACCATTTCTTCTACAACATCAGCATCCATTTATTCAGCAGAATCTTCTACAACGCCAACAAAAATTAACAAAGATATCTCAGCAGTCACCATCTACTATGATCCGTCAAGTGTTCCTCCAAACAACAACTTTCAACAACAAGCAGTGGCACCTCCTGCCAGGTCACCAGTCACCATTTACTACGATCCGCACACCATCTCAGTACCTTCCTCTGCAGCAGTCAGTCCAGTTACCATCACGATGCCTGGACCAGTTCCATATGAAAGCAGTAATGCCATGCCTTGGCATTATGGCTCTGACCTCTACTGCAACGAGGAGAAAATCACTTTGGACTCTTCAACTTCTTCTCCACAGATTGATAATGTTGGGGGAGGCGGAGGTTTCACCAGAAGCGGACGCCTTTTTGCCTCACAATTACAAAGACCTAATGCCGAAGCAGAAGCTGCTGCCAAAGCAAAAGGAAAGAGTGTGGTATCTGAAGAACCAATTCTCAAGGAAACTCAGAAGACATCTTTTGAGCAAGATGTAGACGAGTTTATGAGAATTATAAAGAGAAGTGATTACAAGGTGGTGGATCAGCTTCACCAAACTCCCTCAAAGATCTCCATATTATCACTGTTAATATGTTCTGAAGCTCACAGGAATGCATTATTGAAAGTCTTGCACGCAGCTTACGTGCCAGAGGAGATCACTGTTAATCAGCTAGAAATTGTGGTAGCAAATGTCAACACCAGTCATGGACTAGGCTTTACCAATGCTGACTTAACAACTGAGGGGCGTAACCACAACAAGGCTTTACACATCACTCTAGAATGCAAGGGTGCTGTTCTATCACATGTGCTGGTGGACACTGGGTCTTCACTCAATGTTCTACCAAAGAAAGCCTTGGTGAAGCTGGAGTACGATGGCTTGGCATTGCGTCCAAGTAATTTGGTGGTGAGAGCATTTGATGGCTCTAAAAGATCAGTGCTTGGGGAGATTGATCTGCCTGTGATGATTGGCCCGCAGACTTTTAAAATTACCTTCTATGTGATGGACATTCAGCCGACCTACAGCTGTTTGTTGGGTAGACCTTGGATCCATGCCGCTGGCGCTGTTACGTCTACCCTTCACCAGAAGCTGAAATTCGAGTGGGAAGGCCAGATTATCACCATCTGTGGTGAAGAGGACATCTTTGTTAGCCACCTAGCTACGTACAAATACATTGAAATGGATGGAGAAATCCATGAAACCATGAGCCAGGGATTTGAGGCCCTGAACATAAATGAAGCATCTGTTGTATTGGGAACCTCCATGACGTCTTATCAGCAAGCCAGGAAGGTTGTTGAAGAGGGGACTGCCCAAGGCTGGGGCAAGCTGCTACCTGTGGAGAAGAAGGAGGACAGATTTGGGTTGGGTTACAAACCAACTCAACAAGATCAATCAGAGGCTGCTAAGAAGCCCAATTTTGTCAGAGGGGGAATGCTCACCTCGGATGCAGTGAACAACTTGGAAGATGAGTCGGAAGATGAGCGCAACCTGGAGAGTTGGATACTTCCAAGGATCCCGGGGAGCCGTATCTCAAACTGGTCTTCCCAGGAAATTATAAGGGTTACTCCTGCAGAGTAATTATTATTTCCTGTATATTTTAAGCATGCATCAAGTCTTGCATCTTGCCCAAGATGACAAGACTCATTTTGTAATCGGGGCATCTTGTAATTTTTGTGCAAACAGATCAATCAATGAATATCGGACATCTTTTGCAAATGAGTGTTTTTCCTTCCCGCTCACTGTTTTTCATTTTTCTTTTTGTACAAAAATAAAATGGCAATGTTTTCCAAAATGATAACTTTATTTCACTTTTTCTAAACAAATATTAAAATCAATCACTAAAATGAACAATCTAAACCCTTGCAGAGAGTGCCTTTCAGACTGCACCGACAACAGCACATCTATGACTTCGTATGACTTTGACAATCCAATCAATCAAGCTGATGAAGGGGTTGAAGAATATTATGAGGTTCCTGAAGAGCTATCCAGGTTGTTAAGGCAAGAGGAGAAGGTTATCACTCCTTATCAGGAGGAGGTCGAAACGGTTAATCTTGGTACGGAAGAAGATGTGAAAGAGGTTAAGATCGGGGCCTGCCTACAAGATTCAATGAAAGAACAACTGATTGACATGCTTCGGGAATATGTGGATGTGTTTGCTTGGTCTTATCAGGATATGCCAGGGTTGGACACCGATATTGTCATGCACAAGCTGCCTTTAAAAGAAGACTGCCCACCGGTTAAACAGAAATTGCGCCGTACTCGCCCAGATATGGCAATGAAGATCAAAGAAGAGGTACAAAAGCAGTGGGACGCCGGGTTCCTTGCTGTAACTAGCTATCCGCTGTGGGTTGCTAATATCGTACCTGTGCCTAAGAAAGACGGCAAAGTGAGAATGTGTGTAGACTACCGGGATCTGAACAGAGCCAGCCCGAAGGATGATTTCCCTTTACCTTACATTGATGTATTGGTGGATAACACGGCTCAGTTCTCGGTATTCTCCTTCATGGACGGATTTTCAGGATACAATCAGATTAGGATGTCACCTGAAGACATGGAGAAGACAACTTTCATCACACCCTGGGGCACATTCTGTTACAAGGTGATGCCATTCGGACTGAAGAACGCTGGTGCAACATATCAACGGGCTATGGTGACATTATTCCACGACATGATCCATAAAGAAATCGAATGTTATGTGGATGAAATGATTGCCAAGTCCCTCACGGAAGAAGACCACCTGGTAAATCTGTTGAAGTTATTCAAGCGTCTGAGGAAGTACCAACTGAAGCAGAACCCCAACAAGTGCACATTCGGGGTGCGATCCGGTAAGCTGCTGGGATTTATTGTAAGTGAGAAAGGGATTGAAGTTGACCCTGATAAAGTCAAAGCCATTCAAGAAATGCCTGCACCGAAGTCAGAAAAAGAAGTTTGGGGGTTCTTAGGTAGATTGAACTACATTTCACGGTTCATATCTCACCTTACAGCAACCTGCGAGCCTTTGTTCAAGCTGTTAAGAAAAGAACAAACGGTCAGGTGGAATGAAGACTGCCAAAGGGCTTTTGACAAGATCAAGGAGTACCTGCAAGAGCCTCCAATCCTTATGCCTCCAGTTGAAGGAAGACCTCTAATCATGTACTTGACAGTATTATAAGAGTCAATGGGGTGTGTGCTGGGCCAGCATGACGAGTCTGGTCGAAAAGAGTATGCAATATACTACCTAAGCAAAAAGTTTACCGACTGTGAACAACGTTATTCACTGCTCGAGAAAACTTGCTGTGCTTTAGCGTGGGCTGCTCGCCGACTAAGGCAGTATATGTTGACCCACACTACTTTATTGATCTCAAATATTGACCCAGTTAAGTACATTTTTGAGAAGCCAGCACTTACCGGACGGGTTGTAAGGTGGCAAATGATTCTCACTGAATATGACATCCAGTACACATCTCAGAAAGCCATCAAGGGCAGTGTGTTGTCTGATTATCTTGCTGAGCAACCCATTGATGATTACCAGCCTATGAGATTTGACTTCCCTGATGAAGACATCATGTTCATAAAAGCAAAAGATCATGAAGAGCCTGTTCACACTGAAGGGCCTAACCCGGAAGAAGAATGGACTATGATGTTTGACGGGGCTGTTAATATGAATGGTCGTGGTGTTGGTGCAGTACTCATTACACCTAAGGGAGTTCACCTGCCTTTCTCGGCAAAACTCACTTTCAACTGCACTAACAACGAAGCTGAATACGAAGCTTGCATTATGGGTCTTGAGGAAGCCATTGACCTCAGGATCAAGACTTTGACTGTGTTTGGAGATTCAGCTTTGGTAATCAATCAAACCAACGGCAAATGGTACACCCACCAGGATCATCTGATACCTTATAGGGACTATACAAGAAGGTTACTGACTTTCTTCACAACAGTCAAGCTTGAGTATATCCCTCGGGACGAGAATCAGTTTGAAGATGCTCTTGCCACCATTTCATCCATGATCAAAGTTCAAGCTGCCAACTTTGTACCTCGGATTTCAGTGTCCAGACTTGACAGACAAGCGTATGTATTTGCAGCAGATGTTGTTAAAGATGATGAGCCTTGGTTCCGTGACATTAAGTGCTTCTTGGAGGACCAAACATACCCACCTGGGGCATCTACCAATGATAAGAAGACATTAAGAAGGCTAGCTGGTAGTTTCTTCCTGAATACTGACGGTTCCCTGTACAAGAGAAACTTTGATATGGTACTCCTCAGATGCGTTGATAGGACAGAAGCAGACTTGTTGATGCACGAAGTGCACGAAGGATCCTTTGGTACCCATGCAGGAGGGCATGCCATGGCTAAAAAGTTGTTAAGATCAGGCTATTACTGGATCACAATGGATGCAGACTGTTGTGCTTATGCCAGAAAATGTCATAAATGCCAGATCTATGCGGATAAAGTGCATGTGCCTCCCAATCCTCTGAATGTGATGTCTTCACCCTGGACCTTTGCCATGTGGGGCATTGATATGATTGGAAAGATTGAACCGACTGCTTCAAATGGCCACAGATTCATCTTGGTAGCCATTGACTATTTTACCAAGTGGGTTGAAGCAGCTTCCTATGCAAATGTTACGAGGCAAGTGGTAGCCCGATTTCTGAAGAGAGATATCATTTGTCGGTATGGAGTTCCCGAGCGAATCATTACTGATAATGGTTCCAACTTGAACAACAAAATGATGGCAGAGCTATGCTGGGACTTCAAGATCCAACACCACAATTCTTCTCCTTACAGGCCAAAGATGAATGGCGTTGTTGAGGCAGCTAATAAGAATATCAAGAAGATTGTGCAGAAGATGGTAGTTACCTACAAAGACTGGCATGAAATGCTACCATTTGCCTTGCATGGGTACCGCACGTCAATCAGAACATCCACTGGGGCAACACCGTATCAGCTTGTGTATGGTATGGAGGCAGTCCTACCTGTTGAAGTTGAATTACCCTCCCTGCGGGTACTGATGGATGTTAAATTGAATGAAGTAGAGTGGGTCCGATCCCAATATGAACAACTGAGTCTGATTGAAGAAAAGAGATTAGCTGCGATCTGTCATGGGCAGCTGTATCAGAAGAGAATGAAGAAAGCCTTCGATCAGAAAGCCAGGCTCCGAGAATACCAAGTAGGAGATCTTGTGCTGAAAAGACTCCTTCCTCCTCATACAGACCACAGGGGCAAGTGGACTCCGAACTATGAAGGACCATTCGTAGTAAAGAAAGTTTTCTCTGGTGGAGCACTTATGCTCAGTACTATGGATGGTGAAGACTTCTTGTCCCCTGTGAATTCAGATGCAGATAAAAAATACTTCGCATAAAATGACCCGCTGGACATAAAAACAGAATGTAAGTCCAGGCAAAAATAGGGCATCCCGGCTAGTCAAAAACAGAATAAAAGACTCGGGCAAAAATAAGGGAAAATGAATAAAAATGTACACCCGCTGAGTTGAAAAGCCGCATTGGACAACTCAGGCAAAAATGGGTATCCCGGTGGATTGAAAACCTGAAAAGGCGATCCACGCAAAATAAGGGAATAAGCGAACAATTGCGTTCTGAATTCATCTGTATCACTTACAACATGGTAAGCTCCGAAAGGTTCAAGCGCCGGTCAGAATCAGCCTTCTTCAGAAAGCAAGATGAGAAGAACGTCAAATGTCATACGAGTCATAGCAAAAGGAAGCTCCTCAAAGCGTCATCAACATTGCTAATACCTTTTATTTCTCAATTTGTAACAATCTCCTCATTTTAGGGGATTTGTTTCTTTGACTGTATCTTGCCAATTCAGGGCACACGAATTAATAAAATCAGATTTCCAGTCATGTTTCGTCTTTTATATTTTTCATTTGCAAAATGTCCGATGTCTTTAGAGATATTGATTGCACAAATACAGATGTTTCTCTTCTAAAGAATACATGCTTACAGGAAATGTGTTTACTCCCGGGAGTGTCTAAACTCTTATAATGGAATACCTCGGGATTACTTGTGCGTTTCTCTGTCTTTTCAGGATTGCAGGTATTCAAAGCACGATGAGGGGCATGAAAGCTCCCCCCAGCAAGCTGGCAAGTCATTATCTACTCAGTCTTAGCACCATAAGTGCTTTCTCCCCAGCTGAGTTGCCATTTGTTATTTCCTCCTCAGCCAAGTACAAAAGCCAGGGAACCACCTCCCCACAGAGTTCCAGCCTCTATCCAGAAGAGCAATACCTGAAGATCTAACAACAGAGTGACGAAAGCTTCTACAAACCCCAGCTGGGTCCCTTTACCAAAGATAGGTCTATCAGTGACCTATATCCCCAAGCAGAGTCCCATATGTCAGATTTACCATTGATTTCATCCCCAGCTGGGATGTCCACTCCAAGCAGATCAGCCAGAGATCTTCACAGCAATGGGATCCGAATCCCGGATCGGTATCTTTGCATAATCATAGCATTCACATCATTATCTTCCCCACATAGCGTAGCATTCCGTTTAACACGGAGCATTACGGCAAAAAAATCAAACATATTGCATAATCATAAGCCATGTGTCGAACTGAACACTTGTGAATGCTGACAATCCATCAACGACATACAGAAAACTCCCCAAAATTCCCCACCAGAAAGCCAAGGCATTTGCTTTACACCCATAAATACCAATGCATACTCCTTTTGGCACCCGTCCGTGTCATCATTCCCTAGTAAAGTCGCCCGAGCATTCTTTACAAACAGGCCACTTATATTACAAATACTTTTTGACACCCGTCCGTGTCATATCCCCAGTAGAAAGCCAAAACGTCCTCTTTGCACTCACAAATACATATACATATACAATTCCTTGATACCCGTCCGTGTCAACTTCCCCAACATATATATACTTGAAACACTTTGTGATACATACACTTGTTTGTAATATACTTTTTCCGGCACTCGTCCGTGTCACCCTCCTAGCAAGTTAAACACTCATGTACACCACTCATACTTATTACTCCTGTTACGTCTATACAGATACTCGTCTGTATCTTGTATACACCACTTATACCCCCTCAGACTCGACACTCGTCCGTGTTCTTTGTTAACCAGTTGGTACTCGTCCGTATCATCATCTCAGAACATGCGTCAAGCGTTTGTTTCTACCCGATACTCGTCTGTATCGTAGTCTTAAGGATGCTTGTCCTCATCTTTAATCTATACACCGTGTCAAACACCATTGTCTTCTTGAATGTAGACACTCGTATGTGTCTACTATTCCCCAGAAGAGTCCTCGCAGAATCAATACTCGTCTGTGTTCTTTGTTAACCAGTTGGTACTCGTCCGTATCATCATCTTTGAACGTGTGTCAGCATTCGTTTCTACCTGATACTCGTCCGTATCATAGTCTTAGGGATGCTCGTCCACATCTTTAATCTATATACTATACTCGAACACTCACCTCTCATTCCTTGGATATAGACACTCGTCTGTGTTTACTTGTCCCAGCAGATCCCAGTGAACTCTTTCCTCTCTATCTGACATTCGTCCTATGTCATGATACCTCTTCTCGGCAGCCGTACCCTGCCAGGTGATCGTCCTTCACCTTTGGATGACCGTCCCTCATCCTTTCCCCAACGGAGTCTCCATTATTAGACCCTTTTCTATCCGGCATTCGTCCTATGTCGTGATATTTAGCAGCCGTCCCCTGCTGGGTGATCGTCCTTCACCTTTTGATGATCGTCCTTCATCATTTTATCCGATGGCCGTCCCCATAGTTGATCTTGCTATCTGACATTCGTCCTATGTCATGATACCTTCGGAGCAGCCGTACCCTGCTAGGTGATCGTCCTTCACCTCTTGATGATCGTCCTTCATCATGCTTATCCGATGGCCGTCCCCATCGTCGACCTTTTATCCGGCATTCGTCCTATGTCGCGATACTTTTGGCAGCCGTACCCTGCCCGGTGATCGTCCTTCACCTTAGATGATCGTCCCTCATCTTGTCCCCAACAGAGCAGCCGTCCCCTGCTAGGTGATCGTCCTTCACCTTTGATGAGCGTACCTCATCATTTTTATTTCGTTTACCTATAATCCCCAGAGATTCTTATAGCTTTACTTGATGGCCGTCCCCATCATAATCTCTTATATCCCCAGCATGTCGGTCGTCCCCGTCATTACTCTTTCCCCAACAGTCGTCCTCTGCTCGACGGTCGTCCTCCATCGCCCGCACTTTATACTATACCTTATTTTCCTTCACAATCTATATCCTTTTTCTCCTTCATTCTGTGAGTGCAAATTTTGGACTGTCTTTGGTATTCAACCACAAGTTATCTTGTTTGCCTGATAAGTCGTCGCTTACATCCTGCACAGCTAACTCATGTTTGAATAGGGGCAGCTGTAAACACCCCAAATTTGCCCTCACCCATTTCACACCATGGCTTTTGATCTTTTCATATGCATAAGTTCAATCATAGCATCTCATGTTACATATTTGCTTCACTGCATTGTTTCAAAGTCATCTGCATCTAGAGTTTGTGATCTGAGCAATCCAAGAGCCTCTTGAGCCACTCCAAAGGTCTTCAATCATTTCAAAGGGGTCCATGTATGTTCAAGCATCATATTATATCCTCTCAAAGTCAAGAATGTCAAAAAATCACAAGAACTGGGAATGGCATGGAAGCAGAGCCAGGTTTAACTGCACAGATGACCTAGAATTAGGGTTTTGGTTTCAAAGGCCATAACTCCAAATTTTTTGGTCATTATTGTTTATATTGGTCTCTATATGGTATAGGGATCATGCATATCAATTTTCATGAAGAAATTCAATGGGGAAGGCATCTGATCAAGAGTTGACGTTTTGAGCAAGTCAGTGGAAAATCAGGGCATCTGAGGCCCCCAATGACCCAACCAAGGGGTGTTCTTCATCATTTTGATTGTGTATGAACTTTATTTGATCATAGAAGATGTTGGAAGTTCACAAAATTGAATAATTTCAAGCCATTTGCAAAGTTGACTTTTTGGGAAAATGACTTGTAATGAAAACTTGCCATTTTGGGAAACTTTTTCAACCCTTGATTTTTGATTCAAAAATGCTTCAAATGAGAAAAATTTGGTCATGAAAGTTGTAGAATGGATCATTCCCTTTTCAAAAAGTACAAGAACTTGTCCTAATTCATTTTGGATCAAAAGTTATGGCTTGTCAAAGTTGGGAAAAATCACATAATTTCAAGTTTTCTACCAAAGAGGCAAAGTTGCAAAACCACTTGCCAAGACAAATTGTGCTATCAAATGGACTTCTAATCTTCAAACAAACATGAACCAATGTCTAAAAGTCAGATTGCATCAAGAGTTTGCGCATTTTTATGACTTTTGGATCAAGAAACTTCAAAAGGGGCAAAGTGGAACAAAGTTGCAAAACCTCACTCAAACCCTAATCCATTTGATGGCTGACTTCAAAATTGATCCTATGGTTCTCCTCACTTCTTGCTGCGTAGGACACCCCTCTTGTCCTTGGCTAGCCATGAGCCCATACCTCTCTCACACAAAGCTTGACTTTTTGGCAAAAGACCCATACCAATCACAATAGGGCACACCAACTCCACAGACCTATCCATGAGTGATAAGTGGACCAAAGGCAAGCCATAACACACAAGAATTCATGCTGAAACACTCTCCAAGCCATAGTTACCAAAAATCCTCCAAGTTGCAAAACCATTAGAAACACACAGCACAAGCATCAAACACAAAAACAAACTTCACAAAACATCTCAGCATGTCTCACTGATCATTTCCCTGCCCTCACTCATCCTTGAAACCTCACATAAACCAAATACGATTTCTTCCCCTCTTTGAACAGAACTCAAGCAATCTCTCAAACTAGCCCAAACAAACTCCAAATAAGCTTTGCAAAAACTTGAGGGAGGTCAGTGGAGTTGATTGGAAGCAAGGAAGTGGTCCAGAAGCTCTTGGGTTGAAAGCTTCGATTCAGGTAGCCATGGAAAATCATTTTTCCAGAACTCTTATTTCTTGTTTCTAAAATGATCTACATGCTTCCCTGAATGCAATGAGCTTTGAATTTTTGAAAATGATGCAGAAATGAGGATGTATTGTTTGTCTGAAACTTTGCCCGTAAATTTGATTTTATGTTTGTTCTTCATGATTCATGAAAAAGAAATGAATTTTGTTGCTGGATTGTTGTTTAGGATGTTTAGTTGAGTTGATCTGGAGGTTTTGGCATGATTTAGTGAGGTTTTGAGAGAGTTAGGTTGGAGGTCTCGCCGGAGAAGACGACCGGAGGTCTTCTCCGGCCACCTAAAACTCATTAAGCCCTAATTACATCATTAATGAGAGTTTGAATGTGGAGCGTAGGATGGTTTGACCAGGGTTGACTCTGCGTGAATGAGTGGCCAGGATGCATCATTAGAAACCCTAATCCCTGATTATTTAATTTAATTTTGTTTAATTAAGTCATAAAGCAAATTAGCCAGGCTTGAATCTGGGCCCTTGGATCTGGCGCGCAGTCAACCAGTCCAAGCCCAGATCAAATCCTGGCCTTCCCTTTTAATTACTTTCATTTATTTTCATTTTAAATTCTTTTTCTTTTCCTTTTCTTTATACGAATTAATTAAAATAGTAAAAATCATTTAAAAATTATGAAAATTTTTGTCAAGGTTTTCATTAATTTTTAAAACACAAAAATATTTTTATTTTTATTTTTTGCATTAAAAATCATTTTTAAAACATTTAAAAGTTTATTTTTAATTAGTTAATGAAAATTAATTAATTAAAAATACTTTTAGGTATTTAAAAATCACAAAAAAATTCATGTAACCTTTAAAAACATTTAGAAACATTGTCCAACTCTCAAACCAAATTTCTTTTTGTTCTTGATGCCTTTTGATAATTTTCTTTGGATTTAATTTCATTTCAAGGCATTATTTTGTTTCAAACTTCAAAAATTCATTTCTGTCTAACCTTTGAGAGTTGGATCATGATGCTTTTTGCATTGCATCTTGTATAGCATGTAGTTTATAAGATAAAATTGGCTTGAATTGATCTTGCATTTTCATTTTGTTTTGCATTTTTCTTGTCAAGGTATCTTAAAACCCTAGCAATCTTAGAAAATTCATAACTCTCACTAGGTTAAGAGTTAGATCCCCTCCTTTGGGAAGTGAGTTTGTGTAGGTTTAGGGTTCCTTTGATTGCATTTTCAAATTTTTATCATGTCATTTGCTTCTGGTTTTGGATTTTGCTTTGTGTGTTGATCATAAACCCTAATTTACGCCTTCCTTTGCATCCATCTTCCATTTGCTTGCATACCATGACTTTCCATGACACTTTGTGCACTCATTTAATCCACAATACATCTTAAGACATATTAGAATCATGTTTGATCATTGCATCTTTCATTTGCCATGTTGTATGTCCATTGCATTTCATAACTTTTCATGAACATCCATGGTTCAATGCATGCTTCATTTGCATTCTCATGCTTGTATGATCATTCTCATCTCTTGTCATATGTTTGCCTCATCCCTTAGCATCATTAACATCATGTTTATGCCCCTGGTTTTGGTTTTCATCATGACATTGCATCTCATTTGCATTGCATTTCATTTTCTTATGCTAACATTTCAAGGGGGTAAGTTGTTTGAGAAGTGAATTTGCCTTCACTTCTCACATTCTCTTTTCATCTCTTTCTTACTACCCTTACTGCATTTTGTATGTGTATTGGATTTAGCTTGCTCATTATTGTTCATCTTACCTTCTTTCTTCAAGCAACTTGTCTTCTTAAGTGAAGCAAGTTGTTTTGCTTCTCTTTGCTCCTCTCATCTGCTTCTCTCCTTGGTGGTTCCTTGAAGATTTCCTTCTTAAACCCCACAAACCCTAGGAATGACCAAGCATGATAACAATTAGGGTTTGATTAGTCTCCCACTTAGTTTTTACCTTTGTGTCTCTTTGAGTCTTCTCTTCTCATCTCATAATCAAGGACTAAACCCTAAAGGCTTTAAGGCTTTGTGATTAAGCTTATGCCTGCATCCTTCTATTGGGATGGAGTGTATAACTTTAATCCTAAGTGTTAAACCCTTAATGTGTTTAAATCCTTTAATCAATCCACTTAATAATCATCAAGACATCAAGCTTGTAACTTGGGCCTTGCATTAGGGTTCTAATTCTTCCTTAATTGGTTAAGAAGGACTAACCCTAGTGTTAATGGACAAGTCCCCCTTAAGTTGTCTTACAAACCATAAAAATCACTTCTTCATTATACCATTAACTAAAATCCACTTAATAAAGGCTTTGTTTTGTCATGAGGTTAATCCCTAATCATGGATTGAGTTGAGGAGTCTTCCTCAGCTTAAACATTCTCATCTATTATCCTTCTATTAGGATGGTGTAATGAGTCTGTTTAATCCCTGATTATGGCTTAAACTCATTACTAAACACTAAACAAAAACAACAAAAACATCTAAATAATCTCAAGTAGGTTAATGATCCTAATCCTACACCATGGTGATTAAGTGTGAGATACTGACTTCACACTTAAGGTATTCTCATTACCCCTAATCAGAGGGAGGATGTGATGAGTTTGCCAACCCATTGGTTTAGGCTTAAGCTCATTAACTTATGACAAACTCAAAAATCAATAAAAGACTGAAAACACAAAAACAAACAATAATCGTCTCCTCCGGGATTCTTTTCTCATCTCATTCACTCACAAACGAGAACTCGCTTCTTCCGTCTAATGCAAGACAGTTAGCACCTGAGCCAGACAGGTCATACACTTGAGCATAGACAAGCAAGAAATTCATAAGTCAATTCATCTTTCAGTCTCTTTGGGTCGAACTACGGTGTTCTGACTTCCTCATTGCACGAGAGGATACGTAGGCATAACTTAACAGTTATCGAACAAAAGTATCTGTATATTCCCCCTCTTTCAGCATCATTCTTTAAGCCTCATAGTCTTGAGCTTTATACTCCTGTTCTCACACTGACACTTCTCTTATACACTTTACATTTCTTTTACACTAACACTTGCATTCTTTTCCAGCTTTGATACACAAATTGCACTGACACTACCCCTTTAAAACACAAATCCTTTAAGTGTGGATCCCGTCGAGTACGGCGAACAATCTGGGTGCTAATACCTTCCCAGGTTGTAACCAACCCCCTTTCTCTGTCTCTCTGGTTCGCAACTGTCTTATCCATATCTTTTCTTAGGTCTATGCAGCATTACCTTTCCTTCGGGATAAAAATGCCTAGCTGGCGACTCTTTCCTTTCTGAGTACACCCCTGTGTGTTCTCATTCCTCTTTTCACCGACCGTTCGCGTCTGTACCCCTTCTGACCCCGGTTGTCATTTGGTGGGAGCGACAGATGCATATCTCTTCTTGGGGAACTAGATCATTGATAGACCTATCTTATAAGGAGAAACCCAGTTGGGGAGGAAGCAGCTTTCGTCACTTTGTCGTGTGAGAGTCCCAGGAATTGCTCTTCTGGGGAGAGGTTGAAACTCTTTGGGGAGATAGTTTTTTTAATCTTCGAGAGATCTGGCACTCTTCTTGGGGAAGAAAAGATCACTGAACGATCTTCCTAGAGATATCTGTGGGGATCCCGGCTGGGGATGCTCTTGTTGAATAAAATTATACTGGGGACGAGGAGGCTTTGACAACTCCGCTGGGGAAAAGCATTCCTGATACTGTTTGGGGAGAAGGTGTGCTGGGGAAGTGTGCTTGGCATGCCCCAGGTTGCGTATTGAATACCTGCAATCTGTTAAGACAAGAAAGACGCACAAGTATCCCGAGGTATCCCTTACCGGATCCCGTCATAAAAGTTAGTTATTCCTGAGAGTAAATATATTCCATGCAAGCATTTATTAAGAATGGCTCATTTGTTTTATGCAAATATCATATTATGGATATTGGACATTTTGCAAACGAAACAAAAAACTTACAAGTAGAGATGTGACTGAAAATCTGATTTTATTAATTTGGATGCCCTGAATTGGCAGATACAGTCAAAGAAATAGATCCCCTGAAATGAGGAGATTGTAATAAATTGAGAAAAGTAAAAGTGCTGGCAATGTTGACGACGCTCCGGCGAGCTTCCTTTGCTATGACCTGTATGACCTTGACGTTCTTCTCATCTTGCTTTTTGAAGAAGGTTGATTATGACCGATGCTTTATCCTTTCGAAGCTTGTCGTGTTGTAAATGATACAGACGAATTCAGAATGCAGTTGTTCGCTTATTCCCTGATTTTGCGTGGATCGCCCTTTCGGGTTTTCAATCCACCGGGATACCCATTGCCTGAGCTGTCCAATGCGGCTTTTCAACTCAGCGGGTGTACATTTTTTGATTTTTCCCTTATTTTTACCCGAGTCTTTTATTCTGTTTTTGACTCGCCGGAATGCCCTATTTTTGCCTGGACTTACATTCTGTTTTTATGTCCAGCGGGTCATTTTATGCGAAGTATTTTTTTAACTACATCTGAATTCACAGGGGATAAGAAATATTCACCATCCATAGTAGTCAGCATCAATGCTCCGCAAGAAAAAACCTTCTTTACTATAAACGGACCATCGTAATGTGCCTTTGAAAGGAGTGAAAGGTTGCATCAACTACAACCCTTTACTTTTTAAGAGACAATTAGGATATGCTTTGGTTCATCCTCCCAGAGGGAAACACTTGGTTGAGACTCTCTACTGTGAAATCCAACCCAACTCTGCTTTGTCAGACAAGCTTCCTGGGCTTCGGATAACATCCAGACTAAAGGGACAACCATCCTTGGCAAGTGCAACAACATTGCTTCAGCACAGTATTCTGATTGGTCTCGTACTAGAGCTCAGATCACCCAGATTCCATTTACCTTAGAAGATGTACCCGGACCTTCTACAATACAACCTACAGCTACTGTCAGTTTGGAAGAGTTTGAAAAGCTGAAAGAGAGGAATACTCAGCTATCTGAAGCCTTAAAGAAGACTCTCTGGGAGAGAAATGACAGCCGTCTAGATAATGAGAGATTGGAAAGGCTCAGAATTGAGCATTTGACCAAAATTGAGAAGACTAATGACTACATCAGGAAGGCAAGAGCAGGGGAGTTAGTACTGAAGAATGCTTGCAAGGAAGGAAAGACTCAGAAGGCTAGGGCAGAGCACTATCTGGAGGAAAGCCAGGCTAGGTGGATCAGGATCATTGAAGCCCGTGCACAGGAAGATCAGATAATTCAAGCTAAGATAGAGCAGTTGGAGGCTAGTGAAAAGAAGCATCAGGAAGCATTATTGGCAGCTTAGAAGGAGGTATCTAAATTGAAACTTCGGGCGGGGTTGAAGAGATCAAAGGATCAGGACAAGCATAAGAAGTTAACCAATGCCATTGCTACCAGGAACCTCCTCCTCAGGACTATCACAGAGCACCCAGTAGGTCCAATGACTGAGGCCCTCCTAAAGGAAGTCAGAAAGGATGACTTTGGATTAGATGTTTGATTCTTTTGCTTGTACTTTTCTTTCGTTGTACTTTTCTTTTGTTGTTGTATTTTGACCATGGGGATGTTATTATAATCAAACTATGTATTTTCACTCTTTGTAATATAGCAGTTTGTATTATTGGTGGGCTTTATTTATCTCTACAACATCATCAGCATTTCCTCGAGGTCTGGAAAGGTCAAAACCAAAGAACCAAACTGGATTGCATACTGCATTGCATACTAACATTTTCTTTGTTTTGTAGGTTTTGTTTTATTGTTATTTCTCACTTTTTTGTGGTTTCAGGAAACATTGATCACAGAAGAGTGTTCCCTGTCAACAGAATACATCGGTACCCGACGCGAAACAACCTTCCGGGACTCCAGATGGATCATGTTCAGCAAGACTTGAATGAAGTAAGGACCCAAATGGCTAATGAGAGGGTTGAGATAAGGAATCAGATGACCCAATTCATGACTGTCATGACTGGCTTAGCTCAGAGCCAGGAAAGACTAAGGGAGTTGGTTGAAAGGCAGACTCCTGAAGAACACCATCCAGCTACAAGAGGTACCAGTAACAACGATCATGTGCAACCTCGCACTGATCCACCAGAATTTGGGCCTCATCTGAACCCAGAGATCAATGCCATAAGGAATACTCAAGGTAACACTGCTGGAGGAAGGGTCTTGCAAGAGGATCCTTAAGAAGAGCAGTTCACAGTGGTTGGGGCTGGTGACGAAGTTTACGACCGTAGGTTGGATGAGATTGTCGAGAAGCTGAGATCTCTTGAATCACAGAATTCCCTAGGGTTTGATGTCATGGACATGGGACTGGTGGAAGGGGTGAGAATTCCTCACAAGTTCAAATCCCCATTTTTGGAAAGGTATAATGGCACATCCTACCCACGCACCCACCTTCAATCATTCTTGGGAAGGTTAAAAGCATACACCATGGACGAGAAGCTGTGGATGTTTTACTTCGAGGATAGTCTAACAGGGGCATCCCGAGAATGGTATTCCCATTTGACCAGAGCCACAGTAAGAAACTGGAAAGACTTGGTTGAAGCTTTTATTCGTCAGTATCAGTATAACTTGGACATGGCTCCAAACAGGACACTCCTAATGGGAATGTCTCAATCTTCACGAGAAAGCTTCAGGGAATATGCCCAAAGGTGGAGGCAACTTGTTGCTGCAGTTCAACCCCCCATGTCTGAAAGGGAAATGGCAGACATGTTCATGAATACTCTTCAAGGAACATACACTGACAGATTGGCTGCATTTTCTTATACCAGCTTCGCAGATGTGGTGATAGATGGGGAAAGAATAGAGAGCCTGTTGAAGATGGGAAAGATCTCTGATAACAGTGCCAATTCAAGCAGTACAAGAAAACCATTTGCTGGGCCCCGTAAATCTGGTGACACAAACTCTGTGCACATGGGAAGAGGGAGACCCCAATACTTGCCCAGAACAGTTGCTGTTGTTACTATCCCTGCTCCACTTCCTCGGTATACTCAACAACCACAAAACTTTCCACAATAACAACAGTTTTCGCAACAAAGATCATACAAAAATAACAACAATAATCAACAACAATGCCTGTTTCAATAGCGGCCATCTCATGTCAACCAGGTGATTGACCCCATTCCAATGCCATATGCTACACTGCTGCCACATCTCCTAAAGCTCAATCTTGTTGAGTTGAGGACATTGGCTCCACCTGATCCTCAAAACCTTCCAAGAAACTACGATGTCAATGATAGGTGTGCTTTTCACTCTAACGCACCTGGTCATTCTACGGAAAAATGCAGAGCTCTGCATATGAAGGTTCAGGATCTGGTAGATTCAAAAGCCCTAAACTTTGCACCTCCTCCCAATGTCGTGAAAAATACTATGCCAAGCCACAATGGGCCAAGGATTAATGCTGTAGAGGATGGTTCACCCCCGAGTTTAATAGAAGACATTGCATGTATTCAAACACCTCTGGCAGAGGTTAAAGCCCAGCTTTTAAAGTGCCAAGTGTTTCCAGGTTGTGAGGCCTATTGTGAATTATGCAAATTTTTTGAGAATGGGTGTGCTTGCTTGAGATGTGGAATTAATGGCTTGATCAAAGAGAGCATTCGTCAAATTACAACCACAACTTCTATAACACCAATAACCCTTTTATCAGCAACAAGTGAATCTTCTACAAATGCAACAACCATCTTTCCTATTGGTTCTTCTACAACTACAACAACCATTGTTCCAACTGATTCATCTACAACTTCAGCAGTCATTCCATCTGTCACTTCAACACACAACAATTCATTTGCACCGGCTACTACAACTTCAGCAACCACCAACAATGATGTTTCCACTGTCACAATTTATTATGACCCGACAACGGTCCCAAACTCCAACAACTTTCAACAACATCAACAACAGTCTCAACAAAGCTTCAATTCACCTCCACCAACATCCGCCAGAGGTCTTGTTACTATTTTCTATGATCCACATACTATTACAGTCCCAATATCCACTGCAGTAAGTCCAGTCACTATCACAGTGCCAGGACCAATCCCATATGATAAAGGCAGTGCTACACCATGGCATTATGGTGCTGATTTGTACTGCAACGGAGAGAAAGTCCTTCTTGATTCTCCAGTTCTCACTCCCCAAGTGGATAATGTTGGGGGAGGCGGAGGCTTCACCCGAAGCGGACATCTCTTCGCATCACAAGTCCCTAGAACCAACACTGAGGCAGAGGCTGCTGCCAAAGCCAAAGGGAAGAGTGTGATACCTGAAGAATCTGCACCAAAAGAGACTCATAAATCATCCTTCGACCAAGATGTGGATGAATTTATGAGGATTATTAAAAGAAGTGACTATAAAGTTGTGGACCAGCTCCACCAGACTCCTTCAAAGATTTCAATCTTATCTCTGCTATTTTGTTCCGAAGCCCATCGGGATGCACTACTCAAAGTTCTGCACGCTGCCTACGTGCCAGAAGAGATCACAGTAAATCAGCTAGAAATAGTGGTGTCAAATGTTAACACTAGCCATGGTCTAGGTTTCATTAATGCTGATTTAACAACCGAAGGACGTCACCACAACAAAGCTTTGCACATAACCCTGGTGTGCAAAGGAGCTGTACTGTCTCATGTTCTTGTAGACACTGGGTCCTCACTCAATGTCTTACCCAAGAAAGCCCTTGTCAAGCTCGAACATGACGGGATAGATCTCCGGCCAAGTAACCTTGTGGTCAGGGCTTTTGATGGCTCCAAAAGATCTGTTCTTGGAGAGGTGGAGCTGCCAGTGATAATTGGTCCACAAGTCTTTAAGACCATTTTCTATGTGATGGACATACAACTTGCTTACAGTTGTTTGCTAAGTCGACCTTGGATTCACACCGTGGGCGCAATAATGTCGACCCTTCACCAGAAACTGAAGTACGAGTGGGAAGGACAAATTATCACCATCTGTGGTGAGGAGGACATATTTGTTAGCCATTTGGCTACATACAAGTATATTGAGATGGATTGTGAAATCCATGAGACAATGAGCCAAGGGTTCGAGGCCCTGAATGTCAATGAGGCGATGACTGAAGTATTTGCTGCATCCTAGGAAGACAGGATGGGTACTTCAATTGTCTCCTATCAGCAAGCCCGGAAGGTTGTTGAAGACGGTAATGCCCAAGGCTGGGGCAAGCTGCTGCCGGTGGAGAAAAAGGAAGATAGATTCGGTTTGGGTTACAGACCATTCCGACAAGATCAATCAGAGGCTGCAAAGGAGCCCAAGTTCATTAGTGGGGGGATGCTCACCCCAGATGCTATTAACAATCTGGAAGATGAGGCGGAAAGCGACCGCAACCTGGAGAGTTGGATACGTCCAAGGATCCCGGGGAAACAAGTCCTTAACTGGTCTTCCCAGGAAATTATAAGGGTTACTCCTGCAGAGTAATTATTATTTCCTGTCCTTTTTAGCATGCATCAAGTCCTGCATCTTGCCCAAGGTGTTAGGACTCATTTTGTAATAGGGCCATATTGTAATTTTGTGCAAATGATTAATCAATGAATATCAGACATCTTTTGCAAACGAGTCTCTTTTTCGCTTACTGTATTTTCATTTTTCACTTTTGTACAAAACAATAAAATGGCAATGTTTTCAAAATAAATAACTTCATTTTCACTTTTTCTAAACAAGATTGAAATTGATCACTAAAATGAACCAATCTCAACCCTTGCAGAGTTTACCCTCCAGATTGCACCGACAACAGCACTGCTATGACTTTGTATGACTTCGACAATCCGATTAATCAAGCTATTGAAGGGGTTGAAGAAGACTATGAGTTACCAGAAGAGTTAGCCAGGTTATTGAGACAAGAAGAGAAAGTGATTACTCCTCATCAGGAGGAGGTTGAAACAGTTAATCTTGGTACCGAAGAAGACTTGAAAGAAGTGAAGATTGGGGCCGGTCTACAAGATTTAGTGAAGGAACAACTTATTGACATGCTTCGAGAATACGTCGACATCTTTGCTTTGTCCTATCAAGACATGCCGGGTCTGGATACTGATATTGTTATGCACAAGCTGCCGTTGAAGGAAGATTGCCCTCCAGTAAAACAAAAGTTACGCCGTACTTGTCCAGATATGGCCATGAAGATTAAAGAAGAGGTACAAAAACAGTGGGACGCCAGTTTCCTTGCTGTAACTAGTTACCCGCCGTGGGTTGCTAACATTGTACTAGTGCCTAAGAAATATGGCAAAGTAAGGATGTGTGTAGATTACCGGGATCTGAACAGAGCTAGCCCAAAGGATGACTTCCCATTACCTCACATTTATGTATTGGTCGACAACACGGCTCAATTCTCGGTATTCTCTTTCATGGATGGTTTTTCCGGGTATAATCAGATCAGGATGTCACCCGAATACATGGAGAAGACTACCTTCATCACACCTTGGGGCACATTCTATTACAAGGTAATGCCTTTTGGACTGAAGAATGCAGGTGCTACTTATCAACGGGATATGGTAACGTTATTACATGACATGATCCACAAAGAAATTGAATGCTACGTGGATGACATGATTGCCAAATCCCTCACTGTAGAAGATCATCTGGTAAATCTGCTGAAGTTGTTCAAGAGTCTGAGAAAGTATCAGCTGAAGCTAAACCCCAACAAATGCACATTCGGGGTACGGTCCAGTAAGCTGCTGGGATTCATCGTAAGTGAAAAGGGGATTGAAGTTTATCCTGACAAAGTCAAAGCCATCCAGGAGATGCCTGCACCTAGGACTAAAAAGGAAGTTCGGGGTTTCTTAGGTAGATTGAACTACATATCAAGGTTCATATCTCATCTTACTGCAACCTGTGAGCCCCAGTTCAAACTGTTAAGAAAGGAACAAACGGTCAGGTGGAACGAAGATTGTCAGAAGGATTTTGACAAAATCAAGGAGTACTTACAAGAACCTCCGATTCTTATGCCTCCAATTGAAGGAAGACCTCTAATAATGTACCTGAAAGTATTAGAAGGATCAATGGGGTATGTGTTGGGCCAGCATGACGAGTCTGGTCGAAAAGAGTATGTAATATACTACTTAAGCAAAACGTTTATCGACTATGAACAACGTTATTCACTGCTCGAGAAAACATGTTGTGCTTTAGCGTGGGCTGCTCGCCGACTAAGACAGTATATGTTGACTCACACTACTTTGTTGATCTCAAAGATGGACCCCGTCAAGTACAATATTTGAGAAGTCAGTACTTACCAGAAGGGTTGCAAGATGGCAAATGATTCTGACAGAGTATGACATTCAGTATACATCTCAAAAGGCCATCAAGGGCAGTGTCCTGTCTGATTATCTGGTTGAGCAACCCATTGATGATTACCAACCAATGAGATTTGACTTCCCTGATGAAGACATCATGTTTCTGAAAGCAAAAGATCATGAGGAGCCTGTTTAGATTGAAGGGCCTGACCCAGAAGAAGAATGGACTATGATGTTTGATGGGGCTGTCAATATGAATGGACGTGGGGTTGGTGTATTGCTCAATACACCTAAGGGAGTTCATATGCCTTTCTCGGCAAAACTCACCTTTGCATGCACTAACAACGAAGCTGAGTACGAAGCCTGTATCATGGGTCTTGAGGAAGCCATTGACCTCAGGATCAAGACATTAACTGTATTCGGAGATTCAGCTTTGGTAATCAATCAGACCAACGGAAAATAGTACACTCACCAAGAGCATCTGATTCCGTACCGTGACTATACGAGGAGATTATTGACTTTCTTCACAACAGTCAAACTTGAGTACATCCCTCGAGATGAAAATCAGTTCGCAGATGCTTTAGCTACCATTTCCTCCATGATCAAGGTTTAGGCCGCCAATTAGGTGCCTCGGATTTCGGTATCCAGACTTGACCGACCAGCATACGTATTCTCTGTGGACATTGCTAAAGATGACAAGCCTTGGTTCCATGACATCAAATTCTTCTTAGAGGATCAAACATACCCACCTGGGGCATCATCCAATGATAAGAAGACATTAAATAGGTTGGCTGATAGTTTCTTTCTTAATGCTGATGGTTCATTATACAAGAGAAACTTTGACATGTTTCTGCTCAGATGTGTTGATAAGAAAGTAGCAGACTTGCTGATGCACGAAGTGCATGAAGGATCTTTCGGTACCCATGCTGGAGGACATGCAATGGCTAAGAAATTATTACGATCAGGCTACTACTGATCACAATGGATGCAGACTATTGTGCCTATGCCAGAAAGTGCCACAAATGTCAGATCTACGCAGACAAGGTGCATGTGCCTCCAAATCCTTTGAATGTGATGTCTTCATCTTGGCCCTTTGCCATGTGGGGCATTGAAATGATTGGAAAGATCGAACCGACTACTTCAAATGGCCATAGATTCATCCTGGTAGCCATTGATTACTTCACCAAATGGGTTGAAGCAGCTTCGTATGCAAATGTCACCCGACAAGTGGTAGCCAGATTTCTGAAAAGAGACATCATCTGTCGATATGGAGTACCCGAGCGAATAATTACTGATAATGGTTCCAATTTGAACAACAAAATGATGATGAAATTGTGTCGGGACTTCAAAATCCAACACCACAACTCTTCTCCTTACTGCCAAAGATGAATGGTGTTGTTGAGGAAGCTAACAAAAACATCAAGAAGATTGTGCAAAAGATGGTGGTTACATACAAAGACTGGCATGAGATGCTACCATTTGCCTTGCATGGATATCAGACCTTAATCAGAACGTCTACTGGGGCAACACCTTATCAGCTTGTGTATGGTATGGAGGCAGTCCTACCTGTTGAAGTTGAATTACCCTCCTTACGAGTACTGATGGATGTCATGCTGAATGAAGCAAAATGGGTCTGATCTCGGTACAATCAATTGAGTCAGATGGAAGAAAAGAGGTTAGCTGCTATTTTTCATGGGCAGTTATATCAGAAAAGAATGAAGAAAGCCTTCGATCAGAAACTCAGGCTTCGGGAATACCAAGTAGGTGATCTTGTGCTGAAAAGACTCCTTCCTCCTCATACAGACCACAGGGGAAAATGGACTCCAAATTACGATGGTTCATTCATAGTAAAGAAGGTTTTCTCTGGCAGAGCACTGATGCTCACTACTATGGATGGTGAAGATTTCTTATCCCCTACGAATTCAGATGCAGTTAAAAAATACTTCGCATAAAATGGCCCGCTGGACATAAAAATAGAATGTAAGTCCATGCAAAAATAGGGCATCCCGGCGAGTCAAAAAACAGAATAAAAGACTCGGGCAAAAATAAGGGAAAATTGAAGGAAAAAAATGTGTACACCCGCTGAGTTGAAAAGCCACATCAGACAGCTCAAGAAAAAATGGGTATCCCTGTGGATTGAAAACCCGAAAGGGCGATCCAAGAAAAATAAGGGAATAAGCGAACAACTGCATTCTAAATTCGTCTGTATCACCCACAATACAGCAAGCTTTGAAAGGATAAAACATCGGTTAGAATCAACTTTCTTTAGAAAGTAAGATAAGAAGAACGTCAAGGTCATACAGGTCATATCAATGGAAGCTCGCCAAAGCGTCGTAAACATTGCTAGCACTTTTACCTTTTTCAATTTGTAACAATCTCCTCATTCTAGGGGATTTGTTTCTTTGACTGTACTTGCCAATTCAGGGCACCCAAATTAATAAAATCAGATTTTCAGTCACACCTCGTTTCTTACATTTTTGTTCCGTTTGCAAAAATGTCCAGTATCCATGATATAATGATTGCATAAAACAAATGAGCCATTTTGAATAAATGCTTGCAGGAAATATATTTACTCACGGGAATATCTAACTCCTATGACGGAATCCGGTAAAGGATACCTCGGGATACTTGTACGTTTCTTTGTCTTAACAGGATTACAGGTATTCAAATACGCAGCATGGGGCATGCCAAGTATCACTTCCCCAGCATACCTCCTCCAAGTAGTATCTGGAATGCTTTTCCCCAGTGGAGCTGTCAAAGCCTCCTCATCCCTAGCATAAGTTTGTTCAACAGAAGCTTCCCCAGCCGGGATCCCCACAGAGTTCCCTAGGAAGATCATTCAGTGATCTTTTCTTCCCCAAAACAGAGTGCCAGGTCTCAAAGACAAAAGGACTATCTCCCCGCAGAGTTCCAGCCTCTCCTCAGAAGAGCAGTGCCTGAATTTCTCACACAACAAAGTGACGAAAGCTTCTTCCTCCCCAGCTGGGTTTCTCCTTACTGGATGGATCTATCAGTGATCTATTTCCCCAAGCAGAGTTACACCTCCTAACAGATTTACCAATGATCTCTCCCCCAGCTGGGACATCCCTTCAAACAGATCAGCCAGAGATCTCCACAGCAGCGGGATCCGGATCCCGGATCGGTTTCTTTTGCATAATCATGGCATTAGCATCATTTCCCCCCACAGAGCGTAGCATTCCGTCTAATACGAAGCATTACGGCAAAAATCAAACATTTTGCTTGATCACAAGTCAGGTTCAAACCAGTCACCTGCAAATATCACTAATATTCCACCAACAATGTATATAAAAGCTTGCATCCCCTGCAAATAAAAGCCAAAGCGTCCCCTTTGCACTCTCCAACACAAATACATGTTCATATATAATTTTCCGACACTCGGCCGTGTCATTTTATTCCCCTGTGGATATAAACCACAAAACATCCTCTTTGAATACAGATACCTATACATTCTCTTGACACCCGTCTGTGTCACCACTCCCCAGCATAGTTGCCTAAAAACTTGTTGCAAACCAAACACTTGTTTATAATACACTCTCATTGACACCCGTCCGTTTCATCCTATCCCCACAAATCGCCAGAATACCTTTTACACTCATAAGTTCATAACTTATGCACTTTCTCTTCTGACACCCGTCCGTGTCAAACTTTTCCCAGCAAGTTGAACATTCGTCCGTGTCTTACTCATCCTTTACAACACTTGTTCATACCTATACAGATACTCGTTTGTATCTTGTATATATATATATTCATCTCCCCACAGATTCGACACTCGTCCGTGTTCTTTGTTAACCGGTTGGTACTCGTCCGTGCCATCATCTCTGAACATGCGTCGGCGTTTGTTTCTACCGATACTCATCCGTATCATAGTCTTAAGGATGATCGTCCGCATATTTAATCTATACACAACGTCAAAACACATATACCTTTTATTTATTAAGCGTAAGCACTCGTCCGTGTTTACCATTCCCCAGCAAAGTAACTTTTCACCTATCCGACATTCGTCCTATGTCGTGATATTCGGCAGCCGTACCCTGCCAGGTGATCGTCCATCACCTTTGGATGACCGTCCCTCATCCATTTCCCCAGCGGAGTATCCATTATTGGAACCCTTTTTCATCTGGCATTCGTCCTATGTCGTGATATTTAGCATTCGTACCCTACTAGGGGATCGTCCTCCACCTCCTGATGATCGTCCTTCATCACTTTTATCCGATGGTCGTCCCCATCGTTGATCTTGTTATCATACATTCATCCTATGTCGTGATAAACCCCGAGAGCAGTCGTACCCTGCTAGGTGATCGTCCTTCACCTCTTGATGATCGTCCTTCATCATACTTATCCGATGGCCGTCCCCATCGTCGACCTTTTCTATCCGACATTCGTCCTATGTCGTGGTAAAGAGCAGTCGTCCCCTGCTAGGTGATCGTCCTTCACCTTTGATGACCGTCCCTCATCATTTATTTCATCAATTCTTTGAACCGATGGTCGTCCCCATCGTTTGTTTACCTTTTACTTTGCAAACCTGATGGTCGTCCCTATCAGTGACTTTACCTTTAATCCCTAGAGAACCTTGTTACCTTGCTTGATGGTCGTCCCGTCATGATCTCCTTGTTTCACCAGCATGTCGGCCGTCTCCGTCATTGCTTTATCCCTAGCAGTCGTCCTCTGCTCGATGGTCGTCCTCCATCGCTTTCATTTGATAATCATATTGTACTACCTTTCACATTTTATATCCCTTTTCTTCTTCTCCCCAGTGAGTGCAAATTTCGGACTGTCTTTGGTATTCAACCACAAGTTATCTTGTTTGTCTATTAAGCCCGTCGCTTACATCCTGCACACCTAACTCATGTTTGAATAGGGGCAGCTTTAAACACCCCAAATTTGCCCTCACTAATTTCACACCATGGCTTGTGATCTTTCATATTTTCATTAGTTTAAGCATACCATCTCATATTGCATTTTGTTTCATCTGCATAGTTCAAGTTCATCTACATCTAGGGTTTGTGATCTGAGCAATCCAGGGATCCATCTGAGCCACTCCAAAGGTCTCCAATCATTCCAAGAGGGTCCATGTGTTTTCTATCATCATATTATATCCCTCAAATATCAAGGAAGTCAAAAAATCACAAGAACTTGCAAAGCATGGAAGCAGAGCTAGGGTTTCACTACACATATGACCTGAAATTAGGGTTTTGGTTTCAGAGGAAATAACTCCAAATTTTTTGGTCATTCTTGTTTCTAATAGTCTCAATATGTTATAAGGATCATGTGTACCAAGTTTGATGAAGAAATTCATTGTGGAAGTCATATGTTCACTAGGTAACTTCTTGAGCAAGTCAGAGCAAAATTAGGGCATCTGAGGCCCCCAACAATGGAACCAAAGTGGATTTTTCATCAAATTGAAGTTATATGATCTATATTTGATCATTGAAGTGCTTGGAAGTTAACAGAATTAAATAAATTTGAGCTAAACCAAAAGTTGCCAAAAATGGAAATGACTTGTAATGGAAACTTTCCATTTTGGGAAAGTTCTTCAACCTCCTCTTTCTCAACCAAAAATGCTTCATGAAAAAAAATTGGTCATGAAAGTTGTAGATTGGATCACTCCCTTTTCAAAAAGTACAAGAACAAGTCCTAATTCATTATGGAACTCAAGTTATGGCCTTGCAAAGTTGGTAAAAATCCTATAATTTTCACTTTCACACCAAAGAGGGATTTTTGAAAATTCACTTGCCTAGCTTCTAAGTGACCTCTAATTGACTTCTAAACATCATAACAACATCATATGACTCATTTTGCTGAGAATTGCCCAAAGAATCATTCCATTTCATGCCTTGAACTTCAAGAAATTCAAAAGGGGCCAAAGTTCTTCAAAATTGCAAAAGGGGATGAATCTTTCCATACACTTGTTGCATCACCCCAAAACATTTTCCATGGTTCTCCTTGATCTATGCTGAGCCAGGACATGCCAAAGAATAGCTGCAATATGAGCCTATACCTCAAGTACACATTTTGTTGACTTTTTGCAAGAGAGCCCATACCAATCAGTTGCAGCCACAACAACTCTCTGGCCAATAGAGACATGTTATGTGGACCAAAAGCAAGCCATAATACAACACACAAAAGCCTGAAACCTCAGATTCACCAAGCTTCACAAAAATCACCTTCAAGCAAAAACCTTCGAAATTTTCTGTCCAGCCACTAAAACTCAAAACCAACTTCACCATCCAACTCACCATCACCATTAGAGCATTTCCCAACCATCAAACAAGCCTGAATGCCAGCCAAACAAAAACACGATTTCAGACCAGTTGGAGTGTAACCTCTCATTCCAGCCATTCTAAACTCCATCAAAGCATTCTAACATCATCAGGAGGTCAAGTGAGGTGGATTTGCACAAGAGAAGAGGTCCAAAAGCTCCAAACTGAGAAAGCTCAAGCTCAGGTAACCTCAAGAACTTTTTTTCCAGAAATGAAATTTTAAGTTCCTAAATGATTCCTTATGATTCACTGATCATGCTGATGTGTTTAGAATTGAAAATTGTTGCCTATTGAACATTTCATGGTTGTCTGAAATTTTTCCCGTAAAAATGTTTTGCTTCGATTCTCTTGATTTACATGTTATAAATGTTGTTTGTTTGTTGATTTGAGTTCCATGATGTTTGGGGATCATTTCTGGGCAAGAAATTTGAAGTTTAGTTGCTTATTTAGGAAGTTAGCATTTTGTCCCGCCGGAGAAGATGACCGGAACACTGTTCCGGTCACCTGAAAATGTTTAGGGCTAATTTTAGGGTTTAGTGTGCCAGACGCATTCTGGGTCCTCGGATCAGGATTAGTTTAAAATGAGTGGCCAGGATTAGTTCAGATTAGGGTTAATTCAAATTAATTAAACTAATTAATTAGGTTTAGTCAGTTTGAATTTGAACCATTGATATGCGCGTGCAATCTTTCCTTCCAAACCCAGGTTTAAACCTCAGCCCTTGGATGCATTGACCTTCCCCTTAATTCATTTTATTTTCATTTTTATCCATTTATTTTGTGCATTTTATTTAAAATACTTAGAAAAATCCTAAAAAAATTTCCTTCTGTATTTTAATTCTAAATATTTTTCTCCACCCAAAAACATTTTTATTTTTATTTTTTGCATAAAAAAATCATTTTAAAAATATTTAAATGTTTATTTTAATTAATTAATGGAAATTAATTAATTAAAATACCATTTAGGTTTCTAAAAACTCCAAAAACTTTCACATTGCATCTTAGGACATTTAAAAACATTGTCAAACCATTCATACAAATTTCTTTTTGGCTTTGATCCAATTTTGACATTTTTCTTGAATTTAGGGTTCATAAAATTCCTTTTTTGGAACCCTAACTTTGAAAATTCTTTTCTGCCTAACCATGAAGGGTTTGACAATGTTTCTTTTTGCATTGTTTTCTATATAGCATGTAGTTTCTAAGATAATTTTGTCATGAATTTATCTTACATTTTCCATTTGATTTGCATTTTCCCTATTGAGGTACCCAAAAACCCTAGTTTACTTAGAAAAATCACAACCCTTCTTTAGTTTAAGAGTTAGACCTTCTCCTTTGGGGTGTGATATCATATGGGGTTAGGGTTCCTTTGAGTTCATTTGCAATTTTTTATCTTGTGATTTTCTTCTGTTTTTGTCATTTACATCTCATCTTTTCATGTAACCCTAACCTTGCATCCATACTTGCATCTTACATTGCATTGCATGAACATGTGAACTTGCCATGACATTCTAAGCACTTGTATGCCATCTTAGACATCTTAAGACATTTCTTGAACATTGCTTGGTCATTTCTTCATACATTTTCTATGTTTTGCATTCATTTCATTTCATGAACATCCATGTATTTTCATACTTCAAAGCATGCCTCATTTGCATCCAATCTCTTGTATGAACATTCATAACACTTGGTTTGCCTTTGCATCATCTCATAACATCATTTGCATCATGTGTTTGCTTCTGGTTTTGCTTTTAACCCTTGCATATGCTTCACTTTCCTTTCATTTCTTTCCTTATGCTAACCTTTCAGGTGGTAAGTAACTTGAGAAGTGAATTTTCCTTCACTTCTCATTTCTCTTCTCATTCTTCATATGCATCATTGATGAATTTTTCTTTGCCTTAGAGTGAGCTTGCTCATTCATGTTCATCATTCACTTTCTTTCTCCAAGTTACTTATCTTCTTCAGTGAAGTAAGTAACTTGTTTCTTCTGCTTCTCCTCCTTTCACCTGCTTCTTCCATTGGTGGCTTCTTTGAAGATCTTTCTCAAGCCTTACAAACCATAGGAACATCCAAGCATGACAATAATTAGGGTTTTGATTAGTCCCCCTTTAGCTTTTACCTTTGTGTCTTATTTGTGTCTCTCTTCTCACCTCATCATTAGAGACTAAACCTTTAAGGTTTTAAGACTTTGTGATTAGGGTTATGCCTGCATCCTTCTCTTAGGATGGAGTGTATAACTTTAATCCTAAGTGTTAAACCCTTAATTTGTTTAAACCTCTTAATCAATCCATCTTAATAATCACTAAGACAATAGCTTGTAACTTGGGCCTTGCATTAGGGTTCTAATTCTTCCTTTATTGGTTAAGAAGGACTAACCCTAGTGTTAATGGACAAGTCCCCCTCAAGTTGTCTTACAAATCATAAAACTCACTTCTTAATCTCACCCTTAATTAAAATCCACTTTAATAAAGGCTTGTTATGTCATGAGGTTAATCCCTAATCATGGATTAAGTTGAGGTATCTTCCTCAGCTTAAGAGTGCTCATCTATTATCCTTCTATTAGGATGGTGTAATGAGTTCACTAATCTTTGATTATGGCTTAAATTCATTACTTAACACTAAACAAAAAATCAAAAACATCTAAATAATAACAAGTATGTTAATGATCTTAATCCTACGTCATCATGGTAATTAAGTTGAGATGTTTATCTCATACTTAAGGTATTCTCATTATCCCTAATCAGAGGGAGGATATGATGAGTTTACTAACCCTTCATTTAGGCTTAAGCTCATTAACTTATGACAAACACAAAAACAATAAAAGACTGAAAACACAAAAACAAGCAATAATCGTCTCCTCCGGGATTCTTTTCTCATCATCTTCACTCACAAATGAGAACTTGCTTCTTCCGTCTAAAGCAAGACAGTTAGCACTCGAGCCAGACGAGTCATACACTTGAGCATAGGCAAGCAAGCAGTTCACAGTAAATTTATCTTTCAGTCTCTTTGAGTCGAACTACGGTGTTCTGACTTCCTCATTGCACGAGAGGATACGTAGGCATAACTTAACGGTTATCGAACAAAAGTCTATGTGTCTTCCCCCTCTTTTAGCATTCTCCTTTAAGCCTCATTCCTGAGCACCTCACTTCACTTTCTTGCACTGACACTTGTACATTCTTTTCCAGCTTTTGCACACAGATAGCACAGACACTACACCTTTAAACACAAACTTTCAAGCGTGGATCCCGTCGAGTACGACGGACGATCTGGGTGCTAATACCTTCCCAGGTTGTAACCAACCCCCATTCTCAGTTTCTCTGGTTCGCGACTATCTTATCCATATTTTCTTAGGTTTATGCAGCATTACCTTTCCTTTGGGATAAAAATGCCTAGCTGGCGACTCTTTTCAGTTCACTTCCATTTTCTCCTTTCGCCGACCGTTCGCGCTTGTACCGGGATGCAAATCTTCGGGAGCGACACCATCTTCAACAACCTTCCGGGTTTGCTGATAGGAGACAATTGAAGTACCCATCCTATCTTCTTGGGATGCATCAAATACTTCAGTCGTCGCCTCATTGACGTTCAGAGCCTCGAACTCCTGGCTCATAGTCTCATGGATTTCACCATCCATCTCAATATACTTGTAAGTAGCCATATGGCTAACAAATATGTCCTCTTCACCACAATGCTGATAATCTGTCTTTCCCATTCATACTTCAGTTTCTGGTGAAGGGTCGACATTACTGCGCCTGTGGCGTGAATCCATGGTCGGCCTAACAAATAGCTGTAAGCAGGTTGTATGTCCATCACATAGAAAGTGGTCTTAAAGACTTGCGGACCGATTATCACTAGTAGCTCCACCTCACAAAGAACAGATCTTTTGGAGCCATCAAAAGCCCTGACCACAAGATTACTTGGTCGGAGAGTTATTCCATCATATTCGAGCTTGACAAGAGCTTTCTTGGGTAAGACATTGAGTGAGGACCCAGTGTCTACAAGAACATGAGATAGTACAGCTCCTTTGCAATCCAGGGTTATGTGCAAAGCTTTGTTGTGGTGACGTCCTTCTGTGGTCAAATCAGCATCAGTGAACCCTAGCCCATGGCTAGTATTGACATTTGACACAAATGTTTCAAGCTGATTCATTGTGATCTCTTCTGGAACGTAGGCAACATGCAGAACTTTAAGTAGTGCATCCCGATGGGCTTCGGAACACAACATCAAGGATAGTATAAAGATCTTTGAAGGAGTCTGGTGGAGCTGGTCCACAACTTTATAGTCACTTCTCTTAATTATCCTCATAAACTCCTCCACATCCTGATCAAAGGATGATTTATGAGTCTCTTTTTGTGCAAATTCTTCAGGTATTACACTCTTCCCTTTGGCTTTGGCAGCAGCCTCTGCTTCAGTATTAATTCTTGGAGCTTGTTACGCGAAGAGACGTCCGCTTCGGGTGAAGCCTCTGCCTCCCCCGACATTGTCCACTTGGGGAGTGAGAACTGGAGAATCAAGAAGGACTTTTTCTCTGTTACAGTAAAGGTCAGCACCATAATGCCATGGTACATCACTATCTTTATCTTATGGAATTGGCCCGGGAACCGTGATAGTGACTGGGCTCACTGCAGCAGAAGTTGGAACCATAATTGTCTGTGGATCATAGAAAATAGTAACAGGACCCCTGGTGGGTGTTGGTGGTGGTGAAATGAAGCTTGGTTGAAACTGTTGTTGAGATTGTTGAAAATTGCTGGAGTTCGGGATCATTGTCGGGTCGTAATAAATTGTAACTGTGGAAATGTCATTATTAGTGGTTGTTGAAGTTGTAGAAGAAGATGAAAGGGAAGTGTTGTTTGTTGAAGTGATGGAAGAAGTGGTTGTTGATTTTGTAGACGAGTCAGTAGGAACAATTGTTGTTGCAGTTGTAGAAGAATCATTTGTTGTTGACAAAAGAGTTACTGGTGTTGTAGAAGCGGTTGTGGTTATTTGCAGAATGCCTTCTTTAATCAAACCATTAATGCCATTCCTCAAGCCTGCACACCCATTCTCGGAAAGTTTGCATGATTCACAAAATGCCTCACAACCTAGAAACACTTGGCATTTCAAAAGCTGGGCTTTAACTTCTGCCAGAGGTGTCTGAATACTTGCAATATCTTCTATTAAACTTATGGGTGAGCCTTCCTCTATAGCATTAATCCTTGGCCCACCGTGGCTTGGCATATGATTTTTCATGACATTGGGAGGTGGTGCAAAGTTCAGGGCTTTTGAATCTTCTAGATCCTGGACCTTCATATGCAGAGCCCTGCATTTTTCCGTGGAGTGACCAGGTCCGTTGGAATGAAAAGCACACCTAGCATTGACATCATAGTTTCTTGGAAGATTCCGAGGATCCGGTGGAGCCAATGTCCTCAACTCAACAAGATTGAGCTTTAGGAGTTGTGGCAGCAATGTAGCATATGGCATTGGAATAGGGTCAATCACCCTGTTGATCTGAGATGGCCGCTGTTGAAAAGGACGTTGTTGTTGATTGTTGTTATTGTTGTTATATGATCTTTGTTGCGGAAGATGTTGTTGTTGCGGAAAGTGTTGTGGCTATTGAGTATATTGAGGAGGTGGAGCAAGGATAGTAACAGCAACAACTGTTCTGGGCAGATATTGAGATCTCCCTCTTCCCATGTGTACAGAGTTTGTCTCACCAGATCTATGGGGCCCCGCGAATGGTTTTCTTGTACTGCTTGAACTGGAACCGTTGTCGGAGATCTTCCCCATCTTCAATAGGCTCTCTATTCTTTCCCCAGCTATCACCACATCTGCAAAGTTGGTAGAAGAAAATGCAGCCAATCTGTCAATATATGTTCCCTGGAGGGTATTCATGAACATGTCTGCCATCTCCCTTTCTGACATAGGGGGTTGAACTGCAGCAACAAGTTACCTCCACCTTTGGGCATATTCTTCAAAACATTCATGGGAAGACTGAGACATTTCCATTAGAAGGGTCCTGTTTGGGGCCATGTCCAGATTATACTGATACCGACGGATGAAGGCTTCAGCCAAGTCTTTCCAGTTTCTTACTGTGGCTCTGGTCAAGTTGGAGTACCATTCTCGGGATGCCCCGGTCAAGCTATCCTCGAAGTAAAACATCCACAACTTCTCGTCCATGGTGTATGCTTTTAATCTTCCCAAGAATGATTGAAGGTGGGTGCGTGGGCAGGATGTGCTATTATATCTTTCAAAACACAGGGGTTTAAACTTGTGAGGAATTCTCACCCCTTCCACCAACTCCATGTCCATGACATCAAAACCTAGGGAGATTTGGGATTCAAGAGACCTCAGCTTCTCAGCAATCTCATCCAACCGACAGTCGTAAACTTCGTCTCCAGCCCCAACCACTGTAAACTGCTCTTCTTGAGGATCCTCCTGCAAGACCCTTCCTCCAGCAGTGTTACCCTGAGTATTCCTTATGGCATTGATTTCTGGGTTTAGATGAGGCCCAAATTCTGGTGGATCAGTGCGAGGCTGTACGTGATCGTTGTTACTGGTACCTCCTGTACCTGGATGGTGTTCTTCAGGAGTTTGCCTTTCAACCAACTCCCTCAGTCTTTCCTGGCTCTAAGCTAGACCACTCATCACAGTCATGATCTGAGTCATCTGATTTCTCATCTCGACCCTCTCATTGGCCATTTGGGTCCTTACTTCATTCAAGTCTTGCTGAAATTGATCCATCTGGAGTCCCGGAAGGTTGTTTCTTGTCGGGTACCGGTGTATTTTGTTGACAGGGAACACTCTTCTGCGAGCAATGTTTCCTGAAACCACAACAAAGTGAGAAAAAGTGATAAGACAAAAACCTACAAAACAAAGAAAAATGTTAGTATGCAATGTAGGATGCCTATTTGTCTTCCAAGGGTATCCAGTTTGGTTCTTTGGTTTTGACCTTTCCAGATCTCGAGGAAATGCGGATGATGTTGTAGAGATAGATAAAGCCCACCAAAAATAATACAAACTGATACATTACAAAGAGTGAAAATACATAGTTTGATTACAAATAATATTCCCATGGTGGGTCAAAATACAACAAAATCAAAAGTACAACAAAAGGAAGGTACAAGCAAAAGAGATCAAACATCCAATCCAAAGTCATCCTCCCTGACTTCCTTCAGAAGGGCCTCAGTCACTGGACCTACTGGGTGTTCTGTGATAGTCCTGATGAGGAGGTTCCTGGTAGCAATGGATTTGGTTAACTTCTTATGCTTATCCTGATCCTTTTACCTCTTCAACCCCGCCCGGAGTTTCAATTCAGATATCTCCTTTTGTGCTGCCAATAATGCCTCCTGATGCTTCTTTTCACTAACCTCTAGTTGCTCTATCTTAGCTTTAGTTCTCTGATCTTCTTGTGCACGGGCTTCAGTGATCCTGATCCACCTAGCCTGGCTCTCTTCTAGATAATGCTCTACCCTAGCCTTCTGAGTCTTTGCTTCCTTGCAAGCATTCTTTAATACTAACTCCCCTGCTCTACCCTTTCTAAAGTAGTCATCCGTCTTCTCAATCTTGGTCAAATGCTCAATCCTGAGTCTTTCCAATCTCCCATTATCTAGACGGCTGTCATTTCTCTCCCAGAGAGTCTTCTTTAAGGATTCAGATAGCTGAGTATCCCTTTCTTTCAGTTTCTCAAACTCTTCCAAACTGACATTAGCTGCAGGTTGCACTGTTGAAGGTCTAGGTACATCCTCTAAAGTGAATGGAATCCGGGTGATCTGAGCTCTGGTACGAGATCAATCAGAATACTGTGCTGAAGCAATGTTGTTGCATTTTCCCAAAATGGCTGTCCCTTTGGTTTGAATGTTGTCTCAGGCCCAGGCTGTCTGTCTGACAATAGCAGAGTTGGGCTGGATTTCACAATAGAGAGTCTCAGTCAAATCTTGTCCCCTTGGAGGATGAACCAAAGCATACCTTAATTGTCTCTTGAGAAGAAAAGGGTTGTAGTTGATGCAACCTTTCACTCCTATCAAAGGCACATTAGGATATTGCCCACAGCTAGTAATAATGTCCTTGCCCTTGGTGCTCTGAGTGCACCATCTGATGTTTTCTGATGTCAAGGCAATAAATCTCTTAGCCCAATTCTTTTGCTGATGAGGATTCAGGAAAGTATCTGACTTTGGCAAATGTCTTAGCAACCAAGAGTAATAAAGGGGAGCACAACATCTGACCAGTCTTCCTCTTTGCTTCTCATTCCTCTGGTGTACTGAGTAGTAGAAGTCTCCAAGCAAGGTAGGAACTGGGTTCCTCAGTAAGAACATGTGAATGGCATTCTTGCTCACAAACTTTGGCTCATCTACAAACAAGATAACCCCATATATGCTAAGTGCCAAGAGTGCACACACATCATCCCACTTCCCTACTGCAGCATGCAGGGTGGCCTGGGAGATCAAGAAGTCTAGGTGAAGGCCTGGAACCCCAGCCTTGGTGGTCATGCTCTGATCAACGAGGGCAGGCTCCAAATGCAATGCCCTAGCTATGTCTTCATTCTTGGGAGCAACCATCTCAGGGTTGAAAGGAATCCCTCTCTTGATAGGAACTCCTAACAACATGGAAAACTCTTCTAGCAAAGGTCCCAACTGGAAATCAGGGAATGTAAAGCATCTGAGAGGAGGATCATAAAACTGCAAGCAAGTGTGGATCATACTCCTCTGGGATGCATCCAGGTCCATGATCATGTCCAATATGCCTCCATAATGTTCTCTGAATAGTGGGACATGATCAGGAGTAATGAGAGACTGGATCTGCCTGATGCCTGTCAGGGTAGGCTCAAAGAAGTGATATGTGATGTTGCTCTTCCTGGAAGTGTCTATGCTGATGATGGATGCTGGTGAAGAAGCTGAGATAAACCATAATGAAGATAACTACTGAAGACTGAAAAAGATAACTGGAGAAGGTGCTGAAGGAGGGTCTCTGATGAAGACAAACTGGAGAAGAGTCTCTGATAAACTGGTGGAGATACTGGAGAAGAAACACTGATGAAGATGCTGGAGAAGATAACTGAAGAAGTCTGAGCAGCAGAATGGGTCAAAACCAAACCAAATATAATAAGGTGGATACCCTGTAAATCAAATAGGCAAAAGTCAAATGATGCAAAGATGATGTATGCAAAATGATATGCAAAGGGTTTATAATCAAGTGTTGGATCTGGTATCTGTCTTGGTAATGTTCATGTGTGTTCATAAGTCCAGATGGAGGTTTAGAAATCCAGTAACCAGGTGGGGGACTCAAATAAAGAGTCACAAGTCCAGGGTAATCACAAGGACTGTCCAAATAGTATAACCTTAACAAATCTAGTAACAAGGTATGATGAGGCCAAGGGTTCCTGCAAACCTGTAAACATCCCAAGTCCTTCACATGTAATGTTCTAGAACAAGGATCCTTAGACTTGGATCAGTTATGGGAAGTGTAAACACTTCTAACCCGGAGGTACAATGTTTACAATAACCATAAAAGATCCTCCTCTAATTCACCTCAGATGTTGAAGGTCATAAAAAGGTCATCCATACTTAGCAGGCTTCCCAGATAGCCCTAGTACTACAGGAAATATGTAGCACAGAGTTCTCAAGAAGAGACCCATGTCTGAACCTTGTTTCATATTCCCGCACCAGACCGAAATGAAATGGGAAAGAATATGAAGCCACTCTAGCCTATGTGTCACTCAGGTCCCCGATATAGGACCTTAATCACTCAATGAACCCCACCCACCAAGGAAAACACAGATCCAGCACATGATAATGACAGTATGAAATGCATAAAACTGTAAATGAAAGCAATAAATAAAGATGTACAGAAAGCAATAAATAAAGCAATAAATAAATCAGCACAAGTAGCATATAACACCCCCGTAAACACAAATCAAACAAGCGGTAGGAGGAAACCACAAAAAGAACCAGAAGCCCTGGTTGCAATATCGTCCCCATCAGAGTCGACAAGCTGTCGCTCCCAAATATTTGCATCCCGGTACAAGCGCGAACGGTCGGCGAAAGGAGAAAATGAGGATGAAGATGAATAGAGTCTCCAGCTAGGTATTTTTATCCCGAAGGAAAGGTAATGCTGCATAAACCTGGGAAAAGATGGATAAGACGGTCGGGAACCAGAGAAATTGAGAAAGGGGGTTGGTTACAACCTGGGAAGGTATTAGCACCCAGATTGTCCGTCGTACTCGACGGGATCCACGTTCAAAAGATTGTGTTTAAAGGGGTAGTGTATGTGTTATCTGTGTGCAAAAGCTGGAAAAGAATATACAAGTGTCAGTATAAAAGGTGAATGCTCAGGAGCTGAGGCTTAAAAGAGAATGTTGAAAGAGGGGGAAGACATAGAGACTTTTGTTCGATAACAGTTAAGTTATGCCTACGTATCCTCTTGTGACATGAGGAAGTCAGAACACCGTAGTTCAACTCAAAGAGACTGAAGGATAAATTAACTGTGAACTGCTTACTTGCCCATGCTCAAGTGTATGACTCGTCCGATTTGAGTGCTAAATGTCTTGCATTAGACGGAAGAAGCAAGTTCTCGCTTATGAATGAGGATGATGAGAATAGAATCCCGAAGGAGACGATTATTGTTTGTTTTTGTGTTTTCAGTTTTTTATTGTTTTTAGTATTTCTCATAAGTTAATGAGCTTAAGCCTAAATCAAGGGATTGTAAACTCATTATATCCTCCCTGATTAGGGATAATGGGAATACTTAAGTATGATATAAGCATCTCAACTTAATTACCATGATGACGTAGGATTAAGATCATTAACCTACTTGTGATTATTTAGATGTTTTTTTGGGTTTTCGTTTAGTGTTAAGTAATGAGTTTAATCTCTAATCACATATTAGTGGGCTCATTACACCATCCTAATAGAAGGATAATAGATGAGAACACTTAAGCTGAGGAAGATACCTCAACTTAATCCATGGTTAGGGATTAAATTCATTATATAACAAGCCTTTATTAAGTGGATTTTAATTAAGGTATGAGGTTAAGAAATGGATTTTAAGTTTGTAAGACAACTTGAGGGGGACTTGTCCATTAAACACTAGGGTTAGTCCTTCTTAACCAATAAAGGAAGAATTAGAACCCTAATGTAAGGCCCAAGTTAAAAGTTAATGTCTTAGTGATTATTAAGATGGATTGATTAAGAGGTTTAAACAAATTAAGGGTTTAACACTTAGGATTAAAGTTATACACTCCATCCTAAGAGAAGGATGCAGGCATAACCCTAATTCCAAAGTCCTAAAACCTTAAAGGTTTAATCTCTAATGATGAGATGAGAAGAGAGACACAAAGAAGACACAAAGGTAAAAACTAAGGGGGGACTAATCACAACCCTAATTATTATCATGCTTGGATGTTCCTATGGTTTGTGAGGCTTAAAAAGAGATCTTCAGAGAAGCCACCAATGGAAGAAGCAGATGAAAGGAGGAAGAAGCAGATGAATAAGTTACTTACTTCACTGAAGAAGATAAGTAACTTAGAGAAATAAAGTGAGGGATGAACATGAATGGGCAAGCCCACTCAAAGACAAAGAAAAATGCAGCAAAGATGCAAATGAAGAGGATGAAGAGAAATGAGAAGTGAAGGCAAATCCACTTCTCAAATTACTTACCACCTTAAATGTTAGCACAATATGCATAAGGAAAGAAATGAAATGGGATGATACACATGCAAAGGTAAAAACCAAAACCAGAAGCATACACATGATGCAAATGATGTTATGACATGATACAAAGGCATACAAAGTGCAATGAATGGTCATATAGGAGATTGGATGCAAATGAAGCATGCTTTGAAGTATGAAAACACATGGATGTTTATGAAATGAAATGGATGCAAAGCATAGCAAATGTATGAATAAATGATCAAGCAATGTCTTAAGATGTCTAAGATGGAATACAAGTGCTTAAAATGTCATGGCAAGTTCATATGTTCATGCAATGCAATGTAAGATGCAAGTATGGATGCAAAATTAGGGTTACATGAAAGGATGAGATGCAAATGATCAAACCAGAAACAATTCACATGATAAAAATTTGCAAATGAGCTCAAACAAACCCTACCCCCATATGATATCACACCCCAAAGGAGAAGGTCTAACTCTTAACCCTAAGAAAGTTATGATTTTTCTAAGTTAATTAGGGTTTTTGGGTACCTTAAAAGGAAAAAACAAATCAATTTGAAAATGAAGGATAAATTCATGACAAAAATATCCTAGAAACTACATGTTATATAGAAAACAATGCAAAAAGAAACATTATTAAACCATTCATGATTAGGCAGAAAAGAATTTTCAAAGTTAGGGTTCCAAAAAGGGGATTTTATGAACCCTAAATTCAAAGAAAATGTCAAAGCATGTTCAAAACCAAAAATAAATTTGTATGAATGGTTTGACAATGTTTCTAAATGTCTTATGATGCAATGTGATTTTTTTTGTGATTTTTAGCAACCTAAATGGTATTTTAATTAATTAATTTCCATTAATTAATTAAAATAAACATTTAAATATTTTAAAAAATGCTTTTTTAATGCAAAAAATAAAAATAAAAATGTTTTTGGTTTCTGAAAATTAATAAAAGACTTGATAAAAAATTTCAGAATTTTTTAATGTTTTTTGCTATTTTTAATAAATATGTAAAATAAAATATAAAGAAAATAAAAATAAAAATGGAAGTATGCAGAATGAGAGGCTAGGATCTAAAGTTGAGGCATCCAGGGGCCAGGATGCAAAGTCAGCATGACTGGGGGTAATCTAATCATGAGGCTGTGATTTAAGCTGGCTAATTAAATGAAATCCTACGGTTGTGTTTTAACCTGAATTAATTAAATTAATTAAATAAGATTAGGGTTTAATGAACAATCCCAGTCCTCCAAAACACGCGCCAAACACTCATCAGACGGCCCAGATTCAAACTCAGCTAATCACCTGAGATTAGCCCTAATCCAACTCAGACGGCCGGAACAGTGTTCCGGTCTGCTTCTCCGGCAGGGTCCTTTTCCAAACTCTCTCCCTAGGCCATTTCAGGAGCTCTAAAGCTCCAGATCAAATCCCCAGCTCACCCCAAACACGAATCAACCCTCAAAATTCATTTCTCATTCATCATTCTCAAGATTTGAAGAAAAACATAAAAATGACATAACTTTCAGACAGTCATGAAATTCTTAATACGCAACCATTTTTAAAACTAAGCACATCACAATGATCAGGGAGACACAAGGAACAATTTAAGAACTTAAAATAGCATTTTTGGAAAAAAAGTTCATGAGGTATACCTGAGCTTGAGCTTTCTCAGTTTGAGCTATCTGGACCTCTCCCTTGTGCAAATGGCCTCCACTTGATCCCCTGATGCTTTTGCAAGGCTTGTAATGAGTTGAAATGAGCTGGATTGAGGGGTTGCAACTCAACTGGTCCAAAATCGTGTTTGTGTTTGGATGGCTTTTAGGGCTTGGTAAGGGATGGAAAATGATCTGTGGGTGATGGTGAGTTGATCTATGGAAAAATATTGGAGGTTTGATGCTTGTGCAGAGTGTTTCGAAGAGAGGAAGGTTGAGAGTGATTTTTGTGAACTTGGTGTATCTGATGATCCAGGCATGTGTGATGTGTGTTATGGCTTCCTTTGAGTCCACATAACAAGTCTTGATAGGTCAGAAAGTGGGTGGTGGCTGCAGTTGATTGGTATGGGCCAAGTTGCAAAAAGTCAACAAATTGTGTACTTGAGGTATGGGCTTGTGTAGTATCTGTTTTATGGCATGTCCTGGTTCAACATTGATCAAGGAGAGCCATGGGATTCATTTTATGCAGCTGGATGGCTTAAAGGCATGGCTTTCATAGGTTTTGCAAGTGTTATGCAATTTGCCCCTTTTGAGAAATCTTGTGATGCAAGCCATATAAACTTGTGATTCCTTGGGAAATTTTGATCACAATGAGTTGTATTATGTATGTATGATGCGTAGAGGTTGATTAGAGATCACAAAATGACTTGGCATGTGAAATTGCAAAAAATCCTCTTTGGTGTGAAAGTGATAATTATATGATTTTTGCCAACTTTGCAAGGCCATAACTTGAGTTCCATAATGAATCAGAACATGTTCTTGTACTTTTTGAAAAGGGAATAATCCAATCTACAATTTCATGACCAACAATTTTTCATTTGAATCATTTTTGGTTGAGAAAGAGGAAGTTGAAGAACTTTCCCAAAATGGAAAGTTTCCATTACAAGTCATTTCCATTTTTGGCAACTTTTGGTTTAGCTCAAATTTCTTCAATTTTGTGAACTTCCAAGCACTTCAATGATCAAATAAAGATCATATAACTTCAATTTGATGAAAATAACACTTTGGTTCCATTGTTGGGGGCCTCAGATGCCCTGATTTTGCTCTGACTTGCTCAAGAAGTTACCTAGTGAACAGATGACTTCCACAATGAATTTCTTCATCAAACTTGGTACACATGATCCTTATAACATATTGAGACTATTAGAAACAAGAATGACCAAAATAATTGGAGTTAAAGCCTCTGAAACCAAAACCCTAATTTCAGGTCATCTGTGCAGTGAAACCCTAGCTCAGCTTCCATGCTTTCCAAGTCTTTGTGATTTTTTGACTTCCTTGATCTTTGAGGGATATAAAATGATGATAGAACACACATGGACCCTCTTGGAATGATTGGAGACCCTTGGGGTGGTTCAGATGGATCCTTGGATTGCTTAGATCACAAACCCTAGATGCAGATGAACTTGAACTATGCAGATAAAACAAAGAAATGCAATATGAGACGGTATGCTTATGCTAATGCAAACATGAAAGATCACAAGCCATGGTGTGAAATTAGTGAGGGAAAATTTGGGGTGTTTACAGGGGGGAGGCGGAGGCTTCACCCGAAGCGGACGTCTCTTTGCCTCACAATTCCCAAGAACCAATGCTGAAGCAAAAGCTGCTGCTAAGGCTAAGGGTAAGAGTGTAGCACCTGAAGAGCCTATTGCCAAGGAAGCTCAGATGAAATCCTTTGACCAGGATGTAGACGAGTTCATAAGAATAATTAAGAAGAATGACTACAAGGTTGTGGACCAGCTCCATCAGACCCCCTCCAAAATCTCTATCTTATCACTACTAATGTGTTCTGAAGCTCATAGGAATGCACTTCTCAAAGTCTTGCACGCAGCTTACGTGCCAGAAGAGATTACAGTTAATCAGCTAGAAACAGTGGTTTCAAATGTCAATACTAGCCATGGGCTAGGTTTTACTGATGCTAATCTAACTACGGAGGGCCGTAACCATAATAAGGCTTTACACATCACCTTGGAGTGTAAGGGTGATGTTCTCTCTCATGTCTTGGTTGACATTGGGTCTTCTCTCAATGTTCTCCCAAAGAAAGCCTTGGTCAAGATGGAATATGATGGTCTTGCTTTGCGTCTAAGTAACCTGGTAGTGAGAGCCTTTGACGGTTCTAAAAGACCGGTTCTTGGAGAAATTGAGTTACCTGTGGTAATTGGCCCATAGATCTTCAAAATTGTCTTCTACGTGATGAACATTCAGCCTGCATATAGATGTTTGTTGGGTCGGCCATGGATTCATGCCGCTGGCGCTATAACATCGACCCTTCACCATAAGTTGAAATACGAATGGGAAGGTCAAATCATCACAATCTGTGGGGAAGAGGATATCTTCGTTAGTCATCTAGCTACTTACAAGTATATTGAGATGGACGGAGAGATCCATGAGACAATGAGCCAAGGGTTTGAGGCCTTCAATGTCAATGAAGCAACAGTTGAAGTGTTTGGTACTTCAATTTCCTCTTATAAGCAAGCTCGGAAGGTTGTTGAGGACAGGAACGCCCAGGGTTGGGGCAAGCTGCTGCTAGTTCAGGTCAAGGAAGACAAATTCGGGTTGGGTTACAAACCATCCCGACAGGTCCCAGAGGAGGCTGCTGAAGCTCCCAAGTTTATCAGTGGGGGAATGCTAACCCCGGATGCAATCAACAATGTGGAAGACGAGGCTGAAAGTGACTTCAACCTGGAGAGCTGGATTCGTCCAAGGGTCCTAGAGCAGCAAGTCCTTAACTGGTCTTCCCGGGAAATTATAAGGATTATTTCTGTATAGTAATTATTATTTCCTGTTTAAGCATGTATCAAGTCCTGCATCTTGCCCAAGGTGTCAGGACTCATTTTGTAATAGGTTCATATTTGTATTTTGTGCAAATGAATGATTAATGAACAAATGGACATCTTTTGAAAACGATCTTTTTGTCGCTCACTGTTTTTCATTTTTGTTATTTTCGCACAAAGCAATAAATGGAAATGTTTTCAAAATAAATAACTCCATTCACATTTTTTCTAAGTAAGATTAAAATCAATCACTAAAATAAACAAATCTCAACTCTTGCAGAGATAATCCTCCAGATTGCACCGACAACGGCACTGTTATGACCTTGTATGACTTCGACAATCCAATTAATCAAGCAAATGAAGGGGTTGATGAAGATTATGAGTTTCCAGAAGAGTTGGCTAGGTTGTTGAGACAAGAGGAAAAAGTGATTGCTCCTCATCAGGAGGAGGTTGAGACCATCAATCTTGGTACTGAGGAAGATGTGAAAGAGGTAAGGATCGGAGCTAGTCTGCAAGCTCCAGTGAAAGAACAGCTCATCAGTATGCTTCGGGAATATGTTGGTGTTTTCGCTTGGTCCTATCAAGATATGCCAGGTCTAGATACGGATATTGTCATGCACAGGCTGCCACTGAAAGAAGATTGTCCGCCAGTTAAACAAAAGCTATGCCGTACTTGCCCAGATATGGCCATGAAAATTAAAGAAGAGGTACAAAAGAAGTGGGACGCCGGTTTTCTCGATGTAACTAGTTATCCGCCTTGGGTTGCTAATATTGTACCCGTACCTAAGAAGGATGGAAAGGTACGTATGTGTGTGGATTACCGAGACATGAATAGAGCTAGCCTGAAAGATGATTTCCCATTACCTCACATTGATGTATTGGTGGATAACACGGCTCAGTTCTCGGTATTTTCTTTCATGGATGGATTTTCGGGATATAATCAGATTAAAATGTCACCTGAAGATATGGAGAAGACAACATTCATCACACCTTGGGGCACATTCTGCTATAAGGTAATGTCGTTCGGTCTGAAGAACTCCGGTGCAACATATCAACGGGCTATGGTAACATTATTCCACGATATGATCCACAAAGAAATCGAGTGCTATGTGGATGACATGATTGCCAAGTCCCTTACAAAAGAAGGTCATTTGGTGAATTTGCTGAAATTGTTCAAGCGTCTGAGAAAGTATCAGTTGAAGTTGAACCCCAACAAATGCACATTCGGGGTGCATTCCGGTAAGCTGTTGGGTTTTATTGTAAGCGAAAAAGGAATTGAGGTTGATCCCGACAAAGTGAAAGCCATTCAGGAGATGCCTGCACCTAAGACTGAGAAAGAAGTTTGAGGGTTCTTAGGTAGATTTAACTACATCTCAAGGTTCATATCTCATCTCACTACAACCTGCGAACTCTTGTTCAAGCTGTTAAGAAAAGAACAAACAGTCAGGTGGAACGATGATTGTCAGCGAGCTTTTGACAAGATCAAAGAGTATCTGCAAGAACCTCCAATTCTCATGCCTCCAATTGAAGGAAGACCTCTAATCATGTATCTGAAAGTATTAGAAGAGTCAATGGGGTGTGTGTTGGGCCAGCATGACGAGTCTGGTCGAAAAGAGTATGCAATATACTACCTAAGCAAAAAGTTTACCGACTGTGAACAACGTTATTCATTGCTCGAGAAATCTTGATATGCTTTAGCGTGGGTTGATCGCCGACAAAGACAGTATATGTTGACTCATACTACCTTATTGATCTCAAAGATGGATCCAGTCAAGTACATATTCGAGAAGCCAGCACTTACCAGAAGGGTTGCAAGGTGGCAACTGATTCTGACGGAGTATGACATTCAGTACACCTCTCAAAAAGCCATCAAGGGCAGTGTATTTGTCGCTCCCACCAAATGACAACGAGGGTCAAGAGGGGTACAGACGCGAACGGTCGGCGAAAAGAGAGAGAACACACAGGGGTGAACTCAAAAAGAAAAGGAAAAGAGTCGCCAGCTAGGCATTTTTATCCCGAAGGAAAGGTAATGCTGCATAGACCTAGAAAGATATGGATAAGACGGTTACGAACCAGAGACACTGAGAAAGGGGGTTGGTTACAACCTGGGAAGGTATTAGCACCCAGATTGTCCGCCGTACTCGACGGGATCCACGCTTGAAAGATTTGTGTTTTAAAGGGGTAGTGTCAGTGCTATCTGTGTATCGAAGCTGGAAAGAACGCAAGTGTCAGTGTAAAAAGAATGGTGGAGTGAAATATGTGAGGTGTCAGTATAAGAACAAGGATGAAATGCTCATGACTATGAGGCTTAAAGAATGATGCTGGAAGAGGGGGAATATACAGAGACTTTTGTTCGATAACTGTTAAGTTATGCCTACGTATCCTCTCGTGCAATGAGGAAGTCAGAACACTGTAGTTCGACCCAAAGAGACTGAAAGATGAATTGACTTGTGAACTGCTTACTTGTCTATGCTCAAGCGTATGACCTGTCTGGCTCAGGTGCTAACTGTCTTGCATTAGACGGAAGAAGAAAGTTCTCGTTTGTGAGTGAATGAGATGAGAAAAGAATCCCGGAGGAGACGGTTATTGTTTGTTTTTGTGTTTTCAGTCTTTTATTGCTTTTTTGAAGTTTGTCATAAGTTAATGAGCTTAAGCCTAAACCAATGGGTTTAGTAAACTCATCACATCCTCCCTCTGATTAGGGGTAATGAGAATACCTTAAGTGTGAAGTCAGCATCTCACACTTAATCACCATGATGTAGGATTAAGATCATTAACCTTCTTGTGATTATTTAGATGTTTTTGTTGTTTTTTTGTTTAGTGTTGAGTAATGAGATTAAGCCATAATCAGGGATTTAAACAGACTCATTACACCATCCTAATAGAAGGATAATAGATGAGAATGTTTAAGCTGAGGAAAGATCCTCAACTTAATCCATGATTAGGGATTAACCTCATGACAAAACAAAGCCTTTGTTAGATGGATTTTAGTTAATGATAAAATGAAGAAGTGAGTTTTATGGTTTGTAAGACAACTTGAGAGGGACTTGTCCATTAACACTAGGGTTAGTCCTTCTTAACCATTTAAGGAAGAATTAGAACCCTAATGCAAGGCCCAAGTTACAAGCTTGATGTCTTTGATGATTATTAAGTGAATTGGTTAAAGGATTTAAACACATTAAGGGTTTAACACTTAGGATTAAAGTTATACACTCCATCCTAATAGAAGGATGCAGGCATAAGCTTAATCACAAAGCCTTAAAGCCTTTAGGGTTTAGTCCCTAATTATGAGATGAGAAGAGAAGACTCAAAGATGACACAAAGTTAAAACTAATTGTGATCATGCTTGGTCATCCCTAGGGTTTAAACCCTAATTGTGATCATACTTGGTCATCCCTAGGGTTTGTGCGGTTTAAGAAAGAAATCTTCAAGGAACCACCAAGGAGAGAAGCAGATGAAAGGAGCAAAGAGAAGCAAAACAACTTGCTTCACTTAAGAAGTCAAGTTGCTTGAAGAAAGAAAGTGAGATGAACAAGAATGAGCAAGCTCAATCCAAAGCACAAGATAAAATGTAGCAATGATGCATAGGAGAGATGAAAAGAGATTGTGAGAAGTGAAGGAAAATTCACTTCTCAAAGTAACTTACCACCTGAAAAGTTAGTAAAGAAATGGAATGGAATGCAAATGAGATGAAATGTGATGATGCAAACCAAAACCAGAAGCATGAGTATGATTTTAATGATGCTAAGAGATGATGCAAACATGAGGCAAGGCTTGAGGATGATCATACAAGCATAAAGATGCAAATGAGGCATGCTTAGAACCATGAACATACATGAAAAGTTATGAAATGCAAATGACATACAACATGGCAAATGAAAGGTGAAATGATCAAACATGATTCTAATATGTCCTAAGATGCTTTATGAATCAAATGAATGCACAAAATGTCATGGCAAGTCATGGTATGCAAGCAAATGGAAGATGGATGCAAAGGAAAGCATGAATTAGGGTTTATGATCAACACACAAAGCAAAAACCAAAACCAGAAGCAAACATCATGATAAAAATTTGAAAATTCTATCAAAGGAACCCTAAACCTATACAAACTCACTGCCCAAAGGAGGGGATCCAACTCCTAACCTAGTGAGAGTTATGAATTTCCTAAGATTGCTAGGGTTTTAAGGTACCTTGACAAGAAAAATGCAAAACAAATTGAAAATGAAAGATCAATTCATGCCAATTTTACCCTATAAACTACATGTTATGCAAGATGCAATGCAAAAAGAATCATTGTCCAACTCTCAATGGTTAGGCAGAAGTGAATTTTTGAAGTTTGAACCAAAATATTGCCTTGAAATCAAATTAATTCTATTGAAAATAATCAAAAGGCATCAAGAACAAAAAATAAATTTGGTTTGAGAGTTGGAAAATGTTTCTAAATGTTTTTAAATGTTACATGAATTTTTTTTGTGATTTTTAAATACCTAAAAGTATTTTTAATTGATTAATTTTCATTAATTAATTAAAAATAAACTTTTAAATGATTTAAAAATAATTTTTAACGCAAAAAATAAAAATAAAAATAATTTTGGTTTCTGAAAATTAATGAAATGCTTGGCAAAAATTTTCAGAATTTTTAAACATTTTTTGCTATTTTAAATAAAATATGGAAAAGAACTGAAAAGAAAAGAAATTAAAATGAATAAAATGGAGAGTCAACGCAATCAAGGGCCAGCATTCAAACTCAGGGGGGAGGGAAAGACTGCGCGCGCTCATGGATGGCTGAGATTGCTTCTGGAAAATTTAAATTTAAACCTAATTAATTAAAGTAATTAAATTGAATTAGGGTTTGATGACAAATCTGGACCACACACGCGCGCGAGAGATTGACTTAGTCAACCAGATCAAGGGCCCATATTCAAACTGAGCCCTAATCCTCATTAATGCACTAATCACTTTCAGGTGGCCGGAGAAGACTTCCGGTCGTCTTCTCCGGCCAGACCCTCACCTGAAAGTTGCTAACTTCTTCCCCAGGTCCCTAAAACCTAATCTCTCTGCCCAGAATCCATCCCCACACATCATACAACACGAATCAACAAACAAAACGCATTTATTTTTCGTATCTAAGGTGAATCGAATCAAAAGGGGTTTAGGTCAAAAAATTTCAGAAGAAGCATACATACTCAAAACTCAACCATTTTCAAAAATAAAAGGTTCAACATGATCAGTGAAGCATGGAGAACCATTTAGGAACTTAAAAACATGTTTCTGGAAAAAAAGTTCTTGAGCTCACCTGAACTGAAGCTTTGATTTCTGGAACTTTCTGGCTGGCCCTTTGATCCAAAATGCCTCTAATGGACCTCCTGAGAAGCTTGCAATGCTTGGTTGGAGTTTCTTTTGGATGGTTTGAGAGATTGCTTGAGTTCTGTTCAAAGAGGGGCAGAAATCGTATCTGGCTTATGTGAGGTTTCAGGGATGAGTGAGGGCAGGGAAATGATCAGGGGAGTGTGCTGAGATGTTTTGTGAAGTTTGTTTTAATGTTTGATGCTTGTGGAGAGTGTTTCGAATGGTTTTGCATATGGAGCATAAACTTGGAACTATGGTTGTGATCTGTTTCAGGCTTGTGTGTGTGGTGTGTTATGCTGGCTTTGGTCCACTTATCACAACTAGAGAGGTCAGAGGAGTTGGTGTGGACTGTTGTGATTGGTATGGCTCAAGTTGCAAAAAGTCAAGCAAGTTGTACTTGGAGGTATGGGCAAGTGGCAGGCTGAGATAGGGGCATGGCTTGGCTCAGCTGAGTTTAGGGAGAACCATGGAATTTGATTTGAGATGATTCAGCAAGTTGCATGAAGTTTATGAGATGTTTTGCAAATTTCCCAAAGTTTGGCCACTTTGAAAATTCATGAGATTCAAGGCATCAAAATGCAATATTCTTGGGCCAATTCTGATCTTTAGAGGTCATGTGATCATGTTGTGAAGAGTTTGTACACATTTGAAGTCTTTAGAACACTTGATCATACCATTTTGCAAAATGCCTCTTTGGTAGAAAACTTCAAATTATGTGATTTTGGCCAACTTTGACAAGCCATAACTTTTGATCCAAAATGAATTAGAATGAGTTCTTGTACTTTTTGAAAAGGGAATGACCCATTCTACAACTTTCATGACCAAAGTTTTCCCATTTGAAGCATTTTTGAATCAAAAAGCAAGGGTTGAAAAAGTTTCCCAAAATGGCAAGTTTCCATTACAAGTCATTTTCCCAAAAAGTCAACTTTGCAAAAGGCTTGAAATTCTTCAATTTTGTGAACTTCTAACATCTTCTATGATCAAATAATGATCATACATAATCAAAATGATGAAGAACACCCTTTGGTTGGGTCATTGAGGGCCTCAGATGCCCTGATTTTGCACTGACTTGCTCAAAAAGTCAGCTCTTGATCAGATGCCTTCCCCATGGAATTTCTTCATGAAAATTGATATGCATGATCCCTATACCATATAGAGACCAATAGAAACAAGAATGACCAAAAAATAGGAGTTATGGCCCTTGAAACCAAAACCCTAATTCTAGGTCATCTGTGTAGTTAAACCTGGCTCTGCTTCCATGCCAATCCCAGTTCTTGTGATTTTTGACATTCTTGACTTTGAGAGGATATAATATGATGCTTGAACATACATGGACCCCTTTGAAGTGATTGACGACCTTTGGAGTGGCTCAAATGGCTCTTGGATTGCTCAGATCACAAACCCTAGATGCAGATGACTTAGAAGCAATGCAGTGAATCAAAAATGTGGTATGAGATGCTATGGTTAAACTTAAGTATATGAAAATATCACAAGCCATGGTGTGAATGAGTGAGGGCAAATTTGGGGTGTTTACAGTATTGTTTGATTATCTGGCTAAGCAACCCATTGATGATTACCAGCCTATGAGATTTGACTTCCTTAATGAAGACATCATGTTCTTGAAAGCAAGAGATTGTGAAGAGCCTATTCACATTGAAGGGCCTAACCCAGAAGAAGCATGGACTATGATGTTTGACGGGGCAGTTAATTGTAACGGTCGTGGAATTGGTGCAGTGCTTATCACACCCAAGGGAGTTCATATGTCTTTCTCAGCAAAGCTCACCTTCGCTTGCACTAACAACGAAGCAGAATACGAAGCTTGTATCATCGGTCTTGAGGAAGCCATTGACCTCAGGATTAAAACCTTGAATGTATTCGGAGATTCAGCTTTGGTAATCAATCAGACCAACAGCAAGTGGTACACTCATCAGGAGCATCTGATTCCCTACCGTGACTATACGAGGAGATTGTTGACCTTCTTCACAACAGTTAAGCTTGAATACATCCCTCGAGATGAGAATCAGTTTGAAGACGCTTTAGCTACCAATTCATCCATGATCAAATTACAGACTTCTAATTATGTGCCTCGAATTATGGTATCCAGACTGGACAGACCGACATATGTATTCTCTGTGAACACTGCTAGTGACAACAAGCCTTGGTACCATGACATCAAATGCTCCTTGGAAACTCAGACATACCTGACTTGGGCATCGTTAAATGATAAGAAGACATTGAGAAGGCTATTCGACAGTTTCTTCCTAAATACTGATGGCTCCCTATACAAGCGAAACTTCGACATGGTCTTGCTCAGATGTGTTGACAAGAAGGAAGCAGACCTGCTGATGCACGAAGTACATGAAGGTTCTTTCGGTACCCATGCCGGAGGACATGCAATGGAAAAGAAGTTATTAAGATCAGGTTACTACTAGATCACAATGGATGCAGACTGTTGTGCTTATGCCAGAAAATGCCACAAATGTCAGATCTATGCAAATAAAGTGTATGTTCCTACGAATCCTTTGAATGTAATGTCTTCACCTTGGCCCTTCGCTATGTGGGGCATTGATATGATTGGAAATATTGAACCAACTGCTTCAAATGGTCACAGATTCATCCTGGTAGCCATTGATTACTTCACCAAATGGGTTGAAGCAGTTTCTTATGCAAATGTCACCATGCAAGTGGTAGCTTGATTTTTGAAAAGAGATATTATCTATTGGTATGGAGTTCCCGAGCGAATCATTACTGATAATGGTTCTAATTTGATCAACAAGATGATGGCAGAACTTTGCCGGGACTTCAAAATTCAACATCACAACTCTTCTCCTTACCGGCCAAAGATGAATGGCGTTGTTGAGGCCGCTAACAAGAATATCAAGAAGATTGTGCAAATGATGGTAATCACCTACAAAGACTAGCATGAGATGCTACCATTTACCTTGCATGGGTATCGAACCTCTATCAGAACATCTACTGGGGCAACACCGTATTAGCTTGTGTATGGTATGGAAGTTGTCCTACCTGTTGAAGTTGAACTACCCTCCTTGTGGGTAATGATGGATGTGAAACTGGATGAAGCAGAATGAGTCCGGTCTCGGTACAATCAATTGAATTTGATTGAAGAGAAGAGATTAGCAGCTATCTGTCATGGGCAGTTATATCAAAAACGAATGAAGAAAGCCTTCAATTAGAAAGTCAGTCCTCGGGAATACCAATTGGGAGAGCTTGTTCTGAAAAGAATTCTTCCTCCTCATACAGACCACAGGGGCGAATGGACGCCAAACTACGAAGGCCCATTCATAGTAAAGAAGGTTTTCTCTGGTGGAACACTGATGCTTGCAACCATGGATGGTGAAGACTTCATGTCTCCTGTGAATTCAGATGCAGTTAAAAAATACTTCGCATAAAATGACCTGCTGGACACAAAAACAGAATGTAAGTCCAGGCAAAAATAGGGCATCCCGGCTGTCATACCCCAAATTTATCCTACCCACGTCATTTTATTTTCTGTCTAACCATATTCAAAAATTAAAAAAATATGTTATTTCAATTTCCTTCTGTTTGAGGTCTATCAGGTAGAGTGTGTGTTTGCTTTAAAAGTCATTGTGTTGTGACAAGTCATCCATATTCCTATTTATACCCACGTATATCCATTCGTATTTTGTTTAAAGTTGTCTTTAATCTTTTTTTTCTAAGTCGTTATCTTTTCTGTTCTTTAAGCCCATTTTCTACGAAAAATCAACTACAAAATTTTATTTCCTTTAAATACGATCATTTAGTCCATGGTTTCATCCATTTCCCTTTTTATTCGTTTTATATTTTTAAGTCCATTTACAAAATAAAAAAAGTCTTTTCTTTTATTATTAAATTATTATTATTATTAGTATTATTTCTATCTTTTTTTAGTTATTACTATCATTTCTATTATTATATTTGTTTCTTTCTTTTTATTGTTATTATTCTTTTCTTTTTATCACTTTTTTTTTAAAATTTTATTTTATTGTTATTATCATTTTTATTTTTATTTTTATATTCTTCTTATTATTATTATTATTAATATTGTCTATTATTATTATTTCTATCCTTATCAAATATTTTTTTTACTTTTTATTGTCATTATATTCAGTTTATTATTAGTATTATAGTTGTACTTTTGTGGTTACCTATTTTAATCTTCAAATCCTCAGCCAAATTGGCAAAACAACAAAAATAACAAGTTGGACCACTCCGCAGCGCACTATCTTTTCGCTCAATCCGCAACAACGTTTTTCAAAGGAATCTTCTGTACCTCAATCATTTTAAAAAGAGAGCTCACCACCATAAGGGAAATAAAAAGTGTGCAAAAGACAGAGAAAAAGGCAGAATTTCATCCTGTAACCATTCGTTCAAAAATTACCATTCCTCTTTATAAAACCTTCCAATAACACATAAACAAAAAAATGAAAAAAAACCACCTCGCCTTCATCACTCTCTTTATTCATCAGCTACCTGCAATCTTCTAAACCAGCATCATAAAACCTTCAAACACTCTTCATTTTTTCCAACCTTTCCACAAATCTTCACTACCACCATTCATTTTCAAACAAATCTGAACAAAAAAAATGAACTGAAAAATGATTTGAGAACCATCACCTACCGCCCTCTGTCTCCTCCGAATCCAACCGAAACCACCCCCTAAATCGCAGAACACGGGCATAACCATTTTTACAGAGAAACAACCTTCGCCGCCAACAACCCACAAACTTAACCGTCCACCACCAATCTCGACGCCGACTACCATCCAAACACAGTAAACCGCATACTGCTTCACACCAACACAACCTTTTTTTCCAACACAGTACAAACACCTTCACCTTTCACAAACCTTTGTCCTTGAAGCCTCCAAAACCTGGAAATCGTCGCGTAAAAAAAACTCAAACAGCAACCTAACCTTGACGAAAACCAATCTTCAAAAAACAGAGTAGATCCGAAGCACATCCGACCCACCGCGTCGCAACCCGCTCGCAAAAGCCAAAATCACCGCAAATAGCCATCCCTCGAGTGAACCCCTCATCCAAATCCGAGACTCCAACCCGCGACCTCACCGTGAACCCACCGTGAAAGCAGCGCCGCAAGAGAAGAAGAGGTCGTGGAACTGACAAACCGAGCCACCGCGAGTGAAGTCGTGGGAGGGCTTCCGCCGCTGAGAGAGCGTGAGCAAGAATTTGAGATCGCCGGCGGAGAGAGACTTGAGGGTAGGTCTGTTTTGATTTGATGCGTGTTTGTAGAGGAGGACTGCGTTTTTTTTTCTCTGCTGATATTGTTTGACAAAACTCTTTTATTTGTTTTAAAACCTTTTTAATTCAATTTAATTTTCTGTTTTTTATAGAGATCTAGGGTTGTTATTATTATGGACGAAATGGGCTTGGGCCCATCTGTTTTGCTCTATACACCCAGCAAGTACACACCACACACCCTACCTGTCTTTTTTTATTATTGTTTTACATTTTATTGTTTTAAACTTGTATTATTATTATTATTATTATTATTATTATTATTATTATTATTATTATTATTATTATTTTTATTATTATTTGTTTATATTTTATACCTTAACCAAGAAAAAAATCTAAGAAAAAATGTTATTTTAATTATATTTTCTTATATGTTATTTTTCTAGTTGATTTCCCCTTTTAGGGCCGATGACTTGACAAAAGGCCATTTTTCGCCCGATTTCATTAAATCGGTGATATTTGGCCAATATGAGGCCCTCCTTGTAACTAATTTTTTATTATTTTATTATTCCGACAAACAAACATGTAAATTAATTTAAATGATTTTATCTTGATATTATTTAATTCATTTAATTATTTTATTCATTATTCTATTTTTATTTAATTCTAGCAATTCAATTTATTTTATTTATTTTATTTTTCGCATTTAAAAAATTACGTTTCGACTCCTTATAGAATGATTCCGATTTTGAATCGATTCTAAGGTAGTTCACGAACTAAATTTCGACGCGTCCTGAAAAGGTCCAACGCCTTCAAATAGTTGCGCTCGATTAAAAGGTCCAACGCCTTCGAATAGTTGTGTCCCGATTAACAGGCCGAACGCCTTCGAACCGTTCAAAACACTGCACACACGCTTCCTCTTGGGCAAACTACAACGAGACCATTTATTTCTCGCAATCCCCTGTATTTATTTTGTACCCCTCTCCCATTGCTTTGTGTAACACGGTGGGAGAACTGACTTTAGTTATGTTGCGGATAGCAAGAGTCTCCACCGACTTTTATTTTATCCAAAGGAAAGGCATAAAAGAACAGGAAAGACCTTTAAAAGATTTTTGGGTCCGGGGGGTAGGTTATGTAAAGGGAAGGTGTTAGCACCCTTTACATCCATGGTTATCCATGGGCTCTTAGTTACTTAGCTCACTTTAAAATGTTTTTGAAAAGTGTGAAGTGTGTGAATAAAAATTTTCATAAGAGTTTGATAATGATCCATGTACGGATGCGTAAAAAACTTGTGTTTGAAAATTGTTTGAAAGTGTGAAGTATTTGAAATTTGTTTTGAAATAATGAGCAAGTAACTATGAGGAACCTACCCTAAAGTTTAAGTCTTTCTGTTCTTTATCCTTTAAATGGTAAGACTATCCCTATTATTAAGGAATAGGTAGTCATTACCTTGGATGTGAGGGACACATGAAGAGACATCTGTTTAATGAAGGCAACTGTAGGGTGTATTAAGCATTTTTGGAGGGACTGTCATCATTATTCGAAAGGGACAAGATCTTTATGAAGGCAACCATGTAAGGGACTTGATCTTTTATTGTGAAGGGACTAGATGACTTTTCTTTTAAGGGACTTTGCTTTATACACCCTACTTGACCTTTTTGAATAGGCAACAATGAGAGGTAACCCTAGAAAGTGAGATGGCGATCAAAGATCGACTTACGTGTGTGAGTGTTCAATTTTAAATATTTATCTTATAATTTAAATGATCTAAATTCAATTTTAAATACAAATAGTTTTCACTCCCTATTTACTAACCATAGCATGAAATTAAATAATTTAAATATTACAAAAAATTACATCCAGGAGCAGTTACAATAATAATAAAGCAATTTAAGCAAGAATAAATAAATAATTATAATAGGGGTTAGTGAAAATAATAATAATAATCACAATTTAAAAATAAAAGGGGTTAGTAAAAAATATCATAAGAATATAATTAAAAATACTAAGCAAAAAATAATATAATAATTAAAAGATTAGATTTTAATATCAACAATTATTTAAATAAAAAAAATATGAACAATTAAATAATTATTATAAAATTTTGAATTTATAAATTATAAAAAATTAAATTAATTTTAAACATGTTATGAAAATAAAATTATAATTATAAAGTTATTTTAACAATTTTAATTATTCCTAAGCATACATTAACAATTATTTAAATGCAAAAATTAAGAATATAAACAATTTAGGTCATATGTACATATTATAAAAAAAATAGGATTAATTATGATTATATCTAAAAAAATTAAATATATACATAATTAAAAATGTTCATACAATTATATTTATAAATTTAAGGATTATAATAAAATTTTATTTACTAATTAAAATTATAAGCAAGAATTAAGGTTTTTTAATTGTTTAGAAAAAAATAAATTAGGGTTTTGTAAAAATAATTAGGGTTTAATAGTTTATAAAATTGAATTAGGGTTCTAAAAAATATTATGATTAAATTAGAGTTTTGTAAAAATAAATTAAACTTTATATACAACAAAATATAAATCTAATTATTATTATATACATGTTTTTTTTTTTTAATTTTTAATGTATAATTATAAAACTAAGTTTAGAATTAGAAAACATTTACATATTATTTTTTCATAAAATTATCTAAACATGCTAAACATGATTATAATATAATTAACAAAACAATGAAATAATAAAAAAAATTGAAACTTACCTGGCTGGGTATTGAACCCAGGATGCCTTGCTTGACAACACCCCTGCCATACCACCAGGCCAGCGCGCGCAAGTGAAAGTAAAGGGCCTCAAATTGGTTTTGTGCACTTAAACCTAAAAATCAGAAAAAAAGAAAACAAGCAAAAGGCCTGGGGGATTCGAACCCAGGACCTTCATAGTAAACACACATACACATTACCATCCCAGCTAGGTGAGCGCGTCTGATAGTATAGTGGTAACAATATATAATATATGAAGCTTCCTGGTTAACCTGAAAAATAAGAAAAATTTGTACAAAGCCAGGATTCGAACCAGTGCCCTCAAGTAACACACACGCTGGCTTTACCACTGGGACAAGCGTTTGCTTGTGAAATAATAACAGAAAGAAATCATAATATTTTAAAACAATAATTTAAATATGAATTTCGCGCGCAGCTGGTCATCTTCCTCCTTGGATTACCTGCGAAAATAGCTAGGGATTTTGCTACGCGTTTTCCTGCGAGTTTCAAAATACAGAAACCTACGAATTTGAATATGCATCAAAACATTAAAATTTCTTAATAATGGTTAGAGTTTCATGATCCCCAAGGTCTATAGAGTTGTCCTATGCTCTTAGAATTTATTTATATTAGGGTTAGATCAAAGCCCCAAATCCATGGCCGAAACCCTAGCAATGGTGGCTTCCTATTCCTGCATCGAAAATCAAATTACTTTGTCCAGAAACATTCACAAGCTCAATACAAACATGAATCCAGCATCAAAATCAATTTATATTACATGTATGTATGAAAACGAAAAAAGGATAAATGTCTCAATGTTTGAATTCGGTTTGAATGATTCATGATGCTTTTGATGCAAATAAGAGTTGGGATCGCTTCTGGGATGTTCAAGGAATGTTTCTATGTTCTCAAATTACCTTCAAATGCCCTAGAAGCTTGAAACCGAATTTGAGTTTGTGAGGGATTTTTTGGTTTGCAAACTTACTCTTGGGGAGGCTGGAAATTGTGGCTTGTGCTAGGGTTGTGTTAAGTACTTATAGGATGATCAATTGAGGCTGAAAAATTAGGTCATTGTGTAGAAGATTTGATCCAAAAAGATTCACAATGATAAGCCTTTAAAGTTCAAATATTTTTGTATAAACACCTTCTATTTTAGGCAAATCAACATGATCTTCTTTCCCCTTCAATTCCAATCATATTTATGGTTTTCTAGAAGCTTAATCCAATTTAAATCTTAGACTTTTATATTTTATTTTTATTTAAAATGATTTTTAATGAATTAAATCAAAATAAATAAAAATAAAATAATAAAAATCTGATTTTTATTGACTTGGGTCGTGCATGAAGTCATAGTGTGGATTGGGTCATCATATGGCAAGCCCATTTGGAAGAAATTGGTTTTAGACCTCCATTTTCTTCATAAACCAACCCAAAATTTCCCAACTTTGCAAGGGCACACATCCTTCAATTTTAATGCTATGAGGGTGTTCTTGGACATTTTGGAAAGCTTAAAGAGTCCTCTAAACAACCCCACTGGTTTCATGTCCATATCATTTACCAATCTCAAGTTATGCCCTTTTGAAGTTGTTGACTTTTTGTTGACTTTCAAAAGGACCTATAATGTCTTAGCTCATACCTTCCAAATGAAGCATTTTTGGGCTTGGCTTGTGAGACACAAAGTTGTAGAGAATTCAATTTCCTTAAAAATGAGCTTTGGATGGAGACTTGGTGATGAAGCATGTGAAAGTTATGGCTGGTCAAAGTTCAGTTGACTTTTACTGAGAAAACCCTAATTTAGAAACTCCTGATTCTTGATGATCTGAAATCTCCTTGATGAATCATGATCAACCCTTGATCAAATGATGAATTTTACTTCATATACTTGATGTTGGCAAAAAATCATGAAGTTTGACTTTGGTTTGACCACAGTTGACCTTAGTTTGACTTTTTAACTGCTTTGACTGATTTTGACTTATCTGATCATTTGACTGAGCAAACCTTTGAGAAAAGTCTTGAAACTTGTCATGGAGGTTCTTACACACATATAAGATGTTATGAAGCTCACTTGAAGTCTTGGAAGTTCATTTAGCCTGATTAAAGTCAAAACCCTAGTTTTGGATACACTGCTTAGGAGGTGCATTGTCTGAGGGAATTGTCAACTCTTCTGACCAATTGTGAACCTTGTGAACCATCATAAAATGTCTTGTGAACCTCATGGGAGGTATTGTGAACCTTGTGAACCTTGTGAACCTCATAAAGTATCTTGTAGACTTCATGAACCTCATGAAAGGCCTTGTAAACATTGTGAATCTTGTGAACCTTGTGAACCTCATAAAGTGACTTGTAGACTTCATGAACCTCATGAAAGGTCTTGAAAGCATTGTGAATCTTGTGAACCTTGTGAACCTTCTTAGCACACAAAGTCTTGTATTGTGTGGGCAAATTTTGGGGTGCAACAGCTGCCCCTGTTCAATTTTCTGAAACCTGAGGGGTTAGATTGGTATATTTGCCAGTCGTGACCTGGAAGGTTGAAGGGGATTGAACACAAAAGCCCAAAAATTTGCACTCACCAGTGCATAGAGTGATACAGATGGCTAGTTGAATATGCTTGAGTGGGCTTAAAGATGCCACTTGGAGAAAAGTTCTTCAGATGCATTTCTTGGAGGATAAAGCAGTCCAAAATATGAAGGTATGATGATAACTTTCAGGAGGATAAAGCAGTCCTGATGGATAGTATGCTTTCAGGAGGATAAAGCAGTCCTAATGTGATAATAAGCTTTCAGGAGGATAAAGCAGTCCTGAGATATTGATAATATGCTTTTAGGAGGATGAAGCAATCCTGAGGTAATGATGATAGCTATCAGGAGGATGAAGCAGCCCTGAGGTAATAATATGCTTTCAGGAGGATGAAGCAGTCCTGAGGTAATGATGATAGTTTTCAGGAGGATGAAGCAGTCCTGAGGTACAAGAGGCTTTCAGGAGGATGAAGCAGTCCTGATGTAGTGATATGTTTTCAGGAGGATGAAGCAATCCTGAAGGAATAATAAACTTTCGGGAGGATAAAGCATTCCTGAGGGATGATAGGCTTTCAGGAGGATAAAGCAGTCCTGAAGAGATAATAAGCTTTCAGGAGGATAAAGCAGTCCTGATGTAGTGATATGCTTTCAGGAGGATGAAGCAGTCCTGATGTAGTGATGATAACTTTCAGGAGGATAAAGCAACCCTGAGGTAATGATGATAGTTTTCAGGAGGATAAAGCAATCCTGAGGTAGTGATGAGCTATCAGGAGGATTAAGCAGTCCTGAAGTAATAATATGATTTCAGGAGGATAAAGCAATCCTGAGGTACAAGAAGCTGTCAGGAGGATAAAGCAGTCCTGAGGTAATAATATGATTTCAGGAGGATAAAGCAATCCTGAGGTAGTGATGAGCTATCAGGAGGATTAAGCAGTCATGAGGTAATAATATGATTTCAGGAGGATAAAGCAACCCTGAGGTAGTGATGAGCTATCAGGAGGATTAAGCAGTCCTGAGGTAATAATATGATTTCAGGAGGATAAAGCAATCCTGAGGTACAAGAAGCTGTCAGGAGGATAAAGCAGTCCTGAAGTAATAATAAGCTGTCAGGAGGATGAAGCAATCCTGAGGTAAGAGAAGCTTTCAGGAGGATAAAGCAGTCCTGAGGAAATGATAACTTTCAGGAGGATAAAGCAGTCCTGATAGATGATAAGTTGTTGATGAAGTTTGTCTGCTGGAGAATTAACCTGAAAACAAGGTAGCATTCCATATGGTAGCATTAGTTTATGCATTATGTATGCATGTATAGTATGATGCACCTAAGTAATGTATTATGCATCCATGGATATGTATGTTATGGTATGATGTAAATGATGTATGTATGATATGATACTGCCTGAAGCGTCTGGATATCTTTGTATAATAAATCCCGATTCGTTGCTGAAGAGTATGAGGAACTTATTCCCGTCTTGTTTGATAATGAGGTATACATAACCTCCCGTCTGCTGGGGATAGAAAGGTATATATAACCTCCCGTATGTTGGGGATATCAAGGTATATATAACCTCCCGTATGCTGGGGATAGTAAGGTATATATAACCTTCGTCTTCGTTTGATAATAGGGTAGATATAACCTCCCGTCTTCGTTCGTCGTATCCTTATTGGAAAGTAAATTCCCGAATATCCGTATGAGGATAAAAGAGATGGATATAAATTCCAGGGGAGATGTGACTTTATGAAGATGGATTTATCCTACTGAGGTTTTGTAACTGTCTTGTAAAGATGAACCGGCGAAGCTTCGTTGAAATCCTTCCCTCGTTCGTCCTTAGTAAATACTATTACTGCATTTCCATGCATTTCTGGTAAACATCAATCATATTAAGCATACATGCATTTCTGGTAAACATCAATCATATTCAAAAGCATACATACATTCAAACACAACCAATGGACGTTTCGCTTATGTAAATAGGGTAAAAGTAAATCTGGATTCAAAAATGGAATTTTATTCATATCAAAAAGTGACCCATACATGGGTAAGTTTGTACAAGGAGACATAAACCCTAGTAAGAGGATTTTGTCATAAAATTTTACAAAACAAAGAGAATCAGCTATGTGGGAAATAATCCTATTGAGTTTCAGTTCTACTATTGCCATTATCTTCAAGTATCTCATCTTCTGCTGTTGAGACGAAAACGATTGGATTGAGCTTTATCTGTTAAAACTTGAGTAAGTAGCACAACTGGTTGCAGTTTCATGGGTGATCCAAACGAGACATAGTTATACGCTTTAATCCCTAACTTTTGCCTGGATTGCCCTTTCAGGTTTTCAATCCAACGGGATACCCTTTTTTGCCCAAGCCGCCTTTTCAGGTTTTCGACTTGCCGGGTGTACATCTTTTTATATATATCCCTAATTTTTGCCCAAACCCTTTTGGTTTTCCGGGATGCCCTTATTTTGGCCTAGGCCAGTCAACCTAGCGGGTCTCTTTTTATGCGTAGTATTTTTTAACTATGTCTGCGTTTACAGGCTGTGGGAAGTCTTCACCATCCATTATAGCAAGTATCATGGCACCTCCTGAGAACACTGTCTTGACTACAAATGGTCCTTCATATGTCGGAGTCCACTTGCCCCTAGGATCACCCTGTGGTAATATGATACGCTTGATTACTAAGTCACCAGCTTGATATACCTTTGGCTTAACCTTCTTGTTAAAAGCTTTGATCATTCGTTTCTGGTACATCTGGCCATGACAAACTGCTGCTAACCTCTTCTCATCAATCAAATTTATCTGGTCAAGTCGAGTCTGAATCCACTCATCTTCATCCAAGCCTGCATCCTTCATAATTCTTAAGGAGGGAATCTGAACTTCAATGGGCAGAACTGCTTCCATACCATAGACTAAGGAGAATGGGGTTGCCCCTGTTGAAGTACGTATTGTAGTACGATAACCATGAAGAGAAAATGGTAACATCTCATGCCAATCCTTGTAGGTAACAGTCATCTTCTGTACAATCTTCTTAATGTTCTTATTAGCAGCTTCAACTGCCCCATTCATCTTCGGACGATACGGAGAAGAGTTGTGATGCTTAATCTTGAACTGTGTGCAGAGATCAGTAATCATAGTGTTGTTCAGATTAGAGCCATTGTCAGTAATAATCCTTTCAGGGATGCCATACCTACATATGAGATTATTCTTAATGAATCGAGCCACAACATTCTTGGTAACAGATGCAAATGAAGCTGCCTCTGCCCACTTTGTGAAATAATCAATAGCAACCAGGATGAAACGATGTCCATTAGAAGCAGTAGGCTTGATCTCACCAATCATATCAATGCCCCACATAGCAAAAGGCCAAGGAGCAGTCAACATATTCAATGGTGATGGAGGTATATGTACTTTATCAGCATAGATTTGACACTTGTGACATGTTCTGGAGTGTTGATAGCAATCAGCTTCCATGGTAGACCAATAGTAACCTGCTCTCAATATCTTCTTTGCCATAGTATGACCACTAGAATGAGTGCCAAAGATCCCATCATGCATGTCTTCCATAATCTCAGTTGCTTCCTTCTTATCCACAAAACGGAGCATAGTTGAATCATGATTGCGCTTGTACAAAATCCCATTACTCAAAAAGAACTTAGCAGAAAACCTTCTCAGGAACTTCCTATCTTTGACAGATGCCCCTTCAGGGAACTCCTGAGCTTCAAGATATCTTTTCACTTCATAGAACCAAGGTTTCTCCTCTGCCCCTTCAGTGTCAATCTCATTGCAGTATGCAGGCTTTTCAAATCTATCAATAGTAATCTTGGGAGCTTCATCATCCCAGCTGATCTCAAACATGGATGCCATGGTGGCTAATGCATCTGCCAACTGATTCTCTCATCGTGGAATATGTCCAAAGGTAATCTCTTTGAAATGTGGGATCAAAGACAACACATGCTCTTTGTAAGGAATGAGATTATCATGTTTGGTATCCCAATCTCCTTTAATCTGACTTACTACCAGGGCTGAATCTCCATACACATCAAGGAACTGAATCTTCATATCAATAGCAGCTTTAATACCCAGGATACATGCCTCATACTCAGCCATGTTATTGGTACAATAGAAACAAAGTCTGGCAGTAATCGGGGTATGACAACCTTCAGGGGAACTAATCACAACACCAATACCATTACCAAGTGCATTAGAGGCACCATCAAAAACCATAGTCCATCGGGATCCTTGTTCAGGTCCGTCATATTGTCCAGGTTCTTTGGTAATAATCATAATGTCTTCATCAGGGAACTCAAAACTCATTGACTGGTAATCATCCACTGCTTGATGAGCCAAATGATCAGCTACAACACTTCTTTTAATAGCCTTCTGAGTAGTATACTGTATATCATATTCTGTCAAGATCATTTGCCATCTTGCAATTCTTCCGGAGAGAGCAGGTTTCTCAAATATGTACTTGATTGGATCCATCTTTGAAATCAACAAGGTAGTATGGGTCAACATATACTGTCTTAGTCGGCGAGCAGCCCATGCCAAAGCGCATCAATTTTTCTCGAGCAGTGAGTATCTTGTTTCACAGTCGGTAAACTTTTTGCTAAGGTAGTATATTGCCTGCTCTTTTCGACCAGACTCGTCATGTTGCCCCAACACACACCCCATTGAGTTGTCTAACACTGTTAAGTACATAATCAAGGGTCTTCCATCAACTGGTGGCATCAAAATTGGTGGTTCCAGCAGATATCTCTTGATTTCGTCAAAGGCAATCTGGCACTCGTCATTCCATTCCATCACCTGATCTTTCTTCAACAACTTGAAAATTGGCTCACAGATGGCAGTTAATTGGGAAATAAATCTTGCAATGTAGTTCAATCGTCCCAAGAAACCTCTAACCTCCTTCTCAGTACGGGGAGCTGGCATCTCTCGTATAGCTTTCACTTTTGCGGGATCCACTTCAATACCTTTTCCACTGACAATAAAACCCAAGAGTTTACCAGATCTAACTCCAAAAGTACACTTGTTTGGGTTCAGTCTCAACTTGTATTTCTTCAACCTCTCAAACAATTTATGCAAATGATCAAGATGTTGCTCTTCATTCTGGGACCTGGCTATCATATCATCCACATATACCTCTATCTCATGATGAATCATATCATGAAACAAAACCACTATAGCACGCTGATATGTTGCCCCTGCATTCTTCAGACCAAATGGCATCACCTTATAACAAAAAGTGCCCCACTGTGTAACAAATGTTGTCTTCTCCATATCTTCAGGAGCCATCTTGATTTGGTTGTAACCAGAGAAACCATCCATAAAAGAGAATACCCTGTGCTGAGCAGTGTTGTCTACCAGAACATCAATATGAGGAAGTGGGAAGTCATCTTTGGGGTTGGCCTTGTTCAAATCCCTGTAGTCTACACATATACGTACCTTACCATCTTTCTTAGGAACCGGTACCACATTTGCAACCCACTGGGGATAAGAAGTCACTGCTAAGAACCCTGCATTGAACTGTTTCATTACCTCTGCTTTGATCTTCTCTGACATCTCAGGACGCATACGACGAACCTTCTGCTTCTTTGGACGACAATCTTCTTTCACTGGCAAACGGTGAACCACAATGTCTGTATCCAACCCTAGCATATCTTCATAAGACCAAGCAAAGATTTCCACATAGTCACGTAACATCTGAATCAATCTGCTCTTGACACTATCCTCTAAATCAGCCCCTATCTTGACTTCTTTCCTGTTTTCTTCAGTTCCCAGATTCACAACTTCGACTGGCTCTTCATGTGGCTGTATGGCTTTCTCTTCTTGTTGTAACAACCTAGCAAGCTCTACAGGTACTTCACAATCGTCCTCATTTCCGTCTTCAGTTTGATAGATCGGATTCTCGAAATTATAATTGGCAATAGTAGAACTGTTATCAACAGGATCCAGAATGGATGAGGATCTGCATTTTAGTGATGTGGGTGTGTGTAAGAACACATAGCTGATAAAGCAAAAATAAAAGAAAAGAAAGACAAGGAACACAATATTTACGAAAACGAAACGTCCACTGATTTTATTGAATGAAGTATGCAAATGAAATGACAACCCGTAACAAGCACACCATTGTTCCCCGGGTAAGGCACAAGGCTTAAGAGTTTAATTGTTCAAGAAATTACAAACTTAAAAAGCAACAACACAGTAATAGTATTTACTCCTGACTAAAGGAGATAGGGATAACATCTTCAGCTTTCCAATTATTGAGTCCAGCACCCACAGTAGGAAAAATCCAAGCATCCAGGTTGTAGTCTTCATCATAGTCTCCCACAGCATTGATCTGATCTTTCATAACCCCTTGATTGGTAATACGAACAGCACGAGCACGACGAACAACCTTCTGGGACTCTGCAGTGAAACCCAAACCAAATTTGTCAGACTTGTATGGGATATCAGGAAGCTGACCCCAAATAGTACAACCACCTTCATCCACCACAGCTCTAGCATCGTTGAGGGAGGCCATTTCCATTGTTGGAGGTACTCTGGTGACCACAGGAACTTTCTTGGCAACCGGAGGAGCTACATAATCATTTACAATCCAAGGAACCACTTCAAATGTCTGACACGGAGTTTCAATGTATTCACCTTCCATTTCCAGATACTTGAAGGTATTCACATGGCTGACAAAGTATTCTTCTTCTCCATAGACAGTAACAACTTTTCCTTCCACCGGATATCTTAGCTTCTGATGTAATGTAGAGGTTACAGCACCTGCCCCATGGATCCAGGGACAACCAAGCAGACAAGAGTACGAAGGACGAATATCCATCACATAAAATGTAGCAGTAAAAACCTGAGAGCCAACTTTGATTGGAAGATCAATTTCCCCATGCACTACTCTTCTAGAACCATCAAAAGCCTTCACCACAATATTACTGGGCTTCAGCACAGCATCTTCAGGACTCAGCTTATTCAGGACTTCCTTGGGCAACACATTTAGAGAGGAACCATTGTCTATCAATACATGGGACAGGGTAGTGCCCCTGCATTCAATTGAAATATGCAGAGCCCTGTTATGATCCCTCTTGGCAGGGGTCAAATCAGCATCAGAAAATCCCAACCCATTATCATCGGTCAGGTGGGCAACACAATTCTCAAACTGGTCAACAGAAATTGCATTGGGTACATGAGCAGTCTTCAGAAACTTGATCAAAGCTTTTGCATGAGCTTCAGAACATAACAACAAGGATAGCATGGAAATCTTTGAGGGAGTATGCCCTAACTGATCAACAATGTCATAATCACTCTTGCGAATGATTTTCAATACTTCTTCCATCTGCTTAGAGAGATCATCAGCAGCTGGCACATCAGTAGATATTGGTTCAATAACAGGACCCTTGCCCCGAGCATCAGTGGTAGAGGTAGCAGCAGGAGTAACTGCATTCTTGGAAGTAACTGGAGGAGAGAAGACTCTTCCACTTCGTGTGATCTTACTAGATCCAGCAATATTGTCAACATCAACAGGCACATCAGCTAAGGGCTCCTGCTTAACACTATGGATGTAAACATCAGACCCATAGTGCCAAGGCACAGCTTTATCAGACGTATACGGAATATGACCAGGAGTGGTTATGACCATAGGAGCCACTCTGGCTTCAACAACAACTTTCACAGGACCTTCAGCAGTAATCCTGATTGGACCCTGATGGGTGATTTTAATAGGACCTTTGGAAGTGATTCTCACCGGCACTTTGTCAACCATATCAACCTCTTCAATCTTCTTACCTCTAGTAATATGCTCCACCATACTCTCCACAGAAGGTGGTCTCCTTTCAAACACTATAGTGTAATTATTCATGAGACGTTGAATCCTGTCCTTCAACCTCCAACACTTATCTGGATTATACTCACAATAGACACAATCTTCACGACAACCCGGAAAGAACCAAGCTTGTACTAACTTTTTCCTGATGACAGCCAATGGTGTAGTCAACTCTGCAACTGAATGGATATGTAAATCTTCATCAATGGCATTGACAGTCTTCTCGTGATTTGGCATGGGAGCAGTAATCACATTTGGCGTACCTGGTGGGTCAAACTCAATCTCTCCAGCCTCAATCATATCTTGAATTTTGTTCTTCAAGATCCAGCAGTTATTAGTATCATGTCCCTGACAGTTTGAATGATATGCACATCGTGCATTGGGATTGTACCTGGGTGAGGTAACATTAGGATTCTGAGGAGCCTCTTTCAGAGTAATAAGTTCAGCCTTCAACAAGTGTTGCAATGCCTGAGCCATTGACATGTTGATCTTCGTGAACTGCCTTCTAGCCCTCTGTTGGTTGCCCTGTGGCTGCTCTGTTGTTGCAGGAGTTGGATTTGAAATATGAACTGCACTAACAGACTGATGCCTTCTATTATGATCAGGTTGACCATAAACAGCATTGGATTCTTTCTTCCCAGTGGGAGGCTTCTTTGCAGCACCTGATGAAGAAGTACCCACTTGGATTTTGCCATTCTTTATACCATTTTCCACTCGCTCTCCTGTCATTATCAACTCAGTGAAGCCAGATGATGAGCTTCCAATGAGATGACTGTAAAACGGACCATTCAGCGTACACATGAACATATCAACCAATTCCCTGTCAGTTAAAGGGGGTTGAACTCTTCCAGCTAAGTCTCTCCACTTCTGAGCATACTCCTTGAAACTTTCTTTGGCACCCATAGACATGCTTTGTAACTGCATGCGAGTGGGAGCTAAGTCAGCATTGTATTAATACTGCTTATAGAAAGCCTCAGCAAGATCATTCCAGTCTCTGATGTTGACACTCTCCAACTGATAATACCACTCCAATTGAGCTCCAGATAAGCTCTCTTGAAAAAAATGGATCCACAATTTCTTATCAGCAGTGTGAGGTTGGATTCTTCTGACATAAGACCTTAGATGCAGCTTGGGACAAGAGACCCCATCATAAACAACAAAGGTAGGAACCTTGAAACCAATGGGTATGACAACCCCAGATATCAGACTCAAATCTTCAAAATCCAGCCCAGAAGACTTCTGTAATTCCATAGCATCCATTCTATCCACCAGCATCTTGAATTTGTCTTCATTAGGATCATGGTAGTAATTAGCCTCAGAATCAGAGTCCCCCATTGTGTTGTGGAGACTACCTCCCTCTTTCTCAGATTCTTCAGATTCATAGTCTTCAACTGGTTCTTTGGTCTTGGCAAGACCTTTGAACCTTCTTCCCATGTTGATCAGGCCTCCCGACCTTCTAGTCTTCTTAGTCTTCTTGGCCAGCAGTGTCTTCAATTCATCTTGCCCCTTGGACAAGTTCAGGATCAGCTCTTGGAACTGTGCATTTTGTGCCTGGAGATCCTTAACTGTTTGTTCAAGAGCCATTACTGAAATAAACAACGAGAAGATGAGAAACCTGTGCACTAATAAACCTGTGATGTAATGAAATGATATGTGAATGCATATGCAATGTTTTCAAGGACCGCAGGATTTAAATTTGTTTAAACAATCAAGAAGGTAAACTTTTATTAGTAATAAATTTGTTTTGCCTCTTGGGCTTACAAAAAATGAAATGAAATAAGTACAAAAGATGGGGTTTTAAGTCTCCCATGGACGTTTCCTCTTTGTGTTGAGGTAGGAGTTGAGATTCCGTTCCTCATGAAGTTGCTTTGTTAGTTCCAGGATTCTTTCTTGGCTTGCTTTGTAATGAGCCTCGAAGGTATCCCTTTGCTCCTTCAATTGGATCCAGGATCTCTGCAAGTCTTCCATGTCAGTAGGCATGTCTGGGTGAAGGATGGTATAAGCAGTATCTCCTTCAGCAACAGGTTCCATGGTAACTGGCAAGATAGCAGGATATGGCATCATGAGAGTCTGAGCACGAGATCGCACCCATCTGAGATAAGCCTCCATAGGAATAGTGTACTTAGGCTCCAGTGTCTTGCTGTCAACCCTGTTTACTTTTCCCCAAGCTCGTATGAATCTCTGACGGTAACCTTGAAGATCATTGTCGTAGTCAAACACAATGCCCTGAATCAACATGTCATGTGGGCCATCACTCCGAGCGTAACCAAACTGTCGTAAAGCTAGAGAGGGGTTGTAGGTGATGCCTCCTCTTATGCCTAGAAGTGGAACATTAGGAAACTCTCCACAACGGTCAATGATAGTGACATTCTCCATAGATCTGGAGCACCAATGGATATCTGAATGCGAAAGTGACATGATCCTCTTGGACCATCTGAACCCTTGCTCATTCTTCATTACTGAGCGAGGAAGGTGAGAAATAAACCACCTAGATAGCAAAGGTATGCAACACATAAAAGTTCCTCTTGCCCTTGTAGTACGGGTATGAAGAGAATGTAGTATGTCTCCAAGCAATGTAGGCACTGGATTGTGACTCGGGAATATGTTGATGGCATGAACATCTATGAACTGATCAGGATTTGGGAACAATACTAAGCCATATATCATCAAGGCTAAGATATCCTCAAAAGCATCATAACTCATGGCCTCCAAGAACATTTGAGCCTTCTCTATCAACACCTTGGCTAGAACACCCTTGACTCCACTTCTCGTTTCTAGAACAATATCAGACTTCTTCAGATGTAGAGCTGCAGCAATAACCTCAGGTTTAGGTTCTTTCTCCAAGCCTGTGAATGGTTTCTGATCAAGAACAGGTATGCCCAGAAGTTTAGAGAACTCTTCCATGGTTGGAACCAGTTGATAGTCGGGGAATGTGAAGCAATGGTGCTTAGGATCAAAGAACTGAAACAGGACACTCATCATGTCTTCATTGAACCCTGAGATGACTAGATCCAATAGGTGGCCATGTCTCTTGATGAACTGGGAATGATCAGACACTTGAGAAACCAACTCTTTAAGCTTAGCGGGTATGCCCACAAAGTTGATCCTGATGGTGTTTCTACGAGCAGTAGCCATGACCTGCAACAAAGAACAAAGATAAATCCCTTGGTCCTTGAAATGGTTAGGGAAAATGCTATGCTTATGATGCATGATGATGTCATGATGTTATGCTCAATCACAAACATGTGGCACACACAAACAAGTCACACCATAGCCCTAGGTTTAAAGGCTTGCATGAGGTTCAAAGGTAAGTACCCTCCCCTGAAGTTAGTTGGTTCATCCTGTCCTACAAAAGTAACCAGGTTCTAAGGGATCTCAATATCATTGATCCTTCACAAGGGTGGTTGTTCAGTAGGCAACTTACTTGCCAACCAAAACCCTCCAAGTTTAAGATCTCAATGAGTGTAGTATCGAGTGTCAACCAACTTCAGTCTGCACCAAAGCCGACTACCTCACTACTTTTCTAAAGGCCAAGATGAGATAACTAGGGTTCTAAAAGTCAGTTAGTGTATTGACAACATATGGCAGCCTCATATTATCCTCAACTTGACTTAAGGAACATAAGCACCAACCAAGAAGTCGCACTAACTATGGCCACCAGATCAACCATATCGGTATACGCCGTACAGTTTCCTTGGTCTATTGCCATTTACCTAAGGTACACTAGATCCGGGTTAGGATCTTTCACACATAAGAGCCCAACAAGTAAGTATAAAGCAAACAAGGCAAACAATTTTAAAGTGATCTAATTCCTAAGGGTACCCCTCTTTAATATTATGTCCCCAGCAGAGTCGCCAGTTCTGTAACACGGTGGGAGAACTGACTTTAGTTATGTTGCGGATAGCAAGAGTCGCCACCGACTTTTATTTTATCCAAAGGAAAGGCATAAAAGAACAGGAAAGACCTTTAAAAGATTTTTGGGTCCGGGGGGTAGGTTATGTAAAGGGAAGGTGTTAGCACCCTTTACATCCATGGTTATCCATGGGCTCTTAGTTACTTAGCTCACTTTAAAATGTTTTTGAAAAGTGTGAAGTGTGTGAATAAAAATTTTCATAAGAGTTTGATAATGATCCATGTACGGATGCGTAAAAAACTTGTGTTTGAAAATTGTTTGAAAGTGTGAAGTATTTGAAATTTGTTTTGAAATAATGAGCAAGTAACTATGAGGAACCTACCCTAAAGTTTAAGTCTTTCTGTTCTTTATCCTTTAAATGGTAAGACTATCCTTATTATTAAGGAATAGGTAGTCATTACCTTGGATGTGAGGGACACATGAAGAGACATCTGTTTAATGAAGGCAACTGTAGGGTGTATTAAGCATTTTTGGAGGGACTGTCATCATTATTCGAAAGGGACAAGATCTTTATGAAGGCAACCATGTAAGGGACTTGATCTTTTATTGTGAAGGGACTAGATGACTTTTCTTTTAAGGGACTTTGCTTTATACACCCTACTTGACCTTTTTGAATAGGCAACAATGAGAGGTAACCCTAGAAAGTGAGATGGCGATCAAAGATCGACTTACGTGTGTGAGTGTTCAATTTTAAATATTTATCTTATAATTTAAATGATCTAAATTCAATTTTAAATACAAATAGTTTTCACTCCCTATTTACTAACCATAGCATGAAATTAAATAATTTAAATATTACAAAAAATTACATCCAGGAGCAGTTACAATAATAATAAAGCAATTTAAGCAAGAATAAATAAATAATTATAATAGGGGTTAGTGAAAATAATAATAATAATCACAATTTAAAAATAAAAGGGGTTAGTAAAAAATATCATAAGAATATCATTAAAAATACTAAGCAAAAAATAATATAATAATTAAAAGATTAGATTTTAATATCAACAATTATTTAAATAAAAAAAATATGAACAATTAAATAATTATTATAAAATTTTGAATTTATAAATTATAAAAAATTAAATTAATTTTAAACATGTTATGAAAATAAAATTATAATTATAAAGTTATTTTAACAATTTTAATTATTCCTAAGCATACATTAACAATTATTTAAATGCAAAAATTAAGAATATAAACAATTTAGGTCATATGTACATATTATAAAAAAAATAGGATTAATTATGATTATATCTAAAAAAAATTAAATATATACATAATTAAAAATGTTCATACAATTATATTTATAAATTTAAGGATTATAATAAAATTTTATTTACTAATTAAAATTATAAGCAAGAATTAAGGTTTTTTAATTGTTTAGAAAAAAATAAATTAGGGTTTTGTAAAAATTATTAGGGTTTAATAGTTTATAAAATTGAATTAGGGTTCTAAAAAATATTATGATTAAATTAGAGTTTTGTAAAAATAAATTAAACTTTATATACAACAAAATATAAATCTAATTATTATTATATACATGTTTTTTTTTAATTTTAATGTATAATTATAAAACTAAGTTTAGAATTAGAAAACATTTACATATTATTTTTTCATAAAATTATCTAAACATGCTAAACATGATTATAATATAATTAACAAAACAATGAAATAATAAAAAAAAATTGAAACTTACCTGGCTGGGTATTGAACCCAGGATGCCTTGCTTGACAACACCCCTGCCATACCACCAGGCCAGCGCGCGCAGGTGAAAGTAAAGGGCCTCAAATTGGTTTTGTGCACTTAAACCTAAAAATCAGAAAAAAAGAAAACAAGCAAAAGGCCTGGGGGATTCGAACCCAGGACCTTCATAGTAAACACACAAACACATTACCATCCCAGATAGGTGAGCGCGTCTGATAGTATAGTGGTAACAATATATAATATATGAAGCTTCCTGGTTAACCTGAAAAATAAGAAAAATTTGTACAAAGCCAGGATTCGAACCAGTGCCCTCAAGCAACACACACGCTGGCTTTACCACTGGGACAAGCGTTTGCTTGTGAAATAATAACAGAAAGAAATCATAATATTTTAAAACAATAATTTAAATATGAATTTCGCGCGCAGCTGGTCATCTTCCTCCTTGGATTACCTGCGAAAATAGCTAGGGATTTTGCTACGCGTTTTCCTGCGAGTTTCAAAATACAGAAACCTACGAATTTGAATATGCATCAAAACAGTAAAATTTCTTAATAATGGTTATAGTTTCATGATCCCCAAGGTCTATAGAGTTGTCCTATGCTCTTAGAATTTATTTATATTAGGGTTAGATCAAAGCCCCAAATCCATGGCCGAAACCCTAGCAATGGTGGCTTCCTATTCCTGCATCGAAAATCAAATTACTTTGTCCAGAAACATTCACAAGCTCAATACAAACATGAATCCAGCATCAAAATCAATTTATATTACATGTATGTATGAAAACGAAAAAAGGATAAATGTCTCAATGTTTGAATTCGGTTTGAATGATTCATGATGCTTTTGATGCAAATAAGAGTTGGGATCGCTTCTGGGATGTTCAAGGAATGTTTCTATGTTCTCAAATTACCTTCAAATGCCCTAGAAGCTTGAAACCGAATTTGAGTTTGTGAGGGATTTTTTGGTTTGCAAACTTACTCTTGGGGAGGCTGGAAATTGTGGCTTGTGCTAGGGTTGTGTTAAGTACTTATAGGATGATCAATTGAGGCTGAAAAATTAGGTCATTGTGTAGAAGATTTGATCCAAAAAGATTCACAATGATAAGCCTTTAAAGTTCAAATATTTTTGTATAAACACCTTCTATTTTAGGCAAATCAACATGATCTTCTTTCCCCTTCAATTCCAATCATATTTATGATTTTCTAGAAGCTTAATCCAATTTAAATCTTAGACTTTTATATTTTATTTTTATTTAAAATGATTTTTAATGAATTAAATCAAAATAAATAAAAATAAAATAATAAAAAATCTGATTTTTATTGACTTGGGTCGTGCATGAAGTCATAGTGTGGATTGGGTCATCATATGGCAAGCCCATTTGGAAGAAATTGGTTTTAGACCTCCATTTTCTTCATAAACCAACCCAAAATTTCCCAACTTTGCAAGGGCACACATCCTTCAATTTTAATGCTATGAGGGTGTTCTTGGACATTTTGGAAAGCTTAAATTTCATGTCCATATCATTTACCAATCTCAAGTTATGCCCTTTTGAAGTTGTTGACTTTTTGTTGACTTTCAAAAGGACCTATAATGTCTTAGCTCATACCTTCCAAATGAAGCATTTTTGGGCTTGGCTTGTGAGACACAAAGTTGTAGAGAATTCAATTTCCTTCAAAATGAGCTTTGGATGGAGACTTGGTGATGAAGCATGTGAAAGTTATGGCTGGTCAAAGTTCAGTTGACTTTTACTGAGAAAACCGTAATTTAGAAACTCCTGATTCTTGATGATCTGAAATCACCTTGATGAATCATGATCAACCCTTGATCAAATGATGAATTTTACTTCATATACTTGATGTTGGCAAAAAATCATGAAGTTTGACTTTGGTTTGACCACAGTTGACCTTAGTTTGACTTTTTAACTGCTTTGACTGATTTTGACTTATCTGATCATTTGACTGAGCAAACCTTTGAGAAAAGTCTTGAAACTTGTCATGGAGGTTCTTACACACATATAAGATGTTATGAAGCTCACTTGAAGTCTTGGAAGTTCATTTAGCCTGATTAAAGTCAAAACCCTAGTTTTGGATACACTGCTTAGGAGGTGCATTGTCTGAGGGAATTGTCAACTCTTCTGACCAATTGTGAACCTTGTGAACCTTGTGAACCATCATAAAATGTCTTGTGAATCTCATGGGAGGTATTGTGAACCTTGTGAACCTTGTGAACCTCATAAAGTATCTTGTAGACTTCATGAACCTCATGAAAGGCCTTGTAAACATTGTGAATCTTGTGAACCTTGTGAACCTCATAAAGTGACTTGTAGACTTCATGAACCTCATGAAAGGTCTTGAAAGCATTGTGAATCTTGTGAACCTTGTGAACCTTCTTAGCACACAAAGTCTTGTATTGTGTGGGCAAATTTTGGGGTGCAACACTTTGTACGCACTTTATTTTCCGTATTTTATTTAAATTCTGAATCCTTGGTGTAAACACCCCAAATTTGCCCTCACCCATTCACACCATGGCTTGTGATCATTTCATATGCATTAATCCAATCATAGCATCTCATACCACATTTTTGATTCATTGCATAGATTCAAAGTCATCTGCATCTAGGGTTTGTGATCTGAGCAATCCAAGAGCCTCTTGAGCCACTCCAAAGGTCATCAATCACTTCAAAGGGATCCATGTATGTTCAAGCATCATATTATGATCTCTCAAAGTCAAGAATGTCAAAGAATCACAAGAACTGAGAATGGCATGGAAGCAGAGCCAGGTTTGACTGCACAGATGACCAAGAATTAGGGTTTTGGTTTCAGAGGCCATAACTCCAATTTTTTTGGTCATTCTTGTTTCTATTGGCCTCTATATGGTATAGGGAGCATGCATATCAATTTTCATGAAGAAATTCCATAGGGAAGTCATCTGATCAAGAGTTGACTTTTCAAGCAAGTCAGTGCAAAATCAGGGCATCTGAGGCCCCCAATGACCCAACCAAAGGGTGTTCTTCATCATTTTGATTGTATATGATCTTTATTTGATCATAGAAGATGTTGGAAGTTCACAAAATTGAAGAATTTCAAGTCATTTGCAAAGTTGACTTTTTGGGGAAGTTTGACTTTTAATGAAATTGCCATTTTAGGAAACTTTTTCAACCTTTACTTTTTGATTCAAAAATAATTCAAATGGAAACACTTTGGTCATGAAAGTTGTAGAATAGATCTTTCCCTTTTCAAAAAGTACAAGAACATGACCTAATTCATTTTGGATCAAAAGTTATGGCTTGTCAAAGTTGGCAAAAATCACAAAATTTCAAGGTTTCTACCAAAGAGGCAAAGTTGCAAATTCAAATGTCAAGGCAAATTAAGTTATCAAATGGACTTCTAAACTTCACAACATGATCATACAAGACCTAAAAGTCAGATTGCACCAAAGAATCACACATTTTTATGGCTTATGGAACAAGATTTTTCATAAGAAGCAAAAGTGAACCAACTTGCAAAACTCATCATAAGTTACAATCCACTTGCTTGCTGACTTCATGAACCATCCTAGGGTTCTCCCCACATCATGCTGCGCAGGACACACCTTTTGTCCTTGGCTAGCAAGTAGCCCATGCTTCTCTTACACAACTTTGACATTTTGACAACTTGAGCCATACCTATCACAAAAGCACACATCACCTCATCTGACCTATCACCATAGTTTATGCAAATCAAAAGCAAGCCAAAGCATACAAAACACAGGCCTGAAGCACTCTCTAACACAGCATTCTCATTTCCATACCATTTTGCAAAAGCTTTCGAAACTGCTTGCACAAGCCACAAACACAAAAACTAACTTCACAAATTAACTCAACACACTTCCCTGATCACAAACCACCCCTCACCATAGCCTGAAACTCAAAGAATCAAAAACACGATCACCACCTGCCATTGAGCAGAACTTCTGCCATCTCTCAAACCAGCCATTGCAAACTTCAAACAAGCCTTGAAAGCTTCTCAGGAGGTCCAGGGGAGTTGATTGCAAGCAAGACATCAACCAGAAAGTGCCAGGGACTAAAGCTTCAGTTCAGGTAGCCATCTCAAACTTTTTTCCAGAAACTCCATTTTAAGTTCATAAAAGCTTTTATGCACTCCCCTGATCATGAATATGTGTTTACTTTTGGGAATGGTTGAGAAACCAGGATGTATGAATGTTCTGAAATTTTTTGCCCTAGAAACGTTTTGCTTCGATTTGGCTGATTGATGAATGAAAAATGATGTTTGAATGGGGGTTTTGATCTAGTTTGGCATGGGGATGATTTCTGGGTAGTTAGTTTTCGTTTTCATGAAGTTTTGAAGGTTTTGGCAACTTTCAGGTGAGGGTCTTGCCGGAGAAGACGACCGGAAGTCTTCTCCGGCCACCTGAAAGTAATTAGGGCTAATCCCTGTAATTAATGAGAGTTTGAATTCTGAGCGTAGGATTGGTTGACTTTGTTTGACTGGCGCGTGTTTGGATGGTCCAGATCTACTCACTTAACCCTAATCCAGTCATTTACTTAATTAATTAGGATTAATTTATTTCAAACCTCAGAATGAATCCTGGCCTTCCAATCTCGCGCGCGTCAATTCCCTCTCTTTTTATTCAAATCCTGTCCATTGGATGCGTTGACTTCTCCATAAATCCATTTTATTTTTTCATTTTATTTCATTTGTTTTGTCCATTTATTTTAAAATAGTAAAACAATTTTAAAAATTCTGAAAATTTTTGTACAAACTTTTATTAATTTTCAGAAACCAAAAACATTTTTATTTTTATTTTTTGCATTAAAAAATATTTTTAAATCATTTAAAATTTTATTTTTAATTAATTAATGAGAATTAATTAATTAAAAATACTTTTAGGTATTTAAAAATCACCAAAAAATTCATGAAACCTTCAAAATCATTTAGAAACATTGTCCAACCCTCAAACCAAATTTCTTTTGTGATCTTGATGCATTTTGACAATTTTTCATGAAATTAATTTCATTTCAAAGCAATATTTTGATCCCATGTTCAAAAATTCATTCCTGCCTAGTCTTTGAGAGTTGGACTTTGATTCTTTTTTGCATTGTGTCTTGCATATCATGTAGTTTGTAGGATTAAATTGGCATGAATTGATCTTGCATTTTCCATTTGTTTGGCATTTTTCTTGTTAAGGTACCCTAAAACCCTAGAAATCTTAAGAAATTCATAACTTTCAATAGGTTAAGAGTTGGATCCCCTCCTTTGGGCAGTGAGTTAATGTAGGTTTAAGGTTCCTTTGAGTGCATTTTCAATTTTTTTATCTTGATGTTTGCTTTTGGTTTTGATTCTTGTTTGGTGCATTGATCATAAACCCTAATTTGGGCTTCCTTTTGCATTCATCTTGCATTTGCATTCATGCCTTGACTTGCCATAGCAGTTTGTGCCTCCATTTGATTCACTAGACATATTGAGACATGTTAGAAGTATGTTTGATCATTACTTTTTGCATTTGCCATGTTGTATGCCATTTGCATTTCATAACTTTTCATGTATGTTCATGGATCCAAGCATGCTTATCTTGCATTCATTTGTTCATGTGATCATCCTCATGCCTTGCTTCATGTTTGTATCATCTCATAGCATCATTATCATCCCACATATGCTTCTGGTTTTGGTTTGCATCATGCCATTTCATCTCATTTTGCATTGCATTGTATTTCCTTCACTAACTTTTCAGGTGGTAAGCAACTTTGAGAAGTGAATTTGCCTTCACTTCTCATAATTTCTTTTCATCTCTTTTATGCATCCTTGCTGCATTTTGTTATGAGTTTGAGATTGAGCTTGCTCTTTCTTCTTCATCTTACTTTCTTTCCTCAAGTGACTTGTCTTCTTAAATGAAGCAAGTTACTTTGTTTCTCTTTGCTCCTTTCATCTGCTTCCTGGTGGTTCCTCTGAAGATTTCTCTTGTAAACCTCACAAACCTTAGGAGCAACCAAGCATGACAATAATTAGGGTTTTGATTAGTCTCCCCATTTAGCTTTTACCTTTGTGTCATCATTGAGTCTTCTCTTCTCATCTCATAATCAGGAACTAAACCTTAAAGGTTTTAAGGCTTTGTGATTAGGGTTATGCTTGCATCCTTCTATTAGGATGGAGTGTATAACTTTAATCCTAAGTGTTAAACCCTTAATGTGTTTAAATCCTTTAATCAATTCACTTAATAATCATCAAGACATCAAGCTTGTAACTTGGGCCTTGCATTAGGGTTCTAATTCTTCCTTAATTGGTTAAGAAGGACTAACCCTAGTGTTAATGGACAAGTCCCCCTCAAGTTGTCTTACAAACCATAAAACTCACTTCTTCATCATATCATTAAATAAAATCCACTTAACAAAGGCTTTGTTTTGTCATGAGTTTAATCCCTAATCATGGATTAAGTTGAGGAGCTTTCCTCAGTTTAAACACTCTCATCTATTATCCTTCTATTAGGATGGTGTAATGAGTCTGTTTAATCCTTGATTATGGCTTAATCTCATTACTTAACACTAAACAAAAAACCACAAAAACATCTAAATAATTACAAGTAGGTTAATGATCTTAATCCTACATCAAGGTGTTTAAGTGTGAGAAGCTGACTTCACACTTAAGGTATTCTCATTACCCCTAATCAGAGGGAAGATGTGATGAGTTTACTAACCCATTGGTTTAGGCTTAAGCTCATTACTTATGACGAACTTTCAAAAGCAATAAAAGACTGAAAACACAAAAACAAACAATAATCGTCTCCTTCGGGATTCTTTTCTCATCTCATTCACTCATAAACGAGAACTTGCTTCTTCCGTCTAATGCAAGACAGTTTGCACCTGAGCCAGACAGGTCATACACTTGAGCATAGACAAGTAAGCAGTTCACAAGTTAATTCATCTTTCAGTCTCTTTGGGTCGAACTACGGTGTTCTAACTTCCTCATTGCACGAGAGGATACGTAGGCATAACTTAACAGTTATCGAACAAAAGTCTCTGTATATCCCCCCCTCTTTCAGCTTTATTCTTTAAGCCTCATACTCCTGAGCATTTCACTTTTGTTCTTACACTGACACTGTACATATCACACTTCACTTCTCTTACACTGACACCTGTACATCCTTTTCCAGCTCTTCATACACAAATTGCATTGACACTACCCCTTTAAAACACAAACCTTTTAAGCGTGGATCCCGTCGAGTACGACGGACAATCTGGGTGCTAATACCTTCCCAGGTTGTAACCAACCCCCTTTCTCAGTCTCTCTGGTTCGCAACCGTCTTATCCATATCTTTCTAGGTCTATGCAGCATTGCCTTTCCTCCGGGATAAAAATGCCTAGCTGGCGACTCTTTCCATTCCCTGTGAGTTCACTCCTGTGTGTTCTCACATCCTCCTTTCGCCGACCGTTCGCGTCTGTACCCTATTTGGCCCGGCTTCATTTAGTGGGAGCGACACTTGGTCCAACGCCAAGCGATTGCACTTGCACACTCGCACTTTATTATTCAGTTATTTGTTTATTAGGATCCACCTCTCCTTGCGAGCCGAGCGCTTCGTGCCTCGCTAACAAACCACAAAATAAAACTCCATTTGCATTTACCCTCTAACCTCAAAAACCAAAATGTTCCGATTAGATACAAACCCTTGATTCAACGTCAAGCGGCTTTAGGAAATAAAACACATTGATAATATGAGAAGAACTGTACGCCACAAGCCTTAAGCGGTAGAAAGGAGGATAACGAGCTCTCGTTACTCGCTCCGATTATTTCGACGCAGGACGCTCGTCTTGTTGGGCGAGATAAACTATCCATTTTCTTTAGTACATTTTGTCGCTCCCAAAGATTAGCATCCAGGTACAAGCGCGAACGGTCGGCGAGAGGAACAATGAGAACACACAGCCGTGAACTCACTGGAGATGAATAGAGTCACCAGCTAGGCATTTTTATCCCGGAGGAAAGGCAATGCTGCATAGGCCTAGAAAAAGATGGACAAGACGGTTGCGAACCAGAGAGACTGAGAAAGGGGGTTGGTTACAACCTGGGAAGGTATTAGCACCCAGATTGTCCGCCGTACTCGACGGGATCCACGCTTGAAAGATTTGTGTTATAAAGGGGTAGTGTCAGTGCAATCTGTGTATAAAAATAGCTGGAAAAGATGTACAGGTGTCAGTGTAAAGGAAGTGCAAAGTGTGACATATACAGTGTCAGTGTAAGGGCAAGAGGATGAATTGCTCAAGATCATGAGGCTTAAAGAGTGATGCTGGAAAGAGGGGGAATATACAGAGACTTTTGTTCGATAACTGTTAAGTTATGCCTACGTATCCTCTCGTGCAATGAGGAAGTCAGAACACCGTAGTTCGACCCAAAGAGACTGAAAGATGAATTGACTTGTGAACTGCTTACTTGTCTATGCTCAAGTGTATGACCTGTCTGGCTCAGGTGCAAACTGTCTTGCATTAGACGGAAGAAGCGAGCTCTCGTTTGTGAGTGAATGAGATGAGAAAAGAATCCCGGAGGAGACGATTATTGTTTGTTTTTGAGTTTTCAGTCTTTTATTGCTTTTGAAAGTTTGTCATAGATTAATGAGCTTAAGCCTAAACCAATGGGTTAGTAAACTCATCACATCTTCCCTCTGATTAGGGGTAATGAGAATACCTTAAGTGTGAAGTCAGATTCTCACACTTAATCACCTTTGATGTAGGATTAAGATCATTAACCTATTTGTGATTATTTAGATGTTTTTGGTGTTTTTGTTTAGTGTTGAGTAATGAGGTTAAGCCATAATCAAGGATTAAACAGACTCATTACACCATCCTAATAGAAGGATAATAGATGAGAGTGTTTAAGCTGAGGAAAACTCCTCAACTTAATCCATGATTAGGGATTAAACTCATGACAAAACAAACCTTTGATTAAGTGGATTTTATTTAATGATATGATGATGAAGTGAGTTTTATGATTTGTAAGACAACTTGAGGGGGACTTGTCCATTAACACTAGGGTTAGTCCTTCTTAACCGATTAAGGAAGAATTAGAACCCTAATGCAAGGCCCAAGTTACAAGTGTGAAGTCTTGATACTTATTAAGTGGATTGATTAAGGGAGTTAAACACATTAAGGGTTTAACACTTAGGATTAAAGTTATACACTCCATCCTAATAGAAGGATGCAGGCATAAGCTTAATCACAAAGCCTTAAAGCCTTTAGGGTTTAGTCCCTGATTATGAGGTGAGAAGAGATGACTCAAAGGAGACACAAAGGTAAGACTAAAAGGGGAGACTAATCAAAACCCTAATTCATTGTCATGCTTGGTTGTTCCTAAGGTTTGTGAGGTTTTCAAGAACAGTCTTCAATGGAACCACCAGGAAGCAGATGAAAGGATCAAGAAAAGCAAAGTGACTTGCTTCATCCAAGAAGTCAAGTCACTTGAAGAAAGAAAGTGGGAGAAACAAGAATGAGCAAGCTCAATGTCAAACACATATAGAAATGCAGCAATGGATGCAAGGGAGATGAAAAGAAAAGTTATGAGAAGTGAAGGCAAATTCACTTCTCAAGTTTACTTACCACCTGAAATGTTAGAAAGAAATGCAATGCAATGCCAAATGATATGAAATGGTATGATGCTCAACAAAACCAGAAGCATGTTGGTGATGAAAATGATGTTATGAGATGCTGCAAACATGAGGCAAGGCATGGAGATGTTCATACAAGTTCATGGGTACAAATGGTGCAAGCTTAGAAGCATGGATACACATGGAAAGTTATGAAGCATACATGGCAAACAAAATGGCAAATATGGGATGCAATGGTCAAACATGCTTTCTACATGTCTTAAGATGTCAAATGAATCAAATGGAGGCATGGAATGGCATGGCAAGTCATGTTATGCAAGAGAATGCAAGAAGGATGCAAATGGAAGCCCAAATCAGGGTTTATGGATCAAACAACAAACAAAAACCAAAATCAGAAGCAAAACCTAAGATAAAAAATTGAAAATGCCACTCAAAGGACCCCTAATCCTATACTAATTCACTGCCCAAAGGAGAAGCCTCAACTCCCAACCAAGTTCAACTTATGGTTTTCTTAAGATTTCTAGGGTTTTGGGGTGCCTCACAAAGAAAAATACCAAACAAATTGAAAATGAAAGATCAAATCAAGGCCATTTAATCTTACAAACTACATGCTAAACACAATGCAATGCAAAAAGAATCAATGTCCAACTCTTCATGGATAGGCAGAAGTGATTTTTTAAACTTTGGATCAAATTAATGCATAAAAATGATTTTAATTCAATGAAAAATTCTCAAAATGCATCAAGATCAAAAAAGAAATTTGGTTTGAAGGTTGGACAATGTTTCTAAATGTCTTAGGACATTTCATGAATTTTTTGGTGATTTTTAAATACCTAAAAGTATTTTTAATAAATTAATTTCCATTAATCAATTAAAAATAATCCTTTAAATATTTAAAAATACTTTTTTAATGCTAAAAATAAAAACAAAAATATTTTTGGGTCTTAAAAATTAATAAAACTTTTATGAAAAAGTTTCATAATTTTTAAGACATTTTTGCTATTTTTAAATAATTATGCAAAACAAATGAAAAGAAAAGAAATTAAAATGAATTTTTAATGAATTAATGAGAAGTAATCAGATCCTAAGGTGGAGATTCAAACTCACACGCGCGGGAGTTGACTGCGCGCCACATCTCACGGCTCAGATTCAAATTTCACTAATCAATGCTTATGCCCTAATCTCGCCGTTAAACACATTCAGATGACCGGAACAGTGTTCCGGTCATCTTCTCCGTTCACCCAAAATCCCTAACTCTCTCCACACGTATTTAAAATGAAAACTAAGAACACAGGAATGATCCCCACTCACTCACGAATCAAAACCCTCACTCAAAACAAATTTATTCTTCCTAACAAGGCTGAATCGAAGCAAGAAAGAACTAGGGCACGCAAGTTTCAGAGAGCAATTAAATGTTCATTTCATCACCATTTCAAAAACCAAAAGCACCAGGATACTCAGTGAAGCATAGAGAACAAGTTTATAACAATAAAAATGATTTCTGGAAAAATGTTTTTCAAGCTACCTGAGATTCGAAGCTTTCACTCTGATGACTTTCTGGCCACTTCCTCCAGTGCAATCCACTCCACTTGATCCCCAGATGATGTTTGAATGCTCAAAAGGAGTTTATGTTGGCTGGATGAGGAGTTTGACAAGCTTCTGTTCAAGCTTAGTCAGAAATGGCAATGGAGTTTCAGGCAGTTTCAGGTCATGGTGAATGGTTCTTTGTGATCAGAACAATGAATGGAGAAGGTCTGTGGTGTTTGTTTGGGTGTTTGTGAGCTATGGAAGGAGTTTCGAATGAAATTTCAAGTTGAGGTGAGAAATGGCAGTGAGGTATTCTTGCTTGTTTCAGGCCTGATTCTTGGTGCTTTGAGGTCTATGAAGTATGGTGAGTTGAAGTGTGGAAATGGTTTGAGTGTTCTGAACTTGTGGAGGCAGATTCGAAGGCTTATGCAAAAAGGAGTGTTTTTGTGAATATGGTGAATGAGTGAGTTTCAGCCTTGCTAGATGTATGGAATGGCTTGCTCTTTGTCCACATAAACCTCTCTCATTGGTCAGTTGATTGGACATGTGCTTTATTGATTGGTAAGTCACCTTTTGCAAAAAGTCAAATTTTGTGTAAGGCAAGTATGGCTTGATCTATAGCTAGTACAATGGGCATGGGCATGGGCTGCGCAGCATGATGTGTGTGTGAGGCTAGCTTGGTTCAGCAGCCAATGCATCAAGTTGGTGAGATGAAATGAGTGGTTTTGCAACTTGTTACAACTTTGGTTCACATGTGATTCTCTTTATCCAACCAAACCTAAACCATGGGCATTCTTGGTTCATTCTGAATTTTATGACTTATATAATGTTTATGTGATGGTTTGATGCCAATTAGAAGTTGCAATTTGCCTTGGTACATGATCTTGCAATTTTCACACTTGGTGCATAACTTGAAAATCAATGATTTTTGCCAACTTTGCCACACCATAACTTTTGATCTAAGAAGAGTTTGATCATGTTCTTGTACTTTTTGAAAAGGGAAAGATGAGATCTACAACTTTCATGACCAAAGTTTTTCCATTTGAAGCATTTTTGGATCAAGAATCAAGGCTTGAAAAATGACCTAAAATGATGCATTCTTGAAAAGTCAACTATGCCCAAAAAGTCAACATTTGCAAAAACCCTAAATTCTTGATTTTTATGAACTTCAACCTTCTTCCATGATCAAATAAAGATCATATACACTCAAAATGATGAAGATCACCCATTGGTTGGGTCATTGGGGGCCTCAGATGCCCTGATTTTACACTGACTTGTCTGAAAAGTCAACCCTTGATCAGATGACTTCCCCATGGAATTTCTTCATGAAAATTGATATGCATACTCCCTATACCATCTAGAGACCAATGGAAACAAGAATGACCAAAAAATTTGGAGTTATGGCCTCTGAAACCAAAACCCTAATTTTAGGTCAACTGTGCAGTCAAACTTGGCTCTGCATCCATCCAATCCCTAGTTCCTGTGATTCTTTTGCATTTCTGGCTTTGTGAGGATGTAATATGATGCTTGAACACATGTAGACCCCTTTGAATTGATTGGTTGCCTTTGGAGTGGCTCAAGATGCCCTGAGATTGCTCAGATCACAAACCCTAGGTGCAGATGACTTAGAATCTATGCAGTGAATCAAAAAAATGAGATGTGAGATGATATGATTGTGTTTATGCATATGAGATGATCACAAGCCATGGTGAAATGAGTGAGGGAAAATTTGGGGTGTTTACAGCTGCCCCTATTCAAACATGAGTTAGCTGTGCAGGATGTAAGCAACGGCTTAACAGGCAAACAAGGTAACTTGTGGTTGAATACCAAAGACAGTCCAAAATTTGCACTCACAGAATGAAGAAGAAAAGGGATATAGATTGTAAAAGAAAATAAAGTATACTGTAAAGCGGGAAACACTGCAATGACGGGGACGACCGACATGCTGGGGATAAAAGGTAAAGCCAAGACGGGGACGACCGACTAGCTGGGGAAAATCAAATCATGATGGGGACGGCCATCAAGATAAAGCTGTAAAGTTTTCCGGGAGAAACATGACGGGGACGGCCATCAAGTTCATAAAGCAAGGTAACCGACGATGGGGACGGCCATCGGGCTAAAGAATAAATGAAATAAACAGATGATGGGGTACGACCATCAAAGGTGAAGGACGATCACCTAGCAGGGGACGGCTGCTCTGTTGGGGATAAAAGAAATATGATGGGGACGACCATCAAAGGTGGAGGACGACCACCTGGCAGGGTACGGCTGCCGAAAATATCAACGATGGGGACGGCCATCGGATAGAAAAGGTCAACGATGGGGACGGCCATCGGACGAGCATGATGGAGGACGACCATCAAGAAGTGGAGGACGACCACTCAGCAGGGTACGGCTGCTCTCGAGGCTTCTCATGACATAGGACGAATGCCAGATAACCAAAATCAACAATGGGGATGGCCATTGGATAAAATGATGAAGGACGATCATCAAAAGGTGGAGGACGACCACCTAGCAGGGGACGGCTGCTAAAATCAACGATGGGGACGGCCATCGGATGAGCATGATGGAGGACGACCATCAAGAGGTGGAGGACGACCACCTAGCAGGGTACGGCTGCTCTCAGGGTTATCATGACACAGGATGAGTGTCAGATAAAAGAAAATGCTTTGTTGGTGATCTGCTGGGGAGAATGACATGGACGGGTGCCAAGAGAGAAAAGTGTAATATGAACAAGTATCTGCTATACAAAGTCTAGGCGACTGCGTTGGGGATATGACACGGACGGGTGTCAGGAAAGTGTATATATAGGTATGTGTGGGTGCAAAGAGGATGTCTTTGGCTTTCTGCTGGTAATATGACACGGACGGGTGTCAAGAAGTATCTGTAATACGGGTGATTTTGTTATAAAGAGTGTTCAGACGACTTTACTAGGGAGTGATGATACTGACGGGTATCAATATGCTGGTATTTGTGAATATGAGGCAACTGTTTTTGCTGGGACTCCGGTGAGGATTTCTGTACAATGATGATGAACGGTTGTTATTCATAAGTGTTAATTCAGAACATGGCTTATGATTATGCTATGCGTTTGATTTTTGCCGTAATGCTCCGTTTTAGACGGAATGCTACGCTCTGAGGGGATAATATGATGCAAATGCCATGATTATGCAAAGATATCAAACCGGGATTCGGATCCCGCCGCTGCGAAGATCTCTGGCTGATCTGTTTGAAATGGACCTCCCAGCTGGGGATGAGATCATTGATAGATCTGGTGAGATGTATCCACTTGGGGATCTATGCCACTGATTGACATATCCTTGTAATGTGGGGCCCAGCTGGGGTTTGCAGAGGCCTTCTGTACTCTGTTGTGACTTCTTCGGGCGCTGCTCTTCTGGATAAAGGCTAATGATTCTTGTGGGGAGATGATTCCCTGATTCCTATACTCAGCTGAGGATGAAATGGCAACTTGGCTGGGGAATTATGAGAGGCAACTCAGTTGGGGAGAGCAACAAGAGGCAACTCAGCTGGGGATAGAGCATTTCAGATGCTGAGATTGAGTGTATGCTGATTTGGCAACTTCGCTGGGGAAATAGGCACTTTCCAGTGCCACGTGGAAGATAGACCGAGTTGATAATGATTCACCAGCTTGCCGAGACGTGACTTGCATGCCCCAGGTTGCGTTCTGGATACCTGCAATCCTGCAAAGATAAGGAGACGCACAAAAGGTCCCAAGGTATCCTTTACTGAATTCCGTCATAAGAGTTAAGCACTCTCAAGAGTAAGTATATTTCCTGCAAGCATGTGTTTTATTATTAGTGACAAACATCTGTATTCTTATGCAATCAATGTTCTTTCAAGATATCAGACATCTTTTGCAAAAAATGAAAAATGTACAAAACGAGACATGACTGAAAAAATCTGATTTTATTAATTCAAATGCCCTGAATTGGCAAGATACAGCCAAAGAAACATATCTCCTGAAATGAGGAGATTGTTACAAATTGAGAAACAAAATGCTGGCGGTGTTGACGACGCCTTAAGGAGCTTCCTCTCCTGCTATGACTCGTATGACAATGACGTTCTTCTCGTCTTGCTTTCTGAAAAAGGCTGATTCTGATTGAAGCTTGATTTTGTTGGAGCTTTCCAAGTTGCAAGTGATACAGACGAATTCAGAATGCAGTTGTTCGCTTATTCCCTTATTTTGCATGGATCGCCCTTTCGGGTTTTCAATCCATCGGGATACCCATTTTTGCCTGAGTTGTCCAATGCGGCTTTTCAACTCAGCGGGTGTACACTTTTTTATTTATTTCCCTTATTTTTGCCCGAGTCTTTTATTCTGTTTTTGACTCGCCGGGATGCCCTATTTTTGCCTGGACTTACATTCTGTTTTTGTGTCCAGCGGGTCATTTTTTATGCGAAGTATTTTTTAACTGCATCTGAATTCACAGGGGATGGAAAATCTTCACCATCCATGGTGCTGAGCATCAGTGCTCCACCAGAGAAAACTTTCTTTACCACGAATGGCCCTTCATAGTTTGGAGTCCATTTGCCCCTGTGGTCTGTATGAGGAGGGAGGATTCTTTTCAGCACAAGATCTCCCACTTGGTACTCTCGGTGCCTGACTTTCTGATCGAAGGCTTTCTTCATTCTCTTCTGATACAATTGCCCATGACAGATTGCAGCCAATCTCTTCTCTTCAATCAGACTCAGTTGCTCGCATCGGGACCTAACCCATTCTGCTTCACTCAGTTTGACATCCATCAAGACTCGCAAGGAGGGTAATTCAACTTCAACTGGTAGGACTGCTTCTATACCATACACGAGTTGATACGGTGTTGCCCCAGTGGATGTTCTGATTGACGTGCGGTACCCATGCAAGGCAAACGGTAGCATTTCATGCCAGTCTCTATAGGTGACTACCATCTTCTGCACAATCTTCTTAATATTCTTGTTTGCCGCCTCAACAGCGCCATTCATCTTTGGCCTGTAAGGAGAAGAATTGTGATGTTGGATCTTGAAGTCCCGGCACAGCTCTGCCATCATTTTGTTGTTTAGATTGGAACCATTATCAGTAATGATCCGCTCGGGAACCCCGTATCGACAGATGATATCTCTCTTCAGAAATCTGGCTACCACTTGTCTTGTGACGTTTGCATATGAGGCTGCTTCGACCCACTTAGTGAAATAGTCAATGGCGACCAGGATGAATCTGTGGCCATTTGAAGCAGTTGGCTCAATCTTGCCGATCATGTCGATGCCCCACATGGCAAAGGGCCATGGTGAAGACATGATGTTCAAAGGATTCGGAGGTACATGCACTTTATCTGCGTAGATCTGGCATTTGTGGCATTTCCTGGCATAGGCACAACAGTCTGCATCCATTGTGATCCAATAATAGCCTGATCTTAACAACTTCTTAGCCATTGCATGTCCTCCAGCATGGGTACCAAAAGAGCCTTCATGCACTTCATGCATCAACAAATCTGCTTCCGTCTTGTCAACACATCTGAGGAGTACCATATCAAAGTTCCTCTTGTATAAAGACCCATCAGTGTTCAGAAAGAAACTTCCAGCAAGCCTTCTCAAGGTCTTCTTATTATTGGAAGATGCCCCAGGTGGGTATGTTTGATCCTCCAAGAAGCACTTAATATCATGGAACCAAGGCTTATCATCTTTGACAATATCTGCTGCGAATACATATGCTGGTCTATCAAGTCTCGATACTGAAATCTGAGGTACAAAGTTAGCAGCTTGAACTTTGATCATGGACGAAATGGTAGCCAAGGCATCTGCAAACTGATTCTCGTCCCGAGGGATATACTCAAGTTTGACTGTTGTGAAGAAAGTCAATAACCTTCTTGTATAATCCCTGTAAGGTATTAGATTATCCTGGTGTGTATACCATTTCCCATTGGTCTGATTGACTACCAAAGCTGAATCTCCGAATACGGTCAATGTCTTGATCCTGAGGTCAATGGCTTCCTCAAGACCCATAATGCAAGCTTCGTATTCAGCTTCGTTGTTAGTGCAGTTGAAAGTGAGCTTTGCCGAGAAAGGCATGTGGACTCCTTTGGGTGTAATGAGTACTGCACCAACACCACGACCATTCATGTTAACAGCCCCATCAAACATCATAGTCCATTCTTCTTCCGGGTCGGGCCCTTCAGTGTGAATAGGCTCTTCATGATCTTTTGATTCAATGAACATGATGTCTTCATCAGGGAAGTCAAACCTCATAGGCTGGTAGTCATCAATGGGTTGCTCAGCAAGATATTCAGATAGTACACTGCCCTTGATGGCCTTCTGAGATGTGTACTGTATGTCGTATTCTGTGAGAATCATTTGCCATCTTGCAACCCGTCCGGTAAGTGCTGACTTCTCGAAAATGTACTTAACTGGGTCCATTTTTGAGATCAATAAAGTAGTGTGGGTCAACATATACTGCCTTAGTCGGCGAGCAGCCCACGCTAAAGCACAGCAAGTTTTCTCGAGCAGTGAATAACGTTGTTCACAGTCGGTAAACTTTTTGCTTAGGTAGTATATTGCATACTCTTTTCGACCAGACTCGTCATGCTGGCCCAGCACACACCCCATTGACTCTTCTAATACTGTCAAGTACATGATTAGAGGTCTTCCTTCAACTGGCGGCATAAGGATTGGAGGTTCTTGCAGATACTCCTTGATCTTGTCAAAAGCCCTTTGGCAGTCTTCATTCCAACTGACCGTTTGTTCTTTTCTTAACAGCTTGAACAAGGGTTCACAGGTTGCTGTGAGGTGAGATATGAACCTTGAAATGTAGTTCAATCTTCCTAAGAACCCTCGAACTTCTTTCTCAGTTTTCGGTGCAGGCATCTCTTGGATGGTGTAAACACCCCAAATTTGCCCTCACCCATTCACACCATGGCTTGTGATCATCTCATATGCATAAACACAATCATATCATCCCATATCTCACTTTTGTTTCACTGCATAGTTTCTAAGGCATCTGCACCTAGGGTTTGTGATTTGAGCAACCTCAGAGCATCTTGAGCCATTCCAAAGGCCACTAATCAACTCAAAGGGGTCCATGTGTGTTCTTATGTTATATTCCATCTCCTCAAAGCCAAAATTGCAGAGGAATCACAAGAACTAGGGTTTGAGTGGATGCAGAGCCAGGATGAACTGCACAGTGGACTGAAAATTAGGGTTTTGGTTTCAGAGGCCATAACTCCAAATTTTTTGGTCATTCTTGTTTCCATTGATCTCTATATGGTATAGGGAGTATGCATATCAATTTTCATGAAGAAATTCCATGGGGAAGTCATCTGATCAAGGGTTGACTTTTCAGACAAGTCAGTGTAAAATCAGGGCATCTGAGGCCCCCAATGACCCAACCAATGGTTGATCTTCATCATTTTGAGTGTATATGATCTTTATTTGATCATGGAGGAAGGTTGAAGTTCATAGAAATCAAGAATTTAGGGTTTTTGCAAATGTTGACTTTTTGGGCATAGTTGACTTTTCAAGAATGCTTCATTTTAGGTCATTTTTCAAGTCATGATTCTTGATCCAAAAATGCTTCAAATGGAAAAACTTTGGTCATGAAAGTTGTAGATCTCATCTTTCCCTTTTCAAAAAGTACAAGGACATGATCAAACTCTTCTTGGATCAAAAGTTATGGCAATGCAAAGTTGGCAAAAATCACTTATTTTCAAGATATGCACCAAGTGTGAAAATTGCAAAATCATGTGCTAAGTCAAATTGCAACTTCTAATTGGTATCAAACCAGCACATAAACATTCTCTAAGGCCCAAAATCAGATTTGAACCAAAGATCACATGTGTTTAGTTCATGTAACAAGGCATTTTTCATGAGATTTCAAAAAGGCCACAAGTTGCAAAACTCATGATCACATCTCACCAACTTGAGGCATTGGCTGCTGAACCAAGCTAGCTTCATACACACACCATGCTGCGCAGCCCCTAGGCTTTGTACCAAGCTAGCACTTCACCATACCTCTCTTACACAATTTTTGACTTTTTGCAAAAGGCAACTTACCAATCAATAAAGCACATGTCCAATCAACTGACCAATGAGAGAGAGTTATGTGGACAATTTGCAAGCCATTTCATGTACAAGGCAAGGCTGAAGCTCATTCATTCATGACATTCACAAAAACTTACCAAGTTGCAACTTCCTTCGAATCTGCCTACACAGCTTGCAAACATTCAAACCCTCTTCACCATTCAACTCACCTTGCTCCATAGACCACCCAGCACCAAGAACCCAAGCTTGAAACAGCCTGAACATCTCACTGCCATCTCTCACTTCATTTTGCAGTTTCAATCGAATCTCCTTCCACAAACCACAAACACACCAACAAACACTCCAGACCTTCTCCATTCATCCTCAGGATCACAAACCATCATTCACAATGGCCTGAAACCTCCAGAAACTCCATTGCCATTTCTGACCAAGCTTGAGCAGGAGCTTTCGAATCTCACTATCCAGCCAACTTAAACTCTTTTTGAGCATTCAAGCATCTTCTGGGGATCAAGTGGAGTGGATTGCACAAGGAGAAGTGGCCAGAAAGTTCTCAAACTGAAAGCTCCAAATCTCAGGTAGCTCGAAAATTATTTTTCCAGAAATCATTTTTCTTGTTACAAACTTGTTCTATGTGATTCACTGATCATCCTGATGTTCTTAGTTTTTGAAATGGCTTTGTTTTGAGTATTTTATTTGTCTCTGAAGCTTGCGTGCCCTAGAACTTGTTCTCTTCGATTCAGCTTGTTTAGGAAGAATAAATTTGTTTTGAGAGAGGGGTTTGATTCGTGAGAGGTTGGAGATCATTTCCCAATTCATAGATTTTGTTTTTGTTACGTTTTGAGGGAGTTGGTGAGTTTCCCGGTGAGGTGCTGGCCGGAGAAGACGACCGGAAGTCTTCTCCGGCCACCTGAGTCATTAAACCCTAATCTCAGGTCATTAACTCTAGTTTGAATTTGAGCCATGGATGTGCGTTGACCTGTTGACTTCCCTCTCTTTTGGATGGCCCAGATCATTTCATTTGCCCTAATCTCTCTCATTAGCTTTAATTAATTCGTAATTAAATTAATTAAGTCAGGTGCAATCCACACCCTCCATTCACGCGCCAGTCAACACATTTGAACTCAGGCTCCATCCTGGCCATCCATCCTGATTACTTTTATTTTATTTGATTTTTAATTCATTTTATTTCAATTAACTTGCATAATTATTTTAAAATAGCAAAAAATACATAAAAATTATGAAACTTTTTCCTCTGAGTTTTAATAATTTTTATGACACAAAATTATTTTTATTTTATTTTTCATCATTAAAAAAGTATTTTTAAATATTTAAAAGATTATTTTTAATTGATTAATGGGAATTAATTAATTAAAAATACTTTTAGGTATTTAAAAATTACAAAAAAATTCATGAAATGTTCTAAGACATTTAGAAACATTGTCCAACCTTCAAACCAAATTTCTTTTTTGATCTTGATGCATTTTAAGAATTTTTCATTGAATTAAATCATATTTTGTGCATTATTTTGATCATGGATTCAAAAATTCATTTCTGCCTATTGGAGAAGGTTTGGACATTGGTTCTTTTTGCTTTGTTTGGTGTTTAGCATATAGTTTCTAAGATAAATTGGTCATGATTTGATCTTGCATTTTCCAATTGTTTGACATTTCTTTTGTTAAGAACCTTAAAAAACCCTAATAACTTGTAAAAATCATATCTTGAGTTTGGTTGAGAGTTGAGAGTTCCCCTTTGGACAGTGGTTCATTATAGGTTTAGGGTTTCTTTGGGTACCATTTTCCATTTTTTTATCTTAGGATTTGTTTCTGTTTTGGGTTTTTGTTTGATGTTTGATCCATGAACCCTAATTTGGGCTTTCTTTTGCATCTTTCTTGCATTTCCCTGCATAACTTGACTTGCCCTTGCATTTTGTGCATTCTTGTGATCCATTTGACATCTTAAGACATTTAGAAAGCATGTTTGATCATTGCATTGCATATTTGCCATGTCATTTGTCTTGTATGATTCATAACTTTTCATGTTCATTCATGCTCCTTAACTTGCATCATTTGCATTCATAATCTTGTATGAACATCTCCATGCCTTGCCTCATGTTTGCAGCACCTCATAACATCATAATCATCATCAATATGCTTCTGGTTTTGCTTAGCATCATGCCATTTCATCTCATCTTGCATTGTTTTGCATTTCTTTCTAACATTTCAGGTGGTAAGTAAACTTGGGAAGTGAATTTGCCTTCACTTCTCATAACTTTTCTTTTCATCTCTCTTGCATCCATTGCTGCATTTCTATTTGTGTCTGAGATTGAGCTTGCTCATTCTTGTTCCTCCCACTTTCTTTCTCCAAGTGACTTGTCTTCTTGAATGAAGCAAGTCACTTTGCTTCTCTTGCTCTTGTTCATCTGCTTCCTGGTGGCTCCTTTGAAGATTGTTCTTGAAAACCTCACAAACCTTAGGACCAACCAAGCATGATAATGAATTAGGGTTTTGATTAGTCCCCCCATAGTTTTACCTTTGTGTCTCTCTTTGAGTCTTCTCTTCTCATCTCATAATCAGGGACTAAACCCTAAAGGCTTTAAGGCTTTGTGATTAAGCTTATGCCTGCATCCTTCTCTTAGGATGGAGTGTATAACTTTAATCCTAAGTGTTAAACCCTTAAGGTGTTTAAATCTCTTAATCAATCCACTTAATAATCATCAAGACACACTTGTAACTTGGGCCTTGCATTAGGGTTCTAATTCTTCCTTAATTGGTTAAGAAGGACTAACCCTAGTGTTAATGGACAAGTCCCCCTCAAGTTGTCTTACAAACCATAAAACTCACTTCATCACCATATCATTAATCTAAAATCCACTTAATCAAAGGCTTGTTTTGTCATGGGTTTAATCCCTAATCATGGATTAAGTTGAGGAGTTTTCCTCAGCTTAAACATTCTCATCTATTATCCTTCTTTTAGGATGGTGTAATGGGTCTGTTTAATCCATGATTATGGCTTAACCTCATTACTCAACACTAAACAAAAACTCAAAAAAACATCTAAATAATCACAAGTAGGTTAATGATCTTAATCCTACACCAAAGGTGATTAAGTGTGAGAATCTGACTTCACACTTAAGGTATTCTCATTACCCCTAATCAGAGGGAAGATGTGATGAGTTTACTAACCCATTGGTTTAGGCATAAGCTCATTAACTTATGACAAATCTTCAAAAAGCAATAAAAGACTGAAAACTCAAAAACAAACAATAATCGTCTCCTCCGGGATTCTTTTCTCATCACCTTCATTCATAAACGAGAACTTGCTTCTTCCTTCTAATGCAAGACAGTTTGCACCTGAGCCAGACAGGTCATACACTTGAGCATAGGCAAGCAAGCAGTTCACAAGTCAATTCATCCTTCAGTCTCTTTGGGTCGAACTACGGTGTTCTGACTTCCTCATTGCACGAGAGGATACGTAGGCATAACTTAACAGTTACCGAACAAAAGTCTCTGTATATTCCCCCTCTTTCCAGCTCATTTCTTTAGCCTCATTATCATGAGCATTTCACTCCTTTCTTACACTGACACTTTCATACTTCACATCACTTATACACTGACACCTGTACATTCTTTTCCAGCCTTATACACAGATTGCACTGACACTACCCCTTTAAAACACAAATCTTTTAAGCGTGGATCCCGTCGAGTACGACGGACAATCTGGGTGCTAATACCTTCCCAGGTTGTAACCAACCCCCTTTCTCAGTCTCTCTGGTTCGCAACCGTCTTATCCATCTTTTTCTAGGTCTATGCAGCATTGCCTTTCCTCCGGGATAAAAATGCCTAGCTGGCGACTCTATTCATCTCCAGTGAGTTCACGGCTGTGTGTTCTCACTGTTCCCCTCGCCGACCGTTCGCGTCTGTACCTTTATTTGGGCCAGTCCCATTTATCGGGAGCGACAGCTTGGCGACTCTGCTGGGGACCCTTATACTGCAACCGGGGCTTCTGGTTCTTTTTGTGGGTTCCTCCTAGCGCTTGTTTGATTTGTGTTTACTGGGGTGTTATGTGCTTGTTTGTGCTTGTATTTATTTTTGTTTATTGCTTTATGTACAGTTACTTTACTGCTTTCTTTACTGCATTTATATATCATATTGTCATTGCTGCTGGCTGGATCTGGTTGTTTGCCTTGGTGGGTGGGTGATTCATTGAGAGTTAAGGTCCTATACCTGGGACCTGAGTGACACCTAGGCTAGAGTGAATCATATTCTTTCCCATTCCATTTCGGTCTGGTGCGGGAATATGAAACACGGTTCAGATATGGGTTTCTTCTTGAGAACTCTGTGTTGCAGATTTCCTGCAATGCTAGGGCTATCTGGGAAGCCTGCTAAGTCTGGATGACCTTTTAGTATTGACCTTCAGAAACTGAGGTGAATTAGAGGAGGAATTGTTATGGTTATTGTAAACACTGTACCTCCGGGTTAGAAGTGTTTACACTTCTCATAACTGATCCAAGTCTGAGGATCCTTGTTTTAGATCATCACCTGTGAGGGGGTTGGGCTGTTTACAGGTTTGCAGGTACCTTGACCTCAGAATACCCTGTTACTTTGACTTTGTTAAGAATACTCCATGTTGGATAGTTCTTGTGATTCTAAAACCCTGGACTTGTGGCTCTTTATTTGAGTCCCCCACCTTGGTTACTGGATTTATAGACCTCCATCTGGAATTCTTGAACACACATGGATCTATACCAAGGCAGTTAATCAGATCCAGCTCAGTCACAGACCCTTGCATTTCATTTGCATACATACTCATTGCATCATATTAACATTTGCTTGTTTGTGTTTCAGGGTATCCACTTTCATCTGGTTTTGGTTTTGACCCCATCTGCTATATTGACCTATCTCCACCAGCACTTGCTTCAGCCTGTCAGCCCTATACTTCAGTTACTTGCACTAGCCAGCCAGTGGCCCACTCCTCAGCATCTTCATCAGCACTTATCCTACTCAGTCTCAGCATCATGGCTCCAAAGAAAAGCAACATCACTTATCATTTCTTCCAACCAGACTTATCAGACATCAGGAGGATCCAGACCCTGATCACCCCAGATCACATACCTTTGTTCAGGGAGCATTATGGGGATATACTTGACTTGGTTATGGATTTGGACCCATCTCAGAGGAGCCTGATCCACACCTGCATTCAGTTTTATGATCCTCCTTTGAGATGCTTCACCTTTCAAGACTTCCAGTTGGGTCCTCTTCTGGAAGAATACTCATCATTGATTGGTCTGCCTATCAGGAGAGAAATCCCTTTCAATCCTGAGATGACTTTCCCAAGCAATGGAGAGGTAGCAAAAGCTTTGCACCTGGAGCCTGTTTTGATTGAGCAGCATATGACCTCTAAAGCTGGGATCCCTGGATTTCATCTGGACTCCCTTATTTCTCAAGCTAGTCTGAAAGCCTCCCTGGGGGAGTGGAAAGCTGTTTGTGCTCTGTTGGCCTTAAGTGTATATGGAATTGTGTTGTTTGCAGATGAGCCACGATTCATTAGCAAGAATGCCATCCATTTGTTCATCCTGAAGAACCCAGTGCCAACTTTGCTAGGAGATCTCTATTACTCAGTACATCAGAAGAATGAGAAGCAGAGGGGAAGGCTAGTGAGGTGTTGTGCTCCATTATTCCATGCTTGGCTTCTTAAACATCTACCCAGGACAGATGCATTTCTAAACCCTCATCAGCAAAGCAACTGGGCTAAGAGGCTCACTACTCTCACTTCAACAGACATCAGATGGTGTGCTCAAAGCACCAAGGGCAGAGATATAATCACAAGCTGTGGGCACTTTCCCAATGTGCCTTTAATAGGGGTCAAGGGAAGTATCAATTACAACCCTCTGCTGTTCAGGAGGCAATTAGGCTATGCACTGGTCCATACTCCCAGGGAGCAAGATTTGGTTGAGACCCTCTACTGTGAGAACAAGATTAGTCTGGCAACTGTTAGGCAGGCTGCCTGGGCCTGGGATCATGTTCAAACCAAGGGAATCACCATTCTGGGGAAGTGCAATAATGTGGCATCAGTCCAATATTACGAGTGGTCCCATGCTAGGGCCCAATTCTTTGGAATGCCCTTTACCATAGAAGACATGCCTGAGTCATCTTCAGCACCACCCCCTGCCACTATCAGTTTGGAAGAGTTTGAGAGCTTGAAGGAAAGAAATGAGAAGCTAACCCAAGCCTTGCAGAAGACCCTCAGGGAGAGGAGTGAAGGTGTGAGGGAGATTGAGAGATTGGAGAAATTGAGAGTGGAACACTTGACCAAGATTGAGAAGTCTGGAGATTATATCAACAAGTCCAAAGCTGGTGAGCAGATTCTGAAGAATGCTTGTAAAGAAGCCCAGTTTCAGAGAGCAAGAACAGACTTGTATTTGAAAGAAAGTCAGGCCAGGTGGGTCCGGATCACTGAGGCCCGTACTCTAGAAGACAAGAGAGTCCAGGACAAGATGGAGCAGATGGAAAAAGCCCTGGCAGCAGCCCAGAAGGAAATATCAGAGCTAGAAATCAGAGCTGGAGTGAAGAGGTCTAAGGACCAAAGTCAGAACAGGAAGCTGACTGCAGCTGTTGCAACAAGAAACCTTCTCGTCAGAGGTCTCACGGAGCATCCGGCTGATCCTGTGACCGAAGCACTTCTTAAGGAAGTTCGTGAGGATGAGTTTGGCCTTGGAGTTTGATCATTTGCTTGTTGTTGTTCCTATTCTATGTACTTTTGCCTTTTTGTGATGTATTTTGACCCCTTTAAGGGCTTGTGTTGTAAAATGAACAAGTTGTATTATTTCCTCTTATGTAATATATTTGTGTTGGTTTCTATCTGAGTTCACTTCAAAAGCAACTTCAACAGCATCATCTTCAAGGGTATGGAAGGGTCAAAACTGAATGCCAAACCGGATACCTTGAGAGCAAATAAGCATAACTGCATTGCATGCTAACCCTTTTGTTTGTTTTGTAGGTTTTTGTTTTGTTGTTGCTAACCTCTGTTGTGATGTTCAGGAATTATTTCTCGCCGCCGGGTATTTCCTCTCAACAGGCCACACAGGTACCCAACTAGAAACAACCTTCCGGGAATTCAGATGGATCAGATGCAGCAGGACCTGACGGAGGTCAGAAACCAGATGGCCAACGAAAGGCTGGAGATGAGAACCCAGATAACACAATTCATGGAAGTGATGAACAACTTAGCTCAAAGCCAGGAGAGGCTCAGAGCTTTGGTAGAAGGAAGGAATCAAGAGGAGCCCCATGTGGGGACTGCTGGCACAAGTAACAACGAGAGGGTCCAACCTCATGTCAATCCCCCGGTTTTTGGACCCCATCTCCATCCAGAGGCCAACATCCCAGTCAATATACAAGGGACTGCCACAGCAGGGAGAGTACTTCAAGAAGATCCTCAGGAGGACCAATTTACAGTAATGGGTGCTGGAGAGGAAACATATGATAGACGATTGGAAGAAATAGCTGAGAAGTTGAGATCACTGGAGTCTCAAAACTCTTTGGGGTTCGACGTCATGGACATGGGATTGGTAGACGGGGTCAGGATCCCCCATAAGTTCAAACCTCCTTGTTTCGAAAAGTATAATGGGACTTCATGCCCCCGGACTCATCTACAATCATTTCTGGGAAGGCTGAAGGCCTATACAATGGATGAGAAACTTTGGATGTTCTATTTCGAAGACAGCTTGACTGGAGCATCGAGGGAGTGGTATTCCCATCTGACAAGAGCAACAATTAGATGCTGGAAGGACCTGGCGGAGGCCTTCATCAGACAGTATCAGTATAATCTAGACATGGCACCCAACAGGACTCTCCTGATGGGAATGTCCCAGTCTTCGAGGGAGAGTTTCCGAGAATATGCCCAGAGATGGAGGCAATTGGCTGCTGCCGTTCAACCACCAATGTCTGAGAGAGAAATGGCAGACATGTTTATGAACACTCTCCAGGGAACGTATATTGACAGGTTAGCTGCTTTCTCTTCCACCAGCTTCGCAGATGTTGTCATAGCTGGGGAGAGAATTGAAAGCCTGTTGAAAATGGGCAAAATTTCCGATAATGGTGCCAGCTCGTCCAGTAGCACAAGAAAGCCTTTTGCAGGCCCGAGAAGAACTGGCGAGACCAATGCCATTCACACCAATAGGGGTAGGCCCCTATATGCTCAGAGGACAATAGCAGCAGTCACTATCCCTGCTCCAGCACATCCTCATCCAGTCTATCAACCTCCCCAACAAAACTTCCAACAACAACCTCAGTATCATCAGAATCAGTATCCTCCAAGGAACTACAACAACAACAATCAACAGAGGCCATTCCAACAAAGGCCATCCCAAGCTAACCGAGTGATCGACCCGATCCCAATGCCGTATGCTGCTTTGCTGCCACAACTTCTGAAACTCAACCTAGTTGAGCTAAGAACGTTGGCACCTCCGGATCCCAACAGTCTACCAAGAAACTATGACTCCAATGCTAGGTGTGCTTTCCATTCAAACGCACCTGGTCACAGTACAGAAAAATGCAGGGCTCTGCATATGAAGGTACAAGACTTGGTAGACTCCAAGGCTCTGAATTTTGCACCGCCGCCCAATGTCAATAAAAACCCAATGCCAAATCATGGTGGTCCTCGAATTAATGCTATTGAAGAAGACCAACCGTCTTATTTAATAACCAGTGTGGATCAGATCAGGACACCGTTGGTGGAAATCAAAGCTCAACTCCGCGAAAACCAAATATTTCCGGGGTGTGAACTAGGGTGTCCCTACTGCAATATTTCATGGAACGGGTGCGAGGACCTGAGGAATGGCATTGACAGCCTTATTCAGAGTGGCCTACTCCAGATCACTACATCATTTCCTACAAATCCGGCAACTTCATCAGCAACGGTTTCAGAACCTCCTACAACCGCAGCAACTATTGTTCCCGACAATTCATCAGCAACATCAACCAGTACTTCATCTGTCCTCCCAAATGATCAGTTTTCAACAGTTTCTCCTGCTACAACTTCAGCTTCATTCCATTTCGTATCTCCATCAACAACAACATCAGTCCTTCCAACAACACCTCCTACAACACCAGCAATCAATCATGAAGATGTCTCCACTGTTACCATATTCTACGATCCTGAAAATAATTCCGCCTACCATTCAGAAGGTGCTGCTCCCACCAGAGCACCAGTTACAATCTTTTATGACCCACAGACAATTACAGTCCCTTCAGCAGCAGCAATCAGTCCAGTCACTGTCACGGTGCCTGGACCAGTACCATATGAAAGCAATAGGGCCATCCCTTGGCACTATGGCTCTGACGTGTACTGCGAAGGAAAAAGGATCACTCTTGAAACATCAACACCTGCACCACAAGTAGATAATGTGGGGGGAGGCGGAGGCTTCACTCGAAGCGGACGTCTCTTTGCTCCACCAATGCAAAGACCTACTGTCGAGGCAGAAGCTGCTGCCAAGGCAAAAGGAAAGAGCCCGGTGCAGGAAGATCCAGCTGCCAAAGAAGCCTTGAAGACACCGTTCGATCAGGAAGTTGATGAGTTTATGCGGATCATCAAAAAGAGTGATTATAAAATTGTGGACCAACTTCACCAGACGCCATCCAAAATCTCTATCCTCTCACTGCTTATGTGCTCCGAAGCCCATCGGAATGCACTACTCAAGGTCTTGCACGCAGCTTACGTGCCGGAAGAGATTACTGTCAACCAGTTAGAAACCGTGGTTGGAAATGTTACTGCTAGCAATGGGCTAGGGTTTACCAATTCTGACTTGACAGCGGATGGCCGCAATCACAACAAAGCCTTGCACATAACCATGGAATGCAAAGGAGCTGTCCTTTCTCATGTGCTGGTGGACACAGGATCTTCCCTGAATGTCTTACCAAAGAAGGCTCTGGTGAAGTTAGAATATGATGGATTGGCATTGAGACCCAGCAACCTGGTGGTACGAGCCTTTGATGGTTCGAAGAGATCGGTTCTGGGAGAGATTGAGCTGCCTGTGACAATTGGCCCACAGACCTTTAAAACTATCTTTTATGTGATGGACATTCAGCCCGCCTACAGCTGTTTGTTGGGTAGACCCTGGATTCACGCCGCCGGCGCAATAACGTCTACCCTTCACCAAAAGTTAAAATTTGAGTGGGAAGGCCAAGTTGTCACAATCTGTGGAGAGGAGGACATTTTTGTCAGCCACCTGGCAACCTATAAGTACATTGAAATGGATGGAGAGATCCATGAAACAATGAGCCAGGGGTTTGAAGCTTTGAATGTGAATGAAGCATCTGCTGTATCTGGTACTCCAATGTCATCATACCAACAAGCCCGGAGGGTTGTTGAAGAAGGAACTGCCCTAGGCTGGGGCAAGGTTTTAGCTGTGGAGGAGAAGAAGGACAAGTTTGGGTTGGGTTACAGACCAATTCAACATCAAGCAAAGGCTGCTGCAGAGCCGGGTTTTGTCAGTGGGGGGATGCTCACCCCCGATGCTATCAACTGTTTGGAAGACGAGCTGGAAGAGGAGCGCAATCTGGAGAATTGGATTCGTCCAAAGATCCCGGGGAGCAGTGTCTCGAACTGGTCTTCCCAGGAAATTATAAGAGTTACTCATGCAGAGTAATTATTATTTCCTGTATTTTTATAGCATGCATCAAAGTCTTGCATCTTGCCCAAGATGACAAGACTCATTTTGTAATCAGGGCCATCTGTACTTTTGTGCAAACAAGATTAAATTAATGAAATATCAGACATCTTTTTGCAAACAAGTCTTTTTCTTTTCTGCTCACTGTTTTTCCATTTCTCTTTTTGTACAAAAAAATAAATGGCGGTGTTTTCAAAATGATAACTTCATTTCACTTTTTTCTAAAGCAAGATTAAAATCAATCACTAAAATGAACGAACTTAACCCTTGCAGAGAGTGCCTTCCTGACAGCACCGACAACAGCACGGCTATGACATTGTATGACTTTGACAATCCAATCAATCAAGCTGATGAAGGGGTTGATGAAGAATATGAGCTTCCTGAAGAGCTAGCCCGGTTGTTGAGACAAGAGGAAAAGGTTATTACTCCTCATCAGGAGGAAGTCGAAGTGATTAATCTTGGTACAAACGAAGACGTGAAGGAAGTAAAAATCGGGGCCTGCCTGCAAGACTCAGTAAAGAGACAACTGATAGGTCTGCTTCAAGAGTATGTTGATGTGTTTGCTTGGTCGTATCAAGACATGCCAGGGTTGGATACCGACATTGTTGTGCACAAGCTGCCTTTGAGGGAAGAATGCCCACCAGTTAAACAGAAGCTGCGCCGAACTCGCCCAGACATGGCTATGAAAATCAAGGAAGAGGTACAAAAGCAATGGGACGCCGGGTTCCTTGCTGTGACTAGCTACCCACCGTGGGTTGCTAATATAGTACCTGTGCCTAAGAAGGACGGCAAAGTAATAATGTGTGTTGACTACCGGGATCTGAATAGAGCCAGCCCGAAAGATGACTTCCCATTACCTCACATTGATGTATTGGTGGATAACACGGCTCAGTTCTCGGTATTCTCCTTCATGGATGGATTTTCAGGATACAACCAGATCAAGATGTCACCTGAAGACATGGAGAAGACAACATTCATTACACCTTGGGGCACGTTCTGTTACAAAGTGATGCCATTCGGACTGAAGAATGCTGGTGCCACATATCAACGGGCTATGGTGACATTGTTCCACGATATGATCCACAAGGAAATAGAATGTTATGTGGATGATATGATCGCCAAGTCCCTTACAGAGGAAGATCACCTGGTGAATCTGCTGAAGTTGTTCAAGCGTCTAAGGAAATATCAACTAAAGCTGAACCCCAACAAGTGCACATTCGGGGTGCGATCTGGTAAGCTGCTGGGCTTTATTGTAAGCGAGAAAGGGATTGAGGTTGATCCTGATAAAGTCAAGGCTATACAAGAAATGCCTGCACCGAAGACAGAGAAGGAAGTTCGAGGGTTCTTAGGTCGATTGAACTACATCTCACGGTTCATATCTCACCTTACAGCAACCTGCGAACCCTTGTTCAAGCTGTTAAGAAAAGAACAAACGGTCAGGTGGAACGAAGATTGCCAGAAGGCTTTTGACAAGATCAAGGAGTATTTACAAGAACCTCCAATCCTCATGCCGCCAGTTGAAGGAAGACCTCTGATTATGTACTTGACAGTGCTAGAAGAGTCAATGGGGTGTGTGTTGGGCCAGCATGACGAGTCTGGTCGAAAAGAGTATGCAATATACTACCTAAGCAAAAAGTTTACCGACTGTGAACAGCGTTATTCACTGCTCGAGAAAACTTGCTGTGCTTTAGCGTGGGCTGCTCGCCGACTGAGACAGTATATGTTGACCCACACTACCCTATTAATCTCAAAAATGGATCCAGTTAAGTACATTTTCGAGAAGCCAGCTCTTACCGGACGGGTCGCAAGATGGCAGATGATTCTCACAGAATACGACATACAGTACACATCTCAGAAAGCCATCAAGGGCAGTGTACTATCTGAATATCTTGCTGAGCAACCCATTGATGACTACCAGCCTATGAGGTTTGACTTCCCTGATGAGGACATCATGTTCATTAAAGCAAAAGATTACGAAGAGCCTATTCACACCGAAGGGCCTGACCCGGAGGAAGAATGGACTATGATGTTTGATGGGGCTGTTAACATGAATGGCCGTGGTGTTGGTGCAGTACTCATTACACCTAAAGGAGTTCACATGCCTTTCTCGGCAAAACTCACTTTCAACTGCACTAACAACGAAGCTGAATACGAAGCTTGCATTATGGGTCTTGAGGAAGCCATTGACCTCAGGATCAAAACTTTGACTGTATTCGGAGATTCAGCTTTGGTAGTCAATCAGACCAACGGGAAGTGGTACACTCACCAGGATCATCTGATACCTTACAGGGATTATACAAGGAGGTTATTGACTTTCTTCACAACAGTCAAGCTTGAGTATATCCCTCGGGACGAAAATCAGTTTGCAGATGCTCTTGCTACCATTTCATCCATGATCAAAGTTCAAACGGCTAACTTTGTACCCCAGATTTCAGTGTCCAGACTAGACAGACCAGCATATGTATTTGCAGCGGATGTTGTCAAGGATGACAAGCCTTGGTTCCATGACATTAAGTGCTTCTTAGAGGATCGAACATACCCACCTGGGGCATCTTCCAATGATAAGAAGACCTTGAGAAGGCTTGCTGGAAGTTTCTTTCTGAACACTGATGGGTCTTTATATAAACGGAACTTTGATATGGTACTCCTCAGATGTGTTGATAAGACAGAAGCAGATTTGTTGATGCATGAAGTGCACGAAGGATCTTTTGGTACCCATGCTGGAGGACATGCAATGGCTAAAAAGTTGTTAAGATCAGGCTATTACTGGATCACAATGGATGCAGACTGTTGTGCTTACGCCAGAAAATGTCATAAGTGCCAGATCTACGCGGATAAGGTGCATGTGCCTCCCAATCCTTTGAACATCATGTCTTCACCATGGCCCTTTGCTATGTGGGGCATTGATATGATTGGCAAGATTGAGCCAACTGCTTCAAATGGTCACAGATTTATCCTGGTCGCCATCGACTATTTCACCAAGTGGGTTGAAGCGGCCTCATATGCAAATGTTACAAGACAAGTGGTAGCCCGATTTCTGAAGAGAGATATCATCTGTCGGTATGGAGTGCCCGAGCGAATCATTACTGATAATGGTTCCAACTTGAACAACAAAATGATGGCAGAGCTGTGCCGGGACTTCAAAATCCAACACCACAATTCTTCTCCTTACAGGCCAAAGATGAACGGCGCTGTTGAGGCAGCAAATAAGAATATCAAGAAGATTGTGCAGAAGATGGTAATCACTTACAAAGACTGGCATGAAATGCTACCGTTTGCCTTGCATGGGTACCGCACTTCAATCAGGACGTCCACTGGGGCAACACCGTATCAACTTGTGTATGGTATGGAAGCGGTCCTACCTGTTGAAGTTGAATTGCCCTCTCTACGGGTATTAATGGATGTTAAACTGAGTGAAGCAGAATGGGTTCGGTCCCGATTCGAACAACTAAGTCTGATCGAAGAGAAAAGATTGGCTGCAATCTGCCATGGGCAGTTATATCAGAAGAGAATGAAGAAGGCCTTCGATCAGAAAGTCAGGCACCGAGAGTACCAAGTGGGAGATCTTGTGCTGAAAAGAATCCTCCCTCCTCATACAGACCACAGGGGAAAATGGACTCCAAATTATGAAGGACCATTCGTTGTAAAGAAAGTTTTCTCTGGTGGGGCACTGATGCTCAGCACCATGGATGGTGAAGATTTCCCATCCCCTGTGAATTCAGATGCAGTTAAAAAATACTTCGCATAAAATGACCCGCTGGACATAAAAACAGAATGTAAGTCCAGGCAAAAATAGGGCATCCCGGCGAGTCAAAAACAGAATAAAAGACTCGGGCAAAAGTAAGGGAAAATGAATAAAAAATGTACACCCGCTGAGTTGAAAAGCCGCATTGGACAACTCAGGCAAAAATGGGTATCCCGATGGATTGAAGACCCGAAAGGGCGATCCATGCAAAACAAGGGAATAAGCGAACAACTGCATTCTGGATTCGTCTGCATTATCTGCAACTTGGTAAGCTACAAAGGATCAAGCTTCAATCAGAATCAACTTTCTTCAGAAAGCAAGACGAGAAGAACGTCATTGTCATACGAGTCATAGCAGGAGAGGAAGCTCCTCAAAGCGTCGCCAACACTGCCAGCTTTTTGTTTCTCAATTTGTAACAGTCTCTTCATTTCAGGAGATATGTTTCCTTGACTGTATCTTGCCAATTCAGGGCACATGAATTAATAAAATCAGATTTTCGGTCATGTTTCGTTTTTTACATTTATGTTTTGCAAAGAGTTGTCTGATATCTCTAAAAATACAATTGCATAAGTACAGATGCCTTTCTCTAAAAATAAAAACACATGCTTACAGGGAATGTGATTATTCTCGAAAGTACTTGACTCCTATGACGGAATCCGATAAGGGATACCTCGGGACCTTTTGTACGTTTCCTTACCTTTGCAGGATTGCAGGTATCCAGAACGCAACCTGGGGCATGCAAGTTACGTCTTAGCAAGATGGCGAATCGTTATCAACTCGGTCTATCTTCCACGTGGCAATGGAGGGTGCCCATTTCCCCAGCAAAGTTGCCAAATCAACAAACAGGCTTAACACTCAGGATGTTTTCTCCCCAGCCGAGTTGCCTCTCATTGCTATCCCCAGCTGAGTTGCTTCCCATTGCTCTCCCCAGCTGAGTTACCAACAACATTTCCCAGTTGAAGCACCAACCATTCTTCCTCAGCAGAATGCAGAAATCAGGGAATCATCTCCCCACAGAATCCCCAGCCTCTATTCAGAAGAGCAACGCGCGAAGAAGTCACAACAGAGTACAGAAAGCTTCTACAAACCCCAGCTGGGCCTCTCATATTATAAGGATATGTCAATCAGTGACATATATCCCCAAGCAAATACATCTCATCAGATCTACCAATGATCTCATCCCCAGCTGGGATGTCCGCTTCAAGCAGATCGACCAGAGATCTTCGCAGCGACGGGATCCGAATCCCAGTGTGGTATTTTTGCGTAATCATGGCATTTGCATCATACTATCCCCTCAGAGCGTAGCATTCCGTCTAATACGGAGCATTACGGCAAAAAATCAAACGCATAGCATAATCATAAGCCATGTTCTGAAGTGACACTTGTGAGTAATAACCGTTCATCATCATTGTACAGAAAAATTCCCATCAGAGTCCCAGCAAAAGCAGTTGCCTCGCAAATCACAAACACCAGTATATACACCTTTTGGCACCCGTCCGTGTCATCACTTCCCCAAACAGGTCGCCTGAATACACTCTACAAACAAGATCACCCGCATTACAGATGCCTCCTGACGCCCGTCCGTGTCATATCACCAGCAGAAAGCCAAAGACATCCTCTTTGCACTCACATATACTTATATATACACTTTCTTGACACCCGTCCGTGTCATGTTCCCAGCGCAGTCGCTCACTGTCATCAACCCATATACTTGTTAATATTGTACTTTTCTCTCTTGACACTCGTCCGTGTCACTCTCCCCAGCAGATAAACACTTATATATATATACTCACTACTCATTGGTACACTTATACAGATACTCGTCCGTATTTTGTATACATCATCACTCATATCCCCACAGATTCGACAGTAGTCCTTGTTCTTTGTTAACCAGTTGGTACTCGTCCGTACCATCATCTCAGAACATTGCGTCTAGTGTTTGTTTCTACATGATGCTCGTCCGTATCATAAGTCTTAAGGATGCTCGTCCGCATCTTTAATCCATACACCGTGTCAAACACTTGTGTCTTCTTGAATATAGATGCTCGTCCGTGTCTACTATTCCCCCAGAAGAGTCCTTTCAGATGCAACACTCGTCCGTGTTCCTTGTTAACCAGTTGATACTCGTCCGTATCATCATCTCTGAACATGTGTCAATTTGTTTCTACATGATACTCGTCCGTATCATAGTCTTAAGGATGCTCGTCCGCATCTTTAATCTATACACAATACCAAACACTTATACCTTTTGTTTCTTGGATGTAAATACTCGTCCGTGTTTACTATTCCCCAGTAGATCACCAACCAATTTTCTTTTTATCTAACACTCGTCCTGTGTTATGATACCTTTGAGAGCAGCCGTACCCTGCTGAGTGGTCGTCCTCCACTTCTTGATGGTCGTCCTCCATCATGCTCACCCGATGGCCGTCCCCATCGTTGATATTTAGCAGTCGTCCCCTGCTAGGAGGTCGTCCTCCACCCCTTGATGATCGTCCTTCATCACTTTATCCAATGGCCGTCCCCATTGTTGATTTTGGTTATCTGACATTCGTCCTATGTCATGACAAACCTCGAGAGCAGCCGTCCCCTGCTGAGTGGTCGTCCTCCACTTCTTGATGGTCGTCCTCCATCATGCTCGTCCGATGGCCGTCCCCATCGTTGACCTTTTCTATCCGATGGCCGTCCCCATCGTTGATATTTCCGGCAGCCGTACCCTGCCAGGTGGTCGTCCTCCACCTTTGATGGCCGTCCCCATCATATGTCCTTTATTACCCAACAGAGCAGCCGTCCCCTGCTAGGTGATCGTCCTTCACCTTTGATGGCCGTACCCCATCATCTGTTTATTTCATTCATTAACCCGATGGCCGTCCCCGTCGTGGTCCCTTTTCCTTTTAGCCCGATGGCCGTCCCCATCGTTGGTTACTTTACCTTTATGAACTTGATGGCCGTCCCCGTCATGTTTCATTAATCCCCAGAGAATTTTACAACTTTATCTCGATGGCCGTCCCCATCATGATATCTTACTTTTTCCAGCTAGTCGGCCGTCCCCGTCTTAGCTCTACCTTTTATCCCCAGCATGTCGGCCGTCCCCGTCATTGCTATTTACCCTGCAGTCGTCCTCTGCTCGACGGTCGTCCTCCGTCACCCACACTTTACAATACACTTTATTTTTCTTTTACAATCTATATCCCTTTTCTTCTTCATTTCTGTGAGTGCAAATTTTGGACTGTCTTTGGTATTCAACCACAAGTTATCTTGTTTGCCTGTTAAGCCGTCGCTTACAACCTGCACAGCTAACTCATGTTTGAATAGGGGCAGCTGTAAACACCCCAAATTTGCCCTCACCCATTCACACCATGGCTTGTGATCATCTCATATGCATAAACACAATCATATCATCCCATATCTCACTTTTGTTTCACTGCATAGTTTCTAAGGCATCTGCACCTAGGGTTTGTGATTTGAGCAACCTCAGAGCATCTTGAGCCATTCCAAAGGCCACTAATCAACTCAAAGGGGTCCATGTGTGTTCTTATGTTATATTCCATCTCCTCAAAGCCAAAATTGCAGAGGAATCACAAGAACTAGGGTTTGAGTGGATGCAGAGCCAGGATGAACTGCACAGTGGACTGAAAATTAGGGTTTTGGTTTCAGAGGCCATAACTCCAAATTTTTTGGTCATTCTTGTTTCCATTGATCTCTATATGGTATAGGGAGTATGCATATCAATTTTCATGAAGAAATTCCATGGGGAAGTCATCTGATCAAGGGTTGACTTTTCAGACAAGTCAGTGTAAAATCAGGGCATCTGAGGCCCCCAATGACCCAACCAATGGTTGATCTTCATCATTTTGAGTGTATATGATCTTTATTTGATCATGTAGGAAGGTTGAAGTTCATAGAAATCAAGAATTTAGGGTTTTTGCAAATGTTGACTTTTTGGGCATAGTTGACTTTTCAAGAATGCTTAATTTTAGGTCATTTTTCAAGTCATGATTCTTGATCCAAAAATGCTTCAAATGGAAAAACTTTGGTCATGAAAGTTGTAGATCTCATCTTTCCCTTTTCAAAAAGTACAAGGACATGATCAAACTCTTCTTGGATCAAAAGTTATGGCAATGCAAAGTTGGCAAAAATCACTTATTTTCAAGATATGCACCAAGTGTGAAAATTGCAAAATCATGTGCTAAGTCAAATTGCAACTTCTAATTGGTATCAAACCAGCACATAAACATTCTCTAAGGCCCAAAATCAGATTTGAACCAAAGATCACATGTGTTTAGTTCATGTAACAAGGCATTTTTCATGAGATTTCAAAAAGGCCACAAGTTGCAAAACTCATGATCACATCTCACCAACTTGAGGCATTGGCTGCTGAACCAAGCTAGCTTCATACACACACCATGCTGCGCAGCCCCTAGGCTTTGTACCAAGCTAGCACTTCACCATACCTCTCTTACACAATTTTTGACTTTTTGCAAAAGGCAACTTACCAATCAATAAAGCACATGTCCAATCAACTGACCAATGAGAGAGAGTTATGTGGACAATTTGCAAGCCATTTCATGTACAAGGCAAGGCTGAAGCTCATTCATTCATGACATTCACAAAAACTTACCAAGTTGCAACTTCCTTCGAATCTGCCTACACAGCTTGCAAACATTCAAACCCTCTTCACCATTCAACTCACCTTGCTCCATAGACCACCCAGCACCAAGAACCCAAGCTTGAAACAGCCTGAACATCTCACTGCCATCTCTCACTTCATTTTGCAGTTTCAATCGAATCTCCTTCCACAAACCACAAACACACCAACAAACACTCCAGACCTTCTCCATTCATCCTCAGGATCACAAACCATCATTCACAATGGCCTGAAACCTCCAGAAACTCCATTGCCATTTCTGACCAAGCTTGAGCAGGAGCTTTCGAATCTCACTATCCAGCCAACTTAAACTCTTTTTGAGCATTCAAGCATCTTCTGGGGATCAAGTGGAGTGGATTGCACAAGGAGAAGTGGCCAGAAAGTTCTCAAACTGAAAGCTCCAAATCTCAGGTAGCTCGAAAATTATTTTTCCAGAAATCATTTTTCTTGTTACAAACTTGTTCTATGTGATTCACTGATCATCCTGATGTTCTTAGTTTTTGAAATGGCTTTGTTTTGAGTATTTAATTTGTCTCTGAAGCTTGCGTGCCCTAGAACTTGTTCTCTTCGATTCAGCTTGTTTAGGAAGAATAAATTTGTTTTGAGAGAGGGGTTTGATTCGTGAGAGGTTGGAGATCATTTCCCAATTCATAGATTTTGTTTTTGTTACGTTTTGAGGGAGTTGGTGAGTTTCCCGGTGAGGTGCTGGCCGGAGAAGACGACCGGAAGTCTTCTCCGGCCACCTGAGTCATTAAACCCTAATCTCAGGTCATTAACTCTAGTTTGAATTTGAGCCATGGATGTGCGTTGACCTGTTGACTTCCCTCTCTTTTGGATGGCCCAGATCATTTCATTTGCCCTAATCTCTCTCATTAGCTTTAATTAATTCGTAATTAAATTAATTAAGTCAGGTGCAATCCACACCCTCCATTCACGCGCCAGTCAACACATTTGAACTCAGGCTCCATCCTGGCCATCCATCCTGATTACTTTTATTTTATTTGATTTTTAATTCATTTTATTTCAATTAACTTGCATAATTATTTTAAAATAGCAAAAAATACATAAAAATTATGAAACTTTTTCCTCTGAGTTTTAATAATTTTTATGACACAAAATTATTTTTATTTTATTTTTCATCATTAAAAAAGTATTTTTAAATATTTAAAAGATTATTTTTAATTGATTAATGGGAATTAATTAATTAAAAATACTTTTAGGTATTTAAAAATTACAAAAAAATTCATGAAATGTTCTAAGACATTTAGAAACATTGTCCAACCTTCAAACCAAATTTCTTTTTTGATCTTGATGCATTTTAAGAATTTTTCATTGAATTAAATCATATTTTGTGCATTATTTTGATCATGGATTCAAAAATTCATTTCTGCCTATTGGAGAAGGTTTGGACATTGGTTCTTTTTGCTTTGTTTGGTGTTTAGCATATAGTTTCTAAGATAAATTGGTCATGATTTGATCTTGCATTTTCCAATTGTTTGACATTTCTTTTGTTAAGAACCTTAAAAAACCCTAATAACTTGTAAAAATCATATCTTGAGTTTGGTTGAGAGTTGAGAGTTCCCCTTTGGACAGTGGTTCATTATAGGTTTAGGGTTTCTTTGGGTACCATTTTCCATTTTTTTATCTTAGGATTTGTTTCTGTTTTGGGTTTTTGTTTGATGTTTGATCCATGAACCCTAATTTGGGCTTTCTTTTGCATCTTTCTTGCATTTCCCTGCATAACTTGACTTGCCCTTGCATTTTGTGCATTCTTGTGATCCATTTGACATCTTAAGACATTTAGAAAGCATGTTTGATCATTTCATTGCATATTTGCCATGTCATTTGTCTTGTATGATTCATAACTTTTCATGTTCATTCATGCTCCTTAACTTGCATCATTTGCATTCATAATCTTGTATGAACATCTCCATGCCTTGCCTCATGTTTGCAGCACCTCATAACATCATAATCATCATCAATATGCTTCTGGTTTTGCTTAGCATCATGCCATTTCATCTCATCTTGCATTGTTTTGCATTTCTTTCTAACATTTCAGGTGGTAAGTAAACTTGGGAAGTGAATTTGCCTTCACTTCTCATAACTTTTCTTTTCATCTCTCTTGCATCCATTGCTGCATTTCTATTTGTGTCTGAGATTGAGCTTGCTCATTCTTGTTCCTCCCACTTTCTTTCTCCAAGTGACTTGTCTTCTTGAATGAAGCAAGTCACTTTGCTTCTCTTGCTCTTGTTCATCTGCTTCCTGGTGGCTCCTTTGAAGATTGTTCTTGAAAACCTCACAAACCTTAGGACCAACCAAGCATGATAATGAATTAGGGTTTTGATTAGTCCCCCCATAGTTTTACCTTTGTGTCTCTCTTTGAGTCTTCTCTTCTCATCTCATAATCAGGGACTAAACCCTAAAGGCTTTAAGGCTTTGTGATTAAGCTTATGCCTGCATCCTTCTCTTAGGATGGAGTGTATAACTTTAATCCTAAGTGTTAAACCCTTAAGTTGTTTAAATCTCTTAATCAATCCACTTAATAATCATCAAGACACACTTGTAACTTGGGCCTTGCATTAGGGTTCTAATTCTTCCTTAATTGGTTAAGAAGGACTAACCCTAGTGTTAATGGACAAGTCCCCCTCAAGTTGTCTTACAAACCATAAAACTCACTTCATCACCATATCATTAATCTAAAATCCACTTAATCAAAGGCTTGTTTTGTCATGGGTTTAATCCCTAATCATGGATTAAGTTGAGGAGTTTTCCTCAGCTTAAACATTCTCATCTATTATCCTTCTTTTAGGATGGTGTAATGGGTCTGTTTAATCCATGATTATGGCTTAACCTCATTACTCAACACTAAACAAAAACTCAAAAAAACATCTAAATAATCACAAGTAGGTTAATGATCTTAATCCTACACCAAAGGTGATTAAGTGTGAGAATCTGACTTCACACTTAAGGTATTCTCATTACCCCTAATCAGAGGGAAGATGTGATGAGTTTACTAACCCATTGGTTTAGGCATAAGCTCATTAACTTATGACAAATCTTCAAAAAGCAATAAAAGACTGAAAACTCAAAAACGAACAATAATCGTCTCCTCCGGGATTCTTTTCTCATCACCTTCATTCATAAACGAGAACTCGCTTCTTCCTTCTAATGCAAGACAGTTTGCACCTGAGCCAGACAGGTCATACACTTGAGCATAGGCAAGCAAGCAGTTCACAAGTCAATTCATCCTTCAGTCTCTTTGGGTCGAACTACGGTGTTCTGACTTCCTCATTGCACGAGAGGATACGTAGGCATAACTTAACAGTTATCGAACAAAAGTCTCTGTATATTCCCCCTCTTTCCAGCTCATTTCTTTAGCCTCATTATCATGAGCATTTCACTCCTTTCTTACACTGACACTTTCATACTTCACATCACTTATACACTGACACCTGTACATTCTTTTCCAGCCTTATACACAGATTGCACTGACACTACCCCTTTAAAACACAAATCTTTTAAGCGTGGATCCCGTCGAGTACGACGGACAATCTGGGTGCTAATACCTTCCCAGGTTGTAACCAACCCCCTTTCTCAGTCTCTCTGGTTCGCAACCGTCTTATCCATCTTTTTCTAGGTCTATGCAGCATTGCCTTTCCTCCGGGATAAAAATGCCTAGCTGGCGACTCTATTCATCTCCAGTGAGTTCACGGCTGTGTGTTCTCACTGTTCCCCTCGCCGACCGTTCGCGTCTGTACCTTTATTTGGGCCAGTCCCATTTATCGGGAGCGACAGATGGCTTTGACTTTATCAGGGTCAACTTCGATCCCTTTCTCGCTTACGATAAAGCCCAGCAGCTTACCAGATCTCACCCCGAATGTGCATTTGTTGGGGTTCAACCTCAGTTGATACTTCCTCAGACGCTTAAACAACTTGAGCAGATTCACCAGATGGTCTTCTTCAGTAAGGGACTTGGCAATCATATCATCCACATAACACTCTATTTCTTTGTGGATCATATCGTGGAATAACGTTACCATAGCCCGTTGATATGTTGCACCGGCATTTTTGAGCCCAAATGGCATTACTTTGTAGCAGAACGTGCCCCAGGGTGTGATGAATGTTGTCTTCTCCATGTCTTCAGGTGACATCTTGATCTGATTGTATCCTGAAAATCCGTCCATGAAGGAGAATACCGAGAACTGAGCCGTATTATCAACCAATACGTCAATGTGAGGTAAAGGGAATTCATCTTTCGGGCTGGCTCTGTTCAGATCCCGGTAATCAACACACATTCTTACTTTGCCGTCTTTCTTAGGCACAGGTACTATATTAGCAACCCACGGCGGATAGCTAGTTACAGCAAGGAACCCGGCGTCCCATTGCTTTTGTACCTCTTCCTTGATCTTCATTGCCATGTCTGGACGAGTACGGCGTAGCTTTTGTTTGACTGGAGGACACTCTTCTCTCAAAGGCAGCTTGTGCACAACAATGTTGGTATCCAACCCTGGCATGTCTTGGTATGACCAAGCAAACACATCTACATACTCTTGAAGCAGGTCTATCAGTTGTCTCTTCACTGAGTCTTGCAAGCAGGCCCCGATTCTAACTTCTTTCACTTCTTCATCTGTACCAAGATTGATCACTTCAACCTCCTCCTGGTGAGGAGTAATAACCTTTTCCTCTTGTCTTAACAACCTGGCTAGCTCTTCAGGAAGCTCATATTCTTCATCAACCCCTTCATCAGCTTGATTGATTGGATTGTCAAAGTCATACGAAGTCATTGCCGTGCTGTTGTCAGTGCTGTCTGGAAGGCACTCTCTGCAAGGGTTAAGTTGTTCATTTTAGTGATTTGATTTTAATCTTGTTTAGAAAAAGTGAAATGAAGTTATCATTTTGAAAACACCGCCATTTATTTTTTTGTACAAAAAAGAAAAATGGAAAAACAGTGAGCAGAAAAGAAAAAGACTCGTTTGCAAAAAAGATGTCTGATATTTCATTAATTGATCTTGTTTGCACAAAAAGTACAGATGGCCCGATTACAAAATGAGTCTTGTCATCTTGGGCAAGATGCAAGACTTTGATGCATGCTTATAAAATACAGGAAATAATAATTACTCTGATCGAGTAACTCTTATAATTTCCTGGGAAGACCAGTTCGGGACACTGCTCCCCGGGATCTTTGGACGAATCCAGCTTTCCAGGTTGCGCTCCTCTTCCAGCTCGTCTTCCAGACAGTTGATAGCATCAGGGGTAAGCATCCCCCCACTCACAAAATCAGGTTCTCCAGCAGCCTTCGCTTGATGTTGAGTTGGTCTGTAACCCAACCCAAATTTGTCTTTCTTCTCCTCCACAGCTAAAACCTTGCCCCAGCCTAGGGCAGTTCCTTCCTCAACAACCTTCCGGGCTTGTTGGTATGATGACATGGAGATCCCAGATACAGCAGATGCTTCATTCACATTCAAGGCTTCGAAACCTTGGCTCATTGTTTCATGGATCTCTCCATCCATTTCAATATACTTATAAGTAGCCAGATGGCTAACAAATATATCCTCCTCCCCACAGATTGTGACAACTTGGCCTTCCCACTCATATTTTAACTTTTGGTGAAGGGTAGACGTTATTGCGCCGGCGGCGTGAATCCAGGGTCTACCCAACAAACAGCTGTAGGCGGGCTGAATGTCCATCACATAAAAGATAGTTTTAAAGGTCTGTGGGCCAATTGTCACAGGTAGCTCGATCTCTCCCAGAACCGATCTCTTAGAACCATCAAAGGCTCTTACCACCAGGTTGCTGGGTCTCAATGCCAGTCCATCATATTCTAGCTTCACCAGAGCCTTCTTTGGTAAGACATTAAGGGATGACCCCGTGTCTACCAGCACATGAGAAAGGACTGCTCCTTTGCATTCCATGGTTATGTGCAAGGCTTTGTTGTGGTTGCGGCCATCCGCTGTCAAGTCAGTATTGGTGAACCCTAGCCCATTGCTAGCAGTAACATTTCCAACCACGGTTTCCAACTGGTTGACAGTAATCTCTTCAGGTACGTAAGCTGCGTGCAAGACCTTGAGTAGTGCATTCCGATGGGCTTCGGAGCACATAAGCAGTGAGAGGATAGAGATTTTGGATGGCGTTTGGTGAAGCTGATCCACAATTTTGTAGTCACTCTTTTTGATGATTCTCATAAACTCATCAACTTCTTGATCGAACGGTGTCTTCAAGGCTTCTTTAACAGCTTGATCTTCCTGCACCGGGCTCTTTCCTTTTGCCTTGGCAGCAGCTTCTGCTTCGGCAATAGGTCTTTGCATTGGTGGAGCAAAGAGACGTCCGCTTCGAGTGAAGCCTCCGCCTCCCCCCACATTATCTACTTGTGGTGCAGGTGTTGATGTTTCAAGAGTGATTCTTTTTCCTTCGCAGTACACGTCAGAGCCATAGTGCCAAGGGATGGCCCTATTTCTTTCATATGGTACTGGTCCAGGCACCGTGACAGTGACTGGACTGATTGCTGCTGCTGAAGGGACTGTAATCGTCTGTGGATCGTAATAAATTGTAACTGGTGCCCTAGTGGGAGCAGCACCTTCTGAGTTGTAGGCGGAGTTGTTTTCAGGATCGTAGAATATGGTGACAGTTGAGACATCTTCATGATTTGTTGCTGGTGTTGTAGGAGATAATGGTGGAAGAATGGATGTTGTTGTTGTAGGAGGTTCAAAATGGAGTGGTGCTGGAGTTGTAGAAGGAACATTCGTTGATATCTGATCAGTTGAAACGGCAGATGAAGTACTTGTTGATGAAACCGAAGAATTGTTAGGAACAATAGTTGTTGCAGTTGTAGGAGGTTCTGAAACCGTTGCTAATGAGATTGCTGGATTTGTTGGAAATGATATGGTGATCTGAAGCTGGCCACTCTGAATTAGGCCATCTATGCCATTCCTCAAATTATCGCACCCATTTACAGAGATATTGCAGTAAGCACACCCCAACTCGCATCCTGGGAACATGTTGCATTCCAAGAGCTGAGCCTTGATTTCTACCAATGGTGTCCTGATCTGTCCCACACTGGTTATTAAATAAGACGGCTTGTCTTCTTCAATAGCGTTAATTCTAGGACCACCGTGATTTGGCATTGGGTTCTTATTTACATTGGGTGGTGGTGCGAAATTCAGAGCCTTGGAGTCTACCAGGTCTTGTACCTTCATATGCAGAGCTCTGCACTTTTCTGTATTGTGGCCAGGTGCGTTTGAATGAAAAGCACACCTAGCATTGGAGTCATAATTCCTTGGTAGACTGTTGGGATCCGGAGGTGCCAACGTTCTTAGCTCAACCAGGTTGAGTTTCAGAAGCTGTGGCAGCAACGTAGCATATGGCATGGGGATCGGATCAATCACTCTGTTAGCTTGAGATGGCCTTTGTTGGAACGGCCTTTGCTGGTTATTGTTGTTGTTGCTGTTGTTGTAATTTCTTGGAGGATACTGATTTTGCTGATGATACTGAGGTTGCGGCTGATAGTTTTGTTGAGGAGGTTGATAGACTGGCTGAGGATGAGCTGGAGCAGGGATGGTGACTGCTGCTATTGACCTTTGCACATATTGGGGCCTGCCCCTGTTTGAATGGATGGCATTGGTCTCGCCGGTTCTTCTTGGGCCTGCAAAAGGCTTTCTTGTACTACTGGACGAGCTTGCGCCGTTGTCTGAGATCTTTCCCATTTTTAACAAGCTTTCAATTCTCTCCCCGGCTATGACAACATCTGCAAAGCTAGTGGAGGAGAAAGCAGCCAACCTGTCAATATAAGTTCCCTGAAGGGTGTTCATGAACATATCTGCCATTTCCCGTTCAGACATAGGTGGTTGAACAGCAGCAGCCAGTTGCCTCCATCTCTGGGCATATTCTCGGAAACTCTCTCTTGAAGACTGTGACATTCCCATCAGGAGGGTCCTGTTGGGTGCCATGTCTAGATTATACTGATACTGTCTGATGAAGGCCTCTGCCAGGTCCTTCCAGCATCTAATTGTTGCTCTTGTCAGATGGGAATACCACTCCCTCGAAGCTCCAGTCAAGCTATCTTCAAAATAGAACATCCACAATTTCTCGTCCATGGTATAAGCTTTTAATCTCCCGAGAAAAGATTGTAGATGGGTTCGAGGACAAGAAGTCCCATTATACTTTTCAAAACATGGAGGCTTGAACTTGTGGGGAATCCTAACCCCGTCTACCAAGCCCATATCCATGACATCGAAACCCAAAGAGTTTTGAGATTCTAAGGACCTCAACTTCTCAGCTATCTCATCCAATCTTCTATCATAAGCTTCTTCACCAGCGCCCATTACTGTGAATTGGTCCTCCTGAGGATCCTCTTGAAGTACCCTAGCTGCGGTGGCAGTCCCTTGAACATTTGTTGGAATATTGACCTCAGGATGGAGGTGTGGCCCAAATACCGGAGGGTTGACATGAGGTTGTACCCTTTCATTGTTACTGGTACCGGCAGTCCCTACATGTGGATCCTCTTGATTCTGTCTTTCCACCATGGCCCTCAATCTTTCCTGGCTCTGAGCCATGTTGTTCATAACTTCCATAAACTGAGTCATTTGGTTCCTCATTTCTAGCCTTTCATTTGCCATTTGATTTCTGACCTCAGTAAGGTCCTGCTGCATCTGATCCATTTGAATTCCCGGAAGGTTGTTTCGGGTTGGATAACGGTGCGGACGGTTGAGGGGAAATACTCGGCGCCTAGCAATAGTTCCTGAGATATCACAACAGAGGTTAGCAACAATAAAACAAAACCTACAAAACAAACAAAGGGTTAGCATGCAATGCAGTTATGCTTATTTGCTCTCAAGGTATCCGGTTTGGTCTTCAGTTTTGACCCTTCCAGACCCTTTGAAGATATTGTCGTTGTTGCTTGAAGAAAACTCAGGTGACGCAAACTAACATAAATATATTACAGAAGGTGAAATGATACAATTTGTTCATTTTACAACACAAGCCCTCTAAGGGGTCAAAATACATCACAAAAAGTAAAAGTACATGAAATAGAAACAACAACAAGCAAATGGTCAAACACCAAGGCTAAACTCGTCCTCACGAACTTCCTTGAGAAGTGCTTCGGTCACAGGATCGGCCGGACGCTCCGTGAGATTCCTGATGAGGAGATTCCGGGTTGCAATAGCTGCTGCTAGTTTCTTGTGCTGAGTTTGGTCCTTGGACCTCTTCACCCCTGATTTGATCTTCAATTCTGATATCTCCCTCTGGGCTGCTGCCAGGGCTTCTTGTTGTTCTTTTGCACTTGCTTCTAGTTGCTCCATCTTGTCTTGAACTCTCTTGTCTTCCAGGGTACGAGCCTCGGTGATCCTGACCCACCGGGCTTGACTCTCCTTCAAATACAAGTCTGTCCTTGCTCTTTGGAACTGGGCTTCTTTGCAAGCATTCTTCAGAATTTGTTCTCCAGCCTTAGACTTTTTGATATAATCCCCAGACCTTTCAATCTTAGTCAAATGCTCCACTCTCAATTTCTCCAATCTCTCAATCTCCCTCATACCTTCACTCCTCTCTCGGAGGGTCTTCTGCAAAGCCTGGGTTAGCTTCTCATTTCTTTCCTTCAAGCTCTCAAACTCCTCCAAACTGATGGTGGCAGGGGGTGGTGCTGAAGATGACTCAGGCATGTCTTCTATGGTAAAGGGCATTCCAGAGAATTGGGCCCTGGCACGGGACCACTCATAATATTGTGCTGATGCCACATTATTACACTTCCCCAGAATGGTGACTCCCTTGGTTTGAACATTATCCCAGGCCCAGGCAGCCTGCCTAACAACAGCCAAACTAATCTTGTTCTCACAATAAAGGGTCTCCACCAAGTCCTGTGCCCTAGGAGTGTGGACCAGTGCATAGCCCAATTGCCTCCTGAACAGCAGAGGGTTGTAATTGATACTTCCCTTAACTCCTATTAAAGGCACATTGGGGAAATGCCCACAGCTAGTGATGATATCCCTGCCCTTGGTGCTCTGAGTGCACCATCTGATGTCAGCTGAAGTTAGAACAGTGAGTCTCTTAGCCCAGTTGCTCTGCTGATGAGGGTTCAGAAATGCATCTGTCCTGGGTAGATGCCTGAGAAGCCAAGTATGGAACAATGGAGCACAACACCTCACTAACCTCCCCCTTTGCTTTTCATTTCTCTGATGCACTGAGTAGTAAAGATCCCCCAATAAAGTTGGCACTGGGTTCTTCAGGATGAACAGATGGATTGCATTCTTGCTAATGAATCGAGGCTCATCTGCAAACAACACAATTCCATATATGCTTAAGGCCAGTAAAGCACAAACAGCTTTCCACTCTCCCAGAGAAGCTTTCTGGGTAGCTTGAGAGATCAAGAAATCCAGATGGAAACCAGGGATCCCAGCTTTAGAAGTCATATGCTGCTCAATCAGGACAGGTTCCAGATGCAAAGCCTTTGCTACTTCTCCATTGCTGGGAAAGACCATCTCAGGGTTGAAAGGGATTCCACCCCTGATAGGCAAACCAACCAATGAAGAGTACTCTTCCAATAAGGGACCCATCTGAAAGTCTTGAAAGGTGAAACATCTTAGTGGAGGGTCATAAAACTGAATGCAGGTGTGGATCAAGCTTCTCTGTGATGAGTCCAGATCCATAACCATGTCCAGTATATCTCCATAATGCTCCCTGAACAAAGGTATGTGATCTGGAGTGATCAGGGTCTGAATCCTCCTGATGTCTGATAACTCTGGTTGGAAGAAGTGATAGGTGATGTTGCTCTTTTTAGGAGCCATGATGCTGAGACTGAGTAGAGACAGGTACTGATGCTGATGCTGAAGAAGAGGGCCACTGACTGGCTGGTGCTGGTGATAACTGGAGCAGACAGCTGATAACTGAAGCAGGTGTTGGTGAAGATGGGCCAATACTGAAGATGGGGTCAAAACTGGCCAAAAATAAAGATGGATACCCTGAAACACAAATAAGCAAATGTCAATATGATGCAATGATTATGTATGCAAATGAAATGCAAAGGGTTTGTGACTGAGCTGGATCTGGCCAAAATATTCTGGTATAGGTCCAAGTGTGTTCAAGAATTCCAGTTGGAGGTCTATAAATCCAGTAACCAAGGTGGGGGACTCAAATAAAGAGCCACATATCCAGGGTTTAGAATCACAAGAACTGTCCAACATGGAGCACTCTTAACAAATCAAAGTGACAGGGTATTCTGAGGTCAAGGTACCTGCAAACCTGTAAACAGCCCAACCCCCTCACAGGTGGTGTTCTAGAACAAGGATCCTCAGACTCGGATCAGTTATGAGAAGTGTAAACACTTCCAACCCGGAGGTACAGTGTTTACAATAACCATAACAATTCCTCCTCTAATTCACCTCAGCTTCTGAAGGTCAATACTAAAGGTCATCCAGACTTAGCAGGCTTCCCAGATAGCCCTAGCATTGCAGGAAATCTGCAACACAGAGTTCTCAAGAAGAAACCCATATCTGAACCGTGTTTCATATTCCCGCACCAGACCGAAATGGAATGGGAAAGAATATGATTCACTCTAGCCTAGGTGTCACTCAGGTCCCAGGTATAGGACCTTAACTCTCAATAGAACCCCACCCACCAAAACAGCAAACCAGATCCAGCAATGACAGTATGAAATATGCATAAGACTGTAAAGAAAGCAATGAATAAAGCTGTACAAAAGCAAATAAATAAAGCAAATAAATAACACACATAGCACATAACACCCCAGTAAACAAAAATCAAACAAGCGCTAGGAGGAACCCCAAAAAAAGAACCAGAAGTCCTGGTTGCAGTATAAGGTTCCCCAGCAGAGTCGCCAAGCTGTCGCTCCCAAGGATTAGCATCCAGGTACAAGCGCGAACGGTCGGCGAGAGGAACAATGAGAACACACAGCCGTGAACTCACTGGAGATGAATAGAGTCGCCAGCTAGGCATTTTTATCCCGGAGGAAAGGCAATGCTGCATAGGCCTAGAAAAAGATGGACAAGACGGTTGCGAACCAGAGAGACTGAGAAAGGGGGTTGGTTACAACCTGGGAAGGTATTAGCACCCAGATTGTCCGCCGTACTCGACGGGATCCACGCTTGAAAGATTTGTGTTATAAAGGGGTAGTGTCAGTGCAATCTGTGTATAAAAATAGCTGGAAAAGATGTACAGGTGTCAGTGTAAAGGAAGTGCAAAGTGTGACATATACAGTGTCAGTGTAAGGGCAAGAGGATGAATTGCTCAAGATCATGAGGCTTAAAGAGTGATGCTGGAAAGAGGGGGAATATACAGAGACTTTTGTTCGATAACTGTTAAGTTATGCCTACGTATCCTCTCGTGAAATGAGGAAGTCAGAACACCGTAGTTCGACCCAAAGAGACTGAAAGATGAATTGACTTGTGAACTGCTTACTTGTCTATGCTCAAGTGTATGACCTGTCTGGCTCAGGTGCAAACTGTCTTGCATTAGACGGAAGAAGCGAGCTCTCGTTTGTGAGTGAATGAGATGAGAAAAGAATCCCGGAGGAGACGATTATTGTTTGTTTTTGAGTTTTCAGTCTTTTATTGCTTTTGAAAGTTTGTCATAGATTAATGAGCTTAAGCCTAAACCAATGTGTTAGTAAACTCATCACATCTTCCCTCTGATTAGGGGTAATGAGAATACCTTAAGTGTGAAGTCAGATTCTCACACTTAATCACCTTTGATGTAGGATTAAGATCATTAACCTATTTGTGATTATTTAGATGTTTTTGGTGTTTTTGTTTAGTGTTGAGTAATGAGGTTAAGCCATAATCAAGGATTAAACAGACTCATTACACCATCCTAATAGAAGGATAATAGATGAGAGTGTTTAAGCTGAGGAAAACTCCTCAACTTAATCCATGATTAGGGATTAAACTCATGACAAAACAAACCTTTGATTAAGTGGATTTTATTTAATGATATGATGATGAAGTGAGTTTTATGATTTGTAAGACAACTTGAGGGGGACTTGTCCATTAACACTAGGGTTAGTCCTTCTTAACCGATTAAGGAAGAATTAGAACCCTAATGCAAGGCCCAAGTTACAAGTGTGAAGTCTTGATACTTATTAAGTGGATTGATTAAGGGAGTTAAACACATTAAGGGTTTAACACTTAGGATTAAAGTTATACACTCCATCCTAATAGAAGGATGCAGGCATAAGCTTAATCACAAAGCCTTAAAGCCTTTAGGGTTTAGTCCCTGATTATGAGTTGAGAAGAGATGACTCAAAGGAGACACAAAGGTAAGACTAAAAGGGGAGACTAATCAAAACCCTAATTCATTGTCATGCTTGGTTGTTCCTAAGGTTTGTGAGGTTTTCAAGAACAGTCTTCAATGGAACCACCAGGAAGCAGATGAAAGGATCAAGAAAAGCAAAGTGACTTGCTTCATCCAAGAAGTCAAGTCACTTGAAGAAAGAAAGTGGGAGAAACAAGAATGAGCAAGCTCAATCTCAAACACATATAGAAATGCAGCAATGGATGCAAGGGAGATGAAAAGAAAAGTTATGAGAAGTGAAGGCAAATTCACTTCTCAAGTTTACTTACCACCTGAAATGTTAGAAAGAAATGCAATGCAATGCCAAATGATATGAAATGGTATGATGCTCAACAAAACCAGAAGCATGTTGGTGATGAAAATGATGTTATGAGATGCTGCAAACATGAGGCAAGGCATGGAGATGTTCATACAAGTTCATGGGTACAAATGGTGCAAGCTTAGAAGCATGGATACACATGGAAAGTTATGAAGCATACATGGCAAACAAAATGGCAAATATGGGATGCAATGGTCAAACATGCTTTCTACATGTCTTAAGATGTCAAATGAATCAAATGGAGGCATGGAATGGCATGGCAAGTCATGTTATGCAAGAGAATGCAAGAAGGATGCAAATGGAAGCCCAAATCAGGGTTTATGGATCAAACAACAAACAAAAACCAAAATCAGAAGCAAAACCTAAGATAAAAAATTGAAAATGCCACTCAAAGGACCCCTAATCCTATACTAATTCACTGCCCAAAGGAGAAGCCTCAACTCCCAACCAAGTTCAACTTATGGTTTTCTTAAGATTTCTAGGGTTTTGGGGTGCCTCACAAAGAAAAATACCAAACAAATTGAAAATGAAAGATCAAATCAAGGCCATTTAATCTTACAAACTACATGCTAAACACAATGCAATGCAAAAAGAATCAATGTCCAACTCTTCATGGATAGGCAGAAGTGATTTTTTAAACTTTGGATCAAATTAATGCATAAAAATGATTTTAATTCAATGAAAAATTCTCAAAATGCATCAAGATCAAAAAAGAAATTTGGTTTGAAGGTTGGACAATGTTTCTAAATGTCTTAGGACATTTCATGAATTTTTTGGTGATTTTTAAATACCTAAAAGTATTTTTAATAAATTAATTTCCATTAATCAATTAAAAATAATCCTTTAAATATTTAAAAATACTTTTTTAATGCTAAAAATAAAAACAAAAATATTTTTGGGTCTTAAAAATTAATAAAACTTTTATGAAAAAGTTTCATAATTTTTAAGACATTTTTGCTATTTTTAAATAATTATGCAAAACAAATGAAAAGAAAAGAAATTAAAATGAATTTTTAATGAATTAATGAGAAGTAATCAGATCCTAAGGTGGAGATTCAAACTCACACGCGCGGGAGTTGACTGCGCGCCACATCTCACGGCTCAGATTCAAATTTCACTAATCAATGCTTATGCCCTAATCTCGCCGTTAAACACATTCAGATGACCGGAACAGTGTTCCGGTCATCTTCTCCGTTCACCCAAAATCCCTAACTCTCTCCACACGTATTTAAAATGAAAACTAAGAACACAGGAATGATCCCCACTCACTCACGAATCAAAACCCTCACTCAAAACAAATTTATTCTTCCTAACAAGGCTGAATCGAAGCAAGAAAGAACTAGGGCACGCAAGTTTCAGAGAGCAATTAAATGTTCATTTCATCACCATTTCAAAAACCAAAAGCACCAGGATACTCATTGAAGCATAGAGAACAAGTTTATAACAATAAAAATGATTTCTGGAAAAATGTTTTTCAAGCTACCTGAGATTCGAAGCTTTCACTCTGATGACTTTCTGGCCACTTCCTCCAGTGCAATCCACTCCACTTGATCCCCAGATGATGTTTGAATGCTCAAAAGGAGTTTATGTTGGCTGGATGAGGAGTTTGACAAGCTTCTGTTCAAGCTTAGTCAGAAATGGCAATGGAGTTTCAGGCAGTTTCAGGTCATGGTGAATGGTTCTTTGTGATCAGAACAATGAATGGAGAAGGTCTGTGGTGTTTGTTTGGGTGTTTGTGAGCTATGGAAGGAGTTTCGAATGAAATTGCAAGTTGAGGTGAGAAATGGCAGTGAGGTATTCTTGCTTGTTTCAGGCCTGATTCTTGGTGCTTTGAGGTCTATGAAGTATGGTGAGTTGAAGTGTGGAAATGGTTTGAGTGTTCTGAACTTGTGGAGGCAGATTCGAAGGCTTATGCAAAAAGGAGTGTTTTTGTGAATATGGTGAATGAGTGAGTTTCAGCCTTGCTAGATGTATGGAATGGCTTGCTCTTTGTCCACATAAACCTCTCTCATTGGTCAGTTGATTGGACATGTGCTTTATTGATTGGTAAGTCACCTTTTGCAAAAAGTCAAATTTTGTGTAAGGCAAGTATGGCTTGATCTATAGCTAGTACAATGGGCATGGGCTGCGCAGCATGATGTGTGTGTGAGGCTAGCTTGGTTCAGCAGCTAATGCATCAAGTTGGTGAGATGAAATGAGTGGTTTTGCAACTTGTTACAACTTTGGTTCACATGTGATTCTCTTTATCCAACCAAACCTAAACCATGGGCATTCTTGGTTCATTCTGAATTTTATGACTTATAGAATGTTTATGTGATGGTTTGATGCCAATTAGAAGTTGCAATTTGCCTTGGTACATGATCTTGCAATTTTCACACTTGGTGCATAACTTGAAAATCAATGATTTTTGCCAACTTTGCCACACCATAACTTTTGATCTAAGAAGAGTTTGATCATGTTCTTGTACTTTTTGAAAAGGTAAAGATGAGATCTACAACTTTCATGACCAAAGTTTTTCCATTTGAAGCATTTTTGGATCAAGAATCAAGGCTTGAAAAATGACCTAAAATGATGCATTCTTGAAAAGTCAACTATGCCCAAAAAGTCAACATTTGCAAAAACCCTAAATTCTTGATTTTTATGAACTTCAACCTTCTTCCATGATCAAATAAAGATCATATACACTCAAAATGATGAAGATCACCCATTGGTTGGGTCATTGGGGGCCTCAGATGCCCTGATTTTACACTGACTTGTCTGAAAAGTCAACCCTTGATCAGATGACTTCCCCATGGAATTTCTTCATGAAAATTGATATGCATACTCCCTATACCATCTAGAGACCAATGGAAACAAGAATGACCAAAAAATTTGGAGTTATGGCCTCTGAAACCAAAACCCTAATTTTAGGTCAACTGTGCAGTCAAACTTGGCTATGCATCCATCCAATCCCTAGTTCCTGTGATTCTTTTGCATTTCTGGCTTTGTGAGGATGTAATATGATGCTTGAACACATGTATACCCCTTTGAATTGATTGGTTGCCTTTGGAGTGGCTCAAGATGCCCTGAGATTGCTCAGATCACAAACCCTAGGTGCAGATGACTTAGAATCTATGCAGTGAATCAAAAAAATGAGATGTGAGATGATATGATTGTGTTTATGCATATGAGATGATCACAAGCCATGGTGAAATGAGTGAGGGCAAATTTGGGGTGTTTACACATTTCAACTCCTAAACCCTTTCATCGACGAAAGGTAATAAAATCAGCAACCATTACCCTTAGTAGGCCGAACTACGAGGCTCTGACTTTCCCATTGCACACGGGAGTACGTAGGCACGAGGATCTCAATCCTTGCCGAGCACCTAGGTTCAATCTAACTTATAATTCAACTCATTTCCCTCTAGCAAGCAATTCGTTTAAGCATAGACATCCTTTCGCGCGTGATAACTTAGATGGTTCCCATCGAGTACGATGGATGTAGGGGGTGCTAATACCTTCCCCCTGCATAACCGACTCCCGAACTCAGGCAATGGTTTCGTTGACCTTTGTCCTCATCCTTCTCTTCCCGGGTTGTATCTATATCTTCCTTTTCCCTTTTCGGGAATAAATAGAATTAGGTGGCGACTCTTCAGTCCGTCCTGCGCACGGCTCCGTCTTTTCGGATTGCGTGAGGTCGTATTTTTCGGGGTACGACAGTTGGCGACTCTGCGTGGATGTTCGCTTTTATGCTTTACTTGTTTATTTTTATCGCTTTCTTTATTGCATTCCATCTTATATATATTGTGGCTCCTTGGTACTATAATTTGGATCGATACTTTGCAAAAGAATTTGAGGGAAAAAAGGCTCTATACCCGGGCTTGCGAGTACAAACTTAAGTTAGCGAGGTTGTGTAGTATGGGCTCCCGAGAGAACCACTCTCGTGGGTTGTCGATACGAAAACCTCACTTGGAGTAGATTTTAATGAGAACACTGAAAACCGTCAAGTCCTTGACGTGTGTGCTCAGTTGCTTTCATTAGGGTCATTAACTCTGAGGACCTTTAGAATCTTTCGGTTAAAACATCGATTGATGGTTTCGTAGTATTGGGCATCAGGGTTCACCCTCGCGTGGCTCGATACGAAAACCTCACTTGGAATAGACTTCCTCAATGGAGTTGATTGACTGTCAAGAATGTATGAAATTGACACGTGCATCAAACAGTTGAGAAAGTTCCATAACTCCAGGACTTTGTTTCAAACCTTGTGTCGGTGATCACGTAGTATGGACTCCCGAGAAAATTTTCTCTCGTGGGTTGTCGATACGAAGATCTCACCCAAAATAGATTCATATGACATAGTCAATCAACAGTCATGCATATGGCGCGTGTGATGAACAGCCATATGAATTGATAACTTTGGGGTCCCTAAACCTTAGAGTCTACCCAGTGAGTTCCTGATCAGAGTATCCTCCATCTGTACCTTGGACTCATGAGACCTTGATCTTGTGATCCTAGATTCTGACATTGCATATCATCCCATTTGCATTATTTGTTCATCTTGTATTTCATTCCAAATCCAAAAACTTATTTCATGTTCCTCCATCTTCAGTAAATCAAACTGGTTTCCCGACGCCCGTATCGAGCTAGACGACCGTATCTAACTAGAGCCAACACTACAAGACTGATGGACGTGATTCAAGAAGAGCAAGCTGCTATGAGGGAAGAGATTGACTCGGTCAAGAGCAAGATTGACCAGATTTATGAGACTTTGCAAGCTTTGGCAAGAATGGAAGAACGTCGCGAAGCTGCTGCCGCAATGAACAATGCTCAAGTACAAGGATCTACCTCACGAGCAATGCCTTCAGTTCCCGTTCCAAATCCTTTGGTATATGGTTTGCCTCCAGGCTTCACTCTTGCTGTTGAAGAGGTCACTTACCAACCAATACCTGCTTCAGGCGTTACTGTTGGTGCTATTCCTCAAGCTCAACCTATCCCAACTCAAGTCCAATTTCCTCAAACTGAAGAGAATCATCAAGTTGAGTATGAGATGCATACTATTGTTCCAATCACCAATCCTCATGCTGTTCAAGAGTCTGAAGCTATGAAGATATGCCGCGAGTTAGCTGAAAAACTCCGAATTTTGGAAGGACACAACTCGACTTCTCTGAGTGCCTCAGACATGTGCTTAGTTCCAGATGTTGTGATCCCTGCAAAGTTCAAACTTCCAGAATTCGAGAAATACAAAGGCCTTAGCTGTCCTGAGCTTCATTTGAGGATGTACTGCAGAAAAATGGCCGCTCACGCCAAAGATGATAAGCTTATGATCCATTGCTTCCAAGACAGCCTGTCTGGAGCATCTCTAGAATGGTACATGCAACTTGAATGCAACAATGTTCGTACTTGGCTTGATCTATCAGATGCATTCAAAAAGCAATACAAGTACAACACTGACCTTGCTCCTAACCGTACTCAACTTCAGAGTATGTCTCAAAAGGAAAGCGAATCCTTTAAAGAGTACGCCCAACGCTGGAGGGAGTTAGCCGCCAGAGTGCATCCTCATTTGGTTGACCGTGAACTAATCGACATCTTCATGGGTACCCTACAGGGGAAATACTACGAGAAGCTGATCAGCAGCGTATCTTCTGGATTTTCGGACATGGTGATGGTCGGAGAAAGAATTGAAGAAGGTTTGAAGAGTGGAAATATCCAAGGAGGTTCTAGCAGCCAAACCAATGCCAAGAAGCCTTTCAACGGATACAAAAAGGGAAAAACAAATGCCATTTCTGCTGCAAATGGAAACTTTCAACAGAGTGCACCTACGCCAGTTCCCTACTATCAGTATCCCTATGTTGCTGCTGCACAATATGCTCTTATGCCATATCAGCCAGTTCCTCCAATGCCTTACCAGCAGGCCTTTCAAGCTCTATTTCCGCCTCAGATGGCTCATCAACCACGTCCAATGGTTGCATCCGCGCAATATGCACCTAATCCATACCAGCAACCGGCTTATCCACCACGGCCTGGTCAACAACAAAAACGCGCTCCTCAACAGCGTCCACCATATCAACAAAGAGGATATGATAGGAACATTGATCCCCTGCCTATGTCATATACTGAAATCTTTAAACAGCTAATGGCAAAAGGACCTCTTACTTTGAGAGATATGCCACCTCAGACTGGTAATGCCCAGAACTATGATGCCAATGCTCGCTGTGAGTATCACAAAGGCGCTACAGGCCACACCATCGAGAACTGTCATGCCTTCAAACACTTGATTCAGGATATGATCAACTCTAAGGATCTCACTCTCACTCCGAGAAATGCAAATTTCCATAATGATCCAATGTCGCCGCACGGTGCCAACAAGTAAAGACATTTGAAGGGGTTGTTGAAGACCAAGCTGAGTAGTCTACAACTTTGAAGAATTCAATCAAGAGAAGTTCAATTCCTCAAATCAAGGCAACCATCGCCATTTATGATTTCCGCATTTTTGTTATTTTGTAATGTTTGTCTAAGTACTATTTGCTCTGAACATTATTATCTGTACTTGGTTATGTTAATGTTATGTTTATGCATGTTTTGAATCAATCTATTCGCATTCGCTCATTATTTATCATTTATCACAAAAATCAAAAATTTTCCCTCACTTCACTTTAGCAAATATTTGAGGGAGGATGATGAAAACTAAATACCCATAACTGTTGCGGTATGCTTTCGGATAAAACCTCGTCAATGATGTACAGGCATTTATTCAAATCCCCAAACACTGGAGATATAAGGAGTTAATACCTAGTCAACCACTTCGAGCCTATAAGTAGGAGTTTCTTTCGGATACAACCCTTACATTTAACCCGGGGCAGGGTAGCTGTTCATTTAACATGACTATTCTTTTAAATTGCAAGATGAGACATCCCGTCAGAGGACCATCAACAAATGACTTGGCCGTCACAATATTCAAACAAAAAAAAAGAGAAAAGAAAAGCCATTAAGTTGAGCACCCGAAGGGAGACTTAGTCGAAAAAGAAGAAATCAAAAGAGGAATTCAAATCCTCAGCAAAAACAAAACAAATATCAGTGACCAATAAGTCAAGAATTAAAAGGTCACCAACAGCAAAAAGATGACTGCCACTTCCAAGCAAACTTTAAAGCTTTATCTTCACTCTTGCAACATCAAAACAGATGCACGTGTAGAGTTAACTGAACATAGGACAAAAGAACATCACGAAGAAGGGATGGGTACAAATCAAACTTTGAGCCTTATATCTTTGTTTCTCAAACCATTAACCAGACCACGTTATAACCCTCAAAAGTCCTAATTGAGGCGTGGTTTATTTTGAAAGCATGCTACCAACAAGGTTGCGTAAATTGACTCCCATATAATTGCTAATCTTCAATTGCACATTATTCTTGCTGCATCTTTCACGAACTTTCTAAATCAGCACCTCGTTTGGACTAACGGTCCATTCGTCACACTTTCACAACATTCAAAATAAATTGACTTTTTTTCAAAACTTACATGAGCTTTACATTAACATTACCATTTATGTAGGAATAACTTAATTGCAATTTAGTGCTTGACGTCAGTGCAATCCCAACAAGGGGCAATCAAAAGAGAAATTTGAACTTCATTGCCAACATGAATCAAGACTACCTCAGCAGTCCAATCAGGGACAAATCATCTTCAACAGCCCAATCAGGGGCAATTCATTTCAAAATCAGTCCAATCAGGGACAAAGCATCTTCGATAGCCCAATCAGGGGCAAGTTATCTTCAAACGGCTCAATCAGGGACAGACGCCTACCAAATCCAGATACAGGGACAGGTCATGTCATGGCCATTGTCAAAGCTTCCCCATCAAATATATTTCAGATACCCTACAGGCAGGGGCAAGCAAACAAGGAGCAAATCTTCCTATCTATTCTCCCCAGCTGAACAGGCGGTCCTTGCTAGACGTTGGCAATCATTCAAAGCGAAATCAGTCTTCATATGTCAATTAAGTCGCTCCGCTCATCAGCAATTGACCCAACTTGGAACATTCGAATTTATCTTCTGATCATGCTTCGTCAAAGATCGAGTGTCGGGGAATCAGTCCCTCCACCCACCCAAAGTCCAATCGTTATTGGCAACTACCAAACCAAAAGTCCACCAAGCTGGCACCTTTCATTTCAATAGCTCATATGCATCATTATACATCATCAACGTCATAAGCATCATTTACATCAATCATTTGCAGCATGTGCATCATGTGCATACCTAAACAAAATCAAACTTTTTATATTCCCCAACAGTTTCAACTTACATCTCAGTGCATAAAACATTTTCATCGTATCTCCATCATTATGGAATACCATTTCAAAACAATCAAGCATAGTTGCATAATTCAGGATCCAGGATCAGCGGAAGTTCCCAATCCTTTCCCCAGCGGAAGTCAGGATCATATCAATCGAAGATTCCAGGCATCTCCTCGGCGGATTCAATGGCCGAATTTAAATTATTCGCCTTATCATCCTCTGTTGATAAGTGAGTTTATTTTCAGTTATTTGCCTTATCATCCTCTGTTGATAAGTGATTTTATTTTCCGTTTATTGCCTTATCATCCTTTGGTGATAAGTGATTTTATTTTTCAGTTGTTTGCCTTATGATCCTCTGGTGATAAGTGATTTTATTTTCAGTTATTTGCCTTATCATCCTCTGTTGATAAGTGAGTTTATTTTCAGTTATTTGCCTTATCATCCTCCGTTGATAAGTGATTTTATTTTCCGTTTATTGCCTTATCATCCTCTGTTGATAAGTGATTATATTTTCAGTCTGTTGCCTTATCATCCTCTAGTGATAAGTGATTTTATTTTTCAGTTATTTTCCTTATCATCCTCTATTGATAAGTGAGTTTATTTTTCAGTTATTTGCCTTATCATCCTCTATTGATAAGTGATTTTATTTTCCGTTTATTTTCCTTATCATCCTCTGGTGATAAGTGATTTTATTTTCATGTCTGTTGCCTTATCATCCTCAGTTGATAAGTGATTATAATTTTCAGTTATTTGCCTTATCATCCTCTGGTGATAAGTGATTTCATTTTCAGTCTGTTGCCTTATCATCCTCTAGTGATAAGTGATTTTATTCTTAGTTTGTTGCCTTATCATCCTCTGGTGATAAGTGATTTATTTTGTCAATTGTTTTTTGCTGTGTCACCCATTATTTCCAGTTTTAATCATCTGTTATTTTCACAATTTATTTCTTTTCGGACAAATTTGGAGTCTGTTGATATCTAATTATCTTATACCTTGAAAGATTGAGCGCGAGCTAGTTCATCTTACTTGGTCTAAGCCAATTCGATAGCGAAAAATACGACCTCACGCGATCCGAAAAGACAGAGCCGCGCGCCGGACGGACTGAAGAGTCGACACCTAATTCTATTTATTCCCGAAGAGGGAAAGGGAAGATATAGATACAACCCGGGAAGAGAAGGATGAGGACAAAGGTCAATGGAACCATTGCCTGAGTTCGGGAGTCGGTTATGCAGGGGGGAGGTATTAGCACCCTCTACATCCACCGTACTCGATGGGAACCATCTAAGTTATCACGCGCGAAAGGATGTCTATGCTTAAACGAATTGCTTGCTAGAGGGAAATGAGTTGAATTATAAGTTAGATTGAACCTAGGTGCTCGGCAAGGATTGAGATCCTCGTGCCTACGTACTCCCGTGTGCAATGGGAAAGTCAGAGCCTCGTAGTTCGGCCTACTAAGGGTAATGGTTGCTGATTTTATTACCTTTCGTCGATGAAAGGGTTTAGGAGTTGAAATGTACTAAGGACTATGGATAGTTTATCTCGCCCAACAAGACGAGCGTCTTGCGTCGAAATAATCGGAGCGAGTAACGAGAGCTCGTTATCCTCCTTTCTACCGCTTAAGGCTCGTGGCATACAGTTCTTCTTATATTATCAATGTGTTTTATTTCCTAAAGCCGCTTGACGTTGAATCAAGGGTTTGTATCTAATCGGAACATTTTGGTTTTTGAGGTTAGAGGGTAAATGCAAATGGAGTTTTATTTTGTGGTTTGTTAGCGAGGCACGAAGCGCTCGGCTCGCAAGGAGAGGTGGATCCTAATAAACAAATAACTTAATAATAAATTGCGAGTGTGCAAGTGCAATCGCTTGGCGTTGGACCAAGGATTCAGAATTTAAATAAAATACGAAAAATAAAGTGCGTACAAAGCAATGGGAGAGGGGTACAAAATAAATACAGGGGATTGCGAGAAATAAATGGTCTCGTTGTAGTTTGCCCAAGAGGAATCGTGTGTGCAGTGTTTTGAACGGTTCGAAGGCGTTCGGCCTGTTAATCGGGACACAACTATTCGAAGGCGTTGGACCTTTTAATCGAGCGCAACTATTCGAAGGCGTTGGACCTTTTCAGGATGCGTCGAAATTTAGTTCGTGAACTACCTTAGAATCGATTCAAAATCGGAATCATTCTATAAGGAGTCGAAACGTAATTTTTTAAATGCGAAAAATAAAATAAATAAAATAAATTGAATTGCTAGAATTAAATAAAAATAGAATAATGAATTAAATAATTAAATGAATTAAATAATATCAAGATAAAATAATTTAAATTAATTTACATGTTTGTTTGTCGAAATAATAAAATAATAAAAAATTAGTTACAAGGAGGGCCTCATATTGGCCAAATATCACCGATTTAATGAAATCGGGCGAAAAATGGCCTTTTGTCAAGTCATCGGCCCTAAAAGGGGAAATCAACTAGAAAAATAACATATAAGAAAACATAATTAAAATAACATTTTTTCTTAGATTTTTTTCTTGGTTAAGGTATAAAATATAAATAAATAATAATAACAATAATAATAATAATAATAATATTAATAATAATAATAATAACAATAATAATACAAGTTTAAAACAATAAAATGTAAAACAATAATAAAAAAAGACAGGTAGGGTGTGTGGTGTGTACTTGCTGGGTGTATAGAGCAAAACAGATGGGCCCAAGCCCATTTCGTCCATAATAATAACAACCCTAGATCTCTATAAAAAACAGAAATTTAAATTGAATTAAAAAGGTTTTAAAACAAATAAAAGAGTTTTGTCAAACAATATCAGCAGAGAAAAAAAAACGCAGTCCTCCTCTACAAACACGCATCAAATCAAAACAGACCTACCCTCAAGTCTCTCTCCGCCGGCGATCTCAAATTCTTGCTTACGCTCTCTTAGCGGCGGAAGCCCTCCCACGACTTCACTCGCGGTGGCTCGGTTTGTCAGTTCCACGACCTCTTCTTCTCTTGCGGCGCTGCTTTCACGGTGGGTTCACGGTGAGGTCGCGGGTTGGAGTCTCGGATTCGGATGAGGGGTTCACTCGAGGGATGGCTATTTGCGGTGATTTTGGCTTTTGCGAGCGGGTTGCGACGCGGTGGGTCGGATGTGCTTCGGATCTACTCTGTTTTTTGAAGATTGGTTTTGGTCAAGGTTAGGTTGCGGTTTGAGTTTTTTTTGCGCGGCGATTTCCAGGTTTTGGAGGCTTCAAGGACAAAGGTTTGTGAAAGGTGAACGTGTTTGTACTGTGTTGGAAAAAAGGTTTGTGTTGGTGTGAAGCAGTATGCAGTTTACTGTATTTGGATGGTAGTCGGCGTCGAGATTGGTGGTGGACGGTTAAGTTTGTGGGTTGTTGGCGGCGAAGGTTGTTTCTCTGTAAAAATGGTTATGCCCGTGTTCTGCGATTTAGGGGGTGGTTTCGGTTGGATTCGGAGGAGACAGAGGGCGGTAGGTGATGGTTCTCAAATCAATTTTCAGTTCATTTTTTTTGTTCAGATTTGTTTGAAAATGAATGGTGGTAGTGAAGATTTGTGGAAAGGTTGGAAAAAATGAAGAGTGTTTGAAGGTTTTATGATGCTGGTTTAGAAGATTGCAGTTAGCTGATGAATAAAGAGAGTGATGAAGGCGAGGTGGTTTTTTTTGATTTTTTTGTTTATGTGTTATTGGAAGGTTTTATAAAGAGGAATGGTAATTTTTGAACGAATGGTTACAGGATGAAATTCTGCCTTTTTCTCTGTCTTTTGCACACTTTTTATTTCCCTTATGGTGGTGAGCTCTCTTTTTAAAATGATTGAGGTACGGAAGATTCCTTTGAAAAACGTTGTTGCGGATTGAGCGAAAAGATAGTGCGCTGCGGAGTGGTCCAACTTGTTATTTTTGTTGTTTTGCCAATTTGGCTGAGGATTTGAAGATTAAAATAGGTAACCACAAAAGTATAACTATTATTCTAATAATAAACTGAATATAGTGACAATAAAAAGTAAAAAAAATATTTGATAAGGATAGAAATAATAATAATAGACAATATTAATAATAATAATAATAATAATAAAATAAAAATAAAAATAAAAATGATAATAACAATAAAATAAAATTTAAAAAAAAAAGTGATAAAAAGAAAAGAATAATAACAATAAAAAGAAAGAAACAAATATAATAATAGAAATGATAGTAATAACTAAAAAAAGATAGAAATAATACTACTAATAATAATAATTTAATAATAAAAGAAAAGACTTTTTTTATTTTGTAAATGGACTTAAAAATATAAAACGAATAAAAAGGGAAATGGATGAAACCATGGACTAAATGATCGTATTTAAAGGAAATAAAATTTTGTAGTTGATTTTTCGTAGAAAATGGGCTTAAAGAACAGAAAAGATAACGACTTAGAAAAAAAAGATTAAAGACAACTTTAAACAAAATACGGATGGATATACGTGGGTATAAATAGGAATATGGATGACTTGTCACAACACAATGACTTTTAAAGCAAACACACACTCTACCTGATAGACCCCAAACAGAAGGAAATTGAAAAAACATATTTTTTTAATTTTTGAATATGGTTAGACAGAAAATAAAATGACGCGGGTAGGACAAATTTGGGGTATGACACCGGCGAGTCAAAAACAGAATGAAAGACTCAGGCAAAAATAAGGGAAAAATTGGAAAAAAATGTACACCCGCTGAGTTGAAAAGCCACATCGGACAGCTCGGGCAAAAATGGGTATCCCGGTGGATTGAAAACCCAAAAGGGTGATCCACGCAAAATCAGGGAATAAGCGAACAACTGCATTCTAAATTAGTTTGTATCACTCACAACATGGCAAGCTCCGAAAGGACAAAGCATCGGTCAAAATCAACCTTCTTTAGAAAACAAGATAAGAAGAACGTCAAGGTCATACGGGTCATAGCAAAGGAAGCTCACTAGAGCATCATCTTCAACATTGCCAACACTTTTATTTTCTCAATTTGCAGCAATCTCTTCCTTTCAGGGGATTCGCTTCTTTGACTGTACTTGCCTATTCAGGGCACACAAATCAATAAAATTAGAATATTCAGTCACACTTTGTCTTTTACCTCTTGTTTTTGTTTTTAAAATGTCCATAGTTCGTAATACAACATTTGCATGAAAACATATGAACCATTTTAATAAATGCTTGCAGGAAGTATGTTGCTCTCAGAAAAATCTAACTCCTATGACGGAATCCGGTTGAGGATACCTCGGGACACTTGTGCGTTTCCTTTGTCTTAACAGGTTGCAGGTACTCAAGGCAGACCATTTTACAGCATGGGGCATATCAAGCATTGTTCCCCAGCAAAGTCAGCAATCACATCATCAACAAAACTCCTTGACAAGAAGTACTTCCCCATGAGGAATTCATCAATCCCCAACAGATTACTTCCCAGAAGTTATCTCCTCCCCAAGCGGGACCTCCCGAGCAATGCCTGATAATTTTTTCCCAGCAGGGTGGTCAAGAACTTTCTATTCCCCACAGAGTTACCATTCTCTCCCCAGCAGATCAATGCATAATATACATCCCCAACAGAGTTACTAAAACTTCCTCATCCCTAACAAGAGTTCTCCCTCCGGACAGATCAGCCATTGATCTCTTTCCCCAAGCCGATTTCTCCCTCTAGACAGATCAACCAGAGATCTTAATCCCCGCATGATCCGGATCTCGGATCGGGATTTCTCATTTGCATAATCATAACATTCGCATCATATTCACCAAAATAAGCGTATCATTCCATCTAATATGGAGCATTACGGCAAAAATCAAACATTTGCATGATCATAAGCCAGGTTCGAGCCAACCACCGGAAAATATCAATATCACCTCATCAGCTAAATACAAAACTCATATCCCCTGCAGATAAAAGCCAAAGCATCCCATTTGCACTCTCAAACATAGATACCTGTTTATATTTATATATGCTCTTTTCGACACTCGTCTGTGTCATCTTTCCCCAATAAGGTCTCCAGAATACCTTCTGCATTCTCAATACAGATATTTGTTCATACTTGTACATACTCTTTTCGGCACTCGTCAGTGTTATACATTCCCCAACAAGACAAACACTCGTTCGTGTCCCTTGCCCAATCTTTCGACACTCGTTCGTGTCATGCACATACTTCACCAGCAGATCATACTTGTACATACTTATAGAGAAGTCTCCGATACTCGTCAATATCTTGTATATATCATCCCTCAGCAGATTCAACACTTGTCTGTGTTTCTTGCTTAACCGATTGATACTCGTCCATATCATCATCCTTAAACACGTGTCAGCGTTTGTTTCTACTGAAACTCGTCTGTATCGTGGTCCTAATGATGCTTGTCCGCATCTTTAATCTATACACACTGTCAAACACTTATACCGTTTATTTTAAGGCGTGAGCACTCATCCGTGTTTACCATTCCCCAGTAAGTCGCCAACGAAACAACTTTCTCTTATCCGGCATTCGTCCTATGTCGTGATACTTTCGGCAGCCGTCCCCTTCCAGGTGATCGTCCTTCACCTTTGGATGACCATCCATCATCCTTTCCCTAGTGGAATACCCCATTGTTGGAACCGTCTATCCGGCATTCGTCCTATGTCGCGATATCTTTTTAGCAGCTGCCCCCTGCTAGGTGATCGTCCTTCACCTTATGATGACCGTCCCTCATCATTTATCCAATGGCCCTCCCCATCATGGATCCTTTTATCCGGCATTCGTCCTATGTCACGACAACCTCCAAGAGCAGTCGTACCCTGCTAGGTGATCGTCCTTCACCTATTGATGACCGTCCTTCATCATGCTTATCTAATGGTCGTCCCCATCATTGACCTTTCCTACCCGACATTCGTCCTATGTCGAGATAAAGAGCAGTCGTCCCCTGCTAGGTGATCGTCCTTCACCTTTGATGACCGTCCCTCATCAAATATTTCATTTATTCTTTAACCCGATGACCGTCCCCGTCGTGGTCCCTTTTCCTTTCCCTGATGATCGTCCTTCATCAGCTTTTACCCGAAGGTCGTCCCCATCGTTGTTTACTTTATTTTCCAAGCCTGATGGTCGTCCCCATCTATGCTTGTCTCAATCCCCAGAGAATTTATTGCCTTACCCGATGGCCGTCCCCATCGCGGTTTCTTTATTTTCCAGCAGGATGGTCGTCCCCGTCATTGCTTTGCTTACCATTTTACCCCTAGCAGTCATCCTCTGCTCGATGGTTGTCCTTCATCGCTTTCATTTGATAATCATATTATACTACCTTTTTCAACTTATATCCCTTTTCTTCTTCTCCCCAGTGAGTGCAAATTTCGAACTGTCTTTGGTATTCAACCACAAGTTATCTTGTTTGTCTGTTAAGCCAGGCGCTTACATCCTGCACAACTAACTCGTGCTTGAATAGGGGCAGCTGTAAACACCCCAAATTTTCCCTCACTTTTTCTCACACGATGGCTTGTGGTATTTCATTTTTTCATAAGCATAGGCATACCACCTCATATTGCATATTGTTTCATCTGCATAGTTTCATTTCATTTGCATCTAGGGTTTGTGATCTGAGCAATCCAAGAAGTGATCTGAGCCATCCCAAAAGTCTTGAAGCTTTCCAAGAGGGTCCATGTGTGTTCCATGATCATAATATGTTCCCCAAAGTTCATAAAAGTCAAGAGATCACAAAGAATGACAAAGGCATAGAGGCAGACTGAAGATTTCCTACACAGATGACCTAAAATTAGGGTTTTGGTTTCAGAGGCCTTAATCCCAAATATTTTGGTCATTCTTGTTTCTAATGGTCTTAATATGTTATAAGGATCATGTATACCAAATGTGATGAAGAAATTCACTATGGAAGTCATCTGATCATTGGGTAACTACATGAGCAAGAAAAGTCAAAATCATGGCCTCTGAGGCCTCTATCAAGGGTACCAAGGGGTCATCGTCATCATTTTGAGTCTCTATGATCTTTATTTGATCTTAGAAGTGTTTGGAAGTTCACAAAGTTGAAGAATTTTGAGCCAAATGTAAACTTGCTATTTTTGGAAATGACTTGTAATGGAAACTTTCCATTTTGGGAAAGATATTCAACCTATTCTTTCATGACCAAAAATGCTTCAAATGAAAAATTCTTGGGCATGAAAGTTTTAGATTATGTCTTCCCATTTTCAAAAAGTACAAGAATATGTCTTGATTCATCCTAGAACTCAAGATATGGCCTTTCAAAGTTGGCAAAAATCCTATAATTTTCAAGTTCATGCCAAAGAGGGAATTTTGCAATTTCACTTGCCAAACCATTTCATGACCTCTAATCAACTTCTATGCACCATAACATGTCAAAGCAACTTCAAAAGATCAGAATTGGCCTTTGAACCTAGGGTTTTGATAGCTTGATTCTCAAGAAATCTCAAAATGGCCAAAATGGATAAACCTTACAAACTCTTGATCCAAGCCATCCAGCTGCATAACAATGATTCTATGGCTCTCCTTGAAGCTAGCTGAAGGAGTTCAAGCACAGAAACCAGCTCTGCCATGGCCCATACCTCAAGTACACCAATCTTTACTTTTTGGCCAATATAGCCATATCATTCCCACAATGCATATCTAATCTTCTGACTCATTCCAATAGTTTAGGGATTGCCTCAAGATCATAAACTAAGCATGCCCTGAGCTGAGAACATACACAACATCAGATTTCACAAATTTTGTCAAAACCTTCCCTTCTTCGATTCTCTCAAACCATCCATCAAACCTCAAAAATTATTTCACCATTCATTCATAAATCATCCATAGAACACAAAGCAACCATTACCATGGCATGAAACCTCATAAACCAAAGCTTCCATTTCTGCCATATCAGAATCAAGCCACCCAAAATCATCCATAGAAGGAACAAAGGAGCTCATTTGCACAAGTTGGAGGTTCTAAAAGCTCACCATTGAAGGTTTCCAGCTCAGGTATGGTCAAGAACATTTTTTCTCAAAGCTTTGATTTCTTGTTATAGAATGAAACTGCATGCTCTAAGGATCACAATGATGTTTTTAGAATTGAAAATGGTTGAGAAATGAGGATTTCATGAACTTCTGAAACTTTGCTCGTATTTATGTTGATTCGATTCAGCTTGTTCATGAAGCATAAATGTTGTTTGATGTTTGATTTGAGTTGCTAGAAGTATGGGGATCATTTATGGGCAGTTAATTTGGGGTGGGGTAGCATGTAGATGAATTTAGGGTTTTTGGTCCACCAGAGAAGATGACCGGAGCTTGTCTCCGATCACCTGAAGGTAATTAGCCCTAATTAGGGTTTAGTGCCCAGATTGATTGTGTGTCCTTAGATGCGTGATTAGCTTAGCAAAGAAATGGACCAGATTAGTTCATTAACTCTAATTTCTGTTTAATTAAATAAATCATAATTAATTTGCCATAATGAATCTTAGCCGTCCAATAGTGCGTGCAGTCAAACCCCTCCCCTCAAGTTCAAATCTGAGCCCTTGGATCCTCTGACGTTCCATTAAATCCATTTTTAATTCATTTTCTTTTTATTTCTTTTGTTTATTATATTTAAAATAGTAAAAAACATCTAAAAATTCTCAAACTTTGCATTTTTGTTTTAAATATTTTTCTCAACCTAAAAATAATTTTTATTTTATTTTTTGCATTAAAAAATTATTTTTAAAATATTTAAATGTTATTTTTAATTAATTAATGGATTTTAATTAATTAAAAATGAATTTAGGTTTCTAAAAATCACCAAGAAAATCATGAACCATTACAATACATTTAGAAACATTTTCTAACTCATCATACAAATTTCTTTTTAGGTTTGATCATAATTTCACAATTTTCTTTGAATTAGGGTTCTTAAAAATCACATTTTCTAACCCAAACTTGAAAAATTCATTTCTTCCTAACCATGATGAGTTTGAACTTGGTTCTTCTTGAATTGTTTCTCATATTGCATATGGTTTCTAGGTTATTTTTCTCATGATTTTGTCATGCATTTTCAATTTGATTTGCATTTTCCCTTTAGAAAGCATCCAAAAAGCCTAGTTAACTTAGGAATTTCATAACTTCCACTAGGTTAAGCTTATGACTTCCTCCTTTGGGTTGTGAGCTTATATGGGATTAGGGTTTGTTTGAGCTTGATTTAAATTTTTTATCATGTTGAATGCTTCTGTTTTGGTCATATGCATATCATGTTGTCTTAAAACCCTAATCTTGCATCTTCATTTGCATTCTCCTTTGCATATCATCATCACATGAACTTTCCATGACATTTCAAGCATTTGAATGACATCTTAGACATCTTAATACATGCTTGAACATTTCTTGTTCATTTCTTCATTCATTTTCTATGCTTTGCATCCATTACATTTCATGAACATCCATGTGTTTTCATGCTTCTAAACATGCTTCCATTGCATCTCATCTTTGTATGATCATTCATATGCATCTTGTATGACTTTGAATCATCTCATATGCCATTTACATTGAATTTTCACTTCTGACTTTGGTCTTTGCATCTCATTTCATCTCATTTCCTTTTGCCTTATGTCTTACGCATCCATACTAACATTTCAGGAACTTTTGGGTAAGTTATCTGGGAGGTGGATTTGCCTTCACCTCTCACTTATTCTTTCCTTTTCATATGCATTCTTACTTGTCTTTGAAGTGAATTTGTTTCACTTATGCTCCCTCCTTATCACTTTCTTTCTTTTAAGTTACTTATCTTCTTCAGGAAGTAAGTAACTTATTCTTCTTCTTCTTTCTCTTTTCATCTGCTTTTTCCATTGGTGGCATTGAAGATCTTTCCTCTTAAGCCTCACAAACCATAGGATATCCAAGCATGATAACTTTTAGGTTTGTGTATAGTCCCCACTAGCTTTTTACCTTTGAGTCTCTCTTCTCATCTCTTAATCAGAGGCTAAACTCTTAAAGCTTTAGGACTTTGAATTAGGGTTATGCCTGCATCCTTATCTTAGGATGGAGTGTATAACTTTAATCCTTAGTGTTAGACCTTTAATTTGTTTACACCTCTTAATCAAAACACATTAATAATCACTAAGACTTTATCTTGTAACTGGGGCCTTACATTAGGGTTCTATCTCTTTCTTATGGTTAAGAGGGACTAACACTAGTGTTTAATGGACAAGTCCCCCTCAAGTTGTCTTACAAACCATAAAATCCACTTCTTAATCTCATCCTTTAATTAAAATCCACTTAATAAAGGCTTGTTATATGAATTTAATCCCTAACCATGGATTAAGTTGAGGTATCTTCCTCAGCTTAAGTGTTCTCATCTATCATCCTTCTATTAGGATGGTGTAAAGAGTTCACTAATCTGTGATTAGAGATTAAACTCATTACTTAACACTAAACAAAAACCCAAAAACATCTAAATAATCACAAGTAGGTTAATGATCTTAATCCTGCATCATCATGGTAATTAAGTTGAGATGCTTATCTCATACTTAAGTAGGCTCATTATCCCTAATCAGGGAGGATATAATGAGTTTACAAACCTTTGATTTAGGCTTAAGCTCATAATCCTATGAAAAACACCAAAAACAATAAAAAACTGAAAAACACAAAAAATAAATAATAATTGTCTCCTCCAGGATTCTTTTCTCATCACACTCATTTACAAAAGAGAATTTGCTTCTTCCGTCTAATGCAAGACAGTTAGCACTCGAGCCAGACGAGTTATACACTTGAGCATAGAGAAGTAAGCAGTTCACAGTCAATTTATTTTCAGTCTCTTTGAGTCGAACTACGGTGTTCTGAATTCCTCATTGCATGAGAGGATACGTAGGCATACCTTAACAGTTATTGAACAAAAGTCTCTTTGGCATCCTCCTCTTTCAGCATTCTTTTCTAAGCCTCAGTTCCTGAGTAATTCACCTTTTTTGCACTGACACATGTACTTTCTTTCCTAGATTTTGCACACAGATAACACATACACTTACCCCTTTTAGAACAAAATCTTGTAAGCGTGGATCCCTTCGAGTACGATGGACGGTCTGGGTGCTAATACCATCCCAGGTCATAATCAACCCCCTTTCTCAGTTTCTCTGGTTCGCAACCGTCTTATCCATCTCTTTCCAGGTTTATGCAGCATTACCTTTCCTTCGGGATAAAAATGCCTAGCTGTCAACTCTATTCAATTCAACCTCATTTCTATTTTGTCGACAGTTCGCGTTTGCACCAGGATGAAAATCCGGGGAGCGACGGTGTTAAACCTTTAATTTGTTTACACCTCTTAATCAAAACACCTAATAACTATTAAGACTTAAGCTTGTAACTTGGGCCTTATATTAGGGTTACGTCTCTTCCTTTTGGTTAATAGGGACTAACCCTAGTGTTTAATGGACAAGTCCCCCTCAAGTTAGTCTCATAAACATAAAATCCATTTCTTAATCCCACCTTTAATTAAAATTCACTTTAATAAAGGCTTGTTATCTAATGAATTTAGTCCCTAACCATGGATTAAGTTGAGGTATCTTCCTCAGCTTAAGTGTTCTCATTTATCATCCTTCTTTTAGGATGGTATAATGAGTTCACTAATCCTTGATTAGAGATTAAACTCATTACTTAACACTAAACAAAAACCCAAAAACACTTAATAATTACCAAAGTAGGTTAATGATCTTAATCCTATGTCTTCATGGTAATTAAGTTGAGATGCTTATCTCACACTTAAGTAGGCTCATTATCCCTAATCAGGGAAGATATAATGAGTTTACAACCCTTGATTTAGGCTTAAGCTCATTTCCCTATGCAAAACACCAAAAACAATAAAAAACTGAAAATACAAAAACAAACAATAAACATCTCCTCCGGGATTCTTTTCTCATCACACTCATTCTGAAAATGAGAACTCGCTTCTTCCGTCTAATGCAAGACAATTAGCACTTGAGCCAGACGAGTCATACACTTGAGCATAGACAAGCAAGCAGTTCACAACAAATCATCTAAGTCTCTTTGAGTCGAACTACGATGTTCTGACTTCCTCATTGCACGAGAGGATACGTAGGAATAACTTAACAATTATCCAACAAAAGTCTTTTTGTCTCCCCTCTCCTTCCAGCTTTCTTTCTAAGCCTCAGTCTTTGAGCACTCACTTTCCTTTTGCACTGCCACTTTGTACATTCTTTTCCTCCCTAGCTTTTTATGCACAGTTCAGCACATACACTACCCCTTTTTTTAAACACAATCAAGTAAGCGTGGATCCCGTCGAGTACGACGGACGATTTGGGTGCTAATACCTTCCCAGGTCGTAACCAACCCTCTTTCTCAGTTTCTTTGGTTCGCAACCGTCTTATCCATATACCCTTCCAGTTTTATGCAGCATTTCCTTTCCTTCGGGATAAAAATGCCTAGCTGGCGACTCTATTAAACCTCAACCTCCAACATCGCCGACCGTTCGCGTCTGCACCGGGATGAAAGTCCGGGGAGCGACAATTGGTTCCAGGGATTATGGCCTAAGCTCACTAACTCATTGACTTTATTAAGTTTTTTGTGATTTGAAATGAAGAAGTGTTTTTTATGATTTTATTTGTGAAAATAGTCTCATGATTAGACTTGTACATCATGCTAGACAAGCTTTTACTATCCCAAGATGGGAAGACTACAAGTGCCCTATGGAATAAGTCCACACACACAAGACTACTTCAACCATTATTAAGTGTTTCTTAAGTTTTTGTTTGAAGGTGAGAAGAGAGAGCACCAAAAGGACCTCAAAGGTAAATATTACAAAGGGGGACTAACAAATTCTTATGTTATCATGCATGGGATTCCTAGGTTAATGTGGTTTGAAATTTATCCTAATAAAGAAGAAGGGAAGAAGAAAAGAAGGAAGAAGAAGAAGAAAGGAGCAAAAGGAATCATCTTAATTCTTAAAAGAAGATAAGTTGATCCTAAGAGGGATGAAGAATAAGTTAAACATTGATGGCTTAAGCATATCACAAACACAAGTTAAGAAGATGTAAAAAGAAAAGGAGAAAGAAGTTTGAGATGTGGAAACATCATCCACACCTCTTACTTACCATAGCCCCTGAAAATGTTAGAAGTATTCACAAATGACAAGAGAAGTTCAAACAAGTTCAAAAATCATCAAGTAACCTCAAAGTCAGAACCTAAACATCTTGATTATGTGTCTAAGAAGAAGATATAATCATCAATCAAAGCACATACTCACATACTAAGTCAATGGGAGAAGACATGAGAAGTGTGAAGTGAAGTGAATCATACTTGTGAAAAGTGTTACTTAGTGCAAAAACAAGCATCAAGTAACATGTTATCAAGCATGAGAAGTGTGAAGTGAAGTGAATCATATAACATGTTATCAAGCATCAAACAAGATCCTATATGATGGCACAAGTGCCTTCCTAAGCAAACAAGCAAACATGGTTCAAAGTAACATCAAATTAAGTCACTTAAAGCTCAAGCCTCAAACAAATAGTAAAAATGCTTCAAAAATTATGAATTTAAGCATCAAGGCACTTCAAAAACATACAAACATCAAGGAAAAAGCACAAGCCAAGAATCAGAAGTAAAGTAAATCAACAAATGGTCAAAACAAGATTAGGGTTTCACTAACTTAATCATGAAGAAACAAGTCAAAAATCAGCCAAACAAGACCTAAAAATCCTCACAAAAAACCAAATAGTAAAAAGAACCAGGATCATATCTATTTTAGAACTCAAATTCGAAAATACACAAAGTCAAGTGTTCATAGAATAAAGAAATACAAAGGAAAATAAATGGAAAATTAACTCAGGACATTAAAAATAATAATAATAAATAAAACATTTGTGAAAATGTTAGAAAATAACAAAGATGTCACATGAATATTTATGGATTTTTTAGAATCAGGAAACTATTTTTAAAAATTAAATTTGGAATGAAGAAAATAAAATAAGAAATAAGTGTCAGGGGTGCCAAGAATGGTCCAACAAGGTTTAATATGAAGACTGGGCCAAACTGGTGGTGCAGATAGCATATAAGCCTAATACACTATGTAAAACTGAGTCAACAAAAATCAAAGTATGACAAATCAATGGTTTAAATTGAGGCTCAAATACTCAGTGCATCCAAGGGCCAGCAATGGAGTCAACAAAGAAAAAAGTAAACGCATCTAAGGTGTATAAGAAAGTCAGCTAAAAAAGGTATTCATATCCACTAGTTCACAAGAAAGATCACAATTCATCCAATCTAACGCATGATATTAAGAGCAAACCAAACAAGTCAAACATCCAAAGGTCCAGATTTGAAGATGCACACCACTTAACATGATCAAGCATTCATAAAGCATTTAAATGAAAATAAAAGACATGTGCATGGCACATGATCTCATTAATGAGGTGGCAAAGATAAAAATATTAGATTCAACATAATCCACGGTCCTTATTCAAACTGGTTATGACATTGTGTTCACCGGCCAGAGAAGCTCCGGTTGTCTTCGGCCAGCCTCCGGCGAAGACCCAAGCAATTTTTCCAGAAATTTACAAAGCACACACCAAAAGAAAGCTGAGACAACATAGGTTATGAATCCGCAAAAGAAACTCTCAAACACACAATAATGAAAGAGAATTGAGAGCTTAAAGTTACACATCAAAAACTGGAAATCATGATCTAGAGCATTACAAGGTTCTAATCATTTCATAGAGTTCAAATCAAGCAATATCAACATGAAGCAAGAAATATTTGATCAAATCTGAAGCAAAGTGAATTGGAAGTTCAAACATGAGGTGAAGCTTCTTGAAGAACTTTGAGAAAACCAGAGATGTGATGAGCTTCCTTGCACTTCCTTGAACCTCTTTGAGCCAAATAAAGGCTTAATGCTTTGATGATGAGTGTAGAGAATGAGAAACCAAAATGTGTTGTTGATGACACCAAAGCTTCAAAAAAATTCTTAAGATACTGATGATGATGAGAGTGAGATGATGTTGAAGATGATTCACAAATGAATTGAAGAAGGTGATGAATACATGAATTCAGATTTGGAATTCCTTGGATGAAGGTGAGAAAATGCAGAGAGAGTGAGGAGGTTTTTGTGTGATTTGTGAGTGATAAAAATGTGCTCTCTCCCTTGAAATCGTGAATGAATACTTTTATATCCTCAAGGGTGTATGGTCTAAATGGAAGTGTGAGAACCAAATTTGTTATCACCACCAAAGAAATGCAAAGCTCGTGTGCACTTCTTCAACTTTTCAATTTGTTTTTTGAATCCAATCACATGCATGTGGGCTCATGTTAATATGATGCTCCTTATATGTTGTCACTGTAATGTTTGGATGATGATAAGAAGTGAGAATCAAAGGGTGGTGATTGGTTATAGTCATGAGGTTGCATGGGAAGAATCACGTGTGATACTTTTCCTTTTCTGATGCAAAAAGTGTGACTGATTATACTGATTTTGTGAGTGGAATGGAAGCAAAAGAGGGTGTGTATCATGTGTATTTGTTGATTCCACCCACTAATCCATGTGTTACATCTGTGTACTACACTTTCCACATAAAAACCAACCCAAAAAAAAGTAACAAATGGAAAAGGTGATATACTAATATATTTGGTCACGTACAAGTGTAATGGATCCATACAAAAAAGGTGCAAGAAAATGACATAACATGTGACACAATCATTAAAAATAATGGACAAATAAGGAGATGACACATATGCACTAAAAATCCTAAAAAAGCATCAAACTTTCAAAAATCATAATTTGAGTTATACAAATTCTATGAAGGTGTTCTTAGACTTTTTGGAAATGGAAAATCAAGATCTACAACTTTCATGTTTAAGGAAAAATCATTTGAAACTTTTTTGCACATGAAATAATAGCTTGAAGGTTTAGGGCAAAAAAAATCCGAAAAATATAAACTTTTCATGTGAAAAAAATTCCTAATTTAGAAACTACTTGTAAACCCCTGATTCCTGAAAATTGAGCTCATTTGTATCCTTGCTTGACCAAATAAAGGTCCATGAGGTTAATGATCAAGATCAAAACCCTAAAAATCCTATGTTTGACTTTTCTTCTTCACAGTTGACTTCTTTCTTCAACTGCATGCAACTGAATCAATGTGTGACTTCCCTGGTGAATTTTTGAATCAAATTTCAACCTTAGGCCTTATAGATTATATGAAAGCCTTTGACCACAATAATTGTTCAAGGTTATGAGAACATATTGATCTGGACCAAAACCCTAATTAGGGTTTCTTTGAATAAGAGGATGTTGCATTGTTGGGCTTCTGATGAATCTCACCCCTTCTAGGGCTTTGAGGATGAGTTTTAACTTGTATGATATACGAGGATCCCTTATAGGCTTCTTGCAAGACCAATTGGCTCACAACTTGACTTTGAAGAATCATAGCTTGATAGATGAGTGATCACATGCCCTACGCTTCTAACTATGGATGTTATGCCTCATCTTTTTTTGCAAAGATGCAATGGTATTTATACTATATGCTACTCTATATGATATGAAAATGAGAAGGAAATTTTTGTGGTTCTACAATAGTCTTAAAAGGTTAACTGCTATGATGGAGAATCTGGTGGCTTCTCAAAATCAGTCACCCCTCCTCCTCCTTCTCTGGCTCAGCAGACACTCATATATGAGGTTGTCTACATGTTGATTCTTGTGGAGCCTGTTATTTCTCCTCGTTATCGTATGCATGATAGTACATTGTGGGGCATGTCGCACAATTTTATTCTTGAGGGTTATCAGACTACTCCTCCAGAGGTTCCTGTGATTACTCCTTTTCAACCAATGATGTTTATGGCGCCACTTGTGATTCATACTGCTCCTCATATGGATGAAGTGATTTACCATGCTGAGCCTAGTGAGGGTGTTGGTGTGAATGAAAGGATTGATGATTTTCAGGGATAGTTTGATGAAACGCAGCAAGAAGTTAAGGCTTTGAGAAGTAAAGAATTATTTAGAAAGAATTATCAAGAGCTTTATTTAGTTCTTAATATCAAGATTACTCACAAGTTCAAAGTGCCCGAGTTTGAGAAGTATAAAGGTAATTCGTGTCCACAGAGTCACTTGACCATGTATGCAAGGAAAATGTCCATTCAAACGGACAATCATCAGCTCTTTATTCACTACTTGCAATATAGTTTGACTAGTGCAACACTAAAGTAGTACATAGTGTCGCTCCCGAGATTTCCATCCTGTTACAGACGTGAAAGTGGCGCGGAAAAGGAAGAGTCACCGGCCAAGCATTGTCTCCCAAAGGAAGGGTAATACTGCACAAACCCGGAAGAAGGAGAAAGTTGGGTCTCACGAACCAAAAAGAAAGGTTAAGGGAGTCGGTTTCGAAATGGGAAGGTATTAGCACCCCAGATCGTCCGTCATACTTTACAGGATTCATGCTTGCTAGTACTGTTTCAAAGGGTGAGGGTATCTTCTACTGCTACAACTGCTATTGGAAAGGATTAAAAAGAAATAAGGGAGAATAATATGAAAGGATAAGGATATGAAATGGCATGAGGAACAAGGAAAGAGATTAAAGGATTATGTTCGCCAAGCATCGTCAATTAAGCCTACGTATTTTCTTTGTAGAATTAGAAAGTCAGAACACTGTAGTTCTACTCAATAAGACTGACACAACTTGCTTGTGTTTTTGAGATTGAACTGCTTATGCATATGCTCAGGTGTTGCAGGCTCTTCTCGAACGAGTGTGTTTACCGTGTCTCTCCCTGGATTTCCATCCTGGTACAAACGCGAAAGTCGAGCGAAAAAGGTAGAGTCTCCAACCAGGAATTTTTATCTCGAAGGAACGGTAATGGTAATGCTGCATAAATTGGAAGAAGAAAAAAAGGAAGGACAAAGGTCCTGCGAACAAAAAGAAATGGGTTCGGGAGTCGTTATGAACTGGGAAGGTATTAGCACCCCAAATCATCCTCCATACTAGACAGGATCCAGGCTTGTTGCTCTGCTCAAAGGGTGTAGTTGTCTGAAGCTCTATCTGCTGCAAAACTAGAAAGGATGGGAACAGAAAGGAACAGGAACTAAAAAAACGAAGAAAAAAAACAACAATGAATGGGTGATAGAAACAAACGGACTCGAGAGGGAATCGCACCCCATCCTGACGTATCTCATCGGAACGAGAATCAGAGTCCACGTAGTTTTGAATAGAATGGGATTTGGTTCGGCAAGCATCGCGCTTGTGCGTACGTATCTCCTAGTGAGAATCAGACCTCCATAGTTCGGCTAACTACTGGTGACCACAGTCTTTTTGGTGTTTTTTAAGACTTTGAACTGCTTATGTCTATGTTCAGCTGTTACAGGCTCGTCTGGCACGAATTCGTTACCATCTTACAAAGAGACAAGTATGAGCAAGTTCTTACGCTGAGATGAGAATGAGGTGAGAAAGACGATTATTGTTCGTTCAGTCTTTTAAAGAAAGTGTTTTTTGGTGTTTGACATGTGATAGTGTACTCAAGTCCTTTTTTATGGAATGTTGTCACACCCTAAATTTTGACCGGATTTTTTTCAAATTTTATTCATCTGGCGCATTTTTACCGAATTATTTGATAGTCAGTCATTTATGCATTATAATTAATTAATCATTAATCATGCAGTTCTATTTATTTTACTTTTAATGTCATATTTTATTCTTGATGTTTTTTAGAATTACTTATTTCGCTTTAAGAATAGAAGTTTAGATTATATTAGATATTTTAGAATTAGTTTTAATTTAAATTTTATTTTGGTTCAATTCTAATTTAGAATTTTTTTTTATTATTTAAGTTAATTTAGATTTTATTTTAATTTTAATTTCAATTTATTTAGTTTAACTTCAATTTATTTAATTCAATATAATTTATTTTTTGATAATCATTTTCAATTTTTTTTCTTTTTTATAATTATTATTGTTATTATTAGTTTTATTATTATTATTATTTTATTATTACTACTTTTCTTTTGTTTTTCTTCATATTCAAAAAAGGAAAAATAGCAAGTGGGGTCCACTACAATGTTGTACAAACACTTCACATGGATTGCCAACTTGAAATTATCAATGGCCAAGAATCATTCTCATAAAGTCACATGGATTGCCAACTTGGACTTATCAATGACCAATAATCATTCTCACACTTCACATGGATTGCCAACTTGGACTTATCAATGACCAAAAATCATTCTCATAAAGTCACATGGATTGCCACATCAACACTCCTACCTCATTCACACTATAAATAAGATCTATCTTTCTCTCATTGGAGACTAACAAGATCACCCTTATATTCTCAAAATCTAGCACATTCATTACATATTTTTCAAAGTCAAAATTCTTTTTTTTTACTTACACAATACCCATAAACATTCACCATCTTCACCACAACAACAACCTCCATCAAAACACATTCACTTTCTTATACACAACAAGCTCAACCTTTGCTAGCCTTGAAGTTTGTGAGTATCATTCATCATTTTCTTTTTGTATTTTAGTTTGTTATCTATTTAAATTATTAAAAAAATTCCTTATTAGTTTAAGTTATTAGATTGACTTAGTTTCTTCCTTTCAAAATATAGTTTTGTTTAATTTATTTATTAATGTTAGAAGTAAAGTATATATGTGATTAACACTTAAAAATATAAAAAAATATTATTGTGTAGTAAGTTATTTAAATTTAGTTTTTAAGTTTGGTCGTAATTTTGTTTAGTTGTTGATAAACTAAAAATTCAAAAAGATGTGTCTTTGCTTTTCAATTCCGTTTTGACTTTTATTTGGGCCGATGATATGACAAAGCCGCGATAAATCGTTTCCGATTAATCGTGGCCAATATGAGGCCATCTTGTTTATTTTATTTTATTTATTCTAATTTCACAATTTTATTTCATTTTATTTAGGATATTTATTTATTTTATTTATTTCTCGCACCTTTTATGTCATATTAATTTCTAACGGTTCGATTAAATCGTACACCGCACACACGCTTTCTCTTGGGCAAATTACAATGAGACCCTTTATTTCATCGCATTCTCGTGTAAAATTATTATTATATCCCTCTCCCGCTTTTGTACGCAATTTATTTTTCCGCCTTTATTTTACGATTCAGTATTATTAGGAACACCTTTAGGAATTAGGATTTAAATCCACTTCATTTAATCAATTCATACGCCTACATTTTTGCACACATGTAAGTCGGTCACTATATGATCGCCGTCTGCACGACTCTTACGCGTCTTAATTAATTTAACAAAGAATAGAGCTCCGGAGTCTAGCATTCCGCACGTTCTGAGACGAACCACACATGGGCTAGCCCCACGCGTAGTGTTTCGTTCACTCCTTCGTTATTAAACATGTTAATTCAAAAACGTCTAAAAAATATCTAACTAATTTTATTTACATACGAAAATAGAGCTCCGGAGTCTAGCACTCCGCACTATCTGGATTGGATCATTCCTGGGCTAGCCCCGCGCGACGTGATTCAATCACCATTCGTATATCAAAATATCTCAATCATTTTATAAATTCGAATACGAAAGAATAGAGCTCCGGAGTCTAGCATTCCGCACGTTCTAGAATGAATCGTTCCTGGGTTAGCCCCACGCGACGCGCTTCATTCGTTCTTTCATATCTTAAAACAACTTAAAACTCACCAATCAATTCAAATCACTTTCATAATTAATTAGCGAAAGAAGGAACTCCGGAGTCTAGCACTCCGCATGTTTTGGAATGCAATCGCTCCTGGGCTAGCCCCATGCGACGTGGTTCATTCGTCCTTTCGTTTAAAATACCTTAACAAGAGTCAAACACTATTCTCTAAAACGAACATTATTTAAATCATTCTATCTCGCAAACAAGCTAGCGCTTTAGCCTCCACCGCGAGTATAAGCCAACGCTTAGCAGTAGAATGCGTTTTAAACAACTGTTCAATAAAAATCACAAACCGTAGTTGCACGAACTACGAAGCTTTGACTTTCCCATTGCACAAGGGAATACGTAGGAACGGGAATTTCAATCCTTCGCGAGCACCCTAATAAACATTTAATCTTTTCTCCGTCATAATAATAATAATTTAAAACTTTAAACAAACATATTAACAATCATTTAGAAGACAAAAACTTAAGATCAAACATTTAATCGCATAGTTAAGCTAAGAGGTTCCCATTGAGTACAACGGACGTGAGGGGTGCTAATACCTTCCCCTTGCATAACCGACTCCCGAACTTAGAATTTGGTTTCGTAAACCATTTCTTATCCTTTATTAGGTTGTATCTATATCTCCCTTTTCTCTCGTAGAATAAATAGAATTAGGTGGCGACTCTGTTGTTTGTTTTAGGATCGTATTTTTCGAGGTACGACAAATGTGTACTTATTACTTCATTCCAATATGGAATGAGGAAGAAGCACACCCAAGTAAGGAGAAGATCCCTAAGACTTGGTTCCAAATATTAGGGCCTAAGCACACTAACTCATTGAAGTTATTAAGTGTTTGTTGTGATTTTTGTTTAAGAGGAAGAAGAGAAAGACTCAAGGGTTAAAAGAAAAATACTAAGGGGGGACTCGATCTTAAAAGTTTCCATGAAATGATTTATCCTATAGCTGAGGTTTCTATCCCATTATAACTTAATGAATTAAGTTGGATAAGGCACCTAAGAGGAAAACTCGTGAACTAGGCACAAGTGAACCAACAGATAAACCAAACATGAATGCAAACTCAAGATTCAAGCAAATCTCGAGTAAAAACTAAAATAAAAAATGAGATGAATAAGAAATGAGTATGCCAATGAAATATGCAACAAGGATGAGGGAAGAATGCAACATGGAATAATCGAACAATGCGCAAATAGAGCCTGCGCAAGATAGGGCTTCAGATGTACCAGTATGCTCCTAACATGGCATTAGGACTAGAATGAGGCAAAATTGAGTTTCCAGTGGTACCTAATGTAGAAGGTCCGTTGCATCTTCAATACGCGCAAAAGAGATCAAGAAAAACATCAAAGGCTCATACAAGTAAGCGGATCCAAACGCCGAGCACATGTATTAGTCATCAGGGTATCAAAGAAAGTTCAAATGTAAGCATCCATCATTCGAAATAGTCAACAATGAGAATTACTCCAAGAGAATCTAAAATCAACAAGTATTCACCAATCTAAACCAAGAAGCTTTAAACAAAATTCTACTTTAATTAACCCAAGTTTTAATAAAAAATCTATATACAAAATTAATAATAAAATAAACATTAGTAATTATTCGCAATTAAATTCAAAGCTAGAATAAATTTATTTAAACTATAATCAAGGATTACTAAAATTCTAAACTTACTATTAAGCAATGTTAATAAAAAAATAATAATTACAATTAACAAAATATAAAGAAAATGTTAAGGATTTAAAAAGAAAAGAAAATGAAAATGAGGGAGGGGTTTGTTCGCTGGTTTGGAGATATAAAAAGTGATATGAATATGGGCTCTTGAAGCCCAACAACATCAACCAACAAAACCAGTATTTATAACAAAAATTAAAGTGAAAATAAAATTAATGAAATGTTAATAATAATAATAATAATAATAAAAATAAATTGGGATATTAATAGAAAAGAAAAACACAGAAACGATCATTTCAAAACAGGGTACAACGTTCGGCGTGTGTCATCTTCTTTGTTGCGACATCGCGACCCGTTGCCGATTTCTGCTTCAGACCTCATCATCTGAAACATGCCTTCCCCCGTCGATTCTACGCGTCGTTGGATTTCACGCAAGGAAGCTTTCACGGTTCGATTTCTCACTAAATTTGTCTTGGTTCGCCGAATCTCTCTAATCTCTTCTTCCTTTCATTTCAGTTTCGGTTCAAACTCTCACTTCATCTCCTTCTCGTTCTATTTGTGAGTGTTGTTTGGATTTGTTAGTAGATCTGATAATGTTTGTAGGTGAATGTTGAGTTTGGTTTGAAGGAATAGGTTTGGGTTAAGGGGTTTGTGTCAGTTTATGGTTTGAGTTTTGGTTTGATGAAGATGTATGGAGAGGTGTGTATGAGGGTTTTGGTGGTTTGAGGTGAGGAAAAAAATGAGGGTGATTTGTTGGGTTTATGCAGAATTTGAAGAAGAGTTTGACGTGTTTACAGGTTGCTCTGTTGTGTGAAGGTGATTCAGTTTTGAAGAATGGGGGAGGCGGCGGTGTTGTTGATGATGTATGATGAAGAGTGTGGTGAGGATTTGTAAACACCCCAAATTTGCCCTCACCCATTCACACCATGGCTTGTGATCATTTCATATGCATAAACACAATCATAAGATCTCATATCCCATTTTTGATTCACTGCATGGATTCAAAGTCATCTGCACCTAGGGTTTGTGATCTGAGCAATCCAAGAAGCTTCTTGAGCCACTCCAAAGGTCATCAATCACTTCAAAGGGATCCATGTGTGTTCTTATATCATATTACATCCTCTCAAAGTCAAGAATGCCAAAGAATCACAAGAACTGGGATTGGTATGGAGGCAGAGCCAAGTTTGACTGTACAGATGACCTAAAATTAGGGTTTTGGTTTCAGAGGCCATAGCCTCAAATTTTTTGGTCATTCTTGTTTATATTGGTCTCTATATGGTATAGGGAGTATGCATATCAAGTTTCATGAAGAAATTCCATGGGGAAGTCATCTGATCAAGAGTTGACTTTCTGGACAAGTCAGTGCAAAATCAGGGCATCTGAGGCCCCCAATGACCCAACCAAGGGGTGATCTTCATCATTTTGAGTGTATTTGATCTTTATTTGATCATGGAAGAAGGTTGAAGTTCACAAAATTCAAGAATTACAAGTTTTTGCAAAGTTGACTTTTTGGGGTAAGTTTGACTTTTAAGGAATTTGTCATTTTTGGCAATTTTTTAACCCTTACTTTTTGATCCAAAAATGCTTCAAATGGAAAAACTTTGGTCATGAAAGTTGTAGAATAGATCTTTCCCTTTTCAAAAAGTACAAGAACATGACCTAATTCATTTTGGATCAAAAGTTATGGTTTGTCAAAGTTGGCAAAAATCACTAAATTTCAAGTTATGCACCAAATGGAAAACTTGCAAATTCATGTACCAAGCATTCTAGTGACTTCAAAATGGCTTCAAAAATTCATCACATGATCATACATAACCTAAAAAAACAGAATTGGCCCAAGGGATTTTGCATTGCTTGCTTTGGTTTTCAAAGATCTTTAAGTCATTTTCCATTACAAGTGCAAAAGATGGATTTTTGGCAAAGTCATTCTTCAAAGAGCTATGTGATTACCAACTGATTTTTATGCATTGCCATGACTAAAAGAAGTTCCATGCTACAAAATTCAGCAAGAAGTGCCTCATGTACATGACACAAAATCATGAGAAAACATCAAGTGGGCAAGTTGCAAAAGCTAGCATAGTTCATGATCCATATGTTGCAGTCAGCTACAAGCAATCTAAGGGTCATCCTTAACCCAAGCTGAAGCAAGACAAGACCTCAAACTGCTGCTGCCATAGCCCATGCTTCAAGTACAAGCCAACTTGACTTTTTGGCAAAAACTCCCATACTCATGGAACAGTAAGCAGCCACCCCTACTGACCTGCTCCCCAGCCTATTCACACATTGTGGGAATGATATAGCACAGCATTGGCCCTTGAAGCAAGCTAGAACTCAGTCCCCACAAAAACTGTCAAAGAGCTTCCCTTCTTCGAATCTCATTTTTCAGCCATCACACATCCCATTTCTCTTCACCAACAAATCAAACACACTAAAAGGAACCAGAATCAACCATTGGTAGAGCTTGAAACCTCACACACACAGACCTCATTTTCTGATACACCAGAACTGGACCTCTCAAAATAGCTTGTTTAAGCTCCATCCAAGCCTGCCATTAGCACCAGGGGGATCAGTGGAGTAAGTTTGCACCAAAGAGTAGCCCAGAAAGCCCAGAAACAGAAGCTTCCATCTCAGGTATGGCCATGAACTTTTTCTCTCAGAGCTTGCATTTTAAGTTATAATTTGGTTGTGTATGTCTTGCTGATCATGAGGGTGTGTTTAGAATCAAAAATGAGTGAGAAATGAGGATTTACCAGGGCTCTGAAATTTTGCCCGTGAATCTTCTTGGCTTCGATTCTCTTCATTTGTGCAAGATAAATTTAGTTTGAGAGATGATTTGAGTGGGGTTTGGGTAGAGGAACATTTCCCTGCTTTTAATTTGATGAATGGTGGCCTGAATCGTGATTTAGGGTTTTCAACCCGCCGGAGAAGATGACCGGAGCTTCCCTCCGGTCACCTGAATGTTTATACAAGTTATTATTTAATTTCAGAACACAAAAATATTTTTTTTTTATTTTTAGCATTAAAAAAGTATTTTTAAATATTTAAAAGTTTCTTTTTAATTAATTAATGAGAATTAATTGATTAAAAATACTTTTAGGTATTTAAAAATCACCAAAAAATTCATGAAACATTTAAGAACATTTAGAAACATTGTCCAACCCTCAAACCAAATTTCTTTTTTGATCTTGATGCATTTTGAGAATTTTTCATGGAATTAAAATCATTTTTATGCATTATTTTGATCCAAACTTAAAAAAAATCACTTCTGCCTAACCCTAAAGAGTTGGACCTTGATTCTTTTTGCATTGCATTGTGTTTAGCATGTAGTTTATGAGATTAAATGGCCATGATTTGATCTTTCATTTTCCATTTGTTTGGTAGTTTTCTTGTTTAGGAACCCTAAAACCCTAGAAAACTTAGGAAAATCATATCTTGAATTTGGTTAAGAGTTGAAACTTCTCCTTTGGGCAGTGGGTTAGTTTAGGATTAGGGATCCTTTGAGTACATTTTCAATTTTTTATGTTGATGTTTGCTTCTGATTTTGGTTTGTGTTTGATGATTGGATCATAAACCCTAATTTGGGCTTCCATTTGCATCTATCTTGCATTTGCATTCATACCTTGACTTGTCATGACATTTTATGCACCCATGTAACTCATTTAACATCATAAAACATATTGGAAGCATGCTTGATCATTACATCTTGCATTTGCCATGTTGTATGCCATATGCATCTCATAACTTTTCATGAATGTTCATGCCTCTTAGCCTGCTCCATTTGCATCCATAAGCTTGCATGATTATTTCCATGTGTTGTCTCATGTTTGTAGCCTCTCATAGCATCATTAACATCATGTATGTGCTTCTGGTTTTGTTTCTCATCATGTCATTTCATTTCATTTTTGCATTGCATTGCATTCCTTTCACTAACATTTCAGGTGGTAAGTTATCTTGAGAAGTGAATTTGCCTTCACTTCTCATAACTTCTCTTCATCTCTTTTATGCATCCTTGCTGCATTTTGTTATGTGTTTGAGATTGAGCTTGCTCTTTCTTCTTCTTCCCACTTTCTTTCCTCAAGTGACTTGCCTTCTTAAATGAAGCAAGTTACTTTGCTTCTCCTGATCTTTTCATCTGCTTCCTGGTGGTTCCTCTGAAGATTTCTCTTGTTAACCTCACAAACCATAGGAACAACCAAGCATGACAATGATTAGGGTTTTGATTAGTCCCCCCCACTTAGTTTTACCTTTGTGTCTCTTTTGAGTCTTCTCTTCTCATCTCATAATCAGGTACTAAACCCTAAAGGCTTTAAGGCTTTGTGATTAAGCTTATGCCTGCATCCTTCTATTAGGATGGAATGTATAACTTTAATCCTAAGTGTTAAACCCTTAATGTGTTTAAATCTCTTAATCAATTCACATAATAATCATCAAGACATCACACTTGTAACTTGGGCCTTACATTAGGGTTCTAATTCTTCCTTAACTGGTTAAGAAGGACTAACCCTAGTGTTAATGGACAAGTCCCCCTCAAGTTGTCTTACAAACCCTAAAAATCACTTCACCATCATACCATTAAATAAAATCCACTTAATCAGAGGCTTGTTTTGTCATGAATTTAATCCCTAATCATGGATTAAGTTGAGGAGCTTTCCTCAGCTTAAACATTCTCATCTATTATCCTTCTATTAGGATGGTGTAATGAGTCTGTTTAATCCTTGATTACGGCTTAATCTCATTACTCAACACTAAACAAAAACACCAAAAACATCTAAATAATCACAAGTAGGTTAATGATCTTAATCCTGCACCAAAGGTGATTAAGTGTGAGAATCTGACTTCACACTTAAGGTATTCTCATTACCCCTAATCAGAGGGAAGATGTGATGAGTCTACTAACCCATTGGTTTAGGCTTAAGCTCATTAATTTATGACAAACTTTCAAAAGCAATAAAAGACTGAAAACTCAAAAACAAACAATAATCGTCTCCTCCGGGATTCTTTTCTCATCTCATTCACTCACAAACGAGAACTTACTTCTTCCGTCTAATGCAAGACAGTTTGCATTTGTGCCAGACAGATCATACACTTGAGCATAGACAAGTAAGTAATTCACAGGTCAATTCACCTTTCAGTCTCTTTGGGTCGAACTACGGTGTTCTGACTTCCTCATTGCACGAGAGGATACGTAGGCATAACTTAACGGTTATCGAACAAAAGTCTCTGTACATTCCCTCTCCTTCCAGCATTATTCTTTAAGCCTCATAGTCATGAGCAATTCATTCTCATTCTTACACTGACACATCATTTACACACTTCACTTTTCTTTTACACTGACACTTGCATTCTTTTCCAGCTTTGATACACAGATTGCACTGACACTACCCCTTTAAACACAAATCTTTTAAGCGTGGATCCCGTCGAGTACGGCGGACAATCTGGGTGCTAATACCTTCCCAGGTTGTAACCAACCCCCTTTCTCAGTCTCTCTGGTTCGCAACCGTCTTATCCATCTTTTTCTAGGTCTATGCAGCATTGCCTTTCCCCCGGGATAAAAATGCCTAGCTGGCGACTCTATTCCTCTCCAGTGAGTTCACGGCTGTGTGTTCTCATTGTCCCTCTCGCCAACCGTTCGCGTCTGTACCTTTATTTGGGCCATTTCCCATTTATCGGGAGCGACAGCTTGGCGACTCTGCTGGGGAACCCTTATACTGCAACCAGGGCTTCTGGTTCTTTTTGTGGGTTCCTCCTAGCGCTTGTTTGATTTGTGTTTACTGGGGTGCTATCTGTGCTTGTATGTTTTGTTTTATTTACTGCTTTATGTACAGTTGCTTTATTGCTTTCTTTATAACTTTGCATATATCATACTGTCATACTGTGCTGGCTGGATCTGTTTGTTTACTTTGGTGGGTGGGGTTCTATTGAGAGTTAAGGTTCTATACCTGGGACCTGAGTGACACCTAGGCTAGAGTGGTTCATGTTCTTTCCCATTCCATCTCGGTCTGGTGCGGGAATATGAAACACGGTTCAGATATGGGTTTCTTCTTGAGAACTCTGTGTTGCAGATTTCCTGCAATACTAGGGCTATCTGGGAAGCCTGCTAAGTCTGGATGACCTTTAGTATTGACCTTCAGAAGCTGAGGTGAATTAGAGGAGGAACTTTTATGGTTATTGTAAACACTGTACCTCCAGGTTAGAAGTGTTTACACTTCTCATAACTGATCCAAGTCTGAGGATCCTTGTTTTAGAACACCACCCGTGAGGGGGTTGGGCTGTTTACAGGTTTGCAGGTAGCCTTGACCTCAGCATACCTTGTTACTTTGTTTGAATAAGAGTACTCCATTTTTGAACAGTTCTTGTGATTCTAAACCCTGGACATGTGACTCTTTATTTGGGTCCCCCACCTTGGTTACTGGACTTATGAACCTCCATCTGGATTTCTTGAATACACCTGGACTTATATCAGAGCACTTGATCAGATCCAGCTCAGTCACAAACCCTTGCATATCATTTGCATACATCATCATTGCATCATGTTAACATGTGTTTATTTGTTTTTCAGGGTATCCATACTTTACTTTGGCTTGGTTTTGACCCCATCATCAGCATAGGCCTATCTTCACCAGTATCTACTCCAGTTATCAGCTATCTGCATCATCAGTTTCAGCCTGTCAGAGGCTCATCATCAATTTTACTCTCCATCATCAGCATCTGTCTTGTTTCTTCTTCAGCAACATGGCACCTAAGAAAAGCAACATCTCCTATCACTTCTTTGAACCTGAGTTAGCTAGCATCAGGAGGATTCAGACCCTGATTACTCCAGACCATATACCACTTTTTAGAGAACATTATGGAGGAATCCTTGATGTGGTTATGGATTTGGACCCTTCACAGAGGAGCTTGATTCATACTTGCCTGCAGTTCTATGATCCCCCTTTGAGGTGCTTCACATTTCAGAATTTTCAGTTGGGACCCTTGTTGGAGGAATATTCATCATTGGTTGGTATACCCATCAGGGGTGGAATCCCCTTCAACCCTGAGATGGCTTTCCCAAGTAATGAGGAGATAGCAAGAGCATTACATCTGGAACCAGTTCTGATTGGGCAGAATTTGACATCTAAAGCTGGAATCTCTGGTTTTCATCTGGATTTCTTGACTTCTCAGGCTAGTCTGAAGGCCTCCCTGGAGGAGTGGAAGGCAGTCTGTGCTCTGTTGGCCCTCAGCATATATGGGGTCATTTTATTTGCAGATGAGCCTAAGTTTGTTAGCAAGAGTGCAATCCATCTTTTCATCCTGAGAAACCCAGTACCCACCTTACTGGGAGATCTTTACTACTATGTTCATCAAAGGAATGAAAAGCAAAGGGGAAGATTAGTGAGATGCTGTGCTCCTTTGTTCCATACTTGGTTGCTCAAGCATTTGCCAAAGACTGATGCATTCCTGAACCCTCACCAGCAGAAGAACTGGGCTAGGAGGCTTGTTGCTCTAACCTCAGATGATATCAGGTGGTGCACTCAGAGCACCAAGGGCAGGGACATCATTACAAGTTGTGGGCAATTTCCCAATGTGCCTTTGATTGGAGTGAAAGGGTGCATCAATTATAACCCTCTGCTATTCAAAAGACAATTGGGCTATGCATTAGTCCATCCTCCTAGAGCACAGGATCTGACTGAGACCCTTTATGTTGAAATCAAGCCTAATCTGGCTGTTGTCAGGCAAGCAGCCTGGGCCTGGGACAATGTGCAGACTAAGGGGGTAACCATTCTGGGGAAGTGCAACAATGTAGCATCAGCACAGTACTATGAGTGGTTCCATGCCAGGGCTCAGTTTTCTGGGATGCCCTTTACCATAGAAGATATGCCTGGGCCATCCTCAGCACCACCTCCTGTCACTGTCAGCTTAGAGGAGTTTGAGAAATTGAAAGAGAGAAATGAGAAGTTGACTCAGGCCCTACAGAAGACCCTCTGGGAGAGGAGTGATGGTAGGTTGGATATTGAAAGGTTGGAGAAGTTGAAGGTGGAGCATTTGGCTAGAATTGAGAAGTCTGAGGATTACATTAAGAAGTCTAGGGCTGGAGAACAAATCTTGAAGAATGCCTGCAAGGAAGCTCAGTTCCAGAAGGCCAAGACTGATTTGTATTTGAAGGAGAGTCAAGCTAGGTGGGTCAGGATCACCGAAGCTCGTACTCAAGAGGACAAAAGGACTCAAAATAAGATTGAGCAGCTAGAAGCTAGTGCAAAAGAGCAACAGGAAGCTCTGGCAGCAGCCCAGAGGGAGATCTCAGAGCTGAAGATCAGAGCTGGAGTGAAGAGGTCAAAGGACCAGAGTCAACACAAGAAGCTAACTGCAGCTGTAACAACCAGGAATCTCCTTATCAGGAACCTTACGGAGCGTCCGGCTGATCCTGTGACTGAAGCACTTCTCAAGGAAGTTCAGGAGGATGAGTTTGGTCTTAGTGTTTGACTTTTGCTTGTTGTTGCTTTCATTTCGTTGTACTTTTTCTTATGATGTATTTTGACCCCTCAGAGGGCTTGTATTGTAAAAAGAAACAAACTATGTATTATTTTACCTTTTGTAATATATGTATCAGTTTGCTCTATCTGAGTTTCTTTCAAAGCAACATCACAAGCATCTTCAAGGGTCTGGAAGGGTCAAAACCAAGTGCCAAGCCGGATACCTTGGAAACAAATAAGCATAACTGCATTGCATACTAACCTTTTACCTTGTTTTGTAGGTTTTTTGTTTATTTGTTACTAACTCTGTTGTGATCTCAGGAATTATTGATCGACGACGTGTGTTTCCACTCAACCGTCCACATAGATATCCCACCCGCAACAATCTTCTGGGCATACAGATGGACCAAATGCAGCAGGACCTTACAGAGGTCAGGAATCAAATGACCAACGAGAGGTTGGAAATGAGGAATCAGATGACACAATTTATGGAGGTAATGAACAATATGGCTCAAAGCCAGGAGAGGTTGAGAGCACTGGTAGAAGGGAGGAATCAGGAAGACCATCATCCAGGGACTGCTGGGACAAGCAACAATGAGAGAGTCCAACCTCATGTCAATCCCCCAGTCTTTGGACCCCACCTCCATCCAGAGGTCAACATCCCTGCAAATGTTCAAGGGACTGCCACTGCAGGCAGGGTGCTGCAAGAAGACCCCCAGGAAGATCAGTTCATAATGATGGGAGCTGGGGAGGAAGCTTATGACAGAAGGCTGGATGAGATAGCTGAGAAATTAAGATCCTTAGAGTCTCAAAACTCTTTGGGTTTTGATGTTATGGACATGGGCTTGGTAGACGGGGTCAGGATTCCCCATAAATTTAAGCCTCCTTGTTTTGAAAAGTACAACGGGACTTCCTGCCCCCGGACCCACTTACAATCCTTTCTGGGGAGGTTGAAGGCCTACACCATGGACGAGAAGCTATGGATGTTTTATTTTGAGGATAGCTTGACGAGAGCTTCAAGATAATGGTACTCTCATCTGACAAGAGCAACTATCAGGTGTTGGAAGGACCTGGCAGAGGCCTTTATCAGACAGTATCAGTACAACTTAGATATGGCACCCAACAGGACCCTCCTAATGGGAATGTCACAGTCATCAAGAGAAAGTTTCCGAGAGTATGCCCAGAGGTGGAGGCAATTGGCTGCTGCTGTTCAGCCACCTATGTCAGAGAGGGAGATGGCAGATATGTTCATGAACACCCTCCAAGGAACATACATTGACAGGCTAGCTGCTTTTTCGTCTACCAGCTTTGCAGATGTAGTCAAAGCTGGGGAGAGAATTGAAAGCCTATTGAAAATGGGTAAGATCTCTGACAACGGTGCTAGCTCATCCAGAAATACAAGGAAGCCTTTTGTAGGCCCAAGAAGAACTGGTGAAACCAATGCTATCCACACCAACAGGGGCAGGCCCCAATATGTTCATAGATCTGTGGCAGCAGTCACCATTCCCGCTCCAGCTCATCCACAACCAGCTTATCAACCACCGCAACAAAATTATCAGCAACAACCTCAGTACCAGCAACAAACTCAATATCCTCCAAGAAACTACAGCAACACCAACAACAACAATCAGCAAAGACCATTCCAACAGAGACCTTCTCAGGTCAACAGGGTGATCGATCCGATCCCTATGCCCTATGCAACATTACTGCCACAACTCCTGAAACTCAACCTAGTTGAGCTAAGGACATTGGCCCCTCCAGATCCTAACAGTCTGCCCAGAAATTACGACGCCAGCGCCAGATGTGCCTTTCACTCAAATGCACCTGGCCATAGTACAGAGAAGTGCAGAGCCTTGCACATGAAGGTACAAGACCTGGTAGACTCTAAGGCTCTAAACTTTGCACCACCACCAAATGTTAACAAAAACCCTATGCCACACCACGGAGGTCCCAGAATCAATGTTATTGAAGAAGACAAGCCGTCTTATTTAATAACCAGTGTGGGTCAGATTCGGACACCGTTGGTAGAGATTAAGGCTCAACTCCTCGAATGTCAAATGTTCCCGGGATGTGAGCTAGGGTGCGCTTACTGCAACATTTCAATGAATGGTTGTGATAACTTGAGGGATGGCATAGATAGTCTCATCCAGAGTGGCCTGCTTCAAATTACAACATCAATTCCAACAAATCCAGCAATCTCATCAGCTACAATTCCAGTACCTCCTACAACTGCGACAACCATTGTTCCCGACAACTCTTCAGCTTCATCAACAAATGTTTCATCTGTCATTTCAACTGATCAGATATCAACGAACATTCCTTCTACAACTTCAGCACCACTTCATTTTGAATCTCCTACAGCAACAACATCCATCCTTCCCATAATATCTCCTACAACATCAGCAGCAAACCATGAAGATGTCTCAATAGTTACGATTTATTATGATCCTGAAAATGACTCCGCCTACAACTCACAAAGTGCTGCTCCCATCAGAGCACCAGTCACAATATATTATGATCCACAGACTGTCACAGTCCCTTCTGCAGCTGCCATCAGTCCAGTCACTGTCACAGTGCCTGGGCCAGTACCTTATGAAAGCAGTAATGCCATTCCTTGGCATTACGGCTCTGACTTATACTGCGGAGGACAGAAAATCACTTTTGAATCATCAACCCCTACACCACAAATAGACAATGTGGGAGGAGGCGGAGGCTTCACTCGAAGCGGACGTCTCTTTGCTCCACAAATTCAAAGACCCACTGCCGAAGCAGAAGCTGCTGCCAAGGCAAAAGGGAAGAGCCCGGTGCAGGAAGATCAAGCTATTAAGGAAACTTTGAAAACACCCTTTGATCAAGAAGTTGATGAGTTCATGAGAATCATCAAGAAGAGTGATTACAAAATAGTGGATCAGCTTCACCAGACGCCTTCCAAGATCTCCATTCTATCATTGCTTATGTGCTCCGAAGCCCATCGGAATGCACTACTCAAAGTCTTGCACGCAGCTTACGTGCCTGAAGAGATCACCGTCAATCAGTTGGAAACTGTGGTTGGAAATGTTACTGCTAGCAATGGGCTAGGGTTCACCAATACTGATTTGACTACGGAAGGCCGCAATCATAACAAGGCTTTGCACATCACCATGGAATGTAAAGGTGCAGTCCTTTCCCATGTGCTGGTAGACACAGGATCATCCCTCAATGTCTTACCTAAAAAGGCCCTTGTGAAGCTAGAGTATGAAGGATTGGCATTGCGTCCCAGTAACCTGGTAGTAAGATCCTTTGATGGTTCTAAGAGATCGGTTCTGGGAGAAATTGAGCTGCCTGTAACGATTGGCCCACAAACTTTTAAAACGACCTTCTACGTGATGGACATTCAGCCTGCCTACAGCTGTTTGTTGGGTAGACCATGGATTCATGCCGCTGGCGCAGTAACGTCTACCCTTCACCAGAAGCTAAAATTTGAGTGGGAAGGCCAAGTCGTTACTATCTGTGGAGAGGAGGATATTTTTGTTAGCCATCTGGCTACCTACAAATATATTGAGATGGATGGGGAGATTCATGAAACGATGAGTCAAGGGTTTGAGGCCCTGAACGTAAATGAAACATATGCTGTGCCCGGAATCTCCATGGCATCTTATCAACAAGCCCGGAAGGTTGTTGAGGAGGGAACTGCCCAAGGCTGGGGCAAGGTGTTATCTGTGGAGGAGAAGAAGGACAAATTTGGGTTGGGTTACAGACCAACTCAACAAAATCAAGCAGAGGCTGCTGAGAAACCAGGCTTTGTCAGTGGGGGGATGCTCACCCCTGATGCTATCAACAATTTGGAAGACGAGTTGGAAGAAGAACGCAATCTGGAGATTTGGATACGTCCAAAGGTCCCGGGGAGCAGTATCTCAAACTGGTCTTCCCAGGAAATTATAAGAGTTACTCATGCAGAGTAATTATTATTTCCTGTATTTTTATAGCATGCATCAAAGTCTTGCATCTTGCCCAAGATGACAAGACTCATTTTGTAATCGGGCCATCTGTACTTTTTGTGCAACAAGATTAATCAATGAAATATCAGACATCTTTTTGCAAATGAGTCTTTTTCTTTTTCCGCTCACTGTTTTTCCATTTTTCTTTTTGTACAAAAAAATAAATGGCGATGTTTTCAAAATGACAACTTTATTTCACTTTTCTAAACAAGATTAAAATCAATCACTAAAATGAACAAACTGAACCCTTGCAGAGAGTGCCTTCCAGACAGCACCGACCACAGCACGGCTATGACTTCGTATGACTTTGACAATCCGATCAATCAAGCTGATGAAGGGGTTGAAGAAGATTACGAGCTTCCTGAAGAGTTAGCCAGATTGTTGAGACAAGAGGAGAAGATTATCACTCCTCATTAGGAGGAGGTTGAAACGATTAATCTTGGTACAGATGAAGATGTGAAAGAAGTTAAAATCGGGGCCTGCCTACAAGACTCAGTGAAGAGACAATTGATTGATCTGCTTCAAGAGTATGTGGACGTGTTTGCTTGGTCTTATCAAGATATGCCAGGGTTGGACACCGATATTGTCATGCACAAGCTGCCTTTAAGAGAAGAATGCCCACCGGTTAAACAGAAACTGCGCCGTACTCGCCCAGACATGACAATGAAGATCAAGGAAGAGGTGCAAAAGCAGTGGAACGCCGGGTTCCTTGCTGTAACTAGCTATCCGCCGTGGGTTGCTAATATAGTACCTGTGCCTAAGAAATACGGCAAAGTAAGGATGTGTGTTGACTACCGGGATCTGAACAGAGCCAGTCCGAAAGATGATTTCCCATTACCTCACATTGATGTATTGGTTGATAATACGGCTCAGTTCTCGGTATTCTCCTTCATGGACGGATTTTCAGGATACAATCAGATCAAGATGTCACCTGAAGACATGGAGAAGACAACCTTCATCACACCTTGGGGCACGTTCTGTTACAAAATGATGCCATTCGGACTGAAGAATGCTGGTGCAACATATCAACGGGCTATGGTGACATTATTCCACGATATGATCCATAAAGAAATAGAATGTTATGTGGATGACATGATCGCCAAGTCCCTTACGGAAGAAGATCACCTGGTGAATCTGCTGAAGCTATTCAAGCGTCTGAGGAAGTACCAACTGAAGCTGAACCCCAACAAGTGCACATTCGGGGTGCGATCCGGTAAGATGCTAGGATTTATTGTAAGCGAGAAAGGGATTGAGGTTGACCCTGATAAAGTCAAAGCTATTCAAGAGATGCCTGCACCGAAGACAGAGAAAGAAGTTCGAGGTTTCTTAGGACGATTGAACTACATCTCAAGGTTTATATCTCACCTCACGGCAACCTGTGAACCCTTGTTCAAGCTGTTAAGAAAAGAGCAGACGGTCAGGTGGAATGAAGACTGCCAGAGGGCTTTTGACAAGATCAAAGAATACCTGCAAGAACCACCAATCCTTATGCCTCCAGTCGAAGGAAGACCTCTGATAATGTACTTGACAGTATTAGAAGAGTCAATGGGGTGTGTGCTGGGCCAGCATGACGAGTCTGGTCGAAAAGAGTATGCAATATACTACCTGAGCAAAAAGTTTACCGACTGTGAACAACGTTATTCATTGCTCGAGAAAACTTGCTGTGCTTTAGCGTGGGCTGCTCGCCGACTGAGACAGTATATGTTGACCCACACTACTTTATTGATCTCAAAGATGGACCCAGTTAAGTACATTTTCGAGAAGCCAGCTCTTACCGGACGGGTTGCAAGATGGCAAATGATTCTCACGGAATATGACATTCAGTACACATCTCAGAAAGCCATCAAGGGCAGTGTATTGTCTGAATATCTTGCTGAGCAACCCATTGATGACTACCAGCCTATGAGATTTGACTTCCCTGATGAAGACATCATGTTCATAAAAGCAAAAGATCATGAAAAGCCTATTCACACTGAAGGGCCTGACCCGGAAGAAGAATGGACTATGATGTTTGATGGGGCTGTTAATATGAATGGTCGTGGTGTTGGTGTAGTACTCATTACACCTAAAGGAGTTCACATGCCTTTCTCGGTAAAACTCACTTTCAACTGCACTAACAACGAAGCTGAATACGAAGCTTGCATTATGGGTCTTGAGGAAGCCATTGACCTCAGGATCAAGACATTGACTGTATTCGGAGATTCAGCTCTGGTAGTTAATCAAACCAACGGAAAATGGTACACCCACCAGGATCATCTGATACCTTACAGGGATTATACAAGAAGGTTATTGACTTTCTTCACAACGGTCAAGCTTGAGTATATCCCTCGGGACGAGAATCAGTTTGCAGATGCTCTTGCTACCATTTCATCCATGATCAAAGTTCAAGCTGCTAACTTTGTACCTCAGATCTCAGTGTCCAGACTTGACAGACCGGCATATGTGTTCGCAGCAGACATTGTCAAAGATGACAAGCCTTGGTTCCATGACATTAAGTGCTTCTTGGAGGATCAAACATACCCATCTGGGGCATCTTCCAATGATAAGAAAACTTTGAGAAGGCTTGCTGGTAGTTTCTTTCTGAACACTGATGGTTCTTTATACAAAAGAAACTTTGATATGGTACTCCTCAGATGTGTTGATAAGACAGAAGCAGACTTATTGATGCACGAGGTGCACGAAGGATCCTTTGGTACCCATGCTGGAGGACATGCCATGGCTAAGAAATTGCTAAGATCAGGTTATTACTGGATCACAATGGATGCAGACTGTTGTGCTTATGCCAGAAGGTGCCACAAATGCCAGATTTATGCAGACAAGGTGCATGTGCCGCCCAATCCTTTGAACATAATGTCTTCACCATGGCCCTTTGCTATGTGGGGCATTGACATGATCGGCAAGGTTGAACCGACTGCTTCGAATGGCCACAGATTCATCCTGGTCGCCATTGACTATTTCACCAAGTGGGTCGAAGCAGCTTCCTATGCAAATGTTACAAGACAAGTGGTAGCCAGATTTCTGAAGAGAGATATCATCTGTCGGTACGGAGTTCCCGAGCGAATCATTACTGATAATGGTTCTAACTTAAATAACAAAATGATGGCTGAGTTATGCCGGGACTTCAAGATCCAACACCACAATTCTTCTCCTTACAGGCCAAAGATGAATGGCGCTGTTGAGGCAGCCAACAAGAATATCAAGAAGATTGTGCAGAAGATGGTAGCCACTTACAAAGACTGGCATGAGATGCTACCGTTTGCCTTGCATGGGTACCGCACGTCGATCAGGACATCCACTGGGGCAACACCGTATCAGCTTGTGTATGGTATGGAAGCAGTCCTACCTGTTGAAGTTGAATTACCCTCTCTACGGGTATTGATGGATGTTAAGCTAAACGAAGCAGAATGGGTTCGGTCCCGGTTCGAACAACTGAGTCTGATTGAAGAGAAAAGATTGGCTGCAATCTATCATGGGCAGCTATATCAGAAAAGAATGAAGATAGCCTTCGATCAGAAAGTCAGGCACCGAGGGTACCAAGTAGGAGATCTTGTGCTGAAAAGAATCCTCCCTCCTCATACAGACCACAGGGGCAAATGGACTCCGAACTATGAAGGACCATTCGTGGTAAAGAAAGTTTTCTCTGGTGGAGCACTGATGCTCAGCACCATGGATGGAGAAGATTTCCCGTCCCCTGTGAATTCAGATGCAGTTAAAAAATACTTCGCATAAAAAATGACCCGCTGGACATGAAAACAGAATGTAAGTCCAGGCAAAAATAGGGCATCTCGGCGAGTCAAAAACAGAATAAAAGACTCGGGCAAAAATAATGGAAAATAAACAAGAAAATGTGTACACCCGCTGAGTTGAAAAGCCGCATTGGACATCTCAGGCAAAAATGGGTATCCCGATGGATTGAAAACTCGAAAGGGCGACCCATGCAAAACAAGGGAATAAGCGAACAACTGCATTCTGAATTCGTCTGTATCGCCTACAACTTGGCAAACCTCGAAAGGATCAAGCTTTAATCAGAATCAGCCTTCTTCAGAAAGCAAGACGAGAAGAACGTCAAAAGTCATACGAGTCGTAGCGAAAGAGGAAGCTCCTTTGAAAGCGTCGTCAACATCGCCAGCACTTTGTTTCTCAATTTGTAACAGTCTCCTCATTTTAGGAGATATGTTTCTTTGACTGTATCTTGCCAATTCAGGGCATTTGAATTAATAAAATCAGATTTTTCAGTCATGTTTCGTCTTGTACATTTTTATTTGCAAAGAATGTCTGATGTCTCTAAAAAACTGATTGCATAAGTACAGATGTTTTTCTTCAAAAATAAAAACACGTGCTTGCAGGGAATATACTTACTCTCAAAAGTGTCTAACTCCTATGACGGAATCCAGTGAAGGATACCTCGGGATTACTTGTGCGTTTCTCTACCTTTACAGGATTGCAGGTATCCAAAGCGCAACATGGGGCATGTAGGCTTCATCCCAGCAAGCTGGCAAATCAACACTTAAGCACCCAAGGTGTGTTCTCCCCAGCTGAGTTGCCACTTGTTGCTTCTCCCAACCGAGTTGCCAATTATTCTTCCTCAGCCAGAGTACAAAAGCCAGGGAACCATCTTCCCCACACGATTTCAGCCTCTATTCAGAAGAGCAACGCATGAAGGAGTCACAACAGAGTACAGAAAGCTTCTACAAACCCCAGCTGGGTCCCTTATTATGAGGATATGTCAACCAGCGACCTATATCCCCAAGCAGATACATCTCGTCAGATCCATCAATGATCTCATCCCCAGCTGGGATGTCCGTTTCAAGCAGATCGGCCAGAGATCTTCGCGGCAACGGGATCCGAATCCCGGTTTGGTATCTTTGCATAATCATGGCATTCTCATCATATTCACCCACAAAGCGTAGCATTCCGTCTAATACGGAGCATTACGGCAAAAATCCAACATATTGCATAATCACAAGCCATGTTTTGAATCAAACACTTGTGAACAAAGACGACTCGCCAACAATATACAGAATACTCCCCCAGAGTCCCCAGCAAAAGCAGTTGCCTCACGTTCACAAACACCAGTATATACTCCCTTTGACACCCGTCCGTGTCATATCCCCAGCAGAAAGCCAAAGATATTCCCTTTGCACTCACAGATACTTGTATATATACATTCCCTCGACATTCGTCCATGTCATTTTCCCAACATATCAATATAAACACTTTGTATATCAGATACTTGTCTATACTACACTTTTCTTCTTTTGACACTCGTCCGTGTCACTCTCCCCAGCAGTTAAAATAATCATCTATACATCACTCGTACTCACTACTCATGTTACTCTTATACAGATACTCGTCCGTATCTTGTATACACCAGTTATATCCCCGCAGATTCAACAATAGTCCTTGTTCTTTGTTAACCGGTTGGTACTCGTCCGTACCATCATCTCAGAACATGTGTCAAGCGTTTGTTTATACCTGATACTCGTCCGTATCATAACCTTAAGGATACTCGTCCGTATCTTTAATCCATACACTGTGTCAAACACTTACGTCTCCTTGAATATAGATACTCGTCTGTGTCTACTATTCCCCAGAAGAGTCCCCTCAGATTCAACACTCGTCCGTGTTCTCTGTTAACCCGTTGATACTCGTCCGTATCATCATCTCTGAACACGTGTCAGTTTGTTTCTACCCGATACTCGTCCGTATCGTAGTCTTAGGGATGCTCGTCCGCATCCTTAATCTATACACAACATCTAAACACTTATACCTTTTGTTTCTTGGATATAAACACTCGTCCGTGTTTACTATTCCCCAGTAGATTACCAACAAAGCAAATTTTCCTTTTATCTGACACTCGTCCTGTGTCATGATAAACACTTGAGAGCAGCTGTACCCTGCTAGGTGGTCGTCCTCCACCTCTTGATGGTCGTCCTCCATCATGCTCATCCGATGGCCGTCCCCATCGTTGATATTTAGCAGCCGTCCCCTGCTAGGTGGTCGTCCTCCACCTCTTGATGATCGTCCTTCATCATTTTATCCAATGGCGTTCCCATTGTTGATTTTGGTTATCTGGCATTCTTCCTATGTCATGATAAGCCCCGAGAGCAGCCGTACCCTGCTAGGTGGTCGTCCTCCACCTCTTGATGGTCGTCCTCCATCATGCTCGTCCGATGGCCGTCCCCATCGTTGACCTTTTATCCGGCATTCGTCCTATGTCGCGATATTTTCGGCAGCCGTACCCTGCCAGGTGGTCGTCCTCCACCTTAGATGACCGTCCCTCATCTTAACCCCAACAGAGCAGCCGTCCCCTGCTAGGTGATCGTCCTTCACCTTTGATGACCGTACCTCATCATCTGTTTATTTCATTTATTCTTTAACCCGATGGCCGTCCCCGTCGTGGTCCCTTTTCTTTTTAGCCCGATGGCCGTCCCCATCGTTGGTTACTTTGCTTTATGAACTTGATGGCCGTCCCCATCATCATACCTTTTATCCCCAGCATGTCGGCCGTCCCCGTCATTGCTTTATTTTCCACAGTTTTCCAGCATGTCGGCCGTCCCCATCATTGCTCTTTACCCAGCAGTCGTCCTCTGCTCGACGGTCGTCCTCCGTCGCCCACACTTTACAATATACTTTATTTTCCTTTACAATCTATATCCCTTTTCTTCTTCATTCTGTGAGTGCAAATTTTGGACTGTCTTTGGTATTCAACCACAAGTTATCTTGTTTGCCTGTTAAGCCGTCGCTTACATCCTGCACAGCTAACTCATGTTTGAATAGGGGAAGTTGTAAACACCCCAAATTTGCCCTCACCCATTCACACCATGGCTTGTGATCATTTCATATGCATAAACACAATCATAAGATCTCATATCCCATTTTTGATTCACTGCATGGATTCAAAGTCATCTGCACCTAGGGTTTGTGATCTGAGCAATCCAAGAAGCTTCTTGAGCCACTCCAAAGGTCATCAATCACTTCAAAGGGATCCATGTGTGTTCTTATATCATATTACATCCTCTCAAAGTCAAGAATTCCAAAGAATCACAAGAACTGGGATTGGTATGGAGGCAGAGCCAAGTTTGACTGCACAGATGACCTAAAATTAGGGTTTTGGTTTCAGAGGCCATAGCCTCAAATTTTTTGGTCATTCTTGTTTCTATTGGTCTCTATATGGTATAGGCAGTATACATATCAAGTTTCATGAAGAAATTCCATGGGGAAGTCATCTGATCAAGAGTTGACTTTCTGGACAAGTCAGTGCAAAATCAGGGCATCTGAGGCCCCCAATGACCCAACCAAGGGGTGATATTCATCATTTTGAGTGTATTTGATCTTTATTTGATCATGGAAGAAGGTTGAAGTTCACAAAATTCAAGAATTACAAGTTTTTGCAAAGTTGACTTTTTGGGGTAAGTTTGACTTTTAAGGAATTTGTCATTTTTGGCAATTTTTCAACCCTTACTTTTTGATCCAAAAATGCTTCAAATGGAAAAACTTTGGTCATGAAAGTTGTAGAATAGATCTTTCCCTTTTCAAAAAGTACAAGAACATGACCTAATTCATTTTGGATCAAAAGTTATGGTTTGTCAAAGTTGGCAAAAATCACTAAATTTCAAGTTATGCACCAAATGGAAAACTTGCAAATTCATGTACCAAGCATTCTAGTGACTTCAAAATGGCTTCAAAACTTCATCACATGATCATACATAACCTAAAAAAACAGAATTGGCCCAAGGGATTTTGCATTGCTTGCTTTGGTTTTCAAAGATCTTTAAGTCATTTTCCATTACAAGTGCAAAAGATGGATTTTTGGCAAAGTCATTCTTCAAAGAGCTATGTGATTACCAACTTATTTTTATGCATTGCCATGACTAAAAGAAGTTCCATGCTACAAAATTCAGCAAGAAGTGCCTCATGTACATGACACAAAATCATGAGAAAACATCAAGTGGGCAAGTTGCAAAAGCTAGCATAGTTCATGATCCATATGTTGCAGTCAGCTACAAGCAATCTAAGGGTCGTCCTTAACCCAAGCTGAAGCAAGACAAGACCTCAAACTGCTGCTGCCATAGCCCATGCTTCAAGTACAAGCCAACTTGACTTTTTGGCAAAAACTCCCATACTCATGGAACAGTAAGCAGCCACCCCTACTGACCTGCTCCCCAGCCTATTCACACATTGTGGGAATGATATAGCACAGCATTGGCCCTTGAAGCAAGCTAGAACTCAGTCCCCACAAAAACTGTCAAAGAGCTTCCCTTCTTCGAATCTCATTTTTCAGCCATCACACATCCCATTTCTCTTCACCAACAAATCAAACACACTAAAAGGAACCAGAATCAACCATTGGTAGAGCTTGAAACCTCACACACACAGACCTCATTTTCTGATACACCAGAACTGGACCTCTCAAAATAGCTTGTTTAAGCTCCATCCAAGCCTGCCATTAGCACCAGGGGGATCAGTGGAGTAAGTTTGCACCAAAGAGTAGCCCAGAAAGCCCAGAAACAGAAGCTTCCATCTCAGGTATGGCCATGAACTTTTTCTCTCAGAGCTTGCATTTTAAGTTATAATTTGGTTGTGTATGTCTTGCTGATCATGAGGGTGTGTTTAGAATAAAAAATGAGTGAGAAATGAGGATTTACCAGGGCTCTGAAATTTTGCCCGTGAATCTTCTTGGCTTCGATTCTCTTCATTTGTGCAAGAAAAATTTAGTTTGAGAGATGATTTGAGTGGGGTTTGGGTAGAGGAACATTTCCCTGCTTTTAATTTGATGAATGGTGGCCTGAATCGTGATTTAGGGTTTTCAACCCGGCGGAGAAGATGACCGGAGCTTCCCTCCGGTCACCTGAATGTTGTTAACCCTAATCCTGTAATTAAGTGCAGTTTGAATGCTGAGCGTTGGATCCCTTGACTTTGTTGACTTGGCGCGTGAACGTCTGGCCCAGATTCATTCATTTTGCCCTAATCCTCATTTATTAGTTTAATTAATTTTAATTAGGTTAATCTAATCAGGATAAGCCTCAGCCCTTGGATGACGCGCCAGTCAACCATTTTCACCCCAGTTTGAATACTAGCCATCAGATCTGCTTACTTCTTCATTTATTTATTTTTATTTTCATTTTTTTCCATTTAATTTGTACAATTTATTTAAAATAGCAAAAATTCTTTAAAAATTCTGAAATTTTTTATACAAGTTATTATTTAATTTCAGAACACAAAAGTATTTTTATTTTTATTTTTAGCATTAAAAAAGTATTTTTAAATATTTAAAAGTTTCTTTTTAATTAATTAATGAGAATTAATTGATTAAAAATACTTTTAGGTATTTAAAAATCACCAAAAAATTCATGAAACATTTAAGAACATTTAGAAACATTGTCCAACCCTCAAACCAAATTTCTTTTTTGATCTTGATGCATTTTGAGAATTTTTCATGGAATTAAAATCATTTTTACGCATTATTTTGATCCAAACTTAAAAAAAATCACTTCTGCCTAACCCTAAAGAGTTGGACCTTGATTCTTTTTGCATTGCATTGTGTTTAGTATGTAGTTTATGAGATTAAATGGCCATGATTTGATCTTTCATTTTCCATTTTTTTGGTAATTTTCTTGTTTAGGAACCCTAAAACCCTAGAAAACTTAGGAAATCATATCTTGAATTTGGTTAAGAGTTGAAACTTCTCCTTTGGGCAGTGGGTTAGTATAGGATTAGGGATCCTTTGAGTACATTTTCAATTTTTTATGTTGATGTTTGCTTCTGATTTTGGTTTGTGTTTGATGATTGGATCATAAACCCTAATTTGGGCTTCCATATGCATCTATCTTGCATTTGCATTCATACCTTGACTTGTCATGACATTTTATGCACCCATGTAACTCATTTAACATCATAAGACATATTGGAAGCATGCTTGATCATTACATCTTGCATTTGCCATGTTGTATGCCATATGCATCTCATAACTTTTCATGAATGTTCATGCCTCTTAGCCTGCTCCATTTGCATCCATAAGCTTGCATGATTATTTCCATGTGTTGTCTCATGTTTGTAGCCTCTCATAGCATCATTAACATCATGTATGTGCTTCTGGTTTTGTTTCTCATCATGTCATTTCATTTCATTTTTGCATTGCATTGCATTCCTTTCACTAACATTTCAGGTGGTAAGTTATCTTGAGAAGTGAATTTGCCTTCACTTCTCATAACTTCTCTTCATCTCTTTTATGCATCCTTGCTGCATTTTGTTATGTGTTTGAGATTGAGCTTGCTCTTTCTTCTTCTTCCCACTTTCTTTCCTCAAGTGACTTGCCTTCTTAAATGAAGCAAGTTACTTTGCTTCTCCTGATCTTTTCATCTGCTTCCTGGTGGTTCCTCTGAAGATTTCTCTTGTTAACCTCACAAACCTTAGGAACAACCAAGCATGACAATGATTAGGGTTTTGATTAGTCCCCCCCACTTAGTTTTACCTTTGTGTCTCTTTTGAGTCTTCTCTTCTCATCTCATAATCAGGGACTAAACCCTAAAGGCTTTAAGGCTTTGTGATTAAGCTTATGCCTGCATCCTTCTATTAGGATGGAGTGTATAACTTTAATCCTAAGTGTTAAACCCTTAATGTGTTTAAATCTCTTAATCAATTCATATAATAATCATCAAGACATCACACTTGTAACTTGGGCCTTACATTAGGGTTCTAATTCTTCCTTAACTGGTTAAGAAGGACTAACCCTAGTGTTAATGGACAAGTCCCCCTCAAGTTGTCTTACAAACCCTAAAAATCACTTCACCATCATACCATTAAATAAAATCCACTTAATCAGAGGCTTGTTTTGTCATGAATTTAATCCCTAATCATGGATTAAGTTGAGGAGCTTTCCTCAGCTTAAACATTCTCATCTATTATCCTTCTATTAGGATGGTGTAATGAGTCTGTTTAATCCTTGATTACGGCTTAATCTCATTACTCAACACTAAACAAAAACACTAAAAACATCTAAATAATCACAAGTAGGTTAATGATCTTAATCCTGCACCAAAGGTGATTAAGTGTGAGAATCTGACTTCACACTTAAGGTATTCTCATTACCCCTAATCAGAGGGAAGATGTGATGAGTCTACTAACCCATTGGTTTAGGCTTAAGCTCATTAATTTATGACAAACTTTCAAAAGCAATAAAAGACTGAAAACTCAAAAACAAACAATAATCGTCTCCTCCGGGATTCTTTTCTCATCTCATTCACTCACAAACGAGAACTTACTTCTTCCGTCTAATGCAAGACAGTTTGCATCTGTGCCAGACAGATCATACACTTGAGCATAGACAAGTAAGTAGTTCACAGGTCAATTCACCTTTCAGTCTCTTTGGGTCGAACTACGGTGTTCTGACTTCCTCATTGCACGAGAGGATACGTAGGCATAACTTAACGGTTATCGAACAAAAGTCTCTGTATATTCCCTCTCCTTCCAGCATTATTCTTTAAGCCTCATAGTCATGAGCAATTCATTCTCATTCTTACACTGACACATCATTTACACACTTCACTTTTCTTTTACACTGACACTTGCATTCTTTTCCAGCTTTGATACACAGATTGCACTGACACTACCCCTTTAAACACAAATCTTTTAAGCGTGGATCCCGTCGAGTACGGCGGACAATCTGGGTGCTAATACCTTCCCAGGTTGTAACCAACCCCCTTTCTCAATCTCTCTGGTTCGCAACCGTCTTATCCATCTTTTTCTAGGTCTATGCAGCATTGCCTTTCCCCCGGGATAAAAATGCCTAGCTAGCGACTCTATTCCTCTCCAGTGAGTTCACGGCTGTGTGTTCTCATTGTCCCTCTCGCCGACCGTTCGCGTCTGTACCTTTATTTGGGCCATTTCCCATTTATCGGGAGCGACAGGATTGTAGGAGTATGGTTTGTGGTGGTTATGAAGAAGAGAACAGTAGTGTTTTTGTGGTGAGGTGGATGATTATGCAAGTTCTGCGGTTGGGTTCAGAAGATGAGGGAGAGGATTGAATGAGATTAGAGATTGAAGAAGAGGATTTGTGAAAGTTTTTTCAAGAAAAGCTTGAGTGAGAGTAAAGGTTTTATCGTTGGTGGTGTGGAGAAGAGTGTCACGAGAATGAAATGTTGTTGCTATCAATGAAGGTGGGGGTTGTGTGAAATTTTAGAGGCAAAAAGAATGAAAAATGAGGGCTGATTTGGTTGTTCAAAAATCTCGTCCCGAAATCGTTGTAGGAGCTGAAGGTTATGTATCGCGTGGTCTTGGAGTGAGATTGTGGAGTTCGTCACCAATTTTTTTTTCCGTACCATTTGTTGCGTGGTGATAAAATTTGTGGAATTTTCGTACGAAAAACGTCGGAGTGGTATTCGTTTTTGTTTTGATGCGCCATCCCCTTTTAAGGTTTTGTGCGGTTTTATGTGAATCAGGATATTGAAATAATGTTGTGGTGAAAGTTGTACTGCAAATGATAGAATAATTAAGGTGGGTCCTTGTTTGTGTAGTGGCAAGGTGGTACCGTGTGATGTTGAAAACGTGAGTGGCCTATTTTGGTGGGGTCACAAGGCGTACAAATTGCTTGAAAAAATACGTTGTGAGGCTGGAGTATCATCAGATGTTTCTCTTATTTTATTTTTTAATATTTTTTATGTAATGGGCTTATTGGAAAAAAAAGTATATGGGCTTTGATTCTATTTTTTTCTTTTTATATTTGATAATAAGGGCAATGGTGGTTCTTATGAAAAATAAAAGAAGGTTAGAACATGAATGTATATTTGGTCATGAGAAGTGGTTCTAAAAAAAATGAATTAAATTGAAAGGTGGATTTCAAAAATGGTCAGTTAAATTTGGATAAATGGATATTGATTTGTGATTTAAGAAATGGATAATGAATATAAGTAAATGTATATATGAAATATAAATTATGAATTGGTTTGAATTAATAAAAATGGATAGAAATGTGGATTGAATGAATGATGTTGAACTTGAATGATCTCTCCACCAATATGTCCACTAATAAACATCTCAATTCAATCCAAAAATTAAACATGAACCTTCTCCACACATCTATGAAAAAAATGAATCTCCTGAACTACTGAACAAATTTCCATTGAAACAACGGCCAATTGAATTATCTAAAATCCTAATTAACAATTTTTGAGTCGCTTTGAATCCATCTGAAAGAATCTCTATAAAATAAATCCACAGATGAACACGATTGAACCTGTGATGAATCTGACTTTGAACCAAACTTCTCATAAACCACTACTTGATAACCTTATAAATCCCACACGTGAAAACCTGGCCTTGGATCACACTGCCTGAGAAATCAACACTTGAAACAAATAACTTGCACTTGAAGAAATCTCTTGATAGTTTGACCAAGATTAGGTCAAACATTCATTTGAACTGAATCATGAACGAACAACCACGTTTGAACCAAAACCAGAGGTTTTGAGATGTTGAGAAAGAATAAAAGCTTTGAGATGATAAGAAGAAACCATTAGTTCATACTTCATTATTGATGATGATCCAGATGAATTAGTGAATAGCCCTTGTAGACGTGAAATCCTTGAATGCCACTTAATCAGGGAAATAAACCCTAATTCAGTGACCGGCGCATAAGAAAATGATGCCATTGATGACTGCATAGCAAAAACCTTGAACTCTCCAAATAACCAAACATAGGGTGTGAAAACCTAATTCTTCAGATGACATTGATCCCATGTCTCAGGAGCCTATGCAAATTATATGAATGCAAGACGTATGACCTAATAATAATGCGAATGAATGCAAACAAAAAGAATATAAATCTAGAAAAATCATAGGGAAAATTTTGGGGTGTTACATACCGTCTTGCAAAAGACAAGTAGGAGCAAGTTCTTTTGTTTATAGTGAAGGCGACGAGAAGAGAATTCCCGAAGGAAAGACACTTATTTTTTGTTGAAGTTTTTTAGAAGCTTTTCATTTGAGCATTTTCATAGGAGAGTGTATTCAAGTCTCATTCAAAGCCCCTGAAAAGTTAGTGAAAGAAACACAAACATTCATAAGAAGCAAAGAGAAGTCAAGTAAGGAAAGAAAGCAAAATAAAAGTATGTTAAGGTTCAAGAACCTTACAAGTTAGAATCAAAACACAAAGAAACTTAAAGATGCTCAATAAACTCAAACCAAGTTAACCAAGTTCAAAGAAGCACCAAAGAGGCAAAGAAGTTCAAAGAAGTCACACATGAAAAAGTATAAATGCAAATGAGGTATGACATGAATGAAAACACAAATGAAACACCAAAGTCAGAATGATATGACATATTAGAATGCCTAAGATGATACTTAATAAGAATACAAACATGCATGAGTTAGTTCATGATAGAAGAGATGAAGAAGAGAAAACAATCACATGTTCATGTAAGAAGAAACAAACAAGTTAAGATGAAAGTCAAAGATGGAAAGATGATCACGAAATGGTGAAAGTCAGTAGCATATGACCAAGATGACTTTATAAGGATGCACATAGGATCATGCCAAATGCACATGGTAAACAAGTCAAGACAAGTCAAGCAATCATGCAAAAGAAAGAACATATAAGGAAAGAATTCCATACATACTTGAGTTGCAAGTTAAAGATGCAAAATGACATAAAAATATGGATGCATATACATGAAGTAAGTAGCATACAAGGTATTAAATGCAAATTAAATTAATAAATGAAAATACTTGATGCACACAAACAACACAAGAAGCATAAGGGAAGAAAGCATGAGAAGATTAGGTCAAAGGTAAACATGGATGTAAGACACAAACCAAAAGGAAAACACAAACCAAATGGACCTATAAATGACCAAAGAATACCTATAAATTTCTAAACAAACCATACAAACTCACACAAGTGACCTCATACAATGGCATAAATGCCTTCAAGAAATTAGGGTTAGGAGATGAAGAGAAATGACCATAAAAAGAAACTTCAAATACAAGAAACTAAACACACATCAAACAACATTAAAAAATTATGAAAATATACATCAAGTGACCTAGATCATAGGCTGATTACTTATTAAGAACTCACACAAAAAATCAAAATCAAACTAGGTCAAATAATTGTTCAAAGTTGCAAGGGATCAAAAAACAAAGATGCATAAGAGAGTGACCAAAATGCAATGCAAAATGATTTAAAAAATATGATAAAAATGTTTTTAAGTATTTAAATATGTTGATGAAGTAATGCAAAAAGAATGGATTCAAAAGATTTGATGAGCTATGCAAAATAAATTCTCAAAGTTAAACTATCAAGAATAGAGACAATTTGAAAAGAAAATAAAAGAAATATTCAAAATATAATGAAAAGTAAAGAAAGTCAGAAATAGAAAATATGAAAAATTATTTTAATATGTGAATATGAATTATGAATTTTTGTGTGATTTTTGGATGATTAAAATGATTTTAAAAAATAAAATTGAAAACTATGTAAAATAGAAAATAAAAACATCAAACCAAAGCCAAGGGGTGTAACACAAGTAATGTTCAAGTTAGAATAAAGCATGGGCCCAAGGGGGTGTCAATAGCCAAACAAAACTCAATTCAGTTTAGCGCAAAAACAAAAATATTATAGTGGAATCAGTCAAAAAATTGACTATCATACTAGCCTTCAGATCAATCAAACGCACACGAATAAGTCAACACATGCCAAAGTAAACAAGATGATGGGTTGAGATTCACGTGCACACACAAACTAACAAAAGGATTCAAACAATCTGCATTTAGTTTATAAAAAAAGCATGTGCCAGAAAACATACATTTTTAATGCTTTGGCACAACCAAATCCCTTGGATCCAAGAAACGGATGGCAGAGATTACGTCTTCCTCCTCAAGACATTTGCTTGAAAATTCATGACCACGTGTCGGAGCCCTAGCTCTGGTCACCTTCTCCGGTGACATTCAACCAATATTTTTCCATTAATCCAAACAAATACCACAATCTCACTCTAAAAACCACGCTGATCACGAGTATGGATTCCAAATTCTCAAACAATGCACATACAAATCAGATCGAAGCAAACAAAGTAAGGACAAAAAAATTTAGATATCAAATTAAAGCATGTTATACGTCCAAACTTCAAACAATAAAAACCAGAATGATCACCACTACCTAAAAATCAAGAAGTAATAGCATGAAATTGGACCTTACCCGAAACTTGTAGAAAGTGAAATACTCCTAGGAAACCATTAGCAAGTTGCAGATCAACCCCTCTTAACCTTTAATTGCAAAATAAATGCAATTAGACCTTGGAAAAAATGGATCTTGAGATTTGAAATTGAATCCTCTTGAATTGAACTTGATGAAATCCTTGCTTTCAGCCTCAACCAATGGATGAGTTGTGATCTATGGACTGTACTGATCAAGAATATGTGAAGAGATCAACGAGAAACCATGTGGAGAGAGAGTTTCAAAGAGAGAAATCTTTGGTGAAATTTTTGAAATCTGAGAAAAAAATTAACTCTAGCCCTAACTAGTGGGTTAAGAGCTTATATATCATGGTCTTTGGGCCAAATGAAGTGTACTTTGATATTATGAACTAAATGGGATCAAAGTATGCTTTTGAACTAAATGAAGTGTACTTTGATATTATGAACTGAATTTGGAAAGTAGAAACAAACATGAACCATTTTGAAGCTTTATGCACAAGGTGGAAATTGGATACATGTGAAAACCCTAAAAACCACCTTGAGGTCTTTTGGCCATAACTTATGAACAACACATGATATGAAGATTATCTTGTAATTTTTGGAAAGGGGAGAGAATGATATTCAACTTTTGTGTTCAAGAAAAATCTATTTGAAGCATTTTTGACGATGAAAAGTCAAGTTGAATGTGACTTATAAAGCTTCCAAAAATAGAAACTTTCAATTACAAGTCATTTCCATTTTTAGTAACGTTTTCCCTAAGCCTTGATTCTTGATGAATGATGAAATTATTGACATTTAATGACCATGTGTAAACACCCCAAATTTGCCCTCACCCATTCACACCATGGTTTTTGATCACTTCATATGCATAAACACAATCAAACCATCTCATAGTACATTTTTGATTCACTGCATTGGTTCAAAGTCATCTGCATCTAGGGTTTGTGATCTGAGCAATCCAAGAGCTTCTTGAGCCATTCCAAAGGTCATCAATCACTTAAAAGGGGTCCATGTGTGTTCAAGTATCATATTATATCCTCTCAAAGTCAAGAATGCCAAAGAATCACAAGAACTGAGATTGGTATGGAAGCAGAGCCAGGTTTGACTACACAGATGACCTAAAATTAGGGTTTTGGTTTCAGAGGCCATAACTCCAAATTTTTTGGTCATTCTTGTTTCTATTGGTCTCTATGTGGTATAGGGAGTATGCATATCAATTTTCATGAAGAAATTCCATGGGGAAGTCATCTGATCAAGGGTTGACTTTCTGAACAAGTCAGTGTAAAATCAGGGCATCTGAGGCCCCCAATGACCCAACCAAGGGGTGTTCTTCATCATTTTGAGTGTATATGATCTTTATTTGATCATAGAAGAAGTTGGAAGTTTACAAAATTCAAGAATTTCAAGTCTTTTGCAAAGTTGACTTTTTGGGCAAGTTTGACTTTTAATGAAAATGTCATTTTATGCAACTTTTTCAACCCTTACTTTTTGATTCAAAAAGCTTCAAATGGAAAAACTTTGGTCATGAAAGTTGTAGAATAGATCTTTCCCTTTTCAAAAAGTACAAGAACATGACCTAATTCATTTTTTATCAAAAGTTATGGCTTGTCAAAGTTGGCTAAAATCACTAAATTTTCAAGTTATGCACCAAATGGAAAACTTGCAAATTCTTGTACCAAGGCAATTTGTGACTCCAAAATGATCTCTAACCATCATACCCTTGCTACACAAGTCCTAAAAATCATAATGGGCCAAGGGATCACATGTTTTATGGCCTATGGAGCAAGACTTTCTCATAAGGATCAAAAAGCAAGCCAAGTTGCAAAACACATGATAACTTCTCATCCACTTGCTGGCTAGCCTGCTGATCAACCCTAGCCTTTTCCCTCACCATGCTGCGCAGCACACCCACCTTGTACTTCGCTAGAACATGACCCATGCTTCTCTTACACAAAAGTTGACATTTTGCAAAAGCCACCATACCAATCAATAAAGCACATGTCATGTCATCTGACCAATGAGATTTGTTTATGTGAATCAAATGCAAGCTAAACACAACAAGAGGCAAGGCTGAAACACAACACAACTCATCATTCACAAAATCTCTCCCTCTTGCAAAAAGCTTTCGAATCTCCCAACTCAATCACTCAATCTTCAAACAAACACCACCATTCACTTCTGAATCCTCCACTGACCCAAAACCACCCATCAAAACAACCAAGAACACACCACAAGCCAGATACGATTTCTGACCAGTTGGAGTGCAAACTCCCAAACCAGCCACATACAAAGTTGTCCAAGCACTGCAAACTCCTCAGGAAGGTCATTAGAAGCTTTTCGCACCAAGGAAACAGCCAGAAAGCTCAAAGGGTGAAAGCTTCATCTCAGGTAGCCATTCAAATTAATTTTTCCAGAGCTTCTATTTTATGTTACAAAATGATTAAGCATGCTTCACTGATCACACTGAACTTGGAATTATTGAAAATGGTTGAGAAATGAGACTGTATTGTTTGTCTGAAATTTTTTCCATAATTATGTTCTTCTTCGAATCTTGGGATTGAGTGAAAAGAAATGAGTTTTGAGAGTGGATTCAGGTTCAGGGGGATGATGGGAGTTGATCTGGAGCTTTAGAGCTCCAGAAATAACCTAGAGAAGAAGTTGGCCATTTTCAGGTGAGGAGGTCACCGGAGAAGACGACCGGAGCTCGTCTCCGGTGACCTGAGAGTAATTAAAGACTAATTAGGGTTAGGGCTAGGTTTAAATGTGGACCATTGGATTTGTCTCTCCCGCGCGTGTTGTGTGGTCCAGATTAGATCATTAGTTGTTAATTAGGATTTAAAAATTAATTAATTAGGTTTAACTCAGTTTGAATTCCAGCCACAAGATCTGGCGCGCAGTCAAACCTTCCCTGCCCAGATTGCATCTCATCCTCTCATTTTGCATACTTTTCCATAATTCAATTTTTAATTCATATTTTTTTATTTGTTTTACACATTTTATTTAAAATAGCAAAAACCATTTAAAAATTATGAAATTTTTTGCCAAGGATTTCACCAATTTTTAAAACACAAAAATATTTTTATTTTTATTTTTTGCATTAAAAAAGTATTTTTAAATATTTAAAAGTTTATTTTTAATTAATTAATGAGAATTAATTAATTAAAAATGCTTTTAGGTATTTAAAAATCACCAAAAAATTCATGAAACATTTAAAACCATTTAGAAACATTGTCCAACCCTCAAACCAAATTTATTTTTTGATCTTGATGCATCTTGAGAATTTTTCATGGAATTAAAATCATTTTAATGCATTATTTTGATCCAAACTTCCAAAAATCATTTCTGCCTAACCATTGAGAGTTGGACCTTGATTCTTTTTGCATTGCATTGTGCATATCATGTAGTTTGTGAGATTAAATTGACATGATTTGATCTTTCATTTTCCATTTGTTTGGCATTTTTCTTGTTAAGGAACCCTAAAACCCTAGAAAAATTAGGAAAATCATAACTTGAATTAGGTTAAGAGTTGGAACCTCTCCTTTAGGCAGTGAGTTAGTATAGGATTAGGGATCCTTTGAATGCATTTTCAATTTTTTATCTTGATGTTTGCCTCTGGTTTTGGTTTTTGTTTGATGCTTTGATCATAAACCCTAATTTGAGCTTCCATATGCATCCACCTTGCATTTGCATTCATACCTTGACTTGCCATGACATTTTATGCATCCATTTGATTCATTTGACATCTTAAGACATATTGAAAGCATGTTTGATCATTGCATCTTGCATTTGCCATGTTGTATGCCATATGCATTTCATAACTTTTCATGTATGTTCTTGGTTCTTAACTTGTTTCATTTGCATCCATGAGCTTGTATGATCATCTCCATGTCTTGATTCATGTTTGCACCATTGCATAGCATCATTATCATCTCATATATGCTCCTGGTTTTGGTTTATGTCATGCCATTTCATTTCATTTTGCATTGCATTGCATTTCTTTCACTAACTTTTCAGGTGGTAAGCAACTTTGAGAAGTGAATTTGCCTTCACTTCTCACATTTTCTTTTCATCTCTTTCATACATCCTTGCTGCATTTTGTTATGTGTTTGAGATTGAGCTTGCTCATTCTTTTTCTTCTTACTTTCTTTCCTCAAGTGACTTGTCTTCTTAAGTGAAGCAAGTTACTTTGCTTCTCTTGGCTCCTTTTCATCTGCTTCCTGGTGGTTCTTCTGAAGTTCTCTCTTGTTAAACCTCACAAACCTTAGGAACAACCAAGAATGACAATGATTAGGGTTTTGATTAGTCCCCCACTTAGTTTTACCTTTGTGTCTCATTGAGTCTTCTCTTCTCACCTCATAATCAGGGACTAAACCCTAAAGGCTTTAAGGCTGTGTGATTAAGCTTATGCCTGCATCCTTCTATTAGGATGGAGTGTATAACTTTAATCCTAAGTGTTAAACCCTTAATGTGTTTAAATCCTTTAATCAATTCACTTAATAATCATCAAGACATCAAGCTTGTAACTTGGGCCTTGCATTAGGGTTCTAATTCTTCCTTAATTGGTTAAGAAGGACTAACCCTAGTGTTAATGGACAAGCCCCCCTCAAGTTGTCTTACAAACCCTAAAAATCATTTCTTCATCATACCATTAACTAAAATCCACTTAATAAAGGCTTTGTTTTGTCATGAGTTTAATCCCTAATCATGGATTAAGTTGAGGAGTTTTCCTCAGCTTAAACATTCTCATCTATTATCCTTCTATTAGTATGGTGTAATGAGTCTGTTTAATCCTTGATTATGGCTTAACCTCATTACTCAACACTAAACAAAAACAACAAAAACATCTAAATAATCACAAGTAGGTTAATGATCTTAATCCTACATCAGGGTGATTAAGTGTGAGATGCTGACTTCACACTTAAGGTATTCTCATTACCCCTAATCAGAGGGAAGATGTGATGAGTTTACTAACCCTAGGTTTAGGCTTAAGCTCATTCTCTTATGACAAATTAAAAAAAAAAAGCAATAAAAGACTGAAAACACAAAAACAAACAATAATCGTCTCCTTCGGGATTCTTTTCTCACCTCATTCACTCACAAACGAGAACTCGCTTCTTCCGTCTAATGCAAGACAGTTTGCACCTGAGCCAGACAGGTCATACACTTGAGTATAGACAAGCAAGCAGTTCATAGTCAATTCATCTTTCAGTCTCTTTGGGTCGAACTACAGTGTTCTGACTTCCTCATTGCACGAGAGGATAGGTAGGCATAACTTAACAGTTATCGAACAAAAGTCTCTGTATATTCCCCTCTTTCCAGCATTATTATCTTTGCCTCATTATCTTGGGCATCTTATTCCTTTTCTTACACTGACACAGTACACTTATACACTTTGCACTTCTTTTACACTGACACATGTACATCCTTTTCCAGCTCTTTTATACACAAATTGCACTGACACTACCCCTTTAAAACAAAAATCTTTTAAGCGTGGATCCCGTCGAGTACGACGGACAATCTGGGTGCTAATACCTTCCCAGGTTGTAACCAACCCCCTTTCTCAGTCTCTCTGGTTCGCAACCGTCTTATCCATATCTTTCCAGGTCTATGCAGCATTGCCTTTCCTCCGGGATAAAAATGCCTAGCTGGCGACTCTATTCATTTCCTGTGTGTTCATTCCTGTGTGTTCTCGCACCTCCTTTCGCCGACCGTTCACGTCTGTACCATATTTGAGCTCAGTCTCATCTTTTGGGAGCGACAGCTTGGCGACTCTGCTGGGGACCCTTATACTGTAACCAGGGCTTCTGGTTATTTTTGTGGGTTCCTCCTAGCGCTTGTTTGATTTGTGTTTCCTGGGGTGTTATGTGTTATTTGTGTTTGTATATTTATTTTGTTTATTGCTTTATGTACAGTTGTTTCATTGCCCTCTTTATAGCTTTACATATATCATACTGTCATACTGTGCTGGCTGGATCTGTTTGTTGCTTTTGTGGGTGGGTGTTCTATTGAGAGTTAAGGTCCTATACCTGGGACCTGAGTGACACCTAGGCTAGAGTGGTTCATGTTCTTTCCCATTCCATTTCGGTCTGGTGCGGGAATATGAAACACAGTTCAGATATGGGTTTCTTCTTGAGAACTCTGTGCTGCAGATTTCCTGTAGTGCTAGGGCTATCTGGGAAGCCTGCTAAGTCTGGATGACCTTTATTATGACCTTCAGAAACTGAGGTGAATTAGAGGAGGATCTTTTATGGTTATTGTAAACAATGTACCTCCGGGTTAGAAGTGTTTACACTTCTCATAACTGATCCAAGTCTGAGGACCCTTGTTTTAGAACACCACCTGTGAGGGGGTTGGGCTGTTTACAGGTTTGCAGGTACCCTTGACCTCAGCATACCCTGTTACTTTGTGTTGATTAAGAGTACTCCATGTTGGAACAGTTCTTGTGATTTTTAACCCTGGACATGTGACTCTTTATTTGAGTCCCCCACCTTGGTTACTGGACTTATGAACCTCCATCTGGATTTCTTGAACATACATGGACCTATATCAAGGCAATTAATCAGATCCAGCTCAGTCACAAACCCTTGCATATCATTTGCATACATCCTCATTGCATCATTTTAACATGTGCTTATTTGTTTTTCAGGGTATCCATCCTACATTTTGGCTTGGTTTTGACCCCTTCTTCAGCTTAGACCTATATTCATCAGTATCTTGCTTCAGCTGTCAGCTACCCTGCTTCAGTCACCTGCATCACCAGCCTCAGCCTGTCAGTGGCCCATCTTCAGTGTTATTCTCAGCCATCATCATCAGCACCTGTTCTTCAGCAACATGGCACCTAAGAAAAGTAACATCTCCTATCATTTCTTTCAGCCTGAGCTAGCTGACATCAGGAAGATTCAGACCCTGATTACTCCAGACCATATACCACTGTTCAGAGAACACTATGGAGGCATACTTGATGTGGTTATGGATTTGGACCCTTCATAGAGGAGCTTGATTCATACTTGCCTGCAGTTCTATGACCCCCCTTTGAGGTGCTTTACCTTTCAGGATTTTCAGTTGGGGCCTTTATTGGAGGAGTACTCATCATTGGTTGGTATACCTGTCAGGGGTGAAGTCCCTTTCAACCCTGAGATGGCTTTCCCAAGTAATGAAGAAGTGGCACAGGCCTTGCATTTGGAACCAATCCTGATTGGGCAGAATATGACTACCAAGGCTGGAATCTCTGGCCTGCATCTGGATTTCTTGATCTCTCAGGCTACCCTGAAAGCCTCCTCAGGAGAGTGGAAAGCAGTCTGTGCTTTATTGGCCCTTAGCATATATGGGGTCTTACTTTTTGCAGATGAGCCTAAGTTTGTTAGCAAGAATGTAATCCATCTTTTCATCCTGAAAAACGCAGTACCCACTTTGCTGGGAGATTTCTATTACTCTGTCCACCAGAGAAATGAAAAGCAAAGGGGAAGATTAGTAAGGTGCTGTGCTCCTTTGTTCCATACTTGGCTGCTCGGACATTTGCCTAAGACTGATGCATTTCTGAATCCTCATCAGCAAAAGAACTGGGCTAGAAGACTCACTGCTTTGACCTCAGCTGACATTAGGTGGTGCACTCAGAGCACCAAGGGCAGAGATATCATTACCAGTTGTGGACAGTTTCCCAATGTACCCCTGATAGGAGTAAAGGGTTGCATCAACTACAACCCTCTGCTATTTAAAAGACAATTGGGCTATGCATTGGTCCACACTCCTAAGGCACAAGATTTGGCTGAGACTCTTTACTGTGAGAACAAGCCTAATCTGGCTGTTGTCAGGCAAGCAGCCTGGGCCTGGGACAATGTTCAGACTAAAGGAGTAACCATTCTAGGGAAGTGCAACAATGTGGCCTCAGCACAGTACTATGAGTGGTCCCATGCCAGGGCTCAATTTTCTGGGATGCCCTTTACCATGGAGGATATACCTGGACCATCCTCAGCACCACCTCCTGTCACTGTCAGTTTAGAGGAATTTGAGAAGCTAAAAGAAAGAAATGAGAAGTTGACTCAGGCTCTACAGAAGACCCTCTGGGAGAGGAGTGATGGTAGGTTGGACATCGAAAGGTTGGAAAAATTGAAGGTAGAGCATCTGGAAAGAATTGAAAAGTCAGAGGACTATAATAAGAAGTCAAGGGCTGGAGAGCAGATCTTGAAGAATGCCTGCAAGGAAGCTCAGTTCCAGAAGGCCAGGACTGATTTGTATCTGAAGGAGAGTCAAGCTAGGTGGGTCAGGCTCACCGAAGCTCGTACTCTGGAAGATAAGAGGACTCAGGATAAGATTAAGCAGCTGGAAGCTAGTGCAAAAGAGCAACAGGAAGCCCTGGCAGCAGCCCAAAGGGAGATCTCAGAGCTGAAGATTAGAGCTGGTGTGAAGAGGTCAAAGGACCAGAGTCAACACAAGAAGCTAGCTGCAGCTGTTACTACCAGGAATCTCCTTATCAGGAATCTTACAGAGCGTCCGGCTGATCCCGTGACTGAAGCACTTCTAAAAGAAGTTCAGGAGGATGAGTTTGGTCTTGGTGTCTGACTTTTGCTTGTTGTTGCTTTCATTTCATTGTACTTTTATTTTCTTATGTGGTATTTTTGACCCCTCAGAGGGCATGTATTGTAAAAAACGAACTATGTATCATTTACTTTTTGTAATATATATGTGTTGGTTTGTCTTTTATCTGAGTCTCTTCCAAGCAACATCAACAGCATCTTCAAGGGTCTGGAAAGGTCAAAACCAAACGCCAAGCCGGGTACCTTGGAACAAATAAGCATACTGCATTGCATACTAACCTTTTGTTGTGTTTTGTAGGTTTTTTGTTTTATTGTTTCTAACTCTGTTGTGAATTCAGGAACTATTGCTCGACGTCGAGGGTTTCCACTCAACCGTCCACACAGATATCCCACCCGCAACAATCTTCCGGGCATACAGATGGACCAAGTACAGCAGGACCTTATAGAGGTCAGAAATCAAATGGCCAACGAGAGGTTGGAAATGAGGAATCAGATGACACAGTTTAGGGAGAGATTAAGAGCACTGGTAGAGGGGAGGAATCAGGAAGACCCTCATCTAGGGACTGCTGGAACCAGTAACAATGAAAGAGTTCAACCCCATGTTAATCCCCCAGTCTATGGACCCCACCTGCACCCAGAGATCAACATCCCCGTTAATGTGCAAGGGACTGCCACTGCAGGTAGAGTGCTGCAAGAAGACCCCCAGGAAGATCAATTCACAGTGATGAGAGCTGGGGAAGAAGCCTATGACAGAAGGCTAGATGAGATTGCTGAGAAACTGAGGTCCCTAGAGTCCCAGAATTCTTTGGGCTTTGATGTTATGGACATGGGTCTAGTGGACGGGGTCAGGATTCCCCACAAATTTAAACCACCATGCTTTGAGAAGTATAACGGAACTTCCTGTCCCCGGACCCATTTACAATCCTTTCTGGGGAGGCTGAAGGCATATACCATGGACGAAAAGCTATGGATGTTTTATTTTGAGGATAGCTTAACATGAGCTTCAAGGGAATGGTACTCTCATCTGACCAGAGCAACCATTAGATGTTGGAAGGACCTGGCAGAGGCCTTTATCAGACAGTATCAGTATAATTTGGATATGGCTCCCAACAGGACCCTCCTGATGGGGATGTCACAATCATCCAGGGAAAGCTTCCGAGAGTACGCCCAGAGATGGAGACAGTTGGCTGCAGCTGTCCAGCCACCTATGTCAGAGAGGGAGATGGCAGATATGTTTATGAACACCCTCCAAGGAACATACATTGACAGGCTAGCCGCCTTTTCTTCAACCAGCTTTGCAGATGTTGTTATAGCTGGAGAAAGAATTGAAAGCCTGTTAAAAATGGGCAAAATTTCTGACAACGGTGCTAGCTCATCCAGTAACACAAGAAAGCCTTTTGTAGGCCCAAGAAGAACTGGTGAGACCAATGCTATCCATGCCAGCAGGAGCAGACCCCAATATGTTCATAGGTCTGTGGCAGCAGTCACCATTCCCGCTCCAGTTCATCCTCAACCAGCTTATCAACCACCGCAACAGAATTATCAACAACAAACTCAGTATCCTCCTCAGAGAAACTACAATAACACCAACAACAACAATCAGCAAAGACCGTTCCAACAGAGACCTTCTCAGGCCAATAGGGTGATCGATCCGATCCCTATTCCCTATGCCACATTACTGCCACAACTCCTAAAACTCAACCTGGTTGAGCTAAGGACATTGGCACCTCCAGATCCTGCCAGTCTACCCATAAATTATGACGCCAGCGCCAGATGTGCTTTTCACTCAAATGCACCTGGCCATAGTACAGAGAAGTGCAGAGTTTTGCACATGAAAGTACAGGACTTGGTAGATTCCAAAGCTCTAAACTTCGCACCACCACCGAATGTCAACAAGAACCCTATGCCACACCATGGTGGTCCCATAATCAATGCTATTGAAGAAGACAAGCCGTCTTACTTAATAACCAGTGTGGGTCAGATTCGGACACCCCTGGTGGAGATTAAAGCTCAACTCCTTGAAAGTCAAATATTCCCGGGATGTGAGCTAGGGTGTGCTTATTGCAACATTTCAGTGAACGGCTGTGATAACTTGAGAGATGGCATAGATAGTCTCATTCAGGGTGGCCTGCTTCAAATCACAACATCAATACCTACCAATCCAGCAATCTCCTTAACAACAGTTCCAGAATCTCCTACAACTGCAACAACCATTGTTCCAAACAACTCTTCAGCTTCATCAACAAATGCTTCATCTGTTACTTCAACGGACCAAAAGTCAACTGACACCCCTTCTACAACTTCAGCACCCCTTCATTCAGAGTCTCCTACAACAACAACACCCATCCTTCCAACAATGTCTCCTACAACATCAGCAGCAAACAGTGCAAATGTCTCAACAGTTACAATTTATTATGATCCTGAAAATGACTCTGCCTACAACTCACAAAATGCCACTCCTACCAGAGCACCAGTCACAATATACTATGATCCACAGACTATCATGGTCCCTTCTACAGCTGCCATCAGTCCAGTCACTATCACAGTGCCTGGGCCAATACCTTATGAAAGAAGTAATGCCATCCCTTGGCATTACGGCTCCGATCTTTACTGCGAAGGACAGAAAATCACTCTCGATTCATCAACTTCTGCACCACAAATAGACAATGTGGGAGGAGGCGGAGGCTTCACTCGAAGCGGACGTCTCTTTGCCCCACAAATTCAAAGACCCACTGCCGAAGCAGAAGCTGCAGCCAAGTCAAAAGGGAAGAGCATGGTGCAAGAAGAGCAAATTGTTAAAGAAGCTTTAAGAACACCTTTTGATCAAGAAGTTGATGAATTCATGAGAATCATCAAGAAAAGTGATTACAAAATAGTGGACCAGCTTCACCAGACGCCTTCCAAGATCTCCATTCTATCATTGTTAATGTGCTCCGAAGCCCATCGGAACGCACTACTAAAAGTCTTGCACGCAGCTTATGTGCCAGAAGAGATCACTGTCAATCAGTTGGAAGCTGTGGTTGGAAATGTTAATGCTAGTAATGGACTAGGATTCACCAACACTGATTTGACTTCAGAAGGCCGTAATCATAACAAGGCTTTGCACATCACCATAGAATGTAAAGGTGCAGTTATTTCCCATGTGCTGGTAGACACAGGATCATCCCTCAATGTCTTACCTAAAAAGGCCTTTGTGAAGCTGGAGTATGAAGGATTGGCATTACGTCCCAACAACTTAGTAGTAAGAGCCTTTGACGGCTCTAAGAGATCAGTTCTGGGAGAAATTGAGTTGCCTGTAACGATTGGCCCACAAATTTTCAAAACGACCTTCTACGTGATGGACATTCAGCCTGCCTACAGCTGTTTGTTGGGTAGACCATGGATTCATGCCGTTGGCGCAGTTACGTCTACCCTTCACCAGAAGTTAAAATTCGAGTGGGAGGGCCAAGTCGTTACAATTTGTGGAGAGGAAGATATTTTTGTTAGCCACCTGGCTACCTACAAATACATTGAGATGGATGGGGAGATCCACGAAACGATGAGTCAAGGGTTTGAGGCCCTGAATGTTAATGAAACATCTGCTGTACTTGGGACTTCCATGACATCCAACCAGCAAGCCCGGAAGGTTGTGGAAGAAGGAACTGCCCAAGGCTGGGGGAAACTGTTGCCTGTGGAGAAGAAAGAAGATAGATTTGGGTTGGGTTACAAACCAACTCAAGAAGATCAAGCAGAGGCTGCCAAAAAGCCCAATTTTGTTAGTGGGGGGATGCTCACCCCCGATGTTGTCAACAACTTGGAAGATGAGTCGGAAGATGAACGCCACCTGGAAGGCTGGATTCGTCCAAAGATCCCGGGGAGCAGTATCTCAAACTGGTCTTCCCAGGAAATTATAAGAGTTACTCCTGCAGAGTAATTATTATTTCCTGTATATTTTAAGCATGCATCAAGTCTTGCATCTTGCCCAAGATGACAAGACTCATTTTGTAATCGGGCCATCTGTAATTTTTGTGCAACAAGATTAATCAATGAAATATCAGACATCTTTTGCAAATGAGTCTTTTTTCTTTTCCGCTCACTGTTTTTCCGTTTTTCTTTTTGTACAAAAAAATAAATGGCAATGTTTTCAAAATGACAACTTTATTTCACTTTTCTAAACAAGATTAAAATCAATCACTAAAATTGAACAAACTGAACCCTTGCAAAGAGTGCCTTCCAGACCGCACCGACAACAGCACGGCTATGACTTCGTATGACTGTGACAATCCGATCAATCAAGCTGATGAAGGGGTTGAAGAAGACTACGAGCTTCCTGAAGAGCTAGCCAGATTATTGAGACAAGAGGAAAAGGTTATCACTCCTCATCAGGAGGAGGTAGAAACGATTAATCTTGGTACAGATGAAGATGTGAAAGAAGTTAAAATCGAGGCCTGTTTACAAGACTCAGTAAAGAAACAACTGATTGACCTGCTTCAGGAATATGTGGAGGTGTTTGCTTGGTCTTACCAAGACATGCCAGGGTTGGATACCGACATTGTTATGCACAAGCTGCCTTTAAGAGAAGATTGCCCGCCGGTTAAACAGAAATTGCGCCGTACTCGTCCAGACATGGCAATGAAAATCAAAGAAGAGGTACAAAAGCAATGGGACGCCGGGTTCCTTGCTGTGACTAGCTATCCACCGTGGGTTGCTAATATAGTACCTGTGCCTAAGAAAGACGGCAAAGTGAGGATGTGTGTTGACTACCGAGATCTGAACAGAGCCAGCCCGAAAGATGATTTCCCATTACCTCACATTGATGTATTGGTTGATAACACGGCTCAGTTCTCAGTATTCTCCTTCATGGACGGATTTTCAGGATACAATCAGATCAAAATGTCACCTGAAGACATGGAGAAGACAACCTTCATCACACCCTGGGGCACGTTCTGTTACAAGGTGATGCCATTTGGACTGAAGAATGTCGGTGCAACATATCAACGGGCTATGGTAACATTGTTCCATGACATGATCCATAAGGAAATCGAGTGTTATGTGGATGACATGATTGCCAAGTCCCTCACTGAAGAAGACCACCTGGTAAATCTGCTGAAGTTATTCAAGCGTCTGAGGAAGTATCAACTGAAGCTGAACCCCAACAAATGCACATTCGGGGTGCGATCCGGTAAGCTGCTGGGCTTTATTGTAAGCGAGAAAGGGATTGAAGTTGACCCTGATAAAGTCAAGGCCATTCAAGAAATGCCTGCACCAAAATCTAAAAAAGAAGTTCGAGGGTTTCTAGGTAGATTGAACTACATCTCAAGGTTCATATCTCACCTTACAGCAACTTGTGAGCCTTTGTTCAAATTGTTGAGAAAAGAACAGACGGTCAGGTGGAACGAAGACTGCCAGAAGGCTTTTGACAAGATCAAGGAATACTTACAAGAACCTCCAATCCTTATGCCTCCAGTTGAAGGAAGACCTCTGATAATGTACTTAACAGTATTAGAAGAGTCGATGGGGTGTGTGCTGGGCCAGCATGACGAGTCTGGTCGAAAAGAGTATGCAATATACTACCTGAGCAAAAAGTTTACCGACTGTGAACAACGTTATTCACTGCTCGAGAAAACTTGCTGTGCTTTAGCGTGGGCTGCTCGCCGACTGAGACAGTATATGCTGACCCACACTACTTTGTTGATCTCCAAAATGGACCCAGTTAAGTACATTTTCGAGAAGCCAGCTCTTACCGGACGGGTTGCAAGATGGCAAATGATTCTCACAGAATATGACATCCAGTACACTTCTCAGAAAGCCATCAAGGGCAGTGTATTGTCCGAATATCTTGCTGAGCAACCCATTGATGACTACCAGCCTATGATATTTGACTTCCCTGATGAAGACATCATGTTCATAAAAGCAAAAGATCATGAAGAGCCTGTTCACACTGAAGGGCCTGACCCAGAAGAAGAATGGACTATGATGTTTGTTGGGGCTGTTAACATGAATGGTCGTGGTGTTGGTGCAGTGCTCATTACACCAAAAGGAGTTCACATGCCCTTCTCGGCAAAGCTCACCTTCAACTGCACTAACAACGAAGCTGAATACGAAGCTTGCATTATGGGTCTTGAGGAAGCCATTGACCTCAGGATCAAGACTTTGATTGTATTCGGAGATTCAGCTCTGGTAGTTAATCAAACCAACGGCAAATGGTACATACACCAGGATCATCTGATACCTTACAGGGATTATACAAGGAGGTTATTGACTTTCTTCACCACAGTCAAGCTTGAGTATATCCCTCGGGACGAGAATCAGTTTGCAGATGCTCTGGCTACCATTTCATCCATGATCAAAGTTCAAGCTGCCAACTTTGTACCTCAAATTTCAGTGTCCAGACTTGACAGACCAGCATATGTGTTCGCAGCAGATGTTGTCAAAGATGATAAGCCTTGGTTCCATGACATTAAATGCTTCTTGGAGGATCAAACATACCCACCTGGGGCATCTTCCAATGATAAGAAGACTTTGAGAAGGCTTGCTGGTAGTTTCTTTCTGAACACTGATGGTTCCCTGTACAAGAGAAACTTTGATATGGTACTCCTCAGATGTGTTGATAAAACAGAAGCAGACTTGTTGATGCATGAAGTACATGAGGGATCCTTTGGTACCCATGCAGGAGGGCATGCCATGGCTAAGAAATTGCTAATATCAGGTTACTACTGGATCACAATGGATGCAGATTGTTGTGCCTACACCATAAAATGCCAGAAATGCCAGATCTATGCAGATAAGGTGCATGTGCCTCCCAATCCTTTGAATATAATGTCTTCACCCTGGCCCTTTGCCATGTGGGGCATTGACATGATCGGCAAGATTGAACCGACTGCTTCGAATGGCCACAGATTTATCCTGGTCGCCATTGACTATTTCACCAAGTGGGTTGAAGCAGCTTCCTATGCAAATGTTACAAGGCAAGTGGTAGCCAGATTTCTGAAGAGAGATATCATCTGTCGATATGGAGTACCCGAGCGAATCATTACTGACAATGGTTCCAACTTAAACAACAAAATGATGGCAGAACTATGCCGGGACTTCAAGATCCAACACCACAATTCTTCTCCTTACAGGCCAAAGATGAACGGCGCTGTTGAGGCAGCTAATAAGAATATCAAGAAGATTGTGCAGAAGATGGTAGTCACTTATAAAGACTGGCATGAAATGCTACCATTTGCCTTGCATGGGTACCGCACGTCAATCAGAACATCCACTGGGGCAACACCGTATCAACTTGTATATGGTATGGAGGCAGTCCTACCTGTTGAAGTTGAATTACCCTCTCTACGGGTGCTGATGGATGTTAAGCTGAACGAAGCAGAATGGGTCCGGTCCCGATACGAGCAACTGAGTCTGATTGAAGAGAAAAGACTGGCTGCAATCTGTCATGGGAAGCTATATCAGAAGAGAATGAAGAAAGCCTTCGATCAGAAAGTCAGGCACCGAGAGTACCAAGTGGGAGATCTTGTGCTGAAGAGAATCCTCCCTCCTCATACAGACCACAGGGGCAAGTGGACTCCGAACTATGAAGGACCATTCGTAGTAAAGAAAGTTTTCTCTGGTGGGGCACTAATGCGCAGCACCATGGATGATGAAGACTTCCCGTCCCCTGTGAATTCAGATGCAGTTAAAAAATACTTCGCATAAAAATGACCCGCTGGACATAAAAACAGAATGTAAGTCCAGGCAAAAATAGGGCATCCCGGCGAGTCAAAAACAAAATAAAAGACTCGGGCAAAAATAAGGGAAATAAACAAAAAAATGTACACCCGCTGAGTTGAAAAGCCGCATTGGACAACTCAGGCAAAAATGGGTATCCCGATGGATTGAAAACCCGAAAGGGCGATCCATGCAAAATAAGGGAATAAGCGAACAACTGCATGCTGAATTCGTTTGTATCACTTACAACCGGTTAAGCTTCAAAAGGATCAAGCTTCTGTCAGAATCAGCCTTCTTCAGAAAGCAAGACGAGAAGAACGTCAACAGTCATACGGGTCATAGCAAGAGAGGAAGCTCCTTAAAGCGTCGTCAACATTGCCAGCATTTTGTTTCTCAATTTGTAACAATCTCCTCACATCAGGAGATATGTTTCTCTGACTGTATCTTGCCAATTCAGGGCACATGAATTAATAAAATCAGATTTTTCAAGTTTCGTTTTGTACATTTTTCGTTTGCAAAGAATGTCTGATATCTAAAAAACTGATTGCATAAATACAGATGTTTACCTTCAAAAATAAAAGTTACATGCTCGCAGGAAATATACTTACTCTCAGAAGTGTCTAAACTCCTATGACGGAATCCAGCAAAGGATACCTCGGGATCACTTGTGCATTTCTCTATCTTTGCAGGATTGCAGGTATCCAAAACGCAACTCGGGGCATGGAGGCTTCATCCCAGCAAGCTGGCAAATCAACGCTCACTCAGTCTCGAACACTCAAAGTGTTTTCTCCCCAGCTAAGTTGCCACTTGCCACTTCTCCCAGCCGAGGTTCCATTCATTCTTCCTCATCTAAGTACAAAAGCCAGGGAACCATTTCCCCACAGAGCTTCAGTCTCTATCCAGAAGAGCAACACATGAAGAAATCACAACAGAGTGAAGAAAGCTTCTACAAACCCCAGCTGGGTCCCTCACTACAAGGATATGTCTATCAATGACTTATCTCCCCAAGCAATTTCATCTCATCAGATCTACCAATGATTTCATCCCCAGCTGGGATGTTCACTTCAAGCAAATCAACCTGAGATCTTCACCGGCGTCGGGATCCGAATCCTGGATCGGTATCCTTGCATAAATCATAGCATTCACATCATATTCACCCGCGAAGCGTAGCATTCCGTCTAGTACGGAGCATTACGGCAAAAATCAAACATATAGCATAATCATAAGCCATGTTTTGAATCGAACACTTGTGAATATTGAAATCCACCAACAATATACAGAATACCCCCAGATTCCCCAGCAAAAGCAGTTGCCTCGCGTTCACAAACATCAGTATATACTCCTTTTGACACCCGTCCGTGTCATCATTCCCCAGTAAAGTCGCCTGAACACTCTTTACAAATAAGACCACCCGCATTACAGATACCTTTTGACACCCGTCCGTGTCATATCCCCAGCAGAAAGCCAAAGACGTCCTCTTTGCACTCACAAATACTTGCATATATACATTCCCTTTGACATCCGTCCGTGTCATTTTCCCAGCACAGTAACATAAACATTTTGTATACCAGATACTTGTTTATACTATACTCTTCTCCTTTTGACACTCGTCCGTGTCACTCACCCCAGCAGTTTGAATACTCATCTATACATCACTCATACTTGCTACTCGTGTTACTCTTATACAGATACTCGTCCGTATCTTGTATATACCATTTATATCCCCACAGATTCGACACTCGTCCTTGTTCTTTGTTAACCAGTTGGTACTCGTCCGTACCATCATCTCAGAACATGCGTCTAGCGTTTGTTTCTACATGATACTCGTCCGTATCATCAGTCTTAAGGATGCTCGTCCGCATCTTTAATCCATACACGTGTCAAACACTCATTCCTTCTCGAATTTAGACACTTGTCTGTGTCTACTATTCCCCAGAAGAGTCCCTTCAGATTCAACACTCGTCCGTGTTCTCTGTTAACCAGTTGATACTCGTCCGTATCATCATCTCTGAACACGTCTCAGTATTTGTTTCTACCCGATACTCGTCTGTATCGTAGTCTTAAGGATGCTCGTCCGCATCTTTAATCTATACACAAGGTCTAAACACTTATACCCTTTACTTCTTGGATGTAAACACTCGTCCGTGTTTACCATTCCCCAGTAGATCGCCAACAAAGCAAATTTCTTTTTATCTGACATTCGTCCTATGTCATGATAAACCTTGAGAGCAGCCGTCCCCTGCTAGGTGGTCGTCCTCCACCTCTTGATGATCGTCCTTCATCATGCTCGTCCGATGGCCGTCCCCATCGTTGATCTTTTATCCGACATTCGTCCTATGTCGTGATTTTTAGCAGTCGTCCCCTGCTAGGTGGTCGTCCTCCACCTCTTGATGATCGTCCTTCATCATTTTACCCAATGGCCGTCCCCATTGTTGATCTTTGGTTATCTGACATTCGTCCTATGTCATGATAAACCTTGAGAGCAGCCGTCCCCTGCTAGGTGGTCGTCCTCCACCTCTTGATGGTCGTCCTCCATCATGCTCGTCCGATGGCCGTCCCCATCGTTGACCCTTTTTATCCGGCATTCGTCCTATGTCGCGATATTTTCCGCAGCCGTACCCTATCAGGTGGTCGTCCTCCACCTTAGATGACCGTCAATCATCTTATCCCCAAAAGAGCAGCCGTCCCCTGCTAGGTGATCGTCCTTCACCTTTGATGCCCTACCTCATCATCTGTTTGTTTCATTTATTCTTTAACCCGATGGCCGTCCCCGTCGTGATCTTTTTTCTTTCAGCCCGATGGCCGTCCCCATCGTTGATTACTTTACTTTATGAACTTGATGGCCGTCCCGTCATGTTTCATTTAATCCCCAGAGAATCTTACAACTTTATCTTGATGGCCGTCCCCATCATAATTCTTTTATCCCTAGCATGTCGGCCGTCCCCGTCATTGCTTTATTTTCCGCACTTCCCCAGCATGTCGGCCGTCCCCGTCATTGCTCTTTACCCAGCAGTCGTCCTCTGCTCGACGGTCGTCCTCTGTCGCCCCCACTTTACAATATACTTTATTTTCTTTTACAATCTATATCCCTTTTCTTCTTCATTCTGTGAGTGCAAATTTTGGACTTTCTTTGGTATTCAACCACAAGTTATCTTGTTTGCCTGTTAAGCCGTTGCTTACATCCTGCATAGCTAACTCATGTTTGAATAGGGGCAGCTGTAAACACCCCAAATTTTCCCTCACCCATTCACACCATGGTTTGTGATCATTTCATATGCATAAACACAATCATACCATCTCATAGTACATTTTTGATTCACTGCATTGGTTCAAAGTCATCTGCATCTAGGGTTTGTGATATGAGCAATCCAAGAGCTTCTTGAGCCATTCCAAAGGTCATCAATCACTTCAAAGGGGTCCATGTGTGTTCAAGTATCATATTATATCCTCTCAAAGTCAAGAATGCCAAAGAATCACAAGAACTGAGATTGATATGGAAGCAGAGCCAGGTTTGACTGCACAGATGACCTAAAATTAGGGTTTTGGTTTCAGAGGCCATAACTCCAAATTTTTTGGTCATTCTTGTTTCTATTGGTCTCTATGTGGTATAGGGAGTATGCATATCAATTTTCATGAAGAAATTCCATGGGGAAGTCATCTGATCAAGGGTTGACTTTCTGAACAAGTCAGTGTAAAATCAGGGCATCTGAGGCCCCCAATGACCCAACCAAGGGGTGTTCTTCATCATTTTGAGTGTATATGATCTTTATTTGATCATAGAAGAAGTTGGAAGTTTACAAAATTCAAGAATTTCAAGTCTTTTGCAAAGTTGACTTTTTGGGCAAGTTTGACTTTTAATGAAAATGTCATTTTATGCAACTTTTTCAACCCTTACTTTTTGATTCAAAAAGCTTCAAATGGAAAAACTTTGGTCATGAAAGTTGTAGAATAGATCTTTCCCTTTTCAAAAAGTATAAGAACATGACCTAATTCATTTTTGATCAAAAGTTATGGCTTGTCAAAGTTGGCTAAAATCACTAAATTTTCAAGTTATGCACCAAATGGAAAACTTGCAAATTCTTGTACCAAGGCAATTTGTGACTCCAAAATGATCTCTAACCATCATACCCTTGCTACACAAGTCCTAAAAATCAGAATGGGCCAAGGGATCACATGTTTTATGGCCTATGGAGCAAGACTTTCTCATAAGGATCAAAAAGCAAGCCAAGTTGCAAAACACATGATAACTTCTCATCCACTTGCTGGCTAGCCTGCTGATCAACCCTAGCCTTTTCCCTCACCATGCTGTGCAGCACACCCACCTTGTACTTGGCTAGAACATGACCCATGCTTCTCTTACACAAAAGTTGACATTTTGCAAAAGCCACCATACCAATCAATAAAGCACATGTCATGTCATCTGACCAATGAGATTTGTTTATGTGAATCAAATGCAAGCTAAACACAACAAGAGGCAAGGCTGAAACACAACACAACTCATCATTCACAAAATCTCTCCCTCTTGCAAAAAGCTTTCGAATCTCCCAACTCAATCACTCAATCTTCAAACAAACACCACCATTCACTTCTGAATCTTCCACTGACCCAAAACCACCCATCAAAACAACCAAGAACACACCACAAGCCAGATACGATTTCTGACCAGTTGGAGTGCAAACTCCCAAACCAGCCACATACAAAGTTGTCCAAGCACTGCAAACTCCTCGGGAAGGTCATTAGAAGCTTTTTGCACCAAGGAAACAGCCAGAAAGCTCAAAGGGTGAAAGCTTCATCTCAGGTAGCCATTCGAATTAATTTTTCCAGAGCTTCTATTTTATGTTACAAAATGATTAAGCATGCTTCACTGATCACACTGAACTTGGAATTATTGAAAATGGTTGAGAAATGAGACTGTATTGTTTGTCTGAAATTTTTTCCATAATTATGTTCTTCTTCGAATCTTGGGATTGAGTGAAAAGAAATGAGTTTTGAGAGTGGATTCAGGTTCAGGGGGATGAGGGGAGTTGATCTGGAGCTTTAGAGCTCCAGAAATAACCTAGAGAAGAAGTTGGCCATTTTCAGGTGAGGAGGTCACCGGAGAAGACAACCGGAGCTCGTCTCCGGTGACCTGAGAGTAATTAAAGACTAATTAGGGTTAGGGCTAGGTTTAAATGTGGACCATTGGATCTGTCTCTCCCGCGCGTGTTGTGTGGTCCAGATTAGATCATTAGTTGTTAATTAGGATTTAAAAATTAATTAATTAGGTTTAACTCAGTTTGAATTCCAGCCACAAGATTTGGCGCGCAGTCAAACCATCCCTGCCCAGATTGCATCTCATCCTCTCATTCTGCATACTTTTCCATAATTCAATTTTTAATTCATATTTTTTTATTTGTTTTACACATTTTATTTAAAATAGAAAAAACCATTTAAAAATTATGAAATTTTTTGCCAAAGATTTCACCAATTTTTAAAACACAAAAATATTTTTATTTTTATTTTTTGCATTAAAAAAGTATTTTTAAATATTTAAAAGTTTATTTTTTATTAATTAATGAGAATTAATTAATTAAAAATGCTTTTAGGTATTTAAAAATCACCAAAAAATTCATGAAACATTTAAAACCATTTAGAAACATTGTCCAACCCTCAAACCAAATTTCTTTTTTGATCTTGATGCATCTTGAGAATTTTTCATGGAATTAAAATCATTTTAATGCATTATTTTGATCCAAACTTCCAAAAATCATTTCTGCCTAACCATTGAGAGTTGGACCTTGATTCTTTTTGCATTGCATTGTGCATATCATGTAGTTTGTGAGATTAAATTGGCATGATTTGATCTTTCATTTTCCATTTGTTTGGCATTTTTCTTGTTAAGGAACCCTAAAACCCTAGAAAACTTAGGAAAATCATAACTTGAATTAGGTTAAGAGTTGGAACCTCTCCTTTGGGAAGTGAGTTAGTATAGGATTAGGGATCCTTTGAATGCATTTTCAATTTTTTATCTTGATGTTTGCCTCTGGTTTTGGTTTTTGTTTGATGCTTTGATCATAAACCCTAATTTGAGCTTCCATATGCATCCACCTTGCATTTGCATTCATACCTTGACTTGCCATGACATTTTATGCATCCATTTGATTCATTTGACATCTTAAGACATATTGAAAGCATGTTTGATCATTGCATCTTGCATTTTCCATGTTGTATGCCATATGCATTTCATAACTTTTCATGTATGTTCTTGGTTCTTAACTTGTTTCATTTGCATCCATGAGCTTGTATGATCATCTCCATGTCTTGATTCATGTTTGCACCTTTGCATAGCATCATTATCATCTCATATATGCTCCTGGTTTTGGTTTATGTCATGCCATTTCATTTCATTTTGCATTGCATTGCATTTCTTTCACTAACTTTTCAGGTGGTAAGCAACTTTGAGAAGTGAATTTGCCTTCACTTCTCACATTTTCTTTTCATCTCTTTCATACATCCTTGCTGCATTTTGTTATGTGTTTGAGATTGAGCTTGCTCATTCTTTTTCTTCTTACTTTCTTTCCTCAAGTGACTTGTCTTCTTAAGTGAAGCAAGTTACTTTGCTTCTCTTGGCTCCTTTTCATCTGCTTCCTGGTGGTTCTTCTGAAGTTCTCTCTTGTTAAACCTCAAAAACCTTAGGGACAACCAAGCATGACAATGATTAGGGTTTTGATTAGTCCCCCACTTAGTTTTACCTTTGTGTCTCATTGAGTCTTCTCTTCTCACCTCATAATCAGGGACTAAACCCTAAAGGCTTTAAGGCTGTGTGATTAAGCTTATGCCTGCATCCTTCTATTAGGATGGAGTGTATAACTTTAATCCTAAGTGTTAAACCCTTAATGTGTTTAAATCCTTTAATCAATTCACTTAATAATCATCAAGACATCAAGCTTGTAACTTGGGCCTTGCATTAGGGTTCTAATTCTTCCTTAATTGGTTAAGAAGGACTAACCCTAGTGTTAATGAACAAGTCCCCCTCAAGTTGTCTTACAAACCCTAAAAATCATTTCTTCATCATACCATTAACTAAAATCCACTTAATAAAGGCTTTGTTTTGTCATGAGTTTAATCCCTAATCATGGATTAAGTTGAGGAGTTTTCCTCAGCTTAAACATTCTCATCTATTATCCTTCTATTAGGATGGTGTAATGAGTCTGTTTAATCCTTGATTATGGCTTAACCTCATTACTCAACACTAAACAAAAACAACAAAAACATCTAAATAATCACAAGTAGGTTAATGATCTTAATCCTACATCAGGGTGATTAAGTGTGAGATGCTGACTTCACACTTAAGGTATTCTCATTACCCCTAATCAGAGGGAAGATGTGATGAGTTTACTAACCCTAGGTTTAGGCTTAAGATCATTCTCTTATGACAAATTCAAAAAAAAAGCAATAAAAGACTGAAAACACAAAAACAAACAATAATCGTCTCCTTCGGGATTCTTTTCTCACCTCATTCACTCACAAACGAGAACTCGCTTCTTTCGTCTAATGCAAGACAATTTGCACCTGTGCCAGACAGGTCATACACTTGAGTATTGACAAGCAAGCAGTTCATAGTCAATTCATCTTTCAGTCTCTTTGGGTCGAACTACGGTGTTCTGACTTCCTCATTGCACGAGAGGATACGTAGGCATAACTTAACAGTTATCGAACAAAAGTCTCTGTATATTCCCCTCTTTCCAGCATTATTTTCTTTGCCTCATTATCTTGGGCATCTTATTCCTTTTCTTACACTGACACAGTACACTTATACACTTTGCACTTCTTTTACACTGACACCTGTACATCCTTTTCCAGCTCTTTTATACACAAATTGCACTGACACTACCCCTTTAAAACAAAAATCTTTTAAGCGTGGATCCCGTCGAGTACGACGGACAATCTGGGTGCTAATACCTTCCCAGGTTGTAACCAACCCCCTTTCTCAATCTCTCTGGTTCGCAACCGTCTTATCCATATCTTTCCAGGTCTATGCAGCATTGCCTTTCCTCCGGGATAAAAATGCCTAGCTGGCGACTCTATTCATTTCCTGTGAGTTCATTCGTGTGTGTTCTCGCACCTCCTTTCGCCGACCGTTCGCGTCTGTACCATATTTGAGCCCAGTCTCATCTTTTGGGAGCGACACCATGGGAAGGTATACGAACTTAAAAATCATGATTTAGACCTCAAAAATCCACAATTGACTTTTCCTCTCCACAATTGACTTTTGCTTAGATCACAAGTAACTGACTGACTGAAAATCCTCCATGAGGAACCAATGCACCAAATTTCATCTATGAACACTTGATAACCTATGTAAGAACATGAGAACAAGTTATAACCAATATCTCCTCAATAAGCTTATTGAATTCAAAACCCTAGTTTGGGACAGTTGTGTAGGAGGTGAACCTTTGTGCTAGCTTCTTGATGAATTCCCTTCTTCTAGTGAATTGAGGTACCAAATTAGATTGTATGGGATGGGAGAAACCCTTGAGGCTTGTTGGAGGACATTTATCTCTTGTCCTTTGGATTTGAATGATCACAAACTTGCAAGTTACTGACCACATGCCCTATGTGTAAACACCCCAAATTTGCCCTCACTCATTTCACCATGGCTTGTGATCATTTCATATGCATAAACATAATCATATCATCTCATATCTCAATTTTGAGTCACTACATTGGTTCAAAGTCATCTGCACCTAGGGTTTGTGATCTGAGCAATCCAAGAGCTTTTTTGAGCCACTCCAAAGGCCACCAATCACTTCAAAGGGATCCATGTGTGTTCATCTATCATATTACATCTTCTCAAAGTCAAAAATGCAAAAGAATCACAAGAACTAGGGTTTGAGTGGATGCAGAGCCAGGTTTGACTGCACAGTTGACCTAAAATTAGGGTTTTGGTTTCAGAGGCCATAACTCCAAATTTTTTGGTCATTCTTGTTTCCATTGGTCTCTATATGGTATAGGGAGTATGCATATCAATTTTCATGAAGAAATTCCATGGGGAAGTCATCTGATCAAGGGTTGACTTTCTGGACAAGTCAGTGCAAAATCAGGGCATCTGAGGCCCCCAATGACCCAACCAATGGGTGATCTTCATCATTTTGAGTGTATATGATCTTTATTTGATCATGGAAGAAGGTTGAAGTTCATAGAAATCAAGAATTTGGAAGTTTTGCAAATGTTGACTTTTTGGGCATAGTTGACTTTTCAAGAATGCCTCATTTTAGGTCATTTTTCAAGCCTTGATTCTTGATCCAAAAATGCTTCAAATAAAAAAACTTTGGTCATGAAAGTTGTAGATCTCATCTTTCCCTTTTCAAAAAGTACAAGAACATGATCAAACTCTTCTTGGATCAAAAGTTATGGCATGGCAAAGTTGGCTAAAATCATTGATTTTCAAGGCATGCTTCAAATGGAAATTTTGCAAAGTCATGAACCAAAGCCCAATGTGACTTCTAATTCACTCCAAACCAGTATGCAAACATTCTCTAAGTCATAAAATTCAGAATGAACCAAGAATGCCCATGGTTTTATGGTTGGTTGGACAAAGGAATCACATGTGAACTAAAAAGTCACAACTTGCAAAATCTTCATGATCACTCCCTACAACTTGCTGCATTGGTTACTACACTAAGCTAGCCTCTCACCACACCATGCTGCACCAGAACCAGCCTTGTAGTAGCCTAGAAGCTGCCCATACTTTCTCTTACAAAGAAGTTGACATTTTGCAAAAGGTGACTTACCTATCATAGCAGGCCATGTCACATCATCCAGCCAATCAGATTTGTTTATACTTTCCATTTGCAAGCTAGGCATAACACTAAGCAAGGCTGAAACCATTCACACACACACATTCACAAAAACACACCAAGCTGCATAAGCCTTCGAATCTCTCTGCCCAGCCTTCAAACACTCACACCATCTTCATCATTCATCTCACCTCACTCCATAGACCTAAAACCACCAAGAGCCTGGCCTGAAACAAGCAAGAACATCCCACTGCCATTCTTCACCTCATTTTGCAGTTTCCTTCGAAACTCTCACCATAGCTCACAAACATACCAACAAACACCATAGACCTTCTCCATTCACCCTCAGGATCACAAACAACCCCTCACCATGACCTGAAAGTGCCAGAATCACCATTGCCATTTCTGACTGAGTTGAAGCAGGAGCTTTCGAAACTCACTATCCAGCCAACATAAACTCTTCTTGAGCATTCAAAAATCATCTGGGGATCAAGTGGAGTGGATTGCACAAGGAGAAGTGGCCAGAAAGTCATCAGAGTGAAAGCTTCGAATCTCAGGTAGCTTGAAATTTATTTTTCCAGAAATCATTTTTCATGTTATAAACTTGTTCTATGTGCTTCACTGATCATCCTGATGTCATTGGTTTCGAAAATGGCTTTGAAATGAGTATTTAATTTGCTTCTGAAGCTTGCGTGCCCTAGTTCTTATCCTCTTCGATTCAGCTTATTTAGGAAATATAAATTTGTTTTGAGAGAGGGGTTTGATTCGTGAGTGTGTAAGGAACATTTCCCAGTTCTTAGTTTTCATTTTTGATACGATTTGAGTGAGTTGGGAAGTTTTCAGGGGAGTTGCTCGCCGGAGAAGACGACCGGAGGTCTTCTCCGGCAGCCTGAATGTGATTAGGGCTAATTGTCATTAATTAGTGAACTTTAAACTTGGGCCCTTGGATGTTGTTTCCCGCGCGCTAGTGAATGGTCCAGATCATGTCATTTTGCCCTAATCCACTTAATTAGTTTTAATTATTTCGTATTTAAATTAATTTGGTCAGATTGAATCCAGACCCTCCATTCACGCGCCAGTCAACCAATTTGAATCCAGAGCCCATCCTGGCCCTCCATCCTGATTACTTCCTATTTTATTTAATTTTTATTCATTTTCTTTTCTTTTTACTTGCATAATTTATTAAAAATAGTTAAAAATTCCTAAAAATTATGAAACTTTTTCCTAAAAGTTTTATTAATTTTTATGACACAAAAATATTTTTATTTTATTTTTTATCATTAAAAAAGTATTTTTAAATATTTAAAAGATTATTTTTAATTGATTAATGGGAATTAATTAATTAAAAATACTTTTAGGTATTTAAAAATTACAAAAAAATTCATGAAATGTTCTAAGACATTTAGAAACATTGTCCAACCTTCAAACCAAATTTCTTTTTTGATCTTGATGCATTTTAAGAATTTTTCATTGATTTAAATCATTTTTTATGCATTTATTTGATCCTAAGTTCAAAAATTCATTTCTGCCTATCTAAGAAGGTTTGGACATTGATTCTTTTTGCTTTGTCTTGTGTTTAGCATGTAGTTTCTAGGATAAAATGGCCTTGATTTGATCTTGCATTTTCAATTTGTTTGGCATTTCTTTTGTTTAGAACCCTAAAAAACCCTAATAACTTAGAAAAATAATAGCTTGAGATTGGTTAAGAGTTGAGAGCTCCCCTTTGATCCTTGGTTTAGTATAGGTTAGGGTTTCTTTGGGTAGCATTTTCCATTTTTTTATCTTAGGGTTTGCTTCTGTTTTGGGTTTTTGTTTGATGTTTGATCCATGAACCCTAATTTGGGTTTTCATTTGCATCCCCCTTGCATTCTCTTGCATAACATGACTTGTCTTAGCATTTCAAGCATTCTTGTGATTCATTTGACATATTAAGACACATAGGAAGCATGTTTGATCTTTGCATCACATATTTGCTATGTCATTTGCCTTGTATGCTTCATAACATTCCATGCTTGTTCATGCTCCTTAACTTGCATCATTTGCATTCATAAACTTGTATGAACATCCCCATGCCTTGTTTCATGTTTGTAGCATCTCATAACATCATTTTCATCATCAACATGCTTCTGGTTTTGTTTAGCATCATACCATTTCATTTCATTTGGCATTGCATTGCATTTCTTTCTAACATTTCAGGTGGTAAGTAAACTGGAGAAGTGAATTTGCCTTCATTTCTCATAACCTTTCTTTTCATCTCTCTTGCATCCATTGCTGCATTCCTATATGTGTTTGAGTTTGAGCTTGCTCATTCTTGTTCTTCCCACTTTCTTTCTTCAAGTGACTTGACTTCTTGAATGAAGCAAGTCACTTTGCTTCTCTTGATCTTGTTCATCTGCTTCCTGGTGGTTCTCTTTGAAGATTGCTCTTGAAAACCACACAAACCTTAGGAACAACCAAGCATGACAATGAATTAGGGTTTTGATTAGTCTCCCCTCTTAGTTTTACCTTTGTGTCTCTTTTGAGTCTTCTCTTCTCATCTCATAATCAGGGACTAAACCCTAAAGGTTTTAAGGCTTTGTGATTAAGCTTATGCCTGCATCCTTCTCTTAGGATGGAGTGTATAACTTTAATCCTAAGTGTTAAACCCTTAATGTGTTTAAATCTCTTAATCAATTCACATAATAATCATCAAGACATCACACTTGTAACTTGGGCCTTGCATTAGGGTTCTAATTCTTCCTTAATTGGTTAAGAAGGACTAACCCTAGTGTTAATGGACAAGTCCCCCTCAAGTTGTCTTACAAATCATAAAATCCACTTCATCATCATACCATTAAATAAAATCCACTTGATTAAAGGTTTGTTTTGTCATGAGTTTAATCCCTAATCATGGGTTAGGTTGAGGGGCTTTCCTCAGTTTAAACATTCTCATCTATTATCCTTCTATTAGGATGGTGTAATGAGTCTGTTTAATCCTTGATTATGGCTTAACCTCATTACTCAACACTAAACAAAGACACCAAAAACATCTATATAATCACAATAGGTTAATGATCTTAATCCTATACCAAAGGTGATTAAGTGTGAGAATCTGACTTCACACTTAAGGTATTCTCATTACCCCTAATCAGAGGGAAGATGTGATGAGTTTACTAAATCCATTGGTTTAGACTTAAGCTCATTAACATATGACAAAATCCAAAAACAATAAAAGACTGAAAACACAAAAACAAACAATAATCGTCTCCTCCGGGATTCTTTTCTCATCTCATTCATTCACAAACGAGAACTTGCTTCTCCCGTCTAATGCAAGACAGTTTGCACCTGAGCCAGACAGGTCATACACTTGAGCATAGACAAGCAAGCAGTTCACAAGTCAATTCATCTTTCAGTCTCTTTGGGTCGAACTACGGTGTTCTGACTTCCTCATTGCACGAGAGGATACGTAGGCATAACTTAACAGTTATCGAACAAAAGTCTCTGTATATTCCCCCTCTTTCTAGCTTCATTCTTTAGCCTCATGATCTTGAGCATTTCACCCTGTTCTTACACTGACACTTTCATACTTTACACTTCTTTTACACTGACACCTGTACATCTTTTCCAGCTATTTTATGCACAAATTGCACTGACACTACCCCTTTAAAACACAAATCTTTCAAGCGTGGATCCCGTCGAGTACGGCGGACAATCTGGGTGCTAATACCTTCCCAGGTTGTAACCAACCCCCTTTCTCAGTCTCTCTGGTTCGCAACCGTCTTATCCATCTTTTCCTCGGCCTATGCAGCATTGCCTTTCCTCCGGGATAAAAATGCCTAGCTGGCGACTCTATTCATCTCCAGTGAGTTCACGGCTGTGTGTTCTCATTGTCCCTTTCGCCGACCGTTCGCGTATGTACCTTCATCTGACCCTGCTTCATTTGTCGGGAGCGACAGCTTGGCGACTCTGCTGGGGACCCTTATACTGCAACCAGGGCTTCTGGTTCTTTTTGTGGGTTCCTCCTAGCGCTTGATTGATTTATGTTTACCGGGGTGTTATGTGCTTGTTTGTGTTTGTGTATTTGTATTTATTCTTGTTTTATGTACAGTTGCTTTACTGCTTTCTTTATTGCTTTGGTATATATCATACTGTCATGCTGCTGGCTGGATCTGGTCTTTTGTTTTGGTGGGTGGGTGTTTCATTGAGAGTTAAGATCCTATACCTGGGATCTGAGTGACACCTAGGCTAGAGTGAATCATATTCTTTCCCATTCCATTTCGGTCTGGTGCGGGAATATGAAACACGGTTCAGATGTGGGTTTCTTCTTGAGAACTCTGTGTTGCAGATTTCCTGCAATGCTAGGGCTATCTGGGAAGCCTGCTAAGTCTGGATGACCTGTTAGTATTGACCTTCAGAAACTGAGGTGAATTAGAGGAGGAGCTTTTATGGTTATTGTAAACACTGTACCTCCGGGTTAGAAGTGTTTACACTTCTCATAACTGATCCAAGTCCAAGGATCCTTGTTTTAGAACACCACCTGTGAGGGGGTTGGGCTGTTTACAGGTTTGCAGGTACCTTGACCTCAGAATACCCTGTTACTTTGATTTGATTAAGAATACTCCATGTTGGAACAGTTCTTGTGATTCTAAAACCCTGGACATGTGGCTCTTTATTTGAGCCCCCCACCTTGGTTACTGGATTTATAGACCTCCATCTGGTATTCTTGGATATGTCTTGGACTTATATCAGAGCTCTTGATCAGATCCAGCTCAGTCACAAACCCTTGCATATCATTTGCATACATAATCATTGCATCATATTAACATTTGCTTATTTGTGTTTCAGGGTATCCATCTTCATCTGGTTTTGGTTTTGACCCCATCTTCAGTTTTGACCTGCCTTCATCAGCACTTGCTACCAGCTATCTATTCCAGCCAATCAGTGGCCCTTCTCTTCAGTATCTTCATCAACATTTGTCATCATGGCTCCAAAGAAAAGCAACATCACCTATCACTTCTTCCAGCCAGACTTATCAGACATCAGGAGGATCCAAACCCTGATCACTCCAGATCACATACCTTTGTTCAGGGAGAGTTATGGAGATATACTTGACATGGTTATGGATCTGGATCCTTCACAGAGAAGCCTGATCCATACCTGTATCCAGTTTTATGATCCTCCACTGAGATGTTTCACTTTTCAAGACTTTCAGTTGGGCCCTCTGTTAGAAGAATACTCATCTCTGGTTGGTCTACCTATCAGGAGAGAAATCCCTTTCAATCTTGAGATGGCTTTCCCAAGCAATGGAGAGGTAGCGAAGGCTTTGCATCTGGAGCTTGTCCTAATTGAGCAGCATATGACCTCTAAAGCTGGGATCCCTGGCTTTCATCTGGACTTCTTAACTTCTCAAGCTACCCTGAAAGCTTCTTTAGGAGAGTGGAAGGCTGTCTGTGCCTTGTTGGCTTTGAGTATATATGGAATTGTATTGTTTGCAGATGAGCCTCGATTCATTAGCAAGAATGCAATCCATCTGTTCATCTTGAAGAACCCAGTGCCAACTTTATTGGGGGATCTTTACTATTCGGTGCATCAGAGGAATGAAAAGCAGAGGGGGAGGTTAGTGAGGTTTTGTGCTCCATTGTTTCACACTTGGCTTCTCAGGCATCTACCCAGGACAGATGCGTTCCTAAACCCTCATCAGCAGAGCAACTGGGCTAAGAGACTCACTGTTCTAACTTCAGCGGATATCAGATGGTGCACTCAGAGCACCAAGGGCAGGGATATCATCACCAGCTGTGGACATTTTCCCAATGTGCCTTTAATAGGAGTTAAGGGAAGTATCAATTACAATCCTCTGCTGTTCAGAAGGCAACTGGGCTATGCACTGGTCCACACTCCTAGGGCACAGGACTTGGTGGAGACCCTTTATTGTGAGAACAAGATTAGTTTGGCTGTTGTTAGGCAGGCTGCCTGGGCCTGGGATAATGTTCAAACCAAGGGAGTCACCATTCTAGGGAAGTGTAATAATGTGGCATCAGCACAATATTATGAGTGGTCCCGTGCTAGGGCCCAATTCTCTGGAATGCCCTTTACCATAGAAGACGTGCCTGAGTCATCTTCAGCACCACCCCCTGCCACTATCAGTTTGGAAGAGTTTGAGAGCTTGAAGGAAAGAAATGAGAAGCTAACCCAGGCTTTGCAGAAGACCCTCCGGGAGAGGAGTGAAGGTATGAGGGAGATTGAGAGATTGGAGAAGTTGAGAGTGGAGCATTTGACTAAGATTGAAAAGTCTGGGGATTATATCAAAAAGTCAAAGGCTGGTGAACAAATTCTGAAGAATGCTTGCAAAGAAGCCCAGTTCCAGAGAGCAAGGACAGACTTGTACTTGAAGGAGAGTCAAGCCCGGTGGGTCAGGATCACCGAGGCTCGTACCCTGGAGGACAAGAGAGTTCAAGACAAGATGGAGCAACTTGAAGCTAATGCAAAAGAACAGCAAGAAGCCCTGGCAGCAGCCCAGAGGGAAATATCAGAATTGAAGATTAAAGCAGGGGTGAAGAGGTCCAAGGACCAAACTCAGCACAAAAAGCTAACAGCAGCTATTACGACCCGGAACCTCCTTATCCGGAATCTCACGGAGCGGCCGGCTGACCCTGTGACCGAAGCACTTCTCAAGGAAGTTCGTGAGGATGAGTTTAGCCTTGGTGTTTGACCATTTGCTTGTTGTTGTTTCTATTTCATGTACTTTTACTTTTTGTGATGTATTTTGACCCCTTATGGGGCTTGTGTTGTAAAATGAACAAGTTGTATTATTTCACCTTATGTAATACATTCATATTAGTTTACTTCGGAAGCAACATTCAGCAGCATCTTCAAGGGTCTGGAAGGGTCAAAACTGAAGGCCAAACCGGATGCCTTGAGAACAAATAAGCATAACTGCATTGCATGCTAACCCTTTGTTTGTTTTGTAGGTTTTGTTTTATTGTTGCTAACCTCTGTTGTGATGTTCAGGAACTATTGCTAGGCGCCGGGTATTTCCCCTCAACCGTCCGCACCGTTATCCAACCCGAAACAACCTTCCGGGAATTCAAATGGATCAGATGCAGCAGGACCTTACGGAGGTCAGAAACCAGATGGCCAACGAAAGGCTGGAGATGAGAACTCAGATAACACAGTTCATGGAAGTAATGAACAACTTAGCTCAAAGCCAGGAGAGGCTCAGAGCTTTGGTAGAAGGGAGGAATCAAGAGGAACCCCATGTGGGAACTGCTGGCACAAGTAACAACGAGAGGGTCCAACCTCATGTCAATCCCCCAGTTTTTGGACCCCATCTCCATCCAGAGGCCAACATCCCTGTCAATATACAAGGGACTGCCACAGCAGGGAGGGTACTACAGGAAGACCCTCAAGAAGACCAGTTCACGGTAATGGGTGCTGGGGAAGAAGCTTACGATAGACGGTTGGATGAGATAGCTGAGAAGTTGAGGTCCTTAGAATCTCAAAACTCTTTGGGCTTCGACGTCATGGACATGGGTTTGGTAGACGGGGTTAGGATTCCCCACAAGTTCAAGCCTCCATGTTTTGAAAAGTATAATGGGACTTCTTGTCCTCGGACCCATCTACAATCTTTTCTCGGGAGATTAAAGGCCTATACAATGGATGAGAAACTCTGGATGTTCTACTTCGAAGACAGCTTGACTGGAGCATCAAGGGAATGGTACTCTCACTTGACAAGGGCAACTATTAGATGCTGGAAGGACCTGGCAGAGGCCTTCATCAGACAGTATCAGTATAATCTAGACATGGCACCCAACAGGACCCTCCTGATGGGAATGTCACAGTCTTCAAGAGAGAGTTTCCGAGAATATGCCCAGAGATGGAGGCAATTGGCTGCTGCCGTTCAACCACCTATGTCTGAGAGAGAAATGGCAGACATGTTTATGAATACCCTTCAGGGAACCTATATTGACAGGTTGGCTGCTTTCTCTTCCACTAGCTTCGCGGATGTTGTCATAGCTGGGGAGAGAATTGAAAGCCTGTTGAAAATGGGAAAGATCTCAGACAACGGAGCAAGCTCGTCCAATAGTACAAGAAAGCCTTTTGCAGGCCCGAGAAGAACTGGCGAGACCAATGCCATCCATTCAAACAGGGGCAGGCCCCAATATGCTCAAAGGTCGATAGCAGCAGTCACCATTCCTGCTCCAGCTCACCCTCAGCCGGTCTATCAACCTCCTCAGCAAAACTATCAGCCACAACCGCAGTTCCATCAGCAAAATCAGTATCCTCCAAGAAATTACAACAACAGCAACACCAACAACAACAGTCAACAAAGGCCATTCCAGCAGAGGCCATCTCAAGCTAACAGAGTGATCGATCCGATCCCGATGCCATATGCTACATTGCTGCCACAGCTTCTGAAACTCAACCTGGTTGAGCTAAGAACGTTGGCACCTCCAGATCCTAACAGTCTACCAAGGAACTATGACTCCAATGCTAGGTGTGCTTTTCATTCAAACGCACCTGGTCACAGTACAGAAAAATGCAGGGCTCTACATATGAAGGTACAAGACCTGGTAGACTCCAAGGCTCTGAATTTCGCACCACCGCCCAATGTCAATAAAAACCCGATGCCAAATCACGGTGGTCCTAGAATTAACGCTATTGAAGAAGTCAAACCGTCTTATTTAATAACCAGTGTGGGACAGATCAGGACACCATTGGTAGAAATCAAGGCTCAGCTCTTGGAATGTCAGATGTTCCCAGGATGTGAATTGGGTTGTGCTTACTGCAATATCTCTGTAAATGGGTGCGATAATTTGAGGAATGGCATAGATAGCCTTATTCGGAGTGGCCAACTTCAGATCACCACATCATTTCCAATGAATCCAACAATATCATCAGCAACGGTTTCAGAACCTCCTACAACTGCAGCAACTATTGTTCCTGACAATTCTTCGGTTTCATCAACAAGTACGTCATCCATCATCTCAACTGATCAGTTTACAACAAATTTTCCTGCTACAACTTCAGCTTCACTCCACTTCGAGACTCCTACAACGACAACATCATTTCTTCCGACAATATCTCCTACAACTCCAGCAACAAATCATGAAGACGTCTCTACTGTCACCATATTTTATGATCCTGAGAACAACTCTGCCTACCATTCAGAAGGTGCTGCTCCCATCAGAGCACCAGTTACAATCTTTTATGATCCACAAACAATTACAGTCCCTTCAGCAGCAACAATCAGTCCAGTCACTGTTACGGTGCCTGGACCAGTACCATATGAAAGCAATAGGGCCATCCCTTGGCACTATGGCTCAGACGTGTACTGCGAGGGAAAAAGAATCACTCTGGAAGCATCAACACCTGCACCACAAATTGACAATGTGGGGGGAGGCGGAGGCTTCACCCGAAGCGGACGTCTCTTCGCCCCACAAATTCAAAAGCCTACAGCCGAAGCGGAAGCTGCTGCTAAGGCAAAAGGAAAGAGCCCTGTGCAGGAAGATCAAGCTGTTAAAGAAGCCTTGAAGACACCGTTCGATCAAGAAGTTGATGAGTTTATGAGAATCATCAAAAAGATTGACTACAAAATTGTGGATCAACTTCACCAGACGCCATCCAAAATCTCTATCCTCTCACTACTTATGTGCTCCGAAGCCCATCGGAATGCACTACTCAAGGTCTTGCACGCAGCTTACGTGCCTGAAGAGATTACTGTCAACCAGTTGGAAACCGTGGTTGGAAATGTTACTGCTAGCAATGGGCTAGGGTTCACCAATACTGACTTGACAGCGGACGGCCGCAACCACAACAAAGCCTTGCACATAACCATGGAATGCAAAGGAGCTGTCCTTTCTCATGTGCTGGTAGACACAAGTTCATCCCTGAATGTCTTACCAAAGAAGGCTCTGGTGAAGCTTGAATATGATGGTTTGGCATTGAGACCCAGCAACCTGGTGGTAAGAGCCTTTGATGGTTCTAAGAGATCGGTTCTGGGAGAGATTGAGCTACCTGTGACAATTGGCCCACAGACCTTTAAAACTATCTTTTATGTGATGGACATTTAGCCCGCCTACAGCTGTTTGTTGGGTAGACCCTGGATTCACGCCGCCGGCGCAATAACGTCTACCCTTCACCAAAAGTTAAAATATGAGTGGGAAGGCCAAGTTGTCACAATCTGTTGGGAGGAGGACATTTTTGTCAGCCACCTGGCAACCTATAAGTACATTGAAATGGATGGGGAGATCCATGAAACAATGAGCCAGGGGTTTGAAGCTTTGAATGTCAATGAAGCATCTGCTGTATCTGGGGTCTCCATGTCATCATACCAACAAGCCCGGAAGGTTGTTGAGGAAGGAACTGCCCTAGGCTGGGGCAAAGTTTTAGCTGTGGAGGAGAAGAAAGACAAATTTGGGTTGGGTTACAGACCAACTCAACATCAAGCAAAGGCTGCTGGAGAGCCTGGTTTTGTCAGTGGGGGGATGCTTACCCCCGATGCTATCAACTGTCTGGAAGACGAGCTGGAAGAGGAGCGTAACCTGGAAAGCTGGATTCGTCCAAAGATCCCGGGGAGCAGTGTCTCGAACTGGTCTTCCCAGGAAATTATAAGAGTTACTCGATCAGAGTAATTATTATTTCCTGTATTTTATAAGCATGCATCAAAGTCTTGCATCTTGCCCAAGATGACAAGACTCATTTTGTAATCGGGCCATCTGTACTTTTTGTGCAAACAAGATCAATTAATAGAATATCAGACATCTTTTTGCAAACGCGTCTTTTTCTTTTCGTTCACTGTTTTTCCTTTTTTTCTTTTTTGTACAAAAAAATAAATGGCAGTGTTTTCAAAATGACAACTTCATTTCACTTTTCTAAATAAGACTAAAATCAGATCACTAAAATGAACAACTTAACCCTTGCAGAGAGTGCCTCCCAGACAGCACTGACAACAGCACGGCTATGACATCGTATGACTTTGACAATCCGATCAATCAAGCTGATGAAGGGGTTGAAGAAGAATATGAGCTTCCTGAAGAGCTGGCCAGGTTGTTAAGACAAGAGGAAAAGGTTATTACCCCTCACCAGGAGGAGGTTGAAGTGATTAATCTTGGTACAGAGGAAGACGCGAAAGAGGTTAAAATCGGGGCCTGCCTGCAAGACTCAGTGAAGAGACAACTGATAGACCTGCTTCAAGAGTATGTAGATGTGTTTGCTTGGTCGTACCAAGACATGCCAGGGTTGGATACCGATATTGTGGTGCACAAGTTGCCTCTAAGAGAAGAATGCCCACCGGTCAAACAGAAACTGCGCCGAACTCGTCCCGACATGGATATGAAAATCAAGGAGGAGGTACAAAAGCAATGGGACGCCGGGTTCCTTGCTGTAACTAGCTATCCGCCGTGGGTTGCTAACATAGTACTTGTGCCTAAGAAAGACGGAAAAGTAAGAATGTGTGTTGACTACCGGGATCTGAACAGAGCCAGCCCGAAAGATGATTTCCCTCTACCTCACATTGATGTATTGGTTGATAACACGGCCCAGTTCTCGGTATTCTCCTTCATGGATGGATTTTCAGGATACAACCAGATTAAAATGTCACCTGAAGACATGGAGAAGACAACATTCATCACGCCTTGGGGCACGTTCTGTTACAAAGTGATGCCATTCGGGCTCAAGAATGCCGGTGCAACGTATCAACGGGCTATGGTAACATTATTCCACGATATGATCCACAAAGAAATAGAATGTTATGTGGATGATATGATTGCCAAGTCCCTTACTGAAGAAGATCATCTGGTGAATCTACTCAAGTTGTTCAAGCGTCTGAGAAAGTACCAACTGAAGTTGAACCCCAACAAATGCACATTCGGGGTGCGATCCGGTAAGCTGCTGGGCTTTATTGTGAGTGAGAAAGGGATTGAAGTTGACCCAGATAAAGTCAAAGCCATCCAAGAGATGCCTGCACCAAAGACAGAGAAGGAAGTTCGAGGGTTCTTAGGTAGATTGAATTACATCTCGAGGTTCATCTCTCACCTTACGGCTACCTGCGAACCCTTGTTCAAGTTGTTAAGAAAGGAACAGACGGTCAGGTGGAATGAAGACTGCCAGAAGGCTTTTGACAAGATCAAGGAGTACTTACAAGAACCTCCAATCCTTATGCCTCCAGTTGAAGGAAAACCTCTAATAATGTACTTGACAGTATTAGAAGAGTCAATGGGGTGTGTGTTGGGCCAGCATGACGAGTCTGGTCGAAAAGAGTATGCAATATACTACCTAAGCAAAAAGTTTACCGACTGTGAACAACGTTATTCACTGCTCGAGAAAACTTGCTGTGCTTTAGCGTGGGCTGCTCGCCGACTGAGGCAGTATATGTTGACCCACACTACTTTATTGATTTCAAAAATGGACCCAGTTAAGTACATATTTGAGAAGCCAGCTCTTACCGGACGGGTTGCAAGATGGCAAATGATTCTTACGGAGTATGACATTCAATACACATCTCAGAAAGCCATCAAGGGCAGTGTATTGTCTGAATATCTTGCTGGGCAACCCATTGATGATTACCAGCCTATGAGGTTTGACTTCCCTGATGAAGACATCATGTTCATAAAAGCAAAAGATCATGAAGAGCCTATTCACACTGAAGGGTCTGACCCGGAGGAAGAATGGACTATGATGTTTGATGGGGCTGTTAACATGAATGGTCGTGGTGTTGGTGCAGTACTCATTACACCTAAAGGAGTTCACATGCCTTTCTCGGCAAAACTCACTTTCAACTGCACTAACAACGAAGCTGAATACGAAGCTTGCATTATGGGTCTTGAGGAAGCCATTGACCTCAGGATCAAGACATTGACCGTATTCGGAGATTCAGCTTTGGTAATCAATCAAACCAACGGCAAATGGTACACACACCAGGATCATCTGATACCTTACAGGGATTATACAAGGAGGTTATTGACTTTCTTTACAACAGTCAAGCTTGAGTATATTCCTCGGGACGAGAATCAGTTTGCAGATGCTCTGGCAACCATTTCGTCCATGATCAAAGTTCAGGCAGCCAACTTTGTACCTCAGATCTCAGTGTCCAGACTTGATAGACCAGCATATGTGTTCGCAGCAGATGTTGTTAAAGATAATAAGCCTTGGTTCCATGACATTAAGTGCTTCTTGGAGGATCAAACATACCCACCTGGGGCATCTTCCAATGATAAGAAGACTTTGAGAAGGCTTGCTGGTAGTTTCTTCTTGAACACTGATGGTTCTCTGTACAAAAGGAACTTTGATATGGTACTCCTCAGGTGCGTTGATAAGACAGAAGCGGATTTGTTGATGCATGAAGTGCACGAAGGATCCTTTGGTACCCATGCCGGAGGGCATGCCATGGCTAAGAAGTTGTTAAGATCGGGCTATTACTGGATCACAATGGATGCCGACTGTTGTGCCTACGCCAGAAAATGCCATAAATGCCAGATTTATGCAGATAAGATGCATGTGCCTCCCAATCCTTTGAACATAATGTCTTCACCCTGGCCCTTTGCTATGTGGGGCATTGACATGATTGGTAAGATCGAGCCAACTGCTTCGAATGGCCACAGATTCATCCTGGTCGCCATTGACTATTTCACCAAGTGGGTTGAAGCAGCCTCATATGCAAACGTCACGAGACAAGTGGTAGCCAGATTTCTGAAAAGGGATATCATCTGTCGATACGGAGTGCCCGAGCGAATCATTACTGATAATGGTTCCAATCTCAACAACAAAATGATGGCAGAGCTGTGCCGGGACTTCAAGATCCAACATCACAATTCTTCTCCTTACAGACCAAAGATGAATGGTGCTGTTGAGGCAGCAAATAAGAATATCAAGAAGATTGTGCAGAAGATGGTAGTCACTTATAAAGACTGGCATGAAATGCTACCATTTGCCTTGCATGGGTACCGCACGTCAATCAGGACATCCACTGGGGCAACACCGTATCAACTCGTGTATGGTATGGAAGCAGTCCTACCAGTTGAAGTTGAATTACCCTCCTTGCGAGTCTTGATGGATGTCAAACTGAGTGAAGCAGAATGGGTTCGGGCCCGATACGAGCAACTGAGTCTGATTGAAGAGAAGAGATTGGCTGCAATCTGTCATGGGCAGCTGTATCAGAAAAGAATGAAGAGAGCCTTCGATCAGAAAGTCAGGCACCGAGAGTACCAAGTAGGGGATCTTGTGTTGAAAAGAATCCTCCCTCCTCATACAGACCGCAGGGGCAAATGGACTCCAAACTACGAAGGACCATTTGTGGTAAAGAAAGTTTTCTCCGGTGGAGCACTGATGCTCAGCACCATGGATGGTGAAAATTTCCCATCCCCTATGAATTCAGATGCAGTTAAAAAATACTTCGCATAAAATGACCCGCTGGACGCAAAAACAGAATGTAAGTCCAGGCAAAAATAGGGCATCCCGGCGAGTCAAAAACAGAATAAAAGACTCGGGCAAAAATAAGGGAAAATAAACAAAAATGTACACCCGCTGAGTTGAAAAGCCGCATTGGACAACTCAGGCAAAAATGGGTATCCCGATGGATTGAAAACCCGAAAGGGCGACCCATGCAAAATAAGGGAATAAGCGAACAACTGCATTCTGAATTCGTCTGTATCACTTACAACTTGGAAAGCTCCGACGGAATCAAGCTTCAATCAGAATCAACTTTTTCCAGAAAGCAAGACGAGAAGAACGTCATTGTCATACGAGTCGTAGCAGGAGAGGAAGCTCCTTAAAGCGTCATCAACACTGCCAGCACTTTGTTTCTCAATTTGTAAACAATCTCCTCATTTCAGGGGATATGTTTCTTTGGTTGTATCTTGCCGATTCAGGGCACATGAATTAATAAAGTCAGATTTTTCAGCCATGTTTCGTTTTGTATATTTTTATTTGCAAAGGATGTCTGATGTCTCTAAAAAATCAATTGCACAAATACAGATGTTTTTCTCCCAAAAGTAATAATAATAAAACACATGCGTACAGGGAATATACTTACTCTCGAAAGTACTTAACTCCTATGACGGAATCCAGTAAAGGATACCTCGGGACCTTTTGAGCGTCTCCTTATCTTTGCAGGATTGCAGGTATCCAGAACGCAACCTGGGGCATGCAGGTTACGTCTCAGCAAGTTGGCGAATCATTATCAACTCGGTCTATCTTCCACGTGGCACTGGAAGGTGCCCACTTCCCCAGCAAAGTTGCCAAATCAACATACACTCAATCTCAGCATCTGAAATGCTCTATCCCCAGCTGAGTTGCCTCTTGTTGCTATCCCCAACTGAGTTGCCTCTCACAATTCCCCAGCCGAGTTGCCATTTCATCCTCGGTTGAGTACAGGAGTCAGGGGACCATCTCCCCACAGAGTCCCGGCCTCTATCCAGAAGAGCAACGCAGGAAAGGATCACAACAGAGTGAAGAAAGCTTCTACAAACCCCAGCTGGGTCCCGTATTACAAGGATATGTCAACCAGTGACCTATACCCCCCAAATGAATACATCTCACCAGATCTACCAATGATCTCATCCCCAGCTGGGAGGTCCATTTCAAACAGATCGACCAGAGATCTTCGCAGCAACGGGATCCGAATCCCGGTTTGATATCTTTGCATAATCATAGCATTCGCATCATACTATCCCCTCAGAGCGTAGCATTCCGTCTAATACGGAGCATTACGACAAAAAATCAAACGCATAGCATAATCATAAGCCATGTTATGAATTGACACTTGTGGATAATAACCGTTCATCATCATTGTACAGAAATCCTCACCAGAGTCCCCAGCAAAAGCAGTGGCCTCATATTCACAAACACCAGTTTATATTTCCTTTTGATACCCGTCCGTATCATCACTCCCCAGTAAAAGTCGTCTGAACACTCTTTATAGCATATCACCCGTATTACAGACACTTCTTGACGCCCGTCCGTGTCAAATCACCAGCAGAAAGCCAAAGACATCCTCTTTGCACCCACACATACCTATATATACACTTTCCTGACACCCGTCCGTGTCATATCCCCAGCGCAGTCGCTTACACTTTTACAACCCATATACTTGTTGATATTATACACTTTTCTCTCTTGGCACTCGTCCGTGTCATTCTCCCCAGCAGTTAAAACACTCATCTATATATGCTCACTACTCATGGTACACTTTTGCAGATACTCGTCCGTATCTTGTATATACCAGTTATATCCCCACAGATTCGACAGTAGTCTCTGTTCTTTGTTAACCAGTTGGTACTCGTCCGTATCATCATCTCAGAACATTGCGTCTAATGTTTGTTTCCATATGATACTCGTCCGTATCATAGTCTTAAGGATGCTCGTCCGCATCTTTAATCCATACACTGTTTCAAACACTTATGTCTTCTTGAATATAGACACTCGTCCGTGTCTACTATTCCCCAGAAGAGTCCCTTCAGATTCAACACTCGTCCGTGTTCTCTGTTAACCAGTTGATACTCGTCCGTATCATCATCTCTGAACACGTGTCAGTATTTGTTTCTACATGATACTCGTCCGTATCATAGTCTAAGGATGCTCGTCCGCATCTTTAATCTATACACAATACCAAACACTTATACTTTCCTTTCTTGGTTGTGAACACTCGTCCGTGTTTACTATATCCCTAGTAGATCGCCAACAAAGCATCTTTCTTTTATCTGACACTCGTCCTGTGTTATGATAAACCCTGAGAGCAGCCGTACCCTGCTGAGTGGTCGTCCTCCACTTCTTGATGGTCGTCCTCCATCATGCTCATCCGATGGCCGTCCCCATCGTTGTTTTTAGCAGCCGTCCCCTGCTAGGTGGTCGTCCTCCACCTTTTGATGATCGTCCTTCATCACCTTATCCAATGGCCGTCCCCATTGTTGATTTTGGTTATCCGACACTCGTCCTGTGTTGCGATAAACCTTGAGAGCAGCCGTACCCTGCTGAGTGGTCGTCCTCCACTTCTTGATGGTCGTCCTCCATCATGCTCGTCCGATGGCCGTCCCCATCGTTGACCTTTTCTATCCGATGGTCGTCCCCATCGTTGATATTTTCGGCAGTCGTACCCTGCCAGGTGGTCGTCCTCCACCTTTGATGGCCGTCCCCATCATATTTCTTTTATCCCCAACAGAGCAGCCGTCCCCTGCTAGGTGATCGTCCTTCACCTTTGATGGCCGTACCCCATCATCTGTTTATTTCATTTATTCTTTGACCCGATGGCCGTCCCCGTCGTGGTCCCTTTTCCTTTTAGCCCGATGGCCGTCCCCATCGTTGGTTACTTTACCTTTGTGAACTTGGTCGCCGTCCCCGTCATGTTTCATTAATTCCCAGAGAATCTAACTTTATCTTGATGGCCGTCCCCATCATAATTTGTTTTTCCCAGCTAGTCGGCCGTCCCCGTCTTGGCTTTACCTTTTACCCCCAGCATGTCGGCCGTCCCCGTCATTGCTTTACTCCACATACTTTTCCCAGCATGTCGGCCGTCCCCGTCATTGCTCTATCATCCACTTTACAATATACTTTATCTTCTTTTACAATCTATATCCCTTTTCTTCTTTTTGTGAGTGCAAATTTTGGACTGTCTTTGGTATTCAACCACAAGTTATCCTGTTTGCCTGCTAAGCCGTCGCTTACATCCTGCACAGCTAACTCATGTTTGAATAGGGGCAGCTGTAAACACCCCAAATTTGCCCTCACTCATTTCACCATGGCTTGTGATCATTTCATATGCATAAACACAATCATATCATCTCATATCTCAATTTTGAGTCACTGCATTGGTTCAAAGTCATCTGCACCTAGGGTTTGTGATCTGAGCAATCCAAGAGCTTTTTTGAGCCACTCCAAAGGCCACCAATCACTTCAAAGGGATCCATGTGTGTTCATCTATCATATTACATCTTCTCAAAGTCAAAAATGCAAAAGAATCACAAGAACTAGGGTTTGAGTGGATGCAGAGCCAGGTTTGACTGCACAGTTGACCTAAAATTAGGGTTTTGGTTTCAGAGGCCATAACTCCAAATTTTTTGGTCATTCTTGTTTCCATTGGTCTCTATATGGTATAGGGAGTATGCATATCAATTTTCATGAAGAAATTCCATGGGGAAGTCATCTGATCAAGGGTTGACTTTCTGGACAAGTCAGTGCAAAATCAGGGCATCTGAGGCCCCCAATGACCCAACCAATGGGTGATCTTCATCATTTTGAGTGTATATGATCTTTATTTGATCATGGAAGAAGGTTGAAGTTCATAGAAATCAAGAATTTGGAAGTTTTGCAAATGTTGACTTTTTGGGCATAGTTGACTTTTCAAGAATGCCTCATTTTAGGTCATTTTTCAAGCCTTGATTCTTGATCCAAAAATGCTTCAAATAAAAAAACTTTGGTCATGAAAGTTGTAGATCTCATCTTTCCCTTTTCAAAAAGTACAAGAACATGATCAAACTCTTCTTGGATCAAAAGTTATGGCATGGCAAAGTTGGCTAAAATCATTGATTTTCAAGGCATGCTTCAAATGGAAATTTTGCAAAGTCATGAACCAAAGCCCAATGTGACTTCTAATTCACTCCAAACCAGTATGCAAACATTCTCTAAGTCATAAAATTCAGAATGAACCAAGAATGCCCATGGTTTTATGGTTGGTTGGACAAAGGAATCACATGTGAACTAAAAAGTCACAACTTGCAAAATCTTCATGATCACTCCCTACAACTTGCTGCATTGGTTACTACACTAAGCTAGCCTCTCACCACACCATGCTGCACCAGAACCAGCCTTGTAGTAGCCTAGAAGCTGCCCATACTTTCTCTTACAAAGAAGTTGACATTTTGCAAAAGGTGACTTACCTATCATAGCAGGCCATGTCACATCATCCAGCCAATCAGATTTGTTTATACTTTCCATTTGCAAGCTAGGCATAACACTAAGCAAGGCTGAAACCATTCACACACACACATTCACAAAAACACACCAAGCTGCATAAGCCTTCGAATCTCTCTGCCCAGCCTTCAAACACTCACACCATCTTCATCATTCATCTCACCTCACTCCATAGACCTAAAACCACCAAGAGCCTGGCCTGAAACAAGCAAGAACATCCCACTGCCATTCTTCACCTCATTTTGCAGTTTCCTTCGAAACTCTCACCATAGCTCACAAACATACCAACAAACACCATAGACCTTCTCCATTCACCCTCAGGATCACAAACAACCCCTCACCATGACCTGAAAGTGCCAGAATCACCATTGCCATTTCTGACTGAGTTGAAGCAGGAGCTTTCGAAACTCACTATCCAGCCAACATAAACTCTTCTTGAGCATTCAAACATCATCTGGGGATCAAGTGGAGTGGATTGCACAAGGAGAAGTGGCCAGAAAGTCATCAGAGTGAAAGCTTCGAATCTCAGGTAGCTTGAAATTTATTTTTCCAGAAATCATTTTTCATGTTATAAACTTGTTCTATGTGCTTCACTGATCATCCTGATGTCATTGGTTTCGAAAATGGCTTTGAAATGAGTATTTAATTTGCTTCTGAAGCTTGCGTGCCCTAGTTCTTATCCTCTTCGATTCAGCTTATTTAGGAAATATAAATTTGTTTTGAGAGAGGGGTTTGATTCGTGAGTGTGTAAGGAACATTTCCCAGTTCTTAGTTTTCATTTTTGATACGATTTGAGTGAGTTGGGAAGTTTTCAGGGGAGTTGCTCGCCGGAGAAGACGACCGGAGGTCTTCTCCGGCAGCCTGAATGTGATTAGGGCTAATTGTCATTAATTAGTGAACTTTAAACTTGGGCCCTTGGATGCTGTTTCCCGCGCGCTAGTGAATGGTCCAGATCATGTCATTTTGCCCTAATCCACTTAATTAGTTTTAATTATTTCGTATTTAAATTAATTTGGCCAGATTGAATCCAGACCCTCCATTCACGCGCCAGTCAACCAATTTGAATCCAGAGCCCATCCTGGCCCTCCATCCTGATTACTTCCTATTTTATTTAATTTTTATTCATTTTCTTTTCTTTTTACTTGCATAATTTATTAAAAATAGTTAAAAATTCCTAAAAATTATGAAACTTTTTCCTAAAAGTTTTATTAATTTTTATGACACAAAAATATTTTTATTTTATTTTTTATCATTAAAAAAGTATTTTTAAATATTTAAAAGATTATTTTTAATTGATTAATGGGAATTAATTAATTAAAAATACTTTTAGGTATTTAAAAATTACAAAAAAATTCATGAAATGTTCTAAGACATTTAGAAACATTGTCCAACCTTCAAACCAAATTTCTTTTTTGATCTTGATGCATTTTAAGAATTTTTCATTGATTTAAATCATTTTTTATGCATTTATTTGATCCTAAGTTCAAAAATTCATTTCTGCCTATCTAAGAAGGTTTGGACATTGATTCTTTTTGCTTTGTCTTGTGTTTAGCATGTAGTTTCTAGGATAAAATGGCCTTGATTTGATCTTGCATTTTCAATTTGTTTGGCATTTCTTTTGTTTAGAACCCTAAAAAAACCCTAATAACTTAGAAAAATAATAGCTTGAGATTGGTTAAGAGTTGAGAGCTCCCCTTTGAACCTTGGTTTAGTATAGGTTAGGGTTTCTTTGGGTAGCATTTTCCATTTTTTTATCTTAGGGTTTGCTTCTGTTTTGGGTTTTTGTTTGATGTTTGATCCATGAACCCTAATTTGGGTTTTCATTTGCATCCCCCTTGCATTCTCTTGCATAACATGACTTGTCTTAGCATTTCAAGCATTCTTGTGATTCATTTGACATCTTAAGACACATAGGAAGCATGTTTGATCTTTGCATCACATATTTGCTATGTCATTTGCCTTGTATGCTTCATAACATTCCATGCTTGTTCATGCTCCTTAACTTGCATCATTTGCATTCATAAACTTGTATGAACATCCCCATGCCTTGTTTCATGTTTGTAGCATCTCATAACATCATTTTCATCATCAACATGCTTCTGGTTTTGTTTAGCATCATACCATTTCATTTCATTTGGCATTGCATTGCATTTCTTTCTAACATTTCAGGTGGTAAGTAAACTGGAGAAGTGAATTTGCCTTCATTTCTCATAACCTTTCTTTTCATCTCTCTTGCATCCATTGCTGCATTCCTATATGTGTTTGAGTTTGAGCTTGCTCATTCTTGTTCTTCCCACTTTCTTTCTTCAAGTGACTTGACTTCTTGAATGAAGCAAGTCACTTTTCTTCTCTTGATCTTGTTCATCTGCTTCCTGGTGGTTCTCTTTGAAGATTGCTCTTGAAAACCACACAAACCTTAGGAACAACCAAGCATGACAATGAATTAGGGTTTTGATTAGTCTCCCCTCTTAGTTTTACCTTTGTGTCTCTTTTGAGTCTTCTCTTCTCATCTCATAATCAGGGACTAAACCCTAAAGGTTTTAAGGCTTTGTGATTAAGCTTATGCCTGCATCCTTCTCTTAGGATGGAGTGTATAACTTTAATCCTAAGTGTTAAACCCTTAATGTGTTTAAATCTCTTAATCAATTCACATAATAATCATCAAGACATCACACTTGTAACTTGGGCCTTGCATTAGGGTTCTAATTCTTCCTTAATTGGTTAAGAAGGACTAACCCTAGTGTTAATGGACAAGTCCCCCTCAAGTTGTCTTACAAATCATAAAATTCACTTCATCATCATACCATTAAATAAAATCCACTTGATTAAAGGTTTGTTTTGTCATGAGTTTAATCCCTAATCATGGGTTAGGTTGAGGGGCTTTCCTCAGTTTAAACATTCTCATCTATTATCCTTCTATTAGGATGGTGTAATGAGTCTGTTTAATCCTTGATTATGGCTTAACCTCATTACTCAACACTAAACAAAGACACCAAAAACATCTATATAATCACAATAGGTTAATGATCTTAATCCTATACCAAAGGTGATTAAGTGTGAGAATCTGACTTCACACTTAAGGTATTCTCATTACCCCTAATCAGAGGGAAGATGTGATGAGTTTACTAAATCCATTGGTTTAGACTTAAGCTCATTAACATATGACAAAATCCAAAAACAATAAAAGACTGAAAACACAAAAACAAACAATAATCATCTCCTCCGGGATTCTTTTCTCATCTCATTCATTCACAAACGAGAACTTGCTTCTCCCGTCTAATGCAAGACAGTTTGCACCTGAGCCAGACAGGTCATACACTTGAGCATATACAAGCAAGCAGTTCACAAGTCAATTCATCTTTCAGTCTCTTTGGGTCGAACTACGGTGTTCTGACTTCCTCATTGCACGAGAGGATACGTAGGCATAACTTAACAGTTATCGAACAAAAGTCTCTGTATATTCCCCCTCTTTCTAGCTTCATTCTTTAGCCTCATGATCTTGAGCATTTCACCCTGTTCTTACACTGACACTTTCATACTTTACACTTCTTTTACACTGACACCTGTACATCTTTTCCAGCTATTTTATGCACAAATTGCACTGACACTACCCCTTTAAAACACAAATCTTTCAAGCGTGGATCCCGTCGAGTACGGCGGACAATCTGGGTGCTAATACCTTCCCAGGTTGTAACCAACCCCCTTTCTCAGTCTCTCTGGTTCGCAACCGTCTTATCCATCTTTTCCTCGGCCTATGCAGCATTGCCTTTCCTCCGGGATAAAAATGCCTAGCTGGCGACTCTATTCATCTCCAGTGAGTTCACGGCTGTGTGTTCTCATTGTCCCTTTCGCCGACCGTTCGCGTCTGTACCTTCATCTGACCCTGCTTCATTTGTCGGGAGCGACACTATGCTTTAAACCATGGATGTATGATTAATTTTTCTATGCTATGAATGCAATGCAAAGTGTGAAAATGATATGATATATGTTATAAAAATAAGAAGGAAAATTTTGGGGTGTTACACATGGGTCTAAATACTAATAAAATCCATTCTTTCAATGATTTGGGATAAGATTTGTAAAATAGTACAAGTATAATGTTGATATGGCACCTGACAGAGATCAACTTTGTGCTATGTCTCAGAAAGACAAAGAAACATTTAAAGAGTATGCATAAAGATGGCGCGAGCTCGCATCTCAAATTTGTCCTCCATTGGAAGAGAAAGAAATGACGAATATCTTTTTGAAGACTTTAGGTTCTTTCTATTATGAGCGAATGATAGCAAATGCTCCAAGTGATTTCACAGAAATGGTGAATATGGGAATGTGGTTAGAAGAAGGTTTCCATGAAGGACAGTTGACTAAATAAGTCAATTCTAGTTCAAGTTATAAGAGGTATGGTTTTTCTTAGAAGAAAGATAGTGAGACCAATGATATGTCTCATGAGGGGTATAGGAGACCTCGCGGTCAAGAAATTTGTGACCAACAACATGTAGCTTTAGTAACTCCAGTGATTAATACAACTCCATATGTTCAAGAAGCTCCAAAGTATCAACCTCGTTTTTAGCAGCCTCGTGTTCAGCAGAATTGTAAACAACATAATCGCGTAAAAGCAAACTTTGATCCCATTCCTATGATGTATGTAGAATTGTTTCCATAATTGATTGCGAAGAATCTTGTTCATACGTGTTCTCCGCCTCCTATTCCAGAGAGTATTCCATGGTGGTATAAGCCAGAAGCTCATTGTTTTTTTCACTAAGGTTTCCCTGGTCACGACATTGAGAATTGTTATCCATTGAAGTATGAAGTACATAAATATATAAGGATCAACATTTTGTCTTTTAACGACATCAACCTAAATGTTAAAATAAACCTATTTCATAACCATGGTAACGCGTTTGTAAACATGGTCGACGGTTGTCCTGGCCTATTCAAGATTTATGATGTACGTTGGATACGAAGATCCCTAGTTGAGATGCATGCATTCTTAAGTTAATACCATTACATTGATCACTATTATGTCGCTAGTTGTATTTTCTCGGTGAATCCTCGTGTTTGTGTAATTATTAAGAGGGATATTCAGAAAATGATGGATGAAAATTTGATTAAAGTAACTACGAAAAGAGATGAGTACGAGAATGAAGTGAATGTGATTGTGCCTCATTTCAATATTCCTGAGCAAGTGGTTATTTCTTTTGATAGTCGCAAGTCCATTGTTACTCCCTTGGTGATCAACTTGCCTGGTCCCAAGCCATATGAGTCTGATAAAGCTATTTCCTAAAGATATAATACAACAATGGTAGAAAATGGTAAGTGTCGTACCTCGAAAAATACGATCCTTGCGATGGGACGCGAAAAGAAAACAACAGAGCCGCCACCTAATTCTATTTATTCTAATTAAAGAAAAGGGAGATATAGATACAACCTATAAAGGATAAGAAATGGTCAACGAAACCAAATTCTATGTTCGGGAGTCGGTTATGCAAGGCGAAGGTATTAGCACCCCTCACGTCCGTTGTACTCAACAGGAACCTCTTAGCTAACTATACAATTAAATGTTGATCTAAGTCTTTGTCTTCTTAATTTTTTTTATTAATGTTTGTTCTAAGGAAATAACTTTTAAATTAATGTTAATATGGAAAAAAGATTAAGTTTTTTATTAGGGTGCTCGCGAAGGATTAAAATGCATGTGCCTACGTATTCCCTTGTGCAATGGGAAAGTCAGAGCATCGTAGTTCGTGCAACTACGGTTTGTGTTTTTTAGTTAAACGATTGTTTAAATCGCATTCTACTGCTAAGTGTTGGCTTATACTCACGGTGGAGGCTGAAGCACTAGCTTGTTTGTGAGATAGAAAGATTTAATCAATGTTAGATCAGAGAAAATAGTTTGAATTTTGTTAAGTGTTTTAAAACGAAAGGCGAATGGACCACAACTCGAGGACTAGCCTCAAGAGTGATTGCATTCAAGGACCTGTGGAGTGCTTGACTCCAGAGTTCAATTATTCGTTGATTAATTGTAAAATGATTTGTGTTTGTTGGTAACTTTTAGTTGCATTCTCATTGTGAAAGGGCGAATGAATTATAAATCGAGGGCTAGCCCCAACAGTAATTCAATTCAAAAACCCGAGGAATGCTAGATTCCTGAGTTTAGTTCTTTCACGATTTTAATTAGAGATTTACATTTTGAAAATGAAAGAGCGAATGAATTACAAATCGAGGGCTAGCCCCAACAGTAATTCAATTCAAAAACCCGAGGAATGCAAGATTTCTGAGTTTAATTCTTACGTTAATGAATATGTGTATTAAGTGTTTATGTTTTGAGATTATTTGTTTTAAAATGAATTAGGATTTAATATTTTTAGAAGCGAAGGAGTAAATGAAACACAACTCGAAGGCTAGCCTAAAAAGTGGTTCATTAAAGAACCCGCAAAATGCTAGATTCCGAAGTTTAGTTCCTCGTCAATTAATTTAGACGCATAAAGTCGTGCAGACGATGATCACATAGGTGACCGACTTACGTGTGTGCAAAATGTAGGCGTAAGTGTTTTAATTTGATATATATGTGGATTCGATTTCTAATTCCTATGGTATTCCTAGCAATGCGAAACTGTAAAAATAAAGGCGGAAAAAATAAATTGCGTTCAAAATAAACGGGAAAGGGATACATGACAATTTACAAGAGATTGCGAAGAAATAAAAGGCATCGTTGTAATTTGCCCAAGAGGAAGCGTGTGTGCAGTGCATTAGCTATTTGGAACCGTTAGAACTTGGTATTGTATATGTAACACCCTAATTTTTGCCCTAAGATTTCTTCGCATTTCATCTGCATTTTGCATACAAACAAGATCGCACTGGCTCTCGAGTTTCTCCTCAGATGTAGGGTCTATGCTTCGCAGGGGATCACCATTATTTTTACTTCTTTATATTTGTTTATATTTACTGACTTCTAACCAAAATACAAAAAAATATGTTGCAGTGTTCTTCTTCTTCTCTGTGTTGCAGGTTTGCGAAGATAAGACAATAATTTCAATTCAGAAGCGTTGGTTCAGTCACGATTCAGGTTAGATGGATGTTTGACCTAATATTGGTCAAACTATCAGAAAGATTGTTCAACTGCAGGTTGTGTGGGCTATTGGTTTATTTCTCGGACGATGCGTATTCAATGATAAGTTGTGGTGAGTACGGGAATTCTCTGGTTTATTGAGCTGTGGTTTGTAAGAAGTGTGATCCAGATTGTCTTGATTGAGTGATCACCAGATCATCTGTGGATTTATTTTCCAAGAGATCGATTCAGAAGTATTTGAAAATGTTCAGAAGTTCAGAAGTCAAGGGTTGGGGCTTGAATGGCAAGTTGCGAATTATTTGGCTGTTCAGTGGGTCTGTGTTGGCTGTGTCCACTTTTATCAGAGGCTTGTGCAAAAAAAATCAAGAGTTGTTCGTGGGCTTAGAAAAAAATCATCGCCTTATCCATTATTTGATTCATACATTTTTCTAGTTACCATTTTTTTTACACCATCCATACATCTACTATCCAATTATTTCCCACCCATCTATTTCTAACCATTGTCCATTTCTTTATTTTTACCAAATTTAATATTCATCATCGTTTTTTATTTCCACATTTTAGTTCATCTCAATATCCATTTTTTTTAATCCACATTTCATTTAATTCAATTACAAAAAAAAATATTATACTCACCATTTCTCTAATTCTCATCATTTTTTTTTCTTTCTCCACATTTTTATTCATTTTTTCACAATTCCAATATTAAAAATCATTATCCATTTTTTTTATATATAATACCATATTTCTTTTCTTTCTCCATTTCTTATACATTTTTTTTCTTTTACCACAAAAAACAAAAATATAGAAAAGAAGTTAAAGCCCATTTTTTTTTTAGAATCCAATTATTAAATAATTGAAAAATGACCAAGTTAATTGTTTGTTTTCATTTCAAAGCCTCACTTCAACTCTTGCAAACTTTTTCCCAGCCCCACACTTCAAACATCACGTGACAACATTTCCAACACCAGCCGCACATTTCCTGCAGCCAACACCCATCAAGCCAGGCCCACAAGCCAATACTTCCCAGCAGCTCACAAACAACACTTCACGAAGCTAGCAAAAGCAAATCCAGCCAAAACATTCCCTCAAATCCACAAGCCAAGCAACAGCCTTCCAGCAGTAATCCATACGACAAGACGTCACGCTGTACCAACTCAAGCCTGCCGTACGCACAACTTCCAAGCACAACACCCAGCTGACCCCACATATCACACGCCGAAAACATCATCAGTTCAAAACACCAGCTTTTTCAAACGCCGAAAACATCATCAGTTCAAGCCTCACACAAGCCAATAATCCAAGACTTCACAAAGCCGAAAGCATCAACAACCTTCAGCCGAAGCCAACCGCACACGAGAACAAAACTGCAGCAACAAAACGCAAATCATTCCAGCTTAAAACGCATTTGAATAAAAAAACTAAAATGCACATCGCAATTAAACAAAACGCAAACTCAGTAAGAATTTGAAAATGGAACACGGGATTTTCGTGAGAGTTCAAATCGCGAACAAAGCAATTCAAAACGGTAGCACAAAATTTCTTCTTCCATCTATAAATTCAGCTCCTCTTTCAATCTAATTTCAAGCTTCAATAGCCTCTAAAATCTCTGTCCAAATCCAATCCCAAATCTGTCCTGAGTTCCAAAATTCTAACCTCATTTCAACCTTCAACTTCCGTATCATTTTTTCCCTTCACTGTTTCAAATCCCTAATCTACTTCATCAACAACCGGATTCACAAAATTGAAAGAAGAAGAAGAGTTGAAATTGAAAAGAGGAGACGGTCTTGAGTTTAGAAGAAAGAAATTCGCAGAAGAGGAAAGAGGATTTGCATTTTTTGTACGGTTTTGATTTTGAGAAGGTTAGGGGAAGTGTGGCCCTGTTTTCGCGAAATGTGACGAAGAAGAAGCCACTGTTGCTTCTTTATTTTGATTATAATTTGTTTTCTTTTCATTTTTTTAATTTTAATAAATTGATGTGAATTGTTTGGGCTTGGATCTATTTAGATCCGTTTCTGATATCCACCATCCCTGTCCATGCGCTGAACTCTCCCTCCCCCCATTCTATTTCTTTTTTTATTTTAGCCTTTAGTTTAGGTTTTTTTTTTTAAAAGGACATTGTTACAATTTCTTTTTGATACAAAAGATTTAGAAATTATGTTTTAGAAAAAAAGTTTTAGAAAGTATATTTTAGAAAAAGATTTATTAAAAGTATTTTGGAAACATTTTAGAAAATAGATTTTAAGAAAGAGATTTGAAAAAAAAATTTAAATTATTTTATGGATCTACTTTTAGATCCATTTTTCTTCATCTTTTATTTTTTGTCGATGACAATCTCCGATTCGTAGATTGTTGATTTCCGATAGGTTTAATCTTCATTATTTCAAATCTATGGATGAATGATCATTTGGATCATTCTCCATACTTTGAGATCGTGATAGGTTGCCTTCGATAAATTCAACGAAAATCTCGATTAAGATTAGACCATTCTTTTTCTTTTAGTGTGGCATGTTTTCGGAGAACGATCCATAATATCGTTTCTCTAACATGTATTAGCACGAATATTTTCCACTTTAATTAGTGGTGGCCGGCCTCATTTGTAGGGTAATTACTTCGTAAATTACTCGGCGATTGCTTAACATAGACCTAAAGTTGTCCCGATTCGGATTGAGATCCACTTGGATCCATTTGCCTCGATCTTGTTATTCTTTTTGTGGTTGTGCTTGATTAAGTTCATCATACCACTTATATTGTAAATATTATAATAATGTGAATATAATCCGTTTAAATTTAATCTCTCGTACCTTATCCTTTTATTTCAATTTCTCGTTCCTTATCTCTTTATTATGCTTTATCATATTATATCATATATCATATTGTTTATGTTTGTATTGTTGCTTGTGATTTTTATTTTGTCCATTTGGATACCAAAACACTAATAAAGGATTAAACATTAAAAATATTGGTGACTTTAATTTCGGACTATGGATACTATCCTTAGCATTGGAGTTTGGACTTAGATTTTAGGATCTCTCCCTTTGCTCAAGTTGTGATGGATTAGAAACTTTGGCCTCAAGTTATTTCATTGGTCTTTGAAGATGGAATTCCGGTTACCTTGAAGAAATGTGCATATTTCGGTTTGATCGCTCTTCTCTTAACTTTTAATTCAAGCATTAGGATAGTCCCTTCATCTCCTCCCCATTCTTAAATTTTCAAAACTTCTCCCTATTTTAAAAATCTTCTTTGTTTTCAAACTTCAAATGCTTTCGCAATCAAACCTTGACTTAGGTCAAGCGATTTTAATCTTTTCATTTTATTTTCTTAATAAATGTTAATCCATGTAAATATTTAAAATCCAAAACTCACTCAATTGTTTTTGTGCCTTTGTGCACCTTTTCTTTTCATATGTTTAGATATGATTCATTCTTTCTAGCGAAATTATTCGCTAAGGAATGACGACTTATCTCTACATTTTAAAAAATAATGCAACTCATTGTTTCTTTTCAAATTTTGTACCACGAACTACGAGGTTTTGATCTCGCATTGCACTTTGTGGGTACGTAGGCATGAGGCGTTAAAACCTCATCAAACACAAAATCTTAAAAAACATTCTTCTCCTCATCTCTTCAATCATTTTCAAGCAAACTAATTTCAAACCAAAAAGCAATAAATATTTCAAAGGGCTCCCGTGGAGTACCACGGACGAGTCGGGTGCCTAAAACCTTCCCGATTTGTAACCAATCCCCTTACCCATTCTCTGTTTGTTTCTTTTAGCTTTTGCTTTAGATTCCTTAGGTTTTTATTCATTCTTTTACCTTTTTCCTTTTGGAAATAAATAAAAGCGCGGTGGCGACTCTGTGTACCTTGAGTGAAGTTAATCAATAGCTTACACTCACGATTTTACCGCTACAGAAAAGTGGCGACTCTGCTGGGGATGATCTCTAAGCGGATTCAGCCTACTTTGATTTATTTAATTGCTTTGGTTTGACGTGTTTGTTATTTGGTTGTTCTGTTTCGGTTTTGGTGATCCTTTGTGTGAGATAGATTCTAACCCAGATCTGAGTGAAACTTATGATAGGACGGCGATATTCGAAGCGATACGCGATGGAGTAGTCCAAAGCGATATCAATTTTATAATCTCCACTCGGTTAGGCTCTCTTGGACTATCAATGTCATGACGAGTAATCGTACGTGGCATTATTTTCCGACCTTGAGCTGATCATACTGAGGACCGTAGAACCCTTAACCCATCCAAGCCAATTTAGGAACGTAGTGCGGAAATTGTCTGGGTGTAAACCTAAGGCGGTTGTCACGCGATACTACATTCTGACGAGGTCTATTTTAAGAATGTTATCGGTTGGGGAGTAATCCAATGTACCGATGATATTCTAAAGATGGCTGTTAACTCCGGGCACCTCTGTTAGCACCCATTTGGTTTTCTGCAGGTACAATGAAGACAAAACCTTAGTACTTACCTGTGTGGGTTGGTGTTCTATTACCTTGACTTCATGCTCGTGACTCGGAACCTAAGCCCGTATGCCTTGTGTGATCTTGTTTGTGGTTTTTGCATACATGCCATCATGCATTCATGAGCATTGTGTTGTAAGATTTCAAAGGACTTATAAGGAACTTTTGCAAAATTTCAGATGTCCATGGTTATGACTTTTGAAAGGAGGAACACAAAGAAGTACACCTTCAAGAATCCTAATGTAGTAAAGTTGAGAAAGCTAGGAGCTTTGGTTGTTAATACCCAAGAGTTTCGGAGATGTCATGGGAAGCTTTTGTATATGTTGGACACTGATGTACCTGAGGGGATTCTCCCTACTTTAGCTCAGTTCTATGATCCGTTGCATCATTGTTTCACTTTTCCGGATTATCAACTTGTGCCGACTTTGGAGGAGTATTCTCATTGGTTAGGTTTTCCTATTCTGGACAAGGAGTTTCTTTTCAGTGGTCTAGAGAAGGAGCTTACTATCAAGGTCATCGCCAAAGCACTTTTTCTTAAGGAATCCGATCTTAATGGGAAGTTTCTTCCAAAGGGGAGTGTTCGTGGTATTAATGCTAAGTTCTTGATGGGAAAGGCTTCTACTTCACTTACTTTGGGTCATAAGGATGCATTTGAGGCTATTCTTTCTTTGCTTATTTACGGGATTGTCTTGTTTCCGAACTTGGATGGTATTGTGGATGAGAATGTTATTCAGATCTTCTTGAAGAAGAACCCGGTGCCTACTTTGCTTGGAGATATGTATCATGCTTTTCACTATAGGACCTCCAAAGGTGACGGAGAGATTGTATGTTGTGCGCCTCTTCTTTATAGGTGGTTTATTTCGCACCTACCGAAGTCGGATGTTTTCAAGGACAATAGAGAGAGTTGAAGATGGTCTCAAAGGTTGATGTCGCTTTCTCATAAGGACATGACATGGTATAGTTCTCATTATGACACTGGAGTTCTTATTGATAGTTGTGGAGAATTTCCTAATGTACCTCTTCTTGGTACACGTGGGGGAATTAACTACAACCCCATTCTTGCTAGACGACAGTTGGGCTATTGTTTGAAGGACATACCAAACAATCTTTCTTTATCCCGTTTCTTCTTTCTTAATGGTGTTGATCATGTAGAAATGAAGAAAAGGATTGCTCATTCTTGGCATGTGGTTCATCGGAAAGAGAAAGGTCAATTGGGAAGACAACACCTCCCTCCTTCCGAATGTTATATTCAGTGGGTTCGATCTAGGGCTTCCAAGCTCAAGATGCCTTATCCACCTGAGGAGCCTTTGTGTTCCCATATTGCCTTTGTCTGCTTTTCTACCTCCCGTTGATGAGAAGGTGGCTCTTCAAGAAGAGTTAGACAAGATGAAGAAAGAATAAGAAGAATGGCTACTTTAGAAGACTACGATGCAAGAGCAGCTGAAAGAGAAGGATGATCTCATTGAGCTACTTGAGCGGCGTGTCACGAAGAGGCTGAGAGAGGATTTATCTTCCTCTAGTACTCCATCTACTATTCCTCCTACTTCCGGTGCTTGGAAGGCCATTGTCGACAAGTTGGTGAAGGATAAGGAAGATATGGAAGATCGGTACAAGAAAGAGATCAAGAGGATTCGCATGAAGTATCAGCCAGGATTCGGGGCTTCTTCGGATATGATTCCCTAGGCCTAGTTTACTTTTGCTCTCATGTATTAGGATTATTGATGTTTGTACTTCACTTGTAATCCTCACTTTGATCTTAATGAGAATGAGTTTTTTAAGTATTTCAAAAAATGTCTCTTTATAAATATTGCAAGTTATCTTATAATCCTTTGAAATCTTTGCATTTGCATACGCATACCATGCATCATGCCCGCATTTGTCTTGCTTTTTGAGTGTTCTCCAGGGATCTTATGTTGTTTCTTGGTCTTCATTCAGTTCTCCTGTCAAGCTGACTCACCGATTTGATACTCGAGCTAATCGGAGAAGGGTGATGGAAAGTTTACAACAAGAGAATCGCGAGCTGCGCGAAGAGGTTACTTATTTGAAGGAAAGCTTGGAAAGAGTGTCTGCTAAGATGGAAAGTTTGGTGGCTGCTCAGAATCAGCCACCTCCTAATTCTCCTGTTCAGAATACTGTCATCTCCGAGATTGTTACCACATCAATTCCTGTTGAGACTGCAATTTCTCCTCGCTATCGTATACCTGCTAGCACACCTTGGGGCATGCCAGTTGATTTTATTCCTGCTGGATATCGTCCTCCTCATCATCCTGAGACTGCTGCATTTAATACTCTCCCACCAGTGTGGACTACTCTTCCTCCAATTGTGAGTACTGCACCGCCTGTGGTGCACGCTATTCCGCACCATGATGAGATGATTTACCATGCTGAGCCTAGTGAAGGCGCTGGAGTAGCTGAAAGACTTGATGACTTCCAGGGACGCTTTGTTGAGATACAGAGGGAGATGAGAGCCTTGAAGCATAAGGATTTGTTCGGAAAAGATGCCTATGATCTTTGTCTGGTCCCAAATGTTAAAGTTCCTTACAAGTTCAAGTTGCCTGAGTTTGAGAAGTATAAAGGCAACACTTGTTCGTTGAGCCATTTGACTATGTATGCCAGAAAGATGTCTGCTCAGACTGATAATGATAAGCTGCTGATTCACTATTTCCAGGACAGTTTGACCGGTGCACCCATGAGGTGGTATATGAGCTTGGATAATAGCCAAATCAAGACCTTCAATGATTTGGGAGAAGCTTTTGTGAGGCAGTACAAGTACAATGTTGATATGGCGCCAGATAGGGATCAACTTCGTGCTATGTCCCAGAAGGACAAGGAGACTTTTAAAGAATATGCGCAGAGATGGCGCGAGCTGGCAGCCCAGATTGTTCCTCCGTTGGAAGAAAAATAAATGACGAAGATCTTCTTGAAGACTTTAGGTTCTTTATATTATGAGCGGATGATAGCAAGCGCTCCTTCTGATTTCACTGAAATGGTGAGTATGGGGATGCGTTTAGAAGAAGGTGTCCGCGAGGGACGGTTAAGTCAAGAGAATGGTAATGGCTCAAGCTCTAGAAGGTTCAACTTTGGGAAAAAGAAAGAAAATGAGACTAATGCAGTATCTCGTGAAAGTTATAGAAGACCTCACAGTCGTGGGCATCACCACTTGCAGCATGTAGCTTCTGTAACACCGATGATTAATGTGGCTCCAACTGTGCCAGCAGTTCCAAAGTACCAACCTCGTTATCAGCAACCTTCTATGCAACAAGGTGGTAATCAACAAGTTCGGACTAAGCCGAGTTTTGATCCTATTCCGATGACGTATGCGGACTTGCTTCCGTCTTTGATTGCAAAGAATCTTGTGCAAACCCGTCCACCACCTCCAGTTCCATAAACTATTCCATGGTGGTATAAGCCAGAGGCTCGCTGTGCTTTTCATCAAGGTGCCCCGGGGCACGATGTTGAGAATTGTTATCCATTGAAGTTTGAAGTACAGAAATTGATGAGGCACAATGTTCTGTATTTTAATGATGTTAATCCAAATGTGCAGAAAATTCCGCTGCCGAAGCATGGTAATGCGTTTGTGAATATGGTTGATGGTTGTCCTGGTTTATTCAAGATCTATGAAGTCCGTCATATCCGAAGATCTTTGGTGGAGATGCATGCTTTCTTAAGTGAATATCACGATAGTGATCACGACTATGTTGGATGTTGTATTTTCTCGGTGAATCCTCGTGGTTGCGTGATTGTTAAGAGAGACATTCAAAAGATGATGGATGATAAGTTGATTGAAGTGACAGCAAAAAGAGATGAATATGAAAATGAAGTGAATGTTATTATGCCTCAGTTCAATCTTCCTGAGAGGACTGTTCCTGAGAGGGTGGTTATTTATTTTGATAGTCGCAAAACTGCTGTTACTCCATTGGTGATTAATGTGCCTGGTCCAATGCCATATGAGTCTGATAAAGCTGTTCCGTACCGGTATAATGCTACGATGATAGAAAATGGTAGGGAAGTTCCTATTCCTACTCCAAAGTCTGTGGTTAGCATTGCTGATGTGACAAAGGTTACTCGAAGTGGTAGAGTGTATGCTCCAGAACCTCCGAAGAGAGTTGAAGATACAAGTGCGAATAAGCAGATTATGGATGTTGTTGCCCAATCAGGCCAATCTGGTGATAGTGAAGATGAGGTGTTAAAATTGATAAAGAAGAGTGAGTACAACATTACTGAGCAGTTGTTGCATACTCCGTCGAAAATATCAGTCTTATCACTCTTGATGTGTTCTGAGGCTCATAGGCAGTCTTTGCAGAAGATTCTTGATCAAGCTTATGTTGACCATGATGTGACTGTTGATCAGTTTGATAGTATTGTGGCTAATATCACGTCATGCAACAATTTAAGCTTCCGTGATGACGATTTTCCTGAAGAAGGAAGGAATCATAACTTGGCGTTGCATATTTCGGTGAATTGTCAGGAAGATGCTATGTCCAAGGTGCTAGTTGATACCGGATCTTCTCTGAACGTCATGCCGAAATCGACTTTGTCAAAGCTTGCGTTTGAAGGTGCTCCCATGAGGCATAGTGGGATTATTGTGAAAGCGTTTGATGGGTCGAAGAAGACAGTAATTGGTGAAGTGGATCTTCCTATTCTTATTGGACAGTTTATATTCAAAATTACTTTTCAAGTAATGGATATACGTCCCGCGTACAATTGTCTCCTCAGAAGACCCTGGATCCACGAGGCAGGAGCTGTGACATCCACTCTTCATCAGAAGTTGAAATTTGTGAAAGAGGGGAAATTGGTGACCATTGAAGGCGAAAGGGTGATGCTTGTAAGTAATTTGTCTTCTTTCTCCTATATTGATGCTGAGGAAGAGGTGGGAACTTAGTTTCAAGCTCTTTCTGTTGTGGATAATGTTGCTAAGAGGAATGCCATGCCCATGTCTTCTTTCAAGGATGCTCTGCGAGTGCTGGAGGCTGGTCAGTCCGATGGTTGGGGACGTATTATTGATGCTGTCGACAATAAGGGAGGTTTTGGTATCGGCTTTGCACCAGGTGCAATTCTTAATGACCCGAAGACTATTCAGGAAGGTTTCCGAAGTGCTGGATTTATCAACGATCATTCCGCTGCTGCCATCATTGAAGATGATGAAGATGAAGAAATGCCTGACTTTGTCACGCATGGAAAGATTTGCCAGAACTGGATTGTTGTTGATGTTCCTTTTATTGTTCATTCTTCAAAGTAATTTGTTTTATTTTCTTTCAAAAATCCTTTCACTCTGCCCAAGGTGAAAGTAATGTTTGTTGGGCTTTGTTTCAAATTTTATCATCATCAATAAAATGTTATTTTTGTTATTTCCATATGTGTTTTTCCTTTTTGCTTTATTCTGAAAAATGGTAACATAAAAAACCCAAAAATAATAATGATTGTTTATTTGCATAATGTTTGCACTTTTGTTCATACTCTAAAATAAAAATAAAATCATTGTGCAGATTGATTGATAAACCCATTGAAAACAATGATCCTATGCCCTCTCCCAACTTTGAATTCCCTGTGTTTGAAGCTGAGGAAGAGGATGTTGAAGAGATTCCTGATGAGATTTCTCGGTTGCTTGAGCACGAGGAGAAGATTATTCAGCCTCATGGAGAGTCTATAGAGATGGTCAAATTGGGTTTTGAAGATGAAAAGAAAGAAGTCGAAGTTGGAGCATTGCTTGGTCCTGATGTTAAGAAGAGGATTGTAGAGCTTCTCAGAGAGTATGTTGATGTATTCGCTTGGTCTTATCAAGACATGCCAGGTCTTGATACTGATATTGTGGAGCATAGATTGCCATTGAAGCCTAACTGTCCACCTGTAAAGCAGAAGCTAAGAAGAAGTCATCCCGATATGGCAGTAAAGATCAAATAGGAGGTTCAAAAGCAGATTGATGCAGGTTTTCTTGTGACTTCAACTTATCCTGAATGGGTGGCCAATATTGTTCCTGTTCCAAAGAAAGATGGAAAAGTCCGAATGTGCGTTGATTACAGAGATTTGAACAAAGCCAGTCTGAAAGATGATTTTCCATTGCCACGCATTGATATGTTGGTAGATAATACGGCTATGTTTGATGTGTTCTCTTTTATGGACGGATTTTCCGGTTATAATCAAATAAAGATGGCACCCGAGGACATGGAAAAGACCACATTTATTACACCATGGGGAATATTCTGCTACAGAGTGATGCCCTTTGGATTGAAGAATGCTGGTGCGACGTATCAAAGAGCTATGACCACACTTTTCCATGATATGATGCATAAAGAAATCGAGGTATATGTTGATGATATGATCGCTAAGTCGAGGACTGAAGAGGATCATGTTGAACATTTGCTGAAGTTGTTTCAGAGATTAAGGAAGTTTAAGCTTCGTTTGAATCCGAACAAGTGCACTTTTGGTGTACGTTCTGGAAAGTCGTTGGGTTTCGTTGTCAGCCAAAGAGGCATTGAAGTTGATCCTGATAAAGTGAAAGCTATTCAGGAAATGCCTACTCCAAGAACTGAAAAACAAGTAAGAGGATTCTTGGGCCGTTTGAATTATATTTCGAGGTTTATCTCTCACATGACTGCCACATGTGCTCCGATTTTCAAGCTGCTTCGAAAAGATAAAGGTTGTGTCTGGACAGATGATTGTCAGAAATCGTTTGAAAGTATCAAAGAATATCTGCTTGAACCTCCTATCTTGTCTCCTCCGGTGGAAGGTAGACCGATGATCATGTATTTGACTGTGTTGGAAGATTCCATGGGTTGTGTGCTTGGTCAGCAAGATGAATCTGGAAGAAAAGAATATGCAATTTACTACTTGAGTAAGAAGTTCACTGATTGTGAGTCTCGGTATTCCATGCTTGAAAAAACTTGTTGTGCTTTAGCTTGGGCTGCAAAGCGTCTTCGCCAGTATATGCTGAATCATACAACTTGGTTGATCTCTAAAATGGATCCAATCAAGTATATCTTTGAAAAGCCTGCTTTGACTGGGAGGATTGCTCGTTGGCAAATGTTATTGTCAGAATATGATATTGAGTACCGAGCTCAAAAAGCTATAAAAGGTAGTATCTTGGCTGACCATTTGGCACATCAACCGATTGATGATTACCAACCGATCAAGTTTGATTTTCCAGATGAGGATGTGATGTTTTTGAAAGTGAAAGATTGCGATGAACCTTTGATTGAGGAAGGGCCAGAGCCTGGATCTCGATGGGGTTTAGTTTTTGATGGTGCCGTGAATGCACGCGGAAGAGGAATTGGGGAAATGATCATTACTCCCCATGGTTCACATATTCCTTTTGCCGCAAGGTTGACTTTTCCTTGTACCAATAATGAAGCTGAGTATGAAGCCTGCATTATGGGTCTTGAGGAAGCTATTGATTTGAGGATTAAGCATCTTGATGTGTATGGAGATTCTGCCTTGGTAATCAATCAGATCCAGGGTACGTGGGTAACTCATCAACCCCACTTGATCCCTTATAGAGATTATGCCAGGAAGATACCAACTTTCTTCACTAAATTTGAGTTTCATTATGTTCCCCGTGATGAGAATCAGATGGCAGATGCTTTAGCAACCATAACTTCTATGATAAAAGTGCACCAGTGGAATGATGTTCCCATGATCAGTGTGATGCGACTTGAAAGACCAGCTCATGTGTTTGCAGTTGAAGAGGTCCATGATGACAAGCCTTGGTATCACGATATTAAATGTTTTCTCCAGGGTCAAGAATATCCGCTTGGGGCATCCGATAAAGATAAGAGAACTTTGAGGAGATTGGCAGGCAATTTCTTCCTGAATGCAAATGTGCTTTATAAGAGAAATTTTGACATGGTCTTACTCAGATGCGTGGATAGACACGAAGCAGACATGTTAATGAAAGAAATTCATGAAGGATCTTTTGGCACTCATGCTAATGGGCATGCAATGGCTAAGAAGATGTTGAGAGCAGGTTACTATTGGCTGGCAATGGAATCTGATTGTTGCAAGTATGTGAAAAAGTGCCATAAGTGTCAAGTGTATGCTGATAAGATTCACGTGCCACCAGCTTATCTTAATGTGATTTCTTCCCCCATGGCCTTTCTCTATGTGGGGAATTGATATGATTGGCATGATTGAACCCAAGGCTTCGAATGAACATCGTTTTATTCTTGTGGCAATTGACTACTTCACGAAGTGGGTGGAAGCGGCATCGTATGTTAATGTGACCAAGCAAGTTGTGGTTCAGTTTATCAAGAATAACATTATCTGCAGATATGGTGTTCCGAATAGAATCATTATTGATAATGGTTCGAACTTGAATAATAAGATGATGAAAGAGCTTTGTGAAGAATTCAAGATTCAACACCATAATTCTTCTCCTTATAGACCGAAGATGAATGGGGCTATTGAAGCTGCGAATAAGAACATTAAGAAGGTCATTCAGAAGATGGTTGTGACGTACAAGGACTGGCATGAGATGCTCCCTTTTGCTTTGCATTGGTATCGTACATCTGTCCGCACTTCAACAGGGGCAACCCCTTTCTCACTTGTTTATGGTACAGAAGCAGTGCTCCCCGTCGAGGTTGAAATCCCATCAATGAGAGTTCTGATGGAAGCCAAGTTGACTGAGGCTGAATGGTGTCAGAGTAGATTTGATCAGTTGAATTTGATTGAAGAAAAGAGAATAACAGCTTTGTGTCATGGTCGGTTGTACCAGCAAAGAATGAAGAAAGCTTTTGATAAGAAGGTCAAACCTCGTGTATTCAGAGAAGGCGACCTCGTGCTCAAAAAGATCCAGTCTTTCCTTAAAGATTCTCGGGGCAAGTGGACTCCGAACTATGATGGCCCGTATGTTGTTAAGAAATCCTTCTCTGGCGGTTCATTAATTCTTGCAACTATGGATGGTGAGGAGATCAATCGCCTTGTGAATGCGGATGCAGTCAAGAAATACTTCGCCTAAAAAATAAAAAGAACAGCTCGCTAAGTTGAAAACCCGAAAGGGCGGCTTAGGCAAAAATGAGCATCTCAGTGGATTGAAAACCCGAAAGGGCGGTCCAGGAAAAAATTAGAGACAAAAACAGAAATAATTATCCCGGTAGATTGAAAACCCGAAAGGGCAATCTAGGCAAAAGTTAGGGATCATGGCAAGTAACTGCGTCGACAGACTGAATCACTTGTAGCAACCGAGGATTTCAGATTCTATCCCTCAGAAGAATTTCCCATCAAAGATTCTTATTCACTCATCCTTGACTGAAGTTTCGGACACAGTGGAGTTCAAAGTTGATAGGGAGAATAGTGATCATTGTATCTCAATGTAGCCCTTTTCCATGTATTTACCATTTTTCAAACTTGTAATGATCCATGGAGTCATGCCATTTGCTGACTACCATTCTATCAATAAATTTGAGCTTTTATCCAATTGTTTGCAATTCTTTATATTGTTCTGTTTACAAAATTTCAATTTATTGTTGATGAGGATTTTTGAAACAAATTTAATAAATTTAATTTTTGAATATTTTAAAAACATTTTTCTTTTGATATGTGAGCAAAGAAAAGGATATCAATAGTGATTCCAAGAACGGTAAAGTCTGGATGTGTGTAACTCGTCTCTCCCAAAGCAGGGTTTGATTCGGTTGTGTCCATGCAAAGTTCCTAGATAGTCTTGACAGGTTGATGTTAATGATGTTTTGTTCCCCAACAATAAGCAGGAATGGAGATTGTATGTATTCCCCAGAAGAGTTGTTGAAAAGGATGTTCTGAATCCCTAGCTGAGTTTTGATCTCTTCCTCAGCAAGTTACCTTTAACTTGAGAAGTATTGGGAATCCCCGGCTGAGCTCTTGTTCCTCAGCTCGCATTGTTTGCATCCTTGAATATAGAAGTATTGATATAGCAGTCAGTTTAGAGGTTTTCTTTTACCTGATGTTGGGTATAGATTTAAAATCCCTCATAACTGTTGTTTTGGCTATGATGTTAACTTCTGATATCCCCATATGGATCCCTGGTAGGTCTACAAGTGTTGATTTCCAGCAGGTTCCTATGTGATTTTCAACAGGTCTTGCACTCTATCCCCAAGTGGAGCAGGAGTTGTATGACAGTTATTCCTCATGAAGCTTGATTTTATCAAGATTATTTTCACCCTCAGCAGATTATTACCTTTCCTCAACAGGATGATATTCCTAGCAGATGCTGTCTCACCATGATTTAAGCCTTGTAGTAGGATTTTATTCCTTTGATGGCTTATGATAGTCCCCTGCAAGATTTCAAGTTGAATCTCCAGCATGTTTCCCTGCACTGTTGCCTGGGATTAGCCGAGTATCTGGTTGTTGTGGTGTTCATGTCACCCGTTTCTTATGTTTATGTCTGTTTTGTCAGCATATTCATACGCATAAGCATAGCATCGTTTTCTTGCATTCTTGCGTTTATCATTGTTATCTGCTCTTTGGTGTGGACTTTCCCCACAGAGTGTGTGTGTCGTCTTCCTCTCAAGTTTAGAGTGTCGACCATTAAGCAGAAAGTGTTAATCCTTTCTAATTCCCCACTGAGTTTGTTTCTCGTGGATGATTTTGATTCAGCTTCATCCCCAGTTTATTATCTGGATGGAATTTTCCCCAGTTGAGATATTTCCTCCTCGGGATGAGTCTTGTTTGACCGTTTCTTTCCAATTTGTTCTTGGATTGAACTTTGGTCCCCTTTTGTAAGTAATATTGCTTTGGAATTAAGCTATCATTGTTTGATAGTGGGCAACATTTTCTCCATCTTGAGTATATTACTTTGGAATTATGCTATCAGTAATCGATAGTGGGTAATATTACCAAAATTGATCAAGTTCTTTTACTTGTACTCCTGCCCAGTAAATCCGGTAGTCGAGATATTTTCCTCTTACCCAGTAAAAAGGTAATAAAATCAGATATTTTCCTCTTACCCAGTAAAAAGGTAATAGAAGCTATTTCCCTTTGATTGGGTTCCTACCCAGTAAATCAGGTAGTTGATCATGCTCCTATCCAGTAAATCGATAGTCGAGTCCTTAATATTTTCTACCCAGTAAATCAGGTAGTCGAGAATTATTTTTCTGCCCAGTAAAAGGGTAGTGGAGGTTATTCCTCTTCATTTTACTCCTATATAGTAAATCGATAGTCGAGTCCTTTATATTCTCTACCCAGTAAATCAGGTAGTTGAGAATATTTCTTACCCAGTAAAAAGGTAATTGAGGTTATCCCTCTGTATTTTGCTCCTATCCAGTAAATCGATAGTCGAGTCATTTGTTTTCCTACCCAGTAAACAGGTAGTTGATGATTCTTTTCCAACACAGTATTTCTCCATTCTTGGATTCAAATACTTTGTTTGATTTATAGTTTCTGGCAGGGTGTTTGCTTTCCCTGGTTGAATTTGTTTCTTGATTATGTCATATCTTTTCCCAAGTGTAGTAAGCTATCCAGTGATTTATTTTCCTGGTAACTCTTTTGTTGTCTGTTATTTCCCCAGCGGGATTTTCTTCTGTGTCCCCAAGTTTTTGCTTTCCTCTGGTGGTCATATTTTCCCCACAGAGATTTTGGGTTTGCATATCATATTCATATCATATCTGGTTCTCTTAGGACAAAAATTGGGTATTTTGTATTTAAGTCTCTCCCATCTTGTAGAGACGAAGATGTCAATCTTCATATCTCCGGATTGAAGAAACTTAAATAGGGGCAACTGTAACACCCTAATTTTTGCCCTAAGATTTCTTCGCATTTCATCTGCATTTTGCATACAAACAAGATCGCACTGGCTCTCGAGTTTCTCCTCAGATGTAGGGTCTATGCTTCGCAGGGGATCACCATTATTTGTACTTCTTTATATTTGTTTATATTTACTGACTTCTAACCAAAATACAAAAAAATATGTTGCAGTGTTCTTCTTCTTCTCTGTGTTGCATGTTTGCGAAGATAAGACAGTAATTTCAATTCAGAAGCGTTGGTTCAGTCATGATTCAGGTCAGATGGATGTTTGACCTAATATTGGTCAAACTATCAGAAGATTGTTCAACTCCAGGTTGTGTGGGATATTGGTTTATTTCTCGGACGATGCGTATACAATGATAAGTTGTGGTGAGTACGGGAATTCTCTGGTTTATTGAGTTGTGGTTTGTAAGAAGTGTGATCCAGATTGTCTTGATTGAGTGATCACCAGATCATCTGTGGATTTATTTTCCAAGAGATCGATTCAGAAGTATTTGAAAATGTTCAGAAGTTCAGAAGTCAAGGGTTGAGGCTTGAATGGCAAGTTGCGAATTATTTGGCTGTTCAGTGGGTCTGTGTTGGCTGTGTCCACTTTTATCAGAGGCTTGTGCAAAACAAAATCAAGAGTTGGTCGTGGGCTTAGAAAAAAATCATCGCCTTATCCATTATTTGATTCATACATTTTTCTAGTTACCATTTTTTTACACCATCCATACATCTATTACCCAATTATTTCCCACCCATCTATTTCTAACCATTGTCAATTTTTTTATTTTTACGAAATTTAATATTCATCATCGTTTTTTATTTCCACATTTTAGTTCATCTCAATATCCATTTTTTTAATCCACATTTCATTTAATTCAATTACAAAAAAAATATTATACTCACCATTTCTCTAATTCTCATCATTTTTTTTCTTTCTCCACATTTTTATTCATTTTTTCACAATTCCAATATTAAAAATCATTATCCATTTTTTTAATATATAATACCATATTTCTTTTCTTTCTCAATTTCTTATACATTTTTTTTTCTTTTACCACAAAAAAAAATATAGAAAAGAAGTTAAAGCCCATTTTTTTTTAGAATCCAATTATTAAATAATTGAAAAATGACCAAGTTAATTGTTTGTTTTCATTTCAAAGCCTCACTTCAACTTTTGCAAACTTTTGCCCAGCCCCACACTTCAAACATCACGTGACAACATTTCCAACACCAGCCGCACATTTCCTGCAGCCAACACCCATCAAGCCAGGCCCACAAGCCAATACTTCCCAGCAGCTCACAAACAACACTTCACGAAGCTAGCCAAAGCAAATCCAGCCAAAACTTTCCCTCAAATCCACAAGCCAAGCAACAACCTTCCAACAGTAATCCATACGATAAGACGTCACGCTGTACCAACTCAAGCCTGCCGTACGCACAGCTTCCAAGCACAACACCCATCTGACCCCACATATCACACGCCCTTCAGCCATTTCCCAGCCGAAACAATCCGCACAGCAATAAAAAACAACAAGCCAGCAAAGCCTCATGCGGGACACAACCTCCTCACGCGCAAGCTTCATCAGTGCAAAACACCAGCTTTTTCAAACGCCGAAAACATCATCACTTCAAGCCTCACACAAGCCAATAATCTAAGACTTCACAAAGCCGAAAGCATCAACAACCTTCAGCCGAAGCCAACCTCACACGAGAACAAAACTGCAGCAACAAAACGTAAATCGCAATTAAACAAAACGCAAACTCAGTAAGAATTTGAAAACGGAACACGGGATTTTCGTGAGAGTTCAAAACGTGAACAGAGCAATTCAAAACGGCAGCACAAAATTTCTTCTTCCATCTATAAATTCAGCTCCTCTTTCAATCTAATTTCAAGCTTCAATAGCCTCTAAAATCTCTGCCCAAATCCATTCCCAAATCTGTCCTGAGTTCCAAAATTCTAACCTCATTTCAACCTTTAACTTTCGTATCATTTTTTTCCTTCACTGTTTCAAATCCCTAATATACTTCATCAACAACCGGATTCACAAAATTGAAAGAAGAAGAAGAGTTGAAATTGAAAAGAGGAGAAGGTCTTGAGTTTAGAAGAAAGAAATTCGTAGAAGAGGAAAGAGGATTTGCATTTTTTGTACGGTTTTGATTTTGAGAAGGTGAGGGGAAGTGTGGCCCTGTTTTCGCGAAATGTGACGAAGAAGAAGCCACTGTTGCTTCTTTGTTTTGTTTATAATTTGTTTTCTTTTCATTTTTTTAATTTTAATAAATTGATGTGAATTGTTTGGGCTTGGATCTATTTAGATCCGTTTCTGATATCCACCATCCCTGTCCATGCGCTGAACTCTCCCTCCCCCCATTCTATTTCTTTTTTTATTTTAGCCTTTAGTTTAGGTTTTGTTTTTTTAAAAGGACATTGTTACAATTTCTTTTTGATACAAAAGATTTAGAAATTATGTTTTAGAAAAAAAGTTTTAGAAAGTATATTTTAGAAAAAGATTTATTAAAAGTATTTTGGAAACATTTTAGAAAATAGATTTTAAGAAAGAGATTTGAAATTTTTTTTAAATTATTTTATGGATCTACTTTTAGATCCATTTTTCTTCATCTTTTATTTTTGGTCAATGACAATCTCCGATTCGTAAATTGTTGATTTCCGATAGGTTTAATCTTCATTATTTCAAATCTATGGATGAATGATCATTTGGATCATTCTCCATACTTTGAGATCGTGATAGGTTGCCTTCGATAACTTGAACGAAAATCTCGATTAAGATTAGACCATTCTTTTTTGAAATTCTGGGATCAGGTACGTGATGTCGAATGAGATGTTTAAACACTTGAAGACTTAACAAAAACTTAAAGTGCAGGTAAAGTAAACAACACGGGAAATTGTTAACCTAGTTCATTGTATCTCCACACTTACATCTGGGGGTTACCAAGCCAGGAAGGAAATCCAATATAAGTAATATTAATTCTAGACTTAAACCACTCAGTTTAATCCTTCACTTAATATCTACCCAAGGCAATTTCTACCTAAGACACAACTTATATATGAGTACCAACTCACTCCCCCTCAATCACACAGTGATATGTTTACAAGTTTAATAAAATTGAAGTCAAACTTCAAACAAAACAACTTGATTTTACTTCACAGTTTCAATCAAGACACAATACACTTTTGCTTAAAAGCTCATAAAGTGATACACATATAAAACCTGCTATTAAAACACAAACACCCTATTTAGTCTTCTTAATTTTGTACTCTATTCTGAGAGTTTCTGTTGCTTAAATAGATGCTTGGATTTTGGGCTTTCTGTAGGTTATCCAATCCTGATACGCATGCTGCCATCACCTTGAATTAGGGTTTGTTACTTCCTTGATTCTAGGTGAGTCAGTTCTTCTGTTTATACTGAAATCATATAACCAATCTCCCTACAGATGCGCCTTCTTCTGTTTTATCCATTCACAATTAATTCCAGATAAATTCCATGAATTTACTCAGTTCTGTTAAGCATTATTTAATTCTGGTAGCAGGTTTGAGATGTCATTACATCTGGTGTGACATCCTGAAATCTGAACTTACTTCATTAACTTATACAATGTCACAACATCTGGTGTGACATCCTGAATTAAGTTCATTAACTTATACTCTGTTTGATAATGTCACAACATCTGATGTGACATCCTGAACTAAGTTCAACACTTCTTGTTGGTCAAAAATTCTGCCAATTCTAAACATCTACAAACTCCCCCTTTGGCTAATTTTTGGCTAACACAATCTTCTGGTTTTATCAGAGTGCAGCAGAGTTTCATTTATCAGAGTGCAACAGTTCTTTTCTGTTGAGTCATGTATGATTTTACTCCCCCTCAAACCTGTATGTGTTCTGACTTGTTCAACAGAATTTTTTCATTAAAAACAACTTAGTTCAGAAGCAAATATTAAACAGACAAAGGCATTTTTCATTAATCAGTAAGCTGCAGCAGACATTGTTGTTGTTCTGTTCTCTTCTCCCCCTTGTTAGACATAAATTGGGGCCAAATTACATAGTCAGAGAAATACAAAATTACAGAACCAAAATATAATGCTGATGCAGACAGTACACATTCCTCACACACATTTTTCACTCAGAATCTTCATATTCAGTATCTTCCTCTTCTTCAGTTTCATCATCAGAGTCAGCAGCCTTCTGAGCAACCTCTTCCACTTCCATCCTTTGAATTATTTCCTCAAGCTTTTGCTTCCTGGCATCCAGCTCTTTGCAGGTGTTCTTCAGTTCAACAATCAAAGCAGCTTTGGATATGGGAGTCTTTGCTTTTGAAGGTCCAGCAAATGTCCCACTGGGAGCTTCAACATCAGCAGCATGATGACTTAAGAACAGCTTGTAGTGGAAGGCCAGAGGACTTTCTCTTTTGCAGATTGCATCCTTCTCAGTGAGGATACCTGGATACTGGCTGAGGATGATTCCACATAGCATAGATGGAAAGGCAATAGGCAGCTTTGTTGCAGATGTCCCAGCATGCTTCAGTGTTTGATCAAATATGTAATCCCCAAAGTCCAGCTTTGTTTGGGTGCCCACAGCATAAATAAATCTGCCCAATCCAGTTGCTATTGAAGAGGTATGATTGGTAGGGACCCAGTTTACAGTACCAATCCTATGCAGCATTTCATACTTCCTTGTTAGCAAGCTAACAGAAAGTTTTCCCTTGACTGGCCAAGTCTTGACCTGATTGGCAGTGATGACCTTGAAAATCTGGTTGTCTGTCTTTCCCAGATCATTAGGCCCATCAGATTCTCTCCCTAGGTAATGATTGATAACCCTAGGAGAGAATTCCACACATCTCCCTCTTACATACACCTTTCTGAATTCATCTGACTTACCATCAGCACAGTCCTCTTGAAGGTTGACAATGAACTCCTTGACTAGCAGCTCATAGCAGGGTGAAAAGTTTGAAACTGTTTTGAATAAGCCAGCAGAAGAAATTAGATCTATTACCTCAGTGCACTCAAGTGCATTGCTGCCCAGCTCTCTTTCAAGTTCCACCCTTCTTTGGTATACATATTTCCATCTGCTCACACTTGACACATGATGGAAAGAAACATTGTCCAGAGGAGCTTCTGGAACAGCATAGGTAGACCTTGAGGGTGTTGGTTTCTTCTTTGGTTGAGATGTTGGAACATCCTCTTCAACATCTGAATCTGGTGGAGTTACATCTTTCCTCTTTTGAGTATTCACCTTGCTCCATTGTTTAGTAGGACCAAATACAACTTTGGCCTTGTCTTTCTTTGGAGTAAGCTGCTTCTTTTCAGGAGTTGCATGTCCTGCAGTCTTCTTTTCTTTCCTAGCCCTAAGCCTTTTGGCTATGCTAGGGTCCACAGAAGCAATGATCTCTGTGTCAGAGTCATTGTCTATGTCTTCAACAGGAGGAGGTTGGGTAGTCTCCTCTTCAGCAGGTGGATCAACAGAAGCTTGGTCATCAGTGGCTTCATCATCATCATCAGTTGAGGCCTTGTTCTGGTCCTCAGATGTTTCAACATCTATTGGGACATCCTGTTGAGCAGGAGTGTCCTCTTCAGCCTTATTGTTCTGTTCTTCTTGTGGAGCTGGCATGGTGTTCAGGGGAACAGATATACCACTCACAACTCTTTGTTCAGACAATATTCTGCTCACAAGATGCTTGATGGTAGCATCCACATATTCAGAAGCTTTAGGGGTGGTGTTTGATGATGAAGGAACCCCTTTGCTTTTGCTGAACACAAGTTCCTTTGCTCTTCTCACAGTTGGAGTTCTAGGCTTTTGAGCAAGAGGAACACTTCCTCTGATTTCGTCCATGGGAGTAGTATCCATTGGAACCATGGAGATTGGGGTTGCATGCACCACATCTTCTTGGTTGAGGTTTTCATCAGTGAGGTTAGGGTTTTGATGTTGAAACATTTTCGAAAGTGGTGGAAGAAGAGTTTAGGTTTGATTGATTTTGATGAGCTCTGAAAATTAGCTATAGCATGCAATTTGTTTTGAGAGGATGATGAGAAGATGAATAGCTGAGAGCAAGCTGGAGCTTTTATAAGAGCCGTTACTTGGAGAATTTTAAGGAGTGGAATACACAGAGTTCTTGACCAGACTGGTGTTGCCATCTGGTGATCATGCCACACGATGTCATTGGACATGTTGGCACTTCTCCATAACTGTTATATTTCACATAAGCAGATTCCCAATTTACCCCTTAGGTTTTCAAATTGGGCAGCATCCAAAGCTTTAGTAAGTATATCAGCCAATTGCAGATCTGTGGCTACATGTTCCAATGAAATCACCTTCTCTTCCACAAGTTCTCTGATGAAATGATGCCTGATATCAATGTGCTTGGTCCTGCTGTGTTGGATAGGATTCTTTGATATGTTGATGGCACTTAAATTGTCACAATACAATGTCATGACATCTTGTGGGACATTGTACTCTGTGAGCATTTGCTTCATCCAAACCAACTGTGAATAACTGCTTCCAGCTGCAATATATTCAGCTTCAGCAGTGGATAAGGATACACAATTTTGTTTCTTACTAAACCAAGAAATCAAATTGTTTCCTAGAAAGAAGCATCCTCCTGATGTGCTCTTTCTATCATCAGCACTTCCAGCCCAATCAGCATCACAGAAGCCAGTGAGAATTGGTTCACATCCATGGGAGTACATTATGCCATAGTCACAAGTACTATTGACATATTTCAGAATTCTCTTAACCTGGTTTAGATGACTTACTTTTGGCTCAGCTTGATATCTTGCACATACACCTACTGCAAAGGCTATGTCTGGTCTGCTAGCAGTCAGATATAATAAGCTTCCAATCATACTTCTGTATAGGCTTTGGTCTACATTCTCACCCTTGTCATCCTTTGTCGGCTTTAAATGAGTGGGGGCAGGTGTTCTTTTGTGACTAGCTTTGTCCATCCCAAACTTCTTGATAATGTTCTTAGCATACTTGCTTTGGGAAATGAGCATGGAGTCCTCTATTTGCTTGATTTGCAGTCCAAGAAAGTAGGTTAGTTCTCCTACTAGGCTCATCTCAAATTCAGATTCCATTTGAGTGACAAAATGTTTAACCATCCTGTCTGACATCCCACCAAAGACAATGTCATCTACATATATTTGAGCAATCATGACATTTCCTTCTTCATCCTTCACAAACAAGGTTTTGTCTATTCCACCATTCCTGTACCCTTGTTTTATGAGAAAAGTAGTCAGCCTTTCATACCATGCTCTTAGGGCTTGCTTCAGACCATAAAGAGCCTTCCTTAGTTTGTATACATGATCTGGACAGCTTGGATCATCAAATCCCTTAGGCTGCTCCACATATACCTCATCATTAAGATATCCATTTAGAAAGGAACTTTTCACATCCATTTGAAACAGCTTGAACTTCAGGATACAAGCAATTCCTAAAAGTAATCTGATTGATTCAAGCCTTGCTACTGGTGCAAAGGTTTCATCAAAGTCTACTCCCTCAATTTGTGTATCCTTGAGCTACAAGTCTAGCCTTGTTCTTTGTAACAACTCCCTGCTCATTTGACTTGTTCTTATACACCCATTTTGTGCCAATCACATTTATGTCATCAGGTCTAGGAACAAGATCCCACACTTCATTCCTTGTGAACTGACCTAATTCTTCTTGCATAGCACAAATCCAGTACTCATCATTAAGAGCTTCCTTGATGTTTTTAGGTTCTATTTTTGAAACAAAACAAGAACCTGAAATCACCTCTCTTGATCTAGTGCTTACACCACTGTTGGGATCACCAATTATCAAATCTTTGGGATGATCCTTCTGGATTCTGATGGAGGGAGGTTTGCTGGATTGTTCTGTTCTTGCCTCAGTTTGAGTGAAGTCAGGATGATCACTCTTTGTTTCAGCTTCAGTCTGACTGTCAGCAGATGTTCCAACATCATCTGCAACATCTGCAGGGACATCATCAATTATCACATTTATGGACTCCATTATAACCTTGGTTCTGGAGTTAAATACTCTATAGGCTCTGCTATTTATGGAGTATCCAAGGAAAATCCCTTCATCACTTTTAGGATCCATTTTTCTTCTTTGTTCCCTATCAGCCAGAATATAACAATTACTTCCAAACACATGGAAGTACTTAACTGTAGGTTTTCTGCCCTTCCAGACTTCATAGATAGTGGACAAGGTTCCTTTCCTTAGAGTGGCTTTGTTATGAATGTAACAAGCTGTGTTCATAGCTTCAGCCCAGAAGTACAATAGTAACTTTTTAGAATGGATCATAGCTCTTGCTGATTCTTGGATAGTTCTGTTCTTCCTCTCAACAATCCCATTCTGTTGAGGGGTGATAGGGGAAGAATACTCATGATTGATTCCCTCTGAAGAACAGAAATCTGAGAATTTTTTTATCTCAAATTCCTTTCCATGGTCACTCCTTATTCTGACTACACAGCTTGCTTTTTCTCTTTGTATTCTTTGGCACAAATCTTTGAATACATCAAACACATCAGAATTTTCTTTGATGAAGTTTATCCATGTATACCTTGAAAAGTCATCTACCACCACATAGGCATACCTTTTTCCACCAAGGCTCTCAACATGCATTGGTCCCATAAGATCCATATGCAATAATTCCAAAACTTTGGAAGTTGTCAGATGTTGGAGCTTTGGATGGGACATCTTGGTTTGCTTGCCTATTTGACATTCACCACATACTTTGCCTTCATCAATCTTCAGTTTTGGAATACCTCTTACAGCCTCCATAGATATGATTTTCTTTATCCCTCTGAGATGAAGATGACCCAGTCTTTGGTGCCATAGCTTCACTTCTTCTTCTTTGGCTAAGGAGCAAGTTGAAGTGAGACTGAAGTCTTGAGGTTCCCACATATAACAGTTGTCTTTAGATCTGGCTCCTCTCATGACAACCTTCTGTTCTTTATCAGTCACTATGCATTCAGTTCTGGTAAAGTTTACACTGTAACCTTGATCACATAATTGACTTATGCTGATCAAGTTAGCAGTCAATCCTTTTACCAGCAGTACATCATCTAGTCTTGGTACATTTGGACAGTCCAAGGTCCCAACTCCCTTGATTTCTCCTTTAGCTCCATCTCCAAAGGTTACATATCTGGATGAATGTGATTTTAAGTCTACCAGCAGATTCTTCAATCCAGTCATGTGTCTTGAGCATCCACTGTCAAAGTACCAGTCTTCTTTAGCTGATACTCTTAGTGATGTATGAGCTATATATGCAACACCCTTCTTTGACCATTTTTGCTTGTAGTGAGGTTTCCTTTGATGCCTCTGCCCTGTGTAGTGTCCGTTTTTAGAGCTCCAAGGTTGTTTTTTGAACTTGTTCTTGGGCATGTAGCTTTGATCAGCATGAAGACTAGCTTTAGGTACCCATAATTTCTTGATTACCTCTGTCTTATGCTTAGGGGGTTGCTGATATCTTTGATTTTGATGTCCATGCAGCACTTTCTTGGTAACCTCTATCTTCTGCTTAGGGTGTTGCTGATACATCTGATTTGGATATCCATGCAACTTGTAGCAATGAGGTTTGATGTGACCAAACCTTCCACAATGATGACATCTCCATCTTTGATACTTCTTTTTCATCATGTTCTTTTCATGATGTTGGGACATCTGTTGGGACATCTTGTTTGGCTTTATGGGATTTGAAGTAGTTTTGCTGGTGCTAGCCTCAACCTTTTGAGCTTTGTTAAATCCCACTCTAGTTCTATCCCCTGAATGCTTATTGTTGTTGATAATGATATCCAGTGTGTTTGAGCTACTGTTCAACATTCTAACAGATTTGGACATATGTTCCAATTTGGAGTTGAGAAGACTTACTTCACTTTTCAAAGTGTCAATGATTTCTAGATTACTTGTCTTTTCAACCTTTAATGCCTCAATCTGCTTCTTATGCTTTATATTCTCCATGCATACTTCAGTGCTCCTTTTACATAGCTCTATGTATGATTATTCAAGCTCTTCAAAAGTAAGCTCCTCATCACTGGATCCGCTTTCAGATTCACATACTCCAGCTAGAGCAGTGATGTGCTTTGCTGATTCTTCTTCTGAATCACATCCTGAGTCTTCCTCAGACCAGGTCATTGAGAGACCTTTCTTCTGCTTCTTTAGATAGGTAGGGCATTCATTTCTGATGTGTCCATATCCTTCACATCCATGACATTTAATCCCTTTTTCTTGATTGGTCTTTTCATCATAATTTGATCTTCTATTAGCATCATAAGGTCTTTTATTCTCAGAAGAGTTTGAGTTTCTTCCACTTGGTCTGTACCTGCCATCCATTTTTCTGAGAATCTTGTTGAATTGTCTTCCAAGCATAGCAATTGTTTCTGATAAATTTTCTTTAGGGTCTGCTTCATGATTGTCTTCTTCTTTATCAGTATTTGAAACCAAGGCTATGCTTTTGTTCTTCTTTACAATTGTATCATTCATTCCCATCTGAAATGTTTGAAGGGAACCAATGAGCTCTTCAACCTTCATTGTGCATATGTCTTGAGCTTCTTCAATTGCTATAACCTTCATGTCAAATCTTTTTGGTAAAGATCTGAGAATCTTTCTTACCAGCTTTTCATCACTCATCTTTTCTCCCAAAGCACCAGAAGTATTAGCTATTTCCAAGATGTTCATGTAAAACTCATGAATTGTCTCATCTTCCTTCATTCTCAAGTTTTCAAACTTGGTGGTGAGAAGTTGAAGTCTTGACATCTTCACCTTTGATGTTCCTTCATGAGTTGTTTTGAGAGTGTCCCAAACATCTTTGGCCAGCTCACAGTGATGCACAAGTATGAATATGTTCCTATCAATGCCATTGAATAGGGCATTTAAGGCCTTGGAATTACCAAGTGCTGAATTTTCTTCCTCCTTGCTCCATTCTTCTTCAGGTTTCAACACTTTTACCCCATCCTTGTTGTCTTTGACAGGGTGCTCCCATCCTTTATTGACTTCTTTCCAAGCCCTATTATCAAGTGATTTTAAGAATGCTACCATTCTTGGCTTCCAGTAGTCATAGTTTGATCCATCCAATATAGGTGGTCTATTCACAGATCCTACATCTCTGTCCATGTTCCCAAAATTTGCTGTCCCTAGATCTCACCCAGTTAAACAGGCAGGGTGCCTGCTCTGATGCCAATTGAAATTTTGGGATCAGGTACGTGATGTCGAATGAGATGTTTAAACACTTGAAGACTTAACAAAAACTTAAAGTGCAGGTAAAGTAAACAACACAGCGAATTGTTAACCCAGTTCAGTGTATCTCCACACTTACATCTAGGGGCTACCAAGCCAGGAAGGAAATCCAATATAAGTAATATTAATTCTAGACTTAAACCACTCAGTTTAATCCTTCACTTAATATCTACCCAAGGCTATTTCTACCTAAGACACAACTTAGATATGAGTACCAACTCACTCCCCCTCAATCACACAGTGATATGTTTACAAGTTTAATAAAATTGAAGTCACACTTCAAACAAAACAGCTTGATTTTACTTCACAGTTTCAATCAAGACACAATACACTTTTGCTTAAAAGCTCATAAAGTGATACACATATAAAACCTGCTATTAAAACACAAACACCCTATTTAGTCTTCTTAATTTCGTACTCTATTCTGAGAGTTTCAGTTGCTTAAATAGATGCTTGGATTTTGGGCTTTCTGTAGGTTATCCAATCCTGATACGCATGCTGCCATCACCTTGAATTAGGGTTTGTTACTTCCTTGATTCTAGGTGAGTCAGTTCTTCTGTTTATACTGAAATCATATAACCAATCTCCCTACAGATGCGCCTTCTTCTGTTTTATCCATTCATAATTAATTCCAGATAAATTCCCAGAATTTACTCAGTTCTGTTAAGCATTATTTAATTCTGGTAGCAGGTTTGAGATGTCACAACATCTGGTGTGACATCCTGAAATCTGAACTTACTTCATTAACTTATACAATGTCACAACATCTGGTGTGACATCCTGAATTAAGTTCATTAACTTATACTCTGTTTGATAATGTCACAACATCTGATGTGACATCCTGAACTAAGTTCAACACTTCTTGTTGGTCAAATATTCTGCCAATTCTGACCATCTACATTTTTCTTTTAGTGTGGCATGTTTTCGGAGAACGATCCATAATATCGTTTCTCTAACATGTATTAGCACGAATATTTTCCACTTTAATTAGTGGTGGCCGGCCTCATTTGTAGGGTAATTACTTCGTAAATTACTCGGCGATTGCTTAACATAGACCTAAAGTTGTCCCGATTCGGATTGAGATCCACTTGGATCCATTTGCCTCGATCTTGTTATTCTTTTCGTGGTTGTGCTTGATTAAGTTCATCATACCACTTATATTGTAAATATTATAATAATGTGAATATAATCTATTTAAATTTAATCTCTCGCACCTTATCCTTTTATTTCAATTTCTCGTTCCTTATCTCTTTATTATGCTTTATCATATTATATCATATATCATATTGTTTATGTTTGTATTGTTGCTTGTGATTTTTATTTTGTCCTTTTGGATACCAAAACACTAATAAAGGATTAAACATTAAAAAGATTGGTGACTTTAATTTCGGACTATGGTTACTATCCTTAGCATTGGAGTTTGGACTTAGATTTTAGGATCTCTCCCTTTGCTCAAGTTTTGATGGATTAGAAACTTTGGCCTCAAGTTATTTCATTGGTCTTTGAAGATGGAATTCTGGTTACCTTGAAGAAATGTGCATATTTCGGTTTGATCGCTCTTCTCTTAACTTTTAATTCAAGCATTAGGATAGTCCCTTCATCTCCTCGCCATTCTTAAATTTTCAAAACTTCTCCCTATTTTAAAAATCTTCTTTGTTTTCAAACTTCAAATGCTTTCGCAATCAAACCTTGACTTAGGTCAAGCGATTTTAATCTTTTCATTTTATTTTCTTAATAAATGTTAATCCATGTAAATATATCGAAATTCTTTTCTTAAATACTTTAAAAAATCCAAAACTCACTCAATTGTTTTTGTGCCTTTGTGCACCTTTTCTTTTCATATGTTTAGATATGATTCATTCTTTCTAGCGGAATTATTCGCTAAGGAATGACTACTTATCTCTACATTTTAAAAAATAATGCAACTCATTGTTTCTTTTCAAATTTTGTACCACGAACTACGAGGTTTTGATCTCGCATTGCACTTTGTGGGTACGTAGGCATGAGGCGTTAAAACCTCATCAAACACAAAACCTTAAAAAACATTCTTCTCCTCATCTCTTCAATCATTTTCAAGCAAACCAATTTCAAACCAAAAAGCAATAAATATTTCAAAGGGCTCCCGTGGAGTACCACGGACGAGTCGGGTGCCTAAAACCTTCCCGATTTGTAACCAATCCCCTTACCCATTCTCTGTTTGTTTCTTTTAGCTTTTGCTTTAAATTCCTTAGGTTTTTATTCGTTCTTTTACCTTTTTCCTTTTGGAAATAAATAAAAGCGCGGTGGCGACTCTGTGTACCTTGAGTGAAGTTAATCAATAGCTTACACTCACGATTTTACCGCTACAGTATAAAAATGCGAAAAATAAAATAAATAAACTAAATAGACTAAAATAACTAAATAAAAGAAACTAAAAAATAAAACTTAAGCTAAACCAAAATAAATTTTTAGATTTTTAATAATTGAAGAACAAATAAATTAAACTTACTATTTTCTTAGAATTTCTTATAAACTTAAAGCTATACTTTTCTAAAACAAAATAATATTGAACTAAATTATATTAATAAAAATCCCTAAACCTAAATTTTAAAAAAAACTATTAACTAAACCGCAATGAATAAATAAATAAATGGGTCAGGGGAACTAAACCCAAAACAAATCATAATAACCTAGATACTAATTAATCCTGAAAATGAAAATAAAATAAAGAAAGAAAAAACATTAAAAGGAAATGACACATTACATTTCTACAGACTCATTCAAACCAATATTAAAAGTATCATAATAAATAACAATCAAAATATAATTTGACTTTTTCAAACCAATATTAAAAATAGGAATTAAATAAAAATATAAACATAAAAGGAAAAAAATAAGGAAATAATAAGGAAACATAATAACTTATTATCAAAAGCATAAAAGAGTTACCCCTTTTCTTCACATTCACGCTCTGCCTCTCTTTTCTATACTCCCTCCACCATTTTTTCTCGCCTCCTCTCCGTCAAGACTCTCCCGCGCTCTCTATGTCTCTCCTCGCCGATCTCGCGTTTTCTCTGTCTCTAACCTCGCTGATCCCGCGTTCTCTATGTCTCACTGTTTGTGGTTGTTGTTGAAAGGTGGGCGTCGCGAACGATTTAACAGAGGGTGAAGTTGTTTTGGATTTATGGTGATTTTTTGTGTTATATGAAATTTATGGTGAAGAGATGGTGGTTGAAGAGTGGTAGAGGTTGTGAATAGTAGTTTGTCAATGGCGGTGGTGATGGCTTAGGTTCTATGATGGTGTTGTGGTTTGGATGATTAAAAAGATGTTGAGGAGGGATCGAAAAGCCATGTATATTGATTGTGGAGTGGATTGTCAATGAAGAGGGAGAATACAAATGTTTTTTTTTTCAAGAAGTGAAGGGGGTCTGTTGTTTTATATCCAGAACAAGAATATGTGTCGTTGGTGTTATGGTGTTGAGTTTTTTTTTAGGGGTCTGATGTATATTTTTTGTTATGTATTTTTCCTTTGTTCTTTTCAAAATCTCAGTAAAAAGAACATAAAGTGTTTCCTCTTTTTTGAAACGGGTCTGTTGTTGGTACCATTTGTGCCTGATTGACTTGTTTTTTGTGTGGCTTTTTCATGAAGAATTTCTTCTTTACTTTCTTCTGCAGGTTTGTGTGTGTGGCTGAAATTGTGTATAAATTTTGTGTAATGGAGCAGGATTTGTAGCAGAGGGTCTGAGGTAGCGTGTTTAGACTATGTAGGGAGGATGTAATAGACTGGTGGTTAATATTATTGGAATTCTTTTTGTCATCAAAGTTTATGCATTATATAGTCAAATGAAAAATACTACTAAATCCTATTAAAATTAAATTAAATAATAAATAATAAACTTAAACTAATTAACAATAAAATAAATAAACTAAATAAAATGTAAACTGATTGAAACATTACTAAATAAAATAACTTAATTAATTATGACTAATTAAAATTAACTACATAAATAAATAAATAAAAACACTAGTCACTAATTAGAATATTAAATTGAGTCAAAATTGAAATTAAAATTAACAAGAGAAAATTAACTAAATGAAATTAAACTAAATTTAAAATAGATTATCACAAAAATAAATGAACTAAAATAAAATTCTAAACGATCTTATATATATCTAACTAAGAATTTAAAATTAAAATTAGAATAAAAAAACATTAAAAAAAAACCTCTAACAATATTCTAAAAAAACAAGAATAATAAAAATAAAATAAAAGGACATCGAAAGATGAAATCAACTAAAGATAAACTGCATGCTTAATGATTAATGAAATGTTAACCCTAAGAATGCTTAAAATGACGTACTATCGATATGCGATGAAAATGCGTCGAACGAATGAAATGAAAAAAAGTTCGGTCAAAATTTAGGGTGTGACAGTTGCCCCTATTTAATCATCTTGGACCTGAATGTATGAATAACAACGTTTTTTGGACATTCGAGGTAGAAGAGGATTAAATATTAAAATACCTAAAATTTTGACCGAATGCAGATGAAATGCGATGATATGCAATATTATGAATTTATGAGAGACTCTCTGCTGGGGATATGACATGCGAGATGCAATGAAACTTAGCATGCTAATTTTTTTATGATGAGTATGTTGAATATGGGAAATTAAAATAAATGCTAAAGGTGATCCACAGAAACGAAACTGAGGGCGAAGACCCACTAGGGATAATAAAATATGCTGGGGATGACAAGACGGAAACATGATGTATTCAAATTGATAGATCAGTAGGTTCAAGTGTAACTGCTGGCACTAAGAATAACAAGAGACGGGAAACAAAACGGAAATCCCGAACATAAGATTAAAGACCGACTGACACCCTAGGATAGCGAGGAAATGGTTCAAAGTATAAAAGTAAATGCTTGATGCGCCCAACTAACACTATGAACGAGAATAGACTAAACGAAGTGATGAGTTAGCAAGTTCAAGGGTGACTGCTGGGGATCCCAATACATCAACTCGGCAGTTGAGAAAGGTAGTTGAAATGACATCGGCTCGGCGGTCGGGAAAACAAACTCAACTCGGCTGATGAGGAAATAAATAACGGATATCAACACGGCGGTCGGAAAACAAATTTCAACACGACAATTGAGGAAAAAATAAATAACAGAAATTGACACGACGGTCGGGAAAGCAATTCAACATAGCGGCTGAGAAAATAAGATAGCAGACATTGACACGGCGGTCGGGGAAGCAAAAATAACAGACATCGACACGGAGGTCAGGAAATAAAATTCAACACGGCGGCTGAGGAAATAAATAACCGACATCGACACGGCGGTCGGGAAAAAATATTCAACACGGCGATTAAAGAAAAAATAAATAACAGACATTGACACGACGATCGGGAAAGCAATTTAACATAGCGGCTGAGAAAATAAGATAGAAGACATTGACACTGCGGTCGGGAAAGCAAAAATAACAGACATCGACACGGCGATCAGGAAATAAAATTCAACGCGGCGGATGAGGAAATAAATAACTGTCATCGACACGGCGGTCGGAAAAAAAATTTTCAACACGGCGGTTAAAGAAAAGATAAATAACAGACATTTACACGGCGGTCGGGAAATCAATTCAACACAGCGGCTGAGGAAATAAGATAGTAGACATTGACGCAGCGGCCGGGGAAGCAAAAATAACAAACATCGACACGGCGGTCGGGAAATAAAATTAAACACGGCGTTTGAGAAAATAAATAACAGATATCGACATGGCGGTCAGGAAATAAAATCGACATCGACATGGCGGTCGGGAAAAAATATTCAACACGGCGATTGAGGAAAAAATAAATAACAGACATTGACACGGCGGTCGGGAAAGCAATTCAACACAGCGGCTGAGGAAATAAGATAGCAGACATTGACACGGTGGTCGGGGAAGCAAAAATAACAGACATCGACACAGAGGTCGGGAAATAATATTCAACACAGCGGCTGAGGAAATAAATAACAGATATCGACACGGCGGTCAGGAAATAAAATAGACATCGACACGGCGGTCGGGAAAAGATATTCAACACGGCGATTGAGGAAAAAATAAATAACAGACATTGACACGACGGTTGGGAAAGCAATTCAACACAGCGGCTGAGGAAATAAGATAAAGACATCGACTCGGCGGTCGGGAAAGTAAACTCAACACGGCAAGTGAGGAAATAAATAACAGACATCGACACGGCGGTCGAGAAAACAAACTCAACACGGCGACTAAGGAAATAAATAACAGACATCGACACGGCGGTCGGAAAATAAAATAACAGATATCGACTAGGCGGTCGGGAAATAAAATAACAAGCGTAAGTAATCCAAAGTTGTTAATCAACAGGTTCAAGTGTAACTGTTGATACCGAGGATAAAGAAAACGAACACAATGTTTGGGCAGTGGTCTTGTGCAATCAACTGATACTGGGAGTAGAAAGCAACGTTTAAATATAAATCAGTGGTTCTTAGCGACCGGCTGGAAACAAGAATAAATGTTGGAGTTTTCAACGAGATAAACGACCAACCTCTAGAAATTCTCTTAAATGAAGAGTTCAAAGAAGAACTTTAGGAACTGTCAGGAAAACACGGATGTGTGTTGAATTAACAACCTTAAATCTTAAGCAAACAACTTAAAGGATTCATGCCAATGGTAGTTGGACTTAAAAGAAAAAAATGGTGGTATCAAGAAGGGCCTCTGTAGGGAATACCAGTGTTATTGGAAAGAAGACCTTGGTTAACCAAACTTCAGGGTAACAACGATAATGGATTCAAAAATGAAAACTGACAGTAATATGGACCTGGAGTCAGATAAACAACAACTGGGGGGGGGGGGGAACAAATGATTATGTCAAATGCGTATGATTGAGCATGATGTGAATGATCATGGTATGCAAATGCTGACTCTGGGAGACAGAGAGTTTTGATAAGACTCAAAGGAGAGTAGGATCTCAACGCCAATACTTAGACGAGCAATATGAAAGATGTTGGGGAGATGTCTTCAAACTTGGAAATTGATACTTGGTCCAAGGATCCATCCAAGAGTGCTGCCAACTTTTAATCTTTTATGGGGATTTATTTAATAATGGCATCAGAGTGTTGCTGCAAGCCAAAGGGTTTTTGAGAAGACAAAAGATTTTTAATCTTTCTAAAGTCAAAGAAATTTTAAAGTTTTTCAATATGTTTTCAAAAAAATTGTTTCTAATTTTTTTTTTGTCATTTTCAGGGTTAAATTGTAATTCAGTAAAGACATTTTGCATAACAAAGAAAATAAGAAGCTGAAAGACAAAGTTTAAAGGAAAAGGTTGTATTTCATTCAAGAATAGTAGCTTGCCAATAGCAAGAGCTCCATGGAAAATTACAATTTGAAAATGGCAATGTGGAAAGGTCTACATTGAATCCAACGACCATTATAATCCCTAATGACTAAAACTGCCCAACACCTTGCTTCTGACAAGAAAAACTGGATTGGTCTTCAAGTAATGATCTTCAGTAATGGTAAACACAATCTGATACAGTCAAATGCCTTTGTCCCTAACTTTTGCCTGGACCGCCCTTTCGGGTTTTCAATCCACCGGGACGCTCTTTCTTGCCTAAGCCGCCCTTTTGTGTTTTCAACTTAGCGAGCTATTATTTTTTTATTTTTATCCCTAACTTTTGCCTGGACCTCCTTCATTGGTTTTGATCCACCGGGATACCCATTTTTTGCCTAGGTCGCTATTTCTGGTTTTCGACCTAGCGGGCTTTATTTAGGCATAATATTTTGTGCCTGCATCAGAATTCACTGGGTGCTTTAGTTGTTCACCATCCATAGTTGTGAGGATTAAGGAACCTCCGAAGAATGCCACCTTCACAACATATGGGCCTTCATAGATGTAACACCCCAAAATTTTCCCTCTCATTTTCATGATTCGCATATCATTTCGCAGCATAATTCATAGCATAATCCAAGCATGGCATCATAGTTATCATTGCAAGGGCATGAGTTTGTAATTAATGACTTAGATAATGGATGACTACTCGGAGGCAATAAAAGGTCGACAAAAGTTCTCAAATATGGTGAAAAAGGAAGGTCAACTCATGACTTTTTGGGTTCAAAATCATGAAAGTATGATTACAAGAGTCTTATGGACCAAGTTGGATCAAAAAGTGATGGAAAAATAAAGAAAAAAACAATTTTTTGAGATTATGTATCGATACATACGTGTTTTGTATCGATACATGCTCCTTTGTGTTTCTGAAGAGGGATTATGTATCGATACATACGAAGGATGTATCGATGCATTATTGTTTAAAACTTCAGTATGCATCGATACTTACAGCCATGTATCGATACATATCAGTTAAAAAACTGACATGTATCGATGCATCTGTATTATGTATCGATGCATATTTGATTTTTCATGCTGGAATTGCCAATGCTTCAGTATGCATCGATACATATGTGCATGTATCGATACATATCAGTTAAAAAGCTAACATGTATCGATGCATGCGGTTTCGTATCAATACATAAGCTGCTTTTGTTGTTTTTTTAGTTTTTTCTCATCCTTTTTTCCTTTCCTTTCCTTTTCCTTGTTCCACACTCTTCACATTTGTTCCACACTCTTCTTCTGGATTACTATACCACATTCTAGAGTCTTCTACAACCTTCCAAGGAATATTCTAAGGAATATTCCAAAGAATACTCTAGAACTCTCCAGAGTCCTAACTAACTCCAAACCTAGCCTAACTCCTAAGCAACCTCCATTCCCAAACCTCATGCCAAGCCTACACATTATATAAACCTAAATCATCCCAAAGCAAAGCTCTCTCCCATTTTTTTCACTATTCTTCTTCATTTTCACTTCATCTCTTTCATTCTTTTCTCAAACTTTTCCACCATTTTCAACCTCTCACCAAAGCTTCATTCTAAAAGTTCTTCAAATTCTTCATTGGAATTTGAAGGACTTGAAGCTAAAACCTCCTCTAATCATCTCATTGTGAAGCTTATTTGGAAGAGTTTTGAGCTTATTGGAGGTTATTGATCAAGTGTTCATCAAGAGGCATCATCAACTGCATTTATTTTGTGCGTTCGCGGATCGAAGCTTCAACTCTCCGGTTTTCTTCTCCATTTGCATTCCGATCTACATCGTAACACTCACCGAAGCAATCCTCCGCTTCGTAGGTTGGTGATCTAAATCTGCTTCTTGATATAACTTATTCCCTCCATCTCGCCATGACGGCATTCTTCGTATGTTTATCGTTGTGTATGCGCTTGACCGTTCAATTTCTTCTTGATCACGATTTGATCATTTTGTTTGTTCGTAGTTAGAATTAAAGCTGATTCTAGGGGCCATTAAGGTTTAGATTATGGATTTTAGGTGTAAAATTTGTGCTCACTAGATAATAGTTGCATTAGGAGCTTTAGGAAATAAGTCGATTGCAAGAAGTGCTTTTTTCCCTCTTTCTTGGGCATTACTTCCCCCTTTACCACCGTAGATTGATAAGTCCATATTTTAGGGAATTTTCAAGATTAATTTCGACATCTCATTCCTCCATTTCGAGTCGTTTCGACATGCTTCCGTCTCCATTGCATATTCTTGCAATCTACATGTTAATTGTGCCTAATTTACTTGTAAATCATTGTTGCCATATTCAAGCCTTTTATTTAGCATGCTTACATGTGTTTAACATTCTGTTTTGACTTTATCTCCATGATCCATAAGCATTGGCATGATTCATGATTGCATTACATTAGGTATGATGCATGAACATAAATGTGCACTTTCTTGTGTTCTTGTTTGCATTGTTGATTATATTGTTGGTGGCATTTCCATGTGATCTTAATGTTGTTTTTTGTGTCAATTAACATGTTTTAATTAATGATTCATGTTGACACATGCACATATTCCATGTTCATATGATTATGTGATCAAATACTTGAAAGTGTATAATTGTATTCATTGTTTTGTATACCTTTTGTTCATGAGCATCCATAGAAATATTATGTTCATCCAATCATGCATGTTTATGTTTGTTAATCATGATATGTGGAGTATTTGCATTAGTTGTTATCCATCTTGTGCATAAAAATGAGCCAAATTTGTCTTGTTTTTCATAGTTGTTTTTAGAAGCAGGAGCTGTAAAATGTATGTTGTTTGTTGTGTAGTTCATGTTGTTTGTGACTTTTTACACCTACTTTCATGCTGTTTGATAGTTGTAGTATGTTGTTTGTATTGTGTGTTGTTTTTCCTAGCTAATTGTATGTTTAAGTGCTGTAAATAGCTGCTGAATTTTAGTTTAGCATAGTGTAGGCACCCTTAAACTTAAGATTGAGTCTAGTTTTGGTCCAAGATGCCTTATGGATTATTTGGTATGTGTTTACATCATTCCTTTTTATTAAATGTACACCACTAACCCTTGTTTTGTAGGGAGGTTGAGGTATGTTTCCTTACACCTTATCCTTTTAATTCTTTTATGCATTTCTTTATGCATTTATTTCCTTTACCTTTCATGTTTGTGTTTGGTAAGATTCCCCTTTGTTCTTTAGAATCAACTTAACTTCCTTAGGAAGTAAGTTGCATTCTATTCCTTTTCTTTTCCTTTTGTTAATTAGGATTAGAAGCCACACTAACCATCAAGACATCCATTGAATAAACAACTTAGGGTTGGTCTTAGTCCCCCTTAGTTTTATCCTTTCTCCATTTGAGTCTTCTTCTCTCATCTCCAAACAAAAATACAAAAGACATTTAATAAAGGATTGAAATAACCTTTTGTGTATAGCCTTATTCCATGGGGCACTCATATTCATTCCATCTTGGAATAGTGTGAGCTTGTCTAGCATGAAGTACAAGTCTAATCATAAGGCTACTTTCACAAACGATAAACTCAAAACACTTCTCAATAAAAGGCAACCAACAAAGACATCGCGTCTTCTCTTCTCATCTCCTAATCTTTGCGGACGAATGCGACTTGCCTCGACAGTTCAAACAGCGATACGGTAAACACCCTCGAGTCAGAGCCGGTAACACCTGAGCTAGAGCTATGGCAACGTCATCCTAAAAAACACAAAAATAGTTCCCGCCTTAGTTAGGCGAACTACGTCGACTCTGATCCTCACTATCCCTATGAGGTACGTAGGCTGCAGGGTAGGGCCTGTTTGAGCACAATATTTATTTTCCCTACATTTTCCCCTCTTTCTTTCCATTCTCCAGTTCCTTTCTCAGTTCCCTTTCTCATTCCATTCCAGTTCCAGTGGAAGTTTTATTCAGCAGCAGTTATATTATTTTACCCTTTGAAACAAACAAACAAGCGTGGATCCCGTCGGGTACGGCGGACGGTCTGGGGTGCTAATACCTTCCCAGGTCGTAACCGATTCCCGAACCCAGATCTTTGGTTCGCAAGGCCTCGTCCTTTCCTTCTTCCTCAAGTTTGTGCAGCATTACCTTTCTCGTTCCTTCGGGATAAAAATGCCTGGATGGCGACTCTACCTTTTCCGCGCCACTTGCGCGTTTGTACTAGGATGAAAATCCTAGGAGTGACAGCTGGCGACTCTACTGGGGATTGAACCCAGAATTTCTGGTTTCCCTCGTAGAGTCAATCCTAGCGCCTGTTTGTTTTCGTTTCTTTGGGTGTTTATATGTGTGTGCTATTGTGCTTATTTACTGTTTTCATTTAGAGTTTACTTTACAACTTTATTTATTGCTTTCAGTATTTATTTTCACATGCATCATATTATACTGGACTGTCTGGCTGTGCTGGTTTTCATTTTTCTGTGGGATGGGAGTTACTGCGAGAAAAGCCAAATACCCGACTTGAGTGCACCTAGGATTTAGAGTGGTTCCACTTTGGCTTCATGGCATTTTGCTATGTTGGTATTAGTGAGTTCCACACCTTGACTTGCGACCTCCTCGGAAATGTATTGACGCCATAATTTTTTTGAGGCAATACACTACCTTGATAGTTATGTGCAGTCAAGGGACCGATCATTGAGAACCTTTGTAGAAACATCCCTCTCCAGTGATGACAGTGGCAGACCACATTTGTTGGAAAACCCACTCGCATCTGAGAGCCCACAGAGAACTCGCATAGGATGGCCTGGTTCTCTCATTTGAACTCAGTCAAGGAAAACTGTTCGTATGAAGATAGTATTGTACCCTTCGGGATGAATGTATTATTGTTTCTCGATTCAGTGCTTGAAGCTGGGGACTTATGAGGGATGCTTGTTTTCTCCGTACTCAACTGAGACCTCCCTGGGTAGTATATAATTCCAAACTAATTCCCTGATTTGGTCATGAGCCATTTCTCGGAAATGGTGAACGTATTGTTGCTATCCGGCTTTGAGAGTCCGTGATATTGACTCGGAGTAGCATACCCGTGAGATGGGAGGGGTTTACAGATTTGCAAGAACCCTGAAACTTCCAGCATACTCGCTTTGCCAACATTGTTCAGTATTATGATCCGGTTCTACATGGTCTTTTGGTTTTGAAATCCGGGATTTCGGTGGTATTGTTATTATGATTCTTCAGAAGCACATGAATGTCTTCTCAACACCAACATTAGACCAGTGATCGCCAGACCTTTGATCACATGCCAATGCAGGGTCGCATGTCGCATCCTCATGAACATATCATACACATTTACTGCATGATTTGCATATTTTGCATTTTTACAGGTTATTCGGACTTCCTAACTTATTCAACTTCAGGCAATATAGTTGGTCAACACGTTCATCGGTATCCAACAAAAAGAAACCGAGTGAGAATGGTTGAATGGATGCAGACTAATCTCAATGAGCTCCGATAGAGGATGGATCAGTTCATGGAAATAATCACTGGCATGGCCCAAAACCAGGAGCGTCTCAGGTTTATGGTTGAGCAACCCCATGTGAATGCTAATACTGGAACACCGACTGAGAATGTAGATCCTAACGCTTCCTGTAACGGAGGGCCAAATCTAAATGGGACTGCGGCCCGTAATGAAGACACACAAGAGGACCAGTTCACTCTACTGGATGCTGATATGGGTAATATGAATGAGGTCAACAATCAAAGGTATGAAGAGCTGGCAGAGAAGATTAAGGCCATGGAATGTTAGAATTCCCTAGGCATCGATGTAACCAGTCTTGGGTTAGTGCCAGGAGTTAGAATCCCTCCCAAGTTCAAGGTGCCATCATTTGACAAGTACAACGGAAGCACGTGCCCTAGAACTCACATTCATGCATACTTTGGAAGAATCTTGGCTCACACTGATAACGAGAAACTTTGGATGCATTTATTCCAAGATAGTTTATCTGAAGCTTCATTGAGCTGGTACATGAAGCTGAGCAGGGTCTCTATCCGATGCTGGAAAGATTTAGCTGAAGATTTTCTCAAACAGTATCAATATAATATTGATATGGCTCCGAACTGCACTCAGTTGCAGAACTTGTCTCAAGGACCTAAGGAAAGCTTTAAGGAATATGCCCAGAGGTAGCGTGAATTGGCTGCACATGTTCAACCTCCATTGCTCGATCGGGAAATGGCAGACATGTTTATGGGCACCTTGCAAGGTGCATATTTGGATCGTCTGGCCGCTTGCCTGTCCATCAGTTTTGCTGATATTGTCATCGCTGGAGAAAGGATAGAAAATTTCCTGAAATTGGGGAGGATCCATGATGCAAATAGTGCTGGTTCTTCTGGTGTGAAAAAGCCTTTTGGCAATGGCCAAAGAAGAAGAGAAGACGAGACCAATGTTGTGTATAGGGGCCGAGACAAAGGTCGTTCTCAAGGTTACTACCAAACAGCTGCAGTAACTATTACTCCACAGGTTCAGCAACCTCACGGTCAGCAATATCAGACACATAGACCAAATCAGAAAAGAACATGAGTGTGGAACCGCAAACTTGATCCTATCCCATGCCCATATGATGTATTGTTTCCAGAGCTGCTAAAGTTGAACATGGCCGAGTTTCGTACCATGAGAGCTCCTTCTCCTGATAATCTACCTCCAAACTTTGATGCAAATGCCAGATGCGAATTCCATTCGGGTGCCTAGGGGCACAATATTGAGAAATGTTGGGCTTTTCAGAATAAGGTACATGACCTAATTGACTCCAAGGCGATCAATTTTGCGCCTCACCCAAATGTACTCCAGAATCCAATGCCTAATCACAACGGAGTCGGTGTCACGGTTGTTTTACCAGATGGTCCACGTTAAGCTGGAATCTTCAGGAAGCAAATAAGGCCATCAGTATTCAGATACTCTCAGCAATGAAAACTGTTTGTTTGTTTTTATTCAATGCATTGTCTTCCCTATTGAGGGGAACTACGTCGCTCTGATTCTTCATTGGTCATTGGTCAATGGAGATACTTAGGCAGAAGATCGTCAGGTCTTTCCGAGCAACCTTATAAGACAAATTTACTCCCCAACTTTACTCTCTCCTTCAGATGTCTCGTGTCAGAGTCAGAATAAATAGAAGAAGAGGTATGATTACCATGGTTGGGTATACGGCTGCAACTTGAAGATTACAAGTCTGTGAAATAGTTATTCATCACTCAAAGTATCCAAGACTGACAGGTCCAGACGGAGTCAAACCTCCTCAATAACGACAATGTTCAGCTTCTTTACTACATTTCCATTTGTAGTTCCTTTTATTTGCAAAACATTTGTATACATGTATGAAAGTTGTTTGCTTTTGAATGTTATTAATAATAAAACTCACATGTTTTTCTTGAAGTAATCCATTCGCATGTACTTACAATTTTGCATGTTTACATCGCAATACCAATTGTCGTGCTTAAACTCTATGAAAGAGAATGACGAAACTAAAACGCAAGAATCTCTAATTGTGTGCTCTCGAATAAGACCCTGTTGACGATGTAAAGGCTTTGTTTCAAATCCCTAAACACCAGAGATATAAGGGAGATAAACCCTCGCTAACCCCTTTGAGCCTTGAAGTAGGAGTTTCTTTTCGCATGAAAAAACCCTTACGATTAACCCAGGGGCAGGGTAGATGGAAACTAGTTAGACCAAGCGTTCAGGCTTTCATAAAGTAGTGTATTTGAGGACCCATTACATTCTACTATGCTAATCAAGAGGTCCAAAGACCCGAAACCACAATGGTTATCCAAATAAAGAGGTCCAAAGACTGGAAGCCACAATGGCTATCCTTCATCGACCAAAGAATGAGGCAGTCACGGCCCTTGCAAAGCAATCAAGACAAATAGTGTCACACGATTAGTTCAAAAAAAAGATAGAAATGAAAAAGCCCGCTAATTCGAAACATGAAAACAAGCGACTTAGGCAAAAATTAGGGCATCCCGCTGGACTCCACAATCAAAGATTCACAAGAATCAGTCCAGGAAAAAGTTAGGGATAAGAAATATAACGCAAAAGCAAAAGACGGAAAGGATTACACAAGAAAAATCCTCGAGCAAGAACAAAGTCGCGTGGCACAGACACGAAAGACCAAGGGGTGACTGACTCCAAACAATAACCTGATTGGTGCTTGAACCGATAGCAACAATGGTTCCTCAACCAACAGAAAACCCTTATGAAAGGTGAGCGCTTGTGAAAATTAGCTGAACATAGGAATGGAGGACATCATGAAGAGGGGTGGGCACAAATAAACTTCGAGCCTATATCCTTTGTTTCTATAACCGTGAACCAGGCCACGATATAACCCTCAAAAGTCCTAACTGAAACAGGGTTATTTTGAGAACGTACTACCATGAGACCGCGTTCCTGACTGTTATGAGTTGTGCAAAAAGATACTTATTGGTATTGCATGTACATACTTTCGTTCAAAAATAATGTCGTATCTCAACCAGTGATTCGCTCACAAAGGTTTGCAACACCTTTTCAAAACTTCAAGATTAACATGTGTGTTGCATTAGAATTTCCATTCTCAGAATAAAACATTTTCTGCTTGCATACATTTGTTTGGCATCATAAAGAGCTCACATGTGGAAATTCAGTCCAGAAGCTTAAGCTTGCCAAGTTGAGAAGTCTAAAACTTCTGAAAGACAGTCACGTCGAGGTGCACTTTTCTGAGAAAGCTCCATTGAGTAAGGATTTTCCCAACCAGTCATGGTAAGGGCCAGCCAATCTGGGGCAATTACATTGAGCAATCTCTTCAAAATTCAGCCAAACTAGGACAATCACTCGAGATTCAAATCTCTCCTAGAGAAATTAGTCAAAGACTCATACTGGGGCAAGCCACCCCAATCATATGAGGATTCATTCTTTCCCAAAGACAGATAATCGAAAGTTCGGAATACCGAGGCAATTATACTCCTGAAGAGTTTAAAGACAACGAGTCTTTTGTGAAATCCTCTTAAGGTAAAGCCTGAATCAAAGCAAGTGACCCATAGCACGAAACGACGAGAAGTCTTTCCTCCTTAAGAAGGACGCGGTTTAGCTTCGTTATCCTCAACAGACGCATGGAAGTTATCCCCGATAAAGTCGTCAAACTTTTCTTCAGCAGATTTCCTTGATCTTATTTCCCAACAGATCTAAAATCAAATCCTTCTCTTCCCCAGCAGAGCAATAAGGATCATCCCTAGAAAGAGTCGTCTACCCGTAGTGAAGCACTTCTTACAAGAATTCAAAGTATTCCCGGCAGTCATCTGAACGGTTTCCCTCTACACTTGGGTTCGGGAAATTCAGATAGACATAAAGTTCTCCTCAACAGAGCCTTGGTAGGCCTTTCCCCAGCTAAATCGAAAGGTTGCAGATCACCAGCGAAATCCTAGGGGTGAGATTCATTCCTCAGTAGTTGAGGCATCCCATAGCAGGGCCTTCAAATCTAAAGTCCAATTTATTTTTGGCAGGGTGATAAGTCGAGACAGACTAGTCACACTCTTCTCCAACAGAAATATCGGCAATCATATGTATTCCCCACAGAGTCAACAAGGGTTTGTTATTTCCATGTCAAGAATTCCCTTTGTACCTATATCCCAGTGTCATGGGGCATCATGTCATACAATTCAACATATGCATGCTCGATCCAAGGTTGATATCCAAAGTCCACCCACAGCGTGACAACTTATCCAAAGTCCCCCATAGTGGGCCAAAGTCTCCCGTAGTGAGCAAAAGTCCCCTGTAGTGGGCCAAAGTCCCCCGTAGAGGGCCAAAGTCTCCCGTCGTGAGCAATCTGCCCCTGTAGTGTGGCGAATTTCTAAAGTCTCCCGTAGTGGGCCAAAGTCCCCTGTAGTGGGCCAAAGTCTCCAGTAGCGAGCAGAAGTCCCCCGTAGTGTGGCAAGAAATTGAAGTCCCCCGTAGTGTGGCAGAAGTCTCCTATAGTGAGCAGAAGTCTCTCGTAGCTGAGCAATGTGCCCCCGTAGTGTGGAAAATTTTTTAAAAGTCTCCCGTAGCTGATCAATATGCCCCCGTAGTGTGGCGAATTTCCAAAGTCCCCTGTAGTGGATCAAAGTATCCAGTAGCGAGCAGAAGTCCCCCGTAGTGTGGCAAGAAATTGAAGTCCCCCGTAGTGTGGCAAAAGTCTCCTGTAGTGAGCAGAAGTCTCCCGTAGTTGAGCAATGTGCCCCCGTAGTGTGGCAAATTTTCTGAAAGTCTCCCATAGCTGAGAAAGGTGCCCCGTAGTGTGGAAAATTTTCTGAAAGTCTCCCGTAGCTGAGCAATATGCCCCCGTAGTGTGGAAAAATTTCTGAAAGTCTCCCGTGGCGAGTAGAAGTCCCCTGTAGCGGGCAGAGTATCCCCGCAGAGTGAGCAAAAGTCCATCCTCGGGGTGGTAAGGTATCAAAAATCTCCCGTAGCGAGAAGTGGCCCCTGTGGAGTGGAAAGGTATTGAAGTCCCCGTAGTGTGGCAGAGCATTCAGAAGACCACCCGTTGTGTGGCACGTCATTAATAGCCCAGCAAAAGTCTACCCGTAGCGTGGAAAATCGGCAATCTCCCAACGTTATTCCAAAATATTCACCGGTTCACTATTCTTCACATTAGAGGTCTCCCCAAACAGAGTTCAGATGGTTGGGTTTATTTCCCTTTTCTTCTTCCACCAAGTGCAAATTTTTTGGCTGTCTCTAGTATTCAATCCCTGCATACTTCCAACGTCTGACAGCAACAACTATCATCCATTCAAGTCTACAATGATTGAATAGGGGCAGCTGTAACACCCCAAAATTTGCCCTCTCATTTTCATGATCCGCATATCATTTTGCAGCATAATTCATAGCATAATCCAAGTATGACATCATAGTTATCATTGCAAAGGCATGGGTTTGTAATCAATGACTTAGATAATGGATGACTACTCGGAGGCAATAAAGTTCCACAAAAGTTCTCAAATATGGTGCAAAAGGAAGGTCAACTCATGACTTTTTGGGTTCAAAATCATGAAAGTATGATTACAAGAGTCTTATGGACCAAGTTGGATCAAGAAGTGATGGAAAAATCAAGAAAAAAACAATTTTTTGAGACTATGTATCGATACATACGAGTTTTGTATCGATACATGCTCCTTTTTGTTTCTGAAGAGGGACTGTGTATTGATACATACGAAGGATGTATCAATGCATTATTGTTAAAAACTTCAGTATGCATCGATGCATACAACCATGTATCGATACATATCAGTTAAAAAACTGACATGTATCGATGCATCTGTGTTATGTATCGATGCATATTTGAATTTTCATGCTGGAATTGCCAATGCTTTAGTATACATCGATGTATATGTGCATGTATCGATACATATCAGTTAAAAAGCTGATATGTATCGATGCATGCGGTTTCGTATCAATACATAAGATGTTTTTGTTGTTTTTGCTGTTTTTTCTCATCCTTTTTTTCCTTTCCTTTCCTTTTCCTTGTTCCACACTCTTCACATTTGTTCCACACTCTTCTTTTGGATTACTCTACCACATTCTAGAGTCTTCTACAACCTTCCAAGACATATTCTAAGGAATATTCCAAAGAATACTCTAGAACTCTCTAGAGTCCTAACTAACTCCAAACCTAGCCTAACTCCTAAGCAACCTCCATTCCCAAACCTCATGCCAAGCCTACACATTATATAAACCTAAACCATCCCAAAGCAAAGCCTTCTCCCTTTTTCTCAATATTCTTTTTCATTTTCACTTCATCTCTTTCATTCTTCTCTCAAACTTTTCTACCATTTTCGACCTCTCACCAAAGCTTCATTCTACAAGTTCTTCAAATTCTTCATTGGAATTTGAAGGACTTGAAGCTAAAACCTCCATTAATCATCTCATTGTGAAGCTTATTTGAAGAATCAATTCTGATTTTGGAAGAGTTTTGAGCTTATTGGAGGTTATTGATCAAGTGTTCATCAAGAGGCATCATCAACCGCATTTATTTTGTGCGTTCGCAGATCGAAGCTTCGACTCTCCAGTTTTCTTCTTCATTTGCATTCCGATCTATATCGTAACACTCACCGAAGCAATCCTCCGCTTCGTAGGTTGGTGATCTAAATCCGCTTCTTGGTTTAACTTATTCCCTTCATCTCGCCATGACGGCATTCTTCGTATGTTTATCGTTGTGTATGCGCTTGACCATTCAATTTCATCTTGATCACGATTTGATCATTTTGTTTGTTCGTATTTAGAATTAAAGCTGATTCTAGGGGCCATTAAGGTTTAGATTATGGCTTTTAGGTGTAAAATTTGTGCTCACTAGATAATAGTTGCATTAGGAGCTTTAGGAAATAAGTCGATTGCAAGAAGTGCTTTTTTTCCCTCTTTCTTGGGCATTACTTCCCCCTTTACCACCATAGATTGATAAGTCCATATTTTAGGGAATTTTAAAGATTAGTTTCGACATCTCATTCCTCCATTTCGAGTCGTTTCGACATGCTTCCGTCTCCATTGCATATTCTTGCATTCTACTTGTTAATTGTGCCTAATTGACTTGTAAATCATTGTTGCCATGTTCAAGCCTTTCATTTAGCATGCTTACATGTGTTTAACATTCTGTTTTGACTTTATCTCCATGATCCATAAGCATTGGCATGATTCATGATTGCATTACATTAGGTATGATGCATGAACATAAATGTGCACTTTCTTGTGTTCTTGTTTGCATTGTTGATTGTATTGTTGGTGGCATTTCCATTTGATCTTAATGTTGTTTTTTGTGTCAATTAACATGTTTTAATTAATGATTCTTGTTGACACATGCACATATTCCATGTTCATATGATTATGTGATCAAATACTTGAAAGTGTATAATTGTGTTCATTGTTTTGTATACCTTTTGTTCATGAGCATCCATAGAAATATTATGTTCTTCCAATCATACATGTTTATGTTTATTAATCATGATATATGGAGTATTTGCATTAGTTGTTATCTATCTTGTGCATAAAAATGAGCCAAATTTGTCTTGTTTTTCATAGTTGTTTGTAGAAGCAGGAGCTGTAAAATGTATGTTGTTTATTGTGTAGTTCATGCTGTTTGTGACTTTTTACACCTACTTTCATGTTGTTTGATAGGTGTAGTATGTTGTTTGTATTGTGTGTTGTTTTTCATAGCTGATTGTGTGTTTAAGTGCTGTAAATAGCTGCTGAATTTTAGTTTAGCATAGTGTAGGCACCCTTAAGACATCTCCTTTCTCCATTTGAGTCTTCTTCTCTCATCTCCAAACAAAAATACAAAAGACATTTAATAAAGGATTGAAATAACCTTTTGTGTATAGCCTTATTCCATGGGGCACTCATATTCATTCCATCTTGGAATAGTGTGAGCTTGTCTAGCATGAAGTACAAGTCTAATCATAAGGCTACTTTCACAAACGATAAACTCAAAACACTTCTCATAAAAGACAACCAACAAAGAGATCACGCCTTCTCTTCTCATCTCCTAATCTTTGCGGACGAATGCGACTTGCCTCGACAGTTCTAACATCGATACGGTAAACACCCTCGAGTCAAAGCCGGTAACACCTGAGCTAGAGCTATGGCAACATCATCCTAAAAAACACAAAAATAGTTCCTGCCTTAGTTAGACGAACTACGTCGACTCTGATCCTCATTATCTCGATGAGGTACATAGGCAGCGGGGTAGGGCCCGTTCAAGCACAATCTTTAATTTCCCTAAATTTTCCCCTCTTTCTTTCCATTCTCCAGTTCCTTTCTCAGTTCCCTTTCTCATTCCATTCCAGTTCCTGCGGCAGTTTTATTCAGCAGCAGTTATATTCTTTTACCCTTTGAAACAAACAAACAAGCGTGGATCCCGTCGGATACGGCGGACGGTCTGGGGTGCTAATACCTTCCCAGGTCGTAACCGACTCCCGAACCCAGATCTTTGGTTCGTAAGGCCTCATCCTTTCCTTCTTCCTGAGGTTTGTGCATCATTACCTTTCTCGTTCCTTCGGGATAAAAATGCCTGATTGGCGACTCTACCTTTTCCATGCCACTTTCGCGTTTGTACTAGGATGAAAATCCCGGGAGCGACAATAGTTAGGGCTCCATTTTCCACGCATGTCTTTGTGGACTGGCAACATTTTCTTGAGTACAAGGCTCCTTCTTTGAATTCTTGGAGACGGGCTTTCTTGTTAAATGCTCTCTAGATGTGCTTCTGGTACAACTGGCCATGGCACATAGCGGTCATTCTCTTCTCATCAATGAGGTTCAATTGGTCATATCTGCTATGGACCCACTCAGCTTCCTCCAGTTTGGTTTCCATCAAGATCCTCAAAGTTGGTATCTCTACTTTGATAGGGAGAACTATATCCATCCCATACACCAGACTAAAAGGGGTTGCCCCTGTTGAAGTGCGAACTCATGTTCTGTATCCATGTAAGGCATACAGTAACATCTCTTTCTAGTCTTTGTAAGTCTTCACCATCTTCTGCAGGATCTTCTTGATGTTCTTGTTCGCAGCTTCAATAACGCCATTCATCTTCGGACGGTAAGGAGAAGAATTATGATGTTCGATCTTGAACGTCTCACACAATTATTTCATCGTCCTGTTGTTCAAATTGGTCCCATTATCCATGATGATTCGGCTTGGGATCCCATAACGGCAGATAATTTGGTTCTTGATGAAGCAAGCAACCACTTGATTGGTCACATTGGCATAAGAAGTTGCTTCTACCCACTTGGTAAGGTAATCAATCACAACCAAAATAAACCGATGACCATTGGAAGCTTTAGGCTCAATTGCCCCTATCATGTCTGAAATTCTGTGATCAGGTATGAGATGTCGAATGAGATGTTTAAACACTTGACCAAAACTTAAAGTGCAGGAAAATTAAACAACACAGTAATTTGTTAACCCAGTTCAGTGTATAACCACACTTACATCTGGAGGCTACCAAGCCAGGAGGAAATCCACTATAAGTAATATTAATTCTAGACTTAAACCACCCAGTTTAATCTTTCACTTAATATCTACCCAATGCAATTTCTACCTAAGACACAACTTAGATATGAGTACCAACTCACTCCCACTCAATCACACAGTGATCTTGTTTACAAGTTTAATAAAATTGAAGTCATACTTCAAACAAAACAGCTTGATCTTACTTCACAGTTTCAATCAAGACACAAATACACTTTTGCTTAAAAGCTCATAAAGTGGTACAATTAAAAACAACCTGCTATTTGTAAACACCCCAAATTTGCCCTCACCCATTCACACCATGGCTTGTGATCTCCTCATATGCATAAGTTCAATCATAGCATCTCATATTACATATTTGCTTCATTGCATTGGTTCAAAGTCATCTGCATCTAGGGTTTGTGATCTGAGCAATCCAAGAGCTTCTTGAGCCACTCCAAAGGTCATCAATCATTTCAAAGGGGTCCATGTATGTTCAAGCATCATATTATATCCTCTCAAAGTCAAGAAAGTCAAAGAATCACAAGAACTGGGATTGGCATGGAAGCAGAGCCAGGTTTAACTACACAGATGACCTAGAATTAGGGTTTTGGTTTCAGAGGCCATAACTCCAATTTTTTTGGTCATTCTTGTTTCTATTGGTCTCTATATGGTATAGGGATCATGCATATCAATTTTCATGAAGAAATTCAATGGGGAAGTCATCTGATCAAGAGTTGACTTTTTGAGCAAGTCAGTGCAAAATCAGGGCATCTGAGGCCCCCAATGACCCAACCAAGGGGTGTTCATCATAATTTTGATTATGTATGATCTTTATTTGATCATAGAATGTGTTAGAAGTTCACAAATTGGAAGAATTTCAAGCCATTTTCAAAGTTGACTTTTTGGGAAATGACTTGTAATGGAAAATTGCCATTTTGGGAAACTTTTTCAACCCTTGCTTTTTGATTCAAAAATGCTTCAAATGGGAAAACTTTGGTCATGAAAGTTGTAGAATGGATCATTCCCTTTTCAAAAAGTACAAAAACTTGTCCTAATTCATTTTGGATCAAAAGTTATGGCTTGTCAAAGTTGGGAAAAATCACATAATTTCAAGTTTTCTACCAAAGAGGCAAAGTTGCAATACCACTTGCCAAGACAAATTGTGCTATCAAATGGACTTCTAAACTTCACACAAACATAAACCAAGGCCTAAAGATCAGATTGCATCAAAAGTTCACTCATTTTCATGGCTTGTGGATCAAGAAATTCCAAAAGGGGCAAAAGTTCACAAATTTGCAAAATGATCCATAACTCTTCATCCACTTGAGCCAGCTCACAAAATCTGATTTCATGACACCCCTTGATCCTTGCTGAGCATAGCCATGCCCCTATCCCAGCCTGCCACTTGCCCATACCTCCAAGTACAACTTTCTTGACTTTTTGAAACTTGAGCCATACCAATCCCACAGTGACACAACAACTCTCTGCCCAATCCAGACCTTACAAACACACTCCAAGGATTCATTTGCATCACACACACAAGCCTGAAACTCTCTCTAAGCCAGCATTCTCATTTTTCACCTCTTATGCAAAACCATTCGAAACTCACAGCACAAGCTTCAAACACGAAAACAAACTTCACCATTGATCTCAAAATGTTCCACTGATCACAAACCAACCATTGTTTTGGCCTGAAACCCCCCACATCACAAATACGATTTTCACACTCCCTTGGCCTGAGCTTCTGCCAACTCTCTCTAGAGGCCATATAAACTCCAGCTAAGTGTCAAAAGCTTCAAAGGAAGATCATTGGAGCTTGTTTGAACCAAAGAAGCAGCCAGAAAGTCCCTGTTTCGAAAGCTCAATCTCAGGTAGCATGATGAACAAATTTTCCAGAACTTTAATTTCTTGTTAGAATGTTGTTCTATATGTTTCCCTGATCATGGGGATCTGTTTATTTTTGAAAATGAGCCAGAAACAAGCATGTTATGAAGTTCTGAAAGTTTGCCCGTAAAAATGTTTTTGTTTGTTTCCTTTGATTCAGTGAGAATAAATGTTATTTGTGTTAGGGTTTATGCTTAGTGATGTTCATAGGTTGATTCTGGAGAGTTTTGTGAGGTGTTGATGCATATTGAGAGAGATAGAGATTTCACCTTGCCGGAGAAGATGACCGGAACACTGTTCCGGTCATCTGAAAGTGATTAGGGCATTGGATTAGGGTTTAATCATAATTAGGCCAGTTTGAATTATGGCCGTCCATTCGCGCGCCAAGTCAACTCCCGCCCCCTGGAATTTGAATCCTGGCCCTTAGATCTGTTGACTTTCTCATTTTTCATTTAAAATTCATTTTATTTTCATTTGTTTTGATTTAATTTGTACGAATTAATTAAAATAGCAAAAAATGTTTAAAAATTATGAAAATTTTTGTCAAGATTTTCATTATTTTTCAGAACACAAAAATATTTTTATTTTTATTTTTTTGCATTAAAAATTATTTTTAAATCATTTAAAGGTTTATTTTTAATTAGTTAATGAAAATTAATTAATTAAAAATACTTTTAGGTATTTAAAAATCACAAAAAAATTCATGTAACCTTTAAAAACATTTAGAAACATTGTCCAACTCTCAAACCAAATTTCTTTTTTGTTCTTGATGCCTTTTGATAATTTTCAATGGAATTAATTTCATTTCAAGGCAATATTTTGTTCCAAACTTCAAAAATTCATTTCTGCCTAACCATTGAGAGTTGGACAATGATTCTTTTTGCATTGCATCTTGCATAACATGTAGTTTATAAGATAAAATTGGCATGAATTGATCTTGCATTTTCAATTTGTTTGGCATTTTTCTTGTCAAGGTACCTTAAAACCCTAGCAATCTTAGAAAATTCATAACTCTCACTAGGTTAAGAGTTGGATCCCCTCCTTTGGGCAGTGAGTTTGTATAGGTCTAGGGTATCTTTGATTGTATTTTCAAATTTTTATCATGTCATTTGCTTCTGGTTTTGGATTTTTACTTTGTGTGATGCATATAACCCTAATTCATGCCTTCCTTTGCATCCATCTTCCATTTGCTTGCATACCATGACTTGCCATGACATTTTGTGCATCCATTTGATTCATGATACATCTTAGGACATATTAGAATCATGTTTGATCATTGCATCTTTCATTTTCCATGTTGTATGTCATTTTCATTCCATAACTTTTCATGTATGTTCATGGTTCTAAGCATGCTTCTCTTGCATCCATATGTTTGTATGATCATTCTAATGCCTTGCCTCATGTTTGCATCATCTCTTATCATAATTAACATCATACTCATGCTTCTGGTTTTGGTTTGCATCATCACATTTCATCCCATTTTGCATTGCATTTCATTTCTTTACTAACTTTTCAGGTGGTAAGTTGTTTTGAGAAGTGAATTTGCCTTCACTTCTCACAATCTCTTTTCATCTCTCTTATGCATCATTGCTGCATTTTATCTTGTGCTTTGGATTGATCTTGCTCATTCTTGTTCATCTTACTTTCTTTCTTCAAGCAACTTGACTTCTTAAGTGAAGCAAGTTGTTTTGCTTCTCTTTGCTCCTTTCATCTGCTTCCTGGTGGTTTCTCTGAAGATTCTTCTTATAAACCTCACAAACCCTAGGAACAACCAAGCATGACAATAATTAGGGTTTTGATTAGTCCCCCACTTAGCTTTTACCTTTGTATCTCTTTGAGTCTTCTCTTCTAATCCCATAATCAGGGACTAAACCCTAAAGGCTTTAAGGCTTTGTGATTAAGCTTATGCCTGCATCCTTCTATTAGGATGAAGTGTATAACTTTAATCCTAAGTGTTAAACCCTTAATGTGTTTAACTCCTTTAATCAATCCACTTAATAATCATCAAGACATCAAGCTTGTAACTTGGGCCTTGCATTAGGGTTCTAATTCTTCCTTAATTGGTTAAGAAGGACTAACCCTAGTGTTAATGGACAAGTCCTTCTCAAGTTGTCTTACAAATCATAAAACACACTTCTTCATCTTATCATTAACTAAAATCCATCTAATAAAGGCTTTGTTTTGTCATGAGGTTAATCCCTAATCATGGATTAAGTTGAGGAGTCTTCCTCAGCTTAAACATTCTCATCTATTATCCTTCTATTAGGATGGTGTAATGAGTCTGTTTAATCCCTGATTATGGCTTAATCTCATTACTTAACACTAAACAAAAACAACAAAAACATCTAAATAATCACAAGTAGGTTAATGATCTTAATCCTACATCAGGGTGATTAAGTGTGAGATGTTGACTTCACATTTAAGGTATTCTCATTACCCCTAATCAGAGGGAGGATGTGATGAGTTTACTAAATCCATTGGTTTAGACTTAAGCTCATTTTCCTATGACAAACTCCAAAAAGCAATAAAAGACTGAAAACTCAAAAAAACAAACAATAATCGTCTCCTCCGGGATTCTTTTATCATCATCTTCACTCACGAACGAGAACTTGTTTCTTCCGTCTAATGCAAGACAGTTTGCACCTGAGCCAGACAGGTTATACACTTGAGCATAGACAAGTAAGCAGTTCACGAGTCAATTTACCTTTTAGTCTCTTTGGGTCGAACTACGGTGTTCTGACTTCCTCATTGCACGAGAGGATACGTAGGCATAACTTAACAGTTATCGAACAAAAGTCTCTGTATATTCCCCCTCTTTCAGCATTATTCTTTAAGCCTCATAGTCTTGAGCATTTTACTCTTGTTCTCACACTGACACTTCACTTATATACTTCACTTTCTTCTTTTACACTGACACTTGCATTCTTTCCAGCTATGATACACAGATTGCACTAACACTACCCCTTTAAAACACAAATCTTTTAAGCGTGGATCCCGTCGAGTACGGCGGACAATCTGGGTGCTAATACCTTCCCAGGTTGTAACCAACCCCCTTTCTCAGTCTCTCTGGTTCGCAACCGTCTTATCCATATCTTTCTAGGTCTATACAGCATTACCTTTCCTTCGGGATAAAAATGCCTAGCTGGCGACTCTTTTCTTTTCTCCTGAGATCACCCCTGTGTGTTCTCTCCTCTTTCGCCGACCGTTTGCGTCTGTACCCCTTCTGACCTTTTGGTTGTCATTTGGTGGGAGCGACAGCTTGGCGACTCTGCTGGGGACCCTTGTACTGTAACCAGGGCTTCTGGTTCTTTTTGTGGGTTCCTCCTAGCGCTTGTTTGATTTGTCTTTACTGGGGTGTTATGTGCTAATTGTGTTTATATAGTTGCTTTATTTATTGCTTTATGTACAGTTATTTATTGCTTTCTTTATAGCTTTATATATCATACTGTCATATTGTCATTTGGCTGGATCTGGTTTTTGCTTTGGTGGGTGGGGTTCTACTAAGAGTTTTAGGTCCTATACCTGGGACCTGAGTGGCACCTAGGCTAGAGTGGTTCATGTTCTTTCCCATTCCATTTCGGTCTGGTGCGGGAATATGAAACACGGTTCAGATGTGGGTTTCTTCTTGAGAACTCTGTGTTACAGATCTCCTGTAGTGCTAGGGCTATCGGGAAGCCTGCTAAGTCTGGATGACCTTTACTATGACCTTCAGAAACTGAGGTGAATTAGAGGAGGATTTTTTATGGTTATTGTAAACACTGTACCTCCGGGTTAGAAGTGTTTATACTTCTCATAACTGATCCAAGCCTGAGGATCCTTGTTTTAGAACACTACCTGTGAGGGGGTTGGGCTGTTTACAGGTTTGCAGGAACCCTTGGCCACATCATACCCTGTTACTTATTGTGTTTAAGAATGATTCACTTTGGACAATTCTTGTGATTTTAAGCCCTGGACATGTGACTCTTTATTTGAGTCCCCTACCTTGGTTACTGGACTTTTGAACCTTCATCTGGACTTCTTAGACATACATGGACTTATATCAAGGCAGTAATCAGATCCAGCTTGATCACAAACCCTTGCATATCATTTGCATACTCATCATTTGCATCATTTTAACATTTGTTTATTTGTTTTTCAGGGTATCCACATTATATTCTGGCTTGGTTTTGACCCCTCCATCTGCATAGACCCTTTATTCATCAGCTATTTGCTTCAGCTATCAGTTGCCTGCTTCAGCTACCTCCATCATCATCCTCAGCCTATCAGTGGCCCATCTCCAGTATCAGGCTTCATCATCAGCACTTGTTTTCAGCTCTTCAATTAGCAGTCATGGCACCCAAGAAGAGCAACATTTCTTACCATTTCTTTGAGCCTGTGCTGGCTGGCATCAGACAGGTCCAGGCACTTATCACTCCAGACCACATCCCATTATTCAGAGAGCATTATGGAGGCATCCTTGACATGGTTATAGAGGAGTTTGATTCACACTTGCCTACAGTTTTGATTCACACTTGCCTACAGTTTTATGACCCTCCTTTGAGATGCTTCACTTTCCAGAACTTTCAGTTGGGACCTTTGTTGGAGGAGTTCTCATCTTTGATTGGAGTACCTGTCAGGGGTAGTATCCCCTTCAACCCAGAGATAGCTTCTCCCAGCAATGAACAAGTGGCAAAGGCACTATATTTGGAACCTACTTTGATTGAGCAGAACATGACAACAAAGGCTAGGATCCCTGGCCTACACTTAGACTTTCTGATTTCTCAGGCCATCCTGAAGGCCTCCTTGGGAGAATGGAAGGCAGTCTGTGCATTGTTAGCCCTCAGTATATATGGGGTTATACTTTTTGCAGATGAGCCCAATTTTATTAGCAAGAATGCCATTCATCTCTTCCTTCTGAGGAACCCAGTGCCCACCTTGCTGGGGGATTTCTATTATTATGTTCACCAAAGGAATGAGAAGCAGAGAGGGAGGTTGGTGAGATGCTGTGCTCCCTTATTTCATACTTGGCTGCTTAAGCACTTACCCAAGACTGATGCTTTCTTGAACCCTCACCAACAGAAGAATTGGGCTAAGAGACTTATTGCTTTGACTTCAGATGACATCGGGTGGTGCACCCAGAGCACCAAAGGCAGGGATATAATTACTAGTTGTGGGAAGTTCCCCAATGTACCTCTGATAGGAGTGAAGGGTTGCATCAACTACAACCCTTTGCTGTTCAAAAGGCAATTGGGCTATGCTTTGGTTCACCCTCCTAGAGTACAAGACTTGGCTGAAACCCTTTATTGTGAGATCAAACCTAATCTAGTTGTTGTCAGACAAGCATCTTGGGCCTGGGACAATATCCAGACCAAAGGGATGGCCATTCTTGGGAGATGCAATAATGTGGCTTCAGCTCAGTATTATGAATGGTCTCATGCCAGAGCTCAGATTTATGGGATGCCCTTCACCATTGAGGATGCATCTGGACCATCCACAGCACCACCTCCAGCCACTGTCAGCCTGGAAGAATTTGAGAAGTTAAAGGAGAGGAATGAGAATCTGTCTCAAGCTCTGAAGAAATGGCCGACATGTTTATGAATACTCTGCAAGGAACATATATTGATAGGCTAGCTTCCTTTTCTTCCACCAGCTTCGCTGACGTAGTTATAGCTGGAGAAAGAATTGAAAGCCTTCTGAAGATGGGCAAAATTACTGATAATGGTGCAAGTTCATCGAGTAATCCCAGGAAGCCTTTTGTGGGACCTAGAAGAACCGGTGAGACTAATGCTATTCATGCCAACAGGGGCAGACCTCAGTATGTTTATAGGTCAGTGGCAGCTGTCACTATTCCAGCTCCAATTCCTCAGCAACCAACATATCAACCACCACAACAACCACATTATCAGCAGCAAGTTCAGTATCCTCCACAAAGAAACTACAACAACAACAACAACAACAGCAATCAACAGCAAAGACCTTTTCAGCAAAGACCGTCACAGGCAAATAGGGTAATTGATCCAATCCCTATGCCTTATGCCGCTTTATTACCACAACTCCTGAAGCTCAACCTGGTTGAGTTAAGGACATTGGCACCACCAGATCCCTCCAGTCTTCCAAGAAACTATGATGTCAACGCCAGATGCGCTTTTCACTCCAATGCACCTGGCCACAATACAGAGAAATGCAGGGCTTTACAAATGAAAGTGCAGGATCTGGTGGATTCTAAAGCCCTCAACTTTGCACCCCCTCCGAATGTCAACAAGAATCCCATGCCCAATCATGGAGGACCAAGAATTAATGCCATTGAGGAAGACAAGCCATCTTTCTTAATCACCAGTGTTGGGCAGATTCGGACACCTCTGGTAGAAATTAAAGCTCAGCTTCTAGAGTGCCAGATGTTCCCCGGGTGTGAGCTCGGTTGTGGTTATTGCAACATTTCAGTCAACGGGTGTGATAATTTGAGAAGTGGCATAGATGGTCTTATCAAAAGTGGTATACTTCAGATCACAACAACGGCACCTACAAATCCAGCAATCCCTTTGACAACAATTCCTGACTCTTCTACAACTGCAACAACAATCATTCCGAACAATTCATCAATATCATCAACAATGGCTCCGTCCATCACTTCAGCAGATCAAATGTCAACAACCATCTCTTCTACAACATCAACATCCATCAAATGTTCCTCCAAACAACAGCTTTCAACAACAAATAGTAGCATCTCCTGTCAGGTCACCAGTCACCATTTACTACGATCCGCACACCATTTCAGCACCCTCCTCTGCAGTAGTCAGTCCAGTTACTATCACGGTGCCTGGACCAGTTCCATATGAAAGCAGTAATGCCATACCTTGGCATTATGGCTCTGACCTCTACTGCAATGGGGAGAAAATCACTTTGGACTCTTCAACTTCTTCTCCACAAATTGATAATGTTGGGGGAGGCGGAGGCTTCACCAGAAGCGGACGCCTTTTTGCCTCACAATTGCAAAGACCTAATGCCGAAGCAGAAGCTGCTGCCAAAGCAAAGGGGAAGAGTGTGGTAGTTGAAGAGACAACTGTCAAAGAAACTCAGAAGACATCTTTTGAACAAGATGTAGACGAGTTTATGAGGATTATAAAGAGAAGTGATTACAAAGTGGTGGATCAGCTTCACCAAACTCCCTCAAAGATCTCCATATTATCCCTGCTGATGTGTTCTGAAGCTCACAGGAATGCATTACTGAAAGTCCTGCACGCAGCATACGTGCCAGAAGAGATCACTGTTAATCAGCTAGAAACTGTGGTGGCAAATGTCAATACCAGTCATGGACTGGGCTTTACCAATGCTGACTTAACAACTGAGGGACGTAACCACAACAAGGCTTTACACATCACTCTAGAATGCAAGGGTGCTGTTCTATCCCATGTACTGGTGGACACTGGGTCCTCACTCAATGTCCTACCAAAGAAGGCCTTGGTGAAGCTGGAGTATGACGGCTTGGCACTTCGTCCAAGAAATTTGGTGGTGAGAGCATTTGATGGCTCTAAAAGATAAGTGCTTGGAGAGATTGATCTGCCTGTGATGATTGGCCCGCAGACTTTTAAAATTACCTTCTATGTGATGGACATTCAGCCGGCCTACAGCTGTTTGTTGGGTAGACCTTGGATCCATGTCGCTGGCGCTGTTACGTCTACCCTTCACCAGAAGCTGAAATTCGAGTGGGAAGGCCAGATCATCACCATCTATGGTGAGGAAGATATCTTTGTTAGCCATTTGGCTACGTATAAGTATATTGAGATGGACAGAGAGATCCATGAAACTATGAGCCAGGGATTTGAGGCCCTGAACATAAATGAAGCATCTGCTGTACTTGGAACCTCCATGACATCTTATCAGCAAGCCAGGAAGGTTGTTGAAGAGGGTACTGCCCAAGGCTGGGGCAAGCTGCTACCTGTGGAGAAGAAGGAGGACAGATTTGGGTTGGGTTACAAACCAACTCAACAAGATCAATCAGAGGCTGCCAAGAAGCCCAGTTTTGTCAGTGGGGGAATGCTCACCCCGGATGCAGTGAACAACTTGGAAGATGAGTCGGAAGATGACCGCAACCTGGAGAGCTGGATACGTCCAAGGATCCCGGGGAGCCAAGTCCTTAACTGGTCTTCCCAGGAAATTATAAGGGTTACTCCTGCAGAGTAATTATTATTTCCTGTATTTTTAAGCATGCATCAAGTTTTGCATCTTGCCTAAGATGACAAGACTCATTTTGTAATCGGGCCATCTTGTGATTTTGTGCAAACAGATCAATCAATGAATATCGGACATCTTTTGCAAATGAGTCTTTTTTCTTTTTCGCTCACTGTTTTTCCATTTTTCTTTTTGTACAAAAATAAAATGGCAATGTTTTCCAAAATGATAACTTCATTTCACTTTTTTCTAAACAAGATTAAAATCGATCACTAAAATGAACAATCTAAACCCTTGCAGAGAGTTCCTTTCAGACTGCACCGACAACAGCACTGGTATGACTTCGTATGACTTTGACAATCCAATCAATCAAGCTGATGAAGGGGTTGAAGAGGATTATGAGCAACCTGAAGAGCTAGCCAGGTTGTTAAGGCAAGAGGAGAAGGTTATCACTCCTCATCAGGAGGAGGTCGAAACGGTTAATCTTGGTATGGAAGAAGACGTGAAAGAGGTTAAGATCGGGGCCTGCCTACAAGACTCAGTGAAAGAACAACTGATTGACATGCTTCGGGAGTATGTGGATGCCTTTGCTTGGTCTTATCAGGATATGCCAGGGTTGGACATCGATATTGTCATGCACAAGCTTCCTTTAAAAGAAGACTGCCCGCCAGTAAAACAGAAACTGCGCCGTACTCACCCAGATATGGCAATGAAGATCAAAGAAGAGATGCAAAAGCAGTGGGACGCCGGGTTCCTTGCTGTGACTAGCTATCCGCCGTGGATTGCTAATATTGTACCTGTGCCTAAGAAAGACGGCAAAGTAAGGATGTGTGTGGATTACCGGGACCTGAACAGAGCGAGCCCGAAAGATGATTTCCCTTTACCCCACATCGATGTATTGGTGGATAATACGGCTCAGTTCTCGGTATTCTCCTTCATGGATGGATTTTCAGGATACAATCAGATCAAGATGTCACCTGAAGACATGGAGAAGACAACTTTTATCACACCCTGGGGCACGTTCTGTTACAAGGTGATGCCATTCGGACTGAAGAATGCTGGTGCGACATATCAACGGGCTATGGTGACATTATTCCATGACATGATCCATAAAGAAATCGAATGTTATGTGGATGACATGATTGCCAAGTCCCTCACAAAATAAGACCACCTGGTAAATCTGTTAAAGTTATTCAAGCGTCTGAGGAAGTACCAACTGAAGTTGAACCCCAACAAATGCACATTCGGGGTGCGATCCGGTAAGTTGCTGGGATTTATTGTAAGCGAGAAAGGGATTGAAGTTGACCCTGATAAAGTCAAAGCCATTCAAGAAATGCCTGCACCGAAATCTGAAAAAGAAGTTCGGGGTTTCTTGGGTAGATTGAACTACATTTCATGGTTCATATCTCACCTTACAGCAACCTGTGAGCCTTTGTTCAAGCTGTTAAGAAAAGAACAAACGGTCAGGTGGAACGAAGACTGCCAGAGGGCTTTTGACAAGATCAAGGAATACTTACAAGAGCCTCCAATCCTTATGCCACCAGTCGAAGGAAGACCTCTAATCATGTACTTGACAGTATTAGAAGAGTCAATGGGGTGTGTGCTGGGCCAGCATGACGAGTCTGGTCGAAAAGAGGATGCAATTTACTACCTAAACAAAAAGTTTACCGACTGTGAACAACGTTATTCACTGCTCGAGAAAACTTGATGTGCTTTAGCGTGGGCTGCTCGCCGACTAAGGCAGTATATGTTGACCCACACTACTTTGTTGATATCAAAGATGGACCCAGTTAAGTACATTTTTGAGAAGCCAGCACTTACCGGACGGGTTGCAAGATGGCAAATGATCCTCACGGAATATGACATCCAGTACACATCTCAGAAAGCCATCAAGGGCAGTGTATTGTCTGATTATCTTGATGAGCAACCCATTGATGATTACCAGCCTATGAGATTTGACTTCCCTGATGAAGACATCATGTTCATAAAAGCAAAAGATCATGAAGAGCCTATTCACACTGAAGGGCCTGACCCGGAGGAAGAATGGACTATGATGTTTGATGGGGCTGTTAATATGAATGGTCGTGGTGTTGGTGCAGTACTCATTACACCTAAGGGAGGTCACATGCCTTTCTCGGCAAAACTCACCTTTAACTGCACTAACAACGAAGCTGAATACGAAGCTTGCATTATGGATCTTGTGGAAGCCATTGACCTCGGGATCAAGACTTTGACCGTATTCGGAGATTCAGCTCTGGTAATTAATCAAACCAACGGCAAATGGTACACCCATCAAGATCATCTGATACCTTACAGGGATTATACAAGGAGGTTATTGACTTTCTTTACAACGGTCAAGCTTGAGTATATCCCTCGGGACGAGAATCAATTTGCGGATGCTCTTGCCACCATTTCATCCATGATCAAAGTTCAAGCTGCCAACTTTGTACCTAGGATCTCAGTATCCAGACTCGACAGACCAGCATATGTATTTGCAGCAGATATTGCCAAAGATGATAAGCCTTGGTTCCATGACATTAAATGCTTCTTGGAGGATCAGACATACCCACCTGGGGCATCTTCCAATGATAAGAAGACATTAAGAAGGCTAGTTGGTAATTTCTTCCTGAATACTGATGGTTCCCTGTACAAGAGAAACTTTGATATGATACTCCTCAGATGCGTTGATAGAACAGAAGCAGACTTGTTAATGCACGAAGTGCACGAGGGATCCTTTGGTACCCATGCAGGAGGGCATGCCATGGCTAAAAAGTTGCTAAGATCAGGTTATTACTGGATCACAATGGATGCAGACTGTTGTGCTTATGCCAGGAAATGCCATAAATTCCAGATTTATGCGGATAAAATGCATGTGCCTCCGAATCCTCTGAATGTGATGTCTTCACCTTGGCCCTTTTCCATGTGGGGCATTGATATGATTGGCAAGATTGAACCGACTGCTTCAAACGGCCACAGATTTATCCTGGTTGCTATTGACTATTTCACCAAGTGGGTTGAAGCGGCTTCTTATGCCAATGTTACAAGGCAAGTGGTAGCCCGATTTCTGAAGAAAGATATCATTTGTCGGTATGGAGTGCCCGAGCGAATCATTACTGATAATGGTTCCAACTTGAACAATAAGATGATGGCAGAGCTATGTCGGGACTTCAAGATCCAACACCATAATTCTTCTCCTTACAGGCCAAAGATGAATGGCGCTGTTGAGGCAGCTAACAAGAATATCAAGAAGATTGTGCAGAAAATGGTAGTTACCTACAAAGACTGGCATGAAATGCTACCGTTTGCCTTGCATGGGTACCGTACGTCAATCAGAACATCCACTGGGGCAACACCGTATCAACTTGTGTATGGTATGGAAGCAGTCCTACCTGTTGAAGTTGAGTTACCCTCCCTACGGGTATTAATGGATGTTAAACTGAATAAAGCAGAGTGGGTCCGATCCCGATACGAACAACTGAGTATGACCGAAGAGAAGAGATTGGCTGCAATCTGTCATGGGTAGTTGTATCATAAAAGAATGAAGAAAGCCTTCGATCAGAAAGTCAGGCTCCGAGAATACCAAGTAGGAGATCTTGTGCTGAAAAGACTCCTCCCTCTACATACAGACCACAGGGGCAAGTGGACTCCGAACTATGAAGGGCCATTCGTAGTAAAGAAAGTTTTCTCTGGTGGAGCACTGATGCTCAGTACTATGGATGGTGAAGACTTCTCGTCCCCTGTGAATTCAGATGCAGTTAAAAAATACTTCGCATAAAATGACCCGCTGGACATAAAAACAGAATGTAAGTCCAGGCAAAAATAGGGCATCCCGGCGAGTCAAAAACAGAATAAAAGACTCGGGCAAAAATAAGGGAAAATAAACAAAAAATGTACACCCGCTGAGTTGAAAAGCCGCATTGGACAACTCAGGCAAAAAAGGGTATCCCGATGGATTGAAAACCCGAAAGGGCGATCCATGCAAAATAAGGGAATAAGCGAACAACTGTACTCTGAATTCATCTGTATCACTTACAACTTGGCAAGCTTCAAAAGGATCAAGCTTCTTTCAGAATCAGCCTTCTTCAGAAAGCAAGCCGAGAAGAACGTCGAAAGTCATACGAGTCATAGCCAAGGGAAGCTCCTTGAAGCGTCATCAACATTGCCAACACCTTTTCTCAATTTGTAACAATCTCCTCATTTTAGGGGATCTGTTTCTTTGACTGTATTTTCCAATTCAGGGCACATGAATTAATAAAATCAGATTTTTCAGTCATGTTTCGTCTCGTACATTTTATTTTCATTTGCAAGAATGTCCGATGTCTTTAAAATACTGATTTCATAAATACAGATGCTTCTCTTCTAAAAAATACGTGCTTACAGGAAATATACTTACTCTCGGGAGTGTCTGAACTCCTATGACGGAATCCGGTAAAGGATACCTCAGGATTACTTGCGCGTTTCTCTGTCTTTTCAGGATTGTAGGTATTCAGAGCACAACATGGGGCATGAAAACTTCATCCCAGCAAGCTGGCAAAATCATTATCTACTCAGTCTTAGCACCGGAGGTGTTTTCTCCCCAACCGAGTTGCCATTTACTATTCCTCCAACAGCCAAGTACAAAAGCCAGGGAACCATTCTCCCTACAGAGCGTCAACCTCTATCCAGAAGAGCAACGCGCGAAGGAATCACAACAGAGTGAAGAAAGCTTCTACAAACCCCAGTTGGGTCCCCTTTATCAAGGATAGGTCTATCAGTGGCCTATATCCCCAAGCAGAGTCCTATATGTCAGATCTACCAATGATCTCCTCCCCAGCTGGGATGTCCACTTCAAGCAGATCAGACAGAGATCTTCGCAGCAATGGGATCCGAATCCCGGGTCGTTATCTTTGCATAATCATGGCATTAGCATCATATTCTCCCCACAGAGCGTAACATTCCATCTAATACGGAGCATTACGGCAAAAATCAAACATACTGCATAATCATAAGCCATGTTCTGAATCAAACACTTGTGAATACTAGCAATCCGTCAGCAATATACAGAAAACTCTTCAAATTCCCCACCAGAGAGCCAAGGCATTTGCCCTGCACTCACAAATACAGATACACACTCCATTTGGCACTCGTCCGTGTCACCATTCCCCCAGTACAGTCGCCCGAGCATTCTTTACAAACAGACACTCATATATTACAGATACTTCTTGACACCCGTCCGTGTCATATCCCCAATAGAAAGCCAAAGCGTCCTCTTTGCACTCACAGATACATATACGTATATACAATTCCCTGACACCCGTCCGTGTCACCTTCCCCAACATAACTACCTGAATACTTTGTAAAGCATACACTTGTTTATATTACACCTTTCTCTTCTGACACTCGTCCGTGTCACTCTCCCTAGCAAGTTAAACACTCATCTATACATCACTCCTACTTATCATTCCTGCTTCACTCATACAGATGCTCGTTCGTATCTTGTATATATCACTCAAATCCCCTCAGATTCGACACTCGTCCGTGTTCTTTGTTAAACAGTTGATACTCGTCCGTATCATCATTTCAGAACATGCGTCAGCGTTTGTTTCTACCCGATACTCGTCTGTATCATAGTCTTAAGGATGCTCGTCCGCATCTTTAATCCATACACGTGTCAAACACTCATGTCTTCTTGAATGTAGACACTCGTCTGTGTCTACTATTCCCCAGAATAGTCCCCTCAGATTCGACACTCGTCCGTGTTCTTTGTTAACCAGTTGGTACTCGTCTGTATCGTCATCTCTAAACATGCATCAGCGTTTGTTTCTACTGATACTCGTCCGTATCACGGTCTTAGGGATGCTCGCCCGCATCTTTAATCTATACACAACGTCAAAACACTTATACCTTTTATTTCTTGGACGTAAACACTCGTCCGTGTTTACTATTCCCCAGTAGGTCGCCAGCAAAGCAACCTTTTTCTATCTGACATTCGTCCTATGTCATGATACTTCCGGCAGCCGTACCCTGCCAGGTGATCGTCCTTCACCTTCGGATGACCGTCCCTCATCCTTTCCCCAGCGGAGTCTCTATTCATCAGAACCCCTTTTATCCGGCATTCGTCCTATGTCGTGATATTTAGCAGCCGTCCCCTGCTAGGTGATCGTCCTTCACCTTTTGATGATCGTCCTTCATCATTTTATCCGATGGCCATCCCCGTCGTTGATCTTTCTATCCGACATTCGTCCTATGTCGTGATTTTTAGCAGTCGTCCCCTGCTAGGTGACCGTCCTTCACCTTTTGATGATCGTCCTTCATCATTTTATCCGATGGCCGACCCCGTCGTTGATCTTTCTATCCGACATTCGTCCTATGTCGTGATTTTTAGCAGCCGTCCCCTGCTAGGTGATCGTCCTTCACCTTTTGATGATCGTCCTTCATCATTTTATCCGATGGCCGTCCCCGTCGTTGATCTTGTTATCTAACATTCGTCCTATGTCATGATAAACCTTGAGAGCAGCCGTCCCCTGCTAGGTGATCGTCCTTCACCTCTTGATGATTGTCCTTCAACATGCTTATCCGATGGCCGTCCCCATCGTTGACCTTTTATCCGACATTCGTCCTGTGTCGCGATACTTTCGGCAGCCGTACCCTGCCAGGTGATCGTCCTTCACCTTAGATGACTGTCCCTCATCTTATCCCCATCAGAGCAGCCGTCCCCTTCTAGGTGATTGTCCTTCACCTTTGATGACCGTCCCTCATCATTATTTCATTTATTTTTTAACCCGATGGCCGTCCCCGTCGTGGTCCCTTTTTCCTTTTCCTGATGATCTTCCTTCATCAGTTTAGCCCGATGGTCGTCCCCATCGTTGTTTACATTACTTTATGAACCTGATGATTGTACCTCATCATTTACTTTTACCTATAATCCCTAGAGAATCTTATAGCTTTACTAGATGGCCTTCCCCATCATAATCTCTTATATCCCCAGCATGTCGGCCATCCCCGTCATTGGTCTTTCCCCAGCAGTCGTCCTCTGCTCGACGGTCGTCCTCCGTCGCCAGCACTTCATAAATATACTTTATTTTCTTTCACAATCTATATCCCTTTTCTTCTTCATTCTGTGAGTGCAAATTTTGGACTGTCTTTGGTATTCAACCACAAGTTATCTTGTTTGACTGTTAAGCCGTTGCTTACATCCTGCACAGCTAACTCATGCTTGAATAGGGGCAGCTGAAACACCCCAAATTTTCCCTCACCCATTCACACCATGGCTTGTGATCTCCTCATATGCATAAGTTCAATCATAGCATCTCATATTACATATTTGCTTCACTGCATTGGTTCAAAGTCATCTACATCTAGGGTTTGTGATCTGAGCAATCCAAGAGCTTCTTGAGCCACTCCAAAGGTCATCAATCATTTCAAAGGGGTCCATGTATGTTCAAGCATCATATTATATCCTCTTAAAGTCAAGAAAGTCAAAGAATCACAATAACTGGGATTGGCATGGAAGTAGAGCCAGGTTTAACTGCACAGATGACCTAGAATTAGGGTTTTGGTTTCAGAGGCCATAACTCCAATTTTTTTGGTCATTCTTGTTTCTATTGGTCTCTATATGGTATAGGGATCATGCATATCAATTTTCATGAAAAAATTCAATGGGGAAGTCATCTGATCAAGAGTTGACTTTTTGAGCAAGTCAGTGCAAAATCAGGGCATCTGAGGCCCCCAATGACCCAACCAAGGGGTGTTCATCATCATTTTGATTATGTATGATCTTTATTTGATCATAGAATGTGTTAGAAGTTCACAAATTGGAAGAATTTCAAGCCATTTGCAAAGTTGACTTTTTGGGAAATGACTTGTAATGGAAAATGGTCATTTTGGGAAACTTTTTCAACCCTTGCTTTTTGATTCAAAAATGCTTCAAATGGGAAAACTTTGGTCATGAAAGTTGTAGAATGGATCATTCCCTTTTCAAAAAGTACAAAAACTTGTCCTAATTCATTTTGGATCAAAAGTTATGGCTTGTCAAAGTTGGGAAAAATCACATAATTTCAAGTTTTCTACCAAAGAGGCAAAGTTGCAAAACCACTTGCCAAGACAAATTGTGCTATCAAATAGACTTCTAAACTTCACACAAACATAAACCAAGGCCTAAAGATCAGATTTCATCAAAAGTTCACTCATTTTCATTGCTTGTGGATCAAGAAATTCCAAAAAGGGGCAAAAGTTCACAAATTTGCAAAATGATCCATAACTCTTCATCCACTTGAGCCAGCTCACAAAATCTGATTTCATGACACCCCTTTATCCTTGCTGAGCATAGCCATGCCCCTATCCCAGCCTGCCACTTGCCCATACCTCCAAGTACAACTTTCTTGACTTTTTGAAACTTGAGCCATACCAATCCCACAGTGACACAACAACTCTCTGCCCAATCCAGACCTTACAAACACACTCCAAGGATTCATTTGCATCACACACACAAGCCTGAAACTCTCTCTAAGCCAGCATTCTCATTTTTCACCTCTTATGCAAAACCATTCCAAACTCACAGCACAAGCTTCAAACACGAAAACAAACTTCACCATTGATCTCAAAATGTTCCACTGATCACAAACCAACCATTGTTTTGGCCTGAAACCCCCCACATCACAAATACGATTTTCACACTCACTTGGCCTGAGCTTCTACCAACTCTCTCTAGAGGCCATATAAACTCCAGCTAAGTGTCAAAAGCTTCAAAGGAAAATCATTGGAGCTTGTTTGAACCAAAGAAGCAGCCAGAAAGTCCCTGTTTCGAAAGCTCAATCTCAGGTAGCATGATGAACAAATTTTCCAGAACTTTAATTTCTTGTTAGAATGTTGTTCTATATGTTGCCCTGATCATGGGGATCTGTTTATTTTTGAAAATGAGCCAGAAACAAGCATGTTATGAAGTTCTGAAAGTTTGCCCGTAAAAATGTTTTTGCTTGTTTCCTTTGATTCAGTGAGAATAAATGTTATTTGTGTTAGGGTTTATGCTTAGTGATGTTCATAGGTTGATTCTGGAGAGTTTTGTGAGGTTTTGATGCATATTGAGAGAGATAGAGATTTCACCTTGCCGGAGAAGATGACCGGAACACTGTTCCGGTCATCTGAAAGTGATTAGGGCATTGGATTAGGGTTTAATCATAATTAGGCCAGTTTGAATTATGGTCGTCCATTCGCGCGCCAAGTCAACTCCCGCACCCTGGAATTTGAATCCTGGCCCTTAGATCTGTTGACTTTCTCATTTTTCATTTAAAATTCATTTTATTTTCATTTGTTTTGATTTAATTTGTACGAATTAATTAAAATAGCAAAAAATGTTTAAAAATTATGAAAATTTTTGTCAAGATTTTCATTATTTTTCAAAACACAAAAATATTTTTTTTTTATTTTTTTGCATTAAAAATTATTTTTAAATCATTTAAAGGTTTATTTTTAATTAGTTAATGAAAATTAATTAATTAAAAATACTTTTAGGTATTTAAAAATCACAAAAAAATTCATGTAACCTTTGAAAACATTTAGAAACATTGTCCAACTCTCAAACCAAATTTCTTTTTTGTTCTTGATGCCTTTTGATAATTTTCAATGGAATTAATTTCATTTCAAGGCAATATTTTGTTCCAAACTTCAAAAATTCATTTCTGCCTAACCATTGAGAGTTGGACAATGATTCTTTTTGCATTGCATCTTGCATAACATGTAGTTTATAAGATAAAATTGGCATGAATTGATCTTGCATTTTCAATTTGTTTGGCATTTTTCTTGTCAAGGTACCTTAAAACCCTAGCAATCTTAGAAAATTCATAACTCTCACTAGGTTAAGAGTTGGATCCCCTCCTTTAGGCAGTGAGTTTGTATAGGTCTAGGGTATCTTTGATTGTATTTTCAAATTTTTATCATGTCATTTGCTTCTGGTTTTGGATTTTTACTTTGTGTGATGCATATAACCCTAATTCATGCCTTCCTTTGCATCCATCTTCCATTTGCTTGCATACCATGACTTTCCATGACATTTTGTGCATCCATTTGATTCATAATACATCTTAGGACATATTAGAATCATGTTTGATCATTGCATCTTTCATTTTCCATGTTGTATGTCATTTGCATTCCATAACGTTTCATGTATGTTCATGGTTCTAAGCATGCTTCTCTTGCATCCATATGTTTGTATGATCATTCTAATGCCTTGCCTCATGTTTGCATCATCTCTTAGCATCATTAACATCATACTCATGCTTCTGGTTTTGGTTTGCATCATCACATTTCATCCCATTTTGCATTGCATTTCATTTCTTTACTAACTTTTCAGGTGGTAAGTTGTTTTGAGAAGTAAATTTGCCTTCACTTCTCACAATCTCTTTTCATCTCTCTTATGCATCATTGCTGCATTTTATCTTGTGCTTTGGATTGAGCTTGCTCATTCTTGTTCATCTTACTTTCTTTCTTCAAGCAACTTGACTTCTTAAGTGAAGCAAGTTGTTTTGCTTCTCTTTGCTCCTTTCATCTGCTTCCTGGTGGTTTATCTGAAGATTCTTCTTGTAAACCTCACAAACCCTAGGAACAACCAAGCATGACAATAATTAGGGTTTTGATTAGTCCCCCACTTAGCTTTTACCTTTGTGTCTCTTTGAGTCTTCTCTTCTCATCCCATAATCAGGGACTAAACCCTAAAGGCTTTAAGGCTTTGTGATTAAGCTTATGCCTGCATCCTTCTATTAGGATGAAGTGTATAACTTTAATCCTAAGTGTTAAACCCTTAATGTGTTTAACTCCTTTAATCAATCCACTTAATAATCATCAAGAAATCAAGCTTGTAACTTGGGCCTTGCATTAGGGTTCTAATTCTTCCTTAATTGGTTAAGAAGGACTAACCCTAGTGTTAATGGACAAGTCCTTCTCAAGTTGTCTTACAAATCATAAAACACACTTCTTCATCTTATCATTAACTAAAATCCATCTAATAAAGGCTTTGTTTTGTCATGAGGTTAATCCCTAATCATGGATTAAGTTGAGGAGTCTTCCTCAGCTTAAACATTCTCATCTATTATCCTTCTATTAGGATGGTGTAATGAGTCTGTTTAATCCCTGATTATGGCTTAATCTCATTACTTAACACTAAACAAAAACAACAAAAACATCTAAATAATCACAAGTAGGTTAATGATCTTAATCCTACATCAGAGTGATTAAGTGTGAGATGCTGACTTCACATTTAAGGTATTCTCATTACCCCTAATCAGAGGGAGGATTTGATGAGTTTACTAAATCCATTGGTTTAGACTTAAGCTCATTTTCCTATGACAAACTCCAAAAAGCAATAAAAGACTGAAAACTCAAAAAAACAAACAATAATCATCTCCTCCGGGATTCTTTTCTCATCATCTTCACTCACGAACGAGAACTTGCTTCTTCCGTCTAATGCAAGATAGTTTGCACCTGAGCCAGACAGGTCATACACTTGAGCATAGACAAGTAAGCAGTTCACGAGTCAATTTACCTTTCAGTCTCTTTGGGTCGAACTACGGTGTTCTGACTTCCTCATTGCACGAGAGGATACGTAGGCATAACTTAACAGTTATCGAACAAAAGTCTCTGTATATTCCCCCTCTTTCAGCATTATTCTTTAAGCCTCATAGTCTTGAGCATTTTACTCTTGTTCTCACACTGACACTTCACTTATATACTTCACTTTCTTCTTTTACACTGACACTTGAATTCTTTCCAGCTATGATACACAGATTGCACTAACACTACCCCTTTAAAACACAAATCTTTTAAGCGTGGATCCCGTCGAGTACAGCGGACAATTTGGGTGCTAATACCTTCCCAGGTTGTAACCAACCCCCTTTCTCAGTCTCTCTGGTTCGCAACCGTCTTATCCATATCTTTCTAGGTCTATGCAGCATTACCTTTCCTTCGGGATAAAAATGCCTTGCTGGCGACTCTTTTCTTTTCTCCTGAGATCACCCCTGTGTGTTCTCTCCTCTTTCGCCGACCGTTCGCGTCTGTACCCCTTCTGACCTTTTGGTTGTCATTTGGTGGGAGCGACACTATTAAAACACAAAACACCCTATTTGGTCTTCTGAAATTCGTACTCTATTCTGAGAGTTTCTGTTGCTTAAATATGTGTTTGGATTTTGGGCTTTCTGTAGGTTTATCCAATCCTGAAACGCATGCTGCTTCCACCTTGAATTAGGGTTTGTTACTTCCTAGATTCTAGGTGATTCAGTTCTTCTGATTATGCTGAAGACATATATCAACACTCCCTACAGATGCGCCTTATTCTGTTTTATCCAACCATAATTAATTCCAGATAACTTTCCTTAATTTACTCTGTTCTGTTAGTCATTAATTAATTCTGGTAGCAGGTTTGAGATGTCACAACATCTGTTGGGACATCCTGAAAAACTGAACTTACTTCATTTACTGATACAATGTCACAACATCTGATGTGACATCCTGTAAACTGAACTTGTTTCATTAACTGATACAATGTCCCAACATCTGGTGTGACATCCTGAATTAAGTTCATTTACTTATACTCTGTTTGATAATGTCCCAACATCTGATAGGACATCCTGAACTGAATTCAACATTTCTTGTTGGTCAAAAATTCTGCCAATTCTAAACATCTACAATGTCAATTCCCCACATTGAGAAAGGCCAAGGCGATGACAAAACATTCAAAAGGGTCAGAGGTACATGCACCTTATCAGCATAAATCTGGCATTTATAACACTTCCTGGCATATTTGAAACAATCTGATTCCATGGTTAACCAAAAGTAACCAGCTCTCAAGATCTTCCTGGACATGGCATGTACATTGGCATGTGTTCCAAATGATCCTTCGTGGTTTTCTCTGATCAATAAGTCTGCTTCGCGCTGGTCCACACATCTGAGCAGAACCATATCATGATTTCTCTTGTAAAGCACATTGTTGCTAAGGAAAAACTTGGACGCCAATCTTCTCAGAGTCTTCTTGTCTAGAGTTGTTGTATCCGCTGGGTATACTTGATTTTGCAAGTAGTTCTTGATGTCATAGAACCATGGTTTCTCATCAGTTTCTTCTTTGACCAGTAGATAGTAGGCTGGTGTAGTTTTCCGCTTGATTGTAATGAGTGGAGCTTCATTAAGTAATCTGACTTGAAACATAGAGGCCAACATAGCCAAGGCGTCTGCTATTTGATTCTCTGCCTTTGGAATGTGATGGAAAGTGACTTCATCAAAGTATTTGATCAATTCCACAATGTAGGCACGGTACGGGATCAACTTTTCATCACGGGTTTCCCATTCACCTTTGACTTGGTAGATTACCAAAGCTGAGTCACCATATACTTCAAGGATCTTGATTCTGGTATCAATTGCAGCTTCGATACCCAAAACACATGCTTCATACTCTGTGATGTTGTTTGTATATTCAAAACATAATTTGGCTGTGAAGGAGTATATCCACCATCAGGAATCATCAAAACAACTCCCACACCATGCTTCATGTAATTAGAGGAACCATCAAACATCATATTCCAACGAGATCCTGGCTCTAGACCTTCATCTGGACCTAGAACTTTGCAGTCCTTTATCAACATAATGTCCTCGTCTGGGAAATCAAATTTCAAAGGTTCATAATCTTCCACAGGTTGATCAGCAAGGTAATCAGACAAAACACTTCCCTTGATAGACTTCTGGGTTACATATTGGATGTCATATTCGGATAACAACATGAGCCAACGGGCGAGTCTTCCAGTCAAGGCAGGCTTCTCAAAAATGTACTTTATTGGATCCATTTTCGAGATCAACAAGGTAGTGTGACAAATCATATATTGCCTAAGGTGTCTGGCAGCCTACGCCAAAGCAGAACAAGTCTTTTCTAAAAGTGAATATCTGCTTTCACAATCTGTAAACTTCTTGCTTAAGTAATAAATGGCATGTTCCTTGCGACCAGTTTCGTCCTGTTATCCTAATACACAACCCATTGATCCCTCAAGTACAGTCAGATACATGAATAGAGGCTTCCCTGGAGTAGGTGGGATCAAGATAGGAGGTTCCTGTAGGTAAACCTTAATCTTCTCAAAAGCATGTTGACAATCAGCATTCCACTTAATTGCTTGATCTTTTCGGAGCAGCTTGAATAAGGGCTCACATGTAGCTGTCATGTTGGAGATAAATCTGGAGATGTAGTTCAATCTTCCAAGGAAACCTCTAACTTGCTTTTCTGTTTTCGGAGCTAGCATTTCTTGGATTGCTCTAACCTTGTTTGAATCTACTTTAATTCCTTGCTGACTAACAATAAAACCAAGTAACTTCCCTAATCTGACACCGAAGGTACACTTAGCTGGATTCAGACGCAGTTGGAACTCTCTGAGGCGCTCGAATAACTTCAGGAGATAGTTCAAATAATCCTCCTCACTTTGTGATTTGGAAATCATGTCATCCACGTAAACTTTTATCTCCTTATGCATCATATGATGGAAAAGGGTGACCATTGCCCTTTGATAAGTGGCTCCTGCATTTCTGAGACCAAATGGCATAACCTTGTAACAAAAAGTGCCCCACGGTGTGATGAAAGTAGTCTTTTCCATATCATCTGGATCCATCTTGATCTGGTTATATCCTAAAAATCCATCCATGAAGGAGAAAACAGCAGACTTAGCAGTGTTTTCAACCAAAGCATCAATACGCGAAAGAGGGAAATCGTCCTTTGGACTGGCTTTGTTCAAATCCCTATAGTTCGCGCACATTCTAACCTTGCCATCCTTTTGGGGAAGGGCACGATGTTAGCTACCCACTCAGGGTACTTCGCAACTGCGAGGAATCCATCATCAAACTGTCTTTTGACCTCTTCTAGAATCTTCAGAGCTATGTCCGACCTTGTTCTTCGGAGCTTTTGCTTTACTGGAGGACAATCTGGTCGAAGAGGCAACTTATGGACCACTATGTCTGTGTCTAAGTTGGGCATATCCTGATACGACCAAGCAAACACATCCACATACTCTTTGAGAAGCTTGACCAATCTTTCTCTAACATATGCCCCAAGTGTTGTACCAATCTTGACTTCCTTCCTGTCTTCATCGGTGCCAAGGTTGATGGTTCTACCTGCTCCTTATGTGGCTGAAGATCTGTGTACTCATACTCAACTAATCTTGCCAGTTCCTTAGGAACGTCACAATCTTCCTCACTTTCATCTTCCGCTTGGTAGATGGACGAATCGAAGTTATGAGAGAATATAGTGTCATTGGATTCAACAGGGTTTTCATTTGTTCTGCATATGTGAATGATTTGATTTTATTAAAAGTGAACACAGAGAGATGCAAGGAAAACTTTTTTATTGGTTTTGAAAGATTACCATTTTCTTTTTAAAGGTAAAAAGAGAAAAAACAGTAAATAAAACAAAATGCCTTCATTGATTGAATTGCTTGAAAATGAGAAGGGGCCCTACAAAATGATCCCATAGCATTGGGAAGAGCTAGGGAACTTTGAAAATATTAAAAAAAACAATAAATTACTTTGACAGTGGAAACATTTTTGGGATCTCAACTGCCTCCCAATTGTCCAAAGCTGCTTCACACTGATAAACCAGATGATCTACATCTTCATCTTCAGCATCCCCAATAATTGCATTGATCTGATAGTCGGCACTGGAAAACACCTCTTGAATGGTCTTTGGACGTCCTTTAACAGAGTTTGACACTCCTTCTTTCACATGAGTTGGTTTGTAACCCAACCCGTAGAGATCCAGCTTCTTCTTGACTTCAATGACATTACCCCAACCTTCATGGCTTCCTTCTTCGATAGTAGAAATGGTACTCTTCAGCGATGCAAAAGATGGAATACCCTTCTCCTTTGGTTCCTCTACTTCCATAAGGACAACATTGGCTATATCTAGAGTTTGGAAAGCAGTTTCCAAAGCATCTTCATCAGCCTCAGTGTAACTAAAGGAGGAAAGGTTGTTGACCATGAGATCTTCTTCACCAGACACCGTTACCAACTTATTATCGACCACAAACTTCATCTTCTGGTGTAAGGTAGAAGTGACTGCCCCAGCGACATGAATCTAAGGTCTTCCCAACAAACAACTGTAATTAGGGTTAATGTCCATAACCTGGAAAGTGATTTTGAACACCTATGGTCCAATCAAGATTGGCAGGTCTACTTCTCCAATAACAGTCCTCCTTGACCCATCAAAAGCTTTCACAATCAGTGCACTGGGCCTCATCTCTACCCCTTGATAAGATAACTTAGCAAGTGTTCTTTTCGACAAAACATTCAATGAAGATCCTGTATCCACAAGAACTCTTGCTAAAGTATCCTCCTGACATTTTACAGATATATGAAGAGCACAGTTATGGTCCAAGCCATCCTTTGGAAGATCCTCCATACTGAAGCTGAGATTGTTACATGTAGTAATATTGGCAATGACCCCATCAAACTGATTCACAGTTATATCCTGCGTAACATGAGCTTGGGCTAGTAATTTCTGGAGAGCACCTCGATGGGTCGGCGAATGCATAAGAAGTGATAAGATAGATATTTTAGAAGGCGTTTGATGTAGCTGATCAAAAACCTTGTAATCACTCTTCTTAATGATTCTAAGAAATTTTGCATCCTCTTCTTCCAAGACCAAACGTTTATCCTTGTTGGCAACAACGAGAATGACTTCTTTAGGTGGAACTTGTGGAACTGTATTGACCTGCTGAGTGTAAACACGACCACTGCGAGTTAATCGGCTTGCACCTGCTATGTCAACACTTGCCACTTTTAAACTTTCCTTCGGACCAGCCTGTTCAAACTTCTAATGAACTCCCCCTGTATCATACTTCCATGGAACTGCTTTGGTATCATCATAAAGGAAAGGGTTACTCCTTTCCTCATTCCTCAGTTCTAGCAAAATGAAAATAGGCACCACAGGTTCTGGAATATTGAAGATGGGTTGAACTCCTGGGGATTCAAGCAAGTTCAACACTGGTGCCATGGTAGAATCAGATTCAGGCAAGTTGAAGATGGGTTCAATCATTGCCACTTCATTCCTCTTCACACGAGTGCTTACTTGTAAAACACCCAGATTAATCAAACTTTGAACATCTCTTAAGACCAGTTCACATCCCTTTGGATTATCAGCATAAGCTTCATAATTCTTATGACAGTTCTTCAGCATACCCACCTCTATTAACTTCGCATGGAAGCTCTAAGCGGGGTTTTGATCTTTGCGGAATCGAAAATCAAATCTTCGTCAGACTCATCAACAATGGCATTTATGGACCCATGTTTGGGTAGAGGATTATTTTTGACATTCAGACCAGTATTTCCAAATGACAAAATGTTTTTATCCATTAAATCCTTCATAGCATACTTCAAAGCGATACAATTTTCCAAATCATACCCTGGAGCACCTTCATGGAATAAATAGTGGGTGTTTGAATTGTAACTTGGTGGGAGTGGATCTGGTGGAGGACCCAAAGGCCTTGGAGTAACCAAGCCTCTCTTCAGCAGCGAGGGATATAATTCAGTATAGGTCATAGGGATCCGAGGATTGGGAGGCCTTTCTCTTGGTCTTCTATTCTGAAAGTTGGAATTCGGTGAGGAGTTGGAGTCCTCTGCTGGTAGACTGAAGCATTGGGCGCTTGTTGATAGCCTGGATTGTTGAGCATTGGTTGATAGTCTAGAACCACTGGAGCTGCTTGTTGATACATCGACACTGCTTGAGTTGGCCGATACATTGGAACTTTCTAATTATATGATGGCTAGACTACCGCTACATAGAGATGTTGAACGTACTGTGGTGGATAGGCATACTGCTGTTGAGCCACAGGTGGAGGCCTCTGCCAAAGCTGATTTCTCCTTTGACTCGTTATCACTGCATTTGTCTCACCTTCTTTCTTTTTGTGGAAATTGCTGGTAAACTTCTTGGCATTGTTCCCACTATTGTTTCTGGAGCTACTGGATGCACCACTCATCTTACCATTCTTCATACCAAGTTCAACCTTGATTCCCACAACCACAAGATCAGAGAACCTAACAGTTATGCTTCCCACCATTCTCTCAAATTATTTTGGTCGTACAATGTCAACAAACCAGTCAGCTAATTCTTTCTCAGTCAACGGAGGATCTACTTGAGAAGCGGTCCCTCTCCATCTTTGAGCATATTCTTTAAAAGACTCAGAATCTTTCTGAGATATGCTCAGCAGCTGCCTCCTATAAGGAGCAAGGTCCATACTGTACTTGTATTGTTGGATGAAAGCGTCCGTCAAATCTTAGAAACAACGGATCTTTGACTGATCTAGAGTCAGATACCACTTGGAGGAAATTCCTTTCAGACTATCCTAGAAGCAGTGGATCATCAGTTTGTCATTGTCAACTTGCACTGCCATTCTCCAATAGTACATTAAAAGATGGCTCTTAGGACATGTTGCGCCTTCATACATATCAAAGGTGGGCATCTTGAACTTGGGAGGTATCACTAGTCCAGACACATGGCATATTTCTCTGGCAGCATCACCAAAGATCTGGTCGCCTTCAATTGCTCTTGACCTCTTTTCAATAGTGTCAAAATTCTCTTGCATCTTCTCATGTTTCTCATTACCGTTTTCAGACATGTCTGACACGTCGTACACATGAGGATCATTAAAGTACTGTTGGACACAGGTGTGCACAATGTCTGGTGTAAAATTAGTAACCACATGGTTCTCTTCAGTAGTGAAAGGAATAGTTTGCTGAGTGGTAAATCCTTGAGGGGGAGGCACAAAACCCTGAGAAGGAAATGAAAACCCTTGAGAAGGAGGCGTGAAACCTTGAGACACAAAACCTTGGGAAGGAAATGCAAACCCTTGAGTAGGAGGCACGGAACCTCGAGAAACAAAACCTTGGGAAGGAGGGAAGAAACCCTGAGCAGTAAATCCTTGGGAAGGAGGAATAAAACTTTGAGAAGCAAAACCCTGAGGAGGAGGTACAAGCCCGTGAGGAACCCCAAAAGGAGGCCAGGTTACAGGGGTAGTGACTGATGGCGTAGGCTCATTCGTTGTGGTGACAATATCATAAACCACAATCTGTTGGGTATCCATCTTTGCTCGGATGACTTGCAGCATTTCCATAATCTGGCCCACATTTCCACGAAGATCAGTAAGCTCCTCATTAACTTTGTCCATTTCTGGGTCTCTGTCAGTCATCTTCTTCTTGGCCTGCGCTCGAGTGGAGTATTTGCGTAAGATCCTCAGTGTGACGGCTAGAAAGGAGGTGACGGGATGAGTTTTTAACAAAATGCAAATGCGGAGATGCACTCATGAGTTGAAAAAATGCAAATGATTCAAGGGACTTAAGAAGTTATTGCAAAACATTAAAATGGACAAAACTTTCTTATTATTTTTTCAAGCAGTAATAGACGGAAGTCCATTCATGGTAAGAAATTATGATGTTTGCAACAAACATCTCTTTGTTCCTTGGAGGCTTTACTAAAATGATGCATATGATGCTGAGATGCAAAGATGTAGGGATGCAAGGATGCAAGGATGAAAGGTGCCACAAGTAAATCCGAAACCTTCTTAATAGGTAGGCTGTAAGAGATTGACTCTACATTCTTCTACCCATAAATCCCACACACAGGATGGGGTCTACGGTGATGGATTAAGGAAACTCAAGGTCACAAACGTTTATTGTATTAACGCCCCACCGCAGGCTAGCTGCATTTTGTCGATAATAACGATAAGGTCTACCCTGGGTGGAGTTCTCATGCTAGGCCCTCAAGAGGCGAGCCCTTGGAGACTAACATTACACAACTACCAATATAGAAACTGGTTCTTAACAGTGGATCCTAGAATCATAGCCCTTTCATGAATCAGGTCACGCGACAGGCTAGCTGCGTTGTGACAAGATCTACGAAAAGTCTAACTATCTGGGGGAGTTTTCATGCTAGGCCCTCAAGAAGCGAGTTCTTGGAGACTAACACTAATAACTACCAATTCTAACCTAGGTGTTCCCTCTTCTTTTTCCACAACTCAGATTTTACTTGTGATGTGACCCAGAGATCCCACAGACAAATAATGTAATGAGCAAATAAGAGAAAGTGGTAAAAGAACAAATAAACAAACATAAATAATAAACATAGAGAAGACAAAAAGATAATATCAAACAAATAAACACACAAAGCTAAGTTAGGCTCGATCCTCTCTAGCATAGAGTTATCCCCAGCAGAGTCGCCAAGCTGTCGTACCTCAAAAAATACGATCCTCGCGATGGGACGCGGAATGAAAACAACAGAGCCGCCACCTAATTCTATTTATTCTAATTAAAGAAAAGGGAGATATAGATACAACCTATAAAGGAAAAGAAATGGTGAACGAAACAAAATTCTATTTTCGGGAGTCGGTTACGCAAGGCGAAGGTATTAGCACCCCTCACGTCTGTTGTACTCAACGGGAACCTCTTAGCTAACTATGCGATTAAATGTTGATCTAAGTCTTTGTCTTCTTAATGTTTTTTATTAATGTTTGTTCTAAGGAAATAATTTTTAAATTAATGTTAAGACGGAAAAAAGATTAAGTTTTTTATTAGGGTGCTCGCGAAGGATTAAAATCCCTGTGCCTACGTATTCCCTTGTGCAATGGGAAAGTCAGAGCTTCGTAGTTCGTGCAACTACGATTTGTGTTTTTAGTTAAACGATTGTTTAAATCGCATTCTACTGCTAAGCGTTGGCTTATACTCACGGTGGAGGCTGAAGCACTAGCTTGTTTGCGAGATAGAAAGATTTAAACAATGTTCGATTAGAGAAAATAGTTTGACTTTTGTTAAGTGTTTTAAAACGAAAGGCGAGTGGACCACAACTCGAGGGCTGGCCTCAAGAGTGATTGCATTCAAGGACCTGTGGAGTACTGGACTCCAGAGTTCAGTTATTCGTTGATTAATTGTAAAATTATTTGTGTTTGTTAGTAAGTTTTAAGTTGGATTCTCATTGTGAAAGAGCGAATGAATTACAAATCGAGGGTTAGCCCCAACAGTAATTCAATTCAAAAACCCGAGGAATGCTAGATTCCTGAGTTTAGTTCTTTCACGATTTTAATTAGAGATTTACGTTTTGAAAATGAAAGAGCGAATGAATTACAAATCGAGGGCTAGCCCCAATAGTAGTTCAATTCAAAAACCCGAGGAATGCTAGATTCCTGAGTTTAGTTCTTACGTTAATGAATATGTGTATTAAGTGTTGATGTTTTGCGATTATTTGTTTTAAAATGAATTAGGATTTAATATTTTTAGAAACGAAGGAGTAAATGAAACACAACTCGAAAGCTAGCCTCAAGAGTGGTTCATTAAAGAACCTGCGAAATGCTAGATTCCGAAGTTCAGTTCCTCGTTAATTAATTTAGACCCGTAAATTCGTGCAGACGACGATCACATAGGTGACCGACTTACGTGTGTGCAAAATGTAGGCTTAAGTGTTTTAATTGGTTATATAGGTGGATTCGATTTCTAATTCCTATGGTATTCCTAGCAATGCGAAACTGTAAAAATAAAGGTGGAAAAAATAAATTGCGTTCAAAATAAACGGGAAAGGGATACATGACAATTTACAAGAGATTGCGAAGAAATAAAAGGCATCGTTGTAATTTGCCCAAGAGGAAAGCGTGTGTGCAATGCATTAGCTATTTGGAACCGTTAGAACTTGGTATTGTATAAAAATGCGAAAAAAAATAAATAAACTTAATAGACTAAAATAACTAAAAAAAAGAAACTAAAAAATAAAACTTAAGCTAAACCAAAATAAATTTTAAGATTTTTAATATTTGAAGAACAAATAAATTAAACTTACTATTTTCTTAGAATTTCTTATAAACTTAAAGCTATACTTTTCTAAAACAAAATAAGATTGAACTAAATTATATTAATAAAAATCCCTAAACCTAAATTTAAAAAAAAAACTATTAAATAAACCCCAATAAATAAATAAATAAATGGGTTAGGGGAACTAAACCCAAAACAAAACTCATATTATCTAAACCTATTATAATAATAACTCTAAAAAAACAAATCATAATAACCTATATACTAATTAATCCTAAAAATGAAAATAAAATAGAAAGAAAAAACATTAAAAGGAAATGACACGTTACATTTCTACAGACTCATTCAAACCAATATTAAAAGTATCATAATAAATAACAATCAAAATATAATTTGACTTTTCAAACCAATATTAAAAATAGGAATTAAATAAAAAAAATAAATATAAAAGGATAAAAAAATAAGGAAATAATAAGGAAACATAATAACTTATTATCAAAAGCATAAAAGAGTTACCCTTTTCTTCACATTCACGCTCTGCCTCTCTTTTCTATACTCCCTCCACCGTGTTTTCTCGCCTCCTCTCCGTCAAGACTCTATCGCGCTCTCTCTGTCTCTCCTCGCCGATCTCGCGTTTTCTCTGTCTCTAACCTCGCCAATCTCGCGTTCTCTCTATCTTACTGTTTGTGGTTGTTGTTGAAAGGTGGGCGTCGCGAACGATTTAACAAAGGTTGAAGTTGTTTTGGATTTATGGTGATTTTTTGTGTTATGTGAAAGTTATGGTGAAGAGATGGTGGTTGAAGAGTGGTGGAGGTTGTGAATAGTAGTTTGCCAATGGCGTTGGTGATGGCTTAGGTTCTATGTTAGTGTTGTGGTTTGGATGATTAAAAAGATATTGAGGAGGGATCAAAAAGCCATGTCTATTGATTGTGGAGTGGATTATCAATGAAGAGGGAGAATACAGATGTTTCTTTCTTTTCTTTTTTCAATAAGTGAATGGGATCTGTTGTTTTATATCCAGAACAAGAATATGTGTCGTTGGTGTTATGGTGTTGAGTTTTTTTGAGGGGTCTGATGTATATTTTTTGTTATGTATGTTTCCTTTGTTCTTTTCAAAATCTCAGAAAAAAGTACAGAAAATGTTTCCTCTTTTTTGAAACGGGTCTGTTGTTGGTACCATTTGTGCAAGATTGACTTGTTTTTTGTGTGTCTTTTTCATGAAAAATTTCTTCTTTACTTTCTTCTGCAGGTTTGTGTGTGTGGCTGAAATTGTGTATAAATTTTGTGTAATGGAGCAGGATTTGTAGTAGAGGGTCTGAGGTAGCGTGTTTAGACTGTGTAGGGAGGATGTAATGGACTGGTGGTTAATATTATTGGAATGCTTTTTGTCATCAAAGTTTATGCATTATATAGTAAAATGAAAAATACTACTAAATCCTATTAAAATTAAATTAAATAATAAATAATAAACTTAAACTAATTAACAATAAAATAAATAAACTAACTAAAATGTAAACTGATTGAAACATTACTAAATAAAATAACTTAATTAATTATGACAAATTAAAATTAACTACATAAATAAATAAATAAATAAAAACACTAGTCACTAATTAGAATATTAAATTGAGTCAAAATTGAAATTAAAATTAACAAGAGAAAATTAACTAAATGAAATTAAACTAAATTTAAAATAGACTATCACAAAAATAAATGAACTAAAATAAAATTCTAAACGATCTAATATATATCTATTTAAGAATTTAAAATTAAAATTAGATTAAAAAAACATAAAATAAAAGGACATCGAAAGATGAAATCAACTAAGGATAAACTGCATGATTAATGATTAATAAAATGTTAACCCTAAGAATGCTTAAAATGACGTACAATTGATATGCGCTGAAAATGCGTCGAACGAATGAAATGAAAAAACGTTCGGTTAAAATTTAGGGTGTGACAGTAAGGAAGTGTTCATTACTTCTCCAAAGTTTTTGGTTAGCATTGTTGATGTGACTAGAGTTACTCGAAGTAGAAGAGTCTTCGCTTCAAATTCTCCGAAGAGAATGGAAGATGTAAGTACAGAAAAGCAAGTTCAAAAGGAAAGTGTTGTTGCTGAGACAGGCCAATTCAATGATTCCATCAGAAATCAAGTGATGATGAGGTTTTGAAATTGATAAAGAAGAGTGAGTACAACATTTATGAGAAACTGTTGCATATGCCATCCAAGATATCTGTTTTGTCACTCTTGATGTGTTCTGAGGCTCACAGGGAGTCTTTGTAGAAAATTCTTGAGAAAGCTTATGTTGACCATGATGTAATAGTCAATCAGTTCCATATTATTGTGGCTAATATCACATCATGCAACAATTTGAGTTTTTTTTATGATGACTTTCCTATAGAAGGAAAGAACCATAATCTGGCTTTGCATATCTAGGTGAATTGTCAAGATGATACCATGTCTAATGTGTTGGTTGATACTAGATCATCCCTGAATGTGATGCCAAATTAACTTTGTTAAGGCTTGTGTACCAAGGTACTCCTATGAGGTACAATGGGATTATTGCGAAGGCCTTCGATGGCTCAAAGAAAACAGTGATTGGTGAAGCTGATCTTCAAATTCTGATAGGACAGTTTGTATTCCAAATTACTTTTCACGTAATAGATATACATTCGGCATATAGTTGTCTCCTGGGAAGACCCTGGATTCATGAAGCATGAGCTGTAACCTCCACTTTCCATCAGAAGATGATATTCGTAAAAACTGGGAAGTTAGTGACTATCGGCGGTGAGCAGGCGATGCTAGTAAGAAATTTGTTATCTTTCTCCTATATCGATGCTGATGAAAATGTTGAAACTCCATTCCAAGATCTTTCTATTGCTGATAATGTATTAAAAAGAATTCCTTGCTCGTGTCTTCTTTCAAATATGCTTTGCATGTGCTTGAAACCGGTTTGTATGATGGTCGGGGTTGAGTTATTAAAACTATTGATAACAAAGAAGGAGTTGGTATTGATTTTGCGCCAGGATTGGTCCCTAATGACCGAAGAGTATTCAGGAAAGATTCTGAAGTGTTGGGTTTATCAAAGTCAAAGATCATTTCGCTGGTGCCATCATTGAGGATGATGAAGAGGAAGAAATACCTAACTCTATTACGCATGGAGTGATTTTCCAGAACTGGATTTCTGTTGATGTTACTTCTATTGTTCATGCTTCAATGTAATTTGTCTTATTTTCTTTCAAAAAATGATTTCCCTCTGCCCAAGGTGAAAGAGAAATTTGTTGGGCTTTGTTTCAAATTTTATCATCATCAACAAAATGTTATTTTTATTCCATATTATGTTTTTCCTTTTTTCTTTATTATGAAAAATAGTAACATAAAAACCCAAAAAATAATAATAATCACTTTTTATCTGCATAATATTTGCACTTTTGTTCATACTATAAAATAAAAATTAAATCATTGTAAAGATTGATTGTTAAACCCATTGAAAACAATGATCCTATGCCCACTCCCAAATTTGAATTCCCTGTGTTTGAACCTGAGGAAGAGGATGTCGAAGAGATTCCTGATGAGATTTCTTAGTTGCTTGAGCATGAGGAAAAGGTCATGCAGCCTCATGGAGAGTCGATAGAGATGATTAACTTGGGTTCTGAAGATATTAAGAAAGAAATCATTATTGGGGCATTTCTTTGTCCTGATGTTAAGAAGAGAATGGTATAGTTTCTTAGAGAATTTTCTTATGTATTTTCTTGGTCTTATCAAGACGTGACAAGTCTTGATACTAATGTTGTGGAGCACAGATTGTCGTTGAAGCCGAAATGCCCACCTGTGAAGCAAAAGTTGAGAAGAACTCATCCTGATATGGCAGTAACGATTAAATAGGAGGTTCAAAAGCATATTGATGCATGTTTTCTTATTACATCTGATTATCTTCAATGGGTGGCCAATATTGTGCTTGTTCCAAAGAAATATGGAAAAGTCTGAATGTGTGTGAATTATAGAGATCTGAATAAAGCTAGTCCAAAAGATGACTTTCCATTTCCACACATTGATGTGTTGGTAGAAACTATGACTAAGTTTAATGTGTTCTCCTTTATGGATGGATTTTCTGGTTATAACCAGATAACATTTATTACACCCCAGGGAACATTCTGCTATAGAGTGATGCCCTTTGGATTGAAAAATATTGGTGGGACGTACCAAAGAGCTATGACTACTCTTTTCCATGATATGATGCATAAAGAAATTGAGGTATATATTGATGATATAATCGCTAAGTCGAGGACTGAAGAAGATAATGGTGAACACTTGTTGAAGTTATTTCAAAGGTTAAGAAAGTTTAAGCTTCGTTTGAATCCAAACAAGTGCATTTTTGGTGTTCATTCTAGAAAATTGTTGGGTTTCATTGTCATCCAAAGAGGCATTGAAGTTGATCCTGATAAATTAAAAGCTATTCGAAAAATGCCTACACCTAGAACTTAAAATCAAGTAAGAGGATTCTTGGGTCGCTTGAATTACATCTCGAGGTTTATCTCTCGCATAACTACCACTTGTGCTCTAATATTCATGTTGCTTCATAAAGATAAAGGTTGTGTTTGGACTAATGATTTTCAAAGAGCTTTTGAAAGTATCAAAAATATCTGTTTGAACCTCCTATTTTGTCTCCTCAGGTGGAAGGTAGACCGTTGATTATGTATGTGACCATGTTGGAAAATTCCATGGGTTGTGTGCTTGGTCAAAAAGATGAATCTGGTAGAAAAAAATATGTTATCTACTATTTGAGTAAGAAATTCACCGATTGTGAGTCTCGGTACTCCATGCTTGAAAAACCTTGTTGTGCCTTAGCTTAGGCTACTAAGTCTTCGCCAGTATATGTTGAATCATACAGCTTGGTTAATTTCAAAAATGGATCCGATCAAGTATATCTTTGAAAAGCCTGCTTTAACTGGGAGGGTTGCTCGTTGGAAAATTTTGTTGTCTGAGTATGATATTGAGTACCAAGCTCAAAAACCTGTAAAAGGAAGTATTTTGGTTGACCATTTGGCAAACCAGTCGATTGATGATTATTATCCATCAAGTTTGATTTCCCTAATGAGAATGTGATGTATTTAAAAATCAAAGATTGTGATGAGCCTTTGATTGAGGAAGGGCCTAAGCCTGAATCTTGGTGGGATTTGTTTTTTATGGAGTTGTGAATTCACGTGGAAAAGGAATTGGGGAAATGATAATTTCTCCCCATGGTTCTCATATTCCTTTTGCTGCAAGATTGACTTTAAATTGTACCAATAATGAAGTCGAGTATGAAGCTTGTATTATGGGTCTTGAAGAAGCCATTAATTTAGGATCAAGAATCTCAATGTGTATGGAGATCCAGCTTTGGTGATTAATCAGGTCAAAGGTAAGTGGGAAACTCATCAACCCCACTTGATTCCATGTAGGGATTATGCTAGGAAGATATAAACTTTATTCACTAAAGTTGAGTTTCATTATGTGCCTCGTGATGAGAACCAAATGGAAGATGCTTTGGCTACTATAAATTCTATGATAAAGGTGAATAAATGGAACGAAGTTCCTATGGTTAGTGTGAGGTGTCTTGATAGACCAACTCATGAGTTTATAGTTGAAGAGGTCCAAGATGACAAGCCTTGGTATTATGATATTAATTGTTTCCTCCAAAGTCAAGAGGATCTGCTTGCAACATCGAGAATAGATATAAGGACTTTGAGGAGATTGGCAGACAATTTCTTTTTGAATGATGTCACTCCCACCAAATGACACCTGGCCAAGAGGGGTACAGACGCGAACGGTCGGCGAAAGGGGAAGGAATGAAAAGAGTCGCCAGCTAGGCATTTTTATCCCGAAGGAAAGGTAATGCTGCATAAAACTGGAAAAGGATGGATAAGACGGTCGCGAACCAGAGAAACTGAGAAAGGGGGTTGGTTACAACCTGGGAAGGTATTAGCACCCAGATTGTCCTCCATACTCGACGGGATCCATGCTTGAAAGATTTGTGTTTAAAGGGGTAGTGTCAGTGCTATTTTGTGTGCAAAAGTTGGAAAAGAATGCAAGTGTCAGTGCTGGAAGGAAGTGAAGTGAAATATATGAAGTGTCAGTGCAAAGCTCAAGATGATGAGGCTTAAAGAATGATGCTAGAAGAGGGGGGAATATACAGAGACTTTTGTTCGATAACAGTTAAGTTATGCCTACGTATCCTCTCGTGCAATGAGGAAGTCAGAACACCGTAGTTCGACTCAAAGAGACTGAAAGATAAATTGACTTGTAAACTGCTTACTTCTCTATGCTCAAGTGTATGACCTGTTCTGCTCATGTGCAAACTGTCTTGCATTAGACGGAAGAAGCAAGTTCTTGATTGTGAGTGAAGATGATGAGAAAAGAATCCCGGAGGAGACGATTATTGTTTGTTTTTGTGTTTTCAATCTTTTATTGCTTTTGGAGTTTGTCATAAGAAAATGAGCTTAAGCCTAAACCAAGGGTTAGTAAACTCATCACATCCTCCCTCTAATTAGGGGTAATGAGAGTACCTTGAGTATGAAGTAAGCACCTCACACTTAATCACCATGATGTAGGATTAAAATCATTAACCTACTTGTAATTTATTTAGGGGTTTTTGGTGCTTTGTTTAGTGTTAAGTAATGATTTTAAGCCATAATCAAGGATTTAATGGACCCATTACACCATCCTAATAGAAGGATAATAGATGAGGACATTTAAGCTGAGAAAGGCTCCTCAACTTAATCCATGATTAGGGATTAACCTCATGACAAAACAAAAACTTTATTAGATGGATTTTAGTTAATGGTAAGATTAAGAAATGAATTTTGTGGTTTGCAAGACAACTTGAGGGGGACTTGTCCATTAACACTAGGGTTAGTCCTTCTTAACCAATTAAGGAAGAATTAGAACCCTAATGCAAGGCCCAAGTTACAAGTTTGATGTCTTAGTGTTTATTAGATGGATTGATTAAAGGAATTAAACACATTAAGGGTTTAACACTTAGGATTAAAGTTATGCACTCCATCCTAATAGAAGGATACAGGCACAACCCTAATCACAAAGCCTTAAAACCTTAAAGGTTTAGTCCTTGATTAAGAGATGAGAAGAGAAGACTCAAAGATGACACAAAGGTAAAACTAATGGGGGACTAATCAAACCCTAATTTGTTATCATGCTTGGGTATTCCTAGGGTTTATGAGGCTTGCTAGAAGATCTTCAGGAGAACCACCAAGGAAGAAGCAAGATGAAAAGAGGAAGAAGCAGAAGAAGCAAGTAAACTTACTTCCCTTAAGAAGATAAGTTACTTTAAGAAAGCAAGTGAAGGGGGAACATGAATGAGCAAGCTCACTCTAATACAAATACAAAATGCAGCCATGATGCATAAGAGAGATGAGAAGAGATTATGAGAAGTGAAGGCAAATTCACTTCTCAATGACTTACCACCTGAAAAGTTAGCAACAAGGAATGAAATGAAAATGAGATGAAATGCTAAGATGAAAATCAAAACCAGAAGCATAAACATGATGTTAATGATGCTAAGAGATAATGCAAACACAAGACAAGAGTTGTGGATGATCATACAAGGATGAAGATGCAAATGAAACATGTTTTGAACCATAAAAGTTCATGAAAGTTTATGAGATGAAATGAATGCACAACATGGCAAATGAATGATGTAATGATCAAACATGATTCTAATATGTCCTAAGATGTCTTATATGTCATGTGGATGCACAAAATGTCATGGCAAGTTCATGTATGCAAGCATATGGGAGATGAATACAAATGAAGGCAAAAATTAGGGTATATACAAAACATGCAATACAAAAATCAAAACCAGAAGCAAATGACATGATAAACATTTGAAAATGGGATCAAAGGAACCCAAACCCTACACAAGTTCACTGCCCAAAGGAGGGGACCTAAATCTTAACCTAATGGAAGTTATGATTTTCTCAAATTAGCTAGGGTTTTAAGGTACTTCAAAAGGAAAAATGCACAACAAATTGAAAATGAAGGATAAATTCAAACCAATTTTATCCTAGAAACTAAATGACATGAGGAATGCAATGCAAAAAGAACCATCATCAAACTCTTCAAGGTTAGGCAGAATGAATTTTTCTAAGTTAAGACAAAAATATTGACTTTTAAGAACTTTAATTCCAAAGAAAAATGTCAAAATGGGTCAAGAACCAAAAATAAATTTGTTTGAAGAGTTTGATAATGTTTCTAAATGTATTAAAATGCAATGTGAATTTTTTGGTGATTTTAGAAACTTAAATGCTATTTTAATTAATTAATTCTCATTAACTAATTAAAATAAACATTAAAATATTTTTAAAATACGAAAATTATGCAAAAAATAAAATAAAAATTATTTTCAGAAAGAGAAAAATATTTTAAGGTATGATGCAAAAAATGAGATTTTTTAGAAATGATTTTCTATTTTAAATAAAATGTGCAAGAAAAATGGATAAAAATGAAAATAAAATTGAATTAAAGGAGAAGTAATCAGATCCAAGAGCCAGGATTCAAAGTTACAAGGAAAAGGTTGACTGGCGCGCGTTTTAAAGGTTGGGATTTGTCCTGAGTTAATTAACCTAATTAATTAATTTAATGACGAATTAGGGTTTAATCAAGCCATCTGGAACGTCCATACGCGCGGGTAACTCAAGATCCAAAGGCCTCAATTCAAACTTGGCTTAATTACAGGATTAGGGCAAAACCACTTTCAGGCGACCGGAACAGTGTTCCGGTCGTCTTCTCCGACGAACACAAACCCTAACTTCCCTCTCAGGCCATCAATCTCCAAATTTCTTGGCCAAAAATGATCCTCTAACAATCCTAAACCTAAATCCCCAACTAAAACTCATTTATTTCACATCATGAACACGAATCGAACAAAAATGTAAAAACGGGCAAAAGTTTCAGAGCTCACATACATGGTGATTTCTCAACCATTTTCAAAAATAATCATATCCCCATGATCAGGGGAGCATATAGAACCATAAAAGAACTTTAAAGCAAGCTTCTGGAAAAAAAGTTCATGAGCTATACCTGAGGTTGAACTTTCTGGTTCTGGGATTTATGACCTTTCTTTTGCTGCAAGTCCACCTCTTTGAACCCCCTGATGATGAAATGAAGCTTAGAATGGGTTTATATGGCTTGGTTTGATGGTTATGGTTCTGGTGTAGCAGATTTGGAGAGTTGAGTATGTGGTGTTTCAGGCTGTTTCAATGCTTGGTTCCTGGTCTATGGGTGACATATGACTTGTTGGTGAAGAAATATTTGAGATTTTATGCTGTATCAAGAGTTTCGAAGAGATGAAGAAAAAGGCAGTTTTTGTGTATCCTGGCTTATGGGAGGTTGCAGGCTTGTGTCTGTGTATGTTTTAAGTCCTTGAGGTCCACATAATATGTTTTGATTGGGCAGAGGGTTGGTAATGTCACGGTTTGATTGGTATGGGCAAAGATGCAAAAGTCAAGATTTTGTGTACCATAGGTATGGCTCGGGTCAGAGGAGGATTAGGGGCATGGCTGGACTCAGCATGGATCAAGGAAGGCCTTTGGATTGTTTTTGTGCAACTGTAATAGCTAGGGAAAGTGGTAGCATGGTTCTGGCAACTTTTCCCCCGTTGGAAGTCTTTGTGAATCAAGGCCAAGAAACCTCTAAACTCTTGGGCAAATTGCAGCCAAATGGGCCATATGAAGTTGTCATGATGTCTTGAGCTCACTTAGCAACTAATTCAAACATTAAAAGTTCCTTTTGCAAAAATTCCAATTTTGAAGATTCATGAAAAATGCCTTATGTGACTTGTAATTCAAGGCATAGAAATGAGAAATCCTTTGGGCCATTCTGAATTATGGACCATGAATGATGTTTGTGTGATGGTTAGAAGTTGATTAGAGGTCACATTTGGCTTTGGAAAGTGTTTTTGCAAGTTCCCTCTTTGGCACAAAAGTGAAAATTAAGTGATTTTTCCCAACTTTGCAAGGCCATAACTTTAGTTCTAGAATGAATTAGATCAAGTTCTTGTACTTTTTGAAAATGGGAGGATCCAATCTACAACTTTCATGACCAAGAATTTTTCATTTGAAGCATTTTTGAATCAAAAAGAGGAGGTTGAAAAACTTTCCCAAAATGGCAAGTTTACATTACAAGTCACTTTCCCAAAATGGCAACTTTGCAAATGGCTTGAAATTCTTCAATTTTGTGAACTTATAACCTATTCTAAGATCAAATAAAGATCATACACATTCAAAATGATGGAGAAAACCCTTTGGTTGGATGATTGGGGGCCTCAGATGCCCTGATTTTGCAATGACTTGCTCAAGAAGTCATCTCTTGATCAGATGCCTTCCCCATTGAATTTCTTCATGAAAATTGGTGTGTATGATCCTTATAACATATAGAGACCAATAGAAACAAGAATGACCAAAAAATTTGGAGTTATGGCCTCTGAAATCAAAACCCTAATTTTAGGTCATCTGCAGTCAAGCTTGGCTCTGCTTCCACACCTTCCTCAGCTCTTGTGATTTTCTGACTTCCTTGTTCTTGGGAGGATATAATATGATTTTTGAACATACATGCACCATTTTGAGATGATTGGAGACCTTTGGAGTGGCTCAGATGGCTCAGGGATTGCTCAGATCACAAACCCTAGATGCAGATGACTTAGAATCAATGTAGTGAAGCAAAAATGCAAAATGAGATGATATGATTGAACTTTATGCAAATGAAAAGAATCACAAGCCATGATGAAATGAGTGAGGGAAAATTTGGGGTGTTTACAAATGAGAATGTGCTTTATAAGAGAAACATTGACATGGTCATGCTTAGATGCGTGGATAGACGAGGCAGACAAGTTATTGAAAGAAATTCATGAAGGATCCTTTGATACTCATGTCGATGGGCATGCAATGGCTAAAAATATGTTGAGAGCAAGATACTATTAGCTGACAATGGAATCTGACTGTTGCAAATATGTGAAGAAGTGCCATAAGTGACAAGTTTATGCTGATAAGATTCATGAGCCAGCAACTCATCTTAATGTTATTTCTTCTCTGACCTTTCTCTATGTGGGGAATCGATATGATTGGCATGATTGATCCCAAGTCTTCAAATGGGCATCATTTCGTTCTTGTGGATATCAATTACTTCACCAAGTGGGAAGAAGCGACATCGTATGCTAATGTGACCAAACAAGTTGTGATTCTGTTTATCAAGAATCATATTATCTACCAATATGGTGTTCCGAATAAAATCATTACTGATAATGGCTCGAACTTGAATGATAAGATGATGAAAGAGCTTTGTGAATAATTCAGGATTCAACACCATAATTATTCTCCTTATTGACCGAAGATGAATGGGGTCGTTGAAGTTGTGAATAAGAACATTAAGAAGATCATTTAGAAGATGGTTGTGACATATAAGTACTGGCATGAGATGCTCCCTTTTGCTCTGCATGGGTATCGTACATCTGTCCTCACTTCAACAAGGGAAACCCCTTTCTCGCTTGTGTATGGTATAGAAGCAGTGCTCTATGTCGAGAATGAGATCCCATCATTGAGAGTTCTAATGGAAGCCAAGTTGACTGAGGCTGAATGGTGCCAAAGTAGATTTGATGAGTTGAATTTGATTAAGGAAAAGAGAATGACGGACAACTTTCTGCCATGGTCAGTTGCATCGACAAATAATGAAGAGAGATTTTGATAAAGAGGTTAAACCTCGTGTATTCAGAGAAGGTGACCTCGTGCCCAAAAAGATACAGTCTTTTATTACTGATTCTAGGGGCAAGTGGACTCCTAATTATGATGGCCCATATGTTGTTAAGAAAGCCTTCTCTGGAAGTTCATTGATTCTTAAAACTATGGATAGTGAGGAGATCACCCGTCCCGTGAATGTTGATGCAGTCAAGAAATACTTCGCCGAAAAGAATAAAGAAATAGCTCGCTAAGTTGAAAACCTGAAAGGGAGACTTAGGCAAAAATGAGCGTCTCGGTGGATTGAAAACCCGAAAGGTCGATCCAGGAAAATATTAAAGACATAAACATAAATAATTATCCCAGTAGATTAAAAGCCCGAAAGGGAAATCTAGGCAAAAGTTAGGGATCATAGCAACTAACTGCATCAGATTATATTGGATCACTTGAAGCAACCATGCCTATCAAAGATTATTATTTACTCATCCTTGACTGAAGTTCCAAGCACAGTGGAGTTCAAAGTTGTTAGGGAGAATAGTGATCATTGTATTTCAATGTAGCCATTTTTCATGTGTTTACCATTTTTCAAACTTGTAATGATCCATGGAGTCACGCCATTTGAGGAATACCATTCTTTCAATAAAACTTGATCTTTTATCCAATTGTTTGCAATTCTTTATGTTGCTTCTATTTACTAAATTTTATTTAATTTTTATGATAATTTTGGAAACAAATTTAATAATTAATTTAACTTTTGAGAATCATAAAAGAAATTTATTTTGATTTATGAATGAAGAAAGAATGTCAACAATTATTCCATGGCCGGTAAGGTATTGAAGTGTGTAGCTTGCCTCTCCCAAAGCAGTGTTTGATCTGACTATTTCTCCAAATAGGGTTTCTAGACAATCTTGGAATTTTGAAATGTTAGCAATATTACTTCTCCAGCAGCCATCAAAATTGAAGAATGTTTGCTAAATGAGAATCCCCAGCTGAGTTTTAACTTCTTCATCACCAAAAATTGTTATTTCTTGGTACACAAAGCAGTGTTTGTTTTACGGGAATCCTCAGCCGAGCTATGATTTGTTCCTCAGTTTGAGTTGATTATTTTCCCATGGCATAAGTATTGGTATAGCAGTCAATTGATAGGTTTTCTCTTACCTAGTGTTAGATATTGATTTAAAATCCCTTTTAACTCGACTTTTGGCTATGATGTTAACTTCTAATATCCCCACAAGGATCGGCAGGTCCGAATTTTATCTTTCATTGGTGGATAATCCCCAGAGTTTTTCTCTCGTATCCCCAGTAGATCTGCTTGTGATGATTCTCAGCAGGCTTATATTTAATCCTAAGCAAATATCATACCATTTCCCCAAGGAGGAGTCATTGCGAGATGATGTTATCCCTCTCAGAGATTGGTGTTTATTGAAAGACATGCTTGGTGTGTATTTTCTAGTAGGAGTATCTCCAACTCTAGTAAGGATTATGGAAATGTTTCCCCATCCCCATAATATTGTTATCTTTCCTCAGCATTGTGGTCCCCCCTTGCAGTGTTGATGTTGATGTTTGTTACCTCAATAGGTTTTGCTTTATTTGCACTACTGGTAGATCCTTATTTGTTCCCCAACCAAGTTACAAGGATATCTCTTATCCCCATCATATTTTAGGTGGATATTTCTTCCTTCCCCAAAGAGTGTGGAAGATTTTGTGTTGTTGGTGTTTCTCCAACATGATATCCCCTCAGAGTGGAATTCTTGATGTTATCTCTTTTGTGGATTATTGAAGACTGGTTTTTGGGTGTTTCTCCCAAGTAGTATCTTTGTCTCCTCAGCATGAGCTGAGCCTTGTACTAGGATTTATTCCTTTGATAGCTTTTGTTTATCCCTTGCAGGATTTTTTCCAATTGAATCTCTGACAGAATTTACAGCGATGTCACTTTGCGATTAGCCGAGTATCCAGTTGTCGTGGTGTTTATTTCACTCGTTGCTTATCTTTATGTTTGTTTCGTTAGCATATTCATATGCATATTTATGCATTCAATGTGCACATAAGCATCATATGATTGCATTTTTGCATTCTTTGATATGTGTTCCTCACTCTTTGGTGTTGATTTTCCCCGCAAAGTGTGTGTTTTTTTCTCTCAAGTTTAGAGTGTCGACCATTAAGCGGAAAGTGTTTATCCTTTCTAATTCCCTATTGAGTTTATTTATCATGGATGATTTATATTCAGTTTCCTACCCAATTTATTATCTGGATGGAATTTTCCCTAGTTGAGATATTTCCTCCTCGGGATGTGTCTTATTTGACTGCTTATCTCCAATTTATTCTTGGATTGAACTTTGGTCCACCTGTGAATGCAATACCCTAGTTTAAACACCACTTTGGTGGTAATGGGAAAAATTCCTCCATTTATTCGAGCTTATTGCTTTTGCTCTTACCCAGGGACTAGTAGTCAGGATCCTTTTATGAAGTTTATTATCTACATATTCTCGACCCAATGACAGATAGTAGATAATATTCCTCCTTTTATTCAATTGAATTGCTTTTACTCCTACCCAGTGACTGGTAGTCAAGATTATTTTATTGAGTCTATTATCTACATAATTTTCTACCCAGTTACAGGTAGTAGATAATATTTCTCCTTTATCAGTTGGTTACCTTTGTTTCTAACACTCATTGATAATCGGTAGTCCTTCTTTTCAAGCTTTTTTATTTTCTCCTACCCAGTGACTGGTAGTCGAGATATTTTGGCAAGTCTATTATCGAGTACGATGGACAATCTGGGTGCTAATACCTTCCCAGGTTGTAACCAACCCCCTTTCTCAATTTCTCTGGTTCGCAACTGTCTTATCCATCTTTTCTTAGGTTTATGCAGCATTACCTTTCCTTCGGGATAAAAAAGCCTAGCTGGTGACACTGTTCACCTTCACTTCATCTTCTCCTTTCGCCGACCGTTCGCGCTTGTACCGGGATGCAAATCTTCGGGAGAGACAACTTGGCGACTCTGCTGGGGAACCTTATATTGCAACCAGTGCTTCTGGTTCTTTTTGTGGGTTCCTCCTAGCGTTTGTTTGATTTGTGTTTACGGGGGTGTTATGTTCTACTTGTGCTTTTTTATTTTCTTTATTCATTGCTTTATGTACAACTTTATTTACTGCTTTCATTTACATCTTTATGCATTTCATACTGTCATTATCATGTGCTGGATCTCTTGTCTGTTTTGATGGGTGGGGTTTCATTGAGTGATTAAGGTCCTATACCTGGGACCTGAGTGACACATAGGCTAGAGTGGCTTCATATTCTTTCCCATTCCATTTTGATCTGGTGCGGGAAAATGAAACACGAATCAGACATGGGTTTCTTCTTGAGAACTCTGTGCTACAAATTTCCTGTAGTACTATGGCTATCTAGGAAGCCTGCTAAGTCTGGATGACCTTTTTTTATGACCTTCAGCATCTGAGGTGAATTAGAGGAGGATCTTTTATGGTTATTGTAAACACTATACCTCCGGGTTAGAAATGTTTACACTTCTCATAACTGATCCAAGTCTGAGGATCCTTGTTCTAGAACATTACATGTGAGGGGGGTTGGTATGTTTACAGGTATGTAGGAACCCTTGGCCTCATCATACCTTGTTACTAGATTTGTTAAGGTTGTATTATTTGGACAGTTCTTGTGATTACCCCATACTTGTGACTCTTTATTTAAGTCCCCCACCTGGTCACTGGACTTCCAAGCCTCCATCTGGACTTATGAACATACATGGACTTTATTCGGGAAGATAGCCAGATCCAGCACTTGATCACAAACCCTTTGCATATCATTTGCATACATCATTTCTGCATCATTTAACATTTGCTTATTTGTTTTACAAGGTATCCATCATATTATCTTTGGTTTGGTTTTGACCTCTTCTGCTGCTTAGACTCCTTCAGTTATCTTCTTCAACATCTCCATCAGCTTGTCAGTGATTCTCCTCCAGCTATCTTCATCAGAGACCCATCTCCAGCATCTCATTCAATGACCTTCATCAGCAGTTGCTCTCAGCTTCTTCACCAGCACCCATGGACACTTCAAGAAAGAGCAACATCACTTACCACTTCTTTGAGCCCACCCTGACTGGCATCAGGCAGATCTAGTCCCTCATTACTCCTGATCATGTCCCTCTATTTAGAGAACATTATGGGGGCATATTGGACATGGTCATGGATCTAGATGCATCTCAGAGGAGCATGATCCATACTTGCTTGCAGTTTTATGATCCTCCACTCAGATGTTTCACTTTTCCTGATTTCCAGTTGGGACCTCTGTTAGAAGAATTTTCCATGTTGTTAGGAGTTCCTATCAGGAGAGGGATTCCTTTCAACCCTGAGATGGTTGCTCCCAGAAATGAAGACATAGCCAGGGCATTGCATTTGGAGCCTGCCCTTATTGATCAGAATATGACAACCAAGGCTGGAGTTCCAGGCCTTCACCTAGACTTCTTGATCTTCCAGGCTACCCTGCATGCTGCAATAGGGGAATGGAAAGTTGTTTGTGCACTTCTAGACCTCAGTATATATGGGGTTATTTTGTTTGCAGATGAGCCCAAGTTTGTGAGCAAGAATGCCATTCACCTGTTCTTATTGAGGAACCCAGTTCCTACATTGCTAGGAGACTTCTACTACTCAGTACACCAGAGGAATGAGAAGCAAAGAGGAAGACTGGTCAGATGTTGTGCTCCCCTCTATTATTGTTGGTTGTTAAGACACTTTCCAAAGTCAGATACTTTCCTTAACCCCCATCAGCAGAAGAACTGGGCTAAGAGATTTATTGCCTTGACATCAGAGGACATTAGATGGTGCACTCAGAGCACCAAAGGCAAGGACATCATTACTAGCTATGGGCAATATCCTAATTTGCCTTTGATAGGAGTAAGAGGTTGCATCAATTACAACCCTTTACTTTTTAAGAGACAATTAGGGTATGCTTTGGTTCACCCTCCCAGAGGACCAGATTTGGCTGAGACCCTCTACTGTGAAATCCAACCCAACTTTGCTATTGTCAGACAAGCTGCCTGGGCTTGGGACAACATCTAGACTAAGGGGACATCCATCCTTGGCAAGTGCAATAACATTGCTTCAGCACAATATTCTGATTGGTCTCGTACCAGAGCTCAGATCACCCGGATGCCGTTCACTTTAGAAGATGTACCTGGACCTTCTACAGTACAGCCTGCAGCTACTGTCAGTTTGGAAGAGTTTGAAAAGCTGAAGGAAAGGAATACTCAGCTATCTGAAGCTTTGAAGAAGACTCTCTGGGAGAGAAATAATAGCGGTCTAGATAATGAGAGATTGGAAAGGCTCAGGATTGAGCACTTGACCAAGATTGAGAAGACATGTGACTACATCAGGAAGGCAAGAGCAGGGGAGTTAGTACTGAAGAATGCTTGCAAGGAAGCAAAGACTCAGAAAGCTAGGGCAGAGCATTATCTGGAGGAGAGCCAGGCTAGGTGGATCAGGATCACTGAAGCCCGTGCACAAGAATATCAAAGGACTCAGGCTAAGATAGAGCAGTTGGAGGCTAGTGAAAAGAAGCATTAGAAGGCTTTAGTAGAAGCTCAGAAGGAAATATTTGAATTGAAACTCCGAGCGGGGTTGAAGAGGTCAAAGGATCAGGACAAGCATAAGACGTTAACTAGTGCCATTGCTACCAGGAACCTCCTCATCAGGACTATTACAGAACACTCAATGGGTCCAGTGACTGAGGCCCTCCTGAAGGAAGCCAGAGAGGATGACTTTGGATTAGATGTTTGACTCTTTTGCTTGTACTTTTCTTTTGTTGTTGTATTTTGACCCACCATGGGTATGTATTGTAATCAAACTTTGTATTTTCACTCTTTGTAATATATCAGTTTGTATTATTATCGGTGGGCTTTATCTATCTCTACAACATCATTAGCATTTCCTCGAGGTCTGGAAAGGTCAAAACCAAAGAACCAAACCGGATACCCTTGGAAGACAAATAGGCATCCTGCATTGCATACTAACATTTTCTTTGTTTTGTAGGTTTTTGTTTTATTCCTGTTTCTCACTTTGTTGTGGTTTCAAGAAACATTGCTCGCAGAAGAGTGATCCTTGTCAACATAACACATCGGTACCCGACAAGAAACAACCCTTCGGGACTCCAGATGGATCAAACTCAGGAAGACTTGAATGAAGTGAGGACCCAAATGGCAAATGAGAGGGTTGAGATGAGGAATCAGATGACCCAATTCATGACTGTGATGATTGGTTTAGCTCAGAGCCAGGAAAAACTAAGGGAGTTGGTTGAAAGACAAACTCCTGAAGAACACCATCTAGGTACATGAGGTACCAGTAACAACGATCATGTGCAGCCTCGCACTAATCCACCAGAGTTTGGGCCTCATCTAAACCCAGAAATCAACGCCATAAGGAATACTCAGGGTAACACTGCTGGAGGAAGGGTCTTGCAAGAGGATCCTCAAGAAGAGCAGTTTACAGTTGTTGGGGTTGGGGACGAAGTTTACGACCGTAGGATGGATGAAATTGCAGAGAAGCTGAGGTCTCTTGAATCCCAGAATTCCCTAGGCTTTGATGTAATGGACATGGGACTGGTGGAAGGGGTGAGAATTCCTCACAAGTTCAAACCCCCTTGTTTTGAAAGATATAATGGCACATCCTTCCCACGCACCCACCTTCAATCATTCTTGGGAAGGTTAAAAGCATATACCATGGACGAAAAGTTGTGGATGTTTTACTTCGAGGATAGTCTAACAGGGGCATTCCGAGAATGGTATTCCCACTTGACTAGAGCCACAGTGAGGAGTTGGAAAGACTTGGCTGAAGCTTTCATCCGTCAGTATATGTATAACTTGGACATGGCCCCAAACAGGACCCTTCTAATGGGAATGTCTCAATCTTCCCGTGAGAGCTTCAGGGAATATGCCCAAAGGTGGAGGCAACTTGCTGCTGCAGTTCAACCCCCCATGTCTGAAAGGGAAATGATAGACATGTTCATGAATACTCTCCAAGGGACCTACATTGACAGACTAGCTGCATTTTCTTCTACCAGCTTTGCAGATGTAGTGATAGCTGGGGAAAGGATAGAGAGCCTACTGAAGATGGGGAAGATCTCCGACAATGGTGCCAGTTCAAGCAGTACAAGAAAACCATTTGCTGGGTCCCGTAGATCAGGTGAGACAAACTCTGTGCACATGGGAAGAGGGAGACCCCAATACTTGCCCAGGACAGTTGCTGCTGTTACTATCCCTGCTCCACCTCCACAGTATACTCAACAACCACAACACTTTCCGCAACAACAACAGTTTCCGCAACAGAGATCATACAAAATAATAACAACAATCAACAACAACGCCCGTTTCAACAGCGGCCATCTCAGGTCAACCGGGTAATTGACCCCATTCCTATGTCGTATGCTACACTGCTGCCACAACTCCTAAAGCTCAATCTTGTTGAGTTGAGGACATTGGCTCCACCTGATCCTCAAAACCTTCCTAGAAACTATGATGTCAATGCTAGGTGTGCTTTTCACTCTAACACACCTGGTCACTCTACGGAAAAATGCAGAGCTCTGCATATGAAGGTTCAGGATCTGGTAGATTCAAAAGCCCTGAACTTTGCACCTCCTCCCAATGTAATGAAAAATCCTATGCCAAGCCATAGTGGGCCAAGGATTAATGCCATAGAAGATGGATCACCCCTGAGTTTAATAGAAGACATTGCGTGTATTCAAACACATCTGGAAGAGGTTAAAGCCCAGCTTTTAAAATGCCAAGTGTTTCCAGGTTGTGAGGCCTATTGCAAATCATGCAAACTTTCTGAGAATGGGTGTGAAAGCTTGAGGAGTGGAATTAATGTTTTAATCAAAGAAGGCATTCTGCAAATTACCACAACAGCTGCTACAACACCAGCAACTCTCTTGTCAACAACAAGTGAATCTTCTACAAATGCAACAACCATCTTTCCTATTGGTTCTTCTACAACTGCAGCAACCATTGTTCCAACCGATTCAGCTACAACTTCAGCAATCATTCCATCTGTCACTTCAACACACAACAATTCATTTGCACCAGCTACTACAACTTCAGCAACCACCAACAATGATGTTTCCATCGTCACAATTTATTATGACCGGACAATGGTCCCGAATTCCAACAACTTTCAACAGTCTCAACAGTCTCAACAAAGCTTCAGTTCACCTTCACCAACATCCACCAGAGGTCCTGTTACTATATTCTATGATCCACAGACTATTATAGTCCCAACATCAGCTGCAGTGAGCCCAATCACTATCACGGTGCCCGGGCCAATCCCATATGATAAAGACAGTGCTATACCATGGCATTATGGTGCTGATCTGTACTGCAATGGAGAGAAAGTCCTTCTTGATTCTCCAGTTCTCACTCCCCAAGTGGACAATGTTGGGGGAGGCGGAGGCTTCACCCGAAGCGGACGTCTCTTCGCATCACAAGTCCCTAGAACTAACACTAAGGAAGAGGCTGCTGCCAGAGCCAAAGGGAAGAGTGTCATACCGGAAGAATCTTCACCAAAAGAAACTCATAAGTCATCCTTCGATCAAGATGTGGATGAGTTTATGAGAATTATTAAAAGAAGTGACTATAAAGTTGTGGACCAGCTCCACCAGACTCCTTCAAAGATCTCTATACTATCACTGTTGTTGTGTTCCGAAGCCCATTGGGTTGCACTACTCAAAGTTTTGCATGCTGCCTACGTGCCAGAAGAGATCACAGTAAATCAGCTGGAAACAGTGGTGTCAAATGTCAATACTAGCCATGGGCTAGGTTTCACTGATGTTGATTTGACAACAGAAGGACGTCTCCACAACAAAGCCTTGCATATAACCCTGGAGTGCAAAGGAGCTGTACTATCTCATGTTCTTGTAGACACTGGGTCCTCCCTCAACGTCTTACCAAAGAAAGCTCTTGTCAAGCTTGAATATGATGGGATAGCTCTCCGGCCAAGTAACCTTGTGGTCAGGGCTTTTGATGGCTCCAAAATATCTGTTCTTGGAGAGGTGGAGCTTCTAGTGATAATCGGTCCACAAGTATTTAAGACCATTTTCTATGTGATGGACATACAGCCGGCATACAGCTGTTTTCTAGGTCGACCTTAGATTCACGCTGCAGGCGCAGTAACGTCGCCCCTTCACCAGAAACTGAAGTATGAATGGGAAGGACAGATTATCACCATTTGTGGTGAGGAGGACATATTTGTTAGCCATCTGGTTACGTATAAATATATTGAGATGGATGGTGAAATCCATGAGACAATGAGCCAAGGGTTCGGGGCCCTGAATGTCAATGAGGAAACTGAAGTATTTGTTGCATCCCAGGAAGACAGGATGGGTACTTCAATTGTGTCCTATCAGCAAGCCCAGAAGGTTATTGAAGACGATAATGCCCAAGGCTGGGGCAAGTTGCTTCCAGTGGAGAAAAAGGAAGCCAGCTTCGTTTTGGGTTACAGACCATTCCGACAAGATCAATCAGAGGCTGCCAAGGAGCCCAAATTTGTCAGTAGGGGGATGCTCACCCCAGATGTTGTTAACAATCTGGACGACGAGGCGGAAAGCGACCGCAACCTGGATAACTGGATACGTCCAAGGATCCCGGGGAACCAAGTCCTTAACTGGTCTTCCTAGGAAATTATAAGGGTTACTCCTGTAGAGTAATTATTATTTCCTGTCTTTTTTAGCATGCATCAAGTCCTGCATCTTGCCAAAGGTGTCAGGACTCATTTTGTAATAGGGCCATATTGTAATTTTGTGCAAATGGATTAATCAATGAATATCAGACATCTTTTGCAAACGAGTCTCTTTTTTTGCTCACTGTCTTTTCATTTTTCACTTTTGTACAAAACAATAAAATGGCAATGTTTTCAAAATAACAACTTCATTTTCACTTTTTCTAAACAAGATTAAAATTGATCACTAAAACGAACCAATCTCAACCCTTGCAGAGATTATCCTCCAGATTGCACCGACAACAACATGGCTATGACTTTGTATGACTTCGACAATCCGATTAATCAAGCTGATGAAGGGGTTGAAGAAGACTATGAGTTACCTGAAGAGTTAGCCAGGTTGTTGAGACAAGAAGAGAAGGTGATTACTCCTCATCAGGGGGAGGTTGAAACAATTAATCTTGGTACCGAAGAAGACTTGAAAGAAGTGAAGATTGGGGCCAGTCTGCAAGATTCAGTGAAGGAACAACTTATTGACATGCTTCGAGAATATGTTGACGTCTTTTCTTGGTCTTATCAGGACATTCCAGGTCTGGATACTGACATTGTTATGCACAAGCTTCCATTGTTATGCACAAGCTGCCATTGTCCAGATATGGCCATGAAGATTAAGGAAGAAGTACAAAAACAGTGGGATGCCGGTTTCCTTGCTGTAACTAGTTACCCGTCGTGGGTTGCTAACATTGTACCAGTGCCCAAGAAGGATGGAAAAGTAAGGATGTGTGTGGATTACCGGGATCTGAACAGAGCTAGCCCGAAGGATGACTTCCCATTACCTCACATTGATGTATTGGTCGACAACACAACCCAGTTCTCAGTGTTTTCCTTCATGGATGGGTTTTCCGGGTATAATCAGATCAGGATGTCACCCGAAGACATGGAGAAAACAACCTTCATTACTCCTTGGGGCACATTTTGTTACAAGGTAATGCCTTTTGGACTAAAGAACGTCGGTGCTACTTATCAATGGGCTATGGTAACATTGTTCTATGACATGATCCACAAAGAAATCGAATGCTATGTGGATGACATGATTGCCAAGTCCCTCACTGAAGAAGATCATCTGGTGAATCTACTGAAGTTGTTCAAGCGTCTGAGAAAGTATCAGCTGAAGCTAAACCCCAACAAGTGCACATTTGGGGTACGGTCCGGTAAGCTGTTGGGATTCATTGTAAATGAAAAATGAATTGAAGTTGATCCTGACAAAGTCAAAGCCATTCAGGAGATGCCCGCACCTAGGACTGAAAAGGAAGTTCGGGGGTTCTTAGGTAGATTGAACTACATATCAAGGTTCATATCTCATCTTACTACAACCTGTGAGCCCCTGTTCAAACTGTTAAGAAAGGAACAGACAATCAGGTGGAACGAAGATTGTTAGAAGGCTTTTGACAAAATCAAGGAGTATCTGCAAGAACCTCCAATTCTTATGCCTCCAGTTGAAGGAAGACCTATAATAATGTATCTGATAGTATTAGAAGGATCAATGGGGTGTGTGTTGGGCTAGCATGACGAGCCTGGTTGAAAAGAGTATGCAATATACTACCTAAGCAAAAAGTTTACCGATTGTGAACAACGTTATTCACTGCTCGAGAAAACTTGTTGTGCTTTAGCATGGGCTTCTCGTCGACTAAGACAATATATGTTAACTCACACTACTTTATTGATTTCAAAAATGGATCCAGTCAAGTACATATTTGAGAAGCCAGCGCTTACCGGAAGGGTTGCAAGATGGAAAATGATCCTGACAGAGTATGACATTCAGTACACATCTCAAAAGGCCATCAAGGGCAGTGTACTGTCTGACTATCTAGCTGAGCAACCCATTGATGATTACCAGCCCATGAGATTTGACTTCCCTGATGAAGACATCATGTTCCTGAAAGCTAAAGACCATGAAGATCCTGTTCACACTGAAGGGCCAGACCCAGAAGAAGAATGGACAATGATGTTTGATGGGGATGTTAACATGAATGGTCGTGGAGTTGGTGCAGTGCTCATTACACCTGAAGGAGTTCACATGCCTTTTTTGGAAAAACTCACCTTTGCATGCACTAACAACGAAGCTAAATACGAAGCCTGTATCATGGGTCTTGAGGAAGCCATTGACCTCAGGATCAAGACTTTAACTGTATTCGGAGATTCAGCTTTGGTAATCAATCAGACCAACGACAAATGGTACACTCACCAAGAGCATCTAATTCCATACCGTGACTATACGAGGAGATTGTTGACTTTCTTCACAACAGTCAAACTTGAGTATATCCCTCGAGACGAAAATCAGTTCGCAGATGCTTTAGCTACCATTTCCTTCATGATCAAGGTTCAGAATGCCAATTTTGTGCCTCAGATTTCGGTATCCAAACTTGACCGACCAGCATACGTATTCTCCGTGGACATTGCTAAAGATGACAAGCCTTGGTTCCATGACATCAAATTCTTCTTGGAGGATCAAACATACCCACCTAGGGCATCATCCAATGATAAGAAGACATTAAGAAGGCTGGCTGGTAGTTTCTTCCTGAACGCTGATGGTTCATTATACAAGAGAAACTTTGACATGGTTCTTCTCAGATGTGTTGATAAGAAAGAGGCAGACTTGCTGATGCACGAGGTGCATGAAGGATCTTTCGGTACCCATGCTGGAGGACATGCAATGGCTAAGAAATTATTAAGATCAGGTTACTACTGCATCACAATGGATGCAGACTATTGTGCCTATGCCAGGAAGTGTCATAAATGCCAGATTTATGCAGATAAGGTGCATGTGCCTCCAAATCCTTTGAACGTGATGTCTTCACCTTGGCCCTTTGCCATGTGGGGCATTAACATGATTGAAAAGATCGAGCCGACCGCTTAAAATGGCCACAGATTCATCCTGGTAGCCATTGATTACTTCACCAAATGGGTTGAAGTAGCTTCGTATGCAAACGTCACCAGACAAGTGGTAGCCAGATTCTTGAAGAGAGACATCATTTGTCGATATGGAGTACCCGAGCGAATCATTACTGATAATGGTTCAATTTGAACAACAAAATGATGGCAGAACTGTGCCGAGACTTCAAAATACAACACCACAACTCTTCTCCTTACAGGCCAAAGATGAATGGCGCTGTTGAGGCAGCTAACAAAAACATCAAGAAGATTATGCAGAAAATGGTGGTCACTTACAAAGACTGGCATGAAATGCTACCATTTTCCTTGCATGGGTACCATACCTCAATCAGAACGTCTACTGGGGCAACACCTTATCAACTTGTGTATCGTATGGAGGCTGTCCTACCTGTTGAAGTTGAGCTACCCTCCTTACGGGTACTGATGGATGTCAAGCTGAATGAAGCAGAATGAGTCCGGTCTCAGTACAATCAACTGAATTTGATCGAAGAAAAGAGATTAGCTGCTATCTGCCATGGGCAGTTATATCATAAAAGAATAAAGAAAGCCTTCGATCAGAAAGTCAAGCTTCGAGAATACCAAGTAGGAGATCTTGTGCTGAAAAGACTCCTTCCTCCTCATACAGACCACAGGGGAAAATGGACTCCGAATTACGATGGCTCGTTCATAGTAAAGAAGGTTTTCTCTGGTGGAGCACTGATGCTCACTATTATGGATGGTGAAGATTTCTTATCCCCTGTGAATTCAGATGCAGTTAAAAAATATTTCGCATAAAATGACCCGCTGGACATAAAAACAGAATGTAAGTCCAAGAAAAAATAGGGCATTCCGGCGAGTCAAAAAACAAAATAAAAGACTCGGGCAAAAATAAGGGAAAATTGAAAAAATGTACACCCACTGAGTTGAAAAGCCACATTGGACAGCTCAGGCAAAAATGGGTATCCCGGTGGATTGAAAACCCGAAAGGGCGATCCACGCAAAATCAGGGAATAAGCGAACAACTGCATTTTTGAATCCGTCTGTATCACTTACGACATATCATGCTTCGAAAGGTTAAAGCATCATTCAGAATCAACCTTCTTCAAAAAGCAAGATAAGAAGAACGTCAAGGTCATACGGGTCATAGAAAAGGAATATCAACGGAGCGTCGTCAACATTGCCAGCACTTTTACTTTTTCAATTTGTAACAATCTCCTCATTCCAGGGGATTTGTTTCTTTGACTGTATTTCCCAATTCAGGGCACCCAGATTAATAAAATCAGATTTTTCAGTCACACCTCGTTTCATATATTTTTGTTTCGTTTGCAAAATGTCCAATATCCATGATATAATATTTGCATAAAACGAATGAGCAATTCTTAATAAATGTTTGCAGGAAATAATCTTACTTCCAGGCATATCTAACTCCTACGACGGAATCCGGTAAGGGATACCTCGGGATACTTGTGCGTTTCTTTGTCTTAATATGATTGCAGGTATTTAAATACGTAGCATGGGACATGCCAAGCATCACTTCCCCAGCATACCTCCTCCAAGTAGTATCTGGAAAGCTTTTCCCAATGGAGTTGTTAAAGCCTCCTCATCCCCGGACGGGGATTCCCCACAGATATCTCTAGCAAGATCGTTCAGTGATCTTTCCTCCCTCAAACAGAGTGCCAAGTCTCTCAAAGACAAAGGAACCATCTCCCCGCATAGTTCCAGCCTATCCCCAGAAGAGCAATGCCTGAATTTCTCACACAATAAAGTGACGGAAGCTTCCTCATCCCCAGCTGGGTTGTCTCCTTACCGGATAGATCTATCGGTGAACTATTTCCCCCAAGCAGAACCATATATCGTATCAGATCTACCAATGATCTTCCCCAGCTGGGATCCTCCTTCGAGCAGATCAACCGGAGATCTCCACAACAGCGGGATCCGAATCTCGGATCGATTTCTCTTGCATAATCATAGCATTCGCATCATTTTCCCCACAAAGCGTAGCATTCCGTCTAATACGGAGCATTACGGCAAAAATCAAACATTGGCATGATCACAAGTCAGGTTCAAACCAGTCACCTACAAATACCATCAGTATTTCATCTGCAATGTATATACAAAACCCACATCCCTTGCAAATAAAAACCAAAGCGTCCCCATTGCACTCTCCAACACAAATTTCTGTTCATATATACCTTTCCGACACTCGTTCGTGTCATTTTATTCCCCTGCAGATATAAGCCATAAACATCCTCTTTGAGTACAGATACCTATATACTCTTTTGACACCCGTCCGTGTCACCTGTCCCCAGCAAGGTTGCCTAAACACTTATTGCAAACCAAGCACTTTCCTTTCGAAACTCGTATGTGTCATCCTATCCCTGCAGGTCACTGAAACACCTTTTTTACTCTCACATACAAATATACATTCTCTTTTGACACCCGCCTGTGTCATGCCGTCCCCATCAAGTTGAACACCCGCCCGTGTTTTGCTCATACTTCAAAACTTGTTCATACTTATACAGATACTCGTCCGTATCTTGTATACATATTCATTCCCCACAGATTCGACACTCGTCTGTGTTCTATGTTAACCAGTTGGTACTCATCTGTATCATCATCTCTGAACATGCGTCAGCATTTGTTTCTACCGATACTCGTCCGTATCATAGTCTTAAGGACGCTCGTCCGCATCTTTAATCTATACACAGCGTCAAAAAACTTATACCATTTATTTTTTGAGCGTAAGCACTCGTCCGTGTTTACCATTTCCCAGTAAGTCGCCAATAGAACAACTTTTCTTCTATCCGACATTCGTCCTATGTCGTGATACTTTCGGTAGCCGTACCCTGCCAGGTGATCATCCTTCACCTTTGGATGACTGTCCCTCATCCCTTTCCCCAATGGAGTCTCCATTATTGGAACCCTTTCCTATCCGACATTCATCCTATGTCGTGATATTTAGCAGCCGTCCCCTGCTAGGTGATCATCCTTCACCTTTTGATGATCGTCCTTCATCATTTTATCCGATGGCCGTCCCATCGTTGATCTTGTTATCCGACATTCATCATATGTCGTGATAAACCCCGAGAGCAGCCGTACCCTGCTAGGTGATCGTCCTTCACCTCTTGATGATCTTCCTTCATCATGCTTATCTGATGGCCGTCCCCATCGTCGACCTTTTCTATCCGACATTCGTCCTATGTCGTGATAAAGAGCAGTTGTCCCCTGGTAGGTGATCGTCCTTCACCTTTGATGACCGTCCCTCATCAATATTTCATTTATTCTTTGAACCGATGGCCGTCCCCATCGTTGTTTACCTTACTTTGCAAGCCTGATGGTCATCCCCATCATTGACTTTACCTTTAATCACCAGAGAATCTTGTTGGTCGTCCCCATCATGATCTCTTTAATTCCCCAGCATGTCGGCCGTCCCCGTCATTGCTTTATCCCCAGCAGTCGTCCTCTGCTCGATGGTCTTCCTCCATCGCTTTCATTTAATAATCATACTTTACTTTCTTTTACAATTTATATCCCTTTTCTTCTTCTCCCTAGTGAGTTCAAATTTTGGACTGTCTTTGGTATTAAACCACAAATTATCTTGTTTGTCTGTTAAGCCATGCGCTTACATCCTGCACAGCTAACTCAAGTTTGAATAGGGGCAGCTATAAACACCCCAAATTTTCCCTCACTAATTTCACACCATGGCTTGTAATCTTTCATCTTTGCATTAGTTTAAGCATACCATCTCATATTGCATTTAGTTTCACTACATTAGTTCAAGTTCATCTGCATCTAGGGTTTGTGATCTGAGCAATCCAAGGATCCATATGAGCCATTCCAAAGGTCTCCAATCATTCCAAGAGGGTCCATGTGTGTTCTATCATCATATTATATCCCTCAAAGATCAAGGAATTCAAGAAATCACAAGAACTTGGAAAACATGGAAGCAGAGCTAGGGTTTCACTGCACAGATGACCTGAAATTAGGGTTTTGGTTTCAGAGGCCATAACTCCAATATTTTTGGCCATTCTTGTTTCTAATAGTCTCAATATGTTATAAGGATCATGTGTACCAAGTTTGATTAAGAAATTCATTGTGGAAGTCATTTGTTCACTGGGTAACTTCTTTAGCAAGTCAGAGCAAAATCAAGGCATCTGAAGCCCCCAACAATGGAACCAAAGTAGATTTTTCATCAAATTGAAGTTATATGATCTTTATTTGATCATTGAAGTGCTTGGAAGTTCACAAAATTGAATAAATTTGAGCTAAACCAAAAGTTGCCAAAAATGGAAATGACTTGTAATGGAAACTTTCCATTTTGGGAAAGTTTTTCAACCTCCTCTTTCTCAACCAAAAATGCTTCAAATGAAAAATTGTTGGTCATGAAAGTTGTATATTGGATCATTCCCTTTTCAAAAATTACAAGAACAAGTCCTAATTCATTATGGAACTCAAGTTATGGCCTTGCAAAGTTGGCAAAAATCACATAATTTTCACTTTCACACCAAAGAGGATTTTTTGCAATTTCACCAGCCAAGTCATTTTGTGACTTCTAATCACTCTCTAAACATCATACAAACATACTACAATGCATTGTGACCAAAATTTCCCAAAGAATCATCCCATTTCATGCCTTGAACTTCAAGTAATTCAAAAGGGGCCAAACTTCTTCAAATTTGCAAAAGGGGTGAAACTTCTCATACACTTGCTGCATCACCCCAAAACACTTTGCATGGTTCTCCTTGATCCTTGCTGAGCCAGGACATGCCCTAAAACAACTGCAACATGAGCCCATACCTCAAGTACACCTAATGTTGACATTTTGGCAACTTGCCCATACCAATCACCACAGGCCACCACCCACTTTCTGACCTATCAAACAATGTTATGTGGACTAAAAGCAAGCCAATTCATACATCACACAAGCTCAGATCATCTCATACACCAAGTTTCCCAAAAATCACCTTCATGCAAAAACCTTCGAAACTTTTTGTCCAACCATCAAACTTCACCATTCATTCAGAAATGATCCATAGAACATAAACCTACCATCAAACAAGCCTCAAAGCCCCTCTACACAAAACACGATTCTGTTGTAGCAAGAGTGCAACCATACAATCCAGCCATTTTAAACTCCATCCAAGTACTGCAACATCATCAGGGGGTCAAATAAAGAGGATTTGCACAAGAGAAGAGGTCCAAAAGCTCCAAACTGAGAAAGCTCAAGCTCAGGTAACCTCAAGAACTTTTTTTTTCCAGAAATGAAATTTTAAGTTCCTAAATGATTCCTTAGGATTCAATGATCATGTTGATGTGTTTAGAATTGAAAATGGTTGCGTATTGAGTATTTCACAAGCTTATGAAATTTCTGTTTGATTTTTCGTTTTGCTTCGAATCATGCTATTCATGTGAAATAAATGAAATTTGTTGGTTGATTCTTGTTTAGAGTGATGTAAAGATCATTTCTGGAGAGTTTGAGGGCTTAGGGTTGCGTATTAAGTGAGATAGCATGTTTGGCTAGCCGGAGAAGATGACCGGAGCTAACTCCGGTCACCTGAGAGTGATTAGAACCCTAATTAGGGTTTAGTGGCCAGGTTTAAATGTCAGCCCTAGGATCTTAGTTCCCGCGCGCATGAATGGTTCATATCACTTCACTTAAGTTTAAATATTAATTAATTAGGTTAATTAGTTAATTAAGCCAGATTCAATCTCATCCACTCATCTGCGCACGCAGTCAATGTCAGTTTAAACCCAGACCCTTGGATGCGTTGACCTGCCCTTTAATTCATTTTTATTTCATTTAAATTCATTTTTCTTGCCTATTTATTTTAAAATAGTTAGGAAAATCACAAAAATTTGATCTTTTGCATTTCTGATCTAAATAATTTTCTTAACTCAAAAACATTTTTATTTTTATTTTTTGCATTAAAAAATCATTTTAAAATTATTTAAATGTTTATTTTAATTAATTAATGGAAATTAATTAATTAAAATATCATTTAGGTTTCTAAAAATCCCAAAAAAAATCATATTGCATCTTAGGACATTTAGAAACATTGTCAAACCATTCATACAAATTTCTTTTTGGTTTTGATCCAACTTTGACATTTTTCTTGAATTTAGGGTTCATAAAATTCCCTTTTTAGAACCCTAACTTTAAAAATTCTTTTCTGCCTAACCATGGAGGGTTTGACAATGATTCTTTTTGTGTTGTTTTTCATATAGCATGTAGTTTCTAGGATAATTTTTTCATGAAGTTATCTTGAATTTTCCATTTGATTTGCATTTTCCCTCTTAAGGTACCCAAAAACCCTATTTAACTTAGGAAAATCATAACTTCCTTTAGGTTAAGAGTTAGACCTTCTTCTTTGGTATGTGATATCATATGGGGTTAGGGTTCTTTTGAGCTCATTTGCAAATTTTTATCATGTGAATTGTTTCTGTTTTGATCATTTGCACCTCATCCTTTCATGTAACCCTAGTTTTGCATCCTTACTTGTATCTTACATTGCATTGCATGAACATATGAACTTCCCATGACATTCTAAGCACATTTATGCCCTTTTAGACATCTTAAGACATTGCTTGAACATTTATTGGTCATTTATTCATATATTTTCTATGCTTTGCATCCATTTCATTTCATAAACATCCATGTGTTTTCATGCTTCCCACATGCCTCATATGCATTCATTCCCTTGTATGATCACACATGTGCACCTTGTATGCTCTCACATCATCTCATAGAATCATTTACATCATGAGTATGCTTCTGGTTTTGGTTTTTTTGCCTTTGCATATGCTTCATTCCATTTCATTTCTTTCCTTATGCATCTTGTGCTAACATTTTCAGGTGGTAAGTAACTTGAGGAGTGAATTTGCCTTCACTTCTCATTTCTATTCCTCTTCTTCACATGCATCTTTGCTGCATTTTTATTTGTCTTTGAGTGGGCTTTCCCATTCATGTTCATCTCTCACTTTCTTTCTCTAAGTTACTTATCTTCTTCAAAGAAGTAAGTAACTTATTCTTCTGCTTCTTCCTTCTTTCATCTGCTTCTTCCATTGGTGGCTTCTTTGAAGATCTCTTTCAAGCCTTACAAACCATAGGAACTTCCAAGCATGACAATAATTAGGGTTGTGATTATTCCCCCTTTAGCTTTTACCTTTGGGTCTTCTTTGTGTCTCTCTTCTCATCTCATCATTAGAGACTAAACCTTTAAGGCTTTAAGACTTTGTGATTAGGGTTATGCCTGCATCCTTCTCTTAGGATGGAGTGTATAACTTTAATCCTAAGTGTTAAACCCTTAATTTGTTTAATCCTCTTAATCAATCCATCTTAATAATCACTAAGACAATAGCTTGTAACTTGGGCCTTACATTAGGGTTCTAATTCTTCCATTATTGGTTAAGAAGGACTAACCCTAGTGTTAATGGACAAGTCCCCCTCAAGTTGTCTTAAAAATTATAAAACTCACTTATTAATCTCATCCCTTAATTAAAATCCATTTAATAAAGGTTTGTTTTTGGCATGAGGTTAATCCCTAATCATGGATTAAATTGAGGTATCTTCCTCAGCTTAAGTGTGCTCATCTATTATCCTTCTATTAGGATGGTGTAATGGGTTCACTAATCCTTGATTATGGCTTAAACTCATTACTTAAACACTAAACAAAACCCAAAAACATCTAAATAATCACAAGTGGGTTAATGATCTTAATCCTACATCATCATGGTAATTAAGTTGAGATGTTTATCTCATACTTAAGGTATTCTCATTTTCCTTAATCAACGGGAGGATATGATGAGTTTACTAACCTTTGGTGTAGGCTTAAGCTCATTAACTTATGACAAACACAAAAAGCAATAAAAATTTGAAAACACAAAAACAAACAATAATTGTCTCCTTCGGTATTCTTTTCTCATCACCTTCACTCACAAACGAGAACTTGCTTCTTCCGTCTAATGCAAGACAGTTAGCACTCGAGCCAGACGAGTCGTAGACTTGAGCATAGGCAAGCAAGCAGTTCATCAGTCAATTTATCTTTCAGTATCTTTGAGTCGAACTACGGTGTTCTGACTTCCTCATTGCACGAGAGGATACGTAGGCATAACTTAACTGTTATCGAACAAAAGTTTATGTGTCTTCCCCCTCCTTCAGCATTCTCTTTTAAGCCTCATTCCTAAGCAATTCACCCTTTTTGCACTGACACTTGTATATTTCTTTTCCAGCTTTTGCACACAGATAGAACATACACTACCCCTTAAAACACAATCTTGTAAGCGTGGATCCCGTCGAGTACGACGGACAATCTGGGTGCTAATACCTTCCCAGGTTGTAACCAACCTCCTTTCTCAGTTTCTCTAGTTCGCAACTGTCTTATCCATCTTTTCTTAGGTTTATGCAGTATTACCTTTCCTTCGGGATAAAAATGCCTAGCTGGCAACTCTATTCACCTTCACTTCATCTTCTCCTTTCGCCGACCGTTCGCGCTTGTACCGGGATGCAAATCTTTGGGAGCGACACTATGTAACTGGTTACGCCCCAGGTGTAATACCTCAAAATTTGCCCTCTCATTTCCTCAAACATTTTTCATAGCATTTATCATACATAAGTTCATAAAATAATAAAAAAAACATTGCATTATATGTAGCATAGCTGAGGCACAGGTACGTGATCAATGATTGAAGCAACTGAAAGCTATACAAAGGCAACCAAAAGGTCACAAAGCTCCTCAATCATGTGCAAAGGGTCTACAACATCCCACAAGTCTCCATTTGAAGCCACAGGTCTTGAAAAGAAGTGAATGGCTCCAAGGAATGCAAGCAGTGCAACATCTCCTAAGGAAATGATCCAAATTAGGGTTTCAATTGTGAAGGGCTTCTCCATGAATTTTTGAGCAAAAGTGGATTCCATTGTGTTCTATATGACAACAAGTGTATAGTTTTCAAATTTCATCCACAAGTTCATTTTGGAAGAGGTTCAATTGGTTAGATGATTGAAAATCAGGAAATTGGAGAAAAGTCAACCAGGCTGAGTAAAAAGTTAACTCTGGACCCCTTGAGGTCAAGGTCATGAAATTTTGGTCACAAAGGACTTATGGACCAAAGTTGATCAAGAAAGAATGGAGAAATCAAAGAAAAAACAGTTTTTGGGGACTATGTATCGATACATACGAGTTTTGTATCAATACATGTTTGCTGTGTAGTTTTGGAAATGGACTATGTATTGATACATAAGCAGGATGTATTGATGCATGATCATAAAAACCTACAGGATGCATCAATGCATCCGTGTTATGTATCGATACATATCAGTTAAAAAACTTACATGCATCGATGCATCTGTGTTATGTATCGATACATATCAGTTAAAAAAACTAACATGTATCGATGCATCTGTGTTATGTATCGATACATAGTTGTTTTTTTTGCTGAAAATTGCCAATGCTTCAGTATGTATCGATGCATACCCACATGTATCGATACATGATGTTGTTTTTCTGCTAAAAAAGCTGATATATGATGCACAGAAAGGGGCAATGACAGTTCTATCTTGGGGCTGAGTTCAGGGGTGATTTGTACACATACTAGAGCTCATTTAGCTTCACATTTGCTTCAATTCAAACCTCAACCATTTATGCTACTTTAGATTGGTCCTCACCACAAGGATCATGAGTTGGTGTATACTAGATCCATTGGTCTCAAGCTGATTTAGCCTCTGATTTTGTTGCATCAGCAGGTTATCATTATGTGTATGCAGGACCACTTTAAAGATTGTGCATCTCACAATCAAGTGAGCAAAGTCAAGCTGCAATCCTTGGGAAACTAAGTTGGTGTTTCACTTCACTAGTCTTCAGCATAAGCTTCATTTTCTCTGCAACATTTGATTGGTTTCAACTGAAGAAGGTTCTAGAAATCCAGCTAGCATAACTGTCATAACAAACTTCACTCATTTAACTCACTTCACTCAGTTAACCAGGGCTAATTAACCCTGGTTCTAACTGTTAACCAGAGGTCTAATGCTCTATAAAAGGATGAGTAGTGATTGAGTTTGGGGTGCAACTTCATTTTTCACTCAAATCACACCAAAATCCTCCAAATTTGGCTCTGCATTTTCTCTGCAAATTCTCTGCATTTTGAAGGATTAAGCTTCCACAACCATAGCATCGATCTTCTTCTTCCTTGTGCTTCTTCAAGCACCATTCATAGTATATTTTCATGGAGATTTGAAGCTGGAAATTTGAAGTTGCATCATCACAACATTTCCACCTTTTGGATTGAACAAGCTAAACCTCCTCTAACAAGCCTCATTGAGCATCAATTCATCGCTAGCATCATGAATTACACCATATCCATGGAGTTTATAGCTTGAATCATCAAGAATTCAGTTATGAATTTTTTGCATCTTCATCAATTTCTCAAGATTCTTCATCAACAAAGTGTTTATTTCACTTCACAAAGGATCAAGATCAAGCATAGAAGACATTGGAACCTCACCTCTGGATTTCTACAACTCTAAACACCACTGAATTTCAGGTTTCATCTTCAATTCCATTGACATGAATTCTGTTTTTTTTTGTTTTTTTTTGTTGATATGAGCTCAATAGGAGCAATGCTTGTCCTGGCTAGTTGATAGGCACCTTAGGTGCTTAGATTCAATTCTTAGGTTGATTCTTGTGTGCTTCGATTTGCATTATTCATGAGCCATAGGAGAAAATCAAGCCTAGATTGTTGACATACTTAAGGAGACGAATCTGTCCATGGCCTTATTTTTTAGTTTGGTAGACATTTGTCCAAACCCTAACCGGAGAGTGATCGGAGAAGATGACCGGAGTTTAGCTCCGGTGACCGAAATAGTAGTCTTAGCATTAGTGTGGGAACTTAACACAACCCTTAGATTAGTTTAATCCAATGCTTCAAATTCTGCCACCACATTAATGATCATGTGCCAATCATGTGCCATATTTTTTGAAGAGTTTTTCAGATCACTATTTGCAACCCAGCATGTTTGGGTCCAGCTCAATTCAGTTCAACTTTCCACTTCCTGCACCCCTCTCCATTTTCTTTGTTTCTTTAATTTCTACTTTGATATAGTTTCAGTTTTAATCCACAAAAAATACCAAAGCTCATGATAAAATTCCCTAAAAATCACAGAGACTTCCTAACTCGTTTTAGAAATTTTCCACACTTTTACTTTCTGATTTTATCCATTTTTCAATTTTATTTCGATTTTCCATTTAATTGGTTTTCTATGGAATTCTTGCAGCTACACTTCATTTTGTTCATTTTATTTCTCCCACTTCCAATTATCTTTTTGTCCTATTCTTTTTTCTGTGACTAGAGGACTTATAATAGAACCTGGAATTATTTTTGTCATATTTTTAGGTCCTTTTTATCCACTTTTTTGGTAGCATAGTTTGTGTAAAATTGTGTTTAGATCTTATGTAGATTTAAGTGACCATTTGACATAGTTAGGTTATGAATTTTTAGGATATTTTTTAACACAACATTAGATTTAGGTTAGAGACCTTAAGGATTTAATCTTATATTTTTCCAGGACCTTTACCATTTTTTTGTGCTTTGACTTTATTCAAGTTTTCCATGCAAATTCACCTAGTTTTCACTTAGGGGTTTTAGTGCCATTTAGGGCATAGTTGGAGTATGTTTCTCTTTTTAACTTTAGATAATTTTAAATTGATTTAGCTACTGAATTTAGAAGCTAGATAGCATATAAGGTACCTTAGGACTTGACTTTCACCTTAGAAGTTTACTAATGCTTTCTATTAACTAGTGTGGGTTGTTTTTTTGAAGTTTGCCATATCATAATTTGTCATATTACTTCATCATGCTAACATTTGTTTTATAAGGGGGGGAGATGAGGTAATCATTCTTCATTCCTATCTCTTATGCATTTATTTTTCTTTGCTTTTGCACCTTGGTGCTTTGTTCATAGGTCCCTTTTGTTCTTTAGATTCAACTTAACTTCCTTAGGAAGTAAGTTGGACTCTAACTTGTTTATTTTCTCCTTAGGTTAGAATACCTCATTAACCATAGGACCACCTCTTGTACATAATAAGATGACTTAAGGTTGTGTCTTAGTCCCACATTAGCTTTGACCTTTTCCTTTTGAGTCTTTTTCTTCTCATCTTCAAACAAAATCCAAAAAGACTTAATAAATGTATAAAAGTATCCCTTGTGCATAGCCTTATTCCATGGGGCACTTGCATTCATTCCATCTTGGAGTGGTGTGGGCTTGTCTAGCATGATGTACAAGTCTTATCAAGGGGTTATTTCACAAAGAAAAATCTAAAAGACATTTCTTCACAAAAGCCACAAAAACATGTAATTAAGTTCAACAAGCTAGTGAACTTAGACCCTAATCTGTGGAAACAAGTCTTGGATAAATTCTCCTTGCTTGGTGTGCTTGTTCTATTATTCCATCTTGGAATGTAGTGACAAGTAAACATTCCATGGAAAAGAGTTTTAATTCACTTCCTTGTGCCAAATTCATACAAAACTCTTAAAAAGCAAACAACAAACAATAAGCGACTTTCCTGCGGGAACTTCTCTTCTCATCTCATTCATTCTCAGCACGAACTTGCAACGACTTTTCTCGCATGCAAGACGGTAAATGCACTCTTACTAGACGAGCCTGCAACACCTGAGCATAGACATACGCAGTTCCAGCTATAAAAAACACAAACAAATAGTTCCCGCCTTAGTTAGGCGAACTACGTCGACTCTAATCCTTATTTTCCCGATGAGGTACGTAGGCAGCGGAGTAGGGCCCGTTCGAGCACATTCTTTATTTTCCCTACATTTCCCTCTTTATTTTCATTCTCTCTTTTCCTTTTCCATTCTCATTCCAGTTCCAGTAGCAGTTTTGTTCAGCATCAGTTATATATTTCTCACCCTCTGAAACAAACAAACAAGCGTGGATCCCGTCAGGTACGGAGGACGGTCTGGGGTGCTAATACCTTCCCAAGTCATAACCGACTCCCGAACCCAGATCTTTGGTTCGTAGGACCTTGTCCTTTCCTTCTTCCTTAGGTTTGTGCAGCATTACATTTCCCGTTCCTTCGGGATAAAAATGCCTGGCTGGCGACTCTACCTTTTCCGCGCCACTTTCGCGTTTGTACTAGAATGAAAATCCCGGGAGTGACACCAGGCTGTAGCTGGTTACATCTGGAGCAGAATTGAAAACTTTTGTTGTTTTAGGGTTGTTTTTGTGTTTCTTGCTTCTTCTTCCCCTCTTTTCTTATTTTAGCCTTAGAATAAATTTTTGAGATTAATTCCTCTTTAATTTATATGGACTTAAGATATCAATTTTAGTAGATAACATTCATTAATTCAAATCTATCTTCATGTGAAATATTAAATTCATAAGAGGTGCTTTGGATTAGTGACATATTTTTCACACTTGAATCTATCAATTAGAGGTTATTGAACTTAAAGATGGAAGGACCTTCAAAGTGTAGTTCAATTTGGTTCTTCTCCATCCCCCTCCCTCTAATTTTCCTTTTTATTTTCTATCGATGAAAGTCTTATGGAACTTGGAATTTCTTTGTTGAATTCATGATCAAGACTAGATTGTTACATATTTTCTTTTCGTGCGACATTGTTTTCGGATGCTAACCTATATTTCGTTTATCTAACATGAATTAACACTAATAATAGTTACCTTAATTGGTATTGACCGGCCTCGTTGTAGGGTGACTTATATATAAGTTATTTGGCGGTTGCTTAATATAGCGCTACATTTGTCCCTCCATGTCCTTATCGGAACTTGTACTTTCATGGCCCGAACATTGATTGGTTGCGTAAGCCCAATCATGGTTAATCTTTTGTGCTAAGTTCATAATTCTCAAACTTGTTATTGTAGATGCTTTTATTCTATCAATCTTCTGATGGGTTTTGTTAATCAATGACTTGAGTATATCGGTCAACCATATAGTGCAAGACGTGAGACAAAATTCGGTTGTTGCTTTGAGCCTTTTGGCATTGGTACCTTTGCGGATGATTAAGTTTACCACATTATTATGTAAGTATTATATTGCTTTTATTTATTTCTTGCTCCCTATCCTTTTATTTTATTTCTTTCCCTCTTCTTTTTATTTTATTATTCTTTTTATCATCCATTATCATGTTTATGTTTATGTCAATTATCTCTTGTACTTTTCTTCTTGTCTATATTTTGGACACCAAAAAATTAATAAAGCCCTAATCACTTTAAGATACTTGTTCTTAATTGTGGACTATGGTTACTATTCCAAGATTTGGAGGGTTTCTACATTTGGACCTATGGACTAAGTACTAGGATTTTAACCCCTTGTTTGATTATTATAGAGTGGTTATTCTAGCCTTTATTTGGCTCATCTTTTGCTCAAGAGGATGGAATTCTAAGTTACTTATGCTTTGAAGTATCTCCAAGTGGTTAGATCATCCTTACCTTATCTCTTTTATTTTATTTTTAGGGTAGTCTCTTCATCTCCTCCCATTCTTTAATTTTCAAAATCTTCTCCCTTTTTTCAAAGGATTCTTATTATTTTAAAACTTTCACCATTTTCATAATTCAAAACTTGACTTTGGCCAAGTGATTTTTACCTTTTTCTAATGGAAAGGAAATAGATGACTCCAAATCTAAATCTTCATGCACCACGAGCTAATCCTTATTATCTACATGTTACCCAAGTGGAGGCAACATTCAAACATCTAGGGTGAGTATTCACAATTCATTATAAAAGATATAAATGAAATAATACAAATAGGACATCATCAACATCATCATAACATCATCAATAAAAGACATACATCAATCAACAATTTATTCATTCACATGCAATGCCACTTATTATGAAATGAAACATCATCAGAACATACATGTGGTAGAAATCAACATAAATGGACATTGGTCCATTAACCCTCCACAAGGGAGCATAACATAATTACTACAATTCGCACAGTGGGATTGAAGCCAACAACAACAAACCAAAGTCCCAACATATTATGCCATGAATGCATGATGCAACACCATCTTCATCATTATCAACATAAGCCATCAAGTTTGCATCATTATTCATTTAATCATTCATAATAACATCATTCACATTATCATCAAGACATAATCACCAACACATAATTATCAACACACAATTGTCATCATATAATCATTAACACATAATTATTAACACATAATTGTCATCATATAATCATCAACACATATAGCATGTATATACATATATATATACATATATATATATATATATATATGAACATGCACATTATTAAAACATCATCACACTGTCATCAACAACATCACAGTAGCATCGTAGCGACAACACACAAGTTTCATCATTCATAATAAAACATCATTAGAAACACATACAATTACACACCTTCCAACCTTAATGCATATCACCAAAATTATTTCCGGAAACATGAAACTATTATTAAATGAAATTAAATTATCTCAGCCTCATGCAACTTCAAACGGTGCACAAATCAGACTCACGAAACTAAAGGTATGAATTAGCAAAGTTTTTCAACAAACACCGACACCGACATCTTACACTAACACCATAAAGCCTCGTCCCGACCTAGTTAATTAAATTTCTTGGACTTGAAACCATTTTTACTAGAAAGTACACTGTATTAGATTTCTATAGATTTGAACGGCGATCAAAACGGACTTAGGGATCAAAAGTTATGAATTTTTCAAGTTTTTCAAAAACAGTCTGTTTTAGTGGTAACCAGTTACTCAAAATAGTGTAACCAGTTATCACCTCTGTTCCATGAAAAAAACGTCAATTTTTCAAAAGGTAACTGGTTATTCAAGCAACATAAGAAGTTTTCTGCAGTTTTACGAATTCTACACTAAAACAACTCAAATTTTCTTACGAGTTCATCATTAAACAACACTCAACACATATAAATCAACATATAATCATAGTACAACAACAACACATCATAATAGAAAATGTCTATATCATTCATTATCAATTCATATATCTAAAATTCATTAATTTCTTCCTATTTCCTCATAAATCCCATAGAACCACATCCTAGACATATTTCAAACTCTATAATCAATCATAATGAAAGTTATACTCCTCATACCTTATGATTGAATTCTGATTCTCTCTTCTCTAGAATTCCACAACAACCTTTAAAATCCATAGCCTCTTCCTCTTCTTCTTCAGAGCACTTTTCACAAAACACGATCGATCAAAAAAACTGATTATCCCCAACTCCAATTTTTTATTTTTGTCACTATTACCCCTTGGACCCTTATTATGTTATTCCGTCTTTAACATCTCTTATTCCACCCAAATTATCACTTTACCCTCAAAATCTCTAATATTATTAATTATCTAATTTTTTAGATTAATCCCTAATAATTCTTTAAATCTAAATAATCTCAATTAAATAATAAATTAGCATTAATCCTCGTAATTTATTTTTAATCCAACATTACCCCACAATACATCATCATATCACCATGCATCATATTCATCTCGACATTACATATATATTCATAATCATCACATAAACACACATAATCACATTAAATCAATTAAATAACTAATTAAATAATTTATTATGATTTTTGGGGTGTTGCAACTCTCCCCCACTTAAAGAATTTTCGTCCCCAAAAATTACATGGTGTAAGCAACTCTGGATACAACTCTTTCATCCTTCTTTTCTACTTACACATCATGTTTGACAACAATTTGAATTATACTAATCCAAATACCACATTTTTAACCACAATAATCCAACAAGATGTAATGCTACCGAGTTATGAACACACCGATCCATTTCACTTCTCGTCCCATCAACCTAAGATCTAATCCAGTCTTGAACCGGAGCACTACAAGGTAGTTACCATCACTGTCAACGTCATCATAAGAACATCAATATAACCATAATACCAACAACATTGTCACACAACATTAGTACCCAAGGATGTACACCGTTTTTACCCCAACACAAATATACAGATGATTCAATTAAAATCAGAGTAAACCACAAAGGGAATCACATTTTATTCAAATCATCAAACACCTGTGTCCTGTCCTATAACAAGGGTTCATCACCATAAAATCAACATTTATTTACTATGCAGCGGAAAGAACAACAGACTTCATTTTATAAAAAAGAATTCGAATTATTCAAAACAACAATAGCTCAACATGCAAAATCAAACAAACACCAAGGTTCACCAATCATTCCCAACCAGATGTTACATGACACAAAGCAGGACACCATTCCTTACGTATAAACAAAAACAAATGACAAAAAAACTTCAAGTTAAACTCCACGCACCGATAACTATCCTTCTTAAGTTGCATTGTTTTTATTTGGACTAAGTTGAATTAATTAAGTTGACGGTTAAGCTGTGTTTGGGTTGGGTACAAAATTCGTTGTTGTCAATTGTTGCTTTTTGTGGAAAAATAAGTTGTTTTGATACTTGAGTTGTTTTTTATTAATAAGTTGTTTTGATGAATTAAATAGTTTGTGATGAATAATTCGTTTAGATGATTTAGAAGATTATGACTATGTGGAATTATTGTGAATCGTCTTACTGGGAGTAATTGGAATAGGTATGTGAAGGATTTACATAAACGGGAGAAGAAGAAGAAGAAGAGAAACAGAGAGCGTAGCAGGTTTGGCTGTGGGATGACCGTCCCTTAAGCCAGACGACCATTAAGAATTTGTGACGTCCGTCACATCCCTAGGATAATCGTCACAAGCCATTTGTGACGAGGGTCACATAGAGTGTGACGATGGTCACACGGGTTTGGGAGAATTTTGTTGTTTTGGTTTCTGTTTTTTGTGTCTACAATATCAGTCTGTTATAAATCACTCCTAGTAGAATTATTAGGTTGGAAAATATTATCTGAGGTATTATATCATATTCAAGTTGGAGCAGATTGCTCGGTAAGTTGGCTTGGATTTGGCAATATAAAGTTGAAGGCTTATGCCTTGTATTTACGCCTCCATTAATTGGCATGATTATAAGTTGGGAGTTTTGCTCCGTTGGTACCACATGCATCACATTTGTCTAAGTTTCATATCAAGTTGCATATTACGTTGTCATGTTGTGTCTTGTGTTAGTTTTTAAGTTGTTTGTGAAGTTGCAAAGGGGTGATCTGTGTAATCTAATTCAATATGTTATTTATCATATGCTTGATTATATTGTTTGATATCTCACCCCTTCTGTTTGAATGTTACCCTCTGTTGGTAACGTGGAGGTGATCCAGAGTAGGACGGAGTACCTTAGTAGATTCGAGTCGATGTTGTCGCTCTCATACGTAGCTGTAACAGGGTGGGAGAACTGACTTTTTATTTATGTTGCGGATAGCAAGAGTCGCCACCGACTTTTATTTTATCCAATAGGAAAGGGTATAAGAGAACAGGAAAGACCTTTTTAAAAATTCTAAGTTCGGGGGGTAGGTTATATAAAGGGAAGGTGTTAGCACCCTTTATATCCATGGTTATCCATGGGCTCTTAGTTACTTTGCTCACTTATTTATTTGAAAAAGAAAGTGTAGTGTGTGTTTAGAAAAGATTTTCAGAATTTCTTTGTAATGATCCTCGTATGGATGTATACAAAGTCTTAAGTTTGAAAATATTTTGAAAGTGGGGTGTAAATAAGAACTTTTGAAATTTGAGCAAGTAACTAAGAACTACCTACCCTAGACTGGTCTTTTGTATTCTTTATTTCCTTTCAAGGGTAAGACTGTCCTTACTATTAAGGAGTAAGTAGTCATTTACCTTGGATTTTGTTAAGGGACGGGCGTAGGGTCATCGTATGGTCAGAGAAGGCAACTTGTAGGGGTGTCTTTAGCAATTCATAGGGACTATCATCATTTATTCCGTAGGGACGAGATCATTATTTCGTAGGCAACTTCGAAGGGACTTATGATCTTTTGAATCTGAAGAGACTAGATGATTTTTCTATTAAAGGAACTTTGCTTAAGACACCCCCATTTTCGAGGGACTTGATCATATTAAAGGCAACCAAGAGGGAAAACCTAGGAAGTGCAGATGGCGATCATAGAACGATCGACTTACGTGTGTGAATCATGTTTTCAAATATTTATCTTGATTATTAATTTTCTAAGTCCATGGTTCATTTATTTCTTAGCACGCCCTACGTTACTAACCACGCAGTTAATATAAAATAAATGGCAGAAATTAAAAGGCAGAATATGAAGTTCCAAACTATTACATGGCTTCGGGGCAGTTACATAATAAAAATGGAGAAAATAAATAAATAAATAAAATAAAAAAACCTATTACAAAGGTGAAGTAGTTACATAGGCAAATAGTGTATGAATAACATATACATGAGTGAAAATAAAATAATAAAAAGTTCATAAATCAGGGTTAAGGTTAAAAAAAAATAGGTTAGAATTTTTTTAGGGTTTAGAGTTTATGAAAAAAAAATTAAAGTTTAGGTTTAAAATTAAGGTTTATGAAAAAAAAATTAAGGTTTATGAAAAAATTAAGGTTTACGAAAAAAAAATTAAGGTTTATGAAAAAAATTAAGGTTAAGATTTAAAAAAAAGGTTTTATGGTTCATAAAAAACAAGGTTTAAAGGTTTGAGAAAAATTTTAGGGTTTAGGGTAAAATATGTTTAGGTTTAGGTTTTACGAAATTATTTTTAGGTTTAGAGAAAATAAGGTTTTAAAAAAAAGGTTTAAATTTATAAAAGAAAAAAGTTTTACAAAAAATAGGTTTAAGGTTTTATAAAAAAAAATTAGGTTTCAAATTAATTAAAAAATATTAAGGTTTTAATTTAAAAGAAAATATATAATTTGATAATTAAAAAACAAGGAGAGAAATAACCAATGTGCCAAAAAATGCCATAGGGGATGATTAAACCCTTGTCCTTTGCCTTGCCAACTCTTTGCCTTGCCACTAGGATGCGCGCCGGCATCTGAATAAGTATAACAAATATTTATTATATAATAAAAATGAGGAAAAAAAGCATGTTAGTAAAAAAAATATCCCAAGGTTGGGTTTTACAAAAGAAAATATATAACCTGTTTATATTAAAATAACCTAATACTTAAATAAATTTAAGAAAAATGAATTATGAGAATTAATTAAATTAAAAAAAAAACATTTAAAGGTTGATTAAGGTTTTAAAAACAAGTTTGAGGTTTTAATTATGAAAATAATTAGGGTTTAATTATAAACCTAAATATAAAAGTAATAATACTAATAAAAATATTAACTTAAATTTAATAAAAAAAGATTTGTTAAGAAAATAGTGAAAGGTTATTAAAAAAAAATTAATTAAAAATTAGTTAAAAAACAAAATAGGTTAACCATGTTTAAAAGATAAATTAAGGTAATTAAGGAAATTTAAAAAAAGAAAATTAGGAAGAACCCATGTTTTTTTTTGCCAAATTGTTGTGGCCAGGGTTTGAACTCAAACCATTTGCATTGCCATTGAGTCCTTTGCCACTGGGACAAACGCGCGTTTGTGCTAAGAAACATAAACATAACATTATATAATAAAACAAGTAATAAAACAAAATATATGAAAAAAATGGTTTAGACTGGGTTTGAACCCATGCCCTCAATGTTACCAAATGCGCGCCTTACCACCAAGCCACTGATACTCATATGTTCACATAATCAAACAAATGAATAAAATATAAAACAAGAAATTTAAAAAATTTCAGTGCGCCAAATCCACTTCATCTTCTTCCTCTAGACCTGCAATTTTTCCTTTTTTTTGAAGTATGAATACCCTTACCTTGTGCAGAAAATCGTCCCTAACACTTGTGGTCATGTTTATAAGGATGTAATTTAGGGTAGAAAGAATGGGCCTTGGGTGCATGGATTGAAGTTACTTGTGAATGAAGAAACAATTTACCATAATTGTGAAAAAAAATCAAATAAAATCATTCCTTTTGAGTTTGCACGAATTTGGAAGGGTTAAATTACTTTAATAATCATATATTTGATCTCAAAATAAATTTCAAACAAAATATTTGATTTTATATAATTTATTTTAATTAAAAATGATTTTAAATGATTAAAATAAATAATAATATAAAATAAATAATAAAAATCAGAAAATATGGTCTTTGGTTCATGGATGGGCTTATCTTTGAGTTTGGATTGGAATATTATGTGTCCATATGACAAAATCTTGAATTTAGACCCTTTTTGCTTCATAAACCTCTTGAAAATTTCCCAACATTGACAATGCTTAACTTCTTCAATTTTGACCCCATGAAGGTGTTATTGGAATTTTTAGAAAGCTTAGAGTGTCTTCTAATCAACCCTTTTGGTCCCATGTCGATATCATTTACCATTATCAAATTATGAGCTTTGGAAAAAGTTGACTTTTTATTGACTTTCAAAAAGACCTATAATGTTTTTGCTCATACCTTCCAAATGAAGCATTTTTGGACTTGGCTTGTGATACAAAAAGTTGTAGAGAATTGAATTTCCTTTAAAATGAGATTTGGATGGGAAGTTTTTGATGAAGTATGTGAAAGTTATGGCTGGTCAAAGTTCAGTTGACTTTTCCTACACAAACCCTAATCTAGTAACTCTTTATTCTTGATGATTATGAGGTTTCCTTGATAAATCATGATCAACCCTTGATCAAATGATGAATTTCACCTCAAAATATTGATGTTGACCAAAAATCTTGGAGTTTGACTTTGAGTTAACCACAGTTGACCTCAATTGACTTTTTGATCAAGTTAACTGATTTTTAGGCATCTGAGCATCTGACTTCAATTGACTTGTTGGGAAAGCTTTGAGTTAACCACAGTTGACCTCAATTGACTTTTTGGGAAAGCTTTGGAACTTGACATGAGGATTCTTTAAGGTGCATAGGATTTTATGAAGTCCACTTGAAGCTTTGGAAGTCCACTTTTCCTTGAGAAATTCAAATACCTAGTTTCAGATCCATTGCTTAGGAGGAGGCTTTGTCTGATGAAACCTTGAATCCTTTTGAGGAATTGTGAATCTTGTGACCATAAGGAGACCTCTTGAAATATATGATCTTGAATGTGGGAGGGAAAATTTTGGGGTACAACAGTATCACTTAGGGGGATTATGCTTGTTTTATGTTGATGTTGAAATTTGTTATACTTGCTGAATTTTAAGTTGTTTAATTAAAGAATTGGTGTTTCTTAAGTTGTTTTGATCTTGAATACAATTTAAGTTATTTTTTATGAATCCGCTGCGTAGTAAACAAGTAGATATTTTAAAGACTTATCATGTGTTGCAATGATGTTTTTAAAGTCGAAATGTATCATCTCGATTTAATTTGTTGAACTTTTTATACCCTGTTTCGTTAATAATTATTGGGTAGAATTGTGGTGTTACATTAGTGGTATCAGAGTCGGTTGATCCGTCCGGCTAAGTTGTCGAGTCGTAGTCGTTTAATAATTGAGTATTGTTAGCTAGTTCTAACTTTTGTTATGTTATAGTAATTAAGTTGAGATAGCTGGAAGGAACGATGTTGCAATGGATGTTATTATGCAAGAAATGGCTCAAGCTGTGCAGAATTTGATGAACGCTGGTGAGGATGTTGGATCTCGTAGTTTGGCGACTTTTTAGAGAGAGAATCTGCTTATCTTTAAGGGTAAGTATGATCCTGATACAGCATTGGCTTGGTTGAAATAGATTGAGAGAATCTTTCGTGTAATGGATTGCACTTTGACGCAGAAGGTTCGGTATGAGACTCATATGTTGGAAATTGAAGCTGATGACTGGTGGCTAGAGACTCGTCAGAGATTGGATGTTACATGTGAGGAGATCACCTAGGTTATGTTCCATAGGGAATTTCTGAGGAAGTATTACCCGAAGGATGTCCGTGCAAAGAAGGAGATTGAATTTCTCGAGCTGAAGCAAGGTAACATGTCGTTTACTGACTATGCTGCGAAGTTTGTTGAGTTGGCTAAGTTTTATCCGCACTACAATGAAGCAAATGCTAAATTTTCAAAGTGCATCAAGTTTGAGAATAGGATGCGTCCTAAGATTAAGAATGTTGTTGGATACCAGAAGATTCGTGTCTTCGCAGATTTGGTTGATAGTTGTAGGATCTACGAAGAGGATTACAATGCTCATTATAACATTATTAATGAGAGGAAAGGCAAGCACCATCAGAGTTGTGGCAAGCCTTATGATGCTCCAGTTGGGAAAGGTAAACAGAAAATGGTTGATGGTAAGAGAACTAGTGGGGGAGATGCTCCTGATGCTATTGTTTGTTTCAAAAGTGGGAAACCTGGTCACAAGAGTAATGTGTGTACTGATGAGAATAAGAGGTGTTTTTGTTGTGGTAAGAATGGGCATGCAATATCTGAATGCAAGCGTAAGGAGATGGTTTGCTTCAACTGTGGTGAAAAAGGACACATTGGTAGTCAGTATGAGAAGCCAAAGACAGGAAAAGTGTTCGTTTTGGCTGAGACTCAAACAACTAATGAGGATAGACTCATCCAAGGTACATGTTTCATTAATAGCACTCCTTTAATTACTATTATTGATATTGGTGTAACACATTGTTTTATTTCTAGTGATTGTGTTGAAAGATTGGGTCTTAAGTTGTCTGCTATGAATTGAGAACTAGTCGTCGAGATTCCGACTAAGGGATCGGTGACTACTTCTCTTGTGTGTCTAAGGTTTTCCTTTTATATATTTGATAGAGACTTTGTTGTTGATTTGGTGTGTTTGCCGTTAACCGGAATGGAAATGATTTTGGGGATGAACTAGTTAGAGTACAACTATGTTCATATCAATTGTTATAATAAGTCGGTGATGTTTTCTACTCCTGAAGAGGAAGGAGTTTGTTTGTTGTCTTTTAGAGAATTGAAGTAATTGATGAAAGAAGAAGATCAGATGTTTTCGTTGATGGGACGTTGTCCGTTGAGAGCAAAGCTAAGATTGAAGAGTTGCAGGTGGTGCGAGAATTTCCTGATGTTTACCCTGATGAAAATCCAGATGTACTGCTAGAGAGAGAAGTTAAATTTGAGATTGATCTTGTACTTGGTACTAGACTTGTGTCTATGGCAATGTACATGATGTATGCATCTGAGTTGTCGGAATTGAAGAAGCAGTTAGAGGAGCTACTTGAAAAGAAGTCTGTGAGACCTAGTGTATCACCATGGGGAGCTCCAGTGTTGTTAGTGAAGAAGAAAGATGGAAGTATGAGATTTTATGTTGATTATAGGCAGTTGAATAAAGTAACGATTAAGAACAAGTATCCACTTCTGAGAATAGATTAGTTGATGGATCAGTTGGTAGGTGCATGTGTGTTTAGCAAGATCGGTTTGAGATCAGGCTATCATCAGATTAAGGTGAAAGATGAGGATATTCAAAAAAGGCATTCAGAACATGTTATGGACATTACGAGTATTTGGTTATGCGTTTTGGTGTTACAAATGCGCCGGGAGTTTTTATGGAATACATGAATTGTATCTTTCATACCTATTTGGATCGTTTCATGGTAGTGTTCAATGATGACATCTTCATTTACTCCAAGTCAGAAGAAGATCACGCAGAACACTTGAAGCTAGTATTGTAGGTATTGAAAGAGAAAAAGTTGTATGCGAAGTTATCTAAGTGTGAGTTTTGGTTGAAGGAAGTTAGTTTCCTTGGGCATGCCATTTCAGGAAGTGGCATTGTTGTGGATCCATATAAAGTTGATGTTGTGTTGCAGTGGGAAACTCCAAAGCCGGTTATTGAGATTTGAAGCTTCGTGGGACTAGATGGTTATTATAGGAGGTTTATCGAAGGTTTTTTCTAAGTTGGAACTTCTATTGACTAAGTTGACTTGTAAGAGTAAGGTTTTTGTGTAGGACGTTTAATACGAACAACTTTTTACCGAATTGAAGAAGAGGTTTAAGTCGACTCCGGTTTTGAAATTACCGAATGCAGGGGAACCGTTTGTGGTATATTGTGATGCTTCTATGATGGGTTTAGGAGGTGTGCTTATGCAGAATAATAAGGTGGATGCTTATGCATCGAGGTAGTTGAGAGCTCATGAAGAATTATCCTACGCGTGATTTAGAACTCGCTGTAGTTGTTTTTGTGCTGAAGATTTGGAGGCATTATCTATATGGTTCTAGATTTAAAGTGTTTAGTGACCATAAGAGTTTAAAGTATTTGTTTGGCCAGAAGGAGTTGAATATGAGGCAGCGAAGGTGGTTGGAGTTATTAAAGGATTATGATTTTGGTTTGAACTATCATCCAGGTAAAGCTAATGTTGTAGCTGATGCTTTAAGTTGGAAATGTTGCATATGTCGGTGATGATGGTTAAAGAGTTGGAACTAATTGAACAATTCAGAGATATGAGTTTAGTTTGTGAAATGACACCGAAGAGTGTTATGTTGGGAATGTTGAAGATTAATAATGATTTTCGGGATAGTATCAGAGAGGCTCAAAAGTTATATGTGAAGTTGGTAGATTTGATTATGGGAATCGATCAGTTTGAGAATAGTGATTTCAGGTTGGATGTGCAAGGTGTGTTGAGATTTCGTGATCAAATTTGTATTCCTGATGGCGTGGAGATGAAGAGAATGATTCTTGAAGAGAGTCATATAAGTAAATTGAGTATTCATCCAGGAGCTACAAAGATGTATCAAGATTTGAAGAATTTGTTTCGGTGGCCTGGGATGAAGAATGATGTAGCACATTTTGTGTATGCATGTTTAACTTGCCAGTAGTTGAAAGTTGAACATCAAAAGTCGGCAGGGTTGATGCAACCGTTAAAAGTTCCAGAATGGAAATAGGATAGCATTTTAATGGACTTTGTGATCTGATTGCATGTTGTGCCTTTGTGTGTTATGTCAGATAAATATCTGAGGTTTACTTCTTTATTTTGGAAGAGTTTATAAGAGGCGTTGGGTTCTAAGTGAGGTTGATTTCAGTGTATCATCCTCAGATAGATGGTCAAACGGAGAGAACTATTCAGTCGTTAGAGGATTTGTTGATAGCGTGTGTTCTTGAACAATGAGGTTTGTGGGATACTTATCTTTCGTTGATAGAATTCACTTATAATAATAGTTATCATTCTAGTATTGGAATGGTACCTTTTGAAGCGGTGTATGGTCGGAGATATAGAACTCCTTTCTGTTGGCACGAATATGGAGAAAGTGTAGTGCTTGGACCCGAGATTGTTCGAGAGACTACTGAGAAAGTGAAGTTGATCCGAGAGAAGATGAAAACTTCTCAAAGTCGGCAAAAGAGTTATCATGACAAGCGATAGAAGGATTTGAAATTCCAAGATGGTGATCATGTGTTTTTGAGAGTTATACCTATAACCGGTGTTGGATGAGCGTTGAAATCTAAGAAGCTTACTCCTTGTTTTATTAGTTTGTATTAGATTTCGGACAGAGTTGGAAAGGTTGCTTATAGAGTGGCTTTACTGCCTAATCTGTCGAATTTGCATGATGTGTTTCACGTGTCGCAACTTCGGAAATACATTTCAAATCTATCTCATGTGATTAGTATGGATGATGTGCAAATACGGGATAATCTTACTGTTGAGACAATGCTTGTACGAATCGCAGATCGTGAAAGGAAGACTCTAAGAGGCAAAGAGATAGTGTTGGTGAAAGTAGTCTGGTTGGGAGCAGCCGGAGATATTATGATGTGGGAGTTGGAAAGAAAAATGCGGGAATCTTATCCCGAGTTGTTTGAACAAGGTAAGATTTTCGAGGACGAAAATGTTCTAAGTGGGGGAAAGTTGTAACGCCCAGATTATTTATTTAATTAAATAATGTTGTATGTTTGGTATTGGTTCTCGTTGAGTTGCTAAATTGGTTTGAATAAATTTGAATAAGTCAATTTAAGTTTCATTGTTGTTATTTGGACTAAGTTGAATTAATTAAGTTGACTGTTAAGCCGTGTTTGGGTTGGTAGAGTTAATTAAGTTGAAGTAATAATAGAATTATTAATGAAATAATATTAGTAAGTGGGCTTGGTTGTGGTGTGAGAGTAATAAAGGTGGGGGGCTATTTTAGGCCCAATGGAATTATTAAGACTAATTAAAATAAAACTATAAGTTAAGTGGAATTAGTGGAAATACGTTAATAGTAAGAGGAAGAAAAGTTGGAAAAGAGGTGATTACGTGAAGTGCATAGGAGAGGCAAAAGCTAGGGGTTCGGATCGAAAAGTGTTAGATTCGCCTTCAATACAAAGGTAAGGGTGGGGTTATAACCTTATAATCGGGAATATATGATGAATTCGTATTGGGATTGGGTACAAAATTTGTTGTTGTTAATTGTTGCGTTTTGTGGAAAAATAAGTTGTTTTGATACTTGAGTTGTTTTTTTATTAATAAGCTGTTTTGATGAATTAATTTTTTTGTCATGAATAATTCATTTATATGATTAAGAAGATTATGACAATGTGGAATTGTTGTGAATCGTTGTACTGGGAGTAATTGGAATAGGTTTGTGAAGGATTTATAGAAACGGAAGAAGAAGAAGAAGAAAAAAAGAGAGCGTAGCAGGTTTGGTTGTGGGACGACCGTCCCTTAATCCAAATGAGTGTCTGGGATTTGTGACGTCTGTCACATCCCTAAGATGATCGTCACAAGCCATTTGTGACGAGGGTCACACAGAGTGTGACGATGGTCACACAGGATTGGGAGAATTTTGTTGTTTTGGTTTCTATTTTCTATGTCTACAATATCAGTCTATCATAAATCACTCCCAGTAGCATTATTAGATTAGAAAATATTAACTGAGGTATCATATGTTCTGAAAACAATTAACAGAGAGTTAATAAATGATGTAAAAATGAACTAGTAGAAGAAAATTAGTTAACATTGGTATGAGAATAGTAGCAGGTTGTTGTGAGGGAGTTAACTGAAGCATATTAATAACTTATTAATTAGTAATAACAGAGTGTAGTAACTAGTTGATTAATTGGCTTAGTATTTTCTTGTGGATAAGAGTGTGGTACACCTTTTTGTATTGCCATTGTGTTGTTTTCTGCAAGTTGAAAAGTTGATGGTTGTTGTTGTATGTTGCAATGCCTTATAAATGGCAAGATTATGAGTTACAGGCCTTTGGCAAAAGTTGAATGTCGTTATGTCATTATGTTGTTATAGTTGTTGTTGGTTGATAATCATGTCAAGTCGCATAACATATCATATTCAAGTTGGAGTTGATTGCTTGGTAAGTTGGCCTGGATTAGGCAATATAAAGTTGAAGGCTTATGCTTTGTATTTATGCCTCTATTAATTGGCATGATTATAAGTTGAGGGTTTTGCTATGTTGGTACCACATGCATTGCATTTGTCTAAGTTGCATATTACGTTGTCATGTTATGTCTTGTGTTGGTTTTTAAGTTGTTTGTGAAGTTGCAAAGTGGTGATATGTGTAATCTAATTCAATATGTTATTTATCATATGCTTGATTATATTTTTAGATATCTCACCCCTTCTGTTTGAATGTTTCCCTTTGTTGGTAATGTGTAGGTGATTCAGAGTAGGACGGAGTACCTTAGTATATTTGAGTTGGTGTTGTCGCTCTGATACGTAGCACCCGGGGGGATAACGCTTGTTTTATGTTGATGTTTACATTTGTTATACTTGCTGAATTTTAAGTTGTTTAATTAAAGAATTGGTGTTTCTTAAGTTGTTTTGATGTTGAATACAATTTAAGTTATTTTTGATGAATCCACTGCGTAGTAATAAAGTAGTAATTTTAAAGACTTATCAGGTGTTGCAATGATGTTTTTAAAGTCGAAATGTATCTTCTTGATTTAATTTGTTGAAGTTTTTATACCCTGTTTCGTTAATAATTATCAGGTAGAATTAGGGTGTTACATCTACCCTCCCCTAGGGAGCACAAAATATACAACATCACCCCAATCCACACGATGTGCTCAAAGCCTCCAACATCATAGGTATGCCATGAATGCAACGATGCAACAACTTCAATATAATCAACATAATCGAAATTTGCATCAACATTCATGTAAAATTCATCATAATACTCAACATACATCTTAACTTCATGTTCATCATATAAATCATAAGATAATCATTAAGCCCAATATTCTTGGCTAGCCCGCTCCACACTAAGCCCGATATTCTTGGCTAAGCCCGCTTTGCGATTTCTCCAAAAATTCCTGAGATGACAGTACTCTTTCCCCTACGATTTACCACTCAAAAATAAGTTTTTTAACCTCATATAATCACATATTTTCATATTAGAACTAATCCCTATCATATATACATCATCTACAACAATTATTACATAATAATGCATCAAAACACACAAATTCTACACCTTCAATCCTAGGTTTTTACCTTAGAACCCCAATTACCCACAATACCTAAACTATACATCATAAACATTAAAAATAAATACTCCCCATACCTTAGAATATCGCTTCCTACAATCTTCCTTCAAAAGCACCAGATATTCTCTAAGACCTAGCCATTTCTCCTTTGTTCTTCAGAGTTTTCTCCTTTTTTCTCCAAATGTTACGAATGATCAGTATTCTCCTCTCACTAATCAGTATAACATACCTCTAATAGCCTTTTCCAACTTTACCCTCAACTTATCCTCCTCAAGGACCAACCTACCCTCAATACCTCTAATTATCTTATTTTAATTAAATAATAATAATTTGAATAATCTAATATAATTATCCTTACTATTAATATTTATTAAAATAGCTCTACTATTATCACCAAACAACACAACAACATTCCAACAAACACCAAATAATCAGAAAAAAAGCCACAAAATTAAATCATGAATTCAGGGTTTTACAAAGGCACCTTGCAAACTCTTTCAAAAACTCAACATAAACCTTGGATCTCTATCTGACACAATACTCGAAGGTATCCCATGCAACTTCACAATTTCCTCAATATACATCTCGGCTAACTTATACATAGAATAATTAATCTTCATCTATTTGAAATGAGCAGATTTCGTTAATCTATCCACCATCACCCATATCAAGCCATTCCTTTTACACTCCTCGGCAAACTAGACACGATATCCATGGGAATACTATCCCATTTCCATTCAGGAACATTCACCGGGTTGCATCATACCCAAAGGCTTCTAATGTTCAATCTTTGACTTCTAACAAGTCAAGCATGCATCCACAAATTCATCAATATCTTGTTTCATACCCGGCCACCAAAATAACTTATGCATATCCTGATACATCTTCGTAGCACCAAGATGGATACTCAGTCTACTTCGATGCCCTTCCTCCAGTATACTATTTTTAATATTAGGAATGTATGGAATACACACTCTATCTCGGAACCTCAAAACCCCATCTTCATAAATCTGGAATTCACCTCTGTTACCTTGATTAATAGAGATTGACTTATCAACCAACCTCAAGTTAGAGTTCTGACCTACTCGAATTTCTTCCAAAATCTCGCTAGTTAATTTCAACATTCCTAACTTCACATTGTCAGGAGTTGTCTCACAGAATAAGCTCATGTCTCTAAACTTCTCAATCATCTCTATTTCCCGCACCATAAGCATCAACATATGTAATGACTTCCTACTCAAAGCATCGGCCACCACATTCGCTTTACCAGGATGGTAACTCAAATTAAAATTATAATTCTTCAATAATTCTAGCCACCTTCTCTGACTCGTATTCAACTCATTTTGATCAAACAAGTACTTTAAACTTTTATGATCACTAAACACTTTGAATATAGAGCCAAAAAGATAATGTCGCCAGATTTTCAACACAAACACCACAACTGCCAATTTTGGATCATGCGTAGGATAATCCCTCTCATGAACTCTTAGTTGTTTGGGAGCATAAGCAACAACTTAAACATTATGCATCAACACCCTATCAAGACCCATCTTCGACGCGTCACAATACACCTCCAAGGATTCACTCGGGTTAGGCAAAATCAGCATCAGAGTGGTTGTTAACCTCTTCTTTAATTCCAACGTTCAACATGCATATATTCTGACTTAGATTAAATCAGATTATCTAAAATAAACATCTCAAAAAATTGATCGATATATTTTAATGCATATATCGAGCTCAAAAATATTTCCTATAACTGTCTGCATCCTTCACCCGAATTTGAAGGTAACTCAACCTCAATTCGACTATTCTGAAAACATGCTCACCTACCAGATGAACCATTAAACCTTCAATCACTTGAAGTGGGTGTTTAATTTCAATCATTACCTTAATCAACTGTCTTTAGTCAACACATGACCTCATACTACCATCCTTCTTCTATACTAGTGACATCGGAGTTCTTAAGTGATATGTTTGGTCTTAAAAATCTATTTCCCACACATCTTCTAATAACTTCTTCAATCCTCCCAACTCTAGATATGACATCTTGTATGGTGCCATAGGAACAAGTCTGATACCAAGAACGAGATCAATAGAAAACTCCATCCCTCATCCAAAATCACCACGTGACAAATAAATTAATTCTACGTGTTGGAACCATTTTTAAAACAATACTCATTATGTTAGCTTCCTAACACTTCAAATGGAACTCAAATCGGAGCTACAGTTTAAAAGTTATGAATTCTTGAAGTTTCGACACACAAAAAATTTGACACAGTAGAGTAACGGGTTACCTGATTTCAAGTAATCAGTTACATGCTGACAGAATCACTTTTTCTACAATTTTTGACACAAAAATATATTTTTCTCTTCATCCAAAACCTCATTCTCCTTATAATTGGAAAGACACATCAATAACAAAACTCCAGTTTTTAAAAACACAAAAACTCTAATTCATTCCACAATACCACATATATCTTCGAGTTCTGACTTTGACTCACGATTCACAATTACCCAATAATATTAACAACATTCAACAATTACCTATATGATTCTACAACAAAATTTACAATAATTCCTCGATCCATCGTCACTCGAAACATCGACTTCATACACAAATCATCAATTATGAAACATACAACAACATCAATCCCACACTCCGGAGGCAAGTCATAGATATCCCAATGAAAACGTCGATAATTACACACCCTTGGAATATCACTAATTGGTACCTTGAATTCATAACACGTTCAGACAACAAAATCTGCAGCGACTCCATAATTAAAAGTACTTGGTTTAACTCCGAACTGTTCATCCTCAAGATTAACCTCAAGTTAATCCAACATCTCGCTCTAACGACAAGTCGCAATCATCCTCAGGAAAACATTAGGACTCACACACAATTGGCAAATTTTTAGCCATAACATTTCCATCCATCCCTTGAGAAGCATACATCAACAACACCTGATTATTCTCCCTGAAGACATTCTAACTTGACGACATACAAGGGACTCGAAATCCCTTCATCTTCAAATCTAATAATCCGCATTGAATCATCAAAACAATCTACAAGAACTTGGCTTAACTATAAATAATCCATCGTACACACCATCTGAGCCGGCAAGATACATTTAACCCATCCAACATGATCCCGTCTACTATCAACAAGAGAATAAGGGTGATAGGATCCTCAATTTGTCAATAGATAATCGAGAATCATGTTGGGGCATAAACCATATTTACAAAACTACAATGGTGTTGCTTGTATCTTGTGCACTAAGCTACCTTAGCCATAAATTCTTATTTGTCAGAAGCTTTATCTCCGTATTTCTTTCAGTTATGGAAGCAACATAACTCCCACAATGCTTGCACCCTTGAAATCCGCGGCACACCGATTTAACATTCCACAACCAAAACATCTCAGAAAAGTAAGGCTTCTCCCCCACTTATTTCAAACCAACACCTGCATACAATGGTTAGAAAATAAGCAAGTATCGACAGTGTTTCACACACATGTTGCGTACTAAGAAACAAATAACATTAGACAAACCTGGCCGGACGAACCGACCTACTCTGATACCACTAATGTAACACCCTTTTAATTCCACAAAAAATACACGATAAAATAATAACTATATCAGAGTACAACATAGAAAGGTGTCACATATTCTTCATTTAAACATCATAATAATAATCATGCTCCGTTACACGGGTTCTTTCAACATTTTAATTCAAAACATTGCAACTGAAATATTTATATTATCTTAATGGTAAAAAGAAAAATTATTCCATTTATTTCAATCAATGAAAACTCATAGAAACATCATGTATAACAAGATCAAGAAAAAAACAACTATTCACTATAAACGCCTCGACCCGATGTTACATTATCAGATCAAGTTCCTTCTAGTTCAACAGAAAGGAAATAAATGAATCCAAAGTTAAATATTCATGCACCAAGAGCTAATATTGATTATCTTCACGTTATCCACGTGGAGGAAACATTCAAATAGGCAGAGTGAGTATTCACAATTCATTATAAAATATATAAAGAAAAGAATACAAATAGGACAAAATCAACATCATCATAACATCATCAATAAAACACATACATCAATCAACAATTTATTCAATCACATATAATTCCACTTATTATGAAATGAAACATCATCAGAACATGCATGTGGTACCAATCAACATAAATGGACATCGGGGCATTAAACTTCCACAGAGGAGCACAACATAATCATTATAATCCGCACAATGGGATTGAAGCCAACAACAACAATAAAGTGAAGTCCCGATATAGTATGCCATGAATGCATGATGCAATAAAATCTTCATCATTATTCACATAAGACATCAAGTTTGCATCATCATACATGAAATCTCTCTTGGTTTGAATAAATTTTGGTAAAACCCAAAGTCAAAGAAGATGCTAAAACCTGGGGATTAAAACTGCAGAAGACAAAGATGTCGAAGAAGATGTCCTAACAGTTGGACTTTACATCCTGGACAGATGCAGCAGGTTTCTAATTATGTGATAAACCTGTTATAGATTTATTACGTGGATCAAGGACAAAGACAAAAATCCCAACAACAGAAGACTATATAAGAAGACTTAGACCGAGGTTTAAAATAAACTTTGTAACTTTTGTATCACTTGTAACTTTGTAACCTAAATACTTTGTAAAATAATGGTTTAGGGTTTGAGAGTCGTTGGCTCTTTTAGGAGTAAGAAGTCTCTACTATATAGTATGGAATGCAGTTTGGAAGGCAGAGGTACAAGGGGCACAACCAAAGGCCTTTAGGTAATGGTTTGTGTAATTTTCTTGGACGAAGCTTTAAAGTAAGTCCATGATAACTTGTAGGTCAAGAAACTATGACAGGTTCTAGAGATTAGCAGAAGACGGAGTCATAATAGGTGATGATGAAGAATGTGAGAAGGAGTCTTATATCAAAGGTTGTAAGAGACTAAAATTTAGCCTTAGATAAAGATGTTCATTGAAGGTAATGATTAGGATAAAGTTGTAAACGGGATAGTTTAACTTTAGGGTAATACCACAAGATAGTGAAATCTTCGTCTTGGATTGGTATCCCTCATATGTAGGTTTGTTAAAATTGAACAGGCTCAACATATTCTGTGTACTTTACATTCTTCTCTTTATAGTTTTTTGTTATATGTTCTTGACTGAGATATCCTAGCATGATGTTTTAATATTTGTTGATAATTGTGTTGCATTACTTCAAAAACAGTAGCTGTGTATTCATCCTTGTTTCCTAAAGTGTAGTAATCATTGTCTTAACATTAAGATAGGACACTAGAGTATCTGCATAACCAGAATTTCAATTGGTATCAGAGCAGGCATCCTGGTTTGTTTCTAGATGATATCCATGGAGTACTTTCTGGTGATTAAACAAGGATGAGTTATTGTATGAAGGGTTCTGTAACAACAAACAGGAGGAGTGGTAGTTCTCTTGGATGGTGTCCTGAAAGATGTATTGACATATTGTCTAGGGTAAGTTGAAGTTGTTCTTTAGTGATTCTGCTTCATATATTATGATTAAAGAATTCAAGTAGTATGGGATACTGGAGTAATGAATGAAGGAAGATTGTAGTTGTCTTTACTCGGTTCTATTCTTGTAGATGTCAATCAGTTTGAAGACACATAACATTCCAAAGTCGGAAGCAGATGGGTGTTATTGTGATGGTTGAGTCTTATGTGACTTGGTACATGGTTGAGTGGCATCATCATGTATGTTGAAGTCAAACTAGATAGAAGGGGTAAGATGAATTATCAAATTCATGCTCTAGGGGTTTGTTGATTTATTGTTGGCTAAGTTGTTGAAGAAACTTAATATGATGATCAAGTCCAATCAAGGCAATTCAGTCGTATTCTGGAGTCTACTAGTTATTCTTCAGACTAGGAAGTGCTTTCTTGAAAGCATGAAATTGAAGACAGTTAAGGTGATTTATTTTCACCGTCCACAAACACCGTGCAAGGAAGAACTCATACTTCTTAACCCTAAGGATGAGTTCACACATTTAAAGTAATTAGGATTCGTTTAGAGAGAATCTTAAGAGCTTGAGTCAAGGGGCAGTCTTGATATCTCAATAACTTGCTCAACAACAGAAGAATACAACATGAAGAGGAATATCTATATGATATTCAGAATATGCTGGAATCGGACAAGGGATATAACTACAAGGATTAAAGATCAATTGCTTTGTGCAGATTTGATTATCCTTGTGATTCAAGATTGAGGATGTTGTATCATATGTTCTAACATCTTTTCATCAAAGGTTTGGAGAATCATGGGAGGGGTTCTACTTTTACTCAGAAGTTTCTTAGGCTTTTGACCTAGGATTATTGCCTTCACATCTTTTCATGTAAAGTATTGAGACTTGTCTAGATGGTGATGCATTTGAAGGTGAAGATGAAAGACTATGAAGACATCATAATCTTGATGACTACTTGGATTGGTTTATTTCTAATCCATGTACTTTAGGGCATTCTAGAATGCTCATCATGAAGTTCAGATAGGTAATAATATCAGCAACTTCGTGAAGATGGATCTACTTAAGGAAAGGTGGCATCCTTGGTATAGCTATGGGGGTTAGTTTCAAACTAGTCCTTCTGAAGATTCAAACAGTGGCAAGTTTGAAGTATTTGGAGAAGCACCACCAGGTTTTCATCAAGGTGTGAGCTTGTATGACATAACTGCAAAATCAACATAATGAAGGTTGTCTACTCAAACTTGATTGGTGAATTAAGTCTATGAGAGCATTGAATTCATGTTCTATTAAGGGGGAAGTTGTTTCAAGTGGCAGAAGAATGAGCTGAATTCAATAGCTAGATGTTGAATCATAATGTTCTAACATCTAGTTCAACATCAAAATCTCAGTTGGTGGAGTGGCACATCAACTTAAGATAGGGTGATCTACAAGAATGAAGATAGGATGCTTCAAAAAGATCATTCTCATGGAAGTTTGCGGGAGCTGCGTGAAGGAGAAGATGTTACATGTCCATGGCTTATGGAGTCTAAGTGTGTTTGTTATTGAGCAAGTGGATACATGTAACTTGAAGATCAAGTTTATTATGTAGATCAAAATATCTTTGTGAGAGTTCTGACAAATGTGAAGAGGTCAAACTGTGGCATTTGAATTTTTCATATGAGGATTTATGAAGGAGGTGATCAAATTGTGGCAATTGGTTGATCTCAGAAGTGGATTCAAAGAATCAAGATAATCAGCATGTGGCAGCTGGTTAGTCTTGAGGATTGTCTTGGAACAAGTTACTCTTGGGCATAAGGGTGAAAAGTTGAAGACTCAAGGAGATTATTTTTTCTTGAAGGTGGATGAGATTTTATTTCTCTCTTTCTGGAGTTCTTATTTAAGTTGGTGACGCAATGTTGATTGGAGCACTTAAGTTCTTTGGATTATTATTCTATAGTAAGTCCAATTGGTGGAGCACATCAAGAATTTTCTCTTGTGTGTGGAAGATGTTATAACTTGGTGTTAGGACATAATTTGGGTTAGATATCCTTGGTGAAGTATGATTATGTTCTCATTATACAGCTTGTTACCTAAATTATTGCCTAAGGAGCGTTTACATAGTTATACGGGAGAATGTTGAAGTAGAAGGTTTGCCTTGGAAGGAGAATCTAAAGAAGACTGAAGTAGATTAGGTATTGATTGCTTGGACGTTTGCATGTGGATAGTCAACAATTGATCAAGAGTATTCCAGATTATCATACGGGAGAATGATAGAGAATGATTGCCTTAGAAGAGTTGGGTGACTGCCTATTTAAAATCTTGTGGAAGGACTCTGTCCTTATTTAACAAGTCATGCTTTTCTAAAGCATGTGTCCAATATCTGACACTGATGGGAGAAAAATAAACTAAGAGGTATGGTATCTCTTTTGGGGAGTGTGCTACATTCCAGGCCAATTGGATTTTATCTTGAGCTGCTGGAGGTCTATACTTGAAGACTCGTGTGGATTTTTGAAGATACGTAGATGGTTGTAGGAAGAGGGGGATCAATAGGACTTTGATCTTAATCCAACAGTTTGTTACTATGAGGATGGTGATCCTTGTGTGCCTCACGGATAGCATGATGGTCTTCATGTGTGAGTGAATGCTATTTCTTGTCAGAAGGAATAGTGGTGCAAAAATGAATGTGCTTCAACAGGTGGTTGGACAGAGAGTGAGCTCTTGAAGACATTGAAGATGCTTCTTATGTTTTCCATTCATTCCTAGGCAGGTACTCAGGGGGGGCATATATTATATTAGATAGGGGGAGTTGCCTCTTGATCTAAGGATCTATAGTAGGAGTGCAGTCAACACCAAGCTTGTGGTGAGTGTCAAGTAGATTTTTCCATCCAGGAGGGATGAAGATGTCAAGTGTGATGTCTTGACATTGTATTGTTACAAGTTGGGGGAAATTTTTCAATACATAATATCTAATTCCTGATGAATGCTTAGGGAATTATTGAAGAATTTGGGAGAATTTATTTTTCTCTACAGATTAAAGTCATTATCTAAGAAAGTGGTCTCTAATAGAAAGCTGATAGGAGTACATGAAAAGTGAAGACATTGTCTGACATGATATCTGGACATTGTCATTAGACATGTTTGCATGTAACATAATTCTTTGGACGATTCTTAGTTTCATTACTTCTTTACTTTTTTCCAAGTTTTGACAAAAAAGGGGAAGAAGATTTATTTTCTGGTGTTTGGGTTCATTCGTGCAGTGGCGGTGCAAGAATTTTGGAGGAAGATGTTATGTCATCTTAACATCTATTTTAAATTTTCTATGAAATCTCATTGTGGATTCTCAGTGGAAAGTATATGAGTGAGGGGGAGTTCTTTTCATCATCCTCATCATGTACATCAATAGGCAGCTGGGAATTACAGGAGTATGGGTTTTAGCCGAAATTTGTCAAAAGGGGGAGATTGAAAGCTCTCTTGGTTTGAATAAAATTTTGGTAAAACCCAATGTCAAAGAAGATGCTGAAACCCGAGGATTAAAATTGCAAAAGACAAAGATATCGAAGAAGATTCCCTAACAACTAGACTCTACATCTTGGACATATGCAACATGTTTCTAATTATGTGATTAATCTGTTATAGATTTATTATGTAAATCAAGGACAAAGACAGAAATCCCAACAACAGGAGACTATATAAGAATACTTAGACCTAGAGTTAAAATAACCTTTGTAACTTTTGTATCAGTTACAACTTTGTAACCAAAATACTTTGTAAAATAAGGGTTTAGGGGTTGAGAGTCATTGGCTATTTTAAGAATTATAAGTCTCTACTATGTAGTATGGGATGTAGGGTGGAAGGTTGAGGTACAAGCGGCACGACCAGAATCCTTTAAGCGGTACAAGCGGCACGACCAGAAACTTGTAGGTCAAAAAACCGTGACAGGTTCTGGAGATCAGCAAAAGGCAGTCATCACATGTGATGATGAAGGATGTGAGAAAGAATCTCATATCAAAGGTTGTAAACGACTAGAGTTTAGCCTTAGATAAATATGTTCATTGAAGTTATTAATTATGATAAAGTTGTAAATAGGAGAGTTTAACTTTAGGGTAATACTATAAGATAGTGAAGTCTTCATCCTAGATTGGTATCCCCTAGATATAGGTTTGTTAACTCTGAACTGGGTCAACATATTCTGTGTACTTTACATTCTGCTATTTACAGTTTTCAGTTATATGTTCTTGATTGAGATGTCCCAACATGATGTCTTAATATCTGTTGTTGATTATGTTGCATCACTTCAAAAACAACAGCTATGTATTCATCCTTGTTTCCTAAAGTGCAGTAATCATTGTCTTAACATTAAGATAAGACATTGGATTATCTACATAACCAGAATTTCAACTTATGTAATAATTCATAGTAAAATCCTTCATATAATCATTAAGACATAATCAACAACACATAATTATAACATACAATCGTCATCATATCATCATCAACACATAATCTTCAACATAGAATTATCAACACATAATCGTCATCATATAATCATCAACACATATTGCATGTATATATATATATATATATATATATGTGTGTGTGTGTGTGTGTGTGTGTGTGTGTTAACATACACATCATTAAAACATCATCACATCGTCATCAACAACATCACAGTAACATCGTAGCGACAACACACAAGTTTCATCATTCATAACAAAACATCATTAGCAACACATACAATAACATACCTTCCAACCTCAATTCATATCACCTAAATTATTTCCAGCAACTAAAAACTATTATTAAATGAAAGTACATTATCTGAGCCTCACGCAACTTCAAACGCTGCACGAATCGGACTCACGGAACTAAATGTATGAATTATCAAAGTTTTTCAACAAACACTGACACCGACATCTTACACTAACACCATAAAGCCTCATCCCGCCCTAGTTAATTTTATTTCCAGTACTTGAAACCATTTTTACAAGAAATTACATTGTATTAGCTTTCCACAAGTTCGAACGACGATCAAAAGTTATGAATTATTCAAGTTTTTCAAAAACACTCTGTTTCAATGGTAACCAATTACTCAAAACAGGGTAACCATTTATCACATCTATTCTAGGCCAAAAACTTCAATTTTTCAAATGGTAATTGGTTACCTATATTGAGTAACTAGTTACTCAATCGATAGAAGTAGTTTTCTGCTGTTTTACGGATTCTGCACTAAAACCACTCAAATTTTCATACAAGTTTATCATTAAACAACCTAAAACACATATAAATCAACATATAATCGTAGCACAACAACAACACATCATAATAAACAATTTCTATATCATTCATTATCAATTCATAAATCTAAAATTCATCAATTTCTTCGTATTTTCTCATAAACCCCAAAACCCCATAGAACCTCATCCTAGAGATATTCCAAACTCTATAATCAATCATAATGAAAACACCATTCCCCATATATTATGATCGAATTCTGATTCTCTATTCTCTATAATTCCTCAGCAACCTTCAAGAGCCATAACCTCTTCCTCTTCTTCTTCAGAGCACTTTTCACAAAACACGATCGATCAAAAAAATGATTCTCCTCAACTCCAATTTTATGTTTTGTCACTCTTACCCATTGGACCCTTATTATGTTATTCCATCTTTAACCTCCCTTATTCCACCCAAAATTACCACTTTACCCTCAAAATCTCTAATATTATTAATTATCCAATTATTTAGATTAATCCCCAATAATTCTTATTAAATCTAAATAATCACAATTAAATAAGAAATTAGTATTAATCCTTGTAATTTATTTTTAATCAAGCATTACCCCATAACACATCATCATATCACCATGCATCGTATTCATCTCGACATTACATATATTCACGATCATCACATAAACTCAAATAATCATACTAAATTAATTAAATAATTAATTACAATTTTTGGGGTGTTACATCGTATACCTGGCTTCCGATACAAATTTGGCCTCTAAGAGGTCCTGTACAAGTTTTGAAGAAGCTAAATTTTTCTCGTCGGATTGTTTGCACCTGCGTTGGGCGACAGCTCGAGCGGAAGGATTGATGGTAAGTTCGTGGCATATCTACAGCGCTCCAAGGAAAGAGATTCGTGTTGATGCGTAGGCAATTCTTCAATTATTTCTTTATATTTTTGGGCAGTCCGGCACCTATATGCACTACTTTATCGTGGTTGTCCTTGAAAGCAATTACCTCGAATTCTCCAGCTGGTAGAGGGCACAAGATGGTCGATGATGAGGAGCTGATTGTCGTTAAACCTTTGTACTCTTATGGGTTACAATTGTCCAGGTCAACATATGGATCTATAGTGTGGGATTTTTCTTTGGTTGGATCTCGTCGAGTGGGAGGTCCTTGTCCCTTGCTTGCTTGTTGCTTTTTGCGATTGTATCTATCATGCTTTGGTCCTTGGTTGCAGCTTCAAAACATCTTCTGGCGGCCTCAATATCTCCGTGCAAGGTGGCCATATGACCCTCCTCAGTGTAGTATTCCATCTTGAGATGCAAAGTTGAAGGCACGATGATGAGCTTTACGAGTGTCGGTCTCCTTAGGGTGCATTGATATAGGGATGGGCAATCAATGACCAAGAAGTGAATCTTGATCATTTTGGAAACGTCCCCTTCCCCGAAGGTGAGCATCAGCTCAACGTACCCCTAGGGTCTGGCAGTTGCTCCATTGAATCCCTACAAATCGGATCCTACATAGGGCGATAAGTACTTCTGGTAGAGCTGGAGGGCCCGAAAGAGTGAGGTGTACATGATATCGACAGAGCTGCCCTGATCGACAAGGATCCTTCGGGCATCTGTCTTAGACATTTTTTTCCCTTATCAGCAAAGGGGTGTGGGCGTTAGGAGTGCCTCCCAATAGTTCTTCCTTGTAGAAGGTGATCGACTGTGACTTTCCCCGCACCATTTCGAGAGAAGGCAGTTGGTTGGGACCTGAGTCGACCTGTTGTTCTAGCTTTCTCCTAACTGATCCCACCGTCAGCTCGTTGTAGCCTCCACCATAAATTAGCATTATTGAGGTAAAATCCTCCCACGAGTTATGCGCCACAAGGTATCCCAGGTCCTCGATATGGTTAGGGAAGAAGAAATCTTCTTGACCTGCTTCTTCAGGTGACCCTCCTTGATGAAGATCTCTATCGCGTCCTTAAGGTGGATGCAATCTTCGGTTACATGCACGTGGCTGTGTTGGAACCGACAATATTTTCTTTTGTCGGTGTTGTTCTAGGAGGCTGTTGGCTTTGGGAAGCAGACTCCTTCCTGCTTGAACTCCGTGTTGATACATACTGAGAGGATTTTCTCGCGAGGAGTTGTTAGTAACGTGTATTTGGTGAAGCGACCAACATGCCCTTTGCTTTCGCATGTGTGATTGTCTCTCCGCTTTTCTTGTCGAGGAGCCTCAAATTCGTCTTTCTACTTTGGGGCCCTCAAATTATCTTGATTCATGGAGTCTCTAGTCCTGTAGGAAGCCTCTTTCTCCTCATATTGAATGTAGATTTATACCTTGTGGAGGAGTTTAGCTAGGGAGAGAGGCGTTTCAATCTCCATTGCCTTACAGAATTCTCTATTAGGTTGCAGGCCCTTCTAGATGAGGTATCTTTTCATGCAGTCAATTGTATGAATCTCCACTGCCTCCTTGTTGAACCTGTCGATGTAGTTGCGCAGAGGTTCCTCTTTTCCTTGGACAATCCCTTCGAGCGTGTCCACGAATTTGGTATGGCGTCTTGACGCAGTGAAATGCCTCTTGAATTGGCTCTTAAAGATTCCCCATAAAGTGATCGAACCAAGGGGTAGGTATTTGTACCACGTCATAACCTATTTTCTCAATGTTATGGGGAAAGTCTGTATTTGATAGCCCCCCCTACGTTGTAGTAGTGGAGCATGGCTTCTATGTTCTCTATGTGATCGTCGGGGTCAATGTTTCCTTTGTACACAACCAAAGGAGGTGGTTTCTATAACACCCCAAATCCACCCGGCGGAAATTCATAAATCAGAGTTTCAAAAATACAACAACAATATGGGACGCCACATTTTCGACCTTAAAAACATCAAGATTTAATCGCATAATTATCATGGATACATAACACATATAGATCGGGAGACAACAACAACTTTATTTATCTTCGTAAACCAAAACCTCTTTATTATTAAATAACATATTAATAATTTTAAGCTTCATTGTCATGACATAACAACTTATTTATCATGTAACTCCCATATAATATATATCTAGAATAATATCATACAAGTGTTATTTTTGGTATTGACACCATCATAAGTGCCTAATAGCATAATTCACATTCTTGACCAATTCTAAACAAATACTAAAATGGCACAAGACATGGAAATTATACTAAAACAAAATACTAAGATCAATACAATATCCATTATTGTACAAAGATACAGAAGTAAATCAAACATGTAAAATAAACCTCCCATGCATAGCTCCACATGTAAATCAAACATGTAAAATAAACCTAAAAAAACAACAACAATAGTGGGGTGAGATAACAACATCTCAGTGGGTTCCCTATCTTAGAGTTCTCTCGGCTCTAAGGGTTCAATTCTATCAAATACTCAAGTCGGGGGAGAAACCTAGACTTCGAGTTCACATAAAAACTAGAGACACAAAGTAAAACAAAATGGAGCACACACAAGGTTCTATAAGACATATTTCCCCGCCCAGCCATACTCCCCGATGGAAAGCAAGTACGGGTCACTCGATCCTAACGTGTAGATAACTTTCACCACCTAGCCACACTCCCAGGTGGCAAGCAAGCACAAGTCACTCATTATCTACCTAAGGTACTTTCCCCACATAGTCATACTCCCAGATGACAAGCAAGCACGGGTCACGGTACCCTACAACTGAGTAACTTTCCCCGCCCAGTCATACTCCCAGATGACAAGAAAGCATGGGTCACGGTTACTTTCCTAGTGGATAACTTTCCCCGCCCAGCCATACTCTCCGATGGCAAGCTGTAATACCCTAAAATTTGACCTCTTAATTTATTGCCAACCTCAAGTGGTTTATGCTTCATCATTTCTCATGATCATCCGAGCATTGCATCACATTCAAAAATAACAAAAATAATGAATAAATCATGAGCATTTGCATGTGTATAAGGCATGTGATTTGGTTAGGTTTGTCAATCTTAGAGCTCAAAGAAGGGAAAATCACTACAAAAATATATTCAAAGCGATTCAATGAGAAACAACCAAAAGAAAAGAAAATTGAAATTTTAAGGTCGTTAACCGGTTAACGCATTTGGTCAACCGGTTAAGAAAGGCGAATTTTTGAAAAATGTTTGAAAGTTAGTTGGATTTCTTCACTTCCCTCCATATTTTCCTTCCCTTCTTTCCCATTTCATTTTACCTCATTCACCTTGGATTGTTCTACCACCTTCTATATTATTCCAAGGAATATTCTAGAAGTCCAACCCTAACCCTAACTAACTCCTAATCAAACTTCAAACCAAATCCTACTTCCATTCCTAAACCTAGCTCCATGCCTACTCATTATATAAACCCCAACCATTCCAAAGCAAAGGGTTGGCAATTCATTTTCACCATTTTCATCTTCAATCTTCTCATTTTTCTTTCATTTCTCCCACTTTCTCACAAAAACTCACTAAGAGCTTCTTCATAGAAGTTCTTCAAATTCTTCATTGGAATTTGAAGAACTTGAAGCTAAGCCTTCATCAATCCTCAACATTAGAGCTTAATGGAAGAAGTTGCTTCTTTATTGAAGTGATTTTGGAGCATTGGAAGTGATTAATCGAGAAGCATCAAGAATGAATCACATTTATTTTGCTTTCGTGAATCCTTGGTTTTCTTCTTCGTTTGCATTCTGATTCATCGCAACACTCACCGAAGCACTCCTCCGCTTTTTAGGTTGGTGATCTAAAACCACTCTTGCTTTAACTTATTCTCTTCATCTCGCTGCAACAACATTCCTTATATGTTTATCGTTTCGTTTGCGTGTTACCGTTTGATTTCGTTTCAATAGCATTTTGTGCGTTTTGTTTATTAGAAGCTAGATCCGTAACATAATCTAGGTCCTAATAGGTGTTAGAATACTTCATTTAATTAGAAAATCTGTGTTAACATGTTCATGTATGTGTTAGGGATTCTTAGAAGTGAGTTTGTGGCCAAAAGCACTTATTTCTAAAAAACATTTCACATTCTGTTCAGTGTTAACCGGTTAACGCATTTGGTTAACTGGTTAACGCGTGCCTTTTGCCACAAACTACTTCTGTTTTAGGTTCGTTAACCGGTTAACCTATAGCGTTAACTAGTTAACGCTGTTTCGATTCAGAATTTCAGTTTTGTTGATTGTTTAATCTTGCTCCCTTGTGCCTTTGATGTTCATACACGTTTAGGTATTAGTTTTAGGGAATTTTCAAGATTAGTTTTGGTATCTCATTCTGTCCTTTCGAGTCGTTTCGACAAGCTTCTGTTCTCTTTCGCATATTGTGCTCATTTGTTCGTTTGTGCATGAGTTGATTTAGTGCATATTGTTGCTATGTTCAATGCATCATTTAGCATGTAAATGATCATGTTACATTATGTTTTTGCATCCCTTGCATGTTTCGTTAACTCATACGCATTATTGCATCGCATATCGTATGTTACATTTCACATTATCCTAAATATGTATGTGCATTTTTTTGCATTTTGTTTCATGTTTGATCACATATGCACATCAATCCAATTATGATTTTTGCATCAAGCTACATGTCATTCTTGTTGATCCATGTTGATGCATGTTCATGTTCATCATGTTTATGTGCCATACTTTGCATACTTGTTGCATAATTGACCATTTGGTGCATCCTTTCATAATCCCTCATTGAAAACAAACATGTTCATTCAATTATGTATGTTGATCTATGTTCAGGTTGCATTTGTTCATGTTAATTATGCATCTCTCATTGATTTGTGCATTAAAAACTGAAAATAATCAAATCTGACTTTTGTTTTCCATAACTGTTTTTTGATACAGTAAATGTATGCTGATTGTTTCATTTTCACACTTTTTACAACTGTTTTGCATACTGATTGTGAGTTATAAGAAGTTGTGTGCATTGTGCATTGCATTTTATTGTTGTTTGTGCATTTGGTAGTTGTAGTAGGTTGTTGGATTTTACATTGCATCATTTTTAGTACCCTTTAGACTTATGATTGAGTCTAGTTTAGGTCCTAGGTGCATTAGGATTTAATTGGTATTTTGTTTGCCTTATTATTTTCAATAATATGCAACACTAACCTTTGTTTTGTAGGGAGGTTAAGGTAAGTTTCTCACAACTTATTCTTTTAATTCTTTATGCATTTAATGCACATTTTACCTTTCATACTTGTACTTGTGTTAGGTTTGTTTTCATAAATTCATGTTAATCCCTTTAGGATCAACTTAACTTCATTAAGAAGTAAGTTGTATTCTATTTTTTTTTCCTTTCCTTCTCATTAGGATAGAAACCGCACTAACCTAGGTTCATCCATGTATGATAACACTAGGATAATTATTCTTCCCCTTAGACCTTTTTCCTTTTGTTCGTTTTCTTTCTCTTTCTCATCTCATGAAGAAAAGCTAAAAAACACTTAATAAAGGTTGACTTTCTCGTACGACATGAGACTTTGCCGTGGGTAACTTATGCACGTCCTGTCTCGGGGCGAGGTGTAAGTCATCTACCACGATGAACAAGTCTTAGTATGAGAAGGCTCACAAATAATAAACAAAACACTTCTCTAAAAGACGAAAACAACAAAGAAGAATCGTCTTTTCCTTCGGGAACTTCTTTTCTCACCTCACTCACTCTTAACGCGAACTTGTGACGACTTGTCTCGCATGCAAGATGGTAAACGCACTCGTTCAAGGCGAACATGCAACACCTGAGCATAGACATACGCACTTCCGGCACATAAAAAAATACAAATAAAGTTTTCGCCTTTAGTTAGGAGAACTACGTCGACTATGATCCTCATTTTCTCGATGAGGTACGTAGGCAGCGGGGTAGGGCCCGTTCGAGCACACTTTATTTTCCCTATATTTCCCATTTCTCTTCAATCTCTTTCCCATTTTCCTTTTCTCATTCCAGTTCCAATCATCATCTCATTTGTTCAGGAACTTTATTTTCTCACCCTTTGAAACAAAACAAGTAAGCGTGGATCCCATCGAATACGGCAGACGAACTGGGGTGCTAATACCTTCCCAAGTCGTAACCGACTCCCGAACCCAGATCTTTGGTTCGCTGGACCTTGTCATTTCCTTCTCTCTTTGGTTTGTGCATCATTACCTTTCCCATTTATTCGGGATAAAAATGTCTGGCTGATGACTCTACCTTTTCCGCGCCACTTTCGCGTTTGAACTAGGTTGAAAATCTCGGAAGCGACAGCTGGCGACTATGCTGGGGATCGAACCCAGAATCTCTGGTTTCCCTCGTAGAGTCAATCCTAGTGCATGTTTGTTTTGTTTCTCGGGTGTTTATATGTGTGTTGCTGTGTGTTTATTTACTATTTTCATTTACAGTTTTTACTTTACAACATTTATTTACTGCTTTCAGTATTTATTTCACATGTATCATATATACTGGACTGTCTGGACTGTGCTGGCTTCCATTTTTTCTGTGGGATGGGAGTTACTGTGAGATAAGACAAACACCCGGATTGAGTGCACTATAGGATTAGCGTGGACAGACATTGTACTTCCAAGGTATCTCACCATGATGAGTGGCGATGTGTTCCACATCCAGATTGTGACCGTCTTGGAACTATTTTGTGTGGGGGTTTTACCTCACTTCAGGGTACGACCTCGATAGTTATGTGCATATAGTGACCGATCATTGAGGACTATAGTGGAAACACCCCTCTCCAGTGATGGAAGTGGTAAACCACATTTGTTTTCAAACCCACTCGCATCCGAGGATCCACTAGGAACTCGCATAGGATGGTCTGGTTCTCTCATAGGAATCCAGTTAAACAAAAACTATTCATATGACAATAGTATTGTATCCCAAGGGATGAATGTACTATTGTTTCTCGATTCAGTGCTTGAAGTTGGGGACTTATGAGGGATGCTTGTTTCCTTGGACTCAACTGAGACCTCCTTGAGTAGTACATAATGCCAAACTGATTCCCTGATTTGGTCATGAGCCATTTCTCGGTGATGGTGAACGTATTATCTCTATTCGGCTTTGAGAGTCCGTGATGTTGACCCGATTAGAATACTCGTGAGATGGGAGGGGTTTACAGGTTTGCTGGAACCCTGAAACTTCCAACATACCCACATTTCCAGTATTGTTCAGTATTGTGATCTGATCCTCTGGTTCCGTGGTTCCGAAATCTGGGATTCTTATTCAGAAGGGTTGTTACTTTGATTGTGACCCTACACAGACACATGATTATATGCTTGGAACATCACAGACACATCACCAGTCACATGCCTTGCATTGCATAAGCATCATGCATCATTAATCATTATGTTCTTTTTCATTCACAGGGTTCATACTACTCCTGATTTCCGGTCATTACTACGACAAAATGGAAGATGTCTGAAAAAGAACTATACACTACAATATTTTCGACACCAAAGTAGATATGATCATCCAGATGGTGTCTCTTATTACCCCGGGTCAGCTGGGATACTTCAAGGGGAAATACGGTGATATTCTGGATTTGGTGTTCAATCTGGACAGTTCTCAAAGAAGCGACATTCATACTTTACTGTAGTATTATGACCCACGGCTTAGGTGCTTCACCTTTCGCGATTTCCAGTTAGGCCCTCTCTTGGAAGAGTATACTGATATTCAAGGTGTTCTAATCCAAGATCAGGTTCCCTTCAACTCAGAAATGACCTAACTAACTCATTCTGACATCGCCAAAGCTCTTTATTTGAGCTCATCTGAAGTGTCTGACAATCTGATTGCTACCAAATCTAGAGTGCTAGGATTCTCTCTAGAGTTTCTTGTTAGATGAGCTAGAGAGCTTGCTACAACCAATAAGTGGGATTCAGTTTGCGCCATCCTAGCATTGTCCATATACGGGATCATCCTATTTGCTTATATGGACAAGTTTGTGGATATCAATGCCATTCATTTGTTTGTGCTGAAGAAACTGGTAGCCACTCTCTTGGGTGACCTCTATTATTCAGTGCATTACAAGAATGAGAAAAGACGGGGTGGATTGGTCAAGTGTTGTGCTCCTCTCTTTTACAAGTGGTTCATGAGGCATCTCCCGTTACTGAAGCCTTCACGGATCCTAACAATCAACCTCCATCGTTAGCCAATAGTATCCTGCACTAAGGATCTTCTTTGCCATGGTATGACCATTCATATGGTACCAAACAATCCTTCATGTATCTCTTTTATGATTTGTTTTGCCTCATGTTCATCTACACATCAGAGTAGGATCATGTCATGATTTCTCTTGTACAAAACCTCTCCATTCAAAATGAAATTTGAGGCCAATTTTCTTAGTGTTCTTTTATCCATACTCAAAGCACCTTCTGGTATTCTTTCTTCTCCAAGTAGCGCTTGATATCATAGAACCAAGGCTTGACACTTGATTCTTCTTCAACAGTCAGATAATGAGCAGGTTCTTCAAAATGCTTGAGATCAATGGAAGGCTGATGATTAGGGCATATCATCTGGTACATAGATGCCAGAGTTTCCAGAGCGTCAGCCATTTGGTTTTCACTATGAGGCACATGGGTGAAGGCAATATCATTAAACCTAGGGAGTAACTTCAACACATAATCCTGATATGGAATCAGATGATCACGTCTTACTTCCCAATCTCCTGTGGTTTGATATATCACCAAAGTTGAGTCACCATATACATCAAGTGTTTTAATCCTCAAATTAATGGCTTCTTCTAGTCCCATAATGCATGCTTCATATTCAGCCACATTATTCATGCACGGAAAACAAAGCTTAGCTGTAAAAGGTATATGAAAATCCTTATGAGATGTCAATACTTCCCCAATTCCACAACCACGATCATTAGTAGCACCATCGAACATGAGAGTCCATCGCTCCCCTGGTTCAGATCCTTCATCAGGTTCAGGCTCTTCATAATCTCTAATCAACATGAAATCCTCGTTTGGAAACTCAAACTTCAAGGGTTGGTAATCTTCCACAATCTGGTGGGCAAGATGATCTACTAACACACTCCCTTTAATGGCCTTCTGAGTGACATATTAGATGTCGTACTCTGACAAAAGCATTTGCCATTGAGCAATCCTACCAGTGAGAGCTGACTTCTCAAATATATATTTAAGAGGATCCATCTTGGAAATCAAATATGTTGTGTGGGTTAACATATATTGTCTGAGACGTTTGGCAGCCCAAGCAAGAGCGCAACAAGTCTTTTCAAGTGTTGAATACCTCGTTTCATAATCATTGAACTTCTTGCTTAAGTAATAAATGGCATGCTCCTTCTTACCAGTCTCGTCTTGTTGCCCCAACACACAGCCCATGGACTCGTCGAGGACTGTCATGAACATTATGAGAGGCCTTCCAGGAATGGGAGGTATTAAGATTGGTGGTTCTTGCAAATATTCCTTAACTTTATCGAAGGTTGTTTGGCACTCACCATCCCATTCAATTGCTTAATCTTTTCTCAAGAGCTTGAAGATCGGTTTGCAGGTAGCAGTGAGATGTGAAATAAATATGGCAATGTAATTCAACCTTCCAAGGAAACCTCTGACTTCCTTCTCAGTTCTTGGAGCAGGCATGTTCTGAATGGCTCTGACTTTGTCAGGATCAACCTCAATCCCCTTCTGACTCACGATGAATCCTAACAACTTTCCAGATCAAACCCCGAGTGTGCATTTATTCGGGTTAAGTCTGAGCTTGAACTCTCTCAATCGTACAAACAACTTCTGCAAGTTTGCAATGTGATCCTCTTCAGTTTGGGATTTAGCAATCATATCGTCAATGTAAACTTCAATCTCTTTATGAATCATATCATGAAAGAGTGTTACCATGGCACGTTGATATGTTGCCCCAACATTTTTTAGTCCAAATGGAATCACCTTGTAACCAAAAAGTTCCCCATGGTGTGATGAACGTTGTCTTCTCCATATGTTTTGGATCCATCTTGATCTGGTTGTATCCGGAGAAACCATCCATAAAAGAGAACACTGAAAACTGAGATGTATTATCCACCAATACATCGATATGAGGTAATGGGAAATCGTCTTTAGGACTAGCTTTATTCAGGTCTTTGTAATCGACACACATGCAAACCTTTCCATCTTTCTTTGGAACTGGTACGATGTTGGCAATCCATTGTGGGTATTTGGATACTGCTAGAAATCCAGCATCAAACTGCTTCCTCACTTCTTCTCGAATCTTGAGGGCCATGTCCGGACGAGTCCCTCTCAACTTCTGCTTGACGGCCTGACATTCTTCCTTGAGCAATAACTTGTGTACGACAATATCAGTATTCAGCCCAGGGATATCCTGATATGACCATGCAAACACATCAGCAGACTCATGAAGAAGCTCTATCATTCTTGTCTTCACTCCATCTTGCAGAGAGGCACCTATCTTCACTTCTCGTTTATCCTCTTCAGACCCCAGGTTGATAACTTCAATGTCTTCTTGGTGTGGTTGGATAACTTTCTCCTCCTGCTTGAGTAGTCGGGCTAGCTCCTCAGGGATTTCACAGTCTTCCTCGCCTTCTTCCTCCACTTGGTTGATCGGACAATCAAAGTCATATAGAGCTATAGCAACATTGTTATCAAGGACCACGGTGATGTTTCTGCATGTTTATGATTTATGCAGTTTATTTTAGAAAGTGTGTGCATTAAAATATTGCCATTTTATTGTAAAAGAAAAATGCGAAAGAAAGAGAACAAGTATTGAATGAAAATTGTTGATTTATTACTGATATGAAAAGTTTTAAAACATCAGTGGCCCTACAACATTCTAATATGCCTTGGGCAGAGCATATGGTTTTTGAAAAGAAATAAAATTACTCTTGAGGGTAAATAAATTGAGGAATTTCAAAAGTCTTCCAATTCTCTAGCTCTTCTCCGGGATCGGCTTGACGCATCCAGTTGCAAGTCATTTCATGATAGTCTTCGTCAGAGATCATTGCAGCATGGCCTTCAAAGATGTATCTGGCACTTGTAAATGTTTCACTCACCAAAGGAAGTTGACCCTGCTCTTCATACGCGGAGACCATTGTTGTGCTGGAAGATGGCTGATAACCAATGCCATACATATCTCTTTTATCTTGCACCTCGACAACTTTTCCACATCCCTGTGTATTTCCAGTTTCTAAGACAGCTAAAGCTCCCTTCAGGGATGCCATCGACATTGACGGTTGTTGGCGCTCAGACTCTCGCTGCACTGCTAGCATGCTTACTATTTCAAAAGACTGGAATGGTGTCTCAACTGTCTCGCCTTCAACATCAATATACCGGAATGAGGTCAAGTGACTCACTAGAATATCTTCCTCTCCACCAATCACAACTATTCGAGTTTGCATGGAAAACGTCAGTTTCTGGTGAAGGGTAGATGTGACAACCCCTGCATTGTGAATCCAGGGTCTTCCCAAAAGGCAGCTATACCCAGGATGGACATCCATTACTTGGAAAGTAATGGTGAAAAATGCTTGTCCTATTTTGATTGGGAGATCCATTTCTCCTATGACTTTTCGCTTGGAACCATCAAATGCTTTCACTATCAACGTGCTTGGCTTCATAACCACTCCTTGCACAGGCATTCTTTCCAGAGTCGTCTTCGGCATCACATTTAAGGAAGAACCAGTGTCCACCAACACCCTTGATAGCAATGTATCCTCACACCTTATAGAGATGTGCAAGGCTTTGTTATGGTTCTTCTTATCAGCAGTGAGCTCATCATCATTAAAGCCAAGGAAATTACTGGTGGTAACACTGGCTATTACATCATCAAATTGAGCTACCGTAATGTCTTTTGTGATATGGGTTGCACTCAACACTTTAAGCAACGATGATCCATGTGCTTCAGAACTGAGTAACAAAGCTAGCATAGATATCTTAGCAGGAGTCTGATTCAGCTGATCGACTACCTTGTAGTCGCTTTTCTTTATAATTTTCAGGAACTCTTCTGCCTCCTTCTGAGTGAATGCAGCTGTTGGAGAAGATGGATCTGTTGGTGACCCTTGAATAGGAACATGAGTGATAACTAGTGAAGAAATCGTCTTCTGTTTTGAATTGGCTTTCAGTTCTATTGGTCTTGGCACAAACACTCGTCCACTACAAGTCATCCCACTTGGACCAGCAATGGATGTTACAACAAGTATTTCAATCTTGATGGGCTGCCTCCTCTGTCCTTGTCTAGCATTCACGGGCTCATAACTCCAAGGTACAACTTGGTTATTCTCCCCAGTGTAGGGAATTGAATACTCCAGAACTATAGGAGCGACAATATTTGGATTCTGCAGTGCATCATAATACACCTAGGTTGTAGCCACCATCTTGCTCTTTTTCTTTCCTCGTCTTTCAATCTGTATCAAACCTTGATTGAGGAGTTCTTGCAGACACTCCTTAACATCTTCCTCAGTAGGATCAACATCTTCATTCTTTAACCACATCAAACCAGATCTCTTCAATTGTTTCCCAATTTCAGTCATTGGAGTTTGAACATCTTCTACCTTCAGGATTAACTCATGCTCATCTTCCTCTTCTACAACATTTACCGCTCCTCCAACATGCGGTGGCATGGGGTTGGTCTTGACATTTGGGCCCCTCTGAGTAAAAGTCAGATCCTTCGACTCCACCAAGTCTTGCACGTGATTTTGGAATGCATAACATTTGTCTATGGTATGTCCAGGCGCACATTTGTGGAACGGACAAGTAGCGTTGGCATCATAGTTAGGAGGATAAAGGAAAATGGCTGGCCTTAAATCCCTCAAAGTCAATTGTTCGCGTTGGTGTAACTGGTTAAAGATTTCTCGATAAGGCATTGGAATTGGATCAATGTGTCTCCTTAACCTAGGTTGTCTCTGTGCGGGACCATTTCGTCTGTACTGCTGATTAGGCTGTTGTGCAGGAGCCTGCTGATACTGTTGGTGTTGTTGGGCCTGAGGTTGATAAGGAGCTGGTGCAACATTAGCCACATGCTCATAAGAAATATTGTACGGAACTCTGGCTCTTCCCCCTATAATAGCATTGGTTTCCCCATCCTTCTTCTTTTGGAAATTAGATTAGGGTTTCTTGCCTTCGTTTGTAGAAGTAGTTGCTCCTTTTCCTTTCTTCAGCTGGCTTTTGATCCTTTCCCTCACATATACGATTTCAGAGAAACTAGGGAAACTAGCTCCCATCATTCGATCCATATACTTGTCCTCCAAAGTATTTAAAAACATGTCAGTCAACTCTTTAGGAAGTAATGGTGGTTGAACCCGTGCAGCAAGTTCTCTCCATCTCTGTGTGTACTCCTTGAATGACTCATTGTTACGTTGAATCATGTCTTGCAGTTGGGTGCGATTAGGTGCAAGATCAACATTATACTGATAATGCTCAAGGAATGCACGAGAGAGATCATTCCATGTCTTGACTCGGCCCCTCTCCAACTGGACGTACCACTCCAATGATGCCCCAGACAGGCTATCCTGGAAGTAATGAATTAGGAGCTGGTCGTTCTTAGCATACAAAGCCATTTTTCTGCAGTAAGCCTGAAGGTGAGTATGGGGGCAGATGTTCCCCTTATACTTATCAGGAAAGTCTGGAGCCCTGAACTTATGCGGGATTACCAATCCTGGCACAAGGCACATCTCAACAGCATCTGGACCCGGAACAGTCTTGATATCCATTGCCTTAAGCTTTTCTTCTACCGAGCGCAACCTCTCTACCACTAGTTCTGGAAGAGCTTCAGTACAGTGAATTGGTGGGTCCACATAAAAGACATCAGACTGCTCATCCATGTCCTTGGCAGTCCCCGAAGTACCAGCCTGTCTTGCAAGTTTCTCAGCTTCTTCTTCTTTCTTGGCCATAGTGATGACCTCAAGAATTTGGTCCAGCTTTCCTCTGAGTGAATCGATATCTAACCTCATAGCGTTCTGCTCCTCTTGAATTTACTCCAAAGTCATCTTATAGATCTTTCTAGTCTCGTTCCTTCGTCGGAAAATCCAGAAAGTCATTTTTTCTGTGGAAGGAAGGTAAAATGTATGAGCTTGTGTTGTTTTGTTTTTTGTTTGAAAATGTATGCGGGAATGCAAATGATATGCTTTAGCTTTTAGGGAATCATTCGAATTAATCATTTAGCCATTCAGAAACATAAAGGGTATAACAAACAATTGTGAAGCAAAAACAACATTCATTCATTCAATGAGTATTCATTACAAAACCATAAACTCAACATTCGGGTTATAACTCAAATGGGAAATAACATAATAGCAGAAATCAGTCCTTCCGAGCCTGGCGCTCCTTCAAATCCTCTCTGAATTTCCTCAACATGATTTGACAATTTTCAAGGATGTATCCCACAGCGGGGGAGTCAATGTTGTTGTCTTCAAACTCTCCTATTGCCAACGTGAGTCTATAGGGTAATTCATCGGCCAACTCATTGCACCGATCAACAAGATCATTAAGCTTCGAACGATACATGTCCCTTTCTGCTTTTCTCATGCTCACAACCCGCTCATACTCGTCGAAGTGGCTCTTCACTTCCTTCCTTACCTTCTCCCAGTTGCGGTCATTGAGCATAATTTCATATTGGCTTTTCCAATGTTGAGCACTCTTTGCGACATTCTACGCTTCTTGGAATTTGATACTCCAATCTCCAAACGAAATCCCGGGGACTTTCGTAGCCTGAACCCTAAGCTCATGTTCCCATTCTGAACTTGCTACCGCATTTTTGAGAATCGTTTTGAGTTTTTCAATTTCTTCTCCCAGCTCATCCCTTACCTTCTTGTTTTTCATAGTAGCACGAAAGAACAAGTCTTCATTGGTTGCACTTTGCTTGCAGACTCGGTTGAAATCTTTTTTTAGATGATCTACTCGGCTATAGGTCTGATCCAAGGAACCTTTAACATTCTCCTTCTTTCGCCTTTCCTCATCCGCCTTTTCTTGTACTGCTTCGAATTGAGTGGTCTTCCGGGTGAGTTGATGTTTCAAGTCATTCTTCTCATTAGTGACCTTCAAAAGTTGATCAAATAGTTGTTCATTTTCTTTGGCCATCCTCTATATCGTGGCTTTGAGCTCATCAAATTCCTCAATTGGAACATGAGTAGGTCTGGGCTCTGGAAGGGGATCTGTCATCTTGACTTCAAAAGGAATTTTAATTACCTTTATCCTTTATTTCACCCACTGAAAATACGACTCTCTTGTAATATTGTTTCTTCTTCCCAACTCAGTCTTCCCCACTCTATTGATGGTCTTCCAAGCTCGTGCAATATATTTATCAGCTCGGAATTTGCATCACCTAACCCATGCACCAAGAATGCCTTCAATACCTTCTCTTCAGGTGGTCCAACCATTGGGTACCCAAGTTGTCTGACAGAAATCATAGGATTAGAGTTCACACAACCTTGAGTCCCGATGAGGGGAACATTCGGGAAGCTACCACAACTGGATATAACTTTGTCATAATCCTGAGAGTACCACGAGAAATCAGCACATCTGAGGGATCCAAGCCTTTGAGCCCAACTATCTTCAACTCGCTCCACAAAATGTCCCTTAGTCGGAAGATACATCTGAAGCCACTGATACAATAGATGAGCACAACACGCAAGCAACCCACCTTTACCATGCCTCCAACTTAAGTAATAGTAAACATCAGCCAGTAAAGTTGGTACGGGGTTCCCAGTAAGAAAAATGTTGATGGTAGTGATATATATGAATCTGCGCTCTTCCTTATTAGGAAATAAAGTCGTCCATTATATGGCTAATGCTATAGCCACATAACAAGCATTCATACTCTCCTCCTTCAACATATCGTCAGCCCTTTTCAAAATAAATGAAAGGGGAAATCCTTTGACACCCTTCTTGATTTTCCAATTAGCAGTGTTGTCTCTTTTTGGCATGTGTAGAGCCTTAGCTATAACTTCATCCTTCAATGACGCATCTACTCCTACAAATGGTAGCCTGTTCTTCATCAGAATCCCTACCAAAGTTCCAAACTCTTCTAGGGTTGGTTCTAGCTGAAAGTCTTGAAACGTGAAGCATCTCATCGGTGTATCATAGAACTGGGCTAAGGTTGTGAGTACCTTAGGGTTAAAGTCTTGGTTCAAAATTTGGAGTAGTTTGCCAAAGTGCCCTCCAAAGTTGATGCGATAAACAGAAGGTATCCGAGAAACCAAGCTTCGTAAATCAGCTACATCTAACTCCTTGAATTTGTAAGTGTGAAAGCCTCGAACGTTTGATCCCATGATTTCTGAATTGCTGCTTAGAATAATTCTTAGATTCCCTAGAAACAAAAGAAATGTAAATGTTATGATGATGCATAAATAATGTCAATGCAAGGTATCAGGATCACATCTATCTAATTCTAAAGATGGAGTCAAACACAAGTATCTTTGATCACAGGAAACCCCACAGGTAGGTTCTAAACGGGTAGGTGCCTAGAAGCATGGATTATTATCAAAAATATTATTACATTGATGGAGATCCATAAAAAACAATAATATCTTTGAAACAATTGCGTCTAGGTGAGGTCTTCGTATCGGCCTACAAAGAAGATTCCTCATAGGCTTTTACTACACAACCATCGATTCTAGATTTTCGAAAACGGGATTTCTCAAACATCGTTGATCGAGATTGAAAATATTACTGTCAGATAGTAATACATTCAAAGGATCTAGTCTGATTGTGGTTTTCGCATTAACCCATTGAGTCACAAAGATCTTGTAAGTTAACACTACTAACCACTATAGATTGGTTTGAAGGTCCTCAGAGTCAACAACTCAACTTGAAAGCATTGTACTACGACGAAGATTCATCGCATTCCAATATTTCCAAGAGAATCTACTCCGAGTGATGGTTTTTGCTTTGTCCTACGAAGAAGATTCCCCATAGTCTTCCACTACACAACCTTCGATTCTAAACTTAGGTTTTTTCTCATGCCTTGGTAGTGAGCCTATCTCACAAAGCTCCAATGGTCAAAGAACCTGAATCGTGACAACAATGATAATATGAATAATAAAGGTAAGCGAGTAAATAAATAATATAAAGTGTGCAATCAAAGTGAATAATAGAAAGCACACAATCAAATAAGAAGACAAGAAAGCAAGGCTAACACACAAGAACAAACAATCCTAAGTTAGGCTCGACTCTCTTATGCATAAGGCTAGTCCCTGTAACACCCCAAATTTTCCATCTTCTTTTTAGCATCATCATCATATCATAACCATCATTAGCATGTCATATCCTTAGCATTTTGCATAGAAAGATGAAGCATAACACTCGCATGTTCTAGCATAAGGCATAAGATCAATCATTCGGGAAATTCGAAGCACTACAAGTCAAAGTCAAGAGCATGGTGACCTGGCAAGAAGCTCATAAGACCTTTTGCACAAGCCTAGTATCATGGTCAAAGCCCTAAAAAAAGATTGAGAACAAAATCAGATCAAAACGGTTGGCATCGGGTTATTATCGAAGTTTCCCACCAAAAGGAGGGAGAATTCAAAATTCAGTGACGTTAACCGATTAACGCTTTGGTTAACTGGTTAACGGTTGCGAATTTTGAATTCCAGCAGCAATTTTCAGCATGTGTTTTTGGCTCCAGTTTTCAAGTTTCTGATTTTTATTCATTTTTGAATTAATTGGAAATTATTGAGAAGGATCAAGAGCATTTATCCAAGCCTAATGGCAATGCTAAGTCCTAATCACTTTCTAAGCTAATCCCAAACCATATGTTTTGGATCCTAAGCCAAAATTTTGGGCCCCAAACCTAAACCATATTTATTCCATTTCCCTCCAAACCAAGAGGGAGCTCTCTCACAATTCACTCTTCATTTTTCTCAATTTTCACATCTCTCTCACCATTCTCTCACATTTCTCTCCCAATTTTCCAAATCACTCAAAGTTCCTCTTTGAAGATCACAAGACTTTGCCTTAAAGCTTTTAGATCTTGGAACAAGACCTTCATTCATAGCTTTCTTGCATCAATTTGCTGGTTTCACTACTTGGTTCAGATCTGGTTTGGAGATTAGAAGTGCTTTTAGAGCCAAAATTATGCATCAAGATCTTTTGCTTGCATTTATTTTGCATGATGTGTGAAGATTAGTACCGGATCTTCGAAGTTTTTCGTGCATTTCCTCGTTTCCAGCTCAAACAACAATTACCAAAGCATACCTCGGCTTTGTAGGTTGGTTAAGTTCATATCTAGCTTTGTTTTAGCTTATTTGCATGCTTGTGCTTAGATCCACCATGTGCTTGTGTATTTGCTTGTTTTGCTTGAATTGATTGGTTGATTTGTGATCAGATCCACGTGTTAATGTTCATGAGCTTAATGATAGTGATTAATGGGAATTGATCCATTTATTTCGTGCTTAATTGATTGCTGGACTGGTGTGGAATTATTTGGATAAGCTGGTTTGAGTTGATTTTCTATAGGTTTTTATTGATGTTTTCACAGTGTTAACCGGTTAACGCTTTGGTTAACCAGTTAACGCACCTGTTTTCTACGTGTTTTTCTGCAGGTCTGGACTGGTTAACCGGTTAACGCTTTGGTTAACCGGTTAACACTGATTCAGAATGTCATTTTGGAGCTATTTTGAGCTTGTTTGATCCCCTTGCTTGTCTTAATTACCATGGATCATTATATGATCATTGAATATGCTAGTTTAGGGTGTTTTCCTTGCTGGTTGATGTATGATTTCATGTTCTCGACACGTAGATTCATGTATGTGCAAAGCTTAGCATGTTTGTATAACTTGGTTTTCTAGAACTTTGAGCATGCTAATTCCATGATTGTGTTGATGAATATTTGCTGGAATTTTGCTAATATTTCAGGGGCTCATGGTAAGATAAGTGTGGATGTTCATCCACATTTCAACTCTTCATCTTTCCTTTTTAATTTTTCTTTCTACTTTGTGATTTTGGATGTGCCTTATGCCATCATGTGATCCAATTTGCATATTTCCCCCTTAGGTGCAACTTATCTCCTTTAGAGGAGTAAGTTGCTCTCTAGCTTTCTTCTCCTCTCTCTTTTTTTTGTTCTTTTCCTTTGGTCTTCTTTTCTCTTAGGATAGGGTTCAAACCACACTAACCTTAGGACCACTTTTGCATGATGACTTTAGGTTTAGTCTTTCCCCATTAGACTTTTTACCTTTTGCTCCTTTGGTTCTTTCTCTTCTCATCTCAAAACAAAAAAAAAACCTAAAAAATATTAATAAAGAAAGAAGTGACTTCTTGTGTAATAGCCTTATTCCATGGGGCATATGTATTCATTCCATCTTGGAATAGTGCATTTATCTAGCATGATGCACAAGTCGGATCATGAGGTCATCGTCATCAAGAAAAATCCAAAAAAATACTTCTTCATTTTTAATCACTAAAACACTTAATAAATTCAACAAGTCAATGAACTTAGGCCCTTGCCTTTGGAAACAAGTCTTGGATAAATTATCCTTACTTAGTGTGCTTGTTCTATTAATCCATCTTGGAATGTAGTAGAAAGTACACATTCCATGGAAAAGAGCTTGAGTTTATTCTCTTGTGCCACACTCATAAAAAAGACTCATAAAAAAACACAAACAAAGAATAAGCGTCTTTCCTTCGGGAATTATTTTCTCATCTCCTTCGCTCCGTACGCGAACTTGCTCCTACTTGTCACTTTGCAAGATGGTAACGCACTCGTCGTTCGAGCCTGCAACACCTGAGCATTGACATAAGCAGTTCAAGCTTAAAACACATGCAATCTTTTCCACCCCTAGTTAGGGGAACTACGACGTCTCTGATCCTCATGTCCAGATGAGGTACGTAGGCAGCGGGGTAGGGCCCATTCGAGCACACTCTTTTATTTTCCCTACATTTTCCCCCTTTCTTTTCTTTTATTATCCAGTTTCAGTTTTGCAGCAGCTTTCATTTTCTTCACCCTTTGAAACATTTTCTTTGCAAGCGTGGATCTCATCGGGTACAGCGGACGATTTGGGGTGCTAATACCTTCTAAGGTCGTAAGCGACTCCCGAACCCAGTCTCTTTTGTTCGCATGACCTTTGGTGAAGCATTACCATTCTCGTTCCTTCGGGATAAAAATGCCTGGTTGGCAACTCTACCCTTTTCCGTGCCACTTTCGCATTTGTACCAGGATGGAAATCCAGGGAGCGACAGCTGGTGACTCTGCTGGGGATCGAACCGAGAATCTCTAGTTCCCCTTGAGAGTCCATCCTAGCGCTTGCGTGTTTCTGTTTCTTTGGGTGTTGATCGTTTGTTGTTCCGTGTTTATTTTTACTGTTGTCTATTTACAGTTTTTTTTACATCTTTATTTACAGTTTTCAGTATTTATATTCATGCATCATATATTATTACTGGATTGTCTGGCTGTGCTGGTTTCTTTTTTTTCTGTGGGATTGGGAATTGTTACTGAGAGATGAGCTCGTAACCGGGGCTTGAGTGCACCCTAGGACTTAGAGTGGTTCCACTTTGGCTTCATAGCATCTTGCTATGTTGGTATTAGTGAGTTCCACGCCCAGACTTGCGACCGTCTTGGGAATGTATTGATTTCGGAATCTTTCTGAATCATTATAGGACCTCGATATTTATGTGCATCTGGGGATCAATAATTGAAGACCTTTATGGAAGCATCCCTCTCCAGTGGTGATAATGGAAGACCACATTCTGTGGCAAACCCATTCACACCCGAGGGCCCACTGGGAACTCGCATAGGATGGCCTGGTTCTTTTTTAAGAACTCAGTCAAAGCATCTGGTCATATGATGATAGTATTGTACCCTTCGGGATGAATGTACTATTATTTCTCAATTCCAGCTGTCGCTCCCAAAAGATGAGACTGGACTCAAATGAGGTACAGACGCGAACGGTCGGCGAAAGAGGAATGAGAACACACAGGAGTGAACTCAAGAGAAAAGAAAGAGTCGCCAGCTAGGCATTTTTATCCCGAAGGAAAGGCAATGCTGCATAAACCTAGAAAGATATGGATAAGACAGTTGCGAACCAGAGAGACTGAGAAAGGGGGTTGGTTACAGCCTGGGAAGGTATTAGCACCCAGATTGTCCGTCGTACTCGACGGGATCCACGCTTAAAAGATTTGTGTTTCAAAGGGGTAGTGTCAGTGCAATTTGTGTATAAAGAGCTGGAAAAGGATGTACAGGTGTCAGTGTAAAAGAAGTGTAGTGTATGTAAATGAAGTGTCAGTGTAAGAATAAGAATGAAATGCTCATGACTATGAGGCTTAAAGAATGAAGCTGGAAGAGGGGGAATAGACAAAGACTTTTGTTCGATAACTGTTAAGTTATGCCTACGTATCCTCTCGTGCAATGAGGAAGTCAGAACACCGTAGTTCGACCCAAAGAGATTGAAAGATGAATTGACTTGTGAACTGATTGCTTGTCTATACTCAAGTGTATGACCTGTCTGGCTCAGGTGCAAACTGTCTTGCATTAGACGGAAGAAGCAAGTTCTCGTTTGTGAGTGAATGAGGCGAGAAAAGAATCCCGGAGGAGATGATTATTGTTTTTTTTTGTGTTTTCAGTCTTTTATTGCTTTTTGAAGTTTGTCATAAATTAATGAGCTTAAACCTAAACCAATGGATTTAGTAAACTCATCACATCCTCTCTCTGATTAGGGGTAATGAGAATACCTTAAGTGGGAAGTCAGCTTCTCACACTCAATCACCATGATGTAGGATTAAGATCATTAACCTACTTGTGATTATTTAGATGTTTTTGTTGTTTTTGTTTAGTGTTAAGTAATGAGGTTAAGCCATAATCTGGGATTAAACAGACTCATTACACCATCCTAATAGAAGGATAATAGATGAGAATGTTTAAGCTGAGGAAAGCTCCTCAACTTAATCCATGATTAGGGATTAAACTCATGACAAAACAAAGCCTTTATTAAATGGATTTTAATTAATGATAAGATGATGAAGTGAGTTTTAGGGTTTGTAAGACAACTTGAGGGGGACTTGTCCATTAACACTAGGGTTAGTCCTTCTTAACCAATTAAGGAAGAATTAGAACCCTAATGCAAGGCCCAAGTTACAAGCTTGATGTCTTAGTGATTATTATGTGAATTGATTAAAGGAGTTAAACACATTAAGGGTTTAACACTTAGGATTAAAGTTATACACTCCATCCTAATAGAAGGATGCAGGCATAAGCTTAATCACAAAGCCTTAAAGCCTTTAGGGTTTAGTCCCTGATTATGAGATTGAGAAGAGAAGACTCAATGAGACACAAAGGTAAAACTAAGTGGGGGGACTAATCAAAACCCTAATTATTATCATGCTTGGTTGTTCCTAAGGTTTGTGAGGTTTACAAGGGAAATCTTCAGAGGAACCACCAAGAATGCAGATGAAAGGAGCAAAGAGCAGCAAAGTAACTTGCTTCATTTAAGAAGACAAGTCACTTGAAGAAAGAAAGTAAGAAGAACAAAAATGAGCAAGCTCAATCTCAAACACAAGTCAAAATGCAGCAATGATGCATAAGAGGGATGAAAAGAGATTGTGAGAAGTGAAGGCAAATTCACTTCTCAAAGTTACTTACCACCTGAAAAGTTAGCAAAAGGAATGGAATGCAATGCAAATGGAATGCAATGAGATGATGCAAACCAAAACCAGAAGCATGTGTGTGATGATAATGATGCTATGAGATGATGCACACATGAAACAAGGCATGGGGATGATCATACAAACATATGGATGCAAATGAAGCATGTTTAGAACCATGAACATTCATGAAAAGTTATGGAATGTAAATGACATACAAAATGGCAAATGAAAGATGCAATGATCAAACATGATTCTAATATGTCTTAAGATGTCTAATGAATCAAATGGATGCATAAAATGTCATGGCAAGTCATGGGATGCAAGCAAACGCAAGATGAATGCAAAAGGAAGCCCAAATTAGGGTTTATGATCAATGTACAAAACAAAAACCAAAACCAGAAGCAAACATCAAGATAAAAATTTGAAAATGCATTCAAGGGAACCCTAAACCTATACAAACTCACTGCCCAAAGGAGGGAATCCAACTCTTAACCTAATGAAAGTTATGAATTTCTTAAGATTTCTAGGGTTTCAAGGTACCTTGTCAAGAAAAATGTCAAACAAATTGAAAATGCAAGATCAATTCATGCCAATTTAATCCTATAAACTACATGATATGCTAGACACAATGCAAAAAGAATCAAAGTCCAACTCTTAAAGACTAGGCAGAAATGAATTTTCAAAGATTGGATCAAAATAATGCCTTGAAATGAAATTAATTCCATGAAAAATTGTCAAAAGACATCAAGATCAAAAAAGAAATTTGGTTTGAGGGTTGGACAATGTTTCTAAATGATTTTAAATGTTTCATGAATTTTTTTGTGATTTTTAAATACCTAAAAGTATTTTTAATTAATTAATTCTCATTAATTAATTAAAAATAATCTTTTAAATGATTTAAAAATATTTTTTAATGCAAAAAATAAAAATAAAAATGTTTTTGGTTTCTGAAAATTAATAAAAAGTTGTATAAAAATTTTCAGAATTTTTCAAAATGTTTTGCTATTTTAAATAAAATGCACAAATTAAATAAGAAAAATGTGAAATAAAAATTAATAAAATGAAAAGTATGAGCAATGGATGGATCAGATGCGTTCTGGGCAAGGGAAGTTTGACTTGGCGCCACATCCAATGGCCCAAGTTCAAACCTGGTTAAATCAGGTTTATGAATTAATTAATTTGGATTAATTAAGTTAATGAGGATTAGGGTTTCTGGGGACACATCCTAGCCATTCAAACACGCGCCAGTCAGCCTGGGTCAACTCATCTAACGCACCAAATTCAAACCTCACTTAATGACACAGATTAGGGCTAATGGTTCTCAGGTGGCCGGAGAAGACTTCCGGTCGTCTTCTCCGGCGAACCAAAACCCTAGGTTTCACTACAAGCCACCCCACTTCAAATTAAACACAGGGAAATGATCCTCTAACATCATGGAACATAAATCAACCATCAAACAACATTTAAACTACATGAATCAAGCAAATCGAAGCAAACATTTTTCACGGGAGAAATTTCAGAACATCAATACATCCTCATTTTTCACTCATTTTCAATTTCAAACACATCATGATGATCAGGATAATATGTAGAATCAATTTATAACAAGTAAATGAAGTTCTGGAAAATTTGTTCTTGAGCTATACCTGAGATGGAACCTTCTGGTTCTGGGCTTTCTGGGCTGTTTCTTGGTGCAAACTCACTCCCCTTGAGCTCCTAATGAAGTCTTGATACTTGGAAGAAGTTTGTGATGGCTGGTTTGGAAGATCACAGAAGTTCTGTTCAAGGTGGGGTGGAAATCGTATTTTGATTTCAGTGAGTTTCAGGCTATGGTGATGAGTGATTTGTGATCAGTGAAGCCTGCTGAGATTGTTTGTGAAGTTTGTTTGTGTGTTTGCAGCTTATGGAGAAGGTTTCGAAGGCTTTTGCAAATGGAAGAGGTTTTGATAACTATGGCTTGTGGTGTGTTTCAGCTTGGAATGAATGGTGTGTTATGCTGGCTTTGGTCCATGTATCAAAAGGGGATAGGTCAGAAAGTTGTTGGTGGCCTATGGTGATTGGTATGGGTCTTTGGCCAAAATGTCAACTTGATGTGTACTTGAGGTATAGGCTATGGTACAACTTGCTTTTTGGCTTGCTTTGGCTCATCTTGAATCAAGGAATGCTATGAAAAAGGTTTAGAGGCAATGCAACAAGTGGTTTGTAACTTGTGATAGGTTTTGCAAGTTGGTTCATGTTTGGTTCCTTTGGGATTTCTTGAGTTTCAAGGCATCAAAGTGCAAAGTTCTTTGGCCCATTCTGAATTTTAGAGGTCATATGATCATGTTGTGAAGAAATGATACACATTTGAGGCCTTTAGAACACTTGAAAAAACCATTTTGCAAAATGTCTCTTTGGTAGAAAACTTCAAATTTTGTGATTTTAGCCAACTTTGACAAGCCATAACTTTTGATCCAAAATGAATTAGGTCATGTTCTTGTACTTTTTGAAAAGGGAATGATCCATTCTACAACTTTCATGACCAAAGTTTTTCCATTTGAAGCATTTTTGAATCAAAAAGCAAGGGTTGAAAAAGTTTCCCAAAATGGCAATTTTCATTAAAAGTCAAACTTCCCAAAAAATCAACTTTGCAAATGACTTGAAATTCTTCAATTTTGTGAACTTCCAACATATTCCATGATCAAATAAAGATCATACACAGTCAAAATGATGAAGAACACCCTTTGGTTGGGTCATTGGGGGCCTCAGATGCCCTGATTTTACACTGACTTGCTCAGAAAGTCAACCCTTGATCAGAGAACTTCCTCATGGAATTTCTTCATGAAAATTGATATGCATGCTCCCTATACCATATAGAGACCAATAGAAACAAGAATGGCCAAAAAATTTGGAGTTATGGCCTTTGAAACCAAAACCCTAATTTTAGGTCATCTGTGCAGTCAAACCTGGCTCTGCTTCCATACCATTCTCAATTCTTGTGATTTTTGACATTCTTGACTTTGAGGGGATATAATATGATGCTTGAACATACATGGACCCCTTTGAATTGTTTGATGACCTCTGGAGTGGCTCAAGAAGCTCTTGGATTGCTCAGATCACAAACCCTAGGTGCAGATGACTTTGAACCAATGCAATGTGTCAAAGATGTGGTATGAGATGCTATGATTGAGTTTATGCATATGAGAAGATCAAAAGCCATGGTGTGAATGGGTGAGGGCAAATTTGGGGTGTTTACACCAGCGCTTGAAGCTGGGAACTTATAAAGGATGCTTGTTTTCCCGGACTCACGCTGAGGCCTCCCTGAGTCGTACATAATACCAAACCGATTCCCTGAGTTGGTCATGAGCCATTTCTCGGAAATGGTGACTGTATTATTGCTGCTTGACTTTGAGAGTCTGTGATGTTTGACCGGGAGCACACCCGTGAGATCGGGAGGGGTTTACAGGTTTGCAGGAACCCTTGACCTTATCATACCTCATTGCCAGTACAGTTCTTTGATTTGATATGGCTACAGGGATTTTCGAGTTCTTAAGTTATCGGATATCTGATGTGGGGCTTATCTAAGACTGAATTCTTGTTCATAGGGCTTTATTCAAAGGATCTTGGTTCTTGGTCACTTGGGTCCGACGTTCCGTATTCCAGACAGTCCCAATTGTTGATCATGTGCCTGCATTGCATTTGCATCACATCATACTTGCATTAACTATTTATGTTTCCATTTCAGGTTATCATTCATCCATTGTACCCAGTTCTGGTATTCATTTTCTCTCCAAATGACAGAAGTCCAAGAGTTACCTAGAAAAAGAAATATGCATTACACTTTCCCACAACCAGAGACCGGGAGTATTCAGAAGCTGATAGATTTATTGACTGATAAGGCTTTAGAAGACTTCAAGAAGAAATTTGGGAAGGTTTTGAATTATGTAAGCAAGCCAACTACTGACCAGAGGGATAGTTTCCATTCATTATTGCAGTTTTATGATCCTCAATTGCGAGTCTTCGTATTTCCAGATTACATCCTGGCTCCTACCATGGAAGAGATTGCTAGTATCTTGAAGGTTCCTATTGGAAATGGTATTCCTTATAATGCTTTAGGGAGGGCTCCCTCGCATGCAGACATAGCCAGTACCTGCCACCCTAGCATGCTTAGAGTCAAGATGGGTTTAGAAGCTAGTGAATGGAATTGCCTTGGATTTTCTAGTAACAGAGTCTCATTTGTTTGCTCTTGGAAAAAAGTGGGAGGGATTCAATGCATTACTGGCTTTGATGGTTTACGGGATAAGTTTGTTCCCAGATGAAAAGGGATTAATTGGTATGGAGGCAATTTCCATCTTTATTCAGAAGAATCTTGTATCTACTCTGTTGGGAGATTCTACTATAATGTTCATTCCAGGAACGAGAGAAGAAAGGGATTCATAAACTGTTGTGCGCCCTTATTCGCTGATTGGTTTGCTAAACAACTTCCAAAGTCAAGACCGTTCAAAGATCTGAAGCAAGAGTGGAAATGGGCTAGAAGATTGATGGGCTTGACTTCAGACGATATAGCTTGGGGAGTAACAGAGACTTATTGGGAAAAGAGATGATTATCAGTTGTGGAGAGTTTCCCAATGTACCTTTGCTTGGTAGGAGAGGGATGATTAATTATAATCCCATGCTAGTTCAGAAACAGTTTGGTTACTCTTAGAAAGATCCTCCCTCTGCTGAAGAAGTTTTGAAATCACTGTATGCGCCGTTGGAAGGGAATGAGAAGCTAGTCACTCAGGCGTTTCAGGCTTGGGAGGTGAGATTGAGTAAGGGAAAGAAAGAATTTGGAAGGGTGGACACTAATACTTATCCCTCTTTTGCTGCTTGGATACAAGGTAGGGTCAATGCTTTCTTCCTTCCATTTTCGGTTGAAGCTCCACTATATGCGAAAGAGATACCGGTACAAACCACTATTTCTCTTGAAGAGTACAAGAAGTTGGAAGCTCAGTTGCGCGAGGTTCGGGTAGAGAATTCTGAAATGGCTACCTTGTATCACCATGCCAATCATGCTAGACAAGAAGCAGAAGAAAAGCTGCAGAGGATGCAGGCAACCTTAAAAGCTAAAGAAAAGGAGTTTACTGGGAGAGAAGCTCATTTTCAGAGATTGGGTTTAACAGAGTCAAAAAGAGAAGTGGAGCGTAAGAAGACTTTGAAGGCTCTCAGGGAAGCTTTTCAATCCGTTACTTGGTTACAGGGCCAAAGAGAACAGGAGCAGAAGAAGTACAAGGAAAAGGAAGAGTTCTTTGAGGTGCAGATGGCATTCAAGAAAGAATAGGTAGAATAAGTTCACAAGATACGAAGAGAAAAGACTCAGCAGTTGGTACAGAGCCAGCTAGCATTGGAGGAAGCAATGAAGGAGATTGCAGATCTTAAGTTGAGAGCAGGCGTCAAGAAGAATCGGACAAGGATGGTGACTGCAGAAGAAGGGCCTGATTCTTCCTTTAGCCTAGGGTTTTAGTTTATTCTTGCTTGTATCCAGACTACCCACAGGCTTGTTGTAGGAATCTTGCTTTATCTTTTTGTATTGAATTGTACCCTTTGGGAATTCTGTTTATGGCTATGACTCTGGTCGTTGGTAGTTTGTTCATGTTATATAATGATACTTTCCAGTTACTATTTCTGAATGAGCAAAGTTGTTTGTCATAAGCCATCAGGGTCTGAATACTCCTCAAAAGAGTTTGAAAAGACAATTTCCAAAAAAAAGACATTTGGAGTATTTTCTGTCCAAAATACCAGAACTGGGGCATATTAATGCCTGAATGTGGAAACATGAATAGTTACATTGCATGCATATAACGCGTTTGTTGTTTTGCAGGTAATTCGTCATGTTTCTAACGCTTATGTCGCTTTCAGGCACTATAGCTCCCAAGAAGGTTCAGAGACAACCAAGTGTGCACAAATACCCTACAAAGGTGAACAGAGAGAGCAATGGAGCAGATGCAAGCAGATCTGGCTGACTTAAGGACAAGAATGGACAACTTCATGACCTTCATGGCTGGGATGGGTCAGACTCAAGAGCGGTTGTGCGAGATGGTAGAGAACAATCAAGCCAGGAACAATGGGACAGCAGACGGAGGTAACCGCAACGGGGCTGGCGCCCGTCATGTTGAAATCACTGTGGTGCAACCAGGGGTCACAATTATCAATGATGGAGTAAATAACATGCAGATTGATGGGCAGGACGAACAGTTCACTTTGCTGGATGAGGCGGAAGGCCAAGGGGTTGACATGAATAGGAGGTTTGAAGAAATGGCTGAGCAAATTCGCGCCATTCAATCTTAGAGTTCTCTAGGGTTTGACATCACTGATTTGGGCTTAGTGCCAGGGGTGAGAATTCCCTACAATTTCAAGGTCCCTACTTTTGATAAGTACAACGGAACGGCTTGCCCGAAAACTCACTTGCAGTCTTTTGTGGGAAGGATTGATGCGCATACTGATGATGAGAAGCTGTGGATGTATTACTTCCAGGATAGTCTTGTAGGAGCTTCCTTGGAATGGTACATGAAGCTGAGCCAGGTCAATGTTCGAAGCTGGAAGGATTTAGCTGAGGCGTTTGTGAAGCAGTATCAGTATAATTTGGATATGGCTCCAAATCATACCCAGTTGCAGATGATGTCTCAAAGTGCTAAAGAAGGGTTCAAAGAGTACTCCTAGAGGTGGCGTCAGCTTGCTGCTCGAGTACAACCTCCCTTGTTAGAGAATGAAATGGCAGACATGTTTATAGGAACAATGCAGGGGGTGTTTATTGAGAGACTGGCGTCTTGTTCAGTGACAAAGTTTAATGATATCGTGATAGCTGGAGAGAGGGTTGAAACTCTGCTAAAAATGGGGAAGATACAAGACAATGGTGCAAGTATCTCAAGCGATGTTTGCAAAGATTTCAATGGACCTCCAAGAAGAAGTATGGCCGAGGCCGTGGCCGTGGATACAGGGGATCTTACGAGCAGGTGGCAGTTGTCACCATTGAAGCAAGTCCTTTGCCACAACAACAACAACAACAACAACAGCCGCAGCGCAACAACTATCAGCAAAGACCTTATCAACCGAGAGAGGCTCGTCTAGCTAACAGGGTGCTTGAAGCCATCCTGATGACATACACAACATTACTCCAGAGATTGTTAGATTTGAACTTGGTTCAGTTGAGGACGTTAGCACTACCACCACCTGGAGAGCTTCCAGTGGAGTATGATGCTAATGCAAGATGCGCATTTCATTCAGGAGCTCTCGGGCACTCAACAGAGAAGTGCAGGGAATTACAGCATAAGGTCCAAGACTTGATTGACTCGAAAGCAATTAATTCTGCACCGACTCCAAATGTTACATCAAACTCCATTCCAAATCATGGAGGGGCCCGGATAAATGTTGTCGACAATAGCGAGAGGTTGAACTTGATTTTGAATGTGGATGAAGTGAAGACTTCGTTGTTAGTGGTGAAAGACAGATTGCTGAAAGGGCATGTTTTCCCAGGTTGTGGTTATAACTGTGAGGGTTGTTCGAATTCAGTTAATGGTTGTGAAGGTTTGAAGGCTGGGTTGCAGTGTTTGATTGATGAAGGGTCTCTACAGTTCGACAGGGTTGACGATATAAGTGATTATGTGTCTACAGTGACAATTTACTTTGATCCTGCTGAAGTTCCTGCCCGGAGAGAGTCGATGACTATCTATGTTCCAGAAGTGATTCCAGTTACTATTACTGTTCCGGGACCGGTTCCTTATGTTGATGACAAGGCCATTCCTTGGCACTATGGCTCAGACGTGTACATAGAAGGTCAGAAGATGGAGAGTAAAGCGGTGACAATTGACCCGACTATTGTGAATGTCGGAGGAGTTGGTGGATTTACTCGGAGTGGGCATCTCTTTGCTCCTCAAGTTATTAGAGGTGATCCTGAAGCAGAAGCTGCTGCAAAGGCTAAAGGTAAGCAGATAGCAACTGAAGAGGTGACAACTCCTGCTGCTAGTCAGGGAACTTTTGAAAAAGAAGTATAAGAATTCATAAGAATAATTAAGAAAAGTGACTATAAGGTGGTTGAACAGCTGAATCAGACCCCGTCCAAGATATCCATTATGTCGTTGCTGATGTGTTCTCAAGCTCACCAGGAGGCTTTGCTGAAAGTTTTGCAAATGACATATGTACCACAAGAGATAATTGTTAACCAGTTGGAGGTTGTGGTAGGCAGTGTGAAGGCCAGCCATGGGTTGGGATTCACGGATAAAGATCTCACTTCTAAGGGACGTAATCACAACAAGGCTTTACCCATCACCATGGAGTGTAAGGGTGTTGTTCTATCACACGTCTTGGTAGATACAGGCTCTTCTCTCAATGTTCTCCCTAAGAAGGCCCTCATGAAGCTTAATGTCGATGGCATTGTTTTGTAACCCAGTGATTTGATTGTAAAAGCCTTTGAAGGGTCACGAAGATCTGTGTTTGGAGAGGTGGAGCTACCGGTGAAGATTGGGTCGCAGGTATTCAAGAGCACATTCTATGTCATGGATATTCAACCCGCTTATAGCTGTCTGCTAGGACATCCCTGGATTCATGATGTTGGCACAGTAACCTCCACGTTGCATCAAAAGTTAAAGTATGTGGTAGACGGCCAGGTTGTTACTGTGTGCGGAGAAGAAGATATTTTCGTAAGCCATCTGTCGACCTTCAAGTATGTGGAAATGGACGGGAAGATCCATGAGACACTTTGTCAGGCTTTCGAGACGGTTAATGTCAGTACTCTGTCTCCGGTTGCTGCAGTTCAGAACAATGAGAAGGAGGGGACTTCTATCTACTCCTACAAGCAAGCTAAGGAAGTAGTCTAATCCGAAAATGCCCAGGGTTGGGGCAAGCTGCTAGAAGTGGAAAGGAAGGATGACAAGTTCGGTCTCGGATATCAACCTGGTCAGTCCAGCTGGTCTTATGGCAGTAGGCCCATAACATTCACAAGCGCTGGAATGCTCGACTACAATGTTGTTTGTGCTACAGATGCAGAAGGGGATAGTGACTGCGACTTGGATAACTGGATTCACCCATGCGTACCTGGGGAGGAGCTCCAGAACTAGTATGCCAAAGATTTTGTTCAAGTTACTTGGCGGTCAAAGTAATTTTCTTTGTTTCCTTTTTATCATACTGCATGTCAAATCCTGTACTCTGCCCAAGGTGCATGGATCCATATGTAGGGCCACCATGTTTTAATGCATTTACTTTTTCCATGAAATAAAGGACATTTTTCAAGCAAATTGTGTTCTCTTTCTTTCGTTATAAAATTTTTCACATAAACAAACAAAATGGCAATGTTTTCTTTTTCTGTGTTTTTGTATGTTTGTGTCTCCTTTGAAAGAAACAGATTCTGAAATAAGCACATCATTTGTGCAATGTTGATCATTCGGATTCTTGTGATAACGTTCTTGCTATGACTATGCATGACTTCGACAATCCTATCTACCAAGTTGATGAAGGGGTTGAGGAAGACTGTGAACTCCCTAAATAATTGGTTAGGTTGTTGAAACACGAGGAAAGGATCATTCAACCTCATCAGGAAGAAATAGAGATCATCAACATCGGGTCTGGGGATGTAAGGAAAGAGATAAAGATTGGGGCCAGTCTGCAGGTCGAGGTAAAGAGAAAATTGATTGGTATGCTACATGAATATGTGGATATCTTCGCCTGGTTGTATCAAGATATGCCAGGGTTGGATACTGACATCATTGTACACAAACCGCCACTAAAGGAAGACTTCCCTCTGGTAAAGCAAAAGTTGAGAAGAACTTGCCCTGATATGGCTATGAAGATCAAGGAGGAAGTTCAAAAGTAGTGGGATGTCGGGTTCCTTGCTGTGACTAGTTACCCACCTTGGGTAGCTAACATTGTGCCTGTACCAAAGAAAGATGGCAAGGTTCGGATGTGCGTTGATTATCGGGATCTAAACAGAGCAAGTCCAAAGGATGGCTTTCCATTACCTCACGTTGATGTGATGGTAGATAACACCGCACAGTTCTCGTTATTTTCTTTCATGGATGGCTTCTCCGGGTACAATCAGATTAAGATGGCACCGGAAGACATGGAGAAAACGACGTTCATTACCCCGTGAGGTACATTCTGTTATAAGGTTATGCCCTTTGGATTGAAGAATGCTGGGGAAACGTATCAACGGGCTATGGTAACTTTGTTCCACAACATGATACACAAAGAAATTGAGTGCTATGTGGAAGATATGATTGCCAAGTCCCGGGACGAAGAAGGTCATCTAGTCAATCTCAAAAAGCTGTTTGATAGATTGATAAAGTACAGACTGAGGTTGAATCCAAACAAGTGTATGTTCGGAGTGCGTTCCGATAAATTGTTGGGTTTCATTGTTAGCCAGAGGGGGATCGAGGTAGATCCTACAAAAGTAAAAGCGATACAAGACATGCCTGCACCGAAAACAGAAAAAGAAGTGTGTGAGTTTTTAGGGAGATTGAACTACATTTCACGGTTTATATCTCATCTAACTACCACATGCGAGCCAATCTTCAAATTGTTAAGAAAAGAACAAACGGTCAGGTGGAATAAGGACTGTCAAAGAGCCTTTGAAAAGATAAAAGAATATTTGCAGTAGCCTCCGATCCTAATGCCTCCAGTTCCAGGACGGCCACTTATCATGTACTTGACTATGTTAGAAGGATTGATGGAGTGTGTTCTAGGCCAACATGACGAGTCTGTTCGAAAAGAGCATGCTATTTATTACCTTAGCAAAACGTTTACCGATTGTGAATCTCGCTACTCACTGCTCGAGAAAACTTGCTACACTTTGGCATAGGCTGCTTGCCGACTGAGACAGTACATGTTGACCCACACCACATTGCTAATCTCAAAAATGGACCTTGTCAAGTATATCTTCGAGAAACCAGCGTTAACCGGAAGGGTTGCAAGGTGGAAAATGATATTAACAGAGTATGACATACATTATACTTCCCAAAAAGCCATCAAAGGAAGTGTTTTGTCAGATTATCTTGCACAACAACCGCTTGAAGACAATTATCATCCGATGAAATTTGATTTCCCTGATGAAGACATCATGTACCTCAAGGCAAGAGATTGCGAGGAACCACTTCCGGAGGAGGGGCCTGACCCTGAATCCAAATGGATGTTGATGTTTGATAGGGCAATAAATATCAACGGACGTGGAGTTGGGGTTGTTCTTATTACTCCCGAAGGTGTTCACTTTCCCTTCGCTGTCAGAATTACTTTTGGCTGCACCATCAATGAAGCGGAATACGAGGCGTGCATAATAGGAATAGAGGAGGCTATTAATCTTCGGATTAAGATCCTCGATATATTCGGAGATTCAGCCCTCGTTATTAACCAGATTACCGGCAAGTGGTATTGTTGCGGTGAGAATCGGATACCAAGCTATTGATTAAGCTTGAATCACAATTATTTTATGTTCACCACCGACTTTAATTTAATCCAAAGGGAAAAGGGAAAAAGATCGTAAAAACCCTAAATTAGGAGAAACTAGGTTCGGGGGTTGATTATACCTAGGGAAGGTGTTAGCATCCTAAGCATTCGCAGTATCCTACGGGAACCTCTTGTTAATATTTGTGTTATTGTTATTTATTGCCTGCTAAAACTAAGGGAACCTAAGGTTTTTATTTCTAATGGTGCTCGCACAACATCGCATCGATGCCTACGTATCGGGTATAGAATCAGAGCACTCGTAGTTCTCCTAAAGATTAACGAACACTTGGTTACGCTCAAGGTTCGTGGGGGAGGGTAAGTGTTATGTCAAACACTCACGTGACTTTAACAAAGTCACAAAAAGTTGTAAAATAAAAAGTCCTAATGGTTAAGGTTGAAAAGGAACTAAGGATGGCTAAACTTCCTATGACATGGAGTCAACTGCAGGAGTTCTTTCCCTTTTGGATTTAAATGCAAAAAAAAAAAAAGTAAATAAATGAGGGTGCAAGCTCCTAAGTCTAAGGCATAGGTTGCTACTTGCAAAAAAAATGGACTGAATGAAGTAAATGGAAATATAAGATAAAAGGCTTAGTAAACGGGCTATGGCTCGATATATGGATCGAGAATGCGGGGGTGGAAGACAAACGTGGTGCGTCAATTTGCTTAAGTTGGAAATGCTGTGAAATGTAAAGACTGTGCAGTCGGCGATCGTAAAACGACCGACTTATGTGTGTGAGTGAAGTGTATAAAGTTCACTTGGCGTTGGACCAATGATTTATTATCTTGAAAAATAAAGTCTCAAAGGTGTGCGCTTTTAATTTTATCTTAACAAGTATATGGTCATGATGCGAAATAAAATCAAACAATACATACAACCAAAATAATGAAGAAAAAAAATTAAACCATGCACATATTCACACAAAGAGAAATAAACCTAAATTTAATCTCTCACACTAATGGGACATATTTACAAAGATCTAACTTAAATTACCTAACAACTATCTAAAACGAAAATGGCTCTAAACACATTTTGGCTATAAAACTAAATATTAAAATAGAAATACTTTTAAAATAAAAAGTTCAAAGACAATACTTTTGGGTTTTTTAAATGTATTAAAAAAATGATAAATGGAAAATAATTAAATAAGACTATGAAAAGAAATGATAAAGTTAAAAATTGGTATTTGAAAACTAAAACCTAAATGGATTACTAAGATTAAACTAAGGACTAACAAAAATTATTATAAAGATTAAGAAAATATTTTTGGTTTTTTTTTAGATGTATTCAAAAAAAAAAATAACGAATGATTATTAATAAGAAAATTAAAGATGAAATAAAGTGAAAATTAATCAATATTTAAAAAAAATAAAGTGAAAATTAAAGATAAAAATTAATCAATATAAAAAAAATATTTTTGTATTTTTGTTATTGAAAACTTACTCTAATTTTTTTGATTTTCTTTTAATTAATTAACATCACTATACTACAAATTTTAGAATTTTTTTTAACTCTTTAAAAGAAACAATACATATTTTTTTTGACCTTCTATTATTTAAAATATTTAAACTTAGATAACACTAAAAGGAAAAGAGAAAAAGAACTAATTTAAAAAAAATAAAAAAAAAGTTGAAACGAAAATATAAAAAAAAAACTAACATCTAAGAAAAAAAATTTATTAAAATAGCTAAACTTTTATGATTTTTATATAATAATATCTATATAAAAAAAACTATAACCTTTTTAACTTTTCTATAAAAAAAAAACTACTAATCTTTTTTATTTGAGAAAAAAAAACATAATCTACATAACAATGAAGATCATTAAATACTAAATTTAATCTATTTTATAATAATATCTAAATTAATGAATGAAAATATTTTTCTATAACTTTTTGATTGAATTTTTAATAACAATATTTAAAAGTAATAAATAAATGTATGATACTATGACTTAACTTTTTTGATTTGATTATAATAATATCTAATAATAAGGAGATAAAGGCCACACATTTTTTATTGATTTTTTTTTAAATAAGATCTAAAAATAAAGAAATTGTATAAAATGTATTAACCTTTTTTTTATTTTCTAAATAATAAAAATAAATGTAAATTTTTTTTTTATAATGCTAATAGTATCTAAAAAAATAAATGAGAGTAAGTGCCTTAATTTTTTGGTTTTCTAGATTTTTGAAGTTAAATAAAAGTTAGCTAATAAAGAAATAATTAAATTAAAATTAATACTTGAAAACTAAAATCTAAATGAATTACTAAAACAAAAAGACGAAATTAATTAATAAGGAAATTGATATTTTTGAGCTTAAATGGGAAATATATAGAAAATATAGTGAAAAATATTTTTTTTTTTAAATGCATAAAAAAAATCGTAATATAAAAATATATATTTTTCAAATTAATGTTAAGAGAAATAAACCAAAAATGAGGTTTTGTTACCATAAATATATATATATATATATATATATATATATATATATATATATATATATATATATATATATATATATAATAAAAAACAAAAGGGCCTCCGAAATTAAACCCATAAAGGGTGTCGCTCCCACCATATGACACCAGGTCAAACGGGGTACAGATGCGAACGGTCGGCGAAAAGAGAGGGAGAACACACAAGGGTGAACTCAGGAGAAAAGAGTCGTCAGCTAGGCATTTTTATCCCGAAGAAAAGGTAATGCTGCATAAACCTAGGAAAATATGGATAAGACGGTTGCGAACCAGAGAGACTGAGAAAGGGGGTTGATTACAACCTGGGAAGGTGTTAGCACCCAGATTGTCCGTCGTACTCGACGGGATCCACGCTTAAAAGATTTGTGTTTTAAAGGGGTAGTGTCAATGCAATTTGTGTATCAAAGCTGGAAAGAAAGCAAGTGTCAGTGTAAGAGAAATGTGAAGTGAAGTATGAGAGTGTCAGTGTAAGAACAGGAATGAAATGCTCAAGAATATGAGGCTTAAAGAATAATGTTGGAGGAGGGGGAATATACAGAGACTTTTGTTCGATAACTGTTAAGTTATGCCTACGTATCCTCTCGTGCAATGAGGAAGTCAGAACACCGTAGTTCGACCCAAAGAGACTGAAAGATAAATTGACTTGTGAACTGCTTACTTGTCTATGCTCAAGTGAATGACCTGTCTGGCTCAGGTACTAACTGTCTTGCATTAGACGAAAGAAGCAAGTTCTCGATTATGAGTGAATGAGGTGAGAAAAGAATCCCGGAGGAGACGATTATTGTTTGTATTTGGTGTTTTCAATCTTTTATTGCTTTTTGTGTTTGTCATAAGTTAATGAGCTTAAGCCTAAACCAAGAGTTAGTAAACTCATCACATCCTCCCTTTGATTAGGGGTAATGAGAATACTTTAAGTATGAAGTAAGCACCTCACACTTAATCACCATGGTTTAGGATTAAGATCATTAACCTACTTTCATTTATTTAGATGTTTTTGTTGTTTTTGTTTAGTGTTGAGTAATGATTTTAAGCCATAATCATGGATTTAATGGACTCATTACACCATCTATATTAAAGGATAATAGATGAGAACATTTAAGCTGAGAAAGACTCATCAACTTAATCCATGATTAGGGATTAACCTCATGACAAAAAAAACCTTTATTAAATGGATTTTAATTAGTGGTGAGATTAAGAAGTGATTTTATGGTTTGTAAGACAACTTGAGGGGGACTTGTCCATTAACACTAGGGTTAGTCCTTCTTAACCAATTAAGGAAGAATTAGAACCCTAATGCAAGGCCCAAGTTACAAGCTTGATGTCTTGATGATTGTTAGGTGGATTGATTAAAGGATTTAAACACATTAAGGGTTTAACACTTAGGATTAAAGTTATACACTCCATCCTAATAGAAGGATGCAGGCATAAGCTTAATCACAAATCCTTAAAGCCTTTAGGGTTTAGTCCCTGATTATGAGATGAGAAGAGAAGACTAAAAGATGACACAAAGGTAAAACTAAATGGGGGACTAATCAAACCCTAATTATTATCATACTTGGTCATTCCTAGGGTTAATGAGGTTGGCAAGAAGATCTTCAGAGAAACCACCAGGGAGGAAGCAGATGAAAGGAGCAAGAAGCAAAGAGAAGCAAAACAACTTGCTTCACTTAAGAAGACAAGTTGCTTGAAGGAAGAAAGTAAGAGATGAACATGAATGAGCAAGCTCAATACAATACACAATATAAAATGCAGCAATGATGCAAGAGAGATGAGAAGAGATTGTGAGAAGTGAAGGCAAATTCACTTCTCAAAACAAACTTACCACCTGAAAAGTTAGCAAAGGAAATGAAATGCAATGAGAATGAGATGAAATGCAATGATGCCAACCAAAGTCAGAAGCATAAACATGATGTTAATGATTCTAAGAGATGATGCAAACACATGACAAGAGATGAGAGTGATCATACAAGGATATGGATGCAGATGAAGCATGCTTTGAATCATAGAAGTTCATGAATGTTTATGAAATGAAATGAACATATAACATGGCAAATGAAAGATGCAATGATCAAACATGATTCTAATATGTCCTAAGATGTATTATGAATCATGTGGATGCACAAAATGTCATGGCAAGTCATTGGATGCAAGCAAATGAGAAATGGATGCAAGGGAAGGCACAAATTAGGGTTTATGACCAACACATAAAGCAAATTTCAAAATCAGAAGCATATGACATGATAAAAAATTGAAAATGCAATCAAAGATACCCTAAACCTATAAAAGTTCACTTCCCAAAGGAGGGGATCTAACTCTTAACCTAGTGAAAGTTATGAATTTCCTAAGTTGGCTAGGGTTTTGGGGTGCCTCACAATGAAAAATGCAAAACAAAATGAAAATGCAATATCAATTCAAACCAATTTTATCCTATAAACTACATGCTATGAAGGATGCAATGCAAGAAGAACCATCATCACACTCTCAAGGGTTAGGCAGAATGAATTTTTCAAAGTTTGAACCAAAATATTGCCTTAAAATGAATTTAATTCCAATGAAAATGATCAAAAGGCATCAAGAACAAAAAAGAAATTTGGTTTGAGAGTTTGATAATGTTTCTAAATGTTTCTAAATGCAATGTGAATTTTTTGGTGATTTTTAAATACCTAAATGCATTTTTAATTAATTAATTTCCATTAACTAATTAAAAATAAACATTTAAATGATTTAAAAATGATTTTTAATGCAAAAAATAAAAATAAAAATATTTTTGGGTTCTAAAAATTAATGAAATCTTTGACAAAAAATTTCATAATTTTTAAACATGATTTGCTATTTTTAATAATTCGTGCAAGTTAATCACAAAATAAATGAATAAAAATTGAATTATTGAGAAGTATGCCAAATGAAGGGATCAGATTGAGTCTGGGTTATGAGGGGTTGACTTGGCGCGCAATCCTACGGCCCAAGTTCAAACTTGGCTAATTCTATTTTATAATTAATTAATCCTAGGTTAATTTAATTAAACACTGATTAGGGCTTAATGAGAAGATCCAGCCCATTCATGCGCGCGCGGGAAGGCAGATCCTAAGGCCAATATTCAAAGTTCCTAATTAATCATGCTTAGCCCTAACTAACCTCAGGCGACCGAAGATAAGCTCCGGTCGTCTTCTCTGGTCATCTCTCTCACCTGAAACACCCAAAACGCATCCCCAAGACTTCCAAATCTCCAGAATCAATCTCCCCACATTGGGTAACAAGAATCCAAGGCCAAAAACAATTTATATTAACCACACAGTGAGAATCGAAGAAAATAAATTCTAGGGCAAAAGTTTCAGAGCAACACAAAATGCTCATTTCTGGCTCATTTTCAAAAATAAATAGATCCCCATGATCAGGGCAACACATAGAACAATATTCTAACAAGAAATTAAAGTTCTGGAAAATTTGTTCATCATGTTACCTGAGATTAATCTTTCGAATCTTGGGCTTTCTGACCTTCTGCCTTGTGCTTTTCCACTCTAATGGACCCCTTGAAGCTTCTGGTAAACTTGGAATGAGTTTATATGGAGGATTTTGAAGCTTCCAGTTCAGGGATGGTGAGAATCGTATTTCTGTTTATGGTGGTTTTAGGCTGCTTTGATGGGTCAGGGATGATCAGTGGAGTGTTTTGAGATGGATGGTGGAAGAAATTTTGGGAATGGCTGGCTGAGTTTTGGGATTCGATAGAAAATGCAAGATGGAGGATTTTTGTGAACTCTAGCAATGTTGTGTATTCAGGCCTGTGTGTGTGTTGCTTTGAGTTGCTTTTTGTCCACTTATCACACTGTGATAGGTCTGTGGAGTTGGTGTGGCCTATGCTGATTGGTATGGGCCATTTTGCATAAAGTCAATTTTAGTGTAAGAGAGGTATGGGTCAATGGCAGGCCAAGGACAAAGGGGTGTCCTGCGCAGCAAGGATTGAGGAGAGCCATAGAATCAGTCTTGAGGCCAATTAGCAAGTTGATTAGGGTTTGTGAGAGGTTTTGCAACTTTGTCCAACTTTGGCCCTTTTGTAATTACTTGAAGCATAAGTCATGAAAATGGGAGGTTCTTTTGTGCAATCTGATTTTTAGGCATTGGTTTATGTTTGTGCAAAGGTTAGAAGTCCATTTGAAGTCACATTTTGCCTTGGCAAGAGGTTTTGCAACTTTGCCTCTTTGGTGTAAAAATTTGAAATTATGTGATTTTTCCCAACTTTGAAAAGCCATAACTTTTGATCCAAAATGAATTAGAATGAGTTCTTGTACTTTTTGGAAAGGGAATTATCCATTCTACAACTTTCATGACCAAAGTTTTCTCATTTGAAGCATTTTTGAATCAAAAAGAAAGGGTTGAAAAACTTTCCCAAAATAGCAAGTTTTCATTACAAGTCACTTTCCCAAAAAGGCAACTTTGCAAATGGCTTAAAATTCTTCAATTTTGTGAACTTATAACATCTTCTATGATCAAATAAAGATCATACACATTAAAAATGATGAAGAACACCCTTTGGTTGGGTCATTGGGGGCCTCAGATGCCCTGATTTTGCACTGACTTGCTCAAGAAGTCAACCCTTGATTAGATGCCTTCCCCATGGAATTTCTTCATGAAAATTGGTATGCATGATCCTTATAACATATAGAGATCAATAGAAACAAGAATAACCAAAAAATTTGGAGTTATGGCCTCTGAAACCAAAACCCTAATTTTTAGGTCATCTGTGCAGTTAAACCTGGCTCTGCTTCCATGCCTTTCTCAGTTCTTGTGATTCTTTGACTTTCTTGACTTGGTGAGGATATGATATGATGTTTGAACATACATGGACCCCTTTGAAGTGATTGAAGACCTTTAGAGTTGCTCAAATGGCTAAGGGATGGCTCAGATCAAAAACCCTAGATGCAAATGACTTTGAATCAATGCAGTGAAGCAAATATGCAATATGAGATGCTATGATTGAATTTATGCACATGAAGATATCAAAAGCCATGGTGAATGGGTGAGGGCAAATTTGGGGTGTTTACAGCTGCCCCTATTCAAACATGAGTTAGCTGTGTGAGATGTAAGCAACGGCTTAACAGGTAAACAAGATAACTTGTGGTTGAATACCAAAGACAGTCCAAAATTTGCACTCACAGAATGAAGAAGAAAAGGGATATAGATTGTAAAAGAAAATAAAGTATAATTATAAAGTGCGGGCGACGGAGGACGACCGTCGAGCAGAGGACGACTGCTGGGGATAAAGCGATGACGGGGACGACCGACATGCTGGGGAAGATGCGGGAAATAAAGTAGTGACGGGGACGACCGACAAGCTGGGGATATGAGAGATAGTGATGGGGACGGCCATCAAGTAAAGCTATAAGACTCTCTGGGGATTATAGGTAAATGAAATAAATGATGAGGTACAGTCATCAAAAGGTGAAGGACGATCACCTAGCAGGGGACGGCTGCTCTGTTGGGGATAAGATGAGGGACGGTCATCTAAGGTGAAGGACGATCACCTGGCAAGGTACGGTTGCCAAAAGTATCGCGACATAGGACGAATGTCGGATAAAAAGGTCGACGATGGGGACGGCCATCGGATAAGCATGATGAAGGACGATCATCAAGAGGTGAAGGACGATCACCTAGCAGGGTATGACTGCTCTCAGGGTTTATCATGACATAGGACGAATGTCAGATAACAGAATCAACGATGGGGACGGCCATCGGATAAAATGATGAAGGACGATCATCAGGAGGTGAAGGACGATCACCTAGTAGGGGACGGCTGCTACGACATAGGGCGGATGTCGGATAGGAAGGGGTTCTAATGAATAGAGACTCCACTGGGGGTGATGAAGGACGATATCAAAAAGGTGAAGGACGATCACCTGGCAGGGTACGGCTGCCGAAAAGGTATCATGACATAGGACGAATGTCAGATAGGAAAGAAATAATTCATTGGGATTTGCTGGGACTCTTATGGGGAATAGTAGACACAGACGAGTGTCTAAATTCAAGAAGACATAAGTGTTTGACACGGTGTATAGATTAAAGATGCAGACGAGCATCCTTAAGATTATGATACGGACGAGTATCAGTAGAAACAAACGCTTGACGCATGTTCGGAGATGATGATACGGACGAGCACCAACTGGTTAACAAAGAACACGAACGAGTGTCGGATCTGAGGGGATTTAAGTGATATATACAAAATACGAACGAGTATCTGTATGAGTAAAAGATGATGAGTAACAAGTATGAGTGTTGGAAAAAGCGTATTATAAACAAGTGTGTGGTTTCCAAAGTGTTTGGGTAACTATGCTGGGGAAGGTGACACGGACGGGTGTTAAGGAATTGTGTATATATGTATCCGTGAGTGCAAAGGAGACGCTTTGGCTTTCTACTGGGGATATGACACGGACGGGTGTCAGGAAGTATCTGTATCTTTTAAGGAAAATGCCTTGGCTCTCTGCCGGGGAATTTGGGAAGTTTTCTGTATATCGTTGATGGATTGTCAGTATTTACAAGTGTTTGATTCAGAAACATGGCTTGTGTTTATGCAATATGTTTTATTTTTGCCGTAATGCTCCATATTAGACGGAATGCTACGCTTTGTGGGGGAAATATGATGTGAATGATATGATTATGCAAAGATAACGCTCTGGGATTCGGATCCCGTTGTTGTGAAGATCTCTGGTTGATCTGCTTGAAGTAGATATCCCAGCTGGGGATGAGATCATTGATAGATCTGACATATATGACTCTGCTTGGGGAAATAGATCACTGATAGACCTATCTCGGTAATGAGGGACCCAGCTGGGGTTTGTAGAAGCTTTCGTCACTCTGTTGTGAGATCTTCAGGCGTTGTTCTTCTGGGTAGAGGCTGAAACTCTGTGGGAATATGGTTCCCAGTCTTTGCACTTGGTCGAGAAGGAATGATGACTGGCAACTCAGCTGGGGAGAAGGCACCTCCGGTGCTAATTGGGAGATAGACTGAGTAGATAATGATTTGCCAGCTTGCTGGGGTGAAGCTTTCATGCCCCCTGTTGTGCTTTGAATACCTGCAATCCTGAAAAGACAGAGAAACGCACAAGTAATCCCGAGGTATCCCTTACCGGATTCCATCATAGGAGTTTAGACACTCCCGGGAGTAAGTATATTTCCTGCAAGCACGTATTTTTTTAGAAGAGAAGCATCTGTATTTATGCAATCAATATCTTAAAGACATCGGACATTTTTGCAAACGAAAATAGAATGTATAAGACGAAACATGACTGAAAATCTGATCTTATTAATTTGTGTTCCCTGAATTGGCAAGATACAGTCAGAGAAACGGATCCCCTGAAATAAGGAGATTGTTACAAATTGAGAAAAAGATGTTGGCAATGTTGATGACGCTTCAATGCTTCCCTTTTGCTATGACTCATATGACATTTGACGTTCTTCTCATCTTGCTTTCTGAAGAAGGCTGATTCTGAACGAAGCTTGACCCTTTTAGAGTTTACCATGTTGTAAGTGATACAGATGAATTCAGAATGCAGTTGTTCGCTTATTCCCTTATTTTGCGTGGATCGCCCTTTCGGGTTTTCAATCCACCGGGATACCTTATTTTTGCCTGAGTTGTCCAATGTGGCTTTTCAACTCAGCGGGTGTACATTTTTTATTTATTTTCCCTTATTTTTGCCCGAGTCTTTTATTCTGTTTTTGACTCGCCGGGATGCCCTATTTTTTGCCTGGACTTACATTCTGTTTTTATGTCCAGCGGGTCATTTTAGCGAAGTATTTTTTAACTGCATCTAAATTCACAGGGGACGGGACGTCTTCGCCATCCATAGTACTGAGCATCAGTGCTCCACCAGAGAAAACCTTCTTTACTTTGAACGGGCCATCATAATTCGGAGTCCACTTGCCCCTATGGTCTGTATGAGGAGGAAGGAGTCTTTTCAGCACAAGATCTCCTACTTGGTACTCTCGGAGCCTGACTTTCTGATTGAAGGCTTTCTTCATTCTTTTCTGATACAGTTGCCCATGACAGATCGCGGCTAATCTCTTCTCTTCAATCAGACTCAGTTGTTCGTATCGGGATCGGACCCATTCTGCTTCATTCAACTTAACATCCATCAGTACTCGTAAGGAGGGTAGTTCAACTTCAACAGGTAGGACTGCCTCCATACCATACACAAGCTGATACGGTGTTGCCCCAGTGGATGTTCTGATTGACGTACGGTACCCATGCAAGGCAAATGGTAGCATTTCATGCCAATCTTTATACGTAACCACCATCTTTTGCACAATCTTCTTGATATTCTTGTTAGCTGCCTCAACAGCGCCATTCATCTTTGGCCTGTAAGGAGAAGAATTATGGTGTTGGATCTTGAAGTCCCAGCATAGTTCTGCCATCATTTTGTTGTTTAAGTTGGAACCATTATTAGTAATGATTCGCTCGGGCACTCCATACCGACAGATGATATCTCTTTTCAGAAATCGGGCTACCACTTGCCTGGTAACATTGGCATAAGACGTTGCTTCAACCCACTTGGTGAAATAGTCAATGGCAACTAGGATGAATCTGTGTCCGTTTGAAGCAATCGGTTCGATCTTGCCAATCATATCAATCCCCCACATAGCAAAGGGCCAGGGTGAAGACATTACATTCAAAGGACTCGGAGGCACATGCACTTTATCTGCAAAAATCTGGCATTTATGGCATTTTCTGGCGTAGGCACAACAGTCGGCATCCATTGTGATCCAGTAATAGCCTGATCTTAGCAACTTTTTAGCCATTGCATGTCCTCCAGCATGGGTACCAAAGGATCCTTCGTGCACCTCGTGCATCAACAAGTCTGCTTCTGTCTTATCAACACATCTGAGAAGCACCATATCAAAGTTTCTCTTGTATAGGGAACCGTCAGTATTCAGAAAGAAACTACCAGCTAGCCTTCTTAATGTCTTCTTATCATTGGAAGATGCCCCAGGTGGGTATGTTTGATCCTTCAAGAAGCATTTGATATCATGGAACCAAGGCTTATCATCTTTAACAACATCTGCTGAGAACACGTATGCTGGTCTGTCAAGTCTGGACACTGCAATCCGAGACACAAAGTTGGCAGCTTGAACTTTGATCATGGATGAAATGGTAGCCAGAGCATCTGTAAACTGATTCTCGTCTCGAGGGACATACTCAAGCTTGATTGTTGTGAAGAAAGTCAATAACCTCCTTGTATAATCCCGGTAAGGTATTAGATGATCTTGGTGGGTGTACCATTTGCCGTTGGTTTGATTGATTACCAGAGCTGAATCTCCGAATACAGTCAAAGTCTTGATCCTGAGGTCAATGGCTTCCTCAAGACCCATAATGCAAGCTTCATATTCATCTTCGTTGTTAGTGCAGTTAAAAGTGAGTTTTGCCGAGAAAGGCATGTGAACTTCTTTAGGTGTAATGAGTACTGCACCAATACCACGACCGTTCATATTAACAGCCCCCATCAAACATCATAGTCCATTCTTCTTCTGGGTCAGGCCCTTCAGTATGAACAGGCTCTTCATGATCTTTTGCTCTTATGAACATGATGTCTTCATCAGGGAAGTCAAATCTCATAGGCTGGTAATCATCAATAGGTTACTCAGCAAGATAATCAGACAATACACTGCCTTTGATGGCCTTCTGAGATGTGTACTGAATGTCATATTCTGTGAGGATCATTTGCCATCTTGCAACCCGTCCGGTAAGTGCTGGCTTCTCAAATATGTACTTAACTGGGTCCATCTTCGAGATCAATAAAGTAGTGTGGGTCAACATATACTGTCTCAGTCGGCGAGCAGCCCACGCTAAAGCACAGCAAGTTTTCTTGAGCAGTGAATAACGTTGTTCACAGTCGGTAAACTTTTTGCTTAGGTAGTATATTGCATACTCTTTTCGACCAGACTCGTCATGCTGGCCCAACACACACCCCATTGACTCTTCTAATACTGTCAAGTACATGATTAGAGGTCTTCCTTCAACTGGAGGCATAAGGATTGGAGGCTCTTGTAAGTATTCCTTGATTTTGTCAAAAGCCCTCTGGCAGTCTTCATTCCACCTGACCGTTTGTTCTTTTCTTAGCAGCTTGAACAAGGGTTCACAGGTTGCTGTAAGGTGAGATATGAACCGTGAAATGTAGTTCAATCTTCCTAAGAACCCCCGAACTTCTTTTTCTGTCTTCGGTGCAGGCATTTCTTGAATGGCTTTGACTTTATCAGGGTCAACTTCAATCCCTTTCTCACCTACAATAAATCCCAGCAGCTTACCGGATCGTACCCCGAATGTGCACTTGTTGGGGTTTAACTTCAATTGGTACTTCCTTAGACGCTTGAATAACTTTAATAGGTTTACCAGGTGGTCTTCTTCTGTGAGGGACTTGGCAATCATGTCATCCATATAACATTCAATTTCTTTATGGATCATGTCGTGGAATAACGTTACCATAGCCCGTTGATAAGTTGCACCAGCATTCTATAGTCCGAATGGCATCACCTTATAACAGAACATGCCCCAGGGTGTGATGAAAGTTGTCTTCTCCATGTTGTAAACACCCCAAATTTGCCCTCACCCATTCACACCATGTCTTGTGATCATTTCATATGCATAAACACAGTCATATCATCTCATATCTCATTTTTGATTCACTGCATAGTTTCTAAGTCATCTGCACCTAGGGTTTGTGATCTGAGCAATCCAAGAGCATCTTGAGCCATTCCAAAGGCAACCAATCAACTCAAAGTGGTCCATGTGTGTTCTTATATCATATTTCATCTCCTCAAAGTCAAAAATGCAGAGGAATCACAAGAACTAGGGTTTGAGTGGATGCAGAGCCAGGTTGAACTGCACAGTTGACTGAAAATTAGGGTTTTTGGTTTCAGAGGCCATAACCCAAAATTTTTTGGTCATTCTTGTTTCCATTGATCTCTATATGGTATAGGGAGTAGGCATATCAATTTTTATGAAGAAATTCCATGGGGAAGTCATCTGATCAAGAGTTGACTTTTCAGACAAGTCAGTGCAAAATCAGGGCATCTGAGGTCCCCAATGACCCAACCAATGGGTGATCTTCATCATTTTGAGTGTGTATGGTCTTTATTTGATCATGGAAGAAGATTGAAGTTCATAGAAATCAAGAATTTAGGGTTTTTACAAATGTTGACTTTTTGGGCATAGTTGACTTTTCAAGAATGCATCATTTTAGGTCAATTTTCAAGCCATGATTCATGATCCAAAAATGCCTCAAATAAAAAAACTTTGGTCATGAAAGTTGTAGATCTCATCTTTCCCTTTTCAAAAAGTACAAGAACATGATCAAACTCTTCTTGGATCAAAAGTTATGGTGTGGCAAAGTTGGCAAAAATCACTAAAATTCAAGTTATGCACCAAGTGGAAATTTTGCAAAATCTTGAACCAATGCATTTTGTAACTTCTAATTGACTTCAAACCAGTATGCAAACATCCTCTAAGTCCTAAAAATCAGAATTGGATTGAATTTGCTCATGGCTTGGTTTGTGTAACAAGGCTTTATCACATGTGAACCAAAATGTCACAACTTGCAAAAACCATCATGATCACTTCACCAACTTGATACATTGGCTGCTGAGCTTTGCTAGACCTCTCCCTCACCCTTGCTGCGCCAGCCCATGCCTTGTACTTGCCTAGACTTTGAGCCATGCCTCACTTACACAAAAGTTGACTTTTTGGCAAAAGCAAACTTACCAATCACAAAAGCACAAGTCACATCAAGAAGCCAATCAGCATTGTTTATACAAACAATTTGCAAGCAAAACATGATAACACACAAGGCTGAAGCTTCCTCATTCACAACATTCACAAAAACCTCCCATCTCGCAACTTGCTTCGAATTCTTCTCCACAGCCACTAAACATTCAAGCTAACTTCACCAATCATCTCACCTGGCTCCATAGACCTCAAACCACCCAAAGCACAAGCCTGAAACAGCCAAGAGATCCCACTGCCATTTCTCACTCCATTTCTGCAGTTGCTTTCGAATCTCCTTCCCTAGCTCACAAACAGCCAAACAAACCTTGCAAAGCTTCTCCATACATCATTCAGACCTCAAACCATCATTCACCATGACCTGAAAGAGCCAGAATCACCATAGCCATTGTTGGCTGAGCTTGAAGCAGGAGCATTCGAATCTCATCATCCAGCCAACTCAAACTCATTTTGAGCACTCAAATATCATCAAGGGGTTCTAAGGAGTAGATTGCACATAAAGAGAAGGCCAGAAAGTCCTCAAGTGGAAAGCTTCAAATCTCAGGTAGCCTGAAATTTATTTTTCCAGAAATGATTTTTCTTGTTACAAATTGGTTCTTCATGCCTTGCTGATCATTCTGGTACCATTAGTTTTTGAAATGGTTGTGATTTGAGCATTTAATTTGCTTCTGAAGCTCGCGTGCCCTAGAACTTTCTTTCTTCGATTCAGCTTGTTTACAAAATATAAATTTGTTTTAGGTTAGGGGTTTGATTCGTGAGGATGTGGGGAACATTTCCCAGTTTTTAGATTTCATTTTTGTTACGTTTTTAGGAAGTTTGAAGTTTTCAGGGGAGAAGGTCACCGGAGAAGACGACCGGAGCTCGTCTCCGGTGACCTGAGAGTGTTTAATTTTTAATTAGGGTTAGGGCACTGAGTTTGAACGTGGGCCATTGGATTCCATTTCCCGCGCGTGAATAGAAGGCCAGGATCTTTTCATTAAGTTTTAATTATGAATTAATATTTAATTAATCAGGATTAGGTTGGTTTGAATCTGGGCCGTCCAGATGCGCGCCCAGTCAACCCCTTTTAACCCAGCAGCTCATCTCAGCCTCTCATTTGGATTACTTCTCATTTTCATTATTTTTTATTTCATTTTTTCTCATTTGTTTTGTACAATTTATTTAAAATAGCAAAAATGTTTTAAAAATTATGAAACTTTTTGTCAAGAGTTTCACTAATTTTTAAAACCCAAAAATATTTTTATTTTATTTTTCATCATTAAAAAAGTATTTTTAAATATTTAAAAGATTATTTTTAATTGATTAATGATAATTAATTGATTAAAAATACTTTTAGGTATTTAAAAATCACCAAAAAATTCATGAAATGTTCTAAGACATTTAGAAACATTGTCCAACCTTCAAACCAATTTTCTTTTTTGATCTTGATGCATTTTAAGAATTTTTCATTGAATTAAATCATTTTTTATGCATTATTTTGATCATGGATTCAAAAATTCATTTCTGCCTATTGGAGAAGGTTGAGACATTGATTCTTCTTGCATTATTTTCTATTTTGCATGTAGTTTCTAGGATAAAAAGGCCATGAATTGCTCTTGCATTTTCAAATTGTTTGGCATTTGTTTTGTTAAGAACCCTAAAAAACCCTAATAACTTAGAAAATTCATATCTTGAGTTTGGTTGAGAGTTGAGAGCTCCCCTTTGGGCAGTGGTTTATTATAGGTCTAGGGTTTCCTTGGGTACCATTTTCCATTTTTTATCTTAAGGTTTGCTTCTGTTTTGAGTTTTGGTTTGATGTTTAATCCATGAACCCTAATTTGGGTTTTCTCTTGCATCCTTCTTGCACTCTCTTGCATAACATGACTTGCCTTTGCATTTTGTGCATTCTTGTGATTCATTTGGCATCTTAAGACATATAGAAAGCATGTTTGATCATTGCATTACATATTTGCCATGTCATTTGTCTTGTATGATTCATAACTTTTCATGTTCATTCATGCTCCTTAACTTGCACCATTTGCATTCATGATCTTGTATGAACATCCCCATTGTCTTGCCTCATGTTTGCAGCACTTCATAACATCATAATCATCATCAACATGCTTCTGGTTTTGCTTAGCATCATATCATTTCATCTCATCTTGCATTGCATTGCATTTTCTTTCTAACATTGCAGGTGGTAAGTAAACTTGAGAAGTGAATTTGCCTTCACTTCTCATACCTTTTCTTTTCATCTCTCTTGCATCCATTGCTGCATTCTTATTTGTGTTTGAGTTTGAGCTTGCTCATTCTTCTCCTCCCCACTTTCTTTCTTCAAGTGACTTGACTTCTTGAATGAAGCAAGTCACTTTGCTTCTCTTGATCCTGTTCATCTGCTTCCTGGTGGCTCCTTTGAAGATTGTTCTTGAAAACCTCACAAACCTTAGGATCATCCAAGCATGACAATGAATTAGGGTTTTGATTAGTCCCCCCATAGTTTTACCTTTGTGTCTCTCTTTGAGTCTCCTCTTCTCACCTCATAATCAGGGACTAAACCCTAAAGGCTTTAAGACTTTGTGATTAAGCTTATGCCTGCATCCTTCTCTTAGGATGGAGTGTATAACTTTAATCCTAAGTCTTGAACCCTTAAGGTGTTTAAATCTCTTAATCAATTCATCTAATAATCATCAAGACATCACTTGTAACTTGGGCCTTGCATTAGGGTTCTAATTCTTCCTTAAGTGGTTAAGAAGGACTAACCCTAGTGTTAATGGACAAGTCCCCCTCAAGTTGTCTTACAAACCATAAAATTCACTTCATCATCATACCATTAAATAAAATCCACTTAATCAAAGGCTTGTTTTGTCATGGGTTTAATCCCTAATCATGGATTAAGTTGAGGAGTTTTTCTCAACTTAAACATTCTCATCTATTATCCTTCTTTTAGGATGGTGTAATGGGTCTGTTTAATCCTTGATTATGGCTTAACCTCATTACTCAACACTAAACAAAAACACCAAAAACATCTAAATAATCACAAGTAGGTTAATGATCTTAATCCTACACCATGGATGATTAAGTGTGAGAAGCTGACTTCACACTTAAGGTATTCTCATTACCCCTAATCAGAGGGAAGATGTGATGAGTTTACTAAATCCATTGGTTTAGGCTTAAGCTCATTAACTTATGACAAAATCCAAAAACAATAAAAGACTGAAAACAAAAAAACAAACAATAATCGTTTCCTCCGGGATTCTTTTCTCATCTCATTCACTCACAACCGAGAACTTGCTTCTTCCGTCTAATGCAAGACAGTTAGCACCTGAGCCAGACAGGTCACACACTTGAGCATAGGCAAGTAAGCAGTTCACAAGTCAATTCATCTATCAGTCTCTTTGGGTCGAACTACGGTGTTCTGACTTCCTCATTGCACGAGAGGATACGTAGGCATAACTTAACAGTTATCGAACAAAAGTCTCTGTACCTTCCTCCTCTTTCCAGCTTCATTCTTTAGCCTCATTATCATGAGCATCTCATCTTTGTTCCTACACTGACACTGTATATAACACATTTCACACTTCTTTTACACTGACACCTGTACATCCTTTTCCAGCTCTTTATGCACAGATTGCACTGACACTACCCCTTTAAAACACAAATCTTTCAAGCGTGGATCCCGTCGAGTACGACGGACAATCTGGGTGCTAATACCTTCCCAGGTTGTAACCAACCCCCTTTCTCAGTCTCTCTGGTTCGCAACCGTCTTATCCATCCTTTTCTAGGTCTATGCAGCATTGCCTTTCCTCCGGGATAAAAATGCCTAGCTGGCGACTCTATTCATTCTCCAGTGAGTTCACGGCTGTGTGTTCTCACTGTTCCCTTCGCCGACCGTTCGCGTCTGTACCTTCATCTGACCCTGTGTCACTTGTCGGGAGCGACACATGTCTTCAGGTAACATTTTGATCTGATTGTATCCTGAAAATCTGTCCATGAAGGAGAACACCGAGAACTGAGCCGTATTATCAACCAATACATCAATGTGAGGTAAAGGGAAGTCATCTTTCGGGCTGGCCCTTTTCAGATCCCGGTAATCCACACACATTCGCACCTTTCCATCCTTCTTGGGCACAAGTACAATATTAGCAACCCACGGCGGATAGCTGGTCACAGTAAGGAACCCAGCGTCCCACTGTTTTTGTACCTCTTCTTTTATCTTCATTGCCATATCTGGGCGAGTACGGCGCAGTTTCTGTTTTACCGGTGGGCAGTCTTCTTTCAAAGGCAGCTTGTGCATGACAATTTTGGTGTCCAACCCTGGCATATCCTGATAAGACCAAGCAAAGACATCCACATACTCCCGAAGCATATCAATCAGTTGCTCTTTTACTAAATCTTGTAGGCAGGCCCCGATCTTAACTTCTTTCACGTCTTCTTCCGTACCAAGATTAACCGTTTCAATCTCCTCCTAATGAGGAGTGATAACCTTCTCCTCTTGCCTTAACAACCTGGATAGCTCTTCAGGTAGCTCATAATCTTCTTCAACCCCTTCATCAGCTTGATTGATTGGATTGTCAAAGTCATATGAAGTCATAGCAGTGTTGTTGTCGGTGCAGTCTGAAAGGCACTCTCTGCAAGGGTTTAGATTGTTCATTTTAGTGATCAATTTTAATTTTGTTTAGAAAAAGTGAAATGAAGTTATCATTTTGGAAAACATTGCTATTTTATTTTTGTACAAAAAGAAAAATGAAAAACAGTGAGCGGAAAAGAAAAAAGACTCATTTGCAAAAGATGTCCGATATTCATTGATTAATCCATTTGCACAAAATTACAAGATGGCCCGATTACAAAATGAGTCTTGTCATCTTGGGCAAGATGCAAGACTTGATGCATGCTTAAAATACAGAAAATAATAATTACTCTGCAGGAGTAACCCTTATAATTTCCTGGGAAGACCAGTTAAGGACTTGGCTCCCCGGGATCTTTGGACATATCCAGCTCTCCAGGTTGTGGTCGCTTTCCTCCTCGTCTTCCAAGTTGTTCACTGCATCCGGGGTGAGCATTCCCCCACTGACAAAATTGGGCTTCTTGGCAGCCTCTGATTGATCTTGTTGAGTTGGTTTGTAACCCAACCCAAATCTGTCTTCTTTCTTCTCCACGGGCAGCAACTTGCCCCAGCCTTGGGCAGTACCCTCTTCAACAACCTTCTTGGCTTACTGATATGACGTTATGGAGGTTCCCAGTACAACAAATGCTTCATTAATGTTCAGGGCCTCAAACTCCTGGCTCATGGTTTCATGGATTTCTCCATCCATTTCTATGTATTTATATGTATCCAGATGGCTAACAAAGATGTCTTCTTCCCCACAGATGGTGATGATTAGGCCTTCCCATTCGAATTTCAGCTTCTGGTGAAGGGTAGACGTAGCAGCGCCAACGGCGTGGATCCAGGGTCTACCCAACAAACAACTATAGGTCGGCTGAATGTCCATCACATAGAAGGTAATCTTAAAAGTCTGCGGGCCAATCATCACAGGCATATCAATCTCACCAAGCACTGATCTTTTAGAGCCATCGAATGCTCTCACCACCAAATTACTCGGACGCAGTGCCAAGCCATCATACTCCAGCTTCACTAAGGCTTTCTTTGGTAGAACATTGAGCGAAGACCCAGTGTCCACTAGTACATGTGATAGAACAGCACCCTTGCATTCCAGGGTGATATGTAAAGCCTTGTTGTGGTTACGTCCCTCAGTTGTTAAGTCAGCATTGGTAAAGCCCAGTCCATGACTGGTGTTGACATTTGCTACCACAGTTTCTAGCTGGTTGTCACACCCCAAATTTTACCCCTAACTGCTCGCATCATAAATTCATTGCATTTTAAAAGAGAATTTCCGGATTTATTTTTTCTGTTGCTTTCAGCTCATTTTCGAGTTATTTATTTATTAATTTTTATTTCTTTTCACTTCCAAATTTCCATTTTAATTTTAATTTACATTTCTCATTTCTAACTTTTATTTTATTTTGTATTATTATCTTTTGTTTTCTAGTTCTATTCCTATGTTCCATTTATTTTAATTTATTATTTTTAGAATTTTTGTTTCAATTTCTATTACTAGTTATTTTTATTCATTCTATGTATATGTATCTCCATTTTAAACTTAATTTCTATTCATTTTCAAGTTCTCATTTCTAAATTTATTTCATTTTCAAGTTTTTTATTTTTGAATTTATTTTCTATTCTTCAATTTTTTAATTTTATTTCATTTTCAAGTTGTTACTTCTAAATTTAATGTCAATTTCTAATTCATGTATTTATTTTATAAATTCCAAATTTATTTCTTTAGTTCTAAGTCATTTTAATTCCAAGTTTAATTATTTAAGTTTCTAAGTTATTTTCAATTTTAAGTTTAAATTCCTTTTTTTATTCACTTCTAATTCAAGTTTTAGTTTTTAACCATTTATTCCATTTCAATTCATATCCACATGTTTATTTTCTAAATTCCAAATTTATTTCTCAAATTCTAAGTTAATTTTAATTCCAAGTTTAATTATTTAAGTTTCTAAGTTATTTTCAATTTTAAGTTTATTTATTTTTTAATTCACTTCTAATTTAAGTTTATATTTAGATCCTAATTTAAAGTTCTCATTTCCAATATTAAGTGTCAATTTCAAATTATAACCACAAATGTAAATAATCAACTTTATTCCAAATAATATTGTTATGTTACAATCACAAAAAATTGTACAATAATACAACCACACAAAAATACAAAAATTCAGCCTGCTCCATACAGCCCCTCAACAGCTCCATGCAGCCACCAACAACCTGCTACAGCCTCCCACTACTGCTGCAAAATCAGATTTGTTCCCTCTCTCAAAACACCCTTCACCTACAAGCAACAAGGACAATTTCAAATCAAAAAACCATGAACCAAAACCATATAAACCACCACTGTTACATTAGAAGCAACACAAAAAAAAATTCAGCCATAAAGCACTGAAGACAGCCACAAAAACATACAAAATCAGCCACAAATATAGCTCTCAACACAACACAAAAACAGCCCTCCAACACACTAAAAACAGCCTTCAAATAACCCAAAGAACAGTCCCAAAAACAACCTTTCAAACTCTGTTACTCACCACCAAATGCAACAATAACTCTTCTATTTCACTCTCCTCAAACAAACAGAAACACAAGAAAGGACCTAGCCGGATAAGCTATCAAAAACAAGAAACTTAGCAGAACATAAAAATCATAGAGGATCCATCATCACAGAATTCAGCAACTTCCAAAATAAAAAAAAACAATAACAACACCAGCAGTAGCAAGGAGTAGCAAGCTTACCGTCGAGGATTCGTCACCCCGATAACATTCGGGTCGGTATGGTTTTCTTTCCCTTCACCTCTTTTCAGCTTTTGTTCATAGATAATTTTCTTTTCTTTTAACTTCATTCAAATCTGCACACAAAGAGTAACACTTCATATTAAAAAAAAGAGAACTTCAAAAAAACTTAACTTAAAACCAGTCCCAATAACAACTTCCATTTTCCAGACCCACTCAGATTTTAATTAGGCCTCATCTCAGTTTACATCTTCAACCTGCATATTATTCAAACACAAATCACCTGCATATTATTCAAACACAAATCACCTGCATATTATTCAAACACAAATCACAATACCTTGAACACCTTTCATAAGACTGAAAATCTCACAATCTCAAACCATAATAACAACCCCATTCTGCACAAACTCATAACTATCTTCATCTTCTACCATTTAACTGAAACTTAAACAGAAACAGCCGCAAAAAACCTGTAAACTCCTCATCTTTCCATCACCCTTCACACAAAAAAAAGGAACAACAGAAATGAGTGAGAAATTGTTACCGTAAAAGCAAAAAAACTAACCAAGAACGCAAGCAGAAAACTGTGAAAAACTCACCTCAACAAATTCGAAACTCATCCATCAAAACCTTCACCGTGAAACCAAAATAACCACCAGCCCTTCAAACAACCGTGAAAACGCAACCTGTGAGCCGCCGTGCAAAACCGCCAACCTCCTTCCCAATCTTGTCAAACCAGTACCACCTACCCTCTTCTTCCTCACTTCCGCCATTACCACCATCAACCCAGAAAATCCATTCACTTCCGTCCAACACTCTCCTTAAACCGTCCTCTGAACCAACACAGCAACATCACCGAAGCCACACCAACCCAGCTAAGCCGTGAAACAAACCGCAACCACCTTACGACTCCACCTCACCACCTATTTCCTTGAATTCCTTCAAAGCCTTTCATACTAACACAACTCTGCAGAAACTCTTCCATTAACAGTACTAATCTTCTTCTTCAAAACCACCACCTTCGTAAAAAACGTAGTCCTCCCTCTAAACACACAAACCAATTCGAAACCACTGCCATAAACCTTCGAAATCACACAAACCACACAAGAATCCGTGAAAATCAGAACTGCATCCTTTAACCTTCATCTTCAATCATAGCACACAAATCGTCACCACCACCATGTCGCGAACCATCAATCTAAAACCGTGAAAAAACCAGACCTCCATCCATCAATACATACATCACCATCTGAAACATAACAAATTGACACAGAGGAGATAAAAATCCAAACTGTGAGAAAACTCACCAAACACCACAGAACTGCAAAACGTGGAAAACCAGACCTTCACCATCGCAACAAACGTCAAAACAGATCGAAAACCATTCCAAAACCGAAATCACCACTAGCTTGAAACCGCATCTGAGAGTAGTGAGAAAACCAAGTGTGAGCCTACCAAAAAAACTCGTCTGAGATACAAAACTCAGCCAAACAAACCAGAGAGAATAGAACCCAAAACGAGTGAAAAAGGAGGTGAAAAACCTGAGAAAACGGCGAACCAAGATCGTCGAGAGATACACAGGTCCAAACGCGCCGAAAGCTAACCTCTCGAACGGCCACACAATCGAATCGCCTCCACCCCCAAGCGCAAACGGTCGTCGAACCGCCCTTCAACACGAACCAGAACCAACCTACCACCACAGTCAGCCTTCACGCAACCACTAAACGACGCTACCGTCCGCGAGCCTCACCATTCTCAAAAACCGCGCCGGAATCCGAAGCCACCAGCAAAACCCAACGAATCCGAAGCTACTTGACCCCCGGCCAGCTGAAACCACCGGCCGAAAACACGGACAATTTCACCATCATCATCACCCTTCCCTGCCGCCGTGAAATCCGCCCTAACCACTCCGTAAGCCCTCACATCGCAACTCACAAACCTTCGTCAAACCCTTCTTCATCGAGCAATCCGTTGAAATCGCGAGAGAGGGTGAGGTCGGAGAAAGAAATTTGATCGGAGAGTGATGTGAAATCCGCCGGCGAAAAAAGTGAATAGGGGTTCGTTCTTTCTCAGCTATCGCGTTTTGAGGGTGAAAGAAGAATATGTTTTGGTTCTGTTTTTTTAATTATGTCTTCATATTATGTTTTTTTTATTTTCTTTTTATTTTTATATTACTTTATTTTTATTATTTTCTGAATATCTCTCCTTTAGGGATCTTGGGCCTAGCCCATAGGAACTTCTGCTGCCACCCCTCTATTGTTCTTTCTTTCTATTTATTTATTTATTTATTTATTTTTAATAATATAATATCTTGTTTTTTTAGAATATTGATAGTTTATTGTTTTGATAATTTATTTTGATTTAATTTATTTTTGTTAATGACCTCTTTACATATGAAAATGCCCTAGAAAAAAAATTATATTTTTAAAATCCTTTAATATTATTATTTTTTTAGGGCCGATGATATTACAAAAAGTCACGATAAATCGTTTCCGATTAATCGTGACCAATATGAGGCCATTCATTTATTTATTTTTATCCTATTTATTTTAATTTATTCTATTTATTTTTTATTATTTATTTTCTCGCGCCTTTACACCATATTAAATTTAATTTTCAAAATAATAAATCCTTGGTCCAACGCCAAGTGAACTTCACACACACTTCACTCACACACGTAAGTCGGTCGTTTACGATCGCCATCTGCACATTCCTTACACTTCACAGCTTTTCAACTTAAACAAATTGACGCACCACGCTTATCTTCCACCCCCGCATTCTCGATCCATATATCGAGCCATAGCCCAGTTACCAAACCTTTTATCTTTGTATTTTCCATTTATATTATCCAATTTATTTTTGCAAGTAGCAACCTTTGCCTAGTCTTAGGAGCTTGCACCCTCTTTTGTTTATTTTTGTTTATGCTTTTCGATCCAAAAGGGAAAGAACTCCTGCAGTTGACTCAATGTCATAGGAAGTTTAGCCATCCCTAGTTACCATTTTGACCTTAGCAATTAGGTCCTTCTTTCTTCTTTGACCTTAGCAATTAGGTCCCTCATCCTTAGGTCCTTAGCCATTAGGTCCTTAGCTTTTTATTTTACAACTTTTTTGTGACTTTGCTAAAGTCACGTGAGTGTTTGCCATAACACTTACCTTCCCCCGCGAACCTTGAGCGTAACCAAGTGTTCGTTAATCCTTAGGAGAACTACGAGTGCTCTGATTCTATACCCGATACGTAGGCATCGATGCGATGTTGTGCGAGCACCATTAGAAATAAAACCTTAGGTTCCCTTAGTTTTAGCAAGCAATAAACAACAAAAATACAAATATTAACAAGAGGTTCCCGTAGGATACTGCGGATGCTTAGGATGCTAACACCTTCCCTAGGTATAATCAATCCCCGAACCTAGTTTCTCCTCATTTAGGGTTTTTACGATCTTTTTCCCTTTTCCCTTTGGATTAAATTAAAGTCAGTGGTGAACATAAATGTTTTGCGATTCAAGCTCACTTAATAGCTTGGTATCCGATTCTCACCGCGACAGAAATGGCGACTTCACTGGGGATGATCTATTTTTGAGGGTTAAGCCCACCTTGTATATTTGTATATTTGTTGTTGTATTGCTTGTTATTATTTTGGATTTTTGTTGGGTGTTCCATGTGTGGTGAGATAAGTCCTAACCCTGACTTGAGTGCAAATAAGATAGGACGGTGGTATATTCAAGAAAGCTTGTAGGGAGTTGAGTCCCGACCAAGTTGACTTGAGACACCACCACTCAGCGGAGGCCTCCTCGGATGTAGTTTTGTTGATCGAGTTCAGTCGTGAAAACATTACTATATTCGACTTGAGAGCCATTAATGCTGAGGACCGTAGAACATTTACCCCCACTTGGCCTTTTTAGGGATGTAGTGCGGTGACTATGAGGGTGCAGATCCAAAATAGTTGATACGCGATACTACACTCAGATGAGACTCTCTTGAGAATATTATTGATTACCAAGTTAAGTTGGGAAGTCGGTAATATCCGAAAGATGGGACAATGATTCTGGGAACTTTTAGAACCCGTTGTACAGGTACAAATAAACCCATAGTACATACCTTTTGGGAGGGTTGAACCTTCGACCTCATGCAAGCTTTGAACCTAAGCCTTGTTTGTGTTTGTTGCATTCACGCATCATGAAGCATCATTTTACCAATTTATTCAAGGAACTCAGAAACTACCTTTGCAAATATCATAGGTATCATCATGGACTTTGGAAGAAGAAAGACTGTCAAGTACACATTCAAAACTCCCAAACTCGGAGACCTAGTCTTTGTTTTTATTAAGCTATGTTTGGGATTTTTGAAGATGTACTCAAGACTTTGTATCACTTTTTGAATTTAATGAAATCACATCCTTTTGATTATTATGTTTTCCTTGGTGTTTGCAAATTGTTTCTTAAGTTCCTTGAATAAATTCATTTTCGCATTGCACTCATACATTTGGCATTTCATTTGCATTTTTTCATAAAAACTCATTCCCGTCATCTGCTCTCAATTCAGCTTTCACACTGAGGCTCTCACGCAAATACTACACTCGAGCTCAAGCCAGAAAGAGGATGGCTGAAAGAGACATAGAGATGGACAGAGTTAACGAGGAGCTTACTGAAATTCGTGGAAATATGGGTCAGATGATGGAAATGTTGCAGGTCATTCGAGCAAAGATGGATACCCAGCAGACTGTAGTGTCAGAAATTGTCACTGCAACGACTGAGCCTACGTCATCAGTCACTACCCCTGTGACCTGGCCTCCTTTTGGGCTTCCTCAGGGATTTGTTCCTCCTCCACAAGGGTTTGCTTCTCAAAGTTTTATACCTTCTTCCCAAGGATTTGCTGCTCAGGGTTTCTTCCCTCCTTCACAAGGGTTTGCTTCTCAAAGTGTTATTCCTTCTTCCCAAGGACTTGCTGCTCAGGGTTTCTTCCCTCCTTCTCAAGGTTTTGCTACTCAGAGTTTTATTCCTCCTTCTCAAGGTTTTGCTACTCAAAGTTTCATTCCTTCTTCCCAAGGACCTGCTGCTCAGGGTTTCTTCCCTCCGTCCCAAGGTTTAGCTTCTCAAAGTTTCGCACCTCCCTCTCAGGGTATGGAATTTCCTTTCCAAGGTTTTGTGCCTCCTCCTCAAGGATTTGCTGCTCAACAAACTGTTCCTGTGACTAATGAAGAAAATCATGCAGTTGCTAATTTTACACAAGACATTGTGCACACCCGTGCTCAACCGTACTTTAATGACCATCAAGGGTATGAAGCGCCAGATATGTCTGAAAACGGAGATGAGAAACATGTGAAGATGCAAGAGAATTTTGATACCCTTGAAAAAAGGTTAAGATCGATTGAAGGTGCCCAGATCTTTGGTGCCGCTGCTAGAGAAATGTGTCTGGTGTCTGGATTGGTAATACCTCCAAAGTTCAAGATACCCACCTTTGATATGTATGAGGGTGCAACTTGTCCTAAGAACCATCTCTTGATGTACTATCGAAGAATGGCTGCGCAGGTGGACAATGATAAATTAATGATCCACTGCTTCCAGGACAGTCTGAAGGGAATCTCCTCTAAATGGTATCTGACGCTTGACCAGTCGAAGATTCGCAGTTTCCAAGACATGGCAGATGCTTTCATCCAGCAATACAAGTACAACATGGACCTTGCTCCCGATAGGAGGCAACTATTGAGTATGTCACAAAAAAGTTCTGAATCTTTTAAAGAGTATGCTCAAAGGTGGAGAGGGACCGCTTCTCAAGTAGAGCCCCCATTGACTGAAAAAGAGTTAGCTGACTGGTTTGTTGACACTGTGCGACCAGAATTCTATGAGAGAATGGTGGGAAGCATAACCGCTAGTTTCTCTGATTTAGTGGCTGTGGGAATCAAGGTAGAACTCGGTTTGAAAAGTGGAAAGATGAGTGGTGCATCTGGCAGTTCCAGCACTGGCAGTGGAAGTAATGTTAAGAAATTTACCAGTAACTTCCACAAGAAGAAAGAGGGTGAGACAAATGCAATAATGGCAAGTCAAAGAAGAAATCCGCTTTGGCAGAGACCTCCACCTATGGCTCAACAGCAGTATGCTCATCAACAACAGTATGCCCAACATCCTTATGTAGCGGCGGTTCAACCGTCATATAATCCAGAAGTCCCGATGTATCGGCCAACTCAAGCAGTACCGATGTATCAACAAGCGGCTCCAATGGTTCCACCTTATCAGCCAATGCTCAACAATCCAGGCTATCAACAAGCGCCCAATGCTTCAGCTTACCAGCAGAGGACTCCAGCTCCTCATCCAAATCCCAACTTTCAGAATAGAAGACCAGGAGGAAGGCCTCCTAATCCTCGAATCCCTATAACTTATACTGAGTTATATCCTTCACTGCTGAAGAAAGGTTTGGTTACTCCAAGGCCTTTGGGTCCTCCACCAAATACGCTCCCACCAAATTAAAACTCAAATGCTCACTGTTTATTCCATGAAGGTGCCCCAGGGCACGATTTGGAGGGTTTTTATGCTTTGAAGTACATCGTGAAAGATTTGATGGAGAAAAACATTCTGTCATTTGGGAATACTGGTCCGAATGTCAAAGATAATCCTTTACCCAAGCATGGGTCCATAAATGTTATTGTTGACGAGTCTGAAGAAGGTTTGATTTTCAACGCCACGGAGATCAAGACCCCGCTTCGAGACTTCCATGCAAAATTAGTGGGGGCGGGTATACTAAAGAGCTGTCATAAGAATTGTGAAGGTTGTGTTGATAGTCCAAAGGGATGTGAATTGGTCCTGAAAGATGTTCAAGATTTGATTGATGAAGGTGTCTTACAAGTGAGCGGTCATATGAAGAAGAATGAAGTGGAAATGATTGAACCCATTTTCAACTTGCCTGAATCTGATTCTACCTGGGTGCCAGTGTTCAACCTGCCTGAATCTTCAGGAGTTTAACCTATCTTCAATACTCCAGAATCTGTGGTGCCAATTTTCAATATACCTGAGCCAAGATTTGAACAAAGGAGTAACCCTTTCCTTTATGAGGACACCAAAGCAGTTCCATGGAGGTATGATACAGGGAAAGTCCATCAGAAGATTGATAAAGCTAGTCAAAAGGAAGGTTCGAAAGTGGCAAGTGCTGACATAGCGGATGCAGGTCGTTTGACTCGCAGTGGTCGTGTTTATACTCCGCAAGTCAATACGGCTCCGCCTAAAGAAGTCATTCCAGCTGTTGTCAACCAGGATAAAGGGGTAGTCTTGGGAGAAGAGGATGCAGAGTTTCTCCGAATCATAAAGAAGAGTGATTATAAGGTTATTGATCAGCTACATCAAACGCCTTCCAAAATATCTATCCTATCACTTCTTATGCATTCTCCGGCTCATCGATGTGCGCTTCAGAAGTTGCTAGCTCAAGCTCATGTTACGCATGATATAACTGTGAATCAGTTTGACGGAGTCATTGCCAATATCACTGCATGTAACAATCTCAGCTTCAGTACGGAGGATCTTCCAAAGGAAGGCTTGGACCATAACCGTGCTCTCCATATATCTGTAAAATGTCAAGAGGATACTTTAGCAAGAGTTCTTGTGGATACAGGATCTTCATTGAATGTTTTGCCGAAAAGAACACTTGCTAAGTTATCTTATCAAGGGGCAGAGATGATACCCAATGCACTGATCGTGAAGGCTTTTGATGGGTCAAGGAGGACTGTTATTGGAGAAGTAGACTTACCGATCTTGATTGGGCCACAGGTCTTCAAAATCACTTTCCAGGTTATGGACATCAATCCTAATTACAGCTGCTTGCTGGGAAGACCTTGGATCCATGCCGTTGGGGCAGTCACTTCTACCTTACACCAGAAGATGAAGTTTGTGATCGATAATAAGCTGGTAACTGTGTCTGGTGAAGAAGATCTCATGGTCAGTAACCTTTCATCCTTTAGCTATATTGAGGCTGATGAAGATGCTTTGGAAATTTCTTTCCAAGCTCTTGAGATAGCCAATGTTGTCCTTTTGGAAGTAGAGGAACCAAAAGGGAGGGGTATCCCATCTTTTGCATCACTGAAGAGTACCATTTCCACCATTGAAGAAAGAAGCTATGAAGGTTGGGGTGATTTCATTGAAGTCAAACAGAAGCTAGATCGTTGCAGGTTGGGTTACAAACCAACTCATGTGAAGGAAGGAGCGTCAACCTCCGTTAAAGGACGTCCAAAGACCATTCAAGAAGTGTTTTCCAGTGCTGGTTATCAGGTCAATGCAATTGATGGAGATTCTGAAGATGAAGATGTGAATCATCTGGTGTATCAGTGTGAAGAAGCCTTGGACAATTGGGAGGCAGTCGAGATCCCAGAGTTTTTTCCATTGTCAAAGTAATTTATTGTTTTTTTTAAGTGTTTTCAAAGTTCCCTAGCTCTGCCCAAGGCTATGGGAGTATTTTGTAGGGCCCCTTCTCATTTTTAAAGTTATTATCAATGAAGGCATTTTGTTAAACTCTTATTTTGATCATTTACTGTTTTTCTCTCTTTTCACTTTTAAAAGAAAATGGCAATCTTTCAAAACCAATAAAAAAGTTTTTTCTCTTGCATTTCTCTATTTTTCACTTTTAATAAAAGCAAATCATTATCATATGCAGAATAAATGAAAACCCTGTTGAATCCAATGACTCCACATTCTCTCCTAACTTTGATTCGCCCATCTACCAAGCGGAAGATGAAAGTGAGGAAGATTGTGACATTCCCGAAGAACTGGCAAGATTGGTTGAGAATAAGCACACAGATCTTCAGCCACATAAGGAGCAGGTTGAGACCATCAACCTTGGCACTGATGAAGATGAGAAGGAAGTCAAGATTGGTACAACACTTGGGGCAGATGTCAGAGAAAGATTGGTCAAGCTTCTCAAAGAATATGCGGATGTGTTTGCATGGTCGTATCAAGATATGCCCGGTTTAGACACAGACATAGTGGTCCACAAGTTACCTCTTCGACCAGATTGTCCTCCTGTAAAGCAAAAGCTTCGAAGAACAAGACCAGACATGGCTCTGAAGATTCGAGAAGAGGTCAAAAGGCAGTTTGATGCTGGATTCCTTGCAGTTGCAAAGTACCCTGAGTGGGTAGCTAATATTGTGCCAGTCCCTAAGAAGGATGGCAAAGTCAGAATGTGTGTGGACTATAGGGATTTGAACAAAGCCAGTCCGAAGGACGATTTCCCTCTCCCGCATATTTATACTTTGGTTGACAACACTGCTAAATTTGCTATTTTCTCCTTCATGGATGGGTTTTCAGGATACAACCAGATCAAGATGGATCCTGACGATATGGAAAAGACTACATTCATCACACCATGGGGCACTTATTGTTACAAGGTTATGCCATTTGGTCTCAGAAATGCAGGAGCCACTTATCAGAGGGCAATGGTCACCCTTTTCCATGATATGATGCATAAAGAGATAGAAGTTTACGTAGATGATATGATTGCCAAATCACAGAGTGAGGAGGATCATTTGAATCATCTCCTGAAGTTATTTGAGCACCTCAGAAAGTTCCAACTGCGCCTGAATCCAGCTAAATGTACCTTTGGTGTGCGATCAGGAAAGTTACTTGGTTTTATTGTTAGTCAACAAGGTATTGAAGTAGATCCGGACAAGGTCAGAGCAATTCAAAATATGCCAGCTCCCAAAACAGAAAAGCAAGTCAGGGGTTTCCTCAGAAGATTGAACTACATCTCCAGATTCATCTCCAACATGACTGCTACATGTGAGCCCTTATTCAAGTTGCTCCGAAAGGATCAAGCAATTGAGTGGAATTCCGATTGTCAACATGCATTTGAGAAGATTAAGGTTTATCTACAGGAACCTCCCATCTTGATCCCACCTACTCCAGGGAAGCCTCTCTTCATGTACCTAACTGTACTTGAGGGTTCTATGGGTTGCGTTTTAGGCCAACGGGACGAAACTGGTCGTAAGGAGCATGCCATTTATTATTTAAGCAAGAAGTTCACAGATTGTGAAAGCAGATATTCGCTTTTAGAGAAGACTTGTTGTGCTTTGGCGTGGGCGGCCAGACGCCTCAGGCAGTACATGATTTGTCACACTACTTTGTTGATCTCGAAAATGGATCCAATAAAGTACATTTTTGAGAAGCCTTCCTTGACAGGAAGACTCGCCCGTTGGCACATGTTGTTATCCGAATATGATATCCAGTATGTAACCCAGAAGTCTATTAAAGGCAGTGTTTTATCTGAATACCTTGCTGATCATCCTGTCGAAGATTATGAACCTTTGAAATTCGATTTCCCGGACGAGGACATTATGTTGATAAAGGACTGTGAAGTTCCAGGTCCAGATGAAGGTCCCGAGCCAGGTTCTCGTTGGAAGATGATGTTTGATGGTTCCTCTAACTACATGGGGCATGGTGTAGGAGTTGTTTTGATGAATCCTGATGGTGGTTATACTCCTTTCACAGCCAGATTATGTTTCGAATGTACAAACAACATCGCAGAGTATGAAGCATGTGTTTTGGGTATCGAAGTTGCAATTGATACCAGAATCAAGATTCTTTATGTATATGGAGACTCAGCTTTGGTAATATACCAAGTCAAAGGTGAATGGGAGACCCGTGATGAGAAGTTGATCCCATACCGTGCCCACATTGTGGAATTGATCAAATACTTTGATGAAGTCACTTTTCATCATGTTCCAAGGGCAGAGAATCAAATAGCAGACGCCTTGGCTATGTTGGCCTCTATGTTTCAAGTCAGATTTCTTAATGAAGCTCCACTCATTACAATCGAGCGACGAACTGCACCCGCCTAATGTCTACTGGTCGAAGAAGAAACTGATGAGAAACCCTGGTTCTATGACATCAAGAACTACTTGCAAAATCAGGAGTACCCAGCGGATGCAACAACTCTAGACAAGAAGACTTTAAGAAGATTGGCGTCCAAGTTTTTCCTCAGCAACAATGTGCTTTACAAGAGAAATCATGATATGGTTCTGCTCAGATGTGTGGACAAGCGCGAAGCAGACTTATTGATCAGGGAAATCCATGAAGGATAATTTGGAACACATGCCAATGGACATGCCATGTCCAGGAAGATTTTGAGAGCTGGATACTTCTGGTTGACCATGGAATCAGATTGTTTCAAGTATGCCAAGAAGTGTCATAAATGCCAGATTTATGCCGACAAGGTGCACGTACCTCCAACACTTTTGAATGTTCTGTCATCGCCTTGGACTTTCTCAATGTGGGGCATTGACATGATAGGGGCAATTGAGCCTAAAGCTTCCAATGGTCATCGGTTTATCTTGGTCGCAATCGATTACTTCACTAAATGGGTAGAAGCAGCTTCCTACGCCAATGTGACAAAGCAAGTGGTTGCCCGTTTCATCAAGAACCAAATTATCTGCCGCTATGGGATCCCAAGCCGAATCATAACAGATAATGGGACCAATTTGAACAACAAAACAATGAAAGAGCTGTGTGAGACATTCAAGATTGAACATCATAACTCTTCTCCGTATCGTCCGAAGATAAATGGAGCTGTTGAAGCTGCAAACAAGAACATCAAAAAGATTCTGCAGAAGATGGTAAAAACTTACAAAGATTAGCACGAGATGTTACCATATGCTTTACACGGATACAGAACATCAGTTCGCACTTCAACAGGGGCAACCCCTTTCTCTCTGGTGTATGGGATGGATGCAGTTCTCCCTATTGAAGTAGAGATACCATCTTTAAGAATCTTGATGGAAACCAAACTGGAGGAAGCTGAGTGGGTCCAGAACAGGTTTGACCAACTGAACCTCATTGATGAGAAGAGAATGACCGCCATGTGCCATGGCCAGTTGTACCAGAAGCGCATCAAGAGAGCATTTGACAAGAAAGTCCGTCTCCGAGAATTCAAAGAAGGAGATCTTGTACTCAAGAAAATCTTGCCAGTCCACAAAGACATGCGTGGAAAATGGAGTCCTAACTATGAAGGCCCATATGTTGTGAAGGTGGCATTCTCCGGAGGTTCCTTAATCCTTACAACTATGGATGGTGAACAGCTGAAACACCCGGTGAATTCTGATGCAGTCAAAAAATATTATGCCTAAATAAAACCCGATAGGTTGAAAACCAGAAATGGCGGCCTAGGAAAAAAAATGGGTATCCCGGTGGATCAAAACCTATGAAGGAGATCCAGACAAAAGTTAGGGATAAAAAATGAAAAATAAGAGCTCGCTAAGTTGAAAACCCGAAAGGGCGGCTTAGGCAAAAAAGAGCGTCCCGGTGGATTGAAAACCCGAAAGGGCGGTCCAGGCAAAAGTTAGGGACAAAGGCATTTGACTGTGTCAGATGGTGTTTGCCATTACTGAAGAATCATATTGAAAGATCGATCCATTTGCTCTTGTCAGAAGCAAGGTGTCGGGCAGTCTTAGTTATTAGGGATCGTAGTGGTCGTTGGATTCAATGTAGACCTTTTCCCCATTGCCATTTTCAAATTGTAATCTCCCATGGAGTTTTTGCCATTGGCAAGCTACCATTCTTGAATAAAATACAAACTTTGCCTATGAATTTTGTTGTTCAGCTTCTTATTTTCTTTTGTTATGCAAAATGCCATCACTTGATTACAATTTAACTCTGAAAATGACAAGTTTTTTAAAGAAATGTTTTTTTGAAAACTTACTGAAAAACTTTTAAGTTTCCTTGACTTTGGAAAATTGAAAAAAAAACCTTCTGTTTCCCCAAAAAGTCCTGGTTTGCAACAACACTTTTATACTATTATTACAGAAATCCCCATGGAAGTTCAAAACTGATAACACTCTTGGATGGATCCTTGGACCAAGCATGATTTCCAAGTTCGAAGACATCTCCCCAGTGTTTTTCATGTTGCTCATCTAAGTATTGGTGTTGAGAGCCTACTCCTCTTTGAGTCTCGTCACAACTCTTTGTCTCTTTAGAGTCAACATTTGCATATCCTGATCATTCGCATCATGCTCAATCATGCGCATTTGACATTAGCATTTGTCTTTCCCCAGTTGTCGTCTGTCTAACTCCCAGTCCAGATATCATTAGTTTTCAATTTGAGAATTCATTGTTGTTGGTGCCCGAAGTGGTTTACTATCTGTTATTGTCCCCAGTAATTGCTGGTGTCCCCTGTGGATTTCTAATTGTGGTTTGGTTTTTGTCTTTATGACCACCATATCTCCTTGAAGTCCAATTGTCATTGGCACAAATCTTTTAAGCAGGTCCTGAAACCTTTTGCTTAAATCCAAGTCAATTTGATTTTGTACATACTTGTACCCTTTCTCCTGATGGTTCCTGAAGGAATTTCCAGAGGTTGGATGTCTTATCTTATTTGAAAACTCCAACATATTTTGTTGTTACTTTTTCGTGTTAGCCGGTCGCTTAGAGCCGTTGATCTATCTTTGGGTGATCTCCATTATATCCCCAATGTTAGCTGGTCGCATAGAGCCGCTACTAAATCATTGTGATGTCCTTCCTTATCCTCAGTGTTAGCAGTTACATTTGAACCTGCTAATTTACCATTTTGAATACTTTGACTACTTTGTCTTTATCATTCTTAGTGTCAACCGGTTTTTAAACTTGTTGTGCATTCACTTTGAGTGTATCTTAGCTTTCTTTTGTAGTGTCAATAGGTTTCGAACCTATTGTGCTTCCACTTCGAATATTTTTTTGTTGTTATTCATGGTGTCAGTTGGTCGCATCGAGCCGCTGCGCATTCACTTTGAATATTATCTTTATCCTTGGTGACAGTTGGTCGCATAGAGCCGTTGCGCATTCACTTTGAATTTTGTGTTATTTCTATTCTTGGTGTCAGTTGGTCGCATTGAGCCACTACACAATCTCTTTGAATGTTTACTTTGAATTTTGTGTTTCTTTTCTTTTAACTTCATTCAAATCTGCACACAAAGAGTAACACTTCATATTAAAAAAAAGAGAACTTCAAAAAAACTTAACTTAAAACCAGTCCCAATAACAACTTCCATTTTCCAGACCCACTCAGATTTTAATTAGGCCTCATCTCAGTTTACATCTTCAACCTGCATATTATTCAAACACAAATCACCTGCATATTATTCAAACACAAATCACCTGCATATTATTCAAACACAAATCACAATACCTTGAACACCTTTCATAAGACTGAAAATCTCACAATCTCAAACCATAATAACAACCCCATTCTGCACAAACTCATAACTATCTTCATCTTCTACCATTTAACTGAAACTTAAACAGAAACAGCCGCAAAAAACCTGTAAACTCCTCATCTTTCCATCACCCTTCACACAAAAAAAAGGAACAACAGAAATGAGTGAGAAATTGTTACCGTAAAAGCAAAAAAACTAACCAAGAACGCAAGCAGAAAACTGTGAAAAACTCACCTCAACAAATTCGAAACTCATCCATCAAAACCTTCACCGTGAAACCAAAATAACCACCAGCCCTTCAAACAACCGTGAAAACGCAACCTGTGAGCCGCCGTGCAAAACCGCCAACCTCCTTCCCAATCTTGTCAAACCAGTACCACCTACCCTCTTCTTCCTCACTTCCGCCATTACCACCATCAACCCAGAAAATCCATTCACTTCCGTCCAACACTCTCCTTAAACCGTCCTCTGAACCAACACAGCAACATCACCGAAGCCACACCAACCCAGCTAAGCCGTGAAACAAACCGCAACCACCTTACGACTCCACCTCACCACCTATTTCCTTGAATTCCTTCAAAGCCTTTCATACTAACACAACTCTGCAGAAACTCTTCCATTAACAGTACTAATCTTCTTCTTCAAAACCACCACCTTCGTAAAAAACGTAGTCCTCCCTCTAAACACACAAACCAATTCGAAACCACTGCCATAAACCTTCGAAATCACACAAACCACACAAGAATCCGTGAAAATCAGAACTGCATCCTTTAACCTTCATCTTCAATCATAGCACACAAATCGTCACCACCACCATGTCGCGAACCATCAATCTAAAACCGTGAAAAAACCAGACCGCCATCCCTCAATACATACATCACCATCTGAAACATAACAAATTGACACAGAGGAGATAAAAATCCAAACTGTGAGAAAACTCACCAAACACCACAGAACTGCAAAACGTGGAAAACCAGACCTTCACCATCGCAACAAACGTCAAAATAGATCGAAAACCATTCCAAAACCGAAATCACCACTAGCTTGAAACCGCATCTGAGAGTAGTGAGAAAACCAAGTGTGAGCCTACCAAAAAAACTCGTCTGAGATACAAAACTCAGCCAAACAAACCAGAGAGAATAGAACCCAAAACGAGTGAAAAAGGAGGTGAAAAACCTGAGAAAACGGCGAACCAAGATCGTTGAGAGATACACAGGTCCAAACGCGCCGAAAGCTAACCTCTCGAACGGCCACACAATCGAATCGCCTCCACCCCCAAGCGCGAACGGCCGTCGAACCGCCCTTCAACACGAACCAGAACCAACCTACCACCACAGTCAGCCTTCACGCAACCACTAAACGACGCTACCGTCCGCGAGCCTCACCATTCTCAAAAATCGCGCCGGAATCCGAAGCCACCAGCAAAACCCAACGAATCCGAAGCTACTTGACCCCCGGCCAGCTGAAACCACCGGCCGAAAACACGGACAATTTCACCATCATCATCACCCTTCCCCGCCGCCGTGAAATCCGCCCTAACCACTCCGTAAGCCCTCACATCGCAACTCACAAACCTTCGTCAAACCCTTCTTCATCGAGCAATCCGTTGAAATCGCGAGAGAGGGTGAGGTCGGAGAAAGAAATTTGATCGGAGAGTGATGTGAAATCCGCCGGCGAAAAAAGTGAATAGGGGTTCGTTCTTTCTCAGCTATCGCGTTTTGAGGGTGAAAGAAGAATATGTTTTGGTTCTGTTTTTTTAATTTTGTCTTCATATTATGTTTTTTTTATTTTCTTTTTATTTTTATATTACTTTATTTTTATTATTTTCTGAATATCTCTCCTTTAGGGATCTTGGGCCTAGCCCATAGGAACTTCTGCTGCCACCCCTCTATTGTTCTTTCTTTCTATTTTTTTTTTTTTTTTTTTTTAATAATATAATATCTTGTTTTTTTAGAATATTGATAGTTTATTGTTTTGATAATTTATTTTGATTTAATTTATTTTTGTTAATGACCTCTTTACATATGAAAATGCCCTAGAAAAAAAATTATATTTTTAAAATCCTTTAATATTATTATTTTTTTAGGGCCGATGATATTACAAAAAGTCACGATAAATCGTTTCCGATTAATCGTGACCAATATGAGGCCATTCATTTATTTATTTTTATCCTATTTATTTTAATTTATTCTATTTATTTTTTATTTTTTATTTTCTCGCGCCTTTACACCATATTAAATTTAATTTTCAAAATAATAAATCCTTGGTCCAACGCCAAGTGAACTTCACACACACTTCACTCACACACGTAAGTCGGTCGTTTACGATCGCCATCTGCACATTCCTTACACTTCACAGCTTTTCAACTTAAACAAATTGACGCACCACGCTTATCTTCCACCCCCGCATTCTCGATCCATATATCGAGCCATAGCCCAGTTACCAAACCTTTTATCTTTGTATTTTCCATTTATATTATCCAATTTATTTTTGCAAGTAGCAACCTTTGCCTAGTCTTAGGAGCTTGCACCCTCTTTTGTTTATTTTTGTTTATGCTTTTCGATCCAAAAGGGAAAGAACTCCTGCAGTTGACTCAATGTCATAGGAAGTTTAGCCATCCCTAGTTACCATTTTGACCTTAGCAATTAGGTCCTTCTTTCTTCTTTGACCTTAGCAATTAGGTCCCTCATCCTTAGGTCCTTAGCCATTAGGTCCTTAGCTTTTTATTTTACAACTTTTTTGTGACTTTGCTAAAGTCACGTGAGTGTTTGCCATAACACTTACCTTCCCCCGCGAACCTTGAGCGTAACCAAGTGTTCGTTAATCCTTAGGAGAACTACGAGTGCTCTGATTCTATACCCGATACGTAGGCATCGATGCGATGTTGTGCGAGCACCATTAGAAATAAAACCTTAGGTTCCCTTAGTTTTAGCAAGCAATAAACAACAAAAATACAAATATTAACAAGAGGTTCCCGTAGGATACTGCGGATGCTTAGGATGCTAACACCTTCCCTAGGTATAATCAATCCCCGAACCTAGTTTCTCCTCATTTAGGGTTGTTACGATCTTTTTCCCTTTTCCCTTTGGATTAAATTAAAGTCAGTGGTGAACATAAATGTTTTGCGATTCAAGCTCACTTAATAGCTTGGTATCCGATTCCCACCGCGACACTGATTAACAGTGATCTCCTCTGGCACGTATGTTGCGTGCAGGACTTTCAATAATGCATTCCTGTGAGCTTCAGAACACATCAACAGGGATAATATGGAGATTTTTGAGGGAGTTTGGTGAAGCTGATCCACCACCTTGTAATCACTTCTCTTTATGATTCTCATAAACTCGTCTACATCTTGTTCAAAAGATGTCTTCTGAGTTTCTTTGGTAGCTGGCTCTTCAAATACCACACTCTTTCCTTTTGCTTTGGCAGCAACTTCATCTTCAACATTAGGTCTTTGCACTTGTGAGGCAAAAAGGCGTCCGCTTCTGGTGAAGCCTCCGCCTCCCCCAACATTATCAATTTGTGGAGAAGAGGTTGAAGAATCCAAAGTGATTTTCTCCCCGTTGCAGTAGAGATCAGAGCCATAATGCCAAGGTATGGCATTACTACTTTCATATGGAACTAGTCCTGGTATCGTGATAGTAACTGGACTGACTGCAGCAGAGGAGGGTACTGGAATGGTGTGCGGATCGTAGTAAATAGTGACTGGTGACCTGGCAGGAGGTGCCACTGTTTGTTGTTGAAAGTTGTTGTTTGGAGGAACATTTGATGGATCATAGTAGATGGTGACTGCTGAGATATCTTCATTAATTTCTGCTGATGTTGTAGAAGATTTTGTTGAATAAATGGATGTTGATGTTGTAGAAGAAAGGGTTGTTGACATTTGATTTGGTGAAGTGATGGATGGAGTCAATGTTGATGATATTGATGAATCGGTAGGAATGATTGTTGCTGCTGTTGTAGAAGAATCAGGAATTGTTGTCAAAGGATTTGTTGGATTTGTAGGCGCCGTTGTTGAGATTTGAAGGATACCATCCTTGATAAGAATATCTATGCCGCTTCTCAAGTTATCGCACCCGTTGACTGCAATGTTGCAATACCCACAACCGAGTCCACACCCGGGAAACACCTGGCACTCTAGAAGCTGAGCTTTAATTTCGACCAGAGGTGTTCGAATTTGTGCAACACTGGTGATCAAAGTAGATGGTTTGTCTTCCTCGATGGCGTTAATCCTCGGCCCACCATGGTTAGGCATAGGATTTCTGTTAACATTTGGAGGTGGTGCGAAGTTGAGGGCCTTAGAATCCACCAGATCTTGCACTTTCATTTGCAAAGCCCTGCATTTCTCAGTATTGTGGCCAGGTGCATTGGAGTGGAAAGCACACCTGGCGTTGACATCATAATTATTCGGGAGATTAGAGGGATCTGAAGGTGCCAATGTCCTTAACTCAACCAAGTTAAGCTTCAGGAGTTGTGGCAATAAAGCGGCATAAGGCATAGGGATAGGATCAATCACCCTATTTGCCTGTGATGGTCTTTGCTGAAAAGGTCTTTGTTGTTGATTGCTGTTATTGTTGTTGTAGGTTCTTTGTGGCGGATACTGAACTTGCTGTTGATAATGTGGTTGTTGTGGTTGTTGGTATGCTGGTTGCTGAGGAATCGGGGCTGGAATAATGACAGCTGCTACTGATCTGTGGACATACTGAGGTCTGCCCCTGCTGGCATGAATGGCATTTGTCTCACCGGTCCTTCAAGGTCCTACAAAAGGCTTCCTGGGATTACTAGACGAACTTGCACCATTATCAGAAATCTTGCCCATTTTTAGCAGGCTTTCAATTCTTTCTCCGGCTATAACTACGTCTGCGAAGCTGGTGGAAGAAAAGGCAGCCAGCCTATCAATATATGTTCCTTGCAGAGTATTCATAAACATGTCGGCCATTTCTCTTTCCGACATGGGTGGTTGGACAGCAGCAGCAAGCTGTCTCCACCTCTGGGCATATTCCCTGAAGCTTTCTCTGGAGGATTGAGACATTCCCATCAGAAGGGTCCTGTTAGGGGCCATGTCCAGGTTATATTGGTACTGCCTGATGAAAGCTTCAGCTAGGTCCTTCCAGCACCTGATAGTAGCTCTGGTCAAGTGTGAATACCACTCCCTTGAATCCCCAGTCAAACTGTCTTCAAAATAAAACATCCACAGTTTTTCATCCATGGTATATGCTTTAAGTCTTCCCAGAAAAGACTGCAAGTGAGTTCGTGGACAGGAGATTCCATTGTATTTCTCGAAGCATGGAGTATTGAACTTGTGGGGAATTCTTACTCCATCCACTAACCCCATATCCATTACATCAAAACCCAAGGAGTTTTGAGACTCGAAAGATCTCAATTTCTCAGCAATTTCGTCAAACCTCCTATCATAAACTTCATCCCCAGCTCCCATGACAGTGAATTGCTCTTCTTGGGGGTCTTCCTGCAAGATCCTCCCCCCAGCAGTATTTCCTTGCACATTGCCCGGGACATTGACTTCCGGATCTAGATGGGGTCCAAACACAGGTGGATTAACATGAGGTTGTCCCCTCTCATTGTTACTTGTTCCTCCGGTCCCAGGATGAGGCTCCTCGGGGGTCTGTCTTTCTACCAATGCCCTTAACCTCTCTTGGCTCTGAGCCAAGCCAGTCATTACTGTCATGAATTGGGCCATTTGGTTTCTCATCTCCACCCTTTCATTAGCCATCTGGGTCCTGACCTCAGTCAGGTCTTGCTGTACTTGCTCCATTAGGATACCCGGAAGGTTGTTGCGAGTAGGATACCGGTGTGCACGGTTGACAGGGAACACTCTTCTGCGAGCAATATTTCCTGAACCACAACAGAATTAGAAACAAACCAAAATAACAAAACAAACAAAAGTCAGTATGCAATGCAGTATGCTTATTTATTTTCCAAGGTATCCGGCTTGGTTCTTGGTTTTGACCTTTCCAGACCTCGAGGAAGATGCTTTGATGTTGTGGAGAAAAAGAAACCCCATAATGGAAACAAACTACAATATATTACAAATGGTGAATAATACATAGTTTGTTTTTTACATCACATGCCCCCGAAGGGTCAAAATACAACACAAAAGAAAATTACATCAAATGAAAATAACAACAATCAAAAAGTCAGACATCTAGTCCAAACTCATCCTTCTTAACCTCCTTCAGAAGTGCCTCAGTTATAGGACCAGTTGGATGCTCTATAATAGTCCTGATGAGGAGATTTCTGGTGGCAATGGCAGTGGTCAGCTTCTTGTGCCTATCTTGGTCCTTTGACCTCTTCAGTCCAGCCCTAAGCTTCAACTCTGAAATCTCCTTCTGGGCTGCCAGCAAAGCTTCCTGCTGCTTCTTTTCAATGGCCTCCAACTGCTCAATCCTGGCTTGAGTTCTCTGATCTTCTTAAGTACGGGCTTCGGTGATCCTGACCCACCTAGCTTGACTTTCTTGTAGATAGAGATCAGTCCTAGCTTTCTGAAACTTGGCCTCTTTACAGGCATTCTTCAATATTTGCTCCCCAGCTCTTGACTTCTTGATGTAGTCCTCTGTTTTCTCAATCTTGGCCAGATGTTCCACCTTAAGATTCTCTAACCTCTCAATGTCAAGATGACCATCACTCCTCTCCCAGAGGGTCTTCTTCAGAGCCTGAGACAGATTCTCATTCCTTTCCTTCAGCTTCTCAAATTCTTCCAGGCTAACAGTGGCTGTTGGCTGTGCTGTGGATGGTCCAGGTATATCCTCAATGGTGAAGGGCATCCCAGAAATCTGAGCTCTAGCATGAGACCATTCATAGTACTGAGCTGAAGCAACATTATTGCACCTCCCAAGAATAGCCATCCCTTTAGTTTGGATGTTGTCCCAAGCCCAAGATGCTTGTCTGACAACGGCTAGATTAGGTTTTATCTCACAATACAGAGTCTCAGCTAAGTCTTGCATTCTAGGAGGGTGGACCAAAGCATAACCCAGTTGTCTTTTAAACAGCAAAGGATTGTAGTTGATGCAACCCTTCACTCCTATTAGAGGTACATTTGGGTACTGCCCACAACTAGTTATTATGTCCCTGCCTTTGGTGCTCTGGGTGCACCATCTGATGTCATCTGAAGTCAGAGCAATAAGTCTCTTAGCCCAATTCTTCTGTTGGTGGGGATTCAGGAAGGCATCAGTCTTAGGTAGGTGTCTAAGTAGCCAAGTGTGAAATAGAGGAGCACAACATCTCACCAACTTTCCTCTTTGCTTCTCATTCCTCTGATGGATGGAGTAATAGAAATCTCCCAGCAGGGTGGGTACTGGGTTCCTCAGAAGGAAAAGGTGAATGGCATTCTTGCTAATAAACTTGGGCTCATCTGCAAATAGTATAACCCCATATATACTGAGGGCTAACAATGCACAAACTGCCCTCCATTCTCCCAAGGAGGCCTTCAGGATGGCTTGAGAAGTCAAAAAGTCTAAGTGCAAACCAGGGATCCCAGCCTTTGTTGTCATGTTTTGCTCAATCAAAATAGGCTCCAGGTACAGTGCTTTTTCCACTTCTCCATTGCTGGGAGAAGTCATCTCTGGGTTGAAGGGGACACCACCCCTGACAGGCACTCCAATCAATGCTGAAAACTCCTCCAGCAGAGGTCCTAGCTGAAAGTTTTGGAAAGTGAAGCATCTCAGAGGGGGGTCATAGAACTGTAAGCAGGTGTGAATCATACTCCTCTGAGAAGGATCCAGGTCCATAACCATATCAAGGATGCCTCCATAATGCTCTCTGAATAATGGGATGTGGTCTGGAGTGATAAGTGCCTGGACCTGCCTGATACCAGTCAACACAGGCTCAAAGAAATGATATGAAATGTTGCTTTTCCTAGGAGGAGCCATGACTGCTGAAGACAAGTGCTGATGAAGATCAAGACTAGTACTGGAGATGAGTCACTGATAGGCTGATGCTGGTGATGAAGGCAACTGATGAAGATAGCTGAAGCAGATAACTGATGAACAAAGGTCTATGCAGATGAAGGGGTCAAAACCAAGCCAGATGTAATGTGGATACCCTGAAAAACAAATAAAAAAATGTTAAATGATGCAAATGATGAGTATGCAAATGATATGCAAGGGTCTGTGATCAAGTTGGATCTGATTTATCTGTCTTGATATAAAGTCCATGTATGTTCAAAGGTCCGGATGAGGGCTTAGAAATCCAGAAACCAAGGTGGGGGACTCAAATAAAGAGTCACATGTCCAGGGTTAATCACAAGAACTGTCCAAAATGAGGTACTCTTAAACCAAAACAAGTAACAAGGTATGATGTGGCCAATGGTACATGCAAACCTGTAAACAGCCCAACCCCCTCACAGGTAATGTTCTAAAACAAGGATCCTCAGACTTGGATCAGTTATGAGAAGTGTAAACACTTCTAACCCGGAGGTACAGTGTTTACAATAACCATAAAAGATCCTCCTCTAATTCACCTCAGTTTCTGAAGGTCATAATAAAGGTCATCCAGACTTAGTAGGCTTCCCAGATAGCCCTAGCACTACAGGAAATCTGTAGCACAGAGTTCTCAAGAAGAAACCCACATCTGAACCGTGTTTCATATTCCCGCACCAGGCCGAAATGGAATGGGAAAGAACATGAACCACTCTAGCCTAGGTGTCACTCAGGTCCCAGGTATAGGACCTTAAACTCTCAATGAAACCCCACCCATCAAAACAGAAACCAGATCCAGCAATGACAGTATGACAGTATGATGTATAAAACTGTGAAGAAAACAATAAACAAAACTGTACACAAAGCAATAAATAAAATAAACACAATTAGCACATAGCACCCCAGTAAACACAAATCAAACAAGCACTAGGAGGAACCCACAAAAAGAACCAGAAGCCCTGGTTACAGTATAAGGGTCCCCAGCAGAGTCGCCAAGTTGTCGCTCCCACCATATGACACCAGGTCAAATGGGGTACAAACGCGAACGGTCGGCGAAAAGAGAGGGAGAACACACAAGGGTGAACTCAGGAGAAAAGAGTCGCCAGCTAGGCATTTTTATCCCGAAGGAAAGGTAATGCTGCATAAACCTAGGAAAATATGGATAAGACGGTTGCGAACCAGAGAGACTGAGAAAGGGGGTTGGTTACAACCTGGGAAGGTGTTAGCACCCAGATTGTCCGTCGTACTCGACGGGATCCACGCTTAAAAGATTTGTGTTTTAAAGGGGTAGTGTCAGTGCAATTTGTGTATCAAAGCTGGAAATAATGCAAGTGTCAGTGTAAGAGAAATGTGAAGTGAAGTATGAGAGTGTCAGTGTAAGAACAGGAATGAAATGCTCAAGAATATGAGGCTTAAAGAATAATGCTGGAGGAGGGGGAATATACAGAGACTTTTGTTCGATAATTGTTAAGTTATGCCTACGTATCCTCTCGTGCAATGAGGAAGTCAGAACACCGTAGTTCGACCCAAAGAGACTGAAAGAAAATTTGGCTTATGAACTGCTTACTTGTCTATGCTCAAGTGTATGACCTGTCTGGCACAGGTGCTAACTGTCTTGCATTAGACGGAAGAAGAAAGTTCTCGATTATGAGTGAATGAGGTGAGAAAAGAATCCCGGAGGAGACGATTATTGTTTGTTTTTGGTGTTTTCAATCTTTTATTGCTTTTTGTGTTTGTCATAAGTTAATGAGCTTAAGCCTAAACCAAGGGTTAGTAAACTCATCACATCCTCCCTTTGATTATGTGTAATGAGAATACTTTAAGTATGAAGTAAGCACCTCACACTTAATCACCATGGTGTAGGATTAAGATCATTAACCTACTTGCATTTATTTAGATGTTTTTGTTGTTTTTGTTTAGTGTTGAGTAATGAGTTTAAGCCATAATCAGGGATTTAATGGACTCATTACACCATCCAAATAGAAGGATAATAGATGAGACATTTAAGTTGAGAAAGACTCCTCAACTTAATCCATGATTAGGGATTAACCTCATGACAAAACAAACCTTTATTAAATGGATTTTAATTAGTGCTGAGATTAAGAAGTGATTTTATAGTTTGTAAGACAACTTAAGGGGGACTTGTCCATTAACACTAGGGTTAGTCCTTCTTAACCAATTAAGGAAGAATTAGAACCCTAATGCAAGGCCCAAGTTATAAGCTTGATGTCTTGATGATTTTTAGGTGGATTGATTAAAGGATTTAAACACATTAAGGGTTTAACACTTAGGATTAAAGTTATACACTCCATCCTAATAGAAGGGTGCAGGCATAAGCTTAATCACAAAGCCTTAAAGCCTTTAGGGTTTAGTCCCTGATTATGAGATGAGAAGAGAAGACTCAAAGATGACACAAAGGTAAAACTAAATGGGGGACTAATAAAACCCTAATTATTATCATGCTTGGTCATTCCTAGGGTTAATGAGGTTGGCAAGAAGATCTTCAGAGAAACCACCAGGGAGGAAGCAGATGAAAGGAGCAAGAAGCAAAGAGAAGCAAAACAACTTGCTTCACTTAAGAAGACAAGTTGCTTGAAGGAAGAAAGTAAGAGATGAACATGAATGAGCAAGCTCAATCCAATACACAAGATAAAATGCAGCAATGATGCAAGAGAGATGAGAAGAGATTGTGAGAAGTGAAGGCAAATTCACTTCTCAAAACAAACTTACCACCTGAAAAGTCAGCAAAGGAAATGAAATGCAATGAGAATGAGATGAAATGCAATGATGCCAACCAAAGTCAGAAGCATAAACATGATGTTAATGATGCTAAGAGATGATGCAAACACATGACAAGATATGAGAGTGATCATACAAGGATATGGATGCAGATGAAGCATGCTTTGAATCATAGAAGTTCATGAATGTTTATGAAATGAAATGAACATATAACATGGAAAATGAAAGATGCAATAATCAAACATGATTCTAATATGTCCTAAGATGTATTATGAATCATGTGTATGCACAAAATGTCATGGCAAGTCATTGGATGCAAGCAAATGAGAAATGGATGCAAGGGAAGGCACAATTTAGGGTTTATGACCAACACACAAAGCAAAATTCAAAATCAGAAGCATATGACATGATAAAAAATTGAAAATGCAATAAAAGATACCCTAATCCTATACAAGTTCACTTCCCAAAGGAGGGGATCTAACTCTTAACCTAGTGAAAGTTATGAATTTCCTAAGTTGGCTAGGGTTTTGGGGTGCCTCACAATGAAAAATGCAAAACAAAATGAAAATTCAAGATCAATTCAAACCAATTTTATCCTATAAACTACATGCTATGAAGGATGCAATGCAACAAGAACCATCATCAAACTCTCAAGGGTTAGGCAGAATGAATTTTTCAAAGTTTGAACCAAAATATTGCCTTAAAATGAATTTAATTCCAATGAAAATGATCAAAAGGCATCAAGAACAAAAACGAAATTTGGTTTGAGAGTTTGATAATGTTTCTAAATGTTTCTAAATGCAATGTGAATTTTTTGGTGATTTTTAAATACCTAAATGCATTTTTAATTAATTAATTTCCATTAACTAATTAAAAATAAACATTTAAATGATTTAAAAATGATTTTTAATGCAAAAAATAAAAATAAAAATATTTTTGGGTTCTAAAAATTAATGAAATCTTTGACAAAAAATTTCATAATTTTTAAACATGATTTGCTATTTTTAATAATTCGTGCAAGTTAATCACAAAATAAATGAATAAAAATTGAATTATTGAGAAGTATGCCAAATGAAGGGATCAGATTGAGTCTGGGTTAGGAGGGGTTGACTTGGCGCGCAATCCTACGGCCCAAGTTCAAACCTGGCTAATTCTATTTTATAATTAATTAATCCTAGGTTAATTTAATTAAACACTGATTAGGGCTTAATGAGAAGATCCATCCCATTCACGCGCGCGCGGGAAGGCAGATCCTAAGGCCAATATTCAAAGTTCCTAATTAATCATGCTTAGCCCTAATTAACCTCAGGCGATTGGAGATAAGCTCCGGTCGTCTTCTCCGGTCATCTCTCTCACCTGAAACACCCAAAACGCATCCCCAAGACTTCCAAATCTCCAGAATCAATCTCCCCACATCGGATAACAAGAATCCAAGGCCAAAAATAATTTATATTAACCACACAGTGAGAATCGAAGAAAACAAATTCTAGGGCAAAAGTTTCAGAGCAACACAAAATGCTCATTTCTGGCTCATTTTCAAAAATAAATAGATCCCCATGATCAGGGCAACACATAGAACAATATTCTAACAAGAAATTAAAGTTCTGGAAAATTTGTTCATCATGTTACCTGAGATTAATCTTTCGAATCCTGGGCTTTCTGACCTTCTGCCTTGTGATTTTCCACTCTAATGGACCCCTTGAAGCTTCTGGTAAACTTGGAATGAGTTTATATGGAGGATTTTGAAGCTTCCAGTTCAGGGGTGGTGAGAATCGTATTTCTGTTTATGGTGGTTTTAGGCTGCTTTGATGGGTCAGGGATGATCAGTGGAGTGTTTTGAGATGGATGGTGGAAGAAATTTTGGGAATGGATGGCTGAGTTATGGGATTCGATATAAAATGCAAGATGGAGGATTTTTGTGAACTCTAGCAATGCTGTGTATTCAGGCCTGTATGTGTGTGTGTGTGTTGCTTTGAGTTGCTTTTTGTCCACTTATCACATTGTGATAGGTCTGTGGAGTTGGTGTGGCCTATGCTGATTGGTATGGGCCATTTTGCATAAAGTCAATTTTAGTGTAAGAGAGGTATGGGTCAATGGCAGGCCAAGGACAAAGGGGTGTCCTACGCAGCAAGGATTTAGGAGAGCCATAGAATCAGTCTTGAGGCCAATTAGCAAGTGGATTAGGGTTTGTGAGAGATTTTGCAACTTTGTCCAACTTTGGCCCTTTTGTAATTACTTGAAGCATAAGTCATGAAAATGGGAGGTTCTTTTGTGAAATCTTATTTTTAGGAATTGGTTTATGTTTGTGCAAAGGTTAGAAGTCCATTTGAAGTCACATTTTGCCTTGGCAAGAGGTTTTGCAACTTTGCCTCTTTGGTGTAAAACTTGAAATTATGTGAATTTTCCCAACTTTGACAAGCCATAACTTTTGATCCAAAATGAATTAGAATGAGTTCTTGTAATTTTTGTAAAGGGAATGATCCATTCTACAACTTTCATTACCAAAGTTTTCTCATTTGAAGCATTTTTGAATCAAAAAGAAAGGGTTGAAAAACTTTCCCAAAATAGCAAGTTTTCATTACAAGTCACTTTCCCAAAAAGGCAACTTTGCAAATGGCCTCAAATTCTTCAATTTTGTGAACTTCTAACATCTTCTATGATCAAATAAAGATCATACACATTCAAAATGATGAATAACACCCTTTGGTTGGGTCATTGGGGGCCTCAGATGCCCTGATTTTGCACTGACTTGCTCAAGATGTCAACCCTTGATTAGATGCCTTCCCCATGGAATTTCTTCATGAAAATTGGTATGCATGATCCTTATAACATATAGAGATCAATAGAAACAAGAATGACCAAAAAAATTGGAGTTATGGCCTCTGAAACCAAAACCCTAATTTTTAGGTCATCTGTGCAGTTAAACCTGGCTCTGCTTCCATGCCTTTCTCAGTTCTTGTGATTCTTTGACTTTCTTGACTTGGTGAGGATATGATATGATGTTTGAACATACATGGACCCCTTTGAAGTGATTGAAGACCTTTAGAGTGGCTCAAATGGCTAAGGGGTGGCTCAAATCAAAAACCCTAGATGCAGATGACTTTGAATCAATGCAGTGAAGCAAATATGCAATATGAGATGCTATGATTGAATTTATGCACATGAAGATATCACAAGCCATGGTGAATGGGTGAGGGCAAATTTGGGGTGTTTACAAAGGGACCTGGAATTAGTGAGTGAAAAGGAACATGGACCGATGCAGCAAAAGATTATTGCGAGAAGAAAAACAGTAGTAAAATTTAACTTTAAGTAATATTAATGAAGATAAAGGCTAATTAATTAAAAAAGGTGGACTTAAATGTTGATTTGTGAGAAGAAGAAAAACTCCACTTATTATTCCAACTCTCTTTCTCAGGCTACTAAAATCTCTTAAATCAAATTAAATAAAATAATAAATAAAACAAAACTCAATTAAAACAAAACCTTCTCGTTCATTATCTCTCTGAACGCTCTCAACTCTTTCACTCTCTCTCTCAACTCAGCGTCTCTCCCTCTCTCAAATTCTCTCTGCAACAAAATCGAACCCCTTATTTGGTTAAAATATGAACACGAACCCTGTTTCCCTAAATCTTCTGTCAACTCTCTCAAAATCTCAACTGAAACCCTTAAATCAAAGAAAACTCCAAGACCCTAGATCTATGAAGAGGAAAGGCAAATATCGACGTATGGGTTCGATAGAAAACCAACAAAATTTTAGAGAATGATAAAGAAAGCGAAGAAAAAGAGGAAAATAGATACCTATCGGAGCAAGTCCGATGATATTATTTTCTGGCGAAAACTCAGGTGAATGTCCTATGGTTTCTTTTCCCTTTTGTTCGTATTTGTCTAGTTCTACTCCTTCTCCTTCTTCCTTCTGTGTTGCTAATGTTGGTAAAGGGAGGGGGTTTAGCTTAGGTTTTTTATAGTTCTAATGATGAACTCTTAAAAAACATGGTGGAGGTGAGCTTTTGTGAATATGTTTAGAGATAATTTTTGTGAAAATTTTTTTTAGTGAAAACTTGCAGCTAGGTTTCTTGTTCTGTGTTGCCCCCCTTTTGATGTGAATAGTAGCATTATATATAGGACACGAATTAGGGTTTGAGAAATTTCAATTTGAAAACATGTACTGAGTATAAAACTTGTGGATGAAGGGTGTTCTATGAGAGGGGACAATTTCTGAGATTGTGTGTAGTGGAGGTAGAATGGTTGTACGAGTTGCAGTAGGCTTGTACAAATGCAGGGGAGAGGTATTTTAAAAAAATTTGTCTGCTTGTGAGAAGTTGAGAAGAGGTGGTTCCCTACTGTTATTTTTCATTTGCTGTACTTTTTTTTTTTGGAAGTTTGCCTTTGAAATCTCTGTGACATTAGGTATGATATGATGAAATGTCATGGATGAATTATGTATGAATGATAATTTTTGCTATGAATTTGAAATATATTTGCTATGAATTTGATGATGTAGTTGTATGAATTGGTATGTACGATAATGGCATGAATGAACTAAGTTTGACAAGAATAATTATGTTTATGATTATGTATGTATGAATGATCAGGATGAATATGATTGAACATGGATATGAATGTGGTTTGTGTTTCTTTGTAGGTTGATGCAACATGGGCCATGTAAGGATGAGCTTGAAGATGATCATCATGGAAACTATATTTGGCTTGGAATACTTGGCATGAATGGTGAAGACTTTGGGAAAAACTTGGTGTAATAGAATTACTCATGTACCACGATCGTTTTAGGCTTAGGATTATCAACAAACTTGTAACAAAATTTGTATTCCTTTGTAACTTTGAAGTTCAAGTAATGAAAAGTAACATTTGGTTGTAAATTTCAAAACTAACTTTTAGTTTGGAACATGAATGTTGGAATGGAATTGATTCTTGAATGAAAAATGGAGATTTGACATGTATTGTAAATAAATTTGAAATTTTTGACTTGGAATTATAATTGGAATTAAGACTTGGAATTAAAAATAAATAGAAATTAAAGTTGGAAAGGAAATGGAAAATAAAATGAATGAGAATTGAAAATTAAAAAGAAAATTGGAATTGAAACTTAGAAGCGGAAGTGAATCAAAAACTAGGAATTAAACTTAGAATTGAAAGTGACTTAGAAACTAATAATTAAACTTGGAATTGAAAATGACTTAGAACTTAAGAAATAAATTTGGAATTTTAGAAAATAAATACATGAACGTGAATTGAAATAGAAATTGGGATAAAAATTAGAAAAGAATTGTAAACTAAATTGAATGGGAATTGGAATTTGAATATAGAACTTGAAATTGAATTGAAAATAAAATTGGAATTGAGAATGGAAATAGAATTGGAAATGAAACTTGGATTGAGAACTTGAATTAGATTTGGAATTTGGCCTAGAAATTTAGACTAAAACTTAGAAATCGAAATGAAAACTTGAAATAGAATTTGTGATTGGTAAATTGAAATAGGCTTAAGACTTAGAACTTGAAACTTTGAAAATTAGAAATGGAATTTGGAAACAAGAATTTGAATTAAAATTGAATTTGAAACATGGAAAGCATAACCAATGTATCAATCTCTAATACCTATCCCGGGCAAAATTTCCATGACGTCTCTTGCAAAACCAAGCATGCTTGATATGTACCATGGTATGATGATGATGTGAATGCATGAATGAAAGTTAGGGGTAAAATTTGGGGTGCGACAGTTGCCCCTATTTAAATAACTTCACCAAATGGCATGAGTGATGGTAATCCTCATGGAATCAGTGTGAAAGGTATTTAAATATAGAAATAACCGTAAATTTTGCCCCTAAATGCAATGGCATGCTAGACCACAAACTAACTGACCTGTAATTCTTATGAAATGAATGATGATTATGGTATGAATGATTAGAATGAGATATATCGACGACCACAATCCAAGACTCACTGGGGATGACATACACTGGGGATAAAGAAACGAAAAATGGGAAGTATTCAAAGTGATAAATCAACAGGTTCAAGTGTAACTGTTGACACTAAGAAAAAACACAATATTCGAAGTGAATGCGCAGCGGGTTCGATGCGACCAACTGACACTAAGAATAACAACAAAATAAACATTCAAAGTGAATGTGCAGCGGCTCTATGCAACCAACTGTCACTGGAAATGATAAACATAAGAATTCAAAGTGAATGTGCAGCGGCTCGATGCGACCAACTGACACTAGAAATGATAAACATAATATTCAAAGTGAATGCGCAGCGGCTCGATGCGACCAACTGACACTGGAAATGATAAACATAATATTCAAAGTGAATGCGCAGCGGCTCGATGCGACCAACTGACACTAAGAATAGAAATGACACAATATTCAAAGTGAATGCGCAGCGGCTCTATGCAACCAACTGACACTAAGAATAGAACAAAATAAACGTTCAAAGTGAAAATGCAGCGGCTCTATGCGACCAACTGTCACTGGAAAATGATAAACATAATATTCAAAGTGAATGCGCAGCGGCTCGATGCGACCAACTGACACTAAGAATAGAAACAAAATAAACATTCAAAGTGAAAGCGCAATAGGTTCGAGACCTATTGACACTAAGAATAGAAGCCAAGATACACTCAAAGTGAATGCGCAACAGGTTCATGACCAGTCGACACTAAGAATGATAAAGACAAAGTAGTCAAAGTATTCGAAACGGTAAATTAGCAGGTTAAAATGTAACGGCTGACACCAAGGATAAGGAAGGAAATCACAGTGATTTAGCAGCGGCTCTATGCGACCAGCTAGCATTGGGGATAGAATGCAAATCACCCAAAGATAGATCAACGGCTCTAGGCGACCGGCTAACACAAAAAAGTAACAACAAAATATGTTGGAGTTTTCAAATAAGATAAAACATCCAACCTCTGGGAATTCCTTCAGGAACCATCAGGAGAAAGGTACAAGTATGTGCCAAAATCAAATGGACTTGGATTTTAAGCAAAAGGTTTCAGGACCTGCTTAAAAGATTTGTGCCAATGACAATTAGACTTCAAGGAGATATTGGTGGTCATAAAGACAAATACCAACCACAATTAGAATTCCACGGGGGACACCAGTAATTACCGGGGACAAAAATATTGGTAAACCAAACTTCGGGTACCAACAACAATGAATTCTCAAATTGAACACTAATGATATCTGGACTTGGGGTTAGACAGACGACAACTGGGGAAAGACAACTGCTAATGTCAAATGCGCATGATTGAGCATGATGCGAATGATCATGATATGCAAATGTTGACTCTAAAGAGACAAAGAGTTTTGACAAGACTCAAATAGGGAGTAGGCTCTCAACACTAATACTTAGATGAGCAAAATGAAAAACACTGAGGAGATGTCTTCGAATTTTGGAAATCATGCTTGGTCCAAGGATCCATCTAAGAGTGTTGTCGATTTTGAACTTCTATGGGAATTTCTGTAATAATAGTATAAAAGTGTTGTTGCAAACCAGGACTTCTTGGGGAAACAAAAGGTTTTTCCAATTTTTCCAAAGTCAAAGAAACCTGAAAGTTTTTCAGTATGTTTTCAAAAACATTTCCTAAAAAAAAACTTGTCATTTTCAGAGTTAAATTGTAATCAAGTGATGGCATTTTACATAACAAAAGAAAATAAGAAGCTGAACAACAAAATTCATAGGCAAAGTTTGTATTTATTCAAGGAATGGTAGCTTTCTAATGGCAAAAATTCCATGGGAAATTACAATTTGAAAATGGCAATGGGAAAAGGTCTACATTGAATCCAACGACCACTACCATCCCTAATAACTAAGACTGCCTGACACCTTGCTTCTGACAAGAGCAAATGGATTGGTCTTCCATTATGATTCTTCAGTAATGGTAAACACCATCTGCTACAGTCAAATGCCTTTGTCCCTAACTTTTGCCTGGACCGCCCTTTCGGGTTTTCAATCCACCGGGACGCTCTTTTTTGCCTAAGCCGCCCTTTCGGGTTTTCAACTTAGCGAGCTCTTATTTTTTCATTTTTATCCCTAACTTTTTCCTGGATCTCCTTCATAGGTTTTGATCCACCGGGATACCCATTTTTTGCCTAGGTCGTCATTTCTGGTTTTCGACCTACCGGGTTTTATTTAGGCATAATATTTTTTGACTGCATCAGAATTCACCGGGTGCTTCAGCTGTTCACCATCCATAGTTGTAAGGATTAAGGAACCTCCGGAGAATGCCACCTTCACAACATATGGGCCTTCATAGTTAGGACTCCATTTTCCACGCATGTCTTTATGGACTGGCAAGATTTTCTTGAGTACAAGATCTCCTTCTTTGAATTCTCGGAGACGGACTTTCTTGTCAAATGCTCTCTTGATGCGCTTCTTGTCAAATGCTCTCTTCTCATCAATGAGGTTCAATTGGTCATACCTGTTCTGGACCCATTCAGCTTCCTCCAGTTTGGTTTCCATCAAGATTCTCAAAGATGGTATCTCTACTTCAATAGGGAGAACTGCATTCATCCCGTACACCAGAGAGAAAGGGGTTGCCCTCGTGGAAGTGTGAACTGATGTTTTGTATCCGTGTAAAGCATATGGTAACATCTCGTGCCAATCTTTGTAAGTTTTTACCATCTTCTGCAGAATCTTTTTGATGTTCTTGTTTGCAGCTTCAACAACTCCATTCATCTTCGGACGATACGGAGAAGAGTTATGATGTTCAATCTTGAATGTCTCACGCAGCTCTTTCATTGTTTTGTTATTCAAATTGGTCCCATTGTCTGTGATGATTCGGCTTGGGATCCCATAGCGGCAGATAATTTGGTTCTTGATGAAGCGGGCAACCACTTGCTTTGTCACGTTGGCGTAGGAAGTTGCTTCTACCCACTTGGTAAAGTAATCGATCGCAACCAAGATAAATCGGTGACCATTGGAGGCTTTAGGCTCAATTGCCCCTATCATGTCAATGCCCCACATTGAGAAGGGCCAAGGTGATGACATCACATTCAAAAGGGTCGGAGGTACGTGCACCTTGTCGGCATAAATCTTGCATTTATGACACTTCCTGGCATACTTGAAACAATCTGATTCCATGGTCAACCAGAAGTATCCAGCTCTCAAAATCTTCCTGGACATGGCATGTCCATTGGCATGTGTTCCAAATGATCCTTCATGGATTTCCCTGATTAATAAGTCCGCTTCGCGCTTGTCCACACATCTGAGCAGAACCATATCATGATTTCTCTTGTAAAGCACATTGTTGCTGAGGAAAAACTTGGACGCCAATCTTCTTAAAGTCTTCTTGTCTAGAGTTGTTGCATCCGCTGGGTACTCCTGATTTTGCAAGTGGTTCTTGATGTCATAGAACCACGGTTTCTCATTAGTTTCTTCTTCGACCAGTAGACAGTAGGCGGGTGCAGTTCTTCGCTCGATTGTAATGAGTGGAGCTTCATTAAGAAATCTGACTTGAAACATAGAGGCCAACATAGCCAAGGCGTCTTCTATTTGATTCTCTGCCCTTGGAACATGATGAAAAGTGACTTCATCAAAGTATTTGATCAATTCCACAATGTGGGCACGGTATGGGATCAGCTTCTCATCACGGGTCTCCCATTCACCTTTGACTTGGTATATTACCAAAGCTGAGTCTCCATATACATCAAGGATCTTGATTCTGGTATCAATTGCAGCTTCGATACCCAAAACACATGCTTCATACTCTGCGATGTTGTTTGTACATTCGAAACATAATCTGGCTCTGAAAGGAGTATAACCACCATCAGGATTCATCAAAACAACTCCTACACCATGCCCCATGTAGTTAGAGGAACCATCAAACATCATCTTCCAACGAGAACCTGGCTCGGGACCTTCATCTGGACCTGGAACTTCACAGTCCTTAATCAACATAATGTCCTCGTCCGGAAAATCGAATTTCAAATGTTCATAATCTTCGACAGGATGATCAGCAAGGTATTCAGATAAAACACTGCCTTTAATAGACTTCTGGGTTACATACTGGATATCATATTCGGATAACAACATGTTCCAACGGGCGAGTCTTCCTGTCAAGGCAGGCTTCTCAAAAATGTACTTTATTGGATCCATTTTCGAGATCAACAAAGTAGTGTGACAAATCATGTACTACCTGAGGCGTCTGGCCGCCCACGCCAAAGCACAGCAAGTCTTCTCTAAAAGCGAATATTTGCTTTCACAATCTGTGAACTTCTTGCTTAAATAATAAATGGCATGCTCCTTACGACCATTTTTGTCCCGTTGGCCTAAAACGCAACCCATAGAACCCTCAAGTACAGTTAGGTACATGAAGAGAGGCTTCCCTGGAGTAGGTGGGATCAAGATAGGAGGTTCCTGTAGATAAACCTTAATCTTCTCAAATGCATGTTGACAATCGGAATTCCACTCAATTGCTTGATCCTTTCGGAGCAACTTGAATAAGGGCTCACATGTAGCAGTCATGTTGGAGATGAATCTGGAGATGTAGTTCAATCTTCCGAGGAAACCCCTGACTTGCTTTTCTGTATTGGGAGCTGGCATCTCTTGAATTGCCCTGACCTTGTCCGGATCTACTTCAATACCTTGTTGACTAACAATAAAACCAAGTAACTTTCCTGATCGGACACCAAAGGTACACTTAGCTGGATTCAGACGCAGTTGGAACTTTCTGAGGCGCTCAAATAACTTCAAGAGATGATTCAAATGATCCTCCTCACTCTGTGATTTGGCAATCATATCATCCACATAAACTTCTATCTCTTTATGCATCATATCATGGAAAAGGGTGACCATCGCCCTTTGATAAGTGGCTCCTGCATTTCTAAGACCGAATGGCATAACTTTGTAACAATAAGTGCCCCATGGTGTGATAAAAGTAGTATTTTCCATATCATCAAGATCCATCTTAATCTGGTTATATCCCGAAAATCCGTCCATGAAGGAGAAAACAGAGAACTTAGCAGTATTGTCAACCAATGTATCAATGTGCGGAAGAGGGAAATCGTCCTTCGGACTGGCTTTGTTCAAATCCCTATAGTCCACACACATTCTGACTTTGCCATCCTTTTTAGGGACTGGCACAATATTAGCTACCCACTCAGGGTACTTTGCAACCGCGAGGAATCCAGCATCAAACTGCCTTTTGACCTCCTCTCGAATCTTCAGAGCCATGTCCGGTCTTGTTCTTCGGAGCTTTTGCTTTACTGGGGGACAATCTGGTCGAAGAGGCAACTTGTGGACCACTATATCTGTGTCTAAACCGGGCATATCTTGATACGACCATGCAAACACATCTGCATATTCTTTGAGAAGCTTGACCAATCTTTCTCTGACATCTGCCCCAAGTGTTGTACCAATCTTGACTTCCTTCTTGTCTTCATCAGTGCCAAGATTGATGGTCTCTACCTGCTCCTTATGTGGCTGAAGATCTGTGTGCTCATACTCAACTAATCTTGCCAGTTCTTCGGGAATGTCACAATCTTCCTCTCTTTCATCTTCCGCTTGGTAGATGGGCGAATCAAAGTTAGGAGAGAATGTAGAGTCATTGGATTCAACAGGGTTTTCGCTTATTCTGCATATGAGAATGATTTTCTTTTATTAAAAGTGGAAAATAGAGAAATGCAAGAGAAAAAGCTTTTTATTGGTTTTGAAAGATTGCCATTTTCTTTTTTAAAAGTGAAAAAAGAGAGAGAGAGAGAGAGAGAGAGAGAGAGAGAGAGAGAGAGAGAGAGAGAGAGAGAGAGAGAGAAAATAGTAAATGATCAAAATAAGAGTTTAACAAAATGCCTTCATTGATAATAACTTTTGAAAATGAGAAGGGGCCCTACAAAATACTCCCATAGCCTTGGGCAGAGCTAGGGAACTTTGAAAACACTTAAAAAAACAATAAATTACTTTGACAATGGAAAAAACTCTGGGATCTCGACTGCCTCCCAATTGCCCAAGGCTTCTTCACACTGATACACCAAATGATTCACATCTTCATCTTCAGAACCTCCGTCAATTGCATTGACCTGATAACCAGCACTGGAAAACACTTCTTGAATGGTCTTTGGACGTCCTTTAACGGAGGTTGACGCTCCTTCCTTCACATGAGTTGGTTTGTAACCCAACCCGCAATGATCTAGCTTCAGTTTGACTTCAATGACATCACCCCAACCTTCATAGCTTCTTTCTTCAATGGTGGAAATGGTACTCTTCAGCGATGCAAAAGATGGGATACCCCTCCCTTTTGGTTCCTCTACTTCCAAAAGGACAGCATTGGCTATCTCAAGAGCTTGGAAAGAAGTTTCCAAAGCATCTTCATCAGCCTCAATATAGCTAAAGGATGAAAGGTATCTAACCATGAGATCTTCTTCCCCAGACACGGTTACCAGCTTATTATCGACCACAAACTTCATCTTCTGATGTAGGGTAGAAGTGACTGCCCCATCGGCATGGATCCAAGGTCTTCCCAGCAAGCAACTGTAATTGGGGTTAATGTCCATAACCTGGAAAGTGATTTTGAACACCTGTGGCCCAATCAAGATCGGTAGGTCTACTTCTCCAATAACAGTCCTCCTTGACCCATCAAAAGCTTTCACAATCAGTGCACTGGGCCTCATCTCTGCCCCTTGATAAGATAACTTGGCAAGCGTTCTTTTCGGTAAAACATTCAATGAAGATCCTGTATCCACAAGAACTCTTGCTAAAGTATCCTCTTGACATTTTACAGATATGTGGAGAACACGGTTATGGTCCAAGCCATCTTTTGGAAGATCCTCCATACTGAAGCTGAGATTGTTACATGCAGTGATATTGGCAATGACTCCATCAAACTGATTCACAGTTATATCATGTGTAACATGGGCTTGGGCTAGTAATTTCTGGAGAGCACTCCGATGGGCCGGTGAATGCATAAGAAGTGATAGGATAGATATTTTGGAAGGTGTTTGATGTAGCTGATCAATAACCTTATAATCACTCTTCTTAATGATTCTGAGAAATTTTGCATCCTCTTCTCCCAAGACTACCCCTTTATCCTGGTTGACAACAGCTGGAATGACTTCTTTAGGCGGAATCATATTGGCTTACTGAGTATAAACACGACCACTGCGAGTTAAACGACCTGCACCCGCTATGTTAGCACTTGCCACTTTTGAACCTTCCTTCTGACTAGCTTTATCAATCTTCTGATGAACTTTCCCTGTATCATACTTCCATGGAACTGCTTTAGTGTCTTCATAAAGGAAAGGGTTACTCCTTTGTTCAAACCTTGGCTTAGGTATATTGAAAATGGGCATCACAGGCTCTGGCATATTAAAGATGGGTTGAACTCTTGAGGACTCAGGCAGGTTGAACACTGGCACCAAGGTAGAATCAGATTCAGGCAAGTTGAAAATGGGTTCAATCATTGCCACTTCATTCTTCTTCACACGACCGCTTACTTGTAAAACACCCAGATTAATCAAATCTTGAACATCTTTTAAGACCAATTCACATCCTTTTGGGTTATTCGCACAAGCTTCACAATTCTTATGACAGCTCTTCAACATACCCACTTCTACTAACTTCGCATGGAAGTCTCTAAGCGGGGTCTTGATCTCTATGGCGTTGAAAATCAAATCTTCGTCAGGCTCGTCAACAATGGCATTTATGGACCCAAGCTTGGGTAAAGGATTATCTTTGACATTCAGACCAGTATTCCCAAATGACAGAATGTTTTTCTCCATCAAATCTTTCACTATGTACTTTAAAGCATAACAACCCTCCAAATCGTGCCCTGGGGCACCTTCATGGAATAAGCAGTGGGCATTTGAGTTGTAATTTGGTGGGAGCGGATTTGGTGGAGGACCCAAAGGCCTTGGAGTAACCAAACCTTTTTTCAGCAGTGAAGGATATAATTCAGTATAGGTCATAGGGATTCGAGGATTAGGAGGCCTTCCTCCTGGTCTTCTATTCTGAAAGTTGGGATTCAGATGAGGAGCTGGAGTCCTCTGCTGGTAGGCTGAAGCATTGGGCGCTTGTTGATAGCCTGGATTATTGAGCATTGGCTGATAAGGTGGGATCACTGGAGCCGCTTGCTGATACATCGGTACTGCTTGAGTTGGCCGATACATCGGGACTTATGGATTATATGACGGTTGAACCGCCGCTACATAAGGATGTTGGGCATACTGTGGTGGATGAGCATACTGCTGTTGAGCCATAGGTGGAGGTCTCTGCCAAAGCGGATTTCTTCTTTGACTTGTCATTATTGCATTCGTCTTGCCCTCTTTCTTCTTGTGGAAATTACTGGTAAATTTCTTGACAATATTTCCACTACCATTGCTGGAACTGCTAGATGCACCACTCATTTTTCCACTTTTCAAACCAAGTTCTACCTTGATTCCCACAACCACTAGATCAGAGAAACTAGCAGTTATGCTCCCCACCATTCTCTCGTAGAATTCTGGTCGCACAGTGTCAACAAACCAGTCAGCTAATTCTCTTTCAGTCAATGGGGGCTCTACCTGAGAAGCGGTCCCTCTCCACCTCTGAGCATATTCTTTAAATGATTCAGAATCTTTTTGTGACATGCTCAACAGTTGCCTCCTATCGGGAGCAAGGTCCATATTGTATTTGTACTGCTGGATGAAAGCATCTGCCAAGTCTTGGAAACTGCGAATCTTCGACTGGTCTAGCGTTAGATACCATTTGGAGGAGATTCCCTTCAGACTGTCCTGGAAGCAGTGCATCATTAATTTATCATTGTCCACCTGCGCAGCCATTCTTCGATAGTACATCAAGAGATGGTTCTTAGGACAAGTTGCACCCTCATACATATCAAAAGTGGGTATCTTGAACTTTGGAGGTATTACCAATCCAGATACCAGACACATCTCTCTAGCAGCGGCCCAAAAGATCTGGTCACCTTCAATTGCTCTTAACCTTTTTTCAAGGGTATCAAAATTCTCTTGCATCTTCTCATGTTTCTCATTTCCATTCTCCGACATATCTGGCACGTCATACACCTGAGGGTCATTAAAGTATGGTTGGGCACGGGTGTGCACAATGTCTGGTGTAAAATTAGCAACTGCATGGTTCTCTTCATTAGTCACAGGAATAGTCTGTTGAGCAGCAAATCCTTGAGGAGGAGGCACAAAACCTTGGGAAGGAAATGCAATACCCTGAGAAGGAGGTGCGAAACTTTGAGAAGCTAAGCCTTGGGAAGGAGGGAAGAAACCCTGAGCAGCAAGTCCTAGGGAAGAAGGAATAAAACTTTGAGAAGCAAGGCCTTGGGAAGGAGGGAAGAAACCCTGATCAGCAAGTCCTTGGGAAGAAGGAATAAAAATTTGAGAAGCAAAACCTTGAGGAGGAGGGACGAATCCATGAGGAAGCCCAAAAGGAGGCCAGGTCACAGGGGTAGTGACTGATGACGTAGGCTCAGTCGTTGTAGTGACAATTTCTGACACTACAGTCTATTGGGTATCCATCTTTGCTCGAATGACCTGCAACATTTCCATCATATGACCCATATTTCCACGAATATCAGTAAGCTCCTCGTTAACTCTGTCCATCTCTAGGTCTCTTTCAGCCATCCTCTTTCTGGCTTGAGCTCGAGTGTAGTATTTGCGTGAGAGCCTCAGTGTGAAAGCTGGAGAGCAGATGACGGGAATGAGTTTTATATGAAAAATGCAAATGAAATGCCAAATGTATGAGTGCCATGCGAAAATTAAATTTTATTCAAGGAACTTAAGAAACAATTTGCAAATACCAAGGAAGACATAATAATCAAAAGGATACGATTTCATTAAATTCAAAAAGTGATACAAAGTCTTGAGTACATCTTCAAAAATCCCAAACAAAGTTTAATAAAAACAAAGACAAGGTCCTAAGGAGATTCTCCTAAAAGCCTCAAGTTGAGCTTCTCGATTTGTGCCTTCATCTGAGCCCTTTCAAGCATAAGTTGATCCACGATCGACTTCCAAGAAGTGTCCCCTTGAGTGCTGGAGGAAAATTAATCCTCTTGCGCTTTCCTTTTCTTGTTGGAGAGCTCTTCTTCTTCCTTCATCTTCAACTGTCTTCTAAGTTCTTCATTCTCACTACTGATGATTTGATGTCGATTCTTCCATGCGTTCTTCTCTCGAAGCTCTTTCTCCAAATCAATCTTCAACTTCTCTGCATCGTCCATAAAGATTAGAATGGGTTTCTTGAAGGTCATAGGATCCTGGCGAGGGTAAGGCATTTTCAGACTGATTTCCCTATCTCGTACCCATTGGAGATAGGGTTCCATAGAAGCACAATTCGGCTTTCCCAAGCTACTCCTCCCCTTCCTATGGATGTACTTCCAAGCTTGTATAATCTGTTTCTTGAGCTCTGGTTCTTCGTCATCCTTAAAGAAAATTCCTTCCACTTCAACACTCTTAGGTTTGTCCTTCAACGGATACCCGAGTTGGTGGCGAGCCAAAACTGGATTATAGCTGATTCCTCCCTTAGTGACAAGAAGAGTTACATTAGCAAAATCACCACAGCTATCAATAATTAATGCTCCATCATAAACACGATTGTACCAACTAATGTCAGAGTGGGTAAGAGACATGATCCTTTGTGACCACCACAAACCATCCTTAAGATTCCAAAATGAAGCTGACTTAGGCAAGTGCGAAATAAACCACTCGTACAACAATGATGCACAACAAGTAATCATACCTCCCTTATGGTGATTCCTCAGATGGATGGAATGATAAGTGTCTCCGAGCAAAGTAGGGACCGGGTTCTTCTTCAAAAAGATTTTGATGGCGTTCAGGTCAACAAAGTCTTAAAAGTTTGGGAAAAGTAACACTCCATATATTAGCAGAATAAAGGTCGCCTCAAAAGCTTTCATATCCTTCACACCAACAAAATTCTTGGCCTTTTCTACTAAAAACTTTGTAGGGAATCCAAAAATCTTTCCTTTATAGGTCATATTTTCCTTGACCTCAGGCACACTCAAATATGTCGCCTTTGCAATCTCCGCTTTGTAAACACCCCAAATTTGCCCTCACCCATTCACACCATGGCTTGTGATCTCTTCATATGCATAATTTCAATCATAGCATCTCATATTGCATTTTTGATTCACTGCATTACTTCTAAGTCATCTGCATCTAGGGTTTGTGATCTGAGCAATCCAAGAGCCATTTGAGCCACTCCAAAGGTCATCAATCACTTCAAAGGGGTCCATGTATGTTCAAGCATCATTTTTATCCTCACAAAGTCAAGAAAGTCAAATAATCACAAGAACTGAGAATGGCATGGAAGCAGAGCCAGGTTTAACTACATAGATGACCTAGAATTAGGGTTTTGGTTTCAGAGGCCATAACTCCAAATTTTTTGGTCATTCTTGTTTCTATTGGTCTCTATATGATATGAAGCTCATGCATATCAATTTTCATGAAGAAATTCCATGGGGAAGGCACTTAATCAAGAGTTGACTTCTTGAGCAAGTCAGTGCAAAATCAGGGCATCTGAGGCCCCCAATGACCCAACCAAAGGGTGTTCTTCATCATTTTGAGTGTGTATGATCTTTATTTGATCATAGAAGATGTTAGAAGTTCACAAAGTTGAAGAATTTCAAGCCATTTGCAAAATTGCCTTTTTGGGAAAGTGACTTGTAATGGAAACTTTCCATTTTGGGAAAGTTTTTCAACCCTTTCTTTTTGATTCAAAAATGCTTCAAATGAGAAAACTTTGGTCATGAAAGTTGTAGGATGGATCCTCCCATTTTCAAAAAGTACAAGAACTCATTCTAATTCATTTTGGATCAAAAGTTATGGCCTTGCAAAGTTGGATAAAATCATTGAAATTTCACTTTTGCACAAAATGGAAAACTTGCAAATTCTCATGACAAGCCTTTATATGATTTCAATGTAACCCCTAATCATCATACAAACACAATGCATGACTTAAAATTCAGTTTGGCCCAAAGAATTTCCCATTTCTATGCCTTGAGTTTCAAGTAACCATAAGCCATTCTTCATGAAAGTGCAAAGAGGGATTTCTTGCAAAATGATTCTCAAGGGGATTGTATGACCTCTAGCTGGTCTCAAGACATTGCCATGACCTAATGAAGCATCCCACACCAAAAATTCAGCAAGACTTCTCACATGTACATGGCCAAAAATCATGAAATGTAACAAGTTGCCATATTGCAAAAACACTTCAAACATGTGATCCATTGCACCCAGCTGTCTTCTCTTGATCCTAGGGCCTTCCTTGACTCAAGCTGAGGCAGGACAAGCCTCAAGATTGCCTCTGACCCGAGCCATGCTTAGAGTACACAATATCTTGACTTTCTTGCATTTTGCCCATACCAATCCCACAGTGCCACACCAACTCTCTGCCCAACCAAGAGTATGATATGTGGACATCAAGCAATCCAAAAACACACCATACACAAGTTGAATCCTCCCACATTGCAGCACACACCAAAATCTGTCAAAACTTTTCCCTCTTCGAATCACTCAACACAGTCATCAAACTTCAATAATTCCTTCACCAATCAACCACACACAACCCATAGAACAAATCCCACCCCTCACAATGGTCTGAAACACAGCACACAAGAACCTCATTTCCTGCCATATCAGAACTGAACCTCTCAAACTAGCAACTTTCAACCCCATTCAAGCATTCCATTAGCCTCAGGAGGTTCAAAGGAGACCATTTGCACAAGAGGGAGGCTCTGAAAGCTCACTTTCGAAGGTCTCCAGCTCAGGTATAACCTAAGAACTTTTTTCTCAGAACTTCATTTTCTTGTTACAAAATGAATCTACATGTTGCCCTGATCATCTAGATGTGTTTAGAATTGAAAATAAGCAAGAAATGACCATTTCATGTTGTTCTGAAAGTTTGTTTGTGTTTTATATTTTCCTTCGATTCAGGCTTGTGAGTGAAAATAAATGGATTTGAGATGAGGGGTTAGGTTTAGATTGATGAGAGGTTTGTTTTGGTGGAAGAAATTTCATGTTTAGTGACCTGTAGAAGATTCTAGGGTTTATGCTCGCCGGAGAAGATGACCGGAACCACTGTTCCAGTCACCTGAAAATCATTAGCCCTAATCTCATTAATTAATCAACTTTGAATTTGGACCTTAGATTTTGTTGACCTCCATTGACTCTCGCGCGTGTGTGTGGCCAGGATTTGTCATTAAAGCCCTAAAACGTGTTTAATTAAGACTAATCAGGTTTAAGAAATTTTGAATCCCAGAATTGATCTCAACCGTCCATGAGCGCGCGCAGTCTTTCCCTCCCCCCTGAGTTTGAATGCTGGCCCTTGATTGCGTTGACTCTCCCTTTTTATTCATTTTAATTTCTTTTATTTTCATTTCTTTTCCTCATTTTATTTAAAATAGCTAAAATCATTTAAAAATTATTAAAATTTTTGTCAAAGATTTCACTAATTTTTAAAACCCCAAAATATTTTTATTTTTATTTTTTGCACTGAAAATTATTTTTAAATCATTTAAATGTTTATTTTTAATTAGTTAATGAAAATTAATTAATTAAAAATGCATTTAGGTATTTAAAAATCTCAAAAAAATTCACATTGCATTTAGAAACATTTAGAAACATTATCCAACTCTCAAACCAAATTTCTTTTTTGTTCTTGATGCCTTTTGATCATTTTCATTGGAATTAATTCCATTTTTAGGCAATATTTTGGTTCAAACTTTAAAAAATTCATTCTGACTAACCCTTGAGAGTTTGACAATGATTCTTTTTGCATTGCATCCCACATAGCATGTAGTTTATAGGATAAAATTGGTTTTATTTGATCTTGCATTTTCAATTTGTTTGGTATTTTTCTTTGTGAGGCACCCCAAAACCCTAGTAATCTTAGGAAATTCATAACTTTCACTAGGTTAAGAGTTGAATCCTCTCCTTTGGGCAGTGAGTTTGTATAGGTTTAGGGTATCTTTTATTGCATTTTCAAATTTTTATCATGTCATTTGCTTCTGGTGTTTGGATTTTTGCTTTGCATGATGCATGTAACCCTAATTTGTGCCTTCCTTTGCATCCATTTCTCATTTGCTTGCATCCATTGACTTGCCATGACATTTTTGCATCCACATGATTCATAATACATCTTAGGACATATTAGAATCATGTTTGATCATTGCATCTTCCATTTGCCATGTCATATGTCCATTGCATTTCATAACATTTCTTGAACTTTCATGGTTCAAAACTTGCTTCATCTGCATCCATTGCCTTGCATGATCATTCTCATGTCTTGCCTCATGTTTGTATCATCTCTTAGAATCATTAACATCATGTGAATGCTTCTGACTTTGGTTTGCATCATGACATTTCATCTCATTTGCATTGCATTTCATTTCTTTTGGCTAACTTTTCAGGTGGTAAGTTGTTTTGAGAAGTGAATTTGCCTTCACTTCTCACAATCTCTTCTCATCTCTCTTGCATCTTTGCTGCATTTTATCTTGTGTATTGGATTTATCTTGCTCATTCATGTTCATCTTACTTTCTTTCTTCAAGCAACTTGTCTTCTTAAGTGAAGCAAGTTGTTTTGCTATTCTTTGCTTCTTGCTCCTTTCATCTACTTCCTGGTGGTTTCTCTGAAGACCTTCTGGCAAACGTCATTAACCCTAGGAACAACCAAGCATGATCACAATTAGGGTTTGATTAGTCCCCCATTAGTTTTACCTTTGTGTCATCTTTGAGTCTTCTCTTCTCACCTCATAATCAAGGACTAAACCCTAAAGGTTTTAAGGCTTTGTGATTAAGCTTATGCCTGCATCCTTCTATTAGGATGGAGTGTATAACTTTAATCCTAAGTGTTAAACCCTTAATGTGTTTAAATCCTTTAATCAACCCATCTAATAATCATCAAGACATCAAGCTTGTAACTTGGGCCTTGCATTAGGGTTCCAATTCTTCCTTAATTGGTTAAGAAGGACTAACCCTAGTGTTAATGGACAAGTCCCCCTCAAGTTGTCTTACAAACCATAAAATCCACTTCTTAATCTTACCATTAATTAAAATCCATTTAATAAAGGTTTTGTTTTGTCATGAGGTTAATCCCTAATCATGGATTAAGTCGAGGAGCCATCCTCAGCTTAAATGTTCCCATCTATTATCCTTCTATTAGGATAGTGTAATGGGTCCATTAAATCCTTGATTATGGCTAAAACTCATTACTTAACACTAAACAAAAACTCCAAAAAAAACATCTAAATAATGGCAAGTAGGTTAATGATCTTAATCCTACATCATGGTGATTAAGTGTGAGGTTCTTACTTCATACTTAAGGTATTCTCATTACCCCTAATCAGAGGGAGGATGTGATGAGTTTACTAACCCTTGGTTTAGGCTTAAGCTCATTAACTTATGACAAACCTCAAAAGGCAATAAAAGATTGAAAACACAAAAACAAACAATAATCGTCTCCTCCGGGATTCTTTTCTCATCATATTCACTCATAACCGAGAATTTGCTTCTTCCGTCTAATGCAAGACAGTTTGCACCTGAGCCAGACAGGTCATACACTTGAGCATAGACAAGTAAGCAGTTCACAAGTCAATTTATTTTCCAGTCTCTTTGAGTCGAACTACGGTGTTCTGACTTCCTCATTGCACGAGAGGATACGTAGGCATAACTTAACAATTATCGAACAAAAGTCTCTGTATATTCCCCCTCTTCCAGCATCATTCTTTAAGCCTCATAGTCTTGAGCATTTCATTCCTGTTCCTACACTGACACTTCTTTATTTCACTTCATTGTTCTTTCACACTGACACTTGCATTCTTTCCAGCTTTGATACACAAATTGCACTAACACTACCCCTTTAAAAAAAAATCTTTCAAGCGTGGATCCCGTCGAGTACGGCGGACAATCTGGGTGCTAATACCTTCCCAGGTTGTAACCAACCCCCTTTCTCAGTTTCCCTGGTTCGCAACCGTCTTATCCATATCATTTCTTAGGTCTATGCAGCATTACCTTTCCTTCGGGATAAAAATGTCTAGCTGGCGACTCTTGTCTTCTGAGTTCACCCTTGTGTGTTCTCTTCCCCTTTCGCCGACCGTTCGCGTCTGTACCCCTTCTGACCTGGGTGTCTTTTGGTGGGAGCGACAGCTTGGCGACTCTGCTGGGGACCCTTATACTGTAACCAGGGCTTCTGGTTCTTTTTGTGGGTTCCTCCTAGCGCTTGTTTGATTTGCGTTTACTGGGGTGTTATGTGCTAATTGTGTTTATATATTTTCTTTATTTACTGCTTTGTGTACAGTTATTTATTGCTTTCTTTACAGCTTTATACATCATACTGTCATGCTGTCATCCTGCTGGATCTGGTTTTTTGTTTTGGTGGGTGGGGTTTCATTGAGAGTTTAAGGTCCTATACCTGGGACCTGAGTGACACCTAGGCTAGAGTGGTTCATGTTCTTTCCCATTCCATTTCGGTCTGGTGCGGGAATATGAAACACGGTTCAGATATGAGTTTCTTCTTGAGAACTCTGTGCTACAGATTTCCTGTAGTGCTAGGGCTATCTGGGAAGCCTGCTAAGTCTGGATGACCTTTATTATGACCTTCAGAAACTGAGGTGAAATAGAGGAGGATCTTTTATGGTTACTGTAAACACTGTACCTTCGGGTTAGAAGTGTTTACACTTCTCATAACTGATCCAAGTCTGAGGATCCTTGTTTTAGAACATCCTGTGAGGGGGATGGGCTGTTTGCAGGTTTGCAGGTACCATTGGCCACATCATACCCTGTTACTTTGTTTTGGTTAAGAGTACCTCACTTTGGACAGTTCTTGTGATTTAACCCTGGACATGTGGCTCTTTATTTGAGTCCCCCGCCTTAGTTACTGGATTTCTAAACCTCCATCTGGATTTCTTGAACATACATGGACTTATATCAAGGCAGTTAATCATATCCAGCTTGATCACAAACCCTTGCATATCATTTGCATACATCATCATTGCATCATTTAACATTTGTTTATTTGTTTTTCAGGGTATCCACATCATATTTGGCTTGGTCTTGACCCCTTCATCTGCATAGACCTCTATTTCATCAGTTATCTGCTTCAGCTTTCTTCATCAGTTATCTACTTCAGCTACCTCCATCACCAGCACCAGCCTATTAGTGGCTCATCCCCAGTATTGACTTTGATCATCATCAGCACTTGTCTTCAGCTCTTCATCAGCACTCATGTCTGCACCCAGAAAGAGCAACATTTCATACCATTTCTTTGAGCCTGTGTTGACTGGTATCAGGTAGGTCCAGGCACTTATCACTCCAGACCACATCCCATTATTCAGAGAGCATTATGGAGGCATCCTTGATATGGTTATGGACCTGGACCCTTCTCAGAGGAGAATGATCCACACCTGCTTACAGTTCTATGACCCTCCTTTGAGATGCTTCACTTTCCAGAACTTTCAGTTAGGACCTCTGCTGGAGGAGTTCTCATCATTGATTGGAGTACCTGTCAGGGGTGGTGTCCCCTTCAACCCAAAGATGACTTCTCCCATTAATGGGGAAGTGGCAAAGGCACTGTACCTAGAGCCTATATTGATTGAGCAGAACATGACAACAAAGGCTGGGATCCCTGGTTTGCACTTAGACTTTCTGACTTCTCAGGCCATCCTGAAAGCCTCCTTGGGAGAATGGAAGGCAGTTTGTGCATTGTTAGCCCTCAGTATATATGGGGTTATACTATTTGCAGATGAGCCCAAATTTATCAGCAAGAATGCCATTCATCTCTTCCTTTTGAGGAACCCAGTACCCACATTGCTGGGGGATTTCTATTATTCTGTTCACCAAAGAAATGAGAAGCAGAGAGGGAAGTTGGTGAGATGCTGTGCTCCTCTGTTTCATACCTGGCTACTCAAACACTTACCTAGGACTGATGCCTTCCTGAATCCTCACCAACAGAAGAATTGGGCTAAGAGACTTATTGCTTTGACTTCAGATGACATCAGATGGTGCACCCAGAGCACCAAGGGCAAGGACATAATCACTAGCTGTGGGCAGTACCCCAATGTACCTCTGATAGGAGTAAAGGGTTGCATCAACTACAATCCTTTGCTGTTTAAAAGGCAACTGGGCTATGCTTTGATTCACCCTCCTAGAGTGCAAGATTTAGCTGAAACCCTGTATTGTGAGATAAAGCCTAATCTAGCTGTTGTCAGACAAGCATCTTGGGCTTGGGACAACATCCAGACCAAAGGAATGGCCATTCTTGGGAGGTGCAATAATGTGGCTTCAGCTCAATATTACGAATGGTCTCATGCTAGAGCTCATATTTCTGGGATGCCCTTCACCATTGAGGATATACCTGGACCATCCACAGTACAGCCAGCAGCCACTGTCAGCCTGGAAGAATTTGAGAAGCTGAAGGAAAGGAATGAGAATCTGTCTCAAGCTTTGAAGAAGACCCTCTGGGAAAGGAGTGATGGTCGTCTGGACATTGAGAGGTTGGAGAAGCTTAAAGTGGAGCATCTAGCCAAGATTGAGAAAGCAGAGGACTACATCAAGAAATCAAGAGCTGGAGAACAAATATTGAAGAATGCCTGCAAAGAGGCCAAGTTCCAGAAGGCTAGGACTGATCTCTATCTGCAAGAAAGTCAAGCTAGGTGGGTCAGGATCACTGAAGCTCGTACTCAAGAAGATAAGAGAACTCAGGCCAGGATTGAGCAGTTAGAGGCCAATGAAAGGAAGCAACAGGAAGCTCTGCTGGCAGCCCAGAAGGAGATTTCAGAATTGAAGCTTAGGGCTGGTTTGAAAAGGTCAAAAGACCAAGACAGGAACAAGAAGCTGACCACTGCTATTGCCAATAGGAACCTTCTTATCAGGACTATTACAGAGCATCCGGCTAGTCCTGTAACTGAGGCACTTTTGAAGGAGGTTCAGGAGGATGAGTTTGGAATCGATGTCTAACTTTTTGTTTGTTGTTGCTTTCATTTGATGTACTTTTCTTTTATGTTGTATTTTGACCCCTCAGGGGCATGTGTTGTAAAAAAACAGACTATGAGTTATGCACCATTTGTAATATATTTGTTAGTTTGTTTCCATTTGGGTTTTTCTTTTCTCAAGCAACATCAAAGCATATTCCTCAGGGTCTGGAAAGGTCAAAACCAAGAGCCAAGTCGGATACCTTGGAGAGCAAATAAGAATACTGCATTGCATACTAACTTTTGTTTTGTTTTGTAGGTTTTGTCATTATTTTGTTTGTTTCTAACTCTGTTGTGGTTCAGGAATTATTGCTCGTCGCCGAGTGTTCCCTATCAACCGTCTGCACCGGTATCCTACTCGCAACAATCTTCCTGGTATCCAAATGGATCAAGTGCAACAGGACCTGACAGAGGTCAGAACTCAGATGGCTAACGAAAGAGGGGAGATGAGGAACCAAATGGCCCAATTCATGACTGTAATGACTAACTTGGCCCAAAGTCAAGAGAGGTTAAGGGCATTGGTAGAAAGACAAAACCCCGAGGAACCTCATCCTGGCACTGGAGGAACCAGCAACAATGAGGGAGGTCAGCCTCATGTTAACCCACCAGTATTTGGACCCCATCTAGATCCAGAGGCCAACATCCCAAGGAATGTACCGGGCAATACTGCTGCAGGCAGGATCTTGCAAGAAGATCCTCAAGAGGAGCAGTTTACTGTAATAGGAGCTGGGGATGAAGTCTATGATAGAAGGTTTGATGAAATTGTTGAGAAGTTGAGATCTCTGGAGTCTCAAAATTCCCTAGGCTTCGATGTGATGGATATGGGGTTAGTGGATGGGGTAAGGATTCCCCACAAGTTTAAACCCCCGTGCTTCGAGAAGTACAATGGAACTTCCTGTCCACGAACTCACTTACAGTCCTTTCTGGGGAGACTTAAGGCATACACCATGGATGAGAAACTGTGGATGTTTTACTTTGAAGACAGTTTGACTGGGGCTTCAAGGGAGTGGTATTCACATTTGACCAGAGCTACTATCAGATGCTGGAAGGACCTAGCTGAAGCTTTCATCAGACAGTACCAATACAATCTGGACATGGCTCCTAACAGGACCCTTCTTATGGGAATGTCTCAATCCTCCAGGGAAAGCTTCAGGGAGTATGCCCAAAGGTGGAGACAGCTTGCTGCTGCTGTCCAGCCACCCATGTCGGAAAGAGAGATGGCCGACATGTTCATGAATACTATGCAAGGAACATATATTGATAGGCTGGCTGCCTTTTCTTCCACTAGCTTTGCTGACGTAGTTATAGCCGGAGAAAGAATTGAAAGTCTGTTAAAAATGGGCAAAATTTCTAATAATGGTACAAGTTCGTCCAGTAATCCCAGGAAGCCTTTTGTGGGACCTCGAAGGACCGGTGAGACAAATGCCATTCATGCTACCAGGGGAAGACCTCAGTATGTCCACAGATCAGTAGCAGCTGTCACTATTCCAGCTCCGATTCCTCAGCAACCAGCATATCAACAACCACAACAACCACATTACCAACAACAAGTTCAGTATCCGCCACAGAGAACCTACAACAACAATAACAGCAATCAACAGCAAAGACCCTTTCAGCAAAGACCATCACAGGAAAATAAGGTGATTGACCCTATCCCTATGCCTTATGATGCCTTACTGCCACAACTCCTGAAACTCAACTTGGTTGAATTAAGGACATTGGCACCACCAGATCCCTCCAATCTTCCAAGGAATTATGATGTCAACGCCAGATGTGCTTTCCACTCCAATGCACCTGGCCACAATACGGAGAAGTGCAGGGCCTTGCAAATGAAAGTCCAAGACCTGGTGGATTCTAAAGCCCTCAACTTTGCACCCCCTCCAAGTGTCACCAAGAATCCCATGCCCAATCATGGAGGGCCAAGAATTAATGCCATTGAGGAAGATAAGCCATCTTTCTTAATAACCAGTGTTGCACAAATTCGAACACCCCGGTCGAAATTAAAGCTCAGCTTCTAGAGTGCCAGATATTCCCCGGGTGTGAGCTCGGTTGTGGGTATTGCAACATTGCAGTCAATGGGTGTGATAATTTGAGAAGCGGCATAGATGGTCTTATCAAAAGTGGTATACTTCAGATCACAACAACAGCGCCTACAAATCCAGCAATTCCTTTGACAACAATTCCTGAGTCTCCTACAACAGCAACAACAATCATTCCTACTGATTCGTCAATATCATCAACAATGGCTTCATCCATCACTTCAACAAATCAAATGTTAACAACCATTTCTTCTACAACATCAACATCATTTTCATCAACAGAATCTTCTACAACGCCAACAGAAATTAATGAAGATGTCTCAGCAGTCACCATTTACTATGATCCATCAGATGTTCCTCCAAACAACAACTTTCAACAACAAACAGTGGCACCTCCTGCCAGGTCACCGGTCACCATTTACTACGATCCGCACACCGTTACAATACCCTCCTCTGCAGCAGTCAGTCCAGTTACTATCACGGTACCTGGACCAGTTCCATATGAAAGCAGTAATGCCATACCTTGGCATTATGGTTCTGATCTTTACTGCAACGGGGAGAGAATCACTTTGGATTCTTCAAACTCTTCTCCACAAATTGATAATGTTGGGGGAGGCGGAGGCTTCACCAGAAGCGGACGCCTTTTTGCCTCACAAGTGCAAAGACCTAATGCCGAAGCAGAAGCTGCTGCCAAAGCAAAGGGAAAGAGTGTGGTATTTGAAGAGCCAACTGTCAGAGAAACTCAGAAGACATCTTTTGAACAAGATGTAGACGAGTTTATGAGAATCATAAAGAGAAGTGATTATAAGGTGGTGGATCAGCTTCACCAAACTCCCTCAAAGATCTCCATATTATCCCTGTTGATGTGTTCTGAAGCTCACAGGAATGCATTACTGAAAGTCCTACACGCAGCATACGTGCCAGAGGAGATCACCGTTAATCAGCTAGAAACTGTGGTAGCAAATGTCAACACCAGTCATGGACTGGGCTTTACCAATGCTGACTTAACAATTGAGGGACGTAACCACAACAAGGCTTTACATATCACCCTGGAATGCAAGGGTGTTGTTCTATCTGATGTACTGGTGGACACTGGGTCTTCGCTCAATGTTCTACCAAAGAAAGCCTTGGTGAAACTGGAGTATGATGGCTTAGCATTGCATCTGAGTAGTTTGGTGGTGAGAGCATTCGATGGCTCTAAGAGATCAGTGCTAGGGGAGATTGATCTGCCTGTAATGATTGGCCCGCAGATTTTTAAAATTACCTTCTATGTGATGGACATTCAGTCGGCCTACAGCTGCTTGTTGGGTAGACCTTGGATCCATGTCGCTGGCGATGTTACGTCTACCTTTCACCAGAAGCTGAAATTCGAGTGGGAAGGCCAGATCATCACCATCTGTGGTGAAGAAGACATCTTTGTTAGCCATCTGGCTACGTACAAGTACATAGAAATGGACGGAGAGATCCATGAAACTATGAGCCAGCGGTTTGAGGCCCTGAACATTAATGAAGCATCTGCTGTACTGGGAACCTCCATAACGTCGTATCAGCAAGCCCGGAAGGTTGTTGAAGAGGGTACTGCCCAAGGCTGGGGCAAGCTGCTGCCCGTGGAAAAGAAGGAAGACAGATTTGGGTTGGGTTACAAACCAACTCAACAAGATCAATCAGAGGCTGCCAAGAAGCCCAATTTTGTCAGCGGGGGAATGCTCACCCCAGATGCAGTGAACAACTTGGAAGACGAGGAAGAAAGCGACCGCAACCTGGAGAGCTGGATACGTCCAAGGATCCCGGGGAGTCAAGTCCTTAACTGGTCTTCCCAGGAAATTATAAGGGTTACTCCTGCAGAGTAATTATTATTTCCTGTATTTTTAAGCATGCATCAAGTCTTGCATCTTGCCCAAGATGTCAAGACTCATTTTGTAATCGGGCTATCTTGTAATTTTGTGCAAACAGATCAATCAATGAATATCGGACATCTTTTGCAAATGAGTCTTTTCCTTTTCCGCTCACTGTTTTTCATTTTTCTTTTTGTACAAAAGTAAAATGGCAATGTTTTCCAAAATGATAACTTCATTTCACTTTTTCTAAACAAGATTAAAATTGATCACTAAAATAAACAATCTAAACCCTTGCAGAGAGTTCCTTTCAGACTACACCAGCAACAACACTGCTATGACTTCGTATGACTTTGACGATCCAATCAATCAAGCTGATGAAGGGGTTGAAGAAGATTATGAGCTTCCTGAAGAGCTAGCCAGGTTGTTAAGGCAAGAGGAGAAGGTTATCACTCCTCATCAGGAGGAGATTGAAACGGTTAATCTTGGTACGGAAGAAGATGCGAAAGAGGTTAAGATCGGGGTCTGCCTACAAAACTCAGTGAAAGAACAACTGATTGATATGCTTCGAGAGTATGTGGATGTCTTTGCTTGGTCTTATCAGGATATGCCAGGGTTGGATACCGATATTCTCATGCACAAGCTGCCTTTGAAAGAAGACTGCCCACCGGTAAAACAGAAGCTGCGCCGTACTCGCCCAGATATGGAAATGAAGATAAAAGAAGAGGTGCAAAAGCAGTGGGACGCCGGGTTCCTTGCTGTGACTAGCTATCCACCGTGGGTTGCTAATATTGTACCTGTGCCTAAGAAAGACGGCAAGGTGAGGATGTGTGTGGATTACCGGGATCTGTACAGAGCCAGCCCAAAAGATGACTTCCCTTTACCTCACATTGATGTATTGGTTGATAATACGGCTCAGTTCTCGGTGTTCTCCTTCAAGGATGGATTTTCGGGATACAATCAGATCAAGATGTCACCTGAAGACATGGAGAAGACAACTTTCATCACACCCTGGGGCACATTCTGTTATAAGGTGATTCCATTCGGACTGGAGAATGTTCGTGCCACTTATCAACGGGCTATGGTAACATTATTCCATGACATGATCCATAAAGAAATTGAATGTTATGTGGATGACATGATTGCCAAGTCCCTCACAGAAGAAGATCACCTGGTGAATCTGTTGAAATTATTCGAGCGTCTGAGCAAGTACCAACTGAAGTTAAACCCTAACAAGTGCACATTCGGGGTGCGATCCGGCAAGCTGCTGGGATTTATTGTAAGTGAGAAAGGGATTGAAGTTGACCCTGATAAAGTTAAAGCCATTCAAGAAATGCCTGCACCAAAGTCAGAAAAAGAAGTTCGGTGGTTTCTAGGTAGATTGAACTACATTTCAAGGTTCATATCTCACCTTACTGCGACCTGTGAACCTTTGTTCAAGCTGTTAAGAAAAGAACAAACGGTCAGGTGGAACGAAGATTGTCAGAGGGCTTTTGACAAAATCAAGGAATACTTGCAAGAGCCTCCAATCCTTATGCCTCCAGTTGAAGGAAGACCTCTAATAATGTACTTGACAGTATTAGAGGAGTCAATGGGGTGTGTGCTGGGCCAGCATGACGAGTCTGGTCGAAAAGAGTATGCAATATACTACCTAAGCAAAAAGTTTACCGACTGTGAACAGCGTTATTCACTGCTCGAGAAAACTTGTTGTGCTTTAGCGTGGGCTGCTCGCCGACTAAGACAGTATATGTTGACCCACACTACTTTATTGATCTCAAAGATGGATCCAGTTAAGTACATTTTTGAGAAGCCAGCACTTACCGGACGGGTTGCAAGATGGCAAATGATCCTCACAGAATATGACATTCAGTACACATCCCAAAAGGCCATCAAAGGCAATGTATTATCTGATTATCTTGCTGAACAGCCCATTGATGATTACCAGCCTATGAGAATTGACTTCCCTGATGAAGACATCATGTTCATAAAAGCAAAAGATCATGAAGAGCCCGTTCACACTGAAGGGCCTGAACCAGAAGAGGAATGGACTATGATGTTTGATGGGGCTGTTAACATGAATGGTCGTGGTGTTGGTGCAGTACTCATTACACCTAAGGGAGTTCACATGCCTTTCTCGGCAAAGCTCACCTTAAACTGCACTAACAACGAAGCTGAATACGAAGCTTGTATTATGGGTCTTGAGGAAGCCATTGACCTCAGGATCAAAACTTTGACTGTATTCGGAGATTCAGCTCTGGTAATTAATCAAACCAACGGCAAATGGTACACCCACCAGGATCATCTGATACCTTACAGGGATTATACAAGGAGGTTATTGACTTTCTTTACAACTGTCAAGCTTGAGTATATCCCTCGGGACGAAAATCAGTTTGCGGATGCTCTTGCTACCATTTCATCCATGATCAAAGTTCAAGCTGCCAACTTCATACCTCGGATTTTAGTGTCCAGACTTGACAGACCAGCATATGTATTTGCAGCAGATGTTGCCGAATATGATAAGCCTTGGTTCCATGATATCAAGTGCTTCTTGGAGGATCAAACATACCCACCTAGGGCATCTTCCAATGATAAGAAGACATTAAGAAGGCTAGCTGGTAGTTTCTTCCTGAATGCTGATGGTTCCTTGTACAAAAGAAACTTTGATATGGTACTCCTCAGATGTGTTGATAGGGAAGAAGCAGACTTGCTGATGCACGAGGTGCACGAAGGATCCTTTGGTACCCATGCAGGAGGGCATGCTATGGCTAAAAAGTTGCTAAGATCAGGTTATTACTGGATCACGATGGATGCAGACTGTTGTGCCTATGCCAGAAAATGCCATAAATGCCAGATTTATGCGGATAAAGTGCATGTGCCTCCCAATCCTCTGAATGTGATGTCTTCACCCTGGCCCTTTGCCATGTGGGGCATTGATATGATTGGCAAGATTGAACCGACTGCTTCAAATGGCCACAGATTCATCCTGGTTGTCATTGACTATTTTACCAAGTGGGTTGAAGCAGCCTCTTATGCAAATGTTATGAGGCAAGTGGTAGCCCGATTTCTGAAAAGAGATATCATCTGTCGGTACGGAGTTCCCGAGCGAATCATTACTGATAATGGTTCCAACTTAAACAATAAAATGATGGCATAACTATGCCGGGACTTCAAGATCCAACATCACAATTCTTCTCCTTACAGGCCAAAGATGAATGGCGCTGTTGAAGCAGCTAACAAGAATATCAAGAAGATTGTGCAGAAGATGGTAGTTACGTACAAAGACTGGCATGAAATGCTACCATTTGCCTTGCATGGGTACCGTACGTCAATCAGAACGTCCACTGGGGCAACACCGTATCAGCTTGTGTATGGTATGGAGGCAGTCCTACCTGTTGAAGTTGAGCTACCCTCTCTACGGGTATTGATGGATGTTAAGCTGAATGAAGCAGAATGGGTCCGGTCCCGATACGAACAACTGAGTCTGATTGAAGAGAAGAGATTGGCTGCAATCTGTCATGGGCAGCTGTATCAGAAAAGAATGAAGAAGGCCTTCGATCAGAAAGTCAGGCTCCGAGAATACCAAGTAGGAGATCTTGTGCTGAAAAGACTCCTCCCTCCTCATACAGATCACAGGGGCAAGTGGACTCCAAACTATGAAGGGCCATTCGTAGTAAAGAAAGTTTTCTCTGGTGGAGCACTGATGCTCAGTACTATGGATGGTGAAGACTTCCTGTCCCCTGTGAATTCAGATGCAGTTAAAAAATACTTCGCATAAAATGACCCGCTGGACATAAAAACAGAATGTAAGTCCAGGCAAAAATAGGGCATCCCGGCGAGTCAAAAAAAGAATAAAAGACTCGGGCAAAATAAGGGAAAATAAACAAAAAAAAATGTACACCCGCTGAGTTGAAAAACCGCATTGGACAACTCAGGCAAAAATGGGTATCCCGGTGGATTGAAAACCTGAAAGGGCGATCCACGCAAAATAAGGGAATAAGCGAACAACTGCGTTCTGAATTCATCTGTATCTCTTATGACTTGGTGAGCTTCGAAAGGATCAAGCTTCGTTTAGAATCAGCCTTCTTCAGAAGGCAAGATGAGAAGAACGTCAAATGTCGTACGAGTCATAGCAAAAGGGAAGCTCCTCGAAGCGTCATCAACATTGCCAGCATTTTTTTGTTTCTCAATTTGTAACAATCTCCTCATTTTAGGGGATCTGTTTCCTTGATTGTATCTTGCCAATTCAGGGCACTCGAATTAATAAAATCAGATTTTCAGTCATGTTTCGTCTTATACATTTTATTCTCGTTTGCAAAAATGTCCGATGTCTTTAAGATATTGATTGCATAAATACAGATGCTTCTCTTCTAAAAAATACGTGCTTGCAGGAAATATAATTACTCCTGAGAGTGTCTAAACTCCTATGATGGAATCTGGTAAGGGATACCTCGGGATTACTTGTGCGTTTCTCTATCTTTTCGGGATTGCAGATATTCAAAGCGCAACATGGGGCATGGAAGCTTCACCCCAGCCAGCTGGCAAATCATTATCTACTCAGTCTATCTCCCAATTAGCACCGGAGGTGCTTTCTCCCCGGCTGAGTTGCCATTTATTATTCCTCCTTAGCCAAGCACAAAAGCCAGGGAACCATCTCCCCACAGAGTGTCAACCTCTATCCATAAGGGCAACACCTGAAGATCTCACAACAGAGTGACGAAAGCTTCTACAAACCCCAGCTGGGTCCCCCATTACAAGGATAGGTCTATCAGTGACCTATTTCCCCCAAGCAGATACATCATATCAGATCTACCAATGATCTTATCCCCAGCTGGGATGTTCACTTCAAGCAGATCAGCCAGAGATCTTCACAGCAACGGGATCCGAGTCCCGGATCGTTCTTTGCATAATCATAGCATTCGCATCATATTCTCCCCACAGAGCGTAGCATTCCGTCTAATACGGAGCATTACGGCAAAAATCAAACATATTGCATAATCATAAGCCATGTTCTGAATCAAACACTTATAAATACTGACAATCCATCAACGATATACAGAAAACTCCCCAGATTCCCCGGCAGAGAGCCAAGGCATTTTCCCTAAAAGATACAGATACTTCCTGACACCCGTCCGTCTCATATCCTCGGTAGAAAGCCAAAGCGCCCCCTTTGCACTCACAGATACTCATACACAATTTCCTTGGTACACATACACTTGTTTATATTACACTTTTCTCTTTTTTGACACTCGTCCGTGTCACTCTCCCCAGCAAGATAAACACTCGTCTGTACACCACTCATACTTGTTACTCCTGTTTTACTCATACAGATACTCGTCCATATCTTGTATACACCATTTATATCCCCTCAGATTCGACACTCGTCCGTGTTCTTTGTTAACCAGTTGGTACTCTTCCGTATCATCATCTCAGAACACTCGTCAAGCGTTTGTTTCTACCCGATACCCGTCCGTATCACGGTCTTAAGGATGCTCGTCCGCATCTCTAATCTATACACCGCATCAAACACTTATGTCTTCTTGAATTAAGACACTCGTCTGTGTCTATTACTCCCTAGAAGAGTCCCCTCAGAATCAATACTCGTCCGTGTTCTTTGTTAACTAGTTGATACTCGTCCGTATCATCATCTCCGAACATGTGTCAGCATTTGTTTCTACCTGATACTCGTCCGTATCATAGTCTTAAGGATGCTCGTCCGCATCTTTAGTCTATACACAGTGCCCAAACGCTTATACCTCTCATTTCTTGGATGTATACACTCGTCCGTGTTTACTTTTCCCCAGCGAAGTCCCCAACAAAACTTGTTAAACTATTTCCTTCCTATCTGACATTCGTCCTATGTCATGATACCTTTTCGGCAGCCGTACCCTGCCAGGTGATCGTCCTTCACCTTTTTGATGATCGTCCTTCATCAACCCCCAGTGGAGTCTCTATTCATTAGAACCCCTTTCTACCCGACATTCGTCCTATGTTGTGATATTTTTAGCAGCCGTCCCCTGCTTGGCGATTGTCCTCCACCTCTTGATGATCGTCCCTCATCATTTTATCTGATGGTCGTCCCCATCGTTGATCTTGTTATCTGACATTCGTCCTATGTCATGATAAACCCTGAGAGCAGTCGTACCCTGCTAGGTGATCGTCCTTCACCTCTTGATGATCGTCCTCCATCATGCTTATCCGATGGCCGTCCCCATCGTCGACTTTTTCTATCCGGCATTCGTCCTATGTCGTAATATTTTCGGCAGCCATCCCCTGCCAGGTGATCGTCCTTCACCTTAGATGACCGTCCCTCATCTTATCTCCAACAGAGCAGCCGTCCCCTGCTAGGTGATCGTCCTTCACCTTTTGATGACCGTACCTCATCATTTTTTTTCATTTACCTATAATCCCCCAGAAAGTCTTATAGTTTTACTCGATGGCCGTCCCCATCATAATCCATCATATCCCCAGTATGCCGGCCGTCCCTGTCATTGCTCTTTCCCCAGCAATCGTCCTCTGCTCGACGGTCGTCCTCCGTCACCCGCACTTTATAATTATACTTTATTTTCTTTTACAATCTATATCCCTTTTCTTCTTCATTCTGTGAGTGCAAATTTTGGACTGTCTTTGGTATTCAACCACAAGTTATCTTGTTTGAATGATAAGCCGTCGCTTACATCCTGCACAGCTAACTCATGTTTGAATAGGGGCAGCTGTAAACACCCCAAATTTTCCCTCACCCATTCACACCATGGCTTGTGATCTCTTCATATGCATAAGTTCAATCATAGCATCTCATATTGCATTTTTGATTCACTGCATTACTTCTAAGTCATCTGCATCTAGGGTTTGTAATCTGAGCAATCCAAGAGCCATTTGAGACACTCAAAAGGTCATCAATCACTTCAAAGGGGTCCATGTATGTTCAAGCATCATTTTGTATCCTCACAAAGTCAAGAAAGTCAAAGAATCACAAGAACTGAGAATGGCATGGAAGCAGAGCCAGGTTTAACTACACAGATGACCTAGAATTAGGGTTTTGGTTTCAGAGGCTATAACTCCAAATTTTTTGGTCATTCTTGTTTCTATTGGTCTCTATATGATATGAAGATCATGCATATCAATTTTCATGAAGAAATTTCATGGGGAAGGCATCTAATCAAGAGTTGACTTCTTGAGCAAGTCAGTGCAAAATCAGGGCATCTGAGGCCCCCAATGACCCAACCAAAGGGTGTTCTTCATCATTTTGAGTGTGTATGATCTTTATTTGATCATAGAAGATGTTATAAGTTCACAAAGTTGAAGAATTTCAAGCCATTTGCAAAATTGCCTTTTTGGGAAAGTGACTTGTAATGGAAACTTTCCATTTTGGGAAAGTTTTTCAACCCTTTCTTTTTGATTCAAAAATGCTTCAAATGAGAAAACTTTGGTCATGAAAGTTGTAGGATGGATCCTCCCATTTTCAAAAAGTACAAGAACTCGTTCTAATTCATTTTGGATCAAAAGTTATGGCCTTGCAAAGTTGGATAAAATCATTGAAATTTCACTTTTGCACAAAATGGAAAACTTGCAAATTCTCATGACAAGCCTTTATGTGATTTCAATGTGACCCCTAATCATCATACAAACACAATGCATGACTTAAAATTCAGTTTGGCCCAAAGAATTTCCCATTTCTATGCCTTGAGTTTCAAGTAACCATAAGCCATTCTTCATGAAAGTGCAAAGAGGGATTTCTTGCAAAATGATTCTCAAGGGGATTGTATGACCTCTAGCTGGTCTCAAGACATTGCCATGACCTAATGAAGCATCCCACACCAAAAATTCAGCAAGACTTCTCACATGTACATGGCCAAAAATCATGAAATGTAACAAGTTGCCATATTGCAAAAACACTTCAAACATGTGATCCATTGCACCCAGCTGTCTTCTCTTGATCCTAGGGCCTTCCTTGACTCAAGCTGAGGCAGGACAAGCCTCAAGATTGCCTCTGACCCGAGCCATGCTTAGAGTACACAATATCTTGACTTTCTTGCATTTTGCCCATACCAATCCCACAGTGCCACACCAACTCTCTGCCCAACCAAGAGTATGATATGTGGACATCAAGCAATCCAAAAACACACCATACACAAGCTGAATCCTCCCACATTGCAGCACACACCAAAATCTGTCAAAACTTTTCCCTCTTCGAATCACTCAACACAGTCATCAAACTTCAATAATTCCTTCACCAATCAACCACACACAACCCATAGAACAAATCCCACCCCTCACAATGGTCTGAAACACAACACACAAGAACCTCATTTCCTGCCATATCAGAACTGAACCTCTCAAACTAGCAACTTTCAACCCCATTGAAGCATTCCATTAGCCTCAGGAGGTTCAAAGGAGACCATTTGCACAAGAGGGAGGCTCTGAAAGCTCACTTTCGAAGGTCTCCAGCTCAGGTATAACCTAAGAACTTTTTTCTCAGAACTTCATTTTCTTGTTACAAAATGAATCTACATGTTGCCCTGATCATCTAGATGTGTTTAGAATTGAAAATAAGCAAGAAATGACCATTTCATGTTGTTCTGAAAGTTTGTTTGTGTTTTATATTTTCCTTCGATTCAGGCTTGTGAGTGAAAATTGTAGATGTTTAGAATTGGCAGAATTTTTGACTAACAAGAAATATTGAATTCAGTTCAGAATGTCCTATCAGATGTTGGGACATTATCAAACAGAGTATAAGAACTTATTTCAGGATGTCACACCAGATGTTGGGACATTGTGTAAATGATTTAAGTTCAGTTTTTCAGGATGTCCCAACAGATGTTGAGACATCTCAAACCTGCTACCAGAATTAATTAATGACTAACTGATCTGAGATATTTAAGGAGAGTTATCTGGAATTAATTATGGATGGATAAAAACAGAACAAGGCGCATCTGTAGGAAGTTTTATTATGAGGCTTCAGATTAATCAGAAGAACTAAATCACCTAGAATCTAGGAAGTAACAAACCCTAATTCAAGGTGGAAGCTGCATGTGTTTTAGGACTGGATTAACCTACAGAAAGCCCAAATTACAAACACCTATTTAATCAACAGAAACTCACAGAATTGAGTACGAATTTCAGAAGACAAAATAGGGTGTTGTGTTTTAATAGCAGGTTGTTTTTAATTGTACCACTTTATGAGCTTTTAAGCAAAAGTGCATTTGTGACTTGATTGAAACTGTGAAGTAAGATCAAGCTGTTTTGTTTGAAGTATGACTTCAATTTTATTAAACTTGTAAACAAGATCACTGTGTGATTGAGGGGGAGTGAGTTGGTACTCATATCTAAGTAGTGACTTAGGTAGAAATTGCATTGGGTAGATATTAAGTGAAAGATTAAACTGGGTTGTTTAAGTCTAGAATTAATATTACTTATAGTGGATTTCCTCTTGGCTTGGTAGCCTCCAGATGTAAGTGTGGTTATACACTGAACTGGGTTAACAAACTACTGTGTTGTTTAATTTTCTTGCACTTTAAGTTTTGGTTAAATCTGTCAAGTGTTGGAACATCTCATAGGACATCTCATACCTGATCACAGAATTTCAATTGGCATCAGAGCAGGCACCCTGCCTGTTTATACTGGGTGAGATCTAGGGAATACAAATTCTGGAAACATGGACAGAGATATAGGATCAGTAAATAGACCACCTATACTGGATGGATCTAATTATGACTACTGGAAACCAAGAATGATTGCATTCTTAAGATCACTTGACAACAGGGCCTGGAGAGCAGTCAACATTGGATGGGAACATCCTATTCAAGACACCAAGGATGGATCAAAAGTGTTGAAACCTGAAGAAGAATGGAGTAAGGAGGAAGAAGATTCAGCACTAGGCAACTCTAAGGCCTTAAATGCTTTATTCAATGGCATTGATAGGAACATCTTTAGACTTGTGCATCACTGTGAGCTGGCTAAAGATGTGTGGGACACTCTCAAAACAACTCATGAAGGAACATCAAAGGTAAAGATGTCAAGACTTCAACTTCTCACCACCAAGTTTGAAAACTTGAGAATGAAGGAAGATGAGACAGTTCATGAATTCTACATGAACATCTTAGAAATAGCCAATACTTCTGGAGCCTTGGGAGAAAAGATGACTGATGAAAAGCTTGTAAGAAAGATTCTCAGATCTTTGCCAAAAAGATTTGACATGAAAGTCACAGCAATAGAAGAAGCTCAAGACATATGCAAAATTAAAGTTGAAGAGCTCATTGGTTCCCTTCAAACATTTGAGATGGGAATGAATGACACAAATGTAAAGAAGAACAAAAGCATAGCCTTAGTGACAAATACTGATGAAGAAGAAGATGATGAATCAGAAACTTGTGAAAGCTTATCAGATAACATTGCTATGCTTGGAAGACAATTCAAAAAGATTCTCAGAGGGATGGAAGGCAAATCCAAACCCAGTGGAAGATACACAAACTCTTCTGAGAACAAAAGACCTTATGATGCTAACAGAAGGTCAAATTATGATGAAAAGACCAGTCAAGAAAAAGGAATCAAATGCCATGGATGTGAAGGATATGGACACATCAGGAATGAATGTCCTACCTACTTAAAAAGGCAAAAGAAAGGACTCTCTGTAACCTGGTCTGATGAAGACTCAGGAGGTGATTCAGAAGAAGAATCAGCTAAGCATATCACTGCTCTAGCTGGATTATGTGAATCTGAAAGTGAATCCAGTGATGGGGAGCTTACTTGTGAAGAACTTGAGCAAGCATATAAAGACCTATACAAAAGAAGCACTGAAATATGCAGTGAGGTCATAAAGCTAAAGAAGCAGAATGAGGCACTAAAAGATGAAAAAGCAAATGATCAAGAGATCATTGACACCTTGAAAAGTGAAGTAAGTCTTCTCAACTCCAAGTTGGAACACATGTCCAAATCTGTGAGAATGCTGAACAGTAGCTCAAGTACACTGGATGTTATTCTCAACAACAATAAGCATTCAGGGGATAAAAGTGGACTAGGATTCAACAAAGTTCATAAGGATGAAGCTAGCTCTAGCAAAACTACTCCAAAGTCCATACAGTCAAACAACATGTCCCAACAGATGTCTCAACATTCTGAAAAGAACATAATGAAGAAGAAGTATCAAAGATGGAGATGTCATCATTGTGGAAGATTTGGACATATCAAACCTCATTGCTATAAATTGCATGGATATCCAAATCAGATGTATCAGCAACCTCTTAAGCAGAAGGTAGAAGTTACCAAGAAAGTGCTGCAGAGACATCAAAGAGATCAGCAACCTCCTAAGCAGAAGACATAGGTCTTCAAGAAGGTATGGAGACCAAAAGCTAGTCCTAATGCTGATCAAAGCTACATACCCAAGAACAAGATCAACAAGCAACCTTGGAGCTCTACTGATGAACAATACACAGGGCAGAGGTATCAAAAGAAATCTCAACTCAAATGGTCAAAGAAAGGTGTTGCATATATAGCACATACATCACTAAGAGTATCAGCCAAAGAAGACTGGTACTTTGACAGTGGATGTTCAAGACACATGACTGGATTGAAGAATCTGCTAGTAGACTTAAAGTCACATTCATCCAGATATGTAACCTTTGGAGATGGAGCTAAAGGAGAAATCAAGGGAGTTGGGACCTTGGACTATCAAGATGTACCAAGGCTAAATGATGTGCTACTGGTTAAAGGTTTAACTGCTAACCTGATCAGCATAAGTCAATTATGTGATCAAGGGTACAGTGTAAACTTTACCAAAACTGATTTTATAGTGTCTAACAAAGAACAAGAGATTGTTATGAGAGGAGCCAGATCTAAAGACAACTGTTACATGTGGGAACCTCAAGACTTCAGTCTCACTTCAACTTGCTCTTTAGCTAAAGAAGAAGAAGTGAAACTATGGCACCAAAGACTAGGTCATCTTCATTTCAGAGGCATAAAGAAGATCATATCTATGGATGCTGTGAGAGGTATTCCTAAACTGAAGATTGATGATGGCAAAATATGTGGTGAATGTCAAATAGGCAAGCAAACCAAGATGTCCCATCCAAAGCTCCAACATCTGACAACTTCCAAAGTTTTGGAACTATTGCATATGGATCTTATGGGACCTATGCAGGTTGAGAGCCTTGGTGGTAAGAGGTATGCCTATGTAGTGGTTGATGACTTTTCAAGGTATACATGGATAAATTTCATCAAAGAAAAGTCTGATGTATTTGATGTATTCAAAGATTTATGCCAAAGAATATAAAGGGAAAAATCCAGCTGTGTGATCAGAATAAGAAGTGATCATGGAAAAGAATTTGAGAACCAAAAATTCTTAGATTTCTGTTCTTCAGAGGGAATCAATCATGAATATTCTTCACCAATCACTCCTCAACAAAATGGGATTGTTGAGAGGAAGAATAGAACTATTCAAGAATCAGCAAGAGCTATGATCCATGCTAAAAAGTTACCTTTGTACTTCTGGGCTGAAGCAATGAACACAGCTTGTTACATCCATAACAGAGTTACTCTCAGGAAAGGAACTTTGTCCACAATCTATGAAGTCTGGAAGGGTAGAAAACCAACAGTTAAGTACTTCCATGTGTTTGGAAGTAACTGTTATATTCTGGCAGATAGGGAGCAAAGAAGAAAAATGGATCCTAAAAGTGATGAAGGAATTTTTCTTGGATACTCTATAAACAGCAGAGCATATAGAGTATTTAATTCTAGAACCAAGGTTATCATGGAGTCCATAAATGTGATAATTGATGATGCTCCTACAGATGTCCCAGAAGATGTTGGAACATCTGCTGATATCAAGATTGAAGCTGAAGAAAAGAGTGATCATTATGACTTCACTCAAACTGATGCAAGGACAGAACAATCCAGCAAATCTCCCTCCATCAGAATACAGAAGGATCATCCCAAAGATTTGATAATTGGTGATCCCAACAGAGGTGTAAGCACTAGATCAAGAGAAGTGATTTCAGGTTCCTGTTTTGTTTCTAAAATAGAACCTAAAAACATCAAGGAAGCTCTTACTGATGAATACTGGATTTGTGCTATGCAAGAGGAATTAGGTCAATTCACAAGGAATGAAGTGTGGAACCTTGTTCCTAGACCTGATGACATAAATGTGATTGGAACAAAATGGGTGTATAAGAACAAGTCAAATGAACAAGGAGTTGTTACAAAGAACAAAGCCAGACTTGTAGCTCAAGGATACACACAAATTGAAGGAGTAGAATTTGATGAAACCTTTGCACCAGTAGCAAGGCTTGAATCAATCAGACTACTTTTGGGAATTGCTTGTATCTTAAAGTTCAAGCTATTTCAAATGGATGTGAAAAGTGCCTTTTTAAATGGTTATCTTAATGAAGAGGTATATCTAGAACAGCCTAAAGGATTTGTTGATCCAAGCTGTCCAAATCATGTATACAAACTAAAGAAGGCTCTTTATGGTCTGAAGCAAGCTCCAAGAGCATGGTATGAAAGGCTGACTACTTTTCTTGTCAAGCAAGGGTACAGGAAAGGAGGAATTGACAAAACCTTGTTTGTTAAAGATGAAGAAGGAAATGTCATGATTGCTCAAATATATGTAGATGACATTGTCTTTGGTGGGATGTCTGACAGGATGGTCAAACATTTTGTCAACCAAATGGAATCTGAATTTGAAATGAGCCTAGTAGGAGAATTAACCTACTTTCTTGGACTGCAAATAAAACAAATGGAGGACTCCATGTTCATTTCCCAAAGCAAGTATGCTAAGAACATAGTCAAGAAATTTGGAATGGACAGTGCTACTCATAAGAGAACCCCTGCCCCCACACATTTAAAGCTGACTAAAGATGAAAAGGGTGAGAATGTAGATCAAAGCATGTACAGAAGTATGATTGGAAGCTTGTTATATCTGACTGCTAGCAGACCAGACATAGCATTTGCAGTAGGTGTATGTGCAAGATATTAAGCTGATCCAAAAGTCAGTCATCTTAATCAAGTCAAGAGAATTCTGAAATATGTTAATGGTACTTGTGACTATGGCATAATGTACTTTCATGGATGTAAACCAATTCTCACTGGCTTCTGTGATGCTGATTGGGCTGGAAGTGCTGATGACAGAAAAAGCACTTCAGGAGGATGCTTCTTTCTAGGAAACAATTTGATTTCTTGGTTCAGTAAGAAACAAAATTGTGTATCCTTATCTACAGCTGAAGCTGAATATATAGCAGCTGGAAGCAGTTGTTCTCAGTTGGTTTGGATGAAGCAAATGCTCACTGAGTACAATGTCCCACAAGATGTCATGACATTGTACTGTGACAACTTAAGTGCAATTAACATATCAAAGAATCCTATCCAACATAGCAGGACCAAGCATATTGATATCAGACATCATTTCATCAGAGATCTTGTAGAAGAAAAAGTGATTTCATTGGAACATGTAGCTACAAATCTGCAGTTGGCTGATATCTTTACCAAAGCATTGGATGCTACTCAATTTGAGAACTTAAGGGGAAAATTGGGAATCTGCTTATGTGAGATTTAGCAGTTATGGAGATGTGCCAACATGTCATATGACATTGTGTGGCATAAGCACCAGATGGCAACACCAGTCTGGTCAAGCACCTTGGGTATTCCATTCCTAATAATTTTCCAAGTAATGGCTACTTATATAATAACAGCTTGCTTTCAGCTATCCATATTCTCATCATACTCTCAAAAACAAATTGCATTCTCTAGCTGTTCTTCAGAAATCATCAACCCTAAAACTCTTCATCCTCTTCCTTCGAAAATGTCTCAAAACCCTAACAGTTCTGAAGAAATCCTCAACAAGGAAGATGTGGTGCATGCAACTCCTATTTTTGTGGTTCCCATGGAGTCAACCCCAATGAACGAAATCAGAGGAAGTGTTCCTCATGCTAAAAAGCCAAGAACTCCAAAAAGAACAAAAGATCAAGTCTGCAGCAAATCCAAAGGCATTCCTTCACCAGCAAACATACCTCAAAAATCTTCTGAATATGTGGATGCTTCCATAAAGGAGTTGGTAACCAAGATCCTATCTGATCAAAGAGTGGTAAGTGGCATATCTATCCCTCTGAACACCATGCCAGCCCCACAAGAAGATCAACAAACTCAGGCTGCAAAGGACACTCCTGCTCAACAGGATGTCCCAATAGATGTTGAAACATCTGAGGATCAACAAAAGGCCTCATCTGATGCTGCTGAGGACCAGAAAAAGGCCTCAAATGATAGTGATGAAGAAGAATTTGAGGATCAGACCAAGGCCTCAACTGAAGAGCATATCTCTGCTGATCAACCAGCTGAAGAGGAGACTGCTCAATCTCCTCCTGTTGTGAACCTAGAGCATGATTCTGATACAGAAATCATTGCCTCTGTAAGACCTAGCATAGCCAAAAGGCTCAGGACTAGGAAAGAAAAGATGCAAGCAGGACATGCAATTCTTGAGAAGAAGCAAGCTACCCCAAAGAAGGACAAAGCTAAAGTTGTCTTTGGTCCTACCAAACAATGGAGCAAGGTGCAAACACAAAAGAGGAAAGTTGTCACTCCTCCAGATTCAGATGTTGAAGCAGATGTCCCAACATCTCCTACAAAGAAAAAACCAGCACCCTCAAGGGCATCAACTGCTGTTCCTGAAGCTCCCTTGGACAACATCTCCTTTCATCATGTTTCAAGTGTGAACAGATGGAAGTTTTTCTATCAAAGAAGGGTAGCACTTGAAAGAGAGCTGAGCAGTAATGCACTTGAGTGCACTGAGTTAATTGATCTCATATCTGCTGCTGGTCTCTTCAAAACAGTCTCCAACCTCTCTCCCTGCTATGAGCTACTTGTCAAAGAATTCATAGTCAATCTTCAGGAAGATTGTGCCAATGGTAAGTCTGCTGAATTTAGAAAAGTCTTTGTTAGAGGCAGGTGTGTAGAGTTCTCTCCTCAGATCATCAACCAATACCTTGGAAGAGAATTTGATGGGCCAAATGAGCTAGGGAAGACTGATAACCAGGTCTGCAAGGTTATCACTGCTAACCAGGTCAAAGCTTGGCCAGTTAAAGGAAAGCTCTCAGTGAGCATGCTGACAAGGAAATATGCCATGCTGAACAGGATTGGTATAGCAAACTGGGTGCCTACCAATCACACATCTTCAATATCCACTGGCTTGGGCAGGTTTATTTATGCTGTGGGCACTCAAACTAAGCTGGATTATGGAGCCTACATCTTTGATCAGACTTTGAAGCATGCTAGCTCATCTGCAACAAAGCTGCCAATAGCTTTCCCTTCCTTGCTGTGTCGAAAAGTGCTGAGTCAGTACCCTGGGATCCTCACTGAGAAGGACACAGTTTGCAAAAGAGAAAGCCCTCTGGCCTTTCACTACAAGTTGTTCCTGAGTCATCATGCAGCAGATGTTGAAGCACCCTCTGGGACATCTGCAGGTCCTTCAAATGCAAAGTCTCCAATCTCCAAGGCTGCATTGATTGCTGAACTGAAGAGCACTTGCAAAGAACTTGAAGCAAGGAAGCAAAAGCTTGAGGAGATTATCCAAAGGCTGGAGAGTGAAGGTGATCAGAAAGCTGCTTCTGATGAGGAAACTGAGGATGATGAGGAAACTGAATGTGAGGAGTCTGAGTGAATAATTGTATGTGAGGACAAATGTAATGACAACTGCATTGTAATTTAGAATTAGTCTCTTTGGCCCCAAATTTATGTCTAACAAGGGGGAGAACAACAACAACAACAACAACAACAATGTGTAATGCTGTTTGATTATGAATGAAAAATCTGTTTGTTTCTGAACTGAATCAGTGTGTTTTTAATAAAAATTTCTGTTGCAACAAATCTGAATACATGTATGTTTGAGGGGGAGTAAACTCACTCATGACTTAACAGAAAAGGAAAGCTACACTCTGATAAAAAGAACTTCTGCTGCACTCTGATAACCAGAAAAGATGTTAGCCAAAAATTAGCCAAAGGGGGAGTTTGTAGATGTTTAGAATTGGCAGAATTTTTGACCAACAAGAAATATTGAATTCAGTTCAGAATGTCCTATCAGATGTTGGGACATTATCAAACAGAGTATAAGAACTTATTTCAGGATGTCACACCAGATGTTGGGACATTGTGTAAATGATTTAAGTTCAGTTTTTCAGGATGTCCCAACAGATGTTGAGACATCTCAAACCTGCTACCAGAATTAATTAATGACTAACTGATCTGAGATATTTAAGGAGAGTTATCTGGAATTAATTATGGATGGATAAAAACAGAACAAGGCGCATTTGTAGGAAGTTTTATTATGAGGCTTCAGATTAATCAGAAGAACTAAATCACCTAGAATCTAGGAAGTAACAAACCCTAATTCAAGGTGGAAGCTGCATGTGTTTTAGGACTGGATTAACCTACAGAAAGCCCAAATTACAAACACCTATTTAATCAACAGAAACTCACAGAATTGAGTACGAATTTCAGAAGACAAAATAGGGTGTTGTATTTTAATAGCAGGTTGTTTTTAATTGTACCACTTTATGAGCTTTTAAGCAAAAGTGCATTTGTGACTTGATTGAAACTGTGAAGTAAGATCAAGCTGTTTTGTTTGAAGTATGACTTCAATTTCATTAAACTTGTAAACAAGATCACTGTGTGATTGAGGGGGAGTGAGTTGGTACTCATATCTAAGTAGTGACTTAGGTAGAAATTGCATTGGGTAGATATTAAGTGAAAGATTAAACTGGGTTGTTTAAGTCTAGAATTAATATTACTTATAGTGGATTTCCTCCTGGCTTGGTAGCCTTCAGATGTAAGTGTGGTTATACACTGAACTGGGTTAACAAACTACTGTGTTGTTTAATTTTCTTGCACTTTAAGTTTTGGTTAAATATGTCAAGTGTTGGAACATCTCATAGGACATCTCATACCTGATCACAGAATTTCAAAAATAAATGGATTTGAGATGAGGGGTTAGGTTTAGATTGATGAGAGGTTTGTTTTGGTGGAAGAAATTTCATGTTTAGTGACCTGTAGAAGATTCTAGGGTTTATGCTCGCCGGAGAAGATGACCGGAACCACTGTTCCGGTCACCTGAAAATCATTAGCCCTAATCTCATTAATTAATCAACTTTGAATTTGGACCTTAGATTCTGTTGACCTCCATTGACTCCCGCGCGTGTGTGGCCAGGATTTGTCATTAAAGCCCTAAAACGTGTTTAATTAAGACTAATCAGGTTTAAGAAATTTTGAATCCCAGAATTGATCTCAACCGTCCATGAGTACGCGCAGTCTTTCCCTCCCCCCTGAGTTTGAATGCTGGCCCTTGATTGCGTTGACTCTCCCTTTTTATTCATTTTAATTGCTTTTATTTTCATTTCTTTTCCTCATTTTATTTAAAATAGCTAAAATCATTTAAAAATTATGAAAATTTTTGTCAAAGATTTCACTAATTTTTAAAACCCCAAAATATTTTTATTTTTATTTTTTGCACTGAAAATTATTTTTAAATCATTTAAATGTTTATTTTTAATTAGTTAATGAAAATTAATTAATTAAAAATGCATTTACGTATTTAAAAATCACAAAAAAAATCACATTGCATTTAGAAACATTTAGAAACATTATCCAACTCTCAAACCAAATTTCATTTTTGTTCTTGATGCCTTTTGATCATTTTCATTGGAATTAATTCCATTTTTAGGCAATATTTTGGTTCAAACTTTAAAAAATTCATTCTGCCTAACCCTTGAGAGTTTGACAATGATTCTTTTTGCATTGCATCCCACATAGCATTTAGTTTATAGGATAAAATTGGTTTGATTTGATCTTGCATTTTCAATTTGTTTGTTATTTTTATTTGTGAGGCACCCCAAAACCCTAGTAATCTTAGGAAATTCATAACTTTCACTAGGTTAAGAGTTGAATCCTCTCCTTTGGGCAGTGAGTTTGTATAGGTTTAGGGTATCTTTGATTGCATTTTCAAATTTTTATCATGTCATTTGCTTCTGGTTTTTGGATTTTTGCTTTGCATGATGCATGTAACCCTAATTTGTGCCTTCCTTTGCATCCATTTCTCATTTGCTTGCATCCATTGACTTGCCATGACATTTTTGCATCCACATGATTCATAATACATCTTAGGACATATTAGAATCATGTTTGATCATTGCATCTTCCATTTGCCATGTCATATGTCCATTGCATTTCATAACTTTTCTTGAACTTTCATGGTTCAAAACTTGCTTCATCTGCATCCATTGCCTTGCATGATCATTCTCATGTCTTGCCTCATGTTTGTATCATCTCTTAGCATCATTAACATCATGTGAATGCTTCTGACTTTGGTTTGCATCATGACATTTCATCTCATTTGCATTGCATTTCATTTCTTTTGGCTAACTTTTCAGGTGGTAAGTTGTTTTGAGAAGTGAATTTGCCTTCACTTCTCACAATCTCTTCTCATCTCTCTTGCATCTTTGTTGCATTTTATCTTGTGTATTGGATTGAGCTTGCTCATTCATGTTCATCTTACTTTCTTTCTTCAAGCAACTTGTCTTCTTAAGTGAAGCAAGTTGTTTTGCTTCTCTTTGCTTCTTGCTCCTTTCATCTACTTCCTGGTGGTTTCTCTGAAGACCTTCTGGCAAACCTCATTAACCCTAGGAACAACCAAGCATGATCACAATTAGGGTTTGATTAGTCCCCCTTTAGTTTTACCTTTGTGTCATCTTTGAGTCTTCTCTTCTCTCCTCATAATCAAGGACTAAACCCTAAAGGTTTTAAGGCTTTGTGATTAAGCTTATGCCTGCATCCTTCTATTAGGATGGAGTGTATAACTTTAATCCTAAGTATTAAACCCTTAATGTGTTTAAATCCTTTAATCAACCCATCTAATAATCATCAAGACATCAAGCTTGTAACTTGGGCCTTGCATTAGGGTTTCAATTCTTCCTTAATTGGTTAAGAAGGACTAACCCTAGTGTTAATGGACAAGTCTCTCTCAATTTGTCTTACAAACCATAAAATCCACTTCTTAATCTTACCATTAATTAAAATTCATTTAATAAAGGTTTTGTTTTGTCATGAGGTTAATCCCTAATCATGGATTAAGTCGAGGAGCCATCCTCAGCTTAAATGTTCCCATCTATTATCCTTCTATTAGGATAGTGTAATGGGTCCATTAAATCCTTGATTATGGCTAAAACTCATTACTTAACACTAAACAAAAACACCAAAAAAAACATCTAAATAATGGCAAGTAGGTTAATGATCTTAATCCTACATCATGGTGATTAAGTGTGAGGTTCTTACTTCATACTTAAGGTATTCTCATTACCCCTAATCAGAGGGAGGATGTGATGAGTTTACTAACCCTTGGTTTAGACTTAAGCTCATTAACTTATGACAAACCTCAAAAGGCAATAAAAGATTGAAAACACAAAAACAAACAATAATCGTCTCCTCCGGGATTCGTTTCTCATCATATTCACTCATAAACGAGAATTTGCTTCTTCCGTCTAATGCAAGACAGTTTGCACCTGAGCCAGACAGGTCATACACTTGAGCATAGACAAGTAAGCAGTTCACAAGTCAATTTATTTTCCAGTCTCTTTGAGTCGAACTACGGTGTTCTGACTTCCTCATTGCACGAGAGGATACGTAGGCATAACTTAACAGTTATCGAACAAAAGTCTCTGTATAATCCCCCTCTTCCAGCATCATTCTTTAAGCCTCATAGTCTTGAGCATTTCATTCCTGTTCCTACACTGACACTTCTTTATTTCACTTCACTGTTCTTTCACACTGACACTTGCATTCTTTCCAGCTTTGATACACAAATTGCACTAACACTACCCCTTTAAACAAAAATCTTTCAAGCGTGGATCCCGTCGAGTACGGCGGACAATCTGGGTGCTAATACCTTCCCAGGTTGTAACCAACCCCCTTTCTCAGTTTCCCTGGTTCGCAACCGTCTTATCCATATCTTTTCTTAGGTCTATGCAGCATTACCTTTCCTTCGGGATAAAAATGTCTAGCTGGCGACTCTTGTCTTCTGAGTTCACCCTTGTGTGTTCTCTTCCCCTTTCGCCGACCGTTCGCGTCTGTACCCATTCTGACCTGGGTGTCTTTTGGTGGGAGCGACACGCTTCTTCAGGGTCCTTCGCTAGAACAGGGAATGGAAACTCATCCTTAACACGTGATCCCACCAGAAATGAATACTCTTCCAAAGTAGGCGCCAATTGGTAATCAGGGAACGTAAAACAATGGTAGAGAGGATCATAAAACTGGAGCATCACAGAGAGCAACCTTCCATCCCACTCAGTCTTAAGTAAGGCTAAAAGTCTCATATGCTTCTCCATGAAGGCTTCTTGATCCAAAACCAAATCTCTTAATTTCCTTAGGTCTTCGAGTTTGGGAGTTTTGAATGTGTACTTGACAGTCTTTCTTCTTCCAAAGTCCATGATGATACCTACGATATTTGCAAAGATAGAGTTTCTGAGTTCCTTGAATAAATTGATAAAAATGATGTTTCATGATGCACGAATGCATGAGTACACAAACACACAAGGCTTAGGTTCAAGTCTTGTATGAGGTCGAAGGTTCAACCCTCCCGAAAGGTATGTACTATGAGTTTATTTGTACCTGTACAACGGGTTCTAAAAGTTCCCAGAATCATTGTCCCATCTTTCGGATATTACTGACTTCCCAACTCAACTTGGTAATCAATAATATTCTCAAGAGAGTCTCATCCGAGTGTAGTATCGCGTATCAACTATTTCAGATTTGCACCCCATAGTCATCGCACTACATCCCTAAAAGGCCAAGTGGGGGTAAATGTTCTACGGTTCTCAACATTAACGGCTCTCAGGTCGAATATAGTAATGCTTTCACGACTGAACTCGATCAACAAAACTACATCCGAGGAGGCCTCCGCTGAGTGGTGGTGTCTCAAGTCAACTTGATCGGGACTCAACTCCCTACAAGCCTTCTTGAATATACCACTGTCCTATCTTATTTTGCACTCAAGTCCGGGTTAGGACTTATCTCACCACACATGGAACACCCAACAAAAACCCAAAATAGTAACAAGCAATACAACAACAAATATACAAATATACAAGGTGGGCTTAACCCTTAAAAATAGAGTCCCCAGTGAAGTCGCCATTTCTGTTGCGGTGAGAATCGGATACCAAGCTATTGATTAAGCTTGAATCACAATTATTTTATGTTCACCACCGACTTTAATTTAATCCAAAGGGAAAAGGGAAAAAGATCGTAAAAACCCTAAATGAGGAGAAACTAGGTTCGGGGGTTGATTATACCTAGGGAAGGTGTTAGCATCCTAAGCATCCGCAGTATCCTACGGGAACCTCTTGTTAATATTTGTGTTATTGTTATTTATTGCCTGCTAAAACTAAGGGAACCTAAGGTTTTTATTTCTAATGGTGCTCGCACAACATCGCATCGATGCCTACGTATCGGGTATAGAATCAGAGCACTCGTAGTTCTCCTAAAGATTAACGAACACTTGGTTACGCTCAAGGTTCGTGGGGGAAGGTAAGTGTTATGTCAAACACTCACGTGACTTTAACAAAGTCACAAAAAGTTGTAAAATAAAAAGTCCTAATGGTTAAGGTTGAAAAGGAACTAGGGATGGCTAAACTTCATATGACATGGAGTCAACTGCAGGAGTTCTTTCCCTTTTGGATTTAAATGCAAAAAAAAATAAAGTAAATAAATGAGGGTGCAAGCTCCTAAGTCTAAGGCATAGGTTGCTACTTGCAAAAAAATGGACTGAATGAAGTAAATGGAAATATAAGATAAAAGGCTTAGTAAACGGGCTATGGCTCGATATATGGATCGAGAATGCGGGGGTGGAAGACAAGCGTGGTGCGTCAATTTGCTTAAGTTGGAAATGCTGTGAAATGTAAAGACTGTGCAGACGGTGATCGTAAAACGACCGACTTACGTGTGTGAGTGAAGTGTATAAAGTTCACTTGGCGTTGGACCAATGATTTATTATCTTGAAAAATAAAGTCTCAAAGGTGTGCGCTTTTAATTTTATCTTAACAAGTATATGGTCATGATGCGAAATAAAATCAAACAATACATACAACCAAAATAATGAAGAAAAAAAATTAAACCATGCACATATTCACACAAAGAGAAATAAACCTAAATTTAATCTCTCACACTAATGGGATATATTTACAAAGATCTAACTTAAATTACCTAACAACTATCTAAAACGAAAATGGCTCTAAACACATTTTTTGGGGATTTTTTAGAGTTAAAAGAATTAGTTTAGAAAGGAAAATAAAATATTTTTTGGACTTTTTGATGAAATTAACAAATGGAAATCAACTATAAAACTAAATATTAAAATAGAAATACTTTTAAAATAAAAAGTTCAAAGACAATACTTTTGGGTTTTTTAAATGTATTAAAAAAATGATAAATGGAAAATAATTAAATAAGACTAAGAAAAGAAATGATAAAGTTAAAAATTGGTATTTGAAAACTAAAACCTAAATGGATTACTAAGATTAAACTAAGGACTAACAAAAATTATTATAAAGATTAAGAAAATATTTTTGGTTTTTTTTTAGATGTATTCAAAAAAAAAAAAAAAAAATAACGAATGATTATTAATAAGAAAATTAAAGATGAAATAAAGTGAAAATTAATCAATATTTAAAAAAAATAAAGTGAAAATTAAAGATAAAAATTAATCAATATAAAGAAAATATTTTTGTAATTTTGTTATTGAAAACTTACTCTAATTTTTTTGATTTTATTTTAATTAATTAACATCACTATACTACAAATTTTAGAATTTTTTTTAACTCTTTAAAAGAAACAATACATATTTTTTTTGACCTTCTATTATTTAAAATATTTAAACTTAGATAACACTAAAAGGAAAAGAGAAAAAGAACTAATTTAAAAAAAATATAAAAAAAGTTGAAACAAAAATATAAAAAAACACTAACAACATCTAAGAATTTTTTTTTATTAAAATAGCTAAACTTTTATGATTTTTATATAATAATATCTATATAAAAAAAAACTATAACCTTTTTAACTTTTCTATAAAAAAAAATTACTAATCTTTTTTATTTGAGAAAAAAAAAATATAATCTACATAACAATGAAGATCATTAAATACTAAATTTAATCTATTTTATAATAATATCTAAATTAATGAACGAAAATATATTTCTATAACTTTTTGATTGAATTTTTAATAACAATATTTAAAAGTAATAAATAAATGTATGATACTATGACTTAACTTTTTTTATTTGATTATAATAATATCTAATAATAAGGAGATAAAGGCCACACATTTTTGATTGATTTTTTTTAAATAAGATCTAAAAATAAAGAAAGAGTATAAAATGTATTAACCTTTTTTTTTATTTTCTAAATAATAAAAATAAATGTAAATTTTTTTTATAATGCTAATAGTATCTAAAAAAATAAATGAGAGTAAGTGCCTTAATTTTTTGGTTTTCTAGATTTTTGAAGTTAAATAAAAGTTAGCTAATAAAGAAATAATTAAATTAAAATTAATACTTGAAAACTAAAATCTAAATGAATTACTAAAACAAAAAGACGAAATTAATTAATAAGGAAATTGATATTTTTGAGCTTAAATGGGAAATATATAGAAAATATAGTGAAAAATATTTATTTTTTTTAAATGCGTAAAAAAAAATCGTAATATAAAAATATATATTTTTCAAATTAATGTTAAGAGAAATAAACCAAAAATGAGGTTTTGTTACCATAAAAAAAAATATATATATAATAAAAAACAAAAGGGCTGCCGAAATTAAACCCATAAAGGGCCCTGGAATTAGTGAGTGAAAAGGAACATGGACCGATGCAGCAAAAGATTATTGCGAGAAGAAAAACAGTAGTAAAATTTAACTTTAAGTAATATTAATGAAGATAAAGGCTAATTAATTAAAAAAGGTGGACTTAAATGCTGATTTGTGAGAAGAAGAAAAACTCCACTTATTATTCCAACTCTCTTTCTCAGGCTACTAAAATCTCTTAAATCAAATTAAATAAAATAATAAATAAAACAAAACTCAATTAAAACAAAACCTTCTCCTTCATTATCTCTCTGAACGCTCTCAACTCTTTCACTCTCTCTCTCAACTCAGCGTCTCTCCCTCTCTCAAATTCTCTCTGCAACAAAATCGAACTCCTTATTTGGTTAAAATATGAACACGAACCCTGTTTCCCTAAATCTTCTGTCAACTCTCTCAAAATCTCAACCGAAACCCTTAAATCAAAGAAAACTCCAAGACCCTAGATCTATGAAGAGGAAAGGCAAATATCGACATATGGGTTCGATAGAAAACCAACAAAATTTTAGAGAATGATAAAGAAAGCGAAGAAAAAGAGGAAAAGAGATACCTATCGGAGCAAGTCCGATGATATTATTTTCTGGCGAAAACTCAGGTGAATGTCCTCTGGTTTCTTTGCCCTTTTGTTCGTATTTGTCTTCTTCTACTCCTTCTCCTTCTTCCTTCTGTGTTGCTAATGTTGGTAAAGGGAGGGGGTTTAGCTTAGGTTTTTTATAGTTCTAATGATGAACTCTTAAAAAACATGGTGGAGGTGAGCTTTTGTGAATATGTTTAGAGATAATTTTTGTGAAAAATTTTTTTAGTGAAAACTTGCAGCTAGGTTTCTTGTTCTGTGTTGCCCCCCTTTTGATGTGAATAGTAGCATTATATATAGGACACGAATTAGGGTTTGAGAAATTTCAATTTGAAAACATGTACTGAGTATAAAACTTGTGGATGAAGGGTGTTCTATGAGAGGGGACAATTTCTGAGATTGTGTGTAGTGGAGGTAGAATGGTTGTACGAGTTGCAGTAGGTTTGTACAAATGCAAGGGAGAGGTATTTTAAAAAAAAATCTGCTTGTGAGAAGTTGAGAAGAGGTGGTTCCCTACTGTTATTTTTCATTTGCTGTACTTTTTTTTTTGGAATTTTGCCTTTGAAATCTCTGTGACATTAGGTATGATATGATGAAATGTCATGGATGAATTATGTATGAATGATAATTTTTGCTATGAATTTGAAATATATTTGCTATGAATTTGATGATGTAGTTGTATGAATTGGTATGTACGATAATGGCATGAATGAACTAAGTTTGACAAGAATAATTATGTTTATGATTATGTATGTATGAATGATCAGGATGAATATGATTGAACATGGATATGAATGTGGTTTATGTTTCTTTGTAGGTTGATGCAACATGGGCCATGTAAGGATGAGCTTGAAGATGATCATCATGGAAACTATATTTGGCTTGGAAGACTTGGCATGAATGGTGAAGACTTTGGGAAAAACTTGGTGTAATAGAATTACTCATGTACCACGATCGTTTTAGGCTTAGGATTATCAACAAACTTGTAACAAAATTTGTATTCCTTTGTAACTTTGAAGTTCAAGTAATGAAAAGTAACATTTGGTTGTAAATTTCAAAACTAACTTTTAGTTTGGAACATGAATGTTGGAATGGAATTGATTCTTGAATGAAAAATGGAGATTTGACATGTATTGTAACCTTACACATAGAAAAATAAATTTGAAATTTTTGACTTGGAATTGTAATTGGAATTAAGACTTGGAATTAAAAATAAATAGAAATTAAAGTTGGAAAGGAAATGGAAAATAAAATGAATGGGAATTGAAAATTAAAAAGAAAATTGGAATTGAAACTTGGAAGCGGAAGTGAATCAAAAACTAGGAATTAAACTTAGAATTGAAAGTGACTTAGAAACTAATAATTAAACTTGGAATTGAAAATGACTTAGAACTTAAGAAATAAATTTGGAATTTTAGAAAATAAATACATGAACATGAATTGAAATAGAAATTGGGATAAAAATTAGAAAAGAATTGTAAACTAAATTGAATGGGAATTGGAATTTGAATATAGAACTTGAAATTGAATTGAAAATAAAATTGGAATTGAGAATGGAAATAGAATTGGAAATGAAACTTGGATTGAGAACTTGAATTAGATTTGGAATTTGGCCTAGAAATTTAGACTAAAACTTAGAAATCGAAATGAAAACTTGAAATAGAATTTGTGATTGGTAACTTGAAATAGGCTTGAGACTTAGAACTTGAAACTTTGAAAATTAGAAATGGAATTTGGAAACAAGAATTTGAATTAAAATTGAATTTGAAACATGGAAAGCATAACCAATGTATCAATCTCTAATACCTATCCCGGGCAAAATTTCCACGACGTCTCTTGCAAAACCAAGCATGCTTGATATGTACCATGGTATGATGATGATGTGAATGCATGAATGAAAGTTAGGGGTAAAATTTGGGGTGCGACAGGTATACACATCAAGAACACTTAATTCCTTATATAGATTATGCCAGAAGACTGTTGACATTCTTCACAACGGTTAAGCTTCAATATATACCACGAGATGATAATCAATTTTCTGATGCATTGGCTACTCTTTCTTCGTCCATCAAAGTCTTGTGTTGGAACTATATGCCCAGGATTAACATTTCTCGAATTGACGCACCAGCTTATGCCTTCTCTATAGACGCAGTGTCCGATGAGAAACCTTGGTATTTTGATATCAAGCTTTTACTGGAAAGACAAGAATACCCAGCTGGGGAATCAACCAACGACAAGAAGACCTTGAGACGACTTGCTGCTAGCTTCTTCTTGAATGCAGACATAGTTCTGTATAAGAGGAACTTTGACATGGTCTTGCTCAGATGCGTGGATAGACACGAAGCATACTTGTTAACGCAGGAAGTCCACAAGGGATCCTTCGTTACTCATGCAGGAGGGCATGCAATGGCTAAGAAGTTATTGAGATTAGGGTACTATTGGCTAACAATGGATGCAGATTGTTGTGCGTACGCCCGTAAGTGCCATAAGTACTAGATATATGCAGACAAGGTGCATGTTCCTCCTAGCCCGCTCAGCGTCATGTCATCTCCTTGGCCCTTTTCTATGTGGGGCATCGACATGATCGGGAAAATAGAGCCTATTGAGTCAAATGGTCATCGTTTCATCTTGGTTGCGATTGATTACTTCACCAAATGGGTTGAAGCAGCATCCTATGCCAATGTCACTCGTCAAGTGGTAGCCAGATTTCTGAAGAGGGACATCATTTGCAGAAACGGAGTACCCGAGTGAATCATTACTGATAATGGTTCCAATTTGAACAACAAGATAATGGCAGAACTGTGCTGGGACTTCAAGATTCAACATCACAATTCTTCTCCTTACCGGCCAAAGATGAATGGCACGGTAGAGGCAGCAAACAAGAATATTAAGAAGATTGTGCAGAAGATGGTTGTCACTTACAAAGATTGGCATGAGATGTTACCATTCGCGATGCATGGGTACCGAACATCAGTCAGGACGTCAACCGGAGCAACTCCTTTCTCCATGGTGTATGGAATGGAGGCAGTATTTCCTATGGAAGTGGAAATTCCTTCTTTATGTGTGATGATAGATGTGAAGCTTGATGAGGCTGAATGGGTACGTGCTCGATATAATCAGTTGTGTCTAATTGAGGAAAAGAGATTAGCGGCTATCTGTCATGGTCAGATTTATCAAAGGAGAATGAAGCGAGCATTCGATCAATGAGTATGTACTCGAGAGTATCAAGTAGGCGAACTTGTACTCAAGAGGATCATTCCTCCAGGTTCAGATCATAGGGTAGGTGGACCCCAAACTACGAAGGCCCATTCATAGTAAAGAAAGTTTTCTCGGGTGGGGCACTGGTGCTCACTACTATGGATGGAGAAGACTTCCAATCCCCTGTTAACTCGGACGCAGTTAAAAAATACTTCGCATAAAAGGACCCGCTGGACACAAAAACAGAATTAAAGTCCAGGCAAGAAAAGGGAATCCCGGCGAGCTAAAATCAGAATAAAAAGCTCGGGCAAAATTTAGGGAAATAAAAGATAAAAAATGTACACCCACTGAGTTGAAAAGCCACATCGGTCAGCTCAGGCAAAAAAGGGTATCTCGGTGGATTGATAACCCGAAAGGGTGATCAATGCAAAACAAGGGAATAAGCGAACAACTGCGATACGGGTAATCTGAACCAAATCATCGTTTCATGCAGTCTAACAATATTAGAAGGATAGGAATCAGTCCCTTCATCTTCTTCAGAAAGCAAAGGCAAGAACAAAAAGTCTTGAAGACATGTTGGTCATAGCAGGAAGGAAACTCATTGGAATGTCGTGTACATTGCCATTAGGATAGTTTCTTTTCTCAATTTTATGGTAGCTACCTCTTTCCGGATAGTTGCTTCCTGATATAAAACTTTGCCTATTCAGAGGCCATTCAATGAATGAATATTCAGTCAAAAGCCGTGTTGCGTTGTGTTTACTTTGTTTGCAAAAATGTCCTGAATTTTTGGCAAAAAGAACATAGCATTCGAAACATGTTGATTTTTCTGAGAAAATTGACATTGCAGGGTGTCGCCCCCACTAAGAGACACCGGGTCAGATAGGGTACAGACGCGAACGGTCGGCGAGAGGAGAAATGAAATGAAGGTGAATAGAGTCACCAGCTAGGCATTTTTATCCCGAAGGAAAGGTAATGCTGCATAAACCTAGAAAAGATATGGATAAGACGGTTGCGAACCAGAGAAACTGAGAAAGGGGGTTGGTTACAACCTGGGAAGGTATTAGCACCCAGATTGTCCGTCGTACTCGACGGGATCCACGCTTGAAAGTTTGTGTTTAAAGGGGTAGTGTCTGTGATATCTGTGTGCAAAAGCTGGAAAAGAAATATACAAGTGTCAGTGCAAGAAAGGGAAGTGAAAAGCTCAGGAATGAGGCTTAAAAGAATAATGCTGGAAGAGGGGGGAAGAGACAGAGACATTTGTTCGATAAAAGTTAAGTTATGCCTACATATCCTCTCGTGCAATGAGGAAGTCAAAACACCGTAGTTCATCTCAAAGAGACTGAAAGGTAAATTGACTGATGAACTTCTTACTTGTCTATGCTCAAGTGTATGACATGTCTTGCTCAGGTGCTAACTGTCTTGCATTACACAGAAGAAGCAAGTTCTCATTTGTGAGTGAAGATGATGAGAAAAGAATCCCGAAGGAGACGATTATTGTTTGTTTTTGGTGTTTTCAATCTTTTATTGTTTTTTTGTGTTTGTCATAAGTTAATGAGCTTAAGCCTAAACCAAGGGTTAGTGAACTCATCATATCCTCCCTTTGATTAGGGATAATGAGAATACCTTAAGTATGAGGTAAGCAACTCAAACTTAATTACCATGATGTAGGATTAAGATCTTTAACCTACTTGTGATTATTTAGATGTTTTTGGTATTTTTGTTTAGTGTTAAGTAATGAGTTTAAGCCATAATCAAGGATTTAATGGACCCATTACACCATCCTAATAGAAGGATAATAGATGAGCACACTTAAGCTGAGGAAGATACCTCAACTTAATCCATGATTAGGGATTAACCTCATGACAAAACAAACCTTTATTAAAGTGGATTTTAATTAATGGTAAGATTAAGAAGTGAATTTTATGGTTTGTAATAAAACTTGAGGGGGACTTGTCCATTAACACTAGGGTTAGTCCTTTTTAACCAATAAAGGAAGAATTAGAACCCTAATGCAAGGCCCAAGTTACAAGCTATTGTCTTAGTGATTATTAAGATGGATTAATTAAGAGGTTTAAACAAATTAAGGGTTTAACACTTAGGATTAAAGTTATACACTCCATCCTAAGAGAAGGATGCAGGCATAACCCTAATCACAAAGTCTTAAAACCTTAAAGGTTTAGTCTCTGATTATGAGATGAGAAGAGAGACACAAAGAAGACACAAAGGTAAAACTAAAGGGGGACTAATCAAAACCCTAATTATTTTCATGCTTGGATGTTCCTATGGTTTGTAAGGCTTAAGAAAGATCCTCAGAGAAGCCACCAATGGTAGAAGCAAATGAAAGGAGGAGAAGCAGAAGAAACAAGTTAACTTACTTCATTGAAGAAGATAAGTTACTTGAAGAAAGAAATTGAATGAAGAACATGAATGAGGAAGCTCACTCTAAATCAAAGTAAAATGCAGCAATGATGCATAAGGAGAATGAGAAGAGAAATGAGAAGTGAAGGCAAATTCACTTCTCAAAGTACTTACCACCTGAAATGGTTAGCATAAAGAAAGGAATGAAATGAAAATGAAATGTATGCAAAGATGAAAACCAAAACCAGAAGCATAAACATGATGTAAATGATGCTATGACATGATGCAAAAGCATACCAAGTGTTATGAATGTTCATACAAGAGATGAGAATGCAAATGAGCATGTTTTGAAGTATGAAAACACATGAAAGTTCGTGGAATGAAATGCATGCACATCATGGAAAATGGATAAAGAAATGATCAAGCATGATTCTAAAGTGTCCTAAGATGTCTTGGATGTCATATGAATGCAAGAAATGTCATGGAAAGTTCATGAATGGAAGCATATGCAAGATGTATGCAAATGAACATGAGAAATTAGGGTTTTAATGCAACATGAGATGCAAAAGTCAAAAACAGAAGCAAAACACAAGATAAAAAATTGAAAATGCATTCAAAGGAACCCTAAACCCATATGATATCACACCCCAAAGGAGGAGGTCTAATTCTTAACCTAAAGAAAGTTATGAATTTTCTAAGTTATCTAGGGTTTTAAGGTACCTTAAGGGGAAAAATGCAAATCAAATCAAACATGCAAGATAAATTTGTGACAAAAATATGCTAGACACTACATGCTATATGAAGATCAATTAAAAAATAATAAATATCAAACCCTTCATGGTTAGGCAGAAAAGAATTCTTGAAGTTAGGGTTCAAAAATGGGATTTTTATGAACCCTAAATTCAAGAAAATTGTCAAAATTGATTCAAAACCAAAAGGAAATTTGTATGAATGGTTTGACAATGTTTCTAAATGTCCTAAGATGCAATGTGATTTTTTTTGGAATTTTAGAAACCTAAATGTTATTTTAATTAATTAATTTCCATTAATTAATTAAAATAAACATTTAAATATTTTTAAAATGGTTTTTAAATGCAAAATATAAAATAAAAATTAGTTTTGGGTGAAGAAAAATATTTAGATCAGAAGTGAAAAATATGAAATTTTTTGAAAGTGTTTTGATATTTTAAATAAAATGCACAAAAGAAAAGAAAAGAAAAGAAATTAAATATGAAGAAAAGAAAAAGTCAGCGCATCTGATGGTCTGGATTTAAACCTGGGATGGAGGGAAAGACTTGGTGCGCATCTGGACGGTCTAGGTTCAAACTGGCCTATTTAAACTTAACCCTAATTAATTAATCTAATTAATCAGAATTAAAATTAATTGGAAGATCCTGGCCCTAGGTTCATGCGCACGAAACCTCATCCTACGCTCCAGATTCAAATTGTCCTAATCACTCAGCCTAACCCTAATTAGGGCAAATAAACCTCAGACGGCCGGAACAGTAGTTCCGGTCGTCTTCTCCGGCGAACCCTCAAGAACAAAATCTTCCCTAGGTCATTTCTGGAGCTCTAAAGCTCCGGATCAACTCCTTTCACCTTCCTAAACTCAAACCTACCCTCAAAACAAATTTTTCATGGCTGGAAATCAAGATTCGAAGAGAAACTCAAAAATGGTAAAACTTTCAAAAGTTCATGAAATCCTCAATACGCAACCATTTTCAAAAATAAAAGCATCAGCATGTTCAGCACAACATAAGGAACATTCTAAGAACTTAAAATAACATTTATGGAAAAAAGTTTGAAGAGGTTACCTGAGCTTGGGCTTCCTCAGTTTGAAGCTTCTGTACCTTCTCTCTTGTGCAAAAACACTCCAATGATCCCTCTGATGAAGCTTTGATGCTTGGAAGGAGTTTGTTATGGCTGGTTTGAGAGCTTTCACTCTTGCTGGTCAGAAATCGTGTTTTGACTATGAGGGGTTTTTGGTTGCAATAAAGGGTGGGAAATGATCCTTTGATGAAACTGAGGTGATTGGTGAAAAAAGTTTGAAGTTTGAGTGAGTGTGTTGTGTGTTTCGAAGGATTTTGCAAATGGGGTGATTTTTGAGAGCTTGAGGATTCTAAGGTTTTAGCCTGGCTTGTTGTGTGTTATGAGTTCCATAATGAATTAGAACTTGTTATTGTACTTTTTGAAAAGGGAATGATCCAATCTACAACTTTCATGACCAATAATTTTTCATTTGAAGCATTTTTGGTTGAGAAAGAGGAGGTTGAAATACTTTCCCAAAATGGAAAGTTTACATTACAAGTCATTTCCATTTTTGGCAACTTTTGGTTTAGCTCACTTTTCTTCAATTTTGTGAAATTCCAAGCACTTTAATGATCAAATAAAGATCATATAACTTCAATTTGATGAAAAATCCACTTTGGTTCCATTGTTGGGGCCTCAGATGCCCTGATTTTTCTTTGACTTGCTCAAGAAGTTACCTAGTGAACAGATGACTTCCACAATGAATTTCTTCATCAAACTTGGTACACATGATCCTTATAACATATTGAGACCATTAGAAACAAGAATGACCAAAAAATTTGGAGTTATGGCCTCTGAAACCAAAACCCTAATTTCAGGTCATCTGTGCAGTGAAACCCTAGCTCTGCTTCCATGCTTTCCATGTTCTTGTGATTCTTTGACTTTCTTGATCTTTGAGGGATATAATATGATGATTGAACATACATGGACCCTCTTGGAATGATTGGAGGCCTTTGAAGTGGCTCATATGGATCCTTGGATTGCTCAGATCACAAACCCTAGATGCAGATGAACTTAAATTAATGCAGTGAAACAAAAATGCAATATGAGATGATATTTTTAAACTAATGCAAGGATGAAAGATCACAAGCCATGGTGAAATGAGTGAGGGAAAATTTGGGGGGTTTACACAGGGAAACATTTAAAACTATCTTTGAGTGTTGGGAGACAATGGATGAACAGATCATACCATGCAAGTCCCCGGGGCACATGTGTGCATACTGTTGTTGCAGGTTTTGCAGGGTGATGCGGTATTTCCCCAAGCAGAGAGTGCTCCCCAGCTGAGCTAGAGCAAGTGGAATCCCCAGCAGAATTTCAAACCTAATCGAAGAGGTTTCGTCCCCAAGCGAAGTCTTTGTGTCAGAATGGGTTATTCCCAGCAAGCAATTGAATGCCTAATTCCCCGTAGAGTTGTAATTGTCAGAACTCTTTCCTTTGCAAAGGTTATTGGACCAAGTATTCCCCAGTCGGGTCGGAAGATCGTCTTTTCCTAAAAGAATTCATGATTGGTACGCAACCATCATTGAAACATATCCCTAGTGAGTTCGCCAATTTACTTATGGCCAGTGTGACAAAGTAGTGCAGACATTTGTTCACATTTCATTCCTCAACCAAGTATTTCCAGGATATCTTGGTTATTTCCCCAGCGGAATTCCAAGGCTAATTGAAGAGCTTTCCTCTCCAAGCAGATTATTTTTCCACAAGCGAAATTATCCCCAGTGAGCGGCTGTATGCCTAATTTCCCCACAGAGTCATAATTTTCAGAATTCTCCCCCAGCTAGAGTCTTAACCAAGCATCTTCCCCATCCAAGTCTGAAGATGGTCATTCCTCACAGAGTTCATGATTGGTACGCAACCATCATTGAAATATCCCCAGAGAAGTCGCCAATTTATTTTTGGCCATTGTGGTGATACAGACAGGTATTCATCTCCCCAGTCAGACATAAGCATCGTCTAAGCCTCTTGACTTAGTTCTCCCCTGCAGAGCCGTGATTATTTTTTCCAAACAGGGCACTTTGTTTGATGCTCGTTTGCATTCCCTGGCACTCGTCTGTGCTCGCGCTTTATTCGATGCTCGTTTTCATTTTTTGGCATGCGTTTATGCTCGCTTTTGCTCGTCTGTATCCCCCAACACTTTCGTCTATGTTCGATATCTGCTAGATGTTCGTCTGCATTCCCAACACTCGCTCATTTGTGAATTGTTCTTCGTTTGATTCTCCCCGGTAGAATTGTGATTCTTACCAGGAACTTGTTGTTGCTCGTCTGCATTCTTCAGCACTCATATGTGTTTGATATTTGTTTGATGCTCGTCTGCTCGCCCCCATCACTCGCCCGTGTTTGATAATTGCTTTTGCTCGTCTGCATTCCCCAGCACTCGTCTGTGTTTGATAGCTGTTTGATGCTCATCTGCATTTCCTAACACTCGTCTGTGTGATATTTGTTTTTTGCTCGTATGCACGCCCCACCACTCGTCTGTGTTTGATTATTCTCTGGTTGCTCATTTGCATTCCCCATCACTCGTCGGTGTTTGTTATCGGTTCGAGGCATGTTTGCATTACTCGTATGTATTGTCCTTCATGCTCATCTGTGTTAGCTTATATCCATATGTGCTGATTTGATAATCGCTCTGATGCTCGTATTGCTACCTTAAATGCTCGTCTGTGTTGGGTTTCTGGTATTCTTCTGTATCAGTGACTGATATTCATCTGTATCATTGCCTGAGGTGCTCGTCTGCGTTTCTTAGATCATCGTCTGATATTCGTTTGTATCATTGACTTATGGCACTCGTTTGTGTTCTCTTGATGATCATCCAATACTCATATGTGTTGAAGAGGTTTGAAGTCCTGACGGTGGGATTAAACGTCGAAATGGTTACCGGTTCTGGTGTAATAGGTTATCCGAAAGAGGTTCGTCTGTCTCAAGCACCACTTATCTACGCAAGATTTGTGAAGAGGGTTCATCCAATCCTAATGTCGCACATGGCGTAACAGGTTTGTTCGAAGAATGCTCGTTTGTCTTAGACCATATATCTACGGAGGATATATGAAGAGGGTTCGTCTATCCTGATTATGCATGTCTATCCCACAAACTTAAGCGCACCACCGTTCCTGGCGTAACAGGTTATCCGAAGGAGGTTCGTTTGTCTCAGGTCATATATTTTTGTAAAATGTATGTAGAGGACTCATATGTCCAATTCCTGGCATAACAGGGTTGCTTGAAGAGGGCTCGTATATCCTAGCGTAACAGGGTTGCTTTGAAGAAGACTCGTCTGTTTAAGTTTTTCTTATCCGGCGTAACAATTCAATTTGAAAGGAGCTCGTCTGCTTTGTTCTCACTTCGGTCATCCAAAGCGTCATTTGGTTGGGTTTATTTCCCATTGCTTGCATTCTCCAACAGAGTGCAAATTTCAGGTCTTCTTGGTATTCAACCACAATTTATCTTGAACGGTCGATAGCCGTGCTACCTTCCTTGTCAGATTAACAGTTGCTTGAATAGGGGGAGTTGTAACACCCCAAATTTTCCCTCTTCTTTTTAGCATCATCATCATATCATAACCATCATTAGCATGTCATATCCTTAGCATTTTGCATAGAAATATGAAGCATAGCACTCGCATATTCTAGCATAAGGCATATGATCAATCATCCGGGAAATTCGAAACACTACAGGTCAAAGTCAAGAGCATGGTGACCTGGAAAGAAGCTCATAAGACCTTTTGCACAAGCCTAGTATCATGGTCAAAGCCCTAAAAAAAGATTGAGGATCAAAATCAGATCAAAACGGTTGGCGCCGGGTTATTCTTGAAGTTTACCACCAAAAGGAGGGAAAGTTCAAAATTCACTGGCGTTAACTGGTTAACGCTTTGGTTAACCGGTTAACGGCTGCGAATTTTGAATTCCAGCAGCAATTTTCAGCATGTGTTTTTGGCTCCAGTTTTCAAGTTTCTGATTTTTATTCATTTTTTAATTAATTGGAAATTATGGAGAAGGATCTAGAGCATTTATCCAAGCCTAATTCCAATGCTAAGTCCTAATCACTTTCTAAGCTAATCCCAAACCATATTTTTTGAATCCCAAGCCAAAATTTTGGGCCCCAAACCTAAACCATATTTATTCCATTTCCCTCTAAACCAAGAGGGAGCTCTCTCATAATTCACTCTTCATTTTTCTGAATTTTCACAACTATCTCACCATTCTCTCACATTTCTCTCCCAATTTTCCAAATCACTCAAAGTTCCTCTTTGAAGATCACAAAACTTTGCCTTAAAGCTTGTAGATCTTGGAACTAGACCTCAATTCATAGCTTTTTTGCATCAATTTGCTGGTTTCACTACTTGGTTCAGATCTGGTTTGGAGATTAAAAGTGCCTTTGGAGCCAAAATTTTGCATCAAGATCCTTTGCTTGCATTTATTTTGCATGATGTGTGAAGATTAGTACATAATCTTCGAAGTTTTCCGTGCATTTCCTCATTTCCATCTCAAACAACAATTACCAAAGCATACATCGGCTTTGTAGGCTGGTTAAGTTCAGATCTAGCTCTGTTTTAGCTTATTTGCATGATTGTGCTTAGATCCACCATGTGCTTGTGTATTTGCTTGTTTTGCTTGAATTGATTGGTTGATTTGTGATCGGATCCACGTGGTAATGTTCATGAGCTTAATGATAGTGATTAATGTGAATTGATCCATTTATTTCAAGCTTAATTGATTGCTGGACTGGTGTGGAATTATTTGGATAAGCTGGTTTGAGCTGATTTTCTGCAGGTTTTTATTGATGTTTTCACAGTGTTAACCGGATAACGCTTTGGTTAACCTGTTAATGCACCTGTTTTCTGCGTGTTTTTCTGGAGGTCTGGTCTGGTTAACCGGTTAACGCTTTGGTTAACCAGTTAACACTGATGCATAATGTCATTTTGGAGTTGTTTTGAGCTTGTTTGATCCCCTTGCTTATCTTAATTGCCATGGATCATTGTATGATCATTGAATATGCTAGTTTAGGGTGTTTTTCTTGCTGGTTGATGTATGCCTTCATGTTCTCGACACGTAGATTCATGTATGTGCAAAGCTTGGCATGTTTGTTTAACTTGGTTTTCTAGAACTTTGAGCATGCTAATTCCATGATTGTGTTGATGAATATTTGCTAGAATTTTGCTAATATTTCAGGGGCTCATGGTAAGAGAAATGTGGATGTTCATCCACATTTCAACTCTTCATCTTTCCTTTTTAAGTTTGCTTTCTACTTTGTGATTTTGGATGTGCCTTGTGCCATCATGTGATCCAATTTCCATCGTTCCCCCTCAGGAGCAAGTTATCTCCTTTAGAGGAGTAAGTTTCTCTCTAGCTTTCTTCTCCTATCTTTTTTTTTTCTTCTCCTTTGGTCTTCTTTTCTCTTAGGATAGGGTTCAAACCACACTAACCTTAGGACCACTTTTGCATGATGACTTTAGGTTTAGTCTTTCCCCATTAGACTTTTTACCTTTTGCTCCTTTGGTTCTTTCTCTTCTCATCTCAAAACAAAACAAAAAACCTAAAAACATTAATAAAGAAAGAAGTGACTTCTTGTGTAATAGCCTTATTCCATGGGGCATATGTATTCATTCCATCTTGGAATAGTGCATTTGTCTAGCATGATGCACAAGTCGGATCATGAGGTCATCTTCATCAAGAAAAATCCTAAAAAAATACTTCCTCATTTTTAATCACTAAAACACTTAACAAATTCAACAAGTCAATGAACTTAGGCCCTTGCCTTTGGAAACAAGTATTGGATAAATTCTCCTTACTTGGTGTGCTTGTTCTATTATTCCATCTTGGAATATAGTAGCAAGTACACATTCCATGGAAAAGAGCTTAAGTTCATTCTCTTGTGCGACACTCATAAAAAAGACTCATAAAAAACACAAACAAAGAATAAGCGTCTTTCCTTCGGGAATTCTTTTCTCATCTCCTTCGCTTCATACGCGAACTTGCTCCTACTTGTCACTTTGCAAGACGGTAACACACTCTTCGTCCGAGCCTGCAACATCTGAGCATTGACATAAGCAGTTCAAGCTTAAAACACAGACAATCTTTTCCACCCCTAGTTAGGGGAACTACGACGTCTCTGATCCTCATGTCCAGATGAGGTACGTAGGCAGCGGAGTAGGGCCCATTCGAGCACACTCTTTTATTTTCCCTACATTTTCCCCCTTTCTTTTCTTTTATTATCCAGTTTCAGTTTTGCAGCAGCTTTCATTTTCTTCACCCTTTGAAACATTTTCTTTGCAAGCGTGGATCTCGTCGGGTACGACGAACGATTTGGGGTGCTAATACCTTCCTAGGTCGTAACCGACTCCCAAACCCAGTCTCTTTGGTTAGCATGACCTTTGTCCTTTCTTTTCTTTCTTCGGTTTGTGCAGCATTACCATTTCTGTTCCCTGATTTGGTCATGGGCCATTTCTCAGAAATGGTTACCGTATTATTACTGCTCAGCTTTGAGAGTCCGTGATGTTTGATCTGGAGCACACCCGTGAGATCGGGAGGGGTTTACAGGTTTGCAGGAACCCTTGACCTCATCATACCTCATTGCAAGTACATTTCTTTAATTTGATATGGCTACAGGGATTTTGGAGTTCTTAAGTTATCAGATATCTGATGTGGGGCTTACCAGGATGGAAATCCAGGGAGCGACAGCCCCCCAGCAGAGTCGCCATCTGTCGTACCTCGAAAAATACGATCCTCGCGAATGACGCGGAAAAACAGACAAACAAAGTCGCCACCTAATTTTGTTTATTCTAACGAAAGAAAAGGCAAATATAGATAAAACCTATAAGTAAAGAACTTGGTCGTTGGAACCAAATTCTAGGTTCGAGAGTCGGTTACGCAAGAGGAAGGTATTAGCACCTCTTACGTCCATTGTATTCAACGGGAACCTCTTAGTCTAGTTTGCGATCGGGTGTTAACTTGTGCTAAACGTCTTCTTAAGAGTAAACGATACATTATGGAAAATGGGTAGTTTTAGTCTTAGGGTGCCCGGCAAGGATTGAGATCCGTGTTCTTACCTATTCCCTTGTGCAATGGGAAAGTCAGAGCCTCGTAGTTCATGGTGCTAAGTTTGGTTGGTTTGTTCGTTTTAGAGGCGTCAACTGCTCACATGCGTGACAGATGCCTCACACAAAAATAATTGAGGAAAGGCATCGGAGATCCGACAAATTTCTTTTACACCAATTAAAAAAGTGTTTGATATTCGTTAAATATCTTAATTTTGAATTAAGAAAATAGTCGTTCGTTAGTTGATTTTGTTTTAAAAGCGTCAACTGCTCACGTGCGTGATAGATGCTTCACACAGAAACAGTTGAGGAAAGGCATTGGATATCTGACAACTTTATTTTACACTAACTAAAAGAGTTTTTAGTAAATGTTAAGTGTTTTGAAGTTAAGAGGTGTCAACTTCTCGCCTACGAGACAGATGCCTCATATTCAAACAGTTGAGGAGAAACATAGAAGATTCCACATTTCTCTTTTACACCTTTAAGAAAATGACTCGATGTTAGATCAGGGTTTACATTCGTATAAGAAAATTTTAAGTTTGAGGTAAATTGGTACAGATAACCTAATGGACTAGGTTAAAGTAGATGGCGAGGCACGATGCGCTCTACTTACGGATGTTAGGAAAAAAGATTGCGAGGCACGATGCGCTCGACTTTGCAAGAAATGGATGTAACTTGATATGTGGATCAAGTATTATGAATGGCTATGGAAAACAAGCGCGATGCATTCAATTATATAAATTGTTTCTGATTTTAGGTGTACTAACAAAAGATGTTAGCCTTCATAGAAAACCGATTAGATATAATCGATTAACTACCGCTCATTGTAAGAAAGCCCAAGAGAAGTTGTGCAGTGGGTGTGAGTGTTGGGATAAGGTTGATGGAGATCATAGAATGACCGACTTACATGCGGGTAAAATGTGTGTGATTACTTACTTGGCGTTGGACCAAGAGATTCAATTATCTTTTGAAGTGATAAAATTAGTACACGTTCATTTTTTACTTAGAATTTCATCGTCAAAATGCAAATTAATCACACAAGCCTAAACAAGACATCTTTCAAGCAAATAACCACAAAGCTAGCACATTATTTTCTAAAAAAATTAAAACCCTAAAATGCAAGTATTAGATCTCAAGTGAAAATGAATGAATTTCTAACCAAATGTTATACATCTAAATGCAATTCTAATTATGAGAACATAACTTAAATATAAAGAAATACCTCAACTTATTAATCTAATATATATATATATATAAAATCTAAAGTACCTGGTAATTACATCTTAATCCCTCTGATTAAAAGGTTAATTTGACTTATTTAATAGGGTTAACTTTGGTAATGCAATTTTTAAAGGGTTTTGGTTCATTTGGCAATAAATGCAGCTGATGTGGCACATTCACATAATAAGTTGTTTTACTTTTTTTTTTTAATTTTAAAAATTGATGTTACAGCCTACAATATATTGTTTTTATATTTTTTTATTTAAAGTTGATCATCCTACAAAATATCCTACAAAGTAGGTATAATTATAATGGTTTAATTTAATTAATAAACCTATTTAATAGCACAAAGAGCATTGAACCAATTAAACCAAAATCCCACCTTTCATATCACAAACCAAACGCTTCGGATTCTACAAGTTTACACTCCCAATGATTCTTCTCTATCAGTCCCAAAATCATTTTCATCCAGAATCATTACCTTCAACCCACACCATAAATATGATATATCCTTATACCTCTAACATTTTCAGACTTTTGAGCAGCTTCACATTTTTCCTCTGGGTAGTAACTGGTAGAAGATCACTTTTAACCGCTTTACTTCGATCATCTTCTTTACGCTTTTATCTCTTTCGTTTCTCAGGGAAAATGAAGAGCATCTTGACTTCGATGTCCTACAGCATCTCGATGATCCTGATCTTCACCTTGGATCGGTTCGTGTTTTGAAGCTATACAATAAAATCAAGGAAGTGCTTCATAGCTTTGAATTGTGCGAAGATCCTTCTTTCTGGAAAGATCATAACGTGCAGGTACAAATTTGGAAGCAGTTTCATGGGAACCTAATTTCAAGTTTTTCACTTAATGAATATTAATAGCAATTTATTTTTTATATTATGTTTTAAATTAGGTTTAATCTGAAGGAAGGAATCTCATAACTAGATTATGTATAGCTATGAGTTTGTTTGATCTTAAAATTAAAAAATGCAGTAAATCTGTGTTTAAATTCCTGATTTATGGTTTATTTATGTATACAGTTTAGGGATGGGGTAGGGTAATGACTTGGTTTAAGCTAATTGAGTTTGTTTTTGGTTTAATTTTTGTGAGCTAGGTTATAATTAGAATGCGTCCGCTTAGCAATAATGAGATATCTGTTCAAGGTAACAACAAGTGTGTTAGACAAGAGAGTTGTCAGACCATTTCTTGGACTGGACCTCCGGAGGCACGATTTACTTTTGATCTGGTTGCGGATGAGAACGTTAGCCAGGTAAACTTTTGTTAGATGCATTCATTTTGGTTGGAACTAGAACCATTGTGGCATGCAAGTTTAATTGTCAATGTTGTGGTTGTGTTGCTTTTTGTTTTCTCAAGCTTGATATTCACATTCACTTAACTGTTGCAACAGGAGAACCTCTTTAAAGTAGCTGGTGTACCAATGGTAGATAACTGCATGGGAGGCTATAACAGCTGCATGTTTGCTTATGGTCAAGTGAGTCATTATCTTATCTTTCTAATTTTTAACGATTTTACTATATTGAGAATTATTGTTTGTGCATTTAGACTGGAAGTGGGCAGACGCACACCATGCTTGGTGACATTGAAGAAGGAACTAGAAGACACAGTGTGAACTGTGGGATGACACCAAGAATTTTTGAGCACTTGAGTCAGATTGGTGGGCCCTGTGGCGCGATAAGAGAGTCTAAAGTAGACGCTAATGCAGAATTACGTTGTTGTTTCGCTAAATTGTTAATATATGTGACTTTCTGTTTCCTCAATGTTGTAGGTGAATCTGTTAGTTTGTTATTCTTCAATAATTTTTGAATCTGTTAGTTTGTGATGTATTTTATTGGATTCAAGTTGAAAAACATGTAATAATAGAACACAATATCAGTAAAAAGATACGGGTGATTGTTTTATTTGTTTTCTCTAACTTTTATTTATCTTTTATCAATAATATAATATTTTTAAATAATAAAAATGAAAATTATCATAGCTATTAAAACTCAGATTTTTTACTTTTCAATGCAAACTCAATTTTTCGCTGCTCAATGCAATTATTTTTCGCTGCCCAATGGAGATAGAAAGTCTTTTAATTCAGATATGCGAACCCAATTTTTGGAGCTTTCAATTCAAATTTTTTATTTCTTAGATCTTAAATGCATTAAATGATAATTACAATAATAATGATCAAATTATAATTTAATGTAGACGTTATGAAATTTTATTATTGGATTATATCAATATTTTAATGTTTGTAAGTTTTTAAATTGAATTTACATTTAACATTTCAATTCATTAATAGCATCTATTTTAATATAAATAATCATTGAATTTTTAATTAGAATTATAAATTCAAACTAAATAAGTTTTACAAATGTATATATAAACATATTCGATTTTGCAAATTTTTTATTTATTTAATAAGTGGACAATTTTTTTGTTCATTATAATAATTATTTATTTTTTTATTTTATTTCAAGTTCAATATTGATTTTTTTTAAAAAAAAAAGAGTTTTATTTACAACAAAATATCAGACAAATATATTAATAAAATCTAATCAATAATTATCATCTCATCATAATTTTATTTATATCATTATAGAAAATTGTTTATAAAATCTAATCAATAATGATCAAATTATCATTTTGATTTAATACCAATAAAGAATATTTTATTCACAAGATTCTTTGTATTCTACAAGGGTAATGATAATGATATCACGATTTAATATTTTCTTACAATACCAAAGTTTCTAAAATGCACAACTATTTATGTCATTAGAATTTATAGAATCTTATAATCATTACACTATCTTTTATTTATTTCTTTACCAACTATCTCACGTTTCCAAAAACAAAATCTCTGCCTTCTAAGAGTTTGATACATCCTTTTTACGTTTTTCCAAAAGGTCTCTGTATTCCAATACTTATGAAATAAAAGTTAAACACAATCTGAACATTTCAATTTTTTAAGTAGATAATTAATGTATTTTATGTTTAAAAAAAATACGATTTTTTTCAATAAATAAATTATTAATTTTATTAAACACCTATTTCTCCAAAAATGTCACTGAGTAATCAATAAAGTCAATTTATTTTATTAAACGCTAGGTTTTGATTTTTTAATTTATTTAAGGGAAATATTCAACTAATTTAGATTTTTACATTTCCAATTCAATAAAGTCGTAATAAAATTGTTTTTATTTTTTTTATTAAATAATAATAATAATAATAATAATAATAATAATAATAATAATAGTAATAAATAATAATAAAATATATAATTTGTTAATAATAAAATATATTAGTAGTTTTGATTTCTTTATCATATAGAATTTTTAATTGTTATATAGTTTCTAATGTCTTAAATAATATTAATAAATTTTTTATAAATACTACTGAGATCTTTATAGCTTGAGATTCAATAATTGTCATTAAATTATTAATTAAGAACATTTTTTATCTTTCTAAGATGAAATTAGAATTCAAGAAATCAAATTTAGTGTCTTCTATTTGATTTATTGATTTAATTAAATTTTTATTTATGTTGATTCTCTGCATAAATTGAAAATAAGAAAGAAAAAGAAATATATGAAACAATCACGAAAAAGGCTACAAATATCTATTTTTTTTAAGAAACATGAAAAAATTATGATTGATAAATATATAAATTTCTTATGAAAAAACAAATATTTGTCATTATGATGTCACATACTTAAATTATATTTATTATAATTATCATCTCATCATAATTTTATTTATATCATTATAGAAAATTGTTTATAAAATCTAATCAATAATGATCAAATTATCATTTTGATTTAATGCCAATAAAGAATATTTTATTCACAAGATTCTTTGTATTCTACAAGGGTAATCATGATAATGATATCACGATTTAATATTTTCTTACAATACCAAAGCTTCTAAAATGCAAAACTATTTATGTCATTAGAATTTATAGAATCTTATAATCATTACACTATCTTTTATTTATTTCTTTACCAACTATCTCACATTTCCAAAAACAAAATCTCTGCCTTCTAAGAGTTTGATACATCCTTTTTACGTTTTTCCAAAAGGTCTCTGTATTTCAATACTTATGAAATAAAAGTTAAACACAATCTGAACATTTCAATTTTTTAAGTAGATAATTAATGTATTTTATGTTTAAAAAAAATACGATTTTTTTCAATAAATAAATTATTAATTTTATTAAACACCTATTTCTCAAAAAATGTCACTAAGTAATCAATAAAGTCAATTTATTTTATTAAACGCTAGGTTTTGATTTTTTAATTTATTTAAGGGAAATATTCAACTAATTTAGATTTTTACATTTCCAATTCAATAAAGTCGTAATAAAATTGTTTTTATTTTTTTTATTAAATAATAATAATAATAATAATAATAATAATAATAATAGTAATAATAATAATAAAATATATAATTTGTTAATAATAAAATATATTAGTAGTTTTGATTTCTTTATCATATAGAATTTTTAATTGTTATATAATTTCTAATGTCTTAAATAATATTAATAAATTTTTTATAAATACTACTGAGATCTTTATAGCTTGAGATTCAATAATTGTCATTAAATTATTAATTAAGAACATTTTTTTATCTTTCTAAGACGAAATTAGAATTCAAGAAATCAAATTTAGTGTCTTCTATTTGATTTATTGATTTAATTAAATTTTTATTTATGTTGATTCTCTGCATAAATTGAAAATAAGAAAGAAAAAGAAATATATGAAACAATCACGAAAAAGGCTACAAATATCTATTTTTTTTAAGAAACATGAAAAAATTATGATTGATAAATATATAAATTTCTTATAAAAAAACAAATATTTGTCATTATGGATGTCACATACTTAAATTATATTTATTATAATTATCATCTCATCATAATTTTATTTATATCATTATAGAAAATTGTTTATAAAATCTAATCAATAATGATCAAATTATCATTTTGATTTAATACCAATAAAGAATATTTTATTCACAAGATTCTTTGTATTCTACAAGGGTAATGATAATGATATCACGATTTAATATTTTCTTACAATACCAAAGCTTCTAAAATGCAAAACTATTTATGTCATTAGAATTTATAGAATCTTATAATCATTACACTATCTTTTATTTATTTCTTTACCAACTATCTCACGTTTCCAAAAACAAAATCTCTGCCTTCTAAGAGTTTGATACATCCTTTTTACCTTTTTCCAAAAGGTCTCTGTATTCCAATACTTATGAAATAAAAGTTAAACACAATCTGAACATTTCAATTTTTTAAGTAGATAATTAATGTATTTTATGTTTAAAAAAAATACGATTTTTTTCAATAAATAAATTATTAATTTTATTAAACACCTATTTCTCCAAAAATGTCACTAAGTAATCAATAAAGTCAATTTATTTTATTAAACGCTAGGTTTTGATTTTTTAATTTATTTAAGGGAAATATTCAACTAATTTAGATTTTTACATTTCCAATTCAATAAAGTCGTAATAAAATTGTTTTTATTTTTTTTATTAAATAATAATAATAATAATAATAATAATAATAATAATAATAGTAATAATAATAATAAAATATATAATTTGTTAATAATAAAATATATTAGTAGTTTTGATTTCTTTATCATATAGAATTTTTAATTGTTATATAATTTCTAATGTCTTAAATAATATTAATAAATTTTTTATAAATACTACTGAGATCTTTATAGCTTGAGATTCAATAATTGTCATTAAATTATTAATTAAGAACATTTTTTTATCTTTCTAAGAAGAAATTAGAATTCAAGAAATCAAATTTAGTGTCTTCTATTTGATTTATTGATTTAATTAAATTTTTATTTATGTTGATTCTCTGCATAAATTGAAAATAAGAAAGAAAAAGAAATATATGAAACAATCACGAAAATGGCTACAAATATCTATTTTTTTTAAGAAACATGAAAAAATTATGATTGATAAATATATAAATTTCTTATGAAAAAACAAATATTTGTCATTATGGATGTCACATACTTAAATTATATTTATTATAATTTTAGATTTAAAATAAATTATAATAATTCTGTATTATTTTCAATAAAATTTAAATTACTTTTAATATTAAAGAATATTATTTTAATTTTATTATTTAAAATTAAAAATTCATTTTATAATAAATTGGTCAAGAAAAAATAATAAATTAAAAATAATATTTGAAAAATTCAAATGAAATACATATAATAAACAAGATTATGAGTCTGTATGTGACAACTATTTGTTTTTCTTTTATTTGTATTGTTGATACATATAATAAAATATTGGAGTAGATTTATTAATATATTTTATTTATATAAGGAATATTGTATATAATAATTAATTGTGGTTGTTTGTATTTACAACTTATTAAGACTCAACGTAAATAATAATTAATTGTGGTTATTTGTATTTAATTTATAGTAACTTTTATTGTAGGTTTGTAAAAATTGTAAATATGATATAATAAGAACGCTCAATGTAAATAATAATTAATGTGTTTGTATTTAATTTATAATAACTTTTATGGTTATTTATGATTATTATAACACTTTTTTAAAATATTTTTTTTTTATAATATATCTAATCATTATTTAAATTAATTTATTATTTTATATATAAATTTTTTAAATAATTAATAAATTCACCTATGATTATCATAACACTTTATTTTAATGAAAAATAAAATTTTATTTCTATCATTATAATTAATAAAAAAATAAAATTTTATTAAAGGTTTATCTAATTTTTATCTACACTAATAAATGTTAAATATTAATTTTAAATTTATTTTATTTTATAATTTTATTTGTTAATTTGATTCTAAATAAATAATTTAAAAAATGGTATGACTTTATATGTTATAAGTATTTATATTAGTAACAGAAAATTTGATGGGATTTGTCATATATTTTAAGATACCATTGAGTGTAGATATTCATTTAAAACTGAAATTTGACGGAAAGCTGTCATATATTGTAAGTTTGTAAAAATGGTAAATATGATATAATAAGAATGATTTAAAACTTATATTTGATGGGAAACTTTTATAGATTTTAGGTTTGAAAAAATTAACTAATATTTAAAAGATAATGTTATTTGAATTGGAAACATGATTTTATTCATGGTTGTAATTTTATATTTACTCATCTGAATTCAACTGAGTTTTATTAATGTTAATTACTGAAATTACAAACATGATCCATACATGATCCATGGGTAGACGTGAACGTATCTACTATATCAGCTGTAGACTGACAATTTTAATGTTGACAATTTTAATGTTAATATATTAAATCTATAAGATACCAGTTGTAGACTGGTCATTTGAATTTTATTTTTCATACATTGAATGATATTTTTTATTTGGTTACTCTGGTCAGTTAAAAATTTGGTTACTCTGGTCAGTTGTTAATATATTTGAATACCATAGGTAAGAAGTCTGGTCTGGTCCGTTATTAATATATTTGAATTGTATTTGTAATTATCCATATTAATATTGTTGGATTTATTAATCTATTTAATTGGTTACTCTGCACAAAATTTAAACCCTGAAAAGTGGCAGAATTGACAAGTGATGTGTGAATAGAGACAGGACCCGGGTATCCCACTAGTTGAAATATAAAAACAAAGTTTAATGTGTTCTTTTGGCTTTATTAAAAAAGATTAAACTAACATGATTATCTATAAAAACGAGGAGGGATCGTAACCACAGGCCATTCAAATCCAAGCAGCATCAACAAAATGCACAAAAGACAAATGAATAACAACATAGCCTCATTGCTTCATCGGTTAAAAGAAGGTGACATGAATACTATCAACACACTAAACCAAGTACTTGGGAGGGCAACCGATGTGCCTAGGGCAGTGAATCCTTTATGAAAAATCCAATCAATTACTTATGTGGCCACTAATGAGCCCACCTTTAATATATGACAATTAATAAACAATAAAATAATGACCAAAATTAAACACCAGGATTCAGTGCCTTGGACCAATCACAATCAGACTCAGAGCTATCATTAAATGCATTTTTTCTTTTTAAAAACAATGAAAAAGGAAAAGTGGAAACGCCTTTAAAACTCAAACGAAAACAAGTTTTTAATCTCTCAGCCTCTTCAACCTTTTTCCTTCTCTAAACATCTTCTCTCAAAACAGCAAAATCATCCTCAGCTCAGCCATGGTATTCGAGAAGCCTGACCTCATCACATCATCGTATTCCATAAACAAAAGGAAAATCCTAGCATCACAAACTCCCCCCCAAAGAGAACCCTAGTTCTAATCGAATGGACCCTAATCCCAAAGAAGAAAATCAACACTCTACCGTGGATTCAACGAAATCAAGAATACATAGAAGAGATTCAAATCAGGAAAAACAAAGGAGAACAAGCATTGATTCGAGAGTGGTTAAAGGGTGATGTTTATACCTGAATCGGAGGAACTCCAATTTCGAGCTTCAAGAAGAAAGGTATTCTTTGATCTGCTACTTTTCTTCGTGAACTTTTCTGAGTATATTTCTTCTTCTCCAATAGCCCCTTCTTTGGTCGTTGTTGTATCGTTGTTGCGTGTGGTTTGAGCCCCACAAACTCTAATTTTCAATGTCAAAATCGGAGCTGAGAATGTGAACTGAGCTTTAATGATTAGGGTTTTTTAGAGGAATGATTTCAATAAGAGTTTTTTCGTGCGTCTCTGATTCTTTTTAGGGTTTTTTTCAGCTGCCTCAATGATTTCTAAATGATCAGTTTTTATAGGAGAATGTTTGGATGATTGGTACGTGTGAGGATATGGATTTGTGTGAGGAATCCGTGAGTGATGCGTGTGAGATGAGTGAAAATCATGTGAGGGATGTGAGCTGTATGAAATCTTGGATCCGTTGAGAGAATTTTTGATGAGATTTTGTGGGGACCATGGATGGTGAGTCACCCTTTTGCTTTGTTTGTAGCAATCTTCTAGAAGGAGAGTGGGGCCCTGTTTAAACTTTGAGTTTTACCACCACTCATATAGCTTTCATATTCTTGATTTGAGATTTTAATAACTTTTCCTGACATTAATGTTTCTCTTTGCAAGCAAATGATGATATCTTGAGAGGATGAAGCTGAAGAAACATAGGCATGACCTGAAGGTGGATTACTATTGACGCCCAAGCTTGTCATCTTGCAGGTATTGGTATTTAGCTTGATATATTTCTTAAAACATATCGTTGATGTCTCATTTGGATCATGATGTTCTTTTGCTGTAATAACTCTTGATGTGAATTCTGATTTGTGACTTTGATCATTTGGTTATAGATGGATTCCCAGATGTTAGCAAACTAATAGAACCTTAATGATGACTTGATTTCCTTGGCATTTTGCAGGTCTTTCATAGCCGTATAGCTAATACTTTAGCAAGATGGTTGTGAGGGCATAAGGCAGGACGAAAAGAAACAGGTTACTACACTTGGAGAAACTCGGAATTGAATGCTTGAAAGTTGTGTGGACTGTGTTTTGGCTTGTGTAGGTTGAGTTCATGTTATTACTTTTGAATTTTGATGACTTTCCCGCTTTTGACGTGCATTGAATGCGACACGTTTTGGGCATAGCAATGTGTGGAGATGATTTCAAAAACCATATAGAGATATGTAAGGTTAATCGTGAATATGATGCACTGATGAATTAAGTTGATTAGGCAAATGCAACTTTAAATTTTGTGCTGCTGCAAATATCTCTTCATTTTACTAATAGCTCCTTCTTTTGCTTTTATGTTTCTACTATAGGTCAAGGAGTGTGAAAGTGTAGGCATGGAGTAAAACATATTTTAGCAACTGTGAGTTCATTCCTTTTTTGCTGTGTAATCTAGCTGTCAAGTTGCAGAATTGATTCACATTTATCCTGGTGTATCCTATTCTGAAGTGAAAATGTATTTGCTTGAAGGTCAATGAGGGCGATAATGAGAGCGAGAATAAAGTGAAAGACGCGTTGGATTGGCGTGTGAAGAGACGAAACTTGTAATGACCTTTGGCATTTAGGATTTTGTTTGATCATGTGGCTGCAATTTGTTTCTTTTTTATCATGTGGCTACAACTTGAAGGTTGTATCTTTATTCTCCATCTTTAAACATTGCTTTGAGATTCTTTGAAAGCACAATCTATTTTTTTTTGTTTTTTTTGCAAGGCCTCTTTTCTTTGCTGATGTATAAGGCTCTTTTGTAACTTGTAATATGAGCCATGTCATTCCTTGCGATAGGTACTTGAATGGTGTAGTCATAACAATGGAGCAACTTGGATTGGTGAATACTTGGTAATGGAACTCGGTGAATAATGAAGACTGATACTCCAGATCAATTACATGATCTTATAACAATTACATGATCTTATAACAACCAAGAAGAGATTATGGATGGAGATATGATGGCTCAAAGGAGATTGTTGAATTGTACTTCAAAGGTAATGAGCTTTATACCTTTATAGTGGTTTTATATTCATGCTTAACACAACCGCTAGTTCACTTTTATTTGGCTCGCCCGATTGCATTTCAGATGAAGTCATGCTTTGATGGCTACTGCCATGTTAAGTTCTCTGCTGTTTTTCTTTGGTTTTGTGAACTTTTCAATTTTTGATTGTGGATTTCTCACTAATTGAAAGTTTAGAATGCTAGATGTGTTTTTCATACTTATATCTTTTGCTTGCATACTAACTTGTCTTTTTTCTTTTTTTCTTTTTACATGTATGAATTGGTGGGAGCATGATTTGGCTCAAAGACTTGAATCGCTTTGACCATGGGATATTGATGTTGCTTTGCACACAAGCTTTGACATTAAGAACCACGACCCCGACATGAGATTTGGTGATGCGTACGGGATGCTTATGTCAGAGGCATAAAGACTTTAGGGATGCTCATTGTACTAGCTTTCATAAGAACTATTTGTGTCTTTTGAAACATGTGTATGACACGATCATTTCCAATTTCAAACTTGTACTTCTTGGAATTTGGGTGTATGGACACTTGCTGAAAATAATGCTCCTAGGCCATCTTGTAACGCTTTGTTAAAAAATCATCCTCATTTGATGCTTATTATTTATAATACTAGGACTTAAATTTCCTGTATTTTCTGTGGCACTTCTTAGAATCCAACCTTACTTTCATGCGATTTCTTATAACGCTCTTGTAAAAAAACCTTTGAAGCCCTTTATGACACCATCCATGTCAATTGAGAACAATAATAAAACAAGATTCCAACACAAGATTCCAACACAAGACTCCAACATAAAACTTCAACACCAAATTCCAACACAAGACCAAGCATGACTAACCAAGCAACAAAATCAACATGGATTCTCTTCAACAAACAATCACACGTATACCAATCTTGAACAAAACCCACATGCTCCCCCCCTTTACATGTAACTCACAAACTTGTGAAAATAAATTGATGAAATCAAAATAAAGTGGAAAATTTCAAACTAAAGCAAACAGAATTATACTCTCAAGGAATTAGAAAATCATAACCAAATGTCAAGTGATCACACTAAAAATATGTTACTCATACCATAAACACTTAGAATGTGACAAATAAAACAAAAGTAAAAAGTGGGACAAATTTGGGGTATGATAGCAGGCAATTGATGATTACCAGCCGATGAAGTTCGAGTTTCTGGATGAAGACATCATGTTCCTCAAGTCGAAAGACTGAAGAACCACTCCCGGAGGAGGGGCCAGACCCTGAATCCAAATGGAGTCTGATGTTTGACGGAGCCGTGAACATTAAGGTAGTGGAGTTGGTGATGTTATTATCTTGCCAGAAGGGATCCATATGTCATTCACTGCTTGGCTGACATTCAAATGCACTAACAATGAAGTTGAGTATGAAGCCTGCATAATGGGGATCGAGGAAGTAATCAATTTGAGAATCAAGAACCTCGAGATCTTCGGAGATTCTGCTCTAGTCATCAATCAAGTCAACGGTAAATGGCTGGTTCATTAACCTCATTTGACTCCATACAGGGACTATACCAGGAGGTTGCTGACTTTCTTCACAAAAGTCAAGCTGCACTTCATACCTCGAGATGAGAACCAGTTTGCTGACGCTCTGGAAACCTTATCCTCCATGATCAAGGTTCATCAAAAGAATTACGTGCCTCAAATCGATGTCTCTCATCTCGAAAGGCCTGCATATGGCCTCACAGTTGACAGCACGGGTGATAGCAAACCTTGGTATCATGATATTAAGAAATTGTTGAAGTCTCAGGAAAACCCGGCAGGGGCATCAAGAAAAGACAAGAAGACACTCAGGAGGCTGCCAGGCGGGTTCTTCTTAAATCAAGATGATGTGCTCTACAAACGGAACTTCAACATGGTCCTGCTCAGATGCGTGGATAGACACGAAGCAGACCTGTTGATGCAAGAAGTTCATGAAGGCTCCTTCGGTACCCATGCTGAAGGACATGCTATGGAAAAGAAACTTCTCAGGTCGGGGTATTATTGGATCACCATGGAATCTGATTGCTGTAAATATTCCGTAAGTGCCACAAGTGCCAAATTTACACTGACAAGGTCCATGTACCTCCAAATCCATTGTGCTTCATGTCTTCACCTTGGCCGTTCACCATGTAGGGCATCGACATGATTGGCAAGATCGAGCCAACAGCTTCCGACGGTCACCGCTTCATCCTGGTTGCTATCGACTACTTCACAAAGTGGGTTGAAGCAACGTCTTATGCCAACATCACAAAACAAGTTGTAGCCAGATTCATCAAAAGCGACATCATTTGCCGGTATGGAATTCTCGAGAGAATCATTACTAACAATGGCTCTAATCTCAACAACAAGATGATGGCAAACTTATGTTGGAATTTTAAAATTGAGCATCACAACTCATCGCCATATCACCCGAGGATGAATGGCGTCGTCGAGGAGGCCAACAAGAACATAAAGAAGATTGTTCAGAACATGGTTTTGACATACAAAGATTGGCATGAGATGCTACCATTTGCATTGCATGGGTACCGGACGTCGGTGCGCACCTCAACTGGGGCAACCCCATTCTCACTTGTATACGGTATGGAGGCAGTCCTATTAATTGAAGTTGAGATCCCATCCATGAGAATAGTGATGGACGTCGAGCTTGAAGAAGCTGAATGACTCCGATCCAGGTACAACCAACTGAGCCTTATTGAATAGAAACGCCTTGTAGCTGTATGTCATGGACAGTTGTATCAGCGGCGAATGAAAAAGACTTTCGACAGGAAGTACGGCCTCTACAGTACATACCAGGTGACATGGTGCTGAAAAGGATTCTTCCCCCTAATAACGATCACAGGGACAAGTGGACACCCAACTAGGAAGGTCCATTTGTGGTTAAAAAGGTCTTCTCGGGCAGATCCTTGATGTTAACGACCATGGATGGTGAAGACTTCCAATCCCCTATCAACGCAGACACAATGAGAAAATACTTCGTGTAAAAGACCCGCTGGATAAAAACAGAATAAGGTCCAGGAAAAAGAGGGCATCCCAGCGAGCCAAAAATAGAATAAAAGGCTCGGGCAAAAATTAGGTAAATATCCGAAAAAATGTACACCCGCTGAGTTGAAAAGCCACACTGGACAACTCAGGCAAAAAGGGGTATCCCGGTGGATTGAAAACCCGAAAGGGAGATTCACGCAAAAGAGGGACTAAAGCGAACCACTGCAATCTGTGAGATCCGTGATCCGTCGTTTGCAATCAAAGGCGATCCAAGGGTTGAAAATCAATTCAATCGTTTTCCTCAAAAGCCAAGTAAGCGGAGAGTTTTAAGGACATACAAGTCATAGCCGGGTCGGAGCTTGATGAGACTTTGTTTTTCACATTGCCATTAGGATAATTTAATTTCCTTTTGTGCAATTTCCTCTTTCCAAGTATTTCTTCCCATGTAATGCCTATTCATGGCCATTCTTCAATTAATAAAAGCATAATTTTAGTCAGATTTGTTTCCACAAGTTTTTGTTTTTCATTTATCGCAGATTGATTATAAAAACGTCCAACAAATTATGATAAATATTGCTTTGTGAATGCACGGATTCCTTATAACTCATGCAGGAGATTAAAAACATTTGACACATATCTGATGTGTTGAGTGACTGGGATGGATTCAGACCATGACCCTGGGGCATGCAGGCCAAACTAATTATCTATTTTTGTAGGTACTATCAGTTGTGTTCATTAACATGCAGGTACAAGTCGCCAATAACGGACATCGCCAGCGTATAACTTCAATAAGTCTCTTCCTCAGCAGATCTTAAAGTCTCTTCCTCAACAGATCTTGAAGTATGACTCCTCAGCAAGTCTCGTCAGATCATCTCCTCTCCAGTAGAGTAACAACAAAGAGAATGATAATTCCCAAGCAGGGGAGCATCAACATCTCATCCCCAATAGAGAATGTCTTCTATTTCTACCTCGCAAGAGGATTGGAGTTGAAAGGTTTTCCCATGCACGAGAAGCCTTATATCCCCAGCTCGGTTCTCCATCCTCTTCGGCAGGATTGGAAAGAGAAGTTTTCCCCAACATAGAGGAAAAGGAAGGATATTTCTCGAACGTAAGGATGTCATGATCTCCTTATCCCCAGCCAGAGATGATTCCAGACTCTCAGCATCAACAGGAAATATCCCCCAACGGCATTCTCCATTATCCCCAATAGAGTCAGAATTGAAAAAGATAAGCATTCTCCCCAAGAAGAGAGCCCTCATCCAACAAAGAAATATTCCCCATCGGAGTCTTCTTATCTCCTGCCGCATGGGAGAATTTATCATTCCTCAGCAGAGATGAAGATATAGAGGAACTCGAAATCTCTTCTCTACCCAGTGGTGCTCGCAGTTTTCCCCAGCGGGTTTACCTAACGAAATTCCACAACAGATCTCTTCCTCAAGCAGAAGATGTTGCACTTAAAGGATTTCCCCCAGCAGGTGTCTTCCTCAGTAGAATACCTACATATTTGATCTCCCCAGCCGTGTCATAAGGATATCATTCCCCCAGCGGAGTTCTGTGAGTAGCGTACCTCTCAACAGATCAAGTTTATCCTCAATAGGGTCTGGGCTCTCCAATCTCAAAGTCCAATTTATTTTTGGCAGTGGCGGCAGTTCAGAGCCGGTGGATCATTAACACTATCTCCCCACAGAGTTGCTTTTTACCAGCATAGTTGCTCTTCGTCACAAGGATTCACCATAATCAATGCAACAATGGACCCTTCCCCAGCGAAGTCGTCGAAGATACCCGTTTTCCCCTCTTCAGGAGATCTCCCTTGCATTTGCATATAGTAATCATCATTACATTTGCATCCTCAAAGAGCGTAGCATTTCCATCATTATGGAGCATTATGCCATGGAAAATTCAAACATATGCATACGAAGCATAAGCCAGTTTTGGCATCTTGTAACAGTCAAAACCTCGATCTTCAAACAGTCTGAAGTATTCCCCGTAGAGAACGCCAAGTTCATTCCCCCAAACGCTATTATTGTTACAAGTCAATTCTTGTTATCCCCAATGGAGTTATCATCCACGTTATGATAGTCTCTTTTTCAAGTTTTATCTTCCACCCATGATAAATTCTTGTCGATTCTGCCACGATCAGTCTCGTTTGTTGGAGTTATCATCCATGTTATGATAGTCTCTTTTTCAGGGTTTTATCTCCAACGCGGGATAAATTCTTTTCGATTCCGCCACGATCGGTCTCATTTGTTCGAGTTATCATCCATGTTATGATAGTCTCTTTTTCAGGTTTTATCTCCCACGCAGGATAAATTCTTGTAAATTCCTCCACGATCGATCTCGTTTGTTGAATTTATCATCCACGTTATGATAGTCTCTTTTTCAGGGTTTTATCTCCCACGGGGCTAAATTCTTTTCGATTCCGCCACGATCGGTCTCATTTGTTGGAGTTATCATCCATGTTATGATAGTCTCTTTTTCTGGGTTTTATCTCCCACGCGGGATAAATTCTTATCGATTCCGCCACGACCGGTCTCGTTTGTTTGTGTTATCATCCATGTTATGATAGTCTCTTTTTTAGGTCTTTATCTCCCACATGGGATAAATACTTATTGAATCTGCCACGTTCAGTTTGACGCCCTGGAGTCGTCAACCAAGTTATGATTATCTCTTTTCTGACCCACTCTCAGTGTGTCTTGTCATCCAAGAATGGCATCCTTTCCAATCACCTTTTCATTCCCACAAAGTACAAATTTTTCGGTTTATTCGGGTATTCAATCACTCTATACTTCGAAGGTCTGAAAGCCATTACTATCATCCATTCAGGTCTATAAATGGTTGAATAAGGGCAGCTGTAATACCCTAAAATTTGACCTCTTAATTTATTGCCAACCTCAAGTGGTTTATGCTTCGTCATTTCACATGATCATTCGAGCAATGCATCGCATTCAAAAATAAAAAAAATAATGAATAAATCATGAGCATTTGCATGTGCATAAGGCATGTGATTGGGTTAGGTTTTTCAATCTTGGAGCTCAAAGAAGGGAAAATCACTACAAAAATATATTCAAAGCGATTCTATGAGAAACAACCAAAAGAAAAGAAAATTGAAATTTTAAGGCCGTTAACTGGTTAACGCATTTAGTTAACCGATTAACGGAGGCGGATTTTGGAAAAATGTTTGAAAGTTAGTTGGATATCTTTACTTCCCTCCACATTTTCCTTCCCTTCTTTCCCATTTTATTTTACCTCATTCACCTTGGATTGTTCTACCATCTTCTACCACCTTCTAGATTATTCCAAGGAATATTCCAAGGAATATTCTAGAAGTCAAACCCTAACCCTAACTAACTCCTAATCAAACTCCAAACCAAAGCCTACTTCCATTCCTAAACCTAGCTCCATGCCTACTCATTATATATACCCTAACCATTCCAAAGCAAAGGGTTGGAAATTCATTTTCACCATTTTCATCTTCAATCTTCTCATTTCTCCCACTTTCTCACAAAAACTCACTAAGAGCTTCTTCATAGAAGTTCTTCAAATTCTTCATTGGAATTTGAAGAACTTTAAGCTAAGCCTTTATCAATCCTCGACATTAGAGCTTAATGGAAGAAGTTGCTTCTGTTTTGAAGTGATTTTGGAGCATTGGAAGTGATTAATCGAGAAGCATCAAGAAAGAATCTCATTTATTTTGCATTCACAGATCTTCGGTTTTCTTCTTCGTTTGCATTCGATTCATCGCAACACTCACCGAAGCACTCCTCCGCTTCGTAGTTTGGTGATTTAAAACCACTCTTGCTTTAACTTATTCTCTTCATCTCTCTGCAACGACATTCTTTACATGTTTATTGTTTCGTTTGTGTGTTACCGTTTGATTTCGTTTCAATAGCGTTTTGTGCATTTTGTTTGTTAGAATCTAGATCCGTAGCATAATATAGGTCCTAATAGGTGTTAGAATACTTCATTTAAGTAGAAAATTCGTGTTAACATGTTCATGTATGTGTTAGGGATTCTTAGAAGTGAGTTTGTGGCCAAAAGCACTTATTTCTAAACAATTTTTCACATTCTGTTCAGTGTTGACCGGTTAACGCATTTGGTTAACCGGTTAACGCCTGCGTTTTTTTGCCACAAACTGCTTCTGTTTTAGGTCCGTTAACCGGTTAACCTATAGTGTTAACCAGTTAACACTGTTTGAATTTATAATTTCAGCTTAGTTGATTGCTTAATCTTGCTCCCTTGTGCCTTTGATGTTCATACATGTTTAGGTATTAATTTTAGGTAATTTTCAAGATTAGTTTTGGTATCTCATTCTGTCCTTTCGAGTTGTTTCAACAAGCTTACGTTCTCTTTCATATATTGTGCTCATTTGTTCATTTATGCATGAGTTGATTTAGTGCATATTGTTGCTATGTTCAATGCATCATTTAGCATGTAAATGATCATGTTACATTATGTTTTTGCATCCCTTGCATGTTTCGTTAACTCATACATATCGTTGCATCGCATATCATATGTTGCATTTCACATGATCGTAAATATGTATGTGCATTTTGTTGCGTTTTGTTGCATGTTTAATCACATATGCACATCATTCAAATTCTGATTTTTGCATCAAGCTACATGTCATTCTTGTTGATCCATGTTGATGCATGTTCATGTTCATCATGTTTATGTGCCATACTTTGCATACTTGTTGCATAATTGACCATTTGGTGCATCCTTTCATAATCCCTCATTGAAAACAAACATGTTCATTCAATTATGTATGTTGATATATGTTCATGTTGCATTTGTTCATGTTAATTGTGCATCTCTCATTGATTTATGCATTAAAAACTGAAAATAATCAAATCTGACTTTTGTTTTCCATAGTTGTTTTTTGATACAGTAGTTGTAAAATGTATGTTGATTGTTGCATTTTCACACTTTTTACACCTGTTTTGCATGCTGATTGTAAGTTGTAAAAAGATGTGTGCATTGTGCATTGCATTTTATTGCTGTTTGTGCATTTGGTAGATGTAGTAGGTTGCTGGATTTTGCATTTCATCATTTTTAGTACCCTTTAGACTTAGGATTCAGTCTAGTTTAGGTCCTAGGCGCATTAGGATTTAATTGGTATTTTGTTTTCCTTGTTATTTTCAATAATATGCAACACTAACCTTTGTTTTGTAGGGAGGTTAAGGTAAGTTTCTCACAACTTATTCTTTTACTTCTTTATGCATTTAATGCACATTTTACCTTTCATACTTGTACTTGTGTTAGGTTTGTTTCCATAACTTCATGTTAACCCCTTTAGGATCAACTTAACTTCATTAAGAAGTAAGTTGTATTCTATTTGCTTTATTTCTCCTTTCCTTCTCATTAGGATAGAAACCGCACTAACCTAGGTTCATCCATGTATGATAACACTAGGATAATTAGTCTTCCCCTTAGACTTTTTGCCTTTTGTTCGTTTTTCTTTCTCTTTCTCATCTCATGAAGAAACGTTAAAAAACACTTAATAAAGGTTGATTTTCTCGTACTACACGAGACTTTGACGTGGGTTACTTATGCACGTCCTGTCTCGGGGCGAGGTGTAAATCATCTACCACGATGAACAAGTCTTAGTATGAGAAGATTCACAAACAATAAACAAAACACTTCTCTAAAAGACAAAAACAACAAAGAAGAATCGTCTTTTTCTTCAGGAACTTCTTTTCTCACCTCACTCACTCTTAACACGAACTTGTGATGACCTGTCTCGCATGCAAGACGGTAAACACACTCGTTTAAGGCGAGCATGCTACACATGAGCATAGACATACGCAGTTCCAGCGCATAAAAAAATACAAACAAAGTTTTCTCCTTTAGTTAGGCGAACTATGTCGACTCTGATCCTCATTTTCCCGATGAGGTACGTAGGCAGCGGGGTAAGGCCCGTTCGAGCACACTCTTTATTTTCCCTACATTTCCCATTTCTTTTCAATCTCTTTTCCATTTTCCTTTTCTCATTCCAGTTCCAGTCAGCATCTTATTTGTTCAGCAGCTTTATCTTCTCACCCTTTGAAACAAAACAAGCAAGCGTGGATCTCGTCGGGTACGGCGGACGATCTGGGGTGCTAATACCTTGCCAGTTTGTAACCGACTCCCGAACTTAGATCTTTGGTTTGCAGGACCTTGTCCTTTCCTTCTCTCTTCGGTTTGTACAACATTACCTTTCCCATTCATTCGGGATACAAATACCTGGCTGGCGACTCTACCTTTTCTGTGCCACTTTCGCGTTTGTACTAGGATGAAAATCCTGGGAGCGAAAAAAGCAAGTACGGGTCACTTTCGCGTTTATTCTTTCGATTTCAAGCTTTTCTACTAAAGTCACTGAAACTCATAAACCCTAAAACTCAACCAAAATCTAAAATAAAAGTATCTAACTACGAACCCACCTTGCAATCGACGAGGAGGTTGGTGAAGATGAAGATTCGATGAAGAAATGATAATGATTCTTGATCTTGAAGTTCTAGGTTTTTCCTCTTCTTTTCCTTATCTTCCTTTTCTTTCTCTTCCTTTCTTTCTTACCAACTTTCTTCTTCTTTCTTTCTTATAAATCCTTCTTCCTAACTTTATTTTATTCTATTTCCTTTTAAAACAAACAAATTATATTTATCAGTTAGTAACACTAACTGGTCCAATTAGAGAGTATCCAAAAATATCTTCGAGTCGAATATTTAATATAGCCTTTGCGTCAGATAATACTAATTAATCTTAATTAATATTATCCAGAGCGTTTAATTAAATACGGGGTATTACATCCTCCCCTCCTTGAATTGAAATTTGTCCTCGAATTTCCTTTACTCATCCACAATGACAGTTTACAACACTATCTTAGATCCATACTTATCCTTAATTCTCTTACATATTCTAACATAATTATTTTTCAAATCAACTCCTCGACTCAAATTCCTCGTTCCATAACAAATCAAGTCTCACGTCCTTACTCATACGCTTTTTTCCAAGATTGGGTTAACTTCCAACTTACTATTTCCGCGATTCATCCGTTGCTTCATACCAAAACACTTAGTCTCATTCCTCCCTCTGAGAAAACATACCATTCTAATTCCTTTCATTGAATCACAACACAAAACATAACACTTCGGCTTGATTTCGGAACATTCAACACACGACAAAGTTCCACAAGGTATCTTGGCGAAATCTTAACTACATACCATTTTCCAACGAAACTCTTATTACAATCCTTCAATCACTAAAGCCATTTCAAAAGTTGTCAAACGACCTCCTTACCAATTCCACTTGGTCTTATATCAAAACTGTAACCATTTACATCGAACACTTCATTCTTTCGGTATCTTACCATATACAACCCACTTAGAGCAAAATTCTCTTACTTCGGCACTTATAAATAAATCTCTTCAAATCTCATAATCTGAAAGAACTCTTTTATCTGTCTCCCTCCATTATATTTCCAAATCCTAATAGTGGAGATACCACGAATTCTCAAGAAATACCAAGTAATTGGTAGTCTGCGGAGAAAACACTTATCCATTAAAGCTCTCACCAACCAATAAAATAATAACTTGCAAACATGCAACGATAGAACAATTCACCTGTCGACAACATGATAATAACATCGGACCAAAGCTCTCCGATGTCAAAGATATAGGGGTTGCGTTGCTACAAACATAACTTACACAAACTCAATTCCATTCTAAACTCGAAAAATCCATCCAATTTAAACTTAACCAATCTGACCATGGTTACTATTCTCCATATTAATTTCCTTACAACATTTCCACTCACTCCAATATTCTATTGACACAAGGTCTCCATTAATAATAACGCAACAACACCGCAGAAATTACAATGGCCAGAGAGTCACCAATACCAAACTCAAATCATCCTTAGAACACTTGCGAGTTTCCATAACACTTGCCTTTTGCATACAATATTCCACACTCTCGCCTTTGAGGACCACACAAAACTTATCATTCAATTTTCGCTTCTCTCGAGGGTCTTGTTCCTTAAACAATCCAATTTTACATGCTTAACTTCGGGACATTCATCTCTCACTCTATCTAGAAGGTAACTTAAAATTCTTATCTTTACATAAGGTTCAACTGCACACAACCGATATTACTCTTACGGGTTCCATAACTTGATGTTAAGAATTTACGATACTAAAATTAACCAATGGTTTATCTATTATCCACACAATAATTCAAATATCAAAACATTTCCGGAAAATCAACACTTCATGATCCTTGCATAACTTCGTAACTTAAATCTTCAATAGTCGTAACAACGACACACCAATTATCCATATCATTTACCGCCTACTAGAACATGCCCAAAGGAAAAACCCTACATTTCACTCTCTGACACGCCGAATGGAAGCCAAAAATAAATTGCAGTTCAGAAAGTACGATTCTCTAAATTCTCCATAAAAGTCGCGTATTAAATCATTACATATCCAAGGCTAAACAGTCGAACACGGCTGAACTTGTTCTTCTTGTTAACAAGCAATCCAACTCAAAATTACCAATTAGTCCACACTACTTGCAATATGATTCTCCTCTGCAGTTCCTAAACATGTGCAACAATCGTTCTCCATCCACAACCCAAGATAACACAAACAGGCACAACATGCCGATTATACTCTCCAACAAACGATGAAGTAGAACTACCATTATGTTACGGTCACATCATGAATACTCAATGGAATAGCTCGATTCCACTCACACGACGATGCTAGCAGGAAACGACAAAGACAACATCAAAGGGTTTTAGTTACAAGCTAACACTTGGTTCGTCCGTAAACAAAATCCAACACACCATCCTTACCGGGTAAGACAAGGAAAAATAATGGACATCTCATCTCTAGTATACAAATTTGTCTTCTCTCTCTAATTCCTTGGCAAGAATTAGTATCAACAACAACATCCCCAATCTCACTAGAGGCATATTCCAAATACTTCGATTATTCACAAACACATGAGTTTTACTTTATACCTGAAGAATGAGTTAAAGCACTCCCCCGAAAAACTTGTTGTCTCTGCTTACATACAAATCGGGGTTTCCTTACCCGCTGCTAATCATTGCATAGAATGTTTCCACAGCTTCCCATCGGTACCAAGAACGCTTCGATCGGGCACTCAAGTCGAAAAGTATGCATCTTAGAAAAATCCAATTTTCAAAACTTAACAATGATAACCGGTCACTACCAGGAGGGTAACCGATTACTCAGTGCAATCCTAGACTGTTAGTAGCTAAAGGAGATTTAGAAACACAATCCTGTAACCAGGTACCACCCAGAGGGAAAATCCGATTACTCAACCGCGACAAACTTCTGGTCTTCATTGTTACCTAAACCTCCCAAACTCATTCCAATCACATCCAAAAGTTACAACCATACCAACCGATTATTCCACACATATAGTAATCATACCACCCGAGTCCTAACGTGCGAACCGTCATTGCTTATAATTCTTTAACTTTAGTCTCAACAATAACTTAACAATTCCATTTCACACTCGTCCAAAAATACATTTCGTTATCACTCCCTCATATCGCACTATTAATATTGTTTCCATACTGTGTTCACTTCACGCTCTGCGGTAATCCTCTCATGTCCAACATAATTCATCTTACAAGAATTCTCCCGAATACCAGGTGCTCACTCTATCACTTATCACGACTTCATCTGGTCCATACCAAATGCACCTCACGATACTAAATAAAGCTTATTCTTCCTCCGACACAATACCTTATACCATTCCCTGGGTAATTCAATATTTCCGAATTGATCCTTACTAGACATAACATCTTGATGTATTACTCTAAACTTTTCCTATTCGGTCACAACTGGATATATAAATCTAGTCCTCTATCCTTCGTTCGGGGTATACTTGTCCCAATTGAAACATGTAGTCAAACCCATGTGTTCCTCTTCATGTTCCACCACAACTTTAGGTTCCCAAAGAAAATGCACACTCTTAACTCGTAATTTACTCATCCATCCAAGATGTCACCGCAACCATGGAACTGAAACACTAGCAATTTACTTATTCCCGAACTTACGTCACACGTTCCATAAAGCATCTTCTCTTAACTATTTTCCATACTAGGGACCAATACTGATCCACCAGTGCCTTTACGTATTCCCTGATACACCGACCACTTATCCTATAGAGATCTTTACCCTTCAGATCTTATCCATTCCAAAGGATTTATTGAACAACACACTACTCTGCAACTCCATGTTACAGGAAGTAAACCATTAAGAAGACTCCAACTAAACTGACCAAAGTTCCTACTGCTAACTCTCGGCTTGAGCCTAATCCCACAACACAAGTTTCAACAACACTTAAGAGTCCTATTGGTTGCATAACCATGATTCTACCTAACACATACATAACATTAGGTTGATCATACCCAATATTACACAATATGATATTAAGAACCATGCCGACAAAACGCACTTAAGAGGCAGTAAATATTTACTTATGATGTTTCAAGGCTAGGTCGAGGATACGACCTGCTCTGATACCAATTGTAACGCCCATATAATATATATCTAGAATAATATCATACAAGTGTTATTTTTAGTATTGACACCATCATAAATGCCTAATAACATAATTCACATTCTTGACCAATTCTAAAACAAATACTAAAATGGAACAAGACATGGAAATTATACTAAAACAAAATACTAAGAGCAATAAAATATCCATTATTGTACAAAGATACAGAAATACACAGCGGAAGACTAAAACTATGCTTCACTTGAAACATCCCAAGCATAGCTCCACTTGTAAATCAAACCTGCAAAAGAAACCTGAAAAACAACAACAATAGTGGTGTGAGATAACAACATCTCAGTGGGTTCCCTATCTTAGAGTTCTCTCGGCTCTAAGGGTTCTATTCTATCAAATACTCAAGTCGGGGGAAAAACCTAGACTTCGAGTTCACATAAAAACTAGAGACACAAAGTAAAACAAAACGGAGCATACACAAGATGCTTTAAGGCATATTTCCCTGCCCATTCATACTCCCCAATGACAAGCAAGTACGGGTCACTCGATCCTTAACGTGTAGATAACTTTCCCCGCCCAACCAAACTCCCAGGTGGCAAGAAAGCACGGGTCACTCATTATCTACCAAATGTACTTTCCCCGCCCAGTCATACTCCCAGATGACAAGCAATCACGGGTTAGGGTACCCTACCACTGAGTAACTTTCCCCGCACATTCATACTCCCAGATGACAAGCAAGCATGGTTCACGATTACTCAACCCAAAGTAACTTTCCCCGCCCAGTCATACTCCCAGATGACAAGCAAGCACGGGTCACGATTACTTTCCTAATGTTAACTTTCCCCACCCAGCCATACTCCCTGATGGCAAGCAAGTACGGCTCACGGTTATCCATTAAGGGGAACGAATCCACAGATTAAATATGTTTCCCGGCCGTCCCACCTCGCGAGTTTTCGACATGAGCAAAGCATAATTAAATTAGGATTATAACGTAAAGGAAGCAAACTTCTAACTGATCACAACTACCTAGCCCGAAGATACTATTCGAGTATCGATGCCTAAGCATTGTTAAGCCTCTAACACAATTTCGTATCAACCTAGGGTAAATCTACTTACCTCATAAGTTATACCATCTCTCAAACCCTAGTCATAATACTAGGCCATACTATTGGTTTAAGGTAAGTTTCCTCACTCTTTCTCCATTCTTGATGCTTTTAATTATATAGTTCTTAAATATATGATTCTAACATTTTAGGTTAATCATTACCATTAAACAATTCTCACAATAACCTCGTCGTCTCTACTTTCATTCCATTATTACTATTAACGTGTGTTCCCCAATTTCTTAATACCACAATTCCTTAACTAACATAATTATGGTTAATCAGAAAATTCGGGTAAAAGTTGGGAAAAGTCGGGTAAAAATAATATCATTTTCCATCATCAATTTGTAAATGTTTTAAGCTTTGAATCGATATGTGGAACACTAAAAACGGATACCCAGATCAAAAGTTATGAAAAAAACATAATTCAGTTGAAAACTACAGTTCGCGGGGCGAACTCAGAAAATTTCTACAGTTCGCAGGGCGAACGATTTTCATGTAGCTGGTTTTTAGCAGAATTTTCCCCTAAACCCCCCAAATTTCACAAAAGTACACTAAAACAGTGGAATTCAATCACAAATATGCATATAATCATATACCAAACATCATACTTAGGTTTTATCGAGTTTTTAACCATTTATTCTTTCGATTTCAAGCTTTTCTACTAAAGTCCCTAAAACTCATAAACCCTAAAACTCAACCAAAATCTAAAACAAAAGTATCTAACTACGAACCCACCTTGCAATCGATGAGGAGGTTGGTGAAGATGAAGAAATGATGATGATTCTTGATCTTGAAGTTCTAGGTTTTTCCTCTTCTTTTCCTTCTCTTCCTTTTCTTTCTCTTCCTTTCTTTTCTTTCTTACCAACTTTCTTCTTCTTTATTTCTTATAAATCCTTTTTCCTAACTTTATTTTCCTCTATTTCCTTTTAAACCAAAGAAGTTATATTTATCAGTTAGTAACACTAACTGGTCCAATTGGAGAGTATCCAAAAATATCTCCAAGTCGAATATTTATTAAAGCCTCTGCGTTAGATAATACTAATCAATCTTAATTAATATTATCCAGAGCGTTTAATTAAATACGGGGTATTACATATCAACTTATAAAATAACTTGTAACAACATATTCTTCTGTTCAACTTCAACTTTTAAATACAACAATCACAACAAAGAAAACTACAATGATACAACAAGTATCAACCCCCCGAGTGTTAGGTATCAGAGCGATGACCGACTCGAACTATTGAAGATAACGATCTTCCTTCAATGTTAACATGCACGTTACCAACCAAGGGTAACATTCAAACAGAAGGGGTGAGATATCGAACAATATAAACAAGAGTATGATAATTAATACGCTAGATAGAATCATACAATTTTCATACTATCCAACAACAACATCTTACCAATCACCCATAATTTATCAACATACTTTATCAACTTAATTCACATATCAACATTTTCGACATAATCACTAAAATCAACCTAATCAACATAACCAATTTCAACTATAAAATCAGCATAGACACCTTCATCCATTTCGACAAACATATACAACATATCCAACTTCTTCAATATCAGCATAATCGACTTTATGAACATAAACATATAAACAACTTATGCGACTTAACCATATAATCAACTTATTCAACATAATCAAATAATTAACTTAGCAACATAATCAACTTATTTAACATGAAGCACTTACTCAACGTAATCAACATAAACCACTTAATCAACTTAAATCTACATAAACAACTTAATCAACTTGAGTAACATAAACAACTTTAGCAACTTAAGCAACATGAACAACTTTATCAACTTGGCCACATAAACAACATAAATAATGCGACAAAGAATGCGACTCGACTATGCATATGCATGTGGTACCATTGGAGTAAAACTCCCAACTTAAAATATACCAGGTTATCGAGGTATCTGCAAGGCATAAGCCTTCAACTTAATTATTTTGCCAATCCAGGCCAACGTGGTGAGCATCCTCTCCAACTTATAAAATGCGATGTATGCCATGATTACAACCACACAACACATAAGCAACGAACAACTCAAATCAACGTACAACAAACAACGTAACAACTTAAATTCAACATGATTCAACTTTGGCCATAGGCCTACAACTTTCAACATTGGTGATACGACCTACAACATTAAAAATCGACATTGGTCCTTCGACCATCAACTTAAAAATACTCCCAAACCGGGACAACACAACATAAGCAACTATACTAGAAAAATGCACACATTCAACACAAATCAACAAAATACACCGACTAAAATCACCTACTAATTATTCCGAACTAACTCGACAATTTTCGTAAAATTCCGGTTAACTAAATTTTCCACTTAAATCAACTAAATAGACTAAATCGACACTATTTCGACATTCTTCGATAACACGATTTATTCCCACTACACAAGTTAAATTTACTTTACTGATATTAATATTTTTCTACTACTACTTCATACTGTCATCAAACCAAAATTTGCTGCAAAAACTAACATCTGCTAAATATTTCCTGTCTCTGTTAAAATGTTTCAAACTTGCTAAACCCATCTTCTGATAAGGACTGCTACTGGTACTATTCCATTGATTATTCAATTAGTAAAAATCATCCCTGAGACTCACTCATTACAAATGCTTACATAATTCTTACCTACTACTAACACAACTTTTATGCTAATTAAATAAACCATATATGTGTTTATGTGAAACAAAAGCAAAAAAAAGAAAAGGAGTGGGCCCCACCAAGGGATGTGTCATGCACCACATTAGTACCCCCCAACCGTTCATGGCCCGCGCCACCTTGTTGTGGCCTGCGCCATGCTTGTTCTCTCAATTGGGTGGCCTGTGCCACCCCTTCTTGAACGATGGGTGGCCTGCGCCACCCTCTTCTGTGCAGAATTTGCCCCCAATTAATTTTATAAAAACTCGAACAACTTCACAGCAACATCTACCAAATCAATTCGGTAATAAAATCCAACCAAAAATTGACTAATCAACCATAACACAAAACACTAATATTAAAATCAAACCACGTATAAAGTATTTATTCAACAACGGATAACATGAAATCATTCAATCACAATCCTACATACTAATCATCATAATCCCGATTATAGAGTTCGAACCTCACCCTTACCTTAAATTGATGGCCGCTCGAATCTCCTATCGACTTTCCGATTTCCGACGACGGCTTCTCGTAACCTTTTTCTCCACTTTTCCTCGTTCTAATTTTTTTTCTCAACTTCTACTGCGACTTTTTCTCCTCTTGACTAATTCCTCTTTTATTTTCTTTTATTAAATTAATAATAATCCAAAATAATAATCCCCTAATGGGCCTAATTCTTAAACCCCATTTTATTGCTAATTCCGACGAAATCCAAGCTCATTAACCAACACGCTCTAAAATTCAATAATATCACTTATAATATTATTTCCTCGACTTTCCGACTAATATTTCGACTTAATGACTTAATTTACCACAACAGCAACTCGACCGAATAATAATTCACAATTAAATACTTATTTACGACTTAATCGATTAACTTCCGATTATCAACCAAATGGTCCAACAATTCTAACAACATATTCAATAATACCTGGAGAATATTCCATGCTGTAATCCATAACTTATATCAACTTAATTAATTAAATTTGACTTAAACTAACTTATAATTATCACCTAATATTCCAATATTTTGGAAATCACTTAAATCAACACGACTTAATACAACATACCACGATCATAATTAATTAAATAATTAATTAAATAAACGGACGTTACAGTTTCTCCAGCGTGTGTGGGATGCGGGTATCCATCATCTCGCGGCACAAAGGACCATGATTGTCTTCGTCGTCGCTACTATCCGACGAGATATAAAGGGAACGACTACGACGAGAGCTCTTGCTATGTTGAAGAGAACTCCTGAGACAGTCTTCGTGTCTAGATTTTCGGTTGTCCTTGCCCATCTTCATATCCGGGATGGAAAGTTTTTCGGAGAGGAGAGCAGTTGCGCTTTCTTGTCTTTTCTGGGCGTGACTTCTCCAGTTCCGGTTGATCTTTCAAGGGGGAGATTTCAGGCATCGTCCTTCTTTCTCTTCCGAGGAGGGGATCGCAATCGGGGAGAATGACTACATGTATTATCTCGACAATGTCTCTGCGGGGGAGAGCGGGATCGTCGTTCATTCTCTAGCATCTGCAGACGTTCGTTTTGCTGAAAAAGGGTCAGATTGGCGTTGTTGAGAGCACTAATGAGGGTTGTGGTGTTGGCATTTGCGTCCTGAGGGACGGGGATATGCTCGAACACATGTTCCCCTTAAGGGACAGAGTAGGGTTCAAGTTGTTGGAAGATTGGTAAGTAAGATGCTCGTCCAGAAGGTTGGTGTTGTGGATAGTAGTTTCAAGGTTGTCGGGGTTATCGTCGTCACTAAGGAGGATGGTGACGGGATTTTTGATGACGTCGTTGTGCTGAGTAACCATGAAGATGAAAGAGGTAGAAAGCTTTGATCTTTGGTAGAAAAGAAGGATTCTTGATTCAAGAAAGATGGGGGAGCTGTTTTCCCACAAATGGCCCCATTGTTCTGATATACTCTGAACAGATCTTCTTGGCCTTCAGCGTGGGGGCAACAACAACGGTTGTAAGAGATGGGGTGGTGTACCTGCAAGGTACTCCTATGCTCAAGTAAGTTTTAGTGGGAGGATGAAAGCAAAAAAAAAGCATTTAGGTAAGTATAGAGGTGAATAAAATTGAATTAAATACCTGACCCTCCAAATGAGAAGGATATTATAAGGGTATATGGCCGAAGTAAGTGGGTGCGTGTTCCACGACCTGGTCTGACTATATCCATGAGTTTCGGATGGGCAGTTGGTCGCGTAGTAACTGCCAAGCGCGTGAGGGGAAGATCCCCAACAACTATATCCTCCCCAACGGTTGTATTGTCCAGGAACACTTGTTGGGCCTTGTCCAGTGTGTCGCTCCCACCAAATGACACCGGGTCAAATGGGGTACAGACGCGAACGGTCGGCGAAAGAGGGATGAGGTGAGAACACACAGGAGTGAACTCACAGGGAATGAAAAGAGTCGCTAGCTAGGCATTTTTATCCCGGAGGAAAGGTAATGCTGCATAGACCTAGAAAGACATGGATAAGACGGTTGCGAACCAGAGAGACTGAGAAAGGGGGTTGGTTACAACCTGGGAAGGTATTAGCACCCAGATTGTCCGTCGTACTCGACGGGATCCACGCTTAAAAGATTTGTGTTTTAAAGGGGTAGTGTCAGTGCAATTTGTGTATAAAACAGCTGGAAAAGGATGTACAGGTGTCAGTGTAAAGGAAGTGTAAAGTGTATAAGTGATGTGTCAGTGTAAGAACAAGAGTATAATGCTCAAGACTATGAGGCTACAAGAATGATGCTGGAAGGAGGGGGAATATACATAGACTTTTGTTCGATAACTGTTAAGTTATGCCTACGTATCCTCTCGTGCAATGAGGAAGTCAGAACACCGTAGTTCGACCCAAAGAGACTGAAAGATGAATTGACTTGTGAACTGCTTACTTGCCTATGCTCAAGTGTATGATCTGTCTGGCACAGATGCAAACTGTCTTGCATTAGACGGAAGAAGCAAGTTCTCGTTTATGAGTGAAGATGATGAGAAAAGAATCCCAGAGGAGACAATTATTGTTTGTTTTTGAGTTTTCAGTCTTTTATTGTTTTTTGAAGTTTGTCATAAGTTAATGAGCTTAAGCCTAAACCAATGGGTTAGTAAACTCATCACATCCTCCCTCTGATTAGGGGTAATGAGAATACCTTAAGTGTGAAGTCAGCTTCTCACACTTAATCACCATGATGTAGGATTGAGATCATTAACCTACTTGTGATTATTTAGATGTTTTTGGTGTTTTTGTTTAGTGTTAAGTAATGAGATTAAGCCATAATCAAGGATTAAACAGACTCATTACACCATCCTAATAGAAGGATAACAAATGAGAATGTTTAAGCTGAGGAATGCTCCTCAACTTAATCCATGATTAGGGATTAAACTCATGACAAAACAAGCCTTAGATTAAGTAGATTTTATTTAATGATAAGATGATGAAGTGATTTTTAGGGTTTGTAAGACAACTTTAGGGGGACTTGTCCATTAACACTAGGGTTAGTCCTTCTTAACCAGTTAAGGAAGAAATAGAACCCTAATGCAAGGCCCAAGTTACAAGCTTGATGTCTTGATGATTATTAAGTGAATTGATTAAGAGATTTAAACACATTAAGGGTTTAACACTTAGGATTAAAGTTATACACTCCATCCTAATAGAAGGATGCAGGCATAAGCTTAATCACAAAGCCTTAAAGCCTTTAGGGTTTAGTCCCTGATTATGAGGTGAGAAGAGAAGACTCAATGAGACACAAATGTAAAATCTAAAAGGGGGACTAATCAAAACCCTAATCATTGTCATGCTTGGTTGTTCCTAAGGTTTGTGAGGTTTAACAAGAGAAAACTTCAGAAGAACCACCAGGAAGCAGATGAAAAGGAGCCAAGAGAAACAAAGTAACTTGCTTCACTTAAGAAGACAAGTCACTTGAGGGAAGAAGGTAAGAAGAAAAAGAATGAGCAAGCTCAATCTCAAACACATAACAAAATGCAGCATGGATGCATAAAAGAGATGAAAAGAAAATGTGAGAAGTGAAGGCAAATTCACTTCTCAAAGTTACTTACCACCTGAAAAGTTAGTAAAGGAATGCAATGCAATGCAAAATGAGATGAAATGACATGGTGTGAATCAAAACCAGAAGCACATACATGATGTTAATGATGCTATGGGATGATGCAAACATGAAACAACACATGGGGATGATCATACAAACTTATGGATGCAAATGAAGCAAGTTAAGAACCATGATCATACATGAAAAGTTATGGAATGCAAATGACATACAACATGGCAAATGAAAGATGAAATGATCAAACATGTTTTCAATATGTCTTAAGATGTCAAATGAATCAAATGGATGCACAAAATGCTATGGCAAGTCAAGGTATGCAAGCAAATGCAAGATGAATGCAAAAGGAAGCCCAAATTAGGGTTTATGATCAATGCATCAAACAAAAACCAAAATCAGAAGCAAACATCAAGATAAAAAATTGAAAATGCATTTAAAGGAACCCTAAACCTATACTAACTCACTGCCCAAAGGAGAGGTTCCAACTCTTAACCTAATTAGAGTTATGAATTTCCTAAAATTTCTAGGGTTTTAGGGTACCTTAACAAGAAAAATGCCAAACAAATGGAAAGTGAAAGATCAAATCATGCCAATTTAATCTCACAAACTACATGCTAAACAAAATGCAATGCAAGAAGAATCAAAGTCCAACTCTCAATGGTTAGGCAGAAATGATTTTTTGAAGTTTGGATCAAAATAATGCCTTGAAATGATTTTAATTCCATGAAAAATTCTCAAAAGACATCAAGATCAAAAAAGAAATCTGGTTTGAGGGTTGGACAATGTTTCTAAATGATTATGAAGGTTTCATGAATTGTTTGGTGATTTTTAAATACCTAAAAGCATTTTTAATTAATTAATTCTCATTAATTAATTAAAAATAAACTTTTAAATGATTTAAAAATATTTTTAAATGCAAAAAATAAAAATAAAAATGTTTTTGGTTTCTGAAAATTAATAAAAGTTTGTACAAAAATTTTCAGAATTTTTAAAATTGTTTTGCTATTATAAATAAAATGTAGAAAACAAATGCATTTAAATGAAAAATAAAATGAATTAAACTGAAAAAAGAAAAGTCAGCGCATCCAAAGGCCATGATTCAAACTAAAAGGGAGGGAATTGACCTGCGCGCGTATCTGGACGGTCCAAATTCAAACTTGCGCAATTAAGACTAAACCCTAATTAATTAACCCTAATGACTTTCAGGCGACCGGAACACTGTTCCGGTCGTCTTCTCCGGCCATCTCATTTCTCAAACTCTCTCTACACGCATCCAAAATAAAATCTAACTACCCAGAATTCATCCCCACTTAAAAACGAATCAAACCCCTCAATCAAACAACATTTTTCATTCATTAATCAGTCAAATCGAATCAAAACATTTTTTAGGGCAAAAGTTTCAGACAGTTCATACACCCTGGTTTCTCAACCATTTTCAAAAGTAAGCACATATTTATGATCAGGGGAGTGCATAGAAGCTATTAAGAACTTAAAAACATGTTTCTGGAAAAAAGTTTTGAGATGACTACCTGAACTGAAGCTTTCGATTCAGGAGCTTTCTGGCTGTTTCTTTGGCTCAAATGCACTCCAATGATCCCCCTAAGAAGCTTGCAATATTTGGTTGGAGTTTAAAATGGCTGGTTTGAAAGATTGAACAAGTTCTGTTCAGTGAAGTGAGGAAATCGTGTTTCTGATTTTGGGGGTTTAAGACAATGGTGATGGGTGCTTTGTGATCAGGAAAGTGTGTTTAGTTGATTGGTGAAGTAGGTTTGTGTGTTTGTAACTTGTACTGAGTGTTTCGAATGAAAATGCAAGTTGGAGCATAAACTTGGAACTTGTGAATGCTGAAGTCTTAGGCTGTGTTCTTGTGAGTTATGGCTTGCATAAAGTCCACATATCAAGTTGTGATAGGTCTGTGGAGTTGGTGTGGGCTATGCTGATTGGTATGGGGTGATTTGCAAAAAGTCAAGCAAGTTGTACTTGGAGGTATGGGCAAGTGGCAGGCTAGGACAGGAGCATGGTTGTGTTCAGCTGTGTTTAGGGAGAACCATGGAACTTGATTTGAGATGATTTAGCAAGTTGCATAAAGTTTATGATATGTTTTGCAAATTTCACAAGTTTTGGCCCCTTTGTGAATTCTTGAGTTTCAAAGCATGAAATGAGATAATTCTTTGGTGCAATCTGACTTTTAGAGGTTATGTAATCATGTTGTGAAGTTTAGAAGTCCATTTGGTAGCTTTAGAACACTTGATCAAGTCATTTTGCAAAATGCCTCTTTGGTAGAAACTTTGAAATTTTGTGATTTTAGCCAACTTTGACAAGCCATAACTTTTGATCCAAAATGAATTAGGTCATGTTCTTGTACTTTTTGAAAAGGGAATGATCCATTCTACAACTTTCATGACCAAAGTTTTTCCATTTGAAGCTTTTTTTGAATCAAAAAGTAAAGGTTGAAAAAGTTGCCTAAAATAGCAATTTCATTAAAAGTCAAACTTTCCCAAAAAGTCAACTTTGCAAAAGACTTGAAATTCTTCAATTTTGTGAACTTCCAACATCTTCTATGATCAAATAAAGATCATACACAATCAAAATGATGAAGAACACCCTTTGGTTGGGTCATTGGGGGCCTCAGATGCCCTGATTTTGCACTGACTTGCTTGAAAAGTCAACTCTTGATCAGATGACTTCCCCATGGAATTCCTTCATGAAAATTGATATGCATACTCCCTATACCATATAGAGACCAATAGAAACAAGAATGATCAAAAAATTTGGAGTTATGGCCTCTGAAACCAAAACCCTAATTCTAGGTCATCTGTGCAGTCAAACCTGACTCTGCTTCCATGCCACTTTCAGTTCTTGTGATTCTTTGACATTCTTGATTTTGAGAGGATATAATATGATACTTTAACACATATGGACCCCTTTGAAGTGATTGATGACCTTTGGAGTGGCTTAAAAAGCTCTTGGATTGCTCAGATCACAAACCCTAGATGCAGATGACTTAGAACCAATGCAGTGAACTAAAAATGTGATATGAGATGCTATGATTGAGTTTATGCATATGAGGTGATCACAAGCCATGGTGTGAATGGGTGAGGAAAAATTTGGGGTGTTTACAGCTGCCCCTATTCAAACATGAGTTGGTTGTGCAGGATGTAAGCAACGGCTTAACAGGCAAGCAAGATAACTTGTGGTTGAATACCAAAGACAGTCCAAAATTTGCACTCACAGAACGAAGAAGAAAAGGGATATAGATTGTAAAGGAAAATAAAGTATATTGTAAAGTATGGGCGACGGAGGACGACCGTCGAGCAGAGGACGACTGCTGGGTAAAGAGCAATGACGGGGACGGCCGACATGCTGGGGATAAAATGGATTATGATGGGGACGGTCATCAAGATAAAGCTGAAAGATTCTCTGGGGATTAATGAAACATGACGGGGACGACCATCAAGTTCATAAAGTAACCAACGATGGGGACGGCCATCGGGCTAAACTGATGAAGGACGATCATCAGGAAAAGGAAAAGGGACCACGACGGGGACGTCCATCGGGTTAAAGAATAAATGAAATAAACAGATGATGAGGTACGTTCATCAAAGGTGAAGGAAGATCACCTAGCAGGGGACGGCTGCTCTGTAAGGGTTAAGATGAGGGACGATCATCTAAGGTGGAGGACGACCACCTGGCAGGGTACGGCTGCCGAAAATATCACGACATAGGACGAATGCCGGATAAAAGGTCAACGATGGGGACGGCCATCGGACGAGCATGATGAAGGACGGTCATCAAGAGGTGGAGGACGACCACCTAGCAGGGGACGGCTGCTCTCAAGGTTTATCGTGACATAGGACGAATGTCAGATAACCAAAATCAACAATGGGGACGGCCATTGGATAAAATGATGAAGGACGATCATCAGAAAGGTGAAGGACGATCACCTAGCAGGGGACGGCTGCTAAATATCACGACATAGGAAGAATGTCGGATAGAAAATCAACGATGGGGACGGCCATCGGACGAGCATGATGAAGGACGATCATCGAGAGGCGGAGGACGACCACCTAGCAGGGGATGGCTGCTCTCAAAGTTTATCATGACATAGGACGAATGTCAGATAAAAAAGAAAATTGCTTTGTTGACGATCTACTGGGGAATAGTAAACACGGACGGGTGTTTATATCCAGGAAATAAAAGGTATAAGTGTTTAGATGTGTATAGATTAAAGATGCGGACGAGCATCCCTAAGACTACGATACGGACGAGTATCGAGTAGAAACAAATACTGACATGTGTTCAGAGATGATGATACGGACGAGTATCAACTGGTTAACAGAGAACACGGACGAGTGTTGAATCTGAAGGGACTCTTCTAGGGAATAGTGGACACAGACGAGTGTCTATATTCAAGAAGACCAAAGTGCTTGACACGTGTATGGATTAAAGATGCGGACGAGCATCCTTACGACTATGATACGGACGAGTATCAGGTAGAAACAAACGCTTGACACATGTTCTGAGATGATGATACGGACGAGTATCAACTAGTTAACAAAGAACACGGACTAGTGTCGAATCTGCGGGGATATAAAGGGCGTATACAAGATACGGACGAGTATCTGTATAAGTAAAATAAGTGTGAGTGGTGTATAGGTGAGTGTTTAAACTGTTGGGGAGAGTGACACGGACGAGTGTCGAAAGGGGAAGAGTATAGTATAAACAAGTATCTGATGTACAAAGTGTTTCAGGTTACTGTGCTGGGGAAAATGACATGGACGGATGTCAAGGAATGTATATATACAAGTATATGTGAGTGAAAAGGGGATGTCTTTGGCTTTATGCTGGGGACATAACACGGACGGGTGCCATAAGGAGTATATACTGGTGTTTGGGAGAATGGGAGGCAGCTGCTCTTGCTGGGGAATCTGGAGGGTTATTCTGTATACTGCTGATGAATTGTCAATATTCACAAGTGTTTGATTCAAAACATGGCTTATGATTATGCAATATGTTTGATTTTTTCCGTAATGCTCCGTATTAAACGGAATGCTACGCTTTGTGGGTGAATATGATGCAAATGCCATGATTATGCAGAGATACCAAACCGGGATTTGGATCCTGCTGCTGTGAAGATCTCTGGTCGATCTTGTTTGAAGTGAAAATCCCAGCTGGGGATGAGATCGTCGGTAGATCTGATGAAATGACCCTGCTTGGGGAAATGGGTCAATGACAGACCTATTCCTGTAAATAAGGGACCCAGCTAGGGTTTGTAGAAGCTTTCGTCACTCTGTTGTGATTCCTTCGTGTGTTGCTCTTCTGGATAGAGGCTGGGACTCTGTGGGGAAGCGGTTCCCTGGCCTTTGTATTTAGATGAGGAAGAATGATTGGCAACTCGGCTGGGAGAAGCAATAAGTGGTAACTCAGTTGGGGAGAAAACACTTTGAGTGCTAAGAACGAGCGTTGATTTGCCAGCTTGCTGGGATGAAGCTTACATGCCCCAAGTTGCGCTTTGAATACCTGCAATCCTGCAAAGGCAAGAGACGCACAAGTGATCCCGAGGTATCCCTTACCGGATTCCGTCACAGGAGTCAGACACTTCTGAGAATAAGTATATTTCCTGCAAGCACGTAGTTTTTTTTTGTTTTTTTTGAAGATAAGCATCTGTATTTATGCAATCAGTATTTTAAAGACATCAGACATTCTTTGCAAGTAAAATGAAGTGTACGAGGTGAAACCTGACTGAAAATCTGTTTTTATTAATTCATATGCCCTGAATTGGCAAGATACAATCAAAGAAACATATCTCCTGAAATGAGGAGATTGTTACAAATTGAGAAACAAAATGCTGGCAATGTTGACGGCGCTTTAAGGAGCTTCCTCCTTTGCTATGACTCGTATGACTTTTGACGTTCTTCTCGTCTTGCTTTCTGAAGAAGGCTGATTCTGAAAGAGGCTTGATCCTTTCGAAGCTTACCAAGTTGTAAGTGATACAAACGAATTCAGAGTGCAGTTGTTCGCTTATTCCCTTATTTTGCATGGACCGCCCTTTCAGGTTTTCAATCCATCGGGATACCCATTTTTGCCTGAGTTGTCCAATACGGCTTTTCAACTCAGAGGGTGTACACATTTTTTGTTTATTTCCCTTATTTTTGCCTGAGTCTTTATTCTGTTTTTGACTCGTCGGGATGCCCTATTTTTGCCTGGACTTACATTCTGTTTTTATGTCCAGCGGGTCATTTTTACGCGAAGTATTTTTTAACTGCATCTGAATTCACAGGGGACGGGAAATCTTCACCATCCATAGTGCTAAGCATTAGTGCTCCACCGGAGAAAACTTTCTTTACTACAAATGGTCCTTCATAGTTCGGAGTCCATTTGCCCCTGTGGTCTGTATGAGGAAGGAGGATTCTCTTCAGTACAAGATCTCCTACTTGGTACTCTCGGTGCCTGACTTTTTGATCGAAGGCTCTCTTCATTCTTTTCTGATATAGCTGCCCATGACAGATTGCAGCCAATCTTTTCTCTTCGATCAGACTCAGTTGCTCGTATCGGGACCGAACCCATTCTGCTTCGTTCAGCTTAACATCCATCAATACCCGTAGAGAGGGTAATTCAACTTCAACAGGTAGGACTGCTTCCATACCATACACAAGCTGATACGGTGTTGCCCCAGTGGACGTTCTGATTGACGTGCGGTACCCATGCAAAGCAAATGGTAGCATTTCATGCCAGTCTTTGTAGGTGACTACCATCTTCTGTACAATCTTCTTGATATTCTTATTAGCTGCCTCAACAGCGCCGTTCATCTTTGGCCTGTAAGGAGAAAAATTGTGGTGTTGGATCTTGAAGTCCCAGCACAGCTCAGCCATCATTTTGTTGTTTAAGTTGGAACCATTATCAGTAATGATTCGCTCGGGAACTCCGTATCGACAGATGATATCTCTCTTCAGAAATCTGGCTACCACCTGCCTTGTAACATTGGCATAGGAAGCTGCTTCGACCCACTTGGTGAAATAGTCAATGGAAACCAGGATGAATCTGTGGCCGTTTGAAGCAGTAGGTTCAATCTTGCCAATCATGTCAATGCCCCACATAGCAAAGGGCCAGGGTGAAGACATCACATTCAAAGGATTGGGAGGCACATGCACCTTATCCGCATAAATCTGGCATTTATGGCATTTTCTAGCATAGGCACAACAGTCGGCATCCATTGTGATCCAGTAATAGCCTGATCTCAACAACTTCTTGGCCATGGCATGCCCTCCTGCATGGGTACCAAAGGATCCTTCGTGCACCTCGTGCATTAACAAGTCTGCTTCTGTTCTATCAACGCATCTGAGGAGTACCATATCAAAGTTTCTCTTGTACAGGGAACCATCAGTGTTCAGAAAGAAACTACCAGCAAGCCTTCTCAAAGTCTTCTTATCATTGGAAGATGCCCCAGGTGGGTATGTTTGATCCTCCAAGAAGCACTTAATGTCATGGAACCAAGGCTTATCATCTTTGACAATATCTGCTGCAAATACATATGCTGGTCTGTCAAGTCTGGACACTGAAATCTGAGGTACAAAGTTGACAGCTTGAACTTTGATCATAGATGAAATGGTAGCCAGAGCATCTGCAAACTGATTCTCGTCCCGAGGGATATACTCAAGCTTGACCGTTGTGAAGAAAGTCAATAACCTCCTTGTATAATCCCTGTAAGGTATTAGATGGTCCTGGTGGGTGTACCATTTGCCGTTGGTTTGATTAACTACCAGAGCTGAATCTCCGAATACAGTTAAAGTCTTGATCCTGAGGTCAATGGCTTCCTCAAGACCCATAATGCAAGCTTCGTATTCAGCTTCGTTGTTAGTGCAGTTAAAGGTGAGTTTTGCCGAGAAAGGCATGTGAACTCCCTTGGGTGTAATGAGTACTGCACCAACACCACGACCATTCATATTAACAGCCCCATCAAACATCATAGTCCATTCTTCTTCCGGGTCAGGCCCTTCAGTGTGAACAGGATCTTCATGATCTTTTGCTTTAATGAACATGATGTCTTCATCAGGGAAGTCAAATCTCATAGGCTGGTAATCATCAATAGGTTGCTCAGCAAGATATTCAGACAATACACTGCCCTTGATGGCTTTCTGAGAGGTGTACTGGATGTCATATTCCGTGAGAATCATTTGCCATCTTGCAACCCGTCCGGTAAGAGCTGGCTTCTCAAAAATGTACTTAACTGGGTCCATCTTTGAAATCAATAAAGTGGTGTGGGTCAACATATATTGTCTTAGTCGGCGAGCAGCCCACGCTAAAGCACAACAAGTTTTCTCGAGCAGTGAATAACGCTGTTCACAGTCGGTAAACTTTTTGCTCAGGTAGTAAATTGCATACTCTTTTCAACCAGACTCGTCATGCTGGCCCAACACACACCCCATTGACTCTTCTAATACTGTCAAGTACATTATCAGAGGTCTTCCTTCAACTGGAGGCATAAGGATTGGAGGTTCTTGCAAGTACTCCTTGATCTTGTCAAAAGCCCTCTGGCAATCTTCGTTCCACCTGACCGTCTGTTCTTTTCTTAACAGTTTGAACAAAGGTTCACAGGTTGCTGTAAGGTGAGATATGAACCTTGAGATGTAGTTCAATCGACCTAAGAACCCTCTAACTACTTTTTCTGACTTTGGTGCAGGAATTTATTGAATGGCTTTGACTTTATCAGGGTCAACTTCAATCCCTTTCTCGCTCACGATAAAATCCAGCAGCTTACCAGATCGCACCCCGAATGTGCACTTGTTGGGGTTCAGCTTTAGTTGGTACTTCCTCAGACGCTTGAATAGCTTCAGCAGATTCACCAGGTGGTCTTCTTCAGTGAGGGACTTGGCAATCATGTCATCCACATAACACTCGATTTCCTTATGGATCATATCGTGGAATAATGTTACCATAGCCCGTTGATATGTTGCACCAGCGTTCTTCAATCCGAATGGCATCACCTTGTAACAGAACGTGTCCCAAGGTGTGATGAAAGTTGTCTTCTCCATGTCTTCAGGTGACATCTTGATCTGGTTGTATCCTGAAAACCCGTCCATGAAGGAGAATACCGAGAACTGAGCCGTATTATCCACCAATACATCAATGTGAGGTAATCGGAAATCATCTTTCGGGCTGGCTCTGTTCAGATCCCGGTAGTCAACACACATCCTTACTTTTCCGTCTTTCTTAGGCACAGGCACAATATTATCAACCCACGGTGGATAGCTAGTTACAGCAAGGAACCCGGTGTCCCACTGCTTTTGCACCTCTTCCTTGATCTTCATTGCCATATCTGGACGAGTACGGCGCAGTTTCTGTTTAACCGGCGGGCATTCTTCTCTTAAAGGCAGCTTGTGCATAACAATGTCGGTGTCCAACCCTGGCATATCTTGATAAGACCAAGCAAACACATCAACATATTCCTGAAGCAGGTCAATCAGTTGTTTCTTCACTGAGTCTTGTAAGCAGGCCCCGATTTTAACTTCTTTCACATCTTCATCTGTACCAAGATTAATCGTTTCTACCTCCTCCTGATGAGGAGTAATAACTTTCTCCTCTTGTCTCAACAGCCTAGCTAACTCTTCAGGAAGCTCGTAATCTTCTTCAACCCCTTCATCAGCTTGATTGATTGGATTGTCAAAGTCATATGAAGTCGTAGCCGTGTTGTTGTCGGTGCGGTCTGAAAGGCACTCTCTGCAAGGGTTCAGTTTGTTCATTTTAGTGATTGATTTTAATCTTGTTTAGAAAAGTGAAATAAAGTTGTCATTTTGAAAACATTGCCATTTATTTTTGTACAAAAAGAAAAATAAAAAAAACAGTGAGCGGAAAAGAAGAAAAAGACTCGTTTTGCAAAAGATGTCTGATATTTCATTGATTAATCTTGTTGCACAAAAATTACAGATGGCCCGATTACAAAATGAGTCTTGTCATCTTGGGCAAGATGCAAGACTTGATGCATGCTTAAAATATACAGGAAATAATAATTACTCTGCAGGAGTAACTCTTATAATTTCCTGGGAAGACCAGTTTGAGATACGGCTCCCCGGAATCCTTGGACGTATCCAGCTCTCCAGGTTGCGCTCATCTTCCGACTCATCTTCCAAGTTGTTGACAGTATCAGGGGTGAGCATCCCCCCACTAACAAAGTTGGGCTTCTTAGCAGCCTCTGCTTGATCTTGTTGAGTTGGTTTGTAACCCAACCCAAATCTATCCTCTTTCTTCTCCACGGGCAACAGTTTGCCCCAGCCTTGAGCATTCCCTTCCTCAACAACCTTCCTGGCTTGCTGGTAGGATGTCATGGAAGTCCCAAGTACCGCAGATGTTTCATTAACATTCAGGGCCTCAAACCCTTGACTCATCGTTTCGTGGATCTCCCCATCCATCTCAATGTATTTGTATGTAGCCAGATGGCTAACAAAAATATCCTCCTCCCCACAGATAGTAATGACTTGGCCTTCCCACTCGAATTTTAACTTCTGGTGAAGGGTAGACGTAACTGCGCCAGCGGCATGAATCCATGGTCTACCCAACAAACAACTGTAGGCCGGCTGAATGTCCATCACGTAGAAGGTCGTTTTGAAGGTTTGTGGGCCAATCGTTACAGGCAACTCAATTTCTCCCAGAACTGATCTCTTAGAGCCGTCAAAGGCTCTCACTACCAAGTTACTGGGACGTAATGCCAATCCTTCATATTCCAGCTTCACAAGAGCCTTTTTGGGTAAGACATTGAGGGATGATCCTGTGTCTACCAGCACATGGGAAAGAACTGCACCCTTACACTCCATGGTAATGTGCAAAGCCTTGTTATGATTGCGGCCTTCCATAGTCAAATCAGTGTTGGTAAATCCTAGTCCATTACTAGCATTAACATTTCCAACCACAGCTTCCAACTGATTGACGGTGATCTCTTCTGGCACATAAGCTGCGTGCAAGACTTTTAGTAGTGCGTTCCGATGAGCCTCGGAGCACATAAGCAATGATAGAATAGAGATCTTGGAAGGCGTCTGGTGAAGCTGGTCCACTATCTTGTAATCACTTTTCTTGATGATTCTCATGAATTCATCAACCTCTTGATCAAAAGGTGTTTTCAGAGCTTCTTTAACAACTTGATCTTCTTGCACCATGCTCTTCCCTTTTGCCTTGGCAGCAGCTTCTGCTTCGGCACTGGGTCTTGGAATTTGTGGGGCAAAGAGACGTCCGCTTCGAGTGAAGCCTCCGCCTCCCCCCACATTGTCTATTTGTGGTGAAGAAGTTGATGATTCAAGAGTGATTTTCTGTCCTTCGCAGTATAGATCGGAGCCGTAATGCCAAGGGATGGCATTACTGCTTTCATAAGGTACTGGCCCAGGCACTGTGATAGTGACTGGACTGATGGCAGCTGCAGAAGGGACCATGATAGTCTGTGGATCATAGTATATTGTGACCGGTGCTCTGATAGGAGTGGCATTTTGTGAGTTGTAGGCAGAATCATTGGCAGGATCATAATAAATTGTAACTGTTGAGACATTTGCTGTTGAAGTTGTAGGAGACATTGTTGGAAGGATGGGTGTTGTTGTTGTAGGAGATTCTGAATGAAGGGGTGCTGAAGTTGTAGAAGGGATGTTTGCTGATATTTGGTCCGTTGAAGTAACAGATGAAGCATTTGTTGATGAGATTGAAGAGTTGTTTGGAACAATGGTTGTTGCAGTTGTAGAAGACTCGGGAACTGTTGTTAAGGAGACTGCTGGATTGGTAGGAATTGATGTTGTGATTTGAAGCAGGCCACTCTGGATGAGACCATCTATGCCATCCCTCAAGTTATCACACCCATTCACTGAAATGTTGCAATAAGCACATCCTAGCTCACATCCCGGGAACATTTGACATTCAAGGAGTTGAGCTTTAATCTCTACCAAGGGTGTCCGAATCTGACCCACACTGGTTATCAAGTAAGGCGGCTTGTCTTCTTCAATATCATTGATTCTGGGCCCTCCGTGGTGTGGCATAGGGTTCTTATTAACATTTGGTGGTGGTGCAAAGTTTAGAGCCTTGGAATCCACTAGGTCCTGTACCTTCATATGTAAGGCTCTACACTTTTCTGTACTGTGGCCAGGTGCATTCGAGTGAAAAGCACATCTGGCGCTGGCGTCATAATTTATGGGTAGACTGGCAGGATCTGGAGGTGCCAATGTCCTTAGCTCAACCAGGTTGAGTTTCAGGAGTTGTGGCAATAATGTGGCATAGGGCATAGGGATCGGATCGATCACCCTATTGGCCTGAGAAGGTCTCTGTTGGAACGGTCTTTGCTGATTGTTGTTGCTGGTGTTGTTGTAGTTTCTCTGAGGAGGATAAGGAGTTTGTTGCTGGTAATTTTGTTGCTGTGGTTGATAAGCTGGTTGTGGGTGAATTGGAGCGGGAATGGTGACTGCTGCCACAGACCTATGAACATATTGGGGTCTGCCCCTGCTGGTATGGATAACATTAGTTTCACCAGTTCTTCTTGGGCCTACAAAAGGCTTTCTTGGATTGCTGGATGAGCTGGCACCATTGTCAGAAATTTTTCCCATCTTTAATAGGCTCTCAATTCTTTCTCCAGCTATAACGACATCTGCAAAGCTGGTAGAAGAAAAGGCAGCTAGCCTATCAATGTATGTCCCTTGGAGGGTGTTCATAAACATATCAGCCATCTCCCTCTCTGACATGGGTGGCTGGACAACAGCAACAAGCTGTCTCCACCTCTGGGCGTACTCCCGGAAGCTTTCCCTAGATGATTGAGACATCCCCATCAGGAGGGTCCTGTTGGGAGCCATATCCAAATTATACTTGTATTGTCTAATGAAGGCCTCTGCCAAGTCCTTCCAACATCTGATGGTTGCTCTAGTCAGATGAGAGTACCATTCCCTTGAAGCTCCTGTTAAGCTATCCTCAAAATAAAACATCCATAGCTTTTCGTCCATGGTATAGGCCTTCAGCCTCCCCAGAAAGGATTGTAAATGGGTCCGTGGACAGGAAGTCCCGTTGTACTTCTCAAAGCACGGTGGTTTAAATTTGTGGGGAATCCTGACCCCGTCCACTAAGCCCATGTCCATAACATCAAAACCCAAAGAGTTTTGAGACTCCAGGGATCTCAGTTTCTCGGCAATCTCATCCAGCCGTCTGTCATAGGCTTCCTCCCCAACTCCCATCACTGTAAATTGATCTTCCTGGGGGTCTTCTTGCAGCACTCTACCTGCAGTGGCAGTCCCTTGCACATTAACAGGGATGTTGATCTCTGGATGAAGGTGGGGTCCATAGACCGGAGGATTAACATGAGGTTGAACTCTCTCATTATTGCTTGTCCCAGCAGTCCCTAGATGGGGGTCTTCCTGATTCTGCCTCTCTACCAGTGCTCTTAATCTCTCTTGGCTTTGAGCCATATTGTTCATCACCTCCATAAATTGTGTCATCTGATTCCTCATTTCCAATATCTCATTGGCCATTTGGTTCCTGACCTCTGTAAGGTCCTGCTGTACCTGGTCCATCTGTATACCCGGAAGGTTGTTACGGGTGGGATATCTGTGTGGACGGTTGAGTGGGAACACCCGACGCCGAGCAATAGTTCCTGAAGTCACAACAGAGTTAGTAACAATAAAACAAAAACCTACAAAACAAAACAAAAGGTTAGTATGCAATGCAGTATGCTTATTTGTTTCCAAGGTATCCGGCTTGGCACTTGGTTTTGACCTTTCCAGACCCTTGAGGAAGATGCTTGTGATGTTGCTTTGAAAGAACTCAGATAAACTAATGAATATATTACAAAAGTACATGATACATAGTTTGTTTCTTTTTACAAAACATGCCCTCTGGGGGGTCAAAAATACAACATAAAGAAAAGTACATGAAACGAAAGCAACAACAAGCAAAAGTCAGACACTAAGACCAAACTCATCCTCCTGAACTTCCTTTAGAAGTGCTTCAGTCACAGGATCAGCTGGACGCTCTGTGAGATTCCTGATGAGGAGATTCCTGGTAGTAACAGCTGCAGTTAGCTTCTTGTGTTGACTCTGGTCCTTTGACCTCTTCACACCAGCTCTAATCTTCAGCTCTGAGATCTCTTTCTGGGCTGCTAGCAGGGCTTCCTGCTGCTCCTTTGCATTAGCCTCCAACTGCTCAATCTTGTCCTGAGTCCTCTTATCCTCCTGAGTACGAGCTTCGGTGATCCTGACCCACCTAGCTTGACTCTCTTTCAGATACAAATCAATCCTGGCCTTCTGGAACTGAGCCTCTTTGCAGGCATTCTTCAAGATCTGCTCTCCAGCCCTTGACTTCTTGATATAGTCCTCTGACTTCTCAATCCTAGCTAGATGCTCCACTTTTAGCTTTTCTAACCTCTCAATGTCGAGCCGACCATCACTCCTCTCCCAGAGGGTCTTCTGTAGAGCCTGAGTCAGATTCTCATTCCTCTCTTTTAATTTTTCAAACTCCTCTAAGCTGACAGTGGCAGGAGGTGGTGCTGTGGAGGGTCCTGGTACATCTTCAAGGGTGAAGGGCATCCCAGAAACTTGAGCCCTGACATGAGACCACTCATAGTACTGAGCTGAGGCCACATTGTTGCATCTTCCAAGAATGGTCACCCCTTTAGTCTGGACATTGTCCCAAGCCCAGGATGCTTGCCTGATAATAGCCAGATTAGGCTTGATCTCACAATAAAGGGTTTCAGCTAGATCTTGTACCCTAGGAGTGTGGATCAATGCATAGCCCAGTTGTCTTTTGAATAGCAGAGGGTTGTAGTTGATGCAACCCTTCACTCCTATCAGGGGTACATTGGGAAACTGCCCACAACTAGTAATGATGTCTCTGCCCTTAGTGCTCTGAGTACACCACCTGATATCATCTGAGGTCAAAGCAACAAGTCTCCTTGCCCAGTTCCTTTGCTGGTGAGGGTTCAAGAATGCATCAGTCTTTGGAAAATGTTTGAGCAGCCAAGTATGGAACAAAGGAGCACAGCATCTTACTAATCTTCCCCTTTGCTTTTCATTCCTTTGATGGACAGAGTAGTAGAAGTCTCCCAGTAAGGTGGGCACTGGGTTCCTCAGGATGAAAATATGGATTGCATTCTTGCTAACAAACTTAGGCTCATCTGCAAATAATATGACCCCATATATGCTAAGGGCTAATAATGCACAGACTGCCTTCCACTCTCCCAAAGAAGCCTTCAGGGTAGCCTGAGAGATCAAGAAATCCAGATGCAGACCAGAGACTCCAGCCTTGGCAGTCATGTTCTGCCCAATCAGATAAGGTTCCAGATACAATGCCTTTGCCACTTCTTCATTACTTGGAAAAGCCATCTCAGGGTTGAAGGGGACTCCACCCCTGATGGGTATACCAACCAATGATGAATACTCCTCTAATAAAGGCCCCAACTGAAAATCCTGGAAGGTGAAGCACCTCAGAGGGGGATCATAGAACTGCAGGCAAGTATGAATCAAGCTCCTATGTGAAGGGTCCAAATCCATAACCACATCAAGTATGCCTCCATAATGTTCTCTGAATAGTGGTATATGGTCTGGAGTAATCAGGGCCTGGATCTTCCTGATGCCAGCTAGCTCAGGCTCAAAGAAATGGTAGGAGATGTTGCTCTTCTTAGGTGCCATGTTGCTGAAGAACAGGTGCTGATGATGATGACTGATACTAGAAGATGGGCCACTGACAGGTTGAGACTGGTGATGCAGGTGATTGAAGCAGGTAGCTGATAGCTGAAGTAAGCACTGATGAAAATAGGTCTATGCTGATTAAGGGGTCAAAACCAAGCCAAAATATAGTATGGATACCCTGAAAAACAAATAAACACATGTTAAAATGATGCAATGATGATGTATGCAAATGATATGCAAGGGTTTGTGACTGAGCTGGATCTGATTAACTGCCATGATATAGGTCCATGTATGTTCAAGAAATCCAGATGGAGGTTCATAAGTCCGGTAACCAAGGTGGGGGACTCAAATAAAGAGTCACATGTCCAGGGTTAAAAATCACAAGAACTGTTCCAACATGGAGTACTCTTAATCAAAACAAAGTAACAGGGTATGCTGAGGTCAAGGGTACCTGCAAACCTGTAAACAGCCCAACCCCCTCACAGGTGATGTTCTAAAACAAGGATCTTCAGACTTGGATCAGTTATGAGAAGTGTAAACACTTCTAACCCGGAGGTACAGTGTTTACAATAACCATAAAAGATCCTCCTCTAATTCACCTCAGTTTCTGAAGGTCAATACTAAAGGTCATTCAGACTTAGCAGGCTTCCCAGATAGCCCTAGCACTACAGGAAATCTGTAGCACAGAGTTCTCAAGAAGAAACCCATATCTGAACCGTGTTTCATATTCCCGCACCAGACCGAAATGGAATGGGAAAGAACATGAACCACTCTAGCCTAGGTGTCACTCAGGTCCCAGGTATAGGACCTCAACTCTCAGTAGAACCCCACCCACCAAAGCAACAAAACAGATCCAGCCAGCACAGTATGACAGTATGATATATGTAAAGCTATAAAGAAAGCAATAAAACAACTGTACATGAAGCAAAAATAAATACAAATACAAGCACAGATAGCACATAACACCCCAGTAAACACAAATCAAACAAGCGCTAGGAGGAACCCACAAAAAGAACCAGAAGCCCTGGTTACAGTATAAGGGTCCCCAGCAGAGTCGCCAAGCTGTCGCTCCCACCAAATGACACCGGGTCAAATGGGGTACAGACGCGAACGGTCGGCGAAAGAGGGATGAGGTGAGAACACACAGGAGTGAACTCACAGGGAATGAAAAGAGTCGCCAGCTAGGCATTTTTATCCCGGAGGAAAGGTAATGCTGCATAGACGTAGAAAGATATGGATAAGACGGTTGCGAACTAGAGAGACTGAGAAAGGGGGTTGGTTACAACCTGGGAAGGTATTAGCACCCAGATTGTCCGTCGTACTCGACGGGATCCACGCTTAAAATATTTGTGTTTTAAAGGGGTAGTGTCAGTGCAATTTGTGTATAAAACAACTGGAAAAGGATGTACAGGTGTCAGTGTAAAGGAAGTGTAAAGTGTATAAGTGATGTGTCAGTGTAAGAACAAGAGTATAATGCTCAAGACTATGAGGCTACAAGAATGATGCTGGAAGGAGGGGGAATATACAGAGACTTTTGTTCGATAACTGTTAAGTTATGCCTACGTATCCTCTCGTGCAATGAGGAAGTCAGAACACCGTAGTTCGACCCAAAGAGACTGAAAGATGAATTGACTTGTGAACTGCTTACTTGCCTATGCTCAAGTGTATGATCTGTCTGGCACAGATGCAAACTGTCTTGCATTAGACGGAAGAAGCAAGTTCTCGTTTATGAGTGAAGATGATGAGAAAAGAATCCCGGAGGAGACGATTATTGTTTGTTTTTGAGTTTTCAGTCTTTTATTGTTTTTTGAAGTTTGTCATAAGTTAATGAGCTTAAGCCTAAACCAATGGGTTAGTAAACTCATCACATCCTCCCTCTGATTAGGGGTAATGAGAATACCTTAAGTGTGAAGTCAGCTTCTCACACTTAATCACCATGATGTAGGATTGAGATCATTAACCTACTTGTGATTATTTAGATGTTTTTGGTGTTTTTGTTTAGTGTTAAGTAATGAGATTAAGCCATAATCAAGGATTAAACAGACTCATTACACCATCCTAATAGAAGGATAACAGATGAGAATGTTTAAGCTGAGGAATGCTCCTCAACTTAATCCATGATTAGGGATTAAACTCATGACAAAACAAGCCTTAGATTAAGTAGATTTTATTTAATGATATGATGATGAAGTGATTTTTAGGGTTTGTAAGACAACTTGAGGGGGACTTGTCCATTAACACTAGGGTTAGTCCTTCTTAACCAGTTAAGGAAGAAATAGAACCCTAATGCAAGGCCCAAGTTACAAGCTTGATGTCTTGATGATTATTAAGTGAATTGATTAAGAGATTTAAACACATTAAGGGTTTAACACTTAGGATTAAATTTATACACTCCATCCTAATAGAAGGATGCAGGCATAAGCTTAATCACAAAGCCTTAAAGCCTTTAGGGTTTAGTCCCTGATTATGAGGTGAGAAGAGAAGACTCAATGAGACAAAAATGTAAAATCTAAAAGGGGGACTAATCAAAACCCTAATCATTGTCATGCTTGGTTGTTCCTAAGGTTTGTGAGGTTTAACAAGAGAAAACTTCAGAAGAACCACCAGGAAGCAGATGAAAAGGAGCCAAGAGAAACAAAGTAACTTGCTTCACTTAAGAAGACAAGTCACTTGAGGGAAGAAGGTAAGAAGAAAAAGAATGAGCAAGCTCAATCTCAAACACATAACAAAATGCAGCATGGATGCATAAAAGAGATGAAAAGAAAATGTGAGAAGTGAAGGCAAATTCACTTCTCAAAGTTACTTACCACCTGAAAAGTTAGTAAAGGAATGCAATGCAATGCAAAATGAGATGAAATGACATGGTGTGAATCAAAACCAGAAGCACATACATGATGTTAATGATGCTATGGGATGATGCAAACATGAAACAACACATGGGGATGATCATACAAACTTATGGATGCAAATGAAGCAAGTTAAGAACCATGATCATACATGAAAAGTTATGGAATGCAAATGACATACAACATGGCAAATGAAATATGCAATGATCAAACATGTTTTCAATATGTCTTAAGATGTCAAATGAATCAAATGGATGCACAAAATGCTATGGCAAGTCAAGGTATGCAAGCAAATGCAAGATGAATGCAAAAGGAAGCCCAAATTAGGGTTTATGATCAATGCATCAAACAAAAACCAAAATCAGAAGCAAACATCAAGATAAAAAATTGAAAATGCATTTAAAGGAACCCTAAACCTATACTAACTCACTGCCCAAAGGAGAGGTTCCAACTCTTAACCTAATTAGAGTTATGAATTTCCTAAAATTTCTAGGGTTTTAGGGTACCTTAACAAGAAAAATGCCAAACAAATGGAAAATGAAAGATCAAATCATGCCAATTTAATCTCACAAACTATATGCTAAACAAAATGCAATGCAAGAAGAATCAAAGTCCAACTCTCAATGGTTAGGCAGAAATGATTTTTTGAAGTTTGGATCAAAATAATGCCTTGAAATGATTTTAATTCCATGAAAAATTCTCAAAAGACATCAAGATCAAAAAAGAAATCTGGTTTGAGGGTTGGACAATGTTTCTAAATGATTATGAAGGTTTCATGAATTTTTTGGTGATTTTTAAATACCTAAAAGCATTTTTAATTAATTAATTCTCATTAATTAATTAAAAATAAACTTTTAAATGATTTAAAAATATTTTTAAATGCAAAAAATAAAAATAAAAATGTTTTTGGTTTCTGAAAATTAATAAAAGTTTGTACAAAAATTTTCAGAATTTTTAAAATTGTTTTGCTATTATAAATAAAATGTAGAAAACAAATGCATTTAAATGAAAAATAAAATGAATTAAACTGAAAAAAGAAAAGTCAGCGCATCCAAAGGCCATGATTCAAACTAAAAGGGAGGGAATTGACCTGCGCGCGTATCTGGACGGTCCAAATTCAAACTTGCGCAATTAAGACTAAACCCTAATTAATTAACCCTAATGACTTTCAGGCGACCGGAACACTGTTCCGGTCGTCTTCTCCGGCCATCTCATTTCTCAAACTCTCTCTACACGCATCCAAAATAAAATCTAACTACCCAGAATTCATCCCCACTTAAAAACGAATCAAACCCCTCAATCAAACAACATTTTTCATTCATTAATCAGTCAAATCGAATCAAAACATTTTTTAGGGCAAAAGTTTCAGACAGTTCATACACCCTGGTTTCTCAACCATTTTCAAAAGTAAGCACATATTTATGATCAGGGGAGTGCATAGAAGCTATTAAGAACTTAAAAACATGTTTCTGGAAAAAAGTTTTGAGATGACTACCTGAACTGAAGCTTTCGATTCAGGAGCTTTCTGGCTGTTTCTTTGGCTCAAATGCACTCCAATGATCCCCCTAAGAAGCTTGCAATGTTTGGTTGGAGTTTAAAATGGCTGGTTTGAAAGATTGAACAAGTTCTGTTCAGTGAAGTGAGGAAATCGTGTTTCTGATTTTGGGGGTTTAAGACAATGGTGATGGGTGCTTTGTGATCAGGAAAGTGTGTTTAGTTGATTGGTGAAGTAGGTTTGTGTGTTTGTAACTTGTACTGAGTGTTTCGAATGAAAATGCAAGTTGGAGCATAAACTTGGAACTTGTGAATGCTGAAGTCTTAGGCTGTGTTCTTGTGAGTTATGGCTTGCATAAAGTCCACATATCAAGTTGTGATAGGTCTGTGGAGTTGGTGTGGGCTATGCTGATTGGTATGGGGTGATTTGCAAAAAGTCAAGCAAGTTGTACTTGGAGGTATGGGCAAGTGGCAGGCTAGGACAGGAGCATGGTTGTGTTCAGCTGTGTTTAGGGAGAACCATGGAACTTGATTTGAGATGATTTAGCAAGTTGCATAAAGTTTATGATATGTTTTGCAAATTTCACAAGTTTTGGCCCCTTTGTGAATTCTTGAGTTTCAAAGCATGAAATGAGATAATTCTTTGGTGCAATCTGACTTTTAGAGGTTATGTAATCATGTTGTGAAGTTTATAAGTCCATTTGGTAGCTTTAGAACACTTGATCAAGTCATTTTGCAAAATGCCTCTTTGGTAGAAACTTTGAAATTTTGTGATTTTAGCCAACTTTGACAAGCCATAACTTTTGATCCAAAATGAATTAGGTCATGTTCTTGTACTTTTTGAAAAGGGAATGATCCATTCTACAACTTTCATGACCAAAGTTTTTCCATTTGAAGCTTTTTTTGAATCAAAAAGTAAAGGTTGAAAAAGTTGCCTAAAATAGCAATTTCATTAAAAGTCAAACTTTCCCAAAAAGTCAACTTTGCAAAAGACTTGAAATTCTTCAATTTTGTGAACTTACAACATCTTCTATGATCAAATAAAGATCATACACAATCAAAATTATGAAGAACACCCTTTGGTTGGGTCATTGGGGGCCTCAGATGCCCTGATTTTGCACTGACTTGCTTGAAAAGTCAACTCTTGATCAAATGACTTCCCCATGGAATTCCTTCATGAAAATTGATATGCATACTCCCTATACCATATAGAGACCAATAGAAACAAGAATGACCAAAAAATTTGGAGTTATGGCCTCTGAAACCAAAACCCTAATTCTAGGTCATCTGTGCAGTCAAACCTGGCTCTGCTTCCATGCCACTTTCAGTTCTTGTGATTCTTTGACATTCTTGATTTTGAGAGGATATAATATGATACTTTAACACACATGGACCCCTTTGAAGTGATTGATGACCTTTGGAGTGGCTTAAAAAGCTCTTGGATTGCTCAGATCACAAACCCTAGATGCAGATGACTTAGAACCAATGCAGTGAACCAAAAATGTGATATGAGACGCTATGATTGAGTTTATGCATATGAGGTGATCACAAGCCATGGTGTGAATGGGTGAGGGCAAATTTGGGGTGTTTACACAGTGCTGGACTGGATTGGGCCTTGCCCAACTGTAGGGCACCTGCCAGTACAGTCCAGAACAACTATTATTCCTATTTTTTATTAACGCAACTCTCTCTCTCTCTCTCTCTATCCATCCATCCATCCATTCATCAATCCATCCATATATATATATATATATATATATATATATATATATATATATATATATATATATATATATATATATATATATATATATATATATATATATATATATATATATATATATTTATATTTAAATCTATGTAATCGAATCATACCATTCAAACCAATGATTCTCTGATCAACCACCGACCCCTTAACCCTATCACAAGAATGACCAAGTCGGTTTTTAAAATATTTAGTAGAAGTTTTTTAAACATGTTAAAGGTGTCCAAACAACTTTTAATTGTTTTTATTTATGAAAAAAATAATAAATCGTTATTGTTCTTGAGTTGATTGTGTGACACCCTCTAATTTTAAAATATCTAATTAATTCTCACACAATCATCTACATTTTGGATTAAGATTTGCACATTTAAATATGACACAAATATTATGTGACATTTTGATTTTTGTAAGTAATCTGGCTGCGAGAATCACACACTTTACATATGAAGAAAAGGTGAATCTCGAAAATGAATTTGCATTTCAACACAATATTTGGCTTTATTACAATTTTGACGAATAGAATAAGATCACATAGACATTTTGCTAAATTGTACAAACCATTACTTTATAGCCCCAAAATCTATACATTATGTATTGCTGAAATACATATCTCTTTTTTTTCCTTCCATTTGATCACATAAACAAGCATCAAATCACTCACATAGAGTATATGCTCGAATTGGTCCTTGAAATCATACGATCCTATCAACCAGTTTTCCACATTATCTATAACGTGAAGGAATAGATTGATACGCCCATACAATTTCAAGGATTCAAAATATCTCAGCATCAAATTTTGCCACATCGAAAAACTACATTATGTTACATGAAAACTCTCTTTCATCCATTTTGTCTGCATTTCCATTCCAGCATCTGTAAAAGCATTCCATGCTGACTGATATAGCCTCTGATCCAAACCAGTTCCTTCCATTTTCATATCTTGTAAGAGCTTCACCAATTCATCAACCATACCTACATTTGAGTACACACCAACCATTGTACCTGCCAATGCTTTATCAATCACACCCTTATTCAGTCTATACTCATTATAAAGTTTAATACATTTATCAAACTCTTTTGCTTTAAAATAAGCACCAATGATGCTTGTGTAAGTAATCTTATCAGGTGCTACTTTTCTTCTCTTCATTTCATTCCAAACTTTCTCAATCTGCCTCAAATTCTTCTCTTTTCCATGCATGTCGATTAACGAATTGTAAATCCATACATTAGGTTTACACCCTTTTTCTTTCATCTTGGCAACCAACTTCATTGCGTCTCTCAACCTGCCCGTTTTACCATACATCACAATCATGCTTGAGTATGCCACGACACATTTATCGAACCCCTTTTGTATCATCACGGCAAAAACATCCTCCGCTTTGATGTATTGGCCGAGACGACAATAGGCGTTTATTATCGACGCATACGTGACTTGGCCAGGCTCGTAGCCTTTCGAAATGAGATTTTCGAAAACTTTAACCGAAGATAAAAACCCTCTTCTCTTGCTAAAACCATTGATGATAGCACATAAAACACAATCGGAAACCTTGACATTGGCATTGTTCATTGCCTCAACAACTTCTAATGTCTTGTCCAACAAACTTTCTTCAACATACATTAACACAAGCTTTAAATACACATCGGGATCCCTTATCGTTGTTTTTCTTTTAGCTTCGGTTACCAGTTTCTCAACAACCTCAACCTCGCGCAAGCTAGCGAAAGAACATATCAATGTAGAGTAAATCGAGTATTCAGAAATCCCTTTCTTAGTCATATCTCTAAAATACTCTAATGCTTCAAAAGCCCTTCTAGATTTCCCTAATGACTCACATAAAACACCATATATTTGACCTAAATATCTATTCGAGTCGCTTAATTTCTTACTCTCGAACTCATTAAACAATTCGGCAACTCTATCACAGTTACTGATTCTTGAATAAGCTTCCATAACATGTAAATAGCATCTTGAATCCATAACAACACCATTGGATATCATTTTCTCAAACACCAAAATAGTTCTCCTAAACATATGAAGCTTATTATAACTTTCAAAAGCAGAGCCAAAAGCCAAAACACCAATTTCACCATTAGAGCTAAAAGCATCAAGAAAACTCTCCGCAATCTTGAATTTTCTATTCTTAACGCAAAAACTAATCAACCTAGAGCAAGTAGCAACATCAGGGAAAACATGATAAACCTTAAAATCTTCAGAAACTGATAAAAAAAACTCCCATTTCTTGAACTTCAACAAGTACCTTATTACATGGTTCAAAGTCGATTTCTTTGGTCTAAACTCTGGTCTCTCTTTGAGTCTTTGATAGTAATCAAAAGCAAGTTCATGTTTTTTTGGATCCTCAAACAACCCACATAGAAAATCATTCAAATTCTGATCAATTTCTGGCTTGGAATATTTGTTAGGGTCAGAAAAATTAACATCAAGATGGATCAAGGGGGTGTTGGAAGAAGGTTCTTCTAAAATGGGGGCGTGAGAAGAAGCTGAGAAACTTGCATGGAAGAGTTTTGGATTTGAGGTGGAAATTGAGTTGAAAGAAGGTAAATGACAGATGGGGATGATGAATGCATGCAAGTTGAATGTTGTTCTTGTATAGTACCATTTAGTGCAAGGTAGAGACCAATCTGAGGAACATGATGAAATGGCCATAACAAGTGTAGTTTTTTGAAACTGTTGGAAGAGAAAATGTTGGTGTAAAGTGTGGTTGAAACACGATTATGGTTCTATCCGAATTAAGGATATCTCAACTATGGAGTTAGTTAACCACTAGAAAAATGACACGTGGAGTAAGAAAATCTTACAAATTTACTTTTAAAGCTTTATATGTTTAAGCCTGAGGAATTCAATAACAATGGATTTAGTTCAAAATTCAGTTCAAATTTGAACAACTATTTTTTAAGTGTAAGCTCAATTTATTTCATGTTTACGTAACAGTTCAATTCAATTCATTAAATTCATCTTCTAAAATTCAATTCTTTTGTATTATAAATTTAAAATTCTTTTTTTTTTAAATTTAATTTTTTTATATATATTTAATATTTTAAATTAATATTTAAACAATCATCACATTCATAGATAAATATAAAAAAAATTGGAACTAACTAAATTTAATGTTGAACACAATACCTTGGCGTACACATCTATGAATGGTCCGGATTAGGGAAAAACACCAAACCATAAATCAACAAGGCTAAGATCTCCTCAACCATCGTAACTCATAGCGTCCAAGAATACCTGAACTCTCTCTATCAATACTTTAGCAAGAACACCCTTAGCTCCACTTCTCGTTTTCAGTACAATGTCTGACTTCTTCAGATGTAAGGCTGCTGCAATAATTTATGGTTTAGGCTCCTTCTCTAAGCCTGTGAATGGTTTCTGATCAAGAATAGACACACCAAGTAGTTTGGAGAATTCTTCCATTGTAGACACCAACTGATAATCAGGAAATGTGAAGCAGTGATGTTTAGGGTCAAAGAACTGGAACAAAACACTCATCATGTCTTCATTAAACCTTGACATAACCAAATCAAGTAGATGACCATACTTTTTGATGAATTGGGAGCTTTCAGGAACTTTTGAGACCAATTCTTTAAGCTTGGAAGGTATCCTTACAAAGTTGATCCGTATAGTGTTCATATGAGCGGAAGCCATAACCTGCAACAAAGAACAAAGATAAATTCTTTGGTCCTTGAAATGGTTAATAAAAATGTTATGTTATGATGTCATGATGTTATGATGTCATGTTCAAACAAGCAGATGGCAAACACAAATAAGTCACACAATGACCTTAGGTTTAAAGACTTGCATGAAGTTCATAGGTAAGTACCCTCCCCGCTGAAGTTAGTTGGTTCAATCTGTCCTAGCAATAGTAATTGGGTTATAAGGAATCTCAATATCACTTATTCTTTTCAAAGGTTGTTGTTCAGTATGGCAACTGACTTGCCAACTAAAACATCTCAAGATTAGAATCTCAATGAGTGTAGCATCAAGTATCAACCAACTTTAGACTTCACCAAAGTCGGTTATCTCACTACCTTCAAATGGTCAAGATGGGTCAATTAGGATTCTAAAGGGTAGTTAGTGTTAATGGCACCATATGGAAGCGTGATATTATCCTCAACTAACTTGAAGAACATCAGAACCAACAATGATGTCACAGTAACTGTAGCCACCAAATCAACCATGTAACACCCCGAAAATCTAAATTTAATTATTTATTCGTTTATTTAATTAATTTAGAAGGATTTGAAGATTTGGATTAAAAAGGAGAATTTTGGAGAAAAGTGCATTTCTATATAATAAGGATAAATAGTGTATTATTATGCTATTTTGTATTATTATTAAAAATATTTTAAAGAAAGGGTAAGGTGGTCTTTATGTGAAAAGTATGAGGGTAAGTTGGGAAAAGACATAATTGTGATAGTTTTGATAAAAAAAGGATCATACGATCAAAATGCTCATTTTATCGTGTTTTGGTGAAGGACTCTAAAGAAAAAGGAAGAAGAGAGAAGGCTCAGAGTCAGGAAGCTTGAAGAATCTTGAAGAAGAGTGTCTATCGGTGAAATTCTCTAAGGTATGGGGATTTTTCAGAATCTATTGTAATTATATAGGAATTGGTATATGAGTAGATTAGGTTGTGTGAAACTTGTGAGTTTTAGGGGTTTTGACTTAATTGGAAATTAGGAGTATAAATTCATGAATTGGAGTAGATTAAATGAACTAGCTTTATGAGATTGATGTATGAAATGATGTTTGTTTGATGTATTTGATTGTTGAGTGAGTTTGATGAATTTTGGGGTCTAATGGTATGGAACCCGTAATGAGAATTTTTAGAGTTTTTGGTGCAGTCTGCATAAAACAGCAGAAGACTGTTAAAATATGTGCGTTAACCGGTTAACGCTATGGGTTAACCGATTAACCACTGCAAATTTGAGATTTTTCTAAAGATTCGCAGGCGTTAACCGGTTAACGCTATGGGTTAACCGGTTAACTGTAACGCTCTGATTCGATTATTCCATTTTTGTTGAGTCTTTTATTTAAATTGAGTGATAATTGTTTTAATTATGAAATTGGTGTGTTTATGTGGTATGTTGATGTGTTATACTATTTTGCCGTTTTGAGAATTTTTGGGTAAAATTAGATTGGAGGGTATTTTAGACATTTGCTAATTATTGAGAAGTTAGAAAATAGGTAGAATTATAATTTTGAGAGAAAATGATATTCGGTAGAAATAGAAATTAGAAATTAGTAGAAATGAATAACTGTGAGAGATAGAAAGAAAAAGAGATAAGTAGTAAAGGGAAAGGAAAAAGGGAAATAGAAAGAAATAGAAGAGAAAGAAAAGTAAGAGAAGAGAAAAAAGGAGAAAAAGAGGAAAAGCTTGGAAATCTTCAAGATTGCTCCTAGGAATCGAAACAATCGGGTAAGGGTGTGAAATATTGTCATCTTATCATTGTGTATGATTATGTATGTCTTAGATTGATTGCGTTTTTGTTTTGGAGAAGTTTAGAGAATGTTAAGTTTTAGGGTTTTTGAAGGAAATCTAAGAAATTGGTATATTAATCGGTTAGAACTTGATATAATCGAAGTATGATAGTCAATACATGTTAATGATCATGTTTGTGGAGGTTTTGGAGCCCTTTAGGTTGACTGTTGTGTGACTAAGATGCTGCTGAAATCGCAGTTCTCGCTCAACGAGCGTTTCCTTGCTCAGCGAGCTTTCCATAACATTTTTCGCTCAGCGAGACCTGGAAGTGGGAAATTATGTTTTAATTCATAACTTTTGATCCGAGTATCTGTTTTAAGCGTTCCACATATCGATTCGAAGCTAAAAACATATAGAAACTAATGATGCTAAAATATGTAACTTTTAGCCGACTTTTACCTGACTTTTCTGATAAAACGTAATTATGTTAGTTAAGGAACTATGGGATTGGTTGTGATATGGTGGTCGTTTGGAAAATAAATGCATTTCTTGAAGTGAATATGAATGCATGTTGATATGAAAGAGTTCGTTGCCGTTTGATGTAATTGAATGTGAATGTGTATAGTTTGTTTGTGATTGTATGAGATGAATGCATAATTATATTGTGAATATGTATGCATTTGCAAGAATGTTATGTGTCATTTTGCATGTGAAGCATAATGTATGCATTCTTGTGTTGTGGGATTCTATGTGAATCCGTTGTAACATCGTGTGCCCATGTGGGGTGTGAGCGATGATTACAACATGATTGTGTGACCGTGTGGGGTGTGAGCAATCAGATTGTATGCTCGTGTGGGGAGTGAGCAATCCATAAACATTGTGTGCCCATGTGGGGTGTGAGCAATGGGTAATTTAATCACAAATGATTGTGTGCCTGTATGGGGTGTGAGAAATCGGATTGTGTGCCCGTGTGGGGTGTGAGCAATCCATAAATATTGTGTGCCCATATGGGGTGTGAGCAATGGGTGAACATCGTATCCCCGACGGGGAGTTACTTTAGGTAACGAGCGATGATTCCAATAAGTTCCTGAGTGAACTTGAGATGATTGAGTCGGTACCGCATTGCATTTGCATAGAGTCGTGAGTCGGTCTCTATGATTTGCATTTATCATCTATAATTGAAAATTGGTGAATAAACATGAATAATATATGTTTATGTGAAATGGTGAAATTGTGCATGATGAATATGATTGGTTTGTTTATATACATTGTGATGTATATGTGTGATGAGAAATGAATTGTGGTGAGAATATGTATATGTGTATTTTTATGTTAAGATATATAATTATATGAATTGTTATTATGATAATATTTCTCACCCTTCTGCTTTTGTTATGATGCTCTATGAGGAATTGCAGAGTAGGTTTGCTGGAGATCTTTTTGTGAAGCGTGTCTTCATTCTTTTGGTCGGTCGGCTCTGATATGTAGCACCGGGTAGCTAGGGTCGGCTTGATGCCTTTTTGTGATGCATTTGTATATGTATCTTGGTGATGAATGTTTATGTAAACATGAATTATTGGTGAATCAAACTTGATTATATATATATATATATATATATATATATATATATGTATATATATATATGTATATATGTTTGATGTTGTTTAATGTTTAGTTTCTGTTGTTATTTTAATGTTGAGATATGGGTGTAAGGATTAAATCTTTCTGTTGCAAGTTACCCTATTATTGTATATCGTTACATGAGCAGGTGTTGGATGTTTTAATTTTATGTATAATGTGACATGCCTCTTTTATACTATGTTTAAATTATTCTCTGATGAAATTTTAATATGTGCCTAAATGATTATTTGTTTATTTGGGGGTATAGAAATGGGGTGTTACATTAAGTGGTATCAGATCCAGTGTCGAGTCAGTTGTGTATGTCTTGTTGTTGTGATGGTTAAACTGTTGTTTACCATTATTGTTGTGATGGTTGAACTGTTGTTTACCATTGTTGTTGTTTTTGGGAATAATCAGAATATGGCTGGTAAAAATGACAATGTGATGGTTGTTGCTTTGGAAGCAATGGTTAGGGCGGTGCAGGGTGCGCCGAATATGAATGTTAATGATGAGTTCAGGAGGAATCAACCACCAATCTTCAAAGGAATATTTGATCCCGATGGTGCTCAGAATTGGTTGAAGGAGATTGAAAGAATCTTCAGAGTCATGGACTGTTCTGAAGAGAGTAAGGTGAGACTTGGATCTCACGTGCTGAAGGAAGAGGTCGATGATTGGTGGGTTGGTAGAAGTCAAGCTCTTGAGGAAGAAGATGAGGAGATAACTTGGGATGTTTTTCGTGCCGAGTTCTTGGGGAAATATTACCCTGAGAGTGTGAAAGGGAAGAAGGAGATGAAGTTACTTGAACTGAAATAAGGTATCATGTCCGTGGTGGACTATACTGCTAAGTTTGTGGAGTTGGTTCAATTTCATCCTCATTATGCTGCTACTACTGCTGAGTTCTCGAAGTGTATTAAGTATGAGAATGGTTTACGTCTCGAGATTAAGCAAGTTGTGGGATATCAAAGAATAAGGAGGTTTTCAGATTTGACGGAATGTTGTAGAATCTTCGAGGAGGATAACAAAGCTCGTTCTACACATAATAAGAGTTTGAACGAGAGGAAAGGAAAGCAACAAGCTATAAGTGGACCTTATGTGACACCTGCTGATAAGGGCAAACATAGGGGAAATTTTGATAAGAGATCTGGTGGAGGAGGTTCTGGTCCTGTTAAGTGTTACAAGTGTGGTGATTTGGGTCATAAGTCTTTTGAGTGTGGGAAAAACATAGTGGAATGTTCAAACTGTGAAGGTCTTGGACATGCTACTACCGAGTGTAGAAGGAATGTTGTGAAGTGTTTCAATTGTGGAGAAGTGGGTCACATTAGTACTAAGTGTATTAAGCCGAAGAAAGCTCAAGCGGGCGAAAAGGTGTTTGCATTAGATGGGAAGGACACTACTAGTGCAGACCGTTTGATTAAAGGTACATGTTTTATTAATATTACGCCTTTAGTTACTATTATTGATACATGAGCGACTCATTAGTTCATTTCTCTTGAGTGCGCTAAGAGTTTGAATTTGTTTATGTCTTCCTGGGGTGGTGAGATGGTTATTGAGACTCCTGCTTTAGGGTCGATAACTACATCTTTGGTGTGTGTAAGTTGTTCTTTGACCATGTATGGTAAGGATTTTGTTGTGGATTTAGTTTGTTTGCCGTTGGAGGTTTGGACGTAATCTTGGGTATGAACTGGTTGCAATTTAATCGAGTTAATATAGATTGCTATCATAAGTTAGTAAGGTTTCCTTCTTTGGATGATGTTGAAGATGAGAGTTTCCTGTCCACGAAAAAGTTGAAGAAACTTTTAGTGGACGAAGCTCAGTTGTTTGGTTTTTTACATCATTGTCGGTGGAGAGTGAAGTGGAGCTCAGTGTGTTCCCAGTGGTGTGTGATTTTCCAGAAGTGTTTCCGAAGGATATTAAGGATGTACCACCGGAAAGAGAAGTTGAGTTTTCTATTGATCTAGTTCCGGGTACTAGACCGATTTCGATGGCACCGTATCGTATGTCAGCATCAGAGTTGGTAGAGTTAAAGAAGCAATTGAATGACTTATTGGACAAGAGATTTGTTAGGCTGAGTGTTTCTCCTTAGGGTGCTCCGGTATTGTTGGTAAAGAAGAAGGATAGAAGTATGCGGTTATGCATTGATTATCGACAGTTGAACAAGGTGACAATTAAGAACAAGTATCCGCTTCCAAGGATCGATGATTTGATGGACCAACTGGTTGGTGCACGTGTTTTTAGTAAGATTGATTTGAGATCAGGATATCACCAGATTCGTGTGAAAGAAAAGGATACTCAAAAGACGACTTTTAGGACACAGTATGGTCATTACGAGTATTTTGTGATGCCATTCGGAGTTTCTAATGCGCCGGGTGTATTTATGGAATATATGAATCGTATTTTCCATGAGCAGTTGGATCGTTTTGTGGTTGTATTCATCAATGATATTTTGATTTATTCTAAGTCTCAAGAGGAGCATGAAGAGCATTTAAGGATTGTGTTAAAGATTTTGAAAGAGAAACAATTGTATGCTAAGTTGTCGAAATGTGAGTTTTGGTTGTCGAAAGTAGGTTTTCTTGGGTATGTTATTTCTGATGGTGGTATTAGTGTTGATCCATCCAAGATTGATGCGGTAATGCAATGGGAAGTTCCTAGATTGGTTACGAAGATTCGAATCTTTTTAGGCTTGGCGGGTTATTATCAGAGGTTTATTGAGGAATTTTCAAAGTTGACACTTCTGTTAACGCAATTGACTTGTAAGGGGAATGCTTTCATTTGGGATATTCATTGTGAAGAGAGTTTTATTGAACTTAAGAGAAGGTTGACTACGGCTCTGATCTTGATTTTTCCAAATCCGACGGAACCATTTGTGTTGTTTTGTGATGCTTCATTGTTTGGGTTAGGTGGTGTTTTGATGCAAGATGGAAAAGTTGTGGCTTATGCTTCAAGACAATTGAGAATGCATGAAAATAATTATCCTACGCATGATTTGGAATTAGCGGTCGTGGTGTTTGTTTTGAAAATTTGGAGGCATTATCTTTATGGTGCAAAATTTGAAGTTTTTAGTCATCACAAGAGTTTGAAGTATTTATTTGATCAAAAGTAATTAAACATGAGACAAAGAAGATGGTTAGAGCTTTTGAAGGATTATGATTTTGGTTTGAATTACCATCTGGGTAAGGACAATATGGTGGTCGATGCCTTAAGTCGCAAGTTGTTACATATGTCCGCATTGATGATGAGATAATGGGAACTTTTGGAGGATTTTAGAGACTTGAGTTTAGTTTATGAAATGACGCCGAGAAGTGTGAGACTTGGTATGCTACATGTTACGAATGATTTTCTTGCAACCGTATGTGAAAAGCAAAAGTTGGATTTGAAGTTTATTGATTTGATGATGAATGAGAATAAGGATTTCAAGGTTGATAATTTGGAGTTTTGAGATTCCGTGGTCGTATTTGTATTCCCGATGATGTGAAGTTGAAAAAGATGATATTAGAAGAGGGACACCGAAGTAATTTAAGTATTCATCCGGGAGAGAATTAGATGTATCAAGATTTGAAGAATATATTTTGGTGGTCCGGATTGAAGAGAGATGTAACTCAATTTGTGTATGCGTGTTTTACTTGTCAAAAGTCTAAGGTAGAACATCATAAGCCTAGTGGATTGATGCAACAATTGGATATTCCGGAATGGAAATGGGATAGTATATCGATGGATTTTGTCACGGGATTGCCAAATACGCAAAAACTTCATAATGCTATTTGGGTGATTGTTGATAGACTTACTAAATCTTCTCACTTTGTTCCAATTGATATTAGTTATCCTTTGGAGAAGTTAGCCGAGATTTATGTTTTTGTGGTTGTGAAGTTGCATGGAGTTCCTAAGAGTATTGTATCGGATAGAGATCCTAGATTTACATCGAGGTTTTGGGAGAGTTTATAAAAGGCTTTGGGTTCTAAGCTAAGATTGAGTTCGGCCTACCATCCGCAAACGAACGGTTAAACCGAGAGGACAATTCAATCGTTGGAAGATTTGTTGCGTTCTTGTGTGCTAGAGCAAGGTGGTGCTTGGGATAGTTATTTAGCGTTGATTGAGTTAACCTACAATAACAATTTCATTCAAGTATAGGTAGGTCACCATTTGAGGCTTTGTATGGTCGGAGATGTCGAACACCTTTGTATTGGCATGAAACTGATGAAAGAACGGTAGTTGGACCGAATATGGCACAACAAACGACAAAGAAGGTGAAGTTTATTCGTGAGAAGATGAGAGCTTCTCAAAGTAGACAAAAGAGCTATCATGACAAGCGAAGGAAAGATCTTGAGTTTCAGGAAGGAGACCATGTGTTTTTGAGAGTTACACCAGTTACGGGTGTGGGTCGTGCTTTGAAATCGAAGAAGTTGACTTCTCGTTTTATTGGACTGTATCCAATTACTGCATGAGTTGGTGATGTGGCTTACCGTGTGGAGTTGCCTCTGAATCTTTCGAATTTGCATGATGTGTTCCATATTTTGCAACTTCGGAAGTATGTTTCGGATCCTTCATATGTTATTCCTATGGACGAGGTTGAAGTAAGAGATAACCTTACAGTGGAAGCTTTACCGATTAGGATTTTGGATCGTGTGTAAACACCCCAAATTTGCCCTCACTTTTTCTCACACCATGTCTTGTGATCTTTCATTTTTTCATTTACATAAGCATTACATCTCATATTGCATATTTGTTTCATCTGCATAGTTCCATTTCATCTGCATCTAGGGTTTGTGATTTGAGCAAACCAAGAAGTGATCTGAGCCATCCCAAAGGTCTTGAAGCTTGCCAAGAGGGTCTATGTGTGTTCCATGATTATAATATGCTCCCCAAAGTTCATAAAATTCAAGGGATCACAAAGAATGGCAAAGGCATAGAGGCAGAGCTAGGGTTTTCCTGCACAAATGACCAAAATTAGGGTTTTGGTTTCAGAGGCCTTAATCCCAAATTTTTGGTCATTCTTGTTTCTAATGGTCTTAATATACTATAAGGATCATGTGTACCAAATTTGATGAAGAAATTCACTGCGGAAGTCATCTAATCATTGGGTAACTTCTTGAGCACGTAAAGTCAAAATCAGAGCATCTGAGGCCCCCAACAAGGGTACCAAAGGGTCATAATCATCATTTTGAGTCTCTATGATCTTTATTTGATCTTAGAAGTTGTTGGAAGTTCACAAAGTTGAAGAATTTTGAGCCAAATGCAAACTTGCTATTTTTGGAAATGACTTGTAATGGAAACTTTCCATTTTGGGAAAAATTTTCAACCTCCTCTTTCATGACCAAAAATGCTTCAAATGAAAAATTCTTGGGCATGAAAGTTGTAGATAAGGTCTTTACCTTTTCAAAAAGTACTAGAACATGTCTTGATACATCCTAGAACTCAATATATGGCCTTTCAAATTTGGCAAAAATCCTATAATTTTTAAGTTCATGCCAAAGAGGATTTTTTGCAAATTCAAGTTTCAAGCCATTTCATGACCTCTAATTGATTGCTAGGCATCATACAAACATAGTGCAATGCATTTGAACCAAAATTGTGCCTTGGATTGCAAGTTTCCACAAGACATTTTCATGAAATTCTCAAAGAGGGAAAAGTTGCAAAACCTCTTGAAACCTTCCCTCCACTTGTGCCAGCTGCATAAAACCAATTCTATGGCCTTCCTTGATGCAAGCTGAGGCCAGACACCCCTTGAAGCCAGCTCTGCCATGGCCCATGCTTGAGGTACAAAGTTGGTGACTTTTTTGCAACTTGCCCATACCAATCACAATAGGCCACAACAGCTCTCTGAACCAATCACATTTGTTTGTACTAACCTCAAGCACTCCAAAGCACACAAGAAACAAGCTCATAACCTCCCACAAGCCAGCATTCACAAAATTGGCCAAAACTTTCATCTTCGAAACTCTCAGTAGAAGCATCAAACCTCAAATATTTTTCCACCAATCATCTCCACACATCACAAGGATCACAAACCACCCCTCACTTTGCCCAAAAAGCCACTGAATCACAAATATGATTTCTGCCACACCAGAACCAAACATCACAAACCAAGCCACACAAACTTGTTCTAAGCATTGCAACATCATCAAGGAGTTCATTGGGGGTGGATTGAACAAAGAAAGAGGCCAGAAAGCTCAGGGAGTGAAACCTTCATCTCCGGTATCATCAAGAACATTTTTTCCAGAACTCCTATTTTAAGTTCCTAATTGACTCTATATGTCTCTCTGATCATAGTGATGTGTTTAGTTTTAAAAATGGTTAAGAATTAAGCATGTATTTAACTTCTGAAAGTTTTGAATATTTTTCCGTTTTGCTTCTATTCATGATTTTGGTGGAACATAAATGTTATTTGATGCTGGATTCATGCTTAGGGATGTTAGAGGATCATTTCTGGAGCTTTAGAGGGTCTGGGTTAGCCTAGGGAAGAATTTAGGTTGAGAAGGTGACTGGAGAAGATGACCGGAGCTTGCTCCGGTCACCTGAGAGTGATTAGGGTTAGGTTTAGGGTTAATCACCTCAGTTTAAATATGGACCATTGGATCTGGCTTCGCGCGCGTGTGTGTGGTTCAGATCATTTCACTTAAGTTTAAATTTTAATTAATTAAGTTAATCAGATTAATTAGCCAGCTTCAATCCAAGCCCTCCATTTGCGCGCGCAGTAAAGCCCAGTTTAAACCTCAACCCTCAGATCAGTTGACTTCCACTTTATTTCATTTTTAATTCATTTTTATGGTATTTTCTTTTGCATTTTATTTAAAATAGTTAAAAACAACAAAAAAAATATATTCTTTTGCATTTCTGATCCAAATATTTTTCTCAACCCAAAAATGATTTTTATTTTATTTTTTGCATTAAAAAAGTATTTTTAAAATATTTAAATGTTATTTTAATTAATTAATGGATTTTAATTAATTAAAAATACATTTAGGTTTCTAAAAATCACAAAAAAATTCATGAACCATTCCAATACATTTAGAAACATTTTAAAACTCATCATACAAATTTCTTTTTAGGTTTCATCATAATTTCACAATTTTCTTTGAATTAGGGTTCTTTAAAATCACATTTTCTAACCCTAATTTGAAAAATTCATTTCTGCCTAACCATGATGAGTTTGAACTTGATTCTTTTTGCATTGTTTCTCATATTGCATGTAGTTTTTAGGTTATTTCTCTCATGAATTTATCTTGCATTTTCAATTTGATTTTCATTTTCTCTTGAGAATCACCCAAAAAACCTAGCAAACTTAGAAAATTCATAACTTTCAATAGGTTTTGTTTCTGACCTTCTCCTTTGGGGTTTGATCTTGTATAGGTTTAGGGTTTGATTGAGCTTGATTTCAGTTTTTTATCATGTTGTATGCTTCTGTTTTGGTCATTTGCATCTCATGCATTCATAAAACCCTAATTTCTCATGTTCATTTGCATTCATCTTTGCATATCATCATTATATGAACTTTCCATGGCATTTCAAACATTTGTATGACATCTTAGACATCTTAAGACATGCTTGAACATTTCTTGATCATTTCCTCATTCATTTGCTATGTCTTGCATTCATTACATTTCATAATCATCCATGTGTTTTCAAACTTCTAAACATGCTTCCTTGCACCTCATCTTTGTATGAACATTCATATGCATATTGTATGACTTTGAATCATCTCATATGCCATTTGCATTGCATTTTCACTTCTTACTTTGGTCTTCACACCTCATTTCATTTCATTTCCTTTTGCTTTATGTCTTATGCATTCATACTAACATTTTCAGGAACTTTTGGTAAGTTATTTGGGAGGTGGATTTGCCTTAACTTCCTATCTCTTATCATCATTCATATGCATTCTTACATGTCTTTGAAGTGAATCTAATTCACTTATGTTCCATAATTCTTACTTTCTTTCTTTTAAGTTACTTATCTTCTTCAGGAAGTAAGTAACTTGTTCTTCTTTCTCCTTCTCTTTTTATTTGCTTCTTCCATTGGTGGCCTTGAAGATCCTTTCTCTTAAGCCTAACAAACCATAGGATACCCAAGCATGATAACTTTTAGAGTTGTGTATAGTCCCCCTTAGTCTTTTACCTTTGAGCCTCCTTGAGTCTCTCTTCCCATCTCAATAATCAGAGACTAAACTCTTAAAGTTTTAGGACTTTGGAATTAGGGTTATGCATGTATCCTTCCCTTAGGATGGAGTGTATAACCTTAATCCTTAGTGTTAAACCTTTAATTTGTTTACACCTCTTAATCAAAACACCTTAATAATCACTAAGACTTCATCTTGTAACTTGGGACTTACATTAGGGTTCTATCTCTTCCATATGGTTAAGAGGGACTAACCCTAGTGTTTAATGGACAAGTCCCCCTCAAGTTGTCTTACAAACCATAAAATCCATTTCTTAATCTCATCCTTTTATTAAAATCCATTTAATAAAGGCTTATTATATAATGAATTTAATCCCTAACCTTGGATTAAGTTGATGTATCTTCCTCTGCTTAAGTGTTCTCATCTATTATCCTTCTATTAGGATGGTGTAATGAGTTCACTAATCTGTGATTAGAGATTAAACTCATTACCTAACACTAAACAAAAACCCAAAAGCATCTAATTAATCACAAATAGGTTAATGATCTTAATACTACATCATCATGGTAATTAAGTTGAGGTGTTTATCTCACACTTAAGTAGACTCATTATCCCTAATCAGGGAGGATATAATGAGTTTATGACCCTTGATTTAGGCTTAAGCTCATAATCCTATGCCAAACACCAAAAATAGTAACAAGACTGAAAACACAAAAAACATACAATAATAGTCTCCTTCGGGATTCTTTTCTCATCACACTCATTCATAAACGAGAACTTGCTTCTTCCGTCTAATGCAAGACAATTAGTACTCGAGCCAGACGAGTCATACACTTGAGCATAGGCAAGCAAGCAGTTCACAGTCAATTTATTTTCAGTCTCTTTGAATCAAACTACGGTGTTCTGACTTCCTCATTGCACGCGAGGATACGTAGGCATAACTTAACAGTTATCGAACAAAGGTCTCTGTGTCTTCCCCCTCTTTCAGCATTCTTTTCTAAGTCTTAGTTCCTGAGCAATTCACCTTTTGCACTAACACCTGTACTTTCATTCCTTAGCTTTTACACACAGATAGCATATCCACTACCCCTTTAAACATAATCTTGTAAGCGTGGATCACGTCGAGTACGACGGACAATCTAAGTGCTAATACCTTCCCAGGTTGTAGTCAACCCCCTTTCTCAGTTTCTCTGGTTCGCAACCGTCATATCCATCTCTTTCCAAGTTTATGCAGCATTACCTTTCCTTCGGGATAAAAATTCCTAGCTGGCGACTCTTTTCAATTCATTTTCATTTTCTCTTTCGCCGACTGTTCACGTCTGCACCTTGGGACCTAGTGTCTTTTCAGGGGAGCGACAACTTGGCGACTCTGCTGGGGATGTATTCTTGCAACCAGGGTTTCTGGTTCTTTTGTGGGTTTCTCCTAGCGCTTGTTTGATTTATGTTTATGGGGGTGTTGTGTGCTATATGTGCTTTTTGTTTATTGCTTTCGGTACAGCTTTATTTATTGCTTCATTTACTGTTTTTTTGCATTCCATATTACTATCATCATATCATTGTGCTGGATCTGTTGTTTACCTTGGTGGGAGGGATACTCAGTGAGTAAGGTTCCATACCGGGAGCCTGAGTGACACATAGGATAGAGTGACTTCATATTCTTTCCCATTCCATTTCGGTCTGGTACGGGAATATGAAACACGATTCAGACATGGGTTTCTTCTTGAGAACTCTGTGCTACGGATTTCATGTAGTACTAGGGCTATCTGGGAAGCCTGCTAAGTCTGGATGACCTTTTTAGATGACCTTCAGCATCTGAGGTGAATTAGAGGAGGATCCTTTATGATTAATGTAAAACTGTACCTTTGGGTTAGAAGTGTTTACACTCTCATAACTGATCCAAGTCTGAGGATCCTTGTTCTAGAACAATACCTGTGAGGGGGTTGGGATGTTTACAGGTTTGCAGGAACCCTTGGCCCCATCAAACCCTGTTACCAGATTTGTTTTAAGGTTACATCATTTTGGACTGATTCTATAAAACCCTAGACTTGTGACTCTTTATTTGAGTCCCCCACCTGGTTACTGGTTCTCTAGCCTTCATCTGGACTTATGAACACACATGGACCTTACCAAAGCAGATAACAGATCCAGCACTTGATCACAAACCATTGCATATCATTCTACATACATCATTTTGCATAATTTTTACATTTTTCTATTTGTTTTACAGGGTATCCACATCATCTTTGGTTTGGTTTTGACTTTTCTTCTGCTCAGACATCTTCATCAGATATATTCATCAGCTGTCTTCTCTTCATCATCTTCATCAGTTGTCTTCATCAGCATTTCTCCTCTTTTGTTTCCTTCAACATCCATCATCAGTATAGACCCATCCAGGAAGAGCAACATTACCTATCATTTCTTTGAGCCCTCTCTAGCAGGCATCATGCAGATTCAGACACTCATCACTCCTGATCATGTCCCTTTATTCGGGGAACATTATGGTAGTATTATGGACATGATCATGGACTTGGATGCATCACAGAGGAGCATGATTCACACTTGCCTTCAGTTCTATGACCCTCCTCTCAGATGCTTTACTTTCCCAAACTTTCAGTTGGGTCCTTTGTTAGAAGAATTTTCCATGTTGTTGGGTGTCCCCATCAGGAGAGGGATTCCTTTCAACCCTGAGATGACTGCTCCAAGGAATGAAGACATAGATAAGGCTTTGTATCTGGAAACCACCATCATTGATCAGAATATGACTACTAAGGCTGGAATCCCATGCCTCCATTTGGACTTCTTGATTACTCAGGCCACCAGTCATGCTGCACTAGGGAAATGGGACACTGTTTGTGCTCTATTGGCCCTTAGCATATATGGTATCATCTTGTTTGTAGACGTGCCTAAGTTTTTAAGAAAGAATGAAATCCATCTCTTCCTGTTGAAGAATCCAGTTCCTACCTTGCTCGGCGATTTCTATTACTCAGTGCATCAAAGGAATGAGAAGCAGAGGAGAAGATTAGTCAGATGTTGTGCACCTCTCTTCTACTGCTGGTTATTGAGACAGTTTCCAAAGACAAAAGCTTTCTTGAATCCTCATCAGTCAATAAATTGGGCTAAGAGAATGATTGCTCTCACTTCAGAAGACATCAGGTGGTGCACTCAGAGCACCAAGGGCAGGGACATAATTACAAGTTGTGGGCAGTATCCCAATGTACCTCTTATTGGAGTGAAGGGTTGCTTAAACTACAATCCTTTGCTATTCAAAAGGCAACTAGGGTACGCCTTAGTACCTCCACCAAGAGAGCATGACTTATCAGAAACCCTTTATTGTGACATTCATAATAATCATGCTATCGTCCGACAAGCAACCTGGGCTTGGGATAACATTCAGAGAAAATGGACTACCATTCTTGGCAAGTGCAACAACATAGCTTCAGCTCAGTACATTGATTGGTCTCGCATCAGAGGACATATCACCCGCATGCCATTCACCTTGGAGGATGTGCCAGGGCCATCAGCAGTAGAGCCTATAGCTACAGTCAGTTTAGAGGAATTTGAGAAGTTGAAAGAGAGGAATACCCAGCTTTCTGAAGCTCTAAAGAAGACCCTATGGGAGAGGAATGATACTCGTCTGGACAATGAGAGGTTAGAAAAGCTCCGAATTTAGCATATGACCAAGATTGAGAAGACAGATGATTACATCAGAAGGGCCTGAGCAGGAGAGTTGGTATTGAAGAATGCTTGCAAGGAAGCTAAGATTTGGAAAGCCAGAGCTGAGCACTACTTGGAAGAGAGTCAGGATAGATGGATCAGAATTATTGAGGCTCATTCATAGGAAGATCAGAAGACCCAGGCTAGGATAGAGCAGCTAGAAGCTAATGAGAAGAAGAGTCAAGAAGCCTTATTAGCAGCACATAAGGAAATCTCCGAGTTAAAACTCCGGGCAGGGTTGAAGAGATCAAAGGACCAAGACAAGTATAAGAAGTTGACAAGTGCCATTGCCACCAGGAACCTTCTTATCAGGACCATCACAGAGCATCCAGTTAGACAAGTGACTGATGCTCTCCTGAAGGAAGTCAAAGAGGATGACTTTGGGCTGGATGTCTGATTTCTTTGTATTTGTACTTCATTTTGTTTGTACTTTTGTTGATTTTGTTGTATTTTGACCCATCATGGGAACTTGTTGTAATCCTGAACTATGTATCTTTACATTTTGTAATATATGGTTTGTGTGTTATCCTTTGGGCTTTATTTCTCTTCAACATCATCATTCCTCGAGGTCTGGAAGGTCAAAACCAAAAAAAAAACCAAACCGGATACCCTTGGAAGATAAATAGACATACTGCATTGCATATTAACCTTATTTCTTTGTTTTGTAGGTATTTTTCTGTTGTTTGTTTTCTCACTTTGTTGTGGTTTCAGGAAACATTGCTCGTAGGAGAGTCTTCCCCATCAACAGAGTTCACCGGTATCCTACAAGAAACAACCTTCCGAGCTTATAGATGGACCAAGTTCAGCAAGTCTTGACTGACGTGAGAACCCAGATGGCTAATGAAAGAACTAAAATAAGGGCTCAGATGAACCAGTTCATGGACGTAATGACTGGGTTGTCCCAAAGCCAAGAAAGATTAAGAGAGTTGGTCGAGCGGCAAACTCCTGAAGAAAATCACCCAGGTACAGGGGGTACCAGCAACAATGATCATGTACAGCCACATACTGACCCCCCGAAGTTTGGGCCTCATCTCAACCCTGAAGTTAATGCTATCAGGAATACCAAAGGTAATACTAGAGGGCGTGGCTTGCAAGAGGATCCTCAAGAGGAATAGTTCACTATAGTTGGAGCTGGAGATGAAATCTATGATCGTCGTTTGGACGAGATAGCAGAAAATATGAGATCTCTGGAGTCCCAAAACTCCTTAGGATTTGATGTTATGGATATTGGGCTAGTGAAGGGAGTAAGAATTCCTCACAAATTTAAACCTCCCTGCTTTGAAAGATATAATGGAACATCTTGCCCTCGCACCCATCTTCAATCCTTTCTGGGAAGATTAAAGGCTTACACCATGGATGAAAAGCTATGGATGTTTTACTTTGAGGATAGCTTGACCGGGGCATCCCGTGAGTGGTACTCTCATCTGACTAGGGCAACAGTCAGAAATTGGAAGGATTTGGCCTAGGCTTTCATACGCCAATATCAATACAATTTAGACATGGCTCCTAACAGAACTCTCCTAATGGGAATGTCACAGTCTTCAAGAGAAAGCTTCAGAGAGTATGCTCAGAGATGGAGGCAATTAGCTGCTGCTGTTCAACCTCCAATGTCAGAAAGAGAAATGACCGATATGTTATGAACACCCTATAGGGGACATACATTGATAGGATGGTTGCTTTCTCTTCCACTAGATTTGCTGACGTAGTTATAGCAGGAGAGAGAATTGAAAGTTTGTTAAAAATGGGTAAGATTTGTGATAATGGCGCCAGCTCTAGCAGCATAAGGAAACCTTTTGCAGGACCTCGTAGGTCGGGTGAAACCAATTCCGTACATATGGGCAGATGTAGGCCCCAGTATATGCCAAGATCAATAGCCGCTCTCACAATTCCCACTCCATCACCTCAACAACAATACACTCCACAACCACAACATTTCCCTCAGCAATAACATTTTCCTCAACAAAGGTCTTACAACAACAACAACCAACAACAACGTCCTTTCCAGCAAAGGCCATCCCAAATCAACAGGGTAATCGATCCTATCTCGATGCCCTATGCCACTTTGCTACCACAACTTTTGAAACTCAACCTTGTTGAATTAAGGACTCTGGCTCCACCAGATCCTCAGAACCTTCCAAGGAATTACGACGTCAACGCCATATGTGCCTTCCATTCCAATGCACCTGGCCATACAACGGAAAAGTGTAGAGCCTTGCACATGAAGGTCCAGGATCTAGTTGACTCAAAGGCTTTAAATTTTGCACCTCCTCCTAATGTCACAAAGAATCCTATGCCTAGCCATGGTGGGCCCAGGATAAATGCAATTGAGGAGGATCAACCAGTGAACTTAATTGAAGATATTGCGAGTATTCAAACACCTTTGGCAGAGGTTAAAGCCCAGCTTTTGAAATGCCAAGTGTTCCCAGGTTGTGAGGCCTGCTGTGGATCTTGCAAAGTTTCCGCCAATGGTTGTGAAAATTTAAAAAGTGGCATCAATGGCCTTATCAGGGAAGGTATTTTGCAGATAACATCAACGGTCTCAGCTTCTACAACATCAAAAACTCTTCCTCCTACAACACCAACAAGCACCCTCTTACAACTTCGAAAACAATTGTTCCGACGGACTCTTCTACAAAGTCAGCAATCATCTCTTCTACTACTTCAACGAACATTAGTTCAACCGCATCCGCATCTAAAACAACAACAACCATTAATAATGACATCTCCACAGTCACCATATATTACGACCCGACAATGGTCCCCGATTCCAACAATTTTCAGCAACAATCTCAACAACAACCCAACTTCAGTCTTTCACCACCGCCACCAGTCAGAAATCCTGTTACGATATATTACGATCCACTGACAATAACAGTTCCTACTTCCGCTGCAGTTAGTCCAGTCACCATCACGGTACCTGGACCCATTCCGTATGAAAAAGATAATGTTGTACCATGGCACTATGGTTCAGACCTCTACTGCAACGAGGATAGAGTCGTTCTTGATTCTTCAACTCATGGCACTGTGGTGCCTAAAGAACCAGTGGCAAAAGAAGCTCATAAGAAGTCCTTTGATCAGGATGTGGATGAATTTATAAGGATAATGAAGAGAAGCGATTATAAGGTTGTGCATCAGCTCCACCAGACTCCTTCCAAGATCTCCATTTTATCATTTCTATTGTGTTCCGAAGCTCATTGGGATGCACTACTTAAAGTCCTGCACGCAACCTATGTGCCTGAGGAGATCACGGTGAATCAGCTAGAGACGGTGGTTTCTAATGTTAATACTAGTCATGGGCTAGGCTTCACCAATGCTGATTTGATTACGGAAGGTCGTCATCATAATAAAGCTTTGCACATCACTCTAGAGTGTAAAGGGGTTGTGCTTTCACATGTTCTAGTTTACACTGGGTCCTCACTCAATGTCTTGCCAAAGAAAGCCCTTGTTAAGCTTAAATATGACGGTATAACTCTCCGACTAAGCAATCTGGTGGTCAGAGCTTTTGATGGTTCCAAGAGGTCTGTACTTAGAGAAGTGGAGCTGCCTGTGATAATTGGCCCGCAGGTCTTTCAAACTACTTTCTACGTGATGGACATTCAGCCGGCCTACAGCTGTTTGTTGGGTCGACCATGGATTCACGCTGCTGGCGCAGTTACGTCGACCCTTCACCAGAAATTAAAATACGAGTGGGAAGGGCAAATTATCAAAATCTGTGGTGAATAGGACATTTTTGTTAGACATCGGGCTACCTACAAATATATTGAGATGGATGGTGAAATCCACGAGACCATGAGCCAAGGTTTCGAAGCACTGAACGTCAATAAGGCGACAACTGAAGTATTTACTGCATCCCAGGAGGATAGGACGGGTACTTCTATTGTCTCCTACCAACAAGCTTGGATGGTTGTTGAAGATGGGAACACCCCAAGGCTGGGGCAAGCTGCTACCTATGGAGAAGAAGGAGGACAAATTCGGTTTGGGTTACAAACCATTCTGACAAGATCAAGTAGAGGCTGCTATGGAGCCAAAGTTCATAAGTGGGGGAATGCTGACCCCAAATGCTGTCAATAGCATGGAAGACGAGGCTGAAAGCGACCTCAACCTGGAGAGTTGGATTCGTCCAAGGATCCTGGGCCAACAAGTCTTTAACTGGTCTTCCCAGGAAATTATAAGAGTTATTCCTGCAGAGTAATTATTATTTCCTACTTAAGCATGCATCAAGTCTTGCATCTTGCCCAAGGTGTCAGGACTCATTTTGTAATAGGGCCATATTTGTATTTTGTGCAAATGGAATATCAATGAACAATGGACATCTTTTGCAAACAATTTTCTTTTTCTCACTCACTGTCTTTTCATTTTTGTTATTTTCACACAAAACAATAAAATGGCAATGTTTTCAAAATAATGACTTCATTCACACTTTTCTTTTAAGCAAGATTAAAATCAATCACTAAAAAGAACAAATCTAAACCCTTGCAGAGATAATCCTCTATATTGCACCGACAACAACACTGATATGACCTTGTATGACTTCGACAATCCAATTAATCAAGCAGATGAAGGGGTTGATGAAGACTACGATTTGCCCGAAGAGTTGGCCAGGTTGTCGAGGCAAGAAGAGAAAGTGATTACTCCTCATCAGGAGGATATTGAAACTGTTAATCTTGGTTCCGAGGAAGATGTGAAAGAAGTGAAGATTGGGACCAGTCTGCAAGCTCCAGTAAAAGAACAACTTATCAACATGCTTCGGAAATATGTCGACGTCTTTGCTTGGTCCTATCAAGATATGTCAGATCTAGATACAGATATTGTCATGCACATGCTACCATTGAAAGAAGATTTTCCACCAGTTAAACAGAAGTTGCGCCGCACTCGCCCAGATATGGCCATGAAGATTAAGGAAGAAGTACAAAAGCAGTGGGACGCCGATTTCCTTGCTGTAACTAGTTACCCGCCGTGGGTTGCTAACATTGTACCCGTGCCTAAGAAGGATGGCAAGGTGCGTATGTGTGTGGATTACCGGGACCTGAACAGAGCTAGCCCAAAGGATGATTTCCCATTACCTCAAATTGATGTATTGGTGGACAACACAGCTCAGTTCTTGGTATTTTCTTTCATTGACAGATTTTCAAGATACAATCAGATCAAGATGTCACCCGAAGACATGGAGAAAACAACTTTCATCACACCTTGGGGCATATTTTGTTACAAGGTAATGCCATTTGGACTGAAGAACGCCGGTGCAACATATCAACGGGCTATGGTAACATTATTCCACGATATGATCCACAAAGAAATCGAATGCTATGTGGATGATATGATTGCCAAGTCCCTTACTGAAGAAGACCATCTGGTGAATCTGTTGAAGTTGTTTAAGTGTCTGAGGAAGTATCAACTGAAGTTGAACCCTAACAAATGCACATTCGGGGTACGTTCCGGTAAGCTGCTGGGTTTCATTGTAAGTGAAAAAGGAATTGAGGTTGATCCCGACAAAGTCAAAGCTATTCAGGAAATGCCTGCACCTAGGACTGAGAAAGAAGTTCGAGGGTTCTTAGGTAGATTGAACTACATCTCAAGGTTCATATCTCACCTCACTGCAACCTGTGAACCCCTGTTCAAGCTGTTAAGAAAGGAACAAACAGTCAGGTGGAACGAAGATTGTCAGAAAGCTTTTGACAAGATCAAGGAGTACCTGTAAGAACCTCCAATTCTCATGCCTCCAATTGAAGGAAGACCTCTGATAATGTACCTGACAGTATTAGAAGGGTCAATGGGGTGTGTGTTGGGCCAGCATGACGAGTCTGGTCGAAAAGAGTATGCAATATACTACCTAAGAAAAACGTTTACCTTACCAACTGTGAACAACGTTATTCACTGCTCAAGAAAACTTGATGTGCTTTAGTGTGGGTTGCTCGCCGACTAAGACAGTATATGTTGAATTATACTACCTTGTTGATCTCAAAGATGGATCCAGTCAAGTACATATTTGAGAAGCCAGCACTTACCGGAAGGGTTGCAAGATGGCAAATGATTCTAACAGAATACGACATTCAGTACACTTCTCAAAAAGCCATCAAGGGCAATGTATTGTCTGACTATTTGGCCGAGCAACCCATTGATGATTACGAACCTATGATATTTGACTTCCCTGATGAAGACATCATGTACTTAAAAGCAAAAGATTGTAAAGAGCCTACTCACACTGAAGGGCTTGATCTAGAAGAAGCATGGACTATGATGTTTGATGGGGCTGTCAATATGAATGGTCGTGGAGTTAGTGCAATGCTCATTACACATAAAGGAGTTCATATGCCTGTATCATGGGTCTTGAGGAAGCCATTGACCTCAGGATCAAAACCTTGAATGTATTTGGAGATTCGGCTTTGGTAATCAACCAGACCAACGACAAATGGTACACTCAGCAGGAGCATCTGATTCCCTACCGTGACTATACGAGGAGACTGTTGACCTTCTTCACAACAGTCAAGCTTGAATACATCCCTCGAGATGAGAATTAGTTTGCAAACGCTTTGGCTACCATTTCATCCATGATCAAAGTACAGACTGCTAATTATGTGCCTCGAATTTTGGTATCCAGACTGGACAGGCCGACATATGTGTTCTCTGTGGACACTGCTAGTGATGACAAGCCTTAGTTCCACGACATCAAATGCTTCTTAGAGAATCAGACATACCCACCTGGGGCATCATCTAATGATAAGAAGATATTAAGAAGTTTGGCTGTCAGTTTCTTCCTCAATGCTGATGGTTCTTTATACAAGCGAAACTTTGACATGGTCCTGCTCAGATGTGTTGACAAGAAGGAGGCAGACCTATTGATGCACAAAGTACACAAAGGTTCTTTCGGCACCCTGTCGCTCCCGATAAATGGGACTGGCCCAAATAAAGGTACAGACGCGAACGGTCGGCAAGGGGAACAGTGAGAACACACAGCCGTGAACTCACTGGAGATGAATAGAGTCGCCAGCTAGGCATTTTTATCCCGGAGGAAAGGCAATGCTGCATAGACCTAGAAAAAGATGGATAAGACGGTTGCGAACCAGAGAGACTGAGAAAGGGGGTTGGTTACAACCTGGGAAGGTATTAGCACCCAGATTGTCCGTCGTACTCGACGGGATCCACGCTTAAAAGATTTGTGTTTTAAAGGGGTAGTGTCAGTGCAATCTGTGTATAAGGCTGGAAAAGAATGTACAGGTGTCAGTGTATAAGTGATGTGAAGTATGAAAGTGTCAGTGTAAGAAAGGAGTGAAATGCTCATGATAATGAGGCTAAAGAAATGAGCTGGAAAGAGGGGGAATATACAGAGACTTTTGTTCGATAACTGTTAAGTTATGCCTACGTATCCTCTCGTGCAATGAGGAAGTCAGAACACCGTAGTTCGACCCAAAGAGACTGAAGGATGAATTGACTTGTGAACTGCTTGCTTGCCTATGCTCAAGTGTATGACCTGTCTGGCTCAGGTGCAAACTGTCTTGCATTAGAAGGAAGAAGCGAGTTCTCGTTTATGAATGAAGGTGATGAGAAAAGAATCCCGGAGGAGACGATTATTGTTTGTTTTTGAGTTTTCAGTCTTTTATTGCTTTTTTGAAGATTTGTCATAAGTTAATGAGCTTATGCCTAAACCAATGGGTTAGTAAACTCATCACATCTTCCCTCTGATTAGGGGTAATGAGAATACCTTAAGTGTGAAGTCAGATTCTCACACTTAATCACCTTTGGTGTAGGATTAAGATCATTAACCTACTTGTGATTATTTAGATGTTTTTTTTGAGTTTTTGTTTAGTGTTGAGTAATGAGGTTAAGCCATAATCATGGATTAAACAGACCCATTACACCATCCTAAAAGAAGGATAATAGATGAGAATGTTTAAGCTGAGGAAAACTCCTCAACTTAATCCATGATTAGGGATTAAACCCATGACAAAACAAGCCTTTGATTAAGTGGATTTTAGATTAATGATATGGTGATGAAGTGAGTTTTATGGTTTGTAAGACAACTTGAGGGGGACTTGTCCATTAACACTAGGGTTAGTCCTTCTTAACCAATTAAGGAAGAATTAGAACCCTAATGCAAGGCCCAAGTTACAAGTGTGTCTTGATGATTATTAAGTGGATTGATTAAGAGATTTAAACACCTTAAGGGTTTAACACTTAGGATTAAAGTTATACACTCCATCCTAAGAGAAGGATGCAGGCATAAGCTTAATCACAAAGCCTTAAAGCCTTTAGGGTTTAGTCCCTGATTATGAGATGAGAAGAGAAGACTCAAAGAGAGACACAAAGGTAAAACTATGGGGGGACTAATCAAAACCCTAATTCATTATCATGCTTGGTTGGTCCTAAGGTTTGTGAGGTTTTCAAGAACAATCTTCAAAGGAGCCACCAGGAAGCAGATGAACAAGAGCAAGAGAAGCAAAGTGACTTGCTTCATTCAAGAAGACAAGTCACTTGGAGAAAGAAAGTGGGAGGAACAAGAATGAGCAAGCTCAATCTCAGACACAAATAGAAATGCAGCAATGGATGCAAGAGAGATGAAAAGAAAAGTTATGAGAAGTGAAGGCAAATTCACTTCCCAAGTTTACTTACCACCTGAAATGTTAGAAAGAAATGCAAAACAATGCAAGATGAGATGAAATGGCATGATGCTAAGCAAAACCAGAAGCATATTGATGATGATTATGATGTTATGAGGTGCTGCAAACATGAGGCAAGGCATGGAGATGTTCATACAAGATTATGAATGCAAATGATGCAAGTTAAGGAGCATGAATGAACATGAAAAGTTATGAATCATACAAGACAAATGACATGGCAAATATGCAATGCAATGATCAAACATGCTTTCTAAATGTCTTAAGATGTCAAATGGATCACAAGAATGCACAAAATGCAAGGGCAAGTCAAGTTATGCAGGGAAATGCAAGAAAGATGCAAAAGAAAGCCCAAATTAGGGTTCATGGATCAAACATCAAACAAAAACCCAAAACAGAAACAAATCCTAAGATAAAAAAATGGAAAATGGTACCCAAAGAAACCCTAAACCTATAATGAACCACTGTCCAAAGGGGAACTCTCAACTCTCAACCAAACTCAAGATATGATTTTTACAAGTTATTAGGGTTTTTTAAGGTTCTTAACAAAAGAAATGTCAAACAATTGGAAAATGCAAGATCAAATCATGACCAATTTATCTTAGAAACTATATGCTAAACACCAAACAAAGCAAAAAGAACCAATGTCCAAACCTTCTCCAATAGGCAGAAATGAATTTTTGAATCCATGATCAAAATAATGCACAAAATATGATTTAATTCAATGAAAAATTCTTAAAATGCATCAAGATCAAAAAAGAAATTTGGTTTGAAGGTTGGACAATGTTTCTAAATGTCTTAGAACATTTCATGAATTTTTTTGTAATTTTTAAATACCTAAAAGTATTTTTAATTAATTAATTCCCATTAATCAATTAAAAATAATCTTTTAAATATTTAAAAATACTTTTTTAATGATGAAAAATAAAATAAAAATATTTTTGTGTCATAAAAATTATTAAAACTCAGAGGAAAAAGTTTCATAATTTTTATGTATTTTTTGCTATTTTAAAATAATTATGCAAGTTAATTGAAATAAAATGAATTAAAAATCAAATAAAATAAAAGTAATCAGGATGGATGGCCAGGATGGAGCCTGAGTTCAAATGTGTTGACTGGCGCGTGAATGGAGGGTGTGGATTGCACCTGACTTAATTAATTTAATTACGAATTAATTAAAGCTAATGAGAGAGATTAGGGCAAATGAAATGATCTGGGCCATCCAAAAGAGAGGGAAGTCAACAGGTCAACGCACATCCATGGCTCAAATTCAAACTAGAGTTAATGACCTGAGATTAGGGTTTAATGACTCAGGTGGCCGGAGAAGACTTCCGGTCGTCTTCTCCGGCCAGCACCTCACCGGGAAACTCACCAACTCCCTCAAAACGTAACAAAAACAAAATCTATGAATTGGGAAATGATCTCCAACCTCTCACGAATCAAACCCCTCTCTCAAAACAAATTTATTCTTCCTAAACAAGCTGAATCGAAGAGAACAAGTTCTAGGGCACGCAAGCTTCAGAGACAAATTAAATACTCAAAACAAAGCCATTTCAAAAACTAAGAACATCAGGATGATCAGTGAATCACATAGAACAAGTTTGTAACAAGAAAAATGATTTCTGGAAAAATAATTTTCGAGCTACCTGAGATTTGGAGCTTTCAGTTTGAGAACTTTCTGGCCACTTCTCCTTGTGCAATCCACTCCACTTGATCCCCAGAAGATGCTTGAATGCTCAAAAAGAGTTTAAGTTGGCTGGATAGTGAGATTCGAAAGCTCCTGCTCAAGCTTGGTCAGAAATGGCAATGGAGTTTCTGGAGGTTTCAGGCCATTGTGAATGATGGTTTGTGATCCTGAGGATGAATGGAGAAGGTCTGGAGTGTTTGTTGGTGTGTTTGTGGTTTGTGGAAGGAGATTCGATTGAAACTGCAAAATGAAGTGAGAGATGGCAGTGAGATGTTCAGGCTGTTTCAAGCTTGGGTTCTTGGTGCTGGGTGGTCTATGGAGCAAGGTGAGTTGAATGGTGAAGAGGGTTTGAATGTTTGCAAGCTGTGTAGGCAGATTCGAAGGAAGTTGCAACTTGGTAAGTTTTTGTGAATGTCATGAATGAATGAGCTTCAGCCTTGCCTTGTACATGAAATGGCTTGCAAATTGTCCACATAACTCTCTCTCATTGGTCAGTTGATTGGACATGTGCTTTATTGATTGGTAAGTTGCCTTTTGCAAAAAGTCAAAAATTGTGTAAGAGAGGTATGGTGAAGTGCTAGCTTGGTACAAAGCCTAGGGGCTGCGCAGCATGGTGTGTGTATGAAGCTAGCTTGGTTCAGCAGCCAATGCCTCAAGTTGGTGAGATGTGATCATGAGTTTTGCAACTTGTGGCCTTTTTGAAATCTCATGAAAAATGCCTTGTTACATGAACTAAACACATGTGATCTTTGGTTCAAATCTGATTTTGGGCCTTAGAGAATGTTTATGTGCTGGTTTGATACCAATTAGAAGTTGCAATTTGACTTAGCACATGATTTTGCAATTTTCACACTTGGTGCATATCTTGAAAATAAGTGATTTTTGCCAACTTTGCATTGCCATAACTTTTGATCCAAGAAGAGTTTGATCATGTCCTTGTACTTTTTGAAAAGGGAAAGATGAGATCTACAACTTTCATGACCAAAGTTTTTCCATTTGAAGCATTTTTGGATCAAGAATCATGACTTGAAAAATGACCTAAAATGAAGCATTCTTGAAAAGTCAACTATGCCCAAAAAGTCAACATTTGCAAAAACCCTAAATTCTTGATTTCTATGAACTTCAACCTTCCTCCATGATCAAATAAAGATCATATACACTCAAAATGATGAAGATCAACCATTGGTTGGGTCATTGGGGGCCTCAGATGCCCTGATTTTACACTGACTTGTCTGAAAAGTCAACCCTTGATCAGATGACTTCCCCATGGAATTTCTTCATGAAAATTGATATGCATACTCCCTATACCATATAGAGATCAATGGAAACAAGAATGACCAAAAAATTTGGAGTTATGGCCTCTGAAACCAAAACCCTAATTTTCAGTCCACTGTGCAGTTCATCCTGGCTCTGCATCCACTCAAACCCTAGTTCTTGTGATTCCTCTGCAATTTTGGCTTTGAGGAGATGGAATATAACATAAGAACACACATGGACCCCTTTGAGTTGATTAGTGGCCTTTGGAATGGCTCAAGATGCTCTGAGGTTGCTCAAATCACAAACCCTAGGTGCAGATGCCTTAGAAACTATGCAGTGAAACAAAAGTGAGATATGGGATGATATGATTGTGTTTATGCATATGAGATGATCACAAGCCATGGTGTGAATGGGTGAGGGCAAATTTGGGGTGTTTACAGCTTCCCCTATTCAAACATGAGTTAGCTGTGCAGGTTGTAAGCGACGGCTTAACAGGCAAACAAGATAACTTGTGGTTGAATACCAAAGACAGTCCAAAATTTGCACTCACAGAAATGAAGAAGAAAAGGGATATAGATTGTAAAAGAAAAATAAAGTGTATTGTAAAGTGTGGGTGACGGAGGACGACCGTCGAGCAGAGGACGACTGCAGGGTAAATAGCAATGACGGGGACGGCCGACATGCTGGGGATAAAAGGTAGAGCTAAGACGGGGACGGCCGACTAGCTGGAAAAAGTAAGATATCATGATGGGGACGGCCATCGAGATAAAGTTGTAAAATTCTCTGGGGATTAATGAAACATGACGGGGACGGCCATCAAGTTCATAAAGGTAAAGTAACCAACGATGGGGACGGCCATCGGGCTAAAAGGAAAAGGGACCACGACGGGGACGGCCATCGGGTTAATGAATGAAATAAACAGATGATGGGGTACGACCATCAAAGGTGAAGGACGATCACCTAGCAGGGGACGGCTGCTCTGTTGGGTAATAAAGGACATATGATGGGGACGGCCATCAAAGGTGGAGGACGACCACCTGGCAGGGTACGGCTGCCGGAAATATCAACGATGGGGACGGCCATCGGATAGAAAAGGTCAACGATGGGGACGGCCATCGGACGAGCATGATGGAGGACGACCATCAAGAAGTGGAGGAAGACCACTCAGCAGGGGACGGCTGCTCTCGAGGTTTGTCATGACATAGGACGAATGTCAGATAACCAAAATCAACAATGGGGACGGCCATTGGATAAAGTGATGAAGGACGATCATCAAGGGGTGGAGGACGACCTCCTAGCAGGGGACGGCTGCTAAATATCAACGATGGGGACGGCCATCGGGTGAGCATGATGGAGGACGACCATCAAGAAGTGGAGGACGACCACTCAACAGGGTACGGCTGCTCTCAAAGGTATCATAACACAGGACGAGTGTTAGATAAAAAGAAAATTGGTTGGTGATCTACTGGGGAATAGTAAACACGGACGAGTATTTACATCCAAGAAACAAAAGGTATAAGTGTTTGGTATTGTGTATAGATTAAAGATGCGGACGAGCATCCTTAAGACTATGATACGGACGAGTATCATGTAGAAACAAATTGACACATGTTCAGAGATGATGATACGGACGAGTATCAACTGGTTAACAAGGAACACGGACGAGTGTTGCATCTGAAAGGACTCTTCTGGGGGAATAGTAGACACGGACGAGCATCTATATTCAAGAAGACACAAGTGTTTGACACGGTGTATGGATTAAAGATGCGGACGAGCATCCTTAAGACTTATGATACGGACGAGCATCATGTAGAAACAAACACTAGACGCAATGTTCTGAGATGATGGTACGGACGAGTACCAACTGGTTAACAAAGAACAAGGACTACTGTCGAATCTGTGGGGATATGAGTGATGATGTATACAAAATACGGACGAGTATCTGTATAAGTGTACCAATGAGTAGTGAGTATATATATATAAGTGTTTATCTGCTGGGGAGAGTGACACGGACGAGTGTCAAGAGAGAAAAGTACAATATTAACAAGTATATGGGTTGATGACAGTGAGCGACTGCGCTGGGAACATGACACGGACGGGTGTCAAGAAAGTGTATATATAAGTATATGTGAGTGCAAAGAGGATGTCTTTGGCTTTCTGCTGGTGATATGACACGGACGGGCGTCAGGAGGCATCTGTAATGCGGGTGATCTTGTTTGTAGAGTGTATTCAGGCGACCTGTTTGGGGAAGTGATGACACGGACGGGTGCCAAAAGGTGTATATACTGGTGTTTGTGATTTGCGAGGCAACTGCTTTTGCTGGGACTCTGATGGGAATTTTTCTGTACAATGATGATGAACGGTTATTACTCACAAGTGTCACTTCAGAACATGGCTTATGATTATGCTATGCGTTTGATTTTTTGCCGTAATGCTCCGTATTAGACGGAATGCTACGCTCTGAGGGGATAGTATGATGCAAATGCCATGATTACGCAAAAATACCACACTGGGATTCGGATCCCGTCGCTGCGAAGATCTCTGGTCGATCTGCTTGAAGCGGACATCCCAGCTGGGGATGAGATCATTGGTAGATCTGATGAGATGTATTTGCTTGGGGATATATGTCACTGATTGACATATCCTTATAATATGAGAGGCCCAGCTGGGGTTTGTAGAAGCTTTCTGTACTCTGTTGTGACTTCTTCGCGCGTTGCTCTTCTGAATAGAGGCTGGGGATTCTGTGGGGAGATGATTCCCTGATTTCTGCATTCTGCTGAGGAAGAATGGTTGGTGCTTCAACTGGGAAATGCTGTTGGTAACTCAGCTGGGGAGAGCAATGGGAAGCAACTCAGCTGGGGATAGCAATGAGAGGCAACTCGGCTGGGGAGAAAACATCCTGAGTGTTAAGCCTGTTTGTTGATTTGGCAACTTTGCTGGGGAAATGGGCACTCTCCATTGCCACGTGGAAGATAGACCGAGTTGATAACGATTCGCCATCTTGCTAAGACGTAACTTGCATGCCCCAGGTTGCGTTCTGGATACCTGCAATCCTGCAAAGGTAAGGAAACGTACAAAAGGTCCCGAGGTATCCCTTATCGGATTCCGTCATAGGAGTCAAGTACTTTCGAGAATAATCACATTCCCTGTAAGCATGTGTTTTTATTTTTAGAGAAAGGCATCTGTACTTATGCAATTGTATTTTTAGAGATATCAGACAACTCTTTGCAAAACATAAATGTAAAAAACGAAACATGACCGAAAATCTGATTTTATTAATTCATGTGCCCTGAATTGGCAAGATACAGTCAAGGAAACATATCTCCTGAAATGAAGAGACCGTTACAAATTGAGAAACAAAAAGCTGGCAGTGTTGGCGAAGCTTTGAGGAGCTTCCTCTCCTGCTATGACTCGTATGACAATGACGTTCTTCTCGTCTTGCTTTCTGAAGAAAGTTGATTCTGATTGAAGCTTGATCCTTTGTAGCTTACCAAGTTGCAGATAATGCAGACGAATTCAGAATGCAGTTGTTCGCTTATTCCCTTGTTTTGCATGGATCGCCCTTTCGGGTCTTCAATCCATCGGGATACCCATTTTTGCCTGAGTTGTCCAATGCGGCTTTTCAACTCAGCGGGTGTACATTTTTTATTCATTTTCCCTTACTTTTGCCCGAGTCTTTTATTCTGTTTTTGACTCGCCGGGATGCCCTATTTTTGCCTGGACTTACATTCTGTTTTTATGTCCAGCGGGTCATTTTATGCGAAGTATTTTTTAACTGCATCTGAATTCACAGGGGATGGGAAATCTTCACCATCCATGGTGCTGAGCATCAGTGCCCCACCAGAGAAAACTTTCTTTACAACGAATGGTCCTTCATAATTTGGAGTCCATTTGCCCCTGTGGTCTGTATGAGGAGGGAGGATTCTTTTCAGCACAAGATCTCCCACTTGGTACTCTCGGTGCCTGACTTTCTGATCGAAGGCCTTCTTCATTCTCTTCTGATATAACTGCCCATGGCAGATTGCAGCCAATCTTTTCTCTTCGATCAGACTTAGTTGTTCGAATCGGGACCGAACCCATTCTGCTTCACTCAGTTTAACATCCATTAATACCCGTAGAGAGGGCAATTCAACTTCAACAGGTAGGACCGCTTCCATACCATACACAAGTTGATACGGTGTTGCCCCAGTGGACGTCCTGATTGAAGTGCGGTACCCATGCAAGGCAAACGGTAGCATTTCATGCCAGTCTTTGTAAGTGATTACCATCTTCTGCACAATCTTCTTGATATTCTTATTTGCTGCCTCAACAGCGCCGTTCATCTTTGGCCTGTAAGGAGAAGAATTGTGGTGTTGGATTTTGAAGTCCCGGCACAGCTCTGCCATCATTTTGTTGTTCAAGTTGGAACCATTATCAGTAATGATTCGCTCGGGCACTCCATACCGACAGATGATATCTCTCTTCAGAAATCGGGCTACCACTTGTCTTGTAACATTTGCATATGAGGCCGCTTCAACCCACTTGGTGAAATAGTCGATGGCGACCAGGATAAATCTGTGACCATTTGAAGCAGTTGGCTCAATCTTGCCAATCATATCAATGCCCCACATAGCAAAGGGCCATGGTGAAGACATGATGTTCAAAGGATTGGGAGGCACATGCACCTTATCCGCGTAGATCTGGCACTTATGACATTTTCTGGCGTAAGCACAACAGTCTGCATCCATTGTGATCCAGTAATAGCCTGATCTTAACAACTTTTTAGCCATTGCATGTCCTCCAGCATGGGTACCAAAAGATCCTTCGTGCACTTCATGCATCAACAAATATGCTTCTGTCTTATCAACACATCTGAGGAGTACCATATCAAAGTTCCGTTTATATAAAGACCCATCAGTGTTCAGAAAGAAACTTCCAGCAAGCCTTCTCAAGGTCTTCTTATCATTGGAAGATGCCCCAGGTGGGTATGTTCGATCCTCTAAGAAGCACTTAATGTCATGGAACCAAGGCTTGTCATCCTTGACAACATCCGCTGCAAATACATATGCTGGTCTGTCTAGTCTGGACACTGAAATCTGGGGTACAAAGTTAGCCGTTTGAACTTTGATCATGGATGAAATGGTAGCAAGAGCATCTGCCAACTGATTTTCGTCCCGAGGGATATACTCAAGCTTGACTGTTGTGAAGAAAGTCAATAACCTCCTTGTATAATCCCTGTAAGGTATCAGATGATCCTGGTGAGTGTACCACTTCCCGTTGGTCTGATTGACTACCAAAGCTGAATCTCCGAATACAGTCAAAGTTTTGATCCTGAGGTCAATGGCTTCCTCAAGACCCATAATGCAAGCTTCGTATTCAGCTTCGTTGTTAGTGCAGTTGAAAGTGAGTTTTGCCGAGAAAGGCATGTGAACTCCTTTAGGAGTAATGAGTACTGCACCAACACCACGGCCATTCATGTTAACAGCCCCATCAAACATCATAGTCCATTCTTCCTCCGGGTCAGGCCCTTCGGTGTGAATAGGCTCTTCGTAATCTTTTGCTTTAATGAACATGATGTCCTCATCAGGGAAGTCAAACCTCATAGGCTGGTAGTCATCAATGGGTTGCTCAGCAAGATATTCAGATAGTACACTGCCCTTGATGGCTTTCTGAGATGTGTACTGTATGTCGTATTCTGTGAGAATCATCTGCCATCTTGCGACCCGTCCGGTAAGAGCTGGCTTCTCGAAAATGTACTTAACTGGATCCATTTTTGAGATTAATAGGGTAGTGTGGGTCAACATATACTGTCTCAGTCGGCGAGCAGCCCACGCTAAAGCACAGCAAGTTTTCTCGAGCAGTGAATAACGCTGTTCACAGTCGGTAAACTTTTTGCTTAGGTAGTATATTGCATACTCTTTTCGACCAGACTCGTCATGCTGGCCCAACACACACCCCATTGACTCTTCTAGCACTGTCAAGTACATAATCAGAGGTCTTCCTTCAACTGGCGGCATGAGGATTGGAGGTTCTTGTAAATACTCCTTGATCTTGTCAAAAGCCTTCTGGCAATCTTCGTTCCACCTGACCGTTTGTTCTTTTCTTAACAGCTTGAACAAGGGTTCGCAGGTTGCTGTAAGGTGAGATATGAACCGTGAGATGTAGTTCAATCGACCTAAGAACCCTCGAACTTCCTTCTCTGTCTTCGGTGCAGGCATTTCTTGTATAGCCTTGACTTTATCAGGATCAACCTCAATCCCTTTCTCGCTTACAATAAAGCCCAGCAGCTTACCAGATCGCACCCCGAATGTGCACTTGTTGGGGTTCAGCTTTAGTTGATATTTCCTTAGACGCTTGAACAACTTCAGCAGATTCACCAGGTGATCTCCCTCTGTAAGGGACTTGGCGATCATATCATCCACATAACATTCTATTTCCTTGTGGATCATATCGTGGAACAATGTCACCATAGCCCGTTGATATGTGGCACCAGCATTCTTCAGTCCGAATGGCATCACTTTGTAACAGAACGTGCCCCAAGGTGTAATGAATGTTGTCTTCTCCATGTCTTCAGGTGACATCTTGATCTGGTTGTATCCTGAAAATCCATCCATGAAGGAGAATACCGAGAACTGAGCCGTGTTATCCACCAATACATCAATGTGAGGTAATGGGAAGTCATCTTTCGGGCTGACTCTATTCAGATCCCGGTAGTCAACACACATTCTTACTTTGCCGTCCTTCTTAGGCACAGGTACTATATTAGCAACCCACGGTGGGTAGCTAGTCACAGCAAGGAACCCGGCGTCCCATTGCTTTTGTACCTCTTCCTTGATTTTCATAGCCATGTCTGGGCGAGTTCGGCGTAGCTTCTGTTTAACTGGTGGGCATTCTTCCCTCAAAGGCAGCTTGTGCACAACAATGTCGGTATCCAACCCTGGCATGTCTTGATACGACCAAGCAAACACATCAACATACTCTTGAAGCAGACCTATCAGTTGTCTCTTTACTGAGTCTTGCAGGCAGGCCCCGATTTTTACTTCCTTCACGTCTTCGTTTGTACCAAGATTAATCACTTCGACTTCCTCCTGATGAGGAGTAATAACCTTTTCCTCTTGTCTCAACAACCGGGCTAGCTCTTCAGGAAGCTCATATTCTTCATCAACCCCTTCATCAGCTTGATTGATTGGATTGTCAAAGTCATACGATGTCATAGCCGTGCTGTTGTCGGTGCTGTCAGGAAGGCACTCTCTGCAAGGGTTAAGTTCGTTCATTTTAGTGATTGATTTTAATCTTGCTTTAGAAAAAAGTGAAATGAAGTTATCATTTTGAAAACACCGCCATTTATTTTTTTGTACAAAAAGAGAAATGGAAAAACAGTGAGCAGAAAAGAAAAAGACTTGTTTGCAAAAAGATGTCTGATATTTCATTAATTTAATCTTGTTTGCACAAAAGTACAGATGGCCCTGATTACAAAATGAGTCTTGTCATCTTGGGCAAGATGCAAGACTTTGATGCATGCTATAAAAATACAGGAAATAATAATTACTCTGCATGAGTAACTCTTATAATTTCCTGGGAAGACCAGTTCGAGACACTGCTCCCCGGGATCTTTGGACGAATCCAATTCTCCAGATTGCGCTCCTCTTCCAGCTCGTCTTCCAAACAGTTGATAGCATCGGGGGTGAGCATCCCCCCACTGACAAAACCCGGCTCTGCAGCAGCCTTTGCTTGATGTTGAATTGGTCTGTAACCCAACCCAAACTTGTCCTTCTTCTCCTCCACAGCTAAAACCTTGCCCCAGCCTAGGGCAGTTCCTTCTTCAACAACCCTCCGGGCTTGTTGGTATGATGACATTGGAGTACCAGATACAGCAGATGCTTCATTCACATTCAAAGCTTCAAACCCCTGGCTCATTGTTTCATGGATCTCTCCATCCATTTCAATGTACTTATAGGTTGCCAGGTGGCTGACAAAAATGTCCTCCTCTCCACAGATTGTGACAACTTGGCCTTCCCACTCAAATTTTAACTTTTGGTGAAGGGTAGACGTTATTGCGCCGGCGGCGTGAATCCAGGGTCTACCCAACAAACAGCTGTAGGCGGGCTGAATGTCCATCACATAAAAGATAGTTTTAAAGGTCTGTGGGCCAATTGTCACAGGCAGCTCAATCTCTCCCAGAACCGATCTCTTCGAACCATCAAAGGCTCGTACCACCAGGTTGCTGGGTCTCAATGCCAATCCATCATATTCTAACTTCACCAGAGCCTTCTTTGGTAAGACATTCAGGGAAGATCCTGTGTCCACCAGCACATGAGAAAGGACAGCTCCTTTGCATTCCATGGTTATGTGCAAGGCTTTGTTGTGATTGCGGCCATCCGCTGTCAAGTCAGAATTGGTAAACCCTAGCCCATTGCTAGCAGTAACATTTCCAACCACGGTTTCTAACTGGTTGACAGTAATCTCTTCCGGCACGTAAGCTGCGTGCAAGACCTTGAGTAGTGCATTCCGATGGGCTTCGGAGCACATAAGCAGTGAGAGGATAGAGATTTTGGATGGCGTCTGGTGAAGTTGGTCCACAATTTTATAATCACTCTTTTTGATGATCCGCATAAACTCATCAACTTCCTGATCGAACGGTGTCTTCAAGGCTTCTTTGGCAGCTGGATCTTCCTGCACCGGGCTCTTTCCTTTTGCCTTGGCAGCAACTTCTGCCTCGACAGTAGGTCTTTGCATTGGTGGAGCAAAGAGACGTCCGCTTCGAGTGAAGCCTCCGCCTCCCCCCACATTATCTACTTTGGTGCAGGTGTTGATGTTTCAAGAGTGATCCTTTTTCCTTCGCAGTACACGTCAGAGCCATAGTGCCAAGGGATGGCCCTATTGCTTTCATATGGTACTGGTCCAGGCACCGTGACAGTGACTGGACTGATTGCTGCTGCTGAAGGGACTGTAATTGTCTGTGGGTCATAAAAGATTGTAACTGGTGCTCTGGTGGGAGCAGCACCTTCTGAATGGTAGGCGGAATTATTTTCAGGATCGTAGAATATGGTAACAGTGGAGACATCTTCATGATTGATTGCTGGTGTTGTAGGAGGTGTTGTTGGAAGGACTGATGTTGTTGTTGATGGAGATACGAAATGGAATGAAGCTGAAGTTGTAGCAGGAGAAACTGTTGAAAACTGATCATTTGGGAGGACAGATGAAGTACTGGTTGATGTTGCTGATGAATTGTCGGGAACAATAGTTGCTGCGGTTGTAGGAGGTTCTGAAACCGTTGCTGATGAAGTTGCCGGATTTGTAGGAAATGATGTAGTGATCTGGAGTAGGCCACTCTGAATAAGGCTGTCAATGCCATTCCTCAGGTCCTCGCACCCGTTCCATGAAATATTGCAGTAGGGACACCCTAGTTCACACCCCGGAAATATTTGGTTTTCGCGGAGTTGAGCTTTGATTTCCACCAACGGTGTCCTGATCTGATCCACACTGGTTATTAAATAAGACGGTTGGTCTTCTTCAATAGCATTAATTCGAGGACCACCATGATTTGGCATTGGGTTTTTATTGACATTGGGCGGCGGTGCAAAATTAAGAGCCTTGGAGTCTACCAAGTCTTGTACCTTCATATGCAGAGCCCTGCATTTTTCTGTACTGTGACCAGGTGCGTTTGAATGGAAAGCACACCTAGCATTGGAGTCATAGTTTCTTGGTAGACTGTTGGGATCCGGAGGTGCCAACGTTCTTAGCTCAACTAGGTTGAGTTTCAGAAGTTGTGGCAGCAAAGCAGCATATGGCATTGGGATCGGGTCGATCACTCGGTTAGCTTGGGATGGCCTTTGTTGGAATGGCCTCTGTTGATTGTTGTTGTTGGAGTTGTTGTTGTTGTAGTTCCTTGGAGGATACTGATTCTGATGATACTGAGGTTGTTGTTGGAAGTTTTGTTGGGGAGGTTGATAGACTGGATGAGGATGTGCTGGAGCAGGGATAGTGACTGCTGCTATTGTCCTCTGAGCATATAGGGGCCTACCCCTATTGGTGTGAATGGCATTGGTCTCGCCAGTTCTTCTCGGGCCTGCAAAAGGCTTTCTTGTGCTACTGGACGAGCTGGCACCATTATCGGAAATTTTGCCCATTTTCAACAGGCTTTCAATTCTCTCCCCAGCTATGACAACATCTGCGAAGCTGGTGGAAGAGAAAGCAGCTAACCTGTCAATATATGTTCCCTGGAGAGTGTTCATAAACATGTCTGCCATTTCTCTCTCAGACATTGGTGGTTGAACGGCAGCAGCCAATTGCCTCCATCTCTGGGCATATTCTCGGAAACTCTCCCTCGAAGACTGGGACATTCCCATCAGGAGAGTCCTGTTGGGTGCCATGTCTAGATTATACTGATACTGTCTGATGAAGGCCTCCGCCAGGTCCTTCCAGCATCTAATTGTTGCTCTTGTCAGATGGGAATACCACTCCCTCGATGCTCCAGTCAAGCTGTCTTCGAAATAGAACATCCAAAGTTTCTCATCCATTGTATAGGCCTTCAGCCTTCCCAGAAATGATTGTAGATGAGTCCGGGGGCATGAAGTCCCATTATACTTTTCGAAACAAGGAGGTTTGAACTTATGGGGGATCCTGACCCCGTCTACCAATCCCATGTCCATGACGTCGAACCCCAAAGAGTTTTGAGACTCCAGTGATCTCAACTTCTCAGCTATTTCTTCCAATCGTCTATCATATGTTTCCTCTCCAGCACCCATTACTGTAAATTGGTCCTCCTGAGGATCTTCTTGAAGTACTCTCCCTGCTGTGGCAGTCCCTTGTATATTGACTGGGATGTTGGCCTCTGGATGGAGATGGGGTCCAAAAACCGGGGGATTGACATGAGGTTGGACCCTCTCGTTGTTACTTGTGCCAGCAGTCCCCACATGGGGCTCCTCTTGATTCCTTCCTTCTACCAAAGCTCTGAGCCTCTCCTGGCTTTGAGCTAAGTTGTTCATCACTTCCATGAATTGTGTTATCTGGGTTCTCATCTCCAGCCTTTCGTTGGCCATCTGGTTTCTGACCTCCGTCAGGTCCTGCTGCATCTGATCCATCTGAATTCCCGGAAGGTTGTTTCTAGTTGGGTACCTGTGTGGCCTGTTGAGAGGAAATACCCGGCGGCGAGCAATAATTCCTGAACATCACAACAGAGGTTAGCAACAACAAAACAAAAACCTACAAAACAAATAAAAGGGTTAGCATGCAATGCAGTTATGCTTATTTGCTCTCAAGGTATCCGGTTTGGCATTCAGTTTTGACCCTTCCAGACCCTTGAAGATGATGCTGTTGAAGTTGCTTTTGAAGTGAACTCAGATAGAAACCAACACAAATATATTACATAAGAGGAAATAATACAACTTGTTCATTTTACAACACAAGCCCTTAAAGGGGTCAAAATACATCACAAAAAGGCAAAAGTACATAGAATAGGAACAACAACAAGCAAATGATCAAACTCCAAGGCCAAACTCATCCTCACGAACTTCCTTAAGAAGTGCTTCGGTCACAGGATCAGCCGGATGCTCCGTGAGACCTCTGATGAGAAGGTTTCTTGTTGCAACAGCTGCAGTCAGCTTCCTGTTCTGACTTTGGTCCTTAGACCTCTTCACTCCAGCTCTGATTTCTAGCTCTGATATTTCCTTCTGGGCTGCTGCCAGGGCTTTTTCCATCTGCTCCATCTTGTCCTGGACTCTCTTGTCTTCTAGAGTACGGGCCTCAGTGATCCGGACCCACCTGGCCTGACTTTCTTTCAAATACAAGTCTGTTCTTGCTCTCTGAAACTGGGCTTCTTTACAAGCATTCTTCAGAATCTGCTCACCAGCTTTGGACTTGTTGATATAATCTCCAGACTTCTCAATCTTGGTCAAGTGTTCCACTCTCAATTTCTCCAATCTCTCAATCTCCCTCACACCTTCACTCCTCTCCCTGAGGGTCTTCTGCAAGGCTTGGGTTAGCTTCTCATTTCTTTCCTTCAAGCTCTCAAACTCTTCCAAACTGATAGTGGCAGGGGGTGGTGCTGAAGATGACTCAGGCATGTCTTCTATGGTAAAGGGCATTCCAAAGAATTGGGCCCTAGCATGGGACCACTCGTAATATTGGACTGATGCCACATTATTGCACTTCCCCAGAATGGTGATTCCCTTGGTTTGAACATGATCCCAAGCCCAGGCAGCCTGCCTAACAGTTGCCAGACTAATCTTGTTCTCACAGTAGAGGGTCTCAACCAAATCTTGCTCCCTGGGAGTATGGACCAGTGCATAGCCTAATTGCCTCCTGAACAGCAGAGGGTTGTAATTGATACTTCCCTTGACCCCTATTAAAGGCACATTGGGAAAGTGCCCACAGCTTGTGATTATATCTCTGCCCTTGGTGCTTTGAGCACACCATCTGATGTCTGTTGAAGTGAGAGTAGTGAGCCTCTTAGCCCAGTTGCTTTGCTGATGAGGGTTTAGAAATGCATCTGTCTTGGGTAGATGTTTAAGAAGCCAAGCATGGAATAATGGAGCACAACACCTCACTAGCCTTCCCCTCTGCTTCTCATTCTTCTGATGTACTGAGTAATAGAGATCTCCTAGCAAAGTTGGCACTGGGTTCTTCAGGATGAACAAATGGATGGCATTCTTGCTAATGAATCGTGGCTCATCTGCAAACAACACAATTCCATATACACTTAAGGCCAACAGAGCACAAACAGCTTTCCACTCCCCCAGGGAGGCTTTCAGACTAGCTTGAGAAATAAGGGAGTCCAGATGAAATCCAGGGATCCCAGCTTTAGAGGTCATATGCTGCTCAATCAAAACAGGCTCCAGGTGCAAAGCTTTTGCTACCTCTCCATTGCTTGGGAAAGTCATCTCAGGATTGAAAGGGATTTCTCTCCTGATAGGCAGACCAATCAATGATGAGTATTCTTCCAGAAGAGGACCCAACTGGAAGTCTTGAAAGGTGAAGCATCTCAAAGGAGGATCATAAAACTGAATGCAGGTGTGGATCAGGCTCCTCTGAGATGGGTCCAAATCCATAACCAAGTCAAGTATATCCCCATAATGCTCCCTGAACAAAGGTATGTGATCTGGGGTGATCAGGGTCTGGATCCTCCTGATGTCTGATAAGTCTGGTTGGAAGAAATGATAAGTGATGTTGCTTTTCTTTGGAGCCATGATGCTGAGACTGAGTAGGATAAGTGCTGATGAAGATGCTGAGGAGTGGGCCACTGGCTGGCTAGTGCAAGTAACTGAAGTATAGGGCTGACAGGCTGAAGCAAGTGCTGGTGGAGATAGGTCAATATAGCAGATGGGGTCAAAACCAAAACCAGATGAAAGTGGATACCCTGAAACACAAACAAGCAAATGTTAATATGATGCAATGAGTATGTATGCAAATGAAATGCAAGGGTCTGTGACTGAGCTGGATCTGATTAACTGCCTTGGTATAGATCCATGTGTGTTCAAGAATTCCAGATGGAGGTCTATAAATCCAGTAACCAAGGTGGGGGACTCAAATAAAGAGCCACAAGTCCAGGGTTTTAGAATCACAAGAACTATCCAACATGGAGTATTCTTAACAAAGTCAAAGTAACAGGGTATTCTGAGGTCAAGGTACCTGCAAACCTGTAAACAGCCCAACCCCCTCACAGGTGATGATCTAAAACAAGGATCCTCAGACTTGGATCAGTTATGAGAAGTGTAAACACTTCTAACCCGGAGGTACAGTGTTTACAATAACCATAACAATTCCTCCTCTAATTCACCTCAGTTTCTGAAGGTCAATACTAAAAGGTCATCCAGACTTAGCAGGCTTCCCAGATAGCCCTAGCATTGCAGGAAATCTGCAACACAGAGTTCTCAAGAAGAAACCCATATCTGAACCGTGTTTCATATTCCCGCACCAGACCGAAATGGAATGGGAAAGAATATGATTCACTCTAGCCTAGGTGTCACTCAGGTCCCAGGTATAGGACCTTAACTCTCAATGAATCACCCACCCACCAAGGCAAACAACCAGATCCAGCCAGCAGCAATGACAATATGATATATAAATGCAGTAAAGAAAGCAGTAAAGTAACTGTACATAAAGCAATAAACAAAAATAAATACAAGCACAAACAAGCACATAACACCCCAGTAAACACAAATCAAACAAGCGCTAGGAGGAACCCACAAAAAGAACCAGAAGCCCCGGTTGCAGTATAAGGGTCCCCAGCAGAGTCGCCAAGCTGTCGCTCCCGATAAATGGGACTGGCCCAAATAAAGGTACAGACGCGAACGGTCGGCAAGGGGAACAGTGAGAACACACAGCCGTGAACTCACTGGAGATGAATAGAGTCGCCAGCTAGGCATTTTTATCCCGGAGGAAAGGCAATGCTGCATAGACCTAGAAAAAGATGGATAAGACGGTTGCGAACCAGAGAGACTGAGAAAGGGGGTTGGTTACAACCTGGGAAGGTATTAGCACCCAGATTGTCCGTCGTACTCGACGGGATCCACGCTTAAAAGATTTGTGTTTTAAAGGGGTAGTGTCAGTGCAATCTGTGTATAAGGCTGGAAAAGAATGTACAGGTGTCAGTGTATAAGTGATGTGAAGTATGAAAGTGTCAGTGTAAGAAAGGAGTGAAATGCTCATGATAATGAGGCTAAAGAAATGAGCTGGAAAGAGGGGGAATATACAGAGACTTTTGTTCGATAACTGTTAAGTTATGCCTACGTATCCTCTCGTGCAATGAGGAAGTCAGAACACCGTAGTTCGACCCAAAGAGACTGAAGGATGAATTGACTTGTGAACTGCTTGCTTGCCTATGCTCAAGTGTATGACCTGTCTGGCTCAGGTGCAAACTGTCTTGCATTAGAAGGAAGAAGCGAGTTCTCGTTTATGAATGAAGGTGATGAGAAAAGAATCCCGGAGGAGACGATTATTGTTTGTTTTTGAGTTTTCAGTCTTTTATTGCTTTTTTGAAGATTTGTCATAAGTTAATGAGCTTATGCCTAAACCAATGGGTTAGTAAACTCATCACATCTTCCCTCTGATTAGGGGTAATGAGAATACCTTAAGTGTGAAGTCAGATTCTCACACTTAATCACCTTTGGTGTAGGATTAAGATCATTAACCTACTTGTGATTATTTAGATGTTTTTTTTGAGTTTTTGTTTAGTGTTGAGTAATGAGGTTAAGCCATAATCATGGATTAAACAGACCCATTACACCATCCTAAAAGAAGGATAATAGATGAGAATGTTTAAGCTGAGGAAAACTCCTCAACTTAATCCATGATTAGGGATTAAACCCATGACAAAACAAGCCTTTGATTAAGTGGATTTTAGATTAATGATATGGTGATGAAGTGAGTTTTATGGTTTGTAAGACAACTTGAGGGGGACTTGTCCATTAACACTAGGGTTAGTCCTTCTTAACCAACTAAGGAAGAATTAGAACCCTAATGCAAGGCCCAAGTTACAAGTGTGTCTTGATGATTATTAAGTGGATTGATTAAGAGATTTAAACACCTTAAGGGTTTAACACTTAGGATTAAAGTTATACACTCCATCCTAAGAGAAGGATGCAGGCATAAGCTTAATCACAAAGCCTTAAAGCCTTTAGGGTTTAGTCCCTGATTATGAGATGAGAAGAGAAGACTCAAAGAGAGACACAAAGGTAAAACTATGGGGGGACTAATCAAAACCCTAATTCATTATCATGCTTGGTTGGTCCTAAGGTTTGTGAGGTTTTCAAGAACAATCTTCAAAGGAGCCACCAGGAAGCAGATGAACAAGAGCAAGAGAAGCAAAGTGACTTGCTTCATTCAAGAAGACAAGTCACTTGGAGAAAGAAAGTGGGAGGAACAAGAATGAGCAAGCTCAATCTCAGACACAAATAGAAATGCAGCAATGGATGCAAGAGAGATGAAAAGAAAAGTTATGAGAAGTGAAGGCAAATTCACTTCCCAAGTTTACTTACCACCTGAAATGTTAGAAAGAAATGCAAAACAATGCAAGATGAGATGAAATGGCATGATGCTAAGCAAAACCAGAAGCATATTGATGATGATTATGATGTTATGAGGTGCTGCAAACATGAGGCAAGGCATGGAGATGTTCATACAAGATTATGAATGCAAATGATGCAAGTTAAGGAGCATGAATGAACATGAAAAGTTATGAATCATACAAGACAAATGACATGGCAAATATGCAATGCAATGATCAAACATGCTTTCTAAATGTCTTAAGATGTCAAATGGATCACAAGAATGCACAAAATGCAAGGGCAAGTCAAGTTATGCAGGGAAATGCAAGAAAGATGCAAAAGAAAGCCCAAATTAGGGTTCATGGATCAAACATCAAACAAAAACCCAAAACAGAAACAAATCCTAAGATAAAAAAATGGAAAATGGTACCCAAAGAAACCCTAAACCTATAATGAACCACTGTCCAAAGGGGAACTCTCAACTCTCAACCAAACTCAAGATATGATTTTTACAAGTTATTAGGGTTTTTTAAGGTTCTTAACAAAAGAAATGTCAAACAATTGGAAAATGCAAGATCAAATCATGACCAATTTATCTTAGAAACTATATGCTAAACACCAAACAAAGCAAAAAGAACCAATGTCCAAACCTTCTCCAATAGGCAGAAATGAATTTTTGAATCCATGATCAAAATAATGCACAAAATATGATTTAATTCAATGAAAAATTCTTAAAATGCATCAAGATCAAAAAAGAAATTTGGTTTGAAGGTTGGACAATGTTTCTAAATGTCTTAGAACATTTCATGAATTTTTTTGTAATTTTTAAATACCTAAAAGTATTTTTAATTAATTAATTCCCATTAATCAATTAAAAATAATCTTTTAAATATTTAAAAATACTTTTTTAATGATGAAAAATAAAATAAAAATATTTTTGTGTCATAAAAATTATTAAAACTCAGAGGAAAAAGTTTCATAATTTTTATGTATTTTTTGCTATTTTAAAATAATTATGCAAGTTAATTGAAATAAAATGAATTAAAAATCAAATAAAATAAAAGTAATCAGGATGGATGGCCAGGATGGAGCCTGAGTTCAAATGTGTTGACTGGCGCGTGAATGGAGGGTGTGGATTGCACCTGACTTAATTAATTTAATTACGAATTAATTAAAGCTAATGAGAGAGATTAGGGCAAATGAAATGATCTGGGCCATCCAAAAGAGAGGGAAGTCAACAGGTCAACGCACATCCATGGCTCAAATTCAAACTAGAGTTAATGACCTGAGATTAGGGTTTAATGACTCAGGTGGCCGGAGAAGACTTCCGGTCGTCTTCTCCGGCCAGCACCTCACCGGGAAACTCACCAACTCCCTCAAAACGTAACAAAAACAAAATCTATGAATTGGGAAATGATCTCCAACCTCTCACGAATCAAACCCCTCTCTCAAAACAAATTTATTCTTCCTAAACAAGCTGAATCGAAGAGAACAAGTTCTAGGGCACGCAAGCTTCAGAGACAAATTAAATACTCAAAACAAAGCCATTTCAAAAACTAAGAACATCAGGATGATCAGTGAATCACATAGAACAAGTTTGTAACAAGAAAAATGATTTCTGGAAAAATAATTTTCGAGCTACCTGAGATTTGGAGCTTTCAGTTTGAGAACTTTCTGGCCACTTCTCCTTGTGCAATCCACTCCACTTGATCCCCAGAAGATGCTTGAATGCTCAAAAAGAGTTTAAGTTGGCTGGATAGTGAGATTCGAAAGCTCCTGCTCAAGCTTGGTCAGAAATGGCAATGGAGTTTCTGGAGGTTTCAGGCCATTGTGAATGATGGTTTGTGATCCTGAGGATGAATGGAGAAGGTCTGGAGTGTTTGTTGGTGTGTTTGTGGTTTGTGGAAGGAGATTCGATTGAAACTGCAAAATGAAGTGAGAGATGGCAGTGAGATGTTCAGGCTGTTTCAAGCTTGGGTTCTTGGTGCTGGGTGGTCTATGGAGCAAGGTGAGTTGAATGCTGAAGAGGGTTTGAATGTTTGCAAGCTGTGTAGGCAGATTCGAAGGAAGTTGCAACTTGGTAAGTTTTTGTGAATGTCATGAATGAATGAGCTTCAGCCTTGCCTTGTACATGAAATGGCTTGCAAATTGTCCACATAACTCTCTCTCATTGGTCAGTTGATTGGACATGTGCTTTATTGATTGGTAAGTTGCCTTTTGCAAAAAGTCAAAAATTGTGTAAGAGAGGTATGGTGAAGTGCTAGCTTGGTACAAAGCCTAGGGGCTGCGCAGCATGGTGTGTGTATGAAGCTAGCTTGGTTCAGCAGCCAATGCCTCAAGTTGGTGAGATGTGATCATGAGTTTTGCAACTTGTGGCCTTTTTGAAATCTCATGAAAAATGCCTTGTTACATGAACTAAACACATGTGATCTTTGGTTCAAATCTGATTTTGGGCCTTAGAGAATGTTTATGTGCTGGTTTGATACCAATTAGAAGTTGCAATTTGACTTAGCACATGATTTTGCAATTTTCACACTTGGTGCATATCTTGAAAATAAGTGATTTTTGCCAACTTTGCATTGCCATAACTTTTGATCCAAGAAGAGTTTGATCATGTCCTTGTACTTTTTGAAAAGGGAAAGATGAGATCTACAACTTTCATGACCAAAGTTTTTCCATTTGAAGCATTTTTGGATCAAGAATCATGACTTGAAAAATGACCTAAAATGAAGCATTCTTGAAAAGTCAACTATGCCCAAAAAGTCAACATTTGCAAAAACCCTAAATTCTTGATTTCTATGAACTTCAACCTTCCTCCATGATCAAATAAAGATCATATACACTCAAAATGATGAAGATCAACCATTGGTTGGGTCATTGGGGGCCTCAGATGCCCTGATTTTACACTGACTTGTCTGAAAAGTCAACCCTTGATCAGATGACTTCCCCATGGAATTTCTTCATGAAAATTGATATGCATACTCCCTATACCATATAGAGATCAATGGAAACAAGAATGACCAAAAATTTTGGAGTTATGGCCTCTGAAACCAAAACCCTAATTTTCAGTCCACTGTGCAGTTCATCCTGGCTCTGCATCCACTCAAACCCTAGTTCTTGTGATTCCTCTGCAATTTTGGCTTTAAGGAGATGGAATATAACATAAGAACACACATGGACCCCTTTGAGTTGATTAGTGGCCTTTGGAATGGCTCAAGATGCTCTGAGGTTGCTCAAATCACAAACCCTAGGTGCAGATGCCTTAGAAACTATGCAGTGAAACAAAAGTGAGATATGGGATGATATGATTGTGTTTATGCATATGAGATGATCACAAGCCATGGTGTGAATGGGTGAGGGCAAATTTGGGGTGTTTACACACCCATGCTGGAGGACATGCAATGGCAAAGAAGTGGTTAAGACCGGGTTACTACTTGATCACAATGAATGCATACTGTTGTGCCTATGCCAGAAAGTGCCATAAATGCCAGATCTACGCAAATAAAGTGCATGTGCCTATGAATCCTTTGAACGTGATGTCTTCACCTTGGCCCTTTGCCATGTGGGGCATTGACATGATTGTAAATATTGAACCGAATGCTTCAAATGGTCACCGATTCATAATGGTAGCCATTGATTACTTCACCAAATGGGTCGAAGCAGCTTCGTATGCAAACGTCACCAGACAAGTTGTAGCTAGATTTCTGAAAAGGGATATCATCTGTCGATATGGAGTTCCCGAGCGAATCATTACTGATAATGGTTCCAATTTAAACAACAAGATAATGGCAGAACTTTGCCGGGATTTCAAAATTCAAATAACAATTTTTCTCCTTACAGGCCAAAGATGAATGGAGCTGTTGAAGCAGCTAACAAGAACATTAAGAAGATTGTGCAAAAGATGGTAGTCACCTACAAAGACTGACAAGAAATGCTACCATTTTTCTAGCATGGGTACCGAACCTCAATCAGAACGTCTACTAGGGCAACGCCTTATCAACTTATGTATGGTATGGAAGCGGGCCTACCTGTTGAAGTTGAGCTACCCTCCTTACGGGTAATGATGGATGTGAAACTGGATGAAGCAGAATGGGTCTGGTCTTGGTACAATCAGCTGAATGTGATTGAAGAGAAAAAATTAGCTGCCATCTATCATGGGCAGTTATATCAGAAGCGAATGAAGAAAGCCTTCGATCAGAAAGTCAGACCTCGGGAATACCAAGTGGGAGAGCTTGTTCTGAAAAGAATCCTTCCTCCTCATACAGACCACAAGGGCAAGTGGACACAAAACTATGAATGTCCCTATGTGATAACTAAAGTCTTATCGGGTGGGGCACTGATGCTCACAACCATGGATGGTGAAGACTTCCTGTCTCCTGTGAATTCAGATGAAGTTAAAAAATACTTCGCATAAAATGACCCGCTGGACATAAAAACAGAATGTAAGTCTAGGAAAAAATAGGGCATCCCGGCGAGTCAAAAACAGAATATAAGACTCGTGAAAAAATAAGGGAAAAATCAAAAAATGTACACTCGCTGAGTTGAAAAGCCACATCGGACAACTCAGGCAAAAATGGGTATCCCGGTGGATTGAAAACCCGAAAGGGCGATCCACGCAAAATCAGGGAATAAGCGAACAACTGCATTCTAAATTCATCTGTATCACTCACAACATGGCAGGCTCTGAAAGGACAAAATCAGCCTTCTTCAGAAAGCGAGATAAGAAGAACGTCAAGGTCATACAGGTCATAGCAAAGGAAGCTCACTGGAGCATCATCTTTAACATTGCCAACACTTTTATTTTCTCAATTTACAACAATCTCCTCCTTCCAGGGGATTCGCTTCTTTGATTGTACTTGCCTATTCAGGGCACACAAATTAATAAAATCAGAATATTCAGTCACACTTTGTTTTTACCTTTTGTTTGTGTTTGCAAAATGTCCAAAGTTCATAATACAACGTTTTCATGAAAACTTATAGGCTATTGTTAAAACAAAATGCTTGCAGGAAATACATTACTTTCAGGTAAATCTAACTCCTATGACGAAATCCGGTTAAGGATACCTCAAGACACTTATGCGTTTTCCTTTGTCTTAACAGATTGCAGGTACTCAAGACAGACAATCTTTCGCAACATGGGGCATATCAAGCATTACATCCCCAACACACTACTTCCCAGAAGTTATCTCCTCCCCAAGGGGATCTCCCGAGCAATGCCTGTCAACTCTTCCACAACAAAGTGGTCAGAGAACTTTCTTTCCCCCACCAGAGATGCCATATTTCCCCCATCCTCAGCAGAGTTGGTGGAATTGGTTCCCCGCAGAGTTGCCTCCCTAGTAGAGCAATACCTGAAACACATCCCCAGCGGAGTTGCTAAAACCTCCTCATCCCCGTTAAGGAGTTCTCCCTCCGAACAAATTTATCAATGATCTCTTCCCCCAACTGGTTTATCCCTCTAAGCAAATCGCCCAGGGATCTTTATATCAACAGGATCCGAATCTCGGATCGAGTTTCTCATTTGCATAATCATAGCATTCACATCATATTCACCGAAAAAAGTGTAGCATTCCGTCTAATACAGAACATTACGGAAAAAATCAAACATTTGCATGATCGTAAGCCAGGTTCGAGCCAACCACTTGCAAATACCATCAATATTTCACAGGTAATATACAAAACTCATATCCCCTGCAGATAAAAGCCAAAGCATCCCCTTTGCACTCTCAAAACACAGATGCCTGTTTATATTTATACATGCTCTTTTCGACACTCGTCTGTGTCATACTTCCCCAGTAAGATCAACACTCATCCGTGTCCCTTTCCCAATCTCTCGACACTCGTCCGTGTCTTCACATACTTCAACAATAGATCAACACTTGTACATAATCCTTTTGATACTAATCTGTATCTTGCATATATCACCCCTCAACAGATTCAACACTCGTCCGTGTTCCTTGCTTAACCGATTGATACTCGTCCGTATCATCATCCCTAAAACACGTGTCAGTGTTTGCTTCTATCGATACTCGTCCGTATCGTGGTCCTAAGGATGCTTGTCCGCATCTTTAATCTATACACACTGTCAAACACTTATACTGTTTATTTTAAAGTGTAAGCACTTGTCCGTGTTTACCATTCCCCAGTAAGCCGCCAACAAAACAACTTTTTTCTATCCGACATTCGTCCTATGACGTGATACTTTCGGCAGCCGTCCCCTGCCGGGTGATCGGCCTTCACCTTTGGATGACCGTCCCTCATCCATTCCCTAGTGGAATCCCCATTGTTGGAACCTTCTATCCGACATTCGTCCTATGTCGTGATAAAGAGAAGTCGTCCCCTGCTAGGTGATTGTCCTTCACCTTTTTGATGACCGTCCCTCATTGTTTATCCGATGGCCGTCCCCATCGTTGATCTTTGTTATCCGACATTTTTCCTATGTCAAGATAATCCCCAAGATCAGCCGTACCCTGCTAGGTGATCGTCCTTCACCTCTTGATGATCGTCCTTCATCATGCTTACCTGATGGCCGTCCCCATCGTTGGCCTTTTCTATCCGACATTCGTCCTATGTCGTGATATTTTTCAGCAGCAGTCCCCTGCTAGATGATCGTCCTTCATCATGCTTATCTGATGGCCGTCCCCATCGTGGACCTTTTCTATTCGGCATTCGTTCTATGTTGTGATATTTTCAGCAGCCGTCCCCTGCTAGGTGATCGTCCTTCACCTTTTGATGAGCGTCCATCATCATTATTTCATTTATTCTTTTACCTGATGGCCTTCCCCATCATGGTTTAGTTACTTTCCATCCTGATGGCCGTCCCCGTCAATGCTTTCCTCATTTCTTTAACACCAAGAGAGTTTTATTTCCTTACCCGATGGTCGTCCCCGTCGTGGTCTCTTTATTTCCCAAGCTTGTCGGTCGTCCCCGTCATTGCTTAGCTTACCATTTTATCCCCAGAAATCGTCCTCTGCTCGATGGTTGTGTTGCAGGTGTTAAGAGAAAATAAATTGTTTGCTAAATTATCCAAGTGCGAGTTCTGGTTGAAGGAAGTGAGTTTCCTTGACCATGTAATTTCAAGTGGTGGAATTTGTAACACCCTTCTACCCCACAAACAATTTAAGTAAAATATTATCAGAGTAATTCATAGAAGGTGTCACATTTCTTCATAAAACATCAATCCAAAATATTATATTAAAATTATTCTTTTCTCAAAAAATCAAAATTATCGCAGCGGAATTATATATTCAAAATATTTTCCTCTTATCTCATTAAAACATAAAGACCTATTGGTCAAAGTCGACAATTTTCATCATTCTCAATTCAACATTTAACAACTCATAAAACTCATCATAACAAAACGAAAATCCAATCATATAAGTGTTCTACTTCCTCCGATGTTACATCTATCAGAGCAAGATACCAGACACTCTAGACATAATCTATACAACCTCCAACTAAGACTTCACGTACTGCGAACTCATCTCGGATATCTGCAAGTTACCCACAAAAGAGGCAACATTTCCAAGCAGGCAGGGTAAGTAATTATAATTCATTATAACAATACAAGGATATGAAGTATAAATAAATCAAACATAAGCAATATCATAACAACATCAACAATAAAATTCAGCAACAAACACCATCATAAACACATTCCAAAGAAAATGTGAATTCAACCATCATGAAAGGCACAATATGCATGTGGTACCAATTTCTCTATGAGATGGATACATGACCATCTACCCTCCATAAGGGAGCACACCATAATCACCGAATCACTTCAATCCACACAATTGGATTGAAGCTACCAAATAGGCCGAAGCCCCATCGTGAATGTCATGAAATGCAATGATGCGTTACTCCGTAAAAATCACCGAAAAATCAAATGTGCATCATTCATTTCATATTCCGTAAATCAATCATCAAATAATAATGTATTTCATCATGACAACACATCGAGAATACTTCTTTATCGATAATACAACAAAACAACTCCTTTGATCAACATGATAACAAAACAGCTTCGCTCATCAACATCAACATCAACAAATCGTTAATTCAAAATAACCTCATGTTTATAAGCATAAAAACCAATTTTCAACAATACAACAAAACAACTTCTTTTATCAATAACAACCAATCATAAATTTACAATATAAATCATGTTTATAATCATAAAACCAATTCCAACAACACAACAAAACAACTTCCTTCATCAACAACAACAAATCGTCAACTTATAATAAAATCCTATTTATAATCATAAAACCAACTCAACTTTTTCTAAATGTTCATCATTGAAAAATATCTCACTTCACTCATTTTATTTCATCAAATTTAAGTTTGTCTCGTTAGTTTTCCGACGTTTCAAACGGGGCCTCAATCGGAGTTACGCATCAAAAGTTATGAATTTTTCAAAAATAAAAGTGCCACTGTTATAGTGTTAACCGGTTAACCCATAGTGTTAACCGGTTAACGCCTCATTTTTTCGCCCAAAATGCATATTTTTCACTGGTTAACCGGTTAACACCTATAGTTAACCGGTTAACACCTGCACATAAGCAGTTTTCTGCTGCTTTTACGAATTCTACACAAAAATACCCCAATTTTTCATACTAATTCATCTCAATACAACCCAAAACTTCTTACCAATAAATAATTAATCACATATAACAACAATGCATCAATTCAAACATCAAACACACTATTCTAAATCATCTTATCAATCTTAATTCACCAATTCATACCCTTATAACTCAATCTATGTCATCAAACCTAACAAACACCAAAATCATATCAAACCTAATCTATTCATAAACCAATTCCTATAAAATTATAATAGATTAGGAAAACTCCCCATATTTTAGAGATTTTCGGCAATTGAAACTCTTCTCCAAGGTTCTTCACCACTTCCAGACTTTGAGCTTCCTCTCCTTCTTTTCTTCAGAGCTCTTTACCAAAAACACGATAGAATAAGAGTTTTGATTGTATTCTCCTTTATGATAAAACTATCCCAGTTTATGTTTTCCCAACTTAACCATACTCTTTTCACATAAAGACCACCTTACCCTTTCTTCAATATATTTACTAAATAATAATAATAGTATAATAATACACTAATTATTCATATTATATAAAAATACCCCTTAGACTCCCAAATGACCAACATAACCTCCATATCTCCACTTCTATTATTTTAAATTATAAGCAATAATCCGAATAATACTACATGATTATTCTTATTATTAATATTATTAAAATAATTTCACCACAATGCATCAGGCCACATAACCACCTCTTGTCAAAATAATCATATATCCTCCAATAAGCAACAATTTACTCTTAATCGAATTTGGGGTGTTACAACTCTCCCCCGCTTAAAGAATTTTCGTCCTCGAAAATTTATCTGATTCAACTATATCAACTACTTATTTCATCCGACTAATCAACTCTCGACTCAGAAAGGCAAATCCACATATAATATAAACCATAACTCATAACATCAATGACAACAACAATGTGATTACTACCCAAGTGATACACTTGACAACTAGCATCGCAACACCAGATAGTACCCAACTCAAGAATTCAATGATTGAAGCATTAGAACATTACAATATAGGAACACACAACTCCAACACGATATTAATACAACCAACCTTAACATCATTGTTACTCACATATGAGCAACTGCACTACGCCATGTGTTCGCTACGCACTCTGATTACCTGTAAGGTATTAACTCCACCAAGTTCAACTTCCAACTCCCAATCACCAAAACTGATATAGTAAAAGACTTCGAGTTAACTCTTCGGAATTTCCGTCCCACATATATTCTACACTCTCATAGTTATTGGATACTTCAAATTAGATCTGTAGAAAAACACCTCTGACATTCAACATAATTACAACAACGAATACTTCCAAACCTTGGGTAAGATATACATATACTCCCACGAATTTCCAATTATCCTCAACACAACTACAACTTTACCATATTTTAATAACATATCCCTCAAAAATCATCTTAAACACACAACATCACTACAACAACATAAGCTACATGGGTCCACCAAATTTCCACAAGATAACTCATATCCTTCGCTTCTAGCTAATTCAACATACAGAATCCTCAATTCCTACTCATACCGACACAACCCTTCATAAATTCTTATCTGAAACAACACAATTAAACAACTCTTCTTGTTTCAACCAAAACTCGCACTTTAATAAACCTACTTACAATTCACTCATTCTAACACTTGCAACTCAACTTTATCCGACACTCTTGTCAAATCATTGTCTTACATTCCCATCTAATTTCCTCTCTAATCATCTCAAGAAAACTTCAAGTCTCGTGCCACTTAATTCATCACCAAAGCAACACTCCAATTATCTAGAGTTCAACCATGAGTTTCCATATTATTATTTAATCCAAATGCAACTTCATACTATCATCCTAAAATCCGACTAACATTCTTATATATGAATTTACATCAACAAAACAAACAATACTCAAGCGCTCCACTTAACTTCAACCAATCCAACATGCATACTATTCCAGTCGGCATGACACATCTATCCATCAATTATGATTCCATCTACTATCAACAATAAATTAAGAGTGATCAGTTCCTCAATTTTTCGATAGATATCCGCAACCATAACAGTGGCATAAATCATCAATACCTAACACAATCGCGTACTCGTGCCCCAAAGTTCGTAAGCATAATGCTCTTCCAACTCTCTAAGACTTACCAACTCCTTCTTAGTTTCCTTAGTTTTATCTTCAACAATTATACCAAAACGTCCAAAAGTCCATTCCAAAATTTCTTATACATGCTCATAGCACAACACAACCTTAAATATCTTTCCAACACCGGAATCGCTACAACATCGAGTACAATCTAATTCGGTTCGTTCCAATTACAACTTTTATCCAAGTTAAAATTTTTAACAACGTTATTCGAGCATTCATCTTTTCCCTCTACTCCATCATCATATAACATCGTCACTTTACTCATTCTTATTCAACGTAAATTTCATCTCAATGCATTCTCCAACACAGTTACATTCTTAAAAATACCAACATTTTATTCCTAATAATATTTCACACTTGTCTTTATCTTTCCAAATTTTCAGCAATAGTCGCTCATCTTCAACCACATACTTCTCTTCCAATACAGACCTCCCAAACACAAAATCATATTCCAAAATGAAGATAATTTTATTTAGATTCCATAACTTCAAAAATCACTTAAATCCGATTTACGAGCAAAAGGTTATCGCCCTTGCAATGAGACTGGTCAAGAATTCCCGTAAGCAGAATTTTCCAAAAAAATCAGCATCAGACCCAAATACTAAAATTTACTTATCTCCATCTTCACTAACCTCCTGGAGGAAAATATTATATGCAAACTGTAGGAAATTTTGTAAGCTTTCCAAAAGTTCAGATCCGCTTCAATCAGAATTACGAGCAAAAAGTTATGCCTCTTCTCGTGACAACTGCTCCAAATTTTAAAAAAATCAGAATTGGAGATTGATGAACATAAGTTTCATCTCTCTCCCTCTTGCTTCCAAGATCTACCAAACATCCTTGCTTCTCATCCAACTATGAAAATTACTCGGATTTAATCCAAATATACTCAAGGCATGTTAATTTACCGATTCGATTCATCGACTGATCATCTCCATTGGAATAACTCCCCATTCCTAATCAATTCACCATCCATAATCTACACGCATCTCCAACTCGACCGATACAAATTCGTGAATCCAAACTCTCGCTGTTCCGCAACAACATCGCCTCGACAACATTCACACTCTTGTGATCAACATCAACCTGAACCACTTCTACATTCCAACAACAGTCTGGGAGACAAGCTTCTCCCCCACTTAATTCCAAACTAACACCTGCAGACAACGACCAGAAACCAACAAACAAGTACTGAAAGTGTTTCACACACATGTTGCGCACTGAGGAATAAACAACATTAACAACATTGGCCGGACGGACCGACCTGCTCTGATACCACTAACGTAACACCCTTCTACCCCACAAACAATTTAAGTAAAATATTATCAGAGTAATTCATAGAAGGTGTCACATTTCTTCATAAAACATCAATCCAAAATATTATATTAAAAATATTCCTTTCTCAAAAAATCAAAATTATCGCAGCGGAATTATATATTCAAAATATTTTCCTCTTATCTCATTAAAACATAAAGACCTATTAGCCAAAGTCAATAATTTTCATCATTCTCAATTCAACATTTGACAACTCATAAAACTCATCATAACAAAACAAAAATCCAATCATATAAGCTTTTAATTTCCCCCGATGTTACATCTATCAGAGCAAGACACCAGACACTCTAGACTTAAGCTATACAACCTCCAGCTAAGATTTCACGTACCGCAAACTCATCTCAGATATCTGCAAGTTATCCACAAAAGAGGCAACATTTCCAAGCAAGCAGGGTGAGTAATTATAATTCATTATAACAATACAAGGATATGAAATATAAATAAATCAAGCATAAACAATATCATAACAACATCAATAACAAAATTCACAAACAAACACCATCATAAACACATTCCAAAGAAAATGTGAATTCAACCATCATGAAATGCACAATATGCATGTGGTACCAATTTCTCCGTGAGATAGATACATGACCATCAACCCTCCACAAGGGAGCACACTGTAATCACCGAATCACTCCAATCCACACAATGGGATTGAAGCTACCAAATAGGCCGAAGCCCCATCATGAATGTCATGAAATGTAATTATGCGTTACTCCGTAAAAATCATCGAAAAATCAAATGTGCATCATTCATTTCATATTCAGCAATCAATCATCAAATAATCATGTCTTTCATCATGACAACAATTCGAGAATACCTCATTATCGATAATATAACAAAAGAACTCCTTTGATCAACATGATAACAAAACAAATTCGCTCATCAACATCAACATCAACAAATCGTCAATTCACAATAACCTCATGTTTATAAGCATAAAAACCAATTTTCAACAATACAACAAAACAACTTCCTTTATCAATATCAATCAATCATCAATTTACAATATAAATCATGTTTATAATCATAAAATCAATTCCAACAACACAACAAAATAACTTCCTTCATCAATAACAACAAATCGTCAACTTACAATAGAATCCTATTTATAATCATAAAACCAACTCAACTTTTTCTAAATATTCATCATTGAAAATTTTTTCACTTCACTCATTTTATTTCATCAAATTAAAGTTCGTTTCGTTAGCTTTCCGGCGCTTCAAACGGGGCCTCAATCGGAGTTACGGATCAAAAGTTATGAATTTTTCAAAAATAAAAGTGCCATTGTTATCGTGTTAACAGGTTAACCCATAGCTTAACCAGTTAATGCCTCATTTTTTCCGCCTAAAACATATATTTATCACTGGTTAACCGGTTAACACCTATGGTTAACCGGTTAACACCTGCACATAAGCAGTTTTCTGTTGTTTTTACGAATTCTACACCAAAATACCCCAATTTTTCATACGAATTCCTCTCAATGCAACCCAAAACTTCTTACCAATCAATAATTAATCACATACAACAACAATTCATCAATTCAAACATCAAACACACCATTCTAAATCATCTTATCAATCTTAATTCACCAATTCATACCCTTATAACACAATCTATGTCATCAAACCTAACAATCACCAAAATCATATCAAACCTAATCTATTCATAAACCAACTCCTATAAAATTATAATAGATTATGAAAAATCCCATACCTTAGAGATTTTCGGCGATTGAAACTCTTCTCAAAGGTTCTTCACCATTTCCATACTCTGAGCTTCCTCTCCTTCTTTTCTTCAGAGCTATTTACCAAAAACATGATAGAATAAGAGTTTTGATCGTATTCTCCTTTTTGATAAAACTATCCCAGTTTATGTTTTTCCCAACTTAACCTTACTCTTTTCACATAAAGACCATATTACCATTTCTTCAATATATTTACTAAATAATAATAATAGTATAATAATATACTAATTATTCATATTATATAAAAATACCCCTTATACTCCCAAATGACCAACATAACCTCGATACCCCCACTTTTATTATTTTAAATAATAAGTAATAATTTGAATAATACTACATGATTATTCTTATTATTAATATTATTAAAATAATTTCACCACAATGCATCGGGCCACATAACCACCTCTTGTCAAAATAATCATATATCATCCATTAAGCAACAATTTACTCTTAATCGAATTTGGGGTGTTACAACTCTCCCCCGCTTAAAGAATTTTAGTCCTAAAAAATATATCTGATTCAACTATTTCAACTACTTATTTCATCCGACTAATCAACTCTCGACTCAGAAAGGCAAATCCACATATAATATAAACCATAACTCATAACATCAATGACAACAACAATGTGATTACTACCCAAGTGTTACACTTGACAACTAGCATCGCAACACCAGATAGTACCCAACTAAAGAATTCAATGATTGAAGCATTAGAACATTACAATATAGGAACATACAACTCCAATACGATATTAATACAACCAACCTCAACATCATTGTTACTCACATATGAGCAACTGCACTACGCCATGTGTTCGCTACGCACTCTGATTACCTGTAAGGTATTAACTCCACCAAATTCAACTTCCAACTCCCAATCACCAAAACTGATATAGTAAAAGACTTCAAGTTAACTCTTTGGAATTTTCGTCCCACGTATATTCTACACTCTCATAGTTATTGGATACTTCAACTTAGATCTGTAGAACAACACCTCTGACATTCAACATAATTACAACAACGACTACTTCCAAACCTTGGGTAATATATACATGTACTCCCACGAATTTCCAATTATCCTCAACACAACTACAACTTTACCATATTTTAATAACATATCCCTCAAAAATCATCTTAAACACACAACATCACTACAACAACATAAGGTACATGGGTCCACCAAATTTCCACAAGATAACTCATATCCTTCGCTTCTAGCTAATTCAACATACCTGTCGCTCCCACCAAATGACACCCGGGCCAAGAGGGGTACAGACGCGAACGGTCGGCGAAAGGGAGATGAACACACAAGGGTGAACTCAAAATAAAAAGAGTCGCCAGCTAGGCATTTTTATCCCGAAGGAAAGATAATGGTGCATAAACCTAAGAAAAGATGGATAAGACGGTCGCGAACCAGAGAAACTGAGAAAGGGGGTTGGTTACAACCTGGGAAGGTATTAGCACCCAGATTGTCCGTCGTACCCGACGGGATCCACGCTTAAAAGATTTGTGTTTTAAAGGGGTAGTGTCAGTGCAATCTGTGTATCAAAGCTGGAAAGAATGCAAGTTCTGTGCTAGAAGAAAGTGACGTGAAATATGTGAAGTGTCAATGCTAGAACAGGAGTGCAAAGCTCAAGACTATGAGGCTAAAGAATAAAGCTGAAAGAGGGGAGAATATACAGAGACTTTTGTTCGATAACTGTTAAGTTATGCCTACGTATCCTCTCGTGCAATGAGGAAGTCAGAACACCGTAGTTCGACTCAAAGAGACTGAAAAGATAAATTGACTTGTGAAATGCTTACTTGTCTATGCTCAAGTGTATGACCTGTCTGGCTCAGGTGCTAACTGTCTTGCATTAGACGGAAGAAGCGAGTTCTCGTTTGTGAGTGAATGAGATGAGAAAAGAATCCCGGAGGAGACAATTATTGTTTGTTTTTGTGTTTTCAGTCTTTTATTGGTTTTTTTGTGTTTGTCATAAGAAAATGAGCTTAAGCCTAAACCAAGGGTTAGTAAACTCATCACATCCTCCCTTTGATTAGGGGTAATGAGGATACCTTAAGTATGAAGTAAACACCTCACACTTAACCACCATGATGTAGGATTAAGATCATTAACCTACTTGTAATTATTTAGATGTTTTTGGTATTTTTGTTTAGTGTTAAGTAATGAGTTTAAGCCATAATCAAGGATTTAATGGACCCATTACACCATCCTAATAGAAGGATGATAGATGTGAACATTTAAGCTGAGGAAGGCTCCTCATCTTAATCCATGATTAGGGATTAATCTCATGACAAAACAAAGCCTTTATTAAATGGATTTTAGTTAATGGTAAGGTTAAGAAATGGATTTTATGGTTTGTAAGACAACTTGAGGGGGACTTGTCCATTAACACTAGGGTTAGTTCTTCTTAACCAATTAAGGAAGAATTAGAACCCTAATGCAAGACCCAAGTTACAAGTTTGATGTCTTGATGATTATTAAGATGGATTGATTAAAGGAGTTAAACACATTAAGGGTTTAACACTTAGGATTAAAGTTATATACTCTATCCTAATAGAAGGATGCAGGCATAAGCTTAATCACAAAGCCTTAAAACCTTTAAGGTTTAGTCCTTGATTATGGGATGAGAAGAGAAGACACAAAAATGACACAAAGGTAAAACTAATGGGGGGACTAATCAAACCCTAATTGTGATCATGCTTGGGTATTCCTAGGGTTTATGAAGCTTGCAAGAAGATCTTCAAGAGCAAAGCCACCAAGGAAGAAGCAGGATAAAGGAAGAGAAGCAAGAAGAAGCAAAACAACTTGCTTCACTTAAGAAGACAAGTTGCTTGAAGAAAGAAAGTGAGGAGGGAGCATGAATGAGAAATCTCACTCTAATAAAAAAGTAAAATGCAGCAATGAATGCATAAAAGAGATGAGAAGAGATTATGAGAAGTGAAGGCAAATTCACTTCCCAAACACTTACCACCTGAAAAGTTAGCAAAAAGAAATGAAATGACATGAAAATGAGATGAAATGCAATGATGCAAACCAAAGTCAGAAGCATAAACATGATTTTAATGATGCTAAGAGATGATGCAAACACATGTCAAGAGTTGTGGATGATCATACAAGGATGAAGATGTAAATGAAGCATGTTTTGAACCATGAAAGTTCATGAAAGTTTATGAAATGGTATGAATGCATAACATGGCAAATGAATGATACAATGATCAAACATGATTTCAATATGTCCTAAGATGTCTTATATGTCATGTGGATGCACAAAATGTCATGGTAAGTTCATGAATGTAAGCATATGGAAGATGGATGCAAATGAAGGCAAAAATTAGGGGTTACATACAATATGCAATGCAAAATTCAAAATCAGAAGCAAATGAAAAAGTAAGAAATTGAAAATGGGATCAAAGGAACCCTAACCCTACACAAGTTCACTGCCCAAAAGGGGGGGACCTAACTCTTAACCTAATGGAAGTTATGATTTTCTCAAGTTGGCTAGGGTTTTAAGGCACTTCAAAAGGAAAAATGCCCATCAAATTGAAAATGAAAGATAAATTCAAACCAATTTTACCCAAGAAACTACATGGTATGAAGAATGCAATGCAAAAAGAATCAACATGAAACTCTTCATGGTTAGGCAGAATGAATTCTTCTAAGTTAGAACAAAAATATTGCCCTTTAAGAACTTTAATTCCAAAGAAAAATGTCAAAATATGTCAAGAACCAAAAATAAATTTGTTTGAAGGGTTTGATAATGTTTCTAAATGTATCAAGATGCAATGTGAATTTTTTTGGAATTTTTAAATACCTAAATGTATTTTTAATTAATTAATTGTCATTAACTAATTAACAATAATCATTTAAATGATTTAAAAATAATTTTTGATGCAAAAAATAAAAATAAAAATATTTTTGGGTTCTGAAAAATTATTAAAAGATTTAATAAAAATTTTCAGAATTTTTGGACCTTTTTTACTATTTTTTACAATTCGTGGAAATTAAATAGAAATAAAATGAAATAAAACAAATAAAATGGAAAAGTATGAGGATCCTGAGGCTGAGATTCAAAGTTGAGAAAAGATGGTTGACTGGCGTGCTAGTGAATGGTCTGGATTTTTCCTGACTAATTAAACCTAATTAATTAAATTAATGATGGATTAGGGTTTAATCAAATGATCTGGGACGTCCACAAACGCGGGTGTCGCTCCCAAAGGTTTGCATCCCGGTACAAGCGTGAACGGTCGGCGAAAAGAGGAATGAGAACACACAGGAGTGAACTCAGAAAGACAAGAGTCGCCAGCTAGGCATTTTTATCCCGGGGGAAAGGTAATGCTGCATAAACCTAGAAAGATATGGATAAGACGGTTGCGAACCAGAGAGACTGAGAAAGGGGGTTGGTTACAACCTGGGAAGGTATTAGCACCCAGATTGTCCGCCGTACTCGACGGGATCCACGCTTAAAAGATTTGTGTTTAAAGGGGTAGTGTCAGTGCAATATGTGTATCAAAGAGCTGGAAAAGGATGTACAGGTGTCAGTGTAAAAGAAGTGTGAACTGTATAAGTGAAGTGTCAGTGTAAAAGAAGTGTGAAGTGTATAAATGAAGTGTCAGTGTAAGAACAAGAGTGAAATGCTCAAGACTGTGAGGCTTTAAAGAATGATGCTGGAAGGAGGGGGAATATACAGAGACTTTTGTTCGATAACTGTTAAGTTATGCCTACGTATCCTCTCGTGCAATGAGGAAGTCAGAACACCGTAGTTCGACCCAAAGAGACTGAAAGATGAATTGTCCTGTGAACTGCTTGCTTGCCTATGCTCAAGTGTATGACCTGTCTGGCTCAGGTGCTAACTGTCTTGCATTAGACGGAAGAAGCGAGTTCTCGTTTGTGAGTGAATGAGATGAGAAAAGAATCCCGGAGGAGACGATTATTGTTTGTTTTTGAGTTTTCAGTCTTTTATTGCTTTTTGAAAGTTTGTCATAGATTAATGAGCTTAAGCCTAAACCAATGGGTTAGTAAACTCATCACATTTTCCCTCTGATTAGGGGTAATGAGAATACCTTAAGTGTGAAGTCAGTATCTCACACTTAATCACCATGGTGTAGGATTAAGATCATTAACCTACTTGTGATTATTTAGATGTTTTTGTTGTTTTTGTTTAGTGTTAAGTAATGAGATTAAGCCATAATCAGGGATTAAACAGACTCATTACACCATCCTAATAGAAGGATAATAGATGAGAATGTTTAAGCTGAAGAAAACTCCTCAACTTAATCCATGATTAGGGATTAACCTCATGACAAAACAAAGCCTTTATTAGATGGATTTTAGTTAATGATAAGATGAAGAAGTGAGTTTTAGGATTTGTAAGACAATTTGAGGGGGACTTGTCCATTAACACTAGGGTTAGTCCTTCTTAACCAATTAAGGAAGAATTAGAACCCTAATGCAAGGCCCAAGTTACAAGCTTGATGTCTTGATGATTATTAAGTGAATTGATTAAGGAGTTAAACACATTAAGGGTTTAACACTTAGGATTAAAGCTATACACTCCATCCTTATAGAAGGATGCAGGCATAAGCTTAATCACAAAGCCTTAAAGCCTTTAGGGTTTAGTCCCTGATTATGAGATGAGAAGAGAAGACTCAAAGAGACACAAAGGTAAAAGCTAAGTGGGGGACTAATCAAAACCTAAAATGTTATCATGCTTGGAAGTCCTAGGGTTTGTGAGGCTTAAGAGAAATCCTCAAAGAAACACCAAGGAGAGAAGCAGATGAAAGGAGCAAAGAGAAGCAAAACAACTTGCTTCACTTAAGAAGTCAAGTTGCTTGAAGAAAGAAAGTGAGATGAACAAGAATGAGCAAGCTCAATCCAAAGCACAAGACAAAATGCAGCAATGATGCATAAGAGAGATGAAAAGAGATTGTGAGAAGTGAAGGCAAATTCACTTCTCAAACAACTTACCACCTGAAAAGTTAGTAAAGAAATGAAATGCAATGCAAAATTAGATGCAATGCAATGATGCAAGCCAAAACCAGAAGCATGTACATGATGTTAATGATTCTAAGAGATGATACAAACATGAGACAGGGTAAGATGGTGATCAAACAAATATGAGGATGCAAATGAGGCATGCATTGAACCATGGATGTTCATGAAAAGTTATGAAATGCAAATGACATACAACATGGAAAATGAAAGATGCAATGATCACACATGATTCTAATATGTCCTAAGATGTATTATGAATCAAATGGATGCACAAAATGTCATGGCAAGTCATGGTATGCAAGCAAATGGAAGATGGATGCAAAGGAAGGCACAAATTAGGGTTTATGATCAACATACAAAGCAAAAATCCAAAACCAGAAGCAAATGCCATGATAAAAATTTGAAAATGCAAACAAAGGAACCCTAGACCTATACAAACTCACTTCCCAAAGGAGGGGATCCAACTCTTAACCTAGTGAGAGTTATGAATTTCCTAAGATTGCTAGGGTTTTAAGGTACCTTGTCAAGAAAAATGCAAAACAAATTAAAAATGCAAGATCAATTCATGCCAATTTAATCCTATAAACTACATGTTAGGCATAAATGAATTTTTGAAGTTTGAATCAAAATAATGCCTTGAAATGAAATTAATTCCATTGAAAATGAACAAAAGGCATCAAGAACAAAAAATAAATTTGGTTTGAGAGTTGGACAATGTTTCTAAATGTTTTTAAATGTTTCATGAATTTTTTTGTGATTTTTAAATACCTAAAAGTATTTTTAATTAATTAATTTTCATTAATTAATTAAAAATAAACCTTTAAATGATTTAAAAATAATTTTTAATGCAAAAAATGAAAATAAAAATATTTTCAGAATGAGAAAAATATTTGAAACAAAAATGCAAAAGGAAATATTTTTGTGATTTTTGTAAGTATTTTAAAATAAATAACAAAGAAAATGGGATAAAAATGAAATTAAAATGAAATTAAATGGAAAGTATGTTGATCCTAAGGCCAAGATTCAAACTTGACACGCGGGAATTGACTGGCGCGTGTTTGAGTGGCTGGGATTCATTCTGAGATTTGAATTTAATTAATCCTAATTAATTAAATAAATGACTAGATTAGGGTTTTAATGTGAAATCTGGGACGTCCAAAACGCGTGCAAAGTTGGATCCAAGGGCCTCTATTCAAACTGCCCTAAAACCCTAATTAACCCTAATTACTCTCAGACGACCGGAACAGTGGTTCCGGTCGTCTTCTCCGGCGAGGCCAAATCCCTAACTCTCTCTACAAGCCACCCCAAAACCTAAAAACTGCCCAGAATCAAACCCCAAGCTTCAAGGAACACGAATCAGCCAACAAACAACATTTATTTTACATGAATCATGAGAAACGAATCAAAACGGAAAACACACAAAAATTTCAGAGATCAAATACATCCTGCACACTCAACCATTTTCAATAGTTCAAAGCTCAAAATGATCAGCACACCATATAGAATCAGTTTATAACTTAAAACGCAAGTTCTGGAGAAATGTTCTTGGATGATACCTGAGATGAAGCTTTGCCAATGGAGCTGCTTGGGCCTTCTTCTTAAGGCAAACCAACTTCTTTTGACTCCCTCTTTCTTCTGGGATGCTTGGATGAAGCTTTTGTGGACTCTTTTGGAAGTTTACTGAAGCTCAGTTCATGGAGGGGCCAGAATCGTATTTTTCATATGGGGGGTTTCAGGGCAAGGTGATGATTGGGAAATGATCCTGGGATGATGCTGAGTTGCTTTGTGAAAGAAGTTTGAAGTTTTGTTAAGTGTGCTGAGAGTTTCGAAAGAAAATGCAAGAGGGATGATTTTTGTGAACTTGTGAATGCTGAGGTCTTAGGCTGTGTTCTTGTGTGTTATGGCTTGCATAAAGTCCACATATCAAGTTGTGATAGGTCTGTGCAGTTGGTGTGGGCTATGCTGATTGGTATGGGGTGATTTGCAAAAAGTCAAGGTTTGTGTAAGAGAGGTATGGGCTCATGGCTAGCCAAGGACAAGAGGGGTGTCCTGCGCAGCAAGAAGTGTGGAGAGCCCTAGGATCAATTCTGAAGTCAGCAAGCAAGTGGATTAGGGTTTGAGTGAGGTTTTGCAACTTGGTTCATCTTTGGCCCTTTTGAAGTTTCTTGATCCACAAGTCATAAAAATGAGCAAACTCTTGATACAATCTGACTTTTAGACATTGGTTCATGTTTGTATGAAGATTAGAAATCCATTTGATAGCACAATTTGCCTTGGCAAGGGATTTTGCAACTTTACCTCTTTGGTGGAAAACTTGAAATTATGTGATTTTTCCCAACTTTGACAAGCCATAACTTTTGATCCAAAATGAATTAGGTCAAGTTCTTGTACTTTTTGAAAAGGGAATGATCCATTCTACAACTTTCATGACCAAAGTTTTTCCATTTGAAGCATTTTTGAATCAAAAAGCAAGGGTTGAAAAAGTTTCCCAAAATGGCAAGTTTTCATTACAAGACACTTTCCCAAAAAGTCAACTTTGCAAATGGCTTGAAATTCTTCAATTTTGTGAACTTCCAACATCTTCTATGATCAAATAAAGATCATACACAATCAAAATGATGAAGAACAACCTTTGGTTGGGTCATTGGGGGCCTCAGATGCCCTGATTTTGCACTGACTTGCTTAAAAATTCAAGTCTTGATCAGATGACTTCCCCATGGAATTTCTTCATGAAAATTGATATGCATGATCCCTATACCATATAGAGCCCAATAGAAACAAGAATAACCAAAAAATTTGGAGTTATGGCCTTTGAAACCAAAACCCTAATTCTAGGTCATCTGTGCAATCAAGCCTGGCTCTGCTTCCATGCCAATCTCAGTTCTTGTGATTATTTGACATTCTTGACTTTGAGGAGATACAATATGATGCTTGAACATACATGGAACCCTTTGAAGTGATTGATGACCTTTGGAGTGGCTCAAATGGCTCTGGGATAGCTCAGATCACAAACCCTAGATGCAGATGACTTTGAACCAATGCAATGAAGCAACAATGCAATATGAGATGCCATGATTGACTTATGCATATGAAAAGATCACAAGCCATGGTGTGAATGGGTGAGGGCAAATTTGGGGTGTTTATAGCTGCCCCTATTCAAGCATGAGTTAGCTGTGCAGGATGTAAGCGACGGCTTAACAGGCAAACAAGATAACTTGTGGTTGAATACCAAAGACAGTCCAAAATTTGCACTCACAGAATGAAGAAGAAAAGGGATATAGATTGTAAAAGAAAATAAAGTATATTTATAAAGTGCGGGCGACGGAGGACGACCGTCGAGCAGAGGACGACTGCTGGGGAAAATGCGGGAAATAAAGCAATGACGGGGACGACCGACTTGCTGGAAAAAAATGCGGAAAATAAAGCAATGACGGGGACGACCAACATGCTGGGGATATAAGAGATTATGATGGGGACGGCCATCATGTAAAGCTATAAGATTCTCTAGGGATTAGGTAAAGAACCAACGATGAGGTACGGTCATCAGGTTCATAAAGTAATGCAAACAACGACGGGGACGACCATCGGGCTAAACTGATGAAGGACGATCATCAGGAAAAGGAAAAGGGACCACGACGGGGACGGCCATCGGGTTAAAGAATAAATGAAATAATGATGAGGGACGGTCATCAAAGGCGAAGGACGATCACCAGGAAAAGGAAAAGGGACCACGACGGCGACGACCATCGGGTTAAAGAATAAATGAAATAATGATGAGGGACGGTCATCAAAGGTGAAGGACGATCACCTAGCAGGGGACGGCTGCTCTGATGGGGATAAGATGAGGGACGGTCATCTAAGGTGAAGGACGATCACCTGGCAGGGTACGGCTGCCGAAAGTATCGCGACATAGGACGAATGCCGGATAAAAGGTCGACGATGGGGACGGCCATCGGATGAGCATGATGAAGGACGATCATCAAGAGGTGAAGGACGATCACCTAGCAGGGGACGACTGCTCTCAAGGTTTATCATGACATAGGACGAATGTTAGATAACAAGATCAACGATGGGGACGGCCATCAGATAAAATGATGAAGGACGATCATCAAGAGGTGAAGGACGATCACCTAGCAGGGGACGGCTGCTAAAAATATCACGACATAGGACGAATGCTGGATAGAAAAGGGGTTCTAATGAAATAGAGACTCCGCTGGGGAAAGGATGAGGGACGGTCATCCAAAGGTGAAGGACGATCACCTGGCAGGGTACGGCTGCCGAATGTCAGAAAAAAAAGGTTTCTTTGCTGGCGACATACTGGGGAATAGTAAACACGGACGAGTGTTTACATCCAAAAAATGAAAGGTATAAGTGTTTTGATGTTGTGTATAGATTAAAGATGCGGACGAGCATCCCTAAGACTACGATACGGACGAGTATCGGGTAGAAACAAATACTGACACGTGTTCAGAGATGATGATACGGACGAGTATCAACTGGTTAACAAGGAACACAAACGAGTGTTGATTCCGAGGGGACTCTTCTGGGGAATAGTAGACACAGACGAATGTCTATATTCAAGAATACATGAGTGTTTGACACGTGTATGGATTAAAGATGTGGACGAGCATCCTTAAGGATGTGATACGGACGAGTATCAGGTAGATACAAACGCTTGACGCATGTTCAGAGATGATGATACGGACGAGTATCAGTTGGTTAACAAAGAACACGGACGAGTGTCGGATCTGAGGGGATTTGAGTGGTATATACATTTACGGACGAGTATCTGTATGAGTGAAATAAGTATGAGTGGTGTATAGTTGAGTGTTCAAACTGCTGGGGAGAGTGACACAGACGAGTGTCAAAAGGTATATAAAAACAAGTATGGTTTGCAAAATGTTTAGGCAACTGTGCTGGGGAAAGTGACACGGACGGGTGTCAGGGAATTTGTATAAAGATGTATCTGTGAGTGCAAAGGGGACACTTTGGCTTTCTACTGGGGGTATGACACGGACGGGTGCCAAGAAGTATCTGTAATATAAGTGTCTGTTTGCAAAGAATGCCCGGGCGAATTTACTGGGGAATGATGACACGGACGAGTGCCAAAAGGAGTGTGTATTTGTATTTGTGAGTGTAAGGACAATGCTTTAGCTTTAGCTCTCTGCTGGGGATATGACACGGACGGGTGTCAGGATGTATCCGTATCTTTAGGGAAAGTGCCTTGGCTCTTTGCCGGGGAATCTGGGGAGTTTTCTGTATATTGTTGATGGATTGTTAATATTCACAAGTGTTTGCTTCAGAATCATGGCTTATGATTATGCAATATGTTTGATTTTTGCCGTAATGCTCTGTGGGGAGAATATGATGCGAATGCTATGATTATGCAAAAGATACCGATCCGGAATTCGGATCCCGTTGCCGTGAAGATCTCTGGTTGATCTGCTTGAAGTGGACGTCCCAGTTGGGGATGAGATCATTGGTATATCGGACATATGGGACTCTGCTTGGGGATATAGGCCACTGATAGACCTATCTTTGGTAAAGGGGGACCCAGCTGGGGTTTGTAGAAGCTTTCTTCACTCTGTTGTGATTTCTTCAGACGTTGCTCTTCTGAATAGAGGCTGAAGCTCTGTGGGGAGATGGTTTCCTGGCTTTTGCACTTGGCTGTGGACGAATGGCAACTCGGCTGGGGAAGAAGGAAGACCACGGGAAGGTCTTCCTGGAGATTTCTGTAGGGGTCCTGCTGAGGATGATACTTGACAACTCAGCTGGGGAAAAACCATCTCCAGTGCTAATTGGGAGATAGACTGATAATGATTTGCCAGCTTGCTGGGGAGAAGCTTACATGCCCCATGTCATGTTTTGAATACCTGCAATCCTGAAAAGACATAGAAACGTACAAGTAGTCCCGAGGTATCCCTTACTGGATTCCATCATAGGAGTTTAGGCACTCCTGGGAGTAAGTATATTTCCTGCAAGCACGTTATTTACAAGAAAAGAAAGCATTTGTATTTATGCAATTAGTATCTTAGAGACATCGGACATTTTGCAAACGAACATGGAATGTATAAGACGAGACATGACTGAAAATCTGATTTTATTAATTCATGTGCCCTGAATTGGCAAGATACAGTCAAAGAAACAAATCCCCTAAAATGAGGAGATTGTTGCAAATTGAGAAACAAAAGATGTTGGCAATGTTGACGACGCTTTAAGGAGCTTCCCTTGGCTATGACTCGTATGACATTTGACATTCTTCTCGTCTTACTTTCTAAAGAAGGCTGATTCTGAACGGCGCTTGAACCTTTCGAGGCTTACCAAGTTGCGAGTGATACAGACGAATTCAGAGTGCAGTTGTTCGCTTATTCCCTTATCTTGCATGAATCGCCCTTTTGGGTTTTCAATCCATCGGGATACCCTTTTTTTCCTGAGTTGTCCAATGCGGCTTTTCAACTCAACGGGTGTACATTTTTTTGTTTATTTTCCCTTATTTTGCCCGAGTCTTTTATTATGTTTTTGACTCGCCGGGATGCCCTATTTTTTGCCTGGACTTACATTCTGTTTTTATATCCAGCGGGTCATTTTATGCGAAGTATTTTTTTAACTGCATCTGAATTCACAGGGGACGGGAAGTCTTCACCATCCATAGTGCTGAGCATCAGTGCTCCACCGGAGAAAATTTTCTTTACTACGAATGGTCCTTCATAGTTTGGAGTCCACTTGCCCTTGTGGTCTGTATGAGGAGGGAGGAGTCTTTTCAGCACAAGATCTCCTACTTGGTACTCTCGGAGCGTGACTTTATGATCGAAGGCTTTCTTCATTCTTTTCTGATATAACTGCCCATGACAGATTGCGGCTAATCTCTTCTCTTCGATCAGATTCAGTTGTTCGTATCGGGATCGGACCCATTCTGCTTCGTTCAACTTAACATCCATTAATACCCGTAGGGAGGGTAATTCAACTTCAACAGGTAGGATTGCCTCCATACCATACACAAGTTGATACGGTGTTGCCCCAGTGGATGTTCTGATTGACGTACGGTATCCATGCAAGGCAAAAGGTAGCATCTCATTCCAGTCTTTGTACGTAACTACCATCTTTGCACAATCTTCTTGATATTCTTATTAGCTGCCTCAACAACGCCATTCATCTTTGGCCTGTAAGGAGAAGAATTGTGGTGTTGGATCTTGAAGTCCCGGCATAGCTCTACCATCATTTTGTTGTTTAAGTTGGAACCATTATCAGTAATGATTCGCTCGGGAACTCCGTATCGACAGATGATATCTCTCTTCAGAAACCTGGCTACCATTTGCCTTGTAACATTTGCGTAGGAAGCCGCTTCAACCCACTTGGTGAAATAGTCAATAGCAACCAGGATGAATCTGTGGCCGTTTGAAGCAGTTGGTTCAATCTTGCCAATCATATCAATGCCCCACATAGCAAAGGGCCAGGGTGAAGACATCACATTCAAAGGATTGGGAGGCACATGCACCTTATCCGCGTAAATCTGGCATTTATGGCATTTTCTGGCATAGGCACAACAGTCGGCATCCATTGTGATCCAGTAATAGCCTGATCTTAGAACCTTCTTTGCCATTGCATGCCCTCCAGCATGGGTACCAAAGGATCCTTCGTGCACCTCGTGCATCAACAAGTCTGCTTCTGTTCTATCAACGCATCTGAGGAGTACCATATCAAAGTTTCTCTTGAAAAGGGAACCGTCAGTATTTAGGAAGAAACTACCAGCTAGCCTTCTTAACGTCTTCTTATCATTGGAAGATGCCCCAGGTGGGTATGTCTGATCCTCCAAGAAGCACTTGATGTCGTGGAACCAAGGCTTATCATCTTTGACAATATCTGCTGAGAACACATATGCTGGTCTGTCAAGTCTGGATACTGAGATCCGCGGTACAAAGTTGGCAGTTTGAACTTTGATCATGGATGAAATGGTGGCAAGAGCATCTGCAAATTGATTCTCGTCCCGAGGGATATACTCAAGCTTGACCGTTGTGAAGAAAGTCAATAACCTTCTTGTATAATCCCTGTAAGGTATCAGATGATCCTGGTGTGTGTACCATTTGCCGTTGGTTTGATTAACTACCAGAGCTGAATCTCCGAATACAGTCAAAGTCTTGATCCTGAGGTCAATGGCTTCCTCAAGACCCATAATACAAGCTTCATATTCAACTTCGTTGTTAGTATAGTTAAAGGTGAGCTTTGCCGAGAAAGGCATGTGAACTCCCTTAGGCGTAATGAGTACTGCACCAACACCACGACCATTCATATTAACAACCCCATCAAACATCATAGTCCATTCTTCTTCCGGGTCAGGCCCTTCAGTGTGAATAGGCTCTTCATGATCTTTTGCTTTTATGAACATGATGTCTTCATCAGGGAAGTCAAATCTCATAGGCTGGTAATCATCAATAGGTTGCTCAACAAGATAATCAGACAATACACTGCCCTTGATGGCTTTCTGAGATGTGTACTGGATGTCATATTCTGTTAGGATCATTTGCCATCTTGCAACCCGTCCGGTAAGTGCTGGCTTCTCAAAAATGTACTTGACTGGGTCCATCTTTGATATCAACAAGGTAGTGTGGGTCAACATATACTGTCTCAGTCGGCGAGCAGCCCACGCTAAAGCACAACAAGTTTTCTCGAGCAGTGAATAACGTTGTTCACAGTCGGTAAACATTTTGCTTAGGTAGTATACCGCATACTCTTTTCGACCAGACTCGTCATGTTGGCCCAGCACACACCCCATCGACTCTTCTAATACTGTCAAGTACATTATCAGAGGTCTTCCTTCAACTGGAGGCATAAGGATTGGAGGTTCTTGCAAGTACTCCTTGATTTTGTCAAAAGCCTTCTGGCAGTCTTCGTTCCACCTGACCGTTTGTTCTTTTCTTAACAGCTTGAACAGAGGCTCACAGGTTGCTGTAAGGTGAGATATGAACCGTGAAATGTAGTTCAATCTACCCAGAAACCCTCGAACTTCTTTTTCAGTTTTCGGTGCAGGCATTTCTTTAATGGCTTTAACTTTATCAGGGTCAACTTCAATCCCTTTCTCGCTTACAATAAATCCCAGCAACTTACCAGATCGCACCCCGAATGTGCACTTGTTGGGGTTTAGCTTCAGTTGGTATTTCCTCAGACGCTTGAATAGCTTCAGCAGATTTACCAGGTGGTCTTCTTCTGTGAGGGACTTGGCAATCATGTCATCCACATAACATTCTATTTCTTTATGGATCATGTCGTGGAACAATGCTACCATAGCCCGTTGATATGTTGCACCAACATTCTTCAGTCCGAATGGCATCACCTTATAACAGAACGTGCCCCAAGGTGTGATGAAAGTTGTCTTCTCCATGTCTTCAGGTGACATCTTGATCTGATTGTATCCTGAAAATCCGTCCATGAAGGAGAATACCGAGAACTGAGCCGTATTATCTACCAATACATCAATGTGAGGTAAAGGGAAGTCATCTTTCGGGCTGGCTCTGTTCAGATCCCGGTAATCCACGCACATCCTTACCTTGCCGTCTTTCTTAGGCACAGGTACAATATTAGCAACCCACGGCGGGTAGCTAGTCACAGCAAGGAACCCGGCGTCCCACTGCTTTTGCACCTCTTCTTTGATCTTCATTGCCATGTCTGGGCGAGTACGGCGCAATTTCTGTTTAACCGATGGGCAATCTTCTCTTAAAGGCAGCTTGTGCATGACAATATCGGTGTCCAACCCTGGCATATCCTGGTAAGACCAAGCAAACACATCCACATACTCCCGAAGCATATCAATCAGTTGCTCTTTCACTGAGTCTTGTAAGCAGGTCCCGATCCTAACCTCTTTCACATTTTCATCCGTACCAAGATTAATCGTTTCAACCTCCTCCTGATGAGGAGTGATAACCTTCTCCTCTTGCCTTAACAACCTGGCTAGCTCTTCAGGAAGCTCATAATCTTCTTCAACCCCTTCATCAGCTTGATTGATTGGATTGTCAAAGTCATACGAAGCCATAACTGTGCTGTTGTCGGTGCGGTCTGAAAGGCACTCTCTGCAAGGGTTTAGATTGTTCATTTTAGTGATTGATTTTAGTATTGTTTAGAAAAAGTGAAATGAAGTTATCATTTTGAAAACATCGCCATTTTATTTTTGTACAAAAAGAAAAATGGAAAAACAGTGAGCGGAAAAGGAAAAGACTCATTTGCAAAAGATGTCCGATATTCATTGATTGATCTGTTTGCACAAAAATTACAAAGATGGCCCGATTACAAAATGAGCCTTGTCATCTTGGGCAAGATGCAAGACTTGATGCATGCTTAAAAATATACAGGAAATAATAATTACTCTGCATGAGTAACCCTTATAATTTCCTGGGAAGACCAGTTAAGGACTTGGCTCCCCGGGATCCTTGGACGTATCCAGTTCTCCAGGTTGCGTTCATCTTCCGACTCATCTTCCAAGTTGTTCACTGAATCCGGGGTGAGCATTCCCCCGCTGACAAAGTTGGGCTTCTTGGCAGCCTCTGATTGATCTTGTTGAGTTGGTTTGTAACCCAACCTAAATCTGTCCTCCTTCTTCTCCACAGGCAACAGCTTGCCCCAGCCTTGGGCAGTCACCTCTTCAACAACCTTCCTGGCTTGCTGATAAGATGTCATGGAGGTTACAAGTACATCAGATGCTTCATTTATGTTCAAGGCCTCAAACCCCTGGCTCATGGTTTCATGGATTTCTCCATCCATCTCAATATACTTATACGTAGCCAGATGGCTAACAAAGATATCTTCTTCACCACAGATGGTGATGATTTGACCTTCCCACTCGAATTTCAGCTTCTGGTGAAGGGTATACGTAACTGCGCCAGCGGCATGGATCCAAGGTCTACCCAACAAACAGCAGTAGGCCGGCTGAATGTCCATCACATAGAAGGTAATTTTAAAAGTCTGCGGACCAATCATCACAGGCAGATCAATCTCTCCTAGCACTGATCTCTTAGAGCCATCAAATGCTATTACCACTAGATTACTCGGACGTAATGCCAAGCCATCATACTCCAGCTTCACCAAGGCTTTCTTTGGTAGAACATTGAGTGAAGATCCAGTGTCCACCAGTACATGGGATAGAACATCACCCTTGCATTCTAGAGTGATGTGTAAAGCCTTGTTGTGGTTACGTCCCTCTGTTGTTAAGTCAGCATTAGTAAAGCCCAGTCCATGACTAGTGTTGACATTTTCTACCATAGTTTCTAGCTGATTAACGGTGATCTCCTCTTGCACGTATGCTGCGTGCAGGACTTTCAGTAATGCATTCCTGTGAGCTTCAGAACACATCAACAGGGATAATATGGAGATCTTTGAGGGAGTTTGGTGAAGCTGATCCACCACCTTGTAATCACTTCTATTTATAATTCTCATAAACTCGTCTACATCTTGTTCAAAAGATGTCTTCTGAGTTTCTTTGACAGTTGGCTCTTCAACTACCACACTCTTCCCTTTTGCTTTAGCAGCAGCTTCTGCTTCGGCGTTAGGTCTTTGCATTTGTGAGGCAAAGAGGCGTCCGCTTCTGGTGAAGCCTCCGCCTCCCCCAACATTATCAATCTGTGGAGAAGAGGTTGAAGAATCCAAGGTGATTTTCTCCCCGTTGCAGTAGAGGTCAGAGCCATAATGCCAAGGGATGGCATTACTGCTTTCATATGGAACGGGTCCAGGCACCGTGATGGTAACTGGACTGACTGCTGCAGAGGAAGGTGCTGAGATGGTGTGCGGATCGTAGTAGATGGTGACTGGTGACCTGGCAGGAGGTGCCACTGTTTGTTGTTGAAAGTTGTTGTTTGGAGGAACATATGCTGGATCATAGTAAATGGTGACTGCAGAGATATCTTCATTAATTTCTGTTGGCGTTGTAGAAGATTCTGCTGAATAAAGGGGTGCTGATGTTGTAGAAGAAATGGTTGTTGACATCTGATTTGTTGAAGTGATGGACGGAGCCGTTGTTAATGATATCGATGAATTGGTCGGAATGATTGTTGTTGCAGTTGTAGAAGGGTCAGGAATCGTTGTCAAAGGGATTGCTGGATTTGTAGGCGTTGATGTTGTGATCTGAAGTATACCACTTTTGATAAGACCATCTATGCCGCTTCTCAAGTTATCACACCCGTTGACCGAAATGTTACAATAACCACAACCGAGCTCACACCCGGGGAACATCTGGCATTCTAGAAGCTGAGCTTTAATTTCTACCAAAGGTGTCCGAATCTGCCCAACACTGGTGATTAAGAAAGATGGCTTATCTTCCTCAATAGCATTAATTCTTGGTCCTCCATGATTGGGCATGGGATTCTTGTTGACATTTGGAGGGGGTGCAAAGTTGAGGGCTTTAGAGTCCACTAGATCTTGCACTTTCATTTGTAGAGCCCTGCATTTCTCCGTACTGTGGCCAGGTGCATTGGAGTGAAAAGCACATCTGGCGTTGGCGTCATAATTTCTTGGAAGACTGGAAGGATCTGGTGGTGCCAATGTCCTTAGTTCAACCAAGTTGAGTTTCAGGAGTTGTGGCAATAAAGCGGCATAAGGCATAGGGATGGGATCAATCACCCTATTGGCCTGTGATTTTCTTTGCTGAAAAGGTCTTTGCTGTTGATTGTTGTTGTTGTTGTTGTTGTAGTTTCTCTGTGGTGGATACTGAACTTGTTGTTGGTAGTGTGGTTGTTGTTGTTGTTGATATGCGGGTTGCTGAGGGATCGGAGCTGGAATAGTGACAGCTGCCACTGACCTATGAACATACTGAGGTCTGCCCCTGTTGGCATGAATAGCATTAGTCTCACCGGTTCTTCTAGGTCCCACAAAAGGCTTCCTAGGATTGCTTGACGAACTTGCACCATTATCAGTAATTTTGCCCATCTTCAGAAGGCTCTCAATTCTTTCTCCAGCTATGACTACGTCAGCGAAGCTGGTGGAAGAAAAGGCAGTTAGCCTGTCAATATATGTCCCTTGCAGGGTATTCATAAACATGTCGGCCATTTCTCTTTCCGACATGGGTGGCTGGACAGCAGCAGCAAGTTGTCTCCACCTCTGGGCATATTCCCTGAAGCTTTCTCTGGAGGATTGAGACATTCCTATCATAAGGGTCCTGTTAGGAGCCATGTCCAGGTTGTATTGGTATTGCCTGATGAAGGCCTCAGCTAGGTCCTTCCAGCATCTAATTGTAGCTCAGGTCAAGTGTGAGTACCATTCCCTGGAAGCCCCAGTCAAACTGTCTTCAAAGTAAAACATCCACAGTTTTTCATCCATGGTGTATGCCTTGAGTCTTCCCAGAAAAGACTGCAGGTGAGTTCGTGGACAGGAAGTTCCGTTGTACTTCTCGAAGCACGGGGGTTTAAACTTGTGGGGAATTCTTACCTCGTCCACTAAGCCCATATCCATGACATCAAAGCCTAGGGAATTTTGAGACTCCAGAGATCTCAATTTCTCAGCAATTTCATCAAGCCTCCTGTCATAGGCTTCCTCCCCAGCTCCCATCACAGTGAACTGCTCTTCCTGGGGGTCTTCCTGTAAAACTCTTCCTCCAGTAGTATTTCCTTGCACAATACCCGGGATGTTGACTTCCGGATGTAGATGAGGCCCATATACTGGTGGGTTGATGTGAGGCCGACCCCTCTCATTTTTACTTGTTCCTCCAGTTCCCAGAGGAGGTTCTTCTTGGGTTTGTCTTTCCACCAATGCCCTCAATCTTTCTTGGCTTTGAGCCAAGCCATTCATTACTTCCATGAACTGGGTCATTTGGTTTCTCATCTCCAGCCTTTCGTTAACCATCTGGGTCCCGACCTCTGTCAGCTCTTGCTGTACTTGATCCATCTGGATACCAGGAAGGTTGTTGCGAGTAGGATATCTGTGTGGACGGTTGAGAGGGAACACTCGACGGCGAGCAATAATTCCTGAATCACAACAGAGTTAGTAACAAACAAAACAAAAACCTACAAAACAAAACAAAAGTTAGTATGCAATGCAGTATGCTTATTTGTTTCCAAGGTATCCGGCTTGGTACTTGGTTTTGACCTTTCCAGACCCTGAGGAAGATGCTTTGATGTTGCTTGAGAGCGAGAGACTTAGTGAAACAAACTGACAAATACATTACAAATGGTGGATCATACATAGTTTGTTTTTTACAACACATCCCCCTGAGGGAAAAGTACATGAAATGGAAATAGCAACAAACAAAGTGATCAAACATCTAAGCCAAACTCATCCTCCTTAACCTCCTTCAGAAGTGCTTCAGTTACAGGACCAGCCGGATGCTCTGTAATGCTTTTGATAAGAAGGTTCCTGGTGGTAATAGCAGTGGTCAGCTTCTTGTGTCTGTCTTGGTCTTTTGACCTCTTCACACCAGCCCTAAGCTTCAATTCTGAAATTTCCTTCTGGGCTGCCAGCAAAGCTTCCTGTTGCTCCTTTGCACTGGCCTCCAACTGCTCAATCCTGTCTTGAGTTCTCTTATCCTCCTGAGTGCGAGCTTCAGTGATCCTGACCCACCTGGCTTGACTTTCTTTCAGATAGAGATCAGTCCTAGCCTTCTGAAACTGGGCCTCCTTACAGGCATTCTTCAAAATCTGTTCTCCAGCTCTTGATTTCTTGATGTAGTTCTCTGCTTTCTCAATCCTGGCTAGATGCTCCACCTTAAGCTTTTCCAACCTCTCAATGTCTAGACGACCATCACTCCTCTCCCAGAGGGTCTTCTTCAGAGCTTGAGACAGATTCTCATTCCTCTCCTTTAGCTTCTCAAATTCTTCAAGGCTGACAGTGGCTGGAGGTGGTGCTGTGGATGGTCCAGGTGCATCCTCAATGGTGAAAGGCATCCTAGAAATCTGAGCTCTTGCATGAGACCATTCATAGTACTGAGCTGAAGCCACATTATTGCATCTCCCAAGAATGGCCATCCCTTTGGTATGGATGTTGTCCCAAGCCCAGGATGCTTGTCTGACAACAGCTAGATTAGGTTTTATCTCACAATAAAGGGTTTCAGCCAAGTCTTGCACTCTAGGAGGGTGAACCAAAGCATAGCCTAACTGTCTCTTAAACAGCAAAGGGTTGTAGTTGATGCAACCCTTCACTCCTATCAGAGGTACATTGGGGAACTGCCCACAGCTAGTAATTATGTCCCTTCCTTTGGTGCTCTGGGTGCACCATCTGATGTCATCTGAAGTCAAAGCAGTAAGTCTTCTAGCCCAATTCTTCTGTTGGTGAGGATTCAGGAAAGCATCAGTCTTGGGTAGGTGTTTAAGCAGCCAAGTGTGAAATAGGGGAGCACAACATCTCACCAACCTTCCTCTCTGCTTCTCATTCCTTTGATGAACAGAATAATAGAAATCTCCCAGCAAGGTGGGCACTGGGTTCCTCAAAAGGAAGAGATGAATAGCATTCTTGCTGATAAACTTGGGCTCATCTGCAAAAAGTATAACCCCATATATACTGAGGGCTAACAATGCACAAACTGCCTTCCATTCTCCCAAGGAGGCCTTCAGGATGGCCTGAGAAGTTAGAAAGTCCAAGTGTATACCAGGGATCCTAGCCTTTGTTGTCATGTTCTGCTCAATCAAAATAGGTTCCAGGTGCAGTGCCTTCGCCACTTCTTCATTGCTGGGAGAAGCCATTTCAGGGTTGAAGGGGATACCACCCCTGACAGGTACTCCAATCAATGATGAAAACTCCTCCAACAGAGGTCCCAACTGAAAATTCTGGAAAGTGAAGCATCTCAAAGGAGGATCATAGAACTGTAGGCAAGTGTGGATCAAGCTCCTCTGAGAAGGGTCTAGGTCCATAATCATATCAAGGATGCCTCCATAATGTTCTCTGAATAATGGGACATGGTCTGGAGTAATGAGTGCCTGGACCTGCCTGATGCCAGCCAGCACAGGCTCGAAGAAGTGGTATGAAATGTTGCTCTTCTTGGGTGCCATGACTGCTGATGAAGAGCTGAAAACAGATACTGATGATGAAGACTGATACTGGAGATGAGCCACTGATAGGCTGAGGATGATGATGGAAGTAGCTGAAGCAGGCAACTGATGAAGACAGCTGAAGCAGATAGCTGATGAACAGGGGTCTATGCAGATGAAGGGGTCAAAACCAAGCCAAATGTAATATGGATACCCTGAAAAACAAATAAGCAAATGTTAAATGATGCAATGATGATGTATGCAAATGATATGCAAGGGTTTGTGATCAAGCTGGATCTGATTACTGTCTTGATATAGGTCCATGTATGTTCAAGAAGTCCAGATGGAGGTTCAAAAGTTCAGTAACCAAGGTGGGGGACTCAAATAAAGAGACACATATCCTGGGTTAAATCACAAGAACTGTCCAAAGTGTGGCATTCTTAAACACAATAGGTAACAGGGTATGATGTGGCCAAGGGTTCCTGCAAACCTGTAAACAGCCCAGCCCCCCTCACAGGTGATGTTCTAAAACAAGGATCCTCAGACTTGGATCAGTTATGAGAAGTGTAAACACTTCTAACCCGGAGGTACAGTGTTTACAATAACCATAAAAGATCCTCCTCTAATTCACCTCAGTTTTTGAAGGTCATAGTAAAGGTCATCCAGACTTAGCAGACTTCCCAGATAGCCCTAGCACTACAGGAGATCTGTAGCACAGAGTTCTCAAGAAGAAACCCACATCTGAACCGTGTTTCATATTCCCGCACCAGACCGAAATGGAATGGGAAAGAACATGAACCACTCTAGCCTAGGTGTCACTCAGGTCCCAGGTATAGGACCTTAAACTCTCAATGAACCCCACCCAACAAAACAAAAACCAGATCCAGCCAGATAACAGTATGACAGTATGATGTATAAAGCTTGTAAAGAAAGCAATAAATAACTGTACATAAAAAAGTAAATAAAGCAAATATATAAACACAATTATCACATAACACCCCAGTAAACACAAATCAAACAAGCGCTAGGAGGAACCCACAAAAAGAACCAGAAGCCCTGATTACAGTATAAGGTTCCCCAGCAGAGTCGCCAAGCTGTCGCTCCCAAAGATTTGCATCCCGGTACAAGCGCGAACGGTCGGCGAAAAGAGGAATGAGAACACACAGGAGTGAACTCAGAAAGACAAGAGTCGCTAGCTAGGCATTTTTATCCCGGGGGAAAGGTAATGCCGCATAAACCTAGAAAGATATGGATAAGACGGTTGCGAACCAGAGAGACTGAGAAAGGGGGTTGGTTACAACCTGGGAAGGTATTAGCACCCAGATTGTCCGCCGTACTCGACGGGATCCACGCTTAAAAGATTTGTGTTTAAAGGGGTAGTGTCAGTGCAATTTGTGTATCAAAGAGCTGGAAAAGGATGTACAGGTGTCAGTGTAAAAGAAGTGTGAAGTGTATAAGTGAAGTGTCAGTGTAAAAGAAGTGTGAAGTGTCAGTGTAAGAACAAGAGTGAAATGCTCAAGACTATGAGGCTTTAAAGAATGATGCTGGAAGGAGGTGGAATATACAGAGACTTTTGTTCGATAACTGTTAAGTTATGCCTACGTATCCTCTCGTGCAATGAGGAAGTCAGAACACCGTAGTTCGACCCAAAGAGACTGAAAGATGAATTGTCATGTGAACTGCTTGCTTGCCTATGCTCAAGTGTATGACCTGTCTGGCTCAGGTGCTAACTGTCTTGCATTAGACGGAAGAAGCGAGTTCTCGTTTGTGAGTGAATGAGATGAGAAAAGAATCCCGGAGGAGACAATTATTGTTTGTTTTTGAGTTTTCAGTCTTTTATTGCTTTTTGAAAGTTTGTCATAGATTAATGAGCTTAAGCCTAAACCAATGGGTTAGTAAACTCATCACATTTTCCCTCTGATTAGGGGTAATGAGAATACCTTAAGTGTGAAGTCAGTATCTCACACTTAATCACCATGGTGTAGGATTAAGATCATTAACCTACTTGTGATTATTTAGATGTTTTTGTTGTTTTTGTTTAGTGTTAAGTAATGAGATTAAGCCATAATCAGGGATTAAACAGACTCATTACACCATCCTAATAGAAGGATAATAGATGAGAATGTTTAAGCTGAAGAAAACTCCTCAACTTAATCCATGATTAGGGATTAACCTCATGACAAAACAAAGCCTTTATTAGATGGATTTTAGTTAATGATAAGATGAAGAAGTGAGTTTTAGGATTTGTAAGACAATTTGAGGGGGACTTGTCCATTAACACTAGGATTAGTCCTTCTTAACCAATTAAGGAAGAATTAGAACCCTAATGCAAGGCCCAAGTGTCGCTCCCAAAAGATGAGGTTGAGCTCAAATATGGTACAGACGAGAACGGTCGGCGAAAGGATGAAGTGAGAACACACAGGAGTGAACTCATAGGAAAAGAAAGAGTCGCCAGCTAGGCATTTTTATCCCGGAGGAAAGGTAATGCTGCATAAACCTAGAAAGATATGGATAAGACGGTTGCGAACCAGAGAGACTGAGAAAGGGGGTTGGTTACAACCTGGGAAGGTATTAGCACCCAGATTGTCCGTCGTACTCGACGGGATCCACGCTTAAAAGATTTGTGTTTTAAAGGGGTAGTGTCAGTGTAATTTGTGCTTCAAAGTTGGAAAAGAATGCAAGTGTCAGTGTAAAGAAATGTGAAGTGTAGTATGTACAGTGTCAGTGTAAGGACAAGAGTGAAATGCTCATGATAATGAGGCTAAGAAAATAATACTGAAAGAGGGGGGAATATACAGAGACTTTTGTTCGATAACCGTTAAGTTATGCCTACGTATCCTCTCGTGCAATGAGGAAGTCAGAACACCGTAGTTCGACCCAAAGAGACTGAAAGATAAGTTGACCTGTGAACTGCTTACTTGTCTATGCTCAAGTGTATGACCTGTCTGGCTCAGGTGCAAACTGTCTTGCATTAGACGGAAGAAGCAAGTTCTCGTTGGTGAATGAATGGGATGAGAAAAGAATCCCGAAGGAGACGATTATTGTTTGTTTTTGTGTTTTCAGTCTTTTATTGCTTTTGGAAATGTGTCATAAGTTAATGAGCTTAAGCCTAAACCAATGGATTTAGTAAACTCATCACATTTTCCCTCTGATTAGGGGTAATGAAAGTACCTTAAGTGTGAAGTCAGCTTCTCACACTTAATCACCATGGTGTAGGATTAAGATCATTAACCTACTTGTGATTATTTAGATGTTTTTGTTGTTTTTTTGTTTAGTGTTAAGTAATGAGATTAAGCCATAATCAAGGATTAAACAGACTCATTACACCATCCTAATAGAAGGATAATAGATGAGAATGTTTAAGCTGAGGAAAGCTCCTCAACTTAATCCATGATTAGGGATTAAACTCATGACAAAACAAAGCCTTTATTAAATGGATTTTAGTTAATGATAAGATGAAGAAGTGAGTTTTATGATTTGTAAGACAACTTGAGGGGGACTTGTCCATTAACACTAGGGTTAGTCCTTCTTAACCAGTTAAGGAAGAATTAGAACCCTAATGCAAGGCCCAAGTTACAAGCTTGATGTCTTGATGATTATTAGATGGATTGATTAAAGGTCTTAAACACATTAAGGGTTTAACACTTAGGATTAAAGTTATACACTCCATCCTAATAGAAGGATGCAGGCATAAGCTTAATCACAAAGCCTTAAAGCCTTTAGGGTTTAGTCCTTGAACATGAGGTGAGAAGAGAAGACTCAATGAGACACAAAGGTAAAATCTAAATGGGGGACTAATCAAAACCCTAATTATTGTCATGCTTGGTTGTTCCTAAGGTTTGTGAGGTTTACAAGAAAGATCTTCAGAGGAACCACCAGGAAGCAGATGAAAGGAGCAAAGAGAAGCAAAGTAACTTGCTTCATTTAAGAAGACAAGTCACTTGGGGAAAGAAAGTAAGAAGAAGAAAGAGCAAAATCAATCTCAAACACAAGTCAAAATGCAGCAATGATGCATAAAAGGGATGAAAAGGAATTGTGAGAAGTGAAGGCAAATTCACTTCTCAAAGTTACTTACCACCTGAAAAGTTAGTGAAAGGAATGCAATGCAATGCAAAATGAGGTGAAATGGGATGATGCAAACCAAAACCAGAGGCATATATGAGATGATAATGATGCTATGAGATGATACAAACATGAAACAAGGCATGGAGATGATCATACAAACATATGGATGCAAGATGAGCATGCTTAAAACCAGGAACACACATGAAAAGTTATGGAATGCAAATGACATACAACATGGCAAATGAAAGATGCAATGATCAAACATGCTTCTAATATGTCTTAAGATGTCTAAAGAATCAAATGGATGCATAAAATGTCATGGCAAGTCATGGTATGTAAGCAAATGCAAGATGAATGCAAAAGGAAGCCCAAATTAGGGTTTATGATCAATGCACAAAACAAAAACCAAAACCAGAAGCTAACATCAAGATAAAAAATTGAAAATGCATCAAAGGGAACCCTAAACCCATACCAACTCGCTGCCCAAAGGAGGGGATCCAATTCTTAACCTAGTGAAAGTTATGAATTTCTTAAGATTTCTAGGGTTTTAAGGTACCTTGCCAAGAAAAATGTCAAACAAAATGAGAATGCAAGATCAAATCATGCCAATTTAATCCTATAAACTAAATGATATGCAAGACACAATTCAAAAAGAATCAAAGTCCAACTCTTAAAGACTAGGCAGAAATGAATTTTCAAAGATTGGATCAAAATAATGCCTTGAAATGGAATTAATTCCATGAAAAATTGTCAAAAGACATCAAGATCAAAAAAGAAATTTGATTTAAGGGTTGGACAATGTTTCTAAATGATTTTAAAGGTTTCATGAATTTTTTGGTGATTTTTAAATACCTAAAAGTATTTTTAATTAATTAATTCTCATTAATTAATTAAAAATAAACTTTTAAATGATTTAAAAATATTTTTTAATGCAAAAAATAAAAATAAAAATGTTTTTGGTTTCTGAAAATTAATAAAAGGTTGTATAAAAATTTCCAGAATTTTTGAAAATGTTTTACTATTTTAAAATAAATGGACAAAACAAAAGAAATAAAATGCAAATAAAATGAATTTAAATGAGAAGTCAACAAGATCAATGGCCAGCATTCAAACTGGACGCGCGGGAATTGACTGCACGCGTGATCCAGTGGCTGAAATTCAAACTTCATTAATTCCAATTAAAAATTAATTAATCTGAATTAATAAAGTCAAATGAGGATTAGGGCAAAATAGTGAGATCCTGAACGTCCAAATGCGCACGGGTCAACGCATCCAAGGGTTATTATTCAAACTTCATTAATGACACAAATTAGCCCTAAACAGATTCAGGTGGCCGGAGAAGACTTCCGGTCGTCTTCTCCTGCGGGACACCCACCTGAAAGTTTGCTAACTCCCTCAAAACACTATGAAAATGAAATCTAATGGCCCAGGATTCATCCCCATTCAACACTGAATCAAAACCCCCAAACAAACATCATTTTTTATTCATTAATCATGTGAATCGAAGCAAAACATGTTTAGGTCAGAAAAGTTTCAGAACACGATTAAATGCTTATTTCTCAACCATTTCAAAAAGTAATAACATCAGAGTGATCAGCAAAGCATGAGGAACAAATTAGAAACTTAAAAACTCATTTCTGGAAAAAAAGTTCTTGATATACCTGAGCTTTGAGCTTTCTCAGTTTGCAACTTTCTGACCCTATTTCTTTGCGCGAACCAACCCTCTTAGGCCCCTGATGAAGTCTTGATACTTGGAAGAAGTTTATGATGGCTGGTTTGGAAGATTACAGAAGTTCTGCTAAGGGGGGGGGTGGTGATCGTGTTTCTGATTCAGGGAGTTTCAGGCAATGGTGATGGGTGGTTTTTGATCAGTGAAGTGTGCTGAGTTGGTTTGTGAAGTTTGTTTGTGTGTTTGCAGCCTGTGGAGAGTGTTTCGAAGGCTTTTGCAAATGGGAGAGATTTTGATAACTATGGCTATGGGCAAGATCAGAATGAGTTCTCTTATGTGTTAGGCTGGGTTTTGTCCATGTATCAAAAGGGGATAGGTCAGAAAGTTGTTGGTGGCCTATGGTGATTGGTATGGGTCTTTGGCCAAAATGTCAACTTGATGTGTACTTGAGGTATGGGCTATGGCACAACTTGCTTTTTGGCTTGCTTTTGCTCAGCTTGAATCAATGAATGCTATGAAAAAGGTTTAGAGGCAATGCAGCAAGTGGTTTGCAACTTGTGATAGGTTTTGCAAGTTGGTTCAAGTTTGGCTTCTTTGAGATTTCTTGAGTTTCAAGGCATCAAAGTGCAAAGTTCTTTGGCCCATTCTGAATTTTAGAGGTCATATGATCATGTTGTGAAGAAATGATACACATTTGAGGCCTTTAGAAGACTTGAACAAACTATTTTGCAAAATGTCTCTTTGGTAGAAAACTTCAAATTTTGTGATTTTAGCCAACTTTGACAAGCCATAACATTTGATCCAAAATGAATTAGGTCATGTTCTTGTACTTTTTGAAAAGGGAATGATCCATTCTACAACTTTCATGACCAAAGTTTTTCCATTTGAAGCACTTTTGAATCAAAAAGCAAGGGTTGAAAAAGTTTCCCAAAATGGCAATTTTCATTAAAAGTCAACTTTCCCAAAAAGTCAACTTTGCAAATGACTTGAAATTCTTCAATTTTGTGAACTTCCAACATCTTCCATGATCAAATAAAGATCATACACAATCAAAATGATGAAGAACACCCTTTGGTTGAGTCATTGGGGGCCTCAGATGCCCTGATTTTACACTGACTTGCCCAGAAAGTCAACTCTTGATCAGATGACTTCCCCATGGAATTTCTTCATGAAAATTGATATGCATGCTCCCTATACCATATAGAGACCAATAGAAACAAGAATGACCAAAAAATTTGGAGTTATGGCCTCTGAAACCAAAACCCTAATTCTAGGTCATCTGTGCAGTCAAACCTGGCCCTGCTTCCATACCCTTCTCAGTTCTTGTGATTTTTTGACATTCTTGACTTTGAGAGGATATAATATGATGCTTGAACATATATGGACACCTATGAATTGATTGAAGACCTTTGGAATGGCTCAAGAAGCTCTTGGATTGCTCAGATCACAAACCCTAGATGCAGATGACTTTGAATCTATGCAGTGGATCAAAAATGTGATATGAGATGCCATGATTGGATTTATGCATATGAGGAGATCACAAGCCATGGTGTGAATGGGTGAGGGCAAATTTGGGGTGTTTACAGCTGCCCCTATTCAAACATGAGTTAGCTGTGCAGGATGTAAGCAACAGCTTAACAGGCAAACAAGATAACTTGTGGTTGAATACCAAAGACAATCCAAAATTTGCACTCACAGAATGAAGAAGAAAAGGGATATAGATTGTAAAAGAAGATAAAGTATATTATAAAGTGTGGGCGACGGAGGACGACCGTCGAGCAGAGGACGACTGTTGGGGAAAGAGCAATGACGGGGACGACCGACATGCTGGGGAGAGTGTGTGAAGTAAAGCAATGACGGGGACGACCATCATGCTGGGGATAAAGGGGTTATGATGGGGACGGCCATCAAGTAAAGCTATAAAATTCTCTGGGGATTAATGAAAAAATGATGGGGACGACCATCAAGTTCATAGAGTAATGTAAACAACGATGGGGACGGCCATCGGGCTAAACTGATGAAGGACGATCATCAGGAAAAGGAAAAGGGACCACGACGGGGACGACCATCGGGTTAAAGAATAAATGAAATAATGATGAGGGACGGTCATAAAAGGTGAAGGACGATCACCTAGCAGGGGACGGCTGCTCTGTTGGGGATAAGATGAGGGACGTTCATCTAAGGTGAAGGACGATCACCTGGCAGGGTACGGCTGCCGAAAATATCGCGACATAGGACGAATGCCGGATAAAAGGTCAACGATGGGGACGGCCATCGGACGAGCATGATGAAGGACGATCATCAAGAGGTGAAGGACGATCACCTAGCAGGGGACGACGGCTCTCAAGGTTTATCATGACATAGGACGAATGTCAGATAAAAAGATCAACGATGGGGACGGCCATCAGATAAAGATGATGAAGGACGATCATCAAAAGGTGAAGGACGATCACCTAGCAGGGGATGGCTGCTAAATATCACGACATAGGACGAATGTCGGATAAAAAGGATCAATGATGGGGACGGCCATCGGATGAGCATGATGAAGGACGATCATCAAGAGGTGAAGGACGATCACCTAGCAGGGTACGACTGCTCTCAGGGTTTATAGGACGAATGTCAGATAGAAAAGAAATTGCTTTGCTGTAAATCTACTGGGGAATAGTAAACACGGACGAGTGTTTATATCCAAGAACAAAAGGTATAAGTGTTTGGACGCTGTGTATAGATTAAAGATGCGGACGAGCATCCCTAACACTACGATACGGACGAGTATCGGGTAGAAACAAGTACTGACACGTGTTCGGAGATGATGATACGGACGAGTATCAACCGGTTAACAACGAACACGGACGAGTGCTGATTCTGAGGAGACTCTTCTGGGGAAAGGTAGACACAGACGAGTGTCTAATTTCAAGAAGACACGAGTGTTTGACACGGTGTATGGATTAAAGATGCGGACGAGCATCCTTAAGACTATGGTATGGACGAGTATCAGGTAGAAACAAACGCTTGACGCATGTTCTGAGATGATGGTACGGACGAGTACCAACTGGTTAACAGAGAACACGAACGAGTGTCGAATCTGCGGAGATATAAATGGTGTATACAAGATACGGGCGAGTATCTGTATAAGTATGAGTGGTGTATAGATGAGTGTTTATCTTACTGGGAGAGTGACACAGACGAGTGTCGAAAGGAGAAAAAGTATAGTATACACAAGTATTTGATGTACAAAGTGTTTAGGTAATTATGCTGGGAAAGGTGACACGGACGAGTGTCAAGAAAGTTGTATATATGTATATGTATCTGTGAGTGCAAAGGGGACGCTCTGGCTTTCTACTGGGGATATGACACGGACGGGTGCCACAAGGTGTATGTACTGGTGTTTGTGGGTGTAAGGAAACTGCTTTAGCTCTGTGCTGGGGAATCTGGGGAGCATTTTGTTATATTATTGACGGGTTGTCATTATTCACAAGTGTTTGATTCAGAACATGGCTTATGATTATGCAACATGTTTGATTTTTGCCGTAATGTTCCGTTTTTAGACGGAATGCTACGCTTTGTGGGGTGAATATGATTCCATGATTATGTAAAAGATACCGATCCGGGATTCGGGTCCCGTTGCTGCGAAGATCTTTGGCCGATCTGTTTGAAGTGGACATCCCAGCTGGGGATGAGATCATTGGTAGATCTGACAAGATGTATCTTCTTGGGGAAATAGGTCACTGATAGACCTATTCCAGTAAATGAAAGACCCAGCTGGGGTTTGTAGAAGCTCTCGTCACTCTGTTGTGATTCCTTCATGTGTTGCTTCTTCTGGATAGAGGCTGAAACTCTGTGGGGAGATGGTTCCCCGGCTTTTGCACTTGGCTGTGGAGGGATAGTAAATGGCAACTCGGCTGGGGAGAAATAATGAATGGCAACTCAGCTGGGGAGAAAGCACCTACGGTGCTAAGACTGAGTGGATAATGATTAGTCAGCTTGCTGGGATGAAGCTTTCATGCCCCATGTTGTGTTTTGAATACCTGCAATCCTGAAAAGACAGAGAAATGCATAAGTAATCCCGAGGTATCCCTTACCGGATTCCATCATAGGAGTTCAGACACCCCCGGGAGTAAGTATATTTCCTGCAAGCACGTGTTTTAAGAGAAGCATCTGTATTTATGCAATCAGTATCTTAAGGACATCGGACATTTTGCAAATGAAAATAAAATGTACGAGACAAAACATGACTGAAAATCTGATTTTATTGATTTATACGCCCTGAATTGGCGAGATACAGTCAGAGAAACAGATCCCCTAAAATGAGGAGATTGTTACAAATTGAGAAACAAAAGATGTTGGCAATGTTGATGACGCTTCAAGGAGCTCCCCTTTGCTATGACTCGTACGACATTTGACGTTCTTCTTGTCTCGCTTTCTAAGGAAGGCTGATTCTGACAGAAGCTTGATCCTTTCGAAGCTTACCAAGTTGTGAGTGATACAGACGAATTCAAAATGCAGTTGTTCGCTTATTCCCTTATTTTGCATGGATCGCCCTTTCGGGTTTTCAATCCATCGGGATACCCTTTTTTGCCTGAGTTGTCCGATGTGGCTTTTCAACTCAGCGCGTGTACATTTTTTGTTTATTTCCCTTATTTTTGCCCGAGTCTTTTATTCTGTTTTTGACTCGCCGGGATGCCCTATTGTTGCCTGGACTTACATTCTGTTTTTATGTCCAGCGGGTCATTTTATGCGAAGTATTTTTTAACTGCATCCGAATTCACAGGGGACGGGAAGTCTTCACCATCCATAGTACTGAGCATCAGTGCTCCACTGGAGAAAACTTTCTTTACTAGAAATGGCCCTTCATAGTTCGGAGTCCATTTGCCCCTGTGGTCTGTATGAGGAGGGAGGAGTCTTTTCAGCACAAGATCTCCTACTTGGTATTCTCGGAGCCTGACTTTCTGATCGAAGGCTTTCTTCATTCTTTTCTGGTATAACTGCCCATGACAGATTGCAGCCAATCTCTTTTCTTCGATCAGACTCAGTTGTTCGTATCGGGATCGGACCCACTCTGCTTCGTTCAGCTTAACATCCATTAGTACCCGTAGGGAGGGTAATTCAACTTCAACTGGTAGGACTGCTTCTATACCATACACAAGCTGATACGGTGTTGCCCCGGTGGATGTTCTGATTGACGTGCGGTACCCATGCAAGGTAAACGGTAGCATTTCATGCCAGTCTTTGTAGGTGACTACCATCTTCTGCACAATCTTCTTGATATTCTTATTAGCTGCCTCAACAGCGCCGTTCATCTTTGGCCTGTAAGGAGAAGAATTGTGGTGTTGGATCTTGAAGTCCCGGCATAGCTCTGCCATCATTTTGTTGTTTAGATTGGAACCATTATCAGTAATGATTCGCTCGGGAACTCCGTATCGACAGATGATATCTCTCTTCAGAAATCTGGCTACCACCTGTCTTGTAACTTTTGCATAGGAAGCTGCTTCGACCCACTTGGTGAAATAGTCAATGGCAACCAGGATGAATCTATGGCCATTCGAAGCAGTCGGCTCAATCTTGCCAATCATGTCAATGCCCCACATAGCAAAGGGCCAAGGTGAAGACATCACATTCAAAGGATTGGGAGGCACATGCACCTTATCTGCATAAATCTGGCATTTGTGGCATTTTCTGGCGTAAGCACAACAGTCGGCGTCCATTGTGATCCAGTAATAACCTGATCTTAGCAATTTCTTGGCCATTGCATGTCCTCCTGCATGGGTACCAAAGGATCCTTCGTGCACCTCGTGCATCAGCAAGTCTGCTTCTGCTCTGTCAACGCATCTGAGGAGTACCATATCAAAGTTTCTCTTGTACAGGGAACCATCAGTGTTCAGGAAGAAACTACCAGCAAGCCTTCTCAAAGCCTTCTTATCATTGGAAGATGCCCCAGGTGGGTATGTTTGATCCTCCAAGAAGCACTTAATGTCATGAAACCAAGGCTTATCATCCCTGACAACATCTGCTGCGAACACATAAGCTGGTCTGTCGAGTCTGGACACTGAAATTTGAGGTACAAAGTTGGCAGCTTGAACTTTGATCATGGATGAAATGGTAGCCAAAGCATCTGCAAACTGATTCTCGTCCCGAGGGATATACTCAAGCTTGACCGTTGTAAAGAAGGTCAATAACCTCCTTGTATAATCCCTATAAGGTATCAGATGATCCTGGTGGGTGTACCATTTGCCGTTGGTTTGATTAACTACCAGAGCTGAATCTCCGAATACAGTCAACGTCTTGATCCTGAGGTCGATGGCTTCCTCAAGACCCATAATACAGGCTTCGTATTCAGCTTCGTTGTTAGTGCAGTTAAAGGTGAGTTTTGCCGAGAAAGGCATGTGAACCCCCTTAGGTGTAATGAGTACTGCACCAACACCACGACCATTCATATTAACAGCCCCATTAAACATCATAGTCCATTCTTCTTCCGGGTCAGGCCCCTCAGTGTGAATAGGTTCTTCATGATCTTTTGTTTTTATGAACATGATGTCTTCATCAGGGAAGTCAAATCTCATAGGCTGGTAATCATCAATAGGTTGCTCAACAAGATATTCAGACAATACACTACCTTTGATGGCTTTTTGAGATGTGTACTGAATGTCATATTCTGTGAGGATCATCTGCCATCTTGCAACCCGTCCGGTAAGAGCTGGCTTCTCAAAAATGTACTTAACTGGGTCCATCTTTGAAATCAATAAAGTGGTGTGGGTCAACATATAATGCCTTAGTCGGCGAGCAGCCCACGGTAAAGCACAACAAGTTTTCTCGAGCAGTGAATAACGCTGTTCACAGTCGGTAAACTTTTTTCTTAGGTAGTATATTGCATACTCTTTTCGACCAGACTCGTCATGCTGGCCCAGCACACACCCCATTGACTCTTCTAATACTGTCAAGTACATTATCAGAGGTCTTCCTTCAACTGGAGGCATAAGGATTGGAGGTTCTTGTAAGTACTCCTTGATCTTGTCAAAATCCTTCTGGCAGTCTTTGTTCCACCTGACCGTTTGTTCCTTTCTTAATAGCTTGAACAAAGGTTCACAGGTTGCTGTAAGGTGAGATATGAACCGTGAAATGTAGTTCAATCTATCTAGAAACCCCCGAACTTCTTTCTCAGTTTTCGGTGCAGGCATTTCTTGAATGGCTTTGACTTTATCAGGGTCAACTTCAATCCCTTTCTCGCTCACAATAAAGCCCAGCAGCTTACCAGATCGCACCCCGAATGTGCATTTGTTGGGGTTCAATTTCAGTTGGTATTTCCTCAGACGCTTGAACAGCTTCAACAGATTTACCAGGTGGTCTTCTTCCGTGAGGGACTTGGCAATCATGTCATCCACATAACACTCGATTTCTTTATGGATCATATCGTGGAATAATGTTACCATAGCCCGTTGATAAGTTGCACCTGCATTCTTTAGTCCGAATGGCATCACCTTATAACAGAACGTGCCCCAGGGTGTAATGAAAGTTGTCTTCTCCATGTCTTCAGGTGACATCTTGATCTGATTGTATCCTGAAAATCCGTCCATGAAGGAGAATACCGAGAACTGAGCCGTGTTATCAACCAATACATCAATGTGAGGTAATGGGAAGTCATCTTTCAGGCTAGCTCTGTTCAGATCCCGGTAGTCAACACACATCCTTACTTTTCCGTCCTTTTTAGGTACAGGTACTATATTAGCAACCCACGGTGGATAGCTAGTTACAGCAAGGAACCCGGCGTCCCACTGCTTTTGCACCTCTTCTTTGATCTTCATTGCCATGTCTGGGCGAGTATGGCGCAGTTTCTGTTTAACCGGTGGGCAATCTTCTTTTAAAGGCAGCTTGTGCATGACGATATCGGTGTCCAACCCTGGCATATCCTGATAGGACCAAGCAAACACATCCACATATTCCTGAAGCAGGTCAATCAGTTGTTTCTTCACTGAGTCTTGTAAGCAGGCCCCGATTTTTACTTCTTTCACATCTTCATCTGTACCAAGATTAATCGTTTCGACCTCCTCCTGATGAGGAGTGATAACCTTTTCCTCTTGTCTCAACAACCTGGCTAGCTCTTCAGGAAGCTCATACTCTTCTTCAACCCCTTCATCAGCTCGATTGATTGGATTGTCAAAGTCATACGAAGTCATAGCTGTGCTGTTGTCGGTGCGGTCTGAAAGGCACTCTCTGCAAGGGTTCAGTTTGTTCATTTTAGTGATTGATTTTAATCTTGTTTAGAAAGAGTGAAATGAGATTGTCATTTTGAAAACATTGCCAGTTATTTTTGTACAAAAAGAAAAATGAAAAAACAGTGAACGAAAAAGAAAAAGACTCATTTGCAAAAGATGTCTGATTATCATTGATTGATCTGTTTGCACAAAATTACAGATGGCCCGATTACAAAATGAGTCTTGTCATCTTGGGCAAGATGCAAGACTTGATGCATGCTTAAAATATACAGGAAATAATAATTACTCTGCGGGAGTAACCCTTATAATTTCCTGGGAAGACCAGTTTGAGATACAGCTCCCCGGGATCCTTGGACGTATCCAGCTCTCCAGGTTGCGCTCATCTTCCGACTCATCTTCCAAGTTGTTTACTGCATCGGGGGTGAGCATCCCCCCACTGAAAAAACTGGGCTTCTTGGCAGCCTCTGCTTGATCTTGTTGAGTTGGTTTGTAACCCAACCCAAATCTGTCCTCCTTCTTCTCTACAGGCAACAACTTGCCCCAGCCTTGGGCAGTCCCTTCTTCAACAACCTTCCGGGCTTGCTGATAAGATGTCATTGAGGTTCCAGGTACAGCGGATGCTTCATTTATGTTCAAGGCCTCAAACCCTTGACTCATAGTTTCGTGGATCTCCCCGTCCATCTCAATGTATTTGTATGTAGCCAGATGGCTAACAAAAATATCTTCTTCTCCACAAATGGTGATGATCTGGCCCTCCCACTCGAATTTTAACTTCTGGTGAAGGGTAGACGTAACTGCGCCAGCGGCATGAATCCAAGGTCTACCCAACAAACAGCTGTAGGCCGGCTGAATGTCCATCACATAGAAGGTTATTTTGAAAGTCTGTGGGCCAATCACCACTGGCAGATCAATCTCTCCTAGCACTGATCTCTTGGAGCCGTCAAATGCTCTCACTACCAAATTACTTGGACGCAATGCCAAGCCATCATATTCCAGCTTCACCAAGGCTTTCTTTGGTAAGACATTAAGTGAAGACCCAGTGTCTACCAGTACATGTGATAGAACAACACCCTTGCATTCCAGGGTGATGTGTAAAGCCTTATTGTGGTTGCGTCCCTCAGTCGTTAGATCAGCATTGGTAAAACCCAATCCATGGCTTGTATTGACATTTGCTACCACGGTCTCCAGCTGATTAACGGTGATCTCCTCTGGCACATATGCCGCGTGCAATACTTTTAATAATGCATTCCGGTGAGCTTCGGAACACATCAGCAGGGATAGAATGGAGATTTTTGAGGGAGTTTGGTGAAGCTGATCCACCACCTTGTAATCACTCCTCTTGATGATTATCATAAACTCGTCTACATCTTGTTCAAAAGATGTCTTCTGTGTTTCTTTGAGAATGGGATCTTCATCTATTACACTTTTTCCCTTTGCTTTGGCAGCAGCTTCTGCTTCGGCATTAGGCCTTTGTGATTGCGAGGCAAAAAGGCGTCCGCTTCTGGTGAAGCCTCCGCCTCCCCCGACATTGTCAATATGTGGAGAAGAGGTTGAAGAGTTAAGGGTGACTCTCTCCCCTTTGCAGTAAAGGTCAGAGCCATAATGCCAAGGGATGGCATTACTGCTTTCATATGGAACAGGCCCAGGTACCGTGATGGTAACCGGGCTGACTGCAGCAGAGGAGGGTGTTGCAATAGTATGTGGATCATAGTAGATGGTGACCGGTGATCTGGCAGGAGATGCCACTGTTTGTTGTTGAAAATTGTTGTTCGGAGGGATACTTGACGGATCATAATAAATAGTGACTGCTGAGATATTTGCTGGTGTTGTAGAAGAAGATTCTGAATAGAGGGGTGCTGATGTTGTAGAAGGAACGTTTGTTGATATCTGGTTTGTTGAAGTGATATTTGAAGCATTTGTTGATGAAACTGAAGAATTGTTTGGAATAATTGTCGTTGCAGTTGTAGGAGACTCTGGAACTGTTGTCGGAGGGATTGCTGGATTTGAAGGTATTAATGTTGTGATTTGAAGTAGACCATTCTGGATAAGACTGTCTATGCCGCTTCTCAAATTATCACACCCATTTACCGAAATGTTGCAATGACCGCACCCGAGCTCACACCCAGGGAATATCTGGCATTCAAGGAGTTGAGCTTTAATCTCTACCAGGGGTGTCCGGATCTGCCCAACACTGGTTATCAAGTAAGACGGCTTATCTTCCTCAATAGCATTGATTCTGGGCCCTCCATGGTTGGGCATGGGGTTCTTGTTGACATTTGGCAGGGGTGCAAAGTTTAGAGCTTTGGAATCCACTAGATCTTGCACCTTCATCTGTAAAGCTCTGCACTTCTCTGTACTGTGGCCAGGTGCGTTGGAGTGAAAAGCACATCTGGCATTGGCGTCATAATTTCTTGGCAAACTGGAAGGATCTGGTGGCGCCAACGTCCTTAACTCAACCAAGTTGAGCTTCAGGAGCTGTGGCAGCAATGCGGCATAAGGCATAGGGATCGGATCGATCACCCTATTGGCCTGAGATGGTCTCTGTTGAAATGGTCTTTGCTGATTGTTGTTGTTGTTGTAGTTTCTCTGAGGAGGATACTGAGTTTGTTGCTGGTAATGGGGTTGTTGTTGTGGTTGATATGCGGGTTGCTGAGGAATTGGAGTGGGAATGGTGACTGCTGCCACTGACCTATGAACATATTGTGGTCTGCCCCTGCTGGCCTGAATAGTATTAGTCTCACCGGTTCTTCTTGGGCCTACAAAAGGCTTTCTTGGGTTGCTGGACGAGCTCGCACCATTGTCGGAAATCTTACCCATCTTTAATAGGCTTTCAATTCTTTCTCCAGCTATGACTACATCTGCGAAGCTGGTGGAAGAAAAGGCAGCTAGTCTGTCGATGTATGTCCCTTGGAGGGTGTTCATAAACATATCGGCCATTTCCCTCTCCGACATGGGTGGCTGGACAGCAGCAGCAGGCTGTCTCCACCTCTGGGCGTACTCCCGAAAACTTTCCCTGGATGATTGAGACATTCCCATCAGGAGGGTCCTGTTAGGAGCCATATCCAAGTTGTACTGGTATTGTCTAATGAAGGCCTCAGCCAGGTACTTCCAGCATCTGATGGTCGATCTGGTCAAATGAGAGTACCATTCCCTTGAAGCCCCTGTTAAGCTATCTTCAAAATAAAACATCCATAGCTTTTCATCCATGGTATATGCCTTCAGCCTCCCCAGAAAGGATTGTAAATGGGTTCGGGGACAGGAAGTTCCGTTGTACTTCTCAAAGCACGGAGGTTTAAACTTGTGGGGAATCCTTACCCCGTCCACTAAGCCCATGTCCATAACATCAAATCCCAAGGAATATTGGGACTCCAAGGATCTCAATTTTTCATCAATTTCATCTAGCCTTCTGTCATAGGCTCCACCCCCACCTCCCATCACAATGAATTGATCTTCTTGGGGGTCTTCTTGTAGTACTCTGCCTGCAGTGGCATTCCCTTGCACATTAGCAGGGATGTTGATCTCTGGGTGAAGGTGAGGGCCATACACAGGTGGGTTGACATGAGGTTGAACCCTCTCATTGTTGCTTGTTCCACCAGTCCCTAGATGGGGTTCCTCCTGAGTCTGCCTCTCTACCAATGCTCTTAATCTTTCTTGGCTCTGTGCCAATCCATTCATCACCTCCATAAACTGGGTCATCTGATTTCTCATTTCCAGTCTCTCATTGGCCATTTGAGCCCTGACCTCTGTAAGATCCTGTTGTACCTGGTCCATTTGTATACCCGGAAGGTTGTTGCGGGTAGGATATCTGTGCGGACGGTTGAGTGGGAACACCCGACGGCGAGCAATAGTTCCTGAATCACAACAGAGTTAGTAACAAAAACAAAACAAAACCTACAAAACAAAACAAAAGGTTAGTATGCAATGCAGTATGCTTATTTGTTTCCAAGGTATCCGGCTTGGCATTTGGTTTTGACCTTTCCAGACCCCAAGGAAGATGCTGTTTGATGTTGCTTAGGAGAGAGAGATTCAGATGAAACAAACTAATGAATATATTACAAAAAGTGAATGATACATAGCTTTTTTTTACAATACATGCCCTCTGAGGGGTCAAAATACAACATAAGAAAAAGAAAAGTACATGAAACGAAAGCAACAACAAGCAAAAGTCAGACATCAAGGCCAAACTCATCCTCCTGAACTTCCTTCAGAAGTGCTTCAGTCACAGGGTCAACTGGATGCTCTGTGAGGTTTCTGATGAGAAGATTCCTGGTGGCAATAGCTGCAGTTAGCTTCTTGTGTCTGCCCTGGTCCTTTGACCTCTTCACACCAGCCCTAATCTTCAACTCTGAGATCTCTCTCTGGGCTGCTAGCAGGGCTTCCTGTTGCTCCTTTGCTTTAGCCTCCAAATGCTCAATCTTGTCCTGAGTTCTCTTATCTTCCTGAGTGCGAGCTTCAGTGATCCTGACCCACCTAGCTTGACTCTCTTTCAGATAGAGATCAGTCCTGGCCTTCTGAAACTGAGCCTCTTTACAGGCATTCTTCAAAATCTGTTCTCCAGCCCTCGACTTCTTGATGTAGTCCTCTGACTTCTCAATCCTGGCTAGATGCTCTACCTTTAGCTTTTCTAACCTCTCAATGTCCAGACGACCATCACTCCTTTCCCAGAGGGTCTTCTGCAGAGCTTGAGTCAGATTCTCATTCCTCTTTTTCAGTTTCTCAAACTCTTCCAGGCTAACAGTGGCTGGAGGGGGTGTTGTGGATGGTCCAGGCGCATCCTCAATGGTGAAGGGCATCCCAGAAATTTGAGCCCTAGCGTGAGACCAATCATAGTACTGAGCTGAGGCCACATTGTTGCATCTCCCAAGAATGGCCATCCCCTTGGTCTGGACATTGTCCCAAGCCCAGGATGCTTGCCTGACAATAGCTAGATTAGGCTTAACCTCACAATAAAGGGTTTCAGCCAAGTCTTGTGCTCTAGGAGGGTGGACCAATGCATAGCCCAATTGTCTTTTGAGTAGTAGAGGATTGTAGTTGATGCAACCCTTCACTCCTATCAGGGGTACATTGGGGAACTGCCCACAACTAGTGATGATGTCCCTGCCTTTGGTGCTCTGAGTGCACCACCTGATGTCAGCTGAGGTTAAAGCAATGAGTCTTCTAGCCCAATTCTTTTGCTGGTGAGGATTCAAGAATGCATCAGTCTTGGGCAAGTGTTTGAGCAACCAGGTATGGAATAGGGGAGCACAGCACCTCACCAACCTTCCCCTTTGCTTTTCATTCCTTTGATGGACAGAGTAGTAGAAATCTCCCAGTAAGGTGGGTACTGGATTCCTTAGGATGAAAAGATGGATTGCATTCTTGCTAATAAACTTAGGCTCATCTGCAAATAATATGACCCCATATATGCTAAGGGCCAATAATGCACAGACTGCCTTCCATTCTCCCAAGGAGGCCTTCAGGGTAGCCTGAGAAGTCAAGAAATCCAAGTGTAGACCAGAGATTCCAGCCTTTGCTGTCATGTTCTGCTCAATTAGAATTGGTTCCAGATATAATGCCCTTGCCACCTCTTCATTACTAGGAAAGGCCATCTCAGGGTTGAAGGGGACTCCACCCCTGATAGGTACACCAATCAGTGATGAATACTCTTCCAACAAGGGTCCCAACTGAAAATCCTGGAAGGTGAAGCACCTCAGAGGGGGATCATAGAACTGCAGGCAAGTATGAATCAAGCTCCTCTAGGAAGGGTCCAAATCCATAACCACATCAAGGATGCCTCCATAATGTTCTCTGAATAGTGGTATATGGTCTGGAGTAATCAGGGCCTGGACTTTCCTGATGCCAGCCAGCTCAGGCTCAAAGAAATGATAGGAGATGTTGCTTTTCTTGGGTGCCATGTTGCTGAAGAAAAGCTGAAACAGATGCTGATGATAATGACTGATACTAGAAGATGGGCCACTGACAGGCTAAGACTGGTGATGCAGGTGACTGAAGCAGGTAGCTGATGAGGATAGCTGAAGCAGATACTGGTGAAGATAGGTCTATGCAGATGAAGGGGTCAAAACCAAGCCAAAATATAGTATGGATACCCTGAAAAACAAATAAGCAAATGTTAAATGATGCAATGATGATGTATGCAAATGATATGCAAGGGTTTGTGATCAAGCTGGATCTGATTAACTGCCTTGATATAGGTCCATGTATGTTCAAGAAGTCCAGATGGAGGTTCATAAGTCCAGTAACCAAGGTGGGGGACTCAAATAAAGAGTCACATGTCCAGGGTTAAAAATCACAAGAACTGTTCCAAAATGGAGTACTCTTAATCAAAACAAAGTAACAGGGTATGCTGAGGTCAAGGTTACCTGCAAACCTGTAAACAGCCCAACCCCCTCACATGTGGTGTTCTAAAACAAGGATCCTTAGACTTGGATCAGCTATGAGAAGTGTAAACACTTCCAACCCGGAGGTACAGTGTTTACAATAACCATAAAAGATCCTCCTCTAATTCACCTCAGTTTCTGAAGGTCAATACTAAAGGTCATCCAGACTTAGCAGGCTTCCCAGATAGCCCTAGCACTACAGGAAATCTGTAGCACAGAGTTCTCAAGAAGAAACCCATATCTGAACCGTATTTCATATTCCCGCACCAGACCGAAATGGAATGGGAAAGAACATGAACCACTCTAGACTTGGTGTCACTCAGGTCCCAGGTATAGGACCTCAACTCTCAATAGAAACCCCACCCACCAAAGCAACAAAACCAGATCCAGTCAGAACAGTATAACAGTATGATGTATATAAAGCTATAAAGAAAACAATAAAATAACTGTACATAAAGCAAAAAAACAAAATAAATATACAAGCACAAATAGCACATAACACCCCAGTAAACACAAATCAAACAAGCGCTAGGAGGAACCCACAAAAAGAACCAGAAGCCCTGGTTACAGTATAAGGGTCCCCAACAGAGTCGCCAAGCTGTCGCTCCCAAAAGATGAGGCTGAGCTCAAATATGGTACAGACGCGAACGGTCGACGAAAGGATGAAGTGAGAACACACAGGAGTGAACTCACAGGAAAAGAAAGAGTCGCCAGCTAGGCATTTTTATCCCGGAGGAAAGGTAATGCTGCATAAACCTAGAAAGATATGGATAAAACGGTTGCGAACCAGAGAGACTGAGAAAGGGGGTTGGTTACAACCTGGGAAGGTATTAGCACCCAGATTGTCCGTCGTACTCGACGGGATCCACGCTTAAAAGATTTTTGTTTTAAAGGGGCAGTGTCAGTGTAATTTGTGCTTCAAAGCTGGAAAAGAATGCAAGTGTCAGTGTAAAGAAGTGTGAAGTGTAGTATGTACAGTGTCAGTGTAAGGACAAGATTGAAATGCTCATGATAATGAGGCTAAGAAAATAATACTGAAAGAGGGGGGAATATACAGAGACTTTTGTTCGATAACCGTTAAGTTATGCCTACGTATCCTCTCGTGCAATGAGGAAGTCAGAACACCGTAGTTCGACCCAAAGAGACTGAAAGATAAGTTGACCTGTGAACTGCTTACTTGTCTATGCTCAAGTGTATGACCTGTCTGGCTCAGGTGCAAACTGTCTTGCATTAGACGGAAGAAGAAAGTTCTCGTTGGTGAATGAATGGGATGAGAAAAGAATCCCGAAGGAGACGATTATTGTTTGTTTTTGTGTTTTCAGTCTTTTATTGCTTTTGGAAATGTGTCATAAGTTAATGAGCTTAAGCCTAAACCAATGGATTTAGTAAACTCATCACATCTTCCCTCTGATTAGGGGTAATGAGAGTACCTTAAGTGTGAAGTCAGCTTCTCATACTTAATCACCATGGTGTAGGATTAAGATCATTAACCTACTTGTGATTATTTAGATGTTTTTGTTGTTTTTTTGTTTAGTGTTAAGTAATGAGATTAAGCCATAATCAAGGATTAAACAGACTCATTACACCATCCTAATAGAAGGATAATAGATGAGAATGTTTAAGCTGAGGAAAGCTCCTCAACTTAATCCATGATTAGGGATTAAACTCATGACAAAACAAAGCCTTTATTAAATGGATTTTAGTTAATGATAAGATGAAGAAGTGATTTTTATGATTTGTAAGACAACTTGAGGGGGACTTGTCCATTAACACTAGGGTTAGTCCTTCTTAACCAGTTAAGGAAGAATTAGAACCCTAATGCAAGGCCCAAGTTACAAGCTTGATGTCTTGATGATTATTAGATGGATTGATTAAAGGTCTTAAACAAATTAAGGGTTTAACACTTAGGATTAAAGTTATACACTCCATCCTAATAGAAGGATGCAGGCATAAGCTTAATCACAAAGCCTTAAAGCCTTTAGGGTTTAGTCCTTGAACATGAGGTGAGAAGAGAAGACTCAATGAGACACAAAGGTAAAATCTAAATGGGGGACTAATCAAAACCCTAATTATTGTCATGCTTGGTTATTCCTAAGGTTTGTGAGGTTTACAAGAAAGATCTTCAGAGGAACCACCAGGAAGCAGATGAAAGGAGCAAAGAGAAGCAAAGTAACTTGCTTCATTTAAGAAGACAAGTCACTTGGGGAAAGAAAGTAAGAAGAAGAAAGAGAAAACTCAATCTCAAACAAAAGTCAAAATGCATCAATGATGCATAAAATGGATGAAAAGGAATTGTGAGAAGTGAAGGCAAATTCACTTCTCAAAGTTACTTACCACCTGAAAAGTTAGTGAAAGGAATGCAATGCAATGCAAAATGAGGTGAAATGGGATGATGCAAACCAAAACCAGAAGCATATATGAGATGATAATGATGCTATGAGATGATACAAATATGAAACAAGGCATGGAGATGATCATACAAACATATGGATGCAAGATGAGCATGCTTAAAACCAGGAACACACATGAAAAGTTATGGAATGCAAATGACATACAACATGGCAAATGAAAGATGCAATGATCAAACATGCTTCTAATATGTCTTAAGATGTCTAAAGAATCAAATGGATGCATAAAATGTCATGGCAAGTCATGGTATGTAAGCAAATGCAAGATGAATGCAAAAGGAAGCCCAAATTAGGGTTTATGATCAATGCACAAAACAAAAACCAAAACCAGAAGCTAACATCAAGATAAAAAATTGAAAATGCATCAAAGGGAACCCTAAACCCATACCAACTCACTGCCCAAAGGAGGGGATCCAATTCTTAACCTAGTGAAAGTTATGAATTTCTTAAGATTTCTAGGGTTTTAAGGTACCTTGCCAAGAAAAATGTCAAACAAAATGAGAATGCAAGATCAAATCATGCCAATTTAATCCTACAAACTACATGATATGCAAGACACAATGCAAAAAGAATCAAAGTCCAACTCTTAAAGACTAGGCAGAAATGAATTTTCAAAGATTGGATCAAAATAATGCCTTGAAATGGAATTAATTCCATGAAAAATTGTCAAAAGACATCAAGATCAAAAAAGAAATTTGGTTTGAGGGTTGGACAATGTTTCTAAATGATTTTAAAGGTTTCATGAATTTTTTGGTGATTTTTAAATACCTAAAAGTATTTTTAATTAATTAATTCTCATTAATTAATTAAAAATAAACTTTTAAATGATTTAAAAATATTTTTTAATGCAAAAAATAAAAATAAAAATGTTTTTGGTTTCTGAAAATTAATAAAAGGTTGTATAAAAATTTCTAGAATTTTTGAAAATGTTTTACTATTTTAAAATAAATGGACAAAACAAAAGAAATAAAATGCAAATAAAATGAATTTAAATGAGAAGTCAACAAGATCAATGGCCAGCATTCAAACTGGACGCGCGGGAATTGACTGCGCGCGTGATCCAGTGGCTGAAATTCAAACTTCATTAATTCCAATTAAAAATTAATTAATCTGAATTAATAAAGTCAAATGAGGATTAGTGCAAAATAGTGAGATCCTGAACGTCCAAATGCGCGCGGGTCAACGCATCCAAGGGTTATTATTCAAACTTCATTAATGACACAGATTAGCCCTAAACAGATTCAGGTGGCCGGAGAAGACTTCCGATCGTCTTCTCCGGCGGGACACCCACCTGAAAGTTTGCTAACTCCCTCAAAACACTATGAAAATGTAATCTAATGGCCCAGGATTCATCCCCATTCAACACTGAATCAAACCCCCAAACAAACATCATTTTTTATTCATTAATCATGTGAATCGAAGCAAAACATGTTTAGGTCAGAAAAGTTTCAGAACACGATTAAATGCTTATTTCTCAACCATTTCAAAAAGTAATAACATCAGAGTGATCAACAAAGCATGAGGAACAAATTAGAAACTTAAAAACTCATTTCTGGAAAAAAGGTTCTTGATATACCTGAGCTTTGAGCTTTCTCAGTTTGCAACTTTCTGACCCTCTTTCTTTGCGCGAACCAACCCTCTTAGGCCCCTGATGAAGTCTTGATACTTGGAAGAAGTTTATGATGGCTGGTTTGGAAGATTACAGAAGTTCTGCTAAGGGGGGGGGGGTGATCGTGTTTCTGATTCAGGGAGTTTCAGGCAATGGTGATGGGTGGTTTTTGATCAGTGAAGTGTGCTGAGTTGGTTTGTGAAGTTTGTTTGTGTGTTTGCAGCCTGTGGAGAGTGTTTCGAAGGCTTTTGCAAATGGGAGAGATTTTGATAACTATGGCTATGGGCAAGATCAGAATGAGTTCTCTTATGTTTTAGGCTGGGTTTTGTCCATGTATCAAAAGGGGATAGGTCAGAAAGTTGTTGGTGGCCTATGGTGATTGGTATGGGTCTTTGGCCAAAATGTCAACTTGATGTGTACTTGAGGTATGGGCCATGGCACAACTTGCTTTTTGGCTTGCTTTTGCTCAGCTTGAATCAAGGAATGCTATGAAAAAGGTTTAGAGGCAATGCAGCAAGTGGTTTGCAACTTGTGATAGGTTTTGCAAGTTGGTTCAAGTTTGGCTTCTTTGAGATTTCTTGAGTTTCAAGGCATCAAAGTGCAAAGTTCTTTGGCCCATTCTGAATTTTAGAGGTCATATGATCATGTTGTGAAGAAATGATACACATTTGAGGCCTTTAGAACACTTGAACAAACCATTTTGCAAAATGTCTCTTTGGTAGAAAACTTCAAATTTTGTGATTTTAGCCAACTTTGACAAGCCATAACTTTTGATCCAAAATGAATTAGGTCATGTTCTTGTACTTTTTTAAAATGGAATGATCCATTCTACAACTTTCATGACCAAAGTTTTTCCATTTGAAGCACTTTTGAATCAAAAAGCAAGGGTTGAAAAAGTTTCCCAAAATGGCAATTTTCATTAAAAGTCAACTTTCCCAAAAAGTCAACTTTGCAAATGACTTGAAATTCTTCAATTTTGTGAACTTCCAACATCTTCCATGATCAAATAAAGATCATACACAATCAAAATGATGAAGAACACCCTTTGGTTGGGTCATTGGGGGCCTCGGATGCCCTGATTTTACACTGACTTGCCCAGAAAGTCAACTCTTGATCAGATGACTTCCCCATGGAATTTCTTCATGAAAATTGATATGCATGCTCCCTATACCATATAGAGACCAATAGAAACAAGAATGACCAAAAAATTTGGAGTTATGGCCTCTGAAACCAAAACCCTAATTCTAGGTCATCTGTGCAGTCAAACCTGGCCCTGCTTCCATACCCTTCTCAGTTCTTGTGATTTTTTGACATTATTGACTTTGAGAGGATATAATATGATGCTTGAACATATATGGACCCCTCTGAATTGATTGAAGACCTTTTGAATGGCTCAAGAAGCTCTTGGATTGCTCAGATCACAAACCCTAGATGCAGATGACTTTGAATCTATGCAGTGGATCAAAAATGTGATATGAGATGCCATGATTGGATTTATGCATATGAGGAGATCACAAGCCATGGTGTGAATGGGTGAGGGCAAATTTGGGGTGTTTACACCAAGTTACAAGCTTGATGTCTTGATGATTATTAAGTGAATTGATTAAGGAGTTAAACACATTAAGGGTTTAACACTTAGGATTAAAGTTATACACTCCATCCTAATAGAAGGATGCAGGCATAAGCTTAATCACAAAGCCTTAAAGCCTTTAGGGTTTAGTCCCTGATTATGAGATGAGAAGAGAAGACTCAAAGAGACACAAAGGTAAAAGCTAAGTGGGGGACTAATCAAAACCTAAAATGTTATCATGCTTGGAAGTCCTAGGGTTTGTGAGGCTTAAGAGAAATCTTCAAAGAAACACCAAGGAGAGAAACAGATGAAAGGAGCAAAGAGAAGCAAAACAACTTGCTTCACTTAAGAAGTCAAGTTGCTTGAAGAAAGAAAGTGAGATGAACAAGAATGAGCAAGCTCAATCCAAAGCACAAGACAAAATGCAGCAATGATGCATAAGAGAGATGAAAAGAGATTGTGAGAAGTGAAGGCAAATTCACTTCTCAAACAACTTACCACCTGAAAAGTTAGTAAAGAAATGAAATGCAATGCAAAATGAGATGCAATGCAATGATGCAAGCCAAAACCAGAAGCATGTACATGATGTTAATGATGCTAAGAGATGATACAAACATGAGACAAGGCAAGATGGTGATCAAACAAGTATGAGGATGCAAATGAGGCATGCATTGAACCATGGATGTTCATGAAAAGTTATGAAATGCAAATGACATACAACATGGAAAATGAAAGATGCAATGATCATACATGATTCTGATATGTCCTAAGATGTATTATGAATCAAATTGATGCACAAAATGTCATGGCAAGTCATGGTATGCAAGCAAATGGAAGATGGATGCAAAGGAAGGCACAAATTAGGGTTTATGATCAACATACAAAGAAAAAATCCAAAACCAGAAGCAAATGCCATGATAAAAATTTGAAAATGCAAACAAAGGAACCCTAGACCTATACAAACTCACTTCCCAAAGGAGGGGATCCAACTCTTAACCTAGTGAGAGTTATGAATTTCCTAAGATTGCTAGGGTTTTAAGGTACCTTGTCAAGAAAAATGCAAAACAAATTAAAAATGCAAGATCAATTCATGCCAATTTAATCCTATAAACTACATGTTATGCAAGATGCAATGCAAAAAGAATCATTGTCCAACTCTCAATTGTTAGGCAGAAATGAATTTTTGAAGTTTGAATCAAAATAATGCCTTGAAATGAAATTAATTCCATTGAAAATGATCAAAAGGCATCAAGAACAAAAAATAAATTTGGTTTGAGAGTTGGACAATGTTTCTAAATGTTTTTAAATGTTTCATGAATTTTTTTGTGATTTTTAAATACCTAAAAGTATTTTTAATTAATTAATTTTCATTAATTAATTAAAAATAAACCTTTAAATGATTTAAAAATAATTTTTAATGCAAAAAATGAAAATAAAAATATTTTCAGAATGAGAAAAATATTTGAAACAAAAATGCAAAAGGAAATATTTTTGTGATTTTTCTAAGTATTTTAAAATAAATAACAAAGAAAATGGGATAAAAATGAAATTAAAATGAAATTAAATGGAAAGTATGCTGATCCTAAGGCCAAGATTCAAACTTGACACGCGGGAATTGACTGGCACGCGTTTGAGTGGCTGGGATTCATTCTGAGATTTGAATTTAATTAATCCTAATTAATTAAATAAATGACTGGATTAGGGTTTTAATGTGAAATCTGGGATGTCCAAAACGCGCGCGAAGTTGGATCCAAGGGCCTCTATTCAAACTGACCTAAAAACCTAATTAACCCTAATTACTCTCAGACGACCGGAGCAGTGGTTCCGTTCTTCTTCTCCGGCGAGGCCAAATCCCTAACTCTCTCTACAAGCCACCCCAAAACCTAAAAACTGCCCAGAATCAAACCCCAAGCTTCAAGGAACACGAATCAGCCAACAAACAACATTTATTTTACATGAATCATGAGAAACGAATCAAAACGAAAATCACACAAAAATTTCAGAGATCAAATACATCCTGCACACTCAACCATTTTCAATGGTTCAAAGCTCAAAATGATCAGCACACCATATAGAATCAGTTTATAACTTAAAACGCAAGTTCTGGAAAAATGTTCTTGGATGATACCCGAGATGAAGCTTTGCCAATGGAGCTGCTTGGGCATTCTTCTTAAGGCAAACCACCTTCTTTTGACTCCCTCTTTCTTCTAGGATGCTTGGATGAAGCTTTTGTGGACTCTTTTGGAAGTTTACTGAAGCTCAGTTCATGGAGGGGCCAGAATCGTATTTTTCATATGGGGGGTTTCAGGGCAAGGTGATGATTGGGAAATGATCCTGGGATGATGCTGAGTTGCTTTGTGAAAGAAGTTTGAAGTTTTGTTAAGTGTGCTGAGAGTTTCGAAAGAAAATGCAAGAGGGATGATTTTTGTGAACTTGTGAATGTTGAGGTCTTAGGCTGTGTTCTTGTGTGTTATGGCTTGCATAAAGTCCACATATCAAGTTGTGATAGGTCTGTGGAGTTGGTGTGGGCTATGCTGATTGGTATGGGGTGATTTGCAAAAAGTCAAGGTTTGTATAAGAGAGATATGGGCTCATGGCTAGCCAAGGACAAGAGGGGTGTCCTGCGCAGCAAGAAGTGTGGAGAGCCCTAGGATCAATTCTGAAGTCAGCAAGCAAGTGGATTAGGGTTTGAGTGAGGTTTTGCAACTTGGTTCATCTTTGGCCCTTTTGAAGTTTCTTGATCCACAAGTCATAAAAATGAGTAAACTCTTGATGCAATATGACTTTTAGACATTGGTTCATGTTTGTATGAAGATTAGAAATCCATTTGATAGCACAATTTGCCTTGGCAAGGGATTTTGCAACTTTACCTCTTTGGTGGAAAACTTGAAATTATGTGATTTTTCCCAACTTTGACAAGCCATAACTTTTGATCCAAAATGAATTAGGTCAAGTTCTTGTAATTTTTGAAAAGGGAATGATCCATTCTACAACTTTCATGACCAAAGTTTTTCCATTTGAAGCATTTTTGAATCAAAAAGCAAGGGTTGAAAAAGTTTCCCAAAATGGCAAGTTTCCATTACAAGACACTTTCCCAAAAAGTCAACTTTGCAAATGGCTTGAAATTCTTCAATTTTGTGAACTTCCAACATCTTATATGATCAAATAAAGATCATACACAATCAAAATGATGAAGAACAACCTTTGGTTGGGTCATTGGGGGCCTCAGATGCCCTGATTTTGCACTGACTTGCTTAAAAAGTCAACTCTTGATCAGATGACTTCCCCATGGAATTTCTTCATGAAAATTGATATGCATGATCCCTATACCATATAGAGACCAATAGAATCAAGAATGACCAAAAAATTTGGAGTTATGGCCATGATTGACTTATGCATATGAAAAGATCACAAGTCATGGTGTGAATGGGTGAGGGCAAATTTGGGGTGTTTACAGCGGGTAACTTATGATCTAAAGGCCAATATTCAAACTTAGCCTAATTACAGGATTAGGGCATAATCACTCTCAGGCGACCGGAACAGTGTTCCGGTCGTCTTCTCCGACGAGCACAAACCCTAGCTTCTTCTACAGGCCACTAATCCCCAAATTTCTTGCCCAAAAATGATCCTCTAACCATTCTAAACCTAAATCCCCAACTAAAACTCATTTATCTCACCATGAACATGAATCGAAGAAAAATGTAAAAACGGGCAAAAGTTTCAGAGATCACATATATGGTGGTTTCTCCACCATTTTCAAAAGTAATCACATCCCCATGATCAGGGGAGCATATAGAACCATAAAAGAACTTAAAAGCTAGCTTCTGGGAAAAAAGTTCATCATGTTACCTGAGATGGAACTTTCTGGTTCTGGGATTTCTGACCTCTCCTTTGCTTCAAGCCCACCTCTTTGAACCCCCTGATGATGAAATGAAGCTTAGAATGAGTTCATATGGCTTGGTTTGAAGGTTTTGGTTCTGATATAGAAGATTTGGAGGGTTGAGTATGTGATGTTTCAGGCTGTTTCAATGGTGGATTCTGGTTCTATGGAGGATGTGTGATTCATTGGTGAAGGAAAAATGGAAGTTTGATGGCTGTGGGAGCAGTTTCGAAGAGGAGAAGTTTTTGATAGTTTTTAGGAATCCTGGCTTATGGGAGGTTGCAGGCTTGTGTGTGTTGTGTTTTGGAATGCTTGAGGTCCACATATGAGGCTCTGATTGGGCAGAGAGTTGGTAGTGGCACAGTTTGATTGGCATGGGCAAAAATGCAAAAAGTCAAGATTGTGTGTACCATAGGCATGGCTCGGGTCAGAGGAGATCTTAGGGCTTGTCCTGCTTCAGCCTGAGTCAAGGAAGGCCTTTGGATCTGATTTTGTGAGCTGGATGGTCTTGATCAAGAGTCTTCAATGTTCTTGCATATTTCCCTCTTTGAATTTTCTTATGAACCAAGGCAAAGAATCTTGTGAATTCTTGGGAAAAATGCAACAAAAATGGACCATATGAAGTTGCTAGAATGCTTTGAGATCAATTAGTGTCCAATTCAAGCATCAAAAGTTCCTTTTGCAAAAAAATCACTTTTGGAGATTCATGAAAAAAATGCTTTATGTAACTTGTGATTCAAGGCATAGAAATGAGAAATCCTTTGGGCAAATCTGAATTATGGGCCATTAATAATGTTTGTGTGATGATTAGAAGTTGATTTGAAGTCACATTTGGCTTTGGCAAGTGTTTTTGCAAGTTTCCTCTTTGGCACAAAAGTGAAAATTTAGTGATTTTGTCCAACTTTGCAAGGCCATAACTTTTGTTCTAAAATGAATTAGAATGAGTTCTTGTACTTTTTGAAAATGGGAGGATCCAATCTACAACTTTCATGACCAAAGATTTTTCATTTGGAGCATTTTTGAATAAAAAAGAGGAGGTTGAAAAACTTTCCCAAAATGACAAGTTTACATTACAAGTCACTTTCCCAAAATGGCAACTTTGCAAATGGCTTGAAATTCTTCAATTTTGTGAACTTCTAACATCTTCTAAGATCAAATAAAGATCATACACATTCAAAATGATGGAGAATACCCTTTGGTTAGATGATTGGGGGCCTCAGATGCCCTGATTTTGCACTGACTTGCTCAAGAAGTCATCTTTTGATCAGATGCCTTCCCCATTGAATTTCTTCATGAAAATTGGTATGCATGATCCTCATATCATATAGAGACCATTAGGACCAAGAATGACCAAAAAATTTGGAGTTATGGCCTCTGAAACCAAAACCCTAATCTCAGGTCATCTATGCAGTTAAGCTTGGCTCTGCTTCCATGCCTTTCCCAGTTCTTGTGATTCTTTGACTTTCTTAATCTTAGGAGGATATAATATGATGCTTGAACACACATGGACCCTCTTGAGATGATTGAGGACCTTTGGAGTGGCTCAGATAGCTCAAGGATTTCTCAAATCACAAACCCTAGATGCAGGAGACTTAGAACCTATGCAGTGAAGCAAAAATGCAACATGAGATGATATGATTGAACTTATGCATATGAAAAGATCACAAGCCATGGTAAAAAGAGTGAGGGAAAATTTGGGGTGTTTACAGTTGCCCCTATTCAATCATGAGTTAGCTGTGCAGGATGTAAGCAACAACTTAACAGGAAAACAAGATAACTTATGGTTGAATACCAAAGACAGTCCGAAATTTGCACTCACTGAATGAAGAAGAAAAGGGATATAGATTGTAAAAAGGAAGTATAATATGATTATAAAGTGCGGGCGACGGAGGACGACCGTCGAGCAGAGGACGACTGCTGGGGATAAAGTAATGCCGAGTACGACCGACAAGCTGGGGAAATAGAGAGATTATGATGGGGATGGCCATCAGGTAAAATTCTCTGGGGATTAAAGGTAAAGTGAATGATGGGGACAACCATCAAGTTCAAGTCATAAATGAAATAAATGATGAGGTACGGTCATCAAAGGTGAAGGACGATCACCTAGCAGTGGACGGCTGCTCTGTTGGGGATAAGATGAGGGACGGTCATCTATTGGTGAAGGACGATCACCTGGCAAGGTACGGTTAGCAAAAGTATCACGGCATAGGACGAATGCCGAATAGAAAAGGTCGACGATGCGGACGGCCATCGGATAAGCATGATGAAGGACGATCATCAAGAGGTGAAGGACGATCACCTAGCAGGGTATGGCTGCTCTCGGGGTTTTATCATGACATAGGACGAATGTCAGATAACAGAATCAACGATGGGGACGGCCATCGGATAAAATCATGAAGGACGATCATCAAGAGGTGAAGGACGATCACCTAGCAGGGGACGACTGCTAAAAATATCACGACATAGGACGAAAGTCAGATAGGAAGGGGGTTCTAATGAATAGAGACTCCGCTGGGGATGATGAAGGACGATCATAAAAAAGGTGAAGGACGATCACCTGGCAGGATACGGCTGCCAAAAGTGTCATGACATAGGACGAATGTCAGATAGAAAAGAAATTTGCTTTTTATTAGCGACTTGATGATAACTCTTCTGGGGAACGATAGACTCAGACGAATGTCTAAATGTAAGAAAGAAAAGGGGATAAGTGTTTGACGCTGTGTGTAGGTTAAAGATGCGGGCGAGCATCCTTAAGATTTTGATGCGGACGAGTATTAGTAGAAAACAAATGCTGACGCATGTTCAGAGATGATGATACAGACGAGTATCAACTGGTTAACAAAGAACACGGACGAGTGTTGAATCTCGATAAAGATAAGTGGTGTAAACAAGATACGAACGAGTATCTGAAATACGTAAACAATATGTGTGAGACACAGTCAAGTGTTCAACTTGCTGGGGAGAGTATGATACAGATGAGTATCATAAGAGAAAATGTATAAGTTATGAACTTGTAAAAGGTGTTTGACGACCTGTGGGGATATGATGACACGGACGAGTGTCTGGAAAGTATAATAAGCGAGGTTTTAGGCTATTGTGCTGGGGATATGACACAGACGAGTGTCAAGAAGTATCCGTTATGTGGAAGTATCTGTTTGTGGAGAATGTTCTGGTGACTTTACTGGGGAAAGATGACACGGATGAGTGCCAAAAGGAGCATGTATATGTATCAGAGAGTGCAAGGAGGATGCTTTGGCTTTCTGCCGGGGAATTTTGAGAGGTATTTTGTATATTGTTAATGTAATGTCAGTATTTACAAGTGTTTGCTTCGACACATGGCTTATGATTTATGCAGTACGTTTGATTTTTGCCGTAATACTCCGTATTAGACGGAATGCTATGCTCTGGGGGAAAATATGATGTGAATGCTATGTTTATGCAAAGATACCAATCCGGGATTCGAATCCCGTTGCTGTGAAGATTCCTGGCTTATTTGCTTGAAGTGGATATCCCAACTGGGGAATGAGATCATTGGTAGATCTGATAAAATGATTCTGCTTGGGGAAACAAATCATTGATAGACCTATTCTTGGCAATGAGGGGCCCAGCTGGGGTCTGTGAAGCTTTCGTCACTTTGTTGTGAGATCTTCAGGCATTGCTCTTCTGGATAGAGGCTGGGACTCTGCGGGGAGATGGTTCCTTTCCTGACACTTGGCTGAGGAGGAAAGATGACTGGCAACTCAGCTGGGGATAAAGCATCTTTGGTGCTAGATGGGAAATGGGATGAGTAAATAGTGATTTGGTAGCTTACTGGGGAGAAGCTTTCATGCCCTCATATTGCACTTTGACTACCTGCAATCCTGTTATGACGAAAAAACGCACAAGTACCCCGTGGTATCCTTTACTGGATTCCATCATAGGAGTTTAGACACTCCCGGGAGCAAATATATTTCCTGTAAGCATGTAATTTTTGGAAAAGACGCATTTGTATTTATGCAATCATTATATTAAGAATATCAGACATTTTTGCAAAAAAAGGAAAATAAAATGTACGCGACAAAGTGTGACGGGAAATCTGATTTTATTAATTTATGTGCCCCTGAATGGGCAAATACAGTCAAAGAAACAGATCCCCTAAAATGAGGAGATTGTTACAAATTGAGAAACAAGAAGATGCTGGCAATGTTGATGACGCTTCAAGGAGCTACCCTTTTGCTATGACTTGTATGACATTGACGTTCTTCTCATCTTGCTTTCTGAAGAAGGCTGATTCTGACCGATGCTTTATACTTTCGAAGCTTGCCATGTTGTAAGTGATACAGGCGAATTCAGAATGCAGTTGTTCGCTTATTCCCTTATTTTGAGTGGATTGCCCTTTCGGGTTTTCAATCCACCAGGATACCCATTTTTGTCTGAGTTGTCCAATGCGGCTTTTCAACTCAGCGGGTGTACATTTTTTATTCATTTTCCCATATTTTTGCCCGAGTCTTTTATTCTGTTTTTGACTCGCCGGGATGCCCTATTTTTGCCTGGACTTACATTCTGTTTTTATGTCCAGCGGGTCATTTTTATGCGAAGTATTTTTTAACTGCATCTGAATTCACGGGGGACAGGAAGTCTTCACCATCCATAGTACTGAGCATCAGTGCTCCACCGGAGAAAACTTTCTTTACTATGAATGGACCATCATAATTCGGAGTCCACTTGCCCCTGTGGTCTGTATGAGGAGGGAGGAGTCTTTTCAGCACAAGATCTCCTACTTGGTACTCTCGAAGCCTGACTTTCTGATCGAAGGCTTTCTTCATTATCTTCTGATATAACTGCCCATGACAAATCGCATCTAATCTCTTTTCTTCAATCAGATTCAGTTGTTCGTATCGGGATCGGACCCATTCTGCTTCGTTCAACTTGACATCCATCAATACCCGTAAAGACGGTAACTCAACTTCGACCGGTAGGACTGCTTCCATACCATACACAAGCTGATACGGCGTTGCCCCAGTGGATGTTCTGATTGACGTACGGTACCCATGCAAGGAAAATGGTAGCATTTCATGCCAGTCTTTATAGGTAACTACCATCTTCTGCACAATCATCTTGATATTCTTGTTAGCTGCCTCAACAACGCCATTCATCTTTGGCCTGTAAGGAGAAGAATTGTGGTGTTGGATCTTGAAGTCCCGGCATAGTTCTGCCATCATTTTGTTGTTCAAGTTGGAACCATTATCAATAATGATTCGCTCGGGCACTCCATACCGACAGATGATGTCTCTCTTCAGAAATCGGGCTACCACTTGCCTAGTAACATTTGCATATGAAGCTGCTTCAACCCATTTGGTGAAATAGTCAATGGCAACCAGGATGAATCTGTGGCCATTTGAAGCAGTCGGTTCAATCTTGCCAATCATATCAATGCCCCACATGGCAAAGGGCCAGGGTGAAGACATCACATTCAAAGGATTGGGAGGCACATGCACTTTATCCGCATAAATCTGGCATTTATGGCATTTTCTGGCATAAGCACAACAGTCTGCATCCATCGTGATCCAGTACTAGCCTGATCTCAACAACTTTTTAGCCATTGCATGCCCTCCTGCATGGGTACCAAAAGATCCTTCGTGCACCTCGTGCATCAACAAGTCTGCCTCTGCCCTATCAACACATCTGAGGAGTACCATATCAAAGTTTCTCTTATACAGGGAACCATCAGTATTCAGGAAGAAACTACCAGCTATCCTTCTTAATGTCTTCTTATCATTGGAAGATGCCCCAGGTGGGTATGTTTGATCCTCCAAGAAGCACTTAATGTCATGGAACCAAGGCTTATCATCTTTAACAATATCTGCTGAGAACACGTATGCTGGTCTGTCAAGTCTGGATACTGAAATCCGAGGCACAAAGTTGGCAGCTTGAACTTTGATCAAGGATGAAATGGTAGCCAGAGCATCTGCAAACTGGTTTTCATCTCGAGGGATATACTCAAGCTTGAATGTTGTGAAGAAAGTCAACAACCTCCTTGTATAATCCCGATAAGGTATCAGATGATCTTGGTGGGTGTACCATTTGCCGTTGGTTTGATTAATTACCAGAGCTGAATCTCCGAACACAGTCAAAGTCTTGATCCTGAGGTCAATGGCTTCCTCCAGACCCATAATACAAGCTTCGTATTCAGCTTCGTTGTTAGTGCAGTTAAAGGTGAGCTTTGCAGAGAAAGGCATGTGAACTCCTTTAGGTGTAATGAGTACTGCACCAACACCACGACCATTCATATTAACAGCCCCATCAAACATCATAGTCCATTCTTCTTCCGGGTCAGGCCCTTCAGTGTGAACAGGCTCTTCATGACCTTTTGCTTTTATGAACATGATGTCTTCATCAGGGAAGTCAAATCTCAAAGGCTGGTAATCATCGATGGGTTGCTCAGCGAGATAATCAGACAATACACTGCCTTTGATGGCCTTTTGGGATGTGTACTGAATGTCATATTCTGTGAGGATCATTTGCCATCTTGCAACCCGTCCGGTAAGTGCTGGCTTCTCAAATATATACTTGACTGGGTCCATCTTGGAGATCAACAAAGTGGTGTGGGTCAACATATACTGCCTTAGTCGGCGAGCAGCCCTCGCTAAAGCACAACAAGTTTTCTCGAGCAGTGAATAACGTTGTTCACAGTCGGTAAACTTTTTGCTTAGGTAGTATATTGCATACTCTTTTCGACCAGACTCGTCATGCTAGCCCAGTACACACCCCATTGACTCTTCTAATACTGTCAAGTACATTATTAGAGGTCTTCCTTCAACTGGAGGCATAAGGATCGGAGGTTCTTATAAGTATTCCTTAATTTTGTCAAAAGCCCTTTGGCAGTCTTCATTCCACCTGACTATTTGTTCTTTTCTTAACAGCTTGAACAAGGGCTCACAGGTCGCTGTAAGGTGAGATATGAACCGTGAAATGTAGTTCAATCAACCTAGAAACCCCCGAACTTCTTTTTCTGACTTCGGTGCAGGCATTTCTTGAATGGCTTTGACTTTGTCAGGGTCAACTTCAATCCCTTTTTCACTTACAATAAATCCCAACAACTTACCGGATCACACCCCGAATGTACACTTGTTGGGGTTCAACTTCAGCTGATACTTCCTCAGACGCTTGAATAACTTCAACAGATTCGTCAGGTGGTCTTCTTCTTTAAGGGACTTGGCAATCATGTCATCCACATAACATTCAATTTCTTTGTGAATCATGTCATGGAATAATGTTACCATAGCCCGTTGATAAGTAGCACCAGCATTCTTCAGTCCGAATGACATCACCTTATAGCAGAATGTGCCCCAGGGTGTGATGAAAGTTGTCTTTTCCATGTCTTCAGGTGACATTTTGATCTGATTATATCCTGAAAATCCATCCATGAAGGAAAACACCGAGAACTGAGCCGTATTATCAACCAATACATCAATGTGAGGTAGAGGGAAGTCATCCTTCGGGCTGGCTTTGTTCAGGTCCCGGTAATCCACACACATCCTTACTTTTCCATCTTTCTTAGGCACTGGTACAATGTTAGCAACCCACGGCGGGTAACTAGTTACAGCAAGGAAACCGGCGTCCCACTGTTTTTGTACCTCTTCTTTTATCTTCATTGCCATATCTAGACGAGTACGGCGCAACTTCTGTTTTAATGGTGGGCATTCTTCTTTCAGAGGTAGCTTGTGCATGACAATGTCGGTGTCCAACCCTGGCATATCCTGATAAGACCAAGCAAAAACATCCACATACTCCCGAAGCATGTCAATCAGTTGCTCTTTCGCTGAATCTTGTAGGCAGGCCCCGATCTTAACTTCTTTCACGTCTTCTTCCGTACCAAGATTAACCGTTTCAACTTCCTCCTGATGAGGAGTGATAACCTTCTCCTCTTGTCTTAACAACCTTGCTAGCTCTTCAGGTAGCTCATAATCTTCTTCAACCCCTTCATCAGCTTGATTGATTGGATTGTCAAAGTCATACGAAGTCATAGCAGTGTTGTTGTCGGTGCAGTCTGAAGGGCACTTTCTGCAAGGGTTTAGATTGGTTTATTTTAGTGATCAATTTTATCTTATTTAGAAAAAGTGAAAATGAAGTTATTTATTTTGAAAAGCATTGCCATTTTATTTTTGTACAAAAAGTGAAAAAATGAAAAACAGTGAGCGAAAAAGAAAAGACTCATTTGCAAAAGATGTCCTGATATTCATTAATTGATCTTTGCACAAAATACAAGATGACCCGATTACAAAATGAGTCCTGACATCTTGGGCAAGATGCAGGACTTGATGCATGCTTTAAAATACAGGAAATAATAATTACTTTGCAGGAGTAACTCTTATAATTTCCTGGGAAGACCAGTTTGAGGAATGGCTCCCCGGGATCCTTGGACGTATCCAGCTTTCCAGGTTGCGCTCGTTTTTTGACTCGTCTTCCAAGCTATTCACAGCATCTGGGGTGAGCATCCCCCACTAATAAACTTGGGCTCTTTTACATCCTCTGGTTTATCTTGTTGAGTTGGTCTGTAACCCAACCCAAATCGGTCTTCTTTCTTTTCCACGGGCAGCAGTTTGCCCCAGCCTTGGGCGGTACCTTCCTCAACAACCTTCTGGGCTTGCTGATATGATGTGATGGAAGTTCCCAGTACAGCAGATGCTTCATTAATGTTGAGGGCCTCAAACCCCTGGCTCATGGTCTCATGGATCTCCCCATCCATTTCTATGTACTTATACGTAGCCAGCTGGCTAACAAAGATGTCCTCCTCCCCACAGATGGTGATGATTTGGCCTTCCCACTCAAATTTTAACTTCTGGTGAAGGGTAGACGTAACAGCGCCAGCGGCGTGGATCCAGGGTCTACCCAACAGACAGTTGTAGGCCGGCTATATGTCCATCACAAAGAAGGTAGTTTTGAAGGTCTGCGGGCCAATCAACACAGGCAGATCAATCTCCCCAAGCACTGATCTTTTAGAGCCATCAAATGCTCTCACCACCAAATTACTCGGACGCAATGCCAAGCCATCATACTCCAGCTTCACTAAGGCTTTCTTTGGTAGAACATTGAGTGATGACCCAGTGTCCACCAGTACATGAGACAGAACAGCACCCTTGCATTCCAAGGTGATATGCAAAGCCTTGTTATGGTTGCGTCCCTCTGTTGTTAAGTCAGCATTGGTAAAGCCCAGTCCATGACTGGTGTTGACATTTGCAACCACAGTTTCTAGCTGATTAACAGTAATCTCCTCTGAAACGTATGCTGCGTGCAGGACTTTCAACAATGTGTTCCTGTGAGCTTCGGAACACATCAACAGTGATAATATGGAGATTTTGGAGGGTGTTTGGTGAAGCTGGTCCACCACCTTGTAATCACTCCTTTTTATGATTCTTATGAACTCGTCTACATCTTGTTCAAAAGATGTCTTCTAAGTGTCTTTGGCTGTTGGCTCTTCAGATACCACACTCTTTCCTTTTGCTTTGGCAGCAGCTTCTGCTTCAACGTTAGGTCTTTGTGTTTGCGAGGCAAAAAGGCGTCCGCTTCTGGTGAAGCCTCCGCCTCCCCCAATATTATCAACTTGTGGAGAAGAGGTTGATGAATCCAGAGTGATTTTCTCCCCGTTGCAGTAGAGATCAGAGCCATAATGCTAAGGTATGACATTACTGCTTTCATAAGGAACCGGTCCAGGCACCGTAATGGTGACCGGACTGATTGCTGCAGAGGAGGGTACCGTAATGGTGTGCGGATCATAGTAAATTGTGACTGGTGATCTGGCAGGAGGTGCCATGGTTTGTTGTTGGAAATTTCTTCTGGGAGGAACATTTGATGGGTCATAATAGATTGTAACTGTTGAAACATCTTCATTAATTTTTGCTGGCGTTGTAGAAGATTCTATTGACTGGATGGGTGTTGAAGTTGTAGCAGGAATGGTAACTGAACTTGCGTCCATTGAAGTGATTGATTGAGAAGTTGTTGGAGTTGTAGTAGAATCCGTTGGAACAATGGTTGCTGACATTGTAGGAGTATGTGGGATTGTTGTTGAAGGAATTGCTGGATTTGTAAGCGCCATTTACGAAATCTGAAGGATACCATCCTTAATAAGACCATATATGCCGCTTCTCAGCCTTTCACACCCATTGACTGCAATGTTGCAATACCCACAGCCGAGCTCACACCCGGGGAACACTTGGTATTCTAAAAGCTGAGCTTTAATTTCAACCAAAGGTGTTAGAATTTGTGCAACACTGGTGATTAAGGTGGATGGTTTGCCTTCCTCAATGGCATTAATCCTAGGCCCGTTGTGACTAGGCATTGGATTCCTTGTGACATTCGGAGGAGGTAAAAAATTGAGAGCTTTTGAGTCCACAAGGTCTTGGACTTTCATTTGTTAAGCCCTACATTTCTCAGTGTTATGCCCCGGTGCGTTTGAGTGGAAAGCACACCTGGCATTGGCGTCATAGTTCTTTGGCATATTGGAAGGATCTGGAGGTGCCAATGTCCTTAACTCAACCAGGTTGAGCTTTAGGAGTTGTGGCAAGAGTGCAGCATATGGCATTGGGATTGGGTCAATTACCCTGTTTGCCTGTGATGGTCTTTGTTGGAAAGGACGCTGTTGTTAGTTGTTGTTGTTGTTGTTGTTGTAGGTTCTCTGTTGCGGATAATGAACTTGTTGTTGATACTGTGGTTGTTGTTGTTGTTGAGGATATGCTGATTGTTGAGGAATCGGAGCTGGAATGGTAACTGCTGCTACTGACCGGTGTACATACTGAGGTCTGCCCCTGCTTGTATGAATGGAATTTGTTTCACCGGCTCTTCGGGGTCCCACAAAAGGTTTTCTGGGATTATCGGATGAACTTGCTCCACTGTCGGAAATTTTACCCATTTTTAATAGACTTTCAATCCTTTCACCAGCTATGACGACATCAACAAAGCTGGTAGAGGAGAAGGCAGCCAATCTATCAATATAGGTTCCTTGCAAAGTATTCAGAACATGTCAGCCATTTCCCTTTATGACATGGGTGGTTGGACAGCAGCAGCAAGCTGTCTCCACCTTTGGGCATATTCCCTGAAGCTTTCTCTGGAAGATTGAGACATTCCCATTAGGAGGGTCCTGTTAGGAGCCATGTCCAGATTGTATTGATATTACCGGATGAAGGCTTTAGCTAAGTCCTTCCAGCATCTAATGGTAGCTCTGGTCAAGTGTGAATACCACTCTCTTGAAGCCCCGATCAGACTATCTTCAAAGTAGAACATCCACAGCTTTTCATCCATAGTATACGCTTCAAGTCTTCCCAGGAAAGAGGTTCCATTGTATTTCTCAAAGTACGGGGGTTTGAATTTGTAGGGAATTCTCACCCCGTCCACTAGCCCCATGTCCATCACATCGAAGCTTAAGGAATTCTGAGACTCCAAAGATCTCAACTTCTCAGCAATTTCATCCAATCTCCTGTCATAAACTTCATCTCCAGCTCCCATAATAGTAAACTGCTCTTCTTGGGGATCCTCTTGCAAGATTCTCCCCCCAGTAGTATTACCTTGCACATTTCTCGGGATATTAGCTTCTGGATCCAGATGAGGTCCAAATACTGGTGGGTCAATACGAGGCTGGCCCCGTTCATTGTTACTAGTTCCTCCTGTTCCAAGATGAGGCTCCTCAGGAGTTTGTCTTTCCACCAGTTCCCTTAGCCTTTCTTGACTCTGGGCCAAGCCAGTCATCACAGCCATGAATTGAGTCATTTGATTTCTCATCTCCACTCTTTCATTAGCCATCTGATTTCTGACCTCAGTCAGATCCCGCTGTACTTGTTCCATTTGAATACCGGGAAGGTTGTTGCGAGTTGGGTACCGGTGCGCGCGGTTGACAGGGAACACTCGGCGACGAGCAATATTTCCTGAGATCATAGCAAAGTTAGAAACAAAGATAATAAAACCTACAAAACAAAACAGAAGTTAGCATGCAATGCAGTATGCTTATTTGTTTTCCAAGGTATCCGGTTTGGTTCTTGGTTTTGACCTTTCCAGACCTCGAGGAAGATACTTGATGTTGCTGAGAAAAGAAACCCAATGAAAGCAAACCAATATATTACAAATGATGAACAATACATAGTCTGTTTTACAAACATTCCCATGGAGGGTCAAAATACATCAAAAAGGAAAAGTACATCAAATGGAAACAACAACAAAAAAAGAATCAAACATCCAATCCAAACTCATCCTCTTTGACCTCCTTCAGGAGTGCCTCAGTCACTGGACCAGCTGGGTGCTCTGTAATGGTCCTAATGAGGAGGTTCCTGGTGGCAATGGCAGTGGTCAGCTTTTTATGCCTGTCCTGGTCCTTTGATCTCTTCAATCCTGCTCTGAGCTTCAACTCTGAAATCTCCTTCTGGGCTGCCAGCAAAGCTTCCTGTTGCTTCTTCTCATTGGCCTCTAGCTGTTCAATCTTAGCTTGAGTCCTTTGGTCCTCTTGTGTACGGGCTTCGGTGATCTTGACCCACCTAGCCTGACTCTCTTGCAGATAGAGCTCAGTCCTAGCTTTCTGAATCTTGGCTTCTTTACAGGCATTCTTCAATATCTGTTCTCCAGCCCTTGCTTTCTTAATGTAGTCCTCCGTCTTCTCAATTTTGGTGAGATGCTCCACCCTGAGCTTTTCCAATCTCTCAATGTCCAGACGACCATCACTCCTTTCCCAAAGGGTCTTCTTCAAGGCTCGAGATAGGTTCTCATTCCTTTCCTTCAGCTTCTCAAATTCTTCTAGGCTGACAGTTGCTGCAGGTTGTACTGTAGAGGGTCCAGGTATGTCCTCCAGGGTGAAGGGCATTCCAGTAATCTGAGCTCTAGCACGGTACCAGTCATAGTACTGAGCTGAAGCAACATTATTACACCTTCCCAGAATTGCCATCCCTTTTGTTTGGATGTTATCCCAAGCCCAAGATGCTTGCCTGACAACAGCTGAATCAGGTTTCACTTCACAATACAGGGCTTCAGCTAAATCTTGCACTCTAGGAGGGTGAACCAAAGCATAGCCCAGTTGTCTTTTAAACAACAAAGGATTGTAGTTGATGCAACCCTTCACTCCTATTAGAGGTACATTTGGGTATTGTCCACAGCTGGTGATAATGTCCTTGCCCTTGGTGCTCTGGGTGCACCATCTAATATCATCTGAAGTCAAAGCAATGAGCCTTTTGGCCCAATTCTTATGTTGGTGGGGATTCAGGAAGGCATCTGACTTAGGCAGGTGCCTGAGCATCCAGGTGTGAAACAAAGGAGCACAACATCTTACCAACTTCCCCCTTTGTTTCTCATTCCTCTGATGAATGGAGTAGTAAAAATCTCCTAGCAATGTGGGCACTGGGTTCTTCAGAAGGAACAAATGGATGGCATTCTTGCTGACAAATTTGGGCTCATCTGCAAACAATATAGCCCCATATATGCTGAGGGCTAACAATGCACAGACTGCCCTCCACTCTCCTAAAGAGGCTTTCAGGATGGCCTGAGAAATCAAGAAGTCCAAGTGCAAACCAGGGATCCCAGCTTTAGTTGTCCTACTTTTCTCAATCAAGGCAGGCTCCAAGTACAGTGCTTTTGCCACTTCTCCATTGCTGGGAGCTGGCATCTCTGGGTTGAAGGGGATTCCACCCCTGACAGGTACTCCAATTAATGAAGAAAACTCTTCCAGCAGAGGCCCTAGCTGGAAGTATGGAAAGGTGAAACATCTCAAGGGATGGTCATAAAACTGTAAGCATGTGTGGATCATGCTTCTCTGAGAAGGGTCAAGGTCCATAACCATGTCCAGGATTCCTCCATAATGCTCTCTAAACAAAGGGATATGGTCAGGTGTGATAAGTGACTGGACCTGCCTGATACCAGTCAACACAGGCTCAAAGAAATGGTAGGATATGTTGCTTTTCCTGGGGGTAGTCATGAGTATGCTGAAGAGGATGAAGATAGGTGCTGATGAAGATCACAGACTGATACTGGAATTGAGCTACTGACAGGTTGATGCTGGTGATGATGAGAATAGCTGAAGTAGATAACTGATGAAACAACGGTCTATGCAGAAGAAGGGGTCAAAACCAAACCAGATACGATGTGGATACCCTGAAAAACAAATAAACAAATGTTAAATGATGCAATGATGAATATGCAAATGATATGCAAGGGTTTGTGATCTAGCTGGATCTGATTATCTGTCTTGATATAGGGCCCATGTATGTTCAAGAAGTCCAGATGGAGGTCCAGAAATCCAGTAACCAAGGTGGGAGACTCAAATAAAGAGTCACATGTCCAAGGTTAATCACAAGAACTGTCCAAAGTGAAGTATTCTTAAACAAAACAAAAAAAAGGGTATGATGTGGCCAAGGGTACCCTGCAAACCTGTAAACAGCCCAACCCCCTCACAGGTAGTGTTCTAGAACAAGGATCCTCAGACTTGGATCAGTTATGAGAAGTGTAAACACTTCTAACCCGGAGGTACATTGTTTACAATAATCATAAAAGATCCTCCTCTAATTCACCTCAGCTTCTGAAGGTCATAATAAAGGTCATCCAGACTTAGCAGGCTTCCCAGATAGCCCTAGCACTACAGGAAATCTGTAGCACAGAGTTCTCAAGAAGAAACCCACGTCTGAACCGTGTTTCATATTCCCGCACCAGACGGAAATGGAATGGGAAAGAACATGAACCACTCTAGCCTAGGTGTCACTCAGGTCCCAGGTATAGGACCTTAAACTCTCAATGAAGCCCCACCCACCAAAACAGAAACCAGATCCAGCAATGACAGCATGAAGTATGCATAAGACTGTAAAGAAGACAATAAATAAAGCTGTACATAAAGATATAAATAAAGCAAATAAATGAACACAATTAGCACATAACACCCCAGTAAACACAAATCAAATAAGCGCTAGGAGGAACCCACAAAAAGAACCAGAAGCCCTGGTTACAATATAAGGATCCCCAGCAGAGTCGCCAAGTTGTCGCTCCCACCAAATGACACCCGGGCCAAGAGGGGTACAGAGGCGAACGGTCGGCGAAAGGGAGATGAGAACACACGAGGGTGAACTCAAAAGAAAAAGAGTCGCCAGCTAGGCATTTTTATCCCGAAGGAAAGGTAATGCTGCATAAATCTAAGAAAAGATGGATAAGACGGTCGCGAACCAGAGAAACTGAGAAAGGGGGTTGGTTACAACCTGGGAAGGTATTAGCACCCAGATTGTCCATCGTACCCGACGGGATCCACGCTTAAAAGATTTGTGTTTTAAAGGGGTAGTGTCAGTGCAATTTGTGTATCAAAGCTGGAAAGAATGCAAGTGTCAGTGCTAGAAGAAAGTGAAGTGAAATATGTGAAGTGTCAATGCTAGAACAGGAGTGCAAAGCTCAAGACTATGAGGCTAAAGAATAAAGCTGAAAGAGGGGAGAATATACAGAGACATTTGTTCGATAACTGTTAAGTTATGCCTATGTATCCTCTCGTGCAATGAGGAAGTCAGAACACCGTAGTTCGACTCAAAGAGACTGAAAAGATAAATTGACTTGTGAACTGCTTACTTGTCTATGCTCAAGTGTATGACCTGTCTGGCTCAGGTGCTAACTGTCTTGCATTAGACGGAAGAAGCGAGTTCTCGTTTGTGAGTGAATGAGATGAGAAAAGAATCCCGGAGGAGACGATTATTGTTTGTTTTTGTGTTTTCAGTCTTTTATTGGTATTTTTGTGTTTGTCATAAGAAAATGAGCTTAAGCCTAAACCAAGGGTTAGTAAACTCATCACATCCTCCCTTTGATTAGGGGTAATGAGGATACCTTAAGTATGAAGTAAACACCTCACACTTAACCACCATGATGTAGGATTAAGATCATTAAACTACTTGTAATTATTTAGATGTTTTTGGTATTTTTGTTTAGTGTTAAGTAATGAGTTTAAGCCATAATCAAGGATTTAATGGACCCATTACACCATCCTAATAGAAGGATGATAGATGTGAACATTTAAGCTGAGGAAGGCTCCTCATATTAATCCATGATTAGGGATTAACCTCATGACAAAATAAAGCCTTTATTAAATGGATTTTAGTTAATGGTAAGGTTAAGAAATGGATTTTATGGTTTGTAAGACAACTTGAGGGGGACTTGTCCATTAACACTAGGGTTAGTTCTTCTTAACCAATTAAGGAAGAATTAGAACCCTAATGCAAGGCCCAAGTTACAAGTTTGATGTCTTGATGATTATTAAAATTGATTTATTAAAGGAGTTAAACACATTAAGGGTTTAACACTTAGGATTAAAGTTATATACTCTATCATAATAGAAGGATGCAGGCATAAGCTTAATCACAAAGCCTTAAAACCTTTAAGGTTTAGTCCTTGATTATGGGATGAGAAGAGAAGACACAAAGATGACACAAAGGTAAAACTAATGGGGGGACTAATCAAACCCTAATTGTGATCATGCTTGGGTATTCCTAGGGTTTATGAAGCTTGCAAGAAGATCTTCAAGAGCAAAGCCACCAAGGAAGAAGCAGGATAAAGGAAGAGAAGCAAGAAGAAGAAAAACAACTTGCTTCACTTAAGAAGACAAGTTGCTTGAAGAAAGAAAGTGAGGAGGGAGCATGAATGAGCAATCTAACTCTAATACAAAAGTAAAATGCAGCAATGAATGCATAAAAGAGATGAAAAGAGATTATGAGAAGTGAAGGCAAATTCACTTCCCAAACACTTACCACCTGAAAAGTTAGCAAAAAGAAATGAAATGACATGAAAATGAGATGAAATGCAATGATGCAAACCAAAGTCAGAAGCATAAACATGATGTTAATGATGCTAAGAGATGATGCAAACACATGTCAAGAGTTGTGGATGATCATACAAGGATGAAGATGTAAATGAAGCATGTTTTGAACCATGAAAGTTCATGAAAGTTTATGAAATGGTATGAATGCATAACATGGCAAATGAATGATGCAATGATCAAACATGATTTCAATCTGTCCTAAGATGTCTTATATGTCATGTGGATGCACAAAATATCATGGTAAGTTCATGAATGCAAGCATATGGAAGATGGATGCAAATGAAGGCAAAAATTAGGGTTTACATACAATATGCAATGCAAAATTCAAAATCAGAAGCAAATGACAAAGTAAAAAATTGAAAATGGGATCAAAGGAACCCTAACTAACCCTACACAAGTTCACTGCCCAAAAGGGGGGGGACCTAACTCTTAACCTAATGGAAGTTATGATTTTCTCAAGTTGGCTAGGGTTTTAAGGCACTTCAAAAGGAAAAATGCCCATCAAATTGAAAATGAAAGATAAATTCAAACCAATTTTACCCTAGAAACTAAATGGTATGAAGAATGCAATGCAAAAAGAATCAACATCAAACTCTTCATGGTTAGGCAGAATGAATTCTTCTAAGTTAGAACAAAAATATTGCCCTTTAAGAACTTTAATTCCAAAGAAAAATGTCAAAATATGTTAAGAACCAAAAAGAAATTTGTTTGAAGGGTTTGATAATGTTTCTAAATGTATCAAGATGCAATGTGAATTTTTTTTGGAATTTTTAAATACCTAAATGTATTTTTAATTAATTAATTGTCATTAACTAATTAACAATAATCATTTAAATGATTTAAAAATAAATTTTGATGCAAAAAATAAAAATAAAAATATTTTTGGGTTCTGAAAAATTATTAAAAGATTTAATAAAAATTTTCAGAATTTTTGGACCTTTTTTACTATTTTTTAAAATTCGTGGAAATTAAATAGAAATAAAATGAAATAAAACAAATAAAATGGAAAAGTATGAGGATCCTGAGGCTGAGATTCAAAGTTGAGAAAAGATGGTTGACTGACACGCTAGTGAATGGTCTGGATTTGTCCTAACTAATTAAACCTAATTAATTAAATTAATGATGGATTAGGGTTTAATCAAATGATCTGGGAAGTCCACACGCGCGGGTAACTTATGATCTAAAGGCCAATATTCAAACTTAGCCTAATTACAGGATTAGGGCATAATCACTCTCAGGCGACCGGAACAGTGTTCCGGTCGTCTTCTCCGACGAGCATAAACCCTAGCTTCTTCCACAGGCCACTAATCCCCAAATTTCTTGCTCAGAAATGATCCTCTAACCATTCTAAACCTAAATCCCCAACTAAAACTCATTTATCTCACACCATGAACATGAATCGAAGAAAAATGTAAAAACAGGCAAATGTTTCAGAGATCACATACATGGTGGTTTCTCCACCATTTTCAAAAGTAATCACATCCCCATGATCAGGGGAGCATATAGAACCATAAAAGAACTTAAAAGCTAGCTTCTGGGAAAAAAGTTCATCATGTTACCTGAGATGGAATTTTCTGGTTCTGGGATTTCTGACCTCTCCTTTGCTTCAAGCCCACCTCTTTGAACCCCCTGATGATGAAATGAAGCTTAGAATGAGTTCATATGGCTTGGTTTGAAGGTTTTGGTTCTGATATAGCAGATTTGGAGGGTTGAGTATGTGATGTTTCAGGCTGTTTCAATGGTGGATTCTGGTTCTATGGAGGATGTGTGATTCATTGGTGAAGGAAAAATGGAAGTTTGATGGCTGTGGGAGCAGTTTCGAAGAGGAGAAGTTTTTGAAAGTTTTTGGGAATCCTGGCTTATGGGAGGTTGCAGGCTTGTGTGTGTTGTGTTTTAGAATGCTTGAGGTCCACATATGAGGCTCTGATTGGGCAGAGAGTTGGTAGTGGCACAGTTTGATTGGCATGGGCAAAAATGCAAAAAGTCAAGATTGTGTGTACCATAGGCATGGCTCGGGTCAGAGGAGATCTTAGGGCTTGTCCTGCTTCAGCTTGAGTCAAGGAAGGCCTTTGGATCTGATTTTGTGAGCTGGATGGTCTTGATCAAGAGTCTTCAATGTTCTTGCATATTTCCCTCTTTGAATTTTCTTATGAACCAAGTCAAAGAATCTTGTGAATTCTTGGGAAAAATGCAACAAAAATGGACCATATGAAGTTGCTAGAATGCTTTGAGATCAATTAGTGTCCAATTCAAGCATCAAAAGTTCCTTTTGCAAAAAAATCACTTTTGGAGATTCATGGAAAAAATGCTTTATGTAACTTGTGATTCAAGGCATAGAAATGAGAAATCCTTTGGGCAAATCTGAATTATGGGCCATGAATAATGTTTTTGTGATGATTAGAAGTTGATTTTAAGTCACATTTGGCTTTGGCAAGTGTTTTTGCAAGTTTCCTCTTTGGCACAAAAGTGAAAATTTAGTGATTTTGTCCAACTTTGCAAGGCCATAATTTTTGTTCTAAAATGAATTAGAATGAGTTCTTGTACTTTTTGAAAATGGGAGGATCCAATCTACAACTTTCATGACCAAATATTTTTCATTTGGAGCATTTTTGAATAAAAAAGAGGAGGTTGAAAAACTTTCCCAAAATGACAAGTTTACATTACAAGTCACTTTCCCAAAATGGCAACTTTGCAAATGGCTTGAAATTCTTCAATTTTGTGAACTTCTAACATCTTATAAGATCAAATAAAGATCATACACATTCAAAATGATGGAGAATACCCTTTGGTTGGATGATTGGGGGCCTCAGATGCCCTGATTTTGCACTGACTTGCTCAAGAAGTCATCTTTTGATCAGATGCCTTCCCCATTGAATTTCTTCATGAAAATTGGTATGCATGATCCTCATATCATATAGAGACCATTAGGAACAAGAATGACCAAAATATTTGGAGTTATGGCCTCTGAAACCAAAACCCTAATTTCAGGTCATCTGTGCAGTTAAGCTTGGCTCTGCTTCCATGCCTTTCCCAGTTCTTGTGATTCTTGGACTTTCTTAATCTTTGGAGGATATAATATGATGCTTGAACACACATGGACCCTCTTGAGATGATTGAGGACCTTTGGAGTGGCTCAGATAGCTCAAGGATTGCTCAAATCACAAACCCTAGATGCAGGAGACTTAGAACCTATGCAGTGGAGCAAAAATGCAACATGAGATGATATGATTGAACTTATGAATATGAAAAGATCACAAGCCATGGTAAAAAGAGTGAGGGAAAATTTGGGGTGTTTACAATACCGAATCCTCAATTCCTACTCATACCGACACAACCCTTCATAAATTCTTATCTGAAACAACACAATTAAACAACTCTTCTTGTTCCAACCAAAACTCGCACTTTAATAAACCTACTTACAATTCACTCATTCTAACACTTGCAACTCAACTTTATCCGACACTCTTGTCAAATCATTGTCTTACATTCCCATCTACTTTCCTCTCTAATCATCTCAAGAAAACTTCAAGTCCCGTGCCACTTAATTCATCACCAAAGCAACACTCCAATTATCTAGAGTTCAACCATGAGTTTCCATATTACTATTCAATCCAAATACAACTTCATACTATCATCCTTAAATCCGAATAATATTCTTATATATGAATTTACATCGACAAAACTAACAATACTCAAGCGCTCAACTTAACTTCAACCTATCCAACATGCATACTATTCCAGTCGGCATGACACATCTATCCATCAATTATGATTCCATCTATTATCAACAATAAATTAAGGGTGATCAGTTCCTCAATTTTTCGATAGAAATCCGCAACCATAACAGTGGCATACATCATCATTACCTAACACAATCGCGTACTCGTGCCCCAAAGTTCGTAAGCATAATGCTCTTCCAACTCTCTAAGACTTACCAACGCCTTCTTAGTTTCCTTAGTTTTATCTTCGATAATTATACCAAAACGTCCAAAAGTCCATTCCAAAATTTCTTATACATGCTCATAGCACAACACAACCTTAAATATCTTTCCAACACCGGAATCGCTACAACATCGAGTACAATCTAATTCGGTTTGTTCCAATTACAACTTCTATCCAAGTTAAAATTTTTAACAAAGTTACTCGAGCATTCATCTTTTCCCTCAACTCCACCATCACATAACATCGTCACTTTACTCATTCTTATTCAACGTAAATTTCATCTCAATGCATTCTCCAACACAGTTACATTCTTAAAAATACCAACATTTTATTCCTAATAATATTTCACACTTGTCTTTATCTTTCCAAATTTTCAGCAATAGTCGCTCTTCTTCAACCACATATTTCTCTTCCAATATAGACCTCCCAAACACAAAATCATATTCCAAAATGAAGATAATTTTATTTAGATTCCATAACTTCAAAAATCACTTAAATCCGATTTACGAGCAAAAGGTTATCGTCCTTGCAATGAGACTGGTCAAGAATTCCCGTAAGCAGAATTTTCCAAAAAAATCAGCATCAGACCCAAATACTAAAATTTACTTATCTCCATCTTCACTAACCTCCTGAAGGAAAATATTATATGCAAATTGTAGGAAATTTTGTAAGCTTTCCAAAAGTTCAGATCCGCTTCAATCAGAATTATGAGCAAAAAGTTATGCCTCTTCTTGTGACAACTGCTCCAAATTTAAAAAAAAAACAGAATTGGAGATTGATGAACATAAGTTTCATCTCTCTCCCTCTTGCTTCTAAAATCTACCAAACATCCTTGCTTCTCATCCAACTATGAAAATTACTCGGATTTATTCCAAATATACTCAAGGCATGTTAATTTACCGATTCGATTCATCAACTTATCATCTCCATTGGAATAACTCTCCATTCCTAATCAATTCACCATCCATATTCTACACGCATCTCCAACTCGACCGATACGAATTCGTGAATCTAATCTCTCGCTGTTCCGCAACAACATCGCCTTGACAACATTCACACTCTTGCGATCAACATCAACCTGAACCACTTCTACATTCCAACAACAGTCTGGGAGACAAGCTTCTCCCCCACTTAATTCCAAACTAACACCTGCAGACAACGACCAGAAACCAACAAACAAGTACCGAAAGTGTTTCACACACATGTTGCGCACTGAGGAATAAACGACATTAACAACATTGGCCGGACGGACCGACCTGCTCTGATACCACTAATGTAACACCCTTCTACCCCACAAACAATTTAAGTAAAATATTATCAGAGTAATTCATAGAAGGTGTCACATTTCTTCATAAAACATCAATCCAAAATATTATATTAAAAATATTCCTTTCTCAAAAAATCAAAATTATCGCAGCGGAATTATATATTCAAAATATTTTCCTCTTATCTCATTAAAACATAAAGACCTATTGGTCAAAGTCAATAATTTTCATCATTCTCAATTCAACATTTAACAACTCATAAAACTCATCATAACAAAACGAAAATCCAATCATATAAGCTTTTTATTTACCCCGATGTTACATCTATCAGAGCAAGACACCAGACACTCTAGACTTAAGCTATACAACCTCCAGCTAAGACTTCACGTACCGCGAACTCATCTCAGATATCTACAAGTTATCCATAAAAGAGACAACATTTCCAAGAAAGCAGGGTGAGTATTTATAATTCATTATAACAATACAAGGATATGAAATATAAATAAATCAAGCATAAACAATATCATAACAACATCAATAACAAAATTCACAAACAAACACCATCAAAAAACACATTCCAAAGAAAATGTGAATTCAACCATCATGAAATGCACAATATGCATGTGGTACCAATTTCTCCGTGAGATAGATACATGACCATTAACCCTCCACAAGGGAGCACACTGTAATCACCGAATCACTCCAATCCACACAATGGGATTGAAGCTACCAAATAGGCCGAAGCCCCATCGTGAATGTCATAAAATGTAATGACGCGTTACTCCGTAAAAATCACCGAAAAATCAAATGTGCATCATTCATTTCATATTCAGCAATCAATCATCAAATAATCATGTCTTTCATCGTGACAACAATTCGAGAATACCTCATTATTGATAATACAACAAAAGAACTCCTTTGATCAACATGATAACAAAACATATTCGCTCATTAACATCAACATCAACAAATCATCAATTCACAATAACCTCATGTTTATAAGCATAAACACCAATTTTCAACAATACAGCAAAACAACTTCATTTATCAATATCAACCAATCATCAATTTACAATATAAATCATGTTTATAATCATAAAACCAATTCCAACAACACAACAAAATAACTTCCTTCATCAACAACAACAAATCGTCAACTTACAATAGAATCCTATTTATAATCATAAAACCAACTCAACTTTTTCTAAATATTCATCATTGAAAAATGTCCCACTTCACTCATTTTATTTCATCAAATTAAAGTTCGTTTCGTTAGCTTTCCGACGCTGGGGCCTCAATCGGAGTTACGGATCAAAAGTTATGAATTTTTCAAAAATAAAAGTGCCATTGTTATCGTGTTAACAGGTTAACCCATAGCTTAACCAGTTAATGCCTCATTTTTTCGCCCAAAATATATATTTATCACTGGTTAACCGGTTAACACCTGCACATAAGCAGTTTTCTGTTGTTTTTACGAATTCTACACCAAAATACCCCAATTTTTCATACGAATTCCTCTCAATTCAACCCAAAACTTCTTACCAATCAATAATTAATCACATACAACAACAATTCATCAATTCAAACATCAAACACACCATTCTAAATCATCTTATAAATCTTAATTCACCAATTCATACCCTTATAACTCAATCTATATCATCAAACCTAACAATCACCAAAATCATATCAAACCTAATCTATTCATAAACCAACTCCTATAAAATTATAATATATTATGAAAAATCCCATACCTTAGAGATTTTCTGCGATTGAAACTTTTCTCCAAGGTTCTTCACCATTTTTATACTCTGAGCTTCCTCTCCTTCTTTTCTTTAGAGCTATTTACCAAAAACATGATAGAATAAGAGTTTTGATCGTATTCTCCTTTTTGATAAAACTATCCCAGTTTATGTTTTTCCCAACTTAACCTTACTCTTTTCACATAAAGACCACATTACCATTTCTTCAATATATTTACTAAATAATAATAATAGTATAATAATATACTAATTATTCATATTATATAAAAATACCCCTTATACTCCCAAATGACCAACATAACCTCGATACCCCCACTTCTATTATTTTAAATAATAAGTAATAATTCGAATAATACTACATGATTATTCTTATTATTAATATTATTAAAATAATTTGACCACAATGCATCGGGCCATATAACCGCCTCTTGTCAAAATAATCATATATCCTCCAATAAGCAATAATTTACTCTTAATCGAATTTGGGGTGTTACAGAATTTATGTAGATCCTTCAAAGATTGATGCGGTATTGCAGTGGGAGACTCCGAAGTCGGCTACGGAAATTCGTAGTTTCCTGTTGGTTGGTTGGTTACTATCATAAGTTCATTGAAAGTTTTTCTAAGATAGCTTTACCTTTGACGCAATTGACTAGGAAGGGTCAGGCGTATGTGTGGGATGTCGCTTGCGAAGAAATTTTGTAGAACTGAAGAAAGGGTAACAACTGCATCAGTGTTGATTTTACCGAATTCGAATGAGTCCTTTGTAGTTTATTGTGATGCTTCCAAGATGGGTCTTGGTGGAGTTTTGATGCAGGATAATAAAGTTGTTGCTTATGCTTCTAGACAATTAAGATTTCATGAGAGGAACTATCCTAGTCACGACTTAGAGTTGGCAACTGTGGTATTTGTGCTTAAGATTTGGAGGCACTATTTGTTTGGTTTGAAATTTGAAGTATTCAGTGATCACAAAAGTTTAAAGTACTTGTTTGATCAAAAAGAGTTAAATATGAGACAGAGGCGGTGGCTTGAATTATTGAAGGATTTTGATTTTGATTTGAATTACCATCCTGGTAAGGCTGATGTTGTGGCTGATGCTTTGAGTAGGAAGTCGTTGCATATTTCAATTCTTATGGTGAGAGAACTGGAAATGATTGAGCAATTTAGAGACATGAGCTTGTTTTGTGAGACTACTACTGATAGTGTGAAATCGGGTATGTTAAAGCTGACCAGTGAGATTTTGGAAGAGATACATGAGGGTCAGAAATCTAATTTGAAATTAGTTGATCAATTGATGTTGGTTGATCAAGGTAATGAAAGTGACTTCCGAATTGATGAAGATGGAGTTTTGAGATTTCGGGATAGAGTATGTGTTTCGAATATTCCTGAAATTAAAAAGAGTATTTTAGAAGAAGGACATAAGAGTCGACTGAGTATTCATCTTGGCACTATGAAGACGTATCAGGATTTATGCAGGTTATTTTGGTGGCCGGGTATGAAAAGAGATATTGTTGGATTTGTGTATGCTTATTTGACATGTCAGAAGTCGAAGATTGAACATCAGAAACCTTCAAGTATGATGCAACCTTTAAATATTCCTGAGTGGAAATGTGATAGTATTTCCATGGATTTTGTGATTAGGTTACCTAAGACTGCAAGGGGTAAGGATTCAATTTGGGTGATTATAGATTAGTTCACTAAGTTGGCGCACTTCTTGCCGATGAAGATTAACCATTCCATGCAAAGGTTAACTGAGATTTATATTGAGGAAATTGTGAGGTTGCACGATGTACCTTCAAGTATTGTATCGGTTAGAGATTTGCGATTCACATCGAGGTTTTGGAAGAGTTTGCAGTTGGCCCAGTAACCGAGGCTCTCCTGAAGGAGGTCAGAGAGGATGACTTTGGACTGGACGTTTGATTTCCTTGTATTTCCTTTTGTCTGTAATTTTGATTTTGTTGTTGTATTTTGACCCACCATGGGAACTTTATTGTAATCAAACTATGTATCTTCACTCTTTTGTAATATATGGTTTGTATTATTTTGTGGGCTTAATCTCTCTGCAACATCATTATTTCCTCGAGGTCTGGAAAGGTCAAAACCAAAGAACCAAATCGGATACCCTGGGAAGACAAATAGGCATCCTGCATTGCATGCTAACATCATTTCTTTGTTTTGTAGGTTTTTGTTTTTGTTGTTTCTCACCTTGTTGTGATTTCAGGAAACATTGCTCGTAGAAGAGTGTTCCCTGTCAATAGAGTACACCGGTATCCGACAAGAAACAACCTTCCGGGATTAAAAATGGATCAGGTTCAACAAGACTTAACTGATGTGAGGACCCAAATAGCCAATGAAAGGACAGAGATGAGGGCCTAAATGAATCAATTTATGGCAGTGATGACTGGTTTGGCTCAGAGCCAGGAGAGACTCAGAGAGTTAGTCGAACGGAAAACTCCCGAGGAAAACCATCCAGGTATAGGGGGTACCAGTAACAACGATCACTTACAGCCTCGTACCGATCCCCCTGAGTTTTGACCTCACCTGAACCCATACATCAACGCTATAAGAAACACCCAAGGTAATACTGGAGGAAGGGCTTTGCAGGAAGATCCTCAAGAAGAACAGTTTAATGTGGTCGGGGCTGGAGACGAAATTTACGATCGTCGGTTGGATGAAATTGCAGAAAAGTTAAGGTCTCTTGAATCCCAAAACTCTCTAGGTTTGGATGTCATGGACATGGGATTAGTGGAGGGGGGTTAGAATTCCTCACAAGTTCAAACCTCCTTGTTTTGAAAGATACAATGGTACATCCTGCCCACGTACCCATCTTCAGTCTTTCTTGGGGAGATTGAAAGCCTACACCATGGATGAGAAACTGTGGATGTTTTACTTTGAGGATAGCTTGACAGGGGCATCCCGAGAGTGGTATTCCCATTTGACCAGGGCCACAGTGAGAAATTGGAAAGACTTGGCTGAAGCCTTCATTCGTCAATATCAGTATAATCTGGACATGGCTCCAAACAGAACCCTTCTGATGGGAATGTCACAGTCTTCCCGTGAAAGCTTTAGAGAATATGCCCAAAGGTGGAGGCAACTAGCTACTGTTGTTCAACCCCCGATGTCAGAAAGGGAGATGGCAGATATGTTCATGAATACTCTCCAAGGTACCTATATTGACAGATTGGCTGCATTTTCTTCCACCAGCTTTGCAGACGTGGTTATAGATGGGGAAAGAATTGAGAGCTTACTGAAGATGGGAAAGATCTCCGACAACGGTGCCAGTTCAAGCAGTGCAAGGAAGCCATTTGCTGGGCCCCGTAGATCCGATGAAACAAATTTTGTACACATGGGAAGAGGGAGACCCCAATATCTGCCCAGATCAGTTGCTGCCATCACTATCCCTAATCCACCTCCTCAGTATACTCAACAACCACATCACTTTCCTCAATAGCCACAGTTTCCTCAACAGAGATCCTACAATAACAATAACAAAAATCAACAACAACGCCATTTCTAACAGCGGTCATCTCAGATCAACTGGGTGATTGACCCTATTCCAATGCCATATGACACATTGCTTCCACAACTCCTAAAGCTCAATCTTGTTGAGTTGAGGACATTGGCTCCACCTGATCCACATTGGCTCCACCTGATCCTCAGAACCTTCCGATAAATTACGACGTCAACGCTAGGTGTGCTTTTCATTCTAATGTACCAGGTCACTCCACAGAAAAATGCAGGGCTCTTCATATGAAGGTACAGGATCGTGTAGATTCAAAGGCCCCGAACTTTGCACCACCTCCCAATGTCATGAAAAATCCTATGCCAAGCCACAGTGGGCCAAGGATTAATGCTATAGAGAAAGACTCAGCCATGAGTTTAATAGAAGATACTGCAAGTATTCAGACACCTCTGGCAGAGGTTAAAGCTCAACTTTTGAAATGCCAAGTGTTTCCAGGTTGTGGGGCCTGTTGTGAATCTTGCAAGGTTTCCAAGAACGGGTGTGCAAGCTTGAAAAATGGCATAAATGGCTTGATTAAAGAAGACATTCTGCAAATAACCACAACAGCTTCTACAACACCAGCAACTCCTTTTACAACAACAAATGATTCTTCTACAACTGCAACAACAATTGTTCCCACCGATTTGTCTACAAAATCAGCAGCCACTCCTTCCATTACTTCAACAAACAACAGTTTAATTGCATCCACTTCTACAACTACATCAACCACCAACAATGAAGTCTCCACAGTTACTATTTATTATGACCCTATAACGGTCCCAAACTCTAGCAACTTTCAACAACAATCTCAACAACAGTTTCAGCAACAATCAAGCTTCAATTCATCACCACTAACATCCACAAGAAGTCCTGTCACCATCTTCTATGATCCACATACAATAACGGTTCCAACCTCTGCTGTAGTAATCCCAGTCACCATCACGGTGTCGGGGCCTATTCCATATGACAAAGATAATGTTGTACCATGGCACTATGGTGCAAATCTTTACTGCAACGGAGAAAAAGTCCTTCTTGATTCTTCGGTTCACACCTCCTAAGTGGATAATGTCAGGGGAGGCGGAGGCTTCACCCGAAGCGGACGCCTCTTTGCGTCACAAGCTCCAAGAACTAGTACTGAGCCAGAGGCTGCTGCCAAAGCCAAAGGAAAAAGTGTGATACTTGAAGAATCTGCATCAAAAGAGACTCATAAATCATCCTTTGATCATGATGTGGATGAATTTATGAGGATAATTAAAAGAAGTGACTACAAAGTTGTGGATCAGCTCTACCAGACTTCTTCCAAGATCTCCATCTTATCCCTGCTGTTGTGTTCCGAAGCTCATCGGGATGCACTACTTAAATTCTTGCATGCTGCCTATGTGCCGGAGGATATTACAGTGAATCAGCTTGAGACAGTAGTGTCCAATGTTAATACTAGCCATGGGCTAGGTTTCACGAATGTTGACTTGACAACAGAAGGACGTCACCACAACAAAGCTTTACACATTACCCTAGAGTGTAAAGGAGTTGTGCTCTCTCAAGTTCTTGTTGACATTGGGTCCTCACTCAATGTCTTGCCGAAGAAAGCTCTTGTCAAGCTTGAATATGATGGATTAGCTCTCTGACCAAGCAATCTGGTGGTCAGGGCTTTTGATGGCTCCAAGAGGTCTGTTCTTGGAGAGGTGGAGCTGCCTGTGATAATCGGTCCGCAGGTCTTTCAGACTACTTTCTATGTGATGGACATACAGTCGGCCTACAGCTGTTTGTTGGGTCTTCCATGGATTCACGCGACAGGCATAGTTATGTCGACCTTTCACCAGAAATTGAAATATGAGTGGGAAGGACAGATTATCACCATCTGTGGTGAAGAGGACATCTTTGTTAGCCATCTCGCTACATACAAGTACATTGAGATGGATGGTGAAATCCATGAAACCATGAGCCAGGGGTTCGAGGCTCTGAATGTCAATGAGGCGACGACTGAAGTATTTGCTGCATCCCAGGAGGATAGGATGGGTACTTCAATCATCTCCTATCAGCAAGCCCAGAAGGTTATTGAAGATGGTAATGCCCAAGGCTGGGGCAAGCTGCTGCCGGTGGAGAAGAAGGAAGACAAATTTGGTTTGGGTTACTAACCATTCCGACAAGATCAATCAGAGGCTGCTAAGGAGCCCAAGTTCATCAGTGGGGGGATGCTCACCCCAGATGCTTTTAACAACCTGGAAGACGAGGCGGAAAGCGACCTCAACCTGGAGAGCTGGATTCGTCCAAGGATCCCGGGTCATCAAGTCCTTAACTGGTCTTCCCAAGAAATTATAAGGGTTACTCCTGCAGAGTAATTATTATTTTCTGCTTTTTTCAGCATGCATCAAGTCCTACATCTTGCCCAAGGTGTTAGGACTCATTTTGTAATAGGGCCATATTGTAATTTTGTGCAAATGAATTATCAATGAATATCAGACATCTTTTGCAAACGAGTCTCTTTTTTCGCTCACTGTCTTTTCATTTTTCACTTTTGTACAAAACAATAAAATGGCAATGTTTTCAAAATAAATAACTTCATTTTCACTTTTTAAACAAGATTAAAATTGATCACTAAAATGAACCAATCTCAAACCTTGCAGAAATTATCCTCCAGATTGCACCGAATACAGTACTGCTATGACCTTGTATGACTTCGACAATCCAATTAATCAAGCTAATGAAGGGGTTGAAGAAGACTATGAGTTACCTGAAGAGTTAGCTAGGTTGTTGAGACAAGAAGAGAAGGTGATCACTCCTCATCAGGAGGAGGTTGAAACAATTAATCTTGGTACCGAAGAGGATTTGAAAGAAGTGAAGATTGGGGCCGGTCTTCAAACTCCAGTAAAAGAACAGCTCATTGACATGCTTCGAGAATACGTCGACGTCTTTGCTTGGACCTATCAATACATGCCAGGTCTAGATACAGATATTGTTATGCACAAGCTGCCATTAGAAGAAGATTGTCCTCCAGTGAAGCAAAAGCTACGCCGTACTCGCCTAGATATGACCATGAAGATTAAGGAAGAAATACAAAAACAGTGGGACGTCAGTTTCCTTGCCGTGACTAGTTACCCACCGTGGGTCGCTAATATTGTACCAGTGCCTAAGAAGGATGGCAAAGTACGGATGTGTGTGGACTACCGGGACCTTAACAGAGCTAGCCCGAAAGATGAATTCCCATTACCGCACATTGATGTATTGGTCGACAACACAATTCAGTTCTCGGTATTTTCTTTTATGGATGGTTTTTCTCGGTATAATCAGATCAAGATGTCACACCGAAGACATGGAGAAAACAACCTTCATCACACCTTGGGGCACTTTTTGTTACAAGGTAATGCCTTTTGGACTGAAAAATGCCGGTGCGACTTATCAACGGGCTATGGTAACGTTATTCCATGACATGATCCACAAAGAAATTGAATTCTATGTGGATGACATGATTGCCAAGTCCCTCACTGAAGAAGACCATCTGGTGAATCTACTGAAGTTGTTCAAGCGTCTGAGAAAATATCAGCTGAAGCTAAACCCCAACAAATGCACATTCAGGGTACGTGTAAACACCCTAAATTTTCCCTCACTAAGTTTCACCATGGCTTGTGATTCTTTTCATTTGCATAAGTTCAATCATATCATCTCATATTGTATTTTTGCTTCACTGCATTGGTTCAAAGCCATCTGCATCTAGGGCTTGTGATCTGAGCAATCCCTGGGCTATTTGAGCAACTCCAAAGGGCTTCAATCATTTCAAGAGGGTCCATGTATGTTCAAGCATCATATTATATCCTCCCAAGATCAAGAAAGTCAGAAAATCACAAGAACTGAGGAAGGCATGGAAGTAGAGCCAAGCTTAACTACACAGATGACCTAAAATTAGGGTTTTGGTTTCAGAGGCCATAACTCCAATATTTTTGGTCATTCTTGTTTCTATTGGTCTCTATATGTTATAAGGATCATACATACCAATTTTCATGAAGAAATTCAATGGGGAAGGCATCTGATCAATAGATGACTTCTTGAGCAAGTCAGTGCAAAATCAGGGCATCTGAGGCCCCCAATCACCCAACCAAAAGGTCTTCTCCATCATTTTAAGTGTTTATGATCTTTATTTGGTATTATAAGATGTTATAAGTTCACAAAATTGAAGAATTTCAAGCCATTTGCAAAGTTGCCATTTTGGGAAAGTGACTTGTAATGCAAACTTGCCATTTTGGGAAAGCTTTTCAACCTCCTCTTTTTTATTCAAAAATGCTTCAAATGAAAAATTCTTGGTCATGAAAGTTGTAGATTGGATCATTCCCTTTTCAAAAAAGTACAAGAACGTGACCTAATTCATCATAGAACTCAAGTTATGGCTTGGCAAAGTTGGGAAAAATCACTAAATTTCACTTATGCACCAAAGAGGGAAGTTTGCAAAAACACTTGCCAAAGCCAAATGTGACTTCTAATTGACTTCTAAGCATTGCACAAACATCATACATGACATAAAATTCAGAATTGCCCAAAGATTTCTCAAGTTTCATGCCTTGATCATTAAGATTTCTCAAAGGGGCCAAAACCTTCATAATTTGCAAAACACCCCCATAACTTTCTTCTCTCTTGTTGCCTTGCCTCAAAACTGATCCCATGGACCTCCCTAAAGCCAGCTGCGCAGGACACCCCATTATCCTTGGCCTGCCATGTGCCCATACCTCAAGTACACCAACTCTTGACTTTATGCATTTTGCCCCATACCAATCAACATAGGCCACCACCCACCCTCTGACCTATCACAGCTTATCATGTGGATCAAAACCAAGCCAAAGCACATAACATTGCAGCCTAACACTGAAGAATTCTCATCATACACAAAATCCCCCAAATTTGCAAAAGCTATCGAATCTCATAACTCAGCCAACAAACATCAAAACCTTTTCCACCATTCAACTACACACTCATCACTGATCATTTCCCACCCTTCATTTTGCTTTAAAACTCACCATATCCAAAATACGATTTTCACATCCCTTGAACTGAGATTCTGCCAACTTCATTTTGGGGCCATTTAAACTCCAAACAAACATTGCAAGCTCTTGAGAGGAGTCATTGGAGTTGATTTGAGGCAAAGAACTGGTCAGAAAGCTCCTGGGTTGAAAGCTTCACTTCAGGTAGCCATGGCATTTATTTTTCCAGAACCTTCATTTTATGTTATAGAATGATTCTATGTGTTCCCCTGATTACCATGATATGTTTTGTTTCGAAAATGGTTGAGTTTTAAGCATTTCACAAGCTTCTGAAAATTCTGATATGTTTTCCGTTTTGCTTAGATTCGTGTTCTTGATGATGAATAAATGATTTTTGTTGTGTGATTCTTGTTGGAGTTGATGTGAGGATCATTTCTGGAAAGTTTGAGGGCTTGGGGTTGCGTATGCAGAGAGATAGCATGTTTGGCTAGCCAGAGAAGATGACCGGAACACTGTTCCGGTCACCTGAAAGTAATTAGGGCTCATATTAGGGTTTTAATCATAATTAGTGAAGTTTGAATTCTGGCCTTTGGATTGCGCGCGAAGTCAATTCCCTCCCCTTTTTATTTGAATCTGGACCACTAGATCAACATACTTCCATTAATTCACAATTTAATTTTCATTTTAATTGCATTTCTTCACCATTTTATTAAAAATAGCAAAACACTTTCAAAAATTTTAATCTTTTGCATTTCCCTTTCATATATTTTTCTCATTCTGAAAATAGTTTTTATTTTATTTTTTGCATAAAATTCGTATTTTTAAAATATTTAAATGTTTATTTTAATTAGTTAATGGGAATTAATTAATTAAAATACCATTTAAGTTTCTAAAAATCACCAAAAATCACATTGCATCTTGATACATTTAGAAACATTATCAAACCCTTCACACAAATTTCTTTTTGGTTCTTGACCTATTTTGACATTTTTCTTTGGATTTAGGGTTCTTAAAAGTCAATATTTTTACCCTAACTTAGGAAAATTCTTTCTGCCTAACCATGAAGAGTTTGATGATGGTTCTTTTTGCATTGTATTCCTCATGACATGTAGTTTCTAGGATAAAATTTGTTTGAATTTATCTTTCATTTTCAATTTATTTTGCATTTTTCATTGTGAGGTCCCTTAAAACCCTAGCAAACTTAGGAAAATCATAACTTCTTTAAGGTAAAGAGTTAGGTCTTCACTTTTGGGTAGTGAACTTGTATAGGTTTAGGGTACCTTTGATTCCATTTTCAATTTTTTTATCTTATCATTTTCTTCTGATTTTGAATTTTGCATTGCATCTTGTACATGAACCCTAATTTTTGCCTTCATTTGCATTCATCCTTCATATGCTTGCATACATGAACTTTCCATGACATTTTGTGCATCCACATGACATATAAGACATCTTAGGATACATTGAAATCATTTTTGATCATTGCATCATCCATTTTCCATGTTATGCATCTATTGCATTTCATAAGTTTTTATGAACTTTCATGCCTCCTTTCATGTCTCATTTGCATCTTCATTACTTGTATGATCATCCTCATCTCTTGACAAGCTTTCATACCAGCTCATAGCATCATTTACATCATGCTTGTGCTTCTGACTTTGGTTTTCATCATTGCATTTCATCCCATTTACATTTCATTTCATTTCTTTGTACTAACTTTTCAGGTGGTAAGTGTTTGAGAAGTGAATTTGCCTTCACTTCTCACAACCTCTTCTCATCCCTTTTATGCATCATTGCTGCACTTTTACTTGTGGATTAGAGTGAGCTTGCTCATTCATGCTCCTTCTCCTCTTTCTTTCTTCAAGCAACTTGTCTTCTTAAGTGAAGCAAATTGTGTTGCTTCTTCTTGCTTCTCTTCCTTCATCCTATTTCTTCCTTGGTGGCTTTTCTCTTGAAGATCTTATTAAAAGCCTCATAAACTCTAGGAATACCCAAGCATGATAACAATTAGGTTTTGATTAGTCCCCCCATTAGTTTTATCTTTGTGTCATCTTTTGAGTCTCCTCTTCTCACCTCATAATCAAGGACTAAACCTTCAAGGTTTTAAGGCTTTGTGATTAAGGTTATGCCTGTATCCTTCTATTAGGATGGAGTGTATAACTTTAATCCTAAGTGTTAAACCCTTGATGTGTTTAAACCCTTTAATCAATTCACCTAATAATCACTAAGACAATAAGCTTGTAACTTGGGCCTTGCATTAGGGTTCTAATTCTTCCTTAATTGGTTAAGAAGGACTAACCCTAGTGTTAATGGACAAGTCCCCCTCAAGTTGTCTTACAAACCCTAAAATCCATTTCTTAATCTTACCATTAACTAAAATCCACTTTAATAAAGGCCTTGTTATGTCATGATGTTAATCCCTAATCATGGATTAAGTTGAGGAGCCTTTCTCAGCTTAAATGTTCTCATCTATTATCCTTCTATTAGGATGGTGTAATGGGTCTATTAAATCCTTGATTATGGCTTAAACTCATTACTTAACACTAAACAAAAACTCCAAAAACATCTAAATAAATGCAAGTAGGTTAATGATCTTAATCCTACATCATGGTGATTAAGTATGAGGTGTTTACTTCATACTTAAGGTATTCTCATTACCCCTAATCAGAGGGAAGATGTGGTGAGTTTACTAACCTTTGGTTTAGGCCTAAGCTCATTTTCCTATGACAAACACAAAAAGCAATAAAAGATTGAAAACTCCAAAAATAAACAATAATCGTCTCCTCCGGGATTCTTTTCTCATCTCATTCACTCACAAACGAGAACTCGCTTCTTCCGTCTAATGCAAGACAATTAGCACCTGAGCCAGACAGGTCATACACTTGAGCATAGACAAGTAAGCAGTTCTTCAGTCAATTTACCTTTTCTGTCTCTTTGAGTCGAACTACGGTGTTCTGACTTCCTCATTGCACCAGAGGATACGTAGGCATAACTTAAACGATTATCGAACAAAACAAGTCTCTGTATATTCCCCCCTCCTCCAGCATTATTATTTGAGCCTCATAGTTTTGATCTCCAAACTCTTTTCTTACACTGACACTTCTTTATTTCACTTCACACTTCTTTCCAGCACTGACACTTGCATTCTCTTCCAGCTTTTGCACACAAAATAACACTGACACTACCCCTTTGAACACAAATATTTTAAGCGTGGATCTCGTCGAGTACGACGGACAATCTGGGTGCTAATACCTTCCCAAGTTGTAACTAACCCCCTTTCTCAGTTTCTCTGGTTCTCAACTGCCTTATCCATATCTTTCTAGGTTTATGCAGCATTACCTTTCCTTCGGGATAAAAATGCCTAGCTGGCGACTCTTTTCTTTGCAGTTCACCCTTGTGTGTTCTCTCTTCTCGCCGACCGTTCGCGTCTGTACCCTATCTGACCGGGTGTCTTTTAGTGGGAGCGACAGTACGTTCCGGTAAGTTTCTGGGATTTATCGTAAGTGAAAAGGGAATTGAGGTTGATCCTGACAAAGTCAAAGCCATTCAGGAGATGCATGCACCTAGGACTGAAAAAGACGTTTGAGGGTTCTTGGGTAGATTGAACTACATATCGAGGTTCATATCTCACCTCACTGCTACCTGTGAGCCCCTGTTCAAATTGTTAAGAAAGGAACAATCGGTCAGGTGGAACGAAGATTGTAAGAAGGCTTTTGACAAGATCAAGGAGTACCTACAAGAACCTCCAATTCTCATGCCTCCGATTGAAGGAAGACCTCTGATAATGTACCTGACAGTATTAGAAGGGTCAATGGGGTGTGTGCTAGGCCAGCATGACGAGTCTGGTCGAAAAGAGTATGCAATATACTACCTAAGCAAAAAGTTTACCGACTGTGAACAACGTTATTCACTGCTCGAGAAAACTTGTTGTGCTTTAGCGTGGGCTGCTCGCCGACTAAGACAGTATATATTAACTCACATTACCTTGTTGATTTCAAAAATGGACCCCGTCCAATACATATTTGAGAAGCCAACACTTACCGGAAGGGTTGCAAGATGGCAGATGATTCTGACAGAGTATGACATTCAGTACACATCTTAAAAGGCCATCAAAGGAAGTGTGTTGTCTGACTATCTAGCTGAGCAACCCATTGATGATTATCAGCCGATGAGATTTTACTTCCCTGATGAAGACATCATGTACTTAAACGTGAAAGATCATGAAGAGCCTGTTCACACTGAAGGGCCTGACCCAGAAGAAGAATGGACAATGATGTTTGATGGGGCTGTCAATATGAATGGTCGTGGGGTTGGTGCAGTGCTCATTACACCTAAAGGAGTTCATATGCCTTTCTCGGCAAAACTCACCTTTGCCTGCACTAACAACGAAGCTAAATATGAAGCCTGTATCATGGGTCTTGAGGAGGCCATTGACCTCAGGATCAAGACTTTGAATGTATTCAGAGATTCAGCTTTGGTAATCAATCAGACCAACGGCAAATGGTATACTCACCAAGAGCACCTGATTCCATACCGTGACTATACGAGGAGATTATTGACTTTCTTCACAACAGTCAAGCTTGAGTATATCCCTCAAGATTAAAATCAGTTCGCAGATGCTTTAGCTACCATTTCCTCTATGATCAAAGTTCATACTGCCAATTATGTGCCTCGGATTTTGGTATCCAGACTAGAGCGACCAACATACGTATTCTCTGTGGACATTGCTAAAGATGACAAGCCTTGGTTCCATGATATCAAAAGCTTCTTAGAGGATCAAACATACCCACCTGGGGCATCATCCAATGATAAGAAGACATTAAGAAGGTTGGCTGGTGGTTTCTTCCTTAATGCTGATGGTTCATTATACAAGCGAAACTTTGACATGGTACTGCTCAGATGTGTTGATAAGAATGAAGCAAACTTGCTGATGCACGAGGTGCATGAAGGATCTTTCGGTACTCATGCTGGAGGACATGCAATGACTAAGAAATTATTACGATCAGGTTACTACTGGATCACAATGGATGCAGACTGTTGTGCCTATGCCAGAAAGTGCGACAAGTGCCAGATCTACGCAGACAAAATACATGTACCTCCAAACCCTTTGAACATGATGTCTTCACATTGGCCCTTTGCCATTTGGGGCATTGACATGATTGGAAAGATCAAACCGACTGCTTCGAATGGCCACAGATTCATCCTGGTAGCCATTGATTATTTCACCAAGTGGGTTGAAGCAGCTTCGTATGCAAACGTTACCAGACAAGTGGTAGCCAGATTTCTGAAAAGAGACATCATTTGTCGATACGGAGTTCCCGAGCGAATCATTACTGATAATGGTTCCAATTTGAACAACAAAATGATGGCAGAACTCTGCCGGGACTTCAAAATCCAACATCACAACTCTTCTCCTTACAGGCCGAAGATGAATGGCGATGTTGAGGCAGCTAACAAGAACATCAAAAAGATTGTGCAGAAGATTATGCAGAAGATGGTGGTCACTTATAAAGACTAGCATGAAATGCTACCATTTGCCTTGCATGGGTATCGAACCTCAATCAGAATATATATTGGGGCAACACCGTATCAGCTTGTGTATGGTAAGGAGGCAGTCCTACCTGTTGAAGTCGAGCTACCCTCCTTACGGGTAATGATGGATGTAAAGCTGGACGAAGCAGAATGGGTCCGATCTCGGTACAATCAACTGAATCTGATCGAAGAAAAGAGATTAGCTGTGATATGTCACAGGCAGTTATATCAGAAAAGGATGAAGAAAGCCTTCGATCAGAAAGTCAGGATTCAGGAATACCAAGTAAGAGATCTTGTGCTGAAGAGACTCATTCCTCCTCATATAGACCACATGGGCAAGTGAACGCCAAACTATGATGGTCCATTCATAGTAAAGAAAGTTTTCTCTGGTGGAGCACTGATGCTCACTACTATGGATGGTGAAGATTTCTTATCCCCTGTGAATTCAGATGCAGTTAAAAAATACTTCGCATAAAATGACCTGCTGGACATAAAAACAGAATTTAAGTCCAGGCAAGAATAAGGCATCCGGAGAGTCAAAAACAGAATAAAAGACTCGGGAAAAATAAGGGAAAAATAAATAAAAAATGTACACCCGCTGAGTTGAAAAGTCACATTGGATAGCTCAGGAAAAAATGGGTATCCCGGTGTATTGAAAACCCGAAAGGGCAATCCACGTAAAATCAGGGAATAAGCGAACAACTGCATTCTGAATCCGTTTGTATTCTTCATAACACGGCAGGCTTCGAAAGGGAAAAGCATCGGTCAGAATCAGCCTTCTTCAGAAAGCAAGATAAGAAGAATGTCAAAGTCATACAGGTCATAGCAAGGGAAGCTCACCGGAGCGTCATCAACATTGCCAACACTTTTACTTTTCTCAATTTATAGCAAATCTCCTCATTTCAGGGGATTTGTTCCTTTGACTGTATTTGCCAATTCAAGGCACCCAGATTAATAAAATCAGAGTTTTCAGTTATACCTCGTTTTGTACATTTTTGTTTCGTTTGCAAAATGTCCAATATTCATGATACAATACTTGCATAAAACAGATGAGCCGTGTCTTTAATAAATGCTTGCAGGAAATAAATATACTTTCAGGAATATCTAACTCCTATGACAGAATCCGGTAAGGGATACCTCGGGATACCTGTGTGTTTCTTTTGTCTTAACAGATTGCATGTATTCAATACGCAACATGGGGAATATCAAGCATCGCATCCCCAGCATGCTACTTCTCGTAAGTTACTTCCTCCCCAAGCAGGATCTCTCGAGCAATATCTGAAATGCTTTTTCCCAGCGAAGTTGCCAAAGCCTCCTCATCCCCAACACTAGTCTACTCAGGAGGAGCTTCCCAGCCGAGATCCCCACCAGAGTGCCAGATCTCTCATCCTCAGCAAGGATAAAAGATCCAAATCTCCCCACAGAATCTCCAGTCCCTCCCCAAGAGAGCAATGCCTGAAACTCTTACACAACAAAGTGACGAAAGTTTCCTTATCCCCAGTTGAGTTCTCCTTACGGATAGATCTACTAATAATCTATTTCCCCAAGCAGAGTTATATCTCCTAACAGATCTACCAATGAACTCCCCCAGCTGGGGGATCCCTCCAAGCAGATCAGCCAGAGATCTTCAGCAGGATCCGAATCCCGAATCGGTTTCTCTTTTGCATAATCATAGCATTTGCATCATATTCACAAAAAGTGTAGCATTCCGTCTAATACGGAGCATTGCGGAAAAAATCAAACATTCGCATGATCACAAGCCAGGCTCAAGCCAATCACCCGCAGTTACTATCAGTGTTTCATCAGCAATGAATATAAAAAAACTCACATCCTCTGCAAATAAAAGCCAAAGTGTCCCCTTTTCACTCTCAAACACAAATGCCTGTTCATATTCATATATACTCTTCTTGACACTCGTCTGTGTCGACTTATCCCCCACAGGTCGCCAGAATACATTTTGCACTCTCCAATACAGATACCTATACATACTCTTTTGACACTCATCTGTGTCATCCTTCCCCAGCATGATTGCCAGAACACCTTCTGCAAACAGATACTTGTTTATACACACTCTTTTGACACCCGTCAGTGTCATCCTATCCCCACAAAAGGCCAGAATATATCTTTTACAAATGCCTGTTTGTATAGTACATCCTTGACACTCGTCCGTGTCATACATTCCCCAGCAAGTTGAAAACTCGTCCGTGTCTTATTCATACTTCACCAACAAATCTATACTCACTTATACAGAAGTATCTGATACTCGTCCGTATCTTGTGTATATATCACTCCTCAACATATTCGACACTCGTCCGTGTTCTTTGTTAACCAGTTGGTACTCGTCCGTATCATCATCTCTGAACACGCGTCAGTGTTTGTTTCTACTGATAATCGTCCTTATTGTGGTCCTAAGGATGCTCGTCCGCATCTTTAATCTATACACAGCGTCAAACACTTATACCTTTTATTCTTAAGCGTAAGCACTCGTCCGTGTTTACCATCCTCAGCAAGTCACCAATAAAACAACTTTCTTCTATCCGACATTCGTCCTATGTCGTGATGATTTTAGCAGTCGTCCCCTGCCAGGTGATCATCCTTCACCTTTGGATGACCGTCCCTCATCCCTTCCCCAACGGAATCCCAGTTAGTGGAACCCCATTTCTATCCGACATTCGTCATATGTCGTGATAAAGAGCAGTCGTCCCCTGCTAGGTGATCGTCCTTCACCTCTTGATGACCGTCCCTCATCATTTTATCTGATGGTTGTCCCCATCATTGATCAGGTTATCTGGCATTCGTCCTATGTCGTGATAAACCCCGATAGCAGCCGTACCCTGCTAGGTGATCGTCCTTCACCTTTTGATGACCGTCCCTCATCATTTTACCTGATGGTCGTCCCCATTGTTGACCTTTTTCTATCCGACATTCGTCCTATGTCGTGATAAAGAGCATTCGTCCCCTGCTAGGTGATCGTCCTTCACCTTTGTTAACCAGTTGGTACTCGTCCGTATCATCATCTCTGAACACGCGTCAGTGTTTGTTTCTACCGATAATCGTCTGTATCGTGGTCCTAAGGATGCTCGTCCGCATCTTTAATCTATACACAGCGTCAAACACTTATACCTTTTATTCTTAAGCGTAAGCACTCGTCCGTGTTTACCATCCTCAGCAAGTCACCAATAAAACAACTTTCTTCTATCCGACATTCGTCCTATGTCGTGATGATTTTAGCAGCCGTCCCCTGCCAGGTGATCATCCTTCACCTTTGGATGACCGTCCCTCATCCCTTCCCCAACGGAATCCGAGTTAGTGGAATCCCATTGTCGCTCCCGATAAGAGGGACTAGGCCCAGATAAAGGTACAGACGCGAACGGTCGGCGAGAGGGACAGTGAGAACACACAGCAGTGAACTCACCGGAGATGAAAAGAGTCGCCAACTAGGCATTTTTATCCCGGAGGAAAGGCAATGCTGCATAGACCTAGAAAGACATGGATAAGACGGTTGCGAACCAGAGAGACTGAGAAAGGGGGTTGGTTACAACCTGGGAAGGTATTAGCACCCAGATTGTCCGCCGTACTCGACGGGATCCACGCTTAAAAGATTTGTGTTTTAAAGGGGTAGTGTCAGTGCAATCTGTGTATAAATGAGCTGGAAAAGGATGCACAGGTGTCAGTGTAAGAAGTGTGAAGTGTATAAATGATGTGTCAGTGTAAAGAAAGAGTATGCTCAAGATCATGAGGCTAAAGAATGAGGCTAGAAAGAGGGGGAATATACAGAGACTTTTGTTCGATAACTGTTAAGTTATGCCTACGTATCCTCTCGTGCAATGAGGAAGTCAGAACGCCGTAGTTCGACCCAAAGAGACTGAAAGATGAATTGACTTGTGAACTGCTAGCTGTCTATGCTCAAGTGTATGATCTGTCTGGCACAGATGCAAACTGTCTTGCATTAGACGGAAGAAGAAAGTTCTCGTTTGTGAGTGAAGATGATGAGAACAGAATCCCGAAGGAGACGATTATTGTTTGTTTTTGAGTTTTCAGTCTTTTATTGCTTTTGAAAGTTTGTCATAAGTTAATGAGCTTAAGCCTAAACCAGTGGATTTAGTAAACTCATCACATCTTCCCTCTGTTTAGGGGTAATGAGCTTACCTTAAGTGTGAAGTCAGATTCTCACACTTAATCACCTTTGGTGTAGGATTAAGATCATTAACCTACTTGTGATTATTTAGATGTTTTTGTGGTTTTTGTTTAGTGTTAAGTAATGAGGTTAAGCCGTAATCAGGGATTAAACAGACTCATTACACCATCCTAATAGAAGGATAATAGATGAGAATGTTTAAGCTGAGGAAAGCTCCTCAACTTAATCCATGATTAGGGATTAAACTCATGACAAAACAAGCCCTTTATTAAGTGGATTTTACTTAATGACATGATGATGAAGTGAGTTTTATGATCTGTAAGACAACTTGAGGGGGACTTGTCCATTAACACTAGGGTTAGTCCTTCTTAACCAATTAAGGAAGAATTAGAACCCTAATGCAAGGCCCAAGTTACAAGTGTGATGTCTTGATGATTATTAAGTGAATTGATTAAGGGATTTAAACACATTAAGGGTTGAACACTTAGGATTAAAGTTATACACTCCATCCTAAGAGAAGGATGCAGGCATAAGCTTAATCACAAAGCCTTAAAGCCTTTAGGGTTTAGTCCCTGATTATGAGATGAGAAGAGAAGACTCAAAGAGACACAAAGGTAAAACTAAGTGGGGAGACTAATAAAAACCCTAATCATTGTCATGCTTGGTTGTTCCTAAGGTTTGTGAGGTTAACAAGAGAAATCTTCAATGGAACCACCAGGAAGCAGATGAAGGGATCAAGAGAAGCAAAGCAACTTGCTTCATTCAAGAAGTCAAGTCACTTGAAGAAAGAAGGTGGGAAGAAGAAGAATGAGCAAGCTCAAACTCAAACACATATAAAAATGTAGCATGGATGCAAGAGAGATGAAAAGAAAAGTCATGAGAAGTGAAGGCAAATTCACTTCTCAGCATCACTTACCACCTGAAAAGTTAGTGAGAAAGATGCAATGCAATGCAAGATGAGATGAAATGACATGATGAGAAACAAAACCAGAAGCATACACATGATGCAAATGATGTTATGAGATGCTACAAACATGAGGCAACACATGTAAATGGTCATACAAGTTCATGGATGCAAATGGTGCAAGTTAAGAAGCATGAACATACATGAAAAGTTATGAAGTGCACATGGCATACAACATGGCAAATACATGATGCAATGATCAAACATGCTTTCAATATGTCTTATTATGTCAAATGAAACAAATGGATGCTTGAAATGTCATGGCAAGTCATGTTATGCAAGAGAATGCAAGAGGTATGCAAATGAAAGCCCAAATTAGGGTTTATGAATCATACATCAAACAAAAACCCAAAACAGAAGCAAACCCTAAGATAAAAAATTGAAAATACCACACAAAGGACCCCTAATCCTATACTAAACCAATGCCCAAAGGAGAGGTCTCAACTCTTAACCACATCCAAGTTATGATTTTTCAAGTTATTAGAGTTTTTAGGGTTCCTAAACAAAAGAAATACCAAGCAAATTGAAAATGAGAAATCAAAACATGGCCATTTAATCTCAAAAACTACATGCTAAACACAATGCAATGCAAAAAGAATCAATGTCCAACTCTTCATAGATAGGCAGAAATGATTTTTTGAACTTAGGATCAAAATAATGCACAAAAATAATTTTAATTCAATGAAAAATTCTCAAAATGCATCAAGATCAAAAAAGAAATTTGGTTTGAAGGTTGGACAATGTTCCTAAATGTCTTAGAACATTTCATGAATTTTTTGGTGATTTTTAAATACCTAAAAGTATTTTTAATAAATTAATTTCCATTAATCAATTAAAAATAATCTTTTAAATATTTAAAAATACTTTTTTAATGATAAAAATAAAAACAAAAATATTTTTATGTCATAAAAAATATTAAAACTCTTAAGAAAAAGTTTTATAATTTTTAGAACATTTTTGCTATTTTAAATAAATTATGCAAAATAAATGAAAAGAAAATGAATTTAAATGAATTTAAATGGAAGTATGCACAATGGAGGGTTGAGATTGAGTCTGGCAAAGAATGGGTTGACTGCGCGCGCAGATCAAAGGCCCATATTCAAACCTGGTTAATCTGATTTAATTAAATAAATTAAACCTAATTAAAACTAATGACATGATCTCAGCCTTACAAACACGCGCGGGAAACAAGATCCAGTGGCTCACATTCAAACCTGGTGCCCTAACCCTAATTAACAGCTAATGACTTTCAGGCTGCCGGAGAAGACTTCCGGTCGTCTTCTCCGGCCAGCACCTTCCCTGAGAAATGCCAAATCTCACCCTAGCTCACTAAAATGAAATCTAAAAGCATGGAAATGATTCCCACTCACTCACAAACCAAAACCCCCAATCAAAACAAATTTATTCTTCCTGGAATGGCTGAATCGAAGCAAACAAGAGTTAGGGCAAAAAAGTTTCAGAGAGCAATTAAATCCTCATTTCATCACCATTTTCGAAACTAAAAGCATATTCATGATCAGGAAGACATATAGAACAAGTTTAGAACTTAAAAATCCATTTCTGGAAAAAAAAGTTCTTGAGCTACCTGAGATTCGAAGCTTTCACCCCAGCAACTTTCAGGCCTCCCCTCTTGGTGAAATCCACTCCTTATGACCTCTTGATGATGCTTGAATGCTTGGGAGAAATTTATGTTGGCTGGATGAAGAGTTTGAACAACTTCTGCTCAAGCTCAGTTGAACATGGCAATGGTGATTCAGGCTGTTTCTGGCAATGGTGAAGGGTTGCTTGTGGTCCAGATGATGAGTGGAGAAGGTTTGTGGAGTTTGTTTGGATGTTTGTGAGCTGTGGAGAGAGTTTCGAAAGAAACTGCAAGTTGGAGTGAAAATGGTGAAGTGGTGTTATGGCTTGTTTCAAGCTTGGTTCTTTGATGCTTTGGACTCAATGAGGCATGGTGAGTTGAAGTGTGGAAATAGTTTGGATGTTTGTGAGCTGGGCAGAGAAATTCGAAGAGTTTTGCAAAAGGGAGTGAGTTTGTGTATGTGATGTTGTGGTCTGTTTTTGCTTGGCTTCTTGATGTGTTTTGCTAGCAGATGGAAAGTATAAACAAATGCAAGTGGCCAGAGGATGTGACATGGCCTGTGGTGATTGGGATGTTTGCTTTTGCCAAAAGTCAACTTTTTGTGTAAGAGAGGTATGGCTTGGTTCTAGGCTAGTACAAGCATGGGGCTGTGCAGCAAGGGTGAGGGGAAGGGCTAGCAAAGTGCAGTAACCAATGTAGCAAGTGGTGGAAAGAATGATCATGAGTTTTTGCAAGTTGTCTTATTTTGGTTCACATGTGACTTTCCCATCCCATAAGCCATGAAACATGAGGATTTTTGGTTCAATTCTGATTTTTAGGTCACATAGAATGTTTGTGTAATGGTTTGAAGTGAATTAGAAGTTACAAATGGCATTGGTTCATGATTTTGCAAAAATTCACATTTGAAGCATGCCTTGAAAATCAATGATTTTAGCCAACTTTGTCAAACCATAACTTTTGATCCAAGAAGAATTTGATCATGTTCTTGTACTTTTTGAAAAGGGGAAGATGTATTCTACAACTTTCATGACCAAAGTTTTTCCATTTGAAGCTTTTTTGGATCAAGAATCAAGGCTTGAAAAATGACCTAAAATGAAGCATTCTTGAAAAGTCAACTATGCCCAAAAAGTCAACATTTGCAAAAACTCCAAATTCTTGATTTTTGTGAACTTCAACCTTCTTCCATGATCAAATAAAGACCATATACACTCAAAATGATGAAGATCACCCATTGGTTGGGTCATTGGGGGCCTCAGATGCCCTGATTTTGCACTGACTTGTCTGAAAAGTCAACTCTTGATCAGATGACTTCCCCATGGAATTTCTTCATGAAAATTGATATGCATACTCCCTATACCATATAGAGACCAATGGAAACAAGAATGACCAAAAAACTTGGAGTTATGGCCTCTGAAACCAAAACCCTAATTTTAGGTCAACTGTGCAGTCTAGCCTGGCCCTGTTTCCATGCAAACCTCAGTTCTTGTGATTCTTTTGAAATCTTGACTTTGAGAGGATGGAACATGATATAAGAACACATGTGGACCCCTTTGAAGTGATTGGTTGCCTTTGAAGTGGCTCAAGAGGCTCTTGAATTGCTCAGATCACAAACCCTAGGTGCAGATGACTTTGAACCAATGCAGTGAATCAAAAATGAGATGTGAGATGATATGATTGTGATTATGCATATGAGAAAGATCACAAGCCATGGTGTGAATGGGTGAGGGAAAATTTGGGGTGTTTACAGCTGCCCCTATTCAAACATGAGTTAGCTGTGCGGGATGTAAGCTACGGCTTAACAGGCAAACAAGATAACTTGTGGTTGAATACCAAAGACAGTCCAAAATTTGCACTCACAGAGCGAAGAAGAAAAGGGATATAGATTGTAAAGAAAAATAAAGTATATTGTAAAGTGTAGGCGACGGAGGACGACCGTCGGGCAGAGGACGACTGCTGGGTAAATAGCGATGACGGGGACGGCCGACATGCTGGGAAAAGTGCGGAAAATAAAGCGATGACGGGGACGGCCGACATGCTGGGGATAAAAGGTAAAGCTAAGACGGGGACGGCCGACTAGCTGGAGAAAATAAAATTATGATGGGGACGGCCATCAAGATAAAGTAGGATTCTCTGGGAGCTAATGAAACATGACGGGGACGGCCATCAAGTTCATAAAGCAAAGTAACCAACGATGGGGACGGCCATCGGGCTAAAAGAAGAGGGATCACGACGGGGACGGCCATCGGGTTAAAGATTAAATGAAATAAACAGATGATGGGGTACGGCCATCAAAGGTGAAGGACGATCACCTAGCAGGGAACGACTGCTCTGTTGGGGAGTAAAGGAAATATGATGGGGACGGCCATCAAAGGTGGAGGACGACCACCTGGCAGGGTACGGCTGCCGAAAATATCAACGATGGGGACGGCCATCGGATAAAAGGTCAACGATGGGGACGGCCATCGGACGAGCATGATGGAGGACGACCATCAAGAGGTGGAGGACGACCACCTAGCAGGGGACGACTGCTCTCAGGGTTTATCATGACATAGGACGAATGTCAGATAACCAAAATCAACAATGGGGACGGCCATTGGATAAAATGATGAAGGACGATCATCAAGAGGGTGGAGGACGACCACCTAGCAGGGGACGGCTGCTAAAATCAACGATGGGGACGGCCATCGGGTGAGCATGACGGAGGATGACCATCAAGAGGTGGAGGACGACCACCTAGCAGGGTACGGCTGCTCTCAAAGTTTATCGTAACACAGGACGAGTGCCAGATAAAAAGGAATATTCGCTTTGTTGGCGATCTACTGGGGAATAGTAAACACGGACGAGTGTTTACATCCAAGAAATAAAAGGTATAAGTGTTTAGATGCTTGTGTATAGATCAAAGATGCGGACGAGCATCCTTAAGACTACGATACGGACGAGTATCGGGTAGAAACAAACTGACACATGCTCAGAGATGATGATACGGACGAGTATCAACTGGTTAACAGAGAACACGGACGAGTGTTGAATCTGAAAGAACTCTTCTGGGGAAAAGTAGACACAGGCGAGTATCTATGTTCAAGAAGACAAAACTGTTTGACACAGTGTATGGATTAAAGATGCGGGCGAGCATCCTTAAGACTATGATACGGACGAGCATCATGCAGAAACAAACACTAGACGCAATGTTCTGAGATGATGGTTCGGACGAGTACCAACTGGTTAACAGAGAACATGGACCAATGTTGAATCTGTGGGGATATAAACGGTGTATATGAGATACGGACGAGTATCTGTATAAGTAAAATAAGTATGAGTAGTGTATAGATGGGTGTTTATCTGCTGGGGATGGTGACACGGACGAGTGTCGAAAGGAGAGGAGTATAGTATTAACAAGTATATTGGTTGTAAAAGTGTAAGCGACTACGCTGGGGATGTGACACGGACGGGTGTCGAGAAGGTGTATATACAAGTATATGTGAGTGCAAAAATGATGTCTTTGGCTTTCTGCTGGGAGTTATGACACGGACGGGCGCCAGAAAGTACGGGTGATCTTGTTTATAAAGAGTGTTCAGGTGACTTACTGGGGAGTGATGACACGGACGAGTGTCAGAAGGTGTATACTGGTGTTTGTGATTTGCGAGGCAACTGCTTTTGCTGGGGACTCTGGGGGATTTTGGGGAAAGTATTCCGTATTCTGATAAATGGTTATTATTCACAAGTGTTTGATTCATATCATGGCTTATGATTATGCTATATGTTTGATTTTTGCCGTAATGTTCCGTATTAAAACGGAATGCTACGCTTTGTGGGTAAATATGATGCGAATGCTATGATTGTGCAAAGGTACCAAACCGGGATCCGGATCCCGTTGCTGTGAAGATCTTCGATCGATCTATTTGAAGTGGACATCCCAGCTGGGGATGAGATCATTGGTAGATCTAACGAGATGCTATTGCTTGGGGATATAGGTCACTGATTGACATATCCTTGTAATATGGGACCCAGCTGGGGTTTGTAGAAGCCTTCTGTACTCTGTTGTGACTCCTTCATGCGTTGCTCTTCTGAATAGAGGCCGAGGATTCTGTGGGGCGATGATTCCCTGACTTCTGCCTTCTGCTGAGGAAGAAAAAAATGGTACTACAGCTGGGGAATGTTGTTGACCACTCAGCTGGGGAGAGTAATGAGAGGCAACTTAGCTGGGGAGAGAGCATTTCGGATGCTGAGATTATTTGTTGATTTGCCAGCTCGCTGAGATGTAACTTGCATGCCCCAAGTTGCGTTCTGGATACCTGCAATCCTGCAAAGATAAGGAAACGCTCAAATGGTCCCGAGGTATCTTTTACTGGATTCCGTCATAGGAGTTAGGATACTTCTGAGAGTAAGCATATTTCCTGCAAGCATGTTTTTACTTTTGAAGATAGCATCTGTATTCTTATGCAATCAGTTTTTTTCTTTTGAGACATCAGACATTTTTGCAAATAAAATGTACAAGACATGACTGAAAATCTGGTTTTATTAATTCATATGCCCTGAATTGGCGAGATACAGTCAAAGAAACAAATCCCCTGAAATGAGGAGATTGTTACAAATTGAGAAACAAAATGCTGGCAATGTTGACGACGCTTTCAAGGGACTTCCTCTTCTGCTATGACTCGTATGACAATGACGTTCTTCTCGTCCTGCTTTCTGAAGAAGGCTGATTCTGATTGAAGCTTGATCCTTTAGAGCTTACCGAGTTGTAGATAATACAGACGAATTCAGAACGCAGTTGTTCGCTTATTCCCTTATTTTGCATAGATCGCCCTTTCGGGTTTTCAATCCATCGGGATACCCATTTTTGCCTGAGCTGTCCAATGCGGCTTTTCAACTCAGCGGGTGTACATTTTTCTTATTTATTTCCCTTATTTTTTCCCGAGTCTTTTATTCTGTTTTTGACTCGCCGGGATGCCCTATTTTTTGCCTGGACTTACATTCTGTTTTTATGTCCAGCGGGTCATTTTATGCGAAGTATTTTTTAACTGCATCTGAATTCACAGGGGATGGGAAATCTTCACCATCCATGGTGCTGAGCATCAGTGCTCCACCCGAGAAAACTTTCTTTACTACAAATGGTCCTTCATAGTTCGGGGTCCACTTGCCCCTGTGGTCTGTATGAGGAGGGAGGATTCTTTTCAACACAAGATCTCCCACTTGGTACTCTCGGTGCCTGACTTTCTGATCGAAGGCCTTCTTCATTCTTTTCTGATACAACTGCCCATGACAGATTGCAGCCAATCTCTTCTCTTCAATCAGACTCAGTTGCTCGTATCGGGACCTAACCCATTCTGCTTCGTTCAGCTTAACATCCATCAATACTCGTAAAGAGGGTAGTTCAACTTCAACAGGTAGGACTGCCTCCATACCATACACAAGTTGATACGGTGTTGCCCCAGTGGATGTTCTTATTGACGTGCGGTACCCATGCAAGGCAAACGGTAGCATCTCATGCCAGTCTTTATAGGTGACTACCATCTTCTGCACAATCTTCTTGATATTCTTATTTGCTGCCTCAACAGCGCCATTCATCTTTGGCCTGTAAGGAGAAGAATTGTGATGTTGGATCTTGAAGTCCCGGCACAGTTCTGCCATCATTTTGTTGTTTAGATTGGAACCATTATCAGTAATGATTCGCTCGGGCACTCCATATCGACAGATGATATCTCTTTTCAGAAATCTGGCTACCACTTGTCTTGTGACGTTTGCATATGAGGCTGCTTCGACCCACTTAGTGAAATAGTCAATGGCGACCAGGATGAATCTGTAGCTATTTGAAGCAGTCGGCTCAATCTTACCAATCATATCAATGCCCCACATAGCAAAGGGCCAGGGTTAAGACATTATATTCAAAGGATTGGGAGGCACATGCACCTTATCTGCATAAATCTGGCATTTATGGCATTTCCTGGCATAGGCACAACAGTCTGCATCCATTGTGATCCAGTAATAACCTGATCTTAACAATTTCTTAGCCATGGCATGCCCTCCCGCATGGGTACTAAAAGATCCTTCGTGCACTTCACGCATCAACAAATCTGCTTCCGTCTTGTCAACACATCTGAGGAGTACCATATCAAAGTTCCTTTTGTATAAAGATCCATCAGTGTTCAGAAAGAAACTACCAGCAAGCCTTCTCAAAGTCTTCTTATCATTGGAAGATGCCCCAGATGGGTATGTTTGATCCTCCAAGAAGCATTTAATGTCATGAAACCAAGGCTTATCGTCTTTGACAACATCTGCTGCGAACACATATGCTGGTCTATCAAGTCTGGACACTGAAATCTGAGGTACAAAGTTAGCGGCTTGAACTTTGATCATGGATGAAATGGTAGCAAGAGCATCTGCAAACTGATTCTCGTCCCGAGGGATATACTCAAGCTTGACTGTTGTAAAGAAAGTCAATAACCTCCTTGTATAATCCCTATAAGGTATCAGATGATCCTGGTGGGTGTACCATTTGCCGTTGGTCTGATTGACTACCAAAGCTGAATCTCCGAATACGGTCAATGTCTTGATCCTGAGGTCAATGGCTTCCTCAAGACCCATAATGCAAGCTTCGTATTCAGCTTCGTTGTTAGTGCAGTTGAAAGTGAGTTTTGCCGAGAAAGGCATGTGAACTCCTTTGGGTGTAATGAGTACTGCACCAACACCACGACCGTTCATGTTAACAGCCCCGTCAAACATCATAGTCCATTCTTCTTCCGGGTCAGGCCCTTCAGTGTGAATAGGCTCTTCGTGATCTTTTGATTTTATGAACATGATGTCCTCATCAGGGAAGTCAAACCTCATAGGCTGGTAGTCATCAATAGGTTGCTCAGCAAGATATTCAGATAGTACACTGCCCTTGATGGCTTTCTGAGAGGTGTACTGAATGTCATATTCAGTAAGGATCATTTTCCATCTTGCAACCCGTCCGGTAAGAGCTGGCTTCTCAAATATGTACTTAACTGGGTCCATTTTTGAGATCAATAAAGTAGTGTGGGTCAACATATACTGTCTCAGTCGGCGAGCAGCCCACGCTAAAGCACAGCAAGTTTTCTCGAGCAGTGAATAACGTTGTTCACAGTCGGTAAACTTTTTGCTTAGGTAGTATATTGCATACTCTTTTCGACCAGACTCGTCATGCTGGCCCAGCACACACCCCATTGACTCTTCTAATACCGTCAAATACATTATCAGAGGTCTTCCTTCAACTGGAGGCATAAGGATTGGAGGTTCTTGCAAGTATTCTTTGATCTTGTCAAAAGCCTTCTGGCAGTCTTCGTTCCACCTGACCGTTTGTTCTTTTCTCAACAGCTTGAACAAGGGCTCACAGGTTGCTGTAAGGTGGGAGATGAACCTTGAAATGTAGTTCAATCGACCTAAGAAACCTCGAACTTCTTTCTCTGTTTTCGGTGCAGGCATCTCTTGGATGGCTTTGACTTTATCAGGGTCAACTTCAATTCCTTTCTCGCTTACAATAAAGCCCAGCAGCTTACCAGATCGCACCCCGAATGTGCATTTGTTGGGGTTCAACTTCAGTTGGTACTTCCTCAGACGCTTGAATAGCTTCAGCAGATTTACCAGGTGGTCTTCTTCAGTAAGGGACTTGGCAATCATGTCATCCACATAACACTCGATTTCTTTATGGATCATATCGTGGAATAATGTTACCATAGCCCGTTGATACGTCGCACCGACATTCTTGAGTCCGAATGGCATCACTTTGTAGCAGAACGTGCCCCAGGGTGTGATGAAGGTGGTCTTCTCCATGTCTTCAGGTGACATCTTAATCTGATTGTATCCTGAAAATCCATCCATGAAGGAGAATACCGAAAACTGAGCCGTATTATCGACCAATACATCAATGTGAGGTAATGGGAAATCATCTTTCGGGCTGGCTCTGTTCAGATCCCGGTAGTCAACACACATCCTTACTTTGCCGTCTTTCTTAGGCACGGGTACTATGTTAGCGACCCACGGTGGATAGCTAGTTACAGCAAGGAACCCGGCGTCCCACTGCTTTTGTACCTCCTCCTTGATTTTCATAGCCATGTCTGGGCGAGTACGGCGCAGCTTCTGTTTGACTGGTGGGCATTCTTCCCTCAACGACAGCTTGTGCACAACAATATCGGTGTCCAATCCTGGCATATCTTGATAAGACCAAGCAAACACATCCACATACTCTTGAAGCAGATCAATCAGTCGTCTCTTCACTGAGTCTTGCAGGCAGGCCCCGATTTTAACCTCTTTCACGTCTTCGTCTGTACCAAGATTAATCACTTCAACCTCCTCCTGGTGAGGAGTAATAACCTTTTCCTCTTGTCTTAACAACCTGGCTAGCTCTTCAGGAAGCTCATATTCTTCTTCAACCCCTTCATCAGCTTGATTGATCGGATTGTCAAAGTCATACGAAGTCACAGCCGTGCTGTTGTCGGTGCAGTCTGGAAGGCACTCTCTGCAAGGGTTCAGTTGGTTCATTTTAGTGATTTGATTTTAATCTTGTTTTAAAAGTGAAATAAAAATTGTCATTTTGAAAACACTGCCATTTATTTTTTTGTACAAAAAGAAAAATGGAAAAACAGTGAGCGGAAAAGAAAAAGACTCATTTGCAAAAAGATGTCTGATATTTCATTGATTAATCTTGTTTGCACAAAAAGTACAGATGGCCCGATTACAAAATGAGTCTTGTCATCTTGGGCAAGATGCAAGACTTTGATGCATGCTTATAACAATACAGGAAATAATAATTACTCTGCATGAGTAACTCTTATAATTTCCTGGGAAGACCAGTTCGAGACACTGCTCCCCGGGATCTTTGGACGAATCCAGCTTTCCAGGTTGCGTTCCTCTTCCAGCTCGTCTTCCAGACAGTTGATAGCATCAGGGGTAAGCATCCCCCCACTGACAAAACCGGGCTTTTCAGCAGCCTTTGCTTGATGTTGTTGAGTTGGTCTGTAACCCAACCCAAACTTGTCCTTCTTCTCCTCCACAGATAAAACCTTGCCCCAGCCTTGGGCAGTTCCTTCTTCAACAACCTTCCGGGCTTGTTGGTAAGATGACATGGAGATTCCAGATACAACAGATGCTTCATTGATATTCAAGGCCTCAAAACCTTGGCTCATTGTTTCATGGATCTCCCCATCCATCTCAATATACTTATAAGTAGCCAGATGGCTAACAAATATATCCTCCTCCCCACAGATTGTAACAACTTGGCCTTCCCATTCAAATTTTAACTTCTGGTGAAGGGTAGACGTTACTGCGCCGGCGGCGTGAATCCAAGGTCTACCCAACAAACAGCTATAGGCAGGCTGAATGTCCATCACATAGAAGATAGTTTTAAAGGTCTGCGGGCCAATCGTCACGGGTAACTCAATCTCTCCCAGAACCGATCTCTTTGAACCATCAAAGGCTCTCACCACCAGGTTGCTGGGTCTCAACGCCAATCCGTCATATTCTAGCTTCACCAGAGCCTTTTTAGGTAGGACATTAAGGGATGACCCCGTGTCTACCAGCACATGGGAAAGGACAGCACCTTTGCATTCCATGGTTATGTGCAAGGCTTTGTTATGGTTGCGGCCTTCCGTTTTCAAATCAGTATTGGTGAACCCTAGTCCGTGACTAGCATTAACATTTCCAACTACAGCTTCCAGCTGATTGACAGTGATCTCTTCCGGCACGTAAGCTGCGTGCAAGACTTTGAGTAAGGCATTCCGATGGGCTTCGGAGCACATAAGCAATGATAGGATCGAGATCTTGGAAGGCGTCTGATGAAGCTGATCCACTATTTTATAATCACTCTTTTTGATGATTCGCATGAACTCATCAACCTCTTGATCGAATGGTGTCTTCAAAGCTTCCTTAACAGTTTGATCTTCCTGCACCGGGCTCTTTCCTTTTGCCTTGGCAGCAGCTTCTGCTTCGGCAGTGGGTCTTTGAATTTGTGGAGCGAAGAGACGTCCGCTTCGAGTGAAGCCTCCGCCTCCTCCCACATTGTCAATTTGTGGTGCAGGGGTTGATGATTCAAAAGTGATTCTTTGTCCTTCACAGTACAGGTCAGAGCCGTAATGCCAGGGGATGGCATTACTACTTTCATAAGGTACTGGTCCAGGCACCGTGATAGTGACTGGACTGATTGCACCTGTGGAAGGAACTGTGATAGTTTGCGGATCATAATAAATTGTGACCGGTGCTCTAACGGGAGCAGCACTTTCTGAATTGTAGGCAGAGTTGCTTTCAGGATCATAAAATATTGTGACAGTAGAGACATCTTCATGATTGGTTGCTGGTGTTGTAGGAGACATTGTTGGAAGAATGGATGTTGTTGTTGTAGGAGGTTCAAAATGGAGTGAAGCTGAAGTTGTAGCAGGAAAATTTGTTGAAAACTGATCAGTTGAGAAGACAGATGAAGTACTTGTTGATGAAGCCGAAGAATTGTCGGGAACAATGGTTGCTGCAGTTGTAGGAGGTTCTGAAACCGTTGCTGATGAGATTGCTGGATTTGTTGGAAATGATGTGGTGATCTGAAGTTGGCCACTCTGAATAAGACCATCTATGCCATTCCTTAAATCATCGCACCCATTTACTGAAATATTGCAGTAAGCACAGCCTAACTCACACCCCGGGAACATTTGACATTCCAAGAGCTGAGCTTTGATTTCCACCAACGATGTCCTGATCCGGCCCACACTGGTTATTAAATAAGACGGCTTGTCTTCTCCAATAGCGTTAATTCTGGGACCACCGTGGTTTGGCATAGGATTTTTGTTGACATTGGGTGGTGGTGCAAAATTCAGAGCTTTCGAGTCTACCAGGTCTTGTACCTTCATGTGCAGAGCTCTGCACTTTTCTGTACTGTGGCCAGGTGCATTTGAATGAAAAGCACACCTAGCGTTGGAGTCATAATTCCTGGGTAGGCTGTTGGGATCTGGGGGTGCCAACGTCCTTAGCTCAGCTAGGTTGAGTTTCAGGAGTTGTGGCAGCAGAGTAGCATATGGCATAGGGATCGGATCGATTACCCTATTAGCTTGAGAAGGCCTCTGTTGGAATGACCTTTGCTGGTTATTGTTGTTGGTATTGCTGTTGTTGTAATTCCTTGGAGGATACTGAGATTGCTGATGGTACTGAGGTTGTTGCTGGTAGTTTTGCTGCGGAGGTTGATAAACCGGCTGAGGATGTGCTGGAGCAGGAATGGTGACTGCTGCTATTGACCTGTGAACATATTGGGGCCTGCCCCTGTTGGTATGGATGGCATTGGTCTCGCCAGTTCTTCTCGGGCCTGCAAAAGGCTTTCTTGTACTACTGGACGAGCTTGCACCATTGTCGGAAATCTTACCCATTTTTAACAGGCTTTCAATTCTCTCCCCAGCTATGACAACATCGGCAAAGCTAGTGGAAGAGAAAGCAGCCAACCTGTCAATATATGTTCCCTGAAGGGTGTTCATGAACATATCTGCCATTTCCCGTTCAGACATAGGTGGCTGAACAGCAGCAGCCAATTGCCTCCATCTCTGGGCATATTCTCGGAAACTTTCCCTTGACGACTGTGACATTCCCATTAGGAGAGTCCTGTTGGGCGCCATGTCTAAGTTATACTGATACTGTCTGATGAAGGCCTCTGCCAGGTCCTTCCAACATCTAATAGTTGCCCTTGTCAAGTGAGAGTACCATTCTCTTGACGCTCCAGTTAAGCTGTCTTCGAAATAGAACATCCAGAGCTTCTCATCCATTGTATAGGCCTTCAGCCTTCCCATAAATGACTGTAAATGAGTTCGGGGGCATGAAGTCCCGTTGTATTTTTCAAAGCAAGGAGGCTTAAACTTATGGGGGATCCTGACCCCGTCTACCAAGCCCATGTCCATGACATCGAAACCCAAAGAGTTTTGAGACTCTAAGGACCTCAACTTCTCAGCTATCTCATCCAACCTTCTATCATAAGCTTCTTCCCCAGCACCCATTACTGTAAACTGATCCTCTTGGGGGTCTTCTTGAAGTACCCTGGCCGCAGTGGTAGTTCCTTGAACATTTGCAGGGATGTTAACCTCAGGATGGAGATGCGGTCCAAATACAGGGGGATTTACATGAGGTTGGACCCTTTCATTGTTGCTGGTGCCGGCAGTTCCTATATGTGGATCTTCTTGATTCTGCCTTTCCACCATGGCCCTTAATCTTTCCTGGCTCTGAGCCATGTTGTTCATTACTTCCATAAACTGCGTCATTTGATTCCTCATTTCTAGCCTTTCGTTTGCCATTTGATTTCTAACCTCTGCAAGGTCCTGCTGTACCTGATCCATTTGAATGCCCGGAAGGTTGTTTCGGGTTGGATAACGGTGCGGACGGTTGAGGGGAAATACCCGGCGCCTAGCAATAGTTCCTGAACATCACAACAGAGTTAGTGGCAATAAATCAAAAACCTACAAAACAAACAAAAGGGTTAGCATGCAATGCAGTTATGCTTATTTGTTCTCAAGGTATCCGGTTTGGCATCCAGTTTTGACCCTTCCAGACCCTTGAAGATGCTGTTGATGTTGCTTGAAGAAAACTCAGATGAAGCAAACCAGCACAAACATATATTTACAAAAAGCAAAGGTACATAGTTTGTTTACAAATACAAGCCCTCTGAGGGGTCAAAATACATTACAGGAAAATAAAAGTACATGGAATGAAAGCAACAACAAACAAATGGTCAAACACCAAGACCAAACTCATCCTCACGAACTTCCTTGAGAAGTGCTTCGGTCACAGGATCAGCTGGACGCTCCGTGAGATTCCTGATAAGGAGATTCCGGGTTGTAACAGCTGCTGCTAGCTTTTTGTGCTGACTTTGGTCTTTTGACCTCTTCACCCCACCTTTGATCTTCAACTCTGATATCTCTCTCTGGGCTGCTGCCAGGGCTTCTTGCTACTCTTTTGCATTAACTTCCAGTTGCTCCATCTTGTCTTGAACTCTCTTGTCTTCCAAAGTACGAGCCTCGATGATCCTGACCCACCGAGCCTGACTCTCCTTCAGATACAAGTCTGTCCTTGCTCTCTGGAACTGGGCTTCTTTGCAAGCATTCTTCAGAATTTGTTCTCCAGCTTTAGACTTTTTGATATAATCCCCAGACTTCTCAATCTTAGTCAGATGCTCTACTCTCAACTTCTCCAACCTCTCAATCTCCCTCATACCCTCACTCCTCTCCCGGAGGGTCTTCTGCAAAGCCTGGGTTAACTTCTCATTTCTTTCCTTCAAACTCTCAAACTCCTCCAAACTGACAGTGGCAGGTGGTGGTGTTGAAGATGACTCAGGCATGTCTTTTATGGTAAAGGGCATCCCAGAGAATTGAGCCCTGGCACGAGACCACTCATAATATTGTGCTGATGCCACATTATTGCACTTTCCCAGAATGGTTACTCCCTTGGTTTGAACATTATCCCAGGCCCAGGCAACCTGCCTAACAACAGTCAAATTAATCTTGTTCTCACAATAGAGGGTCTCAACCAAGTCCTGTGCCTTAGGAGTATGGACCAGTGCATAGCCCAGTTGCCTTCTGAACAGCAGAGGGTTGTAATTAATACTACCCTTAACTCCTATTAGGGGCACATTGGGAAAATGCCCACAGCTGGTGATGATATCCCTGCCCTTGGTGCTTTGAGTGCACCACCTAATATCAGCTGAAGTTAGAGCAGTGAGTCTCTTAGCCCAGTTGCTCTGCTGATGAGGATTTAGAAATGCATCTGTCCTGGGTAGATGCTTGAGAAGCCAAGTGTGGAACAATGGAGCACAACACCTCACTAACCTTCCCCTCTGCTTTTCATTCCTCTGATGCACTGAATAGTAAAGATCCCCCAATAAAGTGGGTGCTGGGTTCTTCAGGATGAAAAGATGGATTGCATTCTTGCTAATGAATCGAGGCTCATCTGCAAACAATACAATTCCATATATACTCAAGGCCAATAATGCACAAACAGCTTTCCACTCTCCTAAAGAAGCTTTCAGGGTAGCTTGAGAGATCAAGAAATCCAGATGGAAACCAGGGATTCCAGCTTTAGAAGTCATATGCTGCTCAATCAGGACAGGTTCCAAATGCAAAGCCTTTGCTACTTCCCCATTACCAGGAAAGACCATCTCAGGGTTGAAAGGAATTCCACCCCTGATAGGCATACCAACCAATGAAGAGTACTCTTCCAATAGAGGGCCCAACTGAAAGTCTTGAAAAGTGAAACACCTCAGTGGGGGATCATAGAACTGAATGCAAGTGTGGATCAGACTTCTTTGTGAAGGGTCCAGATCCATAACCATATCAAGTATATCTCCATAGCTTTCCCTGAACAATGGTATGTGATCTGGAGTGATCAGGGTTTGAATCCTCCTGATGTCTGATAACTCTGGCTGGAAGAAGTAATAGGTGATATTGCTCTTTTTAGGGGCCATGATGCTGAAGACTGAGTAGAGATAGGTGCTGATGATAATACTGAAGAAGGGGCCACTGATTGGCTGGTGCAGGTGATAGCTGAAGCAGATAGCTAAACTGAAGCAGGTGCTGATGAAGATAGGTCAATGCTGAAGATGGGGTCAAAACTAGCCAAAAGTGAAGATGGATACCCTGAAACAAATAAGCAAATGTCAATATGATGCAATGATTATGTATGCAAATGAAATGCAAGGGTCTGTGACTGAGCTGGATCTGATCAAAATGCTCTGATATAGGTCCAAGTGTATTCAAGAATTCCAGATGGAGGTCTATAAATCCAGTAACCAAGGTGGGGGACTCAAATAAAGAGCCACATGTCCAGGGTTTTAGAACTACGAGAACTGTCCCAAGATGGAGTACTCTTAAACAAAGTAACAGGGTATTCTGAGGTCACGGTACCTGCAAACCTGTAAACAGCCCACCCCCCTCACAGGTGGTGTTCTAAAACAAGGATCCTCAGACTTGGATCAGTTATGAGAAGTGTAAACACTTCTAACCCGGAGGTACAGTGTTTACAATAACCATAAAAGTTCCTCCTCTAATTCACCTCAGTTTCTGAAGGTCAATACTAAAAGGTCATCCAGACTTAGCAGGCTTCCCAGATAGCCCTAGCATTGCAGGAAATCTGCAACACAGAGTTCTCAAGAAGAAACCCATATCTGAACCGTGTTTCATATTCCCGCACCAGACCGAGATGGAATGGGAAAGAATATGATTCACTCTAGCCTAGGTGTCACTCAGGTCCCAGGTATAGGACCTTAACTCTCAATAGAACACCCACCCACCAAAGCAAAACCAGATCCAGCCAGACAGCATGACAGTATGATATATGAAAAACTGTAAAGAAAGCAATAAATAAAGCTGTACAGAAAGCAGTAAATAAAGCAAATATATAAACACAAATAAGCACATAACACCCCAGTAAACACAAATCAAACAAGCGCTAGGAGGAACCCACAAAAAGAACCAGAAGCCCTGGTTGCAGTATAAGGTTCCCCAGCAGAGTCGCCAAGCTGTCGCTCCCGATAAGAGGGACTAGGCCCAGATAAAGGTACAGACGCGAACGGTCGGCGAGAGGGACAGTGAGAACACACAGCAGTGAACTCACCGGAGATGAAAAGAGTCGCCAGCTAGGAATTTTTATCCCGGAGGAAAGGCAATGCTGCATAGACCTAGAAAGACATGGATAAGACGGTTGCGAACCAGAGAGACTGAGAAAGGGGGTTGGTTACAACCTGGGAAGGTATTAGCACCCAGATTGTCCGTCGTACTCGACGGGATCCACGCTTAAAAGATTTGTGTTTTAAAGGGGTAGTGTCAGTGCAATCTGTGTATAAATGAGCTGGAAAAGGATGCATAGGTGTCAGTGTAAGAAGTGTGAAGTGTATAAATGATGTGTCAGTGTAAAGAAAGAGTATGCTCAAGATCATGAGGCTAAAGAATGAGGCTAGAAAGAGGGGGAATATACAGAGACTTTTGTTCGATAACTGTTAAGTTATGCCTACGTATCCTCTCGTGCAATGAGGAAGTCAGAACGCCGTAGTTCGACCCAAAGAGACTGAAAGATGAATTGACTTGTGAACTGCTAGCTGTCTATGCTCAAGTGTATGATCTGTCTGGCACAGATGCAAACTGTCTTGCATTAGACGGAAGAAGCAAGTTCTCGTTTGTGAGTGAAGATGATGAGAACAGAATCCCGAAGGAGACGATTATTATTTGTTTTTGAGTTTTCAGTCTTTTATTGCTTTTGAAATTTTGTCATAAGTTAATGAGCTTAAGCCTAAACCAGTGGATTTAGTAAACTCATCACATCTTCCCTCTGTTTAGGGGTAATGAGCTTACCTTAAGTGTGAAGTCAGATTCTCACACTTAATCACCTTTGGTGTAGGATTAAGATCATTAACCTACTTGTGATTATTTAGATGTTTTTGTGGTTTTTGTTTAGTGTTAAGTAATGAGGTTAAGCCGTAATCAGGGATTAAACAGACTCATTACACCATCCTAATAGAAGGATAATAGATGAGAATGTTTAAGCTGAGGAAAGCTCCTCAACTTAATCCATGATTAGGGATTAAACTCATGACAAAACAAGCCCTTTATTAAGTGGATTTTACTTAATGACATGATGATGAAGTGATTTTTATGATCTGTAAGACAACTTGAGGGGGACTTGTCCATTAACACTAGGGTTAGTCCTTCTTAACCAATTAAGGAAGAATTAGAACCCTAATGCAAGGCCCAAGTTACAAGTGTGATGTCTTGATGATTATTAAGTGAATTGATTAAGGGATTTAAACACATTAAGGATTGAACACTTAGGATTAAAGTTATACACTCCATCCTAAGAGAAGGATGCAGGCATAAGCTTAATCACAAAGCCTTAAAGCCTTTAGGGTTTAGTCCCTGATTATGAGATGAGAAGAGAAGACTCAAAGAGACACAAAGGTAAAACTAAGTGGGGAGACTAATCAAAACCCTAATCATTGTCATGCTTGGTTGTTCCTAAGGTTTGTGAGGTTAACAAGAGAAATCTTCAATGGAACCACCAGGAAGCAGATGAAGGGATCAAGAGAAGCAAAGCAACTTGCTTCATTCAAGAAGTCAAGTCACTTGAAGAAAGAAGGTGGGAAGAAGAAGAATGAGCAAGCTCAAACTCAAACACATATAAAAATGTAGCATGGATGCAAGAGAGATGAAAAGAAAAGTCATGAGAAGTGAAGGCAAATTCACTTCTCAGCATCACTTACCACCTGAAAAGTTAGTGAGAAAGATGCAATGCAATGCAAGATGAGATGAAATGACATGATGAGAAACAAAACCAGAAGCATACACATGATGCAAATGATGTTATGAGATGCTACAAACATGAGGCAACACATGGAAATGGTCATACAAGTTCATGGATGCAAATGGTGCAAGTTAAGAAGCATGAACATACATGAAAAGTTATGAAGTGCACATGGCATACAACATGGCAAATACATGATGCAATGATCAAACATGCTTTCAATATGTCTTATGATGTCAAATGAAACAAATGGATGCTTGAAATGTCATGGCAAGTCATGTTATGCAAGAGAATGCAAGAGGTATGCAAATGAAAGCCCAAATTAGGGTTTATGAATCATACATCAAACAAAAACCCAAAACAGAAGCAAACCCTAAGATAAAAAATTGAAAATACCACACAAAGGACCCCTAATCCTATACTAAACCAATGCCCAACGGAGAGGTCTCAACTCTTAACCACATCCAAGTTATGATTTTTACAAGTTATTAGGGTTTTTAGGGTTCCTAAACAAAAGAAATACCAAGCAAATTGAAAATGAGAAATCAAAACATGGCCATTTAATCTCAAAAACTACATGCTAAACACAATGCAATGCAAAAAGAATCAATGTCCAACTCTTCATAGATAGGCAGAAATGATTTTTTGAACTTAGGATCAAAATAATGCACAAAAATAATTTTAATTCAATGAAAAATTCTCAAAATGCATCAAGATCAAAAAAGAAATTTGGTTTGAAGGTTGGACAATGTTCCTAAATGTCTTAGAACATTTCATGAATTTTTTGGTGATTTTTAAATACCTAAAAGTATTTTTAATAAATTAATTTCCATTAATCAATTAAAAATAATCTTTTAAATATTTAAAAATACTTTTTTAATGATAAAAATAAAAACAAAAATATTTTTATGTCATAAAAAATATTAAAACTCTTAAGAAAAAGTTTTATAATTTTTAGACCATTTTTGCTATTTTAAATAAATTATGCAAAATAAATGAAAAGAAAATGAATTTAAATGAATTTAAATGGAAGTATGCACAATGGAGGGTTGAGATTGAGTCTGGCAAAGAATGGGTTGACTGCGCGCGCAGATCAAAGGCCCATATTCAAACCTGGTTAATCTGATTTAATTAAATAAATTAAACCTAATTAAAACTAATGACATGATCTCAGCCTTACAAACACGCGCGGGAAACAAGATCCAGTGGCTCACATTCAAACCTGGTGCCCTAACCCTAATTAACAGCTAATGACTTTCAGGCTGCCGGAGAAGACTTCCGGTCGTCTTCTCCGGCCAGCACCTTCCCTGAGAAATGCCAAAACTCACCCTAGCTCACTAAAATGAAATCTAAAAGCATGGAAATGATTCCCACTCACTCACGAACCAAAACCCCCAATCAAAACAAATTTATTCTTCCTGGAATGGCTGAATCGAAGCAAACAAGAGTTAGGGCAAAAAAGTTTCAGAGAGCAATTAAATCCTCATTTCATCACCATTTTCGAAACTAAAAGCATATTCATGATCAGGAAGACATATAGAACAAGTTTAGAACTTAAAAATCCATTTCTGGAAAAAAAAGTTCTTGAGCTACCTGAGATTCGAAGCTTTCACCCCAGCAACTTTCAGGCCTCCCCTCTTGGTGAAATCCACTCCTTATGACCTCTTGATGATGCTTGAATGCTTGGGAGAAATTTATGTTGGCTGGATGAAGAGTTTGAACAACTTCTGCTCAAGCTCAGTTGAACATGGCAATGGTGATTCAGGCTGTTTCTGGCAATGGTGAAGGGTTGCTTGTGGTCCAGATGATGAGTGGAGAAGGTTTGTGGAGTTTGTTTGGATGTTTGTGAGCTATGGAGAGAGTTTCGAAAGAAACTGCAAGTTGGAGTGAAAATGGTGAAGTGGTGTTATGGCTTGTTTCAAGCTTGGTTCTTTGATGCTTTGGACTCAATGAGGCATGGTGAGTTGAAGTGTGGAAATAGTTTGGATGTTTGTGAGCTGGGCAGAGAAATTCGAAGAGTTTTGCAAAAGGGAGTGAGTTTGTGTATGTGATGTTGTGGTCTGTTTTTGCTTGGCTTCTTGATGTGTTTTGCTAGCAGATGGAAAGTATAAACAAATGCAAGTGGCCAGAGGATGTGACATGGCCTGTGGTGATTGGGATGTTTGCTTTTGCCAAAAGTCAACTTTTTGTGTAAGAGAGGTATGGCTTGGTTCTAGGCTAGTACAAGCATGGGGCTGTGCAGCAAGGGTGAGGGGAAGGGCTAGCAAAGTGCAGTAACCAATGTAGCAAGTGGTGGAAAGAATGATCATGAGTTTTTGCAAGTTGTCTTATTTTGGTTCACATGTGACTTTCCCATCCCATAAGCCATGAAACATGAGGATTTTTGGTTCAATTCTGATTTTTAGGTCACATAGAATGTTTGTGTAATGGTTTGAAGTGAATTAGAAGTTACAAATGGCATTGGTTCATGATTTTGCAAAAATTCACATTTGAAGCATGCCTTGAAAATCAATGATTTTAGCCAACTTTGTCAAACCATAACTTTTGATCCAAGAAGAATTTGATCATGTTCTTGTACTTTTTGAAAAGGGGAAGATGTATTCTACAACTTTCATGACCAAAGTTTTTCCATTTGAAGCTTTTTTGGATCAAGAATCAAGGCTTGAAAAATGACCTAAAATGAAGCATTCTTGAAAAGTCAACTATGCCCAAAAAGTCAACATTTGCAAAAACTCTAAATTCTTGATTTTTGTGAACTTCAACCTTCTTCCATGATCAAATAAAGACCATATACACTCAAAATGATGAAGATCACCCATTGGTTGGGTCATTGGGGGCCTCAGATGCCCTGATTTTGCACTGACTTGTCTGAAAAGTCAACTCTTGATCAGATGACTTCCCCATGGAATTTCTTCATGAAAATTGATATGCATACTCCCTATACCATATAGAGACCAATGGAAACAAGAATGACCAAAAAACTTGGAGTTATGGCCTCTGAAACCAAAACCCTAATTTTAGGTCAACTGTGCAGTCTAGCCTGGCCCTGTTTCCATGCAAACCTCAGTTCTTGTGATTCTTTTGAAATCTTGACTTTGAGAGGATGGAACATGATATAAGAACACATGTGGACCCCTTTGAAGTGATTGGTTGCCTTTGAAGTGGCTCAAGAGGCTCTTGAATTGCTCAGATCACAAACCCTAGGTGCAGATGACTTTGAACCAATGCAGTGAATCAAAAATGAGATGTGAGATGATATGATTGTGATTATGCATATGAGAAAGATCACAAGCCATGGTGTGAATGGGTGAGGGCAAATTTGGGGTGTTTACAGCTGCCCCTATTCAAACATGAGTTAGCTGTGCGGGATGTAAGCTACGGCTTAACAGGCAAACAAGATAACTTGTGGTTGAATACCAAAGACAGTCCAAAATTTGCACTCACAGAGCGAAGAAGAAAAGGGATATAGATTGTAAAGAAAAATAAAGTATATTGTAAAGTGTAGGCGACGGAGGACGACCATCGGGCAGAGGACGACTGCTGGGTAAATAGCGATGACGGGGACGGCCGACATGCTGGGAAAAGTGCGGAAAATAAAGCGATGACGGGGACGGCCGACATGCTGGGGATAAAAGGTAAAGCTAAGACGGGGACGACCGACTAGCTGGAGAAAATAAAATTATGATGGGGACGGCCATCAAGATAAAGTAGGATTCTCTGGGAGCTAATGAAACATGACGGGGACGACCATCAAGTTCATAAAGCAAAGTAACCAACGATGGGGACGGCCATCGGGCTAAAAGAAGAGGGATCACGACGGGGACGGCCATCGGGTTAAAGATTAAATGAAATAAACAGATGATGGGGTACGGCCATCAAAGGTGAAGGACGATCACCTAGCAGGGAACGGCTGCTCTGTTGGGGAGTAAAGGAAATATGATGGGGACGGCCATCAAAGGTGGAGGACGACCACCTGGCAGGGTACGGCTGCCGAAAATATCAACGATGGGGACGGCCATCGGATAAAAGGTCAACGATGGGGACGGCCATCGGACGAGCATGATGGAGGACGACCATCAAGAGGTGGAGGACGACCACCTAGCAGGGGACGGCTGCTCTCAGGGTTTATCATGACATAGGACGAATGTCAGATAACCAAAATCAACAATGGGGACGGCCATTGGATAAAATGATGAAGGACGATCATCAAGAGGGTGGAGGACGACCACCTAGCAGGGGATGGCTGCTAAAATCAACGATGGGGACGGCCATCGGGTGAGCATGACGGAGGATGACCATCAAGAGGTGGAGGACGACCACCTAGCAGGGTACGGCTGCTCTCAAAGTTTATCGTAACACAGGACGAGTGCCAGATAAAAAGGAATATTCGCTTTGTTGGCGATCTACTGGGGAATAGTAAACACGGACGAGTGTTTACATCCAAGAAATAAAAGGTATAAGTGTTTAGATGCTTGTGTATAGATCAAAGATGCGGACGAGCATCCTTAAGACTACGATACGGACGAGTATCGGGTAGAAACAAACTGACACATGCTCAGAGATGATGATACGGACGAGTATCAACTGGTTAACAGAGAACACGGACGAGTGTTGAATCTGAAAGAACTCTTCTGGGGAAAAGTAGACACAGGCGAGTATCTATGTTCAAGAAGACAAAACTGTTTGACACAGTGTATGGATTAAAGATGCGGGCGAGCATCCTTAAGACTATGATACGGACGAGCATCATGCAGAAACAAACACTAGACGCAATGTTCTGAGATGATGGTTCGGACGAGTACCAACTGGTTAACAGAGAACATGGACCAATGTTGAATCTGTGGGGATATAAACGGTGTATATGAGATACGGACGAGTATCTGTATAAGTAAAATAAGTATGAGTAGTGTATAGATGGGTGTTTATCTGCTGGGGATGGTGACACGGACGAGTGTCGAAAGGAGAGGAGTATAGTATTAACAAGTATATTGGTTGTAAAAGTGTAAGCGACTACGCTGGGGATGTGACACGGACGGGTGTCGAGAAGGTGTATATACAAGTATATGTGAGTGCAAAAATGATGTCTTTGGCTTTCTGCTGGGAGTTATGACACGGACGGGCGCCAGAAAGTACGGGTGATCTTGTTTATAAAGAGTGTTCAGGTGACTTACTGGGGAGTGATGACACGGACGAGTGTCAGAAGGTGTATACTGGTGTTTGTGATTTGCGAGGCAACTGCTTTTGCTGGGGACTCTGGGGGATTTTGGGGAAAGTATTCCGTATTCTGATGAATGGTTATTATTCACAAGTGTTTGATTCATATCATGGCTTATGATTATGCTATATGTTTGATTTTTGCCGTAATGTTCCGTATTAAAACGGAATGCTACGCTTTGTGGGTAAATATGATGCGAATGCTATGATTGTGCAAAGGTACCAAACCGGGATCCGGATCCCGTTGCTGTGAAGATCTTCGATCGATCTATTTGAAGTGGACATCCCAGCTGGGGATGAGATCATTGGTAGATCTAACGAGATGCTATTGCTTGGGGATATAGGTCACTGATTGACATATCCTTGTAATATGGGACCCAGCTGGGGTTTGTAGAAGCCTTCTGTACTCTGTTGTGACTCCTTCATGCGTTGCTCTTCTGAATAGAGGCAGAGGATTCTGTGGGGCGATGATTCCCTGACTTCTGCCTTCTGCTGAGGAAGAAAAAAATGGTACTACAGCTGGGGAATGTTGTTGACCACTCAGCTGGGGAGAGTAATGAGAGGCAACTTAGCTGGGGAGAGAGCATTTCGGATGCTGAGATTATTTGTTGATTTGCCAGCTCGCTGAGATGTAACTTGCATGCCCCAAGTTGCGTTCTGGATACCTGCAATCCTGCAAAGATAAGGAAACGCTCAAATGGTCCCGAGGTATCTTTTACTGGATTCCGTCATAGGAGTTAGGATACTTCTGAGAGTAAGCATATTTCCTGCAAGCATGTTTTTACTTTTGAAGATAGCATCTGTATTCTTATGCAATCAGTTTTTTTCTTTTGAGACATCAGACATTTTTGCAAATAAAATGTACAAGACATGACTGAAAATCTGGTTTTATTAATTCATATGCCCTGAATTGGCGAGATACAGTCAAAGAAACAAATCCCCTGAAATGAGGAGATTGTTACAAATTGAGAAACAAAATGCTGGCAATGTTGACGACGCTTTCAAGGGACTTCCTCTTCTGCTATGACTCGTATGACAATGACGTTCTTCTCGTCCTGCTTTCTGAAGAAGGCTGATTCTGATTGAAGCTTGATCCTTTAGAGCTTACCGAGTTGTAGATAATACAGACGAATTCAGAACGCAGTTGTTCGCTTATTCCCTTATTTTGCATAGATCGCCCTTTCGGGTTTTCAATCCATCGGGATACCCATTTTTGCCTGAGCTGTCCAATGCGGCTTTTCAACTCAGCGGGTGTACATTTTTCTTATTTATTTCCCTTATTTTTTCCCGAGTCTTTTATTCTTTTTTTGACTCGCCGGGATGCCCTATTTTTTGCCTGGACTTACATTCTGTTTTTATGTCCAGCGGGTCATTTTATGCGAAGTATTTTTTAACTGCATCTGAATTCACAGGGGATGGGAAATCTTCACCATCCATGGTGCTGAGCATCAGTGCTCCACCCGAGAAAACTTTCTTTACTACAAATGGTCCTTCATAGTTCGGGGTCCACTTGCCCCTGTGGTCTGTATGAGGAGGGAGGATTCTTTTCAACACAAGATCTCCCACTTGGTACTCTCGGTGCCTGACTTTCTGATCGAAGGCCTTCTTCATTCTTTTCTGATACAACTGCCCATGACAGATTGCAGCCAATCTCTTCTCTTCAATCAGACTCAGTTGCTCGTATCGGGACCTAACCCATTCTGCTTCGTTCAGCTTAACATCCATCAATACTCGTAAAGAGGGTAGTTCAACTTCAACAGGTAGGACTGCCTCCATACCATACACAAGTTGATACGGTGTTGCCCCAGTGGATGTTCTTATTGACGTGCGGTACCCATGCAAGGCAAACGGTAGCATCTCATGCCAGTCTTTATAGGTGACTACCATCTTCTGCACAATCTTCTTGATATTCTTATTTGCTGCCTCAACAGCGCCATTCATCTTTGGCCTGTAAGGAGAAGAATTGTGATGTTGGATCTTGAAGTCCCGGCACAGTTCTGCCATCATTTTGTTGTTTAGATTGGAACCATTATCAGTAATGATTCGCTCGGGCACTCCATATCGACAGATGATATCTCTTTTCAGAAATCTGGCTACCACTTGTCTTGTGACGTTTGCATATGAGGCTGCTTCGACCCACTTAGTGAAATAGTCAATGGCGACCAGGATGAATCTGTAGCTATTTGAAGCAGTCGGCTCAATCTTACCAATCATATCAATGCCCCACAGAGCAAAGGGCCAGGGTTAAGACATTATATTCAAAGGATTGGGAGGCACATGCACCTTATCTGCATAAATCTGGCATTTATGGCATTTCCTGGCATAGGCACAACAGTCTGCATCCATTGTGATCCAGTAATAACCTGATCTTAACAATTTCTTAGCCATGGCATGCCCTCCCGCATGGGTACCAAAAGATCCTTCGTGCACTTCACGCATCAACAAATCTGCTTCCGTCTTGTCAACACATCTGAGGAGTACCATATCAAAGTTCCTTTTGTATAAAGATCCATCAGTGTTCAGAAAGAAACTACCAGCAAGCCTTCTCAAAGTCTTCTTATCATTGGAAGATGCCCCAGATGGGTATGTTTGATCCTCCAAGAAGCATTTAATGTCATGAAACCAAGGCTTATCGTCTTTGACAACATCTGCTGCGAACACATATGTTGGTCTATCAAGTCTGGACACTGAAATCTGAGGTACAAAGTTAGCGGCTTGAACTTTGATCATGGATGAAATGGTAGCAAGAGCATCTGCAAACTGATTCTCGTCCCGAGGGATATACTCAAGCTTGACTGTTGTAAAGAAAGTCAATAACCTCCTTGTATAATCCCTATAAGGTATCAGATGATCCTGGTGGGTGTACCATTTGCCGTTGGTCTGATTGACTACCAAAGCTGAATCTCCGAATACGGTCAATGTCTTGATCCTGAGGTCAATGGCTTCCTCAAGACCCATAATGCAAGCTTCGTATTCAGCTTCGTTGTTAGTGCAGTTGAAAGTGAGTTTTGCCGAGAAAGGCATGTGAACTCCTTTGGGTGTAATGAGTACTGCACCAACACCACGACCGTTCATGTTAACAGCCCCGTCAAACATCATAGTCCATTCTTCTTCCGGGTCAGGCCCTTCAGTGTGAATAGGCTCTTCGTGATCTTTTGATTTTATGAACATGATGTCCTCATCAGGGAAGTCAAACCTCATAGGCTGGTAGTCATCAATAGGTTGCTCAGCAAGATATTCAGATAGTACACTGCCCTTGATGGCTTTCTGAGAGGTGTACTGAATGTCATATTCAGTAAGGATCATTTTCCATCTTGCAACCCGTCCGGTAAGAGCTGGCTTCTCAAATATGTACTTAACTGGGTCCATTTTTGAGATCAATAAAGTAGTGTGGGTCAACATATACTGTCTCAGTCGGCGAGCAGCCCACGCTAAAGCACAGCAAGTTTTCTCGAGCAGTGAATAACGTTGTTCACAGTCGGTAAACTTTTTGCTTAGGTAGTATATTGCATACTCTTTTCGACCAGACTCGTCATGCTGGCCCAGCACACACCCCATTGACTCTTCTAATACCGTCAAATACATTATCAGAGGTCTTCCTTCAACTGGAGGCATAAGGATTGGAGGTTCTTGCAAGTATTCTTTGATCTTGTCAAAAGCCTTCTGGCAGTCTTCGTTCCACCTGACCGTTTGTTCTTTTCTCAACAGCTTGAACAAGGGCTCACAGGTTGCTGTAAGGTGGGAGATGAACCTTGAAATGTAGTTCAATCGACCTAAGAAACCTCGAACTTCTTTCTCTGTTTTCGGTGCAGGCATCTCTTGGATGGCTTTGACTTTATCAGGGTCAACTTCAATTCCTTTCTCGCTTACAATAAAGCCCAGCAGCTTACCAGATCGCACCCCGAATGTGCATTTGTTGGGGTTCAACTTCAGTTGGTACTTCCTCAGACGCTTGAATAGCTTCAGCAGATTTACCAGGTGGTCTTCTTCAGTAAGGGACTTGGCAATCATGTCATCCACATAACACTCGATTTCTTTATGGATCATATCGTGGAATAATGTTACCATAGCCCGTTGATACGTCGCACCGACATTCTTGAGTCCGAATGGCATCACTTTGTAGCAGAACGTGCCCCAGGGTGTGATGAAGGTGGTCTTCTCCATGTCTTCAGGTGACATCTTAATCTGATTGTATCCTGAAAATCCATCCATGAAGGAGAATACCGAAAACTGAGCCGTATTATCGACCAATACATCAATGTGAGGTAATGGGAAATCATCTTTCGGGCTGGCTCTGTTCAGATCCCGGTAGTCAACACACATCCTTACTTTGCCGTCTTTCTTAGGCACGGGTACTATGTTAGCGACCCACGGTGGATAGCTAGTTACAGCAAGGAACCCGGCGTCCCACTGCTTTTGTACCTCCTCCTTGATTTTCATAGCCATGTCTGGGCGAGTACGGCGCAGCTTCTGTTTGACTGGTGGGCATTCTTCCCTCAACGACAGCTTGTGCACAACAATATCGGTGTCCAATCCTGGCATATCTTGATAAGACCAAGCAAACACATCCACATACTCTTGAAGCAGATCAATCAGTCGTCTCTTCACTGAGTCTTGCAGGCAGGCCCCGATTTTAACCTCTTTCACGTCTTCGTCTGTACCAAGATTAATCACTTCAACCTCCTCCTGGTGAGGAGTAATAACCTTTTCCTCTTGTCTTAACAACCTGGCTAGCTCTTCAGGAAGCTCATATTCTTCTTCAACCCCTTCATCAGCTTGATTGATCGGATTGTCAAAGTCATACGAAGTCACAGCCGTGCTGTTGTCGGTGCAGTCTGGAAGGCACTCTCTGCAAGGGTTCAGTTGGTTCATTTTAGTGATTTGATTTTAATCTTGTTTTAAAAGTGAAATAAAAATTGTCATTTTGAAAACACTGCCATTTATTTTTTTGTACAAAAAGAAAAATGGAAAAACAGTGAGCGGAAAAGAAAAAGACTCATTTGCAAAAAGATGTCTGATATTTCATTGATTAATCTTGTTTGCACAAAAAGTACAGATGGCCCGATTACAAAATGAGTCTTGTCATCTTGGGCAAGATGCAAGACTTTGATGCATGCTTATAACAATACAGGAAATAATAATTACTCTGCATGAGTAACTCTTATAATTTCCTGGGAAGACCAGTTCGAGACACTGCTCCCCGGGATCTTTGGACGAATCCAGCTTTCCAGGTTGCGTTCCTCTTCCAGCTCGTCTTCCAGACAGTTGATAGCATCAGGGGTAAGCATCCCCCCACTGACAAAACCGGGCTTTTCAGCAGCCTTTGCTTGATGTTGTTGAGTTGGTCTGTAACCCAACCCAAACTTGTCCTTCTTCTCCTCCACAGATAAAACCTTGCCCCAGCCTTGGGCAGTTCCTTCTTCAACAACCTTCCGGGCTTGTTGGTAAGATGACATGGAGATTCCAGATACAGCAGATGCTTCATTGATATTCAAGGCCTCAAAACCTTGGCTCATTGTTTCATGGATCTCCCCATCCATCTCAATATACTTATAAGTAGCCAGATGGCTAACAAATATATCCTCCTCCCCACAGATTGTAACAACTTGGCCTTCCCATTCAAATTTTAACTTCTAGTGAAGGGTAGACGTTACTGCGCCGGCGGCGTAAATCCAAGGTCTACCCAACAAACAGCTATAGGCAGGCTGAATGTCCATCACATAGAAGATAGTTTTAAAGGTCTGCGGGCCAATCGTCACGGGTAACTCAATCTCTCCCAGAACCGATCTCTTTGAACCATCAAAGGCTCTCACCACCAGGTTGCTGGGTCTCAACGCCAATCCGTCATATTCTAGCTTCACCAGAGCCTTTTTAGGTAGGACATTAAGGGATGACCCCGTGTCTACCAGCACATGGGAAAGGACAGCACCTTTGCATTCCATGGTTATGTGCAAGGCTTTGTTATGGTTGCGGCCTTCCGTTGTCAAATCAGTATTGGTGAACCCTAGTCCGTGACTAGCATTAACATTTCCAACTACAGCTTCCAGCTGATTGACAGTGATCTCTTCCGGCACGTAAGCTGCGTGCAAGACTTTGAGTAAGGCATTCCGATGGGCTTCGGAGCACATAAGCAATGATAGGATCGAGATCTTGGAAGGCGTCTGATGAAGCTGATCCACTATTTTATAATCACTCTTTTTGATGATTCGCATGAACTCATCAACCTCTTGATCGAATGGTGTCTTCAAAGCTTCCTTAACAGTTTGATCTTCCTGCACCGGGCTCTTTCCTTTTGCCTTGGCAGCAGCTTCTGCTTCGGCAGTGGGTCTTTGAATTTGTGGAGCGAAGAGACGTCCGCTTCGAGTGAAGCCTCCGCCTCCTCCCACATTGTCAATTTGTGGTGCAGGGGTTGATGATTCAAAAGTGATTCTTTGTCCTTCACAGTACAGGTCAGAGCCGTAATGCCAGGGGATGGCATTACTACTTTCATAAGGTACTGGTCCAGGCACCGTGATAGTGACTGGACTGATTGCAGCTGTGGAAGGAACTGTGATAGTTTGCGGATCATAATAAATTGTGACCGGTGCTCTAACGGGAGCAGCACTTTCTGAATTGTAGGCAGAGTTGCTTTCAGGATCATAAAATATTGTGACAGTAGAGACATCTTCATGATTGGTTGCTGGTGTTGTAGGAGACATTGTTGGAAGAATGGATGTTGTTGTTGTAGGAGGTTCAAAATGGAGTGAAGCTGAAGTTGTAGCAGGAAAATTTGTTGAAAACTGATCAGTTGAGAAGACAGATGAAGTACTTGTTGATGAAGCCGAAGAATTGTCGGGAACAATGGTTGCTGCAGTTGTAGGAGGTTCTGAAACCGTTGCTGATGAGATTGTTGGATTTGTTGGAAATGATGTGGTGATCTGAAGTTGGCCACTCTGAATAAGACCATCTATGCCATTCCTTAAATCATCGCACCCATTTACTGAAATATTGCAGTAAGCACAGCCTAACTCACACCCCGGGAACATTTGACATTCCAAGAGCTGAGCTTTGATTTCCACCAACGATGTCCTGATCCGGCCCACACTGGTTATTAAATAAGACGGCTTGTCTTCTCCAATAGCGTTAATTCTGGGACCACCGTGGTTTGGCATAGGATTTTTGTTGACATTGGGTGGTGGTGCGAAATTCAGAGCTTTCGAGTCTACCAGGTCTTGTACCTTCATGTGCAGAGCTCTGCACTTTTCTGTACTGTGGCCAGGTGCATTTGAATGAAAAGCACACCTAGCGTTGGAGTCATAATTCCTGGGTAGGCTGTTGGGATCTGGGGGTGCCAACGTCCTTAGCTCAGCTAGGTTGAGTTTCAGGAGTTGTGGCAGCAGAGTAGCATATGGCATAGGGATCGGATCGATTACCCTATTAGCTTGAGAAGGCCTCTGTTGGAATGGCCTTTGCTGGTTATTGTTGTTGGTATTGCTGTTGTTGTAATTCCTTGGAGGATACTGAGATTGCTGATGGTACTGAGGTTGTTGCTGGTAGTTTTGCTGCGGAGGTTGATAAACCGGCTGAGGATGTGCTGGAGCAGGAATGGTGACTGCTGCTATTGACCTGTGAACATATTGGGGCCTGCCCCTGTTGGTATGGATGGCATTGGTCTCGCCAGTTCTTCTCGGGCCTGCAAAAGGATTTCTTGTACTACTGGACGAGCTTGCACCATTGTCGGAAATCTTACCCATTTTTAACAGGCTTTCAATTCTCTCCCCAGCTATGACAACATCGGCAAAGCTAGTGGAAGAGAAAGCAGCCAACCTGTCAATATATGTTCCCTGAAGGGTGTTCATGAACATATCTGCCATTTCCCGTTCAGACATAGGTGGCTGAACAGCAGCAGCCAATTGCCTCCATCTCTGGGCATATTCTCGGAAACTTTCCCTTGACGACTGTGACATTCCCATTAGGAGAGTCCTGTTGGGCGCCATGTCTAAGTTATACTGATACTGTCTGATGAAGGCCTCTGCCAGGTCCTTCCAACATCTAATAGTTGCCCTTGTCAAGTGAGAGTACCATTCTCTTGACGCTCCAGTTAAGCTGTCTTCGAAATAGAACATCCAGAGCTTCTCATCCATTGTATAGGCCTTCAGCCTTCCCATAAATGACTGTAAATGAGTTCGGGGGCATGAAGTCCCGTTGTATTTTTCAAAGCAAGGAGGCTTAAACTTATGGGGGATCCTGACCCCGTCTACCAAGCCCATGTCCATGACATCGAAACCCAAAGAGTTTTGAGACTCTAAGGACCTCAACTTCTCAGCTATCTCATCCAACCTTCTATCATAAGCTTCTTCCCCAGCACCCATTACTGTAAACTGATCCTCTTGGGGGTCTTCTTGAAGTACCCTGGCCGCAGTGGTAGTTCCTTGAACATTTGCAGGGATGTTAACCTCAGGATGGAGATGCGGTCCAAATACAGGGGGATTTACATGAGGTTGGACCCTTTCATTGTTGCTGGTGCCGGCAGTTCCTATATGTGGATCTTCTTGATTCTGCCTTTCCACCATGGCCCTTAATCTTTCCTGGCTCTGAGCCATGTTGTTCATTACTTCCATAAACTGCGTCATTTGATTCCTCATTTCTAGCCTTTCGTTTGCCATTTGATTTCTAACCTCTGCAAGGTCCTGCTGTACCTGATCCATTTGAATGCCCGGAAGGTTGTTTCGGGTTGGATAACGGTGCGGACGGTTGAGGGGAAATACCCGGCGCCTAGCAATAGTTCCTGAACATCACAACAGAGTTAGTGGCAATAAATCAAAAACCTACAAAACAAACAAAAGGGTTAGCATGCAATGCAGTTATGCTTATTTGTTCTCAAGGTATCCGGTTTGGCATCCAGTTTTGACCCTTCCAGACCCTTGAAGATGCTGTTGATGTTGCTTGAAGAAAACTCAGATGAAGCAAACCAGCACAAACATATATTTACAAAAAGCAAAGGTACATAGTTTGTTTACAAATACAAGCCCTCTGAGGGGTCAAAATACATTACAGGAAAATAAAAGTACATGGAATGAAAGCAACAACAAACAAATGGTCAAACACCAAGACCAAACTCATCCTCACGAACTTCCTTGAGAAGTGCTTCGGTCACAGGATCAGCTGGACGCTCCGTGAGATTCCTGATAAGGAGATTCCGGGTTGTAACAGCTGCTGCTAGCTTTTTGTGCTGACTTTGGTCTTTTGACCTCTTCACCCCACCTTTGATCTTCAACTCTGATATCTCTCTCTGGGCTGCTGCCAGGGCTTGCTACTCTTTTGCATTAACTTCCAGTTGCTCCATCTTGTCTTGAACTCTCTTGTCTTCCAAAGTACGAGCCTCGGTGATCCTGACCCACCGAGCCTGACTCTCCTTCAGATACAAGTCTGTCCTTGCTCTCTGGAACTGGGCTTCTTTGCAAGCATTCTTCAGAATTTGTTCTCCAGCTTTAGACTTTTTGATATAATCCCCAGACTTCTCAATCTTAGTCAGATGCTCTACTCTCAACTTCTCCAACCTCTCAATCTCCCTCATACCCTCACTCCTCTCCCGGAGGGTCTTCTGCAAAGCCTGGGTTAACTTCTCATTTCTTTCCTTCAAACTCTCAAACTCCTCCAAACTGACAGTGGCAGGTGGTGGTGTTGAAGATGACTCAGGCATGTCTTTTATGGTAAAGGGCATCCCAGAGAATTGAGCCCTGGCACGAGACCACTCATAATATTGTGCTGATGCCACATTATTGCACTTTCCCAGAATGGTTACTCCCTTGGTTTGAACATTATCCCAGGCCCAGGCAACCTGCCTAACAACAGTCAAATTAATCTTGTTCTCACAATAGAGGGTCTCAACCAAGTCCTGTGCCTTAGGAGTATGGACCAGTGCATAGCCCAGTTGCCTTCTGAACAGCAGAGGGTTGTAATTAATACTACCCTTAACTCCTATTAGGGGCACATTGGGAAAATGCCCACAGCTGGTGATGATATCCCTGCCCTTGGTGCTTTGAGTGCACCACCTAATATCAGCTGAAGTTAGAGCAGTGAGTCTCTTAGCCCAGTTGCTCTGCTGATGAGGATTTAGAAATGCATCTGTCCTGGGTAGATGCTTGAGAAGCCAAGTGTGGAACAATGGAGCACAACACCTCACTAACCTTCCCCTCTGCTTTTCATTCCTCTGATGCACTGAATAGTAAAGATCCCCCAATAAAGTGGGTGCTGGGTTCTTCAGGATGAAAAGATGGATTGCATTCTTGCTAATGAATCGAGGCTCATCTGCAAACAATACAATTCCATATATACTCAAGGCCAATAATGCACAAACAGCTTTCCACTCTCCTAAAGAAGCTTTCAGGGTAGCTTGAGAGATTAAGAAATCCAGATGGAAACCAGGGATTCCATCTTTAGAAGTCATATGCTGCTCAATCAGGACAGGTTCCAAATGCAAAGCCTTTGCTACTTCCCCATTACCAGGAAAGACCATCTCAGGGTTGAAAGGAATTCCACCCCTGATAGGCATACCAACCAATGAAGAGTACTCTTCCAATAGAGGGCCCAGCTGAAAGTCTTGAAAAGTGAAACACCTCAGTGGGGGATCATAAAACTGAATGCAAGTGTGGATCAGACTTCTTTGTGAAGGGTCCAGATCCATAACCATATCAAGTATATCTCCATAGCTTTCCCTGAACAATGGTATGTGATCTGGAGTGATCAGGGTTTGAATCCTCCTGATGTCTGATAACTCTGGCTGGAAGAAGTGATAGGTGATATTGCTCTTTTTAGGGGCCATGATGCTGAAGACTGAGTAGAGATAGGTGCTGATGATAATACTGAAGAAGGGGCCACTGATTGGCTGGTGCAGGTGATAGCTGAAGCAGATAGCTAAACTGAAGCAGGTGCTGATGAAGATAGGTCAATGCTGAAGATTGGGTCAAAACTAGCCAAAAGTGAAGATGGATACCCTGAAACAAATAAGCAAATGTCAATATGATGCAATGATTATGTATGCAAATGAAATGCAAGGGTCTGTGACTGAGCTGGATCTGATCAAAATGCTCTGATATAGGTCCAAGTGTATTCAAGAATTCCAGATGGAGGTCTATAAATCCAGTAACCAAGGTGGGGGACTCAAATAAAGAGCCACATGTCCAGGGTTTTAGAACTACGAGAACTGTCCCAAGATGGAGTACTCTTAAACAAAGTAACAGGGTATTCTGAGGTCACGGTACCTGCAAACCTGTAAACAGCCCACCCCCCTCACAGGTGGTGTTCTAAAACAAGGATCCTCAGACTTGGATCAGTTATGAGAAGTGTAAACACTTCTAACCCGGAGGTACAGTGTTTACAATAACCATAAAAGTTCCTCCTCTAATTCACCTCAGTTTCTGAAGGTCAATACTAAAAGGTCATCCAGACTTAGCAGGCTTCCCAGATAGCCCTAGCATTGCAGGAAATCTGCAACACAGAGTTCTCAAGAAGAAACCCATATCTGAACCGTGTTTCATATTCCCGCACCAGACCGAGATGGAATGGGAAAGAATATGATTCACTCTAGCCTAGGTGTCACTCAGGTCCCAGGTATAGGACCTTAACTCTCAATAGAACACCCACCCACCAAAGCAAAACCAGATCCAGCCAGACAGCATGACAGTATGATATATGAAAAACTGTAAAGAAAGCAATAAATAAAGCTGTACAGAAAGCAGTAAATAAAGCAAATATATAAACACAAATAAGCACATAACACCCCAGTAAACACAAATCAAACAAGCGCTAGTAGGAACCCACAAAAAGAACCAGAAGCCCTGGTTGCAGTATAAGGTTCCCCAGCAGAGTCGCCAAGCTGTCGCTCCCGATAAGAGGGACTAGGCCCAGATAAAGGTACAGACGCGAACGGTCGGCGAGAGGGACAGTGAGAACACACAGCAGTGAACTCACCGGAGATGAAAAGAGTCGCCAGCTAGGAATTTTTATCCCGGAGGAAAGGCAATGCTGCATAGACCTAGAAAGACATGGATAAGACGGTTGCGAACCAGAGAGACTGAGAAAGGGGGTTGGTTACAACCTGGGAAGGTATTAGCACCCAGATTGTCCGTCGTACTCGACGGGATCCACGCTTAAAAGATTTGTGTTTTAAAGGGGTAGTGTCAGTGCAATCTGTGTATAAATGAGCTGGAAAAGGATGCATAGGTGTCAGTGTAAGAAGTGTGAAGTGTATAAATGATGTGTCAGTGTAAAGAAAGAGTATGCTCAAGATCACGAGGCTAAAGAATGAGGCTAGAAAGAGGGGGAATATACAGAGACTTTTGTTCGATAACTGTTAAGTTATGCCTACGTATCCTCTCGTGCAATGAGGAAGTCAGAACGCCGTAGTTCGACCCAAAGAGACTGAAAGATGAATTGACTTGTGAACTGCTAGCTGTCTATGCTCAAGTGTATGATCTGTCTGGCACAGATGCAAACTGTCTTGCATTAGACGGAAGAAGCAAGTTCTCGTTTGTGAGTGAAGATGATGAGAACAGAATCCCAAAGGAGACGATTATTGTTTGTTTTTGAGTTTTCAGTCTTTTATTGCTTTTGAAATTTTGTCATAAGTTAATGAGCTTAAGCCTAAACCAGTGGATTTAGTAAACTCATCACATCTTCCCTCTGTTTAGGGGTAATGAGCTTACCTTAAGTGTGAAGTCAGATTCTCACACTTAATCACCTTTGGTGTAGGATTAAGATCATTAACCTACTTGTGATTATTTAGATGTTTTTGTGGTTTTTGTTTAGTGTTAAGTAATGAGGTTAAGCCGTAATCAGGGATTAAACAGACTCATTACACCATCCTAATAGAAGGATAATAGATGAGAATGTTTAAGCTGAGGAAAGCTCCTCAACTTAATCCATGATTAGGGATTAAACTCATGACAAAACAAGCCCTTTATTAAGTGGATTTTACTTAATGACATGATGATGAAGTGAGTTTTATGATCTGTAAGACAACTTGAGGGGGACTTGTCCATTAACACTAGGGTTAGTCCTTCTTAACCAATTAAGGAAGAATTAGAACCCTAATGCAAGGCCCAAGTTACAAGTGTGATGTCTTGATGATTATTAAGTGAATTGATTAAGGGATTTAAACACATTAAGGGTTGAACACTTAGGATTAAAGTTATACACTCCATCCTAAGAGAAGGATGCAGGCATAAGCTTAATCACAAAGCCTTAAAGCCTTTAGGGTTTAGTCCCTGATTATGAGATGAGAAGAGAAGACTCAAAGAGACACAAAGGTAAAACTAAGTGGGGAGACTAATCAAAACCCTAATCATTGTCATGCTTGGTTGTTCCTAAGGTTTGTGAGGTTAACAAGAGAAATCTTCAATGGAACCACCAGGAAGCAGATGAAGGGATCAAGAGAAGCAAAGCAACTTGCTTCATTCAAGAAGTCAAGTCACTTGAAGAAAGAAGGTGGGAAGAAGAAGAATGAGCAAGCTCAAACTCAAACACATATAAAAATGTATCATGGATGCAAGATAGATGAAAAGAAAAGTCATGAGAAGTGAAGGCAAATTCACTTCTCAGCATCACTTACCACCTGAAAAGTTAGTGAGAAAGATGCAATGCAATGCAAGATGAGATGAAATGACATGATGAGAAACAAAACCAGAAGCATACACATGATGCAAATGATGTTATGAGATGCTACAAACATGAGGCAACACATGGAAATGGTCATACAAGTTCATGGATGCAAATGGTGCAAGTTAAGAAGCATGAACATACATGAAAAGTTATGAAGTGCACATGGCATACAACATGGCAAATACATGATGCAATGATCAAACATGCTTTCAATATGTCTTATGATGTCAAATGAAACAAATGGATGCTTGAAATGTCATGGCAAGTCATGTTATGCAAGAGAATGCAAGAGGTATGCAAATGAAAGCCCAAATTAGGGTTTATGAATCATACATCAAACAAAAACCCAAAACAGAAGCAAACCCTAAGATAAAAAATTGAAAATACCACACAAAGGACCCCTAATCCTATACTAAACCAATGCCCAAAGGAGAGGTCTCAACTCTTAACCACATCCAAGTTATGATTTTTACAAGTTATTAGGGTTTTTAGGGTTCCTAAACAAAAGAAATACCAAGCAAATTGAAAATGAGAAATCAAAACATGGCCATTTAATCTCAAAAACTACATGCTAAACACAATGCAATGCAAAAAGAATCAATGTCCAACTCTTCATAGATAGGCAGAAATGATTTTTTGAACTTAGGATCAAAATAATGCACAAAAATAATTTTAATTCAATGAAAAATTCTCAAAATGCATCAAGATCAAAAAAGAAATTTGGTTTGAAGGTTGGACAATGTTCCTAAATGTCTTAGAACATTTCATGAATTTTTTGGTGATTTTTAAATACCTAAAAGTATTTTTAATAAATTAATTTCCATTAATCAATTAAAAATAATCTTTTAAATATTTAAAAATACTTTTTTAATGATAAAAATAAAAACAAAAATATTTTTATGTCATAAAAAATATTAAAACTCTTAAGAAAAAGTTTTATAATTTTTAGACCATTTTTGCTATTTTAAATAAATTATGCAAAATAAATGAAAAGAAAATGAATTTAAATGAATTTAAATGGAAGTATGCACAATGGAGGGTTGAGATTGAGTCTGGCAAAGAATGGGTTGACTGCGCGCGCAGATCAAAGGCCCATATTCAAACCTGGTTAATCTGATTTAATTAAATAAATTAAACCTAATTAAAACTAATGACATGATCTCAGCCTTACAAACACGCGCGGGAAACAAGATCCAGTGGCTCACATTCAAACCTGGTGCCCTAACCCTAATTAACAGCTAATGACTTTCAGGCTGCCGGAGAAGACTTCCGGTCGTCTTCTCCGGCCAGCACCTTCCCTGAGAAATGCCAAAACTCACCCTAGCTCACTAAAATGAAATCTAAAAGCATGGAAATGATTCCCACTCACTCACGAACCAAAACCCCCAATCAAAACAAATTTATTCTTCCTGGAATGGCTGAATCGAAGCAAACAAGAGTTAGGGCAAAAAAGTTTCAGAGAGCAATTAAATCCTCATTTCATCACCATTTTCGAAACTAAAAGCATATTCATGATCAGGAAGACATATAGAACAAGTTTAGAACTTAAAAATCCATTTCTGGAAAAAAAAGTTCTTGAGCTACCTGAGATTCGAAGCTTTCACCCCAACAACTTTCAGGCCTCCCCTCTTGGTGAAATCCACTCCTTATGACCTCTTGATGATGCTTGAATGCTTGGGAGAAATTTATGTTGGCTGGATGAAGAGTTTGAACAACTTCTGCTCAAGCTCAGTTGAACATGGCAATGGTGATTCAGGCTGTTTCTGGCAATGGTGAAGGGTTGCTTGTGGTCCAGATGATGAGTGGAGAAGGTTTGTGGAGTTTGTTTGGATGTTTGTGAGCTGTGGAGAGAGTTTCGAAAGAAACTGCAAGTTGGAGTGAAAATGGTGAAGTGGTGTTATGGCTTGTTTCAAGCTTGGTTCTTTGATGCTTTGGACTCAATGAGGCATGGTGAGTTGAAGTGTGGAAATAGTTTGGATGTTTGTGAGCTGGGCAGAGAAATTCGAAGAGTTTTGCAAAAGGGAGTGAGTTTGTGTATGTGATGTTGTGGTCTGTTTTTGCTTGGCTTCTTGATGTGTTTTGCTAGCAGATGGAAAGTATAAACAAATGCAAGTGGCCAGAGGATGTGACATGGCCTGTGGTGATTGGGATGTTTGCTTTTGCCAAAAGTCAACTTTTTGTGTAAGAGAGGTATGGCTTGGTTCTAGGCTAGTACAAGCATGGGGCTGTGCAGCAAGGGTGAGGGGAAGGGCTAGCAAAGTGCAGTAACCAATGTAGCAAGTGGTGGAAAGAATGATCATGAGTTTTTGCAAGTTGTCTTATTTTGGTTCACATGTGACTTTCCCATCCCATAAGCCATGAAACATGAGGATTTTTGGTTCAATTCTGATTTTTAGGTCACATAGAATGTTTGTGTAATGGTTTGAAGTGAATTAGAAGTTACAAATGGCATTGGTTCATGATTTTGCAAAAATTCACATTTGAAGCATGCCTTGAAAATCAATGATTTTAGCCAACTTTGTCAAACCATAACTTTTGATCCAAGAAGAATTTGATCATGTTCTTGTACTTTTTGAAAAGGGGAAGATGTATTCTACAACTTTCATGACCAAAGTTTTTCCATTTGAAGCTTTTTTGGATCAAGAATCAAGGCTTGAAAAATGACCTAAAATGAAGCATTCTTGAAAAGTCAACTATGCCCAAAAAGTCAACATTTGCAAAAACTCCAAATTCTTGATTTTTGTGAACTTCAACCTTCTTCCATGATAAAATAAAGACCATATACACTCAAAATGATGAAGATCACCCATTGGTTGGGTCATTGGGGGCCTCAGATGCCCTGATTTTGCACTGACTTGTCTGAAAAGTCAACTCTTGATCAGATGACTTCCCCATGGAATTTCTTCATGAAAATTGATATGCATACTCCCTATACCATATAGAGACCAATGGAAACAAGAATGACCAAAAAACTTGGAGTTATGGCCTCTGAAACCAAAACCCTAATTTTAGGTCAACTGTGCAGTCTAGCCTGGCCCTGTTTCCATGCAAACCTCAGTTCTTGTGATTCTTTTGAAATCTTGACTTTGAGAGGATGGAACATGATATAAGAACACATGTGGACCCCTTTGAAGTGATTGGTTGCCTTTGAAGTGGCTCAAGAGGCTCTTGAATTGCTCAGATCACAAACCCTAGGTGCAGATGACTTTGAACCAATGCAGTGAATCAAAAATGAGATGTGAGATGATATGATTGTGATTATGCATATGAGAAAGATCACAAGCCATGGTGTGAATGGGTGAGGGAAAATTTGGGGTGTTTACACCCATTTCTATCCGACATTCGTCATATGTCGTGATAAAGAGCAGCCGTCCCCTGCTAGGTGATCGTCATTCACCTCTTGATGACCGTCCCTCATCATTTTATCCGATGGTTGTCCCCATCGTTGATCTGGTTATCTGGCATTCGTCCTATGTCGTGATAAACCCCGATAGCAGCCGTACCCTGCTAGGTGATCGTCCTTCACCTTTTGATGACCGTCCCTCATCATTTTACCTGATGGTCGTCCCCATTGTTGACCTTTTTCTATCCGACATTCGTCCTATGTCGTGATAAAGAGCAGTCGTCCCCTGCTAGGTGATCGTCCTTCACCTTTGATGATCGTCCCTCATCTTTATTTCATTTATTCTTTAAACCGATGGTCGTCCCCGTCGTTGTTTATTTCACTTTCCAAAACCTGATGGCCGTCCCCATCATTGCCTTTACTATAATCCCTAGAGAATCTTGTTTCCTTACCTGATGGCCGTCCCCATCATGTTTTCTTTATTTCCCCAGCTTGTCGGCCGTCCCCGTCATTGCTTAACTTACCGCTTTATCCCCAACAGTCGTCTTCTACTCGATGGTCGTCCTCCATCGCTTACATTTAATAATCATACTATACTAACTTTTACAATTTATATCCATTTTTCTTCTTATCCCCAGCGAGTGCAAATTTTGGACTGTCTTTGGTATTCAACCACAAATTATCTTGTTTGTCTATTAAGCCAGGCGCTTACATCCTGCACAACTAACTCATGTTTGAATAGGGGCAGCTGTAAACACCCCGAATTTTCCCTCACTCATATCATACCATGGCTTGTGATCTTTCATTTTTTGCATAAGCACAAGCATACCACCTCATATTGCATTTTTGTTTCACTGCATAGGTTCAAGTTCATCTGCATCTAGGGTTTGTGATTTGAGCAATCCAATATTCCATCTGAGCCATCCCAAAGGCCTCAAAGCTTTCCAAGAGTATCCATGTGTGTTCTATCATCATATTATGTCCCTCAAAGTTTATGGAAGTCAAGAGATCACAAGAACTGGCAAGGCATGGAAGTAGAGTTAGGGTTTTCACTACACAGATGGCCAAAATTAGGGTTTTGGTTTCAAAGGCCTTAACTCCAAATTTTTGGGCAATTCTTGTTTCTATTGTTCTTAAGATGTTATAAGGATCATGTGTACCAAGTTTGATGAAGAAATTCATTGTGGAAGTCATCTGTTCACTGGGTAACTTCTTGAGCAAGTTAAGTCAAAATCAGGGCATCTGAGGCCCCAACCATTGGAACCAAAGGGGTATTTCATAAAATTGAAGTTCTATGATCATTATTTGATCTTAGAAGAGGTTAGAAGTTCACAATATTGAAGAATTTTGAGCCATTTGCAAACTTGCCAAAAATGGAAATGACTTGTAATGGAAACTTTCCATTTTGGGAAAGTTTTTCAAGCTCCTCTTTCTCAACCAAAAATGCTTCAAATGAAAAATTCTTGGTCATGAAAGTTGTAGATTAGGTCTTTCCATTTTTTAAAAGTACAATAACATGTCTTGATTCATCCTAGAACTCAAGATATGGCCTTTCAAAGTTGGCAAAAATCCTAAAATTTCAAGTTTCATGCCAAAGAGGATTTTTTGCAAAATCAAGTTTCAAGCATTCAAGTGACCTTCAATTTCCTTCTAAACTTCATTACATGACAATGCAACATTGCAAGCCCAAAAATCATGCCTTGGAACACAAGTTTCTATGATCAATTTTCAAAAAAATTTCAAAGAGGGAAATTTGCAAAACCTCTTCAATCTCACCATTCAGTCATCACAGCTCATGTAATCTGATCCAAGGGACCTCCACAAACTCAGCTGAGGTCAATCCACCCTTTAGATTTCCTCTGACCCGAGCCCATGCTTATGGTACAAACTTTTGACTTTTTTGCAAAACAAGCCATACCAATCAAGTTGTGCCATTACCAACTTTCTGACCAATCACAACACATTATACAAACCAAAAGCAACACAAAACACATAACATTCAAGCCTGAAAACCTCTGAAGACTCAGATTGCCAAAAATCACCCCATACCTTCATCTCTTTGAAATTCATAGCACAACCACAAAAACTTCAAACTTTCTTCACCATTCAACTCAGCATCACCTAAGGAACCAATCCCAACCATTAAAATGACCTGAAACACATCGCACAACAAATACGATTTTTCATCCCTCAGAACTGAACTTCAAAAGGAGGCCAAATAAACTCACTCCAAGCATCAAAGCATTCTTAGGAAGATCATTAGAATTGATTTGCACCAAAGAAAGGTCCAGAAAGCTCAAGAACTGAAAGCTCAACCTCAGGTAACCTCAAGAACTTTTTTTCCAGAAATGCGTTTTTATGTCATAGAATGACTCCTCATGCTTCACTGATTATGCTGATGCCTTTATTTTTGAAAATAGTTGAGTTTTAAGAATTTCATGATGTTCTGAAATTTTTGCCGTTTTGATGTTTTGATTCGAATCTTGTTGATGATGAATGATAAATGATTTTTGGGGCTGGATTATTGTTTAGGGTAGTTAGTTGATCATTTCTGGAGATTTTGGGGGCTTGGGGTGATGATTTGAGCAAGGTCAGGTGAGGAGCTGGCCGGAGAAGATGACCGGAGATGGGGATTAGGGTTAGCGTATGAGTGGCCAGGATTAGTTCATTAAGTTAATTTCAGATTAATTAAAATAAAACTCAATTAATTAGTCAGGAGTGATCCCAGCCATTAAAACACGCGCGCAGTCAACGTCCCCCCCTAGGTTTGAATCTCAGCCCTCAGATTGACATACTTCCCTCTTTAATTCATTTTATTTTATTTTCTTTCTATTTCTTTTGTACAATTTATTAAAAATAGTAAAAATCATCAAAAAAAATATTTCCTTTTGAATTTTTGTTTCAAATATTTTTCTTAACCAGAAAATGATTTTTATTTTATATTTTGCATTAAAAAAGTATTTTTAAAATATTTAATTTTTATTTTTAATTAATTAAAGTCTTTTAATTAATTAAAAATACATTTAGGTTTCTAAAAATACCAAAAAAATAATGAATCATCCCTTTGCATTTAGAAACATTTTCAAACTCTTCACACAAATTTCTTTTTAGGTTTAATCATAAATTGAGAATTTTCTTTGAATTAAGGGTCGTTTAAAACATATTTTTGAACCCTAACTTGGAAAAATCTTTTCTGCCTAACCAAGAAGAGTTTGAAGATGATTATTTTTGCATTGTTTTGTGCATAGCATATAGTTTATAGGTAATTTATCTCATGAATTTATCTTGCATTTTTGAATTAATTTGCATTTTCCTTTGAGAATCACCCAAAAAACCCTAGAAACTTAGGAAATTCATAACTTTTGAATGATAAGGCTTCTGACCTTCTCCTTTGGGGTGTGATCTAGTATGGGATTAGGGTTTGTTTGAGCTTGGTTTCAAATTTTTATCATGCCATATGCTTATGTTTTGATCATGTGTATCTCATACTTCCATATAACCATAATTTTACATGTTCATTTGCATTCATCTTACATATGCATCCATACATGAACTTGCCCTGACATTTCTTGCATTCATGTGTCATCTTAGACATCTTAGGACATGTTAGAATCATGATTGATCATTTATTCATCCATTTTCCATGAATTGCATTCATTTCATTACATTAACTTTCATGAACTTTCAAACTTCAAAGCATGCTTACATGACATCTTATCTTTGTATGATCATACATATGCACTTTGTATGCCTTTGCATCATCTCAAATGACATTAACATTGCATAAACACTTCTGACTTTGATCATTTCATCTCATTTCATCTCATTTCTTTGATCATTTCTTTAGGATCATTTCTTTATGCCTTGAACTTTATGCATCCATGCTAACATTTTCAGGTGGTAAGTTACTTTGAGAAGTGGATTTTCCTTCACTTCTCATTTCTCTTTATCTCTTTCACATGCATCTTTCTGGTTTCTTTGAAGTGAACTTGTTCACTTGTGTTCATCTCTCACTTTCTTTCTTTAAGTTACTTATCTTCTTCATTGAAGTAAGTAACTTATTTCTTCTGCTTCTTCCTCTTTTCATCTGCTTCTTCCATTGGTGGCTTCCTTGAAGATCTTTCTCAAGCCTCATAAACCATAGGATATCCAAGCATGATAATAATTAGGGTTGTGATTAGTCCCCCTTAGTTTTTACCTTTGAGTCTCCTTGAGTCTCTCTTCTCATCTTCAAAATCAGAGACTAAACTCTTAAAGTTTTAGGACTTTGGAATTAGGGTTATGCCTGCATCCTTCTCTTAGGATGGAGTGTATAACTTTAATCCTAAGTGTTAAACCTTTAATTTATTTAAATATCTTACTCAAATCATCTTCATAATCACTAAGAATTCATCTTGTAACTTGGGCCTTACATTAGGGTTCTAATTCTTCCTTTATGGTTAAGAAGGCCTAACCCCAGTGTTTAATGGACAAGTCCCCCTCAAGTTTTCTTACAAACCTAAAATCCACTTCTTAATCTCATTACTTAATTAAAATCCACTTAATAAAGGCTTGTTATATAATGAATTTAATCCCTAACCATGGATTAAGTTGAGGTATCTTCCTCAGCTTAAGTATTCTCATCTATTATCCTTCTATTAGGATGGTGTAATGAGCCCACTAATCTGTGATTAGAGATTAAACTCATTACTTAACACTAAACAAAAACCCAAAGACATCTAAATAATCACAAGTAGGTTAATGATCTTAATCCTACATGATCATGGTAATTAAGTTGAGATGCTTATCTCATACTTATGTAGGCTCATTATCCTTAATCAGGGAGGATATAATGAGTTTACAAGCCCTTGATTTAGGCTTAAGCTCATTAACTTATGCATAACACCAAAAACAAAAAAACTGAAAACATAAAAATAAACAATAATCGTCTCCTTCGGGATTCTTTTCTTATCACACTCATTCACAAACGAGAACTCACTTCTTCCGTATAATGCAAGACAGTTAGCACTCGAGCCAGACGAGTCATACACTTGAGCATAGACAAGCAGGCATTTCACAGTCAATTACTTTTTCAGTCTCTTTGAGTCGAACTACGGTGTTCTGACTTCCTCATTACACGAGAGGATACGTAGGCATAACTTAACTGTTATCGAACAAAAGTCTATGTGTCTTCCCCCTCTTCAGCATTCTTTGAAAGCCTCAGTTCCTGAGCAATTCACCCTTTTGCACTGACACTTGTATATTCTTTTCCAGCTTTTTGCACACAGATAGCACATACACATACCCCTTTAAACACAATCTTGTTAGCGTGGATCCCATCGAGTACGACGGACAACCTGGGTGCTAATACCTTCCCAGGTTGTAACCAACCCCCTTTCTCAGTTTCTCTGGTTTGTAACCGTCTTATCCATATCTTTTCTTAGGTTTATGCAGCATTACCTTTTCTCCGGGATAAAAATGCCTAGTTGGCGACTCTATTCATCTTCATTTCATTTCTCCTTTCGTCGACCGTTCGTGCTTGTACCGGGATGCAAATCTTCGGGAGAGACACCTAGTCTTGGAGGTTGTAGGGTCCTTAGCTGGATCATTTGCAGTTGTAGAAGATTCTGAAGGAGCTGGGAATATGACATAAGTGGTGCTTCAAGATGCATGTATTTGTGTCGGGAAGGATATTATATCCTAGGAGCCCTTTGTTGCTGGTAATTTGGTTGACGCTATTGTTGTTGAACCGATGGTTGGTTTGCTGGAGCGGTAATGGTAAATGGAGCTGCTTGATGATTCATATTCTGATTACCTCTCCTGTCTTGGGTGTACGCAGCCCCCGTTTCTCCCTCTCGGCATTTTACAAATGGTTTCTTCACATAGGAGGTTGACGTTCCACTATTCTGGATTTTGCCTTGCTTCATCCAGTTTTCTATTCTCTCACCTCTCAGGATAATGTCTGAAAACCCGCTAGATGAACAACCTGCTAATCTCTCCATGAAGTGCCCTGGAAGGGTATCCATAAAAAGATCCACCATTTCTCTTTCGAGCAAAGGTGGTTGTACTCTGGCGGCAACCTCATGCCATCTTTGAGCATAGTTTTTAAAGCTTTCTGAATTCTTCTGAGATAAACTCTGGAGTTGAGTACGGATAGATGCCATATCAATGTTATACTGATACTGTTTGAGGAAAGCTTCTCCAAGCTCTTTCTAGTTTCGGACAGAGTTCCCCTCTAGCTTCATATATCATTCCAGTGAGCCCCAAGAGAGGCTGTACTGGAAATAGTACATCTAGAGTTTATCATCTCTAGTGTGAGCAGCTATCTTTCGGTAAAAATCCTGTAGATACGTCTTGGGGCAGGAATTGCCATTGTACTTATCAAAGCTCGGTGGTCTAAATTTTGGAGGAATGACCACTCCAGGAACCAAACCCATATCAGATACATCAATTCCGAGAGTGTCCCTACATTCAAGGGCCTTAACCTTCTCACCTAGCAACAAAAAATATTGAAAGTTTCCTCCCATAACAAATCCCATATCAAAATTAATAGGAGGGAATTGATCCTCATGACGGTCTTCCATAGGGATAAGAGTAGGTGTGTTAGTTTCCGAGCCTGGAGGTCCATTTCCTCTGTTGTTGTTGGGTGGATTCCCCTGAGCATCTGGAGTAACCACTGGAGGGTCAGTTTAGGGAGGAGTAAGCCTCTGCATGGCATTCCTCAAATCTTGTTTCCCTTAGGCCATGCCCTGCATCATAACCATAAACTATCCCATTCGGGTGCGGAGTTCGTTGAGTTATGTTTGCATAGTGTCCATGATGTTTCTTTGATTGTTGCGGGTAGCGTATCGGTGAGGAATATTCTATCTGGGATGACGGGTCCTGGCTACACTCTCAATCTTTAGCTGAAGAAAGGATAAGTTAAGTAACCTGGAGAAACCTGCAAAAGAAAGAAAAATGCAAATGACATGTATGCAATGATGTGTTCCTTTTATCCTCAAGGGTTTTGTTTTACTTTCCCATTCCGGTATTAAGAGAATAGGTTTTGAAGGAAAACTTTGTGTGACATTCAGATGTGAAGAGGTAGCATTTAATATCCCATGTCCGTGCAAAATATGACAACAAGAGATTTAAGGAAAATCAAAAGAAATCTGGAATAACAAAGTCCCCGTAGGGTTCCAGTTCATACATCAAAAGGAAAAGTAAATCAACAAGAGAGGAATACCACAACAGGCCTGTGGGTAATCCAGATATGTGAATACAAGACTAAAGCCTAGGATAATCTACATCCTGCAACCTCCAGCTAAGGCGCTTGACACCTTGGAGAAACTGGGTTATATCCGAATGATCTGGTTCCTGTATGAGCTTTTGGATTAGAAGATTCCTGAGGTCAAAAGAAGCATGCAACTTCTTAATTTGCTGTAGGAACACCTTCTCACTTTCTTTTCTTGCACTTGACTCAGTCTTGGTCTTCTTCACATCATCCCGAAGCTTTAACTCTTCTATCTCTTTCTGAACATTATCCACTGCTTGTTGACTCTCTGCCATATCCTGAAGATGACTCCTTTCTTGGTGGTGGGCCTTTTGAAGGAGCTCTCCTTGCTCAAATAAGGAATTCTGGAGACCTTTGATCTGTATCTTGTATTTGGCCTCCAACTCTTTCTACTTCTTCGGGTTGTCTTCCCACTTCTCCTGCCACAAAGTTATAGCTTCATTGGCTTCATTCAAAGCTTTCTTATCTTTTCGGCGCTGGCTCGCCTTGTGAGTTTTAGCTAATCCTGTTTTCTTGAAGTAGATTTCTCTCTCCTGGAAGTCCTGTTGCTTGAGCCTGACCATCTCCTCAACCTGATGAGCTCTCTCTTCCAACTTCTAATTTTGAATCTTCAACTTTTTGCATGAATTGTTGGCCTCCTGATTCTCCATCCCAAGTTGCTTAACTAAGGCCTCCAATTTCTGGTAGTCTTTGAGAGGTATTGAATCCAAGGGTAACTCCTCCTTAGGGTACAAAGGGGACTCCATAGAGAATGGGAGAAGTAAGACTTCTAAATGATCTTTCAACCATGTAGCAAAAGGATCATATGTTTTTGGGTCCACCTTCCCAAAATCTTTCTTTCCTTTCTTTTCCCTGACATCCCAAGCTTGGGCTACCTGTACACACAACTCCATATTTCCTTCCGTTGAGAAATAAAATGACTCATCTACCTCCTCAGCTGATGGTGGAATTTTCAGAGGGTAACTAAATTGTTTTCTTGACAATGAAGGATTGTAGTTTATCCCCCCTTTCTTCCCAGCAAGGGTACATTGGGGAAAGTGCCACAACTAGCAATAATCTCTTTGCCTATCAAGTCTTTATTGCATCCCCAAGATATGTTGTCTGAGGTTAAGCCCATCAATCTTTTGTACCATTTCCAAGCTTGTTTCAAGTCTTGGAAAGATCCTGATTTTGGGAATTGCCTTACAAACCAGTTAGCAAATAAGGGAGCACAATAGTTCACATGTCCTTTTCTTTTTTCATGCCTGTAATGGACCCCATAGTAGAAGTTACCAAGAAATGGAGGCATTGGGTTTCTCTTGACAAAGATGGTAATGGCCTCCATGTTGATTACTCATTTCTCTCCTGGGAATAAGCTTATCACATATACTATCATAGCTAGCAATTCTCTAAAATCTGCCCATTTGTTTCCCAATGCCATAACATGAGCTTCTGTGATGAGAAACTCCAAATAAATCCCCTTACCCTGGCTGGCTTCTAGCCCTATCTTGAATCTGAGCATACTCAAGTGACAGACTTCAGTAATGTCTTCATAGGGAGGGATCCTCTCTGAAGCATAATAAGGCATACCCTCTCTGATGGGAGCATTCATGATACTGGAGACCTCTTCCAAGGTAGGTGCCAAAATGTAATTTGGAAACATGAAGACTCGTAACTGTGGAGCATAGAATTGAAACAGGGAATGCAGGTTATCCCTTAATCAACTGTTGGTTTATTCACATATTCCAAGATCTTTCCATACTCTCTTTTGAAGTCATCCAGAACCTTGTCATTCATTAGGCTGATCAACTTCTGAATACCCTCTGTCTCTGGTTGCGGGAAAGTATAATGAACATTCTTCTTCCTAAGAGTTTCCATCTTGAAGCAGCAATGCGATCGGGAATTGGGAGTAATATGAACCCTAAGAATAAAAAGAACATATATGATTAATGATGTCATGATGCTTATGCAAGGCAAGGCATGTGATCAATGATGTGTCTGTGTAGTGTCAAACATATAAGCAAGTGTTTGTGCAGGGTCACAACATCAAAACAAGCATCTCTTTGATCAGAGGTTCAAATATCAGAATCAATGTGTAAGAGAATAGATCACAATAATGAATCATACTGGCACAATGGGTGTGTTGAAGGTTAAGGTTGATGCAAACCTGTAAACCCCTTCCAATCTCACGGGTGTGCTACTCGGGTCAACATCACAGACTCTCAAAGCTGAATAGCAATAATACGTTCACCATTTCCGAGAAATGGCTCATGACCAAATCAGGAAATCAGTTTGGCATTATGTACTACTCATGGAGGTCTTAGCTGAGTCCAAGGAAACAAGCATCCCTCATAAGTCCTCAGCTTCAAGCATTGAATCGAGAAACAATATTACATTCATCCTGAAGGGTACGATACTATCGTCATACGAACAAATTGCCTTAACTGGGTTCCTATGAGAGAACCAGGCCATCCTATGCGAGTTCCCAGTGGGCCCTCAGATGCGAGTGGGTTTGCCAACAAATGTGGTCTGCCACTGTCATCACTGGAGAGGGATGTTTACACAAAGGTTCTCAATGATCAGTCCCTTGACTTCACATAACTATCAAGTTTGTGTATTTCCCCAGAAAGATTCTGGTATCAATACATTTCCAAGAAGGTTGCAAGTCTGGGTGTGGAACTCACTACTACCAACATAGCAAGATTCCATGAAGCCAAAGTGGAACCACTCTAAGTCCAAAGGTGCACTCGAGCCCCAGTTACGAGTTCATCTCATAGTAACAAAACCCATCCCACAGAAAAAAGGGAAACCAACACAGTCTCGTATATGATGCATATGAAAATAAATTACTGAAAGCAATAAATGAATGTTGTAAAGTAAACTGTAAATGAAAACAGTAAATAAACACATAACAACACACACATAAACAACCAAAGAAACAAAAACAAACAGGCACTAGGATTGACTCTACGAGGGAAACTAGAGATTCTGGGTTCGGTCCACACCAGAGTCGCCAGCTGTCGCTCCCGGGATTTTCATCCTAGTTGTTTCACCCTAATTTTTGCCCTAAGTTTTCTTTGCATTTTAATATGCATCTTGCATACAAACAAGATCGTGATGGTTGCTCGGTTCTTCTCGGGGTAGTTTTATGCCTCACACGGGATCACCGTTGTCTTTAATTACACTATTTGTTTATGTTTACTAACCATTAATCAAAATCCAAAAAAAAATATTTTGTTTCCTTTTAGTAACCCTTTTTAGGAAGAGGAACCATTGAAAATGCCAAAAATAGCAGTCATGCAGCTCGAGTAAATTTCACAGACAAAAGTTGAAGTTGATCCGTAAATAATCTGATCAAGGATTTCCCAAGTTAATTGATTCATTCAAAGGATTTCCAAGATTCATGTGTTTATTTCCATGTCTTATTTGACGTACAAAAAGAATCGGGCCACAACAACCAAGTAGCCTCATTTGAATAAAATATTCAAATTTTGGCTTGGTTAACCATATGCGTTAACCGGTTAACCAATGCGAAATTTGAATATTTTATTCAAATTCAGCACCCTTAGATCATTGATTTAATTGGAATATTCTAGATCCATTGGTTTCTGATTTCTCTACATCACTTTGATCATTTCCTACCATAAACCCTCACTAATTACCACTCTTTTCCATTTCCCACCAAAATTGCAATTACCAAGCCTAATTTTAATTACCAAAGCAAGCTCCATTCCACCAAATTCCCATACCTAAGGCCTTTAAATAGGACTCTAATTTCATTCATTCACCAAGCTGGAGGCATGCAGTAGCGAGGAGAAAGGACAACTTCGGCAGGGATCGAAGTAGTGACAATCTCAGAGATAACTGTATTTTGAATAGGAGAATTATGAGGATGGGATGCCGGCCAATTTCACTCCTTCTGTTTATCATCCTCCTCCTCCTGAGATTGCTGCATTTACTACTCTTCAGCCAGTGATGACTACTTCACCGGCTGTGACGCACACTACTCCGCACCGTGATGAAGTGATTTACCATGCTGAACCTAGTGAAGGCGTTGGTGTAACTGATAGACTTGATGATTTTCAAGGCCGTTTTGTTGAGTTACAGAGAGAGATGAGAGCTTTGAAGCACAAAGATTTGATTAGTAAATATGCTTATGATCTCTGTTTGGTTCCAAATGTCAAGGTTCTGTACAAGTTCAGGTTGCCTGAGTTCGAGAAGTATAAAGGCAACACTTGTCCTCTGAAGATGTCTGCTCAGACAGATAATGATTAGTTGCTGATTCATTATTTCCAAGATAGTTTGACTGGTGCAGCCATGAGATGGTACATGAGTTTGGATAGCAACCAAACCCATACTTTCAATGATATCAGAGAGGCTTTTGTTAGGAAATACAAGTATAAGGTTGATATGGCACTGGACAGAGATCAACTCCGTGCTATGTCCCAGAAGGACAAAGAAACTTTTAAAGAATATATGCAGAGATGGCGCGAGCTAGCAGCTCAGATTGTTCCTCCTCTAGAAGAGAAAGAGATGACGGAGATCTTCTTGAAGACTTTAGGTTCTTTCTACTACGAGAAGATGATTGCGAGTGCTCCTTCTGATTTCACTGAGATGGTGAGTATGGGGATGCGTTTAGAAGAAGGTGTCCATGAGGGACGGTGGAACAAAGAGAGTATTGCTGGCTCGAGTTCTAAGAGGTTCAGCTTTGGTAAGAAGAAAGAAGGTGAAACTAATGTTGTGTCTCGTGAAAGTTACAAAAGACCTCGTAGTCGTGAGAATCGTCATCATCAACATGTAGCTTCTATAACTCTGATGATTAATGTGACTCCAATTGTGCCAGTAGCTCCAAAGTACCAGTCTCATTATCAACAGTTGTCTGTGCAATAGAATGGTAATCAACAGGGACGTGCTAAGCCGAACTTTGATCCTATTCCGATGTTATATGTGGATTTCCTTCTATCTCTAATTGCAAATAATCTTGTGCAAACACATTCTCCGCCTCCAGTTCCAGAATCTATTCCATGGTGGTATAAGCCAGAAGCTCACTGTGCTTTTCATCAAGGTGTCCTGGGGCACGATATTGAGAATTGTTATCCATTGAAGTTTGAAGTGTAGAAATTGATAAGGAGCAATGTTCTGTCTTTCAATGATGTTAATCCAAATGTGAAGACGAATCTGCTTCCGAATCATTGTAATACGTCTGTGAACATGGTTGATGGTTGTCCTGGTTTGTTCAAGATTTATGAGGTCTGCCATATTCGAAGGTCTTTGGTTGAGATGCATGCTTTCTTAAGTGAATATCACAATATTGATCACGATTATGCTGGTTGTTGCATTTTCTCGGTGAACCCTCGTGGTTGTGTGATTGTTAAGAGAGACATTCAAAAGATGATTGATGACAAGTTGATTAAAGTGACAGCGAAAAGAGACGAGTATGAAAATGAAGTAAATGTTATTGTGCCTCAGTTTAATATTCCTGAGAAGGTTGTTCCTGAGAAGGTGGTTATTTCTTTTGATAGCCGCAAAAATGTTGTCACTCCTTTGGTGATCAATTTGCCTGGTCCAATGCCATATGAGTCTGATAAAGTTGTTTTGTACCAGTATAATGCTACGATGATCGAAAATGGTAAGAAAGTTCCTATTCCTTCTCCAAAGTCTGTGGTGAGCATTGATGATGTGTCAAAAGTTACTCGAAGTGGTAGAGTTTATGCTTCGGATCCTCCGAAGAGAGCTGAAGATTCAAATGTGAGTAAGAAGATTGAGGATACTGTTATATGGTCAAATTCCGGTTTGAAAGATAGCGAAGATGAGGTGTTGAAATTGATAAAGAAGAGCGAGTACAATGTTACAGAGCAATTGTTGCATACTCCGTCAAAGATATCAATTTTATCGCTCTTGATGTGCTCTGAGGCTCATAGGCAGTCTTTGCAGAAAATTCTTGATCAAGCTTATATTGATCATGATGTGATTGTTGATCAGTTTGATAGTATTGGGGCTAATATCACATCATGCAACAATCTGAGTTTCTGTGATGATGACTTGCCTGAAGAAGGAAGGAACCATAACTTGGCTTTGCATATTTCAGTAAATTGTCAGGAAGATGCTATGTCTAAGGTGTTGGTTGATACCGGATCTTCTTTGAATGTGATGCCGAAGTCAACTTTGTCAAGGCTTGCATACCAAGGTGCTCCTATGAGACATAGTGGGATTATTGTGAAGGTTTTTGACGGATCGAAGAAAACTGTGATTGGTGAAGTTGATCTTCCTATCTTGATTGGACCATTTATATTCCAAATTACTTTTCAAGTAATGGATATACGTCCCGCTTATAGTTGTCTCCTTGGAAGACCCTGGATTCATGAGGCAAGAGTTGTGACATCTACTCTCCATCAGAAGCTGAAGTTTGTGAAAGATGGGAAATTAGTGACTATTGAAGGTGAACAGGAGATGCTAGTGAGAAATTTGTCATCTTTCTCTTATATTGATGATGAAGAAGAGGTGGGAACTTCATTCCAGGATCTTTCTGTTGTTGATAATGTTGTTAAAAAGAGTGTTATGCCTATGTCTTCTCTAAAGGATGCTCTACGTGTTCTTGAAACTGGTTGTTCTGACGGTTGGGGACGAGTTATTGATGTTGTTAACAACAAAGAAGGATTTGGTATTGGTTTTGCACCAGGTGTGGCTCTCAATGACCCGAAGACTATTCAGGAAGGCTTCCGAAGTGCTGGGTTTATCAACGATCATTCCGCTGCTGCCATCATTGAAGATGATGAAGATGAAGAAATGCTTGACTTTGTTACGCACAGAGAGATTTTCAAGAAGTGGAATGCTGTTGATGTTCCTTCTATTGTTCATGATTCAAAGTAATTTGTTTTATTTTCTTTCAAAAATCCTTTCACTCTGCCCAAGGTGAAAGTGATGTTTGTCGGGCTTGGTTTCAAATTTTATTATCACCAATAAAATGTTGTTTTGTTATTTCCATATGTGTTTTTCTTTTTTTGCTTTATTCTGAAAAATGGTAACATAAAAAACCCAAAATAATAATAACCATTATTTATCTGCATGATGTTTGCACTTTTGTTCATACTCTAAACTAAAAATAAAATCATTGTGCAGATTGATTGATAAACCCATTGAAAACAATGATCATATGCCCACTCCCAACTTTGAATTCCCTGTGTTTGAAGTAGAGGAAGATGTTGACGAGATTCCTGATGAGATTTCTCGGTTACTTGAGCACGAGGATAAGTTTATTCAGCCTCATGGAGAGTCTACAAAATTGGTCAAATTGGGTTCTGAAGATGATAAGAGAGAAGTCAAAGTTGGAGCTTTGCTTGATCCTGGTGTTAAGAAGAGGAATGTAGAGCCTCTTAGAGAATATGTTAATGTGTTTGCTTGGTCCTATTAGGACATGTCGGGTCTTGATACAAATATTGTGGAGCATAGATTGCCGCTGAAGCCTGAATGTCCACCTGTGAAGAAAAAGTTGAGAAGAACTCATCCTGATATGGCAGTAAAGATCAAAGAGGAGGTTCAAAAGCAGATTGATGCAGGATTTCTTGTGACTTCTAATTATCCTCAATGGGTGGCCAATATTGTGTTTGTTCCAAAGAAAGACAGAAAAGTCAGGATGTGTGTTGATTATAGAGATTTGAATAAAGCCAGTCCAAGAGATGATTTTCCATTGCCACACATTGATGTGTTGGTAAATAATACAACTAAGTTTGATGTGTTCTCTTTTATGGACAAATTTTCCGGTTATAATCAAATAAATATGGCACCCGAGGACATGGAAGAGACTACATTTATTACACCATGGGGAACATTCTGCTACATAGTGATGTCCTTTGGATTGAAGAATGCTGGTGCGACATACCAAAAAGCTATGACAATGCTTTTCTATGATATGATGCACAAAGAAATTGAGGTATATATTGATGATATGATCGCTAAGTCGACGACCGAAGAGGATCATGTTGAACATTTGTTGAAGTTATTTCAGAGGTTAAGGAAGTTTAAGCTTCGTTTGAATCCGAACAAGTGCATGTTTGGTGTACGTTCTGGAAAGTTGTTAGGTTTCAATGTCATCCAAAGTGGTATTGAAGTTGATCCTGATAAAGTGAAAGCTATTCAGGAAATGCCTTCTCCAAGAACTGAAAATCAAGTAAGAGGATTCTTGGGCCGTTTGAATTATATTTCGAGGTTTATCTCTCACATGACTTCCACATGTGCTCCAATCTTCAAGTTCCTTCGAAAAGACCAAGGTTGTGTCTGGACAGATGATTGTTAGAAGGCGTTTGAAAGTATCAAAGAATATCTGCTTGAACCTCCTATTTTGTCTTCTCCGGTGGAAGGTAGACCGTTGATTATGTACTTGATTGTGTTGGAAGATTCCATGGGTTGTGTGCTTGGTCAGCAAGATGAATCTGGAAGAAAAGAATATGCAATTTACTACTTGAGTAAGAAATTTACTGATTGTAAGTCTCGGTACTCCATGCACGTGGAAGGGGAATTGGAGCAATGATCATTACTCCCCATGGTTAACATATTCCTTTTGCTGTAAGGTTGACTTTTCCTTGTACCAATAATGAAGTTGAGTACGAAGCCTGTATTATGGGTCTTGAGGAAGCTATTGATCTGAGGATTAAGCATTTTGATGTGTATGGATATTCTTCCTTGGTAATCAATCAGATTAAGGGTAAGTGGGTAACTCATCAACCCCACTTGATCCCTTATAGATATTATGCCAGGAGGATATCAACTTTCTTCACTAAAGTTGAGTTTCATTATGTGCCTCGTGATGAAAATCATATGGTAGATGCTTTGGAAGCTATAACTTCTATGATAAAGGTACACCAATGGAATGACGTTCACATGATCAGAGTGATGCAGCTTGAAAGATTAGCTCGTGTGTTCGTAGTTGAAGAGGTCCATGATGACAAGCCTTGGTATCATGATATTAAATGTTTTCTCCAGATTCATAAATACCCACTTGGGGCATCCGATAAAGATAAGAGGACTTTGAGGAGATTGGCAGGCAATTTCTTCCTGAATGGAAATGTGCTTTATAAGAGGAATTTTGACATGGTCTTGCTCAGATGCATGGATAGATATGAAGCAGACATGTTAATGAAAGAAATTCATGAAGGAACTTTTGGTACTCATGTTAATGGGCACGCAATGACTAAAACGATGTTGAGAGCATGTTACTATTGGCTGACAATGGAATATGATTGTTGCAAGTATGTGAAAAAATGCCAAAAGTGCCAAGTGTATGCTGATAAGATTCATGTGCCACCAACTCATCTCAATGTGATTTCTTCCCCATGGCCTTTCTCTATGTGGGGAATTGATATGATTGGTATGATTAAACCCAATGCTTCGAATGGACATCGTTTTATTCTTATGGAAATTGACTACTTCACCAAGTGGGTGGAAGTGGCATCATATGCTAATGTGACCAAGCAAGTTGTGGTTCAGTTTATCAAGAATAACATTATCTGCAAATATGGTGTTCAAATAGAATCATTACTGATAATGGTTCGAACTTGACTAATAAGATGATGAAAGAGCTTTGTGAAGAATTCAAGATTCAACACCATAATTCTTCTCCTTATAGACCAAAGATGAATGGGGCTGTTGAAGCTGTGAATAAGAACATTAAGAAGATCATTTAGAAGATGGTTGTGACATATAAGGACTGGCGTGAGATGCTCCCTTGTGCTTTACATGGGTATCGTACATCTGTCCGCACTTCAACATGGGAAACCACTTTCTCACTTGTTTATGGTACATAAGTAGTGCTCCCCGTCGAGGTTGAGATTCCATCAATGAGAGTTCTGATGGAAGCCAAGTTGATTGAGGCTGAATGGTGTCAAAGTAGATTTGATCAATTTAATTTGATTGAGGAAAAAAGAATAACAGCTTTGTGTCATGGTCGATTGTACCAACAAAGGATGAAGAAAGCTTTTGCCAAGAAGGTTAAACCTCGTGTATTCAGAGAAGGTGACCTCGTGCTAAAAAAGATTTAGACTTTCATTACAGATTCTCGGGTCAAGTGGACTCCGAACTATGATGGCCCATGTGTTGTTAAGAAAGCCTTCTTTAGCGGTTCATTAATGCTTGCAACTATGGATGGTGAGGAGATCACTCGTCCTGTGAATGCGGATGTAGTCAAGAAATACTTTGTCTAAAAAATAAAAGAACAGCTCACTAAGTTGAAAACCCGAAAGGGCGGCTTAGGCAAAAATGAGCGTCTCGGTGGATTGAAAACCCGAAAGGGCGATCCAGGCAAAAATTAGAGACATAAACAGAAATAATTATCCTAGTAGATTGAAAACCCGAAAGGGCAATCTAGGCAAAAGTTAGGGGTTATGGCAAGTAACTGCATCGACAGATTGGATCACCTGTGTAATACCTCAAAATTTTCCGTCTCATTCCTTCAACATTTTGCATAGCATTTTGCATACATAAGTGCATGAAATGATTAAAAAAAACATTGCATCATGTGTAGCATAGCTGAGGCATAGGTATGTGATCAATGATTGGAGAAACTGAAGGCTATACAAAGGCAATCAAAGGGCCACAAAGCTTCTCAACATTGTGCAAAGGGTTCACAACATCCCACAAGTTCTCATTTGAAGCCACAAGCCATGGAAATATTTGGTTTGATCAAATGAGGCAAGCAGTGCAACATCTCCTAATGAAACAAGCCAAATTAGGGTGTCATTTCTACTGGGCTTCTCCATGAAGTTTTGATTCAAAGTGGATTCCTTTGTCTTATATATGATGTCAAGTGCCTAGGGTTCAAATTTCATCCACAAAATCAGTTTGGAAGAGGTTCAATTGGTCGGATGACTGAAAATCGAGGAATCGGGGAAAAGGCAACCGAGCTAGGTAAAAAAGGTCAACTCTTGACTTTTAAGATCAAAATCATGAAATTAGGGTTACAAGGATCCTATGGTTCAAGTTTGGTCAAGAAATGATGGAGGAATCATAAAAAATCAAGGAAAAAATATCATTTGAAAAGTGGTTAATTTCACCTTTCCCTCCACTTTTCCTTCCACTTTCCTTCCACATTTCCTTTCATTCTTTCCCTCTTGTTTTTCCACTTCAATTCCACTCCATTTCCTTTGGATGCTTCTACCATGTTCCACAATCTTCTAGAGTATTCCATGGAATATTCCAAGGAATATTCCTTCTCCAACCCTAACCCTAACTAACTACAAACCTAACTCCATTCCTAAACCTAACTCCATTCCCAAACCTAGCTCCAAGCCTAGCCCCTATATAATCATTAATCACTTCAATGCAAAAGGTTCCCAATTTTTCACTCTCTCACAATTTCTAGAATCACTTTTTCTCTCTCACTTTTCCTACATTTCCCCTTTTCACCAAAGCTTTTTTGAAAAAGCTCTTCAAGTTTCACATTGAAACTTGAAGATCTTAAAGCTTAGCCTCCAACCTCCATTAAATTTTGGATTGTAGAAGAAGAAGCTATTGATTTTTGTGAAGATTTCAACTTATCAGAACTGCAAGAAGGCTCAAGCATCAAGAACGCATTTATTTTGCGGATTCGCGGTTTTCTTGGTTTTCTCTTCGATCAAGCTCCGATTCCTACAACATTTAACGAAGCACTTCTCCGTTTCATAGTTTGGTAATCTAAAACCATGCTAGCTTTAAGTTATTCTCTCCATCTCACCATTTCGGAATTCTTTAAGTGTTTTTCGTATTATTTGTGGTTGATTACGTTTTCGTTGCGTTTTGCTTGTGATTTGTGGTTTTTAATGGATTAGAAGCTAGGTTGTAGCTTGTTATATGTTTTAGCATGTGTTAATAACTCATAATTGAGTAGACATTCATGTTAACATGATTAGATGGGTGTTAGGGATGTTTAGAAGTAAGTTTGTGGCCAAAAGCACTTATTTCAAAGCTTTTTTTCACTTTCTGTTCAGCGTTAACCGGTTAACGCATTTGGTTAACCGGTTGACGCGTGCGTTTTTGGTCAAAATGTTGTATTTTTCTATCCGTTAACGGGTTAACCAATTTGGTTAACCGGTTAATGCCTTTAGCTTTTGGTTTTTTAGCTTATTTGCTTGCTTGTTATGGATTCCTAGTGCTTCTAAGGTTCATGTATGTTTAGGTATTGATTTTAGGGAATTTTTGGGTCTATTTCAAATAGCCGATTCCATGGTTTCGAGTCATTTCGACATGATTTGGTTCACTTTTCCATGTTTTGTGTTAAATATGCATATGTGTTATGATTAATTCTTGATGTGTTTGCTACACTTTAATCACTTATTTCACATGTCAATTACTTGCTTAAATTCAACATATGCTTCATGATTAAGATTCTTGCTTGTTGGATCGATTAAATGATTAAGTGTTACATGTTGATTTTTTGCCAAAAGTGATTAAATACTTCACATGTTCATGCAAGTTCTTGTGCTTAATTGATCATATCTTAACATGAATTCAATTCTGGATTTTTATGCAATACATGTGAAATAATTGATGCTTGTAGTGATACTTGTTCAAAGTCATGATAAATGCTTATTTTGTGCAATATGAAAAAGTGTGGTTATTCTTTTTGATCATTGTTCCTTTAAATAAAATAAATGATGAAAATAAATTCACATGTTTGAATTTATTTTTTGATGTAGGTAGATCCATTTTGATTCACGTTAATGTGTTGTTTATCATTCACTTTGTGCACATAAATGAAATTGATAAATTCTGCCATGTTCTCGCATCTGTTTTTACGAATAGGAGTTGTAAAATGCATGTTGTTTGGTATAGTTCATGCTGTTTGTAATCTTTTACACCCGTTTTTGTATGTTGTATGCTAGCTGTAAAAAGATGCTTGCGTTGTGCTTGTGTTTTCATAGCTTTTTTTATTTTAGGGGCTGTAGTAGGTGCTCAATTTTTGTTTTAGCATTTTTTAGTTCCTCTAGGATTTAGATAGAGTTTAGATTGAGTCCTAGAGTTATTAGGATTTAATTGATGTGAGTTTGTCTTATTATTTTTAATAAAATGCATACTAATCTTTGTTATGTAGGGAGGGAAAGGTATGTTTCCTTACACCTTATCCTTTTATTTTTATGCATTTAATTCACCTTTTACTTCCATATTTGTGATTGGTAGGATTTCCCCTTTTGTTCTCTTTTCCAACTCCTTTCTCATTGCAGTTCCAGTTTCCAGTTAGCAGTTTATTTGCTCAGCAGCTTTATTTTCTCATCCTTTGAAACAAAACAAACAAGCGTGGATCCCGTCGGGTACGGCGGACGATCTGGGGTGCTAATACTTTCCCAGGTCGTAACCGACTCCCGAACCCATATCTTTGGTTCGCATGACCTTGTCCTTTCCTTCTTCCTCAGGTTTGTGCAACATTACCTTTCCCATTCATTCGGGATAAAAATGCCTGGCTGTCGCTCCCACCTGATGACACAGGGCCAAGAGGGGTACAGACGCGAACGGTCGGTGAAAGGAGAGAGAACACACAAGGGTGAACTCAAAAGACAAGAGTCGCCAGCTAGGCATTTTTATCCCGAAGGAAAGGTAATGCTGCATAAACCTGAGAAAGATATGGATAAGACGGTTGCGAACCAGAGAGACTGAGAAAGGGGGTTGGTTACAACCTGGGAAGGTATTAGCACCCAGATTGTCCGCCGTACTCGACGGGATCCACGCTTAAAAGATTTGTGTTTTAAAGGGGTAGTGTCAGTGCAATTTGTGCATCAAAGTTGGAAAGAATGCAACTGTCAGTGTAAAAGAAAAGTGAAGTGTATAAGTGAAGTGTCAATGTAAGAATAGGAGTGAAATGCTCAAGACTATGAGGCTTAAAGGATAATGCTAGAAGGAGGGGGAATATATAGGGACTTTTGTTCGATAACTGTTAAGTTATGCCTACGTATCCTCTCGTGCAATGAGGAAGTCAGAACACCGTAGTTCGACTCAAAGAGACTGAAAGATAAATTGACTTGTGAACAGCTTACTTGTCTATGCTCAAGTGTATGACCTGTCTGGTTCAGGTGCAAATTGTCTTGCATTAGACGGAAGAAGCAAGTTCTCGTTTGTGAGTGAATAGGATGAGAAAAGAATCCCGAAGGAGACGATTATTGTTTGTTTTTGTGTTTTCAATCTTTTATTGCGTTTTTGGAGTTTGTCATAGGAAAATGAGCTTAAGTCTAAACCAAGGGTTAGTAAACTCATCACATCCTCCCTCTGATTAGGGGTAATGAGAATACCTTAAATATGAAGCAAGCACCTCACACTTAATCACCATGATGTAGGATTAAGATCATTAACCTACTTGCATTTTATTTAGATGTTTTTTGGGGTTTTTGTTTAGTGTTAAGTAATGAGTTTAAGCCATAATCAAGGATTTAATGGACTCATTACACCATCCTAATAGAAGGATAATAGATGAGAACATTTATGCTGAGGAAGGCTCCTCAACTTAATCCATGATTAGGGATTAACCTCATGACAAAACAAAGCCTTTATTAAATGGATTTTAGTTAATGATAAGATGAAGAAATGGATTTTATGGTTTGTAAGACAACTTGAGGGGGACTTGTCCATTAACACTAGGGTTAGTCCCTCTTAACCAATTAAGGAAGAATTAGAACCCTAATGCAAGGCCCAAGTTACAAGTTTGATGTATTGATGATTATTAGATGGATTGATTAAAGGATTTAAACACATTAAGGGTTTAACACTTAGGATTAAAGTTATACACTCCATCCTAATAGAAGGATGCAGGCATAAGCTTAATCACAAAGCCTTAAAACCTTTAGGGTTTAGTCCTTGAGTATGAGATGAGAAAAGAAGACTCGAAGATGACACAAAGATAAAAGCTAAATGGGGGACTAATCAAACCCTAATTGTTATCATACTTGGAGATCCTAGGGTTTGTGAGGCTTAAGAAAGAAAGAGATCTTCAAAGGCCACCAAGGAGGAACAAGATGAAATAAGGAGAAGAAAGGGAGAAGCAAAACAACTTGCTTCACTTAAGAAGACAAGTTGCTTGAAGAAAGAAAGTAAGAGAGCATGAGTGAGCAAGCTCACTCCAAATCACAAGATAAAATGAAGCAATGATGCATAATAGATATGAAAAGAGATTGTGAGAAGTGGAGGCAAATTCATTTCTCAAATCAACTTACCACCTGAAAAGTTAGCAAAAGAAATGAAATGCAATGCAAATGAGATGCAATGCCATGGTGTAAACCAAAGTCAGATTCATCAACATGATGTTAATGATGCTAAAAGATTATGAAAACACATGACAAGAGATGAGAGTGATCATACAAGGATGAGGATGCAAATGAGGCATGCTTTGAACCATGAAAGTTCATGAAAGTTTATGAAATGCAATGGACATATAACATGGAAAATGAAAGATGCAATGATAAAACATGATTCTAATATGTCCTAAGATGTATTATGAATCATGTGGATGCACAACATGCCATGGCAAGTTCTTAAATGTAAGCTAATGAGAGATGGATGCAAAGGAAGGCACAAATTAGGGTTTACATACAACATGCAATGCAAAAATTCAAAACCAGAAGCAAATGACTTGACAAAAAATTGAAAATAGGATCAAAGGAAACCCTAACCCTACACAAGTTCACTGCCCAAGGGAGGGGACCTAACTCTTAACCTAGTGCAAGTTATGATTTTCTTAAGTCAATTAGGGTTTTAGGGTGCCTTATCATGAAAAATGCAAAACAAATTGAAAATGGAAGATAAATTCAAACCAAATTTATCCTATAAACTACATGCCATGAAGGATGCAATGCAAGAAGAACCATCATCAAACCCTCAATGGTTAGGCAGAATGGATTTTTCCAAGTTTGAACAAAAATATTGCCTTAAAATGAATTTAATTCCAATAAAAATTGTCAAAATGCATTAAGGACCAAAAAGAAATTTATTTTGAGGGTTTGATAATGTTTCTAAATGTTTTGAAATGCATTGTGAATTTTTTGGTGATTTTTAAATACCTAAATGCATTTTTAATTAATTAATTTTCATTAACTAATTAAAAATAAACATTTAAATGATTTAAAAATAATTTTTAATGCAAAAAATAAAAATAAAAATATTTTTGGGTCCTAAAAATTAATGAAATGCTTGACAAAAATTTTTAGAATTTTTAAATGTTTTTTACTATTTTAAATAATTCGTGCAAATTAAATGACAAGAAAATGAAATAAAATAAAAATAATAGAAAGTAATCTAAAGGAGAGGCCAGGATTTGATCTGGGCTTGTGAGGGTTGACTTGGCACCACATCCAAGGGCCCAGGTTCAAACCTGGCTAATATTTATTTAATAACTAATTAAACCTAGGTTAAGTTAATTAATTACTGATTAGGGCTAATCGTGAAATCTCAGCCATCCAACACACGCGGGAACAACTAATCGCACGACCTATATTCAAACTCCCTTAATTACACCTGTTAAACCTAATTAGGGCTAATCAAACTCAGACGGCCGAAACAGTGTTCCGGTCGTCTTCTCCGGCGAACCAAAAACCCTAGCTTCCTCTACAGGCCACCCCAACCTAAATTAACTGCCCAGAAACGTTCTCCTATCCAAACTAAACCTAAATCCATCATCAAACATCATTTATCAAGCATGAGTAAAGAGAATCGAAGCCAAACACTTTCACTGGCAAAATTTCAGAGAGACATAAAATGCTTATTTTCACACCATTTTCAAATCTAAAAACACCAGAGTGATCTCCATGATGTGTATTTTCATTTTGTAACAAAAAAAGCAAGCTCTGAAAAGTTGGAAGTTTGAAGCTACTTTAGGTGAAGAACTGTGAATATGAGCTTTCCAGACCTTTCTCTTATGCAAAGTGTCTCCCCTGAACCTCCTGAGATCAATGGGATGCTTCAAACCTCTTGTTGGTGACTGATTTGTGAGTTTGTGTTCTGATATGGCAAGTTTCACAGTTGGGATATGTGAGGTTTCAAGCTGTTCCAATGGTGGATTTTGGTTCCATGGAAGGTGTATGATTCACTGGTGAAGAAGGAAATGAGGTTTGATGGCTGTGTGAAGATATTCGAAGAAGAGGAGTTTTTGACAGATTTTGTGATGGCTGGCTTGTGTGTCCTTTCTGGCTTGTGTATTGCTTGCTTTATGTTCCATAACACATCCCTAGACTATTGGAAGAGGTCTGAGGAAGTGACATGTACTGTGGGAATGGTATGGGGTGATTGGCCAAAAAGTCAAGGATTGTGTACTATGGGTATGGGTTATGGCAGAGGAAATCTTAGGGCTTGTCCTGCCTCAGCTTGAGTCAAGGAAGACCCTTGGATGATTCATGGAAGACTGCAGCACTTGGATCACAAGATATCATGAGTTTTGCATTTTGGCAACTTGTCACACTTTGTGGTTTTTTGGTCATGAACATGTGATGTCTCTTTCTGAATTTTGGTGTGAGATGCCCCATTAGGTTATGGCAATGTCTTGAGACCAGCTAGAGATCACACAAACTTTTGGGAACCATTTTGCAAGAATTCTCCCTTTTGCATTTTTATGGAAAATGGCTTATGGTTACTTGAAATTTAAGACATGGAAATGGGGAATTTCTTGGGCCAAACTGAATTTTAGGTCATGCATTGTGTTTGTATGATGATTAGAGGTCACATTGAAATCACATAAAGGCTTGTTATGAGAATTTGCAAGTTTTCCATTTTGTGCAAAAGTGAAATTTCAATGATTTTATCCAACTTTGCAAGGCCATAACTTTTCACCCAAAATGAATTAGAATGAGTTCTTGTACTTTTTTATAATGGGAGGATCCATTCTACAACTTTCATGACCAAAGTTTTCTCATTTGAAGCATTTTTGAATCAAAACGAGAAGGTTGAAAAACTTTCCCAAAATGGCAAGTTTTCATTTATAAGTCACTTTCCCAAAATGGAAACTTTGCAAATGGCTTGAAATTCTTCAATTTTGTGAACTTCTAACATCTTTTATGATCAAATAAAGATCATACGCATTCAAAATGATGGTGAACACCCTTTGGTTGGGTCATTGGGGGTCTCAGATGCCCTGATTTTGCACTGACTTGCTCAAGAAGTCATCTCTTGATCAGATGCCTTCCCCATAGAATTTCTTCATGAAAATTGATATGCATGATCCTTATAACATATAGAGACCAATAGAAACAAGGATGACCAAAAATTTTGGAGTCATGGCCTTTGAAACCAAAACCCTCATTCTAGGTTTTCTGTGCAGTTAAACCTGGCTCTACTTCCATGCCTTTCTCAGTTCTTGTGATTTTTTTGACTTTCTTGACTTTGTGAAGATATAACATGATGTTTGAACATACATGGAGCCTCTTGAAATGATTGATGACCTTTGGAGTGGCTCAAATGGCTCAGGGATGGCTCAGATCACAAACCCTGGATGCAGATGGCTTTGAATCAATGCAGTGAAGCAAAAATGTAGTATGAGATGTTATGATTGAACTTATGCATATGAAGAGATCACAAGCCTTGGTGTGAATGGGTGAGGGCAAATTTGGGGTGTTTACAGCTGCCCCTATTCAAGCATGAGTTAGCTGTGCAGGATGTAAGCAACGGCTTAACAGGCAAGCAAGTTAACTTGTGGTTGAATACCAAAGACAGTCCGAAATTTGCACTCACAGAATGAAGAAGAAAAGGGATATAGATTGTAAAAGAAAATAAAGTATGATTTATAAAGTGAGGGCGACGGAGGACGACCGTCGAGCGGAGGACGACTGCCGGGGATGAAGCAATGACGGGGACGACCGACATGCTGGAAAAATGCAGGAAATAAGGCAATGACGGGGACGACCGACAAGCTGGGGGATATAAGAGATTATGATGGGGACGCCCATCAAGTAAAGCTATAATACTTTCTTGGGATTAAAAATAAATGATGGGGACGACCATCGGGTTGAGGAAATGAAAGAAACAAATGATGAGGTACGGTCATCAAAGGTGAGGGACGATCACCTAGCAGGGGACGGCTGCTCTGTTGAGGATAAGATGAGGGACGGTCATCTAAGGTGAAGGACGATCCCCTGGCAAGTTATGATTGCCAAAAGTATCACGACATAGGACGAGTGTCGGATAAAAAAAAGTCGACGATGGGGACGGCCATCGGATAAGCATGATGAAGGACGATCATCAAGAGGTGAAGGACGATCACCTAACAGGGTACGGCTGCTCTCAGGGTTTATCATGACATAGGAAGAATGTCAGATAACAAGATCAACGATGGGGACGGCCATCGGATAGAATGATGAAGGACGATCATCAAGAGGTGAAGGACGATCACCTAGCAGGGTACGGCTGCTGAAAATATCACGACATAGGACGAATGTCGGATAGAAAGGGGTTCTAATGAATAGAGAATCCACTGGGGGTGATGAATGACGATCATCAAAAGGTGAAGGACGATCACCTGGCAGGGTACGGCTGCCGAAAAGGTATCACGACATAGGACGAATGTCGGATGAAAAGAAAATAGTTTAACAAGTTTTGTCAGGGATTCTTCTAGGGAAGGGTAGACGCAGACGAGTGTCTAAATTTAAGAAGACATAAGTGTTTGACACGTGTATAGATTAAAGATGCGGACGAGCATCCTTATGACTATGATACGGACGAGTATCAGTAGAAACAAACGCTTGACGCATGTTCAGAGATGATGATACGGACGAGTATCAACTGGTTAACAAAGAACACGGACGAGTGTTGGATCTGCGGGGATATAAGTGGTTTATACAAAATACGGACGGGTATCAGTATGAGTAAACAAGGAGTAACAAGTATGGGTGAGACACAGACGAGTGTTTAACTTGTTGGGGGGAGCACGACACGGACGAGTGTCGGAAAAAGTGTATTATAAACAAGTATTTGGTTTACAAAGTGTTCGGGTAACTATGTTGGGGAAGGTGACACGGACGAGTGTCAAGGATTTGTATATATATGTATCTGTGTTGTGAGTGCAAAGGGGACGCTTTGCCTTTCTGCTGAGGTATGACACAGACGGGTGTCAAGAAGCATCTGTAGTATAAGTGTTTGTTTGCTCGGGCAACTTTGCTGGGGAATGGTGACACGGACGAGTGCCAAAAGGGGTGTGTATATGTATCTGTAATGGAAATGCTTTGGCTCTTTGGTGAGAATTAGGAAATATTCCGTATCTTCTTGACGAATTATCAGTATTTACAAGTATTTGTTTCGACACATGGCTCGTGATTATGCAATATGTTTGATTTTTGTCGTAATGCTCCGTATTAGACGGAATGCTACGCTTTGTGGGGAAAATATGATGCGAATGCTATGATTATGCAAAGATACCGATCAGGGGTTCGGATCCCGTTGCCGTGGAGATCTCTGACTGATCTGCTTGAAGTGGATATCCCAGCTGGGAATGAGATCATTGGTAGATCTGACATGTATGACTCTGCTTGGGGATGTAGATCACTGATAGATCTATCTCAGTAATGAGGGACCCAGCTGGGGTTTGTAGAAGCTTTCACCACTCTGTTGTGAGATCCTCAGGCGTTGCTCTTCTGGATAGAGGTTGAAACTCTGTGGGGAGATGGTTCCCTGTCTAGCACTTGGCTGGGGAAGAAAAAAGATCACTGAAAGATCTTCCTAGATATTTTTGTGGGGATCCTGCTGAGGATGATACTTGACAACTCAGTTGGGGATATGAACACCTTCTGGTGCTGCTCTGAAGGAAATGTTGGAGAAGTGATGCCTAGCAACTCTGATGGGGAAAAAGCATCTCTGGTGCTGTTCGGAAGGTGTGCTGAGAAAACAATGATTTGGCAGCCTACTGGGGAGAAACTTTCATGCCCCATGTTGTGCCTTGAATACCTGCAATCCTGTAAAGACAAAGAAACGCACAAGTACCCCGAGGTATCCCTTACTGGATTCCATCATTGGAGTTTAGACACTCCCGGGAGTAAGCATATTTCCTGCAAGCATGTAGTTTAGGAAAGACGCATCTGTATTTATGCGATCAACAAATTAATGACATCGGGCATTTTTGCAAATAAAAGAGTACGAGACAGTGTGTGACTGAAAATCTGATTTTATTAATTTGTGTGCCCTGAATTGGCAAGATACAACCAAAGAAACAGATCCCCTGAAATGAGGAAATCGTTACAAATTGAGAAACAAGAAGATGCTGGCAATGTTGATGACGCTTCAAGGAGCTTCCCTTTTGCTATGAATCGTATGACATTTGACGTTCTTCTCGTCTTGCTTTCTAAAGAAGGCTGATTCTGACCGACGCTCGAACCTTTCGAAGCTTACCATGTTGTAAGTGATACAGATGAATTCAGAATGCAGTTGTTCGCTTATTCCCTTATTTTGCGTGGATCGCCCTTTCGGGTTTTCAATCCACCGGGATACCCATTTTTGCCTGAGTTGTCCAATGCGGCTTTTTAACTCAGCGGGTGTACATTTTTTATTTATTTTCCCTTATTTTTGCTCGAGTCTTTTATTCTGTTTTTGACTCGCCGGGATGCCCTATTTTTGCCTGGACTTACATTCTGTTTTTATGTCCAGCGGGTCATTTTTATGCAAAGTATTTTTTAACTGCATCTGAATTCACAGGGGATAGAAAGTCTTCGCCATCCATAGTATTGAGCATCAGTGCTCCACCAGAGAAAACTTTCTTTACTATGAACGGCCCATCATAGTTCGGAGTCCACTTGCCCCTATGGTCTGTATGAGGAGGGATGAGTCTTTTCAGCACAAGATCTCCTATTTGGTACTCTCGAAGCCTGACTTTCTGATCGAAGGCTTTCTTCATTCTTTTCTGATATAGCTGCCCATGACAGATTGCATCCAATCTCTTCTCTTCAATCAGATTCAGTTGTTTGTATCGGGATCGGACCCACTCTACTTCATTCAGTTTAACATCCATCAATACTCGCAAGGAGGGTAATTCAACTTCAACAGGTAGGACTGCCTCCATACCATACACAAGCTGATACGGTGTTGCCCCAGTGGATGTTCTAATTGACGTACGGTACCCATGCAAGGAAAATGGTAGCATTTCATGCCAGTCTTTGTAGGTAACCCCCATCTTTTGCACAATCTTCTTGATATTCTTGTTAGCTTCCTCAACATCGCCATTCATCTTTGGCCTGTAAGGAGAAGAATTGTGGTGTTGGATCTTGAAATCCCGGCATAGTTATGCCATCATTTTGTTGTTCAAGTTGGAACCATTATCAGTGATGATTCGCTCGGGCACTCCATACCGACAGATGATGTCTCTCTTTAGAAATCGGGCTACCACTTGCCTTGTAACATTCGCATATGAAGCTGCTTCAACCCATTTGGTAAAATAGTCAATGGCAACCAGGATTAATCTGTGGCCATTTGAAGCAGTCGGTTCAATCTTGCCAATCATATCAATGCCCCACATGGCAAAGGGCCAGGGCGAAGACATCACATTCAGAGGATTCGGAGGCACATGCACCTTATCCGCATAAATCTGGCATTTATGGCATTTTCTGGCATAGGCACAACAGTCTGCATCCATTGTGATCCAGTAATATCCCGATCTTAACAACTTTTTAGCCATTGCATGCCCTCCTGCATGGGTACCAAAGGATCCTTCGTGCACCTCGTGCATTAACAAGTCAGCTTCTGCCCTATCAACACATCTGAGGAGTACCATATCAAAGTTTCTCTTGTACAGGGACCCATCAGCATTCAAGAAGAAACTACCAGCTAGCCTTCTTAATGTCTTCTTATCATTGGAAGATGCCCCAGGTGGGTATGTCTGATCCTCCAAGAAGCACTTGATATCATGGAACCAAGGCTTATCATCTTTAACAGCATCTGCTGCAAATACATATGCTAGTCTGTCGAGTCTGGACACTGCTATTTGAGGTACAAAGTTGGCAGCTTGAACTTTGATCATGGATGAAATGGTAGCCAGAGCATCTGCAAATTGATTTTCATCTCGTGGGATATACTCAAACTTGACCGTTGTGAAGAAGGTCAATAACCTCCTTGTATAGTCCCGATAAGGTATCAGATGATCCTGGTGGGTGTACCATTTGCCATTGGTTTGATTAATTACCAGAGCTGAATCTCCGAACACAGTTAAAGTCTTGATCCTGAGGTCAATGGCTTCCTCAAGACCCATAATACAAGCTTCGTATTCAGCTTCGTTGTTAGTGTAGTTGAAAGTGAGCTTTGCCGAGAAAGGCATGTGAACTCCTTTGGGCGTAATGAGTATTACACCAACACCACGACCATTCATATTAACATCCCCATCAAACATCATAGTCCATTCTTCTTCTGGGTCAGGCCCTTCAGTGTGAACAGGCTCTTCATGATCTTTTGCTTTTATGAACATGATGTCTTCATTAGGGAAGTCAAATCTCATAGGCTGGTAATCATCAATGGGTTGCTCAGCAAGATAATCAGACAATACACTGCCTTTGATGGCCTTTTGGGATGTGTACTGAATGTCATATTCTGTGAGGATCATTTGCCATCTTGCAACCCGTCTGGTAAGTGCTGGCTTCTCAAATATGTACTTAACTGGGTCCATCTTGGAGATCAATAAAGTAGTGTGGGTCAACATATACTGTCTTAGTCGGCGAGCAGCCCACGCTAAAGCACAACAAGTTTTCTCGAGCAGTGAATAACGTTGTTCACAGTCGGTAAACTTTTTGCTTAGGTAGTATATTGCATACTCTTTTCGACCAGATTCGTCATGCTGGCCCAGCACACACCCCATTGACTCTTCTAATACTGTCAAGTACATTATCAGAGGTCTTCCTTCAACTGGAGGCATAAGGATTGGTGGCTCTTGTAAGTATTCCTTGATTTTGTCAAAAGCCCTCTGGCAGTTTTCGTTCCACCTGACCGTTTGTTCTTTTCTTAAAAGTTTGAACAAGGGTTCACAGGTCGCTGTAAGGTGAGATATGAACCTTTAAATGTAGTTCAATCTACCTAAAAAACCCCGAACTTCTTTTTCTGTCTTTGGAGCAGGCATTTCTTGAATGGCCTTGACTTTATCAGGGTCAACTTCAATCCCTTTCTCGCTTATAATAAATCCCAGCAGCTTACCAGATCGCACCCCGAATGTGCACTTGTTGGGGTTTAAATTCAGTTGGTACTTTCTCAGACGCTTGAATAATTTCAATAGATTTACCAGGTGGTCATCTTCTGTGAGGGACTTGGCAATCATGTCATCCACATAACATTCAATTTCTTTATGGATCATGTCGTGGAATAATGTTACCATAGCCCGTTGATAAGTGGCCCCAGCATTCTTCAGCCCGAATGGCATCACCTTATAACAGAACATGCCCCAGGGTGTGATGAAAGTGGTCTTCTCCATGTCTTCAGGTGACATTTTGATCTGATTGTATCCCGAAAATCTGTCCATGAAGGAGAACACCGAGAACTGAGCCGTATTATCAACCAATACATCAATGTGAGGTAAAGGGAAGTCATCTTTCGGGATGGCTCTATTCAGATCCCGGTAATCCACACACATCCTCACCTTGCCGTCTTTCTTAGGCACATGTACAATATTAGCAACCCACGGCGGGTAGCTAGTCACAACAAGAAAACCGGCGTCCCACTGTTTTTGTACCTCTTCCTTAATCTTCATTGCCATATCTGGGCGAGTACGGCGCATCTTCTGTTTTACTGGCGGGCAATCTTCTTTTAAAGGCAGCTTATGCATGACAATATCGGTGTCCAACCCTGGCATATCCTGATAAGACCAAGCGAAAACATCCACATATTCCCGAAGCATATCAATCAGTTGCTCTTTTACTGAATCTTGTAGGCAGGCCCCGATCTTAACTTCCTTCACGTCTTCTTCCATACCAAGATTAACCGTTTCAATCTCCTCCTGATGAGGAGTGATAACCTTCTCCTCTTGCCTTAACAACCTGACTAGCTCTTTAGGAAGCTCATAATCTTCTTCAACCCCTTCATCAGCTTGATTGATTGGATTGTCAAAGTCATACGAAGCCATAACAATGTTGTTGTCGGTGCAGTCTGAAAGGCACTCTCTGCAAGGGTTTAGATTGGTTTATTTTAGTGATCAATTTTAGTCTTGTTTAGAAAAAGTGAAATGAAGTTATCATTTCGAAAAACATTGCCATTTTATTTTTGTACAAAAAGAGAAATGAAAAACAGTGAGCAGAAAAGGAAAAGACTCATTTGCAAAAGATGTCTGATATTCATTGATTAATCCATTTGCACAAAATTACAAGATGGCCCGATTACAAAATGAGTCTTGTCATCTTGGGCAAGATGCAAGACTTGATGCATGCTTTTAAAAATACAGGAAATAATAATTACTCTGCAGGAGTAACCCTTATAATTTCCTGGGAAGACCAGTTAAGGACTTGGCTCCCCGGGATCCTTGGACGTATCCAGCTCTCCAGGTTGCGGTCGCTTTCCTCCTCGTCTTCCAAGTTGTTCACTGCATCTGGGGTGAGCATTCCCCCGCTGACAAAATTGGGCTTCTTGGCAGCCTCTGATTGATCTTGTTGAGTCGGTCTGTAACCCAACCCAAATCTGTCTTATTTCTTTTCCACGGGCAACAGCTTGCCCCAGCCTTGGGCAGTCCCCTCTTCAACAACCTTCCGGGCTTGCTGATAAGACGTTATGGAAGTTCCCAGTACAACAGATGCTTCATTAATGTTCAGGGCCTCAAACCCTTGGCTCATAGTTTCATGGATCTCTCCATCCATTTCTATGTACTTATACGTAGCCAGATGGCTAAAAAAGATGTCTTCCTCCCCACAGATGGTGATGATCTGGCCTTCCCACTCGAATTTCAGCTTCTGGTGAAGGGTAGACGTAACAGCGCCAGCGGCGTGGATCCAGGGTCTACCCAACAAACAACTGTAGGCCGGCTGAATGTCCATCACATAGAAGGTAATTTTAAAATTCTGCGGGCCAATCATCACAGGAAGATCAATTTCTCCAAGCACTGATCTTTTAGAGCCATCGAATGCTCTCACCACCAAATTACTCGGACGCAGTGCCAAGCCATCATACTCCAGCTTCACCAAGGCTTTCTTTGGTAGAACATTGAGTGACGACCCAGTGTCTACCAGTACATGAGATAGAACAGCACCTTTGCATTCCAAGGTGATATGTAAAGCCTTGTTGTGGTTACGTCCCTCAGTTGTTAAGTCAGCATTGGTAAAGCCCAGTCCATGACTGGTGTTGACATTTGCCACCACAGTTTCTAGCTGATTAACGGTGATCTCTTCTGGCACCTATGTTGCATGCAGGACTTTTAATAATGCATTCTTGTGAGCTTCAGAACACATCAACAGTGATAATTTGGAGATCTTTGAGGGAGTTTGGTGAAGCTGATCCACCACCTTGTAATCACTTCTTTTTATGATTCTCATAAACTCGTCTACATCTTGCTCAAAAGATGTCTTCTGAGTTTCTTTGACAGTTGGCTCTTCAAGCACAAAACTCTTTCCTTTTGCTTTGGCAGCAGCTTCTGCTTCAGCATTAGGTCTTTGCAATTGTGAGGCAAAAAGGCGTCCGCTTCTGGTAAAGCCTCCGCCTCCCCCAACATTATCAATTTGTGGAGAAGAGGTTGAAGAATCCAAAGTGATTTTCTCCCCGTTGCAGTAGAGATCAGAGCCATAATGCTAAGGTATGGCATTACTGCTTTCATATGGAACGGGTCCAGGCACCGTAATAGTAACTGGACTGATTGCTGCAGAGGAGGGTACTGAAATGGTGTGCGGATCGTAGTAAATTGTGACTGGTGGTCTGGCAGGAGGTGCCACTGCTTATTGCTGAAAGTTGTTGTTTGGAGGAGCATTTGATGGATCATAATAGATGGTGACTGCTGAGACATCTTCATTCATTTCTATTGGCGTTGTAGAAGGTTCTGCTAATAGAGTGGATGCTGATGTTGTAGAAGAAATGGTTGTTGAAATCTGATTTGTTGAAGTGATGGACGGAGCCATTGCTGATGATATTGATGAATCGGTAGGAATGATTGTTGCTGCTGTTGTAGAAGAATCAGGAATTGTTGTCAAAGGAATTTCTGGATTTGTAGGCGCCGTTGTTGAGATCTAAAGGATACCATCCTTGATAAGACCATCTATGCCGCTTCTCAAATTATCACATCCGTTGACTGCAATGTTGCAATACCCACAATCGAGTTCACACCCGGGAAACACATGGCACTCTAGAAGCTGAGCTTTAATTTCGACCAGAGGTGTTCGAATTTGTGCAACATTAGTGATCAAGGTAGATGGCTTGTCTTCCTCAATGGCATTAATCCTCAGCCCACCATGGTTAGGCATAGGGTTTCTGTTGACATTTGGAGGGGGTGCAAAGTTGAGGGCTTTAGAATCCACCAGATCTTGAACTTTCATTTGCAAAGCCCTGCATTTCTCAGTATTGTGGCCTGGTGCATTGGAATGGAAAGAACACCTAGCGTTGACATCGTAATTCTTAGGGAGATTGGAAGGATCTGGTGGCGCCAATGTCCTTAACTCAACCAAGTTATGCTTCAGGAGTTGTGGCAATAAGGCATCATAAGGCATAGGAATAGGGTCAATCACCCTATTTGCCTGTGATGGTCTTTGCTGAAAGGGTCTTTGTTGTTGATTGCTATTGTTGTGGTTGTAGGCTCTCTGTGGCAGATACTGAACTTGCTGTTGATAATGCGGTTGTTGTGGTTGTTGATATGCTGATTGCTGAGGAATCGGAGCTGGAATAGTGACAGCTGCTACTGATCTGTGGACATACTGAGGTCTGCCCCTGCTGGCATGAATGGCATTTGTCTCACCGGTCCTTCGAGGTCCCACAAAAGGCTTCCTGGGATTACTGGACGAACTTGCACCATTATCAGAAATTTATCCCATTTTTAATAGACTTTCAATTCTTTCTCCGGCTATAACTACGTCAACAAAACTAGTGGAAGAAAAGGCAGCCAGCCTATCAATATATGTTCCTTGCATAGTATTCATAAACATGTCGGCCATTTCTCTTTCCGACATGGGTGGCTGGACAGCAGCAGCAAGCTGTCTCCACCTTTGGGCATATTCCCTGAAGCTTTCTCTGGAGGATTGAGACATTCCTATTAGGAGGGTCCTGTTAGGAGCCATGTCCAGGTTATATTGGTATTGTCTGATGAAGGCTTCAGCTAAGTCCTTCCAGCACCTGATAGTAGCTCTGGTCAAGTGTGAGTACCACTCCCTTGAAGCCCCAGTCAAACTGTCTTCAAAATAGAACATCCACAGCTTTTCGTCCATGGTATATGCTTTAAGTCTCCCCAGAAAAGACTGCAAGTGAGTTCGTGGACAGGAGGTTCCATTGTATTTCTCGAAGCACGAAGGTTTGAACTTGTGGGGGATTCTTACCCCATCCACTAATCCCATATCCATTACATCAAAACCCAAGGAGTTTTGAGACTCCAGAGATCTCAACTTCTCAGCAATTTCATCAAACCTCCTATCATAGACTTCATCTCCAGCTCCCATGACAGTGAATTGCTCCTCTTGGAGGTCTTCTTGTAAGATTCTCCCCCCAGTAGTATTTCCTTGCACATTACCCGGGACATTGACTTCCGGATCTAGATGAGGTCCAAATACAGGTGGATTAACATGAGGCTGTCCCCTCTCATTGTTACTTGTTCCCCCAGTCCCAGGATGAGGTTCCTCGGGGGTTTGTCTTTCTACCAATGCCCTTAGCCTTTCCTGACTCTGGGCCAAGCCAGTCATCACAGTCATGAATTGGACCATTTGGTTTCTCATCTCCACCCTTTCATTAGCCATCTGGGTTCTGACCTCGGTCGGGTCTTGCTGTACTTGCTCCATTATAATACCCGGAAGGTTGTTGCGAGTAGGATACCGGTGTGCACGGTTGACAGGGAACAATCTTCTGCGAGCAATATTTCCTGAACCACAACAGAGTTAGAAACTAAATAAAAACAAAACCTACAAAACAAAACAAAAGTTAGTATGCAATGCAGTATTCTTATTTGTCTTCCAAGGTATCCGGCTTGGTTCTTGGTTTTGACCTTTCCAGATCTCGAGGAAGATGCTTTGATGTTGTTGAGAAAAGAAAAACCCAAATGGAAACAAACTAGAATATATTACAAATAATGAATAACACATAGTCTGTTTTTACAACACATGCCCCTGAAGGGTCAAAATACAACATAAAAGAAAAGTACATCAAAATGAAAATAACAACAATCAAAAAGTCAGACATCTAGTCAAAACTCATCCTCCTTAACCTCCTTCAGAAGTGCCTCAGTTACAGGACCAGCTGGATATTCTGTAATAGTCTCGATGAGAAGGTTTCTGGTGGCAATGGCAGTGGTCAGCTTCTTGTGCCTATCTTGGTCCTTTGACCTCTTCAAACCAGCCCTAAGCTTCAACTCTGAAATCTCCCTCTGGGCTGCCAGCAAAGCTTCCTGTTGCTTCTTTTCATTGGCCTCTAACTGCTCAATCCTGGCTTGAGTTCTCTGATCTTCTTGAGTACGGGCTTCAGTGATCCTGACCCACCTAGCCTGACTTTCTTGCAGATAGAGATCAGTCCTAGCCTTCTGAAGCTTGGCCTCTTTACAGGCATTCTTCAATACTTGCTCCCCAGCTCTTGATTTCTTGATGTAGTCCTCTGTTTTCTCAATCTTGGCCAGATGCTCCACCCTAAGCTTCTCCAATCTCTCAATGTCTAGACGACCATCACTCCTCTCCCAGAGGGTCTTCTTCAGAGCTTGAGACAGATTTTCATTCCTTTCCTTCAGCTTCTCAAATTCTTCCAGGCTGATTGTGGCTGTTGGCTGTACTATGGATGGTCCAGGTATATCCTCAATGGTGAAGGGCATCCCAGAAATCTGAGCTCTAGCATGAGACCAGTCATAGTACTGAGCTGAAGCAACATTATTGCACCTTCCCAGAATAGCTATCCCTTTTGTCTGGATGTTGTCCCAGGCCCAAGATGCTTGTCTGACAGCAGCTAGGTTAGGCTTTATCTCACAATACAGGGTCTCAGCTAAATCTTGCACCCTAGGAGGGTGAACCAAAGCATAGCCCAGTTGTCTCTTAAACAGCAAAGGATTGTAATTGATGCAACCCTTTACTCCTATCAGAGGTACATTTGGGTATTGCCCACAGCTGATAATGATGTTTTTGCCTTTGGTGCTCTGGGTGCACCATCTGATGTCATCTGAAGTCAAAGCAATGAGCCTCTTGGCCCAATTCTTCTGTTGGTGGGGGTTCAGGAAGGCATCTGTCTTAGGTAGGTGTTTTAGCAGCCAGGTGTGAAACAGGGGAGCACAACATCTCACTAACTTCCCCCTTTGCTTCTCATTCCTCTGATGGATGGAATAATAGAAATCTCCCAGCCATGTGGGTACTGGGTTCCTCAGAAGGAAAAGATGAATGGCATTCTTGCTGATAAACTTGGGCTCATCTGCAAATAGTATAACCCCATATATACTGAGGGCTAATAATGCACAAACTGCCCTCCATTATCCCAAAGAGGCCTTCAGGATGGCTTGAGAAATCAAGAAGTCTAAGTGCAAACCAGGGATCCCAACCTTTGTTGTCATATTTTGCTCAATCAAAGTAGGCTCCAGATACAGTGCTTTTGCCACTTCTCCATTGCTGGGAGAAGTCATCTCTGGGTTGAAGGGGACTCCTCCCCTGACAGGTACTCCAATCAATGATGAAAACTCCTCCAGCAGAGGTCCTAGCTGAAAGTCTGGGAAAGTGAAGCATCTCAAAGAAGGGTCATAAAACTGCAGGCAGGTGTGGATCATACTCCTCTGAGAAGGGTCTAAGTCCATGACCATATCCAGGATACCCCCATAATGCTCTCTGAATAATGGGATGTGGACAGGGGTGATAAGTGACTGGACCTGCCTGATACCAGTCAACACAGGCTCAAAGAAATGGTATGAAATGTTGCTCTTCCTGGGTGTAGCCATGAATGCTGATGAAGAGCTGAAGACAAGTGCTGATGAGGATCAAGACTAATATTGGAGATGAGCCACTGGTAGGCTAGTGCTGGTGATGAAGGCAGCTGAAGCAGACAACTAATGAAGATAGCTGAAGCAGATAACTGATGAAACAGAGGTCTATGCAGATGAAGGGGTCAAAACCAAGCCAGATATAATGTGGATACCCTTAAAAACAAATAAACAAATGTTAAATGATGCAAATGATGAGTATGCAAATGATATGCAAGGGTTTGTAATCAAGCTGGATCTGATTTATCTGTCTTGACATAAGGCCCATGTATGTTTAAGAAGTCTAAATGGAGGTTCAGAAATCCAGTAACCAAGGTGGGGGACTCAAATAAAGAGTCACATATCCAGGGTTAAATCACAAGAACTGTCCAAAGTGAGGTACTCTTAAACAAAACAAGTATCAGGGTAAGATGTGGCCAATGGTACCTGCAAACCTGTAAACAGCCCAACCCCGTCACAGGTGATGTTCTAAAACAAGGATCCTCAGACTTGAATCAGTTATGAGAAGTGTAAACACTTCTAACCCGGAGGTACGGTGTTTATAATAACCATAAAAGATCCTCCTCTAATTCACCTCAGTTTCTGAAGGTCATAATAAAGGTCATCCAGACTTAGCAGGCTTCCCAGATAGCCCTAGCACTACAGGAAATCTGTAGCACAGAGTTCTCAAGAAGAAACCCACATCTGAACCGTGTTTCATATTCCCGCACCAGACCGAAATGGAATGGGAAAGAACATGATCCACTCTAGCCTAGGTGTCACTCAGGTCCCAGGTATAGGACCTCAAACTCTCAATGAAACCCCACCCATCAAAACAGAAACCAGATCCAGCAATGATAATGACAGTATGAAGTATGAAAAACTGTAAAGAAAGCAATAAATAAAGCCGTACATAAAGCAATAAATAAAGAAAATATATAAACACAATTAGCACATAACACCCCAGTAAACACAAATCAAACAAACGCTAGGAGGAACCCACAAAAAGAACCAGAAGCCCTGGTTACAGTATAAGTGTCCCCAGCAGAGTCGCCAAGCTGTCGCTCCCACCTGATGACACAGGGCCAAGAGGGGTACAGACGCGAACGGTCGGCGAAAGGAGAGAGAACACACAAGGGTGAACTCAAAAGACAAGAGTCGCCAGCTAGGCATTTTTATCCCGAAGGAAAGGTAATGCTGCATAAACCTGAGAAAGATATGGATAAGACAGTTGCGAACCAGAGAGACTGAGAAAGGGGGTTGGTTACAACCTGGGAAGGTATTAGCACCCAGATTGTCCTCCGTACTCGACGGGATCCACGCTTAAAATATTTGTGTTTTAAAGGGGTAGTGTCAGTGCAATTTGTGCATCAAAGCTGGAAAGAATGCAAGTGTCAGTGTAAAAGAAAAGTGAAGTGTATAAGTGAAGTGTCAATGTAAGAATAGGAGTGAAATGCTCAAGACTATGAGGCTTAAAGGATAATGCTAGAAGGAGGGGGAATATATAGGGACTTTTGTTCGATAACTGTTAAGTTATGCCTACGTATCCTCTCGTGCAATGAGGAAGTCAGAACACCGTAGTTCGACTCAAAGAGACTGAAAGATAAATTGACTTGTGAACAGCTTACTTGTCTATGCTCAAGTGTATGACCTGTCTGGTTCAGGTGCAAATTGTCTTGCATTAGACGGAAGAAGCAAGTTCTCGTTTGTGAGTGAATAGGATGAGAAAAGAATCCCGAAGGAGACGATTTTTGTTTGTTTTTGTGTTTTCAATCTTTTATTGCCTTTTTGGAGTTTGTCATAGGAAAATGAGCTTAAGTCTAAACCAAGGGTTAGTAAACTCATCACATCCTCCCTCTGATTAGGGGTAATGAGAATACCTTAAATATGAAGCAAGCACCTCACACTTAATCACCATGATATAGGATTAAAATCATTAACCTACTTGCATTTTATTTAGATGTTTTTTGGGGTTTTTGTTTAGTGTTAAGTAATGAGTTTAAGCCATAATCAAGGATTTAATGGACTCATTACACCATCCTAATATAAGGATAATAGATGAGAACATTTAATAGAAGGCTCCTCAACTTAATCCATGATTAGGGATTAACCTCATGACAAAACAAAGCCTTTATTAAATGGATTTTAGTTAATGATAAGATGAAGAAATGGATTTTATGGTTTGTAAGACAAATTGAGGGGGACTTGTCCATTAACACTAGGGTTAGTCCCTCTTAACCAATTAAGGAAGAATTAGAACCCTAATGCAAGGCCCAAGTTACAAGTTTGATGTCTTGATGATTATTAGATGGATTGATTAAAGGATTTAAACACATTAAGGGTTTAACACTTAGGATTAAAGTTATACACTCCATCCTAATAGAAGGATGCAGGCATAAGCTTAATCACAAAGCCTTAAAACCTTTAGGATTTAGTCCTTGATTATGAGATGAGAAAAGAAGACTCGAAGATGACACAAAGGTAAAATATAAATGGGGGACTAATCAAACCCTAATTGTTATCATACTTGGAGATACTAGGGTTTGTGAGGCTTAAGAAAGAAAGAGATCTTCAAAGGCCACCAAGGAGGAACAAGATGAAATGAGGAGAAGAAAGGGAGAAGCAAAACAACTTGCTTCACTTAAGAAGACAAGTTGCTTGAAGAAAGAAAGTAAGAGAGCATGAGTGAGAAAGCTCACTCCAAAGCACAAGATAAAATGCAGCAATTATGCATAAGAGAGATGAAAAGAGATTGTGAGAAGTGGAGGCAAATTCACTTCTCAAATCAACTTACCACCTGAAAAGTTAGCAAAAGAAATGAAATGCAATGCAAATGAGATGCAATGCCATGGTGTAAACCAAAGTCAGATGCATAAACATGATGTTAATGATGCTAAAAGATGATGCAAACACATGACAAGAGATGAGAGTGATCATACAAGGATGAGGATGCAAATGAGGCATGCTTTGAACCATGAAAGTTCATGAAAGTTTATGAAATGCAATGGACATATAACATGGCAAATGAAAGATGCAATGATCAAACATGATTCTAATATGTCCTAATATGTATTATGAATCATGTGGATGCAGAACATGCCATGGCAAGTTCTTAAATGTAAGCAAATGAGAGATGGATGCAAAGGAAGGCACAAATTAGGGTTTACATACAACATGCAATGCAAAAATTCAAAACCAGAAGCAAATGACTTGAAAAAAATTGAAAATAGGATCAAAGGAAACCCTAACCCTACACAAGTTCACTGCCCAAGGGAGGGGACCTAACTCTTAACCTAGTGCAAGTTATGATTTTCTTAAGTCAATTAGGGTTTTAGGGTGCCTTATCATGAAAAATGCAAAACAAATTGAAAATGGAAGACCAATTCAAACCAAATTTATCCTATAAACTACATGCCATGAAGGATGCAATGCAAGAAGAACCATCATCAAACCCTCAATGGTTAGGCAGAATGGATTTTTCCAAGTTTGAACAAAAATATTGCCTTAAAATGAATTTAATTCCAATGAAAATTGTCAAAATGCATTAAGGTCCAAAGAGAAATTTGTTTTGAGGGTTTAATAATGTTTCTAAATGTTTTGAAATGCAATGTGAATTTTTTGGTGATTTTTAAATACCTAAATGCATTTTTAATTAATTAATTTTCATTAACTAATTAAAAATAAACATTTAAATGATTTAAAAATAATTTTTAATGCAAAAAATAAAAATAAAAATATTTTTGGGTCCTAAAAATTATTGAAATGCTTGACAAAAATTTTCAGAATTTTTAAATGTTTTTTACTATTTTAAATAATTCGTGCAAATTAAATGACAAGAAAATGAAATAAAATAAAAATAATAGAAAGTAATCTAAAGGAGAGGCCAGGATATGATCTGGGCTTGTGAGTGTTGACTTGGCGCCACATCCAAGGGCCCAGGTTCAAACCTGACTAATATTTATTTAATAACTAATTAAACATAGGTTAAGTTAATTAATTACTGATTAGGGCTAATCATGAAATCCCAGGCATCCAACACACGCGGGAACAACTAATCGCACGGCCTATATTCAAACTCCCTTAATTACACCTGTTAAACCTAATTAGGGCTAATCAAACTCAAACGGTCGGAACAGTGTTCCGGTCGTCTTCTCCGGCGAACCAAAAACCCTAGCTTCCTCTACAGGCCACCCCAACCTAAATTAACTGCCCAGAAACGTTCTCCTATCCAAACTAAACCTAAATCCATCATCAAACATCATTTATCAAGCATGAGTAAAGAGAATCGAAGCCAAACACTTTCACGGGCAAAATTTCAGAGAGACATAAAATGCTTATTTTCACACCATTTTCAAATCTAAAAACACCAGAGTGATCTCCATGATGTGTATTTTCATTTTGTAACAAAAAAAGCAAGCTCTGAAAAGTTGGAAGTTTGAAGCTACCTGAGGTGAAGAACTGTGAAGATGAGCTTTCCAGACCTTTCTCTTATGCAAAGTGTCTCCCCTGAACCTCCTGAGATCAATGGGATGCTTCAAACCTCTTGTTGGTGACTGATTTGTGAGTTTGTGTTCTGATATGGCAGGTTTCACAGTTGGGATATGTGAGGTTTCAAGCTGTTCTAATGGTGGATTTTGGTTCCATGGAAGGTGTATGATTCACTGGTGAAGAAGGAAATGAGGTTTGATGGCTGTGTGAAGAGATTCGAAGAAGAGGAGTTTTTGACAGATTTTGTGAGGGCTAGCTTGTGTGTCCTTTCTGGCTTGTGTATTGCTTGCTTTATGTTCCATAACACATCCCTAGACTATTGGAAGAGGTCTAAGGAAGTGACATGTACTGTGGGAATGGTATGGGGTGATTGGCCAAAAAGTCAAGGATTGTGTACTATGGGTATGGGCTATGGAAAAGGAAATCTTAGGGCTTGTCCTGCCTTAGCTTGAGTCAAGGAAGACCCTTGGATGATTCATGGAAGACTGCAGCACTTGGATCACAAGATATCATGAGTTTTGCATTTTGGCAACTTGTCACACTTTGTGGTTTTTTGGTCATGAACATGTGATGTCTCTTGCTGAATTTTGGTGTGAGATGCCCCATGAGGTTATGGCAATGTCTTGAGACCAGCTAGAGATCACACAAACTTTTGGGAACCATTTTGCAAGAATTCTCCCTTTTGCATTTTTATGGAAAATGGCTTATGGTTACTTGAAATTTAAGACATGGAAATGGGGAATTTCTTGGGCCAAACTGAATTTTAGGTCATGCATTGTGTTTGTATGATGATTAGAGGTCACATTGAAGTCACATAAAGGCTTGTTATGAGAATTTGCAAGTTTTCCATTTTGTGCAAAAGTGAAATTTCAATGATTATATCCAACTTTGCAAGGCCATAACTTTTTACCCAAAATGAATTAGAATGAGTTCTTGTACTTTTTGAAAATGGGAGGATCCATTCTACAACTTTCATGACCAAAGTTTTCTCATTTGAAGCATTTTTGAATCAAAAAGAGAAGGTTGAAAAACTTTCCCAAAATGGCAAGTTTTCATTTATAAGTCACTTTCCCAAAATGGAAACTTTGCAAATGGCTTGAAATTCTTCAATTTTGTGAACTTATAACATCTTTTATGATCAAATAAAGATCATACGCATTCAAAATGATGGTGAACACCCTTTGGTTGGGTCATTGGGGGTCTCAGATGCCCTGATTTTGCACTGACTTGCTCAAGAAGTCATCTCTTGATCAGATGCCTTCCCCATAGAATTTCTTCATGAAAATTGATATGCATGATCCTTATAACATATAGAGACCAATAGACAAGGATGACCAAAAATTTTGGAGTCATGGACTTTGAAACCAAAACCCTAATTCTAGGTTTTCTGTGCAGTTAAACCTGGCTCTGCTTCCATGCCTTTCTCAGTTCTTGTGATTTTTTTGACTTTCTTGACTTTGTGAAGATATAACATGATGTTTGAACATACATGGACCCTCTTGAAATGATTGATGACCTTTGGAGTGGCTCAAATGGCTCAGGGATGGCTCAGATCACAAACCCTAGATGCAGATGGCTTTGAATCATTGCAGTGAAGCAAAAATGTAGTATGAGATGCTATGATTGAAATTATGCATATGAAGAGATCACAAGCCATGGTGTGAATGGGTGAGGGCAAATTTGGGGTGTTTACACTGGCTGACGACTCTATCTTTTCCGCGCCACTTTCGCGTTTGTACTAGGATGAAATCCCCGGGAGCGACAGCCAGCGACTCTGCTGGGGATCGAACGCAGAATCTCTGGTTTCCCTTGTAAAGTCAATCCTAGCGCCTGTTTTTTTGTTACTTTGGGTGTTTACATGTATGTTGTTGTGTGCTTATTTACTGTTCTCGTTTACAGTTTACTTTACAGCTTTATTTACCGCTTTCAATATTTATTTTCAACTGCATCATGTACTGGACTGTGCTGGTTTGATTTTTTCTGTGGGATGGGCTTTGTTACTATGAGATAAGCCAAATACCCGGCTTGAGTGCACCTAGGATTTAGAGTGGTTCCACTTTGGCTTCATGGCATCTTACTATGTTGGTATTAGTGAGTTCCACGCCTTGACTTGCAACCTTCTCGGAAATGTATTGACGCCGGAATCTTTCTGGGGAAATACACTACCTTGATAGTTATGTGCAGTCAAGGGATCGATTATTGAGAACCTTTGTAGAAACATCCCTCTCCAGTGATGACAGTGGCATACCACATTTGTTGGCAAACCCACTCGCATCTGAGGGCCCACAGGGAACTCGCATAGGATGGCCTGGTTCTCTCATAGGAATCCAGTTAAGGCAAACTGTTCGTATGACGATAGTATTGTACCCTTCGGGAGGAATGTACTATTGTTTCTCGATTCAGTGCTTGAAGCTGAGGACTTATGGGGGATGCATGTTTCCTTAGACTCAGCTGAGACCTCCCTGAGTAGTACATAATGCCAAACCGATTCCCTGATTTGGTCATGAGCCATTTCTCGGAGATGGTGAATGTATTATTGCTATTCGGCTTTGAGTGTTTGTGATGTCTGACTCGAGTAGCACACTCATGAGATAGGGAGTGGTTTACAGGTTTGAAGGAACCCTAAAACTTCAACATACCCATTATTCCAGCATGCTTCAGTGATATGATTTTGTTCTGTTGATTATGGATTCTGAAATCATGAACTCCTGATCAGAAAGATACTTGTGATGATGTTGTGGCCTTGCACAAACACTTGATTACCTGATTCACTACACAGACACATCACTAATCACATGCCTTGCCTTGCATAACATCATAACATCATTAATCATTTGTGTTCTTTTTATTCTCAGGGTTCATTACCTCCTATTCCTGGTCATATTTTCTGCTTCAACATGGAGATTCCAAGGAAGAGAAATGTCCATTATACTTTCCCACATCCAGAAACAGATGATATTCAGAAGTTAATTAGCTTGATGGGTGACAAAGAGCTTGATTATTTTAGAAAAGAGTTTGGAAAGATCCTAGACTATGTGAATAAGCCAACCACTGACCAGAAGGATAGCTTGCATTCTCTACTGCAGTTCTATGATCCACAGTTGAGGGTCTTTGTTTTCCCTGACTACATCTTGGCTCCCACATTAGAAGAGATATCCAGCTTCCTCAGAATTACCGTAAAAAATGGTGCCTCTTACTATGGCTTAGAGAAGATGCCTTCATCCAAAGATATAGTTGACTCCTTTCTTTTGGATTTATCCAAGGTTAGCAGAGGACTGGATGCCACCAAAGGTAAATGACTTTTCTTGGATTTTCTTATCAAGGAAGCTCAGGATCCGGCATCTGAAAACAAATGGGCTAAGTTCAGTACCTTGCTTGCTTTGATAGTGTATGGGACCAGTTTGTTTCCAAGAGAAAATGGTTTGATCACCATGGAAGCCATCACTATATTTTCCAGAAGAAATCATGTGCCTACTTTGCTAAGTGACTTTTACTATGGGGTTCACCACTGGAATGAGAAGAGAAAGGGACATGTGAATTGTTGTGCTCCCCTGTTTGCTGACTGGTTTGTAAGGCAACTCCCTAAATTAGGGCCTTTTCAGGATTTGAAACAATCTTGGAAGTGGTCCAAAAGATTAATGGGCTTAACCTCATTTGACATTGCTTGGGGATGCAACAGGGATCTTGTAGGCAAAGAGATCTTGGTAAGTTGTGGGAGTTTCCTAAATGTGCCCTTGATAGGAAGAAAAGGTGGGATCAACTACAATCCTATCTTATCCAGGAAACAGTTTGGCTATCCCCTGAGAGATGTACCTTTGATTGAAGAAGTGAAGGAGTCACTATACTTTCCAGCTGAAGGTAACCTAAAGATGAGCTTTCTAGCATCCAAAGCTTGGGAAGTTAGAGTGATGAAAGGGAAGAAAGACTTTGGGAGAGTAGATCCCAAGACTTATGATCCTTTTGCCACCTGGTTGGAAAATCGTGTGGAGATTTTGTTGCTCCCATTCTCTAAGGAACCACCTTTTTACCCTAAGGAGGTAACACCCACAACTTCAGTGCCTCTTCAGGAATATCAAAAATTAGAAGCCCTGGTTAAGTAACTTAGGTTGGAGAATCAAGAAGCCTACAATTCATGCCAGAAGTTGAAAATGCAAAATAAGAAATTGGAAGAAATGGCTCACAAAGCTGAAGAAATGGTCAGGCTCAAGCAGCAAGACTTTCAAGAGAGAGAACTCTACTTCAAGAAAAGGGGATTAGCTGAAAATCACAGGACAAACCAGCGTCGGAAAGATAAGAAAGAGTTGAATGAAGCTAATGAAGTTATTACTTTATGGCAAGAAAAGTGGGAAAACAACTTGAAGAAGCAGAAAGAGATGGAAGTTAAGTACAAGTTAGAGTTCAAAGCTCTCAAGGATTCTTTAACTGAGCAAGTGAAACTACTTCAAAATGCCCATCACCAAGATAAGAGCCACCTCCAAGATCTAGCAAAGAGCCAGCAAGCAGTAAAGGAAGCTCAGAAAGAAATAGAAGAGTTGAAATTGAAAGTTGATGTCAAGAGAACCAAGACTGATTCCACTACAAGCCAGGAAAATGAAAAAGTGTTCCTACAACAGATTGAGGAATTGCATGCCTCCTTTGACCTTAGGGATATCCTGATTCAAAAGCTCATACAAGAAATATCACATCCAGATATAGCTCGGCTGCTGCAAGGTGTCAAGCGCCTTAGTTGGAGGTTGCTGGATGTAGATCTTCCTAGGCTTTAGTCTTGTATTCATGTGATTTGGATTACCCACAGGTTTGTTGTGGGAATCCTCTCTCTTGATGTACTTTTTCGCTATGATGTATGAACTTGTACCCATTGAGAGTTTTTGCTATTATAGTTTCCTTTTGATTCACATGAAGTCTCTGATTGTTTATCTGTCGCACGGACACAAGATACTGAATGCTGCTACTGCACATCTAGATGTCACAGAATGTCTTCTTTTTCTCAACACCGGAAATGGAAAGTAAACAAAATCTTGAGAATAAAAGGAACACATTGCATTGCATACACATCATTTTCATTTTTCTTTGTTGTTGCAGGTTTTCTACAGGTTGCTTAACTTATCTACATTTCAGGCAAAGATTGCGCGAGCTGCCAAGACCCGACACTTCAGACAGAACATTCCACATCGTTACACAACACACAACAACCAGAGGAAGGTCATGGATGCTATGCAAACTGAGCTCAACGAACTCCGCACCAGGATGGGCGAATTCATGGCCATGATGCAAGGGATGGCCCAAGGACAACAAGATTTGAGGGTTGCAATCCAGGGACTCAACCCTCCTCAGATTGATCCTCATGTAGTCACTCCAGAAGTACAAGTGAATCCTCCCAACACCAACAATAGCCCAGGTGGACCTCCAATTCTAGAACCTGGTACAACCTTCATCCATGTGCAAGACAGACAAGAGGATCAGTTTTCCCCCGTTAACAATGATATGGGATTTAGTGCGGAAGGAAATTTCCAGGACTTTTTGCTGCTGGCAGAGAAGGTTAAAGCCCTTGAGTGTAAGGACACTCTTGGAATAGATGTATCTGACATGGGCCTAGTCCCTAGGGTGGTCATTCCTCACAAGTCCAGGCCCCTAATTTTGACAAGTATAATAGTAACTCCTACCCCAAAACACATCTGCAGGCGTTCTACCGAAAGATTGCTGCCCATACCAGGGATGAGAAGCTCTGGATGTACTATTTCAAGGATTGTCTCTCCAGAGGATCCTTGGAATGGTATATGAAGTTAGAGAGAAGTTCCGTGAGAATCTGGAAAGAATTGGGAGAAACATTCCTTAAACAGTATCAGTATAACATTGACATGGCGTCCAGTCGCACTCAGCTCCAAAGTCTGACTCAGAAGAGCTCGGAGAGCTTTAAAGATTATGCATAGAGATGGCATGAAGTGGCTGCTAGGGTGCAACCACCGCTGCTAGAGAGGGAGATGGTGGACCTTTTCATGGATACTCTTCCTTGGCACTTTATGGAAAGGTTGGTTGGATGTTCCTCAATCGGATTTTCAGATATTATCTTGACCAGCGAAAGGATATAGAGCTGGATCAAGCAAGGGAAGATTCAAAATGGGGCGCTTCAACTTCTGGTGTCAAGAAACCTTTCCTGAAGAGGAGAGAAGGAGAGACTGGGGCAGTATACGCACAGATAGGCGGAGGTAACATAGGTGTTTATCAGCAAGTGGCCCCTGTCACTATCTCAGCTCAGCCTATTCAACAACAAGTCCAACAACCACAGCAGCAACGCCAACAAGGGTATCAATAAAGAGCTCCTTGTCCATATTATCCCCAAAATACCAGAGAAAGACACTTTGAAACTCCACCTATGTCCTATTCTCATCTTTTGAAGAATCTCCTCCAGCTCCAATGGTTCAGCTCAGAACTTTGCAACCCTCGAAGCTGGGGCAACTCCCTAAAGGTTATGATACAAACGCCCGATGCAAATTTCATTCCGGAGCCCCCGGACATACCATAGAAAACTGCAAAGCTTTCAAGTATGTAGTCCAAGACCTGGTAGATTCTAAAGCGATTAACTTTGCTCCTACTCCGAACGTGATACAGAACCCCATGCCTCCTCACAGGGGTACGGTTGGGGCAATTGATAATGGAGAGAATCTAAATTTGGTGTGTGATGTCAATGACCTGCAAACTCCGTTGAGTGTTGTTAAAGCTTATTTGGCCCAGAAGGGTGTTTTCCACGTTGTGAAAATGATTGTCCAGGGTGTGCTGAAGCTCCAGATGGTTGTGAGCAGTTGAAAAAGAGGATACAGAGCATGATTGATGAAGGAGTCCTACAGTTTGACAAGGTTGCAAAAGAAAAAGAAGTTTATACAGTAACTATTTTGTATGACCCATCTCAAATTCCTCCACAGGCCAGAGTAGCACCGATAACTATCACCATTGCAGGGCCAGTAATGTATCAAAGTGATAAGGCCATTCCTTGGCATTATGGTGGTGAAGTATATTGTAACGGCCAGAAGCAAGATTTGGCCACTTCTAGTACGTCTCCAGCTCAAGTAGAAAATGTTGGGGTAGGAGGCTTTACTAAGAGTGGGAGGTTGTTCGTGCAAGAAACACTGAAAAATAGCGTGATACCACCCAGAGACACTGTCGAAAATTAGAAGCCCTGGTTAAGCAACTTAGGTTGGAGAATCAAGAAGCCTACAATTCATGCCAGAAGTTGAAAATGCAAAACAAGAAATTGGAAGAAATGGCTCACAAAGCTGAAGAAATGGTCAGGCTCAAGCAGCAAGACTTTCAAGAGAGAGAACTCTACTTCAAGAAAAGGGGATTAGCTGAAAATCACAGGACAGACCAGCGTCGGAAAGATAAGAAAGAGTTGAATGAAGCTAATGAAGTTATTACTTTATGGCAAGAAAAGTGGGAAAACAACTTGAAGAAGCAGAAAGAGATGGAAGTTAAGTACAAGTTAGAGTTCAAAGCTCTCCAGGATTCTTTAACTGAGCAAGTGAAACTACTTCAAAATGCCCATCACCAAGATAAGAGCCACCTCCAAGATCTAGCAAAGAGCCAGCAAGCAGTAAAGGAAGCTCAGAAAGAAATAGAAGAGTTGAAATTGAAAGTTGATGTCAAGAGAACCAAGACTGATTCCACTACAAGCCAGGAAAATGAAAAAGTGTTCCTACAACAGATTGAGGAATTGCATGCCTCCTTTGACCTTAGGGATATCCTGATTCAAAAGCTCATACAAGAAATATCACATCCAGATATAGCTCGGCTGCTGCAAGGTGTCAAGCACCTTAGTTGGAGGTTGCTGGATGTAGATCTTCCTAGGCTTTAGTCTTGTATTCATGTGATTTGGATTACCCACAGGTTTGTTGTGGGAATCCTCTCTCTTGATGTACTTTTTCTCTATGATGTATGAACTTGTACCCATTGAGGGTTTTTGCTATTATAGTTTCCTTTTGATTCACATGAAGTCTCTGATTGTTTATCTGTCGCACGGACACAAGATACTGAATGATGCTACTGCACATCTAGATGTCACAGAATGTCTTCTTTTTCTCAACACCGGAAATGGAAAGTAAACAAAATCTTGAGAATAAAAGGAACACATTGCATTGCATACACATCATTTTCATTTTTCTTTGTTGTTGCAGGTTTTCTACAGGTTGCTTAACTTATCTATATTTCAGGCAAAGATTGCGCGAGCTGCCAAGACCCGACACTTCAGACAGAACATTCCACATCGTTACACAACACACAACAACCAGAGGAAGGTCATGGATGCTATGCAAACTGAGCTCAACGAACTCCGCACCAGGATGGGCGAATTCATGGCCATGATGCAAGGGATGGCCCAAGGACAACAAGATTTGAGGGTTGCAATCCAGGGACTCAACCCTCCTCAGATTGATCCTCATGTAGTCACTCCAGAAGTACAAGTGAATCCTCCCAACACCAACAATAGCCCAGGTGGACCTCCAATTCTAGAACCTGGTACAACCTTTATCCATGTGCAAGACAGACAAGAGGATCAGTTTTCCCCCGTTAACAATGATATGGGATTTAGTGCGGAAGGAAATTTCCAGGACTTTTTGCTGCTGGCAGAGAAGGTTAAAGCCCTTGAGTGTAAGGACACTCTTGGAATAGATGTATCTGACATGGGCCTAGTCCCTAGGTTGGTCATTCCTCACAAGTTCAGGCCTCTAATTTTGACAAGTATAATAGTAACTCCTACCCCAAAACACATCTGCAGGCGTTCTACCGAAAGATTGCTGCCCATACCAGGGATGAGAAGCTCTGGATGTACTATTTCAAGGATTGTCTCTCCAGAGGATCCTTGGAATGGTATATGAAGTTAGAGAGAAGTTCCGTGAGAATCTGGAAAGAATTGGGAGAAACATTCCTTAAACAGTATCAGTATAACATTGACATGGCGTCCAGTCGCACTCAGCTCCAAAGTCTGACTCAGAAGAGCTCGGAGAGCTTTAAAGATTATGCATAGAGATGGCATGAAGTGGCTGCTAGGGTGCAACCACCACTGCTAGAGAGGGAGATGGTGGACCTTTTCATGGATACTCTTCCTGGGCACTTTATGGAAAGGTTGGTTGGGTGTTCCTCAATCAGATTTTCAGATATTATCTTGACCAGCGAAAGGATATAGAGCTGGATCAAGCAAGGGAAGATTCAAAATGGGGCGCTTCAACTTCTGGTGTCAAGAAACCCTTCCTGAAGAGGAGAGAAGGAGAGACTGGGGCAGTATACGCACAGATAGGCGGAGGTAACATAGGTGTTTATCAGCAAGTGGCCCCTGTCACTATCTCAGCTCAGCCTATTCAACAACAAGTCCAACAACCACAGCAGCAACGCCAACAAGGGTATCAATAAAGAGCTCCTTGTCCATATTATCCCCAAAAGACCATAGAAAGACACTTTGAAACTCCACCTATGTCCTATTCTCATCTTTTGAAGAATCTCCTCCAGCTCCAATGGTTCAGCTCAGAACTTTGCAACCCTCGAAGCTGGGGCAACTCCCTAAAGGTTATGATACAAACGCCCGATGCAAATTTCATTCCGGAGCCCCCGGACATACCATAGAAAACTGCAAAGCTTTCAAGTATGTAGTCCAAGACCTGGTAGATTCTAAAGCGATTAACTTTGCTCCTACTCCGAACGTGATACAGAACCCCATGCCTCCTCACGGGGGTACGGTTGGGGCAATTGATAATGGAGAGAATCTAAATTTGGTGTGTGATGTCAATGACCTGCAAACTCCGTTGAGTGTTGTTAAAGCTTATTTGGCCCAGAAGGGTGTTTTCCACGTTGTGAAAATGATTGTCCAGGGTGTGCTGAAGCTCCAGATGGTTGTGAGCAGTTGAAAAAGAGGATACAGAGCATGATTGATGAAGGAGTCCTACAGTTTGACAAGGTTGCAAAAGAAAAAGAAGTTTATACAGTAACTATTTTGTATGACCCATCTCAAATTCCTCCACAGGCCAGAGTAGCACCGATAACTATCACCATTGCAGGGCCAGTAATGTATCAAAGTGATAAGGCCATTCCTTGGCATTATGGTGGTGAAGTATATTGTAACGGCCAGAAGCAAGATTTGGCCACTTCTAGTACGTCTCCAGCTCAAGTAGAAAATGTTGGGGTAGGAGGCTTTACTAAGAGTGGGAGGTTGTTCGTGCAAGAAACACTGAGAAATAGCGTGATACCACCCAGAGACACTGTCGAAGCCCAGGCTAAAGCTAGAGGGAAACAACCAATAATTGCTAATGAGCCCACACCAGTGGCTGACCCAGACATCACATTTGATAAAGAGGCTGAGGAGTTATTAAGAATCATCAAGAAGAGTGATTACAAGATTGTGGACCATTTGCAACAAACTCCGTCAAAGAGATCTATCTTGTCCTTGTTAATGTGTTCTGATTCCCACCGGAAGGCTCTATTGAACATCCTGAATAAAGCTTATGTACCTAAGGATATCTCGGTGAACCAATTGGAGACGGTGGTATCTAATGTCAATGCCAGTCATGGATTGGGCTTTACATACATGGATCTAACCTCTGAGGGTCGGGCTCACAATCGGGCATTGCATATTTCCTTAGAATGTAAAGGTGCAATGCTATCTCATGTGTTGGTGGATACTAGATCATCCCTGAATGTTCTTCCCAAGAAGGCATTAATGAAGTTGGATTATGACGGAGTGATTTTGAAGCCCAGTGACCTGGTAGTTCGAGCTTTCGATGGATCGAGAAGATCAGTGTTTAGGGAAGTAGAATTACCAATCAAAGTGGGTCCATAAATCTTCAATGCCACATTTTATGTAATGGACATACAACCTGCATATAGTTGTTTGACGGGGAGGCCCTGGATACATACGGCGGGGCAGTATCGTCCACACTCCATCAGAAACTAAAGTTCGTCTGGGAAGGACAAATTGTAATAGTTTGTGGGGAAGAGGATATCTTCATCAGTCATCTGGCTTCATTCAAATATGTGGAGATGGATGGTGAGATAGTGGAGAACCCGTGTCAGGCTTTTGAGCCCTTGAAGACTGGTTTGGCATCTTTGTCAGCAGCTTCTTCTAAAGATTCAAAGAAGGGAGTTTCCATAGCTTCATATAAGCAAGCTTTGAAGGTAGTGGAATCAGGAATACGAGAAGGTTGGGGCAGTCTAGTAGAAGTGTCTGAAAAGAAGGATATGTTTGGTGTTGGCTACCATCCTGGGCAGTCATCATCTGAACAGAGCGCTAGAGGTCGTCAAGGCCCGATTACCTTCACGAGTGCAGGAATGGTGGATTATGGAAGCCTCCGTGTCGTGCAGGACGACATAGTTGATAGTGACTATGACTTCGACGAGTGGATCAGACCTTGTGCTCCAGAGACTCAGCTCAGCAATTGGTCGTCTGGCTTATCTCGGTCACCTCCTTTGAAGAGTAATGATTTTTGCTTTTGTCTTTCCTGTAATCAAGCACTATGTCTTTCCTGGAGCATAGTAGCTTATTGTAAGGGTTCTTTTGTTCCTAAAACAATACATAATCATTAATAAAGCTGACGTTTTGCATTCATTAATGTTGTTCCTTGTCTTTCATTTTTGCTTTTGTTTTAAAAAAAAAAAGAGAGAAAGAAAAGTTTTAAAAGATGGCAATGTTTTTTAAACTCTTTCTAAAGCCTTGCATGAATCACCATTCATGCAGGTGCTCGTCACTGGATCTTATCAATGACGACCTTGTTATGGCTAAGTATGACTTTGATAATCCGATTTACCAAGCCGATAAGGAAGGTGAAGAAGATTGCAAACTACCTGAAGAGTTAGCCAGACTGCTTAAACAGGAGGAAAAGATGATTCAGCCGCATGAAGAGGCCGTCGAAGTAATAAACCTGGGTACCTAAGAAGACAAGAAAGAAGTTAAGATCGGGGCCGCATTAGAGGAATCCATCAAGACTCGTCTAATCGCCATGCTTCGAGAATATGTTGATGTCTTCGCCTGGTCTTACTAGGACATGTCTGATTTAGACACCGACATTGTGGTACACAAGCTGCCTTTGAGAGAAGACTGCCCTCCAGTGAAGCAAAAGTTGAGGCGCACATGCCCTGATATGGAAATCAAAATCAAAGAGGAAGTACAAAAGAAATTTGACGCTAGTTTTTTGGTTGTGACCAGTTACCCTCCATGGGTTGATAATATTGTACTGGTCCCTAAAAAATACGGTAAATTCAGGATGTGTGTAGACAACAGGGATTTGAACCGGGCCAACCCTAAAGATGATTTCCCTCTGCCTCACATAGACGTGCTTGTTGATAATACTGCTCAGTTTTCTGTGTTCTCTTTCATGGACGGGTTTCAGGTTATAACCAGATCAATATGTCTCTTGAGGATATGGAAAAGACTACCTTCATCACGCCTTGGGGCACCTTCTATTATAAAGTCATGTCGTTTGGTCTGAAGAATGCTAGAGCCACTTACCAACGGGCAATGGTGACGCTATTTCATGACATGATTCATCATGAAATTGAAGTCTATGTCGATGATATGATAGCAAAATCCCAAACAGAAGAAAAGCACTTGGTCAATCTCGCAAAGTTGTTTGACAGACTCCGGAAGTTCATATAGAGGTTGAATCCGAACAAGTGCACCTTTAGGGTCCGTTCCAGCAAGCTACTGGGTTTCATTGTTAGTGAGCGGGGAATTGAGGTTGATCCAGCCAAAGTAAAAGTCATCCAAGAGATGCCTGAACCAAAGACTTAAAAGCAAGTGTGTGGTTTCTTAGGGAGACTAAACTACATTGCACAGTTTATCTCTCACCTAACAGCCACGTGTGATCCCATCTTTAAACTTATGAGGAAGAATCAGGCCATCAAATGGAATGAAGACTGTCAGTAAGCCTTTGACCGAATCAAGGAGTACCTGCTAGAACCTCCAATTTTCATGCCTCCAGTGCCAGGGAGACCCTTGATCATGTATCTTATTGTACTTGAAGGATCAATGGGGTGTGTGTTGGGTCAGCATGACGAGTCTGGTCGAAAAGAGCACGCCATTTATTACCTTAGCAAACAGTTTACCGATTGTGAGACACGCTACTCACTACTCGATAAAACTTGTTGCGCTTTGGCATGGGATGCTCGCCGACTAAGATAGTACATGCTGACTCACACCACTCTCCTGATTTCCAAGAAGGATCTTGTAAAGTATATCTTCGAGAAGCCGGCTCTAACAGGAAGGGTATCCTGATGGAAGATGATTCTAACGGAGTATGATATCCATTACACTTCCCAAAAAGCAATAAAAGGGAGTGTATTATCAGAATACCTGGCTCAACAGCCAATTGACGATTATCAACCCATGAAGTTCGAGTTTCCGGATGAGGACATCATGTTCCTCAAGTCGAAAGACTGTGAAGAACCACATCCGGAAGAGGGGCCAGACCCTTAATCCAAATGGAAGTTGATGTTTGACGGAGCTGTGAACGTAAATGGAAGCGGAGTACGTGTTGTCATTATCTCACCAGAGGGTGTCCATATGCCTTTCGCTGCTCGGTTGACCTTCGAATGCACCAACAACGAAGCTGAGTATGAAGCTTGTATCATGGGGGTTGAAGAGGCAATTGGTTTGCGAATCAAGAAATTCGAGATCTTCAGAGATTCTGCTCTGGTTGTGAATCAAGTCAAAGGCAAATGGTTAGTTCATCAACCTCACTTGGTTCCTTACAGGGATTATACCAGGAGGCTGCTAACTTTCTTCACCAAAGTCAAGTTGAGTTATATTCCTCGAGACGAGAATCGGTTCGCTGATGCTCTAGCAACTTTGTCATCTATGATTAAAGTTTGTCAAGAGAATTTCGTGCCTCGAGTCATGGTCTCCCGTCTTGAAAGACCTTCTTATGTCTTTTCAGTTGACAGTGGTGAAGATAACAAACCTTGGTATCATGATATCAAGCACTTCTTGAAGACTCAAGAGTACCCGACTGGGCATCCAGTAAAGACAAGAAGACCCTCAGAAGACTAGCAGGTGGTTTCTTCTTGAATCAAGATGGAGTGCTATAAAAGCGAAACTTCGACATGGTTCTGCTCAGATGCATGGATAGACACGAAGCAGACCTGTTGATGCAAGAGGTTCATGAAGGCTACTTTGGTACCAATGCTGGAGGACATGCTATGGCCAAGAAATTGTTGATATCAGGATATTATTGGATCACCATGGAATTTGATTGCTGCAAATACTCCCGTAAATGCCATAACTACCAGATTTATGTTGATAAGGTCCATTATTGATAATGGTTCTAACCTCAATAGGGGCAACCCCGTTCTCATTGGTATATGGTATGGAGGCAGTCCTACCTATTAAAGTGGAGATCCCCTTGTTAAGGTTAATGATGGACATTAAGCTAGATGAAGCTGAGTGGCTCTGATCCAGATACAATCAGCTGAGCCTCGTTGAAGAAAAACGCCTAACATATGTATGCCATAGACAGTTGTATCAGTGACGAATGAAACAGGCTTTTGACAAGAAGGTACGACCTCAAAGGTACATACCAGGTGACTTGGTATTGAAAAGGATTCTTCCTCCTATTACCGATCACAGGGGTAAATGGAAACCTAATTATGAAGGACCATACGTGGTTAAAAATGTTTTCTCAGGTGGATCCTTAATGCTAACAACCATGGATGGAGAAGACTTTTATTCCCCTGTCAACGCAGACACAGTAAGAAAATACTTCGTGTAAAAAAGGACCCGCTGGATAAAAACAGAATAAAGATCCAGGAAAAAATGAGCATCTTGGCAAGCCAAAAACAGAATAAAAGGGCTCGGGAAAAAATTAGGGAAATATTGAAAAAAATTGTACATCCGCTGAGTTGAAAAGCTACATCGGACAACTCAGGAAAAAAAGGGTATCCCGGTGGATTGAAAACCCGAAAGGGCGATCCACGCAAAAAAGGGACTAACACGAACGACTGTGATCTGCGAAATTCGTAATCCATCTGCAACTGAGGTTATTCTAAGGGTTGAAGACCAGTTCAATCACCTTTATCAAGAGGCAGAGCAAGCAGATAGTCTTGAAGATATACGAGTCATATCCAGGTTGAAACTTGATGAGATCCATTTTTCACATTGCCAATAGGATAGTCTGTTTTCCTTTTGGGCGATTTCCTCTTTCCATGGAATTGCTTCTTAATGTAATGCCTATTCATGGACATGTTCCAAATCAATAAAATCCAATTTCAGTCAACTCGTGACTATTTGCTCCGTGTTTTTGTTTTTCGTCTAGCATTGATTGATTGCGAAAACGTCCAGCCAATTGTGATTTATATTATGTTATGAACATTTGAATGCTTTCTAACTCATGCAGGAGGACAAAAACATTTAATACAACTCTAAAAAGGGTGTTAAGAGGCCAGTATGATGATTCATGCTATGAATCTAGGGCATAAAGATCCAAACTAATCCTCCTTGTTGCAGGCACTATCAGTTGTGTTTACGCAGGTACAGGTGTATATGTTGCTAATAGAGCTAAAGTAGATTTCTAGGAGGAATATTTCAACAACGTACTTGAGCAAGAATAAATGCCTTCCCTTGTGTCTCCTGTTATCCCTAGTAGAAGTGAAGTTGAAATTCTTCCCCAGCAGCAGTGACAAAAGATGTTTGTCCTCCCCAAGCAGATGTTTTCTTTCAACACATGGGAAATCCCCAGCAGTGCAAGGAGTGTCTTTCCTCCCCAGCAGATTGCTTCCTCAGCAGTGTCATAACTCTGGTTCCTAGCCATGTCAGGAGGTCTTCACTTCCCTATCAGAGTTCAAGAAGGTTCCATATCCAGCAGGGTCTTGGCTCTCCAATCTCAAAGTCCAATTTATTTTTGGCAATGGCGGAAATTTAGAGTCGGCGTACCATTAACAACATTACCCGCAGAGTTGTTTCCTCCTCACTAGGACTAACTAGATCAATGCAGTGATCATCAGTTACTCCCTAGTCAAGCCATCTGGGATACTTGCAGTCTCCTTGCCAGGAGATCCTTTGCATTTGCATACGCATAGTTATCATTGCATTTGCATCTTCCTAAAGCGTAGCATTTCCATTGTCATGGAGCAGTATGCCATAAATTCAAACATGTGCATACCAACATGTGCCAGTTTTGAGGTATTTTACATACAACCTATAACATCTTCTCAACCTGAAGTACTCCCCACAGAAGATACTTATACCATTTTCCAAGCATCTTTGTCTTTCCAAGTCAATGTTTGTCATTTCTTTCCGTGGCTTGATTCGCTCAGCAGTCGCGTGTTTTTTGTGTGGCTTTATTTGCTCAACAGTCACATTGTCGAGTCCCATTCTGCAAATGGTCTCGTTAAGCCCTGTTTCGCCAACATGCACTTTCTGTGGCTTGATTCGCTTAGCAGTCGTGTGTTTTCTTTGTGGCTTGATTCGCTCAATAGCCACATTGTCGAGTCCCATTCCACTAATGGTCTCGTTAAGCCTTGTTTCTCCAGTAGGCACTTTCCGTGGCTTGATTCACTCAGCAGTCGCGTGTTTTCTTTGTGGATTGATTCGCTCAGCAGTCACATTGTCGAGTCCCATTCCGCTAATGGTCTCGGTAAGCCCTGTTTCTTCAACAGGCACCCTTTCCTTGTGGTTTGATTCACTTAGCATTCACATTGTCGAGTCTCATTCTGCTAATGGTCTAGTTAAGCCCTGTTTCGCCAACAGGCACCCTTTCTTTGTGGCTTGATTTGCTCAGCAGTCACATTGTTGAGTATCATTCTGCTAATGGTCTCGTTAAGCCCTGTTTCGCCAACAAACACCTTTCTTTGTGGCTTGATTCGCTCAGCAGTGACATTGTCGAGTCTCATTCCGCTAATGGTCTCGTTAAGCCCTGTTTCGCCAACAGGCACCATTTCTTTGTGGCCTGATTCGCTCAGCAGTCACATTGTCGAGTCTCATTTGGCTAATGGTCTCGTTTTCAAGCCCTGTTTCGCCAACATGCACCTTTCTTTGTGGCTTGATTTGTTCAGCAGTCACATTGGCAAGTCTCATTCTGCTAATGGTCTCGTTAAGCCTTGTTTCGCCAACAGGCACCCTTTCTTTGTGGCTTGATTCGCTCAGCAGTCACATTGTCGAGTCCTGTTTCGCTAACGGTCTCGTTAAGCCCTGTTTCGCCAACATGCATCCTCTTTGTGGCTTGATTCGCTTAGCAGTCACATTGCAGGTTATTTCAATAATTCCATTCCACCTGGTTCTATTTTCGTTACCTATTTAGAGGTCGAAAAACAAAACAAAAAAGATAAATAAAAGGCAGATGGCATTTCTCTTATCCATCGAGTTCAAATTTCCAGGTTTTTATTCGAGTATTCAATCACTCCATACCTTGAACATCTACAAGCTTTTGCAATTATCCGTTCAGACCTGCAGATGATTGAATAGGGGCAGCTGTAATACCTCAAAATTTTCCCTCTCATTCCTTCAACATTTTGCATAGCATTTTGCATACATAAGTGCATGAAATGATAAAAATAAACATTGCATCATGTGTAGCATAGCTGAGGCATAGGTATGTGATCAATGATTGGAGCAACTGAAGGCTATACAAAGGCAATCAAAGGGCCACAAAGCTTCTCAACATTGTGCAAAGGGTTCCCAACATCCCATAAGTTCTCATTTGAAGCCACAAGCCATGGAAATATTTGGTTTGATCAAAGGAGGCAAGCAGTGCAACATCTCCTGATGAAAAAGGCCAAATTAGGGTTTTATTTCTACTGGGCTTCTCCATGAAGTTTTGATTCAAAGTGGATTCTTTTGTCTTATATATGATGTTAAGTGCCTAGGGCTCAAATTTCATCCACAAAATCATTTTGGAAGAGGTTCAATTGGTCGGATGACTGAAAATCGAGGAATCGGGGAAAAGGCAGCCGAGGTAGGTATAAAAGGTCGACTCTTGACTTTTAAGATCCAAATCATGAAATTAGGGTTACAAGGATCCTATGGTTCAAATTTGGCCAAAAAGTGATGGAGGAATCATAAAAAATCAAGGAAAAAATATCATTTGAAAAGTGGTTAATTTCACCTTTCCCTCCATTTTTCCTTCCACTTTCCTTCCACATTTCCTTTCATTCTTTCCATCTTTTTTTTCCACTTCAATTCCACTCCATTTCCTTAGGATTCTTCTACCATGTTCCTCAACCTTCTAGAGTATTCCATGGAATATTCCAAGGAATATTCTAAGGAATATTCCTTCTCCAACCCTAACCCTAACTAACTACAAACCTAACTCCATTCCTAAACCTTACTCCATTCCCAAACCTAGCTCCAAGCCTAGCCCCTATATAATCATTAATCACTTCAATGCAAAAAGTTCCCAATTTGTCACTCTCTCACAATTTCTAGAATCACTTTTTCTCTCTCACTTTTCCTACATTTCCCCTTTTCACCAAAGCTTTTTTAAAGAAGCTCTTCAAGTTTCACATTGAAACTTGAAGATCTTAAAGCTTAGCCTCCAACCTCCATTGAATTATGGATTGTAGAAGAAGAAGCTACTGATTTTTGTGAAGATTTCAACTTATCGGAAGTGCAAGAAGGCCCAAGCATCAAGAACCCATTTATTTTGTGGATTCGCGGTTTTCTTGGTTTCCTCTTCGATCAAGCTCCGATTCTTACAACATTTACCGAAGCACTTATCTGCTTTGTAGGTTGGTAATCTAAAACCAAGCTAGCTTTAAGTTATTCTCTCCATCTCACCATTTCGGCATTCTTTAAGTGTTGTTCGTATTATTTGTGGTTGATTACGTTTTCATTAAGGTTTGCTTGCGATTTGTGGTTTTTAATGGATTAGAAGCTAGGTTGTAGCTTGTTATAGGTTTTAGCATGTGTTAATAAGTCATAATTGAGTATAAATTCGTGTTAACATGATTAGATGGGTGTTAGGGATGTTTAGAAGTAAGTTTGTGGCCTAAAGCACTTATTTCAAAGCTTTTATTCACTTTCTGTTCAGCGTTAACCGGTTAACGCATTTGGTTAACCGGTTAACGCGTGCGTTTTTGGCCAAAATGCTGTATTTTTCTGTCCGTTAACGGGTTAACCAATTTGGTTAACCGGTTAACTCTGTTATTTTTTGGTTTTTTAGCTTATTTGCTTGCTTGTTATGACTTCCTAGTGCTTCTAAGGTTCATGTATGTTTAGGTATTGATTTTAGCGAATTTTTTGGTCTATTTCCAGTAGCCGATTCCATGGTTTCGAGTTGTTTCGACATGATTCTATTCACTTTTCCATGTTTTTGATGTGTTTGCTACACTTTAATCACTAGTTTCATATATCAATTACTTGCTTAAATTCAACATGTGCTTCATGATTATGATTCTTGCTTGTTGGATCGATAAAATGATTAAGTGTTACATGTTGATTTTTTGCCAAAAGTGATTAAATACTTCACATGTTCATGCAAGTTCTTGTGCTTAATTGATCATATCTTAACATCAATTCAATTCTGGATTTTTATGCAATACATGTGAAATAATTGATGCTTCTAGTGATACTTGTTCAAAGTCATGATAAATGCTTATTTTGTGCAATATGGAAAAGTGTGGTTATTCTCGTTGATCATTGTTCCTTTAAATCAAATAAATTATGAAAATAAATTCACATGTTTGAATTCATTTTTTGATGTAGGTAGATCCATTTTTATTTACATTAATGTGTTGTTTATCATTAACTTTGTGCACATAAATGAAATTGATAAATTCTGCCATGTTCTCGCATCTATTTTTACGAATAGGAGCTCTAAAATGCATGTTGTTTGTTATAGTTCATGTTGTTTGTAATCTTTTACACCCGTTTTTGTATGTTGTATGCTAGCTGTAAAAAGCTGCTTACGTTGTGTTTGTGTTTTCATAGATGTTTTTATTTTAGGGGCTGTAGTAGGTGCTAAACTTTTGTTTTAGCATTTTTTAGTTCCTCTAGAATTAAGATAGAGTTTAGATTGAGTCCTAGAGTTATTAGGATTTAATTGGTGTGAGTTTTCCTTATTATTTTTAATAAAATGCATACTAATATTTTTTTTGTAGGGAGGGAAAGTTATGTTTCCTTATATCTTATCCTTTTATTTTTATGCATTTAATTCACATTTTACTTCCATATTTGTGATTGGTAGGATTTCCCCTTTTGTTAGGACCAACTTATCTTCCTTAGGAAGTAAGTTGCATCCTTTTTCTTCTTTCTTTTCCTTTTTCTCTTTAGGGTTAGAAAAGCCTTACTCACCATTAGGACCACCATCTTAATAAATAACATAGGGTTGTGTATTAGTCCCCCTTAGTTTTGTCCTTTCTCCATTAGAGTCTTCTTTCTCATCTTCAAACAAAATCCAAAAAGACTTAATAAATGCATGAAAGGATCCCTTGTGTATATTCTTATTCCATGGGGCACTTGCATTCATTCAATCTTGGAATGGTGTAGGCTTGTCTAGCATGATGTACAAGTCTCATCAAGGGGTTGTTTCACAAAGAAACCATAAAAGATACTTCTTCATAAAAGCTACAAAAACACTTAATAAAGTTCAACATGCTAGTGAACTTAAACCCTAATTCATGGAAATAATCCTTGGATAAATTCTCCTTGCCTGGTGTGCTTATTCTATAATTCCATCTTGAAATGTAGTAGCAAGTATACATTCCACGGAGAAGAGTTTGAATTCACTTCCTTGTGCCAAATTCATAAAAACTCTTAAAAGGCAAACAACAAACAAAAAGCGACCTTCCTACGGAAACTTCTCCTCTCATCTCATTCATTCTTAACGTGAACTCGTGACGACTCGTCTCGCATGCAAGACGGTAAACGCACTCGTACCAGACGAGCCTGCAACACCTGAGCATAGACATACGCGGTTCCACCAATAAAAAACACAAATAGTTCCCGCCTGGTTAGGCGACTTACGTCGACTCTGATCCTCATTTTCCCGATGAGGTACGTAGGCAGCGGGGTAGGGCCCGTTCGAGCACATTTTTTATTTTCCTTACATTTTCCCATTCTTTCTTTTTGTTCTCTTTTTCAACTCCTTTCTAATTGCAGTTTCAGTTTCCAGTTAGCAGTTCATTTGCTCATCAGCTTTATTTTCTCACCCTTTGAAACAAAACAAACAAGTGTGGATCCTGTCAGGTACGGAAGACGGTCTGGGGTGCTAATACCTTCACAGGTCGTAACCGACTCCCGAACCCAGATCTTTGGTTCGCAGGACCTTGTCCTTTCCTTCTTCCTCAGGTTTGTGCAGCATTACTTTGCCCATTCATTCGGGATAAAAATGCCTGGCTGGCGACTCTATCTTTTCCGCGCCACTTTCGCGTTTGTACTAGGATGAAAATCCCGGGAGCGACAACCTGTAGTAACCGAGGAGTTCAGATTCTATCCCTCAAAAGAATTGCCCATCACAGATTCTTATTCACTCATCCTTGACTGAAGTTTCGGACATAGTGGAGTTCAAAGTTGATAGGGAGAATAGTGATCATTGTATTTCAATGTAGCCCTTTTCCATGTATTTACCATTTTTCAAACTTGTAATGATCCATGGAGTCATGCCATTTGTTGACTACCATTCTATTAATGAATTTGAGCTTTTTATCCAATTGTTTGCAATTCTTTACATTGTTTTTGCTTACAAAATTTCAATTTATTGTTGATGATGATTTTTGAAACAAATTTAATAAATTTAATCTTTGAAGATTATAAAAACATTTTTCTTTTGATATGTGAACAAAGAAAGGATATCAATAGTGATTCCAGGGATGGTAAGGTCCGGATGTATGTAACCTGTCTCTCCCAAAGCAGGGTTTGATCCTATTGTGTCCTTATGGAATTCCTGAATAGTCCTGGCATTTTGATGTTAATAATGTTGTGCTCCACTAGCATGAACGAAGATTGTAAATGCTCCTAGTTCTTTTCCCTTCCCCAGGAGAGTTGTTGGAGGAATATCCTTAAACAATTCCCAGCTGAGTTTTGATCCTTTCCTCAACAGTTTACCCTTGACTTGAGAAGTATTTGGAATCCCCAGCAGAGCCCTTGCTCCTCAGCATGAATTGATTGTATCCCTTAGCAGAAGTATTGGTATAGCAATCAGTTTAGAGGTTTTCTTTCACCGGTTGGTGGGTATTGATTTAAAATCCCTCGTAACTGTGATTTGCTATGATGTTAACTTCTGGTATCCCCACATGGGCCGAAAAGTCCAAACTTTCAGTGGTGAATGATCTCCATAGATCCCCAGTAGGTCTGCGTGTGATGGTTTCCAGTAGATTTCTATTTTGATCTTTAGCAAGTTTTACACTCTTTCCCCAAGTAGAGCAAGAGTGGCATAACTTCTCCACCAAGCAGAGTAAGAGTGGCATGACTCTTTCCCCGAATGGAGAAGGAATAATATGATGATTCCCTTCAGGAGTTTGATTAAGAACATTTCTGTCCTAGCAAGGATCGTGGAAGTCTTCCCCATCCCCGGTAGATCGTTACTTTTCCTCAGCAAGGTGGTATTCCTATGCAGAGTTGACGATTGATGTTTTATACTTCAGTATGTTATGCTTTATTTGCATCACTGGTAGATCTTTATTTTGTTTCCCCAAACAAAGTTATGAAGATATTTATCCCCACCAGAGTTTAACAGGGACTTTTCCCTCCATCCCCAAAGTGTGGAAGATTTTATGTTGTTGTTATATCTCCAACATGTTGTCCTCTCAGAGTGGAATTTCTGGTGTTATCCTTCACGGATTCTTGAAGATTTCTTTGTGGATTGGATCCTTAGCATTTGTTTTCCGTGGTCTGAGTTATGCCTTGTAGCAGGATTTTATTCCTTCAAATGGCTTTAGACGTTTCCCTGCAGGATTACGACTTAAATCTCCAGCATGGTTCCTGGCCTTGTTGCCCTGATTAGCCGAGTATCCGATTGTTTTGGTGTTTATGTCACCCGTTGCTTATCTTTATGTCTATTTTGTCAGCATATTCATACGAATATCCATACGCATAAGCATAGCATCGTTTGCATGCATTCTTGCATTTATCTGTGTTCCCCGCTCTTTGGTGTGATCTTTCCCCATAGAGTGTGTGTGTTGTCTTCCTCTCAAGTTTAGAAGTGTTGACCATTAAGCAGAAAGTGTTAATCCTTTCTATTTCCCCACTAAGTTTGTTTCTCGTGGATGATTTTGATTCAGTTTCCTCCCCAGTTTATTATCTGGATGGAATTTTCCCAGTTGAGATACTTCCACCTCGGGATGAGTCTTGTTTGACCGTTTCTCTCCAACTTGTTCTTGGATTGAATTTTGATCCCTTTTTATGAGTTAATATTTGCTTTGTAATTAAGCTATCATTGTTTGATATTGGGCAATAGTTTCCCCAGCTTGATTATGTTACTTTGGAATTAAGCTATCCATTATTTGATAGTGGGTAACGTTACCAAGCTAATCAAGCTTTTTTGCTTGTACTCTTACCTAGTAAATCCGGTAGTCGAGAGTTCTTCTTTCTACCCAGTAAAAAGGTAATAGAAGTTGATTCCCTTTGCTTATACTCCTACCCAGTAAATCCGGTTGTTGAGAATTTTTCTACCCAATAAACAGGTAGTGGAGGTTATCCCTCTTTGTTTCGCTCCTATCTAGTAAATCGATAGTTGAGTCCATCTTCCTATCGTCTACCCAATAAGCCGGTAGTTGGTGATTCTTTTCCAATTTGGTATTCCTCCATCTTTGGGCTCGAATACTTTGATTGGTTATTATCCCCTGGCAGAGTGTCTACTCTTCCTCGGTTAATCTTTTACTTTGACTATATCTTTGAACTTTTCCCCATGTAGAGTCAGCTATCGAGTGATTTAGTTTCCTTGTAACTCTTCTGGTGTCTTTTGTTTTCCCAACGAGATTTTTCTTTTGTGTCCCCAAGCTTTTTGCTTACTTCTGGTGGTCATGTTTTCCCCACAGAGATCTTGGATTTGCATATCATATCTTATCATATTCATATCATATCTTGTTCTTTTAGGACAAAAATTTGGGTATTCTGTATTTAAGTCTCTCCCATCTTGAAGAGACGAAGATGTCAATCTTCGTATATTCAGATTGAAGAAACTTAAATAGGGGAAGCTGTTGTACCCTAATTTTTGCCCTAAGTTTTCTTTGCATTTTCATCTATATCTTGCATACAAACAAGATCGCGATGGTTGCTCGGTTCTTCTCAGGTTAGGTTTATGCCTCGCAGGGGATCACCGTTGTCTTTAATTACTCTATTTATTTATGTTAACTAACCATTAATCAAAATATAAAAAAAATATTTTGTTTCCTTTTACTAACCTTTTTCAGGAATAGGAACCATTGAAAATGCCAAAAATAGCAGTCCTGCAGCTCGAGTAAATTTCACAGACAAAAGTCGAAGTTGATCCACAAATAATTTGATCAAGGATTTCCCAAGTTAATTGATTCATTCAAAGGATTTTCAAGATTCATGTGTTTATTTCCATGTCATCTTCGATGTACAAAAAGAATCGGGCCATAGGAACCCTTAGATCATTGATTTAATTGGAATATTCTAGATCCATTGGTTTCTGATTTCTCTACATCACTTTGATCATTTCCTACCATAACCCCTCATTAATCACCACTCTTTTCCATTTCCCACCAAAATTGCAATTACCAAGCCTAATTTTATTTACCAAAGCAAGCTTTATTCCACCAAATTCTCATACCTAAGGCCTTTAAATAGGATTCTAATTTCATTCATTCACCAAGCTTTTGAGAGCCACATAACCTCTTGCAAAATACTCCCCCAACACCAAAATTCCCCAAAGCTCACTTTCTTTCTTTTGAAGTTATCAAGAATTCACATTTAATTCTTGACTAACTTGAGCTAAACCTTCATCCTTTCCTTCTTTTGTTCATCAATTTTAGTAGATCTAAGCTTGATTTGGTCCATTTGAAGAAATGCTTTTGGTAATTCATCTCACAACATAAACCCATATTCATCATCAACATTCAAGATGTAGATCTTTGGTGCCTTTGTTTCTAGATCCTTTGGATCTTTATTTGTTGTTTGATTGCAGGGATTCCACTGTATTTTGCACTTTTCTGCTTCTGGTACAGCGTTAACCGGTTAACCTTTTTTAGTTCAAATTGGTTAACTAGTTAACCACCTTTAAAATTGTGTAGATTTTGTCTGTGTTAACCGGTTAACCCATTTGGTTAACCGGTTAATGCAAGTCAGAATGGTGTTTTTGGCTTGTTTCAAGCCCCTTTTTGGTTCCTCTTTCTTCTTCTTCTTCCTCCTTTTTATTTTTGCCTTAGGAAGTGCTTTTGGGAGTAAATCTCATTAATTTCAATGAACTTTGGGTGTAGATTAGAGTAGTTAATGTTCATTAATTCAAAACTACCTTTAAGTGGATTATTCAATTCATTTAAGGTACTTTGCGTTAGTGATACATTTTCATGCTTGAATCCACCAAGATGAGTGATTGAATTTAAGGATGGAAGAATACCATGAGTGCGGCTCAATTTGGTATTCACCTTTAGTTTTGTGTGGTATCACGTCCGGATAACAATTTACATATTGTTTATCTTGCATGCATTAGAACTAACATTATGTACCTTAGTTGGTGGTGGCCAGCCTCATTTGTAGACCTAAATGTGTCCCGACTTCGGAATAAAAATCTAATTGGGTACTTGCACTTTTGTGGACCGGATCTCTTGTTGATCGCGTAATCCCAAAGTGGTTAATCACATTGCATTAAGAATCGAGACTTATGAATGTTTGATGTGTAGGTGCTTTGGATCTCCCAATCGCCTTTCAAATTTCATTGAATTTGGTTCGGCTTGCCTTGATTAATCGCTATATGTTGCTCCCTGGATTTCCATCCTGGTACAAACGCAAAAGTGGCGCGGAAACATGTAGAGTTGCCAGCCAGGCATTTTTATCCCGAAGGAACGGGAATGGTAATGTTGCACAAGCAGAAGAAAAGAAAAGGAAGGACACAGGTCTTGCAAACCAAAGAAACTGAGTTCGGGAGTCGGTTACGATCTGGGAAGGTATTAGCACCCCAGATCGTCCGCCGTACCCGACGGGATCCACGCTTGCAAAGAAAATGTTTCAAAGGGTATAGAAATGAAAGTTGCTGCAAAAAGAAGGACTAGAACTGGAAAAGAAAATAAAAGAAAGGGGGAAAATGTAGGGAAAATAAAAGAGTGTGCTCGAACGGTTGACCAAAGCGTTAACCCATTAACACTATGCGAACATCACTAAAACCTCCAGAAAAATCAGTTCAAACCAGCTTATTTCACATAATTCCCCAACAGTCCAACAATCAATTATGCATGAAATAGTAAGATCAATTCACATTAATTAAACACAATTAGGCTCATGAACATTAACACATAGATCCGATCACAAATCAACCAAACAATTCAATCAAGCCAAGCAAATACACAAGTACATGGTGGATCTAAGCACAAGCATGCAAATAAGCTAAAAACTGAGTTAGATCTGAACTTAACCAACCTACAAAGCTGAGGTATGTTTTGGTAAATGTTGTTTGAGCTGGAAATGAGGAATCTCGCGGAAAACTTCGAAGATCCGGTGCTAATCTTTCCACATCCCGCAAAATAAATGCAAGTAAAGGATCTTGATGAAGAACTTGGCTCCAAAAGCACTTCTAATCACCAAATCAGATCTGAACTAAGTAGTGAAACCAGCAAATTGATGCAAAGAAGCTATGGATGGAGGTCTAGTTCCAAGATCCACAAACTTTAATGCAAAGTTTTGTGATCTTCAAAGAGGAACTTTGAGTGATTTGGAAAATTGGGAGAGAAAATGAGAGAATGGTGAGAGAGTAGTGAAAATTCATAAATTGAGAAATGAATTATGAGAGAGGGGGCTTTTGGTTTGGAGGAAAATGGAATAAATATCCTCTAAGTTTGGGGCCCAAAATTTAGGTTTGGAGTCCAAAAAAATGGTTTAGGATTAGCTTAGAAAGTGATTAGGATCTAGCCTTGGAATTAGGCTTGGTATACCATCTAGATCCTTCTCCATAATTTTCAATTAATTCAAAATGAATAACAATCAGAAAAATTGTAAAATTCGAGCCAAAACACATGTTGCCCCTGCTGCTTGAATTCAAAATTTGCAGCTGTTAACCGGTTAACCAAAGCGTTAACCGGTTAATGTAGGAAAATTTTGAATTCTCCCTCCTTTTGGTGGGAAACTCCAAGAATAACCCCGCATCAACCATTTCAATCTGATCCTGATCCTCAATCCTTTTAGGGCTTTGACCATGATACCAAGCTTGTACAAAAGGTCCTGTGAGCTTCTGGTCCGGTTATCATGCTCTTGACTTTGACTTGTAAGATCACGAGTTCTCAGATGATTGATCATATGCCTTATACTGGAACATGTGAGTGCTATGCTCTATTTTTATATGCAAAATGCTAAGGATATGACATGCTTATGATGATTATGATATGGTGATGATGCTAAAAATAAGAGGGCAAATTTGGGGTGTTACAACTGCCCCTATTCAAGCAACTGTTGATCTGAAAAGGACGGTAGCACGGCTATCGACCGTTCAAGATAAACTGTGGTTGAATACCAAGAAGACCTGAAATTTGCACTCTGCTGGAGAATGCAGAAATGGGAAATAAACCCAACCAAATAACGCTTTGGGTAACATGAAGTGAAGACCAAGCGGACAAGCTCCTTTCAAATTGAATTGTTACGTAGGATAAGAAAACTTAGACAAACGAATCTCTCTTCATGCAAGCCTGTTACGCCAGGAAATGGACATACGAGCCCTCTTCAGACAGCCCTGTTACGCCAGGGACTGGACATACGAGCCCTCTTCATACATTTTACCAAAATCCATGACTTGAGATAGACGAATCTCCTTCGGATAAACCTGTTACACCGGGACCAGTGATGCATTTAAGTCTGTGGGATAAACATGCATAATCAGGATAGACGAACCCTTTTCATATATTCTCCGTAGATATATGGTCTAAGACAAATGAGTCTTCTTTGAGCAAACCTGTTACGCCAGGTGCAACCTTAGGATTTGACGGACCCTCCTCACAAATCTTGCATAGATAAGTGGTGTCTGAGACAGACGAACCTCCTTCAGATAAACCTGTTACGCAAGAACCGATAACCATTTTGACGTTTAATCCCATTGTCAGGACTTCAAACCTCTTCAACACAGACGAGCCTTGGATGATCATCAAGAGAACATAGACGAGTTCCATAAGTTAATGATACAAACGAATATCAGACGATGATCTAAGAAACACAGACGAGCGCTTCAGGCAATGATACAGACGAATATCAGCCCCTGGTACAGACGAATACCAGAAATCCACCACAGACGAGCATTTGGAGTAGTAATACAGACGAGAACCAGAATGATTATCAAATCAGTACATATGGATATAAGCTAACACAGACGAGTGAAAGGGACGATACAGACGAGTATCCCAATAATGCAAACTAGCTTCAAACAGATAACAAACACAGACGAGTGCTGGGGAAAGCATACGAGCAATAAGCAAATATCAAACACATACAAGTTATGGGACGTGCGTACGAGCATCAAGCAAAGTGCGAACACAGACGAGTGACGAGGCATGCGTACAAGCACAAATATCAAACACTAAACACAAATGAGTGCTTGATAAGGATCCCAACTCTGCAGGGGGAAATCAAGTCAAGAGATTTTGACGATGCTTAACTTTGGCTGGGGAGATGAATAACCGTTTGCATCATCACAATGGTCAAAAATAAATTGGCGACTTCTTTGGGGAATATTTCAATGATGGGAGTGAATCCCGATCATGACTCTGCGGGGAATAGCCATCTTCAGACTTGGCTAGGAAAGATGATTGATCAAAATCTTACTGAGGAGGGAACTCTGACAACTCCGACTCTGTGGGGAAATCAGGCGTTCAACTTCCTGCTGGGAATACTTCACTTGTGGAAAGATAATCCGCTTGGGGATGAAAGCTCTTCAATTAGCCTTGGAATTCTGCTGGGGATTCCGCTAGCTCTAACTCGGCAGGGGAATATTCTCTGCTTGGGGAGATATGATACCATCCTGCAAAACTTGCAGCAACAATATAAACACATGTGCCCCGGGGACTTCCATGGTACGATCTGTTCATCCATTATCACCCGACACTCAAAGATAGTTTTAAATGTTTCCCTGCAATGTCATTTTTTTTAGCAAAAACAACTTGTTTCATATGCAATACTCTTTTTGCCAAAAATTCAGGAGATTTTTGCAAACAAAGTAAACAAAACACAACACAGCTTTTGACTAAATATTCATTCATTGAGTGGCCTCTGAATAGGAAAATTTTTACATTAGGAAGTAACTACCTGGGAAGAGGTAGCTACCATAAAATTGAGGAAAGAAACTATCCTAATGCCAATGTACACGACATTCCAATGAGTTTCTTTCCTGCCATGACCAACATATCTTCAAGACTTTCTGTTCTTGCCTTTAATTTCTGAAGAAGATGAGGGGATTGATTCCTATTCTTCTGATATTGTCAAACTGTACGAAACGATGATTTGGTTCAGATTACCCGGATCACAGTTGTTCGCTTATTCCCTTGTTTTGCGTGGATCGCCCTTTCGGGTTTTCAATCCACCGGGATACCCTTTTTTGCTTGAGCTGTCTGATGTGGCTTTTCAACTCATCGGGTGTACATTTTATTTTATTTATTTCAATAACTTTTTCCCGAGCTTTTTATTCTGTTTTTAGCTCGCCGGGATGCCCTTTTCTTTCCTGGACCTTAATTCTGTTTTTTGTGTCCAGCGGGTCTTTTATGCGAAGTATTTTTTAACTGCGTCCGAGTTAACAGGGGATTGGAAGTCTTCTCCATCCATAGTTGTGAGCATCAGTGCCCCACCTGAGAAAACATTCTTCACTATGAATGAGCCTTCATAGTTTGGGGTCCACTTTCCCCTGTGATCTAAACCTGGAGGAATGATTCTCTTGAGTACAAGCTCTCCTACTTGGTACTCTCGAGTACGTACTCGTTGGTAGAATGCTAGCTTCATTCTCCTCTGATAAATCTGACCATGACAGATAGCCGCTAATCTCTTTTCCTCAATTATACACAATTGATTATATCGTGCACGTGCCCACTCAGCCTCATCAAGCTTCACATCCATCATCACACGTAAAGAAGGAATTTATACCTCAACAGGCAAGATTGCTTTCATGCCATATACCAAGGCGAAAGGACTTGCCCCGGTTGACGTCCTTACTGACGTTCGGTACCCAGGTGAAAGGTTTCTCATCAGACACTGCGTCTACAGAGAAAGCATAAACTGGTGCCTCAAGCCTGAATATGTCAATCCTGGACACATAGTTCCAACACAAGACTTTGATGGACGAAGAAAGATTAGCCAATGCATTGGAAAATTGATTCTCATCTCGTGGTATATATTGAAGCTTAACCGTTGTGAAGAATGTCAACAGTCTTCGTGCATAATCCCTATAAGAAATTAAGTGTTCTTGATGTGTATACCACTTGCCGGTAATCTGGTTGATAACGAGGGCTGAATCTCCGAATATATCGAGGGTCTTAATCAGAAGATTAATATCCTCCTCTATTCCCATTATGCACGCCTCGTATTCCGCTTCATTGTTGGTACAGCCAAAAGTAATTCTGGCAGCAAAGGGAAAGTGAATACCTTCGGGAGTGATAAGAACAACACCAACTCCGCGTCCGTTGATATTGATTGCCCCATCAAACATCAACTTCCATTTGGATTCAGGGTCAGGCCCCTCCTCCGGAAGTGGTTCCTCGCAATCTTTTGCTTTGAGGTACATGATGTCCTCATCAGGGAAATCAAACTTCATAAGCTGATAGTCGTCTTCAAGTGGTTGTTGTGCAAGATAATCGGACAATACACTTCCTTTGATGGCTTTCTGGGAAGTATAATGTATGTCATACTCTGTTAATATCATTTTCCACCTTGTAACTCTTCCGGTTAATGCTGGTTTCTCGAAAATATACTTGACAGGGTCCATTTTTGAGATTAGCAGTGTGGTATGGGTCAACATGTACTGTCTCAGTCGGCGAGAAGCCCATGCCAAAGCGCATCAAGTTTTCTCGAGAAGTGAGTAACGAGATTCACAGTCGGTAAACTTTTTGTTAAGGTAATAAATAACATGCTCTTTTCGACCAGACTCGTCATGTTGGCCTATTACACACCCCATCGACCCTTCTAACACAGTCAAGTACATGATAAGTGGTCGTCCTGGAACTGGAGGAATTAGAATCGGAGGCTCTTGCAAGTATTCTTTTATCTTTTCAAAGGCTCTTTGACAGTCCTCATTGCACCTGACCGTTTGTTCTTTTCTTAACAATTTGAAGATTGGCTCGCATGTGGCAGTTAGATGAGATATAAACCGCGAAATGTAGTTCAATCTCCCTAAAAACCCACGCACTTTTTTTTTCTGTTTTCAGTGCAGACATGTCTTGTATTGTTTTTACTTTTGCAGGATCTACCTCAATCCTCCTCTGGCTAAAAATGAAACCCATCAATTTACCGGAACGCACTCCGAAAGTGCACTTGTTTGGGTTCAACCTCAATCTATACTTTATCAACCTGTCAAACAGCTTTTTGAGATTGACCAGATGCTCTTCTTTGTCCCGGGACTTGGCAATCATATCATCGACATAACACTCAATTTATTTGTGTATCATGTCGTGGAACAAAGTTACCATAGACCGTTGATATGTTTCCCGGGCATTCTTCAACCCAAATGGCATAACCTTATAACAAAACGTACCCCACGGGGTAATGACCGTCGTTTTCTCCATGTCTTCCGGCGCCATCTTAATCTGATTGTACCCGGAGAAGCCATCCATGAAAGAAAATACCGAGATTTGAGCGGTGTTATCTACCAACACATCGATGTGAGGTAATGGAAAGTCATCCTTTGGACTTGCTCTGTTTAGATCCTGATAATCAACGCACATCCGGACTTTGCCATCTTTCTTTGGTACAGGCATAATGTTAGCTACCCAAGGTGGGTAACTAGTTACAACAAGGAACCCGACATCCCACTGCTTTTGAACTTCCTCCTTGATCTTCATTTCCATATCAGGGCGAGTTCTTCTCATCTTTTGCTTTACAGGTGGACAATCTTCCTTTAGTGGCAGCTTGTGTACAACAATGTTAGTATCAAACCCCGGCATATCTTGATACGACTGGGCGAAGATATCCACATATTCACGTAGCATATAAATCAATTCCTTCTTTAACTCGGCCTGCAGACTGGCCCCAATCTTTATCTCTTTCTTTACATCCTCAGACCCGATGTTGATGATCTTTATTTCTTCCTGATGCGGCTGAATGACCCTTTCCTCTTGTTTTAACAACCTAACCAATTCTTCTGGGATTTCACAGTCTTCCTCAACCCCTTCATCAGCTTGGTAGATAGGATTGTTGAAGTCATGCATAGTCATAGTAGGAACGTTATCATAAGAATCTGAATGATCAACACTGCACAAATGATGTGCTTATTTCAGAATCTGTTCTTTTCAAAAGAGACGCAAACACACAGAAACACTAAAAAAAGAAAACATTGCCATTTTATTTTTATTTTTTTGTGAAAAATTTTAAAACGAAAGAAAAAGAACACAATTTGCTTGAAAAATGTCTTTTATTTCATGGAAAAAGTAAATGCATTAAAACATGGTGGCCCTACAGATGGATCCATGCAACTTGGGCAGAGTGCAGGATTTGACATGCAGTATGATAAAAATGGAAACTAGAAAATTACTTTGACTGCCAAGTAACTTGAACAAAATCTTCAGCAGACCAGTTCCGGAGCTCCTCCCCAGGCACGCATGGGGGAATCCAGTTATCCAAGTCGTAGTCACTATCCCCATCTTCACTGGTTGCACAAATATTGTTGTAGTCGAGCATTCCAGCGCTTGTGAACGTTATGGACTTACTTCCCTGAGACCAGCTAGACTGACCAGGTTGATATCCAAGACCGAACTTGTCATCCTTTTTTTCCACTTCTAACAGCTTGCCCCAGCCCTGTACATTTCCGGATTGGACTACTTCCTTAGCTTGCTTGTAGGAGTAGATAGGAGTCCCTTCCTTATTATGTCTTTGAACTACAGCAACCGGAGATAAAGTACTAACATTGACTGTCTCAAAAGCTTGGCAAAGTGTTTCATGGATCTCCCCGTCCATTTCCACATACTTGAAGGTCGACAGATGACTTATGAAAATATCTTATTCTCCGCATATAGTAACAACCTGGCCGTCGACCATGTACTTTAACTTTTGATGCAACATGGATGTTACTGCGCCAACAACATGAATCCAAGGACGTCCTATCATACAACTATAAGCGGGTTGAATATCCATAACATAGAACATGCTCTTGAATACCTGAGACCCAATATTTACCGGTATCTCCACCTCCCCGAACACAGATCTCCATGACCCATCAAAGAATTTCACGATCAAATCACTGGGTCGCAAAACAATACCATCAACTTCAGGTTCATGAGGGCCTTCTTAGGGAGCACATTGAGAGAAGAACCTGTATCTACCAAGACATGTGATAGAACAACACCCTTACACTCCATGGTGATGTGTAAGGCCTTGTTGTGATTACATCCTTCAGAAGTGAGATCTGTATCTGTGAATCCCAACCCATGGCTGGCGTTCACACTGGCTATCACAGCCTCCAACTGGTTAACAGTTATCTCTTGTGGTACATATGCCATTTGCAAAAGCTTCAGCAAAGCCTCCCGGTGAGCCTGGGAACACATTAACAATGATAGAATGGATATCTTGGACGAGGTCTGATTCAGCTGTTCAACCACCTTGTAGTCCCTTTTCTTAATTATTCTCATGAATTCTTCAACTTCTTTTTCAAACGTGCCCTGACTAGCAGCAGGAGTTGTCACCTCTTCAGTCACTATCTGCTTACCATTAGCCTTTGTAACAGCTTCAGCTTTGGTATCATCTCTAAGAATTTGAGGAGCAAAGAGACACCTACTCCGAGTAAACCCACCAACTCCTCCGACATTCACAACAGTCGGGTCAATTGTCACCACTTTACTTTCCACCTTCTGACCTTCTACATACACGTCTAAGCCATAGTGCCAAGGGATGGCCTTGTCATCGACATAGGGAACTGGTCCCGGAACAGTGATAGTTACTGGACTCACTTCTGATCCATAGATAGTCAACGGCTCTCTCCGGGCAGGAACTTCAGCAGGATTAAAATAAATAGTTACCGTGAAAACGCATTCACTTCTATTGTCAACCTTGTCAAAATTTTAAGACCCCTCGTCAATCAGACACTGCAACCCCTCTTTCAAATCCTTATAGCCATTAACTGAATTCATGCAACCCTCGCAATCAAAATCACAACCTGGGAATACCTGCCCTTTCAACAATTTGTCTTTCACGACTAGTAACGAAGTCTTCACTTCATCCACATTCAAAATCAAGTTTAACCTCTCACCATCATCAACAACATTTATTCGGGCCCCTCCATGATTTGGAATGGGGTTTGATGTAACATTTGGAGGCGGTGCAAAGTTAATTGCTTTCGAGTCAATCAAATCTTGGACCTTATGATGTAATGCCATGCACTTCTCCGTTGAGTGCCCGGGAGCTCCTGAATGAAATGTGCATCTCGCGTTAGCATCATACCCCACTGGAAGTTCTCCAGGTGGAGGTGGTGCTAATGTCCCTCTGGGCGTACTCTTTGAACCCTTCTTTGGCACTCTGAGAAATTGTCTGCAACTGGGTACGATTTGGAGCCATATCCAAATTATACTGATACTGCTTCACAAACGCCTCGGCTAAATCCTTCCAGCTTCGAATATTGACCCGGCTTAGCTTCATGTACCATTCCAAGGAAGCCCCTACAAGACTATCCTGGAAGTAATACATCCACAACTTTTCATCATCTGTATGCGTAGCAATCCTTCCCACAAAAGACTGAAGATGTGTTTTCGAGCAAGCTGTTCCATTGTACGTATCAAAAGTAGGGACCTTAAACTTGTAGGGAATTCTCACCCCTAGCACTAAGCCCAAATCAGTGATGTCAAACCCTAGAGAATTCTGAGATTGAATGGCGCGAATTTGCTCAGCCATTTTTTCAAACCTCCTATTCATGTCAATTCCCTGGCCTTCCGCCTCATCCAACAAAGTGAATTGTTCATCCTGCCCATCCATCTGCATGTTATTCACTCCATCATTGATAATTGTGACCCCTGGTTGCACCACAGGGATTTCAACGTGACGGACACCAGCCCCGTTGCGATTACCTCCATCTGATGTCCCATTGTTCCTGACTTGATTGTTCTCCACCATTTCACGCAAACGCTCTTCAGTTTGACCCATCCCAGCCATGAGGGTCATGAAGTTGTCCATTCTTGTCCTTAAATCAGCGAGATCCGCTTGCATTTGCTCCATTGCTCTCTCTGTTCACCTTTGTAGGGTATCTGTGTACAGTCGACTGTCTCTGAACCTTCTTGGGAGCTATAGTGCCTGAAAGCGACATAAGCGTTAGAAAACTGATGAATTACCTGCAAAACAACAAACATGTTATATGCAAACAATGTAATTATTCATGTTTCCATGTCTAGGCATTAATATGCCCCAATTCTAGTATTTTGGACAGAAAGTACTCCATACGTCTTTTTGGAAACTGGCTTTGTAAACTCTTTTGAGGAGTATTCAGACCCTGATAGCTTCGGACAAACAACTTTGCTCGTTCAGAAACGGTAATTGGAAAGTATCATTGCATAACATGAACAGAATACCAACAACCAGAGTCATAAACATACACAAAACTCCCAAAGGGTTACAATTCAATACAAAAAACAAAAAGACAAAGCAAGACTCCTATAACAAGCCTGTAGGTAGTCTGGATACAAACAACAATAAACTAAAACCCTAGGCTAAAATAAGATTCAGGCCCTTCTTCTGCAGTCACCACCCCTGTCCGGTTCTTCTAGACGCCTGCTCTCAGCTTAAGATCTGCAATCTCCTTCATTGCTTCCTCCAAGGCTAGCTGGCTATGTACCAATTTCTGAGTCTTTTCCCTTCGTATTTTGTGAACTTGTTCTACTTCTTCTTTCTTGAATGCCATCTGCACCTCAAAGAACTCTTCCTTTTCTTTGTACTTATTCTGCTCCTGTTCTCTTTGGTCCTGTAACCAAGTAATGGATTGACGAGCTTCTCTAAGAGTCTTCAAAATCTTCTTATGCTCCGCTTCTCTTTTTGACTCTGTTAAACCCAATATATGAAACTGAGCTTCTCTCCCAACAAACTACTTTTCTTTAGCTTCAAAGGTAGCCTGCATCCTCTGTAGCTTTTCTTCAGCTTCTTGCTTAGCGTGATTGGCACAGTGATACAAGCTAGCCATTTCAGAATTCTCTACCCGAACCTCGTGCAACTGAGCTTCCAACTTCTTATAATCTTCAAGAGAAACAGTGGTTTGTACTGGTACTTCTTTTGGATATAGTGGAGCCTCAACTGAAAATGGAAGGAAGAAGGTGTCAACCCTACCTTGTATCCAAGCAGCAAAAGAGGGATGAGTCTTAGGGTCCACCTTTCCAAATTCTTTCTTACCCTCTCTAACCTTTGTTTCCCAAGCTTGAGATACTTGAATAATCAACTGCTTATTATCTTCAGCCGGAAAATACAGAGTCTTAGCTATTTCTTCATCTGATGGAAGATCCTTCAGTGGATAGCCAAATTGTTTTCTAGACAACACATGGTTATGACTTATCACTCCTTTCCTACCTAACAAAGGCACATAAGGAAATTCACCACATCTTGTAATAAACTCCTTCCCTGCTATGTTTCTGCTACATCCACAAGATATGTCATCAGATGTTAACCCCATCAATCTTCTAGCCCACTTCCAATCTTGCTTAAGATCCTTAAACTGTCCTGACTTTGGAAGCTTCTTAGCAAACCATTCAGCAAACAACGAAGCACAACAATTTACGTACCCTTTCCTTTTCTCATTTCTGTGATGGACACCATAATAGAAATACCCTAACAATGTGGGCACAGGGTTTCCTTTGATGAAAATAGTGACAGCCTCCAAGCTTACCCATCCTTTTTCTCCTGGGAATAGACTTATCCCATAAACCATTAATGCTAACAGTGCACTGATTTTTAACCACTTCCCTCCTAAAGCAAACACATGGGCTTCTGTGATAAGAAAATCCAGAGTAAACCCCTTCCCCTTACTAGCTTCCAACTCCATCTTCACTCTAAGTATACCCAAATGACAGGCACCTGCAATGTCCTTGTACGGGGGACACTTCTCTGCAGCATAACAGGGAACACCATTCTTGATAGGAATCCTCAGGATGTCGGAAATCTCTTCAATAGTAGGGGCCAAGACATAGTCAGCAAACACGAGAATTCTCAACTGAGGGTCATAAAACTGCAACAAAGAATGAAGACTATCTCTCTGATCAACAATAGGTTTGTTCATATAACCCAAGATCTTCCCATATGAAATCATCTGAAACTTTGTCACTCATCAAGCCCACCAGTTTCTGAATACCCTCAATTTCTGGTTGCGGAAAAGTATAATGAGCATTCCTTTTTCTGGGTATCTCTTGGACTTCTGTCATCTGGGGAAACAATGAATACCAGAACTGGGTATGATAGATAAAGGATAACCTGAAATGGAAACACAAACAATTAATGCAAGTATGATGCGATGCAGGCATATGATCAACAACTGGGACTGTCTGGATACGGAATACTAGACCCAAGTGACCAAGAACCAAGATCCTCCGAATAAAGCCCCATGAACAAGAATTCAGTCTCAAATAAGCCCCAAATCAGATATCAAATGACTTAAGAACTCCAAAATCCATGTAGCCATATCAAATCATAGAACTGTACTGGAAATGAGGTATGATGAGGTCAAGGGTTCCTGCAAACCTGTAAACCCCTCCCAATCTCACAGGTGTGCTCCGGGTCAAACATCACGGATTCTCAAAGTCAAATAGCAATAATACGTTCACCATTTCCGAGAAATGGCTCATGACCAAATCAGGGAATCGGTTTGGCATTTTGTACTACTCAGGGATATCTCAGCGTGAGTTCGGGAAAACTAAGCATCCTTTATAAGTTCCCAGCTTCAAGTGCTGGAATCGAGAAACGATAGTACATTCATCCCGAAGGGTACAATACTATCGTCATACGACCAGATGCTTTGACTGAGTTCCTATAAAAGAACCAGGCCATCCTATGCAAGTTCCTACTGGGCCCTCAGGTGCGAATGGGTTTGCCACAGAATATGGTCTACCACTGTCACCACTGGAGAGGGATGTTTCCACAAAGGTCCTCAATGATCGGTCCCCAGATGCACATAACTATCGAGGTCGTGTAATGATCCAAGAAAGATTCCTGCATCAAAACATTTCCATGACGGTTGCAAGTTTGGGTGTGGAACTCACTACTACCAACATAGCAAGATGCCATGAAGCCAAAGTGACTTTCCACGCTAAGCCCTAGGGTGCACTCGAGCCCCAGTTACGAGCTCATCTCACAATAACAGTTCCCAATCCCCACCAAACAGAAAACCAGTACAGACAGACAGTCCAGTAATAATATATGATGCATGAATATAAATACTGAAAACTGTAAATAAAACTGTAAATAAAAAACAATAAAATACACAGGCAACAACAAACAATCAACACCCAACGAAATAGAAACACGCAAGTGCTAGGAGAGACTCTCAAGGGAAACAGAGAAACTCTGGTTAGGAGGTTCCCATCAGAGTCGCCAGCTGTCGCTCCCTAGATTTCCATCCTGGTACAAACGCGAAAGTGGCGCGGAAATAGGTAGAGTCGCCAGCCAGACATTTTTATCCCGAAGGAATGGGAATGGTAATGCTGCACAAACCGAAGAAAAGAAAAGGAAGGACACAAGTCTTGCGAACCAAAGAAACAGAGTTCGGGAGTCGGTTACGACCTGGGAAGGTATTAGCACCCCAGATCGTCTGCCGTACCCGACGGGATCCACGCTTGCACAGAAAATGTTTCAAAGGGTGAATAAATGAAAGTTGATACAAAAAGAAGGACTAGAACTGGAAAAGAAATGAAAAGAAAGGGGGAAAATGTAGGGAAAATAAAAGAGTGTGCTCGAACAGGCCCTACCCCGCTGCCTACGTACCTCACTGGAAATGAGGATCAGAGTCGTCGTAGTTCCCCTAACTAGGGATGGAAAGATTGCTTGTGTCTTAAAAGCTTGAACTGCTTATGTCAATGCTCAGGTGTTGCAAGCTCGGACGACGAGTGCGTTACCATCTTGAAAAGTGACAAGTAGGAGCAAGTTCTTACGAAAGGAGTGAAGGTGATGATAAAAGAAGTCCCGAAGAAGAGACGCTTATTCTTTGTCCAGTGTTTTTTATGAGTTTTTATGAGTGTGGCACAAGGAAGTGAATTCAAGATCGTTTCTATGGAATGTATACTTGCTACTACATTCCAAGATGGAATAATAGAACAAGCACACCAAGTAAGGAGAATTTATCCAAGACTTGTTTCCAAGGGCTAGGGCCTAAGCTCACTAACTTGTTGAATTTATTAGATGTTTTAGTGATTAAGAATGAAGAAGTATTTTTATGGTTTTCTTGATGAAGATAACCTCATGATCATACTTATGCATCATACTAGACAAGCCCACACTATTCCAAGATGGAATGAATATGAGTGCCCCATGGAATAAGGCTATACACAAGAGGCCACTTCTTTCTTTATTAAGCTGTTTTTTATGGTTTCTGTTTTGAGATGAGAAAGGAAAGAAACCAAAGGAGCAAAGGTAAACGACTAAGGGGGACTAATCCTAATATTAGCATGCTTGGATGATCCTAGGTTAGTGAGGATTGAAACTATCCTAAGAGAAAATAAGAGCAAAGAAGATGAAAAGAAAGCTAGAGGACAACTTACTCCTCTAAAGGAGATAAGTTGCTTCTAAGGGGGAAACATGAAGAGTTAAATCACATGATGGCATAAGGCTCATCAAAAATCACAAAGTAGAAAGCAAAGCAAGAAGAAGAGATGAAGAGTTGAAATGTGGATAAACATCCACACTTCACTTACCATTGCACCTACACATGTTAGCAAAACTTCAACACATATTCAGCACATCAATCAATACTAACACATCAACACAACTCATGGAATTAACATGCTCAAAGTTTCAAGAAGACAAGATCAACAAACATGCCAAGCTTCGAAAATACATGAATTTACGTGTCGAGAAAATGAAAGCATGCATCAACCAGCAAGCAAATCACCCTAAACTAGCATACAAGATGATCATACAATAATCCATGGTGATTAAAGCAAGTAAGGGAAGCAAACACGCTCAAAATAGCCCAAAAAAGTCACTCTGCTTCAGTGTTAAACGGTTAACCAAAGCGTTAACCGGTTAACCAATTTAAACCTGCAACAAATTACATAGAAAACAGATGTGTTAACCGGTTAACCAAAGCGTTTACCAGTTAACACTGTGCGAACAACACTAAAACCTGCAGAAAAATTAGTTCAAACCAGCTTATTTCACATAATTCCCCAACAGTCCAGCAATCAATTATACATGAAATAGTAAGATTAATTCACATTAATCAAACACAATTAGGCTCATAAACATTAACACATAGATCCGATCACAAATCAACCAAACAATTCAAGCAAGCCAAGCAAATACACAAGCACATGGTGGATCTAAGCACAAGCATGCAAATAAGCTAAAAACAGAGTTAGATCTGAACTTAACCAACCTACAAAGTTGAGGTATGCTTGGGAAAATGTTGTTTGAGCTAAAAATGAGGAATCTCGCAGAGAACTTCGAAGATCCGGTGCTAATCTTTCCACACCATGAAAAATAAATGCAAGCAAAGGATCTTGATGAAGAACTTGGCTCCAAAAGCACTTCTAATCACCAAATAAGATTTGAACCAAGTAGTGAAACCAGCAAATTGATGCGAAAAAGCTAGGGATGGAGGTCTAGTTCCAAGATCCACAAACTTTAATGCAAAGTTTTATGATCTTCAAAGAGGAACATTGAGTGATTTGGAAAATTGGGAGAGAAAATGAGAGAATGGTGAGAGAGTAGTGAAAATTCAGAAATTTAGAAATGAATTATGAGAGAGGGGGGCTTTTTGTTTGGAGGGAAATGGAATAAATATCCTCTAGGTTTGGGTCCCAAAATTTTGGTTTGGAGTCCAAAAAAATGGTTTGGGATTAGCTTAGAAAGTGATTAGGATCTAGCCTTGGAATTAGGCTTGGTATACCATCTAGATCCTTCTCCATAATTTCCAATTAATTCAAAATGAATAACAATCATAAAAATTGAAAAAATGGAGCCAAAACACATGTTGCCCCTACTGCTGGAATTCAAAATTCGTAGCCGCTAATCGATTAACCAAAGCGTTAACCGGTTAACGCAGGAAAATTTTGAATTCTCCTTCCTTTTAGTGGGAAACTCCAAGAATAACCTGACGCTAACCATTCCAATATGATCCTGATCCTCAATCCTTTTAGGACTTTGACCATGATACCAAGCTTGTACAAAAGGTCATGTGAGCTTCCTGTCCGGTTATCATGCTCTTGACTTTGACTTGTAAGATCACGAGTTCTCAGATGATTGATCATATGCCTTATGATGGAACATGCGAGTGTTATGCTCTATTTTTCTATGCAAAATGCTAAGGATATGCCATGCTTATGATGATTATGATATGATGATGATGCTAAAAGAAGAGGGAAAATTTTGGGTGTTACACTATAGTGTAAGATGCTAAGCGGATCCGGCTGCCTTTCATTTTTGGTTGCTCTTTTCGATTGTGGTTGATTAAGTTCACCATGCCATTCTTATGTAAATATTATTATACTATTATTATTATTATTATTATTTTAGATTCTTGCAATTTAATTGTTTTTTCTACTAAGATTTAAATTCTTGCACTTTTATTGCTTTTATTTTATTTTGATTTATTATGCTTTATTCATCCATATCATGTTTATTATTTGCTCTTATTTTGTTGTTATTTTCCATTTGTCCATTTGGACACAAAAACATTAATAAAGGATTAAACTTCTAAAAAACTTGTGACTTTAATTTGTGGACTATTGGTTACTATCCTTGGCTTTTGGAATGAATATTTGGACTTAGATTTGTTAGGACACTTCCTTTGCCTTAATCTTCATGAAGTTGGAATTAGCCTTTATTTGGCCATTTGCTACCTTATAAGGATGGAACACTTATGCTCATAATTTGAAGTATCATCAAGTTTGGTTAGATCTTTCTTCCCTTATCTCCTTATTTTCTTTTTTTAGGATGGTCCCTTCATCTTCTCCCCTTCTTTAATTTTCAAAATTTTCTCCCTTTTTCAAAGGATTTTTTTTAAATCATCACCTCTTTAATAAACAAAAACCTTGACTTTTGTCAAGTAGCTTTTACTCCTTTTCTTTTCTTTCAAAATCAATGAATCTAATCATGTTGACCTTAATTCAAAATAAAAATAATCAAACTCATTCAAGTTGTTTTGTGCCTTTGTGCACTTTTTGTGTATTTTCTTTAAAGGAGTGCCAATTATGAGTCATTATTCTTTAGTCGGATGCAAGTCTTTCAATCTCCATGATGTAATTGAGTCTCTTGTCATTTGTGGGGGTTTAGTGACATGCTCGTTGATTTTATCCGAGTTGACGTCCTCCCCATAATGATGTATGAGTTCATGCCTTCATTATCATGGTAGTTTGTTTGGCCATCCACTTGAAGATGAAGATTTATCTTCACTTAATAAAATTAATTACAACCCACCCTTTTCACTATTTGTACCACGAACTACGGGGTTTTTATCTTTCATTGCACTTTGTGGGTACGTAGGCATGAGGTGGTCAACATCTCCAAACACAAAATTATAAAAATAATTCTTTTCTCATCCCTCCACTCTCATTTAACAAACCTTTTTCAAACCAAAAAGCAGTAAATTTTTCAAACGGCTCTCGTGGAGTACCACAAACATTTTGGGTGCGTAAAACCTTCCCATTGTGTAACATATCCCCTTACCTATTTCTCTGTTGTGTTTCTTTAGCTTTTTGCTTTTAGATTCATTAGGATTTATTCACTCTTTTTTCCTTTTCCTCTTGGAATAAATATAAAGCGTGGTGGCAACTCTGTTTACTTTGAGTTAAGTTAACCAATAACTTACACTCACGATTTTACCGCTACACTAGTACAAACGCGAAAGTGGCGCAGAAAAGGTAGAGTCGCCAACCAGGCATTTTTATCCTGAATGAATGGGAAAGGTAATGCTGCACTAACCAAAGGAAGAAGGAAAGGGAGAGGCCTTGCGAACCAAAGATTTGGGTTCGGGAGTCGGGAGTCGGTTACAACCTGGAAAGGTATTAGCATCCCAGACCGTCCGCCGTACCCGACGGGATCCACGCTTGTTTGCTTGTTTCAAAGGGTAAGAAATAAGATACTGCAAAAGAAAGACTGAAACTAGAATGGAAGTTAAATGAGAAAGGGAACTTGGATAAAGAGAACAAAAAGAAAGAAAGGGGAAAATGTAGGGAAAATAAAGAATATGCTCGCACGGGCCCTACCCCGCCGCCTACATACCTCATCGGGAAAATGAGGATCAGAGTCAACGTAGTTTGCCTAACTAAGGCAGGCACTATTTGTTTGTATTTTTTATGGCTAGAACTGTTTATGTCTATGCTCAGGTGTTGTAGGTTCGTCTGGTACGAGTGCGTTTACCGTCTTGCTTGCGAGACAAGTCGAAGCGAGTTCGTGTTGAGAATAAATGAGATGAGAAGAGAATTCCCGCAGGAAAGTTATTTATTGTTTGTTGTTTTCTTTTTAAGAGTTTTCTATGAATTTGGCACAAGGGAGTGAATTCAAACTCTTTTCCCTGGAATGTGTACTTGCTACTACATTCCAATATGGAATAGCAGAACAAGAACACCAAGCAAGGAGAATTTATCCAAGACTTGTTTCCAAGGATTAGGGTCTAAGTTCACTAGCTTGTTCAACTTATTACATGTTTTTTAGCTTGTAAAGAAATGTCTTTTATGTTTCCTTTGTGAAGATAGTCTCATGGTCAGACTTGTACATCATGCTAGACAAGCCCATACATTCTAAGATGGAATGAATATGAGTTCCCCATGGAATAAGGCTATACACAAGAGACTACTTCAAGCCTTTATTAATTGTCTTTTTGAGTTTTTGTTTGAAGATGGGAGAGGAAGACTCAAATGGATAAAGGACAAAACTATGAGGGGCTAAGACACAACCCTAAGTTATTTATTATAAACAAAAAGGGTGCCCTAAAGTTTTGTGAGGCTTTCTAATCCTAAGAGAAAAGGAAAAGAAGAAAAGAGAATTAGAGATTAACTTACTTCCTAAGGAAGTTAAGTTGTCTTTAAAGAAAATGGGAGCCTAAAAGCAAAGCACAAAGTGCCAAGATAAACACATTTAAAATGAATAAGAGATAGAAATGAAGTAATGTTTACCTCAATCTTCCCCCCTACAAAACAAACATTAGCATGATGGAGCAATTTGATCATATAAACATGGCAAACTCAAGGAAAGTTCAAACTATCTTAAGAAAAGTGTTAGTGAACTTCTAATGTTAATACCTAAGTCTAAGGTATCCTATAAGGTAGAAAACTTCTAAAGTCAGTAGCTAACTTATATTTAAGTATCCTAAAGCTCTAATAATGAACAAACTCAAACTATGCCCTAAGGGAAGCCAAACCCTAATTGAAGCTAATGTGAAGTCACATGATGGAGACTTAAGTGATTAAGTATGTTAAAATTATATGAATTCAAAGGTGAATGGAAAATCCAGGGGTTAAAACCTAATGGGGCATCCTAAGATGTAACACTAAATGGTGATGAAGTGATCCAAGTGAAGGAGATTCAAACACTATGTGGAATGGTGTGAGAATGAGAAGAAATGCATATAGAACTTCAAAGGAAGAAAAAGACTTAGAATAAACCCAAACATGAATAATGAGATTTGAATTCTCCATACAAAAACCAGGGACTTAGTGAAGTGTTAAGATGTGTTTTAAACACAAGATAATGATAACAAGATTGGTTTTGAAGGCTTAAGATGGAAGAAGGAGAAGACTCAAATTAAGGACCTCAAATGAATGGAATAAATGCCTTACCAATTTTTGAACAAAAGGAGAAGGGAGAAGGACCAAAATGTGACCTATGGTGCCAAATACATGGAAAAATAGAAAACGACCTTGAAAAAATATAAAAATTGACAATCAAATAAAAAATCCAGAAGGTCATATGCCTCTAAGAAATCTCTTCCTATTTTTACCTATTCAAATGAAGGCTTGAAATAGATTAGGGTTTTTGGTGATCAAGGCAAAGGAATAGACTCAAAATGGTACAAACAATGACCTAAAAATTGAAACAAAAAATCTTTTTGGAGTATTCAATGAGTCCTCTGAATAGGGCAAGAAGAATGGACTCAAAATCAATTATGGTTTGAACGAAATAAAGTGAACAAAATGATTGGTCAGAAATGAAGAAAATAAAAGGGAAATTAATTCTGAATGAAAAATAAATGGAAAATGAAATTAAAAAATATAGAAAATTAGGAAAAATGTTCAAGATCACCTATGAATTTTTTAAGAATTTTTGGAAGTGGTTTGGTAATTTTGTGAAATTAAAATGAGAATGGAAATAAAATGAAAGAATTGGATCAGGGGTGTATTAAGAAAAGGAAAACAGTTCAAACACGCATGGGCTTACAAAATGAGGGGTGCAGATAGCCATTAAGGCCCAGTCCAAGGCACTGAAGACTATGGAAAGAAGGTGGGACTTCAATCAACATGTTGACTCTGCAAGAACCCTCTGATTAATCTCACGCTCATCAATTAACCTCACAAAAATGAACTAACCAGTAGGAGGAATGACACATGGCAAAGAACCTAGGCGCACACTCAAACAACCACTTAGTTCCACTAAAGGAGTCACGTGAGGAGGAGGGTCTTCATTAATATGATGGCAGCATGTGGGGCGTTGGATGAGATTGATCCTATGGTTGTGTTTTAATCCTTCATTAATTCTAGGGTTTATGTTCCGGTCACTGAAGATAACTTCCGGTTGTCTTCTCTGGTGACCCCTGGCTAGGGCATGACCAAAAACTCCACCAAAATGACAACTAAGGCCATGGATGGATTCGTCTCTCCAAGTACATTAACAATTCAGGCTTGGTTTTCTCCTAAGGTTCATGAATAATGTAAATTGAAGCACACAAAAATCAACCTAAAAACTGAATCGAAGCACCTAAGGTGCCTATAAACTAGCCAACATAAGCATTGCTCCTATTGAACTCATGTCACTACAAATCAAGTAAAATTCAATGAATTCGTACAAGGTGAATTGAAGGTAAAACCTGAAATGCAATGATGTTTAGAGTTGTAGAAATCCAGAGAGGAGGTTCTAATTGCCTCTATGCTTGATCTTGATCCTTTGTAGAGTGAAATAAACACTTTGTTGATGTAAAATATTGGTGAAATGGATCTGATGCAGAGAATTTGCAGAGATGTGATCTTGGTATTTAAATCCATTAAATTCATGGAGATGCTGCAAATCATGATGTTGATGATGAGTTGAGGGGAATTGCATTGTTGTAGATGAGGATCAAATAAGATTAAAGCATAATGCAGAGATTTGTAGTGGTGCAAAGTGGAAGATTCAATTGAATGCAGCCATGGAAATAAAGCTTATGATGAAGATTATGATGAACAGATGAAGGTTGAGTAGCATAAATGGAAGTTGAAGCTTGATCAATCAATGGTGCAGTGGAGTTTCTTCACAAAACCAGAAGGAAAAGCAGAGGAGAGTGATGAAGTTATGTGGTGTGATTCGAGCAAAATGAAGGGTGGTACCAAAATTCAGTTGGAGAAAGTTTTATATAGCTCAGGTTAACTGTTAACCCTGATGGTTAACAGTTAGAACCATAATTAATTCTAACTTGAGGTGCAAGGTCCAATGAGGGTGGATTGAGAAATTCAGTTAAGCAGCTCAATGATTAGCTCGGGTATCATCCAATGCAATAAGATTCATGCTTGTTATGGTGAGTGTAACACCCCAAATTTTCCCTTTCCTGTTTAGCATCATCATCAGCATGTCATGTCCTTAGCATGTTGCATAGAAAAATGAAGCATGACACTTGCATATTCCATCATAAGGCTTATGATTAATTATCAGGGAAATTCAAAGCTAACAAGGCAGGTTACAAGGTTGATATCAGGGTCAAAGCCTAAAGAAAGGATTGAGGATCAAAATCAGATCAAAACGGTTGGCGCCGGGTGATTCCTAAGGTTTCCCACCAAAAGGAGGGAAAATCAAAATTCACTGGCGTTAACCGGTTAACGGTTTGGTTAACCGGTTAACGGCCACGAACTTTGAATTTCCAGCAGCAAATTCAGCACATGTGATTTGGCTCCAATTTCTAATTTTCAGATTTTTATTCATTTTTGAATTAATTGGAAATTAAAAAGAAAGATTTAGAGCACTTGTCCAAGCCTAATCCCATTGCTACATCCTAATCTCTTTGCCAAACCATAATTTTGGATCCCAAGCCTAATTTTTGGGCCCCAAACCTAAACCATATTTAATCCATTTCTCTCCAAACCAAGGGAGCTCTCCCTCATTTTTCATTCTCATTCTGAATTTTCACTCTTCTCACTCACAATTCTCTCACATTTTCTCTCCCAATTTTTCAAATCACTCAAAGTTCCTCTTTGAAGATCACATAACCTTTCCTTGAGGTGTGTAGATCTTGGAACTAGACCTTCATCCATAGCTTAATTGCATCTTTTTGCTGGTTTAATTGGTGATTCAGATCTGGTTTGGGATCTAGAAGTGCTTTTGGATCCAAAATTCTGCATCAAGATCTTATTCTTGCATTTATTTTGCACGGAGTGTGGAGCTTAGCATCGGATCTTCAAAGTTTTGCGCGAGATCTATCGTTTTTAGCTCGATCGAAAATTACCAAAGCATACCTCAGCTTTGTAGGTTGGTTAATTTCAGATCCAGCTCTGGTTTAGCTTATTTGCATGCTTGCGCTTTAGATCCGCCATGTGCTTGCATATTTGCTTGTGTTGCTTGAATTGATTGATTGATTGGTAACCGGATATATGTATTAATGTTCATAAGATTGATGATGCCATTTAATGTAAATTGATACATTATTTTCATTTTCAAATGCTTGCTGGTCTGGTGTAAGATTATTGGGAAAAGCTGTTTTGAACTGATTTTTGTATGCAGGAATTGTTGTTGTTTTAACAGCGTTAATCGGTTAACGGATTGGTTAACCGGTTAACCCACCTGAATTGTGTTGTTTTTATGTAGGTTTTGGAATGGTTAACCAGTTAACGCTTTGGTTAACCGGTTAACACTGAAGCAGTAGGCCAGTTTTAACTTATTTTGGGCATGTTTGATCCCCTTACTTGTTTTAAATGCCATGGATCATTATATGATAATTGAATATGATTTTTTGGGTGATTTTCTTGCTGATTGATGCATGCTTTCGTGTTCTCGACATGTAGATGTTTGTGTTTGCTATGTTTGGCATGATTGTTTGATCTTGGTTGATGTGAACTTTGAGCATGTCATTACTGTGATTTTATTGATGAACATGTGCTGGATTTTACTAACACTTGCAGGGGCTCATGGTAAGAGAAGTGTGGGTGTTCATCCACATTTCAACTCTTCATCCTTTTCTTTTTAAGTGCTTTCTCCTTGTGCTTTTTTTTATGTGCCTTATGCCATCATGTGTTGCAACTCTCTTTTTCCCCTTTTAGGAGCAACTTATCTCCTCTAGAGGAGTAAGTTGCTTGCTAGCTCTTGCTTCCTCTTCTTCTTGTTCTTATTTGGTTTCTTTCCTTCCTTCTTCTTTATTAGGATAGTTGAAACCTCACTAACCTTAGGACCTCTTTTGCATGACAACATTAGGATTAATCTTTTCCCCATTTTAGACTTTTACCTTTTTTTTGCTCCTTTGGTTTCTTTCTCTTCTCATCTCTAAACAAAACCTAAACAACATTAATAAAGAAAGAAGTGACTTCTTGTGTTATAGCCTTATTCCATGGGGCATATGTATTCATTCCATCTTGGAATAGTGCATTTGTCTAGCATGATGCACAAGTCGGATCATGAAGTCATCTTCATCAAGAAAAACCCTAAAAAATACTTCTTCATTTTAATCACTAAAACACCTAATAAATTCAACAAGTCAATGAAATTAGGCCCTTGCCTTTGGAAACAAGTCTTGGATAAGTTCTCCTTGCTTGGTGTGCTTGTTCTATTATTCCATCTTGGAATGTAGGACAAGTACTCATTCCATAGAAACGATATTGAGTTCATTCTCTTGTGCCACACCAATAAAAAGCTCTAAAAAACACAAACAAACAATAATCGTCTTTCCATCGGGAATTCTTTTCTCATCTCCTTCGCTCCGTCCGCGAACTTGTTTCTTCTTGTCATTTTGCAAGACGGTTACGCACTCGTCGTCCGAGCCTGCAACACCTGAGCATTGACATAGGCAGTTCAAGCCTTAAGACACAAGCAATCTTTTCTACCCCTAGTTACGGGTACTACGGCATCTCTGATCCTCATGTCCAGATGAGGTACGTAGGCAGCGGGGTAGGGACCGTTCGAGCACAATCTTTATTTTCCCTACATTTTTCCTTTCCATTTCTTTTCCAGTTCCCTTTTCTTTTCTTTCATCCAGTTCAGTTCATTTTCTTTTGCAGCAGTTTTCATTTCTTCACCCTTTTGAAACAGCTTCTTTGCAAGCGTGGATCTCGTCGGGTACGAAGGACGATCTAGTGTGCTAATACCTTCCCAGGTCATAGTCGACTCCCGAGCTCAGTCTCTTTGGTTCGCAGGACCCGTGTCCTTCCTTTCTTTTCTTTGGTTTGTGTAGCATTACCATTCCCGTTCCTTCGGGATAAAAATGCCTGGCTGGCGACTCTACCTCTTTCTGTACCACTTTCGCGTTTGTACCAGGATGGAAATCCGGGGAGCGACAACTGGCGACTCTGCTTGGGAACGAACCCAGAATCTCTGGTTCCCCTGAGAGTCAATCCTAGCGCTTGCGTGTTTTTTATTCTTTGGGTGTTGATTGTTTGTTGTTGCGTGTTTATTTTACTGTTGTCTATTTACAGTTTTATTTACAGCTTTATTTACAGTTTTCAGTATTTATTTTCATGCATCATATATTACTGGACTGTCTGGCTGTGCTGGTTTCCTTTTTTCTGTGGGATTGGGAATTGTTACTGAGAGATGAGCTCGTAACCGGGGCTTGAGTGCACCCTAGGACTTAGAGTGGACAGTCTATTTGGCTTCATGGCATTTTTCTATGTTGGTAGTAGTGAGTTCCACACCCAGACTTGCGACCGTCTTGGAAATGTATTATGCCGGAATCTTTCTAGGGTAATACACAACCTCGATGGTTATGTGTATCTAGGGACCGATCATTGAGGATTTTTGTGGAAACATCCCTCTCTAGTGGTGACAGTGGCAGACCACATTTTGTGGAAAACCCATTCGCACCCGAGGGCCCACGTTGGAACTCGCATAGGATGGCCTGGTTCCTTTATAGGAACTCAATCCAAGCATCTGGTCGTATGACGATAGTATTGTACCCTTCGGGATGAATGTACTATTTTTTCTCGATTCCAGCGCTTGAAGCTGGGAACGTATAAAGGATGCTTGTTTTCCCGAACTCACGCTGAGGCCTCCCTGAGTAGTACATAATGCCAAACCGATTCCCTAATCTGGTCATGAGCCATTTCTCGGAAATGGTGAAAGTATTATTGTTATTCGGCTTTGAGAGTCCGTGATGTTTGACCTGGAGCACACCTGTGATATTAGGAGGGGTTTACAGGTTTGCAGGAATCCTCGACCTCATCATACCTCATTGCCAGTACAATTCTATGATTTGGTAAGGTTACATGGATTTTGGAGTTCTTAAGTCATCTGATATCTGATTCTGGGACTTATTTGAGACTGAATTCTTGTTCATGGGGATTTATTCAGAGGATCTTGGTTCTTGGTCACTTGGGTCCCGTGTTCTGTATCCAGACAGTCACGATCGTTGATCATATGCCTGCATTACATTTGCATTGTATCATACTTGCATTAACTGTTTGTGTTTCCATTAAAGGTTATCCTTCATCTCTGTACCCAGTTCTGGTATTCATAGTTCCTCAAGATGACAGAAATCCAAGAGATACCCAGAAAAAAGAATGTTCATTACACTTTCCCGCAACCCAAAACCGAGAGTATTCAGAAACTAGTATACTTGATGAGTGACAAGATTTCATATGATTTTAGAAACCGGTATGGGAAGATCTTGGGTTACATAAACAAACCTACTGTCGATCAGAGAGATAGTCTTCATTCTTTGTTGCAGTTTTATGACCCTCAGTTGAGAATTTTCGTGTTTGCTGACTTCGTCTTGGCTCCCACAAAAGCTGCAGATGATGCAGGCTACCTTAGAAGCTAAAGAAAAGGAGTTTTCTAGGAGAGAAGCTCATTTTTCAGAGATTGGGTTTAACAGAGTCAAAGAGAGAAGCGGAGCACAAGAAAATTGTGAAGACTCTCAGAGAAGCTCGTCAATCCATTGCTTGGTTACGGGGCCAAAGAGAACAAGAACAGAAGAAGTACAAAGAAAAGGAAGAGTTCTTTGAGGCGCAGATGGAATTCAAGAAGGAAGAGGTCAAACAAGCCCACAAGATACGAAGGGAAAAGACTCAGCAATTGGAACAGAGCCAGCTAGCCTTGGAGGAAGCGATGAAGGAGATTGCAGATCTTAAGCTGAGGGCAGGCGTCAAGAAGAGCCAAACAGAGGTGGTGACTGCAGAAGAGGAGCCTGGATCTTCCTTTTAGCTTAAGGTTTTAGTTTATTATTGATTGTATCCAGACTACCCACAGGCTTGTTGTGGGAGTCTCGCTTTATCTTCCTGAATTGTAACCCTTTTGGGAATGTTGTTTTGTATATGACTCTGATTGTTGATAGTTTGTTCATGGTATGCAATGTTACTTTCCAATTACCGTTTCTGAATGAGCAAAGTTGGTTTTCCTAAGCCACAAGGGTCTGAATACTCCTCAAAAGAGTTTGAAAAAGTCAGTTTCCAAAGAGTCATCTGGAGTATTTTCTGTCAAAATACCAGAAATGGGGTACATTAATGCCTGGACGTGGAAGCATGAATAGTTGCATTGCATGCATATAACGTGTTTGTTGTTTTGCAGGTATTTCTCCAGTGTTCTAACGTTCATGTCACTTTCAGGCACAATAGCTCCCAAGAAGGTTCAGAGACAGTCAACGGTGCACAGATACCCTACAAAGGTGAACAGAGAGAGAGAGAGCAATGGATCAGATGCAAGCAGATCTGGCTGATTTAAGGACAAGAACGGACAACTTCATGACCCTCATATCTGGGATGGGTCAAACTCAAGAGCGTCTGCGTGAGATGGTGGAGAACAATCAAGCCATGAACAATGGGACAGTAGATGGAGGTAATCGCAATGGGGCTAGCGCCCGCCATGTTGAAATCACTATGGTGCAACTAGGGGTCACTATAGTCAATGATGGAGTGAATAATCTGCAGATGGATAGGCAGGATGAACAATTTACTATGCTGGACGAGGCAGAAGGCCAAGGGGTTGACATGAACAGAAGGTTTAAAGAAATGGCCGAGCAAATTCGTGCTATTCAATCTAAGAGTTCTCTGGGGTTCGACATCACTGATTTGGGCTTGGTGCCAGGGGTGAGAATTCCCTACAAGTTCAAGGTCCCCGCTTTTGAAAAGTATAATGGCACGGCTTGCCCGAAAACTCACCTCAAGTATTTTGTGGGAAGGATTGTTGCGCATACAGATGACGAAAAGCTGTGGATGTATTACTTCCAGGATAGTCTTGTAGGAGCTTCCTTGGAATGGTACATGAAATTGAGCAGAGTCAATATCCAAAGCTGGAAGGATTTAGCTGAGGCGTTTGTGAAGCAGTATCAGTATAATTTGGATATGGCTCCAAATCGTACCCAGTTGCAGACAATGTCTCAGAATGCTAAGGAAGGATTCAAAGAGTACGCCCAGAGGTGGCGTCAGCTTGCTGCCAGAGTACAACCTCCCTTGCTAGAGAATGAAATGGCAGATATGTTCATGGGAACGCTGCAAGGGGTGTTTATTAAGATATTGGCATCTTGTTCGGCAACGAAGTTCAACGACATCGTGATTGCAGGAGAGAGGGTTGAGACTCTTCTGAAGATGGGGAAGATTCAAGACACTAGTGCAAGTAGCTCAAGCGGTGTGAGAAAGGCTTTCAGTGGACCTCCAAGAAGAAGGGAGGGTGAGACTAATGCAGTGTTCGGTAGAGGTCGGGGATGCGGATATAGAGGATCTTATGAGCAGGTGGCCGCCGTCACCATCCCCACGGGTCCTGTACAACAACAGCAGCAACAGCCGCAGCGTAATAACTATTAGCAAAGGCCTTATCAGCAAAGGCAAGCTCGTCCAGCTAACAGGGTGCTCGAGGCCATCCCAATGACATACACGACACTACTTCAGAGATTGTTGGAGTTGAATTTGGTTCAGTTGAGGACGTTAGCACCACCTCCACCTAGAGATCTTCCAGTGGGGTATGATGCTAATGCAAGATGCACATTTCATTCGAGAGCTCCTGGGCACTCAATAGAGAAGTGCAGGGCATTGCAGCATAAGGTCCAAGACCTGATTGATTCGAAGGCAATCAACTTTGCACCACCTCCAAATGTTACATCAAACCCCATTCCAAATCATGGAGGGCTAGGATAAATGTTGTTGATGGTGGCGAGAGGTTGAACCTGATTTTGAATGTGGATGAAGTGAAGACTTCGTTATTAGTGGTGAAAGACAGATTGCTGAAAGGGCAGGTATTCCCAGGTTGCGATTTCGGATGTGAGGGTTGTATGATTTCAGTTAATGGTTGCGAAGGTTTGAAGGTTGGGCTGCAATGTTTGATTGACGGGGGGTCTCTACAGTTTGACAGAGTTGCCAACAAAAGTGGTTGTGTGTCTACAGTGACAATCTATTTTGATCCTGCTGAAGTTCCTGCACAGAGAGAGCTTGTGACTATTTATGTCCCCAAGGAGAGTCCAGTGACCATTACTGTTCCGGGACCAGTTCCTTATGCTAACGATAAGGCCATCTCGTGGCATTATGGCTCGAACGTGTACGTAGAATGCCAGAAAGTGGAGAGTCAAGCGGTGACAAGTGACCCGACTGTGGTGAATGTCGGAGGAGTTGGGGGATTTACACGAAGTGGGCGTCTCTTCGCTCCTCAAGCTCTTAGAGGCGGTCCTGAAGCTGAAGCTGCTGCAAAGGCTAAAGGTAAACAGATAGAGACCGAAGAGGTGACAACTCCTGCTGCCGGTCAGGGCACTTTTGAAAAGGAAGTCGAGGAATCCATGAGGATAATTAAGAAAAGCAACTATAAGGTGGTTGAACAGCTGAACCAGACCCCGTCCAAGATATCCATTTTGTCGTTGCTGATGTGTTCCCAAGCTCATCGAGAGGCTTTGCTGAAAGTTTTGCAAATGCCGTATGTACCACAAGAGATAAATGTCAACCAGTTGGAGGTTGTGGTAGGCAGCGTAAACGCTAGTCATGGGTTGGGATTCACAAATAGAGATCTCCCTCCTGAAGGACGCAATCACAATAAAGCCTTACATATCACCATGGAATGCAAGGGTGCTATTCTATCACACGTCCTGGTAGATACAGGCTCTTCCCTCAATGTGCTCCCTAAGAAGGCCTTAATGAAGCTGAACATTGATGGCATCGTCTTGCGACCTAGTGATTTGATTGTGAAAGCTTTTGATGGGTCACGAAGATCTGTGTTTGGTGAGGTAGAGCTACCGGTGAAGATTGGGTCTTAGGTATTCAAGAGTACATTCTATGTTATGGATATTCAACCCGCTAATAGCTGTTTGCTAGGACGTCCTTGGATTCACGCTGCTGGCGCAATGACATCCACTTTGCATTAGAAGTTGAAGTATGTGGTGGACGCCCAGGTCGTTACTGTGTGCGGAGAAGAAGATATTTTCGTAAGCCATCTGTCAACCTTCAAGTACGTAGAAATGGACGAGGAAATCCATGAGACACTTTGCCAGGCTTTTGAGACGGTCAATGTCAGTAATTTGTCTCCAGCAGTTCAGAACAGTGACAAGGAAGGGACTCCTATCTACTCCTACAAGCAAGCTAAGGAGGTAGTTCAATCCGGAAATGCCCAGGGCTAGGGAAAACTGCTGGAAGTGGAAAAGAAAGACGACAAGTTTGGTCTCGGATATCAACCTGGTTAGTCCAACTGGTCCCATGGAGGTAAGCCCATAGTGTTCACTAGCGCTCGAATGTTAGACGATAACCATGTTTGTGCAACAGATGCCGATAGGGATAGTGACTACGACTTGGATAACTGGATTCACCCATGCGTACCTGGGGAGGAGCTCCGGAACTGGTCTGCTGAAGATTTTGTTCAAGTTACTTGGCAGTCAAAGTAATTTTCTTTGTTTCCATTTTATCATACTGCATGTCAAATTCGGCACTCTACCCGAGGTACACAGATCCATTTGTAGGGCCACCATGTTTTTAATGCATTGACTTTTTCCATGAAATAAAGGACGTTTTTTCAAGCAAACCGTGTTCTCTTTCTTTCGTTTTAAATTTTTCACAAAAAAATAAAATGGCAATGTTTTTCTTTCTAGTGTTTTTGTGTGTTTGCGTCTCCTACAGATTTTGTAATAAGCACATCATTTGTGCAGTGTTGATCATCCGGATTCCCGTGATAACATTATTGCTATGACTATGCATGACTTCGACAATTCTATCTACCAAGCTGATGAAGGGGTTGAGGGAGACGGTGAACTCTCGGAAGAATTGGTCAGGTTGTTGAAACAATAGGAAAGGGTCATTCAGCCTCATTAGGAAGAAATAGAGATCATCAACATCGGATCTGAAGATGTAAAGAGAGAGATCAAGATTGGGGCCAGTCTGCAGGCCGAGATAAAGAGAAAGTTGATTGGTATGCTACGTGAGTATGTGGACATCTTCGCCTGGTCGTATCAGGATATGCCAAGGTTAGATACTGACATTGTTGTGCACAAGCATCCACTAAAGGAAGACTACCCTCCCGTGAAACAAAAGCTGAGAAGAACTAGCCCCAATATGGCTATGAAGATCAAGGAGGAAGTTCAGAAGAAGTGGGATGTCTAGTTCCTTGCTGTGACTAGTTACCCACCTTGGGTAGCTAACATTGTGCTTGTACCGAAGAAGGATGGCAAGGTCCGGATGTGCGTCGATTATCAGGATCTAAACAGAGCAAGTCCAAAATATGACTTTCCATATCCTCACATTGATGTGTTGGTAGATAACACCACTCAGTTCTTGGTGTTTTCTTTCATGGATGGCTTCTCCGGGTATAATCAGATCAAGATGGCACCGGAAGACATGGAGAAAACGACATTCATTACCTCGTGGGGTACATTCTATTACAAGGTTATGCCCTTTGGATTGAAGAACACCGGGGCAACGTATCAACGGGCTATGGTAACATTGTTCCATGATATGATACATAAAGAAATCAAATTCTATGTGGACAACATGATTGCCAAGTCCCAGGATGAAGAAGGGCATTTGGTCAATCTCAAAAAGTTGTTTGATAGATTGATAAAGTATAGATTGAGGTTGAATCCAAATAAGTGCACATTCGGAGTACGTTCCGGAAAGTTGCTGGGTTTCACTGTTAGTCAGAAAGGAATCGAGGTAGATCCTGCAAAAGTAAAAGCAATACAAGATATGCCTGAACTGAAAACAGAAAAAGAAGTGCGTGGGTTTTTAGGGAGATTGAACTACATTTCTCGGTTTATATCTCATCTAACTGCCACGTGCGAGCCAATATTCAAATTGCTGAGAAAAGAGCAAATGGTCAGGTGGAATGAGGACTGTCAAAGATCCTTTGAAAAGATAAAAGAATATTTGCAGGAGCCTCTGATTCTAATGCCTCCAGTTCCAGGATGGCCGCTTATCATGTATTTGACTATGTTAGAAGGGTCGATGGGGTATGTTCTAGGCCAACATGACGAGTCTGGTCGAAAAGAGTATGTTATTTCTACCTTAGCAAAAAGTTTACCGACTGTGAATCTCGTTATTCGCTGCTCGAGAAAACTTGTTGCGTTTTGGTATGGGCTGCTCATCGACTGAGGCAGTACATGTTGACCCATACCACACTGTTAATCTCAAAAATGGACCCCATCAAGTATATTTTCGAGAAACCGGCATTAACCGGAAGGGTTGCAAGGTGGAAAATGATCTTAATAGAGTATGACATACAATATACTTCCCAGAAAGCCATCAAAGGAAGTGTATTATCAGATTATCTTGCACAACAGGCGCTTGAAGACGACTATCAGCCGATGAAGTTTGATTTCCCTGATGAGGACATCATGTACCTCCAAGCAAGAGATTGCGAGAACCACTTCCGGAGGAGGGGCCAGACCCTGAATCCAAATGGATGTTGATGTTTGATGGGGCGGTCAACATCAACGGACATGGAGTTGGTGATGTTCTTATCACTCCCGAAGGTGTTCATTTTCCCTTCGCTGCCAGAATTACTTTTGGCTGCACCAACAATGAAGCGGAATACGAGGCGTGCATATTGTGAATATAGGACGCTATTAATCTTCAGATTAAGACTCTCGATATATTCGGAGATTCAACCGTCGTTATCAATCAGATTACCGGCAAGTGGTATACACATCAAGAGCACTTAATTCCTTATAGGGATTACGCCAGAAGATTGTTGACGTTCTTCACAACGGTTAAGCTTTAGTACATACTACGAGATGAGAATCAATTTGCCGATGCATTGGCTACACTCTCTCCGTCCATCAAAGTCTTGTGTGGGAACTATGTGCCCATGATTGATATTTCCAGGCTTGACACACCAGCTTATGCTTTCTCTGTAGACGCAATGTCTAATGAGAAACCTTGGTATTTTGATATCAAGCTTTTCCTAGAAAAACAAGAATACCCATTTGGGGCATCATCCAATGACAAGAAGACCTTGAGACGACTTGCTGCTAGCTTCTTCTTGAATACAGATGGGGTTTTGTATAAGAGTAACTTTGACATGGTCTTGCTCAGATGCGTGGATAGACACGGAGCAAGCTTGTTAATACAAGAAGTCCACGAGGGATCTTTCGGTACTCATGCAGGAGGACATGCAATGGCTAAGAAGTTATTGAGATCAGGATATTATTGGCTAACAATGGATGCAGAATGTTGTTCGTACGCCCGTAAGTGCCACAAGTGCCAGATTTATGCAGACAATGTGCATGTTCCTCCAAGCCCACTCAACGTCATTTCATCTCCTTGGCCCTTTTATATATGGGGCATTGACATGATCGAGAAAATAGAGCCTACTGCTTCAAACGGTCATCGTTTCATCTTAGTTGCGATTGATTACTTCACCAAGTGGGTTGAAGCAACATCTTATGCCAATGTCACTCGTCAAGTGGTGGCCAGATTTCTAAAAAGAGACATCATTTGCAGATATGGAGTGCCCGAGCGAATCATTACTGACAATGGTTCCAATATGAACAACAAGATGATGGCAGAGTTGTGTCGGGACTTTAAGATTCAACATCACAATTCTTCTCCTTACCGGTCAAAGATGAATGGAGCGGTAGAGGCAGCTAACAAGAATATTAAGAAGATTGTGCAGAAGATGGATGTCACTTACAAATATTGGCATGAGATGATACCATTTGCACTGCATGGGTACCGAACGTCAGTCAGGACGTCAACTGGGGCAACTCCTTTCTCCTTAGTGAATGGCATGGAAGCAGTCTTGCCTGTTGAGGTAGAAACTCCTTCATTTCGTGTGATGATGGACGTGAAGCTTGATGAGGCTGAGTAGGTACGTGCCCGATACAATCAGTTGTGCCTAATTGAGGAAAAGAGATTAGCGGCTATCTGTCATGGTCAGCTTTATCAGAGGAGAATGAAGTGAGCATTCGACCAACGAGTATGTACTCGGGAGTATCAAGTAGGAGAGCTTGTGCTCAAGAGGATCATTCCTCCAGGTTCAGATCACAGGGGCAAGTGGACCCCAAACTACGAAGGCCCATTCATAGTGAAGAAAGTTTTCTCAAGTGGGGCGCTGATGCTCACTAATATGGATGGAGAAGATTTCCAGTCTCCTATTAACTCGGACGCAGTTAAAAAATACTTCGCATAAAAAGACCCGATGGACACAAAAACAAAATTAAAGTCCAAGTAAGAAAAGGGCATCCCGGCGAGCTAAAAACAGAATAAAAAGCTCGGGCAAAAGTTAGGGAAATAAATGAAAAGATGTACACCCGCTGAGTTGAAAAGCCACATCGGACAACTCAGGAAAAAAAGGGTATCCTGGTGGATTGAAAACCAGAAAGGGTGATCCAAGTAAAACAAGGGAATAAGCGAATAACTGCGATCCGGGTAATCTGAACTAAATCACTATTTCATGGAGTCTGACAACACCAGAAGGATAGGAATCAGTCCCCTCATCTTCTTCAGAAAGCAAAGGCAAGAATAAAAAGTCTTGAAGACATGTCGGTCATAGCGGGAAGGAAACTCATTGGAATGCTGTGTACATTGCCATTAGGATAGTTTCTTTTCTCAATTTTATGGTAGCTGCCTCTTTCCAGGTAGTTGCTTCCTGATGTAAAGCTTTGCCTATTAAGAGGCCATTCAATGAATGAATATTCAGGCATAAAGTGGTGTTGTGTTGTGTTTACTTTGGTTGCAAAAATGTCCTGAGTTTTTGGAAAAAAGAACATTGCATATGAAACATGTTGATTTTTCTGAAATTAATTGACATGGCAGGGAAACAATTAAAAAATTCTTTGAGTGTCGGGTGACAATGGAGAAACAGATCATACCATGCAAATCCCCGGGGCACATGTGTGTATAGTGTTGTTGCAGGTTTTGCAGGGCATTGTTGCACTTCCCCAGCAGAGCTATGGAAATTGGAATCCCTAGCAGAATTTCAAGTCTAATCAGAGATGGTGTCACCCCCAAGTGGTGGTTCTTCACAGGAAAGACGCAGTTTTCCCCAGTAGAGTTCAGATGGAATGCTCCCCAGCGGAGCTAGAGCTAGTGGAATCCTCAGTGGAGTTTCAAGGGAGTTGTGGCGGTTAGAAGACAATTTGACCGGATATTCCCCAACCGGGTCGGGAGGTCATCTCTTCCTCGGAGTTCATGAGTGGTACACAGCCATCATTGGAATATCCCCAGCAAGTTCGCCAATTTATTTTTGGCCAATATGACAAAGGAAATGCATACATTTGTTCACATTTCATTCCTAAACCAAGTATTTTCAGGATATCTTGGTCATTTCCCAGGAAGAGCTTCAAGGTTAATAGAATAGTTCTTCTCCCCAGGCGGGTTATTTTTCCACAGTGAATTCCCAGTAGGCAGCTGAAGGCCTTACTTCCCCACAGAGTTAGAATTGTCAGAATTCTCTCCCCAACAAGGGTTATTTAACCAAGCAGTTTCCCCAGCAAGCAACTGAATGCTTGTTTCCCCAATGAAGTCCCCAGCTAGGGTCTGACCAGGCATCATCCCCAGCCGGGTCTGAAGATCGTCATTTCCCCGCAGAGTTCAAGATCTAGATTCACTCTCGTCATTGGAGTATTCTCCAAAGAAGTTGCCAATCTATTTTGGCCATGTGATGATACAAATCGCCGTTCATCTCCCCAGTCAGAGTTATGCATCGTCCAAGCCTCTTGATCCGTATCCCCTGCAGAGTCGGGATTATTGCTTGCCAATCAGGGCATTCCGTGTTGTTGCTCGTCCACACTTTCCAGCACTCGTCTGTGTTAGGTATCCGTTTGGTGCTCGTCTGCATTCCCCTCGGCACTTGTCCGTGTTTGATGCTTGGTATCTGCTGGATGTTCGTCTGCATTCCCAGTAATCGCCCGGTCGTGATTTTTCTCCCCGGCAGAATTGTGTTTCTCACCAGGCATTTAACGCTCGTATGCTTTCCTCAGCACTCGTCTGTGTTGCCATCTGTTTTTTTGTTATTCGTCCGCAACTATCAACACCCGTTCGTGCTTGACATCTTTTCAGTGCTCGTCTGCGCCCCCATCACTCGTTTGTGTTTGATTTGGATGGTTGCTTGTCTGCATCCCCCTCTTAACACCCATCTATGTTTAATGTTTGATAGCTGCTCGTCTGCATTGCCCCAAAACTCTTCTGTGTTCGCACTTTGTTGATTGCTCGTTTGCTTTCCCCAGAGGTCGCCTGTGTATGGTGAATGCCATTTCTCGTCTGCGCCCCCAGCACTCGTATGTGTTTGATTTGGATGGTTGCCCGTCTGCATCCCCCTGTTAACACCCATTCGTGTTTAATGTTTGATAGTTGCTCGTCTGCATTGCCCCAACACTCGTCTGTGTTCGCACTTTTTTGATTGCTCGTTTGCTTTCCCCAACAGTCGCCTATGGATGGTATATGCTGATGCTCGTCCGCATTTCCTCAGCACTTATTTGTGTCCGAAATCTGTTGTTGCTCATCCGCACTTCCCAGCACTTGTCCGTGTTTAGCACCTGTTCATTGCTCGTCTGCATCGCCCTAACACTCATCTATGTTCGCACTTTATCTTTTCTCGTTTGCTTTCCTTAGCAGTAGCCTATGGATGATATATGCTGATGCTCGTCCACATTTCCTCATCACTCATCTGTGTCCGAAATCTGCTATTTCTCGTCCGCACTTCCCAGCGCTCGTCTGTGTTTAATACCTGTTTGATGCTCGTCTACATTCTTCGGCACTCGTCTGTGTGTAACATCCGTTTGATGCTCAGCGCTCGTATGTGTTTGATGTTTGCTTGTTGCTCGTCTGCGTTCTCCAGCACTCGTCTGTGTTTGTTATTTGCTCGAAGCTTGTTTGCGTTGTTGGATACACGTTTGTATCATCCTTCCCACTCGTCTGTGTAGACTTATATCTGTATGAATGCCGATTTGGTAATTGCTCTAGTACTCGTCTGTATCGCTACTCCAAATGCTCGTCTGTATTGGATCTCTGGTATTTGTCTGTATCAGCGGCTGACATTCATCTATATCGTCGCCTGAAGCGCTCGTTTGTGTTTCTTGGATCATCGTCTGATATTCGTCCATACCATTGACTTATGGCACTAGTCTGTGTTCTCTTGATGATCACCCAATGCTCGTCTGTATTGAAGGGGTTTGAAGTCCTGACGGTGGGATTAAACGTCAAAATGGTTACTGGTCCTGGCGTAACAGGTTTATCCGAAGGAGGTTCGTCTGTCTGAAGCACCGCTCATATACGCAAGATTTGTGAAGAGGATTCGTCAAATCCTAATGTTACACCTGGCGTAACAGGTTTTCTCAAAGAAGACTCATCTATCTTAGACCATATATCCACAGATAATATATGAAGAGGGTTCGTCTATCCTGATTATGCATGTCTATCCCACAGACTGAAGTACATTACCGGTCCTGGCATAACAGGTTTATCTGAAGGAGGTTCGTCTGTCTCAGGTCATATATTGCAAAATGTATGAGGGCTCGTATGTCCAGCACCTGGCGTAACAGGTTTGTTCGAGGAAGACTCGTCTGTCTAGGTTTTTCTATCCGAAGTAACAATACAACTTGAAAGGAGCTCGTCTTCTTTCTCCCCACTTCAGTCGCCAAAGCGTCATTTGGTTGGGTTTATTTCCCGTTGCTTGCATTCTCGATCAGAGAGAAAATTTCAGGTCTTCTTGATATTCAACCACAGTTCATCTTGAACGGTCGATAGCCGTACTACCGCCCTTTTTTAGATTAACAGTTGCTTGAATAGGGGCAGTTGTAACACCCCAAATTTTCCCTCTCCTATTTAGCATCATCATCATATCATAATCATCATCAGCATGTCATGTCCTTAGCTTGTTGCATAGAAAAATGAAGCATGGCACTTGCATATTCCAGCATAAGGCATATGATTAATTATCAGGGAAATTCAAAGCTCACAAGGCAGGTTACAAGGTTGACATCAGGGTCAAAGCCTAAAGAATGGATTGAGGATCAAAATCAGATCAAAATGGTTGGCGTCGGGTGATTCCTGAGGTTTCCCACCAAAAAGAGGGAAAATCAAAATTCACTGGCGTTAACCGGTTAACGGATTGGTTAACCGGTTAACGGCCACAAATTTTGAATTTCCAACGGTAAATTCAGCATGTGTGATTTGGCTCCAATTTCTAATTTTCTGATTTTTATTCATTTTTGAATTAATTAAAAATTAAAAAGAAGGATCTAGAGCACTTGTCCAAGCATAATCCCATTTCTACATCCTAATCTCTTTGCCAAACCATAATTTTGGATCCCAAGCCTAATTTTTGGGCCCCAAACCTAAACCATATTTAATCCATTTCTCTCCAAACCAAGGGAGCTCTCCCTCATTTTTCATTCTCATTCTGAATTTTCACTCTTCTCACTCACAATTCTCTCACATTTTCTCTCCCAATTTTCCAAATCACTCAAAGTTCCTCTTTGAAGATCACATAACCTTGCCTTGAGGTGTGTAGATCTTGGAACTAGACCTTCATCCATAGCTTGATTGCATATTTTTGCTAGTTTAATTGGTGATTCAGATCTGGTTTGGGATCTAGAAGTGCTTTTGGATCCAAAATTATGCATCAAGATCTTGTTCTTGCATTTATTTTGCACGGAGTGTGGAGCTTAGCACCGGATCTTCAAAGTTTTGCGCGAGATCTATCGTTTTTAGCTCAATCAACAATTACCAAAGCATACCTCAGCATTGTATGTTGGTTAATTTCAGATCCAGCTCTGTTTTAGCTTATTTGCATGCTTGCGCTTTAGATCCGCCATGTGCTTGCGTATTTGCTTGTGTTGCTTGAATTGATTGATTGATTAGTAACCGAATCTATGTATTAATGTTCATAAGCTTGATGATGCCATTTAATGTGAATTGATACATTATTTTCATGTTCAAATGATTGCTGGTCTGGTGTAAGATTATTGGGAAAAGCTGTTTTGAACTAATTTTTTTATGCAGGAATTGTTGTTGTTTTAACAGCGTTAACCAGTTAACGGATTGGTTAACCGGTTAATGCACCTTAATTATGTTGTTTTTATGCAGGTTTTGGCATGGTTAACAAGTTAACGCTTTGGTTAACCGGTTAACACTGAAGCAGTAGGCCATTTTTACCTTAGTTTGGGCATGTTTGATCCCCTTACTTGTTTTAAATGCCATGGATCATTATATGATCATTGAATATGATTGTTTGGGTGATTTTCTTGCTGATTGATGCATGCTTTCGTGTTCTCGACATGTAGATGTTTGTGTTTGCTATGTCATTGCCATGATTTTATTGATGAACATGTGCTGGATTTTGCTAACACTTGCAGGGACTCATGGTAAGAGAAGTGTGGGTGTTCATCCACATTTCAACTCTTCATCTTTTTCTTTTTAAGTGCTTTCTCCTTGTGCTTTTTTTTATGTGCCTTATGCCATCATGTGTTGCAACTCTCTTTTTCCTCTTTTAGGAGCAACTTATCTCCTCTAGAGGAGTAAGTTTCTTGCTAGCTCTTGCTTCCTCTTCTTCTTGTTCTTATTTGGTTTCTTTCCTTCCTTCTTCTTCATTAGGATAGTTGAAACCTCACTAACCTTAGGACCTTTTTGCATGACAACATTAGGATTAGTCTTTTTCCCATTTTAGACTTTTACCTTTCTTTTGCTCCTTTGGTTTCTTTCTCTTCTCATCTCAAAACAAAACCTAAAAAACATTAATAAAGAAAGAAGTGACTTCTTGTGTTATAGCCTTATTCCATGGGGCATATGTATTCATTCCATCTTGGAATAGTGCATTTGTCTAGCATGATGCACAAGTCGGATCATTAAGTCATCTTCATCAAGAAAAACCCTAAAAAATACTTCTTCATTTTAATCACTAAAACACCTAATAAATTCAACAAGTCAATGAAATTAGGCCATTGCCTTTGGAAACAAGTCTTGGATAAGTTCTCCTTGCTTGGTGTGCTTGTTCTATTATTCCATTTTGGAATGTAGTGACAAGTACTCATTCCATAGAAAAGAGCTTGAGTTCATTTTCTTGTGCCACACCAATAAAAATCTCTAAACAACACAAAAAAACAATAATCGTCTTTCCTTCGGGAATTCTTTTCTCATCTCCTTTGCTCCGTCCGCGAACTTGCTTCTTCTTGTCATTTTGCAAGACGGTTACACACTCGTCATCCGAGCCTGCAACACCTAAGCATTGACATAGGCAGTTCAAGCCTTAATACATAAGCAATATTTTCTACCCCTAGTTAGGGGAACTACGGCGTCTCTAATCCTCATGTCCAGATGAGGTACGTAAGCAGCGGGGTAGGGCCCGTTCGAGCATAATCTTTATTTTTCCTACATTTTTCCTTTCCATTTCTTTTCCAGATCCCTTTTCTTTTCTTTCATCCAGTTCAAATCATTTTCTTTTGCAGTAGTTTTCATTTATTCACCCTTTTGAAACAGTTTCTTTGCAAGCGTGGATCCCGTCGGGTACGGCGGACGATCTGGGGTGCTAATACCTTCTTAGGTCGTAACCGACTCCTGAGCTCAGTCTCTTTGGTTCGCAGGACCCGTGTCCTTCCTTTCTTTTCTTTGGTTTGTGCAGCATTACCATTCTCGTTCCTTCGGGATAAAAATGCCTGGCTGGCGACTCTACCTCTTTCTGCGCCACTTTCGCGTTTGTACCAGGATGGAAATCCAGGGAGCGACAGTGAGCCTGATTGAAGTGTGATGGAGCTGATCATTGTAGCATGAGCTTAATGCTTGGAGTTCTCTCATCTACTAATCCTTTGTAAAGTACATGACAGCATGGTGTGCACTCATAAGTAGAGAATCACTTGCACTCTAAATGAGGGAGCCCTATGATCAACACAAGTTGAATATGATACACAACTGAACTGGTTTGAATTCACCCCAAGATTCAATAGCTTAGAGTGCAAGAAACCAGTTGCATGTAGTGATCTTCCAATGAAGGTTTCTTCATGAACAAGGCATCAATTCATGCAATATTGGTGCTCAAATTGAAGTTGAAGATTCATAGAACAAGTTTGGTGTATAGTACATGATGAAACAAGGCCTCTAAGCATCTCAAATGTGTCTTTGAAACTCATCTCACAAGGCTGCATAATTAGCTTGACTGAATGGACATGTCTTGAGGCAAATGGCCCATGGTTGACCAGTTGTGGGATCCATACTTTGACCTTTCATATGTCCTTGATAACTTGATCAAATGAAAAAATGGTAAACATGAAACTTGTAGAAAACATGGCAAGGAAAAACTTTGATGTTGGAGGTTTTTCCATTTGAGGTCATCTTGATGGAGAAAAATTGCAAAACATGTGGCATACCATCTGTTTGACAAATTTCCTGACAGGTCATGCGCGCAGGCCTTGCCTTGCCTAGCCCATAGCTTGGTTTTTGCCTTGATTTGCCCAATCTTTGAATGATCATAACTCTTTCAATTTTAATGCTATGAATGTGTTCCACCTATGGATTTGAAGCTCAAGATACCCTCTTTCAAACAGCCTAAGTGGATATTTCATTTGCGTTTTAATTTCGGAGAAGGCCTCTTTTGAAGTGGCTGCAAAAATGGCCAAAACTTGCCATTTTTAGAAACCCTAATTTTCCAAAAATGGTAAGTTTTGGTTTTCTTGATTTTTCATGATTCCTCCATCATTTATTGATCAAATTTGTTCTATAGGGTCCTTGTAACCCTAATTTCATGATTTTGATCTCAAAAAGTCAGGAGTTGACGTTTTACTCAGCCTGGTTGACTTTTCCCCAATTTCTTGATTTTCAATCAACTGAACAATTGAGGACCTTCCAAATTGATTCCATGGATGAAATTTGAACCCTAGGTGCCCAACATCATGTAGAAAACAATGAAATCAAGTTTGGATCAAAATTTCCTTGGAAAGCCCATTTAATCAGAAACCCTATTTTGTCCTTGTTTTGTTAGGAGATGTTGCACTGCTTGATTTCTCTGATCAATCTACTTCTTTTTGGGACTTGTGGCTTCAAATGAAATATTGTGGGATGTTGTGAACCCTTTGCACAATGTTGAGAAGTCATATTTACCCTTTGATTGTCTTTGGATAGTCATCAACTACTTCATTCATTGGTCACAAGCCTATGCCTTTGCAATGGTGGTTATGATGCAATGCTTTGGGTCATGCTATGACTTTGAGTATGCAAAGTGATATGCTAAATGTCATGAAAAATGAGAGGTAAAATTTTGGGGTATAACACCACCATATGAACATTGATCCCTCCGTTTGAGTAGTAGCAAAACGTAGGAGGAAACAATCCCGGAAAAAAGATAGAAGTTGTTAAGAAGGCCGTTAAAGACCTCCTATAGGCACAATTTGTAACTAAGGCCCGGTATACCACATGGCTCTCAAATGTTGTATTAGTCAAAAAGAGCAATAGAAAATGGAGCATGTACGTTGACTAGTGTCGCTCCCACCAAATGACACCTGGTCAGAAGGGGTACAGACGGGAACGGTCGGCGAAAGGAGAGAACATGAAGATGAACTGAAAAGAGTCGCCAGCTAGGCATTTTTATCCCGAAGGAAAGGTAATGCTGCATAAACCTAGGAAAAGATGGTCGCGAACCAGAGAAACTGAGAAAGGGGGTTGGTTACAACCTGGGAAGGTATTAGTACCCAGATTGTCCGTCGTACTCGACGGGATCCACGCTTAAAATATTTGTGTTTAAAGGGGTAGTGTTAGTGCTATTCTATGTTCAAAAGCTGGAAATGAATACAAGTGTCAGTGCAAAGAAGTGTGAAGTGAAATAAAGGAGTGTCAGTGCAAGAAAAGAGTGCAATGCTCAAGACAATGAGGCTTAAAGAATAATGCTGGAAGAGGGGGAATATACAGAGAATTTTGTTCGATAACCGTTAAGTTATGCCTACGTATCCTCTCGTGCAATGAGGAAGTCAGAACACCGTAGTTCGACTCAAAGATACTGAAAGGTAAATTGACTGATGAACTGCTTACTTGTCTATGCTCAAGTGTATGACCTGTCTGGCTCAGGTGAAAACTATCTTGCATTAGACAGAAGAAGCGAGTTCTCGTTTGTGAGTGAACGAGGTAAGAAGAGAATCCCGGAGGAAATGATTATTGTTTGTTTTTGATGTTTTCAATCTTTTATTGCTTTTTGTGTTTGTCATAAGATAATGAGCTTAAGCCTAAACCAAGGGTTAGTAAACTCATCACATCCTCCCTCTGATTAGGGGTAATGAGAATACCTTAAGTATGAAGTAAGAACCTCAAACTTAATCACCATGATATAGGATTAATATCATTAACCTACTTGTGATTATTTAGATGTTTTTGGAGTTTTTGCTTAGTGTTAAGTAATGAGTTTAAGCCATAATCAAGAATTTAATGAACTCATTACACCATCCTAATAGAAGGATAATAGATGAGAACATTTAAGCTGAGGAAGATACCTCAACTTAATCCATGATTAGGGATTAACCTCATGACAAAACAAAGCTTTTATTAAAGTGGATTTAGTTAATGATAAGATTAAGAAGTGGATTTTATGATTTGTAAGACAACTTGAGGGGGACTTGTCCATTAACACTAGGGTTAGTCCTTCTTAACCAATTAAGGAAGAATTAGAACCCTAATGCAAGGCCCAAGTTACAAGCTTGATGTCTTAGTGATTATTAGGTGAATGGATTAAAGGATTTAAACACATTAAAGGTTTAACACTTAGGATTAAAGTTATACACTCCATCCTAAGAGAAGGATGTAGGCATAACCCTAATCACAAAGTCTTAAAACCTTAAGGGTTTAGTCCTTGATTAAGAGATGAGAAGAGAAGACACAAAAGATGACACAGAGGTAAAACTAATGGGGGACTAATGAAACCCTAATTGTGATCATGCTTGGGTATTCCTAGGGTTTATGAGGCTTGCAAGAGATCTTCAGGAGAGCCACCAAGGAAGAAGCAGAATGAAGGGAAGAGAAGTAAAAGAAGCAAGTCAACTTACTTCACTTAAGAAGATAAGTTGCTTGAAGAAAGAAAGTGAGGAAGGAGCATTAATGAGCAAGCTCACTCTAATACAATGATAAAATGCAGCAAGGAATGCATAAGAGAGGAGAAGAGATTATGAGAAGTGAAGGCAAATTCACTTCTCAAACACTTACCACCTGAAAAGTTAGCAAAAGGAAATGAAATGGATGCAATGAGGCAAATAAAAACCAGAAGCATGTTCATGATGCTAATGATGCAAAGAGATGATGCAAATGTATTTCATGAGATATGGATGATCATACAAGAGATGGGAATGCAAATGAAACATATAAGAAGCATGAAAGTTCATGAATGCACATGACATGAAATGAAAGCAAAACATGGCAAAGGGATGATGCAATGATAAAACATGAATCTAATGTGTCCTAATATGTCTTATATGTCATGTGAATGCACAAAATGTCATGGCAAGTTCATGGATGCAAGCATATGCAAGATGTATGCAAGATAAGATGAGAAATTAGGGTTATATGAACATGTGAGATGCAAAACTCAAAAACAGAAGCAAATCATAAGATAAAAAATTGGAAATGGACCTAAGGGAACCCTAAGCCTATATTAGTTCACCATCCAAAGGGGGAGGTCAGAAGCTAAACCTAAAGGAAGTTATGAATTTCCTATGTTTCTAGGGTTTTAAGGGTGATCATATATGCAAAATGCCAAACAAATTGAAAATGAAAGATAAAAATGAAACAAAAATGTTTTTAGATTCTTGAATCCATGAATAGAACAATGCAAAAAGAATCAATCACAAACTCAACTTGGTTTAAAAGTTATGAATTTTTGAAGTTAGGGTTAGAAAATGAACAATTTAAGAACCCTAATTCAAATAAAAAATGTCAAAGTGTGATCAAAACCAAAAAGAAATTTGTGTGGTGAGTTTGTAAATGCTTCTAAATATTTGAAAATGTTCTCTGATTTTTTTTGTGAATTTTAAATACTTAAATGTATTTTTAATTAATTAAAATCAATTAACTAATTAAAAATAACATTTAAATGATTTAAAAGAAAACTTTTAATGCAAAATATATATATATATATATATATATATATATATATATATATATATATATATATATTTGGGTTTTGAAAATTAATAAAAGGTTTTATAAAAAAATTCAGAATTTTTTGACTATTTTTACTATTTTTAAAAATTCGTATAAGATACAATAGAAAAAATGAAATAAAAATTAATTTAATGGAAAGTATGTACAATGGATGGATCAGATTGAATCTGGGCTTAAACTGATTGACTGGGCGCGTATCTGAACAGCCCAAATTTAAACTGAACTAATTCTAATTAATTAATTCAATAAACCTAATTAAAAACTAATCACAAGATCCAGGCCCTTCATTGCACGCGGGAAAGCTTGATCTATCGTCCCATATTCAAATTATGCCCTAACCCTAATTAATTAGGTTAATGACTTTCAGGTGGCCGGAAATGACCTCCGGTCATCTTCTCCTGCCACACTCTCCCCTGAAAATCCTCAAATCACACCCTAGGCCATGATAAACGCCACAAATCTCCAGAAATGATCTCCAAACCCCATAGAATAAGAATCCAACAACATAATTCATTTATCTTGCATCAAAATCATGATTCGAGCAAAAAACATAAAAATGGACAAAATTTCAGAACATGCATACACGGTCAATACTCAACCATTCTTCAAAAATAAATGCTCATTGTAATCAGGAGAACAAACTCTACAATCTCATAACTAAAGAAACGATTTCTGGAAAAATGTTTCAAGAGGATACCTGAGATGAAGCTTTGTCAATGGAGCTGCCTGGGACTTCTTCTTGATGCAAACACTCTCCCCTGATCACCCTTGAGCTTCTTTGATGCTTTGCTGACCTCTCTTTGAAGTTCAGTGAGGTTCAGTTCAAAGGGGGAAAATCGTATTTGGTGTATGGTGTTTTTTAGGGCAAAGTGAAGGGTGGTTTGTGATCAATGATGGATTTAAAGATGAATGGTGGAAGAATTTTTAAGTTTTGATGTTTGTGCTGAGTGTTTCGAATAAAAATGAAAAGGAGGTGATTTTTTGTAACTATGGCAATGTTGTGTATTCAGGCTGTGTTCTTGTGTGAAATGAGTTTCCTTTTGCCCATGTATCAAGCTGTGATAGGTCTGTGGAGTTGGTGTGGGCTATGCTGATTGGTATGGCTTGTTTTGCAAAAAGTCAAGATTTGTTGTCCTTTGAGGTATGGGCTGGTTCAGGCATGGTACAAAGGGGTGTCTAGTGCAGCAAGATTCAAGGATAGCCATGGAAATCATTTAGAGGCAATTCAGCAAGTTTATGAGAAGTTGTGGGAGGTTTTGCAAATTTGTGAACTTTTGGCCCTTTTGAAATTTCTTCATGTTCAAGTCATGAAATCTTGGGATTCTTGGGCCAATTCTGAGTTTTAAGTCATTCACTATGATGTTATGATGTGTAGAAGTTAATTTGAGGTCACAAAATGAATTGGCAAGAGGTTTTGCAAAATTCCCTCTTTGGCATGAAACATGAAATTATGTCATTTTTGCCAACTTTGGAAAGCCATAACTTGAGTTCCAAAATGAATTAGGTCTTGTTCTTGTACTTTTTGAAAAAGGAATGATACAATCTACAACTTTCATGACCAACAATTTTTCATTTGAAGCATTTTTGGTTAAGAAAAAGGAGGTTGAAAAACTTTCCCAAAATGGAAAGTTTACATTACAAGTCATTTCCATTTTTGGCAACTTTCTGTTTTAGCCAATTTTTCTTCAAATTTGTGAACTTCAAAGCACTTCAATGATCAAATAAAGACCATATAACTTCAATTTGATGAAAAATCCACTTTGGGTCCATGTTTGGGGGCCTCAGATGCCCTGATTTTGCTCTGGCTTGCTCAAGAAGTTACCTAGTGATCAGATGACTTCCACAATGAATTTCTTCATCAAACTTGGTATGTATGGTCCTTATATCATATTGAGAACATTATAAACAAGAATGACCAAAAAAATTGGAGTTATGGCCTCTGAAACCAAAACCCTAATTTCAGGTCATCTATGCAGTCAAACCCTAGCTCAGCTTCCATTCTTTGCCAGTTCTTGTGATTCTTTGGCTTACTTGATCTTTGGAGGATAAAATATGATGATTGAACATACATGGACCCTCTTGAGATGATTGAAGACCTTTGGAGTGGCTCAAATGGCTCATGGATTGCTCAGATCATAAACCCTAGATGCAGATGACTTTGAACCAATGTAGTGAAGTAAAAATGCAATATGAAATGATATAATTGAACTTATGCAATGAAAAGATCACAAGCCATGGTGTGAACTTAGTGAGGGAAAATTTGGGGTGTTTACAGCTGCCCCTATTCAAACATGAGTTAGCTGTGCAGGATGTAAGCATCGGCTTAACAGGCAAACATGATAACTTGTGGTTAAATACCAAAGATAGTCCAAAATTTGCATTCACTGGGTGAAGAAGAAAAGGGATATAGATTGTAAAAGGAAGTAAAGTATGATTATAAAGTGCGGGCGATGGAGGACGACCATCGAGCAGAGGACGACTGCTGGGGATAAAGTGGAGACGGGTACGACCGACATGCTGGGGAAATAAAGAGATCATGATAGGGACGAACATCAAACAAATATTCTCTGGGGATCAAAAGTAAAGGCAATGATGCGGACGACCATCGGTTTTAAGGAAATGAAGTAATGATGAGGTACGGTCATCAAAGGTGAAGGACGATCACCTAGCAGGGGACAGCTATTCTGTTGGGGATAAGGATGAGGGACGGTCATCTAAGGTGAAGGACGATCACCTGGCAGGGTACGGCTGCCGAAAATATCACGACATAGGACGAATGCCGGATAGAAAAGGTCGACGATGGGGACGACCATCAGATAAGCATGATGAAGGACGATCATCAAGAGGTGAAGGACGATCACCTAGCAGGGTACGGCTGCTCTCGGGGTTTATCATGACATAGGACGAATGTCTGATAATAAGATCAATGATGGGGGCGGACATCAGATAAAGTGATGAAGGATGATCACCTAGCAGGGGACGGCTGCTAAATATCACGACATAGGACGAATGTCGGATATAAAAGCGTTCCAATAATGGAGACTCCGCTGGGGGAATGATGAAGGACGATTATCGAAAGGTGAAGGACGATCACCTAGCAGGGTACGGCTGCCGAAAGTATCATGACATAGGACGAATTTCATATATAAAAAGGAATAATTTACTGGGACTTGCTGGGGAATAGTAAACACGGACGAGTGTTTGCATCCAAGAAATAAAAGGTATAAGTGTTTGACATTGTGTATAGATTAAAGATGCGGACGAGCATCCGTAAGACTATGATACAGACGGGTATCGGTAGAAACAAACGCTGACGCATGTTCAGAGATGATGATACGGACGAGTACCAACTAGTTAACAAAGAACACGGACGAGTGTTGAATATGAGGGGAAATAAGGTGTATGCAAGATATGGACGAGTATCTGTATGAGTAAAAATAAGCATAAGTGAGACACAAATGAGTGTTTAACTTGCTGGGGGGAGTATGACACGGACGAGTATCATAAGAGAAAGTGTATAAGTTATGAACTTATAAGTGTAAAAGATATCTGGTGATCTGTGGGGATTGGATGACACGGACGGGTGTCGATGAGAGTGTATTATAAGTATTTGGGTAACTGTGTTGGGGGAAAGGTGACACGGACAGGTGTCAATGGAGTGTATACAGATATCTGTTTGTGGTTTATATTTGCAGGGGAGTGATATGACACGGACGGGTGTCGAAAAGAGAATATATTAACATGTATTTGTGAGTGCAAAGGGGACGCTTTGGCTTTCTACTGGGACTATGAGTCTCTATATACATTGCTGGAGGAATGTTGGTATATACATGTGTTTGATTCAAAACATGACTTGCGATTATGCAATATGTTTGATTTTTGCCGTAATGCTCCGTATTAGACGAAATGCTACGCTCTGAGGGGAAATATGATGTGAATGCTATGATTATGCAAAGATACCGATCTGGGACTTCGGATCCCGTTGCTGTGGAGATCTCTGATTGATCTGCTTGAAAGAATATCCCAGCTGGGGATGAGATCATTGGTAGATCTGATATATAGCTTTGCTTGGGGAAATAGGTCACTGATAGACCTATCTTAGTAATGATGAGCCTAACTGGGGCTGTGGATGCTTTCATCACTTTGTTGTGCGAGAAATTCAGACATTTCCCTTCTGGGAGAAACTGGAACTCTGTAGGGAGATGGTTCCCTGTCTAACACTCGGCTGGGGAGGAACAATCACTGAAAGACTTTCCTAGATATTTTTGTAGGGAATCTGCTGAGGATGATAATTTCTGACAACTCAGCTGGGGATATGAGCACCTTCTGGTACTGCTCTGAAAGGTGTGCTGGAGAAGTGATGCCCGACAACTCTGATGGGGAGGAGGCATTTCTGGAGCTGTTCGGAAGATGTGCTGAGGAAATAATGATTCGGCAGCTTTGCTGGGAAAACCTTTCATTCCCCATGTTGCGCTCCGAATACCTACAATCCTGTTATGACAAAGAGACGCACAAATATCCCGAGGTGTCCCTTACTGGATTCCATCATAGGAGTTTAGACACTCCCGGGAGTAAGTAATATATTTCCTGCAAGCATGCTATTAGAAAATCACATCTATTTTTATGCAAACATCATATCAAGGATATCGGACATTTTTGCAAATGAAATAAAATGTACGAGACGAATTGTGACTGAAAACTCTGGTTTTATTAGTTTGGGTGCCCTGAATTGGAAAATACAATCAAAGAAACAGATCCCCTGAAATGAAGAGATTGTTACAAATAAAGGTGCTGGCAATGTTGATGACGCTTCAGTGAGCTTCCCTCTGCTATGACTCGTATGACTTTTGACGTTCTTCTCATTCTACTTTCTGAAGAAGGCTGATTTTGATCGATGCTTTAATCCTTTGAAGCTCGCCGTATTGAGAGTGATACAGACGAATTCAGAATGCAGTTGTTCGCTTATTCCCTTATTTTGCGTGGATCGCCCTTTCGGGTTTTCAATCCACCGGGATACCCATTTTTGCCTGAGCTGTCCAATGCGGCTTTTCAACTCAGCGGGTGTTCATTTTTTTATTATTTTCCCTTATTTTTGCCCGAGTCTTTTATTCTGCTTTTGACTCGCCGGGATGCCCTATTTTTTCCTGGACTTACATTCTGTTTTTATGTCCAGCGGGTCATTTTATGCGAAGTATTTTTTAACTGCATCTGAATTCACAGGGGATAGGAAATCTTCACCATCCATAGTAGTGAGCATCATTGTTCCACCAGAGAAAACTTTCTTTACTATGAACCGGCCGTCGTAATTCGGAGTCCATTTTCCCATGTGGTCTGTATGAGGTGGAAGGAGTCTTTTCAACACAAGATCTCCTACTTGGTATTCCCGAAGCCTGACTTTCTGATCGAAGGCTTTCTTCATTCTTTTATGATATAACTACCCATGACAGATTGTAGCTAATCTCTTTTCTTCGATCAGATTTAGTTGATTGTACCGAGATCGGACCCATTCTGCTTCGTTCAACTTGACATCCATCAGTACCCGTAAAGAGGGTAATTCAACTTCAACAGGTAGGACTGCCTCCATTCCATACACAAACTGATACGGTGTTGCCCCAGTGGATGTCCTGATTGAGGTACGGTACCCATGCAAGGCAAATGGTAGCATTTCATGCCAGTCTTTTATGTGACCACCATCTTCTGCATAATCTTCTAGATATTCTTGTTAGCTGCCTCAACAGCGCCATTCATCTTTGGCCTGTAAGGAGAAGAGTTGTGATGTTGAATCTTGAAGTCCCGGCACAACTCTGCCATCATTTTGTTGTTCAAGTTGGAACCATTATCAGTAATGATTCGCTCGGGCACTCCATACCGACAGATGATGTCTCTCTTCAGGAATCGAGCTACCACTTGCCTAGTGACATTCGCATACGAAGCTGCTTTGACCCACTTGGTAAAATAGTCAATGGCTACCAGGATGAATCTGTGGCCATTTGAAGCAGTCGGTTCGATCTTCCCAATTATATCAATTTCCCACATGGCAAAGGGCCAGGGTGAAGACATCACATTCAAAGGATTCGGAGGCACATGCACTTTGTCTGTATAATCTGGCATTTATGGCACTTTCTGGCATAGGCACAACAGTCTGCATCCATTGTGATCCAATAGTAGCCTGATCTTAACAACTTTTTAGCCATTGCATGCCCTCCAGCATGGGTACCAAAAGATCCTTCATGCACCTCGTGCATCAATAAGTCTGCCTCTGCCTTATCAACACATCTGAGAAGTACCATATCAAAGTTTCGCTTGTACAAGGAACCATCAGCATTCAGGAAGAAACTACCAGCCAACATTCTTAATGTCTTCTTGTCATTGGATGATGCCCTAGGTGGGTATGTTTGATCCTCCAAGAAGCATTTGATGTCATAGAACCAAGGCTTATCATCTTTAGCAAAGTCTGCTAAGAATACGTATGCTGGTCTGTCAAGTCTGGATACCGAAATTCGAGGCACAAAGTTGGCAGCTTGAACTTTGATCATGGACAAAATGGTAGCCAGAGCATCTGCAAACTGATTTTCATCTCAAGGAATATACTCAAGTTTGACTGTTGTGAAGAAAGTCAGTAATTTCCTCGTATAATCCCGGTATAGAATCAGATGCTCCTGGTGAGTGTACCATTTGCCGTTGGTTTGATTGATTACCAGAGCTGAATCTCCGAACACAGTTAAAGTCTTGATCCTGAGGTCAATGGATTCCTCAAGACCCATAATACAGGCTTCGTATTCAGCTTCGTTGTTAGTGCATTTAAAAGTGATTTTTGCTGAGAAAGGCATATGAACTCCCTTATGTGTAATGAGTACTGCACCAACACCACGACCATTCATATTAACAGCCCCATCAAACATCATAGTCCATTTTTCTTCTTGGTCAGGCCCTTCAGTGTGAACAGGCTCTTCATGATCTTTTGCTTTTATGAACATGATGTCTTCATCAGGGAAGTCAAATCTCATAGGCTGGTAATCATCAATGGGTTGCTCAGCCAGATAGTCAGACAGTACACTGCCTTTGATGGCTTTCTGAGATGTGTACTGAATGTCGTATTCTGTGAGAATCATTTTCCATCTTGCAACCCGTCCAGTAAGTGCTGGCTTCTCAAATATATACTTGACTGGATCCATCTTGGAAATCAATAAGGTAGTGTGGGTCAACATATACTGCCTTAGTCGGCGAGCAGCCCACGCTAAAGCACAACAAGTTTTCTTAAGCAGTGCATAACGTTGTTCACAGTCGGTAAACTTTTTGCTCAGGTAGTATATTGCATACTCTTTTCGACCAAACTCGTCATGCTGGCCCATCACACACCCCATTGACTCTTCTAATACTGTCAAGTACATTATTAGAGGTCTTCCTTCAACTGGAGGCATCAGAATCGGAGGCTCTTGTAAGTATTCCTTGATTTTGTCAAAAGCCCTTTGGCAGTCTTCATTCCACCTGACCGTTTGTTCTTTTCTTAACTACTTGAACAAGGGCTCACAGGTTGCTGTAAGGTGAGATATGAACCGTGAGATGTAGTTCAATCTACCTAGAAACCCCCGAACTTCTTTTTTAGTCTTCGGTGCAGGCATTTCTTGAATGACTTTGACCTTTTCAGGGTTGTCGTACCCCGAAAAATATGACCTTACGCGATCCGAAAGGACGGAGCCGCGCGCCGGACAGACTGAAGAGTCGCCACCTAATTCTATTTATTCCCGAAGAGGGAAATGGAAGATATAGATACAACCCGGGAAGAGAGAGATAAGGACAAAGGTCAACGAAACCATTGCCTGGGTTCGGGAGTCGGTTATGCAGGGGGAAGGTATTAGCACCCCCTACATCCATTGTACTCGATGGGAATCATCTAAGTTATCACGCGCGAAAGGATGCCTATACTAAAACGAATTGCTTTCTAGAGGGAAATTAGTTGAATTATAAGTTAGATTGATCCTAGGTGCTCGGCAAGGATTGAGATCCTAGTGCCTACGTACTCCCGTGTGCAATGGGAAAGTCAGAGCCTCGTAGTTCGGCCTACTAAGGGTAGTGGTTGTTGATTTTATTACCTTTCTTCGATGAAAGGGTTTAGGAGTTGGAATGTACTAAAGACTATGGATAGTTTATCTCGTCCAACAAGACGAGCTTCTTGCGTCGAAATAATCGGAGCGAGTAACGAGAGCTCGTTATCCTCCTTTCTACCGCTTAAGGCTCGTGGCGTACAGTTATTCTCGTATTATTAAAGTGTTTTATTCCCTAAGACCGCTTGGCGTTGGATCAAGGGTTTGGATCTAATCGAAACGTTTTGGTTTTTTGAGGTTAAAGGGTAAATGCAAATGGAGTTTATTTTATAGTTTGTTTGCGAGGCACAATGCGCTCGGCTCGCAAGGAGAGGTGGATCCTAATAAACGAAACAATAACCGAACAATAAAGTGCAAGTGGGCAAGTGAGATCGCTTGGCGTTGGACCAAGGATTCGGAATTAAATAAAATACGGAAAATAAAAATGCGTACAAATAAATGGGAGAGGGATACAAAATAAATACAGGGGATTGCGAGAAATAAAGGGGGCTCGTTGTAATTCGCCCAAGAGAAAGCGTGTGTGCAGTGTTTTTGAACGGTTTGAAGGCGTTCGACCTTTTTTAATCGGAAACAACTATTCGAAGGCGTTGGACCTTTTTGGGACGCGGCGAAATTTAGTTCGTGAACTACCTTAGAATCGATTCAAAATTGGAATCATTCTATAAGGAGTCGAAACGTTATTTTTGAAATGCGATAATGAATAAATAAAATTGATTTGCGAGAATTAAATTAAGATAGAATAATGAATTAAATAATCAAATGATATTAAGAATAATAAATAAATTAAATTAATTGAAATGTTTATTTTCCAAGCTAATAAAAAATAATAATAATAATAAAAATAATTACAAGGAGGGCCTCATATTGACCGAATATCACCGATTTAACGAAATCGGGCGAATATCGGCCTTTTGTTATGTCATTGGCCCAAATAAATAAATTGATAATAGTAAATATAAACAAATTAATATTATAAATTAATGGAAAAAAAGAAATAAAGAAAAGGTCTCATAACAATTCCAATGAAGTCGGTCCGATACAAAATATCAAGAAATCGCATTTATATCATTGACCCAAAAAATAAAGAAATTAAATAAGAATGATGATATTAATAGTCTACTTAAATCTATAAAAACCTATAAATAAAATTCAACTTTGAAATCTAAAAGTAACAAAAACTATAAAAAGCAGATTATACATATACAAAAAAAAAGCTGTAAACAATAAAAATAGAAAAATAACGAGACAGATGGTGAGCCTGTGATGGATGGTTATTAAATGAATGGACCAATCGCCCAAAATCCAACTCAAAATTTTTTATATAAAAAATAGAATAACAAAGAAATTAAAAGTTGAAATAAAAAAATAAAATAGCAGGTGGGCCGAAACCCAAAGTCTAATTTATAATAAACTGATAGATTAGTGAAAAGAAACTTAGCAAAAAAAATTTTTAAACAACAAAAAACAATATTAATAAAAAACTTGGCGTTTAAAGGAAGCACATCAAAGCAAAAACAAAACCTTATTTCAAGGTTTCAGAACAAACACCAAAGCTTCCTCTTTCTCACGCACGGTCTTCTCTCGGTCGCAGGGTTGCGATTCGGTTCTAGCTCAGTCGCGCGGCCGTCGGTGATGTGGGTCGGCGGTTGTTGATGGGTTTGAGGAGGTTTGTGATTTTTCGCTCACGGTTTGTGGTTTCGTGGCCTCTGCGGTGGGGTTTTCAGATGTGACGGTGGTGAGCGATATCAGATAGATTACGGTGGCCGGCAGTTGGGTTTTACGGAAGATGAGGTTTACGGGTTCTCGCAGATGGTGGTTTCGCGGCTTGTTGTGCATTTTCCGGCGCGGATGGTTCTGTTTTAAGGTCGTTTGATTTTTTGACTCCACACGATTTCCATTCAGCTCTCTCGCCTCTCGTTCAGGCCACTCTCGGCGGGTTGTTTGGTGATCTGATTTCGGTAGGTTTTCGTTTTGAATCGCAGCTGTGAGCGGCTGATGGTGGTGTTCGTTTCGCGTTTGAGAAAGGGATTTGTGGTGAGTGATGTGTCCGTTCATAGTTTAGAGTGGTGATTATTTTTGGTATGTTTCAGTAAGGTTTTGGTTTGATTTCGAAAGTCAGAATTTGTGCGTGTTGGTGATTTCAGAAGGTTAGCGGTGGTTTTTGTGTTTGTGAAGGTGGTTGAAAGAATGGTGAGGGTCCTATTTTTCGGATCTGTTTTTTTTTTGTTTCCCCTATCTCATCTCATTCTTTCTTGTTTCTGGTTTTTCTTTGTTTGTGGTGTTATGAACACATTAAATATGGTTTGAAGAAGGTAAATGGTTATGTTTATTGAAAGAAGTGTTTGAATGTTGAATGGTTTTGAGAAGGTTTAAAGGATTCAATGAAGGTTTGTTAATGAGGAAAAAGAAGGTGAAAGTTAGTATTGTTTATGGTTGTGTTGGTTGTTAAGGTGAGGGAGAGGAAAGTGTTCTGTTATATGGAATGAGGTAAGGGGAAAAATGGAATTTGTTATGAAAATTTGTTACGGAGAATCTTCGAAAATCTTTGCTGAGAATTGGGTGCATGTGCATTTTTTAGTGGAAGAATAATGGTGGGCTGATGGAGATTTTTGCAAGCTGGATTTGAACGTGATTTGGTAGTGGGGCTGTGAAAAAGAATCGTACAAGTTGTGTGGGAATGGGAGGACAGGCTGTACATTGATTTCACTGATAAATGAAAAGTGGGCTGAATGAACTGTGAAATATATGGATAAACTAATTCTAATTATAAGATATTAATAATAATAAAAAGTAAAAATAGTGATAATATAATAATAATAATAATAATAATAATAATAATAATAAGTGAACAAAAAATAGTAATAAAAAAAATAAATAGAGATAATAATAACAAAAATTTAAAATTTATTAATAATAATAAAATAGATAATGAAATAGAAACCTAGTAATAATAAAAGTGATCAATATAAAAAAAAAAGTAAATAAAATTGAGATATTTTGGGATTCTTGAATGAAAAGCTTTTTAAGATGAAAAATGAATTTGTGTAAAAATGTTTTAATAGAAATAACAATAATAACAACGAACCCTCTTTTTGTATATATTTTTTAATAAAAACTTAAATAATAGAAATAAAAGACTTGGAATAAAAAGAAAAATTAAATTTTAGTTTGCAAAGAAATAAGTGCATTTTTTGGATTTTTGCAATGTTAGACAGAAATAAGATTGTACATATTTTTTATTTTTGAGATATTTGGTTAGACGGTAAAATAAAATGGAATAATGCATATTTTTTTGAATTTTGAATGATGGTTAATAAACATAAAATAAAATAGTAAAGGTAGGACAAATTTGGGGTATGACAAGGGCCAACTTCAATCCCTTTTTTACTTACAATAAATCCCAGCAGTTTACCGGATCGTACCCCGAATGTGCATTTGTTGGGGTTTAGCTTCAGTTGGTACTTTCTCAGACGCTTGAATAGCTTTAACAAATTCACCAGTTGGTCTTCTTCTGTGAGGGACTTGGCAATCATGTCATCCACATAACATTCAATTTCTTTGTGGATCATGTCGTGGAATAATGTTACCATAGCCCGTTGATAAGTGGCACCAGCATTCTTCAGTCTGAATGTCATTACCTTATAACAAAATGTGCCCCAAGGTGTGATGAAAGTAGTCTTCTCCATGTCTTCAGGTGACATCTTAATCTGATTATATCCTGAAAATCCATCCATGAAGGAGAATATCGAGAACTGAGTCGTGTTGTCGACCAATACATTAATGTGAGGTAATGGGAAATCATCTTGCGGGCTGGCTCTGTTCAGATCCCGGTAATCCACACACATCCTCACTTTGCCATCCTTCTTAGGCACAGATACAATGTTAGCAACCCATGGCGGGTAACTAGTTACAGCAAGGAAACCGGTGTCCCACTGTTTTTATACCTCATCTTTTATCTTCATGGCCATATCCGGACGAGTACGGCGCAACTTCTGTTTTACTGGCGGACAGTCTTCTTTTAGTGACAGCTTATGCATAACAATGTCGGTATCAAGACCTAGCATATCCTGATAAGACCAGGCAAAAACATCCAAATACTCCCGAAGCATGTCAATAAGTTGTTCCTTCACTGAATCTTGCAGACGGGCCCCGATTTTCACTTCTTTCAAGTCTTCTTCCGTACTAAGATTAACCGTCTCAACTTCCTCCTGGTGAGGAGTGATAACCTTCTCCTCTTGTCTCCACAACCTGGCTAGCTCTTCAGGTAGCTCATAATCTTCTTCAACCCCTTCATCGGCTTGATTAATCGGATTGTCAAAGTCATACAAAGTCATAGCAGTGTCGTTATCAGTGCAGTCTGGAGGGCACTCTCTGCAAGGGTTTAGATTGGTTCATTTTAGTGATCAGTTTTATCTTGCTTAGAAAAAGTGAAAATGAAGTTATTATTTTGAAAAACATTGCCATTTTATTGTTTTGTACAAAAAATGAAAAATGAAAAACAGTGAGCGGAAAAAGAGACTCATTTGCAAAAGATGTCCTGATATTCATTAATTGATCGTTTGCACAAAATACAAGATGGCCCGATTACAAAATGAGCCCTGACATCTTGGGCAAGATGTAGGACTTGATGCATGCTTCAAGACAAGAAATAATAATTACTCTGCAGGAGTAACTCTTATAATTTCCTGGGAAGACCAGTTTGAGACTTAGTTCCTCGGGATCCTTGGACGTATCCAGTTTTCCAGGTTGCGTTTGTCTTCTTCCTCGTCTTCTAAACTGTTCACAGCATCCGGGGTTAGCATTCCCCCGCTGACAAATTTGGGCTCCATTGCAGCCTCTGGTTGATCTTGTCGAGTTGGTTTGTAACCCAACCTGAATCTGTCTTCTTTCTTTTCAACTGGCAGCAGCTTGCCCCAACCTTGAGCGGTACCCTCCTCAACAACCTTTCGGGCCTATTGATATGAAGTGATGGAAGTCCCAGACACAACAGATGCTTCATTGATGTTAATGGCCTCAAACCCCTGACTCATGGTCTCATGGATCTCCCCATCCATCTCTATGTATTTATAAGTAGCCAGCTGGCTAACAAAGATGTCCTCCTCCCCACAGATGGTGATGATTTGGCCCTCCCACTCGAATTTTAACTTCTGGTGAAGGGTATACGTAACAGCGCCGACGGCGTGGATCCAGGGTCTACCCAACAGACAGCTGTAGGCCAGCTGTATGTCCATCACAAAGAAGGTAGTTTTAAAGGTTTGCGGGCCAATCAACACAGGTAAATCGATCTCTCCAAGCACCGATCTTTTAGAGCCATCAAATGCTCTCACCACCAAATTACTTGGGCACAATGCCAAGCCATCATACTCCAACTTCACCAAGGCTTTCTTTGGGAGAACATTGAGCGAAGACCCAGTGTCCACAAGTACATGAGAAAGGACAACACCTTTGCATTCCAAGGTGATGTGCAAAGCCTTGTTATGGTTGCGCCCCTCCGTTGTTAAATCAACATTTGTAAATCCCAGTCCATGACTGGTGTTGACATTTGCAACCACAGTTTCTAACTGATTAACAGTAATCTCTTCCGGCACATATGCTGCGTGCAGGACCTTCAATAATGTATTCCTGTGGGCTTCGGAACACATTAGCAATGATAATATAGAGATCTTGGAGGGGTTTGGTGAAGCTGGTCCACCACCTTGTAATCACTCTTCTTTATTATCCTCATGAACTCGTCTACATCTTGTTCAAAAGACGTCTTCTGAGTTTCTTTGATAGTTGGCTCTTCAGATACCACACTTTTTCCTTTTGCCTTAGCAGCAGCTTCTGCTTCAACATTGGGCCTTGGTGTTTGTGAGGCAAAAAGGCGTCCGCTTCTGGTGAAGCCTCCGCCTCCCCCAACATTGTCAACTTGTGGTGAAGAGGTTGATGAATCAAGAGTGATTTTCTTTCCGTCGCAGTAGAGATCAGAGCCGTAGTGCCAAGGTATGGCATTACTGCTTTCATAAGGAACAAGTCCAGGTACCGTAATGGTGACCGGACTGATTGCTGCAGCAGAAGGAACTGTGATGGTGTGCGGATCGTAGTAGATTGTAACTGGAGATCTGACATGAGGTGTTGCAGTTTGTTGTTGGAAATTGTTGGGATGAACATTTGCGGGGTCATAATAGATCGTGACCGTTGAGACATCTTCATTAATGTTTGCTGGTGTTGTAGATGATTCCGTTGATAAGATGGGTGTTGATGTTGTAGAAGTAAATGTTGCTGAACTTTGATCTGTTGAAATAATGGATGGAGTAATTGCTGGAGTTGTTGACGAATCAGTGGGAATGATAGTTGTTGCTGTTGTAGGAGGATCCATTGTTGCTGAAACCAGAGTTGTTGAAGGAGCTGTTGAAGTAATTTTCAAGATTCCATCTCTGATGAGGCCATCTATGCCAAACCTTAGCTTCTCACAACCATTAATAGCAGTCTTACACAATTCACAGCAGGCCCCACAACCCGGGAACATTTGGCATCTTAAAAGTTGAACTTTGACTTCAGCCAGTGGTGTTCGAATCTGTGCAACATTATCAATTAGCGTAGATGGTTGGTCCTCTTCTATGGCATTAATCCTAGGCCTACCATGATTAGGCATAGGATTTCTGTTAACATTCGGAGGGGGTGTAAAATTGAGAGCTCTGGAATCGACCAGATCTTGAACTTTCATTTGCAAAGCCCTACACTTCTCAGTATTGTGACCCAATGCGTTAGAATGAAAGGCACACCTAGCATTAGCATCATAATTCTTCGGGAGATTGAGGGGATCTGGTGGAGCCAACGTCCTTAACTCAACCAGGTTAAGCTTCAGGAGTTGTGGCAATAAAGCAGCATAAGGCATAGGGATAGGGTCAATCACCCTATTTGCTTGTGATGGCCTCTGTTGAAAGGAGCGCTGATGTTGGTTGCTATTGTTGTTGTACGTTCTTTGTTGCGGAAAATGAGATTGTTGCTGATAGTGATGTTGTTGTTGTTGAGGATATAATGGTTGTTGTGGAACTGGAGCCGAGATGGTAACAACTGCCATTGATCTGTGAGAATATTGGGGTCTGCCCCTGCTTGCATGGATAGCATTTATTTCACCCGCCCTTCGGGGTCCTGCAAAAGGTTTTCTGGGGTTGCTGGAGGAACTTGCACCATTGTCAGAGATTTTGCCCATCTTCAAAAGACTCTTAATTCTCTCACCATCTATAACTACATCAGCAAAACTGGTAGAGGACAAAGCAGCAAGTCTATCAATATAAGTTCTCTTCAAGGTGTTCATAAACATGTCAGCCATCTCTCTTTCTAACATGGGTGGCTGGACAGCAGCAGCAAGTTGTCTCCACCTCTGAGCGTAATCCCGAAAGCTCTCCCTTGAAGACTGAGACATGCCCATTAGAAGAGTTCTATTGGGGGCCATGTCTAGGTTGTATTGGTACTGACGGATGAAGGTCTCGGCCAAGTCTTTCCAGCATCTTATGGTGGCCCTTATTAGATGTGAATACCATTCTCTTGAAGCTCCAGTCAGACTGTCCTCAAACTAGAACATCCATAACTTCTCATCCATGGTATAAGCCTTGAGTCTCCCCAAGAAAGATTGCAGATGAGTACGCGGGCAAGAGGTACCATTATATTTCTCAAAGCAAGGGGGTTTGAATTTGTGGGGAATCCTCACCCCATCTACCAGCCCCATATCCATCACGTCAAAGCCCATAGAATTCTGAGACTCCAAAGATCTTAACTTTTCAGCAATCTCATCCAGTCTTCTATCATATACCTCGTCTCCAGCCCCAATAACAGTAAATTGTTCTTCTTGGGGATCCTCTTGCAGGATTCTGCCCCCAGCAGTATTACCTTGAACATTTCTCGGGATATTCACATCTGGATTCAAATGGGGCCCATACTCTGGTGGGTCGATACGAGGCTGCCCCCGTTCATTATTGCTGGTTCCCCCTGTCCCAAGGTGGGGCTCTTCAGGTGTTTGCCTCTCTACCAACTCTCTCAACATTTCTTGGCTCTGGGCTAAGCTAGTCATTACTGCCATAAACTGAGACATTTGGTTTCTCATCTCGACCCTTTCGTTTGCCATCTGATTTCTTACTTCAGTCAGGTCCTGCTGCACCCGATCCATCTGAATGCCTGGAAGGTTGTTACGAGTTAGGTACCGGTGTGTGCAGTTGACAGGGAACACTCGGCGACGAGTAATGTTTCCTGAAACCACAACAGAGTGAGAAACAAATAATAAGCAAAAACCTACAAAACAAAGAAAAATGTTAGTATGCAACGCAGTATGCTTATTTGTTTTCCAAGGTATCTGGTTTGGTTATTGGTTTTGACCTTTCCAGACCTCGAGGAGAATGCTTGATGTTGTCGAGAAAAGAAGCCCAATGAAAACAAACTAAATATATTACAAATGATGAAAAATACATAGTCTGTTCACAATACATGCCCATGGTGGGTCAAAAATACAACAAAAAGAAAAAGTACATCAAAAAAAAAGAAATACAAGCAAAGGAATCAGACATCCAGTCCGTAATCATCCTCCCTAACTTCCTTCAGGAGTGCCTCAGTTACCGGACCAACTGGGTGCTCTGTAATGGTCCTAATGAGGAGGTTCCTGGTAGCAATGGCAGTAGTCAACTTCTTATGCCTGTCCTGATCTTTTGATATCTTTAACCCTGCTCATAGCTTCAATTCTGATATCTCCTTCCGAGCTGCCAACAAAGCTTCCTGCTGCTTCTTCTCATTGGCTTCCAGCTTCTCAATCTTGGCTTGAGTCCTCTGGTCTTCTTGTGCCCGGGCTTCGGTGATCCTGATCCACCTAGCCTGGCTCTCTTCCAGATAATGTTCAGCTCTAGCTTTCTGAATCTTGGCCTCTTTACAGGCATTCTTCAATATTTGTTCCCCAGCCCTTGCTTTCCTTATGTAGTCCTCTGTCCTTTCAATCTTGGTGAGATGCTCAGTCTTGAGTCTTTCCAACCTTTCAATGTCCAGACGACCGTCATTCCTTTCCCAAAGAGTCTTCTTCAGGGCTTCAGACAGCTGATTATTCCTTTCTTTCAGCTTTTCAAATTCCTCCAGGCTAACTGTTGCTGCAGGCTATACTGTAGATGGTCCAGGTGTGTCTTCCAAAGTGAAGGGCATTCTGGTAATCTGAGCTCTAGTACGGGACCAATTTGAGTACTGAGCTGAAGCAAAATTGTTACATCTTCCAAGGATAGATATCCCCTTTGTCTGGATGTTGTCCCAAGCCCAGGAAGCTTGCCTGACAACAGCTGAATTAGGTTGCACTTCACAGTATAGGGTCTCAGCTAAATCCTGTCCTCTGGGAGGGTGAACTAAGGCATAGCCCAATTGTCTCTTAAACAGTAAAGGGTTGTAGTTGATGCAACCTTTTACTCCTATTAGAGGCACATTAGGGTAATGCCCACAACTGGTGATAATCTCCTTGCCTTTGGTGCTCTGGGTGCACCATCTGATATCATCTGAGGTTAAGATAATGAATCTCTTGGCCCAATTCCTCTGTTGATGTGGGTTCAAGAAAGCATCTGATTTAGGAAGGTGTCTTAGTAGCCAAGAGTAGAACAAGGGGGCACAGCATCTGACCAACTTCCCCCCTCTGTTTTTCATTCCTCTGATGGATGGAGTAGTAAAAGTCCCCTAGCAATGTAGGCACTGGATTCCTCAGCAGAAACAAGTGGATGGCATTCTTACTAACAAATTTAGGCTCATCTGCAAATAATATAGCCCCATATATGCTGAGGGCTAAGAGTGCATAGACTGCCCTCCATTCTCCCAATGAAGCCATCAGGATGGCTTGAGAAATCAAGAAGTCCAAATGTAAACCAGGAATCCCAGCTTTTGTTGTCATGTTTTGCTCAATAAGGGCAGGCTCCAAGTACAATGCCCTTGCTATCTCTTCACTTCTAGGAGCAGTCATCTCTGGGTTAAAGGGGATCCCTCCTCTGATAGGTACTCCAATCAACAAAGAAAACTCCTCCAATAGAGGCCCTATCTGAAAGTCTGGAAAAGTGAAGCATCTAAGTGGAGGGTCATAGAACTGCAAGCATGTGTGGATCATGCTTCTCTGAGAAGAATCAAGATCCATGACCGTGTCTAAAATACCCCTATAGTGCTCTCTAAACAGTGGGATATGGTCAGGTGTGATGAGTGACTGGACCTTCCTGATACTAGTCAATATGGGCTCAAAGAAGTGATAAGATATGTTGCTCTTCCTGGTAGTAGCCATGAGTGCTGCTGAAGAAGCTGAAGTCAAGCGCTGATGAAGATAATTGACTAAGGAGCTGAAGGTAAATCTCTGGCAGACTGATGCAGGTGATGAAGGAGATAGCTGAAGCAGATGTTGAAGAAGATGACTGAAGCTGAGGTCTAAGCATTAGAAGGGGTCAAAATCAAAACCAAGATACAATGAGGTGGATACCCTGAAAAACAAATAAACAAATGTTAAATGATGCAATGATGATATATGCAAATGATATGCAAGGGTTTGTGATCAAGAGCTGGATCTGGTTATCTGTCTTGATATAAGGTCCATATATGTTCAAAGGTCCAGATGGAGGTTCAGTAATCCAGTAACCATGGTGGGGGACTCAAATAAAGAGTCACATGTCCAGGGTTAATCACAAGAACTGTCCAAAATGAAGCATTCTTAAACAATACAGTAACAGGGTATGATGTGGCCAAGGGTTCATGCAAACTTGTAAACAACCCAACCCTCTCACATGTAATGTTCTAGAACAAAGATCCTCAGACTTGGATCAGTTATGAGAAGTGTAAACACTTCTAACCCGGAGGTACAGTGTTTACAATAACCATAAAATATCCTCCTCTAATTCACCCCAGATTCTGAAGGTCATATTAAAGGTCATCCAGACTTAGCAGGCTTCCCAGATAGCCCTAGCACTACAGGAAATCTGTAGCACAGAGTTCTCAAGAAGAAACCCACATCTGAATCGTGTTTCATATTCCCGCACCAGACCGAAATGGAATGGGAAAGAACATGAACCACTCTAGCCTAGGTGTCACTCAGGTCCCATGTATAGGACCTTAATCACTCAGTGGAACCCCACCCACCAAAGAAAACCAGATCCAACACAGTGATAATGACAGTATGAAATATGCATAAGACTGTAAAAGAAAGCAATAAATAAAGCTGTACATAAAGAAATAAATAAAGCAACTAAATAAACACAATTAGCACATAACACCCCAGTAAACACAAATCAAACAAGCGCTAGGAGGAACCCACAAAAAGAACCAGAAGCCCTGGTTGCAGTATAAGGTTCCCCAGCAGAGTCGCCAAGCTGTCTCTCCCACCAAATGACACCTGGTCAGAAGGGGTACAGACGCGAACGGTCGGCGAAAGGAGAGAACATGAAGATGAACTGAAAAGAGTCGCCAGCTAGGCATTTTTATCCCGAAGGAAAGGTAATGCTGCATAAACCTAGGAAAAGATGGTCGCGAACCAGAGAAACTGAGAAAGGGGGTTGGTTACAACCTCGGAAGGTATTAGTACCCAGATTGTCCGTCGTACTCGACGGGATCCACGCTTAAAATATTTGTGTTTAAAGGGGTAGTGTTAGTGCTATTCTATGTTCAAAAGCTGGAAATGAATACAAGTGTCAGTGCAAAGAAGTATGAAGTGAAATAAAGGAGTGTCAGTGCAAGAAAAGAGTGCAATGCTCAAGACAATGAGGCTTAAATAATAATGCTGGAAGAGGGGGAATATACAGAGAATTTTGTTTGATAACCGTTAAGTTATGCCTACGTATCCTCTCGTGCAATGAGGAAGTCAGAACACCGTAGTTCGACTCAAAGAGACTGAAAGGTAAATTGACTTATGAAATGCTTACTTGTCTATGCTCAAGTGTATGACCTATCTGGCTCAGGTGCAAACTGTCTTGCATTATACAGAAGAAGCGAGTTCTCGTTTGTGAGTGAACGAGGTGAGAAGAGAATCCCGGAGGAAACAATAATTGTTTGTTTTTTATGTTTTCAATCTTTTATTGCTTTTTGTGTTTGTCATAAGATAATGAGCTTAAGCCTAAACCAAGGGTTAGTAAACTCATCACATCCTCCCTCTGATTAGGGGTAATGAGAATACCTTAAGTATGAAGTAAGCACCTCAAACTTAATCACCATGATATAGGATTAATATCATTAACCTACTTCTGATTATTTAGATGTTTTTGGAGTTTTTTCTTAGTGTTAAGTAATGAGTTTAAGCCATAATCAAGGATTTAATGAACTCATTACACCATCCTAATAGAAGGATAATAGATGAGAACATTTAAGCTGAGGAAGATACCTCAACTTAATCCATGATTAGGGATTAACCTCATGACAAAATAAAGCTTTTATTAAAGTGTATTTTAGTTAATGATAAGATTAAGAAGTGGATTTTATGATTTGTAAGACAACTTGAGGGGGACTTGTCCATTAACACTAGGGTTAGTCCTTCTTAACCAATTAAGGAAGAATTAGAACCCTAATGCAAGGCCCAAGTTACAAGCTTGATGTCTTAGTGATTATTAGGTGAATGGATTAAAGGATTTAAACACATTAAAGGTTTAACACTTAGGATTAAAGTTATACACTCCATCCTAAGAGAAGGATGTAGGCATAACCCTAATCACAAAGTCTTAAAACCTTAAGGGTTTAGTCCATGATTAAGAGATGAGAAGAGAGGACACAAAAGATGACACAGAGGTAAAACTAATGGGGGACTAATAAAACCCTAATTGTGATCATGCTTGGGTATTCCTAGGGTTTATGAGGCTTGCAAGAGATCTTCAGGAGAGCCACCAAGGAAGAAGCAGAATGAAGGGAAGAGAAGCAAAAGAAGCAAGTCAACTTACTTCACTTAAGAAGATAAGTTGCTTGAAGAAAGAAAGTGAGGAAGGAGCATGAATGAGCAAGCTCACTCTAATACAATGATAAAATTCAGCAAGGAATGCATAAGAGAGGAGAAAAGATTATGAGAAGTGAAGGCAAATTCACTTCTCAAACACTTACCACCTGAAAAGTTAGCAAAAGGAAATGAAATGAAATGAGAATGAAATGGATGCAATGAGGCAAACCAAAACCAGAAGCATGTTCATGATGCTAATGATGCAAAGAGATGATGCAAATGTATGTCATGAGATATGGATTATCATACAAGAGATGGGAATGCAAATGAAACATATAAGAAGCATGAAAGTTCATGAATGCACATGACATGAAATGAAAGAAAAACATGGCAAAGGGATGATGCAATGATAAAACATGAATCTAATGTGTCCTAAGATGTCTTATATGTCATGTGAATGCACAAAATGTCATGGCAAGTTCATGGATGCAAGCATATGCAAGATGTATGCAAGATAAGATGAGAAATTAGGGTTATATGAACATGTGCGATGCAAAACTCAAAAACAGAAGCAAATCATAAGATAAAAAATTGGAAATGGACCTAAGGGAACCCTAAGCCTATATTAGTTCACCATCCAAAGGGGGAGGTCAGAAGCTAAACCTAAAGGAAGTTATGAATTTCCTAAGTTTCTAGGGTTTTAAGGGTGATCCTAAATGTAAAATGCCAAACAAATTGAAAATGAAAGATAAAAATGAAACAAAAATGTTTTTAGATGCTTGAATCCATGCATAGAACAATGCAAAAAGAATCAATCACAAACTCAACATGGTTTAAAAGTTATGAATTTTTGAAGTTAGGGTTAGAAAATGAACAATTTAAGAACCCTAATTCAAATAAAAAATGTCAAAGTGTGATCAAAACCCAAAGAAATTTGTGTGGTGAGTTTGTAAATGCTTCTAAATGTTTGAAAATGTTCTCTGATTTTTTTGTGATTTTTAAATACTTAAATGTATTTTTAATTAATTAAAATCAATTAACTAATTAAAAATAACATTTAAATGATTTAAAAAAAAATTTAATGCAAAAAAAATAAATATATATTTTTGGGTTCTGAAAATTAATAAAAGGTTTGATAAACAAATTCAGAATTTTTTGACTATTTTGACTATTTTTAAAAATTCGTATAAGATACAATAGAAAAAATGAAATAAAAATTAATTTAATGGAAAGTATGTACAATGGATGGATCAGATTGAATCTGGGCTTAAACTGGTTGACTGGGCGTGTATCTGAACGGCCCAAATTTAAACTGAACTAATTCTAATTAATTAATTCAATAAACCTAATTAAAAACTAATCACAAGATCCAGGCCCTTCATTGCACGCGGGAAAGCTTGATCTAACGTCCCATATTCAAATTATGCCCTAACCCTAATTAATTAGGTTAATGACTTTCAGGTGGCCGGAAATGACCTCCGGTCATCTTCTCCGGCCACACTCTCCCCTGAAAATCCTCAAATCACTCCCTAGGCCATGATAAACCCCCCAAATCTCCAGAAATGATAAACCCCATAGAACAAGAATCCAGCAACATAATTCATTTATCTTGCATCAAAATCATGATTCGAGCAAAAAACATAAAAATGGACAAAATTTCAGAACATGCATATACAGTCAATACTCAACCATTCTTCAAAAATGAATGCTCATTGTAATCAGGAGAACAAACTCTACCATCTCATAACTAAAGAAACGATTTCTGGAAAAATGTTTCAAGAGGATACCTGAGATGAAGCTTTGCCAATGGAGCTGCCTGGGCCTTCTTCTCGATGCAAACACTCTCCCCTGATCACCCTTGAGCTTCATTGATGCTTTGCTGAAGTGTTTGTGACCTCTCTTTTGAAGTTCAGTGAGGTTCAGTTCAAAGGGGGAAAAATCGTATTTGGTGTATGGTGGTTTTTAGGGCAAAGTGAAGGGTGGTTTGTGATCAGTGATGGATTTGAAGATGAATGGTGGAATAATTTTTAAGTTTTGATGTTTGTGCTGAGTGTTTCGAATAAAAATGCAAAGGAGGTGATTTTTTATAACTATGGCAATGTTGTGTATTCAGGCTGTGTTCTTGTGTGAAATGAGTTGCCTTTTGCCCATGTATCAAGCTGTGATAGGTCTGTGGAGTTGGTGTGGGCTATGCTGATTGGTATGGCTTGTTTTGCAAAAAGTCAAGATTTGTTGTCCTTTGTGGTATGGGCTGGTTCAGGAATGGTACAAAGGGGTGTCTGGTGCAGCAAGATTCAAGGATAGCCATGGAAATCATTTAGAGGCAATTCAGCAAGTTTGTGAGAAGTTGTGAGAGGTTTTGCAAATTTGTGAACTTTTGGCCCTTTTGAAATTGCTTCATGTGCAAGTCATGAAATCTTGGGATTCTTGGGCTAATTATGAGTTTTAAGTCATGCATTATGATGTTATGATGTGTAGAAGTTAATTTGAGGTCACAAAATGAATTGGCAAGAGGTTTTGCAAAATTCCCTCTTTGGCATGAAACATGAAATTATGTGATTTTTGCCAACTTTGGAAAGCCATAACTTGAGTTCCAAAATGAATTAGGTCTTGTTCTTGTACTTTTTGAAAAGGGAATGATCCAATCTACAACTTTCATGACCAACAATTTTTCATTTGAAGCATTTTTGGTTAAGAAAGAGGAGGTTGAAAAACTTTCCCAAAATGGAAAGTTTACATTACAAGTCATTTCCATTTTTGGAAACTTTTGGTTTTAGCCCACTTTTCTTCAAATTTGTGAACTTCAAAGCACTTCAATGATCAAATAAAGACCATATAACTTCAATTTGATGAAAAATCCACTTTGGGTCCATGTTGGGGGGCCTCAGATGCCCTGATTTTGCTATGGCTTGCTCAAGAAGTTACCTAGTGATCAGATGACTTCCACAATGAATTTCTTCATCAAACTTGGTATGTATGATCCTTATATCATATTGATAACATTAGAAACAAGAATGACCAAAAAAATTGGAGTTATGGCCTCTGAAACCAAAACCCTAATTTCAGGTCATCTGTGCAGTCAAACCCTAGCTCAGCTTCCATTCTTTGCCAGTTCTTGTGATTCTTTGGCTTCCTTGATCTTTGGGGGATAAAATATGATGCTTGAACATACTTGGACCCTCTTGAAATTATTGAAGACCTTTGGAGTGGCTCAAATGGCTCATGGATTGCTCAGATCACAAACCCTAGATGAAGATGACTTTGAACCAATTCAGTGAAGTAAAATTGCAATATGAAATGATATGATTGAACTTATGCAATGAAAAGATAAAAAGACATGGTGTGAACTTAGTGAGGGAAAATTTGGGGTGTTTACAACTACACTGATCTAAATTGGGCTTTCCCGAAAGACGTTTACCCTTTGCCTAACATTGATAAACCGGTTGATAATTCTGCAGGTTTTAAATTATTTTCGTTCCTTGACGCCTATTATGGGTACATTCAAATACACATGGTCGTGGCCGACAAGAAATACATCACTTTCATGACCGAATCAGGAAACTATTACTACAACGTAATGCCATTCGGCTTGAAAAATGCGGGCGCGACCTACTAATGGATGATGAACAAAGCTTTTTGAGCAGAAATCAGAGACATGCTCGAAGTCTACATGAAATACGTGACTGTTAAATCCCACGAGGAAACTGATCAATCTCTCTGTAATACCCACATATAAAAGATATACTTCAAAACATATTTTTCATATATAAACTTAAGTTTGATATTGAAATACAACAAGTTCTTAGCTACACATTGCATAAATATAGCCACTACAACATAAGGTACTAGCAAAAAGGCTATATTATAATACAAGATGTTCACAAAATAAAAAGCCTAAGAACTAGATCCGAAGATCTCAAAAGTCCACAGCGGACGAAACCATCAAACAAGGAAAGATAATCAAGTCGCCTTATCTTTACCCTTTGCGGAACCTGAAGTATCTGAAATAACAACATCAACATGGGGTGAGATAAAACATCTCAGTGAGTTCCCTATCTTAGAGTTCTCTCGGCTCTAAGGGTTCAATTCCAACATTTCCATAAGGTACCGGAGTCACTTCTCTAAAAGTAACCTAAAACGAAAAGGGGCAATCGATAAGTTGTTAACGCTTCACGTAGAACTCAATGTAATACCCAGATCAGTGCATTTTAATGCACATTCTACCATGTTTTCACTTAAGTATTTCTTTGGTTTTCTTTGTTTATTTTTATATTTTATTTTGTTTTTCTATTTTACTTAATTTTTGGCTTAATTTAATTTTCGTACTTAATTTTCAGCTTTAACAGCTTTTACGGAAATGATCATAACCGGAGTTCCAGGAATCTGATTGAGACATTCTACCAGTCAATGGAAAGCTAAGAGAGAGAGCTACAACTTTTGTGTTGGAGTCAAAGTCAGATTCGGAGTCATATTTTCCAGAATTTTGTTTGAAGCTCCTGCATTAGTTTTATTTAGTTTCGGGTCATTTAGAATTGGGCCTGTGTTATATATTTGACCCAGTTGGGTTGTAAACGGGTTTTTTAGGTTTTTCTATTTAACCTAGCAGCCGCAACTGTTGAATATACAGTTTTTACGGTTTTATTTTTTACTTTCGAAGAGACGAATTAAGGAGAACTAATTCCAAGGATTAATCTGTTGTAATCGGTTTTCGCCGACACTTTGAGGTTGTTATATTTTCCAATTAATTTATTTCCTTTCAATTCTGATCTTGATATCTTGTTTGCTTAATTCGATTTATCTAAGGTTAGATTGATTTATTTCGATGATTGCATGTTCCTATACTTTAATCGCGTTTGCTTAATTCACGTATGTTTATCGTGTTTGCTTAATTCACGATTGATATATTTCATCTGTTTGCTTAATTCAGAAATTAGGAATATTTATCATATAATATCAATTACGCTTGTTTAATTGTTATTATAATCAAAAAGGAAATAAAGTCCGCTTAGGAATTGAGAATATTTGGGTCGATGATAAGTTGGGAAATCAAAACAGCAGATTAATTATTTCAGCTTATTTTACTAATCACTTAATTCTAATCACTTTTTCTTCTTCCATTTTGAATCAAATTCGATAATCCCTCATTAATCGTTACTATCGTTAGTTAATAAGATCAAGAATCCTTGTGAGACGATTCGAGTCATTGTCGTTATACTACGTTTTGAAAAATCACTCGTTTTTTATCCGTGCGCGACACGCGGATCAAATCGGCGTCGTTGCCGAGGATTCTTGTTTTTATTAACCAATTTTACAGTCATAGGTATAGTTTTATTGTCAGTTTATTTTTCTTTTTTGTTGTGTTTGTTGATTTCCAGGGTTGCAATACCAATTGTAGTATAGGGATAAGTTTTCCAGCCTTTCAGGTAAGTTGGAAGCTACTGTTTCAATTTGCTCCAAATTTATTCCAGAAAATCAGAAATAAATCGAAGAACAATACTCTTTTAGAATATAATTCTAAAAGACTTCAACCCTCAAAATCGCAAATTTCGTGTTTTTCTATTTTATTTGATTTATTTTCTCTTTTCATATTTTCAAAAAAATCTGAAATTTTTTGTGCGAGCTTTAATTGATAATTAGATTTTTAGCGTTATTTTTATATTTTTTATATTTTATTTTAATCGCTTTTTTTTCATTATTTTTAAATATGTATTGATTTCATTTGATATTGTGTTAAAATTCATAATCATATCATGGCTGATCAAAGAACTCTGAGAGAACTGGTTGAACTTGTGAATTATAATGTTTTATGTATTGAATATCTTGTTGTTGATGCACCTTTCGAATTGAAATTTGGTTTAACACACTTTTTTCCAAGTTTTAATGATTTTGCAGATGAGGATCCGAATAAGCATCTAAATGAATTAGAAGTAGGGTGCTCTGCACCTTCTGAACCTTCACTAGAGGATCTTGTAAACCAAATGGGTACAAATAATATCAAGAATCAACAACAAATAGATTCTAATTTTCAAACTTTGCAAATACAACTTGATCAACATACCACTTCGGTGAATGCTATACAACAAGCTCAAGGATCAAACCAACAACATTCGGAAGAACTTTCTATTTTTCAAATAGAGTTGCCATCTAAAATTGTTGATGATACTTGTATTAATTTGTTTGCAGTTGATTTTCCATCATTGTCTGATTTTAATGATGTTTACTCTTGTGATGTTTGTACTGACACTAAAATTTGCTCTGTTTGTGCTGATGTTGAGGTTGCCTTGCAAGTTAATATTCTTACTGCAAATGAGGTTTCAAATGAAGTTGTTCATGTCAATGAAGCTCTCGACACCCCGACTTCTCGGAACAAACCATCCATCGAGAAATCTCCCTCTTTAGAGCTGAAGCCACTTCCTAATAATTTATTTGAATTTGTGCAGGAAGAGAGATCACTACAGGAACATAAGAAGGGAATTGGATGGACTTTGGTTGACACTTGTGATATTAGCCCATCCATAAGTATGCATAGGATCTCAATTGAAGATGCAACAAAAGTAGTGAGGCAGCCCCTTAATCCTTTGATTCTTGAAGATGTAGAAAAGGAGATCACTATCACCTGCACATTCAACACTTTTACTTATCGAAGATTCTTCTTTGATCCTGGAATAAAAGGCGAAGGCACTAATAAAAACTCCAAGATTAATGGATACTACCCAAAGTTACTCTATGAGATCCCCACTTTGGAAGAAGAGACTGTAGAAGAGCTCTCTTTAGGAAATGTTGCTTATGTGATCACTTATCCACCTTAACTACTCGGGTGTGTTCTTTCCTTTCTCTCCCTCTTATTTTATATTTATGTCCTTTCATCGAGGACAATGCTTGTTTTAAGTGCGGGGGAGGGAATAATTTATTTTCTTTGTTTTTGTTTTGTTTTTGTTTGTTTTATTTTGTTTTAGAAACACTAGACATTTTTTTTGTTGTTGAAAGTTTTAGGCTATAGATTGTTTTGAGGTTAGTTGTGGAGACTTGGGAAAACTTCACAAGATCGATATCGCTTTAACACCTTAAGTTTCCTGAATATGGAAATCATTTTGAATACTTGTTATGTCATAACCTTGAGTTATCATCCTTTAATATCTCTTAAGTAGTTTATCTAGCAGTCAGCACCATCTAGAAATCAAACACTAAGTAATTAAGTTGATGCAAATAAGTGAAAGATCTTGCGCTTAAAAAGAAATTTGAATAGGAATCCACCTTATAAGTTAGGTGACCCTCACCCGGTCATTTAGCCTAACGGATGTGAAACCTTAAGAAATAAAATTCTTGTTGTTACTAAAGTAACTTTAAAATATTGTCAAGTATGAATTATAATCACTAACATGCTTATTTACCATGTGTATGAATAGATAACGGGCTTAATGTGATTGCACTAGAATGAAAGAGAGAAAAATGGATGATGAGTAAATTAGGATTAGGCATAATAACATGATTCAAAATGGTTTGTATATGATGGAGGCTTATGACCGCACAATTGCGGATTTGTGTTCTTACGATATCCTTAGTATGTAATATTAGTACCTATCGATGCTATCTTAATCGAAGAAGAGTTTGTAGCCTAGAATGAGTATCTGAATGATGTTGTACTTCACGTGGGATTCATTGTAATACCCACCACAATCCTCAATACACTTCCCGTGGGACTCAATGGGATGCCCACCACAAGCCTCAATACGCTTCTCGTGGGACTCAATGGGATACCCACCACAAGCTCGCTATGCTTCCCGTGGGACTCAATGGAACACCCACCACAAGCCTCACTATGCTTCCCGTGGGATTCAATGGAACACCCACCACAAGCATCACTATGCTTCCCGTGGGACTCAATGGAATAGCCACCACAAGCCTCACTACGCTTCCCTTGGGACTCAATGGAATACCCACCACAAGCCTCACACACACGCCTTAAACGATACCTCTAGTCTTTACAGATGCTCTAACGTAACGCAAAGGTATCCTTGTTCAGACTTAATCAAGACTAATACAGAGGTCCTAAAGCGATATAAATACTCAAGACACACTAGCCTAAGGGAAATTCCTAGATACCTCAAAAGTTGTACATTTTATCTTCATTAGCTCATACTTCTAAAGTTAACATAATTCCAATTATATGAAGACTCGAGAAAAGTCGGGTAGAAGTAATATATTTTAGTGACATCAATTAGTAAATGTTTCCAGCTTCGAATCGATATGCGAAACACTAAAACAGGATACCCGGTTCACAAGTTATGAATAAAATACAAAAAATTTTTGAGATTCCAGATCTAGCTGAGCGAGCCCTCAGCTCACTGAGCGAGAAACTCCCTGCCTGAGCTTGCTGAGCAAGCTCCTTGATCGTTAAGCGAGCTAAACCAGAATCACCAACTTCTTCTGCAGAAATCAACCAAAACATCAACCAACATAGTAAACCAACATTGAACATGTTCATAGGCATATTGTGAGCAACATAGTCATGTTTAATCGAGTTTTTAACCGTTTAAAATCATTTGTTTTCAATATTTCTACCAAAACCCTAAAACTCAACCAAAAAATATAACAAAAGTATCTAACTATGAACCCACCTCGAGATTAGAAGATTGACGGAAAAAAGAGTTATTCGACGGATGGATGATGGAGAATGGTGAAATTGAAGCTTAGAGTTTTCTTCCTCTTCTCCTTCTCTTTTATCTTCTTTTCTTCTTTCTTTCCTAGCTATCTCTTTTCTCTATTCTTCTTCCTATATAAACAAATTGTATAAAAACTTACTTTCTTACCAATGGGTCCAAAAATAAGGAGTATCCAAAAATGTCTCTTAATCCTCAATTTAATAAAACCTCGGCACAAATAATATCAGTTATCAAATTTAAATAATATTATTCTGTGAGTTAAATAAATTACGGGGTGTTACATTCTCCCCCCCCCCCTTAAATAGAAATTCGTCCTCAAATTTAAAAGATTACCCGAATAGGTGAGGATATGATTCCCGCATCTCCGATTCCAATTTCCACGTAGCATCTCCCGGATGTGTCTCATCCTATTTCACTTTAACAAGTGGTATCTATTTGCTCCTTAACACTTTGGTTTCTCTTCCAACAATACGACTTGGTTGGGGTTCGAAAGTCAAATCCTCTTCTATCTCGATAGGATCCGACAAAATAGGCTGAAGAGGATCAGGAACGAACCTACGAAGTTGTGATACATGGAAAACATCATGCATTTCAGATAGAGAGGGTGGTAAGTCCAATCTGTAAGCAACTTCACCAATCCTTTCTAAGATCTGATACGGTCCCACGTAACTCGGACTTAACTTGCGCGACTTAAATGGTCCTTTCAATCTCAATCTCGGAGTGACTTTCAAATACACATGATCACCTTCATCAAATCCCAAAGGTCTCCTTCAATTGGCATCATAACTCTTTTGATGATCTTGGGCTTGCTTAATCTTTTTCTCGAATCATCCAAATATTTTCCGTGGTCTCTTGAATAACTTCGGTTCCCAAAATCCTATCTTCATCCACTTCCGACCAACACAACAAATTTCTACACTTTCTTCCATACAAGGCTTCATACGGAGCCATCCCAATGCTCGAATGGTAACTGTTATTGTAAGAGAATTCTATCAATGGTAAAAGTTCCTTATAATTTACTTTACTTTCCAAAACACATGCCTGTAACATATCTTCCATTGTTTGAATTGTATGTTCCATCTGACCGTCCGTTTGAGGATGATTAGAAGTACTCAAACGCAAATCTGTACCCATGCCTTGTTGGAACACCTTCCAAAACCTCAAAGTGAACTTCGGATCTCTATCCAACACAATACTAGACGGAACACCATGCATACTCATAATCTTAGCAATAAACAACCTCGCAAGATGACTTACCTTGTATGTAGTCTTAACGGCTAAAAATGTGGAGATTTCGTTAACCGATCCACAATCACCCAAACAGAGTCATAACCACCTTGAGTACTCGATAAACCCACTGAAAATTCCATATATACAGTATCCCACTTCCAAATTGGGATGTCCAAAGGTTGCAACAAACTGCCCCATCTCTGGTGTTCAATCTTCACTTGTTGACACACCACACATTCGGACACGGATACCTCAATGTCCCTTTTCATTCTGGACCACCAATACTCTTTCTTTAAGTCTTGATACATCTTCGAAGAACTCGGATGTATCGTAAAAGAACCTTTATGGGTTTCCTCTAAAATCTTTCTATTTAATACCTCATCATTCGGAATGCAAATTCATTGGTTGAATTGGATAACCCCATCCAATGCTCTCACAAAACCCGGTTGAAGCAGCAACTCCTGCAACTTCTCATCTAGAACATGTGCTTGTTGAATCTCATTCCTTAAGGTAGAATTGATATTCAAATTTCCCATTATTACACCATTCGGAGTCCAAACAAGTTGAAGATTAAGGTCTCGAAACTTCTCCAATAGTGCATATTCCAATACCATCAACTCGGCACTATGAATTACTTTCTACTTAAAGCTTTTTCCATCTTATTTGCTTTTCCCGGATGGTACTTCAATTCAAGGTCATAATCCTTCAAATACTCCATCCATCTTCTCTGTCTCATATTTAATTCCTTCTGATCAAAGAGGTACTTCAAACTCTTATGATCACTGAACATCTCAAAACGTACACCATACAGATAATGCCACCACACTTTCAAAGTAAACACCACGACCGCTAGCTCCAAATAATGATTTGAATAATTCTTCTCATGAACTCTCAATTGTCTAGAAGCATAGGCTACTGCATAAGAACACCTCTTAATGCCATCTTAGAAGCATCGCAAAACACTTCATAAGATCTGTTAGGATCGGGAATGATCAAAATTGGAGCAATTTTCAATTTCTCTTTCAACCACACGAAACTTTTCTCACAACTAGAATCCCATTCGTAAGCGAAGTCCTTTCTTCTAAGCTTAGTTAATGGTAACTCCATCTAAGAAAATCCTTTAATGAACCTTCTGTAGTAACCTGCTAAACCTAAGAAACTTCTCACTTCTGAAGCATTCTTCGGTCTCTCCCAGTTAATCATGGCTTCAATTTTCGATGGATCCACTACTACACCTCCCTGAGATATAACATGTCCAAGAAATTTAACTTCTGACATCCAGAACTCACACTTGCTAATCTTGGCAAAAAGTTGCTTCTCTTGCAGTACCGATAGAACAACCCTCAAATGTTCTTCGTGCTTTTGTGGAGTACGAGAATAGATAAGAATGTCATCGATAAAGATCACCATGAACTGATCCAAGTAGTCTTGAAATATCTGATTCGTGTAATCCATAAAAACAGCTGGAGCATTCGTCACACTGAAAGGCATTACTAAGAATTCATAATGGCCATAACGGGTTCTAAATGCAATCTTTGGAACATCAGAACTTTTCACACGAATCTGGTGATAGCCCAACCTCATATCAATCTTCGAGAACACATAGGCTCCTTTCATCTGATCTAGAAGGTTGTCTATCCTCGGAAAGGGATATTTATTCTTGATGGTAACCTTGTTAAACTTACGGTAGTCTATGCACACCCGTATACCACCATCTTTCTTCTTCACCAACTAAATAGGGGCTCCCCACGACGAAACATTGGGTCTTACAAAATGCTTTGCCATCAAATCCTCTAATTGGTCCTTCAATTCTCTTAACTTGAGTGGTGCCATCTGATAAGGGGAAACAAATATAGGAGTCATCCCCTGTATCAGGTCAACTGAGAATTCAACTTCTCTCATCGAAGGTAAGGAAGTGACATCCTTGGGGAAAACATCAGGAAAATCACAAACTATCGGAATATTCTAAACTTGCTGGCCATTACTCTCCTCTTTAGTAAGGACAAGCAAAACAGAATTCTCTTGTTCAAATAGAAATTTTACCATTCCAACCGTACCTTCTAAGATCGTTGTTAACACATCCTTCAAAGGTACTTCAACGGATGGAATAAGGATCAACTTCTCCTCACATCCAATAAACACAGAATTGGCAGACAACCAGTCCATTTCCAGGATCACATCAACTTTCTTAAGAGGCAGACAAATGAGATCAATTTGAAAAAATCTTCCATCCACAGACAAGGTTCAATTCTCACACCTAAGGGGTGTCTCAACGGTTTCATCCATAGTGGTAGTATCCACCATCGGAGGAGACAAAGGAAACACTCGCAACCCAAGTCGCTTCGCACAACTAGTAGATACAAAATAATGCGTAGCCCCACAATCAAATAAAACAAGACAAGGATGATTGTTAATAAGACATGTACCCGCAATGATAGATTTGTCGGCTTTGGTCTTTCTAGCATCCCTAGTTTAAACTCTCGCTTGAATTTGATCCTTCTTCTGTGGGCAATCTCTAGCATAGTGACCCACCTTCTGACAATTAAAGCATGTTGGACCGCCCAGATTGCAACTTACAAAATGACCCTTATGGCACCTGGAACACACAGGAGGAGCACTAGATCTTGGACTCGACACCTGCTTCCCTTTGAAGGGTTGAGGCCTCAGCCTAAAAGATTGGTTAGCTCCTTCTTGATCACTTTGAACCGCTCTTCAATCACTAGCTTCGGCTTGCACTTTCATCAAACTATGTTCGACGACATAGCACTGCCTTAATAACTCGGAATAGGTAGTGAAATCTCTTTGAGAGACTATGAGATATTTCGGCCCTCAAACCAAACAAGAACTGGCCAATCTTCCATATTTCATTTGGAGCATACATGGCTTGCCTCGAGTAGGCCGTCATGTCTTCGAACTTCTCAGCATAACTGGCCACAGTCATGCTCCCTTGTCTAAGTTGTTGGAATTCAAATTCTTTTTGGGTTCTCAAAGAACTCGGAAAGTACTTCTCCATAAAGATTGCCTTAAATTGTTGCCATACTCTTGGAACTCCTTGAACCTCCATAGGATTTGAAGTACTTTCCCACCACCTAGTAGCAGGGCCCTTCAATAGATGTGACGCGAAGGTCACCTTATCTTCTTCTCCATAAACTACAATTTGGAAGATCCTCTCCATCCCGGTTACCCATTCATGTGCCTTAACCAGATCCAATCCACCATGAAATTCCTGAGGATTCATGCAGAAGAAGTCTCAGAATGTTCCACCTCCAGCTTTAGAAGTAACCACTTGAGGATGCATACCCCCATTCATTTGGTGCATCATTTCCTGCATGAACTGATGTTGTTATTGCTACATCTGTTGCATGAATTGGTACATAGGAGCATTCTCATCATTACCCGGTTGATCGCTACTAGGAGGAGTGACACTAGGTCGAGTACGAGTTCCACGCCTACTAGCCATATTTCTTAATGTCATCAAAATAGGATTAAGTTGATCAAGCTCAATACCATAAACATAACATTTAGTCCTACAACGATATTACGTGTATGAACGGAAAGAACACTTATAATATTCCAAGGCTATGTCGAGGATATGACCTGCTCTGATACCAATTGTAATACCCTCATATAAAAGACATACTTCAAAGCATATATTTCATATATAAACTTAAGTTTGGTATTGAAATACAACAAGTTCTTAGCTACACATTTCATAAATATAGCCACTACAACATAAGGTACTAGTAAAAAGGCTATATTATAATACACGATGTTCACAAAATAAAAATCCTAAGAACTAGATCCGAATATCTCAAAAGTCCACAGCGGAAGAAACCATCAAATAAGCAAAGATAATCAAGTCGCCTTATATTTACCCTTTGTGGAACATAAAGTACCTGAAATAACAACATCAACATGGGGTGAGATAAAACATCTTAGTGAGTTCCCTATCTTAGAGTTCTCTCGGCTCTAAGGGTTCAATTCCAACATTTCCATAAGGTACCGGAGTCACTTCTCTATAAGTAACCTAAAATGAAAAGTGGCAATTGATAAGTTGTTAACGCTTCACGTGGGACTCAATGGAATACCCACCACAAGCCTCACACACGCCTTAAACGATACCTCTAGTCTTTACGGATGCTCTAACGTAACACAAAGGTATCCATGTTGAGACTTAAGCAAGACTAATACGGAGGTCCTAAAGCGATATAAATACTCAAGACATGCTAGCCTGAGGGAAAGTCCTAGATACCTCATAAGTTGTACATTTTATCTCCATTAGCTCAAACTTCCAAAGTTAACATAATTCCAATTATATGAAAAGTCGGGTAAAAGTAATATCTTTTAGTGTCATTAATTAGTAAATGTTTTCAGCTTCGAATTGATATGTGGAACACTTAAATCTGACACCCAGTTAACAAGTTATGAATAAAATACAAAAAAAAAACTGAAATTCCAGGTCTAGCTGAGCGAGCCCTCAGCTCGCTGAGCGAGAAACTCCCTGCCTGAGCTCGTTGAGGAAGCTAAACCAGAATCACCAACTTCTTTTGCAGAACTTTATCTGCTCGTTGAGCGAGCCTAGCTTGCTGAGCGAGCTCTGCGATTTCCCGAAAAACAGTCTTACGGGAAAAGTACTGAATCATGCCAAAATCAACAAAAACATCAACCAACATAGTAAACCAACATTAAACATGTTCATAGGCATTTTGTGAGCAACATAGTCAGGTTTAATTGCGTTGTTAACCGTTTAAAATCATTTGTTTTCAAGATTTCTACCAAAACCCTAAAACTCATAATCTTCAAAACTCAACCAAAAACTAGAACAAAAGTAACTAACTATGAACCCACCTCGAGATAAGAAGATTGACGGAAGAAAATAGTTGATTCGACGGACGGATGATGGAGAATGATGAAATTGAATCTTAGGGTTTTCTTCTTGTTCTCCTTCTCTTTTCTCTTCTTTTCTTATTTCCTTCCTAACTATCTCTTTTCTCTATTCTTCTTTCTATATAAACAAATTATATAAAAACTTACTTTCTTACCAATGGGTCCAAAAATAGGGAGTATCCAAAAATGTCTCTTAATCCTCAATTTAATAAAGCCTCGGCACAAATAATATTAGGTATCCAATTTAAATAATATTATTCGGTGAGTTAAATAAATTACGGGGTGTTACACTCCTCATTTAAAGAAAATTTTCAATCAAGCACGCAAGTGCAAAATGCGATTTAATCCAGAAAAATGCACGTACGGGGTACGCGCGGGAAAATTCCTCGATTTCTATCTGGCTGAAAGGGGAATCGAAGCTAACCCTGACAAGTGTCAAGCATTCTCCGAAACGCCCACGCCAAAGTCCAAAAAATCTATCCAGTCACTAAACGGGGTCCTCACCTTGCTATCTCGCTTTGTAGCAAAATTCACCCAACACGCGCTTCCCCTCTTCAAGCTCCTCTGCAAAGAGGTTGCTTTCGTATGGATGGAGGAGTGTGAGCAAGCCTTGACACATCTCAAAAAGGCTTTATCAGAACCCCCAGTTATCTCCCGACCAGAGGTCGGAGAGACTTTGTTTCTATATTTGGCCTTCGTAAACGAAGTTGTAAGCGTCGCTCTCATACGGGAAACACCCGACAGACAAAAACCAATATATTTCACGAGAAAATCCCTGAAAGGGCCTGAGCTCAGATATTAGAAAATTGAAAAAGTCGCCCTCGCACTCCTACATACATCGAGGAGACTCATGCACTAATTTCTGGCGCATACGATCATGGTACGAATAGACCAACCCATTAGACAACTCCTCGATCGACCCGATATGGCCGGAAGCATGCTCAAATGGTCCTTGGAACTGTCTGAGTTCGACATCCAATATAAAAGAAGATTAGTCCTAAAAACACAAGTCCTGGCCGACTTTGTGGCCGAAATGACCACCCCAGAGAGTAAAGCTTGCGCGTCCTAGAAATGGACCATTTTCATGGACGGGTGTAACACCCCAAAATTTTCCCTCTTATTTATTATCAACCTCGAGCAATGTGCACTTCATTCTTGCATCATTCCGCATATCATTGCATCGCATTTGAAAAATAAATAAATCATCATCCTTTGCATACGCATGAGGTGTGTGGTCGATCGAGGCTTGCCAAACATTAGAGTTCAAGAGAAAAATAATATCCCAAAAATAATCCAAACCACTTCCAAGCTAACCAACCAAAAAAGGAAGATTTCACCTTTCCCTCCACTTTTCCTTCCACTTTCCTTCAACATTTCCTTTCATTTCTTCCCCTCTTATTTTTCCACTTCAATTCCACTCCATTTCCCTTGGATGCTTCTACCATGTTCTACAACCTTCTAGAGTATTCCATGGAATATTCCAAGGAATACTCCAAAGAATATTCTCTCTCCAACCCTAACCCTAACTAACTAAAAACTTAACTCCATTCCTAAACCTAATTTCATTCCCAAACCTAGCACCAAGCCTAGCCTCTATATAATCATTATCACTTCAAAGCAAAAGGTTCCCAAGTTTTGTTCCCAATTTTTCACTCTCTCACAATTTCTAGAATCACTTTTTCTCTCTCACTTTTCCTCCATTTCCCTTTTCACCAAAGCTTTTTTGAAGAAGCTCTTCAAGTTTCACAATGAAACTTGAAGATCTTAAAGCTTAGCCTCCAACCTCCATTGAATTGTGGATTGTAGAAGAAGAAGCTACTGATTTTTGTGAGGATTTCGACTTATCGGAAGTGCAAGAAGGCTCACGCATCAAGAACGCATTTATTTTGCGGATTCGTGGTTTTCTTGGTTTTCTCTTCGATCAAGCTCCGATTCTTGCAACATTTACCGAAGCACTTCTCCGCTCCATCTCGCCATTTTGGCATTCTTTAAGTGTTTTTCGTATTGCTTGTGATCGATTATGTTTTTGTTATGTGTTGCTTGCGATTTGTGATTTTTAATGGATTAGAAGTTAGGTTGTAGCTTGTTATAGGTTCTAGCATGTGTTAATAAGCCCTAATTGAGTAGAAATTCGTGTTAACATGATTAGATGTGTGTTAGGGTTGTTTAGAAGTAAGTTTGTGGCCAAAAGCACTTATTTCAAAACAATTTTTCACTTTCTGTTCAGCGTTAATTGGTTAACGGTTTGGTTAACCGGTTAACGCATGCATTTTGGCCACAAATTGGTGTTGTCTGGGGAGCGTTAACCGGTTAACCATTTGGTTAACTGGTTAACGCTGTAGAAATTCAGAATTTTAGCTTATTTGTTTGCTTGTTCTTACTTCTTTGTGCCTCCGATGTTCATACATGTTTAGGTACTAATTTTAGGGAATTTTCTAGGTTGGTTTCGACATCTCATTCCCCCATTTCGAGTCGTTTCGACGCGTTTCCATCATGTTGCATATTATGCGTTTATGTTTTCATTTGTGTATAATTTGACTCATTGCATTTTGTTGCTATTTCTATGCATCATTTTACATGTAAATAATCATGTTGTATTATGTTTTTGCATCTTTTGCACAATTCGTTAACTCATTTGCATTTCATTGTATCAATATTTATGTTGCATTTTTCATAACCATGTATGTATGTGCATTTGGTTGCATTTGGTTACATGTTTGATCATATCATTCACATCAATTCAATTCTGAATTTTGTATTGAGCTTGGCATTCTTGTTGATCTATCATGTTGCATATTCATTATCAATGCTCATTATGTTCATATGTCATGTTCATGTGCCATATTTTGCATACTTGTTGCATAATCAATCATGTGGTGAATTCTTGCATAATCCTCCCAAAATAATTATGTCACTCATTTGTGTATGTTGATCTATGTTCAAATGCATATTCATGATTAATTGGTACATTTTTCATTAAGTTTGCACATTAAAAAATGAAAGTAATCAAATCTGCATTTTACATTTCATAGCTGACTTTGCATATAGGTGCTGTAAAATACATGTTGTTTGTTATGTTGCATGTTGTATGTGACTTTTCACACCTATCTTTTCATGTTGTATGCTGACTGTAGAAAGTTGTCTTATGTTGTGCATTGTTTTCATAGATGTTTGTTACTTTAGAGGCTGTAGTAGGTGCTGAATTTTTGTTTTAGCATTTTTTTAGTTCTTTAAAATTAAGATAGAGTCCTAGAGTTGTTAGGATTTAATTGGTGTATGTTTGCCTTATTATTTTTAATAAAATGCAACACTAATCTTTGATTTGTAGGGAGGGAAAGGTATGTTTCCTTACACCTTATCCTTTTATTTTTTATGCATTTCCTTCATGCATTTAATTCACTTTTTCCTTCCATATTTGTGATTGGTAGGAACCCCCTTTGTTAGGACCAACTTCTCTTCCTTAGGAAGTAAGTTGCATCATTTTTCTTCTCTTCCTTAGGAATAGAAAAACCTCATAAACCATTAGGATATCCTTTTTGTGTATAATAAATAAATTAGGGTTGGTCTTAGTCCCCCTTAGTTTTTTTTCCTTTTCCGATTTGAGTCTTCTTCTCTCATCTTCAAAAAAAATCCAAAAGACATTTAATAAAGGATTGAAATAGTCTCTTGTGCATAGCCTTATTCCATGAGGCACTCATATTCATTACATCTTGGAATAGTGTGGGCTTGCCTAGCATGATGTACAAGTCTAATCATGAGACTATCTTCACAAACGATAAACTCAAAACACTTCTTATAAAAGACAACCAACAAAGAGATCGCGTCTTCTCTTCTCATCTCCTACTCTTTGCGGACGAATGCGACTTGCCTCGACAGTTCAAACAGCGATACGGTAAACACTCACGAGTCAGAGCCGGTAGTAACTGAGCTAGAGCTATGGCAACATCATCCTAAAAAATTCAAACAAAGTTCCCGCCTTAGTTAGGCGAACTACGTCGACTCTGATGCTCATTATCCCGATGAGGTACATAGGCAGCATAGTAGGGCCCGTTCGAGCACATTCTTTATTTTCCCTACACTTTCCCCATTCTTTCTTTTTGTTCTCTTTTTGTTCCATTTCTCACTTCCATTCCATTTAGCAGTTCATTTGTTCAGCAACAGTTATTTCTCACCCTTTGAAACAAACAAACAAGCGTGGATCCCGTCGGGTATGGCAGACGATCTGGGTGCTAATACCTTCCCAGGTCGTAACCGACTCCCGAACCCATATCTTTGGTTCGCAGGACCTTGTCCTTTCCTTCTTCCTCAGGTTTGTGCAGCATTACCTTTCCCATTATTTCGGGATAAAAATGCTTGGATGGAGACTCTACCTTTTCCGCGCCACTTTCGCGTTTGTACTAGGATGAAAATCCCGGTAGCGACAACGGGGCTTCGAGCTCAATGGGAAGTCGAGCAGGGATTATTCTAGAAAACAAGGAAGGTATCCTGATAGAGGTATCCCTCACACTATATTTTCCCACCTCCAACAACCAAGTAGAGTTCGAATCTTTCCTCACTGGTCTGAGGCTTGCTGATGATCTAGGAGCCGAAGAAATAATCATATGTACATAATCTCAGCTCGTGGCCTTACAAGTCAATGGAGAATATCAGGTTAAAAAACGACAACTTGTCGGAATACCTGACCCTTGTCAAAGAAAATATTACAAAGTTCACCTCCATAAAGGTCAAACATGTCCCATGTGAACACAACATATGAGCATATGTGTTTTCAAGACTCGCGAGCACAAAAAGGAAAAGAGGAAACAAATCTATTATACAGGAGATACTCCCTCGATCCAACATTGAAAAGACATCCTCAACGATAGACATAAACATCATCGGTGACGCCAACTGCTGGATGACCTCGGTCTACAAATACTTATCTAATGACGAAATGCCCCAAGACCCAAAGGAGGCCAGTATATTTAGGCGAAGAGCCTGCTCGTACGTGTTAGTCGAGGGAAAACTCTATCAGTGAGGATTTTCCTCAAGTGCGTCAAGGAAGCGGTGATTCCGCATATCCTGTGTGAAATCCACGAAGGCATTAACGCCCAACATCTGGGCGGGAGATCACTAGAAAGGAAAGCCCTTTCGGGCAGGATATTATTGGCCAACAATGCAGAACGACGCTAAAGAACATGGGAAAAAATGAGATAAATGCCAACTGTCTCTCCCGGGATTTTCATCCTAGTACAAACGAGAAAGTGGCGCAGAAAAGGTAGAGTCGCCAGCCAGGAATTTTTATCCCGAAAGAATGGGAAAGGTAATATTGCACAAACTTGAGGAAGAAGGAAAGAATCTGGGTTCGGGAGTCGGTTACGACCTGGTAAGGTATTAGCACCCCAGACCGTCTGTCGTACCCGACGGGATCCACGATTGCTTGTTTGTTTCAAAGGGTAAAAGAATATAACTGATGCTGAATAAAACTGTTACTGGAATGGAACTAGAGATAAGTAAGGGAACTGGAAAAGAAAATGAAAAGAAAGAGGGAAATTTAGGGAAAATAAAGAATATGCTCGAACGGGCCCTACCTCGCTGCCTACGTACCTCATCGGGAAAATGAGGATCATAGTCGACGTAGTTCGCCTAACTAAGGCGGGAACTATTTGTTTGTGTTTTTTATGGATGGAACTACGCATGTCTATGCTCAGGTGTTGCAGGCTCGTCTGGTATGAGTGTGTTTATTGTCTTGCATGTGAGACAAGTCGTCGCAAGTTCACGTTCAGAGTGAATGAGATGAGAAAGAGAAGTTCCTGCAGGATAGTCGCTTATTGTTTGTTATTTGATTTTTAAAGAGTTTTGTATGAATTTGGCACAAGGAAGTGAATTCAAACTCTTTTCTATGGAATGTGTACTTTCTACTACATTCCAAGACAGAATAATAGAACAAGCACACCGAGTAAGGAGAATTTATCCAAGACTTGTTTCCATGAATTAGGGTTTAAGTTTACTAGCTTGTTGAACTTTATTAAGTGTTTTTTTATAGCTTTTGTGAAGAAGTATCTTTTAGTTTTTCTTTGTGAAACAACCCCTTGATAAGACTTGTTCATCATTCTAAACAAGCTTACACCATTCCAAGATGGAATAAATGCAAGTGCCCCATGGAATAAGGCTATACACAAGGGATCCTTTCATGCATTTATTAAGTCTTTTTGGATTTTGTTTGGAGATGAGAAGGGGAAAACTAAAAAGGAAAAGGTCAAAGCTAATGGGGCACTAAGACACAACCCTAAGTCATCCTATTATGTACAAAAGTGTGGTCCTATGTTAATGAGGTATTCTAACCTAAGGATAAGAAAGAACAAGTTAGAATTCAACTTACTTCCTAAGGAAGTCAATTTGAATCTAAAGAGAGAAATGGAGCCCTATGAACAAAGCACAAAGTGCTAAAGCAAGTCAAATAAATGCGTAAAGGAATATGAATGAAGTGATTACCTCGTCTTCCCCCCTACAAAACAAATATTAGCATGATGGAAAGAAAATGAGCACTTATTGCATGGTAAATCTTCACAAACAATTCACACTATCTAAGGAAAAGATCAGTGAGCTCCTAAGACAATTACTTAAGCCTAAGGCAACTTATAAGATGATAAACTTGAAAAGTCAGTAGCTAAACTCAACTTAAGTATTCTAAAGCTACAAGAGTGAACAAGTTCAAACTATGTCCTAAAAGGAAGGTTAACCCTAATAAGAGCTAAGGTAAGGTTACATGAAGAAACTTAAAGGGTTAAGTAAACTAAATGTGTATAAACCCTAAGGTGAATAGAAAATCCAGGGGCTAACATCTAACTAAAGTCATCTAAGATGTAAAACTAAAATGGGATAAAGAGATTCAAGTGAAAGTGATGCAAACTATATGTGGAAAGGTGTGAACATAAGAAGGAAATGCATATGAAACTTCAAAGGAACAAAAACTTAAAGTAGAAACTCAAACATGAATAAGAGGATTTGAAATCCCCATACAAAGATCAGGGACTTGATGAAATGTTAAAATGTGGTTTGAACATGCCATGATTATCACAAAATAGTTTTGAAAGGTTAAGATGGAGGATGAAGAAGAATTAGGTCAATAGGAGGCAAAGGCAACTTAAGACTCAAGACAACCCTAAAATCAAGAGACAAAGACCTAATGATTGTACTCTACAATTAAGGACCTCTAATATGACCTACAAGAATTAGAACCAAGACCTTAGATCAATGGAATGAATGCCTTATTCAAATGGATATGAAAGAAGCTTCTAAAAGGGACCAAAAAAGACTAAGGGCTTAAGCAACTTGAGAAAAATATCAAATGACTTAGAAAAATTATGAAATTTAATATTGGACATCACAATCCAGAGAATGACATGTGTACCAAAAATCTCATGAAAAATCCTAATTTTGAATGGTTAAAGAATCACTAGAATGCAATTAGGGTTTATGTGACTTATGTGGAAGAATGGACTCAAAAGGGATCTAAACATAACCTAAAAATCCATAGAAAAATCTTTTGAGGAAATTCAATGAGCTATTAAGATAACACAAGAAGAATGGGACATTTATCATATGTAGTTTGTGAGAACAAAATGAACAAATTTATTGGTCAAAAAATAAGAAAATTGAGAAACAATTAAAGTGAAAATTAATTCTGACTTCAAAAATGGAAAAAAATAAAATCTAAAAATATAGAAAGTTAGAGAAAATTATGAAGATCCTATTTGAATTTAATTGGAATTTTTTGTGGACTTTTGGTATTTTTAATGATGCAAAACGAAATTGATATAAAATGAGAAAACGCACATTGGGTGTGGATAGGAAGTCAACAAGTCAACTGAGGGTTTATACATAAATTGGAGCACGTGAATGGCACGGAAATTTTAATGTGCTGGCATTTTGTGGGCGCTTGGATCAAACACATCCAATGGCTATGTTATAAACTTATCTCCGGCCTAGGGTTACTATTCAGGTGACCGGAACTCACCTCCGATCACCTTCTCCGGTTATCTTCTGTTAGGGTTCCACCAAGACTCCATGAAAATGAAAATTAAAACCACAGTTCCACTCGTTTCTCCAACCTGATCACATATCTAACTTCATTTTTGGCTTAGGGTTCATAAACTGGTCAAATTGAATGAAAACATTTCCACACCTAAAACTGGATCTATGCATATAGCATGCCTATCATCTAGCCAGACATTGCAATTCTCTTATTGAGCTTTAAACACCAAGAAAACAATGAAAAGCAGGCAATTCGATCAAGTAAAGTTTCAGAGCATACCTTAATTGCAGAGGTGTCACAATGTTGCTAGAAGGCAAAGAGGAGGTTCCTTGAGTTGATTGATCTTGCTCTAACACAACAAGAGTGAAATAAACACTTTGTACCTTGTTAATCTTGATGATTCGAAGAGAGTGCAGTGAAGTGTGTGATTTTGCAATGGAGATTTCTTGATGATTTGTGATGATCAATCTATGGAAATGAAGCTAAGCACAATGCAGATGATGAATTGAGGTAGATGGAAGCAAGATTGTGGCAATTTGAAGAGCTTGAATCCAAACTGTAGTGAATATCAACAATGTGCAGTGATGAATTTTGAAGCTTTTCAGGCTGTGCAATGCTTGAGGATGATTCTTGAGATGATGAAGATGATAGCTTGATGAAGAATGAGGATGAATTGGTGATGATGGAGCTTGCTCAAATTTCACAACAATGTGAATGCAGAGAGGATTTTGATGAATCTCTATCGTGTGAATTGAGCAAAAGATGGTGAGAGCTTCAAAATGAAATGCACTCTTCCTTTTATAGGCTCCTTGACCTCAGGTTAACAGTTAGAACTAGGGTTCTAGCTGTGGTTAACTGAGTTGGATTAGTTAGAAGGTGAGTCAAGTTAGTTAATGCGAATAAAATTCAGTTATGCCAGCTATGCATTCTAGAGGTTTCCATGCTCGAACTCAATTCAGTGTGGTGTGATCATGGAAGTTATGGTGGGAATGAGATGCACAAATGCTCAGCTGATCAATGATGACAAACTGACTGCACTATGTTGAATCTTCATTCTCATTTCATTGGATTTTGCATGACTGCTGGTGCATGGCTATGGGGTGGAGAAACATCCATGAGATCACCTTCTCTTAGAAAAATGCATTTGATCAGAATATGGTGAATAATGTCAATGCCAATGAACTGAAGTGAACTTAAGTTCAATGTCTTGCCATCCAAGCAAACAGTTGGCTTTGATGATCTTCAATGGAAGATTTCTTCTAACTCAAGGAAGCAATTCAAGGAAAATTTGTACTCAATTTGAAGTGGAGGGATCATAGAACAAGTTTGGTGTTTGGACCATAATGGAATGATGTCTCTAAGTCACTCAAATGACCCCATAAAAATCATGCTACAAAGCTGCATATGGGCCAACACGAATTTGGCATGCCTTGAGCACATGGGCCTATGGCTGGCCAGTTGCAACCTCTCCACTTTGACCCTCAAATAGTCCAAGAAGACTTGCTCAAATAAAAAATCTTTGAACACCAATATTGTAGGGATTGCATCAAGGAATAACTTTGTAGTTCACCAAAAATTGATTTGAAGTGTTTTTGACCAAGAAAAATGGCATGTCATTTGACCCTCCACCTGTTTGATGATATGCCATGCAGGGCGCATGTGCTGGCCAGCCAATTGCCTCGCCCACGACCTAGTTTTGCCCTAATTTGCCTCAACTTTACAAGACCATATCTCTCTCATTTTTAATGTTATGGAAGAGTTCCACCCATGGATTTGAAGCTCAATATGCCCTCTTTAATTGTATCCAAGTAGAATTTTGATAGCCCACATATTTTGGGAGAAGGCCTCTCTCAAAGATGCTGCAAAAATGGCCAAAACTTGCCATTTTTGGAAACCCTAATTTTCCAAAAATGGTAAGTTTTGGTTTTCTTGATTTCTCTTGATTCCTCCATCATTTCTTGATCGAATTTGAACCATAGGATCCATGTAACCCTAATTTCATGATTTTAATCTCAAAAAGTCAGGAGTTGACTTTTTCTTCAGCATGGTTGACTTTTCCTCAAATCCCTAATTTTCAATCATCTGGCCAATTGAACCTCTTCCATAATGAATTTGTGGATGAAATTTGAACCCTAGGCACTTGTCATCATATATAAGACAATGATATTCACTTTGAATCAAAATTTCATGCAGAAGCCCAGTAGAAATGAAACCCTAATTTGGCCTTTTTCATCAGGAGATGTTGCACTGCTTGCCTTCTTTGATCAAACCAAATATTTCCATGGATTGTGGCTTCAAATGAGAACTTGTGGGATGATGTGAACCCCTTGCACAATGTTTTGAAGCTTTATGACCCTTTTATTGCCTTTGTATTTCCTTCAGTTGCTCTAATCACTGACCACATACCCATGCCTCAGCTAAGCTATACATGATGCAATGTTTTTGATTATTTTATGAACTTATGTATGCTAAATGCTATGCAAAATATTGAGGAAATGAGAGGGAAAATTTTGAGGTATTACAGCTGCCCCTATTCAATCAACTGCAGACTTGAACGTAAAAATGCAAAGGCTTTTAGACGTTCCAGGTATGGAGTGATTGAATACTCGAATAAAACCTGGAAATTTGAACTCGATGTATAATAGAAATGCCATCTGCCTTTTATTTATTTTTCTTTTTAATAGGTGGCGGAAATAGAACCAGGTGGAATAGAATCAATGCAATAACTTGCAATGTGACTGCTGAGGGAATCAAGCCATAAAGAGGATGCATGTTGGCGAAACAGGGCTTAACAAGACCGTTAGCGAAACAGAACTGACAATGTGATTGCTGAGCGAATCAAGCCACAAAGAAAACATGAGACTGCTGAGCGAATCAAGCCACGGAGAGTGTTTGTTGGCGAAACAGGGCTTAACGAGACCATTAGCAGTATGGGAATCGACAATGTGACTGCTGAGCGAATCAAGCCACAAAGAAAACACACGGCTGCTGAGTGAATCAAGCCACAGAAAGTTCCTGTTGGCAAAACAGGGCTTAACGAGACCATTAGCGGAATGGGACTCGTCAATGTGACTACTGAGCGAATCAAGCCACAAAGAAAACACCTGACTGCTGAGCGAATTAAGCCACGGAAAGTGCCTGTTGGCGAAACAGGGCTTAACGAGACCATTAGCGGAATGGGACTCGACAATGTCGACGCTTTTTCCTTTCGAAACTTTCCAAGTTATGTAAGTGTAATACAGACGAATTCAGAATGCAGTTGTTCGCTTGTTCCCTGATTTTGCGTGGATCGCCCTTTCGGGTTTTCAATCCACCAGGATACCCATTTTTGCCTGAGTTGTCCGATGTGGCTTTTCAACTCAGCGGGTGTACACATTTTTTTTATTTTCCCTTATTTTTCCCCGAGTCTTTTATTCTGTTTTTGACTCGCCGGGATGCCCTGTTTTTGCCTGGACTACATTTTGTTTTTATGTCCAGCGGGTCATTTATGCAAACTATTTTTTAATTGCATATGAATTCACAGGAGATAGGAAATTTTTGCCATCCATGGTTGCAAGCATCAGTGCTCCGCCTGAGAATACTTTAGTTATCACGTAGGGACCTTCATAGTTTGGCGTCCACTTACCCCTGTGGTCTGTATGAGGAGGAAGGAGTCTTTTCAATACAAGCTCTCCCACTTGATATTCCCGAGGTCTCACCTTTTGATCGAAGGCTCTTTTCATCCGTTTCTGATATAATTGACCATGACAAATAGCTGCTAATCTCTTTTCTTCAATCAGGCCCAGTTGATTATAACGAGATCAGACCCATTCTGCTTCGTCCAGTTTCACATCCATTATTACTCGCAAGGAGGGTAATTCAACTTCAACAGGTAAAACAACTTCCATACCATGCACAAGCTGATAGGGCGTTGCCCCGGTAGATGTTCTGATAGAAGTTCGGAATCCATGTAAGGTGAATGGTAATATTTTGTGCCAGTCTTTGTATGTGACTACCATCTTTTGCACAATCTTCTTAATGTTCTTGTTAGCTGCCTCAACAGCGCCATTCATCTTTGGCCTGTAAGGAGAAGAGTTGTGATGATGAATCTTGAAATCTCGACATAGTTATGTCATCATTTTGTTGTTAAGGTTTGAACCATTATCAGTAATGATTCGCTCAAGAACTCCATATCGACAAATGATATCCTTTTTCAGAAATCGGGCTACCACTTGCTTGGTGATGTTTGCATACGAAGCTGCTTCGACCCATTTGGTGAAGTAATCAATGGCTACCAGGATGAATACGTGACCGTTTGAAGCAGTTGGTTCGATATTTCCAATCATATCAATGCCTTACATGGAGAAGGTCCAGGGTGAAGACAATACATTCAAAGGATTTGGAGGCATATGCACTTTGTATGCGTAGATCTTGCATTTATGGCATTTTCTGGCATATGCACAACAGTCTGCATCCATTGTGATCCAATATTAACCTGATCTCAGCAATTTCTTCGCCATTGCATGTACTCCGACATGGGTACCGAAAGAACCCTCGTGTACTTCGTGCATCAGTAAGTCTGCTTCCTTTTTGTCAACACATCTGAGCAAGACCATGTCGATGTTTCGCTTGTATAAGGAGCCATCAGTATTGAGGAAGAAACTGTCGGATAGCCTTCTTAATGTCTTCTTATCATTAGACGATGCCTCAGGCGGGTACGTCTGAGTCTCCAAAAATCATTTGATGTCGTGGAACCAAGGTTTGTTGTCAATGACAGTGTCCACAGAGAAGATGTATGTCAGTCGGTTTAGTCTGGATACTAAAATCTGAGGTACATAGTTAGCAGTTTATACTTTGATCATAGATGAAATAGTGGCCAAGGCGTCTGCAAACTGATTTTCATCTCGAGGGATGTGTTCAAGCTTGATTGTTGTAAAGAAAGTCAATAATCTCCTCGTATAGTCACGGTAGGGAACCAGATGCTCTTGATGAGTATACCACTTTCCATTAGTTTGGTTGATCACCAAAGCCGAATCTCCGAATACATTCAAGGTTTTGATCCTGAGGTCAATGGCTTCCTCGAGACCCATGATACAAGCTTCGTACTCTGCTTCATTGTGAGTGTAAGAAAAGGAGAGCCTTGCTGAGAAAGGTAGATGGACTCCTTCGGGTGTAATAAGCATCGCACCAACCCCACGACCGTTACTATTAACTGCCCCATCGAACATCATGGTCCATGCTCCTTCTGGATCTGGCCCTTTAGTGTGAATAGGCTCTTCACAATCTTTTGATTTTAAGAACATGAGGTCTTCATCGGGAAAATCAAATCTCATAGGATGGTAATCATCAATGGGTTGCCCAGCCGGATAGTCAAACAATACACTGCCTTTGATGGCTTTTTGCGAGGTGTACTGAATATCATATTCTGTCAGAATCATTTGCCACCTCGCAACCCTTCCGGTAAGTGTTGTCTTCTCAAATATGTACTTGACTGGGTCCATCTTTGAGATCAACAAGGTAGTATGAGTCAACATTACTGTCTTAGTCAGCGAGCAGCCCACGCTAAAGCACAACAAGTTTTCTCGAGCAGTGAATAACGTTGTTCACAGTCGGTAAACTTTTTGCTTAGGTAGTATGTTGCATGCTCTTTTCGACCAGACTCGTCATGCTGGCCCAACACACACCCCATCGATTCATCTAATACCGTCAGGTACATTATTAGAGGTCTTCCTTCAACTGGAGGCATGAGAATTGGAGGTTCTGGCAGATACTCCTTGATCTTGTCAAAAGCTTTCTGACAATCATCGTTCCACCTGACTGTTTGTTCCTTTCTTAGAAGTTTGAACAAGGCCTCGCAGGTTGTAGTGAGGTGAGATATGAACCTTGAAATGTAGTTCAATCTACCCAAGAACCCTCGAACTTCTTTCTCAGTCTTAGGTGCAGGCATTTCCTGAATTGCTTTAACTTTGTCGGGGTCAACCTCAATTCCTCTTCCGCTCACAATAAACCCCAGCAGCTTACCAGAACATACCTCGAATGTGCATTTGTTGGGGTTTAACCTTAACTGATATTTCCTCAGACGCTTGAAAAGTTTCAATAGATTCACCAAATGCTCTTCCTCTGTGAGGGACTTGGCAATCATGTCATCCATGTAGCACTCAATTTCTTTATGGATCATGTCGTGGAATAATGTTACCATAGCCCGTTGATATGTTGCTCCGGCGTTCTTCAAACCAAACGGCATTAATTTGTAGCAGAACGTGCCCCATGGTGTGATGAAGGTTTTCTTCTACATGTCTTCAGGTGACATCTTGATCTGATTGTATCCAGAAAATCCGTCCATGAAGGAAAATATCGAGAACTGAGTTGTGTTGTCTACCAATACATCAATGTGAGGTAATGGGAAGTCATCTTTCGGGCTTGCTCTGTTCAGATCCCGGTAATCGACACACATACGCACCTTACCATCGTTCTTAGGTACGGGTACAATGTTAGCAACCCACGGCGGGTAACTAGTTACAGCAAGAAAACCGGCATCCCACTGCTTTTGTACTTCCTCTTTGATTTTCATGGCCATGTCCGGGCGAGTACGGCGCAACTTTTGTTTGACCGGCGGGAAATCCTCTTTTAATGGTAACCTATGCATGACAATATATAACTCGGCATATATTGGTAGGACCAAGCGAAGACATCGACATATTCTCACAGCATACTGATAAGTTGTTCTTTTACCGGAGTTTGTAGACTGGCTCCAATCTTCTCAACTTCCTCGGTACCAAGATTAATAGTCTCAACCTCCTCCTGATGAGGAGAAATCACCTTTTCCTCTTATCTCAATAACCTGGCTAACTCTTCAGGTACATCGTAGTCTTCTTCAACCCATTCATCTGTTTGATTAATTGGATTGTCGAAGTCATACAAGGTCATAGCATTGTCGTTGTCAGTGCAATCTGTAGAAGCATGCCTTCAACCTCGAAGATTTTGATGAAGACAACACGACTCATGTGCTTCATATTTGCAAAAAGTCAAGAGCTCTCAGCATGATCAAGCAACAAACATCGGCATTATGATCAAGCTTCATATGCACTTTCGGTTTATCTCAAAGCTTGGACGCATACGTTGAGGTACATCAAAACCCTTTAAAGATTGATGTACAAGTGTTCAATTAATCATTTCATATGTTATCATAATGCATACAATTTTTGGAATGTTTTTAAAATGGTTAAAAACTTTTGAAAATAATAATTTTTCTGTTTTTAACAGTGTTAACCGGTTAACCATTTGGTTAACCGGTTAACGACTTCAATTTTTGAAAGACAGTGTTAACGTTTATATGCGTTAACCGGTTAACCATTTGGTTAATCGGTTAACACTGAAAGATTTTGAAATTTTCATTTCTTTAAAATTCAAATTATACCTTTTTATTATACTTTTTCAAATAAATTTTGTTTCATAATTTTTCATACCTTTCTGAAAGGGTGTTTTGCATATTATATATTCTGAATTTTTTAAATTAAAAAATCTCTTCTAGAATTTTATCATAAAAATCCATCAATCAAATTCACTTTTTTTTCATATATTTTCAAACCTTAAAAAGTGTTCATATTGTGATTCATAACATTTCATATTCATCATTGAACACTTGTATTGAAATTTAAAAAGTGGATTTTGATCAAAGGAGAAGATCAATTTATATTGATATCACACATTGTACTATTCTCAAAATTACAAAGAATTAAAATAGATTTTCTATTGTGACTTGTGATCCAAGATTGTTGGACACAAGGGATAGTGATTGCAAGAGGATTGTTCTTGCACACTAGGTTTGTTTAGTTATTTAGAAAGTAGGCCTCACCGATTGAAGATGCGATAGGTTGTACATTCTAAAAACTAGTGGAAAATCTCTTTCGTGTTAGAAAGGGGACTGGATGTACCTTCGGACTATGAAGGGAACCAGGATAATTTGTTGTGTCTCTTTTACTTTCTCGCTTTATCGCTTTCGTACCATAAACAAGTAAAAAAGTAATCCATCCATCAAGAAAATAATCGAGAAACTTTTATAAGACCTAATTCATCCCCCCCCCTCTTAGGCATACTTTGAAACTACAATTGGCATCAAAGAAGGTTTAGGTAACCTGTTCCTACAAGATCCTGTATGGCTTCTGCAAACTCGAATCCTGTTTTCAAAGATGGTGGAAGTAGCAACAAGCCCCCACTCTTCTCCGACAAATACTTTGATTTTTGGAAAATCAGAATGAAAGCACATCTTGAAGCCTAAGGAGAAGGCATATGGGAAGCAATCGAAGAAAGTCCACATAATCCTGTAAACATGATCAATGGCGTTGGAACCGCAAAGTTAAAGAATACTTATGATGAAGATGATAAGAAGAAGATTCTGAATGAGAAGAAGGCAATCAACATACTCCAAAGCGCTCTCATTATGGACGAGTTCTTCCACGTATCACAATGTAAATCGGCAAAGGAGATTTGGGATACCTTGGTAGAAACGCATGAAGGAACAACAGAAGTAAAAAGATCAAGGCTTAATACTTTGAGTCAAGAATATGAGATGTTCCGTATGCAGCCCGGGGAATCTATTGTTGCCTTACAAAAAAAATTCATTCATCTAACAAATCACTTGATTTCTCTCGGGAAGACATTCACCTACGACAATCTCAACTTGAAAGTTCTAAGATCCTTGACAAGGGAATGGCAACCGAAAGTGATCGTTGTTTCAGAAAAGAAGAGTCTCTCAACGATGACATCCGCATCCCTATTTGGAAAACTTCAAGAGCACAAATTGGAACTTGGAAAGGCTCGAGAAGCACGAAAGTCAAGAGAAAAAGTCCAAGGGAATTGCTTTGAAGATTGACACGAAGGATGACAAAGACGACGAGACTTCCGAAGATGAGAACTTCATGCTTCTTCATAAGAAGCTTGGTAAGTTTTTCAATAAAAATAAAAATTACTCTTTTCCTAAAAAGAATAAACATTTCAGGAATAAGGATGCATCCACATCAATTCAAGAAGTCACATGTTATGAATGTGGGAAGCAAGGTCACATAAAGCCGGATTGTCCAAGACTTTCAAAGAAAGGAGGATTCAAATGCAAGAAGGATTTCAAGAATAAAAAGGCTTATGTTGCTTGGGACGATAATGAAATTAGTTCCTCATCAGAATCGGAAAGCGATGAATGTGCAAATATGGCTTTAATGGCCTCACATCACTCTGATGAAGAAAATGACAAGGTTAGTAGCAACTTTTCAATTTATGAGAATGATGCACAAGAAGTTATAGATGAACTTCTAAATGAATGCAAGACTTTGTATAAAAACATTTCATCCCAAAATAAACGAATTCTATCTTTAGAAGAACAAAATACCGCTTTTGGAAAATACATTGAAAATGAAAAACAAAAATTGATGGATGAAAAACAAAGTCTTGTATGCAAAAATTGTGAGTCATTATATTTTCAAATTGTTCAACTTAAAAGAGTCTTAGAAAGATATGAAAAAGGTCAAATTGGCTTGGAGGAAATTCTTAGGCAACAAATATATCCTAATGACAAAAGTAGTTTAGGATATTCTAAGTTTTTCAAACCAAGCACAAATGAAACCGTTTTCGTAAAAGCTAGTGAACAAATTGTTAAAGAAAAGACAAACAATTCTAAATATATGCATCAAAGTCATAAAATGAAAAGAATCATTAAGAAACAAAAGTATGTTCCTAGATATAAAAGTCAATTTCAACCTACTTGTTTTTATTGTGGAATCAAAGGTCATACACCTAATGCTTGCTATGTGCACAACATTGGTGTTGCTAAAGGGCATTATGTGTGGGTTGAAAAGGGTACTAACTACCCAGGACCCAAAGCAATTTGGGTACCTAACAATACTTGACTCTGTTTTGTAGGTATGCTTAAAGACAACTTCTACTCAATGGTATCTTGATAGCGGTTGTTCAAAGCATATGACGGGCGATATCAACAAATTTTCAAGTTTATCACTTAAGGCCAAAGGATACGTTACTTACGGTGATGACAATAAAGGAAAGATTCTTGGAGTTGGAACCGTTGGTGCACCTCCTCATACAATCATCTAAGACGTCCTTTATGTGGAAGGCCTTAAATACAACCTTCTTAGCATAAGTCAATTGTGTGACAAAGGGTTCCGAATCAACTTCACAAAGGAGGAATGCTTGATAGAACATGAAGTCACCCATGATCTCTTGCTAAAAGGTAAAAGATTTAATAACATTTTCATGATTTCTTTTGATGACTCTTCCTTGAAGGTAAAGTGCTTAATGGAAAACAACAACGAGGCATGGCTTTGGCATAAGAGGTTTGCTCACATTCACATGGAGCATTTAAAAAAGTTAATAAAACATGACCTAGTTGTTGGTCTTCCGAAGATAAAGTTCATCAAGGACAAGTTATGTGATGCTTGCCAAAAAGGAAAGCAAACCAAAACATCCTTCAAGTCCAAGAAATTGATATCTACTTCAAGGCCACTACAATTGTTACACATGGATCTTTTCGGTCCATCAAGAACAAAAAGCTTCGGAGGTAACATTTATGCTTTAGTTATTTTTGATGATTTCTCTCGATACACATGGACATTGTTTTTAGTGCAGAAAAGTGATGCTTTCAAAGCATTCAAGAAGTATGCAAAGAAAATTCAAAATGAGAAGTCACTCGCAATAGTCTCCATTAGAAGCGACCATGGTGGAGAATTCCAAAACTCGTCCTTTGAAGATATTTGCAAAGAGCATGGAATTTCTCACAACTTTTCCGCACCAAGGACTCCTAACAAAATGGTGTCGTAGAAAGGAAGAATAGGGCATTGGTGGAACTTGCAAGAACAATGCTTAGCGGCTCAAATCTTCCTAAATATTTTTGGGCGGATGCGGTTAGCACGGCTTGGTTTGTAAGCAACCGTGTCAATATTCGACCAATTCTCAAGAAGACTCTGTATGAGTTGTTCAAGGGTAGGAAACCAAACATATATTTTTTCCACATATTCGGATGCAAATGCTTCGTTCTCAACAACGACAAGGACAATCTTGGTAAGTTTGATGAGAAGTCCGACGAAGGTATATTTCTTGGTTATTCTCTCTCAAGTAGAGCTTTTAGAATTTTCAATAAATGAACACTTACTATTGAAGAATCTATTCATGTTTCGTTTGATGAGACTAACCCCTTGAAAGAGGATATTATTATTGTGGATGATGATGATGATGTAGTAGATATGACATAACAACAAAAGGAGACATCAAAAGACCAAGCAATATCACAAGAAGATGACTCACCAATCATTGAAGAACATCAAGATCTTCCGAAAGAATGGAGAACTCATAGAGATCACCCGATAGATAAAGTTATTGGTGATATTAGCCAAGGCTTTGCAACTCGACTAAATCTCAAGGATGCTTGTCTCAACATGGCATTTGAATCTTAAATTGAACCAACCAAAATCGATGAAGCCTTAGGCGACGATCAATGGATAGTAGCAATGCAAGAAGAACTTAACCAATTCAAAAGGAATCAAGTTTGGACTCTTGTACCAAGACCGGACAACAAACACATCATAGGAACAAGATGGGTGTTCAAAAACAAACTTGACAAGAATGGAATCATAGTTCGCAACAAAGCAAGATTGGTTGCACAAGGCTACAACCAAGAAGAAGGAATTGACTTTGATGAAACGTTCGCTTCGGTAGCAAGGTTAGAAGCAATTAGATTATTACTTGCTTACGCTTGTTCCATGAATGTTCAGTTATACCAGATGGATGTCAAAAGCGCTTTCCTGAATGGTTACATCAATGAAGAAGTCTATGTCAAACAACCTCCGGGCTTTGAAGACTTCAAGAATCCCTCTCATGTCTACAAGTTGAAGAAGGCTCTTTATGGCTTAAAGCAAGCACCAAGAGCATGGTATGATCGTCTTAGCAACTTCCTATGTGAGAAGGGTTTTACAAAAGGAAAGGTTGACAAGACCTTGTTCATCAAGAATTTCAAGGGCAACACCTTACTAGTTCAAGTCTCTGTCGACGACATCATCTTCGGATCAACAAACAAAGACCTTTGCAAAGAATTCTCTCTTATGATGCAAGGAGAATTCAAGATGTCCATGATGGGAAAGATGAACTACTTCCTTGGATTACAAATCAAGCAAACAAAGGATGGCATCTTCATCAACCAATCCAAGTACTGCAAGGAATTGTTGAAAAGATTCGATATGGATAGTTGCAAAGTGATGTCTACTCCTATGGGATCCGGAACATACGTTGATCAAGATATATCCGGCATTTCAATTGATATTACAAAGTATCGAGGTATGATCGGTTCACTATTATATTTGACGGCAAGTCGTCCTGACATTATGTTTAGTGTTTGTTTGTGTGCCCGCTTTCAAGCTAATCCGAAGGAATCACATCTCACCACCGTGAAGAGGATCATGAAGTATCTCAAAGGAACAACGCACGTCGGACTATGGTATCCAAAAGGTAGCACATGTTCTTTAATTGGTTATTCTAACGCTGATTATGCAGGATGTAAGACCGATAGAAAGAGTACAAGTGGTACTTGTCACATTCTCGGGAATGCACTAGTGTCGTGGGCATGCAAGAAGCAGGCATGCGTTGAACTTAGCACGGCCGAAGCGGAGTACAACGCAGCAGGAAGTTGTTGTGCTCAAATCTTGTGGCTTAAACAAAAACTCCTTGAGTTCGGTATAGATCTTGGTTGTATCCCTCTCCGATGTGACAACACAAGTGCCATCAATATCACGAAGAACCCGGTCATGCATTCAAGAAAAAAGCATATAGATATCCGGAATCACTTCATTCGAGATCATATACTGAACGGAGATGTAGACGTTACGTTCGTGGATACATACAATCAACTCGCCGATATATTCACTAAACCATTGGCTAAGGAGCAATTTTTCAAGATTCGACGAGAACTTGGTATTCTCAATGAAGGTGACATCTAACCCTATCTTTAAAATTGCTTTTGTATATTTTTGTTGCATAATATATGTTTTTTGTTCACTTTGTGTTACAAAAGGCTAGCACTCACTTTTCGCCGTTTTTGATCTTTCACTCTTTCGGTTATCCGAAAAACATCGTTTTTAAAATATTTTTTGATCAAAAGTTGCGTTGTGATATTTTCTAACATTTTGTAAAAAAAATTGTCAAAACTATTTCCCGGCATAGCCCCAAAACTGCTGCTGTCTTTTTAAATTTTTTGAAAATTTTTGCCCGTTAACCGGTTAACGCTTCCCAGACAGCAGTTCTGGGTCACGTGTCAAAACCAGTGTCCATGTTTTATTTTTTTTTCTTCTTTTATGTCTTTATGTATGTGACTAAAATGTTTTTAGTACCTCTTTCAAACTCCTCATAAGTTCTTCTCTCCTACTTTGACTCACCATTAAACTCCACTACCTAATTTTCACTCTCTCTTCTCCAAAACATAAACACTCCATCAATACCCCATTAAAACCCACTCCACTAAAACTCTCTTATAAACTCTACCCTCTCAACTTCACTCTCCATACACACAAACCCTAATCCGAAAAATATCTTCTCACACCCTAAACCCTAAGCTTCAGCTTCTCTTCAATGGCTCCAAGAAAAGGAAAGGCTCCAGTGTCAGCATCAAAATCCAGCAGTGAAGAGGAAATGACCATGGAATCAACCAAGAAGCGGAGAATGGATTTTCGTGTCCGGGTTCGACATCTTCTTAAGGGTGAGTATGTGAATCTGAAATCCTTTGAAACTTTTAAGTTTCCGGCATTGTTAGAATATCAGGGGATGCGAAACTTTATTGCTGATAATGGAAAAGTGTATCCGGACTTGGTAAAATCCTTTATGAACAACATGTCTCTTAACTGTGATGATAAGGATAAACACCAACTGTTTGCTATTGTAAGAAACTGTGAAATTGGATTTGACCTAGGTACTCTTGCTACTTCATTGTCTATCCCATATTCGGGTGTTTTTCTCCGAAAAGGGGTAAACCATGATGAAGGAAAATGGGATAACAATGACAAAATGGAATAATACTATCAGATTTGTAGGTTTCCAAAGGCAGCCGTGGTGTCCGGCCAACGTACCTCTCGGGTACTCTGTTATGCTAAGAACTTATCTGTGGATGATCGGATGCTACACTACATCATCTGTCATGTTTTGCTGCCCAAGGATTCCAACTTGTCTCAGATTAATGATTTGGAAATGAAATTTCTATTTACTGTCAAGAACAAGATTAGGGTGAACTGGCTTCCTACTATGATGTATCATCTGAAGCAACAACTTTCTCTAAAGACAAGATTACCTTATGGCCGCCTCATTTCAAGAATCCTGGAAATTACCGATATGGAAATCGGTAGAGAGCCTTTTATTGCTATGTCTACTACGGCTAATGAGATTAATGGAGTCACTATCATCAAAAACACCGGCATAATTCAAAGCAATGATGGAACCTACAAGTATGACGACGGATCCTCCACCTCCATCCCACCTATTCCGGAAACCGGCATCACAAATGACTTTCTCTACTCAACCATCATGACAAACCACCATGAAACCATGAGTGTTTTCAAAAGCCTTCGGAACATAGTCTTAAGCTCCCGAAACCCCACCAAGTTTGTTGATAAGGATGAGGATGGTAGCGAAGAGGAGGAAGAAGATGAGGATGTTTCGGATGAGGATTGAGGACCATGTTTTCTTGCTATTTTTTTACTATGTTTTTAAGTCTAGTTTATGTTTTGTTGTTTCAAACATAAGTCCTAAGTTTATTAGGCAATTTTGGTTTCCATGTACTAAGTTTTTCCGCATTATGTTCGTACTCGTGTTAGTTATGTTGAATTATTATTATGCTTGTATGTGTGTTTGCTTGCATGTTTTACTTGATAGGTCTTTCTTTCAATGCTTTAATGGTGCTTTTCTTTTCATATTAATGCTTGTTGGTCTCTTCCTTTTTGCTAATGCCAAAGGGGGAGAAGACTGTGTTTCTCTAATGCCTCTCAATGCAGAATTTATTTTGCTCTTGCCGCTATTATTTAGGGGGAGTTATAATCCTTAGGGGGTGGATTTTCTTAGAGAAACGTCGATCAAGCTCTCGCCGAATTTTTGGTTGTCATCATCAAAAAGGGGGAGAATGTAGAAGCATGCCTTCAACCTCGAAGATTTTGATGAAGACAACACGACTCATGTGCTTCATATTTGCAAAAAGTCAAGAGCTCTCAACATGATCAAGCAACAAGCATCGGCATTGTGATCAAGCTTCATATGCACTTTTGGTTTATCTCAAAGCTTGGACGCATATGTTGAGGTACATCAAAACCCTTTAAAGATTGATGTACAAGTGTTCAATTAATCATTTCATATGTTATCATAATGCATACAATTTTTGGAATGTTTTTAAAATGGTTTAACACTTTTGAAAATAATAATTTTTCTGTTTTTAATAGTGTTAACCGGTTAACCATTTGGTTAACCGGTTAACGGCTTCAATTTTTGAATGACAGTGTTAACGTTTATATGCGTTAACCGGTTAACCATTTAGTTAACCGGTTAACACTGAAAGATTTTGAAAATTTCATTTCTTTAAAATTCAAATTATACCTTTTGATTATACCTTTTCAAATAAATTATGTTTCATAATTTTTCATACCTTTTTGAAAGGGTGTTTTGAATATTATATATTCTGAATTTTTTAAATTCAAAAATCTCTTCTAGAATTGTTTCATAAAAATCACTCAATCAAATTCACTTTTTTTTCATATATTTTCAAACCTTGAAAAGTGTTCATATTGTGATTCATAACATTTCATATTCATCATTGAACACTTGTATTGAAATTTAAAAAGTGGATTTTGATCAAAGGAGAATATCAGTTTATATTGATATCACACATTGTACTATTCTCAAAATTACAAAGAATTAAAATAGATTTTCTATTGTGACTTGTGATCCAAGATTGTTGGACACAAGGGATAGTGATTGCTAGAGGATTGTTCTTGCACACTAGGTTTGTTTAGTTGTTTAGAAAGTAGGCCTCACCGATTGAAGGTGCGATAGGTTGTACATTCTAAAAACTAGTGGAAAATCTCTTTCGTGTTGGAAAGGGGACTGGATGTACCTTCGGACTGTGAAGGGAACTAGGATAATTTGTTGTGTCTCTTTTACTTTCTCGCTTTATCACTTTCATACCATAAACAAGTAGAAGAGAAATCCATCCATCAAGAAAATAATCGAGAAACTTTTATAAGACCTAATTCGCCCCCCTCTTAGGCGTACTTTGAAACTACACAATCTGGAGGGCTATTTCTGCAAGGGTTGAGATTTGGTTCATTTTAGTGATTGATTTTTTTTATAGAAAAAGTAAGTAAATGAAGTTTTTATTTAGAAAAACATTTCCATTTATTGCTTTGTGCGAAAATAGCAAAAATGAAAAGACAGTGAGCGAAAAAAGGTTGTTTGCAAAAAGATGTCCATTGTTCATTAATATTTAATTTGCACAAATACATATGGCCCTATTACAAAATGAGTCCCGATATCTTGGGCAAGATGCAGGACTTTGATGCATCCTTAAAACTGGAAATAATAATTACTCTACAGTAATAACCCTTATAATTTCCTGGGAAGACCAGTTGAGGACTTGTCGGCTCGGGATTCTTGGACGGATCCAGTTTTCCAGGTTGTAGTCGCTCTCAGCCTTGTCTTCCAGAGTGTTGACAGCATCAGGGGTCAGCATTCCCCCACTTATGAATTTTGGCCCTCCAGCAGCCTCCTCTTGAACTTGTCGGGGTGGTTTGTAACCCAAACCGAATTTGTCTTCTTTCATTTCCAACTTCAGCAGCTTGCCCCAGCCTTGGGCATTCCCTTCTTCCACAACCTTCTGAGCCTGCTTGTAGGAAGCAATTGAAGTACCCATCCACTCCTCTTGGGATGTAGCAAATACCTCAATTGTAGCTTCGTTGACATTCAAAGCTTCAAAACTTTGGCTCATGGTTTCATGGATTTCTCCATCCATTTCTATATACTTGTACGTAGCCAGGTGACTGACAAAGATATCTTCTTCTCCATATATAGTGATAATCTGACCTTCTCACTCATATTTTAACTTCTGGTGAAGGGTTGATGTTACCGCGCTGGCGATATGGATCCATGGTCGACCCAGCAAACAGCTGTAGGCAAGTTTTATGTCCATCACGTAGAAGATAGTTTTGAAAACTTGTGGGCCAATTACCACGGGTAGCTCCACCTCTCCGAGAACCGATCTCTTAGAACCATCAAAAGCTCTTGCGACTAGATTGCTTGGACGGATGTCTAGACCATCATACTCCAGCTTGACTAAAGCTTTCTTTTTCAGGACGTTGAGTGATGATCCAGTGTCAACAAGGACGTGCGAGAGCACAGCCCCTTTACATTCCAGAGTGATGTGTAATGCCTTGTTGTAGTTACGCCCCTATGTAGTCAAATCAGCATCGGTAAAGCCTAGTCCATGACTAGTATTGACATTTGCGACTACTGATTCCAACTGATTGACAGTGATCTCTTCAGGCACATAAGCTGCGTGCAGGACTTTGAGTAGTGCATTCCGGTGAGCCTCGGAACACATAAGCAGTGATAATATGGAGATCTTGGAGGGTGTTTGGTGGAGTTGATCCACGATTTTGTAGTCACTTCTTTTGATAATCCTCATAAACTCGTCTACATCCTGATTAAAGGGCGTCTTCTGAGTTTCTTTTGCAGGAGGTTCTTCTGGCACCACACTTTTACCTTTAGCTTTGGCAGCCGCTTCCGTTTCGACATTAGTTCTGGGAATTTGTGAAGCGAAGAGACGTTCGCTTCTAGTGAAGCCTCCGCCTCCCCCTACATTGTCTACCTGTGGTGCAAATGTTGAGGAGTCAAGAGTGACTTTTCTTCCGTGGCAGTAAAGATCCAAACCATAATGCCAAGCCACGACACAATTGTTATCATAAGAAATTGGTCCAGGCACCGTGATGGTCACCAGACTAATTGCAGCAGAAGAAGGAGTCATGATTGTCTGCGGATCGTAGTATATAGTAACAGTGAGTCTGACTGAAGGTGGCACAAGTGCATGAAGCTGAAAAAATGATGAGAGAGTGTTGTTGGGACGTTGTTGATGATAATTTTGATGAGAATGTTGCTGAAAGTTGTTGTTGTGAGATTCTGGAACCGGGACCATTGTCGGGTCGTAGTAGATAGTAACTGTTGAAATATCACTGCTGGTGTTTGTTGTTGTTGTAGCCGATTCGATTGAAATTATTTTTGTTGTATTTTTAGAAGTGATTTATGTTGTAGTTTTAGAAGCTTGAATTGTTGATGTTATCTGCAGGATGCCTTCCTTAATCAGACTGTTGATACCATTCTTCAAACTTGTGCAGCCATCAGTAGTAACCTTACAAGCTTCGTAGTATGCTTCACAACCTGGAAACACTTGGCATTTTAAAAGCTGAGCTTTCACCTCGGCCAGAGGTGTTCGGACACTTGCAATATCATCAATCAGGATTGTTGGTTGGTCTTCCTCGATAGCATTAATCCTTGGCCCACCGTGGTTAGGTATTGGATTTTTGGTAACACTCGGAAGAGGTGCGAAGTTTACGGCGTTGGAATCAATCAGGTCTTGGACCTTCATATGCAGGGCCCTACACTTTTCTGTGGCATGGCCGGGAGTATTTGAGTGGAAGGCGCATCTTGCGTTGACATTATAATTTCTTGGAAGGTTGAGAGGATCTGGTGGAACCAAAGTCCTCAGTTCAATCAAGTTGAGTTTCAACGGTTGTGGGAGACACATTGCATAGGGCATCGAAATGGGATCGATTACCCTATTGATCTGAGAAGTCCTTTGTTGAAATGGACGTTGTTGTTGATTATTGTTGTTGTAAGGTTTCTGTTGCTGTTGTGGGAACTGTTGTTGCTGAGATGCTGGAGTAGGAATGGTGACAGCAGCAACTGACCTTTGCAAATACTGAGGCCTACCTCAACCAATATGCACTGAATTAGTTTCTTATGTCCTTCGGGGTCCGGAGAATGGTTTCTTTGTGTTGCTGGAGTTGGCGCCATTATCAGAAATCTTGCCCATCTTCAACAAACTTTCACTTCTCTTTCCCGCTATGACCACATCAGCAAAGCTAGTGGAATAGAAAGCAGCAAGTCTATCAGTATAAGTTCCTTGCAGGGTATTCATGAACATGTCAACCATTTCCCTTTCTGACATTGGAGGTTGGACAGCAGCAGCCAGTTGTCTCCACTTCTGAGTGTACTCACGGAAGCTTTCCCTCGAAGATTGAGACATTCCCATTAGGAGAGTCCCGTTAGGTGCCATGTCCAAGTTGTATTGATACTGGCGCACAAAGGCTTCATCTCGTCCAACCGACGGTCATAAGCTTCATCTACCACCGCACCTAGCATTGTAAATTTCTCATCTTGAGGATCTTCCTGTAGAACACAACCTCCAATATTCCTTTGGCCATTCCCAATGATATTCGCTTCAGGATTGCTGTCGGGTCCAAACACTACCGGAGTCATTCGCGGCTTCTCGCGCTCGTTGTTACTAGTACCTCCAGTGCCTGCGTGGTTATCTTCTGGGGTTTGTTGCTTGACCAACTCCCTCAATCTTTCCTAGCCCTGGGCCAGTCTAGTCATCACAACCATAAATTGATTCATTTGAGTCCTCACATCTGTCAGTTCCTGTTGTAGCTGATCCATTTGTAGACTCATAAGGTTGCGTCGAGTTGGATATTTGTGGACTTGGTTGACGGAAAAGACCCTTCTGCAAGCAATATTTCCTGAAACAATTAACAATGTGAGAAAACAAAAACAAAAATACCTGCAAAAACAAAAGGTATGTGGTTAGAATGCAATGCAATATGCCTTTTTGTCTTTAGAGGGTATCTGGTTTGGTTCTTGGTTTTGACCTTCCAGACCCCTTGGAGGAGATGAGTGAACAAAATCCATAAGAAGAACCAATAATACATAAACAATAGAATACAAGTGGCATTGCCAAAATACAACCAGTTCATGAATACAACAAAGCAAAACTCCCATGGCGAGTCAAAATACAACAAGTTCAAGAACAAAACAAAATCCCCATGGTGAGTCCAACACACACAAAAACAAGTACAAAGAAAATAAGACATCCAATCCATATGCTTCCTCCTTGACTTTCTTCAGGAGAGCATCAGTCACAGGTCCAACTGGGTGCTCTATGATGGTCCTGATGAGAAGGTTTCTGGTTGCAATGGCATTCGTCATCTTCTGATACTTATCTTGCTCTTTGGATCTTTTTAACCCTGCCCGGAGTTTTAACTCTGAGATTTCCTTCCGAGCAGCTAGAAGTGCTTCTTGGCTTCTTTTCTCACTGGACTCCAACTGCTCTATCTTGGATTGCATCTTCTGGTCTTCTTTCAAATGAGCCTCAGTTATTCTGACCCATCTACCTTGACTCTCTTCCAGATAATGCTCAGCTCTTGCCTTCTGAATTTTTGCCTCCTTACATGCATTCTTCAACACAAGTTCCCATGCTCAGGCTTTTCTGATGAAGTCTTCAGTCTTCTCAATCTTGGCTATATGCTCGATGCGTAGCTTCTCTAACCTCTCAATGTCTAAATGGGCATCCTTCCTTTCCCAAAGGGTCTTCTTTAAAGCTTCGGAGAGCTGGGTATTTCTTTCCTTTAGATTTTCAAACTCTTCCAGGCTCACTGTGGCTATGGGCTCAACTGCTAATGGCCCTTGTACATCCTCCAGGGTGAATGGCATATGAGTAATTTGTCCTATGATGCGCGACCATTCAGTGTACTGAGCAGAGGCTATGTTATTGCACTTTCCCAGAATGGCGGTTCCTTTAGTCTGTATATTGGCCCAAGCCCAGGCTGCTTGTCAGACAGTGGCATGGTTGTTTTGAACAGCACAATAAAAATATCCTGCTAGGTTTTGCTCCCTAGGTGGATGTATCAAGGCATACCCCAACTGTCTTTTGAAAAGTAAAGGATTGTAATTGATGCAACCCTTCACTCCAATGAGAGGAACATTTGGTTATTAACCACAGTTGGTTACTATATCTCGACCCTTGGTGTTCTGAGTACACCACCTGATATCTTATGAAGTAAGGGAAATCATCCTCTTAGCCCAACTCCTTGTCTGATGTGGGTTTAAGAAAGCTTCCATCTTTGGCATATGTTTCATCAACCAACTGTAGAAAAGAGGTGCACAACATCTTACCAATCTTCCTCTCTGTTTCTCATTCCTCTGATGAACTGAGTAATAAAAGTCTCCTAACAAGGTGGGAACCGGGTTCTTTAGCATGAAGATGTGGATGGCATTTTTTCTTACAAACTTTGGCTCGTCTGCAAACAAAATGATACCATAAATGCTGAGAGCTAGGAGAGCACATACAGTTTCCTAATTCCCTTTTGCAGCGTGCTTCATCGCCTGAGTAATCAAGAAATCCAGATGAAGGCCTGATATTCCAGCTTTGGAAGTCATGTGTTCATCAATGGTGGTTACTTCCAGATGTAGTACTTTGGCTATGTCTTCATTCTTTGGAGGAGTCATTTCAGGATTGAAAGGAATTCCTCTTCGGATGGGGATATCCAACAACATGGGGTACTCATTCAACAACGGACCTATCTGAAATCTGGGAAAGTGAAACAACGCAGGGGAGGGTCATAAACTGCAGACAGGTGTGAATCATGCTCCTTTGCAATGTATCAGGTCTATGATTATGTCCAAGATTCCACCATAACTTTCTCTGAACAGAGGTACATGATCAGGAGTAATAAGGGACTGTATCTGTTTAATGCCTGCTAAGGGATACTCGAAGAAATGATAGGTGATGTTGCTTTTCCTTGTTGAATCCATCCTGAAGATGTGTGCTGAAGGAGATAACTGAAGAAGTGTTGTAGCAGATAGGCTGAGTAGAAGAACAGTCAAAACCAAACCAAGAAACGTGGATACCCTGTAAAAAAAATAGACAAATGTTAGAAATGATGCAATATGATGTATGATGATGATATTCAAGGGTTTTTGATCATGTGCTGGATTATCAGTCGTCCTTTGGTAGAATCCTTGAGTGTCTAGAGTTTCAGATGGAGGATTGAGAACTGGTAATCGGGTGGCGGACTCAAATAAAGAGTCAACAGTCCAGGGTTATAAAGAATCAGTCCAAAGATATTACAACCTTATAAACATTCTCCAGTAGCAAGGTATGATGAGGTCAAGGGTTCATGCAAACCTGTAAACATCAAAGCCCTCTCACATGTATGTACTAGAACAAGGATCCTTAGGCTTGGATTTATCATGAGAAGTGAAAACACATCTAACCCAGAGGGTACAGTGTTTACCTTAATCATAAAGAATCCTTCCCTAATTCACCTCAGATGATGAAGGTCATCTAAAAAGGTCATCCAGACTTAGCAGACTTCCCAGATAGCTCTAGCACTAGAGGAGATTTGTAGCACAAAGTTCTCAAAATGAAACCCATGTCTGAACCGTGTTTTCGTATTCCCGCACCAGAATGAAATGGAATAGGAAAGAATACGAAACCACTCTAATCCTATGTGTCACTCAGGCCTTTTTATTGAGCCTTTCTCGCTGGATTACCCCACCCACCAAGGTAAACCAAACTCCAACACAATGATGCAATAATAATAATGAAATGCAGAAAACAGTAAACGAAAGCGATAAAACAATGCGATAAATAAAGCTGTACAGAAAGCGATAAATAAAAGAAAAACACAAACATGTATACACATTACACCCCCATAAGCACAAACAAACAAGCGCTAGGAAAAACCATCTATGAAACTTAGAAGCTCTGGTTGCAAAGTCCCCAGCAGAGTCGCCAAGCTGTCGCACCCCGGACTTTCGTCTCGGTGCAAACGCGAACTATCGGCGAGAACGGTCGGATGTTGAAGTTTGAATAGAGTCTCCAGCTAGGCATTATTATCCCGAGGGAAAGGTAATGCTGCATAAACCTAGAAAGAAGTGGATAAGACGGTTGCGAACCAAAGAGACTGGGTAAGGGGGTCGGTTACGACCTGGGAAGGTATTAGCACCCAGATCGTCCGTCGTACTCGACGGGATCCACGCTTACCTGATTGTGTTTAAAAAAGGGGGAAGTGTACGTGCTAACTGTGTATAAAAGAGATGGGTGTACAAAGTGACAGTGCAAAAAAGAACAGGAGTTCAAACTGAGGCTAAGAAAAGAAAGCTGGAAAGAGAAGAGGGGGGAGACCTGGGGACTTTTGTTCGATAACCGTTATGTCATGCCTACGTATCCTCTCGTGCAATGAGGAAGTCAGAACACCGTAGTTCGACTCAAAGAGACTTGTTGTTTTGGTGTGAACTGCATGCTTGTCTATGCTCAAGTGTATGACTCGTCTGGCTCGAGTGCTGACTGTCTTGCATTAGACGGAAGAAGCGAGTTCTCGTTTTCATAGTGAGTGTGATGAGAAAAAGAATCCCGGAGGAGACGTTTATTGTTTTTTTTTGTGCTTTCAGTTTTTTATTTGTTTTTGGTGTTTTGCATAGGATAATGAGCTTAAGCCTTAATCAAGGATCGTAAACTCATTATATCACCCCTGGCTAGGGATAATGAGTCTACTTAAGTGTGAGTTGAATATCCCAACTTAATTACCCTAATGATATAGGATTAAGATCATTAACCTACTTGTAATTATCAAGTGTTTTTTTAGATTTTTGTTTTGTGTTAAGTAATGAGTTTAATCTCTAATCAGGGATTAGTGAGCTCATTACACCATCCTAAGAGAAGGATGATAGATGAGGACACTTAAGATGAGGAAGATACCTCAAATTAAAGTGGATTTTGATTAGAGGTTAGATTAAGAAGTTAATTTTATGTTTGTAAGACTAGACCTGAGGGGGACTTATCCATTAAACACTAGGGTTAGTCCCTCTGACCCAGAGGCATAGATGTAACCCTAATATAAGGCCCAAGTTATAAGCTTAAGTCTTGATAATTATTAGGTGTTTTGATTAGAAGGTGAAATCAACTTAAAGTTTTCACACTAAGTATTACAATTATACATTCCATCCTAAGATAAGGATACATGCATAACCCTAATACAGAGCCCCAAAACTTTAACTGTTTAGCCTTTGTTATTGAGATTAGAAGAAGAGACTCAAGCAGAGTCAAAAGGTAAAAAAACTAAGGGGGACTATTCACAACCCTAAAGTTATCATGCTTGATAGTTCCTATGGTTTGTGAGGCATAAAGAAAGTCTTCAGATTGGCCACCAAGGAAGGAGAAGCAGATGAAAAAGGAAGGAGATAGAAGAATACGTTACTTACTTCCTGAAGAAGTTAAGTAACCTAAGAGTTGGATAAGAGCAAAAGAGAACACAAGTGAATCAAATTCACTTTAAAGACAGGTAAAGATGCATATGAACGGATAAGAAGAGGTTGGATGTGGATGCACATCCACATCCTGATCAACTTACCTAAAGCACCTGAAAGGGTTGGTATGAATGCATAAGGTATGATATAAGATGAAATGAAACAAATGAAGGTGCAATGATCCAAACCAGAAGAGAACACATGATGAAAATGTGTCATGAAAAGATGCAAAGTCATGTACAATGCATATGTATGATCATACAAGTGTTGGATGCAAAAACAAACATGTTAGAAGCTTGAAAATACATGAACATACATAAGATGTAATGCATACAAAGCAAACCAAATGAATGTAACAATGATCAACCAATGTTATCACATGACCTAAGGTGCCTAAGATGACATACAAATGCATGAGATGTCATGAAAAGTTCATATGATGAGGATATGCAAAGATGAATGCAAGTATACATGGTAAATTAGCGTTTTTAGAATGCATGCGATATCCATGATCAAAACATAAGCAAAACACATGATAAAAATTTGAAATTGCAACCAAACAAACCCTAAACACACACAAGAACACTCCCCAAAGATGGAGGTCAGAAGCTATACCAAAGTCAAGTTATGGTGTTTCTAAGTTTTGTTAGGGTTTTGGGTACCTCTCAAAGAAAAATGAATATCAAATTGAAAATGCAATGCAAAAATATGATTTAAATATCCTAGATACTAGATGAAAATGCAATGCAATGCAAAAATTGATCAGAAGTGAATTTTAGAAGTTAGGTTGTGAAAAAGGGGATTTTGAAAACCCTAATTCAAGTTTAATTCTCAAAATAGAATCAAAACCTACAATAAATGAGTGAAATGAGTTTGTAAATTGATTATAATGTTCAAGGATGCTTCATGATTTTTTGGTTATTTTTAAATACCTAAAATTATTTTTAATTAATTAAAATTAATTAATTAATTAAATAAATAATACAATTAAATGATTTAAAAATAAATTTTAAAGCAAAAAATGAAAATAAAAATGTTTTTGGGTTTTTAAAATTAATTAGAGTGAAAGTGCAAAAAATCAGAATTTTTAAAAGTGTTTTACTATTTTTAATAAATAAAAGAAAACAACATGAATAAAATCAAAATAAAATGAAAAGTAATCAAAATGGAGGGCTCAGATTGCAAGGAAGGAGGATCAAGGGTCATGGGCGCAAGTCAGCAAGACTGGGGGTATGCAGATCCTAGGGTCCAGATTCAAATTCATTAAACACGCGTGATCCAATGGTCCACATTAATTCTGAGGAAATTAATTATGATTTATTTTAATTAATTAAAATTAGGGCTAATCACATTAAAACTGGAAACCCTAATCACACTTAACCCTAATCACTTTTAGATGACCGGAATAGTGCTCCGGTCATCTTCTCCGGCGAGACCAAACACCCAACTTCTTCCCTAGGCCACTACAAACCCTCTAACCAACCCAGAATCAATCCTCATACTCCAAGGAACTCAAATCAACCATCAAACATGATTTATAACACATGAACAAGCTGAATCGAAGCAAATCAAAAACACTGGCAAAATTTCAGAACCACATAACATACTCATTTCTTCATCATTTTCAATTTTAAAGACATCTATGTGATCCCTAGAGCATGTATTTTCATTGTATGACAAGAAATTATAGCTTTGAGACAAAACGTTCTTGAGTATACCTGAGCTGGTGACCTGCAAATGTGAGCTTTCAAAGCCTCCCTCTTGTGCAAATGGCTTCCTTTGAACCTCCTGAGGCTAATCGAATGCTTGTAATGCTTTGGAAATGGCTGGTTTGGGATGTCCAATTCTGATATAGCAGAAATGGAGGTTTTGATATGTGATGTTTCAGGCCATTTCAGTGGTTGATTCTTGTTCTATGAGTGATATGTGGTTGATTGGTGAAGGAATTTGTGAAGTTTGATGGCTGGATTAGGAGAATCGAAGAGAGGAAGTTTTGAAGGATTTTTTGTGCAAACTAAGTATATGATGGTTCTGAGCTCTTGTGTGATCTCTTTTATGATCCTTAGGCATTGTATAAACAATTGAAATAAGTCAGAAGAGTTGTTATGCACTGTAGGGTTGGTATGGTTCATTTGGAAAAAAAAGTCAAATTTTGTGTACTTGAGGTATGGGCCATGGTAGAGCTGATTTGAGGGCTTGAGCTTCTTCAGCTGGCTTCAAGGAGAGCCCTAGGATCAATTGTTATGAGTTGTAAGGCTTGGATCATGAGTTTGCATAGGTTTTACAATTTTGCAACTTTGTGATTTCTTGAGAAACAAGTCATGAAATCCCTTGGTTCAAAACCCAAATATGATCTTGAGATGTTGTTTGATCATGCCATGATGCATTTGAATGGATTAGAAGTCACATAGAGGTCTGGAATTTACTTTTGCACATTTCCCTCTTTGGCCTAAACTTGAAAATTACAAGATTTTTCCCAACTTTGACTTGCCATATCTTGAGTTCTAGGATGAATCAAGAGGATTTCTTGTACTTTTTGAAAATGGGAAGATCCAATCTAAAACTATCATGTTTAACAAAATTTCATTTGAAGCATTTTTGATCAAGAAAGAGGAGGTTGAAAATATTTCCCAAAATAGAAAGTTTGCATTTCAAGTAATGTCCATTTTTGGCAACTTTTGACTTGACTCAAAATTCTTCAATCTTGTGATCATACAACCTCTCCTAAGACCAAATAAAGGTCATAGGATTTCAAAATGATGGAAATGAACCTTTGGAACCCTTGGTTGAGGTCTCAGATGCCCTAATCCTGACATTTCTTGCACAACAAGTTACAGCTTGATCAGATGACTTCCTCAGTGAATTTTTGCATCAAACTTCATACACAAGCTCCCTATATCATATAAAGACCAGTGGAATCAAGAATGACCAAAACTTTTGGGTGTAAGGGCCTCAAACCCAAAACCCTAATTTTCAAGTCATCTGTGTAGGAGCTTCAAGCTTGCCTGGATAGCTCTGCAATCCCTTGAGATTTCTTGACTTCAAAGAAACCTTGGGGGTATAAAACAAACATAGAACACTCAAGGACCCTCCTGGCATGCTTCAAGGCCTCTGAGATTGCTCAAATCACTTCTTGGTTTCACCTGATCACAAACCCTAGTTATGCAGCTATGCAGTGAGTTGCTAAAGGATAATTATGCAATGTGAGATGTAATGATATGCTATGCAATATGTGTGATCATAAGCCAGGGCATGAGAAAGTGAGAGGGAAAATTTGGGGTGTTTACAGTCGTTTCATTAGAGTGGTCAGAGACGAAGTCATGTCGTTAGAAAGTTCTTCCACGTTTATATGGGTTGGTTCGTCCGCAGATATTTTCGCACCTACAAAGCATTGAAAGTAAACGTGAATTCGATGAGTTAAATCAATTCCAACCTTCCACCGCCGATCAAGTGAAAGGGCACGTAGAGGAGCGAGGACATTGTCCCCGACCTAATCCCTTATTCAAAGCAGTTACGCCTGTCGTAATGGCCAGGTACTTACACGAGGAGGGGGAAACTCAGAGATGTTAAGTTATCGGTGTAAACACCCCAAATTTGCCCTCACCCATTCACCATGGCTTGTGATAATTCTCATATGCATAAGCACAATCATATCACCTCATATCTCAATTTTGAGTCACTGCATAGTTTCTAAGTCATCTGCATCTAGGGTTTGTGATCTGAGCAATCCAGGGGCTTCTTGAGCCACTCCAAAGGCCACAAATCACTTCAAAGGGATCCATGTGTGTTCATCTATCATATTACATCCTCTCAAGGTCAAGATTTCACAAGAATCACAAGAACTAGGGTTTGAATGGATGCAGAGCCAAGTTTGACTGCACAGTTGACCTTAAAATTAGGGTTTTGGTTTCAGAGGCCACAACCCCAAATTTTTTGGTCATTCTTGTTTCCATTGGTCTCTATATGGTATAGGGAGTATGCATATCAATTTTCATGAAGAAATTCCATGGGGAAGTCATCTGATCAAGGGTTGACTTTCTGGACAAGTCAGTGCAAAATCAGGGCATCTGAGGCCCCCAATGACCCAACCAATGGGTGATCTTCATCATTTTGAGTGTATATGATCTTTATTTGATCATGGAAGAAGGTTGAAGTTCACAAAAATCAAGAATTTGGAAGTTTTGCAAATGTTGACTTTTTGGGCATAGTTGACTTTTCAAGAATGCTTCATTTTAGGTCATTTTTCAAGCCTTGATTCTTGATCCAAAAAAGCTTCAAATGAAAAAACTTTGGTCATGAAAGTTGTAGATCTCATCTTTCCCTTTTCAAAAAGTACAAGAACATGATCAAATTCTTCTTGGATCAAAAGTTATGGTGTGACAAAGTTAGCAAAAATCATTGATTTTCAAGTTATGCACCAAGTGTGAAAATTGCAAAATCATGTACCAAGGCAAATTGCAACTTCCAATTGGCATCAAACCCTCACATAAACATCATGTAAGTCCTAAAATTCAGAATGGACTAGGCATTGCTCATGTTTCATGGCTTTTGGGACAAGATCTTTCCATGTGAACCATAAAGCAACAACTTGCAAAATCATCATGATCACCTCACCAACTTGATGCATTGGTTGCTGCACCTTGCTAGCCCTCTCACCTCATCTTGCTGCACCAGAACCAGCCCATGTACTAGCCTAGAAGCTGCCCATACTTTCTCTTACACAAGAGTTGACAAATTGCAAAAGTGGCCATACCAATCAAAAAAGCACATGTCTTGTCATCTGACCAATGAGAGAGGGTTATGTGGACAAAGAGCAAGACATTTGATACATCTAGCAAGGCTGAAACACTTCATAACAACACATTCACAAAAACACCTCATTTTGCATATTCCTTCGAATCTGTCTCCACAGCAACAAAACACAAAAACCATCTTCACCAATCATCTGGCCATGTTTCATTGAGTAGAAAGCAACAAGGTTCAAGCCTGAAAGCAGCCTGAACTGAGCTTCACCATTCCTCACCTTCAAAACCAGAACTCTTCGAATCAACCTCCCTAGCCATCAAACATCAAAGCTCTCTTCACCAATAGATCAAACACATCAAAAGGAGTCAAAACCACCCTTTACTTTGATCTGAGGCAGCCTGTACACAAAGCTCATTTCCTGCTACACCAGAACTGGTTCTCACAAATCAGCCATCCACAAGAGCTTTGAAGCCTTCCATTAGCATCAGGGGATACAAGGGAGTCCATTTGCACGCAAGGAAAGCTCTGGAAGCTCAGTTTTGAAGCTTTCCAGCTCAGGTATGATCATGGAAACTTTCCTCTCAAAGCTTGATTTTTGAGTTACAAATTGATTATTCATGTCTTGCTGGTCATGGGGTTGGTTTCAGAATCAAAAATGAGTGAAAACTGAGCTTGTATGGTCCCTCTGAAACTTTGCCCGTGATTTTCATTTCTTTCGATTCGTTTGATTTATGATGCATAAATGATGTTTGATCATGGATTTGAGTTGTAGGAAGTGTGGGGATTGTTTCTGGGCGTTTAATTTGACTTGGGGTGGCTTAGATAAGAAACTAGGGTTTTTGGATGGTCGGAGAAGACGACCGGAGCTCATCTCCGGTCGCCTGAATGTAATTAGGGCTAAATCTCATTAATTAGTGAACTTCAAATCTGGTCCCTTGGATGCTGCTTCCCGCGCGCTTGTGGACGGCTCAGATGGGTCATTAAACCCTAATTTTGTTTAATTAAATTAATCGTAATTAATTAAGTTAACTTGGAAGCACAGCCATCAGATCACGCGCGTTAATGAACTTTGAATCTGGGCCATGGATTGTGCATACCCCCCAGTCTTGTTGACTTGCGCGCAGGGCCCTTTGATCACTCAACTTTCAATCACAGCCACTCATACTGCATACTTCATATTTTATTTTCATTTTTCTTTCATTTAATTTCTATAATTTATTAAAAATAGCAAAAATGTCTTAAAAATTATGAAACTTTTTCATAAAAGTTTTATTAATTTTTAAGACCCAAAAATATTTTTATTTTTATTTTTATCATTAAAAAAGCATTTTTAAATATTTAAAAGATTATTTTTAATTGGTTAATGGAAATTAATTAATTAAAAATACTTTTAGGTATTTAAAAATCACCAAAAAATTCATGAAATGTTCTAAGACATTTAGAAACATTGTCCAACCTTCAAACCAAATTTCTTTTTTGATCTTGATGCATTTTAAGAATTTTCCATTGAATTAAATCATTTTTTGTGCATTATTTTGATCATAAGTTCAAAAAATCATTTCTGCCTATTTGAGAAGAGTTGGACATTGATTCTTTTTGCATTGTTTTGTGTTTAGCATGTAGTTTCTAGGATTAAATGGCCATGATTTGATCTTGCATTTTCAATTTGTTTGGCATTTCTTTTGTTTAGGAGCCTTAAAAACCCTAATAACTTAGAAAAATCATAACTTGAGATTGGTTAAGAGTTGAGACCTCTCCTTTGGGCTTTGGTTTAGTATAGGTTTAGGGTTTCTTTGGTTGGCATTTTCCATTTTTTATCTTAGGGTTTGCTTCTGTTTTTGGTTTTTGTTTGATGTTTGTTTCATAAACCCTAATTTGGGCTTCCATTTGCATCCTTCTTGCATTCTCTTGCATAACATGACTTGCCATGCCATTCCATGCCTCCATTTGATTCATTTGACATCTTAAGACATGTAGAAAGCATGTTTGACCATTGCATCCCATATTTGCCATTTTGTTTGCCATGTATGTTTCATAACTTTTCATGTAAGATCATGCTCCTTAACTTGCATCATTTGCATCCATGAACTTGTATGAACATCTCCATGCCTTGTCTCATGCTTGTAGCATCTCATAGCATCATTATCATCATCAACATGCTTCTGGTTTTGTTCTCATCATGTCATCTTATCTCATTTTGCATTGCATTGCATCTTTCTTCTAACATTTCAGGTGGTAAGTGAGGTTGAGAAGTGAATTTGCCTTCACTTCTCATAACTTTTTCTTTTCATCTCCCTTGCATCCATTGCTGCATTTTTGTTTGTGTTTGAGTTTGAGCTTGCTCATTCTTCTCCTTACTCTCTTTCTTCAAGTGACTTGACTTCTTGAATGAAGCAAGTCACTTTGCTTCTCTTGATTCTTTCATTTGCTTCCTGGTGGTTCTTCTGAAGATTGCTCCTGTAAACTTCACAAACCTTAGGAACAACCAAGCATGACAATGATTAGGGTTTTGATTAGTCTCCCCTCATAGTTTTACCTTTGTGTCTCTTTTGAGTCTTCTCTTCTCATCTCATAATCAGGGACTAAACCCTAAAGGCTTTAAGGCTTTGTGATTAAGCTTATGCCTGCATCCTTCTCTTAGGATGGAGTGTATAACTTTAATCCTAAGTGTTAAACCCTTAATGTGTTTAACTCCTTTAATCAATCCATCTAATAATCATCAAGACATCACACTTGTAACTTGGGCCTTGCATTAGGGTTCTAATTCTTCCTTAACTGGTTAAGAAGGACTAACCCTAGTGTTAATGGACAAGTCCCCCTCAAGTTGTCTTACAAATCATAAAATTCACTTCATCATCATACCATTAATTAAAATCCACTTAATCAAAGGCTTGTTTTGTCATGAGCTTAATCCCTAATCATGGATTAAGTTGAGGAGCTTTCCTCAGCTTAAACATTCTCATCTATTATCCTTCTATTAGGATGGTGTAATGAGTCTGTTTAATCCTTGATTATGGCTTAACCTCATTACTTAACACTAAACAAAAACCACAAAAATATTTAAATAATCACAAGTAGGTTAATGATCTTAATCCTGCATCAAAGGTGATTAAGTGTGAGAATCTGACTTCACACTTAAGGTATTCTCATTACCCCTAATCAGAGGGAAGATGTGATGAGTTTACTAAATCCATTGGTTTAGACTTAAGCTCATTAACTTATGACAAACTTTCAAAAGCAATAAAAGACTGAAAACTCAAAAAAACAAACAATAATCGTCTCCTTCGGGATTCTCTTCTCATCATCTTCACTCACAAACGAGAGCTTGCTTCTTCCGTCTAATGCAAGACAGTCTGCATCTGTGCCAGACAGATCATACACTTGAGCATAGGCTAGTAAGCAGTTCATCAGTCAATTCATCTTTCAGTCTCTTTGGGTCGAACTACGGTGTTCTGACTTCCTCATTGCACGAGAGGATACGTAGGCATAACTTAACAGTTATCGAACAAAAGTCTCTGTATATTCCCTCTTTTTCCAGCTTTATTTTCTCAGCCTCATTATCATGAGCATTTCACTCTTTCCCTTACACTGACACTTCATTTATACACTTCACTCTCTTTTACACTGACACCTGTATATCCTTTTCCAGCTCTTCTGTACACAAATTGCACTGACACTACCCCTTTAAAACACAAATCTTTTAAGCGTGGATCCCGTCGAGTACGACGGACAATCTGGATGCTAATACCTTCCCAGGTTGTAACCAACCCCCTTTCTCAGTCTCTCTGGTTCGCAACCGTCTTATCCATCTTTTTCTAGGTCTATGCAGCATTGCCTTTCCTCCGGGATAAAAATGCCTAGCTGGCGACTCTTTTCATCTCCAGTGAGTTCACGGCTGTGTGTTCTCATTGTCCCTTTCGCCGACCGTTCGCGTCTGTACCTTCATATGATCCATTTTCATTTGTCGGGAGCGACAGCTTGGCGACTCTGCTGGGGAACCTTATACTGCAACCAGGGCTTCTGGTTCTTTTTGTGGGTTCCTCCTAGCGCTTGTTTGATTTGTGTTTACTGGGGTGTTATGTGCTTATTTGTGTTTGTATTTTTGTTTTATTTTTGCTTTATGTACAGTTTGCTTTACTGCTTTCTTTATTGCTCTTGTATATATCATACTGTCATACTGCTGGCTGGATCTGTTTGTTTGCTTTGGTGGGTGGGTGATTCATTGAGAGTTAAGGTCCTATACCTGGGACCTGAGTGACACCTAGGCTAGAGTGAATCATATTCTTTCCCATTCCATCTCGGTCTGGTGCGGGAATATGAAACACGGTTCAGATATGGGTTTCTTCTTGAGAACTCTGTGTTGCAGATTTCCTGCAATGCTAGGGCTATCTGGGAAGCCTGCTAAGTCTGGATGACCTTTTAGTATTGACCTTCAGAAACTGAGGTGAATTAGAGGAGGAACTTTTATGGTTATTGTAAACACTGTACCTCCGGGTTAGAAGTGTTTACACTTCTCATAACTGGTCCAAGTCTGAGGATCCTGGTTCTAGAACACCACCTGTGAGGGGGTTGGGCTGTTTACAGGTTTGCAGGTACCTTGACCTCAGAATACCTCGTTACTCTGATTATTTAAGAATACTCCAATTTGGGACAGTTCTTGTGATTCTAAAACCCTGGATATGTGGCTCTTTATTTGAGTCCCCCACCTTGGTTACTGGATTTATAGACCTCCATCTGGATTTCTTACACACATGGACTTATATCAGGGCATTTTGATCAGATCCAGCTCAGTCACAAACCCCTTGCATTTCATTTGCATACATAACCATTGCATCATATTGACATTTGCTTATTTGTGTTTCAGGGTATCCATCTCCATCTGGTTTTGGTTTTGACCCCATCTTCAGTTTTGACTTGTCTTCATCAGCTGTCTGCTTCAGTTATCACCTACACCAGCCAGTCAGTGGCCCACTTCTTCAGTATTATCATCATCACCTGTCTCTACTCAGTCTCAGCATCATGGCTCCTAAAAAGAGCAATATCACCTATCACTTCTTCCAGCCAGAGCTATCAGAGATCAGGAGGATTCAAACCCTGATCACTCCAGATCACATACCATTGTTCAGGGAAAGTTATGGAGATATACTTGATATGGTTATGGATCTGGACCCATCACAGAGAAGCCTGATCCACACCTGCATTCAGTTCTATGATTGAGCAGCATATGACTTCTAAAGCTGGGATCCCTGGCTTTCATCTGGATTTCTTAATCTCTCAAGCTACCCTGAAAGCTTCTCTAGGAGAGTGGAAAGCTGTTTGTGCTTTACTGGCCTTGAGCATATATGGAATTGTATTGTTTGCAGATGAGCCTCGATTCATCAGCAAGAATGCAATCCATCTATTCATCTTGAAGAACCCAGTGCCCACTTTATTGGGGGATCTCTACTATTCAGTGCATCAGAGGAATGAAAAGCAGAGGGGAAGATTAGTGAGGTGTTGTGCTCCATTGTTCCACACTTGGCTTCTCAGGCATTTGCCCAGGACAGATGCATTTCTAAATCCTCATCAGCAGAGCAACTGGGCTAAGAGACTCACTGCTCTAACTTCAGCAGACATCAGATGGTGCACTCAAAGCACCAAGGGCAGGGATATCATCACCAGCTGTGGGCATTTTCCTAATGTGCCTTTGATAGGTGTTAAGGGCAGTATTAATTACAATCCTCTACTGTTCAGAAGGCAATTGGGCTATGCACTGGTCCATGCTCCTAGGGCACAGGACTTGGCTGAGACTCTCTATTGTGAGAACAAGATTAATTTGACTATTGTTAGGCAGGCTGCCTGGGCCTAGGATAGTGTTCAAACCAAGGGAGTGACCATTCTAGGGAAGTGCAATAATGTGGCATCAGCACAATATTATGAGTGGTCCCGTGCCAGGGCCCAATTCTCTGGGATGCCCTTTACCATAGAAGACATGCCTGAGTCATCTTCAGCACCACCCCCTGCCACTATCAGTTTGGAGGAGTATGAGAGCTTGAAGGAGAGGAATGAGAAGCTAACCCAGGCCTTGCAGAAGACCCTCCGGGAGAGGAGTGAAGGTATGAGGGAGATTGAGAGGTTGGAGAAGATAAGAATAGAGCATCTGACTAAGATTGAGAAGTCTGGGGATTATATCAAAAAGTCTAAGGCTGGAGAACAAATTCTGAAGAATGCCTGCAAAGAAGCCCAGTTCCAAAGAGCAAGAACAGACTTGTATTTGAAGGAGAGTCAAGCCCGGTGGGTCAGGATCACCGAGGCTCGTACTCTAGAGGACAAGAGAGTTCAAGACAAGATGGAGCAACTAGAAGCTAGTGCAAAGGAGCAGCAAGAAGCCCTGGCAGCAGCCCAGAGGGAGATATCAGAACTGAAGATCAAAGCAGGGGTGAAGAGGTCAAAGGACCAAACTCAGCACAAGAAGCTAACAGCAGCTGTTACGACCCGGAATCTCCTCATCAGGAATCTCACGGAGCGTCCGGCTGATCCTGTGACCGAAGCACTTCTCAAGGAAGTTCGTGAGGATGAGTTTGGTCTTGATGTTTGACCATTTGTTTGTTGTTGCTTTCTTTCCATGCACTTTTATTTTCTTGTACTGTATTTTGACCCCTTAGAGGGCTTGTGCTTGTAAACAAACTATGTACCCTTTGCTTTTGTAATATATGTATTAGTTTGTTCCATCCGAGTTTCACTTCAAAAGCAACAACAACAGCATCTTCAAGGGTCTGGAAGGGTCAAAACTGAAGGCCAAACCGGATACCTTGAGAACAAATAAGCACAACTGCATTGCATGCTAACCCTTTGTTTGTTTTGTAGGTTTTTGTTTTGTTGTTGCTAACCTCTGTTGTGATAAATCAGGAACTATTGCTAGGCGCCGGGTATTTCCCCTCAACCGTCCGCACCGTTATCCAACCCGAAACAACCTTCCGGGAATTCAAATGGATCAGATGCAGCAGGACCTTACCGAGGTCAGAAATCAAATGGCAAATGAAAGGCTAGAGATGAGGAATCAAATGACTCAGTTTATGGAAGTTATGAACAACATGGCTCAGAGCCAGGAAAGATTGAGGGCCATGGTGGAAAGTCAGAATCAAGAAGATCCACATATAGGGACTGCCGGTACCAGTAACAATGAAAGGGTACAACCTCACGTCACCCCTCCGGTATTTGGGCCACACCTCCATCCTGAGGTCAATATTCCTGCAAATGTTCAAGGGACAGCCACTGCAGCCAGGGTACTTCAAGAAGACCCCCAAGAGGATCAGTTTACAGTAATGGGTGCTGGAGAAGAAGCTTATGATAGGAGGTTGCATGAGATAGCTGAGAAATTGAGGTCTCTAGAATCTCAGAATTCTTTGGGCTTCGACGTCATGGATATGGGCTTGGTAGACGGGGTCAGGATCCCCCATAAGTTTAAGCCTCCTTGCTTTGAAAAATACAACGGGACTTCATGTCCTCGGACTCATTTACAATCATTTCTAGGGAGGCTGAAGGCCTATACTATGGATGAGAAGCTCTGGATGTTCTATTTCGAAGACAGCTTAACTGGAGCGTCAAGAGAATGGTACTCTCACTTGACAAGGGCAACTATTAGATGCTGGAAGGACCTGGCAGAGGCCTTCATCAGACAGTATCAGTATAACTTAGACATGGCACCCAACAGGACCCTCCTAATGGGAATGTCACAGTCGTCAAGGGAAAGTTTCCGAGAATATGCACAGAGATGGAGGCAACTGGCTGCCGCTGTTCAACCACCTATGTCTGAACGGGAAATGGCAGATATGTTCATGAACACCCTTCAGGGAACCTATATTGACAGGTTGGCTGCTTTCTCTTCCACTAGCTTTGCAGATGTTGTCATAGCCGGGGAGAGAATTGAAAGCTTGTTAAAAATGGGAAAGATCTCAGACAACGGTGCAAGCTCGTCCAGTAGTACAAGAAAGCCTTTTGCAGGCCCGAGAAGAACTGGCGAGACCAATGCCATCCACACCAACAGGGGCAGGCCCCAATATGTTCACAGGTCAGTAGCAGCAGTCACCATTCCTGCTCCAGCTCATCCTCAACCTGTCTATCAACCTCCGCAGCAAAACTATCAGCCGCAACCTCAGTACCATCAGCAAAATCAGTATCCTCCAAGAAATTACAACAACAGCAACACCAACAACAACAACCAGCAAAGGCCATTCTAACAAAGGCCATCTCAAGCTAACAGAGTGATCGATCCGATCCCCATGCCATATGCTACATTGCTGCCACAGCTTCTGAAACTCAACCTAGTTGAGCTAAGAACGTTGGCACCTCCGGATCCCAACAGTCTACCAAGGAACTATGACTCCAATGCTAGGTGTGCTTTTCATTCAAACGCACCTGGCCACAGTACAGAAAAGTGCAGAGCCCTGCATATGAAGGTACAAGACCTGGTAGACTCCAAGGCTCTGAATTTCGCACCACCGCCCAATGTCAAAAAAAACCCAATGCCAAACCATGGTGGTCCCAGGATTAACGCTATGGAAGAAGACAACCCGTCTTATTTAATAACCAGTGTGGGACAGATCAGGACACCACTGGTAGAAATCAAGGCTCAGCTCTTGGAATGTCAGATGTTCCCAGGGTGTGAATTGGGTTGTGCTTACTGTAATATCTCGGTAAATGGGTGCGATAATTTGAGGAATGGCATAGATGGCCTTATTCAGAGTGGCCAGCTTCAGATCACCACATCATTTCCAACAAATCCAGCAATCTCATCAGCAACGGTTTCAGAACCTCCTACAACTGCAGCAACCATTGTTCCTGACAATTCTTCGGCCTCATCAACAAGCACTTCATCTATCATTTCAACTGATCAGTTTTCAACAAATTTTCCTGCTACAACTTCAGCTTCACTCCATTTTGAGACTCCTACAACAACAACATCCATTCTTCCGCCAATATCTCCTACAACTCCAGCAACAAATCATGAAGATGTCTCAACTGTCACAATATTTTATGATCCTGAGAACAACTCTGCCTACCATTCAGAAGGTGCTGCTCCCATCAGAGCACCAGTTACAATCTTTTATGATCCACAAACAATTACAGTCCCTTCAGCAGCAGCAATCAATCCAGTCACTGTCACGGTGCCTGGACCAGTACCATATGAAAGCAATAGGGCCATCCCTTGGCACTATGGCTCTGACGTGTACTGCGAAGGAAAAAGAATCACTCTTGAAACATCAACACCTGCACCACAAATAGATAATGTGGGCGGAGGCGGAGGCTTCACTCGAAGCGGACGTCTCTTTGCTCCACCAATTCAAAGACCTACCGCCGAAGCAGAAGCTGCTGCTAAGGCAAAAGGGAAGAGCCCTGTGCAGGAAGATCAAGCTGTTAAAGAAGCCTTGAAGACACCGTTCGATCAAGAAGTTGATGAGTTTATGAGAATCATCAAAAAGAGTGATTACAAAATTGTGGATCAGCTTCACCAAACGCCATCCAAAATCTCTATCCTCTCACTGCTTATGTGCTCCGAAGCCCATCGGAATGCACTACTCAAAGTCTTGCACGCAGCTTACGTGCCTGAAGAGATTACTGTCAACCAGTTGGAAACCGTGGTTGGAAACGTTACTGCTAGCAATGGGCTAGGGTTCACCAATACTGACTTGACAGCGGATGGCCGCAACCACAACAAAGCCTTGCACATCACCATAGAATGCAAAGGGGCAGTCCTTTCTCATGTGCTGGTAGACACGGGGTCGTCCCTTAATGTCTTACCAAAGAAGGCTCTGGTGAAGTTAGAATATGATGGATTGGCATTGAGACCCAGCAACCTGGTAGTAAGGGCCTTCGATGGTTCTAAGAGATCGGTTCTGGGAGAGATCGAGCTACCTGTGACAATTGGCCCACAGACCTTTAAAACTATCTTTTATGTGATGGACATTCAGCCCGCCTACAGCTGTTTGTTGGGTAGACCCTGGATTCACGCTGCTGGCGCCGTAACGTCTACCCTTCACCAAAAGTTAAAATTTGAGTGGGAAGGCCAAGTTGTTACAATCTGTGGGGAGGAGGATATATTTGTTAGCCATCTGGCTACTTATAAGTATATTGAAATGGATGGGGAGATCCATGAAACAATGAGCCAAGGATTTGAAGCCTTGAATGTGAATGAAGCATCTGCTGTATCTGGGATCTCCATGTCATCATACCAACAAGCCCGGAAGGTTGTTGAGGAAGGAACTGCCCTAGGCTGGGGCAAGGTTTTAGCTGTGGAGGAGAAGAAAGACAAATTTGGGTTGGGTTACAGACCAACTCAACATCAAGCAAAGGCTGCTGAGAAGCCCGGTTTTGTCAGTGGGGGGATGCTTACCCCTGATGCTATCAACTGTCTGGAAGACGAGCTGGAAGAGGAGCGCAACCTGGAAAGCTGGATTCGTCCAAAGGTCCCGGGGAGCAGTGTCTCGAACTGGTCTTCCCAGGAAATTATAAGAGTTACTCGATCAGAGTAATTATTATTTCCTGTATTTTTATAAGCATGCATCAAAGTCTTGCATCTTGCCCAAGATGACAAGACTCATTTTGTAATCGGGCCATCTGTACTTTTTGTGCAAACAAGATCAATTAATGAAATATCAGACATCTTTTTTGCAAACGAGTCTTTTTCTTTTCTGCTCACTGTTTTTCCATTTTTCTTTTTTGTACAAAAAATAAATGGCGGTGTTTTCAAAATGATAACTTCATTTCACTTTTCTAAATAAGACTAAAATCAGATCACTAAAATGAACAAACTTAACCCTTGCAGAGAGTGCCTTCCAGACAGCACCGACAACAGCACGGCTATGACTCCATATGACTTTGACAATCCAATCAATCAAGCTGATGAAGGGGTTGAAGAAGAATATGAGCTTCCTGAAGAGCTAGCCAGGTTGTTAAGACAAGAGGAAAAGGTTATTACTCCTCACCAGGAGGAGGTTGAAGTGATCAATCTTGGTACAGATGAAGACGTGAAAGAGGTCAAAATCGGGGCCTGCCTGCAAGACTCAGTAAAAGGACAGCTGATTGACCTGCTTCGAGAGTATGTAGATGTGTTTGCTTGGTCGTACCAAGACATGCCAGGGTTGGATACCGATATTGTCGTGCACAAGCTGCCTTTGAGAGAAGAGTGCCCACCGGTTAAACAGAAACTGCGTCGTACTCGTCCAGACATGGCTATGAAGATCAAGGAGGAGGTACAAAAGCAATGGGACGCCGGGTTCCTCGCTGTGACTAGCTATCCGCCGTGGGTTGCTAACATTGTGCCTGTGCCTAAGAAGGATGGTAAGGTAAGAATGTGTGTTGACTACCGGGATCTGAACAGAGCCAGCCCGAAAGATGACTTCCCTTTATCTCACATTGATGTATTGGTGGATAATACAGCTCAGTTCTCGGTATTCTCCTTCATGGACGGATTTTCAGGATACAATCAGATTAAAATGTCACCTGAAGACATGGAGAAGACAACATTCATCACACCTTGGGGCACGTTCTGTTACAAAGTGATGCCATTCGGACTGAAGAATGCTGGTGCAACATATCAGCGGGCTATGGTAACATTATTCCACGATATGATTCATAAAGAGATAGAATGTTATGTGGATGACATGATTGCCAAGTCCCTCACTGAAGAAGACCATCTGGTAAATCTGCTCAAATTGTTCAAGCGTCTGAGGAAGTACCAACTGAAGTTGAACCCCAACAAATGCACATTCGGGGTGAGATCTGGTAAGTTGCTGGGTTTTATTGTAAGCGAGAAGGGGATTGAGGTTGACCCTGATAAAGTCAAAGCCATCCAAGAGATGCCTGCACCGAAAACAGAGAAAGAAGTTCGAGGTTTCTTAGGTCGATTGAACTACATTTCAAGGTTCATCTCCCACCTTACAACAACCTGTGAACCCTTGTTCAAGTTGTTGAGGAAAGAGCAAACGGTCAGGTGGAATGAAGACTGCCAAAAGGCTTTTGACAAGATCAAAGAATATCTGCAAGAACCTCCAATCCTTATGCCTCCAGTTGAAGGAAGACCTCTGATTATGTACTTGACAGTATTAGAAGAATCAATGGGGTGTGTGCTGGGCCAGCATGACGAGTCTGGTCGAAAAGAGTATGCGATATACTACCTAAGCAAAAAGTTTACCGACTGTGAACAACGTTATTCACTGCTCGAGAAAACTTGCTGTGCTTTAGCGTGGGCTGCTCGCAGACTAAGGCAGTATATGTTGACCCACACTACTTTGTTGATATCCAAAATGGACCCAGTTAAGTACATTTTCGAGAAGCCAGCTCTTACCGGACGGGTTGCAAGATGGCAAATGATTCTCACAGAATATGACATACAATACACATCTCAAAAAGCCATCAAGGGCAGTGTACTATCTGAATATCTTGCTGAGCAACCCATTGATGACTACCAGCCTATGAGATTTGACTTCCCTGATGAAGACATCATGTTCATTAAGTCAAAAGACCATGAGGAACCTGTTCACACTGAAGGGCCTGACCCGGAAGAAGAATGGACTATGATGTTTGATGGGGCTGTTAACATGAATGGCCGTGGTGTTGGTGCAGTACTCATTACACCTAAAGGAGTTCACATGCCTTTCTCGGCAAAACTCACTTTCAACTGCACTAACAACGAAGCTGAATACGAAGCTTGCATTATGGGTCTTGAGGAAGCCATTGATCTCAGGATCAAGACGTTGACTGTACTCGGGGATTCAGCTTTGGTAGTCAATCAAACCAACGGAAAATGGTACACCCACCTAGATCATCTGATACCTTACAGGGATTACACAAGAAGGTTATTGACTTTCTTCACAACAGTCAAGCTTGAGTATATCCCTCGAGACGAGAATCAGTTTGCAGATGCTCTTGCTACCATTTCATCCATGATCAAAGTTCAAACTGCTAACTTTGTACCTCAGATTTCAGTGTCCAGACTCGACAGGCCAGCATATGTATTTGCAACAGATGTTGTCAAAGACGATAAGCCTTGGTTCCATGACATTAAGTGCTTCTTGGAGGATCAAACATACCCACCTGGGGCATCTTCCAATGATAAGAAGACTTTGAGAAGGCTTGCTAGAAGTTTCTTTCTGAACACTGATGGGTCTTTATACAAAAGGAACTTTGATATGGTACTCCTCAGATGTGTTGACAAGACAGAAGCAGATTTATTGATGCATGAAGTGCACGAAGGATCGTTCGGTACCCATGCCGGAGGGCATGCCATGGCTAAAAAGTTGTTAAGATCAGGTTATTACTGGATCACAATGGATGCAGACTGTTGTGCTTACGCCAGGAAATGCCACAAATGCCAGATCTATGCGGATAAAGTGCATGTGCCTCCCAATTCTTTGAACATCATGTCTTCGCCCTGGCCCTTTGCTATGTGGGGCATTGACATGATTGGTAAGATTGAGCCGACTGCTTCAAATGGCCACAGATTCATCTTGGTCGCCATTGACTATTTCACCAAGTGGGTTGAAGCAGCCTCATATGCAAACGTCACAAGACAAGTGGTAGCCAGATTTATGAAGAGAGATATCATTTGTCGATACGGAGTTCCCGAGCGAATCATTACTGATAATGGTTCCAATCTAAATAACAAGATGATGGCGGAATTATGTCGGGACTTCAAGATCCAACACCACAATTCTTCTCCTTACAGGCCAAAGATGAATGGCGCTGTTGAGGCGGCAAATAAAAATATCAAGAAGATTGTGCAGAAGATGGTAGTCACTTACAAAGACTGGCATGAAATGCTACCGTTTGCCTTGCATGGGTACCGCACGTCAATCAAAACATCCACTGGGGCAACACCGTATCAGCTTGTGTACGGTATGGAAGCAGTCCTACCTGTTGAAGTTGAATTACCCTCCTTACGGGTACTGATGGATGTTAAGCTGAACGAAGCAGAATGGGTCCGGTCCCGATATGAACAGCTGAGTCTGATTGAAGAGAAAAGACTAGCTGCAATCTGTCATGGGCAGTTGTATCAGAAGAGAATGAAGAAAGCCTTCGATCAGAAAGTTAGGCACCGAGAGTACCAAGTGGGAGATCTTGTGCTGAAAAGAATCCTCCCTCCTCATACAGACCACAGGGGCAAATGGACTCCAAATTATGAAGGGCCATTCGTGGTAAAGAAAGTTTTCTCTGGTGGAGCACTAATGCTCAGCACCATGGATGGTGAAGATTTCCCGTCCCCTGTGAATTCAGATGCAGTTAAAAAATACTTCGCATAAAAATGACCCGCTGGACACAAAAACAGAATGTAAGTCCAGGCAAAAATAGGGCATCCCGGCGAGTCAAAAACAGAATAAAAGACTCGGGCAAAAATAAGGGAAATAAATAAAAAATGTACACCCGCTGAGTTGAAAAGCCGCATTGGACAACTCAGGCAAAAATGGGTATCCCGATGGATTGAAAACCCGAAAGGGCGATCCATGCAAAATAAGGGAATAAGCGAACAACTGCATTCTGAATTCGTCTGTATCACTTGCAACTTGGAAAGCTTCAAAAGAATCAAGCTTCAATCAGAATCAACTTTCTCCAGAAAGCAAGACGAGAAGAAAGTCAAAAGTCATACGAGTCATAGCAGAAGAGGAAGCTCCTTAAAGCGTCATCAGCATCGCCAGTACTTTGTTTCCCAATTTGTAACAATCTCCTCATTTCAGGAGATATGTTTCTTTGGTTGTATCTTGCCAATTCAGGGCATTTGAATTAATAAAATCAGATTTTTCAGTCATGTTTCGTGTTGTATATTTTTATTTGCAAAGAATGTCTGATGTCTCTAAAAAGTCAATTGCATGAGTACAGATGCCTTTCTCTAAGAAAATAAAAACACATGCTTACAGGGAATATACTTACTCTCGAAGGTACTTAACTCCTATGGCGGAATCCAGTAAAGGATACCTCGGGACCTTTTGTGCGTTTCCTTATCTTTGCAGGATTGCGGGTATCCAGAACGCAACTCGGGGCATGCGAGCTACATCTCAGCAAGCTGGCAAATCAACAAAAGATCTCAGCATCCGAAATGCTCTGTCCCCAGCTGAGTTGCCTCTCATTACTCTTCCCAGCTGAGTTACCAACAATCATCCCCAGCCATGGTACCAATCATTCTTCCTCAGTAAGATACAAGAGTCAGGGAATCATCTCCCCACAGAGTTCCAGCCTCTATCCAGAAGAGCAATGCATGAAGATCACAACAGAGTGAAGAAAGCTTCTGCAAACCCCAGCTGGGCCTCTCATTTATTAGGATAGGTCTATCAGTGACCCGTATCCCCAAGCAAATATCATCTTATTAGATCTACCAATGATCTCATCCCCAGCTGGGAGGTCCATTTCAAACAGATCAGCCAGAGATCTTCGCAGCAACGGGATCCGAATCCCGGTTTGATATCTTTGCATAATCATGGCATTTGCATCATATTATCCCCTCAGAGCGTAGCATTCCGTCTAATACGGAGCATTATGGCAAAAGTCAAACGCATAGCATAATCATAAGCCATGTTCTGAATTAACACTTGTGAATAATAGCAGTTCATCAACATACAGAAGAAAAATCCCCACCAGAGTTACCAGCAAGAGCAGTTGCCTCACAAATCATCAAAACACCAGTATATACACCTTTTGGCACCCGTCCGTGCCATCTTTCCCCAGTAAAGTCGCCTGAACACTCTTTACAAACAAATCACCCATATCACGGATACTTCATGACACCCGTCCGTGTCATATCACCAGCAGAAAGCCGAAGACACCCTCTTTGCACTCACACATACTTATATATACACTTTCTTGACACCCGTCCGTGTCATATCCCCAGCGCAGTCGCTTACACTTTTGCAACCCATATATTTGCTTATTATACTTTTCTCCTTTTGGCACTCGTCCGTGTCACTCTCCCCAGCAGTTAAAGTATCCATTTGTACAATACTCATGCTCACTATTCATGTCACACTACTCAGATACTCGACCGTATTTTGTATATACCTTTTATATCCCCTCAGATTCGACAATAGTCCTTGTTCTTTGTTAACCGGTTGGTACTCGTCCGTATCATCATCTCAGAACATTGCGTCTAGTGTTTGTTTCTACATGATACTCGTCCGTATCATAGTCTTAAGGATGCTCGTCCGCATCTTTAATCCATACACTGTGTCAAACACACTTGTCTTCTTGAATATAGATGCCCGTCCGTGTCTACTATTCCCCAGAAGAGTCCCTTCAGATACAACACTCGTCCGTGTTCTTTGTTAACCAGATGGTACTCGTCCGTATTATCATCTCTGAACACGCGTCAGTATTTGTTTCTACATGATACTCGTCTGTATCATAGTCATAGGGATGCTCGTCCGCATCTTTGATCTATACACAACATCTAAATACTTACACTTTCCTTTCTTGGTTGTGAATGCTCGTCCGTGTTCACTATATCCCCAGTAGATCACCAACAAAGCATTTTCCTTTTTTATCTGACACTCGTCCTGTGTCATGATAAACCCTGAGAGCAGCCGTACCCTGCTAGGTGGTCGTCCTCCACTTCTTGATGGTCGTCCTCCATCATGCTCATCCAATGGCCGTCCCCATCGTTGATTTTAGCAGCCGTCCCCTGCTAGGTGGTCGTCCTCCACCTTTTGATGATCGTCCTTCATCATTTTATCCAATGGTCGTCCCCATTATTGATTTCGGTTATCTGGCATTCGTCCTATGTCATGAGAAACCTCGAGAGCAGCCGTACCCTGCTGAGTGGTCGTCCTCCACTTCTTGATGGTCGTCCTCCATCATGCTCGTCCGATGGCCGTCCCCATCGTTGACCTTTTCTATCCGATGGCCGTCCCCATCGTTGATATTTTCGGCAGCCGTACCCTGCCAGGTGGTCGTCCTCCACCTTTGATGGCTGTCCCCATCATATTTCTTTTATCCCCAACAGAGCAGCCGTCCCCTGCTAGGTGATCGTCCTTCACCTTTGATGGCCGTACCCCATCATCTGTTTATTTCATTTATTCTTTAACCCGATGGCCGTCCCCGTCGTGGTCCCTTTTCTTTTTTAGCCCGATGGCCGTCCCCATCAGTGGTTACTTTGCCTTATGAACTTGATGGCCGTCCCCGTCATGTTTCATTAAATCCTCAGAGAATTTTACAGATTTATCTTGATGGCCGTCCCCATCATGATTTTATTTCCCCAGCTAGTCGGCCGTCCCCGTCTTGGCTTTACCTTTTATCCCCAGCATGTCGGCCGTCCCCGTCATTGCTATTTACCCAGCAGTCGTCCTCTGCTCGACGGTCGTCCTCCGTCGCCCACACCTTACAATATACTTTATTTTCCTTTACAATCTATATCCCTTTTCTTCTTCATTTCTGTGAGTGCAAATTTTGGACTGTCTTTGGTATTCAACCACAAGTTATCTTGTTTGCCTGTTAAGCCGTTGCTTACAACCTGCACAGCTAACTCATGTTTGAATAGGGGCAGCTGTAAACACCCCAAATTTGCCCTCACCCATTCACCATGGCTTGTGATCATTCTCATATGCATAAGCACAATCATATCACCTCATATCTCAATTTTGAGTCACTGCATAGTTTCTAAGTCATCTGCATCTAGGGTTTGTGATCTGAGCAATCCAGGGGCTTCTTGAGCCACTCCAAAGGCCACCAATCACTTCAAAGGGATCCATGTGTGTTCATCTATCATATTACATCCTCTCAAGGTCAAGATTTCACAAGAATCACAAGAACTAGGGTTTGAATGGATGCAGAGCCAAGTTTGACTGCACAGTTGACCTTAAAATTAGGGTTTTGGTTTCAGAGGCCACAACCCCAAATTTTTTGGTCATTCTTGTTTCCATTGGTCTCTATATGGTATAGGGAGTATGCATATCAATTTTCATGAAGAAATTCCATGGGGAAGTCATCTGATCAAGGGTTGACTTTCTGGACAAGTCAGTGCAAAATCAGGGCATCTGAGGCCCCCAATGACCCAACCAATGGGTGATCTTCATCATTTTGAGTGTATATGATCTTTATTTGATCATGGAAGAAGGTTGAAGTTCACAAAAATCAAGAATTTGGAAGTTTTGCAAATGTTGACTTTTTGGGCATAGTTGACTTTTCAAGAATGCTTCATTTTAGGTCATTTTTCAAGCCTTGATTCTTGATCCAAAAAAGCTTCAAATGAAAAAACTTTGGTCATGAAAGTTGTAGATCTCATCTTTCCCTTTTCAAAAAGTACAAGAACATGATCAAATTCTTCTTGGATCAAAAGTTATGGTGTGACAAAGTTAGCAAAAATCATTGATTTTCAAGTTATGCACCAAGTGTGAAAATTGCAAAATCATGTACCAAGGCAAATTGCAACTTCCAATTGGCATCAAACCCTCCCATAAACATCATGTAAGTCCTAAAATTCAGAATGGACTAGGCATTGCTCATGTTTCATGGCTTTTGGGACAAGATCTTTCCATGTGAACCATAAAGCAACAACTTGCAAAATCATCATGATCACCTCACCAACTTGATGCATTGGTTGCTGCACCTTGCTAGCCCTCTCACCTCATCTTGCTGCACCAGAACCAGCCCATGTACTAGCCTAGAAGCTGCCCATACTTTCTCTTACACAAGAGTTGACAAATTGCAAAAGTGGCCATACCAATCAAAAAAGCACATGTCTTGTCATCTGACCAATGAGAGAGGGTTATGTGGACAAAGAGCAAGACATTTGATACATCTAGCAAGGTTGAAACACTTCATAACAACACATTCACAAAAACACCTCATTTTGCATATTCCTTCGAATCTGTCTCCACAGCAACAAAACACAAAAACCATCTTCACCAATCATCTGGCCATGTTTCATTGAGTAGAAAGCAACAAGGTTCAAGCCTGAAAGCAGCCTGAACTGAGCTTCACCATTCCTCACCTTCAAAACCAGAACTCTTCGAATCAACCTCCCTAGCCATCAAACATCAAAGCTCTCTTCACCAACAGATCAAACACATCAAAAGGAGTCAAAACCACCCTTTACTTTGATCTGAGGCAGCCTGTACACAAAGCTCATTTCCTGCTACACCAGAACTGGTTCTCACAAATCAGCCATCCACAAGAGCTTTGAAGCCTTCCATTAGCATCAGGGGATACAAGGGAGTCCATTTGCACGCAAGGAAAGCTCTGGAAGCTCAGTTTTGAAGCTTTCCAGCTCAGGTATGATCATGGAAACTTTCCTCTCAAAGCTTGATTTTTGAGTTACAAATTGATTATTCATGTCTTGCTGGTCATGGGGTTGGTTTCAGAATCAAAAATGAGTGAAAACTGAGCTTGTATGGTCCCTCTGAAACTTTGCCCGTGATTTTCATTTCTTTCGATTCGTTTGATTTATGATGCATAAATGATGTTTGATCATGGATTTGAGTTGTAGGAAGTGTGGGGATTGTTTCTGGGCGTTTAATTTGACTTGGGGTGGCTTAGATAAGAAACTAGGGTTTTTGGATGGTCGGAGAAGACGACCGGAGCTCATCTCCGGTCGCCTGAATGTAATTAGGGCTAAATCTCATTAATTAGTGAACTTCAAATCTGGTCCCTTGGATGCTGCTTCCCGCGCGCTTGTGGACGGCTCAGATGGGTCATTAAACCCTAATTTTGTTTAATTAAATTAATCGTAATTAATTAAGTTAACTTGGAAGCACAGCCATCAGATCACGCGCGTTAATGAACTTTGAATCTGGGCCATGGATTGTGCATACCCCCCAGTCTTGTTGACTTGCGCGCAGGGCCCTTTGATCACTCAACTTTCAATCACAGCCACTCATACTGCATACTTCATATTTTATTTTCATTTTTCTTTCATTTAATTTCTATAATTTATTAAAAATAGCAAAAATGTCTTAAAAATTATGAAACTTTTTCATAAAAGTTTTATTAATTTTTAAGACCCAAAAATATTTTTATTTTTATTTTTATCATTAAAAAAGCATTTTTAAATATTTAAAAGATTATTTTTAATTGGTTAATGGAAATTAATTAATTAAAAATACTTTTAGGTATTTAAAAATCACCAAAAAATTCATGAAATGTTCTAAGACATTTAGAAACATTGTCCAACCTTCAAACCAAATTTCTTTTTTGATCTTGATGCATTTTAAGAATTTTCCATTGAATTAAATCATTTTTTGTGCATTATTTTGATCATAAGTTCAAAAAATCATTTCTGCCTATTTGAGAAGAGTTGGACATTGATTCTTTTTGCATTGTTTTGTGTTTAGCATGTAGTTTCTAGGATTAAATGGCCATGATTTGATCTTGCATTTTCAATTTGTTTGGCATTTCTTTTGTTTAGGAGCCTTAAAAACCCTAATAACTTAGAAAAATCATAACTTGAGATTGGTTAAGAGTTGAGACCTCTCCTTTGGGCTTTGGTTTAGTATAGGTTTAGGGTTTCTTTGGTTGGAATTTTCCATTTTTTATCTTAGGGTTTGCTTCTGTTTTTGGTTTTTGTTTGATGTTTGTTTCATAAACCCTAATTTGGGCTTCCATTTGCATCCTTCTTGCATTCTCTTGCATAACATGACTTGCCATGCCATTCCATGCCTCCATTTGATTCATTTGACATCTTAAGACATGTAGAAAGCATGTTTGACCATTGCATCCCATATTTGCCATTTTGTTTGCCATGTATGTTTCATAACTTTTCATGTAAGATCATGCTCCTTAACTTGCATCATTTGCATCCATGAACTTGTATGAACATCTCCATGCCTTGTCTGATGCTTGTAGCATCTCATAGCATCATTATCATCATCAACATGCTTCTGGTTTTGTTCTCATCATGTCATCTTATCTCATTTTGCATTGCATTGCATCTTTCTTCTAACATTTCAGGTGGTAAGTGAGGTTGAGAAGTGAATTTGCCTTCACTTCTCATAACTTTTTCTTTTCATCTCCCTTGCATCCATTGCTGCATTTTTGTTTGTGTTTGAGTTTGAGCTTGCTCATTCTTCTCCTTACTCTCTTTCTTCAAGTGACTTGACTTCTTGAATGAAGCAAGTCACTTTGCTTCTCTTGATTCTTTCATTTGCTTCCTGGTGGTTCTTCTGAAGATTGCTCCTGTAAACTTCACAAACCTTAGGAACAACCAAGCATGACAATGATTAGGGTTTTGATTAGTCTCCCCTCATAGTTTTACCTTTGTGTCTCTTTTGAGTCTTCTCTTCTCATCTCATAATCAGGGACTAAACCCTAAAGGCTTTAAGGCTTTGTGATTAAGCTTATGCCTGCATCCTTCTCTTAGGATGGAGTGTATAACTTTAATCCTAAGTGTTAAACCCTTAATGTGTTTAACTCCTTTAATCAATCCATCTAATAATCATCAAGACATCACACTTGTAACTTGGGCCTTGCATTAGGGTTCTAATTCTTCCTTAACTGGTTAAGAAGGACTAACCCTAGTGTTAATGGACAAGTCCCCCTCAAGTTGTCTTACAAATCATAAAATTCACTTCATCATCATACCATTAATTAAAATCCACTTAATCAAAGGCTTGTTTTGTCATGAGCTTAATCCCTAATCATGGATTAAGTTGAGGAGCTTTCCTCAGCTTAAACATTCTCATCTATTATCCTTCTATTAGGATGGTGTAATGAGTCTGTTTAATCCTTGATTATGGCTTAACCTCATTACTTAACACTAAACAAAAACCACAAAAATATTTAAATAATCACAAGTAGGTTAATGATCTTAATCCTGCATCAAAGGTGATTAAGTGTGAGAATCTGACTTCACACTTAAGGTATTCTCATTACCCCTAATCAGAGGGAAGATGTGATGAGTTTACTAAATCCATTGGTTTAGACTTAAGCTCATTAACTTATGACAAACTTTCAAAAGCAATAAAAGACTGAAAACTCAAAAAAACAAACAATAATCGTCTCCTTCGGGATTCTCTTCTCATCATCTTCACTCACAAACGAGAGCTTGCTTCTTCCGTCTAATGCAAGACAGTCTGCATTTGTGCCAGACAGATCATACACTTGAGCATAGGCTAGTAAGCAGTTCATCAGTCAATTCATCTTTCAGTCTCTTTGGGTCGAACTACGGTGTTCTGACTTCCTCATTGCACGAGAGGATACGTAGGCATAACTTAACAGTTATCGAACAAAAGTCTCTGTATATTCCCTCTTTTTCCAGCTTTATTTTCTCAGCCTCATTATCATGAGCATTTCACTCTTTCCCTTACACTGACACTTCATTTATACACTTCACTCTCTTTTACACTGACACCTGTACATCCTTTTCCAGCTCTTCTGTACACAAATTGCACTGACACTACCCCTTTAAAACACAAATCTTTTAAGCGTGGATCCCGTCGAGTACGACGGACAATCTGGATGCTAATACCTTCCCAGGTTGTAACCAACCCCCTTTCTCAGTCTCTCTGGTTCGCAACCGTCTTATCCATCTTTTTCTAGGTCTATGCAGCATTGCCTTTCCTCCGGGATAAAAATGCCTAGCTGGCGACTCTTTTCATCTCCAGTGAGTTCACGGCTGTGTGTTCTCATTGTCCCTTTCGCCGACCGTTCGCGTCTGTACCTTCATATGATCCATTTTCATTTGTCGGGAGCGACAATCGGCTCGCACAAAACGCATATGACTCTGCACTAAAACCCAAAACTCCGATTGAAGTTCAACCGGAGCCGTCATGTAAAACTATGAGGAACACCGCTAAAAACCCTAACTTTTGCAACGATGATGGCTTATTACACGTCAACCACCACACAGAAACGTGGATGCCATACCAGAAAACCCTAACCGTCTAAATTATGGGTCCTATCGACCCTTAAATATATCCTAACTGCATGCATCTACATATCCAACAAGGATCAGGAGGAAAAATAGATTGTTAAATGAGGAAACTTACAGGTTTTAGAAGAAAAGGCTTTGGTTGTTTGAATGTCCTCATTGGCAATGGTGGTGTGCGGCGGAGCTCGGAGAAGTATCGCTATTGAGCAGGAAGACGGTAAATGAAAAGTATAAAGCTGAGTCCCAACGCCCTATTTATAAACTCCTTCAACATGTGTGCATGCACGTATGTCCTATAACATATAAACAATGCACTCATTTCCTAGGGACGATCGTAAAGTAGCCATCATTATGCATTAAATGTGCATGCTTGCCAAGGCACTGGTGTGATGTGACTTCTCAGTACAACTCTTGAGATCCTCGTATGTTGACCACACTTTGATGCCCAAATACATGCGAGCTCTTACATACCGAGTTGGTGACACATAAATCTCGTAAGTCCCAGTTTCACCCTGTACATAGCTGGACACCTTTAAGTAATCACTTCTATGACCAGAAGCAACGACTTGGAGGTTCCTGTTCCGGACTGGCCCAATGACTAAGCATGGCAAAATCCACTCTTGCATCTGGGATGACCCAATAGCCCAATGTCAAGGGGACCCATTGGCTTTATGCCCCTCTACAAGGAGCATTCATCGACCTTGGTTTCCCGTGGTCGTTTCCCTCTGATCCTCCTAGACTTTTGCCTATTATTTGGGGAAGTTGTCTAGATTCGGCCGAAGAAATGTTCCTCCTTGGATTTTCTTCTGCTCGACGCACCCATCCGACCATACATGCTCATTCCAACAGCTAGTTCTGACAGTTACCTATTTTCGAGGGATTCGTGATCCAAACCCAAAATAGGGACCAATAGCCAAGCGATGGGGGCTCTTTATAAATCCTCTCACCCGAGAGGGCCAGGGATCGAATATTTCACTCCCCTAACTCTTTTACTTGTAGTTGCATACTCTTTTACATATTCTTAATATGGCATCGGAGTACCTTGTAGGTACACCCCCATCTCTCTTCAACAACTGAGCATTGTCGTCATCATCTATGTCAGCATTCGGGGCCCACTACAGATTCTGATCACAGGAAAGATCATTTTCATTTGGCCTATAAGGACTTGCCTCAACTGGACATCCCCACACATGAAAATGTTTTAGACTAGGCTTTTGCCCAGTCCAAAGTTCATAAGGTGTTTTGGTAGCTTCCTTTGTTTGTATTCTATTTAGAATATAAGACATAGTCTTTAGTGTCTCTCCATATAGTGACTTTGGAAAGATATAATGATAAATCATACTCCTTACCATATATTTAAGAGTCTAGTTTCTTCTTTCAACAACATTTTTCATGCTAGGAGAACCTGACATGGTGTATTATGGGACAATTCTAAATTCCTCAAGGTATTTGGCAAAAGGCACTGGACGTTGTTCACCTGAACTGTCACATCTACCGTAATATTCACCACTATGGTCAAATTTGACTTTCTTAATTCATTTTTTAAATTGATTCTCAACTTCAACCTCAAATGATTTGAACACATCCAATGACTATGACTTTTCATGTATAAGAAATATGTACAAATATCTAGAATAATTGTCTTTGAATGATATAAAATATTTTGACCATTCCAAGAAGATGTCAAAAATGGTCCACAAATGTTTATATGTGTCAATTCTAAGACATTTGTAGCTCTATATGCACCAAATTTCTTTGTTTTAGTCTATTTTCCTTTAATGCGTTCAACACAAACATCAAAGTTTGTGAAGTCAATGGAATCTAAAATTTTATCTGATACTAGTTGCTCAACTCTATTTTTAGAGATGCGACCTATGCGTTCTTACCATAATGCTCCTGATTTGTTATAATCAATTTTACGCTTAGTACAATGTGATTTCACATTCTAGGATTCACCATAGGTAGCTATTATGTCAAGAAAATATTGATTATCATGACCAATAAGTGAACCAATTCCAACAATATCTGAATTGAACAGCAACTTGAATATATTGTTTCCAAATGAACAAAAATAACCTGATATATCCAAATAAGAATCTGAAATTAAATTTCGTCTAAATGACGGAACCACAAATTAGGACCTTTATTTGGATAATCACCAACCTAATGAACTCTCTTGCCAGACCTGTAGCATCGCACCACTAGATTAGTGCACACATCCGACTTATGACAAGATTCACCACACTTATGAAACTTGAGAGGAATGGAACCTGCTTCCCCACTTAACTTCTTCCAATCCAAAGCATTTTGCTTCCTCTTCTCAACTGGAGTCACATAAGGCTTTCCTCTAAACCGACCTTTATCTTTCTTCTAACTCAGTTGCTTGTAGTGAGAAGATCGAGCTCGACTATCTTCATCATAAATTCTACTCTTATCCACCAAATCATCATATATGTGAATCTGTTGACATCTAATTCCTTGTTTGATCTCTGGTCTCATCCCACTCACAAACTTGAGACACTTCGACAACTAGGCATCAACATGATTGTAGTAAGGACAATACATCACCAACCTCTCAAACTTAGTAGCATACTCTGTTACCGTCATACTTCCTTGCTTCAGCTCAAGGAATTCTACCTCCAAAGCACAAAACACTGGCAGACTATTACTCTAGAACTTCTCCAAAGCACAAAACTCATCTTGTTCATTGTTTCTAGTCATAGCCTCAGCCAACGCCACAACAGCTTCTGCAAGATCACATGTGTTATTTCCAGTCATTCTGCATAAAACTCACAAAATCAGAAAGGAATAATCGTTAACAAATAACGACCGACACAGACCAATAACAACGACACACGACCTGAAAAACCAACCTGCTTTGATACCACTAATGTAAAACCCTTTTTATCCACAACAAATTTAATCATATTATTCAAATAAAATGAGAGTTCTACATAAAGGGTATCACACTTTAAACATAAATATCATAATAACAACAAGTATGTGTCTTGTCCCGTAACACGGGTTGCAACTTCATGTTATAAATAAAACAAGCCTCAAATATTCGCAGCGGGTCAATATTCAACTTATTAAACCATATAAAGGAAACGGTACAACTTTAATCCAAACATCATCAATAAGTGTTATTATTAAACCAAAAACAAAAAATTAAATCATGTGTTCCCCAGTGTTACATGACTCAGAGAAGGACACCACCTAAACTCTATAAAAATGAGAGACGCACTCCAAGCTACTTCTGAAATCTCCAAAACTATTCTTGAGAATCTGCAGGACAGCATAATAGACCATCAGAAAAGGCTGGCATGGTAAGTAATCCAGATTCATTATACATAATATAAAGACTGAATTAAAAGAAATGTGTAATCATATATCATCAATTCTCACCCGCATACAACATCAACAAGTCACATCATCATACAACAAATGCAATCATGTTATGCCACATAGAATGAAATGCAACTTCATAAATGCATGTGGTACCGATTTTCAACATGTGATGGACAATGGCCATCTACCTTCCACAAGGGAGCACAACATAATCAACAACACCTCAATCCACACAATGGGACTGAAGCCTCAAATCAACATAAGGAATGCCATGAATGCATGATGCAACAACAACAACATAATCATCTTCATCAACATTGGCATCAACATTCATTCATTATTTATTTACTTAGTCTATTCATACTACTGATACTTCATGACATCATTTTTACAACATATTCATCTTTACATCATTTCATCATTATTATTATTACATTTAGCCTAATATAGCATGGTAATAATTTCCATCAACAAGACAGCAACATGGCACAACAAAACAAGGCATTACAGGTCATCAAATAAGAGAAAACATTTTTCTGAATTCTTCAGGGCTTGCTAAGCGAGATAGCTAGCTTGCTAAGCGAGTAACTCATGGGTTTTGAACTTCCAAAATTCTCATTTTCTCTCTAAGGGAGCTCCTGCTCGCTAAGCAAGGAAGGCGGTTTTCTGAGAAAAATCCTATGATTTCTGCATAACACAACCACACCCAAACATCTCCAAAACATCATATTTTACCAGAAAACAACAAAAAACGACCAAATAACACATTATCATCATATATTCATCATTATTAACTTCTAACAACAACTAATCATCAAAACCTATCAACAAATTACGCAACCATAAGGTTTCCCCTCAAAAACCCCTATTCTCATAAGACAATCCAAATATTATGAACAATGAAAGAGACTACTCCCCATACCTTGATCAATTGAGCCTTCTCTTTCACTTCTTGATCAAAATCCTTCTTTGTCTCCTTGTTCTTCATAGCAACTTTAACCTTCACCAAAACATGATTATGAAATTCTATCGGGGTCTTCTTTTCTCATAAAACACTCAAAAGACAACCTTGCCCCTTAGAACTCCAACCTCTTTTATTTTATTTTCTTTAATAATAATATTTAAATAATATCCTATAACTATCATAACATTATGTTAATAAAATAATTATTTTTCCTTAATATTCAACAAAATACCTCCAAATGCTTCTTATTCATAAATAATTACATAAATAATTTAATTATGAAAATGGGGTGTTACAACTCTCCCCCACTTTTAGGAATTTTCGTCCTCGAAAATGTTACCTGAAGCAAATAGAGTCGGATACGACTCCTTCATCTGATCTTCACATTCCCAAGTCCAACTTTCACCTGCTGGTCCACCCCACAATATCTTTACTAAGGAAATCTCTTTCCCTCATAACTACTTCATTTCTCGACTATCTATCTGCAATGGTAAAGCTTCAACAGTCAGATTATCTCTTACATGAACATCATCCATCTGAATCACATGTGATGGATCGCACACATACTTCCTCAACTACGACACATGGAACACATCATGCAAATTTGCAAGTGATGGCAGTAACGCAGTCTTATATGTTATCTCTCAGATCCTTTGCGAAATCTGATATGGACCAATAAAACACGAAGTGAGCTTTCTAGACATCAAAGCTTTCCCGACACCCATCACCGGAGTAACTCTCAAGAACACATGATCTCCCTCTTAGAACTCAAGTCATTTTCTTCTTATTTTATCATGATAACTCTTCTTATATCATCTTAATTTTCTCAGTCGTCTCTTGCACAATCTCAGGTCCGAGTACCGCACTTTCGCCTGATTCATACCAACACAATGGAGTCTGACATCTTCTATCATACAATGCTTCATACGGTGCCATTCCAATACTAGCATGATAACTATTGTTGTAGATAAAATCAATCAACGACAAATGACTATCCCAAGATCCTCCTTGATACAACACACAATCCCTCAGTAAATCCTCTAAAGAATGGATAGTCCTCTCTGTCTGACCATCTGTTTGCGGATGATAGGTAGAACTCATCCTCCTCAACTTAGTACCCAAAGTGTAACACCTGACTAAACCCCAAATTAAATACGACTTGTTTTAAATAGAAATATATTTCTCATCAGTAATCACGAATGTCACAACTTTATAAAAATATCTCTAACAAAAAGGTTCATGCTCCGTAACACGGGTTTAAAATATTTTCCTCAATAAAATAACAACATATCCAAAATCGTATAATAAAAACAACACAACGGATTAAAGTTCCAAACTTCTTCAATAATTAAAAGCAATACCCTAAGGTATAACTCAGAAAAGTTTCATAATTCAAAACATCCCAAGTTCATAACTCAAAATTTCAAAATAGGAAAAAGTCATCAAAACACCTCAAACTCTGGAATAACAAAATATGGAATATACTAAACAGACAAATTCCCAAAACCCCGATGTCACGTGTCAGAGCAAGACCCACTTTACTTCAATGAAGTAAATTGACACTCCCTGAAGCAACTCCTAAGCTTCTGGCACTACTCCTGATTACCTACAAGTTACCCACGAAATAGGTAACAATTCCAAGCAGAAAGGGTGAGTAATCATAATCATTATAAAAGATTTAGGAAACTGACAGTGTTAAAATCTCACGATAATGATATCAATAACATTCTCATATACATCATATAACTCATCAAGATCATCACAATAGTCATCAACACTCAATCGCACGATTAATGACAATCAAAATGCAAATGCAACTCATAGACTCTATGCATGCGGTACCGAAGCATCACTAATGACTTAGTCATCGTTATCTCCAAAGATCCCCACCAGTAGGATTGGTTCCCGCTTGGAACCAGAGTACACAAAAATTTTCACTTAATCCTCACTATGGGATTAAGGTCATCACTGGACATTACCGTCCTAAATTCATCATTGGACCTTCATCCTGCAAAACATCACTAGACAATTCGTCCTAACCAATGCTATGAATGCATGATGCGCACAACAATAAAATCGACTGCGACTAGTCAAAACGCATCATCATTCAATCATATATCTCAATTTACCTTCACGTATTAATATCCAATGATACAACATATATTTCACAAATCTCATAGAATCACCTAATCACAACGAAATTAATAGCATATGTGTGATTTGCAAATAGTGGAAATTCATATTATTTCAGCACCAACAATATCACATGCACAATTCACAAACAGTGGAAAATTCATATTATTTTTCCATGACAGCAAACATTTAACACATTATATCTACTGTTATTACCGTTAAATTCCAATATTCAGTTCACAAAATATTATTTTCTATTATTTATAGTCAGCCTCTAATTTAAAATATATATATATATATATATATATATATATATATATATATATATATATATATATATATATATATATATGAACTTTTAGGATCAATCAGGGTAAAAGTTGCAGAAACTGAAAATAACAGAAGCCATATGTTTAATTTTTTTGTGCGTGGCACTGGCCACCCCAAAACTCACTGGGTGGCATAACCACCCTTCATTTTCACATGTGGAGTTGGCCACACTCTTAAGTGGCGCAGGCCACACTTCTAAGAAGTGGGAATTGGCATTATTTAATTATTTTCTTATAACACATATTCACTAATATTTAACTAATATTCATATAATCTAGTCATCAATATTTAATTAGTTTGATTAGTACTACCAAAGTGGCTCACGCCACTTCTGTTATAGGGGATGGGTAGCGCAAGCCACCCTTTTCTGTGATAAAAATTTCATGAATCCAATCACAACAATTGCACTTAATCAAATTCCGGTTTGCACAAAATATTCTAAAACGCATCGCAGACTTTATATAAAATATCAGTTTTCTCTCTAATCTCCCATACCCATTTCATCTTCCCTAATTCCTACTAATATCAACATAATCAGTTTCTAATCAATAATAATAATCAATATTAAACACCCCTTACCTTAAGATTATTGCTTCCCGATTGAACTGTTTCTTTGTTCTACCTATTCTCCTGATTCGTCTTTGACTCCACGTTCTTGGTTTCTCTCACGATTCTTCTTCTCCCACAAAAACACAGAATGAGCCCCTTTTCCATAACTCCCTCATGTAACCCTTATATCCTAATTATCAAATTCCGAAAATACCCTTACTTAATCTTCTAATGACCACCTTGTCCTTATTCTTCCCAAATCTTAATTATCTTAATATATTTAATTGATTAAATTGTAACCAATTATAGTTTATTCACTAAAATCAATTAATTCTATAATATCGACATTTCGTCAAATAAACTCTTCCAACACGTCACCAAGCTCAATAATTCATATGAAAATTTCAAATAAAGCAAATAATCGATTTTACGAAATTAAATAAATAGTCATATTAAAATAGTGTGTTACAACTCTCCCCCTCTTAGAATATTTTCATCCTCGAAAATTACCTGAATCAAATAAGGTCGGATACGACTCCTTCATCTGATCTTCTCGCTCCCAAGTCCAAATTTCACCAGCTGGTCCACCCCAAAGTACTTTCACTAAGGCAATCTCTTTGCCTCGCAGTTACTTCATTTCTCGTCCATCAATTCTTACCGACAATGCTTCAATAGTCAGGTTATCTCTCACTTGTACATCATCTATCTGAATAACATGCGATGGATCTGCTATAAATTTCCTCAGCTATGACACATGAAACACATCATGCAGATTCACAAGCGACAAGGAAGTGCAATGTGATAAGCCATATTACCGATCCTCTGCGAAATCTGATAAGGCCCCACAAAATACGGAGTGAGCTTTCTCGACTTCAAATCTCTCTGAAAACCTGTTATTGGAGTAACTCTCAGAAACAAATGATCTCCTTCTTGAAATTCTAGTGTCTTCCTTCTCTTATCATGATAACTCTTTTGAATACTCTATGAAGCTCTCATTCTTTCTTGTATCACATTGATCTTTGTAGTCGTCTCTTGCATAATTTCAGGTCCGAGTACAACACTCTCTCCTGATTCATACTGTAACACCCCTTTCTATACCCCCAAATAAACAATTAATCAATTAGGAACATATTAAAAATTCCATCAGAGTATAATAAAAAATATGGTATAAAAGAGGCATGTCACACTATAATTGAAATTAAAACATACAACACTTGCTCATATAACGATGGGCAACTATTGGGTAACTTGCAATAGAAGGATTTAATCATTACACCCATATTCAACATTAAAATAATAGCGAAAACTAAACATTAATCAACATTAAACATATATATATATATATATATATATATATATATATATATATGTATATATATATATATAAATATATATATATAATCAAGTTTGATTCACCAATAATCTATGTTTACATAAAACATTCATCACCAAGATACAAATACAAATATATCACAAAAAGGCATCAAGCTGACCCTAGCTACCCGGTGCTACATATCAGAGTCGACCGACCAAAAGAATGAAGACAAGCTTCACAAAAAGACCTCCAGCAAACCTACTCTAGAATGCCTTATAGAGCATCATAAAATAGCAGAAGGGTGAAAAATATTATCATAATAACAATGCATATAATTATATATCTTAACATAAAAATATACATATACATATTCTCACCACAATTCAGTTCTCATCACACATATACATCACAATGAGTATATACAAACCAAGCATATTCGTCATGCACAATTTCACCATTTCACATAAACATATACATTCATGTTTATTCACAATTTCTATCACTTCGCATAAACATAAATTATTCATGTTTATTCACAATTTCTCAAATATAGATGATAAATGCAAATCATAGAGACCGAATCACGACTCTATGCAAATGCAATGCGGTACCGACTCAGTCATCTCAAGTTCACTCAGGAACTATTGGAATCATCGCTCGTTACCTAAAGTAACTCCCCGTCGGGCATACGATGTTCACCCATTGCTCACACCCCACATGGGCATACAATGTTTATGAATTTCTCACACCCCACACGGGCACACAATCTGATTGCTCACACCCCACACGGGCACACAATGTTTATGGATTGCTCACACCCCACACAGGCACACAATCCGATTGCTCACACCCCACATGGGCACACAATCATGTTGTAATCATTGCTCACACCCCGCATGGGCACACGATGTTACCACGGATTCATATAGAATCCCACAACACAAGAATGCATACATTATGCTTCACATGCAAAATGATACACAACATTATTGAAAATGCATAAATATTTAAATATAATTATGCATTCATCTCATACAATCACAAACAAACTACACACATTCGTATCATTTACGCCAAATGGTAACGAACCCTTGCATATCAACATGCATTCATATTTACTTCACGAAATACATTCATTTGGCCACTATACCACAATCAATCCAATAATTCCTAAACTAACATAATTACGTTTTATCGGAAAAGTCGGTTAAAAGTCGGCCAAAAACTACATATTTTAGCATCAATAGTTTCTACATGTTTTTAGCTTCGAATCGATATAAAGAACACCAAAAACGGATAACCGAAACTCAAGTTACAAATCAAAAACACCAAACCAAAAACTCTCAGGCTCACTGAGCGAGAAAAACTCTGGAAAACTCGTTGAGCGAAGGATTGCTCGCTGAGTTAGAACTGTGATTTCAGCAGCATCTCAGCTACGCAACAGTCCTACTAAACACCTCCAAAACTCAAATAAACTTCCATAAACATGATCATTAACATGTATTAGTTATCATACTTCGATTATATCAAGTTCTAACCGATTAATCTACCAGTTTTCTTGGATTTCCATCAAAACCCTAAAATCTAACATTCTCTAAACTTCTCCAAAACAAAAACCCAATCAATCTAACACATACATAATCATACACAAGGTTAAGATAACAATGTTTCACACCCTTACCCGATTGTTTCGATTCCTAGGAGCAATCTTGAAGAATTCCAAGCTTTTTCCTCTTTTCTCTTCTTTTCTCTTCTCCTCCTTTTCTTTCTCTTCTCTTTCTTTTTATTCTCTCTTTTCTTTCTCTTTTCACTCTTATAACTTTCTATCTATTTCTATTTTCTATTTCTACCAAATATCATTTTCTCACAATTTTAATTCCACTAAAATTTTTAACTTATCATTAATGAACAAATGTCTAAAATACCCTCCAATCTAATTTTACCCGAAAATTCTCAAAACGGTAAAATAATATAACATATCAACATATCACATAAACACACCAATTTCATAATTAAAACAATTATCACTCAATTCAAATAAAAGACTCAACAAAAATGGAATAATCGAATCGGGGCGTTACAACTCTCCCCCACTTTAGAATTTTTCGCCCTCGAAAATATTACCTGATTCAAATAACTCCGAATACGAATCTCGCATCCCACTCTCTAATTCCCAAGTCATATTGCCTTCCGCGGTGCCTCCCCATGCTACCTTCACAAGCGCAATATCCTTGCCTCTTAGCTTCTTGACTTCACGATCCAAAATCCTAATCATTAAAGCTTCAACCGTAAGGTTATCTCTCACTTCAACCTCGTCCATAGGAATAACATATGACGGATCCGGAACATACTTCCAAAGTTGCGAAATATGGAACACATCATGCAAATTCGAAAGATTCGAAGGCAACGCCACACGGTAAGCCACAACACCAACTCGTGCAATAATCTGATACGGTCCAATAAAATGAGAAGTCAACTTCTTCGACTTTAAAGCACGACCCACACCCGTAACTGGTGTCACTCTCAAAATCACATGTTCGCCTTCCTGAAACTCAAGATCTTTCCTTCGCTTGTCATGATAACAATTTTGCCTACTTTGAGAAGCTTTCATCTTCTCCCAAATAAACTTCACCTTTTTCGTTTTTTGTTGTACCATCTCCTGTCCAACTACCGTTATCTTACCAGTTTCATGCCAACACAAAGGTATTTGACACCTCTGACCATACAAAGCCTCAAATGGTGTCATACCTATACTCGAATGAAAATTGTTATTGTAGGTGAACTCAATTAACGCTAAATAACTATCCCAGGAACCACCTTGCTTTAGCACACAAGCACGCAACAAATCCTCCAACTATTGAATTGTACTCTTGGTTTGACCGTCCGTTTATGGATGGTAAGCCGAACTCAATCTTAGCTTCGAACCCAAAGCCTTTTGCAAACTCTCCCAAAACCTCGATGTAAATCTAGGATCTCTATCCGATACAATACTCTTAGGAACTCCATGCAACTTCATAACCACAGAAACATAAATCTTGGCTAACTTCTCCAAAGGATAACTAATTGTTACACCCCAAAATTTGCCCTCACAATACAAAACTTTGTGTGCTAAGAAGGTTCCCAAGGTTCACAAGCTTCACAATGCTTACAAAACCTTTCATTGGGGTTCATGAAGTCTACAAGTCACTTTATGAGGTTCACAAGGTTCACAAGACCTCCCTTGAGGTTCACAAGGTTCACAAGACATTTTATTATGGTTCACAAGGTTCACAAAGTTCACAATTGGTCAGAAGAGTTGATAATTCCCTCAGACAATGCATCTCCTAAGCAGTGCATCCAAAACTAGGGTTTTGACTTTAATCAGGCTAAATGAACAGAGGTTTCTAAATTAGGGTTTCCTCAGTAAAAGTCAACAATACTTTGACCAGCCATAACTTTCACATGCTTCATCACCAAGTCTCCATCCAAAGCTCATTTTTAAGGAAATTGAATTCTCTACAACTTTGTGTCTCACAAGCCAAGCCCAAAAATGCTTCATTTGGAAGGTATGAGCTAAGACATTATAGGTCCTTTTGAAAGTCAACAAAAAGTCAACAACTTCAAAAGAGCATAACTTGAGATTGGTAAATGATATGGACATGAAACCAGTGGCGTTGGTTAGAGGACTCTTCAAGATTTCCAAAATGTCCAAGAACACCCTCATAGCATTAAAATTTAAGGATATGTGCCCTTGCAAAGTTGGGAAATTTTGGGTTTGTTTATGATGAAAATGGAGGTCTAAAACCAATTTCTTCCAAATGGGCTTGCCAAATGATGACCCAATCCATACAATAACTTCATGCACGACCCAAGTCAATAAAAATCAGATTTTTTATTATTTTATTTTTATTTATTTTGATTTAATTCATTAAAAATCATTTTAAATAAAAATAAAATATGAAAGTGTAAGATTTGAATTGGATCAAGCTTCTAGAAATTCATAAATTTGATTAGAATTGAAGTGGAAAGAAAATCATGAGAATTAGCCAAAAATAGCAAGTGTTCATACAAGAATATTTGATTTTTAAGGCATGATATTTTTGAATCTTTTCATATCAAATCTTCTACACAATGACCTAGTTTTTCAGCCTCATTTGATCATCCTATAAGTACATAGTGAAACCCTAGCACAAGCCACGAATTTCAGCCTCCTCAAGTGTAAGTTTGCATCTCACAAAAACCTCTCAAAACTCACATTCGGATTCATTCACACAAGGCATTTGAAGGTAAACTAAGGACACAACAGTGATCCTTGGACATCATTGAGTGGATCTCAACTCTTATTTGCAGCCAATACACTCAATAATGCATAAACCGCATCATCCATGTGCTTCATACATTTTTTTTCGAATCACCATATTTATTGATTTATAATGAATTTTGATGACATATTGATGTTTGTTATTAGCTATAGATGAAATCTGGATCGTTTGGTGAAGGGTTATGGCCGAATCGTGAACATGCCATGTTTAGGGTTTAGAGCTCAAAAATAGGGTTATTCGATTCACACCATATAAATGAATTCTATGGGCATAATTGGATTGTACAGGTTGCAAGGAGTTCACAGATGTTTCTAATTTGATAAAATTGTACTGTATGATGGTGGTTTGAAATTCACAGGTTTAAGGTGCAGGAAAATTCGCAGGTATTTTCCCAGATAATTTCGCAGGAAAACCTGCGAATTCAAGGAAGAAGATGAAGTTATGCTGGCGCCAAAATTCAAGTTTAAAAACTGTCTTAAAATATTATGAATTAATCCTGTTTGTATTTCACAAGCACACGCTTGTCCCAGTGGAAAGTCAGGCATGCGTATTATGAAAGGGCAGGGGATCGAATCCTGGCTTCCCAATGTTTTTTTCTTATTTTTCAGTCTTTTCATTAAACATTATATATTATGTTTGGTTGTCATTATATGAACAGATTCGCTCACCTAGCTGGGATGGTAATGTGCATGTGCGTTTGCTTGAGAGGTCCTGGGGTCGATTCTCCCCCAGGCCTTTTGTTTTTTTCTTATTTTTTTTGATTTTCAGGTTTACTGCATAAAACAAATTTGGTCCACTCCCTTATCACACGCGCGCTGATGGCCTGGTGGTGTGTTTTGTTGCTGGCAAGCAGAATGTCCTGGGTTCAAACCCCAGCCAGGTAAGTTTCAATTTTTTTGCTTCTTTTTCTATTTTGTTTAATTGATTTTGTTTTTATTAATAATCATAGATATAATTAAGTAATTCTATAGATATATATTCAATGTTTTCTAAAATTCAAAAATTATTTTCTAAATTCAAAAATTAGTTTTTATTATTATGTATTTAGATTATAAAATGTATATATATTATTTAGTTAAATAAATTATTATTGTAAATTAAACCCTAATATTTGACAAACCCTAATTTATTTTTCTAAACAATTAAAAAAACCTAATTTTTATCTTGTGATTTTAATTTCTAATTTTTGTAAATATAATTATCATGTACATATTTTATTTAATATAATTAAATTTTGTAAATACTATTATAATCAATTCTATTTTTTTTTTTATAATATGTAAATAATTTCTATTATATGTTTAAGAATTGTTAATTTAACTTTTAATTATAATTTACTTTTTCCATAATATATTAATAATTTATTAATTTGTTTATATTTCTAAATTTCATAATAATTGATATAATTGTTTATAATTTTTCTACTAACCATTAAAATTTTGTTTATTATAATATATTTGTTTATTTTTATTGTTATTACATGATTATCACTAACCCCATTTATTTTTAATTATTATTATTACTAACCCAATTAAATTGCTTATTTATTTTACTTATTATTTATATTTTGCTTATTTACTTATTTATTTATTTTTGCTATTTATTTAAGTTGCTTTATTATTATGTAATTGCTCCTGGATGTAATTTTCTTAAATATTTAAATTATTTACTTTGCTATGGTTAGTAAAAATAGAGAGTGTAACATGTATGATATTTAAAATCAAATTTAGGTCATTTAAATCAAAAGATAAATATTAAATTGAACACTCACACACGTAAGTCGATCTTTGATCGCCATCTCACTTTCTAGGGTTACCTCTCATTGTTGCCTAATCACAAGGTCAAGTGGGGTGTATAAAGCAAAAGTCCCTTAAAAATAAAGTCATCTAGTCCCTTCATAATCAAAGATCAAGTCCCTTAATGGTTGCCTTTCAATATGATCTTGTCCCTTTCGAATAATGATGATAGTCCTTCCAAAAATTGCTTAATACACCCTACAGTTGCCTTCATTAAACAGATGTCCCTCATATGTCCCTCACATCCAAGGTAATGACTACCTATTCCTTAATAATAGGGATAGTCTTACCACTTAAAGGATAAAGAACAGAAAGACTTAAACTTTAGGGTAGGTTCCTCATAGTTACTTGCTCACTACTTCAAAACAATCTCAAATACTTCACAATTTCAAACAATTTTCAAACACAAGTTTTTTACGCATCCGTACATGGATCATTATTAAACTCTTATGAAAATTTCTATTCACACACTTCACATTTTCAAAAACAATTCAAAGTGAGCTAAGTAACTAAGAGCCCATGGATAACCATGGATGTAAAGGGTGCTAACACCTTCCCTTTACATAACCTACCCCCCGGACCCAAAAATCTTTTAAAAAGGTCTTTCCTGTTCTTTTATGCCTTTCCTTTGGATAAAATAAAATTCGGTGGCGACTCTTGCTATTCGCAACATAACTAAAGTTAGTTCTCCCACCGTGTTACAGAACTGGCGACTCTGCTGGGGATAAGATAAAAGAGGGGTACCCTTAGGAATTAGATCACTTTAAAATTGTTTGCCTTGTTTGCTTTATACTTACTTGTTGGGCTCTTATGTGTGAAAGATCCTAACCCGGATCTAGTGTACCTTAGGTAAATGGCAATAGACCAAGGAAATTGTACGGCGTATACCGATATGGTTGATCTGGTGGCCATAGTTAGTGTGACTTCTTGGTTGGTGCTTATGTTCCTTAAGTCAAGTTGAGGATAATATGAGGCTGCCATATGTTGTCAATGCACTAACTAACTTTTAGAACCCTAGTTATCCCATCTTGGCCTTTAGAAAGTAGTGAGGTAACCGGCTTTGGTGCAGACTGAAGTTGGTTGACACTCGATACTACGCTCATTGAGATCTTAAGCTTGGAGGGTTTTGGTTGGCAAGTAAGTTGCCTACTGAACAACCACCCTTGTGAAGGATCAATGATATTGAGATCCCTTAGAACCTGGTTACTTTTGTAGGACAGGATGAACCATCTAACTTCAGGGGAGGGTACTTACCTTTGAACCTCATGCAAGCCTTTAAACCTAGGGCTATTGTGTGACTTGCTTGTGTGTGCCACATGTTTGTGATTGAGCATAACATCATAGCATCATCATGCATCATAAGCATAAACATTTTCACTAACCATTTCAAGGACCAAAGGATTTATCTTTGTTCTTTGTTGCAGGTCATGGCTTCTGCTCGTAGGAACACCATCAGGATCAACTTTGTAGGCATACCTGCTAAGCTTAAAGAGTTGGTTTCTCAAGTGTCTGATCATTCCCAGTTCATCAAGAGACATGGCCACCTATTGGATCTAGTCATCTCAGGGTTCAATGAAGACATGATGAGTGTCCTGTTTCAATTCTTTGATCCTAAGCACCATTGCTTCACATTCCCCGACTATCAGCTGGTTCCAACCATGGAGGAGTTCTCTAAACTTCTGGGCATACCTGTTCTTGATCAGAAACCATTCACAGGCTTGGAGAGGGAGCCTAAACCTAAGGTTATTGCTGCAACTCTACATCTGAAGAAGTCTGACATTGTTCTAGAAACGAGAAGTGGAGTCAAGGGTGTTCTAGCCAAGGTGTTGATAGAGAAGGCTCAAATGTTCTTGAAGGCCATGAGCTATGATGCTTTTGAGGAGATCTTAGCCTTGCTGATATATGGCTTAGTATTGTTTCCCAATCCAGATCAGTTCATAGACGTTCATGCCATCAATATATTTCTGAGTCACAATCCAGTGCCTACATTGCTTGGAGACATCTTGCATTCTCTTCATACCCGTACTACAAGGGCAAGAGGAACTTTGATGTGCTGCATACCTTTGCTATCTAGGTGGTTTATTTCTCACCTTCCTCGCTCAGTGATGAAGAATGAGCAAGGGTTCAGATGGTCCAAGAGGATCATGTCACTTTCTCACTCAGATATCCATTGGTGCTCCAGATCTATGGAGAACGTTACTATCATTGACCGTTGTGGGGAGTTTCCTAATGTGCCACTTCTAAGCATAAGAGGAGGCATCACCTACAACCCTTCTCTAGCTTTACGACAGTTTGGTTACGCTCGGAGTGATGGTCCACATGACATGTTGATTCAGGGCATTGTGTTTGATTACGACAACGATCTTCAAGGTTACCGTCAGAGATTCATACGAGCATGGGGAAAAGTAAACAGGGTTGACAGCAAGACACTGGAGCCTAAGTACACTATTCCTATGGAAGCTTATCTCAGATGGGTGCGATCTCGTGCTCAGACTCTCATGATGCCATATCCTGCTATCCTGCCAATTACCATGGAACCTGTTGCTGAAGGAGACACTGCTTATACCATCCTTCATCCAGACATGCCTACTGACATGGAAGACTTACATAGATCCTGGATCCAGTTGAAGGAGCAAAGGGATACTTTCGAGGCTCATTACAAAGCAAGCCAAGAAAGAATCCTGGAACTAACAAAGCAACTTCACGAGGAGCGGAATCTCAACTCATACCTCAACACAAAGAGGAAACGTCCATAGGAGACTTAAAACCCCATTTTTGTATTCATTTCATTTTTATTGTAAGCCCAAGGGGCAAACAGATTTATTACTAATAAAAGTTTACCTTTCTTGTCTGTTTAAGCAAATTTAAATCCTGCGGTCCTTGAAAACATTGCATATGCATTCACATATCATTTCATTGCATCACAGGTTTATAATTGTGCACAGGTTTCTCATCTTCTCGCTGTTTATTTCAGCAATGGCTCTTGAACAAACAGTTAAGGATCTCCAGGCACATAATGCACAGTTCCAAGAGCTGATCTTGAACCTGTCCAAGGGGCAGGATGAATTGAAGACACTGCTGGCCAAGAAGACTAAGAAGACTAGAAGGTCAGGTGGCCTGATCAACATGGGAAGAAGGTTCAAAGGTCTTGCCAAGACCAAAGAACCAGTTGAAGACTATGAATCTGAAGAATCTGAAAAAGAGGGAGGTAGTCTCCACAACACTATGTGGGACTCTAATTCTGAGGCTAATTACTACCATGAGCCTAATGAAGACAAATTCAAGATGCTGGTGGATAGGATGGATGCCATGGAGTTGCAGAAGTCATCTGGGCTGGATTTTGAGGATTTGAGCTTGATATCTGGGGTAGTCATACCCATTGGTTTCAAGGTTCCTACTTTTGTTGTTTATGATGGGGTCTCTTGTCCCAAGTTGCATCTGAGGTCTTATGTCAGAAGAATCCAACCTCACACTGCTGATAAGAAGTTGTGGATCCATTTTTTTCAAGAGAGCTTATCTGGAGCTCAGTTGGAGTGGTATTATCAATTGGATAGTGTCAACATCAGAGACTGGAATGATCTTGCTGAAGCTTTCTATAAGAAGTATCAATACAATGTTGACTTAGCTCCCACTCGCATGCAGCTGCAAAGCATGTCTATGGGTGCCAAAGAAAGTTTTAAGGAGTATGCTCAGAAGTGGAGAGATCTAGCTGGAAGAGTTCAACCCCCTTTAACTGACAGGGAATTGGTTGATATGTTCATGTGTACGCTGAATGGTCCTTTTTACAGTCATCTCATTGGAAGCTCATCATCTGGCTTCACTGAGTTGATCATGACAGGAGAGCGCGTGGAAAATGGTATAAAGAATGGTAAGATCCAAGTGGATGCTTCTTCATCAGGTGCTGCAAAGAAGCCTCCCACTGGAAAGAAAGAATCCAATGCTGTTTATGGTCAACCTGATCGTAATAGAAGGCATCAGTCTGTTAGTGCAGTGCATATCTCAAATCCAACTCCTGCAACAACAGAGCAGCCACAGGGCAACCAACAGAGGGCTAGAAGACAGTTCACGAAGATCAACATGTCAATGGCTCAGGCATTGCAACACTTGTTGAAGGCTGAACTTATTACTTTGAAAGAGGCTCCTCAGAATCCTAATGTTACCTCTCCCAGGTACAATCCCAATTCACGATGTGCATATCATTCAAACTGTCAGGGACATGATACTAATAACTGTTGGGTCTTGAAGAACAAAATTCAAGATATGATTGAGGCTGGAGAGATTGAGTTTGACCCTCCGGGTACTCCAAATGTGATTACTGCTCCAATGCCAAATCACGAGAAGACTGTCAATGACATTGATGAAGATTTACATATCCATTCAGTTGCGGAGTTGACCACACCATTGTCTGTCATCAGGAAGAAGTTAGTACAAGCTGGTTTCTTTCCGGGTTGTCGTGAAGATTGTTTGTATTGTACCTATAAGCCGGATAGTTGCTGGAGATTGAGGGATGGAATTCAGCGTCTCATGGATAAGTATACTATAGTGTTTGAGAGGACTCCATCGTCTGTAGAAAGTATGGTGGATCATATTACTCAAGGTAGGAAGATTGAAGAGGTTGACATGGTTGACAAAATGCCGGTGAGAATCACTTCAAAGGGACCTATTAAAATCACCCATCAAGGTCCGATCAGGATTACTGCTGAAGGTCCTGTGAAAGTTGTTGCTGAAGCCAGAGTGGCTCCTATGGTCATTACTACTCCTGGTCCTATTCCGTATACATCTGATAAAGCTGTGCCTTGGCACTATGGGTCTGATGTTTATATCCATGGTGTTAAGCAGGAACCTTTAGCTGATGTGCCTATTGATGTTGACAATATTGCTGGATCTAGTAAGATCACACGTAGTGGAAGAGTCTTCTCACCTCCAGTTACTTCCAAGAATGCAGCTACTCCTGCTATTACTTCCACCACTTATGCTCGGGGCAAGGGTCCTGTTATTGAACCAATATCTACTGATGTGCCAGCTGCTGATGATCTCTCTAAGCAGATGGAAGAAGTATTGAAAATCATTCGCAAGAGTGATTATGACATTGTTGATCAGTTGAGGCATACTCCCTCAAAGATTTCCATGTTATCCTTGTTGTTATGTTCTGAAGCTCATGCAAAAGCTTTGATCAAGTTTCTGAAGACTGCTCATGTACCCAATGCAATTTCTGTTGACCAGTTTGAGAATTGTGTTGCCCACCTGACCTATGATAATGGGTTGGGATTTTCTGATGCTGATTTGACCCCTGCCAAGAGGGATCATAACAGGGCTCTGCATATTTCAATTGAATGCAGGGGCACTACCCTGTCCCATGTATTGATAGACAATGGTTCCTCTCTGAATGTGTTGCCCAAAGAAGTCCTGAATAAGCTGAGTCCTGAAGATGTTGTGTTGAAGCCCAGTAGTATTGTGGTGAAGGCTTTTGATGGTTCTAGAAGAGTAGTGCATGGGGAAATTGATCTCCCAATCAAAGTTGGGTCTCAGGTTTTTAATGCTACATTTTTTGTGATGGATATTCGTCCTTCGTACTCTTGTCTGCTTGGTCGTCCCTGGATCCATGGGGCAGGTGCTGTAACCTCTACATTACACCAAAAGCTAAGATATCCGGTGGAAGGAAAGGTTGTTACTGTATATGGAGAAGAAGAATACTTTGTCAGCCATGTAAACACTTTCAAGTATCTGGAAATGGAAGGTGAATACATTGAAACTCCGTGTCAGACATTTGAAGTAGTTCCCTGGATTGTTAATGATTATGTAGCTCCTCCTGTTGTGAAGAAAGTTCCTGTGGTCACCAGAAAACCTCCAACAATGGCAATGGCCTCCCTCAACGATGCTAGAGCTGTGGTGGATGAAGGTGGTTGTATTATTTGGGGTCAGCTTCCTGATATCCCATACAAGTTTGACAAGTTTGGTTTGGGTTTCACTGCAGAGTCCCAGAAGGCTGTTCGTCGTGCTCGTGCTGTTCGTATCACCAGTCAAGGGGTTATGAAAGATCAGATCAATGCTGTGGGAGACTATGATGAAGACTACAATCTGGATGCTTGGATTTTTCCTACTGTGGGTGCTGGACTCAATAATTGGAAAGCTGAAGATGTTATCCCTATCTCCTTTAGTCAGGAGTAAATACTATTACTGTGTTGTTGTTTTTTTTAAGTTTGTAATTTCTGAACAATTAAAACTCTCAAGCCTTGTGCCTTACCCGGGGCACAATGGTGTGCTTGTTACGGGCTGTCATTTCATTTGCATACTTCATTCAATAAAATCAGTGGACGTTTCATTTTAGTAAATATTGTGTTCCTTGTCTTTCTTTTCTTTTATTTTTGCTTTATCAGCTATGTGTTCTTACACACACCCACATCACTAAAATGCAGATCCTCATCCACTCTGGATCCTTTTGATAACAGTTCTACTATTGCCAATTATAATTTCGAGAATCCGATCTATCAAACTGAAGACGGAAATGAGGACGATTGTGAAGTACCTGTAGAGCTTGCTAGGTTGTTACAACAAGAAGAGAAAGCCATACAGCCACATGAAGAGCCAGTCGAAGTTGTGAATCTGGGAACTGAAGAAAACAGGAAAGAGATCAAGATAAGGGCTGATTTAGAGGATAGTGTCAAGAGCAGGTTGATTCAGATGTTACGTGACTATGTGGAGATATTTGCTTGGTCTTATGAAGATATGCCAGGGTTGGATACAGACATTGTGGTTCACCGTTTACCAGTAAAAGAAGATTGTCGTCCAAAGAAACAGAAGGTTCGTCGTATGCGTCCTGAGATGTCAGAAAAGATCAAAGCAGAGGTAATGAAACAGTTCAATGCAGGGTTCTTAGCAGTGACTTCTTATCCTCAGTGGGTTGCAAATGTGGTACCAGTTCCCAAGAAAGATGGTAAGGTACGTATGTGTGTAGACTACAGAGATTTGAACAAGGCTAGCCCCAAAGATGACTTTCCACTTCCTCATATTGATGTTCTGGTAGACAACATTGCTCAGCATAAGGTATTCTCTTTCATGGATGGTTTCTCTGGTTACAATCAAATCAAGATGGCTCCTGAAGATATGGAAAGGACAACATTTGTTACACAGTGGGGCACTTTTTGTTATAAAGTGATGCCATTTGGTTTGAAGAATGCAGGGGCAACATATCAGCGTGCTATGGTGGCTTTGTTTCATGATATGATACATCATGAGATAGAAGTATATGTGGATGATATGATAGCCAGGTCTCAGAATGAAGAGCAACATCTTGATCACTTACATAAATTGTTTGAGAGGTTGAAGAAATACAAGTTGAGATTGAACCCAAACAAGTGTACTTTTGGAGTTAGGTCTGGTAAGCTCCTGGGTTTCATAGTCAGTGGAAAAGGTATTGAAGTGGATCCTGCAAAAGTAAAAGCTATACGAGAAATGCCAGCTCCCCGTACTGAGAAGGAGGTTAGAGGTTTCTTGGGACGATTGAATTACATTGCAAGATTTATTTCCCAATTAACTGCCATCTGTGAGCCAATCTTCAAGTTGTTGAAGAAAGATCAGCTGATGGAATGGAATGATGAGTGCCAGACTGCCTTTGATGAAATCAAGAGATACCTGCTAGAACCTCCAATTTTGATGCCACCAGTTGATGGAAGACCCTTGATTATGTACTTAACAGTGTTAGACAACTCAATGGGGTGTGTGTTGGGGCAACATGACGAGTCTGGTCGAAAAGAGCAGGCAATATACTACCTTAGCAAAAAGTTTACCGACTGTGAAACAAGATACTCACTGCTCGAGAAAACTTGCTGCGCTTTGGCATGGGCTGCTCGCCGACTAAGACAGTATATGTTGACCCATACTACCTTATTGATTTCGAAGATGGATCCTATCAAGTATATATTTGAGAAACCTGCTCTCTCCGGAAGAATTGCAAGATGGCAAATGATCTTGACAGAATATGACATACAGTATACTACTCAGAAGGCTATTAAAGGAAGTGTTGTTGCTGATCATTTGGCTCATCAAGCAATGGATGATTACCAGTCAATGAGTTTTGAGTTCCCTGATGAAGACATTATGATTATTACCAAAGAACCTGGACAATATGAAGGACCTGAACAAGGATCCCGATGGACTATGGTTTTTGATGGTGCCTCTAATGCACTTGGTAATGGTGTTGGTGTTGTGATTAGTTCCCCTGAAGGTTGTCATACCCTGATTACTGCCAGACTTTGTTTCTATTGTACCAATAACATGGCTGAGTATGAGGCATGTATCCTGGGTATTAAAGCTGCTATTGATATGAAGATTCAGTTCCTCGATGTGTATGGAGATTCAGCCCTGGTAGTTAGTCAGATTAAAGGAGATTGGGATACCAAACATGATAACCTCATTCCTTATAGAGAGCATGTATTGTCTTTGATCCCACATTTCAAAGAAATTACCTTTGGACATATTCCACGAAGAGAGAATCAGTTGGCAGATGCATTAGCTACCATGGCATCTATGTTTGAGATCAGTTGGGATGATGAAGCTCCTAAGATTACTATTGATAGATTTGAGAAGCATGCATACTGTAATGAGATTGACACAGAAGGGGCAGAGGAGAAGCCTTGGTTCTATGAGGTGAAAAGATATCTTGAAGCTCAGGAGTTCCCTGAAGGGGCATCTGTCAAAGATAAGAAGTTTCTGAGAAGGTTTTCTGCCAAGTTCTTTCTGAGTAATGGGATTTTGTACAAACGCAATCATGATTCAACTTTGCTTCGTTGTGTGGATAAGAAAGAAGCAACTGAGATCATGGAAGATATGCATGATGGGATCTTTGGCACTCACTCTAGTGGTCATACTATGGCAAAGAATATATTGAGAGCAGGTTACTATTGGTCTACTATGGAAGCTGATTGCTATCAACACTCCAGAACGTGTCACAAGTGTCAAATTTATGCTGATAAAGTACATATACCTCCATCCCCATTGAATGTGTTGACTGCTCCTTGGCCCTTTGCCATGTGGGGCATTGATATGATTGGTGAGATCAAGCCTACTGCTTCTAATGGACATCGTTTCATCCTGGTTGCTATTGATTATTTCACTAAGTGGGTGGAGGCAGCTTCATTTGCATCTGTTACTAAGAATGCTGTGGCTCGATTCATTAAGAACAATCTCATATGTAGGTATGGCATCCCGGAAAGGATTATCACTGACAATGGCTCTAATCTGAACAACACTATGATTACTGATCTCTGCACGCAGTTCAAGATTAAGCATCATAACTCTTCTCCGTATCGTCCAAAGATGAATGGGGCAGTTGAAGCTGCTAATAAGAACATTAAGAAGATTGTACAGAAGATGACTGTTACTTACAAGGATTGGCATGAAATGTTACCATTTGCTCTTCATGGTTATCGTACTACAATACGTACTTCAACAGGGGCAACCCCATTCTCCTTAGTCTATGGTATGGAAGCAGTTCTGCCCATTGAAGTTCAGATTCCCTCCTTAAGAATTATGAAGGATGCAGGCTTAGATGAAGATGAGTGGATTCAGACTCGACTTGACCAGATAAATTTGATTGATGAGAAGAGGCTAGCAGCAGTTTGTCATGGCCAGATGTACCAGAAACGGATGATCAAAGCTTTTAATAAGAAGGTTAAGCCAAAGGTATATCAAGCTGGTGACCTGGTAATCAAGCGTATCATATTACCACAGGGTGATCCTAGGGGCAAGTGGACTCCAACATATGAAGGACCATTTGTAGTCAAGACAGTGTTCTCAGGAGGTGCCATGATACTTACTACAATGGATGGTGAAGACTTTCCACAGCCTGTAAACGCAGACATAGTTAAAAAATACTACGCATGAAAAGAGACCCGCTAGGTTGACAGGCCTAGGCAAAAATAAGGGCATCCCGGCAAACCAAAAGGGTTTGGGCAAAAATTAAGGATATATATAAAAAAAAATGTACACCCGGCAAGTCGAAAACCTGAAAAGGCGGCTTGGGCAAAAAAGGGTATCCCGGTGGATTGAAAACCTGAAAGGGCAATCCAGGCAAAAGTTAGGGATTAAAGCGTATGACTATGGCTCGTTTGGATCACCCATGAAACTGCAACCAGTTGTGTTACTTACTCAAGTTCGAACAGATAAAGCTCAATCCAATCATTTTCGTCTCAACAACAGAAGATGAGATACTTGAAGATAATGGCAATAGTAGAATTGAAACTCAATAGGATTATTTCCCACATAGCTGATTCTCTTTGTTTTACAAAATTTTATGACAAAATCCTCTTACTAGGGTTTATGTCTCTTTGTACAAATTTACCCGTGTATGGGTCACTTTTTGATATAAATAAAATTCCATTTTTGAATCCAGATTTACTTTTACCCTATTTACATAAGCGAAACGTCCATTGGTTGTGTTTGAATGTATGTATGCTTTTTAATATGATTGATGTTTACCAAAAATGCATGAATGCTTAATATGATTGATGTTTACCAGAAATGCATGAAAATGCAGTAATAGTATTTACTAAGGACGAACGAGGGAAGGATTTCAACGAAGCTTCGCCGGTTCATCTCTACAAGACAGCTACAAGTTCCCCTGTAGGACAAATCCATCTTCATAAAGTCACATCTCCCCTGGAATTTATATCCATCTCTTTTATCCTCATACGGATATTCGGGAATTTACTTTCCAATAAGAGTACGACGAATGAAGACGGGAGGTTATATATACCTTGCTATCCCCAGCAGACGGGAGGTTATATATACCTTGCTATCCCCAGCAGACGGGAGGTTATATATACCTTACTATCCCCAGCAGACGGAAGGTTATGTATAATATATTATCAAACAAGACGGGAACGAATTCCTCATATTCTTCAACAACGAATTGGGATTTATTTTCCCTGGCCAGCAGTTGTTATACAAAGATATCCAGACGCTTCCGGCAGTGTTATATCATACATGCATCATTTACATCATACCATAACATACATATCCATGGATACATAATACATTACTTAGGTGCATCATACTATACATGCATACATAATGCATAAGCTAATACTATCATACAGAATGCTACCTTGTTTTCAGGATAATTCTCCAGCAAACAGACTTATGATTATCAGGACTACTTCATCCTCCTGAAAGCATATTATCAATCTCTCAAGACTGCTTCATCCTCTTGAAAGCATGTTACTACATCAGGACTGCTTTATCCTCCTGAAAGCTATCATTATATCTTCATATTTTGGGACTGTTCTATCCTCCAAGAAATGTATCTGAAGAACTTTTTTCCAAGTGGCATCTTTAAGCCCACTCAAGCATATTCAACTAGCCATCTGTATCATTCTATGCACTGGTGAGTGCAAAATTTTGGGCTTTTGTGTTCAATCCCCTTCAACCTTCCAGGTCACGACTGGCAAATATACCAATCTAACCCCTCAGGTTTCAGAAAATTGAACAGGGGCAGCTGTTACACCCCAAAATTTGCCCTCACAATACAAAACTTTGTGTGCTAAGAAGGTTCCCAAGGTTCACAAGCTTCACAATGCTTACAAAACCTTTCATTAGGGTTCATGAAGTCTACAAGTCACTTTATGAGGTTCACAAGGTTCACAAGACCTCCCTTGAGGTTCACAAGGTTCACAAGACATTTTATGATGGTTCACAAGGTTCACAATTGGTCAGAAGAGTTGATAATTCCCTCAGACAATGCACCTCCTAAGCAGTGCATCCAAAACTAGGGTTTTAACTTTAATCAGGCTAAATGAACTTCCAAGACTTCAAGTGAGCTTCATAATATCTTATATGTGTGTAAGAACCCCCATGACAAGTTTCAAGACTTTTCTCAAAGGTTTGCTCAATCAGATGATCAGATAAGTCTAAATCAGTCAAAGCAGTTAAAAAGTCAAACTGAGGTCAACTGTGGTCAAACCAAAGTCAAACTTCATGATTTTTTTCCAAAATCAAGTATATGAAGTAAAGTTCATCATTTGATCAAGGGTTGATCATGATTCATCAAGGAGATTTCAGATCATCAAGAATCAGAGGTTTCTAAATTAGGGTTTCCTTAGTAAAAGTCAACTGAACTTTGACCAGCCATAACTTTCACATGCTTCATCACCAAGTCTCCATCCAAAGCTCATTTTTAAGGAAATTGAATTCTCTACAACTTTGTGTCTCACAAGCCAAGCCCAAAAATTCTTCATTTGGAAGGTATGAGCTAAGACATTATAGGTCCTTTTGAAAGTCAACAAAAAGTCAACAACTTCAAAAGGGCATAACTTGAGATTGGTAAATGATATGGACATGAAACCAGTGGCGTTGGTTAGAGGACTCTTCAAGCTTTCCAAAATGTCCAAGAAAACCCTCATAGCATTAAAATTGAAGGATATGTGCCCTTGCAAAGTTGGGAAATATTGGGTTGGTTTTTGATGAAAATGGAGGTCTAAAACCAATTTCTTCCAAATGGGCTTGCCAAATGATGACCCAATCCATACAATAACTTCATGCACGACCCAAGTCAATAAAAATAAGATTTTTTATTATTTTATTTTTATTTATTTTGATTTAATTCATTAAAAATCATTTTAAATAAAAATAAAATATGAAAGTGTAAGATTTGAATTGGATCAAGCTTCTAGAAATTCATAAATTTGATTAGAATTGAAGTGGAAAGAAAATCATGAGAATTAGCCAAAAATAGCAAGTGTTCATACAAGAATATTTGATTTTTAAGGCATGATATTTTTTAATCTTTTCATATCAAATCTTCTACACAATGACCTAGTTTTTCAGCCTCATTTGATCATCCTATAAGTACATAGTGAAACCCTAGCACAAGCCACGAATTTCAGCCTCCTCAAGTGTAAGTTTGCATCTCACAAAAACCTCTCAAAACTCACATTCGGATTCATTCACACAAGGCATTTGAAGGTAAACTAAGGACACAACAGTGATCCTTGGACATCATTGAGTGGATCTCAACTCTTATTTGCAGCCAATACACTCCATAATGCATAAACCGCATCATCCATGTGCTTCATATATTTTTTTTCGAATCACCATATTTATTGATTTATAATGAATTTTGATGACATATTGATGTTTGTTATTAGCTATAGATGAAATCTGGATCGTTTGGTGAAGGGTTATGGTCGAATCGTGAACATGCCATGTTTAGGGTTTAGAGCTCAAAAATAGGGTTATTCGATTCACACCATATAAATGAATTCTATGGGCATAATTGGATTGTACAGGTTGTAAGGAGTTCACAGATGTTTCTAATTTGATAAAATTGTACTGTATGATGGTGGTTTGAAATTCACAGGTTTAAGGTGCAGGAAAATTCGCAGGTATTTTCCCAGATAATTTCGCAGGAAAACCTGCGAATTCAAGGAAGAAGATGAAGTTATGCTGGCGCCAAAATTCAAGTTTAAAAACTGTCTTAAAATATTATGAATTAATCCTGTTTGTATTTCACAAGCACACGCTTGTCCCAGTGGAAAGTCAGGCATGCGTATTATGAGAGGGCAGGGGATCGAATCCTGGCTTCCCAATGTTTTTTTCTTATTTTTCAGTCTTTTCATTAAACATTATATATTATGTTTGGTTGTCATTATATGAACAGATTCGCTCACCTAGCTGGGATGGTAATGTGCATGTGCGTTTGCTTGAGAGGTCCTGGGGTCGATTCTCCCCCAGGCCTTTTGTTTTTTTCTTATTTTTTGTGATTTTCAGGTTTACTGCATAAAACAAATTTGGTCCACTCCCTTATCACACGCGCGCTGATGGCCTGGTGGTGTGTTTTGTTGCTGGCAAGCAGAATGTCCTGGGTTCAAACCCCAGCCAGGTAAGTTTCAATTTTTTGCTTCTTTTTCTATTTTGTTTAATTGATTTTGTTTTTATTAATAATCATAGATATAATTAAATAATTCTATAGATATATATTCAATGTTTTCTAAAATTCAAAAATTATTTTCTAAATTCAAAAATTAGTTTTTATTATTATGTATTTAGATTATAAAATGTATATATATTATTTAGTTAAATAAATTATTATTGTAAATTAAACCCTAATATTTGACAAACCCTAATTTATTTTTCTAAACAATTAAAAAAACCTAATTTTTATCTTGTGATTTTAATTTCTAATTTTTGTAAATATAATTATCATGTACATATTTTATTTAATATAATTAAATTTTGTAAATACTATTATAATCAATTCTATTTTTTTTTTATAATATGTAAATAATTTCTATTATATGTTTAAGAATTGTTAATTTAACTTTTAATTATAATTTACTTTTTCCATAATATATTAATAATTTATTAATTTGTTTATATTTCTAAATTTCATAATAATTGATATAATTGTTTATAATTTTTCTACTAACCATTAAAATTTTGTTTATTATAATATATTTGTTTATTTTTATTGTTATTACATGATTATCACTAACCCCATTTATTTTTAATTATTATTATTACTAACCCAATTAAATTGCTTATTTATTTTACTTATTATTTATATTTTGCTTATTTACTTATTTATTTATTTATTTATTTTTGCTATTTATTTAAGTTGCTTTATTATTATGTAATTGCTCCTGGATGTAATTTTCTTAAATATTTAAATTATTTACTTTGCTATGGTTAGTAAAAATAGGGAGTGTAACATGTATGATATTTAAAATCAAATTTAGGTCATTTAAATCAAAAGATAAATATTAAATTGAACACTCACACACGTAAGTCGATCTTTGATCGCCATCTCACTTTCTAGGGTTACCTCTCATTGTTGCCTAATCACAAGGTCAAGTGGGGTGTATAAAGCAAAAGTCCCTTAAAAATAAAGTCATCTAGTCCCTTCATAATCAAAGATCAAGTCCCTTAATGGTTGCCTTTCAATATGATCTTGTCCCTTTCGAATAATGATGACAGTCCTTCCAAAAATTGCTTAATACACCCTACAGTTGCCTTCATTAAACAGATGTCCCTCATATGTCCCTCACATCCAAGGTAATGACTACCTATTCCTTAATAATAGGGATAGTCTTACCACTTAAAGGATAAAGAACAGAAAGACTTAAACTTTAGGGTAGGTTCCTCATAGTTACTTGCTCACTACTTCAAAACAATCTCAAATACTTCACAATTTCAAACAATTTTCAAACACAAGTTTTTTACGCATCCGTACATGGATCATTATTAAACTCTTATGAAAATTTCTATTCACACACTTCACATTTTCAAAAACAATTCAAAGTGAGCTAAGTAACTAAGAGCCCATGGATAACCATGGATGTAAAGGGTGCTAACACCTTCCCTTTACATAACCTACCCCCCGGACCCAAAAATCTTTTAAAAAGGTCTTTCCTGTTCTTTTATGCCTTTCCTTTGGATAAAATAAAAGTCGGTGGCGACTCTTGCTATCCGCAACATAACTAAAGTCAGTTCTCCCACCGTGTTACACTAATACAATCGAAATAAAGTGAGCAGATTTAGTAAGTCTATCAACAATCACCCAAATAGAATTATGACCTCTTTGTGTATTCGGAAATCCCGTAGAAAAATCCATCGATATACTATCCCATTTCCATTCCGGAATATCCAACTGTTGCATCAATCCACTAGGCTTCTGATGTTCTACCTTAGACTTCTGACAAGTCAAACACACATATACAAAATGAGCTACATCTCTCTTCAATCCGGACCACCAAAAGATCTTCTTCAAATCTTGATACATCTTATTCGCTCCCGGATGAATACTTAAGTTACTTCAGTGTCCCTCTTCCAATATCATCTTTTTCAACTCCACATCATCGGGAATACAAATACGACCACGGAATCTCAAAACTCCAAAATTATCAACCTTGAAATCCTCATTCTCATTCATCATCAAATCAACAAACTTCAAATCTAACTTTTGCTTTTCACAAATGGTTGTAAGAAAATCATTCGTAACATGTAGTATACCAAGTCTCACACTTCTCGGCGTCATTTTGCAAACCAAACTCAAGTCTCTGAAATTTTCCAAAAGTTCCCATTCTATCATCATAAATGCGGACATATGTAACAACTTCTGACTCAAAGCATCGGCCACCATATTTGCCTTACCCGGATGGTAATTCAAACCAAAATCATAATCCTTTAAAAGCTATAACCACCTTCTTTGTCTCATGTTCAATTCCTTTTGATCAAATAAATACTTCAAACTCTTGTGATCACTAAAAACTTCAAATCTCGCACCATAAAGATAATGCCTCCAAATTTCCAAAACAAACACCACGGCCGCTAACTCGAAATCATGCGTAGGATAACTCTTTTCATGCACTCTCAATTGTCTTAAAGCATAAGCCACAACTTTTCCATTTTGCATCAAAACACCACCTAACCCAAACAAAGAAGCATCACAAAACACCACAAATGGTTCTGTCGGATTTGGCAAAATCAAGATCGGAGTCGTTGTCAACCTTCACTTAAGTTCAATGAAACTCTCTTCACAGTGAATATCCCAAATGAAAGCCTTTCCCTTACAAGTCAATTGCGTTAATAGAAGTGCCAACTTTGAAAATCCCTCAATAAACCTCCGATAATAACCCGCCAAGCCTAAAAAGCTTCGAATCTCCGTAACCGATCTAGGAACTTCCCATTGCATTACCGCATCAATCTTGGAAAGATTAACACTAATACCACCATCGAAAATAACATGTCCAAGGAAACTTACTTTCGACAACCAAAACTCACACTTCAACAACTTAGCATACAATTGTTTCTCTTTCAAAACCTGTAACACAAACCTTAAATGCTCTTAATGCTCTTCTTGAGACTTAGAATAAATCAAAATGTCATCGATGAACACAACCACAAAATGATCCAACTGTTTGTGAAAAATACGATTCATGTATTCCATAAACACACCTGGCGCATTAGAAACTCCGAATGGCATCACGGCATATTCGTAATGACCATACCGTGTCCTAAAATCCGTCTTTTAAATATCCTCCTCTTTCACACGAATCTGGTGATATCCTGATCTTAAATCAATCTTACTAAAAACACGCGCACCAACCAATTGGTCCATCAAATCATCGATCCTTGGAAGCGGATACTTGTTCTTAATTGTCACCATGTTCAATTGTCGATAATCAATACATAACCACATACTTCCATCCTTCTTCTTTACCAACAATACCGGAGCACCCCAAGGAGAAACACTCGGCCTAACAAATCTCTTGTTCAACAATATGTTCAATTTCTTCTTCAACTCTACCAACTCTGATGCTGACATACGATATGGTGCCATCGAAATCGGTCTAGTACCCGAAACTAGATCAATAGAAAACTCAACTTCTCTTGCCGGCGGTACATCCTTAATATCCTCCGGAAACACTTATGGAAAGTCACACACCACTGGGAACCCACTGAGCTCCACTTCGCTCTCCACTGACAACGATGCAAACAAACCAAACAATTGAGCCCCGTCCACTAAAATTTTCTTCAACTCTTTCGTGGATAGGAAACTCTCATCTTCATCATCATCCAAAGAAGGAAACCTTACTAACTTATGATAGAAATATATATGAACTCGATTAAATTGCAACCAGTTCATACCCAAGATTACGTCCAAACCCTCCAATGGCAAACAAACTAAATCCATAACAAAAAATTTACCATACATGGTCAAAGAACAACTTACACACACCAAAGAAGTAGTTACTGACCCTGAAGCAAGAGTCACAATAACCATCTCACCACCCCAAGGAGACATAAACAAATTCAAATGCTTAGCACACTCAATAGAAATGAACGAATGAGTCGCTCCCGTATCAATAATAGTAACTAAAGACGTACTATTAATAAAGCATGTCCCTTTAATCAAATGGTTTGCACTAGTAGTGTCCTTCCCTTCTAATGCAAACACCTTTCCGCCCGCTTGAGCTTGCTTAGGCTTAGTACACTTAGTACTAATGTGACCCACTTTTATATAATTGAAGCACTTCACAACATTCCTTCTACACTCGGTAGTAGAATGACCAAGGCCTCCACAGTTAGAACATTTCACTATGTTCTTCCCACACTCAAAAGACTTATGACCCAAATCGCCACACTTGTAACACTTAACGGGACCAGAACTCCCTCCACAAGATCTCTAATCAAAGTTTCCCCTATGCTTGCCCTTATCAGCGGGTGTCACATAAGGTCCACTTCTAGCTTGTTGCTTTTCTTTCCTCTCATTCAAACTCTTGTAATGTGTAGAACGAGCTTTGTTATCCTCCTCGAAAATTCTACAACATTCCGTCAAATCCGAAAAACTTCTTATTCTTTGATATCCCACAGCCTGCTTAATCTCAGGATGCAAACCATTCTCATACTTAATACACTTCGAGAACTTAGCAGTAGCAGCAGCATAATGAGGATGAAATTGAACTAACTCCACAAACTTAGCAGTATAGTCCACCACAGACATACTACCTTGTTTCAGTTCAAGGAACTTCATCTCCTTCTTCCCTTTCACACTCTCAGGGTAATACTTCCCCAAGAACTCAACACGGAAAAAATCCCAATTTATCTCTTTATCCTCTTCCTCAAGAGCTTGACTTCTACCGACCCACCAATCATCGGCTTCTTCCTTCAGCATGTGAGATCCAAGCCACACCTTACTCTCTTCAGCACAGTTCATGAATCTGAAGATTCTTTCAATCTCTTTCAATCAATTCTGAGCACCATCAGGATCAAATCTTCCTTTGAAGACCGGTGGTTTATTCTTCCTGAAATCATCATTAACATTCACATTCAGTGCACCCTGCACCGCCCTAGCCATTGCTTCCAAAGCAGCAGCATTCGCATTGTCATTTCTACCAGCAATATTCTGATCATTCCCAAAGACAACAACAAGATTAAACAAAAGTTCAACCATCACAACAATAAGACAGACACAACTGACTCGACACTGGCTCTGATACCACTTAATGTAACACCACCTTTTTATACCCCCATATAAACAATTAATCAATTAGGCACATATTATAAATTCCATCAGAGTATAATTAAAAATATGGTATAAAATAGGCATGTCACATTATACTTGAAATTAAAACATATAACACATGCTCATATAACGATATGCAACAATGGGGTAACTTGCAACAGAAGGATTTAATCCTTACACCCATATTCAACATTAAAATAACAGCGGAAACTAAACATTAATCAACATCAAACACATATATATATATATATATATATATATATATATATATATATATATATATATATAATCAAGTTTGATTCACCAATAATCCATGTTTACATAAAACATTCATCACCAAGATACATATACAAATGCATCACAAAAAGGCATCCAACCGATCCTAGCTACCCGGTGCTACATATCAGAGCCGACCGACCAAAAGAATGAAGACACGCTTCACAAAAATACCTCCAGCAAACCTACTCTGCAATGCCTCATAGAGCATCTTAAAACAGCAGAAGGGTGAGAAATATTATCATAATAACAATGCATATAATTATATATCTTAACATAAAAATATACATATACATATTCTCACTACAATTCATTTCTCATCACATACAATCACAAACAAACTATACAGATTTGTATCATTTACGCCAAATGGCAACGAACCCTTGCATATCAACATGCATTCATATTTACTTCACGAAATACATTTATTTGCCAAACGGCCACTATACCATAATCAATCCCATAATTCCTCAACTAACATAATTACGTTTTATCGGAAAAGTCAGTTAAAAGTCAGATAAAAACTGCATATTTTAGCATCAATAGTTTCTAAATGTTTTTATCTTCGAATCGATATAAAGAACACCAAAAACAGATAACCGAAACTCAAGTTACAAATCAAAAACACCAAACCAAAAACTCCCAGGCTCGCTGAGTGATAGGCTCGCTCGCTGAGCGAGAAAAACTCTGGAAAACTTGTTGAGCGAGAACTGCGATTTCAGCAGCATCTCAGCTACGCAACAGTCCTACTAAACACCTCCAAAACTCAAATAAACTTCCATAAACATGATCATTAACATATATTAGTTATCATACTTCGATTATATCAAGTTCTAACCGATTAAACTACTAATTTTCTTGGATTTCCATCAAAACCCTAAAACGTAACATTCTCTAAACTTCTCCAAAACAAAAACCCAATCAATCTAACACATACATAATCATACATAAGGTTAAGATAACAATTTTTCACACCCTTACCCGATTGTTTCGATTCCTAGGAGCAATCATGAAGAATTCCAAGCTTTTTCCTCTTTTCTCTTCTTTACTCTTCTCCTCCTTTTCTTTCTCTTCTCTTTCTTTCTATTCTCTCTTTTATTTCTCTTTTCACTCTTATAACTTTCTATATATTTCTATTTTCTATTTCTACCAAATATCATTTTCTCACAATTTTAATTCCACTAAAATTTCTAACTTATCATTAATTAACAAATGTCTAAAATACCCTCAAATCTAATTTTACCCTAAAATTCTCAAAATAGTAAAATAATATAACATATCAACATATCACATAAACACACCAATTTCATAATTAAAACAATTATCACTCAATTCAAATAAAAGACTCAACAAAAATGGAATAATCAAATCGGGGCGTTGCACATACCAGCACAATGGAGTCCTACACCTTCTACCATATAACGATTTGTACAGTGTCATTCCAATACTAGCGTGAAAACTGTTGTTGTAGGTAAACTCGATCAATGGAAGATGACTATCCCACACACCTCTATGGTCTAGTACGCATGCCCTCAACAAATCTTCTAAGGATTGAATAGTCCTCTCTGTTTGACCGTCCGTCTACGGATGGTATGCAAAACTCATCCTCAATTTAGTACCCAAAGCATCTTGCAAACTTTTCCAGAATCTCGATGTGAATCTCGGATCTCTATCCGACTCTATACTCGAAGGTATACCATGTAATCTTACAACTTCCTCAATGTATAATTCAGGCAACTTCTGCATGGAGTGATTAATCATAATCGGTAAAACGTGACCTGACTTAGTTAATTTATCCATAATCACCCAAATAAAATCATTCCCCTTCACCGTTCTTGGCAGTCCCGATACAAAATCCATAGAAATAATATCTCCTATCCATTCTGGAATATTCAATGGTTGCAGCATACTGTCGCTCCCACCTGATGACACCCAGGGCCAAGAGGGGTACAGACGCGAACGGTCGGCGAGAGGGGAGAGAACACACAAGGGTGAGCTCAAAAGACAAGAGTCGCCAGCTAGGCATTTTTATCCCGGAGGAAAGGTAATGCTGCATAAACCTAAGAAGAGATATGGATAAGACGGTTGCGAACCAGAGAAACTAAGAAAGGGGGTTGGTTACAACCTGGGAAGGTATTAGCACCCAGATTGTCCGTCCTACTCGACGGGATCCACGCTTAAAAGATTTGTGTTTTAAAGGGGTAGTGTCAATGCAATCTGTGTATCAAAGCTGGAAAGAATGCAAGTGTCAGTGTAAAAGAAATGTGAAGTGTATAAGAAAAATGTCAGTGTAAGAACAAGAGTGAAGCTCAAGACTATGAGGCTTAAAGAATAATGCTGGAAGAGGGGGGAATATACAGAGACTTTTGTTCGATAACTGTTAAGTTATGCCTACGTATCCTCTCGTGCAATGAGGAAGTCAGAACACCGTAGTCCGACTCAAAGAGACTGAAAGATAAATTGACTTGTGAACTGCTTGCTTGTCTATGCTCAAGTGTATGACCTGTCTGGCTCAGGTGCAAACTGTCTTGCATTAGACGGAAGAAGCAAGTTCCCGTTTGTGAGTGAATGAGGTGAGAAAAGAATCCCGGAGGAAACGATTATTGTTTGTTTTTTGTGTTTTCAGTCTTTTATTGATTTTGAATTTTTTCATAAGAAAATGAGCTTAAGCCTAAACCAAGGGTTAGTAAACTCATCACATCTTCCCTCTGATTAGGGGTAATGAGAATACCTTAAGTGTGAAGTAAACACCTCTCACTTAATCACCATGATGTAGGATTAAGATCATTAACCTACTTGCATTTATTTAGATGTTTTTGGTGTTTTTGTTTAGTGTTGAGTAATGAGATTAAGCCATAATCAGAGATTTAATGGACCCATTACACCATCCTAATAGAAGGATAATAGATGAGAACATTTAAGCTGAGGAAGACTCCTCAACTTAATCCATGATTAGGGATTAACCTCATGACAAAAACAAACATTTATTAAATGGATTTTAGTTAATGGTAAGATTAAGAAGTGATTTTTATGGTTTGTAAGACAACTTGAGGGGGACTTGTCCATTAACACTAGGGTTAGTCCTTCTTAACCAATTAAGGAAGAATTAGAACCCTAATGCAAGGCCCAAGTTACAAGCTTGATGTCTTGATGATTATTAAGTGAATTGATTTAAAGGATTTAAACACATTAAGGGTTTAACACTTAGGATTAAAGGTATACACTCCATCCTAATAGAAGGATGCAGGCATAAGCTTAATCACAAAGCCTTAAAACCTTTAAGGTTTAGTCCTTGATTGTGAGGTGAGAAGAGAAAACTCAAAGAAAACTCAAAGGAAAGAGTCTAAGGGGGACTAAACAATCCTAAAATGTTATCATGCTTTGAAGTCCTAGGGTTTGTGAGGCTTAAGCGGAGAAATATTCAAGGAAGCCACCATGGAGAAGCAAGATAGAAAAGGGATGAGATGGGAAGAGAAAAGAGGGAAGAGAGGCACAAGTGAGCAAGCTCACTCAAAGACAAGCAAAAATGCAGCAAGGATGTAAAATGATGAGGTGAGAAGAGGTAGGAGGTGAAGGCAAATCCACTTCCCAAACAAACTTACCATTAACCTGAAAAGTTAGTACAAGATGCATAAAGGAAGAAATGAGATGAAACAATACATATGGATGGGCAAAGGCCAAGGTCAGAAACATACACATGATGCAAATGATGTCAAGAGATGGTGCAAAGTCATACAAGAGAATGAATGCATATGGAGCATGCCTTGAACCATGAAAGTTCATGAAAGTTTATGAAATGCAATGAAAGTATGACATGTCAAATGAATGATACAATGATCAAACATGACTCTAATGTGTCCTAAGATGCATTATGAATCATGTGGATGCACAAAATTTCAGGGCAAGTCCTTGAATGCAAGCATATGAGAGATGGATACAAGTGAAAGCACAAATTAGGGTTTATGCATAACATACAACACAAAACTCAAAATAAGAAGCAAATGACATGATAAAAATTTGAAAATAGGATCAAAGGAACCCTAACCCTACACAAGTTAACTGCCTAAAGGAGTGGACCTAACTCTTAACCTAATGGGAGTTATGATTTTTCAAAGTCAACTAGGGTTTTAAGGCACCTCAAAAGGAAAAATGCTCATTAAATTGAAAATGAAAGATAAATGCAAACCAATTTTACCCTAGAAACTACATGCCATGAAGGATGCAATGCAAGAAGAACCATCATCAAACTCTTCATGGTTAGGCAGAATGAATTTTTCCAAGTTTGAACAAAAATATTGCCTTTAAACAACTTTTATTCCAATGAAAATTGTCAAAAATAGGTCAAGGACTAAAAAGAAATTTGTTTTGAGAGTTTGATAATGTTTCTAAATGTTTTAAAATGCAATGTGAATTTTTTTGTGATTTTTTAAATACCTAAATGCATTTTTAATTAATTAATTTCCATTAACTAATTGAAAATAAACATTTAAATGATTTAAAAATAATTTTTAATGCAAAAAATAAAATAAAAATATTTTTGGGTTCTGAAAATTAATGAAATGTTTGACAAAAAATTTCAGAATTTTTTAATATGTTTTGCTATTTTAAAAAATTCGTGGAAGTTAAATACAAAACAAATGAAATAAAAATGAAATTAATGAGAAAAAGGAAAAGTCAAAAAATCCAAGGGCTGTGGTTCAAACTCAGGGAAGCGGGAATTGACTACGCGCGCTAATGGACGTCAAGAATTCAAACTCACGTAATTATGTCATTAACCCTAATCCTGAGCCCTAATGACTTTCAGATGACCGGAACAGTGTTCCGGTCATCTTCTCCGGCTGGCTCCTCACCCCATCTCCCTCAATACGCAATCCCAAGACCCCTAAAGCTCCAGAAATGATCCTCTCCTCAACCCCAACAAAAATCAAACATCAAAACTCATTTATCCAACCCCAAAATCATGAATCGAAGCAAAACGGAAAGTATGGCAGAAATTTCAGAAGATCAATACATGCTTAATACTTGACTATTTTCAAAACCAAACACATCAGCATTATCAGTGAATCATGGAGAACCAATTAATAACTTAAAAACACGTTTCTGGAAAAATTGTTCTTGAGCTCACCTGAACTGGAGCTTTGAACTTTGGAGCTTTTTGGATGCTTCTTTGGTCCAAGATGCCTTTAATGAACCTCCTGAGAAGTTTGCAATGCTTGTTTGGAATTTCTTATGGCTGGTTTAAGAGATTGATGAAGTTTTGACCAAGGGGAGTGAAAAATCGTATTTCTGTTTGGGATGGTTTCAGGATCAAATGATGGTTGGGAAATGATCAGAGGATCATGGTGAGTGATTCTATGAAGTTTGTTTTGAGGTTTGTGGCTTGTGTCTTGAGATTCGAAGAAAAATGCATAAAGAGGGATTTTTGAGTATGCTCACTTGTGGGAGAGCTCAGGCTGTGTTGTGTGTTGTGTTGAGTTGCTTTTGGTCCATGTATCAAGTTGGGATAGGTCAGAGAGTTGTTGTTGGCCTATGTTGATTGGTATGGTCCATTTTGCCAAAAGTCAATGTTAGGTGTCCTTTGAGGTATGGGTCATGGCAGGATGGTTTAGGGGCATGGCTTGGTTCATCTGAGATCATGGAATGCTTATGGATCAGATTTTGTGAACTGAGGCAAGTGGATGAGAAGCTTTGGGTCATTTTACAAATTGGTACAACTTTGCCCCTTTTGGAAATTCTTTAAGTTCAAAGTACCAAAATGCCTAATTCTTGGGCCAATTCTGATCTTTAGAGGTCACGTGAGCATGTTGTGAAGTGTTTGTGCACATTTGAAGCCTTTAGAATGCCTTATTATACCATTTTGTAAAATGCCTCTTTGGTGTAAAACATGAAATTATGTGATTTTTGCCAACTTTGACAAGCCATAACTTTTGATCCAAAATGAATTAGAATGAGTTCTTGTACTTTTTGAAAATGGGAGGATCCAATCTACAACTTTCATGACCAAAGTTTTCTCATTTGAAGCATTTTTGAATCAAAAAGAGGAGGTTGAAAAACTTTCCCAAAATGGCAAGTTTACATTACAAGTCACTTTCCCAAAAAGGCAACTTTGCAAATGACTTGAAATTTTCCAATTTTGTGAACTTCTAACATCTTCTATGATCAAATAAAGATCATACATATTCAAAATGATGGAGAACACCCTTTGGTTGGGTCACTGGGGGTCTCAGATGCCCTGATTTTGCACTGACTTGCTCAAGAAGTCATCTCTTGATCAGATGCCTTCCTCATTGAATTTCTTCATGAAAAATGATATGCATGACCCTCATAAAATATAGAGACCAATAGAAACAAGAATGACCAAAACATTTGGAAATATGGCCTCTGAAACCAAAACCCTAATTTTAGGTCATTTGTGCAGTTAAACCTGGCTCTGCTTCCATGCCTTTCTCAGTTCTTGTGATTCTTTGACTTCCTTGACCTTGTGGGGATATAATATGATGCTTGAACATACATGGACCCCTTTGAGATGATTGAAGACCTTTGGAGTGGCTCAAATGGCTCGGGGATGGCTCAGATCACAAACCCTAGATGCAGATGACTTAGAAACAATGCAGTGAAGTAAAAATGCAATATGAGATGCTATGATTGAACTTATGCAAAGAAAAGATCACAAGCCATGGTGTGAATGGGTGAGGGCAAATTTGGGGTGTTTACAGCTGCCCCTATTCAAACATGAGTTAGCTGTGCAGGATGTAAGCGACACCTTATCATTCCAACAAGATAACTTGTGGTTGAATACCAAAGACAGTCCAAAATTTGCACTCACAGAATGAAGAAGAAAAGGGATATAGATTGTAAAAGGAAGTAAAGTATAATTATAAAGTGCGGGTGACGGAGGACGACCGTCGAGCAGAGGACGACTGCTGGGGATATAGGAGATTATGATGGGGACGGCCATCAAGTTCAAGGCGTGAATGAAATAACTGACGAGGTACGGTCATCAAAGGTGAAGGACGATCACCTAGCAGGGGACGGCTGCTCTATTGGGGATAAGATGAGGGACGATCATCTAAGGTGAAGGACGATCACCTGGCAGGGTACGGCTGCTGAAAATATCACGGCATAGGACGAATGTCGGATAGAAAAGGTCGACGATGGGGACGGCCATCGGATAAGCATGATGAAGGACGATCATCAAGAGGTGAAGGACGATCACCTAGCAGGGTACGGCTGCTCTCAGGGTTTATCATGACATAGGACGAATGCCACATAACAAGATCAATGATGGGGGACGACCATCGGATAAAATGATGAAGGATGATCATCAAGAGGTGAAGGACGATCACCTAGCAGGGGACGGCTGCTGAAAATATCACGACATAGGACGAATGTCGGATAGGAAGGGGTTCTAATGAATAGAGACTCCACTGGGGGTGATGAAGGACGATCATCAAAAAGGTGAAGGACGATCACCTGGCAGGGTACGGCTGCCGAACGGTATCATGACATAGGACGGATGTCAGATAGGCAAGAAAATAGTTTATCAAGATCTGCCGGGGACTCTTCTGGGGAACGGTAGACACAGACGAGTGTCTAAAATCAAGAGGACATAAGTGTTTGACACGGTGTATAGATTAAAGATGTGGACGAGGACGAGTATCAATAGAAACAAACGCTTGACGCATGTTCAGAGATGATGATACGGACGAGTATCAACTGGTTAACAAGGAACACGGACGAGTGTTGATTCTGAGGGGATTTAAGTGGTGTATACAAGATACGGACGAGTATTTGTATGAGTAAAAAGTATGAGTGAGACACAAACGAGTGCTCAACTTGCTGTGGAGAGCACGACACGGGCAGGTGTCGGAAAAAGTGTATTATAAACAAGTATTTGATTTACAAGGTGTTTAGGTAACTGCTGGGGAAGGTGACATGGACGGGTGTCAAGGAACTGTATATATACATTTAAACATGTGTTAGTGAGTGCAAAGGGGACGCTTTGGCTTTCCGCTGGGGATATGGTACAGATGAGTGTCAAGAAGTATCTGTAATGTGTAAGTATCTGTTTGGGTGATTTTACTGGGGAATGATGACACGGACGAGTGCCGAAAGGAGCATGTATATATGTATCTGTACTTGTGAGGGTAAGGAAAATACTTTGGCTCTCTGGTGGGGAATTGGGAAATATTCTGTATATTGTTGATGGATTGTCAGTATTTGCAAGAGTGTTTCAGAACATGGCTTATGATTATGCAATATGTTTGATTTTTGCCATAATGCTCCGTATTAGACGGAATGCTACGCTCTATGGGGGAAATATGATGCGAATGCTATGATTATGCAAAGATACCGATCCGGGATTCGGATCCCGTTGCTGAGGAGATCTCTGGCTGATCTGCTTGAAGTGGATATCCCAGCTGGGGATGAGATCATTGGTAGATCTGACATATACGACTCTTCATGGGGAAATAGATCACTGATAGACCTATCTCAGTAATGAGGAACCCAGCTGGGGTTTGTAGAAGCTTTCTTTCCTCTGTCGTGAGATCTTCAGGCGTTGCTCTTCTGGATAGAGGCTGAAACTCTGTGGGGAGATGGTTTCCTGTCTAGCACTTGGCTGGGGAAGGAGAAAAGATCACTGAAAGATCCTCCTAGAGACTTCTGTGGGGATCCTGCTGAGGATGATACTTGACAACTCAGTTGGGGATATGAACACCTTCAGGTGCTTCCCTTTGAAGGAAATGTTGGAGAAGTGATGCCTGGAAACTCTGATGGGGAGAAAGCATCTCTGGTGCTGTTTGGAAGGTGTGCTGAGGAAACAATGACTTGGCAGCCTACTGGGGAGAAGCTTTCATGCCCCATGTTGTGCTTCGAACTCCTGCAATCTTGTAAAGACAAAGAAACGCACAAGTACCCCGAGGTATCCCTTACTGGATTCCGTCATAGGAGTTTAGACACTCCCGGGAGCAAATATATTTCCTGTAAGCACGTATTTTTAGAAGGGACGCATCTGTATTTATGCAATCAATATATTAATGACATCAGACATTTTGCAAATAAAAATAAAATGTACGAGACGAAACATGGCTGAAAGTCTGATTTTATTAATTCGTGTGCCCTGAATTGGAAAGATACAGTCAAAGAAACGGGTCCCCTGAAATGAGGAAATCGTTAAAAATTGAGAAACAAAAAGATGCTGGCAATGCTGATGACGCTTCAAGGAGCTTCCCTTTTTGCTATGACTCGTATGACTTTTGTCGTTCTTCTCATCTTGCTTTCGAAGGAGGCTGATTCTGACCGACGCTCGAATCTTTCGGAGTTCAACTTGTTGTAAGTGATACAAACGAATTCAGAATGCAGTTGTTCGCTCATTCCCTTATTTTGCGTGGATCGCCCTTTCGGGTTTTCAATCCACCGGGATACCCTTTTTTGCCTGAGTTGTCCAATTTGGCTTTTCAACTCAGCGGGTGTACACATTTTTTTATTTATTTTCCCTTATTTTTGCCCGAGTCTTTTATTCTGTTTTTGACTCGCCGGGATGCCCTATTTTTGCCTGGACTTACATTCTGTTTTTATGTCCAGCGGATCATTTTTTATGCGAAGTATTTTTTAACTGCATCTGAATTCACAGGGGATAGGAAGTCTTCACCATCCATAGTACTGAGCATCAGTGCTCCACCGGAGAAAACTTTCTTTACTATGAACGGTCCATCATAATTTGGAGTCCACTTGCCTCTGTGGTCTGTATGAGGAGGGAGGAGTCTTTTCAGCACAAGATCTCCTACTTGGTACTCTCGAAGCCTGACTTTCTGATCGAAGGCTTTCTTCATTCTTTTCTGATACAGCTGCCCATGACAGATTGCAGCTAATCTCTTCTCTTCAATCAGATTCAGTTGTTCGTATCGGGACCGGACCCACTCTGCTTCGTTCAACTTAACATCCATCAGTACCCGTAGGGAGGGTAATTCAACTTCAACGGGTAGGACTGCCTCCATACCATACACAAGTTGATACGGTGTTGCCCCAGTGGATGTTCTGATTGACGTACGGTACCCATGCAAGGCAAATGGTAGCATTTCATGCCAGTCTTTGTAAGTAACCACCATCTTCTGCACAATATTCTTGATATTCTTGTTAGTTCCCTCAACAGCGCCATTCATCTTTGGCCTGTAAGGAGAAGAATTGTGGTGTTGGATCTTGAAGTCCCGGCACAATTCTGCCATCATTTTGTTGTTTAATTTGGAACCATTATTAGTAATGATTCGCTCGGGCACTCCATACCGACAGATGATATCTCTCTTCAGAAATCGGGCTACCACTTGCCTTGTAACATTTGCATAAGAAGCTGCTTCAACCCACTTGGTAAAATAGTCAATGGCTACCAGGATGAATCTGTGGCCATTTGAAGCGGCCGGTTCAATCTTGCCAATCATATCAATGCCCCACATGGCAAAGGGCCAGGGTGAAGACATCACATTCAGAGGATTCGGAGGCACATGCACTTTATCTACATAAATCTGGCATTTATGGCACTTTCTGGCATAGGCACAACAGTCGGCATCCATTGTGATCCAGTAATAGCCTGATCTTAACAAATTTTTAGCCATAGCATGCCCTCCTGCATGGGTACCAAAGGATCCTTCATGCACCTCGTGCATCAACAAGTCTGCTTCTGTCCTATCAACGCATCTGAGGAGTACCATGTCAAAGTTTCTCTTGTACAGGGAACCATCGGCATTCAGGAAAAAACTACCAGCTAGCCTTCTTAATGTCTTCTTATCATTGGAAGATGCCCCAGGTGGGTATGTTTGATCCTCCAAGAAGCATTTGATGTCGTGAAACCAAGGCTTATCATCTTTGACAATATCTGCTGAGAATACATATGCTGGTCTGTCAAGTATGGACACCGAAATCCGAGGCACAAAGTTGGCAGCTTGAACTTTGATCATGGATGAAATGGTAGCCAGAGCATCTGCAAACTGATTTTCATCTCGGGGAATATACTCAAGCTTGACTGTTGTGAAGAAAGTCAATAACCTCCTTGTATAATCCCGATAAGGTATCAGATCATCTTGGTGCGTGTACCATTTTCCGTTGGTTTGATTGATTACCAGAGCTGAATCTCTGAATACAGTCAAAGTCTTGATCCTGAGGTCAATGGCTTCCTCAAGACCCATAATACAAGATTTGTATTCAGCTTCGTTGTTAGTGCAGTTAAAGGTGAGTTTTGCCGAGAAAGGCATGTGAACTCCCTTAGGTGTAATGAGTATTGCACCAACACCACGACCATTCATATTTACAGCCCCGTCAAACATCATAGTCCATTCTTCCTCTGGGTCAGGCCCTTCAGTGTGAACAGGCTCTTCATGATCTTTTGCTTTTATGAACATGATGTCTTCATCAGGGAAGTCAAATATTATAGGCTGGTAATCATCAATGGGTTGCTCAGCAAGATAATCAGACAATACACTGCCTTTGATGGTCTTTTGGGATGTGTACTGAATATCATATTCCGTGAGGATCATTTGCCATCTTGCAACCCGTCCGGTAAGTGCTGGCTTCTCAAAAATGTACTTAACTGGGTCCATCTTAGAGATCAATAAGGTAGTGTGAGTCAACATATACTGTCTCAGTCGGCGAGCAGCCCACGCTAAAGCACATCAAGTTTTCTTGAGCAGTGAATAACGTTGTTCACAATCGGTAAACTTTTTGCTTAGGTAGTATATTGCATACTCTTTTCGACCAGACTCGTCATGCTGGCCCAGCACACACCCCATTGACTCTTCTAATACTGTCAAGTACATGATTAGAGGTCTTCCTTCAACTGGAGGCATAAGGATTGAAGGCTCTTGCAAGTACTCCTTGACTTTGTCAAAAGCCCTCTGGCAATATTCATTCCACCTGACCGTTTGTTCTTTTCTTAACAACTTGAACAAAGGCTCACAGGTTGCTGTAAGATGAGATATGAACCTTGAGATGTAGTTCAATCTACCTAGGAACCCCCGAACTTCTTTTTCAGACTTTGGTGCAGGCATTTCTTGAATGGCTTTGACTTTATCAGGGTCAACTTCAATCCCTTTCCCACTTACAATAAATCCCAGCAGCTTACCAGATCGCACCCCGAATGTGCATTTGTTGGGGTTTAACTTCAGTTGGTACTTCCTCAGACACTTGAATAACTTCAGCAGATTTACCAGGTGTTCTTCTTCTGTGAGGGACTTGGCAATCATGTCATCCACATAACATTCGATTTCTTTGTGGATCATGTCATGGAATAATGTTACCATAGCCCATTGATAAGTGGCACCAGGATTCTTCAGTCCGAATGGCATCACCTTATAACAGAACGTGCCCCAGGGTGTGATAAAAGTTGTCTTCTCCATGTCTTCAGGTGACATATTGATCTGATTGTATCCTGAAAATCCGTCCATGAAGGAGAATACCGAAAACTGAGCCGTATTATCAACCAATACATCAATGTGAGGTAAAGGGAAGTCATCTTTCGGGATGGCTCTGTTCAGGTCCCGGTAATCCACACACATCCTTACCTTGCCGTCTTTCTTAGGCACAGGTACAATATTAGCAACCCACGGCGGATAGCTAGTCACAGCAAGGAACCCGGCGTCCCACTGCTTTTGTACCTCTTCTTTTATCTTCATTGCCATATCTGGGCGAGTACAGCGCAGTTTCTGTTTTACCGGTGGGCAGTCTTCTTTCAGAGGCAGCTTGTGCATGACAATGCCGGTGTCCAACCCTGGCATATCCTGATAAGACCAAGCAAAAACATCTACATATTCCCGGAGCATGTCAATCAGTTGCTCCTTTACTGAATCTTGCAGGCAGGCCCCGATCTTAACCTCTTTCACGTCTTCTTTCGTACCAAGATTAACCGTTTCAATCTCCTCCTGATGAGGAGTGATAACCTTCTCCTCTTGTCTCAACAACCTGGCTAGCTCTTCAGGTAGCTCATAATCTTCTTCAACCCCTTCATCAGCTTGATTGATTGGATTGACAAAGTCATACGAAGTCATATCAGTGTTGTTGTCGATGCAGTCTGAAAGGCACTTTCTGCAAGGGTTTAGATTGGTTTATTTTAGTGATCAGTTTTTATCTTATTTAGAAAAAGTGAAAATGAAGTTATTTATTTTGAAAACATTGCCATTTTATTTTTGTACAAAAAGAAAAATGAAAAGACAGTGAGCGAAAAAGAGACTCATTTGCAAAAGATGTCTGATATTCATTGATTGATCTATTTGCACAAAATTACAAGATGGCCCGATTACAAAATGAGTCTTGACATCTTGGGCAAGATGCAAGACTTGATGCATGCTTTAAAATACAGGAAATAATAATTACTCTGCAGGAGTAACCCTTATAATTTCCTGGGAAGACCAGTTAAGGACTTGGCACCCCGGGATCCTTGGACGTATCCAGCTCTCCAGGTTGCGGTCGCTTTCCTCCTCGTCTTCCAAATTGTTCACAACATCCGGGGTGAGCATTCCCCCGCTGACAAACTCGGGCTCCTTGGTAGCTTCTGATTTGTCTTGTTGAGTTGATCTGTAACCCAACCCAAATCTGTCTTCTTTCTTTTCCACGGGCATCAGCTTGCCCCAGCCTTGGGCAATACCCTCTTCAACAACCTTCCGGGCTTGCTGGTACGATGATATGGAAGTTCCCAGTACAGCAGATGCTTCATTAATGTTCAGGGCCTCAAACCCCTGGCTCATGGTTTCATGGATTTCTCAATCCATCTCTATGTACTTATACGTAGCCAGATGGCTAACAAAGATGTCTTCATCCCCATAGATGGTAATGATCTGGCCTTCCCACTCGAACTTCAGCTTCTGGTGAAGGGTAGACGTAACAGCGCCAGCGGCGTGGATCCAGGGTCTACCCAACAAACAGCTGTAGGCCGGCTGAATGTCCATCACAAAGAAGGTAGTTTTAAAAGTCTGCGGGCCAATCATCACAGGCAGATCAATCTCTCCAAACACTGATCTCTTAGAGCCATCGAATGCGCTTACCACCAAATTACTTGGACGCAGTGCCAAGCCATCATACTCCAGCTTCACCAAGGCTTTCTTTGGTAGAACATTGAGCGATGACCCAGTGTCCACCAGTACATGAGATAGAACAGCACCCTTGCATTCCAAGGTGATATGTGTAACACGGTGGGAGAACTGACTTTAGTTATGTTGCGGATAGCAAGAGTCGCCACCGACTTTTATTTTATCCAAAGGAAAGGCATAAAAGAACAGGAAAGACCTTTTAAAAGATTTTTGGGTCCGGGGGGTAGGTTATGTAAAGGGAAGGTGTTAGCACCCTTTACATCCATGGTTATCCATGGGCTCTTAGTTACTTAGCTCACTTTGAATTATTTTTTTGAAAAGGTGAAGTGTGTGAATAAAAATTTTCATAAGAGTTAATAATGATCCATGTACGGATGCGTAAAAACTTGTGTTTGAAAATTGTTTGAAATTTGTGAAAGGTTTGAAAAGTTTTAAATGAAGTGAGCAAGCAACTATGAGGAACCTACCCTAAAGTTTTAAGTCTTTCTGTTCTTTATCCTTTAAGTGGTAAGACTATCCCTATTATTAAGGAATAGGTAGTCATTACCTTGGATGTGAGGGACATATGAGGGACATCTGTTAATGAAGGCAACTGTAGGGTGTATTAAGCAATTTTTGGAGGGACTGTCATCATTATTCGAAAGGGACAAGATCTTTATGAAAGGCAACCATTAAGGGACTTGATGACTTTTCTTTTAAGGGACTTGCTTTGTACATCCCACTTGACCTTTTTGAATAGGCAACAATGAGAGGCAACCCTAGAAAGTGAGATGGCGATTAAAAATCGACTTACGTGTGTGAGTGTTTAATTTAATTTATCTTTTAATTAAAATGATCTAAATTTAATTTTAAATATAATACATGTGTACACTCCCTATTTTACTAACCATAGCATGAAAATTAAATAATTTAAATATTTACAAAAATTTACACCAAGGAGCAATTACAATAATAATTAATAAGCAATTAAAAATAAATAGCAAAAATAAATATAGAAGCAAAATATAAATAATAAGCAAAATAAATAAATAAGCAATAATAATTATAATAGGGGTTAGTAATAATAATAATTAAAAATAAATAAGGTTAGAGAAATAATAATAATAAGCACAATTATAAAATAAATGGATTAGTAATAATATGATTAGTAATAATAACAATAATTAAAATAAATGGAATTAGCAAAAATATTATAAGAACATAATTAAAATAACAAACAAAAGATTAGATTTTTAATATAGACAATTATTTAAAGATAAGAGGAAATATGAACAATTAAATAATTATTAGAACATTTTAATTTATGTACAAATTATTAAATTATTTTTAAACATATTATAATTACAAAATTCAATTATCATAGGTTCAATTATTTCTAAACACATATTAAAAATTATTTATATATAATTTAGATTACAAACAATTTTTAAAAATATTCACATAAGTTATAACTATATTTACAAGACTTAATTATATTAAATAAATATGTACAAAAATAAAAATAAAATAAAAAATAAAATTGAGTTTCTAATAATTGTTTAGAGAAAAATAATTTAGGCTTTTATAAAGTTAGGGTTTGCTTAGAAAACATTTTTTAGGGTTTATAATATAATATCCAAAATTATTTTAGTAAATATATATATATATATATATATATATATATATATATATATATATATATATATATATATATATATATATATATATATATATATATATATATATATATATATATATATATATATATATATATATATATATATATATATATATATATATATATATATATATATATATATATATATATATATATATTATAATTTAGATACATAATAAAATAAAATAATTTTTTAAGTTTATGAAATAATTTTTTATAATTTTGAAAAGAATACATAATATATATACAATTATTTAGATATATAAAATATATACAAAACTAATATAATTTAATAATAAAATATTTAAAACAATCAAAATACAAGAAAAAAAAAAAGAATGAAAACTTACCTGGCTGGGGTTTGAACCCAGGACGTCCTGCTTGCCAACCACAAAACACACCACCAGGCCATCAGCGCGTAGGTGCTAGAGGAATAGATCAAATTTGTTTTATGCCATGTCTTGAAAAATCACAAAAAATAAGAGAAAACCAAAAGGCCTGGGGGAGGATTGAACCCAGGACCTCTTGAACAAACACATACACGCATAACCATCCCAGCTAGGTGAGCCAATCTGTTAACAAACCATCAAATAATAATAATATATTATGTTCAACGTATAAATGAGAAAACACAAAAATATTTGTCACAGCCAGGTTTCGATCCCTCGCCCTCTCATCAAACGCACGCCTGACTTTCCACTGGGCCACACAACCTGTGGTGATAACAAACCAACAAGATAACATAAAATATTTTAAATCAAATTTGAATTTTTCTGAACGCGCGCAAACAGCTTCTTCTTCTCCAAATTTCCTGCGAAAATTCATGCCATGTTTCCTGCGAAATTTGCTGCGTGTTCTTCAATGTTTCAAACCTGCGAAAATGAAACTCCAACAAAACAGTATCGATTCATGAAATTAATTAGTGTTTTATGATCCTTATGGTTCACACAACATCCCTATGTTCTTCAAATTCATTTATATTTAGTGAATTGAAGAACCCTAATTTCAAAGGTGAAACCCTAACAATGGTCGATTCTGATTCAAGCCATGAAACTTTGGTTTATTTGTCCAGAAACGATCTACACAACATCACAAACAAGATTATGCAAACAAAATTCATTAATATGCAGTAAATTAGTGTAATCGAAAAAATTATTTTCAAGAACAAAGTGGATTCGGGTTGAGCAATATAGCATGGTTTTGATGCATATGAGTGATGATAATGCTTCAATAAGGTCCAAGGAACATTGTTGTGTTTTTATTTCACCTTCAAAGGTCCTGAATCAAAGAATCCGAATGTGAGGTTTTGAGAGAATTTTTGAAATTGTGAACTTACTCTTAGGGCTGTGGAATCCGTCCATTCATGTTAGGGTTGTGTTTAGTACTTATAGGTGATTGATTTTAGGTCAAAAAATTGATTAGTTGTGTGAAGAATTTGATATGAAAAGATCCACAATGATCATGCCTTAAAAATCAAATATTCATGTGTGAATGCTTGCTATTTTTGGCCAAACCTCATGATTTCTTTCCTCTTCAATTCAAATCAATATTTAAGACTTTCTAGAAGCTTGATCCAAATCAAATCTCTTATTTTCATATTTTATTTTTATTTAAAATGATTTTTAATGAATTAAATCAAAATAAATAAAAATAAAAATAATAAAAATCTGATTTTTAATGGTTTGGGTCGTGCATGAAGCTATTGTATGGATTGGGTCATCATTTGACAAGCCCATCTGGAAGAAATTGGTTTTAGACCTCCTTTTTCATCATAAACCAACTCAAAATTTCCCAACTTTGCAAGGGCACATATCCTTCAATTTTAATAGTATGAGGGTGTTCTTGGACATTTTGGAAAGCTTGAAGAGTCCTCTAAACAACCCCACTGGTTTCATGTCCATATCATTTACCAATCTCAAGTTATGCCCTTTTGAAGTTGTTGACTTTTTGTTGACTTTCAAAAGGACCTATAATGTCTTAACTCATACCTTCCAAATGAAGCATTTTTGGGCTTGGCTTGTTAGACACAAAGTTGTGGAGAATTCAATTTCCTTCAAAATGAGCTTTGGATGGAGACTTGGTGATGAAGTATGTGAAAGTTATGGCTGGTCAAAGTTCAGTTGACTTTTACTAAGGAAACCCTAATTTAGAAACTCCTGATTCTTGATGATCTGAAATCTCCTTGATGAATCATGATCAACCCTTGATCAAATGATGAATTTTACCTAATATACTTGATGTTGGCAAAAAATCATGAAGTTTGACTTTGGTTTGACCACAGTTGACCTCAGTTTGACTTTTTAACTGCATTGACTGATTTTGACTTATCTGACCATCTGACTGAGCAAACTTCTGAGAAAAGTCTTGAAACTTGTCATGGGGGTTCTTAAACACATATAAGATGTTATGAAGCTCACTTGAAGTCTTGGAAGTTCATTTAGCCTGATTAAAGTCAAAACCCTAGTTTTGGATGCACTGCTTAGGAGGTGCATTGTCTGAGGGAATTGTCAACTCTTCTGACCAATTGTGAACTTTGTGAACCTTGTGAACCTTGTAAAATGTCTTGTGATACTCATGGGAGGTATTGTGAACCTTGTGAACCTTGTGAACCCTCATGAAGTGACTTGTAGACTTCATGAACCTCATGAAAGGTTTTGAAAATATTGTGAACCTTGTGAACCTTGTGAACCTCATAAAGTGACTTGTAGACTTCATGAACCTCATGAAAGGTCTTGTAAGTGTTGGGAAGCTTGTGAACCTTGTGAACCTTCATAAAGTAACTTGTAGACTTCATGAACCTCATAAAAGGTCTTGTAAGTGTTGGGAAGCTTGTGAACCTTGTGAACCTTCATAAAGTAACTTGTAGACTTCATGAACCTCATGAAAGGTCTTGTAAGTGTTGGGAAGCTTGTGAACCTTGTGAACCTTCATAAAGTAACTTGTAGACTTCATGAACCTCATAAAAGGTCTTGCAAGCATTGTAAATCTTGTGAACCTTGTGAACCTTCTTAGAACACAAAGTCTTGTATTATGAGGGCAAATTTTGGGGTGCAACAGCTGCCCCTGTTCAATTTTCTGAAACCTGAGGGGTTAGATTGGTATGTTTGCCAGTCGCGACCTGGAAGGTTGAAGGGGATTGAACACAAAAGACCAAAAATTTGCACTCACCAGTGCATAAAATGATACAGATGGCTAGTTGAATATGATTGAGTGGGCTTAAAGTTGCCACTTGGAGGAAAGTTCTTCAGATACATGTCTTGGAGGATGAAGCAGTCCAACATATGGAAGTATAATAATAGCTGTCAGGAGGATGGAGCAGTCCTGAGGTAATGATATGATTTCAGGAGGATGAAGCAATCCTGAAGTAAAGAAGCTGTCAGGAGGATAAAGCAATCCTGAGGTATTGATAATATGCTTTCAGGAGGATGAAGCAATCCTGATGTAATAAAAAGCTGTCAGGTAGTAATAAGCTGTCAGGAGGATAAAGCAATCCTGAGGTACAAGAAGCTGTCAGGAGGATAAAGCAGTCCTGAGGTAATAATAATCTTTCAGGAGGATGAAGCAATCCTGATGTAGTGATGAGCTTATCAGGAGGATGAAGCAATCCTGAGGTAATAGTATGCTTTCAGGAGGATAAAGCAGTCCCGATGAGATAATAAGCTTTCAGGATGATAAAGCAGTCCTGATGTAGTAGAAGTTTTCAGGAGGATAAAGCAATCCTGAGGGATGATATGCTTTCAGGAGGATGAAGCAGTCCTGATAATCACAAGTCTATTTGCTGGAGAATTAACCTGAAAACAAGGTAGCATTCTGTATAATAATATTAGTTTATGCATTATGTATGCATGTATGATATGATTCACTTAGGCAAATGTATTATGTATTTATGGATATGTATGTTATGGTATGGTGTAAATGATGTATGTATGATATGATACTGCTGGAAGCGCCTGGATATCTTCGTATAACAACTGCTGGCCCGGGAAAATAAATCCCGGTTTGTTGCTGAAGAATATGAGGAACTTGTTCCTGTCTTGTTTGATAATGAGGTATACATAACCTTCCGTATGCTGGGGATAGCAAGGTGTATATAACCTTCGTCTTCGTTTGATAGTAGAGTAGATATAACACCCGTCTTCGTTCGTCGTACCCTTATTGGAAATTAATTTCCCGTATATCCGTATGAGGATAAAAGAGATGGATATAAATTCCAGGGGAGATGAGACTTAATGAAGATAGATTCGTCCTACTGAGGGTTTTGTGATTGTCTTGTAAAGATGAACCGGCGAAGCTTCGTTGAAATCCTTCTCTCGTTCGTCCTTAGTAAATACTATTACTGCATTTTCATGCATTTCTGGTAAACATCAATCATATTAAGAGCATACATGCATTTTTGGTAAACATCAATCATATTCAAAAGCATACATACACTCAAACACAATCAATGGACGTTTCGCTTATGTAAATAGGGTAAAAGTAAATCTGGATTCAAAAGATGGAATTTATTTATATTAAAAAGTGACCCATACACGGGCAAGTTTGTACAAGGAGGCATAAACCCTAGTAAGAGGATTTTGCCATAAAGTTTAAAACAAAGAAAATCAGCTATGTGGGAAACAATCCTATTGAGTTTCAATTCTACTATTGCCATTATCTTCAAGTATCTCATCTTCTGCTGTTGAGACGGGAATGATTGGATTAATCTTTATCTGTTCGAACTTGAGTAAGTAACACAACTGGTTGCAGTTTCATGGGTGATCCAAACGAGACATAGTCATACGCTTTAATCCCTAACTTTTGCCTGGATTGCCCTTTCAGGTTTTCAATCCACCGGGATACCCTTTTTTGCCCAAGCCGCCTTTTCAGGTTTTCGACTTGCCGGGTGTACATCTTTTTATATATATCCCTAATTTTTGCCCAAACCCTTTTGGTTTGCCGGGATGCCCTTATTTTTGCCTAGGCCTGTCAACCTAGCGGGTCTCTTTTCATGCGTAGTATTTTTTAACTATGTCTGCGTTTACAGGCTGTGGGAAGTCTTCACCATCCATTGTAGTAAGTATCATGGCACCTCCTGAAAACACTGTCTTGACTACAAATGGTCCTTCATATGTTGGAGTCCACTTGCCCCTAGGATCACCCTGTGGTAATATAATACGCTTGATTACCAAGTCACCAGCCTGATATACCTTTGGCTTAACCTTCTTGTTAAAAGCTTTGATCATTCGCTTCTGGTACATCTGGCCATGACAAACTGCTGCTAACCTCTTCTCATCAATCAAATTTATCTGGTCCAGTCGAGTCTGAATCCACTCATCTTCATCCAAGCCTGCATCCTTCATAATTCTTAAGGAGGGAATCTGGACTTCAATGGGCATAACCGCTTCCATACCATAGACTAAGGAGAATGGGGTTGCCCCTGTTGAGGTACGTATTGTAGTACGATAACCATGAAGAGCAAATGGTAGCATCTCATGCCAATCCTTATATGTAACAGTCATCTTCTGTACAATCTTCTTGATGTTCTTATTAGCAGCTTCGACTGCCCCATTCATCTTTGGACGATACGGAGAAGAGTTGTGATGCTTAATCTTGAACTGCGTGCAAAGATCAGTAATCATAGTGTTGTTCAGATTAGAGTCATTGTCAGTGATAATCCTTTCAGGAATGCCATATCTACATATGAGATTATTCTTAATGAATCGAGCCACAACATTCTTAGTCACAGATGCAAATGAAGCTGCCTCTACCCACTTTGTGAAGTAATCAATAGCAACCAGGATGAAACGATGCCCATTAGAGGCAGTAGGCTTGATCTCACCAATCATATCAATGCCCCACATGGCAAAGGGCCAAGGAGCAGTCAACACATTCAATGGTGATGGAGGTACATGGACTTTATCAGCATAAATTTGACACTTGTGACACGTTCTGGAGTGTTGATAGCAATCAGCTTCCATGGTAGACCAATAGTAACCTGCTCTCAAAATCTTCTTTGCCATAGTATGACCACTAGAATGAGTGCCAAAGGTCCCATCATGCATCTCTTCCATAATTTCTGTAGCTTCCTTCTTATCCACACAACGAAGCATAGTTGAATCATGATTGCGCTTGTACAGAATCCCATTACTCAAAAAGAACTTAGCAGAGAACCTTCTCAAGAACTTCCTATCTTTGACAGATGCCCCTTCAGGGAATTCCTGAGCTTCAAGATATCTTTTCACTTCGTAGAACCAAGGCTTCTCCTCTGCCCCTTCTGTGTCAATCTCATTGCAGTATGCAGGCTTCTCAAATCTGTCAATAGTAATCTTGGGAGCTTCATCATCCCAGCTGATCTCAAACATGGATGCCATGGTGGCTAAAGCATCTGCCAACTGATTTTCTCTTCGTGGAATATGTCCAAAGGTAATCTCTTTGAAATGTGGAATCAAAGACAACACATGCTCTCTGTAAGGAATGAGGTTATCATGTTTAGTATCCCAATCTCCTTTAATCTGACTTACTACCAGGGCTGAATCTCCATACACATCAAGGAACTGAATCTTCATATCAATAGCAGCTTTAATACCCAGGATACATGCCTCATACTCAGCCATGTTATTGGTACAATAGAAACAAAGTCTGGCAGTAATCGGGGTATGACAACCTTCAGGGGAACTAATCACAACACCAACACCATTACCAAGTGCATTGGAGGCACCATCAAAAACCATAGTCCATCGGGATCCTTGTTCAGGTCCGTCATATTGTCCAGGTTCTTTGGTAATAATCATAATGTCTTCATCGGGGAACTCAAAACTCATTGACTGGTAATCATCTACTGCTTGATGAGCCAAATGATCAGCAACAACACTTCCTTTGATGGCCTTCTGAGTAGTATACTGTATATCATATTCTGTCAAGATCATTTGCCATCTTGCAATTCTTCCGGAGAGAGCAGGTTTCTCAAATATGTACTTGATTGGATCCATCTTTGAAATCAACAAGGTAGTATGGGTCAACATATACTGTCTTAATCGGCGAGCAGCCCATGCCAAAGCGCAGCAAGTTTTCTCGAGCAGTGAGTATCTTGTTTCACAGTCGGTAAACTTTTTGCTAAGGTAGTATATTGCCTGCTCTTTTCGACCAGACTCGTCATGTTGCCCCAACACACACCCCATTGAGTTGTCTAACACAGTTAAGTACATAATCAAGGGTCTTCCATCAACTGGTGGCATCAAAATTGGAGGTTCTAGCAGATATCTCTTGATTTCATCAAAGGCAGTCTGGCACTCATCATTCCATTCCATCACCTGATCTTTCTTCAACAACTTGAAGATTGGCTCACAGATGGCAGTTAATTGGGAAATAAATCTTGCAATGTAATTCAATCGTCCCAAGAAACCTCTAACCTCTTTCTCAGTACGGGGAGCTGGCATCTCTCGTATAGCTTTCACTTTTGCAGGATCCACTTCTATACCTTTTCCACTGACAATAAAACCCAGGAGCTTACCAGATCTAACTCCAAAAGTACATTTGTTTGGGTTCAATCTCAACTTGTATTTCTTCAACCTCTCAAACAATTTATGCAAATGATCAAGATGTTGCTCTTCATTCTGAGACCTGGCTATCATATCATCCACATATACCTCTATCTCATGATGAATCATATCGTGAAACAAAGCCACCATAGCACGCTGATATGTTGCCCCTGCATTCTTCAAACCAAATGGCATCACCTTATAGCAAAAAGTGCCCCACTGTGTCACAAATGTTGTCTTCTCCATGTCTTCAGGAGCCATCTTGATTTGATTGTAACCAGAGAAACCATCCATAAAAGAGAATACCTTATGTTGAGCAGTGTTGTCTACCAGGATATCAATATGAGGAAGTGGAAAGTCATCTTTGGGGCTAGCTTTGTTCAAATCTCTGTAGTCTACACACATACGTACCTTACCATCTTTCTTAGGAACCGGTACCACATTTGCAACCCACTGAGGATAAGAAGTCACTGCTAAGAACCCTGCATTGAACTGTTTCATTACCTCTGCCTTGATCTTTTCTGACATCTCAGGACGCATACGACGAACCTTCTGCTTCTTTGGACGACAATCTTCTTTCACTGGTAAACGGTGAACCACAATGTCTGTATCCAACCCTGGCATATCTTCATAAGACCAAGCAAAGATCTCCACATAGTCACGTAACATCTGAATCAATCTGCTCTTGACACTGTCCTCTAAATCAGCCCCTATCTTGACCTCTTTTCTGTTTTCTTCAGTTCCCAGATTCACAACTTCGACTGGCTCTTCATGTGGCTGTATGGCTTTCTCTTCTTGTTGTAACAACCTAGCAAGCTCTACAGGTATTTCACAATCGTCCTCATTTCCGTCTTCAGTTTGATAGATCGGATTCTCGAAATTATAATTGGCAATAGTAGAACTGTTATCAACAGGATCCAGAGTGGATGAGGATCTGCATTTTAGTGATGTGGGTGTGTGTAAGAACACATAGCTGATAAAGCAAGAATAAAAGAAAAGAAAGACAAGGAACACAATATTTACTAAAACGAAACGTCCACTGATTTTATTGAATGAAGTATGCAAATGAAATGACAACCCGTAACAAGCACACCATTGTGCCCCGGGTAAGGCACAAGGCTTAAGAGTTTAATTGTTCAAGAAATTACAAATTTAAAATATAATAACACAGTAATAGTATTTACTCCTGACTAAAGGAGATAGGGATAACATCTTCAGCTTTCCAATTATTAAGCCCAGCACCCACAGTAGGAAAAATCCAAGCATCCAAGTTGTAGTCTTCATCATAGTCTCCCACAGCATTGATCTGATCTTTCGTAACCCCTTGATTGGTGATACGAACAGCATGAGCACGACGAACAGCCTTCTGGGACTCTGCAGTGAAACCCAAACCAAACTTGTCAGACTTATATGGAATATCAGGAAGCTGACCCCAAATAGTGCAACCACCTTCATCCACCACAGCTCTAGCATCATTGAGGGAGGCCATTGCCATTGTTGGAGGTACTCTGGTAACCACAGGAACTTTCTTCGCAACAGGAGGAGCTACATAATCATTAACAATCCAGGGAACCACTTCAAACGTCTGACATGGAGTTTCAATGTATTCACTTTCCATCTCCAGATACTTGAAAGTGTTTACATGGCTGACAAAGTATTCTTCTTCTCCATAGACAGTAACAACCTTTCCATCCACCGGATATCTCAACTTTTGGTGTAATGTAGAGGTTACAGCACCTGCCCCATGGATCCAGGGACGACCAAGCAGACAAGAGTATGAAGGACGAATATCCATCACATAAAATGTAGCAGTAAAAACCTGGGAGCCAACTTTGATTGGAAGATCAATTTCCCCATGTACTACTCTTCTTGAACCATCAAAAGCCTTCACCACAATATTACTGGGCTTCAGCACAGCATCTTCAGGACTCAGCTTATTCAGGACTTCCTTGGGCAACACATTCAGAGAGGAACCATTGTCTATCAGCACATGTGACAGGGTAGTGCCCCTGCATTCAATTGAGATATGCAAGGCCCTGTTATGATCCCTCTTGGTAGGGGTCAAATCAGCATCAGAAAATCCCAACCCATTATCATAGGTCAGGTGGGCAACACAATTCTCAAACTGGTCAACAGAGATAGCATTGGGTACATGAGCAGTCTTCAGAAACTTGATCAAGGACTTGGCATGAGCCTCAGAACATAACAACAAGGACAACATAGAAATCTTCGAGGGAGTATGCCCCAACTGATCAACAATGTCATAATCACTCTTGCGAATGATTTTCAATACTTCTTCCATCTGCTTAGAGAGATCATCATCAGCTGGCACATCAGTAGATACAGGCTCAATAACAGGACCTTTTCCCCGAGCATCAGTGGTAGAGGTAGCTGCAGGAGTAACGGCATTCTTAGAAGCAACTGGAGGTGAGAAGACTCTTCCACTACGTGTGATCTTACTAGATCCAGCAATATCATCAATGTCAACAGGCACATCAGCTAAGGGCTCCTGCTTAACACCATGGATGTAAACATCAGACCCATAGTGCCAAGGTACAGCTTTATCAGATGTATATGGAATAGGACCATGAGTAGTAATGATCAGAGGAGCCACTCTGGCTTCAGCAATAACTTTCACAGGGCCTTCAGCAGTGATCTTGATTGGACCCTGATGAGTGATTTTAATAGGTATCTTTGAAGTGATTCTTACCGGTACTTTGTCAACCATATCAACCTCTTCAATCTTCCTACCTTGAGTAAGATGATCCACCATACTTTCTACAGACGATGGAGTCCTCTCAAACACTATAGTATACTTATCCATGAGACGCTGAATTCCATCTCTCAATCTCCAACAACTATCCGGCTTATAGGTACAATACAAACAATCTTCACGACAACCTGGAAAGAACCCAGCTTGTACTAACTTCTTTTTGATAACAGACAATGGTGTAGTCAACTCCGCAACTGAATAGATATGAAGATCTTCATCAATGGAATTGGCAGTCTTCTCGTGATTTGGCATTGGAGCAGTAATCACGTTTGGAGTACCTGGAGGATCAAACTCAATTTCTCCAGCATCAATCATATCTTGAATTTTGTTCTTCAAGATCCAAGAGTTATTAGTATCATGTCCTTGACAGTTTGAATGATATGCACATCGTGCATTGGGATTGTACCTGGGAGAGGTAACATTAGGATTCTGAGGAGCCTCTTTCAGAGTAATAAGTTCATCCTTCAATAGGTGTTGCAATGCCTGAGCCATTGACATGTTGATCTTCGTGAACTGTCTTCTAGCCCTCTGTTGGTTGCCCTGTGGCTGTTCTGTTGTTGCAGGAGTTGGATTTGAAATATGAACTGCACTAACAGACTGATGCCTTCTATTACGATCAGGTTGACCATAAACAGCATTGGATTCTTTCTTCCCAGTGGGAGGCTTCTTTGCAGCACCTGATGAGGAAGTACCCACTTGGATCTTACCATTGTTTATACCATTCTCTACTCGCTCTCCTGTCATGATCAACTCAGTGAAGCCAGATGATGAGCTTCCAATGAGATGACTGTAAAACGGACCATTCAGCGTACACATGAACATATCAACCAATTCCCTGTCAGTTAAAGGGGGTTGTACTCTTCCAGCTAAATCTCCCCATTTCTGAGCATACTCCTTAAAACTTTCTTTGGCACCCATGGACATGCTTTGCAGCTGCATGCGAGTGGGAGCTAAGTCAGTATTGTATTGATACTGCTTATAGAAAGCTTCAGCAAGATCATTCCAGTCTCTGATGTTGACACTCTCCAATTGATAATACCATTCCAACTGAGCTCCAGATAAGCTCTCTTGGAAAAAGTGGATCCACAACTTCTTGTCAGCAGTGTGAGGTTGAATCCTTCTGACATAAGACCTCAAATGCAGCTTGGGACAAGAGACCCCATCATAAACAACAAAGGTGGGAACCTTGAAACCAATGGGTATGACTACCCCAGATATCAAACTCAAATCCTCAAAATCCAGCCCAGAAGATTTCTGCAACTCCATAGCATCCATTCTATCCACCAGCATCTTGAATTTGTCTTCATTAGGCTCATGGTAGTAATTAGCCTCAGAATCAGAGTCCCCCATAGTGTTGTGGAGACTGCCTCCCTCTTTTTCAGATTCTTCAGATTCATAATCTTCAGCTGGTTCTTTGGTCTTGGCAAGACCTTTGAACCTTCTTCCCATGTTGATTAAACCAGCTGATCTTCTAGTCTTCTTAGTCTTCTTGGCCAGCAGTGTCTTCAATTCGTCCTGCCCCTTGGATAGGTTCAGGATCAACTCTTGGAACTGTGCATTCTGTGCCTGGAGATCCTTAACTGATTGTTCAAGATCCATTGCTGAAATAAACAGCGAGAAGATGAGAAACCTGTGCACAATTAAACCTGTGATGCAATGATATGGTATGTGAATGTATATGCAATGTTTTCAAGGACCGCAGAATTTAAATTTGTTTAAACAAACACGAAAGTAAACTTTTATTAGTAATAACTTTGTTTTGCCTTTTAGGCTTACAAAAAATGAAATGAAATAAGCACAAAAGATGGGGTTTTAAGTCTCCCATGGACGTTTCCTCTTTGTGTTGAGGTATGAGTTGAGCTTCCGTTCCTCGTGAAGTTGCTTTGTTAATTCCAGGATCCTTTCTTGGCTTGCTTTGTAATGAGCCTCGAAAGTATCCCTTTGCTCCTTCAGTTGGATCCATGATCTCTGCAAGTCTTCCATATCAGTAGGCATGTCTGGGTGAAGGATGGTATAAGCTGTGTCTCCTTCGGCAACAGGTTCCATGGTAACTGGTAGGACGAAAGGATATGGCATCATGAGAGTCTGAGCACGAGATCGTACCCATCTGAGATAAGCTTCCATAGGAATAGTATACTTAGGCTTCAGTGTCTTGCTGTCAACCCTGTTTACTTTTCCCCAGGCTCGTATGAATCTCTGACGGTAACCTTGAAGATCGTTGTCGTAGTCAAATACAATTCCCTGAATCAACATGTCATGTGGACCATCACTCCGAGCATAACCAAACTGTCGTAAAGCTAGAGAGGGGTTGTAGGTGATGCCCCCTTTTATGCCCAGGAGTGGCACATTAGGAAACTCCCCACAAAGATCAATGATAGTGACATTCTCCATAGATCTGGAGCACCAATGGATATCTGAGTGAGAAAGTGACATAATTCTATTGGACCATCTGAATCCTTGCTCATTCTTCATTACTGAGCGAGGAAGGTGAGAAATAAACCACCTAGAAAGCAAAGGTATACAACACATTGTCGCTCCCGATAAGTGGGACAGGCCCAGATAAAGGTACAGACGCGAACGGTCGGCGAGAGGGACAATGAGAACACACAGCCGTGAACTCACTGGAGATGAAAAGAGTCGCCAGCTAGGCATTTTTATCCCGGAGGAAAGGCAATGCTGCATAGGCCTAGAAAGAGATGGATAAGACGGTTGCGAACCAGAGAGACTGAGAAAGGGGGTTGGTTACAACCTGGGAAGGTATTAGCACCCAGATTGTCCGTCGTACTCGAAGGGATCCACGCTTGAAAGATTTGTGTTTTTAAGGGGTAGTGTCAGTGCAATCTGTGTATCATAGCTGGAAAAGGATGTACAGGTGTCAGTGTAAAATAAATGTAAAGTGTGATATGAAAGTGTCAGTGTAGGAACTGGAATAAGATGCTCAAGATCATGAGGCTAAAATAATGATGCTGGAAAGAGGGGGGATATACAGAGACTTTTGTTCGATAACTGTTAAGTTATGCCTACGTATCCTCTCGTGCAATGAGGAAGTCAGAACACCGTAGTTCGACCCAAAGAGACTGAAAGATGAATTGACTTGTGAACTGCTTACTTGCCTATGCTCAAGTGTATGATCTGTCTGGCACAGATGCGAACTGTCTTGCATTAGACGGAAGAAGCAAGTTCTCGTTTATGAGTGAAGATGATGAGAAAAGAATCCCGAAGGAGACGATTATTGTTTGTTTTTGTGTTTTCAGTCTTTTATTGCTTTTGAAAGTTTGTCATAAGTTAATGAGCTTAAGTCTAAACCAATGGATTTAGTAAACTCATCACATCTTCCCTCTGTTTAGGGGTAATGAGAATTCCTTAAGTGTGAAGTCAGATTCTCACACTTAATCACCTTTGGTGTAGAATTAAGATCATTAACCTACTTGTGATTATTTAGATGTTTTTGTTGTTTTTGTTTAGTGTTAAGTAATGAGATTAAGCCATAATCAGGGATTAAACAGACTCATTACACCATCCTAATAGAAGGATAATAGATGAGAATGTTTAAGCTGAGGAAAACTCCTCAACTTAATCCATGATTAGGGATTAAACTCATGACAAAACAAGCCTTTGATTAAGTGGATTTTATTTAATGATATGATGATGAAGTGAATTTTATGATTTGTAAGACAACTTGAGGGGGACTTGTCCATTAACACTAGGGTTAGTCCTTCTTAACCAATTAAGGAAGAATTAGAACCCTAATGCAAGGCCCAAGTTACAAGTATGATGTCTTGATAATTATTATGATTGATTAAAGGATTTAAACACATTAAGGGTTTAACACTTAGGATTAAAGTTATACACTCCATCCTAAGAGAAGGATGCAGGCATAAACTTAATCACAAAGCCTTAAAGCCTTTAGGGTTTAGTCCCTGATTATGAGGTGAGAAGAGATGACTCAAAAGAGACATAAAGGTAAAACCTAAAAGGGGAGACTAATCAAAACCCTAAACATTGTCATGCTTGGTTGTCCCTAAGGTTTGTGGTGTTTACAAGAGAAGTCTTCAATGGAACCACCAGGAAGCAGATGAAAGGAGCAAGAGAAGCAAAGTGACTTGCTTCATTCAAGAAGTCAAGTCACTTGAAGAAAGAAAGTGGGAAGAGGAAGAATGAGCAAGCTCAAACTCAAACACAAACAAAAATGCAGCAATGGATGCAAGAGAGAGATGAAGAGAAGTTATGAGAAGTGAAGGCAAATTCACTTCTCAAAGTCACTTACCACCTGAAAGGTTAGAAAAGGAATGCAATGCAATGCAAAATGGGATGAGATGACATGATGAGAGACAAAACCAGAAGCATGTACATGATGCTAATGATGCTATGAGATGCTACAAACATGAGGCAGCACATGGAAATGATCATACAAGTTCATGAATGCAAATGAAACAAGTTAAGAACTAAGAACATACATGAAAGGTTATGAAGTGCACATGGCATACAACATGGCAAATACATGATGCAATGATCAAACATGCTTTCAATATGTCTTATGATGTCAAATGAATCAAATGGATGCTTGAAATGTCATGGCAAGTCATGTTATGCAAGAGAATGCAAGATGGATGCATATGGAAGCCCAAATTAGGGTTTATGAACAATACCTCAAACAAAAACCAAAATCAGAAGCAAACAACATTATAAAAAATTGAAAATGCCACACAAAGGACCCCTAATCCTATACTAACCCAATGCTCAAAGGAGAGGTCTCAACTCCTAACCACTTTCAAGTTATGATTTTTACAAGTTTTCTAGGGTTTTAGGGTTCCTAAACAAAAGAATTACCAAACAAATGGAAAATGAAAGATCAAAACATGGCCATTTAATATCACAAACTACATGCTAAACACAATGCAATGCAAAAAGAATCAATGTCCAACTCTTCATGGATAGGCAGAAATGATTTTTTGAACTTTGGATCAAAATAATGCACAAAAATGATTTTAATTCAATGAGAAATTCTTAAAATGCATCAAGATCAAAAAAATAAATTTGGTTTGAAGGTTGGACAATGTTTCTAAATGTCCTAGAACATTTCATGAATTTTTTGGTGATTTTTAAATACCTAAAAGTATTTTTAATAAATTAATTCTCATTAATCAATTAAAAATAAACTTTTAAATATTTAAAAATACTTTTTTAATGCTAAAAATGAAAATAAAAATATTTTTGTGTTCTAAAAATTATTGAAACTCTTGACAAAAAGTTTCATAATTTTTAAAACATTTTGCTATTTTAAATAAATTGTACAAAACAAATATGAAATAAATCAATTAAAATGAAGAAAATGGAAAAGTCAACAGAATGGAAGGCTGGGATTGATCCTGGGTTTGAAACTGTTGACCATGCGCGCTATCCAAGGGCTGTGGTTGGTCCTGATTAAATTAAATTAATTATGATTAATTAAGTTAACTAAAGGGGATTAGGGCAAAACAAATGGATCTGGGCCATTCATCTACGCGGGTAGTCAACACAGTCAAGCCATCCAACGCATGATATTCAAATGGGATTAATGACCTGAGATTAGGGCTAACAACATTCAGGTGACCGGAGAGAAGCTCCGGTCATCTTCTCCGGCGACAACACAACCCTAATTCATGATTCAGGCACCTAAACAACAAATTAAACACACCCAAATGATCCTCTAACAACCTAGGTTACGAATCCACCTTCAAACATCATTTAAACACCCAGAATCAAACGAATCGAAAGAAACAAAATCCACGGGCAAAATTTCAGAGAAGCATAAAATGGTCATCCCTTCACTATTTTCAAATCTAAAGGTATCCCCATGATCAGCATAACACACACTTTCACTCTATAACAAGAAAAACAAGCTCTGAGAAAAAATGTTCATGGCCATACCTGAGATGGAGACTCCTGTTTCTGGACTTTCAGAGCTGTTCTTTGGTGCAAGCTTGCTCCACTGACTCCCCTGGTGCTAATGGAAGGCTTGAAATGAGCTTAAACAAGCTGGTTTGAGAAGTCCATTTCTGGTGTATCAGAAAATGGAGTTTGTGCATAGGCTGTTTTAGATCAATGTGAAGGGTGGTTTTGGTTCCTTTTGATGTGTTTGATTTGTTGGTGAAAAGAGTTTGGATGTTTTGTGGCTGTGGAAGGTGATTCGAATGAAAATGCAGATTGGAGTGTTTTTGTGAATGTTGTGTTCTAGTGTGCTTCTGGCTTGTTTCTTTGTTGGTTTAGGTTCAGTGAGACCAGGTGAGGATGTTGGTGAGACTTGCTTGAATGTTTGTAGCTTGTGGAACCAAATTCGAAGGAAGATGCAGATTGGGGGGAGTTTGTGTATGCTGTCTTAGGGCTTGCTTCAGGCTGGCTTGATGATATGTTTAGCTTGCAAATGGATAGTATAAACAATTCCAAATGGTCAGAGGATGTGACTTGGCTTGCTGTGATTGGGATGTTTACTTTTGCAAAAAGTCCACTTTGTTGTAAGGAAGGCATGGGCTAAGTTCTAGCTTGGTACAAAAGGCATGGGCTGCGCAGCAAGGTGAGTGAGTGAAGCTAGGGTGGTTCAAGGGCCAATGCAGCAAGTGGTAGGAGGTGTCATGATGGTTTTGCAAGTTGGTTCCTCTTTGGTTCACATGTAACTATCTTGCTACACAAGCCATGAAACATGAGAAGTTTGGGTTCAAATCTGATTTTTAGGTCACATGTAATGTTTATGTGATGGTTTGATGCCAATTAGAAGTCACAAGAATGTTTGTTTCATGAAATTGCAAGTTTTCCTTTTAGTGCATAACTTGAAAATTAGTGATTTTTGCCAACTTTAACACACCATAACTTTTGATCCAAAATGAATTAGGTCATGTTCTTGTACTTTTTGAAAAGGGAAAGATCTAATCTACAACTTTCATGTCCAAGGTTTTTTCATTTGAAGCATTTTTGGATCAAAAAGCAAGGCTTGAAAAATGGCATAAAATGACATATTCTTGAAAAGTCAACCATGCCCTAAAAAGTCAACTTTGCAAAAACTTGTAATTCTTGAATTTTGTGAACTTCAACCTTCTTCCATGATAAAATAAAGATCAAATACACTCAAAATGATGAAGATCACCCCTTGGTTGGGTCATTGGGGGCCTCAGATGCCCTGATTTTGCACTGACTTGTCTGAAAAGTCAACTCTTGATCAGATGACTTCCCCATGGAATTTCTTCATGAAAATTGATATGCATACTCCCTATACCATATAGAGACCAATGGAAACAAGAATGACCAAAAAATTTGGAGTTATGGCCTCTGAAACCAAAACCCTAATTTTAGGTCAACTGTGCAGTCAAACCTGGCTCTGCATCCACACCATTCCCAGTTCTTGTGATTCTTTGGCATTCTTGACTTGGAGAGGATGTAATATGATGTAAGAACACACATGAATCCCTTTGGAGTGATTGGTGGCCTTTGGAGTAGCTCAGGAGGCTCTTGGATTGCTCAGATCACAAACCCTAGGTGCAGATGACTTAGAAACTATGCAGTGAATCAAAAATGGGATATGAGGTGATATGATTGTGTTTATGCATATGAAATAATCACAAGCCATGGTGTGAATGGGTGAGGGCAAATTTGGGGTGTTTACAGCTGCCCCTATTCAATCATGAGTTAGCTGTGCAGGTTGTAAGCGACGGCTTAGCAAGCAAACAAGATAACTTGTGGTTGAATACCAAAGACAGTCCAGCATTTGCACTCACAGAATGAAGAAGAAAAGGGATATAGATTGTAAAAGAAAATAAAGTATATTGTAAAGTGTAGGCGACGGAGGACGACCGTCGAGCAGAGGACGACTGCTGGGTAAAGAGCAATGACGGGGACGGCCGACATGCTGGGAAAGTGCTGAAAATAAAGCATTGACGGGGACGGCCGACATGCTGGGGATAAAAGGTAAAGCCAAGACGGGGACGACCGACTAGCTGGGAAAAATAAGAAAATATGATGGGGACGGCCATCAAGGTAAAGTTGTAAAATTCTCTGGGGATTAATGAAACATGACGGGGACGGCCATCAAGTTCATAAAGCAAGGTAACCGACGATGGGGACGGCCAACGGGCTAAAAGAAAAGGAAAAGGGACCACGACGGGGACGGCCATCGGGTTAAAGAATAAATGAAATAAACAGATGATGGGGTACGGCCATCAAAGGTGAAGGACGATCACCTAACAGGGGACGGCTGCTCTGTTGGGGAATAAAGGAATTATGATGGGGACGACCATCAAAGGTGGAGGACGACCACCTGGCAGGGTGCGGCTGCCGAAAATATCGCGACACAGGACGAATGCCGGATAAAAGGTCAACGATGGGGACGGCCATCGGACGAGCATGATGGAGGACGACCATCAAGAGGTGGAGGACGACCACCTAGCAGGGGACGACTGCTCTCAGGGTTTATCATGACATAGGACGAATGCCAGATAACCAAAATCAACAATGGGGACGGCCATTGGATAAAATGATGAAGGACGATCATCAACGGGTGGAGGACGACCACCTAGCAGGGGACGGCTGCTAAAATCAACGATGGGGACGGCCATCGGATGAGCATGATGGAGGACGACCATCAAGAGGTGGAGGACGACCACCTAGCAGGGTACGGCTGCTCTCAGGGTTTATCATGACACAGGACGAGTGTCAGATAAGAAGGAAAATTTGCTTTGTTGGCGATCTACCGGGGAGTAGTAAACACGGACGAGTGTTTATATCCAAGAAACAGAAGGTATAAGTGTTTGGTATTGTGTATAGATTAAAGATGCGGACGAGCATCCCTAAGACTACGATACGGACGAGTATCGGGTAGAAACAAATACTGACACGTGTTCAAAGATGATGATACGGACGAGTATCAACTGGTTAACAGAGAACACGGACGAGTGTTGAATCTGAGGGGACTTTTCTGGGGAATAGTAGGCACAGACGAGTGTCTATATTCAAGAAGACAAAAGTGTTTGACACAGTGTATGGATTAAAGATGCGGACGAGCATCCTTAAGACTATGATACGGACGAGTATCATGTAGAAACAAACGCTTGACGCATGTTCAGAGATGATGGTACGGACGAGTACCAACTGGTTAACAAAGAACAAGGACTAGTGTCGAATCTGTGGGGATATGAATGGTATATACAAGATATGGACGAGTATCTGTATGAGTGTAACATGAGTAGTGAGTATGAGTATCGTATGGATGAGTGTTTATCTGCTGGGGAGAGCGACACGGACGAGTGTCAAGAGAGAAAGGTATAATAATATCAACAAGTATGTGGGTTGCAAAAGTGTAGATGACTGTGCTGGGGATATGACACGGACGGGCGCCAAGGGATTGTATATAGGTATATGTGAGTGCAAAGAGGATGTCTTTGGCTTTCTGCTGGGGTATGACACGGACGGGTGTCAGGACGTATCTGTACTACGGGCGATCTTGTTTGTAAGGAGTGTTCAGGCGACTTTACTGGGGAGTGATGACACGGACGGGTGTCAAAAAGGAGTATATACTGGTGTTTGTGATTTGTGAGGCAGCTGCTTTTGCCGGGGAACCTGGTGGGGATTTTTCTGTACGCTGGTGAACTGTCATTATTCACAAGTTTTGATTCAAAACATGGCTTGTGATTATGTTATATGTTGGATTTTTGCCATAATGCTCCGTGTTAAAACGGAATGCTACGCTCTGCGGGTGAATATGATGCAAATGCTATGATTATGCGAAGATACCAAACCGGGATCCGGGTCCCATTGCTGCGAAGATCTTTGATCGATCTGTTTGAAATGGACATCCCAGCTGGGGGTGAGATCATTGATAGATCTGATGATATGATATCTGCTTGGGGATATAGGTCATTGATAGACCTATCCTTATAAATGAGAGACCCAGCTGGGGTTTGTAGAAGCCTTCTTCACTCTGTTGTGATCCTTCATGCGCTGCTCCTCTGGATAGAGGCTGAAGCTCTGTGGGGGGATGGTTCCCTGACTTTTGCGCTCGGCTGAGGGCGAGATGGCAACTCGGCTGGGGAGGAAGAGAGATCATTGAGAGACCTCCATAGGGATTCTATTGCGGTAACTTCTTGACTCAGCCGGGGATATGGGCATCTTCTATGATACCTGCCCGTTCTGATGGGGATAAGTAATGAATGGCCGACTCAGCTGGGAGGAGTCATGAAAGGCAACTCAGCTGGGGAAAGAGCACTTTGGGTGCTAAAATTGAGTCTTGATTTGCCAGCTTGCTGGGATAAAGTTTTCATGCCCCAAGTTGCATTCTAGATACCTGCAATCCTGAAAAGACAGAGAAACGCACAAGTAATCCCGAGGTATCCTTTATTGGATTCCGTCATAGGAGTTTAGATACTTCTGAGAGTAAGCATATTTCCTGCAAGCACATTTTTATTTGAAGATAAACATCTGTATTCTGTGCAATCAGTTTCCTTTAGACATCAGACATTTTTTTGCAAATAAATGAAAATGTACAAGACGAGACATGACTGAAAATCTGATTTTATTAATTCACATGCCCTGAATTGGCGAAATACAGTCAAAGGAACATATCCCCTGAAATGAGGAGATTGTTACAAATTGAGAAACAAAATGTTGGCAGTGTTGATGACGCTTTGAGGAGCTTCCTCTTCACTATGACCCGTATGACTTTTGACGTTCTTCTCATCTGGCTTTCTGAAGAATGTTGATTCTGATTGAAGCTTGATCCTTTCGAAGCTTACCAAGTTGTAGGTGATACAGACGAAATCAGAGTGCAGTTGTTCGCTTATTCCCTTATTTTGCATGGATCGCCCTTTCGGGTTTTCAATCCATCGGGATACCCATTTTTGCCTGAGCTGTCCAATGCGGCTTTTCAACTCAGCGGGTGTACATTTTTGTTTATTTTCCCTTATTTTTTCCCGAGTCTTTTATTCTGTTTTTGACTCGCCGGGATGCCCTATTTTTGCCTGGACTTACATTCTGTTTTTGTGTCCAGCGGGTCATTTTTACGCGAAGTATTTTTTAACTGCATCTGAATTCACAGGGGACGGGAAATCTTCACCATCCATGGTGCTGAGCATCAGTGCTCCACCGGAAAAAACTTTCTTTACCACGAATGGTCCTTCATAGTTTGGAGTCCATTTGCCCCTGTGGTCTGTATGAGGAGGGAGGATTCTTTTCAGCACAAGATCTCCTACTTGGTACTCTCGATGCCTGACTTTCTGATCGAAGGCTCTCTTCATTCTTTTCTGATACAGCTGCCCATAACAGATTGCAGCCAATCTTTTCTCTTCGATCAGACTCAGTTGCTCGTATCGGGACCGGACCCATTCTGCTTCACTCAGTTTAACATCCATTAGTACCCGCAAGGAGGGTAATTCAACTTCAACAGGTAGGACTGCCTCCATACCATACACAAGTTGATACGGTGTTACCCCAGTGGATGTTTTGATTGACGTGCGGTACCCATGCAAGGCAGACGGTAGCATTTCATGCCAGTCTTTGTAGGTGACTACCATCTTCTGCACAATCTTCTTGATATTCTTGTTCGCTGCCTCAACAGCGCCATTCATCTTTGGCCTGTAAGGAGAAGAATTGTGATGTTGAATCTTGAAGTCCCGGCACAGCTCTGCCATCATTTTGTTGTTTAAATTGGAACCATTATCAGTAATGATTCGCTCGGGCACTCCGTATCGACAGATGATATCTCTTTTCAGAAATCTGGCTACCACTTGTCTTGTGACGTTTGCATATGAGGCTGCTTCAACCCACTTGGTGAAATAGTCAATGGCGACCAGGATGAATCTGTGGCCATTTGAAGCAGTTGGCTCAATCTTGTCAATCATGTCAATGCCCCACATAACGAAGGGCCAGGGTGAAGACATTATATTCAAAGGATTGGGAGGCACATGCACCTTATCCGCATAAATCTGGCATTTATGGCATTTCCTGGCATAAGCACAACAATCAGCATCCATTGTGATCCAGTAATATCCTGATCTTAACAATTTCTTAGCCATGGCATGCCCTCCTGCATGGGTACCAAAGGATCCTTCGTGCACTTCATGCATCAACAAGTCTGCTTCTGTCTTATCAACACATCTGAGGAGTACCATATCAAAGTTCCTTTTGTATAAAGACCCATCAGTGTTCAGAAAGAAACTACCAGCAAGCCTTCTCAAAGTCTTCTTATCATTGGAAGATGCCCCAGGTGGGTATGTTTGATCCTCCAAGAAGCATTTAATGTCGTGGAACCAAGGCTTATCATCTTTAACAACATCTGCTGCAAATACATATGCTGGTTTATCAAGTCTGGACACTGGGATCTGAGGTACGAAGTTGGCAGTCTGAACTTTGATCATGGACGAAATGGTAGCCAGAGCATCTGCAAACTGATTCTCGTCCCGAGGGATATACTCAAGCTTGACTGCTGTAAAAAAAGTCAATAACCTCCTTGTATAATCCCTGTAAGGTATCAGATGATCCTGGTGTGTGTACCATTTGCCGTTGGTTTGATTGATTACCAGAGCTGAATCTCCGAATACGGTCAACGTCTTGATCCCGAGGTCAATGGCTTCCTCAAGACCCATAATGCAAGCTTCGTATTCGGCTTCATTGTTAGTGCAGTTGAAAGTGAGTTTTGCCGAGAAAGGCATGTGAACTCCTCTAGGTGTAATGAGCACTGCACCAACACCACGACCATTCATATTAACAGCCCCATCAAACATCATAGTCCATTCTTCTTCTGGGTCAGGCCCTTCAGTGTGAACAGGCTCTTCATGATCTTTTGCTTTTATGAACATGATGTCTTCATCAGGGAAGTCAAATCTCATAGGCTGGTAGTCATCAATGGGTTGCTCAGCAAGATACTCAGATAGTACACTGCCCTTGATGGCTTTCTGAGAGGTGTACTGGATGTCGTATTCTGTGAGAATCATTTGCCATCTTGCAACCCGTCCGGTAAGAGCTGGCTTCTCAAATATGTACTTGACTGGGTCCATCTTTGAGATCAACAAAGTAGTGTGGGTCAACATATACTGTCTCAGTCGGCGAGCAGCCCACGCTAAAGCACAACAAGTTTTCTCGAGCAGTGAATAACGTTGTTCACAGTCGGTAAACTTTTTGCTCAGGTAGTAAATTGCATACTCTTTTCGACCAGACTCGTCATGCTGGCCCAACACACACCCCATTGACTCTTCTAATACTGTCAAGTACATGATCAGAGGCCTTCCTTCAACTGGAGGCATAAGGATTGGAGGTTCTTGTAAATATTCTTTGATCTTGTCAAAAGCCTTCTGGCAGTCTTCATTCCAACTGACCGTCTGTTCTTTTCTTAACAACTTGAACAAGGGTTCACAGGTAGCCGTAAGGTGAGATATGAACCGTGAGATGTAGTTCAATCGACCTAAGAACCCCCGAACTTCTTTCTCTGTCTTCGGTGCAGGCATATCTTGGATGGCTTTGACTTTATCAGGGTCAACTTCAATCCCCTTCTCGCTCACAATAAATCCCAACAACTTACCTGATCGCACCCCGAACGTGCACTTGTTGGGGTTTAACTTCAGTTGATACTTCCTCAGACGCTTGAATAGTTTCAGCAGATTCACCAGGTGGTCTTCTTCAGTAAGGGACTTGGCAATCATGTCATCCACATAACACTCAATTTCCTTATGGATCATATCGTGGAATAATGTCACCATAGCCCGTTGATATGTTGCGCCGGCATTCTTGAGCCCAAATGGCATTACCTTGTAGCAGAACGTGCCCCAGGGTGTGATGAAGGTTGTCTTCTCCATGTCTTCAGGCGACATTTTAATCTGATTGTATCCTGAGAATCCATCCATGAAGGAGAATACCGAGAACTGAGTCGTATTATCCACCAATACATCAATGTGAGGTAAAGGGAAATCATCTTTCGGGCTGGCTCTGTTCAGGTCCCGGTAGTCAACACACATCCTTACTTTGCCATCTTTCTTAGGCACAGGTACTATATTAGCAACCCACGGTGGATAGCTAGTTACGGCAAGGAACCCGGCGTCCCATTGCTTTTGTACCTCTTCCTTGATTTTCATTGCCATGTCTGGACGAGTTCGGCGCAGTTTCTGTTTAACCGGCGGGCATTCTTCTCTCAAAGGCAGCTTGTGCACAACAATATCGGTATCCAACCCTGGCATGTCTTGATAAGACCAAGCAAACACGTCCACATATTCTTGAAGCAGGTCAGTCAGTTGTCTCTTCACTGAGTCTTGTAGGCAGGCCCCGATTTTAACTTCTTTCACGTCTTCATCTGTACCAAGATTGATCACTTCAACCTCCTCCTGGTGAGGAGTAATAACCTTTTCCTCTTGTCTTAACAACCTGGCTAGCTCTTCAGGAAGCTCATATTCTTCTTCAACCCTTTCATCGGCTTGATTGATTGGATTGTCAAAGTCATACGAAGTCATAGCCGTGCTGTTGTCAGTGCTGTCTGAAAGGCACTCTCTGCAAGGGTTCAGTTGGTTCATTTTAGTGATTTGATTTTAATCTTGTTTCAGAAAAGTGAAATAAAATTGCCATTTTGAAAACACTGCCATTTATTTTTTTGTACAAAAAGAAAAATGGAAAAACAGTGAGCGGAAAAGAAAAAGACTCATTTGCAAAAAGATGTCTGATATTTCATTGATTAATCTTGTTTGCACAAAAAGTACAGATGGCCCGATTACAAAATGAGTCTTGTCATCTTGGGCAAGATGCAAGACTTTGATGCATGCTTATAAAATACAGGAAATAATAATTACTCTGCATGAGTAACTCTTATAATTTCCTGGGAAGACCAGTTTGAGATACTGCTCCCCGGGATCTTTGGACGAATCCAGATTTCCAGGTTGCGTTCTTCTTCCAGCTCGTCTTCCAGACAGTTGACAGCATCAGGGGTGAGCATCCCCCCACTCACAAAGTTGGGCTCCTTTGCAGCCTCTGCTTGATCTTGTTGAGTTGGTTTGTAACCCAACCCAAATCTATCCTCTTTCTTCTCCACCGATAGCAGTTTGCCCCAGCCTTGGGCGTTTCCTCCCTCAACAACCTTCCGGGCTTGTTGGTATGATGATATTGAAGTACCAAGCACAGCAGATGTTTCATTGACATTCAAAGCTTCAAAACCCTGGCTCATTGTTTCATGGATCTCCCCATCCATCTCAATATACTTATAGGTAGCCAGGTGGCTGACGAAAATATCCTCTTCTCCACAGATTGTAACGATTTGACCCTCCCACTCATATTTTAACTTCTGGTGAAGGGTAGAGGTCACGGCGCCAGCGGCGTGAATCCATGGCCTACCCAATAGACAGCTGTAGGCAGGCTGTATATCCATCACGTAGAAGGTCGTTTTGAAGGTCTGCGGGCCAATCGTTATGGGCAATTCAATTTCTCCCAGAACCGATCTCTTCGAACCATCAAAGGCTCTCACCACCAGGTTGCTGGGTCTCAATGCCAATCCATCATATTCTAGCTTCACCAGGGCCTTTTTAGGTAAGACATTGAGGGATGACCCTGTGTCTACCAACACATGGGAAAGGACAGCACCTTTACATTCCATGGTTATGTGCAAGGCTTTGTTATGGTTGCGGCCTTCCGTTGTCAAATCAGTATTGGTGAACCCTAGTCCGTGACTAGCATTAACATTTCCAACTACAGCTTCCAGCTGATTGACAGTGATCTCTTCAGGCACGTAAGCTGCGTGCAAGACTTTGAGTAGTGCATTCCGGTGGGCTTCGGAGCACATAAGCAATGATAGGATTGAGATCTTGGAAGGCGTCTGATGAAGCTGATCCACTATTTTATAATCACTCTTCTTGATGATTCGCATGAACTCATCAACCTCTTGATCGAAGGGTGTTTTCAAAGCTTCTTTAACAGTCTGCTCTTCCTGCACCAAGCTTTTTCCTTTTGCTTTAGCAGCAGCTTCTGCTTCGGCAGTGGGTCTCTGAATTTGTGGAGCGAAAAGACGTCCGCTTCGAGTGAAGCCTCCGCCTCCTCCCACATTGTCAATTTGTGGTGCAGGGATTGATGATTCAAAAGTGATTCTTTGTCCTTCACAGTACAGGTCAGAGCCGTAATGCCAGGGGATAGCATTACTGCTTTCATAAGGTACTGGTCCAGGCACCGTGATAGTGACTGGACTGACTGCAGCTGCGGAAGGAATTGTGATAGTCTGTGGATCGTAATAAATTGTGACTGGTGCTCTGATGGGAGTAGCACCTTCTGAGTTGTAGACAGAGTTGTTTTCAGGATCATAAAATATTGTGACAGTTGAGACATCTTCATGATTTGTTGCTGGTGTTGTAGGAGACATTGGTGGAAGGATGGATGTTGTTGTTGTAGGAGTTTCAAAATGGAGTGATGCTGAAGTTGTAGAAGAAAAATTTGTTGATGCCTGGTCAGTTGAGATAATAGATGAAGTACTTGTTGATGAAGCCGAAGAATTGTCAGGAACAATGGTTGTTGCAGTTGTAGGAGGTTCTGGAGCTGTTGCTGATGAGATTGCTGGATTTGTAGGAAATGATGTGGTAATCTGAAGTTGGCCACTCTGAATGAGACCATCTATGCCATTTCTCAGGTTATCGCACCCATTGACTGAAATATTGCAGTAAGCACACCCCAACTCACACCCCGGGAACATTTGACATTCGAGGAGCTGAGCCTTAATTTCTACCAACGGTGTCCGGATCTGGCCCACACTGGTTATTAAATAAGACGGCTTGTCTTCTTCAATAGCGTTAATTCTGGGACCCCCGTGGTTTGGCATAGGGTTCTTATTGACATTGGGTGGTGGTGCGAAGTTCAGAGCTTTTGAGTCCACCAGGTCTTGTACCTTCATGTGCAAAGCTCTGCACTTTTCTGTACTGTGGCCAGGTGCATTTGAATGGAAGGCACATTTGGCGTTGGAATCATAATTCCTGGGTAGACTGTTGGGATCTGGAGGTGCCAACGTCCTTAGCTCAACTAGGTTGAGTTTTAGGAGTTGTGGCAGCAACGTAGCATATGGCATAGGGATCGGATCGATTACCCTGTTGGATTGAGAAGGCCTCTGTTGGAATGGCCTTTGCTGGTTATTGTTGTTGGTGTTGCTGTTGTTGTAATTTCTAGGAGGATACTGATTTTGTTGATGGTACTGAGGTTGTTGTTGATAGTTTTGTTGCGGAGGCGGATAAACTGGTTGAGGGTGAGCTGGAGCGGGAATGGTGACTGCTGCCACTGATCTGTGAACATATTGGGGCCTGCCCCTGTTGGTGTGGATGGCATTGGTCTCGCCAGTTCTTCTCGGGCCTGCAAAAGGCTTTCTTGTACTACTGGACGAGCTTGCACCGTTGTCGGAAATCTTGCCCATTTTTAACAGGCTCTCAATTCTCTCCCCAGCTATGACAACATCCGCAAAGCTAGTGGAAGAGAAAGCAGCCAGCCTGTCAATATAGGTTCCCTGAAGGGTGTTCATAAACATATCGGCCATTTCCCTCTCAGACATAGGGGGCTGAACAGCGGCAGCCAACTGCCTCCATCTCTGGGCATATTCTCGGAAACTTTCCCTGGACGACTGTGACATTCCCATTAGGAGGGTCCTGTTGGGCGCCATGTCTAAGTTGTACTGATACTGTCTGATGAAGGCCTCTGCCAGGTCCTTCCAGCATCTAATAGTTGCCCTTTTCAGATGGGAATACCATTCCCTTGAAGCTCCTGTCAAGCTGTCTTCGAAATAGAACATCCAGAGCTTCTCATCCATAGTATAGGCCTTCAGCCTCCCCAGAAATGATTGTAAATGAGTCCGGGGGAATGAAGTCCCGTTATATTTTTCAAAACAAGGAGGCTTGAACTTATGGGGAATCCTGACCCCGTCTACCAAGCGCATGTCCATGACGTCGAAACCCAGAGAGTTTTGAGACTCTAAGGACCTCAATTTCTCAGCTATCTCATCCAGCCTTCTATCATAAGCTTCTTCCCCAGCACCCATTACTATGAATTGATCCTCTTGGGGGTCTTCTTGTAGTACCCTGGCTGCAGTGGCAGTCCCTTGAACATTTGCAGGAATATTGACCTCTGGATGAAGATGGGGGCCAAATACAGGGGGGTTAACATGAGGTTGGACCCTTTCATTGTTGCTGGTGCTGGCAGTCCCTATATGTGGATCTTCTTGATTTTGCCTTTCCACCATGGCTCTCAATCTTTCCTGGCTCTGAGCCATGTTGTTCATCACTTCCATAAACTGCGTCATTTGATTCCTCATTTCTAGCCTTTCATTGGCCATTTGATTTCTGACCTCGGTAAGGTCCTGCTGCATCTGATCCATTTGAATGCCCGGAAGATTGTTACGGGTTGGATAACGGTGCGGGCGGTTGAGGGGAAATACCCGGCATCGAGCAATAATTCCTGAACATCACAACAGAGTTAGTGGCAATAAAACAAAAACCTACAAAACAAACAAAGGGTTAGCATGCAATGCAGTATGCTTATTTGTTTTCAAGGTATCCGGCTTGGCATTCAGTTTTGACCCTTCCAGACCCTCGAAGATGCTGTTGATGTTGCTTTTGAAGTGAAACTTAGATGGAACAAACTACTACATATATTACAAAAGCAAATGGTACATAGTTTGTTTACAAGTACAAGCCCTCTGAGGGGTCAAAATACATTACAGGAAATGAAAAATACACAGAATGAAAGCAACAACAAGCAAATGGTCAAACACCAAGACCAAACTCATCCTCACGAACTTCCTTGAGAAGTGCTTCGGTCACAGGATCAGCCGGACGCTCCGTGAGATTCCTGATGAGGAGGTTCCGGGTCGTAACAGCTGTTGTTAGTTTCTTGTGCTGACTTTGGTCCTTTGACCTCTTCACTCCGGCTTTGATCTTCAGCTCTGATATCTCCCTCTGGGCTGCTGCCAGGGCTTCCTGCTGTTCTTTGGCACTAGCTTCCAGTTGCTCCATCTTGTCTTGAACTCTCTTGTCCTCCAGAGTACGAGCCTCGGTGGTCCTAACCCACCTAGCCTGACTCTCCTTTAGATACAAGTCTGTCCTTGCTCTCTGGAACTGGGCTTCTTTGCAAGCATTCTTCAGAATTTGTTCTCCAGCCTTAGACTTTTTGATATAATCCCCAGACTTCTCAATCTTAGTCAGATGCTCCACTCTCAACTTCTCCAACCTCTCAATCTCCAACCTACCATCACTCCTCTCCCGGAGGGTCTTCTGCAAAGCCTGGGTTAACTTCTCATTTCTTTCTTTCAAGCTCTCAAACTCCTCCAAACTGACAGTGGCAGGGGGTGGTGCTGAAGATGATTCAGGCATATCTTCTATGGTAAAGGGCATCCCAGAGAATTGAGCCCTGGCACGGGACCATTCATAATATTGTGATGATGCCACATTGCTGCACTTCCCCAAAATGGTTATTCCCTTGGTTTGAACATTGTCCCAGGCCCAAACAGCCTGCCTAACAACAGTCAGATTAGGCTTGTTCTCGCAATAAAAAGTCTCAACCAAGTCCTGTGCCTTAGGAGTGTGGACCAGTGCATAGCCCAGTTGTCTCTTGAACAGCAGAGGGTTGTAATTGATACTACCCTTGACTCCTATTAGGGGCACGTTGGGAAAATGCCCACAGCTGGTGATGATATCCCTGCCCTTGGTGCTTTGGGTGCACCATCTGATATCGGCTGAAGTTAGAGCAGTGAGTCTCTTAGCCCAGTTTCTCTGCTGATGAGGATTCAAAAATGCATCTGTCCTGGGTAGATGCCTGAGAAGCCAAGTATGGAACAATGGAGCACAACACCTCACTAATCTTCCCCTCTGCTTTTCATTCCTCTGATGCACTGAGTAGTAAAGGTCCCCCAATAAAGTGGGCACTGGGTTCTTTAGAATGAATAGATGGATTGCATTCTTGCTAATGAATCGAGGCTCATCTGCAAACAACACAATTCCATATATGCTCAGGGCCAATAATGCACATACAGCTTTCCACTCTCCTAAAGAAGCTTTAAGGGTAGCTTGAGAGTTCAAGAAATCCAGATGGAAACCAGGAATTCCAGCTTTAGAAGTCATATGCTGCTCAATCAGGACAGGTTCCAGATGCAAAGCCTTTGCTACTTCTCCATTACCAGGAAAGGTCATTTCAGGGTTGAAAGGGACTCCACCTCTGATAGGTATACCAATCAATGATGAGTATTCTTCTAATAGAGGGCCTAGCTGAAAGTCCTGAAAAGTGAAGCATCTCAGTGGGGGATCATAGAACTGAATGCAAGTGTGGATCAGGCTTCTCTGTGAAGGGTCCAGATCCATAACCATATCAAGTATATCCCCATAGTGTTCCCTGAACAATGGTATGTGATCTGGAGTGATCAGGGTCTGAATCCTCCTGATGTCAGATAGCTCTGGCTGGAAGAAGTGGTAGGTGATGTTACTCTTTTTAGGAGCCATGATGTTGAAGATGAGTAGAGACAGGTGCTGATGATAACACTGAAGAAAGGGCCACTGGTTGGCTGGTGCAGGTGACTGGAATAGATAGCTGATAACTGAGGCAGATGCTGATGAAGATAGGTCAAATACTGAAGACAGGGTCAAAACCAAACCAAAAGAATGAAGATGGATACCCTGAAACACAAATAAGCAAATGTCAATATGATGCAATGAAGTACTCAAGGTGGGGGACTCAAATAAAGAGCCACATGTCCAGGGTTTAAGAATCACAAGAACTGTCCCAAAATGAAGTACTCTTAAACAAACAAAGTAACAGGGTATTCTGAGGTCAAGGTACCTGCAAACCTGTAAACAGCCCGACCCCCTCACAGGTGGTGTTCTAAAACAAGGATCCTCAGACTTGGATAAGTTATGAGAAGTGTAAACACTTCTAACCCGGAGGTACAGTGTTTACAATAACCATAAAAGTTCCTCCTCTAATTCACCTCAGTTTCTGAAGGTCAATAATAAAAGGTCATCCAGACTTAGCAGGCTTCCCAGATAGCCCTAGTATTGCAGGAGATCTGCAACACAGAGTTCTCAAGAAGAAACCCATATCTGAACCGTGTTTCATATTCCCGCACCAGACCGAGATGGAATGGGAAAGAATATGATTCACTCTAGCCTAGGTGTCACTCAGGTCCCAGGTATAGGACCTTGACTCTCAATAGAACCCCACCCACCAAAGCAAAACCAGATCCAGCCAGACAGCATGACAGTATGATATATGTAAAGCAGTAAAGAAAGCAGATAAACAACTGTACATAAAGCAAAAATAAAACATATATAAACACAAATAAATACATAACACCCCAGTAAACACAAATCAATCAAACGCTAGGAGGAACCCACAAAAAGAACCAGAAGCCCTGGTTGCAATATAAGGCATCCCCAGCAGAGTCGCCAAGCTGTCGCTCCCGATAAGTGGGACAGGCCCAGATAAAGGTACAGACGCGAACGGTCGGCGAGAGGGACAATGAGAACACACAGCCGTGAACTCACTGGAGATGAAAAGAGTCGCCAGCTAGGCATTTTTATCCCGGAGGAAAGGCAATGCTGCATAGGCCTAGAAAGAGATGGATAAGACGGTTGCGAACCAGAGAGACTGAGAAAGGGGGTTGGTTACAACCTGGGAAGGTATTAGCACCCAGATTGTCCGTCGTACTCGACGGGATCCACGCTTGAAAGATTTGTGTTTTAAAGGGGTAGTGTCAGTGCAATCTGTGTATCATAGCTGGAAAAGGATGTACAGGTGTCAGTGTAAAATAAATGTAAAGTGTGATATGAAAGTGTCAGTGTAGGAACTGGAATAAGATGCTCAAGATCATGAGGCTAAAAGAATGATGCTGGAAAGAGGGGGGATATACAGAGACTTTTGTTCGATAACTGTTAAGTTATGCCTACGTATCCTCTCGTGCAATGAGGAAGTCAGAACACCGTAGTTCCACCCAAAGAGACTGAAAGATGAATTGACTTGTGAACTGCTTAATTGCCTATGCTCAAGTGTATGATCTGTCTGGCACAGATGCGAACTGTCTTGCATTAGACGGAAGAAGCAAGTTCTCGTTTATGAGTGAAGATGATGAGAAAAGAATCCCGAAGGAGACGATTATTGTTTGTTTTTGTGTTTTCAGTCTTTTATTGCTTTTGAAAGTTTGTCATAAGTTAATGAGCTTAAGTCTAAACCAATGGATTTAGTAAACTCATCACATCTTCCCTCTGTTTAGGGGTAATGAGAATTCCTTAAGTGTGAAGTCAGATTCTCACACTTAATCACCTTTGGTGTAGAATTAAGATCATTAACCTACTTGTGATTATTTAGATGTTTTTGTTGTTTTTGTTTAGTGTTAAGTAATGAGATTAAGCCATAATCAGGGATTAAACAGACTCATTACACCATCCTAATAGAAGGATAATATATGAGAATGTTTAAGCTGAGGAAAACTCCTCAACTTAATCCATGATTAGGGATTAAACTCATGACAAAACAAGCCTTTGATTAAGTGGATTTTATTTAATGATATGATGATGAAGTGAATTTTATGATTTGTAAGACAACTTGAGGGGGACTTGTCCATTAACACTAGGGTTAGTCCTTCTTAACCAATTAAGGAAGAATTAGAACCCTAATGCAAGGCCCAAGTTACAAGTATGATGTATTGATAATTATTATGATTGATTAAAGGATTTAAACACATTAAGGGTTTAACACTTAGGATTAAAGTTATACACTCCATCCTAAGAGAAGGATGCAGGCATAAACTTAATCACAAAGCCTTAAAGCCTTTAGGGTTTAGTCCCTGATTATGAGGTGAGAAGAGATGACTCAAAAGAGACATAAAGGTAAAAACTAAAAGGGGAGACTAATCAAAACCCTAAACATTGTCATGCTTGGTTGTCCCTAAGGTTTGTGGGGTTTACAAGAGAAGTCTTCAATGGAACCACCAGGAAGCAGATGAGAGGAGCAAGAGAAGCAAAGTGACTTGCTTCATTCAAGAAGTCAAGTCACTTGAAGAAAGAAAGTGGGAAAAGGAAGAATGAGCAAGCTCAAACTCAAACACAAACAAAAATGCAGCAATGGATGGAAGAGAGAGATGAAGAGAAGTTATGAGAAGTGAAGGCAAATTCACTTCTCAAAGTCACTTACCACCTGAAAGGTTAGAAAAGGAATGCAATGCAATGCAAAATGGGATGAGATGACATGATGAGAGACAAAACCATAAGCATGTACATGATGCTAATGATTCTATGAGATGCTACAAACATGAGGCAGCACATGGAAATGATCATACAAGTTCATGAATGCAAATGAAACAAGTTAAGAACTAAGAACATACATGAAAGGTTATGAAGTGCACATGGCATACAACATGGCAAATACATGATGCAATGATCAAACATGCTTTCAATATGTCTTATGATGTCAAATGAATCAAATGGATGCTTGAAATGTCATGGCAAGTCATGTTATGCAAGAGAATGCAAGATGGATGCATATGGAAGCCCAAATTAGGGTTTATGAACAATACCTCAAACAAAAACCAAAATCAGAAGCAAACAACATTATAAAAAATTGAAAATGCCACACAAAGGACCCCTAATCCTATACTAACCCAATGCCCAAAGGAGAGGTCTCAACTCCTAACCACTTTCAAGTTATGATTTTTACAAGTTTTCTAGGGTTTTAGGGTTCCTAAACAAAAGAATTACCAAACAAATGGAAAATGAAAGATCAAAACATGGCCATTTAATCTCACAAACTACATGCTAAACACAATGCAATGCAAAAAGAATCAATGTCCAACTCTTCATGGATAGGCAGAAATGATTTTTTGAACTTTGGATCAAAATAATGCACAAAAATGATTTTAATTCAATGAGAAATTCTTAAAATGCATCAAGATCAAAAAAATAAATTTGGTTTGAAGGTTGGACAATGTTTCTAAATGTCCTAGAACATTTCATGAATTTTTTGGTGATTTTTAAATACCTAAAAGTATTTTTAATAAATTAATTCTCATTAATCAATTAAAAATAAACTTTTAAATATTTAAAAATACTTTTTTAATGCTAAAAATGAAAATAAAAATATTTTTGTGTTCTAAAAATTATTGAAACTCTTGACAAAAAGTTTCATAATTTTTAAAACAATTTTGCTATTTTAAATAAATTGTACAAAACAAATATGAAATAAATCAATTAAAATGAAGAAAATGGAAAAGTCAACAGAATGGAAGGCTGGGATTGATCCTGGGTTTGAAACTGCTGACCACGCGCGCTATCCAAGGGCTGTGGTTGGTCCTGATTAAATTAAATTAATTATGATTAATTAAGTTAACTAAAGGGGATTAGGGCAAAACAAATGGATCTGGGCCATTCATCTACGCGGGTAGTCAACACAGTCAAGCCATCCAACGCATGATATTCAAATGGGATTAATGACCTGAGATTAGGGCTAACAACATTCAGGTGACCGGAGAGAAGCTCCGGTCATCTTCTCCGGCGACAACACAACCCTAATTCATGATTCAGGCACCTAAACAACAAATTAAACACACCCAAATGATCCTCTAACAACCTAGGTTACGAATCCACCTTCAAACATCATTTAAACACCCAGAATCAAACGAATCGAAAGAAACAAAATCCACGGGCAAAATTTCAGAGAAGCATAAAATGGTCATCCCTTCACTATTTTCAAATCTAAAGGTATCCCCATGATCAGCATAACACACACTTTCACTCTATAACAAGAAAAACAAGCTCTGAGAAAAAATGTTCATGGCCATACCTGAGATGGAGACTCCTGTTTCTGGACTTTCAGAGCTGTTCTTTGGTGCAAGCTTGCTCCACTGACTCCCCTGGTGCTAATGGAAGGCTTGAAATGAGCTTAAACAAGCTGGTTTGAGAAGTCCATTTCTGGTGTATCAGAAAATGGAGTTTGTGCATAGGCTGTTTTAGATCAATGTGAAGGGTGGTTTTGGTTCCTTTTGATGTGTTTGATTTGTTGGTGAAAAGAGTTTGGATGTTTTGTGGCTGTGGAAGGTGATTCGAATGAAAATGCAGATTGGAGTGTTTTTGTGAATGTTGTGTTCTAGTGTGCTTCTGGCTTGTTTCTTTGTTGGTTTAGGTTCAGTGAGACCAGGTGAGGATGTTGGTGAGACTTGCTTGAATGTTTGTAGCTTGTGGAACCAAATTCGAAGGAAGATGCAGATTGGGGGGAGTTTGTGTATGCTGTCTTAGGGCTTGCTTCAGGCTGGCTTGATGATATGTTTAGCTTGCAAATGGATAGTATAAACAATTCCAAATGGTCAGAGGATGTGACTTGGCTTGCTGTGATTGGGATGTTTACTTTTGCAAAAAGTCCACTTTGTTGTAAGGAAGGCATGGGCTAAGTTCTAGCTTGGTACAAAAGGCATGGGCTGCGCAGCAAGGTGAGTGAGTGAAGCTAGGGTGGTTCAAGGGCCAATGCAGCAAGTGGTAGGAGGTGTCATGATGGTTTTGCAAGTTGGTTCCTCTTTGGTTCACATGTAACTATCTTGCTACACAAGCCATGAAACATGAGAAGTTTGGGTTCAAATCTGATTTTTAGGTCACATGTAATGTTTATGTGATGGTTTAATGCCAATTAGAAGTCACAAGAATGTTTGTTTCATGAAATTGCAAGTTTTCCTTTTAGTGCATAACTTGAAAATTAGTGATTTTTGCCAACTTTAACACACCATAACTTTTGATCCAAAATGAATTAGGTCATGTTCTTATACTCTTTGAAAAGGGAAAGATCTAATCTACAACTTTCATGACCAAGGTTTTTTCATTTGAAGCATTTTTGGATCAAAAAGCAAGGCTTGAAAAATGGCATAAAATGACATATTCTTGAAAAGTCAACCATGCCCTAAAAAGTCAACTTTGCAAAAACTTGTAATTCTTGAATTTTGTGAACTTCAACCTTCTTCCATGATCAAATAAAGATCAAATACACTCAAAATGATGAAGATCACCCCTTGGTTGGGTCATTGGGGGCCTCAGATGCCCTGATTTTGCACTGACTTGTCTAAAAAGTCAACTCTTGATCAGATGACTTCCCCATGGAATTTCTTCATGAAAATTGATATGCATACTCCCTATACCATATAGAGACCAATGGAAACAAGAATGACCAAAAAATTTGGAGTTATGGCCTCTGAAACCAAAACCCTAATTTTAGGTCAACTATGCAGTCAAACCTGGCTCTGCATCCACACCATTCCCAGTTCTTGTGATTCTTTGGCATTCTTGACTTGGAGAGGATGTAATATGATGTAAGAACACACATGAATCCCTTTGGAGTGATTGGTGGCCTTTGGAGTAGCTCAGGAGGCTCTTGGATTGCTCAGATCACAAACCCTAGGTGCAGATGACTTAGAAACTATGCAGTGAATCAAAAATGGGATATGAGGTGATATGATTGTGTTTATGCATATGAAATAATCACAAGACATGGTGTGAATGGGTGAGGGCAAATTTGGGGTGTTTACACACATCAAAGTTCCTCTTGCCCTTGTAGTACGGGTATGAAGAGAATGTAGGATGTCCCCAAGTAATGTAGGCACTGGATTGTGACTCAGGAATATGTTGATGGCATGAACGTCTATGAACTGATCAGGATTGGGGAACAACACTAAGCCATAAATCAATAAGGCTAAGATCTCCTCAAAAGCATCATAGCTCATATCTTTCAAGAACACTTGAGCTTTATCCATTAATACCTTAGCAAGGATACCCTTAACTCCGCTTCTCGTTTCTAGAATAATGTCAGACTTCTTTAGATGTAGAGCTGCAGCAATAATCTCTGGTTTAAGCTCTTTCTCCAAGCCTGTGAAGGGTATTTGATCAAGAACAGGTATACCCAGAAGTTTAGATAACTCTTCCATTGTAGGAACCAGCTGATAGTCGGGGAATGTGAAGCAATGGTGCTTAGGGTCAAAGAACTGAAACAGAATACTCATCATGTCTTCACTGAACCCTGAGGTGACTAGATCCAATAGGTGACCATGTCTCTTGATGAAATGGGAATGATCAGACACTTGAGAAACCAACTCTTTAAGCTTAGCAGGTATGCCCACAAAGTTGATCCTGATAGTGTTTCTACGAGCAGAAGCCATGACCTGCAACAAAGAACAAAGATAAATCCTTTGGTCCTTGAAATGGTTAGTGAAAATGCTATGCTTATGATGCATGATTATGTCATGATGTTATGTTCAATCACAAACATGTGGCACACACAAACAAGTCACACAATAGCCCTAGGTTTAAAGGCTTGCATGAGGTTCAAAGGTAAGTACCCTCCCCTGAAGTTAGTTGGTTCATCCTGTCCTACAAAAGTAACCAGGTTCTAAGGGATCTCAATATCATTGACCCTTCACAAGGGTGGTTGTTCAGAAGGCAACTTACTTGCCAACCAAAACCCTCCAAGTTTAAGATCTCAATGAGCGTAGTATCGAGTGTCAACCAACTTCAGTCTGCACCAAAGCCGGTTACCTCACTACTTTCTAAAGGCCAAGATGAGTTAACTAGGGTTCTAAAAGTTAGTTAGTGCATTGACAACATATGGCAGCCTCATATTATCCTCAACTTGACTTAAGGAACATAAGCACCAACCAAGAAGTCGCACTAACTATGGCCACCAGATTAACCGTATCGATATACGTCGTACAGTTTCCTTGGTCTATTGCCATTTTACCTAAGGTACACTAGATCCGGGTTAGGACCTTTCACAAATAAGAGCACCCCAACAAGATAATATAAAGCAAACAAGGCAAACAATTTAAAGTGATCTAATTCCTAAGGGTACCCCTCTTAAATTTAAATCCCTAGCAGAGTCGCCAATTCTGTAACACGGTGGGAGAACTGACTTTAGTTATGTTGCGGATAGCAAGAGTCGCCACCGACTTTTATTTTATCCAAAGGAAAGGCATAAAAGAACAGGAAAGACCTTTTAAAAGATTTTTGGGTCCGGGGGGTAGGTTATGTAAAGGGAAGGTGTTAGCACCCTTTACATCCATGGTTATCCATGGGCTCTTAGTTACTTAGCTCACTTTGAATTATTTTTTTTTAAAAGGTGAAGTGTGTGAATAAAAATTTTCATAAGAGTTAATAATGATCCATGTACGGATGCGTAAAAACTTGTGTTTGAAAATTGTTTGAAATTTGTGAAAGGTTTGAAAAGTTTTAAATGAAGTGAGCAAGCAACTATGAGGAACCTACCCTAAAGTTTTAAGTCTTTCTGTTCTTTATCCTTTAAGTGGTAAGACTATCCCTATTATTAAGGAATAGGTAGTCATTACCTTGGATGTGAGGGACATATGAGGGACATCTGTTAATGAAGGAAACTGTAGGGTGTATTAAGCAATTTTTGGAGGGACTGTCATCATTATTCGAAAGGGACAAGATCTTTATGAAAGGCAACCATTAAGGGACTTGATGACTTTTCTTTTAAGGGACTTGCTTTGTACACCCCACTTGACCTTTTTGAATAGGCAACAATGAGAGGCAACCCTAGAAAGTGAGATGGCGATTAAAAATCGACTTACGTGTGTGAGTGTTTAATTTAATTTATCTTTTAATTAAAATGATCTAAATTTAATTTTAAATATAATACATGTGTACACTCCCTATTTTACTAACCATAGCATGAAAATTAAATAATTTAAATATTTACAAAAATTTACACCAAGGAGCAATTACAATAATAATTAATAAGCAATTAAAAATAAATAGCAAAAATAAATATAGAAGCAAAATATAAATAATAAGCAAAATAAATAAATAAGCAATAATAATTATAATAGGGGTTAGTAATAATAATAATTAAAAATAAATAAGGTTAGAGAAATAATAATAATAAGCACAATTATAAAATAAATGGATTAGTAATAATATGATTAGTAATAATAACAATAATTAAAATAAATGGAATTAGCAAAAATATTATAAGAACATAATTAAAATAACAAACAAAAGATTAGATTTTTAATATAGACAATTATTTAAAGATAAGAGGAAATATGAACAATTAAATAATTATTAGAACATTTTAATTTATGTACAAATTATTAAATTATTTTTAAACATATTATAATTACAAAATTCAATTATCATAGGTTCAATTATTTCTAAACACATATTAAAAATTATTTATATATAATTTAGATTACAAACAAATTTTAAAAATATTCACATAAGTTATAACTATATTTACAAGACTTAATTATATTAAATAAATATGTACAAAAATAAAAAAAAATATAAAAAAAAAATTGAGTTTCTAATAATTGTTTAGAGAAAAAAAATTTAGGGTTTTATAAAGTTAGGGTTTGCTTAGAAAATATTTTTTAGGGTTTATAATATAATATCCAAAATTATTTTAGTAAATATATATATATATATATATATATTATAATTTAGATACATAATAAAATAAAATAATTTTTTAAGTTTATGAAATAATTTTTTATAATTTTGAAAAGAATACATAATATATATACAATTATTTAGATATATAAAAAATATACAAAACTAATATAATTTAATAATAAAATATTTAAAACAATCAAAATACAAGGAAAAAAAAGAATGAAAACTTACCTGGCTGGGGTTTGAACCCAGGACGTCCTGCTTGCCAGCCACAAAACACACCACCAGGCCATCAGCGCGCAGGTGCTAGAGGAATAGACCAAATTTGTTTTATGCCATGTCTTGAAATATCACAAAAAATAAGAGAAAACCAAAAGGCCTGGGGGAGGATTGAACCCAGGACCTCTTGAACAAACACATACACGCATAACCATCCCAGCTAGGTGAGCCAATCTGTTAACAAACCATCAAATAATAATAATATATTATGTTCAACGTATAAATGAGAAAACACAAAAATATTTGTCACAGCCAGGTTTCGATCCCTCGCCCTCTCATCAAACGCACGCCTGACATTCCACTGGGCCACACAACCTGTGGTGATAACAAACCAACAAGATAACATAAAATATTTTAAATCAAATTTGAATTTTTCTGAACGCGCGCAAACAGCTTCTTCTTCTCCAAATTTCCTGCGAAAATTCATGCCATGTTTCCTGCGAAATTTGCTGCGTGTTCTTCAATGTTTCAAACCTGCGAAAATGAAACTCCAACAAAACAGTATCGATTCATGAAATTAATTAGTGTTTTATGATCCTTATGGTTCACACAAAATCCCTATGTTCTTCAAATTCATTTATATTTAGTGAATTGAAGAACCCTAATTTCAAAGGTGAAACCCTAACAATGGCCGATTCTGATTCAAGCCATGAAACTTTGGTTTATTTGTCCAGAAACGATCTACACAACATCACAAACAAGATTATGCAAACAAAATCCATTAATATGCAGTAAATTAGTGTAATCGAAAAAATTATTTTCAAGAACAAAGTGGATTCGGGTTGAGCAATATAGCATGGTTTTGATGCATATGAGTGATGATAATGCTTCAATAAGGTCCAAGGAACATTACTGTGTTTTTATTTCACCTTCAAAGGTCCTGAATCAAAGAATCCGAATGTGAGGTTTTGAGAGAATTTTTGAAATTGTGAACTTACTCTTAGGGCTGTGGAATCCGTCCATTCATGTTAGGGTTGTGTTTAGTACTTATAGGTGATTGATTTTAGGTCAAAAAATTAATTAGTTGTGTGAAGAATTTGATATGAAAAGATCCACAATGATCATGCCTTAAAAATCAAATATTCATGTGTGAATGCTTGCTATTTTTGGCCAAACCTCATGATTTCTTTCCTCTTCAATTCAAATCAATATTTAAGACTTTCTAGAAGCTTGATCCAAATCAAATCTCTTATTTTCATATTTTATTTTTATTTAAAATGATTTTTAATGAATTAAATCAAAATAAATAAAAATAAAAATAATAAAAATCTGATTTTTAATGGTTTGGGTCGTGCATGAAGCTATTGTATGGATTGGGTCATCATTTGACAAGCCCATCTGGAAGAAATTGGTTTTAGACCTCCTTTTTCATCATAAACCAACTCAAAATTTCCCAACTTTGCAAGGGCACATATCCTTCAATTTTAATGGTATGAGGGTGTTCTTGGACATTTTGGAAATCTTGAAGAGTACTCTAAACAACCCCACTGGTTTCATGTCCATATCATTTACCAATCTCAAGTTATGCCCTTTTGAAGTTGTTGACTTTTTGTTGACTTTCAAAAGGACCTATAATGTCTTAACTCATACCTTCCAAATGAAGCATTTTTGGGCTTGGCTTGTGAGACACAAAGTTGTGTAGAATTCAATTTCCTTCAAAATGAGATTTGGATGGAGACTTGGTGATGAAGTATGTGAAAGTTATGGCTGGTCAAAGTTCAGTTGACTTTTACTGAGGAAACCCTAATTTAGAAACTCCTGATTCTTGATGATCTGAAATCTCCTTGATGAATCATGATCAACCCTTGATAAAATGATGAATTTTACCTCATATACTTGATGTTGGCAAAAAATCATGAAGTTTGACTTTGGTTTGACCACAGTTGACCTCAGTTTGACTTTTTAACTACATTGACTGATTTTGACTTATCTGACCATCTGACTGAGCAAACTTCTGAGAAAAGTCTTGAAACTTGTAATGGGGGTTCTTAAACACATATAAGATGTTATGAAGCTCACTTGAAGTCTTGGAAGTTCATTTAGCCTGATTAAAGTCAAAACCCTAGTTTTGGATGCACTGCTTAGGAGGTGCATTGTCTGAGGGAATTGTCAACTCTTCTGACCAATTGTGAACTTTGTGAACCTTGTGAACCTTGTGAAATGTCTTGTGATACTCATGGGAGGTATTGTGAACCTTGTGAACCTTGTGAACCTTGTGAACCCTCATGAAGTGACTTGTAGACTTCATGAACCTCATGAAAGGTTTTGAAAATATTGTGAACCTTGTGAACCTTGTGAACCTCATAAAGTGACTTGTAGACTTCATGAACCTCATGAAAGGTCTTGTAAGTGTTGGGAAGCTTGTGAACCTTGTGAACCTTCATAAAGTAACTTGTAGACTTCATGAACCTCATAAAAGGTCTTGTAAGTGTTGGGAAGCTTGTGAACCTTGTGAACCTTCATAAAGTAACTTGTAGACTTCATGAACCTCATGAAAGGTCTTGTAAGTGTTGGGAAGCTTGTGAACCTTGTGAACCTTCATAAAGTAACTTGTAGACTTCATGAACCTCATAAAAGGTCTTGCAAGCATTGTAAATCTTGTGAACCTTGTGAACCTTCTTAGAACACAAAGTCTTGTATTATGAGGGCAAATTTTGGGGTGCAACTATATGCAAAGCCTTATTATGGTTGCGTCCCTCCGTTGTTAAGTCAGCATTGGTAAAACCCAGTCCATGACTGGTGTTGACATTTGCCACCACAGTTTCTAGCTGATTAACGGTAATCTCCTCCGGTACGTATGCTGCGTGCAGGACTTTCAACAATGCGTTCTTGTGAGCTTCGGAGCACATCAACAGTGATAATATGGAGATGTTTGAGGGAGTTTGGTGAAGCTGATCCACCACCTTATAATCACTTCTTTTTATGATTCTCATGAACTCGTCTACATCTTGCTCAAAAGATGTCTTCTGAGTTTCTTTGACAGTTGGCTCTTCAAGTACCACACTCTTTCCTTTTGCTTTGGCAGCAGCTTCTGCTTCAACATTAGGTCTTTGTGTTTGTGAGGCAAAAAGGCTTCCGCTTCTGGTGAAGCCTCCGCCTCCCCCAACATTATCAATTTGTGGAGAAGAGGTCGATGAATCCAGAGTGATTTTCTCCCCGTTGCAGTAGAGATCAGAGCCATAATGCCAAGGTATGGCATTACTGCTTTCATAGGGAACTGGTCCAGGCACCGTGATAGTAACTGGACTGACTGCTGCAGAAGAGGGTACTGAAATGGTGTGCGGATCATAGTAAATTGTGACTGGTGATTTGGCAGGAGGTGCCACTGTTTTTTGTTGGAAATTGTTTCTGGGAGGAACCTCTGATGGGTCATAGTAGATTGTAACTGCTGAGACATCTTCATTACTTTTTGCTGGTGTTGTAGAGGATTCTGCTAATAACATGGATGCTGATGTTGTAGAAGAAATGGTTGTTGAATTTTGACTTGTTGAAGTGACGGACGGAGCCATTGCTGATGATATTGATGAATCGGTAGGAATGATTGTTGCTGCTATTGTAGAAGAATCAGGAATTGTTATTAAAGGAATTGCTGGATTTGTAGGTGACGTTGTTGAGATCTGAAGGATTCCATCCTTGATAAGACCATCTATGCCGCTTCTCAAATTTTCACATCCTTTGAGTGCAATGTTGCAATACCCACAACCGAGCTTACACCCGGGGAACACTTGGCACTCTAGAAGCTGAGCTTTAATTTCGACCAAAGGTGTTCGAATTTGTGCAACACTGGTAATCAAAGTAGATGGTTTGTCTTCCTCAATGGCATTAATCCTCAGTCCGCCATGATTAGGCATAGGATTTTTGTTGACATTTGGAGGAGGTGCAAAGTTGAGGGCTTTAGAATCCACCAGATCTTGGACTTTCATTTGCAAGGCCCTGCATTTTTCAGTATTGTGGCAAGGTGCATTGGTGTGGAAAGCACACCTGGCGTTGACATCATAATTCCTTGGGAGATTGGAGGGATCCGGTGCTGCCAACGTCCTTAACTCAACCAAGTTAAGTTTCAGGAGTTGTGGCAATAAGGCAGCATAAGGCATAGGGATAGGGTCAATCACCCTGTTTGCCTGTGATGGTCTTTGTTGGAAGGGTCGTTGTTGTTGATTGCTATTGTTGTTGTTGTAGGTTCTCTGTTGCGGATACTGAACTTGTTGTTGATAATGTGGTTGTTGTTGCTGTTGATATGCTGGTTGCTGAGGAATTGGAGCTGGAATGGTGACAGCTGCTACTGATCTATGAACATACTGAGGTCTGCCCCTGCTGGCATGAATGGCATTTGTCTCACCGGTTCTTCGGGGTCCCACAAAAGGCTTCCTGGGATTACTGGATGAACTTGCACCATTATCAGAAATTTTGCCCATTTTTAGCAGACTTTCAATCCTTTCACCAGTTATAACTACGTCTGCAAAGCTGGTAGAAGAGAAGGCAGCCAGTCTATCAATATATGTTCCTTGAAAAGTATTCATGAACCTGTCGGCCATTTCTCTTTCCGACATGGGTGGTTGGACAGCAGCAGCAAGCTATCTCCACCTCTGGGCATATTCTCTGAAGCTTTCTCTGGAGGACTGGGACATTCCCATCAGAAGGGTCCTGTTAGGAGCCATGTCCAGGTTATATTGATATTGTCTGATGAAGGCTTCAGCTAAGTCCTTCCAGCATCTAACAGTAGCTCTGGTTAGGTGTGAATACCACTCTCTTGAAGCCCCAGTCAGACTGTCTTCAAAGTAGAACATCCACAGCTTTTCATCCATGGTATACGCTTTAAGTCTTCCCAGGAAAGACTGCAGGTGAGTTCGCGGACAGGAGGTTCCATTGTATTTCTCAAAGTACGGGGGTTTGAATTTGTGGGGAATTCGCACCCCATCCACTAGCCCCATATCCATTACATCGAAGCCCAAGGAGTTCTGAGACTCCAGAGATCTCAATTTCTCAGCAATTTCATCTAATCTCTGGTCATAGACTTCATCTCCTGCTCCCATAACAGTGAATTGCTCTTCCTGGGGATCCTCTTGCAAGATTCTCCCCCCAGTAGTATTTCCTTGCACATTTCCCGGGATGTTGACTTCCGGATCTAGATGAGGTCCAAATATTGGTGGATTAACATGAGGCTGACCCCTCTCATTATTACTAGTTCCTCCAGTTCCAGGATGACGTTCCTCGGGGGTTTGTCTTTCCACCAATGCCCTTAACCTCTCTTGACTCTGGGCCAAGCCAGTCATTACATTCATGAATTGGATCATTTGGTTTCTCATCTCCACTCTTTCATTAGCCATATGAGTCCTGACCTCAGTCAAGTCCTGCTGTACTTGCTCCATTTGGATACCAGGAAGGTTGTTGCGAGTAGGGTACCGGTGCACACGGTTGACAGGGAACACTCTTCTGCGAGCAATGTTTCCTGAAGTCATAGCAAAGTTAGAAACAGAGATAATAATAAAACCTACAAAACAAAACAAAAGTTAGTATGCAATGCAGCATGCTTATTTGTTTTCCAAGGTATCCGGCTTGGTTCTTGGTTTTGACCTTTCCAGACCTCGAGGGAGATGCTTTTGATGTTGTTGAGAAAAGAAATCCAAATAGAAACAAACTAAAATATATTACAAATGATGAATACATAGTCTGTTTTTACAACACATGCCCCTGAAGGGTCAAAATACAACAAAAAAAGAAAAGTACATCAAATGGAAACAACAACAAACAAAAAGTCAGACATTCAGTCCAAACTCATCCTCCTTAACCTCCTTCAGAAGTGCCTCAGTCACTGGACCAGCTGGATGCTCTGTAATAGTCTTGATGAGGAGGTTCCTGGTGGCAATAGCAGTGGTCAGCTTCTTGTGCCTGTCCTGATCCTTTGATCTCTTTAATCCAGCTCTGAGTTTTAACTCTGAAATCTCCTTTTGGGCTGCCAACAAAGCTTCCTGCTGCTTCTTTTCATTGGCCTTTAACTGTTCAATCTTGGCTTGAGTTCTCTGATCTTCTTGTGTCTGGGCTTCAGTGATCCTGACCCACCTAGCCTGACTTTCTTGCAGATAGAGCTCAGTCCTAGCCTTCTGAATCTTGGCCTCCTTGCAGGCGTTCTTCAATATTTGCTCCCCAGCTCTTGCTTTCCTGATATAGTCCTCTGTTTTCTCAATCTTGGCCAGATGCTCCACCCTAAGCTTCTCCAACCTTTCAATGTCTAGACGACCATCACTCCTTTTCCAAAGGGTCTTCTTTAGAGCTTGAGACAGATTCTCATTCCTTTCCTTCAGTTTCTCAAATTCTTCTAGGCTGACAGTTGCTGCAGGTTGCACTGTTGAAGGTCCAGGTATGTCCTCAATGGTGAAAGGCATTCCAGTAATCTGAGCTCTAGCATGGGACCAGTCATAGTACTGAGCTGAAGCAACATTATTACACCTCCCTAGAATAGCCATCCCTTTTGTCTGGATGTTGTCCCAAGCCCAGGATGATTGTCTGACAACAGCTGAATTAGGTTTTACTTCACAATACAGGGTCTCAGCTAAATCTTGCACTCTAGGAGGGTGGACCAAGGCATAGCCCAGTTGTCTCTTAAACAGCAAAGGATTGTAGTTGATGCAACCCTTCACTCCTATTAGAGGTACATTTGGGTATTGCCCACAACTGGTGATAATGTCTTTGCCTTTGGTGCTCTGGGTGCACCATCTGATGTCATCTGAAGTCAAAGCAATGAGCCTCTTGGCCCAATTCTTCTGTTGATGAGGGTTCAGGAAGGCATCTGTCTTAGGCAGGTGTTTGAGCAACCAAGTGTGAAACAGAGGAGCACAGCATCTCACCAACTTCCCCTTTTGTTTCTCATTCCTCTGATGAATGGAGTAATAGAAATCTCCCAGCAATGTGGGTACTGGGTTCCTCAGAAGGAAAAGATGAATGGCATTCTTGCTGATAAATTTGGGCTCATCTCCAAACAGTATAACCCCATATATGTTGAGGACAAACAGTGCACAGACTGCCCTCCATTCTCCCAAGGAGGCCTTCAGGATGGCCTGGGAAATCAAGAAGTCTAAGTGTAAACCAGGGATCCCAGCTTTTGTTGTCATGCTTTGCTCAATCAAGGCAGGCTCCAGATGCAGTGCTTTTGCTACTTCTCCATTGCTGGGAGAAGTCATTTCTGGGTTGAAGGGGATTCCACCCCTGACAGGTACTCCAATCAATGATGAAAACTCCTCCAACAGAGGTCCTAGCTGAAAGTCTGAAAATGTGAAGCATCTCAAAGGAGGGTCGTAAAACTGTAGGCATGTGTGGATCATGCTCCTCTGAGAAGGGTCTAGGTCCATAACCATATCCAGGATACCTCCATAATGCTCTCTGAATAATGGGATGTGGTCAGGGGTGATAAGTGATTGGACCTGCCTGATACCAGTCAATGCAGGCTCAAAGAAATGGTAAGATATGTTGCTCTTCCTAGGAGTAGTCATAAATGCTGAAGAGGAAGAAGATAAGTGCTGATGAAGATCAAGACTGATATTGGAGATGAGCCACTGATAGGCTGATGCTGGTGATGGTGAAGAAGAGCTGAAGCAGGTAACTGATGAAGCAGAGGTCTATGCAGAAGGAGGGGTCAAAACCAAGCCAGATATAATGTGGATACCATGAAAAACAAATAAACAAATGTTAAATGATACAAATGATGAGTATGTAAATGATATGCAAGGGTTCGTGATCAAGAGCTGGATCTGATTATCTGTCTTGATATAGGGTCCATGGATGTTCAAGAAGTCCAGCTGGAGGTTCAGAAATCCAGTAACCAAGGTGGGGGACTCAAATAAAGAGTCACATGTCCAGGGTTAAATCACAAGAACTGTCCAAAATGAGGTACTCTTAACCAAAACAAGTAACAGGGTATGATGTGGCCAAGGGTGCCTGCAAACCTGTAAACAGCCCAACCCCCTCACAGGTAGTGTTCTAAAACAAGGATCCTTAGACTTGGATCAGTTATGAGAAGTGTAAACACTTCTAACCCGGAGGTACAGTGTTTACAATAACCATAAAAGATCCTCCTCTAATTCACCTCAGCTTCTGAAGGTCATAATAAAGGTCATCCAGACTTAGCAGGCTTCCCAGATAGCCCTAGCACTACAGGAAATCTGTAGCACAGAGTTCTCAAGAAGAAACCCACATCTGAACCGTGTTTCATATTCCCGCACCAGACCGAAATGGAATGGGAAAGAACATGAACCACTCTAGCCTAGGTGTCACTCAGGTTCCAGGTATAGGACCTTAAACTCTCAATGAAACCCCACCCATCAAAATAGAAACCAGATCCAGCAATGATAATATGACAGTATGATGCATAAAACTGTAAAGAAAGCAATAAACAAGACTGTACATAAAGCAATAAACAAAGCAAATAAACACGATTAGCACATAACACCCCAATAAATACAAATCAAACAAGCGCTAAGAGGAACCCACAAAAAGAACCAGAAGCCCTGGTTACAATATAAGGGTCCCCAGCAGAGTCGCCAAGCTATCGCTCCCACCTGATGACACCCAGGACCAAGAGGGGTACAGACGCGAACGGTCGGCGAGAGGGGAGAGAACACACAAGGGTGAGCTCAAAAGACAAGAGTCGCCAGCTAGGCATTTTTATCCCGGAGGAAAGGTAATGCTGCATAAACATAAGAAAAGATATGGATAAGGCGGTTGTGAACCATAGAAACTGAGAAAGGGGGTTGGTTACAACCTGGGAAGGTATTAGCACCCCGATTGTCCGTCGTACTCGACGGTATCCACGCTTAAAAGATTTGTGTTTTAAAGGGGTAGTGTCAGTGCAATCTGTGTATCAAAGCTAGAAAGAATGCAAGTGTCAGTGTAAAAGAAATGTGAAGTGTATAAGAGAAATGTCAGTGTAAGAACACGAGTGAAGCTCAAGACTATGAGGCTTAAAGAATAATGCTGGAAGAGGGGGGAATATACAGAGACTTTTGTTCGATAACTGTTAAGTTATGCCTACGTATCCTCTCGTGCAATGAGGAAGTCAGAACACCGTAGTTCGACTCAAAGAGACTGAAAGATAAATTGACTTGTGAACTGCTTGCTTCTCTATGCTCAAGTGTATGACCTGTCTGGCTCAGGTGCAAACTGTCTTGCATTAGACTGAAGAAGCAAGTTCCCGTTTGTGAGTGAATGAGGTGAGAAAAGAATCCCGGAGGAGACGATTATTGTTTGTTTTTTGTGTTTTCAGTCTTTTATTGATTTTGAATTTTGTCATAAGAAAATGAACTTAAGCCTAAACCAAGGGTTAGTAAACTCATCACATCTTCCCTCTGATTAGGGGTAATGAGAATACCTTAAGTGTGAAGTAAACACCTCTCACTTAATCACCATGATGTAGGATTAAGATCATTAACCTACTTGCATTTATTTAGATGTTTTTGGTGTTTTTGTTTAGTGTTGAGTAATGAGATTAAGCCATAATCAGAGATTTAATGGACCCATTACACCATCCTAATAGAAGGATAATAGATGAGAACATTTAAGCTGAGGAAGACTCCTCAACTTAATCCATGATTAGGGATTAACCTCATGACAAAAACAAACCTTTATTAAATGGATTTTAGTTAATGGTAAGATTAAGAAGTGATTTTTATGGTTTGTAAGACAACTTGAGGGGGACTTGTCCATTAACACTAGGGTTAGTCCTTCTTAACCAATTAAGGAAGAATTAGAACCCTAATGCAAGGCCCAAGTTACAAGCTTGATGTCTTGATGATTATTAAGTGAATTGATTTAAAGGATTTAAACACATTAAGGGTTTAACACTTAGGATTAAAGTTATACACTCCGTCCTAAGAGAAGGATGCAGGCATAAGCTTAATCACAAAGCCTTAAAACCTTTAGGGTTTAGTCCTTGATTGTGAGGTAAGAAGAGAAAACTCAAAGAAAACTCAAAGGAAAGAGTCTAAGGGGGACTAAACAATCCTAAAATGTTATTATGCTTTGAAGTCGTAGGGTTTGTGAGGCTTAAGAGGAGAAATCTTCAAGGAAGCCACCAAGGAGAAGCAAGATAGAAAAGGGATGAGATGGGAAGAGAAAAGAGGGAAGAGAGGCACAAGTGAGCAAGTGTCGCTCCCACTAAATGAAGCCGGGCTCAAATAGGGTACATACGCGAACGGTCGGTGAGAGGAGGATGTGAGAACACACAGGAGTGAACTCACAGGAAATGAAAAGAGTCGCCATCTAGGCATTTTTATCCCGGAGGAAAGGCAATGTTGCATGGGCCTAGAAAGATATGGATAAGACGGTTGCGAACCAGAGAGACTGAGAAAGGGGGTTGGTTTCAACCTGGGAAGGTATTAGCACCCAGATTGTCCGTCGTACTCGACGGGATCCACGCTTAAAAGATTTGTGTTTTAAAGGGGTAGTGTCAGTGCAATTTGTGTATAAAAGAGCTGGAAAAAGATGTACAGGTGTCAGTGTAAAAGAAGTGTGAAGTGTATAAATGTACAGTGCCAGTGTGAGAATATGAATGAAGTGCCCAAGATAAAAAGGCTAAAGAATAAGGCTAGAAGGAGGGGGAATATACAGAGACTTTTGTTCGATAACTGTTGAGTTATGCCTACGTATCCTCTCGTGCAATGAGGAAGTCAGAACACCGTAGTTCGACACAAAGAGACTGAAAGATGAATTGACTTGTGAACTGCTTACTTGTCTATGCTCAAGTGTATGACCTGTCTGGCTCAGGTGCAAACTGTCTTGCATTAGACGGAAGAAGCAAGTTCTCGTTTGTGAGTGAATGAGATGCGAAAAGAATCCCGGAGGAGACGATTATTGTTTGTTTTTGAGTTTTCAGTCTTTTATTGCTTTTGGAAGTTTGTCATAAGTTAATGAGCTTAAGCCTAAACCAATGGGTTAGTAAACTCATCACATCTTCCCTCTGATTAGGGGTAATGAGAATACCTTAAGTGTGAGGTCAGCTTCTCACACTTAATCACCTTTGGTGTAGGATTAAGATCATCAACCTACTTGTGATTATTTAGATGTTTTTGGTGTTTTTGTTTAGTGTTAAGTAATGAGGTTAAGCCATAATCAGGGATTAAACAGACTCATTACACCATCCTAATAGAAGGATAATAGATGAGAATGTTTAAGCTGAGGAAAGCTCCTCAACTTAATCCATGATTAGGGATTAAACTCATGACAAAACAAAACCTTTATTAAGTGGATTTTAGTTAATGATAAGATGATGAAGTGGTTTTTTATGGTTTGTAAGACAACTTGAGGGGGACTTGTCCATTAACACTAGGGTTAGTCCTTCTTAACCAATTAAGGAAGAATTAGAACCCTAATGCAAGGCCCAAGTTACAAGCTTGATGTCTTGATAATTATTAGATGAATTGATTTAAAGGATTTAAACACATTAAGGGTTTAACACTTAGGATTAAAGTTATACACTCCATCCTAATAGAAGGATGCAGGCATAAGCTTAATCACAAAGCCTTAAAGCCTTTAGGGTTTAGCCCCTGATTATGAGATGAGAAGAGAAGACTCAATGAGACACAAATATAAAACTAAGTGGGGAGACTAATCAAAACCCTAATCATTGTCATGCTTAGTTGTTCCTAAGGTTTGTGAGGTTTAAGAAAGCAATCTTCAGAGGAACCACCAGGAAGCAGATGAATGGAGCAAAGAGAAGCAAAACAACTTACTTCATTTAAGAAGACAAGTCACTTGAAGAAAGAAAGTAAGATGAAGAAGAAAGAGCAAGCTCAATCTCAAACACAAGACAAAATGAAGCAATGATGCATAAGAGAGATGAAAGGAAATTGTGAGAAGTGAAGGCAAATTCACTTCTCAAAGTTACTTACCACCTGAAAAGTTAGTGAAAGGAATGCAATGCAATGCAAAATGGAATGAAATGGCATGATGCAAACCAAAACCAGAAGCATATATGAGATGATAATGATGCTTTGAGATGATGCAAACATGAATCAAGGCATGAGAATGATCATACAAACATGTGGGTGCAAGAGAAACAAGTTTAGGATCATGAACATACATGAAAAGTTATGGAATGCAAATGGCATGCAAAGTGGTAAATGAAAGATGTAATGATCAAACATGCTTCCAATATGTCTTAATATGTCTAATGAATCAAATGGATGCACAAAATGCTATGGCAAGTCATGGTATGCAAGCAAATGCAAGATGGATGCAAAAGGAAGCCCAAATTAGGGTTTATGATCCATACACCAAACAAAAATCAAAACCAGAAGCAAACATCAAGATAAAAAATTGAAAATGCATTCAAAGGAACCCTAACCCTATACAAACTCACTGCCCAAAGGAGGGGTTCTAACTCTTAACCTAATAAAAGTTATGAATTTCCTAAGATTTTTAGGGTTTTAGGGTACCTTAACAAGAAAAATGTCAAAAAAAATGAAAATGAAAGATCAAATCATGCCAATTTAATCCTATAAACTACATGAGATGCAAAACACAATGCAAAAGGAATCAAAGTCCAACTCTCAAAGACTAGGCAGAAATGATTTTTTGAACATTTGATCAAAATAATGCTTAAAAATGAAATTAATTCCATGGAAAATTGTCAAAATTCATCAAGATCAAAAAAGAAATTTGGTTTGAGGGTTGGACAATGTTTCTAAATGGTTTTAAATGTTTCATGAATTTTTTGGTGATTTTTAAATACCTAAAAGTATTTTTAATTAATTAATTCTCATTAATTAATTAAAATAAACTTTTAAATGATTTAAAAATATTTTTTAATGCAAAAAATAAAAATAAAAATGTTTTTGGTTTCTGAAAATTAATAAAAGTGTGTATAAAAATTTTCATAATTTTTAAAATTGTTTTGCTATTTTAAATAAAATGGAGAAAACAAATGAGTTTAAATGAAAAATAAAATGAATTAAATCTGAAAAAAGGAAAAGTCAACATAATCAATGGCCAGGGTTTGAACTCACACGCGCGGGAGAAGACTTGGCGCCACATCCAAGGGCTGAGATTCAAATTCGCTAATTAAATGATTAAGCCCTAATCCTGCCCTAATCACATTCAGGCGACCGGAACACTGTTCCGGTCGTCTTCTCCGGCCAGCTCAACTCTCAATCTCTCTCAATATGCCATGAAACCATGCCAAACTCTCCAGAATCAATCATTAATCATCACTAAACCTAAACCCCACCCCAAAATCCATTCATTTCCACTGAAACATGAGGAACGAATCAAAACGGAAAACAACACAAAAATTTCAGAGATCAAATACATCCTACATACGCAACCATTTTCAATGATTCAAAGCTTAAAATGATCAGCACATCACATAGAATCAGTTTGTAACTCAAAACACAAGTTCTGGAAAAATGTTCTTGGATGATACCTGAGATGGAGCTTTCGATTCCAGAGCTTTCAGGCTGTTTCTTTGGCTCAAATCTACTCCACTGATCCTCCTAAGAAGCTTGCAAGGTTTGTTTGAAGTTTGCAATGGCTGGTTTGAGAGTTTTCTTGAGTTCTGTTCAAAGGGGGGCAGAAATCGTATCTGGCTTATGTGAGGTTTCAAGGGTGAATGAAGGCAGGGAAATGATCAGGAGGATGTGGTGATATGTTCTGTGAAGTTTGTTTGTGAGTTTGTAGCTTGTATGATGAGTTTCGAAGGCTTTTGCAAAATGGGGTGGAAAATGAGAATGCTGTGCTATGGAGTGTTTCAGGCTTGTGTTCTTGTTGCTTTGGCTTGCTTTTGGCTTGTATAAACAATTGTGATTGGTCAGATGAAGTGATGTGTGCTTTATTGATTGGTATGGCTCAAGTTGCCAAAATGTCAAAGTTGTGTAAGAGAGGTATGGGCTACTTTCTAGCCAAGGACAAAGGGTGTGTCTTGCGCAGCATGATGTGGGGAGAACCCTAGGATGGCTCAGCAAGTCAGCAAGCAAGTGGATGGTAGCTTATGATGAGTTTTGCAACTTGTCTTGCTTTTGCTTCTTATGAAAAATCTTGATCCATAGGCCACAAAAATGAATGATCCCTTGGCCCAGTCTGATTTTTAGGTCTTGTATGATCATGTTGTGAAGTTTAGAAATGCATTTGATAACTTAATTTGCTTTGAGAAGTGAATTTGCAACTTTGCCTCTTTGGTGGAAACTTTGAAATTTTGTGATTTTAGCCAACTTTGACAAGCCATATCTTTTGATCCAAGATGAATTAGGTCATGTTCTTGTACTTTTTGAAAAGGGAATGATCCATTCTACAACTTTCATGACCAAAGTTTTTCCATTTGAAGCTTTTTTGAATCAAAAAGTAAAGGTTGAAAAAGTTGCCTAAAATGGCAATTTCATTAAAAGTCAAACTTTCCCAAAAAGTCAACTTTGCAAAAGACTTGAAATTCTTCAATTTTGTGAACTTATACCATCTTCCATGATCAAATAAAGATCATATACAATCAAAATGATGAAGAACACCCCTTGGTTGAGTCATTGAGGGCCTCAGATGCCCTGATTTTGCACTGACTTGCTTGAAAAGTCAACTCTTGATCAGATGACTTCCCCATGGAATTTCTTCATGAAAATTGATATGCATACTCCCTATACCATATAGAGACCAATAAAAACAAGAATGACCAAAAAATTTGGAGTTATGGCCTTTGAAACCAAAACCCTAATTCTAGGTCATCTGTGCAGTCAAACCTGGCTCTGCTTCCATGCCATTCTCAGTTCTTGTGATTCTTTGACATTCTTGACTTTTAGAGGATATAATATGATTCTTGGACATACATGGACCTATTTGAAGTGATTGATGACCTTTGGAGTGGCTCAAGAAGCTCTTGGATTGCTCAGATCACAAACCCTAGATGCAGATGACTTAGAACCAATGCAGTGAATCAAAAATGTGGTATGAGATGCTATGATTGAGTTTATGCATATGAAATGATCACAAGACATGGTGTGAATGGGTGAGGGAAAATTTGGGGTGTTTACAGCTGCCCCTATTCAAACATGAGTTAGCTGTGCAGGATGTAAGCAACGGCTTAACAGGCAAACAAGATAACTTGTGGTTGAATACCAAAGACAGTCCAAAATTTGCACTCACAGAATGAAGAAGAAAAGGGACATAGATTGTAAAAGAAAATAAAGTATATTGTAAAGTATGGGCGACGGAGGACGATCGTCGAGCAGAGGATGACTGCTGGGTAAAGAGCAATGACGGGGACGGCCGACATGCTGGGAAAGTGCGAAATAAAGCAATGACGGGGACGGCCGACATGCTGGGAATAAAAAGAATTATGATGGGGACGGCCATCAAGTAAAGCTGTAAGATTCTCTGGGGATTAATGAAAAATGATGGGGACGGCCATCAAGTTCATAAAGTAAAGCAACCAACGATGGGGACGACCATCGGGCTAAAACGAAAAGGGACCACGACAGGGACGGCCATCGGGTTAAAGAATAAATGAAATAAACAGATGATGAGGTACGGTCATCAAAGGTGAAGGACGATCACCTAGCAGGGGACGGCTGCTCTGTAAGGGTTAAGATGAGGGACGGTCATCTAAGGTGGAGGACGACCACCTGGCAGGGTACGGCTGCCGAAAATATCGCGACATAGGACGAATGCCGAATAAAAGGTCAACGATGGGGACAGCCATCGGACGAGCATGACGAAGGACGATCATCAAGAGGTGGAGGACGACCACCTAGCAGGGGACGGCTGCTCTCAAGGTTTGTCATGACATAGGACGAATGTCAGATAACCAAAATCAACAATGGGGACGGCCATTGGATAAAATGATGAAGGACGATCATCAAAAGGTGAAGGACGATCACCTAGCAGGGGACGGCTGCTAAATATCACGACATAGGACGAATGTCGGATAAAAGGTCAACGATGGGGACGGCCATCGGATGAGCATGATGAAGGACGATCATCAAGAGGTGGAGGACGACCACCTAGCAGGGTACGGCTGCTCTCAAAGTTTATCATGACATAGGACGAATGTCAGATAAAAAAGAAATTTGCTTTGTTGGTGATCTACTAGGGAATAGTAAACACGGACGAGTGTTTATATCCAGGAAATAAAAGGTATAAGTGTTTTGACGTTGTGTATAGGTTAAAAATGCGGACGAGCATCCTTAAGACTACGATACGGACGAGTATCGGGTAGAAACAAAAACTGACACGTGTTCAGAGATGATGATACGGACGAGTATCAACTGGTTAACAAAGAACACGGACGAGTGTTGAATCTGAGGGGACTCTTCTGGGGAATAGTAGACACAGACGAGTGTCTATATTCAAGAAGACAAGAGTGTTTGACACAGTGTATGGATTAAAGATGCGGACGAGCATCCTTATGACTATGATACGGACGAGTATCAGGTAGAAATAAACGCTTGACGCATGTTCTGAGATGATGATACGGACGAGTATCAACCGGTTAAACACGGACGAGTGTCGAATCTGCGAGGATATAAATGGTGTATACAAGATATGGACGAGTATCTGTATAAGTATGAGTATGAATGGTGTACAGGAGAGGGTTTAACCTGCTGGGGAGAGCGACATGGACGAGTGTCGAAAGGAGAAGAGTATAGTATAAACAAGTATCTGATATACAAAGTGTTTACATTACTGTGCTGGGAAAATGACATGGACGGATGTCAAGGAAATGTATATATATAAGTATGTGTGAGTGCAAAGAGGATGTCTTTGGCTTTCTGCTGGGGATATAACACGGACGGGTGCCACAAGGAGTATATACTGGTGTTTGGGGGAATGTGAGGCAACTGCTTTTGCTTTAGCTCTCTGTTGGGGAATCTGGGGAGCTTTCTGTATATTGTTGGATTCATATTATTCACAAGCGTTCGATTCGGATCATGGCTTATGATTATGCTACATGTTTGACTTTTGCCGTAATGCTCCGTATTAGACGGAATGCTACGCTTTGAGGGTGAATATGATGCGAATGCCATGATTTTGCAAAGATACCAAACCGGGATTTGGATCCCGTTGCTTGCGAAGATCTCTGGTTGATCTGCTTGAAGTGAACATCCCAGCTGGGGAGAGATCATTGGTAGATCTGACATGTGGGACTCTGTTTGGGGATAAAGGTCACTGATAGACATATCCTTGTAATGAGGGACCCAGCTAGGGTTTGTAGAAGCTTTCGTCGCTCTGTTGTGATTCCTTCATGCGTTGCTCTTCTGAACAGAGGCTGAAACTCTGTGGGGAAGTGGTTCCCTGGCTTTTGTACTTGGCTGAGGAAGAATGACTGGCAACTCGGCTGGGAGAAGCAACAAGTGGCAACTCAGCTGGGGAGAAAACACTTTGAGTGCTAAGACTAAGTGAGTGTTGATTTGCCAGCTTGCTGGGATGAAACTCACATGCCCCATGTTGCGCTTTTGAATACCTGCAATCCTGCAAAGACAGAGAAACGCACAAGTAATCCTGAGGTATCCCTTACCGGATTCCGTCATAGGAGTTAGACACTCCCGGGAATAAGTATATTTCCTGCAAGCACGTAGTTTTTATTTTGAAGATAAACATCTGTATTTATGCAACCAGTTTTTTAAGACATCAGACATTTTGCAAATGAAAATAAAAATGTACGAGACGAGACATGACTGAAAATCTGATTTTATTAATTCATGTGCCCTGAATTGGCAAGATACAATCAAAGAAACAAATCCCCTAAAATGAGGAGATTGTTACAAATTGAGAAAAATGCTGGCAATGTTGACGACGCTTCAAGGAGCTTCCCTCTCGCTATGACTCGTATGACATTTGACGTTCTTCTCGTCTTGCTTTCTGAAGGAGGCTGATTCTGAGTAAAGCTTGATCCTTTCGAGGTTTACCAAGTTGCAAGTGCTACAGACGAATTCAGAATGCAGTTGTTCGCTTATTCCCTTATTTTGCATGGATCGCCCTTTCGGGTTTTCAATCCATCGGGATACCCATTTTTGCCTGAGTTGTCCGATGCGGCTTTTCAACTCAGCGGGTGTAAAATTTTTTTTTATTTATTTCCCTTATTTTTGCCCAAGTCTTTTATTCTGTTTTTGACTTGCCGGGATGCCCTATTTTTGCCTGGACTTACATTCTGTTTTTGTGTCCAGCGGGTCATTTTTTATGCGAAGTATTTTTTAACTGCATCTGAATTCACAGGGGACGGGAAGTCTTCACCATCCATGGTGCTGAGCATCAGTGCTCCACCAGAGAAAACTTTCTTTACTACGAATGGTCCTTCATAGTTCGGAGTCCATTTGCCCCTATGGTCTGTATGAGGAGGGAGGATTCTCTTCAGCACAAGATCTCCTACTTGGTACTCTCGGTGCCTGACTTTCTGATCGAAGGCTTTCTTCATTCTTTTCTGATACAACTGCCCGTGACAGATTGCAGCCAATCTTTTCTCTTCAATCAGACTTAGTTGTTCATATCGGGATCGGACCCATTCTGCTTCACTCAGTTTAACATCCATTAATACCCGTAAGGAGGGTAATTCAACTTCAACCGGTAGGACTGCTTCCATACCATACACAAGTTGATACGGTGTTGCCCCAGTGGATGTTCTGATCGACGTGCGGTACCCATGCAAGGCAAACGGTAGCATCTCATGCCAGTCTTTGTACGTAACTACCATCTTCTGCACAATCTTCTTGATATTCTTATTAGCTGCCTCAACAGCGCCATTCATCTTTGGCCTGTAAGGAGAAGAATTGTGGTGTTGGATCTTGAAGTCCCGGCATAGCTCAACCATCATTTTGTTGTTTAAGTTGGAACCATTATCAGTAATGATTCGCTCGGGCACTCCGTATCGACAGATGATATCTCTTTTCAGAAATCTGGCTACCACTTGCCTTGTAACATTTGCATAGGAAGCTGCTTCGACCCACTTGGTGAAATAGTCAATGGCAACCAGGATGAATCTGTGGCCATTCGAAGCAGTTGGCTCAATTTTGCCAATCATATCAATGCCCCACATGGCAAAGGGCCAGAGTGAAGACATTATAATCAAAGGATTGGGAGGCACATGCACTTTATCCGCGTAGATCTGACATTTATGGCATTTCCTGGCATAGGCACAACAGTCAGCATCCATTGTGATCCAGTAATAACCTGATCTTAGCAACTTCTTGGCCATGGCATGCCCTCCCGCATGGGTACCAAAGGATCCTTCGTGCACTTCATGCATTAACAAGTCTGCTTCTGCCCTATCAACGCATCTGAGGAGTACCATATCAAAGTTTCTCTTGTACAGGGAACCATCAGTGTTCAGAAAGAAACTACCAGCAAGCCTTCTCAAAGTCTTCTTATCATTGGAAGATGCCCCAGATGGGTATGTTTGATCCTCCAAGAAGCACTTAATGTCATGGAACCAAGGCTTATCATCTTTGACAATATCTGCTGCAAATACATATGCTGGTCTGTCAAGTCTGGACACTGAAATCTGCGGTACAAAGTTGGCAGCTTGAACTTTGATCATAGATGAAATGGTATCCAGAGCATCTGAAAACTGATTCTCGTCCCGAGGGATATACTCAAGCTTGACCGTTGTGAAGAAAGTCAATAACCTCCTCGTATAATCCCTGTAAGGTATCAGATGATCCTGGTGTGTGTACCATTTGCCATTGGTTTGATTAACTACCAGAGCTGAATCTCCGAATACAGTCAATGTCTTGATCCTGAGGTCAATGGCTTCCTCAAGACCCATAATGCAAGCTTCGTATTCAGCTTCGTTGTTAGTGCAGTTGAAGGTGAGTTTTGCCGAGAAAGGCATGTGAACTCCCTTGGGTGTAATGAGTACTGCACCAACACCACGACCATTCATATTAACAGCCCCATCAAACATCATAATCCATTCTTCTTCCAGGTCAGGCCCTTCAGTGTGAACAGGCTCTTCATGATCTTTTGCTTTTATGAACATGATGTCTTCATCAGGGAAGTCAAATCTCATAGGCTGGTAATCATCAATAGGTTGCTCAGCAAGATATTTAGACAGTACACTGCCCTTGATGGCTTTCTGAGAGGTGTACTGGATGTCATATTCTGTGAGGATCATTTGCCATCTTGCAACCCGTCCGGTAAGAGCTGGCTTCTCGAAAATGTACTTAACTGGGTCCATTTTGGAGATCAATAAAGTAGTGTGGGTCAGCATATACTGTCTCAGTCGGCGAGCAGCCCACGCTAAAGCACAACAAGTTTTCTCGAGCAGTGAATAACGTTGTTCACAGTCGGTAAACTTTTTGCTCAGGTAGTATATCGCATACTCTTTTCGACCAGACTCGTCATGCTGGCCCAGCACACACCCCATTGACTCTTCTAATACTGTTAAGTACATTATCAGAGGTCTTCCTTCGACTGGAGGCATAAGGATTGGTGGTTCTTGCAAGTATTCTTTGATCTTGTCAAAAGCCTTCTGGCAGTCTTCGTTCCACCTGACCGTCTGTTCTTTTCTTAGCAGTTTGAATAAGGGTTCACAGGTTGCTGTAAGGTGAGATATGAACCGTGAAATGTAGTTCAATCGACCTAAGAACCCTCGAACTTCTTTTTCTGACTTCGGTGCAGGCATTTCTTGAATGGCTTTGACTTTATCAGGGTCAACTTCAATCCCTTTCTCACTTACGATAAAACCCAGCAGCTTACCAGATCGCACCCCAAATGTGCATTTGTTGGGGTTTAACTTCAATTGGTACTTCCTCAGACGCTTGAATAGCTTCAGCAGATTTACCAGGTGGTCTTCTTCCGTGAGGGACTTGGCAATCATGTCATCCACATAACATTCAATTTCTTTATGGATCATGTCGTGGAATAATGTCACCATTGCCCGTTGATACGTTGCACCAGCATTCTTCAGTCCGAATGGCATCACCTTGTAACAGAACGTGCCCCAGGGTGTGATGAAGGTTGTCTTCTCCATGTCTTCAGGTGACATCTTGATCTGATTGTACCCTGAAAATCCATCCATGAAGGAGAATACCGAGAACTGAGCCGTATTATCAACCAATACATCAATGTGAGGTAATGGGAAGTCATCTTTCGGGCTGGCTCTGTTCAGATCCCGGTAGTCAACACACATCCTCACTTTGCCTTCTTTCTTAGGCACATGTACTATGTTAGCAACCCACGGTGGATAGCTAGTTACAGCAAGGAACCCGGCGTCCCACTGCTTTTGTACCTCTTCTTTGATTTTCATTGCCATGTCTGGGCGAGTACGACGCAGTTTCTGCTTTACTGGCAGGCAGTCTTCTCTCAAAGGCAGCTTGTGCATAACAATATCGGTGTCCAACCCTGGCATATCCTGATAAGACCAGGCAAACACATCCACATATTCTTGAAGCAGGTCAATCAGTTGTTTCTTCACTGAGTCTTGTAAGCAGGCCCCGATTTTAACTTCTTTCACATCTTCACCTGTACCAAGATTGATCGTTTCTACCTCCTCCTGATGAGGAGTGATAACCTTTTCCTCTTGTCTCAACAACCTAGCTAGCTCTTCTGGAAGCTCGTAATCTTCTTCAACCCCTTCATCAGCTTGATTGATCGGATTGTCAAAGTCATACAAAGTCATAGCCGTGTTGTTGTCGGTGCGGTCTGGAAGGCACTCTCTGCAAGGGTTCAGTTTGTTCATTTTAGTGATTGATTTTAATCTTGTTTAAAAAGAGTTAAATGAAGTTATCATTTTGAAAACATCGCCATTTATTTTTGTACAAAAAGAAAAATGGAAAAACAGTGAGCGAAAAAGAAAAACGACTCATTTGCAAAAGATGTCTGATATTTCATTGATTAATCTTGTTGCACAAAATTATAGATGGCCCGATTACAAAATGAGTCTTGTCATCTTGGGCAAGATGCAAGACTTGATGCATGCTTAAAATATAAAGGAAATAATAATTACTCTGCGGGAGTAACTCTTATAATTTCCTGGGAAGACCAGTTTGAGATACGGCTCCCCGGGATCCTTGGACGTATCCAGCTCTCCAGGTTGCGCTCATCTTCCGACTCATCTTCCAAATTGTTTACTGCATCGGGGGCGAGCATCCCCCTACTGAAAAAATTGGGCTCTTTAGCAGCCTCTGCTTGATCTTGTTGAGTTGGTTTGTAACCCAACCCAAATCTATCCTCATTCTTCTCTACGGGCAACAACTTGCCCCAGCCTTGGGCGGTTCTTCAACAACCTTCCGGGCTTGTTGATAAGATGTCATTGAGGTTCCAGGTACAGCAGACGTTTCATTCATGTTTAAGGCCTCAAACCCTTGACTCATCGTTTCGTGGATCTCCCCATCCATCTCAATGTATTTGTATGTAGCCAGATGGCTAACAAAAATATCTTCCTCTCCACAAATAGTAACGACTTGGCCCTCCCACTCGAATTTTAACTTCTGGTGAAGGGTAGACGTAACTGCGCCAGCGACATGAATCCATGGTCTACCCAACAAACAGCTGTAGGCCGGCTGAATGTCCATCACGTAGAAGGTCGTTTTGAAAGTCTGTGGGCCAATCGTTATAGGCAACTCAATTTCTCCCAGAACTGATCTCTTAGAACTGTCAAAGGCTCTCACTACCAAGTTACTGGGACGTAATGCCAATCCTTCATACTCCAGCTTCACAAGGGCTTTTTTAGGTAAGACATTGAGGGATGATCCTGTGTCTACCAGTACATGGGAAAGAACTGCACCCTTACACTCCATGGTAATGTGCAAAGCCTTGTTGTGATTGCGGCCTTCCGTAGTCAAATCAGTGTTGGTAAATCCTAGTCCATGACTAGCGTTAACATTTCCAACTACAGCCTCCAACTGATTGACGGTAATCTCTTCTGGCACATAAGCTGCGTGCAAGACTTTTAATAGTGCGTTCCGATGAGCCTCGGAGCACATAAGCAATGATAGAATGGAGATCTTGGAAGGCGTCTGGTGAAGCTGGTCCACTATCTTGTAATCACTTTTCTTGATGATTCTCATGAATTCATCAACCTCTTGATCAAAAGGTGTTTTCAAAGCTTCTTTAGCAACTCGATCTTCTTGCACCAAGCTCTTCCCTTTTGCTTTGGCAGCAGCTTCTGCTTCAGCAATGGGTCTTGGAATTAGTGGGGCGAAAAGACGTCCGCTTCGAGTGAAGCCTCCGCCTCCCCCCACATTGTCTATTTGTGGTGAAGAAGTTGATGATTCAAGAGTGATTTTCTGTCCTTCGCAGTATAGATCGGAGCCGTAATGCCAAGGGATGGCATTACCGCTTTCATAAGGTATTGGCCCAGGCATTGTGATAGTGACTGGACTGATGGCAGCTGCAGAAGGGACCATGATAGTCTGTGGATCATAGTATATTGTGACTGGTGCTCTGATAGGAGTGGCATTTTGTGAGTTGTAGGCAGAATCATGTGCAGGATCATAATAAATTGTCACCGTTGAGACGCTTTCATTGTTTGCTGTTGATGTTGTAGGAGGTACTGTTGAACGGATGGGTGTTGTTGTTGTAGGAGGTTCTGAATGAAGAGATGCTGAAGTTGTAGAAGGGATGTTTGTTGATATTTGGTCCGTTGAAGTAACAGATGAAACATTTGTTGATGAAACTGAAGATTTGTTTGGAACAATGGTTGTTGTAGTTGTAGAAGACTCGGGAACTGTTGTTAAGGAGATTGCTGGATTGGTAGGTATTGATGTTGTGATTTGAAGCAGGCCACTCTGGATGAGACCATCTATGCCTTCTCTCAAGTTGTCACACCCATTTACTGAAATGTTGCAATAAGCACACCCTAGCTCACATCCCGGGAACATTTGACATTCAAGGAGTTGAGCTTTAATCTCTACCAAGGGTGTCCGAATCTGACCCACACTGGTTATCAAGTAAGACGGCTTATCTTCTTCAATAGCATTGATTCTGGGTCCACCGTGGTTTGGCATAGGGTTCTTGTTAACATTTGGTGGTGGTGCAAAGTTTAGAGCTTTGGAATCCACTAAATCCTGTACTTTCATGTGCAAAGCCCTGCACTTCTCTGTACTGTGGCCAGGTGCATTCGAGTGAAAAGCACATCTGGCGCTGGCGTCATAATTTCTGGGCAGACTGGCAGGATCTGGAGGTGCCAACGTCCTTAGCTCAACCAGGTTGAGTTTTAGGAGTTGTGGCAATAATGTGGCATAGGGCATAGGGATCGGATCAATCACCCTATTGGCCTGAGAAGGTCTCTGTTGGAACGGTCTTTGCTGATTGCTGTTGCTAGTGTTGTTGTTGTAACTTCTCTGAGGTGGATATTGAGCTTGTTGCTGGTAATTCTGTTGCTGTGGTTGATAAGCTGGTTGTGGATGAATTGGAGCGGGGATGGTGACAGCTGCCACTGACCTATGAACATACTGGGGCCTGCCCCTGCTGGTATGGATAGCATTGGTCTCACCAGTTCTTCTTGGGCCTACAAAAGGCTTTCTTGGGTTGCTGGATGAGCTAGCACCGTTGTCAGAAATTTTGCCCATCTTTAACAGGCTCTCAATTCTTTCTCCAGCTATGACGACATCTGCAAAGCTGGTAGAAGAAAAGGCAACTAGCCTATCAATGTACGTCCCTTGGAGGGTGTTCATAAACATATCAGCCATCTCCCTCTCTGACATGGGTGGCTGCACAGCAGCAGCAAGCTGTCTCCACCTCTAGGCGTACTCCCGGAAGCTTTCCCTGGATGATTGTGACATTCCCATCAGGAGGGTCCTGTTGGGAGCCATATCCAAATTATACTGGTATTGTCTAATGAAGGCCTCAGCCAGGTCCTTCCATCACCTGATGGTCGCTCTAGTCAAATGAGAGTACCATTCCCTTAAAGCTCCCGTCAAGCTATCCTCAAAATAAAACATCCATAGCTTTTCGTCCATGGTATATGCCTTCAACCTCCCCAGAAAGGATTGCAAGTGGGTCCGTGGACAGGAGGTTCCGTTGTACTTCTCAAAGCACGGCAGTTTAAACTTATGGGGAATCCTGACCCCGTCCACTAAGCCCATGTCCATAACATCAAAACCCAAGGAGTTTTGAGACTCCAAGGACCTTAATTTTTCAGCAATTTCATCTAGCCTTCTGTCATAGGCTTCATCCCCAGCTCCCATCACTGTGAACTGATCTTCCTGGGGGTCTTCTTGCAGCACTCTGCCTGTAGTAGCATTCCCTTGCACATTAGCAGGAATGTTGATCTCTGGGTGAAGGTGGGGTCCAAATACAGGTGGGTTGATGTGAGGCTGAACCCTCTCATTGTTGCTTGTCCCAGCAGTCCCTAGATGGGGGTCTTCCTGATTCTGCCTCTCTACCAGTGCTCTTAATCTCTCTTGGCTTTGAGCCATATTATTCATCACCTCCATAAACTGAGTCATCTGATTCCTCATTTCTAGTCTCTCATTGGCCATTTGAGTCCTGACCTCTGTAAGGTCCTGCTGTACTTGGTCCATCTGTATACCCGGAAGGTTGTTGCGGGTTGGATATCTGTGTGGACGGTTGAGTGGAAACACCCGACGTCGAGCAATAGTTCCTGAGATCACAACAGAGTTAGTAACAACAAAACAAAAACCTACAAAACAAAACAAAAGTTAGTATGCAATACAGTATGCCTATTTCTTTCCAAGGTATCCGGCTTGGTGCTTGGTTTTGACCTTTCCAGACCCTTGAGGAAGATGCTTGTGATGTTGCTTGAAAGAAAACTCAGATAAAACAAACTAATGAATATATTACAAAAGTGAATGATACATAGTTTGTTTTTACAATACATGCCCTCTGAGGGGTCACAATACAACATAAGAAAAGAAAAAATACAATGAAATGAAAGCAACAACAAGCAAAAGTCAGACACCAAGACCAAACTCATCCTCCTGAACTTCCTTTAGAAGTGCTTCAGTCACAGGATCAGCCGGACGCTCCGTGAGGTTTCTGATAAGGAGATTCCTGGTGGTGACAGCAGCAGTTAGCTTCTTGTGTTGACTCTGGTCCTTTGACCTCTTCACACCAGCTCTAATCTTCAACTCTGAGATTTCTCTCTGGGCTGCTAGCAGGGCTTCTTGTTGCTCTTTTGCACTAGCCTCCAACTGCTCAATCTTGTCCTGAGTCCTCTTATCTTCCTGAGTACGAGCTTCGGTGATCCTGACCCACCTAGCCTGACTCTCTTTCAGATACAAATCAGTCCTGGCCTTCTGGAACTGAGACTCCTTGCAGGCATTCTTCAAGATCTGCTCTCCAGCCCTTAACTTCTTAATGTAGTCCTCTGTCTTTTCGATCCTAGCTAGATGCTCCACCTTTAGCTTTTCTAACCTTTCAATGTCCAAGCGACCGTCACTCCTCTCCCAGAGGGTCTTCTGTAGAGCCTGAGTCAGATTCTCATTTCTCTCTTTCAGCTTCTCAAACTCCTCTAAGCTGACAGTGGCAGGAGGTGGTGCTGTGGATGGCCCAGGTGCATCCTCAATAGTGAAGGGCATCCCGGAAATTTGTGCCCTGGTGTAAACACCCCAAATTTGCCCTCACCCATTCACACCATGGCTTGTGATCATTCCATATGCATAAACTCAATCATACCATTTCATATCACATCTTTGTTTCACTGCATTGGTTCAAAGTCATCTGCATCTAGGGTTTGTGATCTGAGCAATCCAGGAGCTTCTTGAGCCACTCCAAAGGCCATCAATCATTTCAAAGGGGTCCATGTATGTTCAAGTATCATATTATATCCTCTCCAAGTCAAGGATGCCAAAGAATCACAAGAACTGGGATTGGTATGGATGCAGAGCCAGGTTTAACTGCACAGATGACCTAAAATTAGGGTTTTGGTTTCAGAGGCCATAACTCCAAAATTTTTGGTCATTCTTGTTTCTATTGGTCTCTATATGGTATAGGGAGTATGCATATCAATTTTTATGAAGAAATTCCATGGGAAAGTCATCTGATCAAGAGTTGACTTTCTAGACAAGTCAGTGCAAAATCAGGGCATCTGAGGCCCCCAATGACCCAACCAAGGGGTGATCTTCATCATGTTGAGTGTATATGATCTTTATTTGATCATGGAAGAAGGTTGAAGTTCACAAAATTCAAGAATTACAAGTTTTTGCAAAGTTGACTTTTTTGGGCATGGTTGACTTTTAAGGAATATGTCATTTTATGCCACTTTTCAAACCTTACTTTTTGATCCAAAAATGCTTCAAATGGAAAAACTTTGGTCATGAAAGTTGTAGATTAGATCTTTCCCTTTTCAAAAAGTACAAGAACATGACCTAATTCATTTTGGATCAAAAGTTATGGTGTGTTAAAGTTGGCAAAAATCATTAAATTTCAAGTTATGCACTAAAAGGAAAACTTGCAATTTCATGTACCAAGCATTCTAGTGACTTCAAAATGACTTCAAAACTTCATCATATGATCATACATGACCCCAAAAACAGAATTGGCCCAAGGAATTTTGCATTGCTTGCCTTGATTTTCAAAGTTCCATAAGGCATTTTTCATAAGGGTGCAAAGAGGGATTTTTGACAAAATCATTCTCCAAAGAGTTATGTGATCACTAATCACTTTCTATGCATTGCCATGACTAAAAGAAGTCCCATGCTACAAAATTCGGCAAGCAATGTCTCATGTACATGGCACAAAATCATGAGGAAACATCAAGTGGGCAAGTTGCAAAAGCTAGCATAGCTTGTGATCCATATGTTGCAGTCAGCTACAAGCAATCCAAGGGCCCTCCTCAACTCAAGCTGAAGCAAGACATGACTTCAAACTGCTGCTGCCATGACCCATGCTGCTAGTACAAACCAACTTGACTTTTTGGCAAAAGTTCCCATACTCATGGCACAGTGAGCAGCCACCCCTACTGACCTGCCCCACAGGCTATCCACACAACTTGGAGATGTTATAGCAAGGCATTGGGCATTGAAGCAAGCTAGAACACAGCATACCAAAAAACTGTCAAAGAGCTTCCTCTCTTCGAATCTCATTTTCCAGCCATCAAACACCCCATTTCTCTTCACCAACAAATCAAACACACAAAGAGGAACCAGAATCAGCCATTGATAGAGCTTGAGACCACTCACACACAGACTCCATTTTCTGATACACCGGAACTGGACCTCTCAAAATAGCTTGTTTAAGCTCATTCCAAACCTACCATTAGCACCAGGGGAATCAGTGGAGCAAGCTTGCACCAAAGAATAGCTCTGAAAGCCCAGAAACAGGAGTCTCCATCTCAGGTATGGCCATGAACATTTTTTCTCAGAGCTTGCATTTTAAGTTATAATCTGGTTGTGTATGTCTTGCTGATCATGGGGATGGGTTTAGAATTAAAAATGAGTGAGAAATGAGGATTTACCAGGGCTCTGAAACTTTGCCCGTGAATCTTCATGGCTTCGATTCTCTTCATTTGAGCATGAGAAATTTAGTTTGAGAGATGATTTGAGTGAGGTTTGAATAGAGGAACGTTTCCCTGGCTTTAATTTGATGGATGGTGGCCTGAATCATGATCTAGGGTTTTGACATTGCCGGAGAAGATGACCGGAGCTTCCCTCCGGTCACCTGAAAGTACTTAGCCCTAATCCCAGTCATTAAGTGGCATTTGAATTTCGTGCGTTGGATTAGTTGACCCCTTTGACTTGGCGCGTGAACGACTGGCCCAGATTCACTCATTTTGCCCTAATCCCCTTTCATTAGTTTAATTAATCATAATTAAATTAATTTAATTAGGGCAAGCCTCAGCCCTTGGATGACGCGCCAGTCAACCATCTCCACCCCAGTTTGAATACGAGCCATTAGATCTGCTTACTTCTTCATTTATTAATTTTTATTTTCATTTTTTCCTCATTTGATTTGTTCAATTTATTAAAAATAGCAAAAATGCTTTAAAAATTATGAAATTTTTTATCCTGAGTTTCATTAATTTTAGAAGCACAAAAATATTTTTATTTTCATTTTTAGCATTAAAAAAGTATTTTTAAATATTTAAAAGTTTCTTTTTAATTAATTAATGAGAATTAATTAATTAAAAATACTTTTAGGTATTTAAAAATCACCAAAAAATTCATGAAACCTTTAAAAACATTTAGAAACATTGTCCAACCTTCAAACCAAATTTATTTTTTGATCTTGATGCATTTTGAGAATTTTTCATTGAATTAAAATCATTTTGATGCATTATTTTGATCCAAACTTCAAAAAATCATTTCTGCCTATCCATGAAGAGTTGGACCTTGATTCTTTTTGCATTGCATTGTGTTTAGCATGTAGTTTGTGAGATTAAATGGCCATGATTTGATCTTTCATTTTCCATTTGTTTGGTAATTTTCTTGTTAAGGAACCCTAAAACCCTAGAAAACTTAGGAAAATCATAACTTGAATTTGGTTAAGAGTTGAAGCCTCTCCTTTGGGCATTGGTTTGGTATAGGATTAGGGGTCCTTTGAGTGCATTTTCAATTTTTTATAATGTTGTTTGCTTCTGATTTTGGTTTGTGTTTGATGCTTTGATCATAAACCCTAATTTGGGCTTCCATATGCATTCATCTTGCATTTTGCTTGCATAACATGACTTGCCTTGACATTTCAAGCATCCATGTGATCCATTTAGCATCATAAGACATATTGAAAGCATGTTTGATCATTGCATCTTGCATTTGCCATGTTGTATGTCATATGCACTTCATAACTTTTCATGTATGTTCATGGTTCTTAACTTGCCCCATTTGCATTCATAAGCTTGTATGATCATCCCCATGTGCTGCCTCATGTTTGTAACATCTCATAGCATCATTAACATCATGTAAATGCTTCTGGTTTTGTTTCTCATCATACCATTTCATCTCATTTTGCATTGCATTGCATTTCTTTCACTAACTTTACAGGTGGTAAGTTATCTTGAGAAGTGAATTTGCCTTCACTTCTCATAACTTCTCTTCATCTCTTTTTATGCATCCTTGCTGCTTTTTTGTTTGTGTTTGAGATTGAGCTTGCTCTTTCTTGTTCTCCTTACTTTCTTTCTTCAAGTGACTTGACTTCTTGAATGAAGCAAGTCACTTTGCTTCTCTTAATCCTTTCATCTGCTTCTTGGTGGTTCCACTGAAGATTGTTCTTGTAAACCTCACAAACCTTAGGAACAACCAAGCATGACAATGATTAGGGTTTTGACTAGTCTTCCCCCTTAGTTTTACCTTTGTGTCTCTCTTTGAGTCTTCTCTTCTCATCCCATAATCAGAGACTAAACCCTAAAGGCTTTAAGGCTTTGTGATTAAGCTTATGCCTGCATCCTTCTATTAGGATGGAGTGTATAACTTTAATCCTAAGTGTTAAACCCTTAATGTGTTTAAATCTCTTAATCAATTCACTTAATAACCATCAAGACATCAAGCTTGTAACTTGGGCCTTGCATTAGGGTTCTTATTCTTCCTTAATTGGTTAAGAAGGACTAACCCTAGTGTTAATGGACAAGTCCCCCTCAAGTTGTCTTACAAACCATAAAATTCACTTCATCATCTCATCATTAAATAAAATCCACTTAATCAAAGGCTTGTTTTGTCATGAGTTTAATCCCTAATCATGGATTAAGTTGAGGAGCTTTCCTCAGCTTAAACGTTCTCATCTATTATCCTTCTATTAGGATGGTGTAATGAGTCTGTTTAATCCTTGATTATGGCTTAATCTCATTACTTAACACTAAACAAAAACACCAAAAACATCTAAATAATCCACAAGTAGGTTAATGATCTTAATCCTACTCCATGGTGATTAAGTGTGAGAAGCTGACTTCACACTTAAGGTATTCTCATTACCCCTAATCAGAGGGAAGATGTGATGAGTTTACTAAATCCATTGGTTTAGGCTTAAGCTCATTAACTCATGACAAACCTTCAAAAGCAATAAAAGATTGAAAATACAAAAACAAACAATAATCGTCTCCTCCGGGATTCTTTTCTCATCATACTCACTCACAAACGAGAACTTGCTTCTTCCGTCTAATGCAAGACAGTTTGCACCTGAGCCAGACAGGTCATACACTTGAGCATTGACAAGCAAGCAGTTCACAAGTCAATTCATCTTTCAGTCTCTTTGGGTCGAACTACGGTGTTCTGACTTCCTCATTGCACGAGAGGATACGTAGGCATAACTTAACAGTTATCGAACAAAAGTCTCTGTATATTCCCCCTCTTTCTAGCTTTATTCTTTAGCCTCATGATCTTGAGCATTTCACTCTGTTCTTATACTGACACTTTCATACTTCATATCACACTTCACTTCTTTTACACTGACACCTGTACATCTTTTTCCAGCTATTGTATACACAGATTGCACTGACACTACCCCTTTAAAACACAAATCTTTTAAGCGTGGATCCCGTCGAGTACGACGGACAATCTGGGTGCTAATACCTTCCCAGGTTGTAACCAACCCCCTTTCTCAGTCTCTCTGGTTCGCAACCGTCTTATCCATATCTTTCTAGGTCTATGCAGCATTACCTTTCCTCCGGGATAAAAATGCCTAGCTGGCGACTCTATTCACCCCCAGTGAGTTCACGGCTGTGTGTTCTCATTGTTCCTCTCGCCGACTGTTCGCGTCTGTACCCTATTTGACCCGGCTTCATTTAGTGGGAGCGACAGCTTGGCGACTCTACTGGGGACACTTATTCTGCAACCAATCCTTCTGGTTCTTTTTGTGGGTTCCTCCTAGCGCTTGATTGATTTGTGTTTACTGGGGTGTTATGTGCTATATGTGCTTATATTTGTATTTATTTTTGCTTTATGTACAGTTGCTTTATTGCTTTCTTTATAGCTTTTGTATATATCATACTGTCATGCTGTCTGGATGGATCTGGTTTTGCTTTGGTGGGTGGGGTTCTATTGAGAGTTAAGGTCCTATACCTGGGACCTGAGTGACACCTAGGCTAGAGTGGTTCATGTTCTTTCCCATTCCATTTCGGTCTGGTGCGGGAATATGAAACACGGTTCAGATATGGCTTTCTTCTTGAGAACTCTGTGTTGCAGATTTCCTGCAGTACTAGGGCTATCTGGGAAGCCTGCTAAGTCTGGATGACCTTTAGTATTGACCTTCAGAAACTGAGGTGAATTAGAGGAGGAACTTTTATGGTTATTGTAAACACTGTACCTCCGGGTTAGAAGTGTTTACACTTCTCATAACTGATCCAAGTCTGAGGATCCTTGTTTTAGAACATCACCTGTGAGGGGGTTGGGCTGTTTACAGGTTTGCAGGTACCCTTGGCCTCAGAATACCCTGTTACTTTGTTTGATTAAGAATACTCCATTTTGGGATAGTTCTTGTGATTCTAAACCCTGGATATGTGACTCTTTATTTGAGTCCCCCACCTTGGTTACTGGACCTATGAACCTCCATCTGGATTTCTTGAACACACTTGGACTTATATCAGAGCACTTGATCAGATCCAGCTCAGTCACAAACCCTTGCATATCATTTGCATACATCCTCATTGCATCATTTTGACATGTGTTTATTTGTTTTTCAGGGTATCCATCCTATCATTTTGGCTTGGTTTTGACCCCTTCTTCAGCTTAGACCCATCTTCATCAGCACCTGCTTCAGCAATCAGCCACCTGCTTCAGTCACTTGCATCCTCAGTCTCAGCCTATCAGTGGCCCATCTTCAGTGTTGTCCTCAGTCATCATCATCAGCACCCATTCTTCAGCAACATGGCACCTAAGAAGAGTAACATCTCCTATCACTTCTTTGAGCCTGAGCTAGCCAGCATCAGGAGGATTCAGACCCTGATTACTCCATACCACATACCATATTTCAGAGAACATTATGGAGGAATCCTTGATATGGTATTGGATTTGGACCCTTCACAAAGGAGCCTGATACATACCTGCCTGCAGTTCTATGACCCTCCCCTGAGGTGCTTTACATTTCAGAATCTTCAGTTGGGACCATTGTTGGAAGAGTATTCATCACTGATTGGTGTACCTATCAGGGGTGGAATCCCTTTCAACCCTGAGATGGCTTTCCCAAGTAATGAGGAGATAGCAAAAGCATTACATCTGGAACCAGTTCTGATTGGGCAGAATTTGACATCTAAAGCTGGAATCTCTGGTTTCCATTTGGATTTCTTGACTTCTCAGGCTAGTCTGAAGGCCTCCCTAGGGGAGTGGAAGGCAGTTTGTGCCCTATTGGCCCTTAGCATATATGGGGTCATTCTTTTTGCAGATGAGCCTAGGTTTGTTAGCAAGAGTGCAATCCATCTTTTCATCCTGAGAAACCCAGTGCCCACCTTACTGGGAGATCTTTACTACTCTGTCCATCAAAGGAATGAAAAAGCAAAGGGGAAGATTAGTGAGATGTTGTGCTCCTTTGTTCCATACTTGGCTACTCAGACATTTGCCAAAGACTGATGCATTTTTGAACCCTCACCAGCAGAAAAACTGGGCTAGGAGGCTTGTTGCTCTAACCTCAGATGACATCAGGTGGTGCACTCAGAGCACCAAGGGCAGAGACATCATTACAAGTTGTGGGCAATTTCCCAATGTGCCTTTGATTGGAGTGAAAGGGTGCATCAATTATAACCCTCTGCTATTCAAAAGGCAACTGGGCTATGCATTGGTCCATCCTCCCAGAGCACAAGATCTGACTGAGACCCTTTATGTTGAAATCAAGCCTAATCTGGCTGTTGTCAGGCAAGCAGCCTGGGCCTGGGACAATGTGCAGACTAAAGGGGTAACCATTCTGGGGAAGTGCAACAATGTGGCATCAGCACAGTACTATGAGTGGTCACATGCCAGGGCTCGAATTTCTGGAATGCCCTTCACTATTGAAGATATGCCTGGGCCTTCCACAACACCACCCCCAGCGACTATCAGCTTAGAAGAGTTTGAGAAATTAAAAGAAAGAAATGAGAAGCTGACTCAGGCCCTACAGAAGACCCTCTGGGAGAGGAGTGATGGTAGGTTGGATATTGAAAGGTTGGAGAAGTTGAAGGTGGAGCATTTGGCTAGAATTGAAAAGTCTGAGGATTACATTAAGAAGTCAAGGGCTGGAGAACAAATCTTGAAGAATTCCTGCAAGGAAGCTCAGTTCCAGAAGGCCAGGACTGATTTGTATCTGAAGGAGAGTCAAGCTAGGTGGGTCAGGATCACCGAAGCTCGTGCTCAAGAGGACAAAAGGACTCAGGATAAGATTGAGCAACTGGAAGCTAGTGCAAAAGAGCAACAGGAAGCCCTGGCAGCAGCCCAGAGGGAGATCTCAGAGCTGAAGATCAGAGCTGGAGTGAAGAGGTCAAAGGACCAAAGTCAGCACAAGAAGCTAACTGCAGCTATTGCTACAAGGAATCTCCTTATCAGGAACCTTACAGAGCGTCCAGCTGATCTTGTGACTGAAGCACTTCTCAAGGAAGTTCAGGAGGATGAATTTAGCCTTGGTGTCTGACTTTTTGCTTATTGTTGTTTTCATTTTATGTACTTTTCTTCATGTTGTATTTTTGACCCCTCAGAGGGCTTGTATTGTAAAAGAAACAAACTATGTATCATTTACCCTTTTGTAATATATGTGTTGGTTTGTTTCATCTGAATTCTTCAAGCAGCTTCACAAACATCTTCTTCAAGGGGTCTGGAAAGGTCAAAACCAGGTACCAAGCCGGATACCTTGGAAACAAATAGACACACTGCATTGCATACTAACCTTTTGTTTTGTTTTGTAGGTTTGTTTTGTTGTTGTTGCTAACTCTGTTGTGATTTCAGGAATTATTGCTCGACGACGTGTGTTTCCACTCAACCGTCCACATAGATATCCCACCCGTAGCAACCTTCCGGGCATACAGATGGATCAGATGCAGCAGGACCTTACAGAGGTCAGAAACCAAATGACTAACGAGAGGTTGGAAATGAGGAATCAGATGACACAATTCATGGAGGTGATGAACAATATGGCTCAAAGCCAGGAGAGGTTGAGAGCACTGGTAGAAGGGAGAAACCAGGAAGACCATCAGCCAGGGACTGCTGGGACAAGCAACAATGAAAGAGTCCAACCTCATGTCAATCCCCCAGTCTTTGGACCCCACCTACATCCAGAGGTCAACATCCCTGCAAATGTTCAAGGGACTGCCACTGCATGCAGAGTGCTGCAAGAAGACCCCCAGGAAGATCAGTTCACAGTGATGGGAGCTGGGGAGGAAGCTTATGATAGGAGGCTGGATGAGATAGCTGAGAAATTAAGATCCTTAGAGTCTTAAAACTCTTTGGGTTTTGATGTTATGGATATGGGCTTGGTAGACGGGGTCAGGATTTCCCACAAATTTAAGCCACCATGCTTTGAGAAGTATAATGGGACTTCCTGTCCCCGGACCCATCTACAATCTTTTCTGGGGAGGCTGAAGGCCTATACCATGGACGAGAAGCTCTGGATGTTCTATTTTGAGGATAGCTTGACAGGAGCTTCAAGGGAATGGTACTCTCATCTGACAAGAGCAACTATCAGGTGTTGGAAGGACCTGGCAGAGGCCTTTATCAGACAGTATCAGTACAACTTAGACATGGCACCCAACAGGACCCTCCTAATGGGAATGTCACAGTCATCAAGAGAAAGTTTCCGAGAGTATGCCCAGAGGTGGAGGCAATTGGCTGCTGCTGTTCAGCCACCTATGTCAGAGAGGGAGATGGCAGATATGTTTATGAACACCCTCCAAGGAACATACATTGACAGGCTAGCTGCCTTTTCTTCTACTAGCTTTGCAGATGTTGTTATAGCTGGGGAGAGAATTGAGAGCTTATTGAAAATGGGCAAAATTTCTGACAACGGTGCCAGCTCATCCAGCAATACAAGGAAGCCTTTTGTAGGCCCAAGAAGAACTGGTGAGACCAATGCTATCCATACCAGCAGGGGCAGACCCCAATATGTTCAAAGGTCTGTGGCAGCAGTCACCATTCCCGCTCCAGCTCATCCACAACCAGCTTATCAACCACCGCAACAAAATTATCAGCAACAACCTCAGTATCAGCAACAAACTCAGTATCCTCCAAGAAATTACAACAACAGCAACACCAACAACAATAATCAGCAGAGACCATTCCAACAGAGGCCCTCTCAGGCCAATAGGGTGATCAATCCGATCCCTATGCCCTATGCCACATTACTGCCACAACTCCTGAAACTCAACCTAGTTGAGTTAAGGACATTGGCACCTCCATATCCTAATAGTCTACCCAGAAATTATGACTCCAACGCCAGATGTGCCTTCCATTCAAATGCACCTGGCCATAGTACAGAGAAGTGCAGAGCTTTGCACATGAAGGTACAAGACCTGGTAGACTCTAAGGCTCTAAATTTCGCACCACCACCAAATGTCAACAAAAACCCTATGCCACACCATGGTGGTACCCAAATCAATGCTATTGAAGAAGACAAGCCGTCTTATTTAATAACCAGTGTGGGTCAGATTCGGACACCGTTGGTAGAGATCAAAGCTCAGCTCCTCGAATGTCAAATGTTCCCAGGATGTGAGCTAGGGTGTGCTTACTGCAACATTTCAGTGAATGGTTGTGATAACTTGAGGGATGGCATAGATGGTCTCATCCAGAGTGGCCTGCTTCAAATTACAACATCATTTCCAACAAATCCAGCAATCTCATCAGCAACAATTCCAGTTTCTCCTACAACTGCAACAACCATTGTTCCCGACAACTCTTCAGCTTCATCAACAAATGCTTCGTCTGTTGTTTCAACTGACCAGATAACAACAAACATTCCTTCTACAACTTCAGCACCACTTCATTTCGAATCTCCTACAACAACAACATCCATCCTTCCGACAAGGTCTCCTACAACATCAGCAACAAACCATGAAGATGTCTCCACAGTTACGGTTTATTATGATCCTGAAAATGATTCTGCCTACAACTCTCAAAGTGCTACTCCCATCAGAGCACCAGCCACAATATATTATGATCCACAGACTATCACAGTTCCCTCTGCAGCTGCCATCAGTCCAGTCACTATCACAGTGCCTGGACCAGTACCTTATGAAAGCAGCAATGCTATCCCTTGGCATTACGGCTCTGACGTATACTGCGAAGGACAGAAAATCACTCTTGAACCATCAACACCTGCACCACAAATAGACAATGTGGGAGGAGGCGGAGGCTTCACCCGAAGCGGACGTCTCTTTGCTCCACAAATTCAAAGACCCACGGCCGAAGCAGAAGCTGCTGCCAAGGCAAAAGGAAAGAGCCCGGTGCAGGAAGACCCAGCTATCAAGGAAACTTTGAAAACACCCTTTGATCAAGAAGTTGATGAGTTCATGAGAATCATCAAAAAGAGTGATTACAAAATAGTGGATCAGCTTCACCAGACGCCATCCAAGATCTCTATCCTATCATTGCTTATGTGCTCCGAAGCCCATCGGAATGCACTACTCAAAGTCTTGCACGCAGCTTACGTGCCTGAAGAGATCACCGTCAATCAGTTGGAAACTGTGGTTGGAAATGTTACTGCTAGCAATGGGCTAGGGTTCACCAATAATGATTTGACTTCGGAAGGCCGCAACCATAACAAGGCCTTGCACATCACCATGGAATGTAAAGGTGCAGTCCTTTCCCATGTGCTGGTAGATACAGGATCATCCCTCAATGTCTTACCTAAAAAGGCCCTGGTGAAGCTAGAGTATGAAGGATTGGCATTGCGTCCCAGTAACCTGGTAGTAAGAGCTTTTGATGGTTCTAAGAGATCGGTTCTGGGTGAAATTGAGCTGCCTGTAACGATTGGCCCACAAACTTTTAAAACAACCTTCTACGTGATGGACATTCAGCCTGCCTACAGCTGTTTGTTGGGTAGACCTTGGATTCATGCCGCTGGCGCAGTAACATCTACCCTTCACCAGAAGTTAAAATTTGAGTGGGAAGGCCAAGTCGTTACTATCTGTGGGGAGGAGGATATATTTGTTAGCCATCTGGCTACTTATAAGTATATTGAGATGGATGGGGAGATCCACGAAACGATGAGTCAAGGGTTTGAGGCCTTGAACGTAAATGAAACATCTGTTGTACCTGGATTCTCCATGGCATCTTATCAACAAGCCCGAAAGGTTGTTGAAGAAGGAACTACCCAAGGCTGGGGCAAGGTTTTATCTGTGGAGGAGAAGAAGGACAAATTTGGGTTGGGTTACAGACCAACTCAACAAAATCAAGCAGAGGCTGCCGAGAAGCCCGGTTTTGTCAGTGGGGGGATGCTCACCCCTGATGCTATCAACAATTTGGAAGACGAGCTGGAAGAAGAACACAACCTGGAAAGCTGGATTCGTCCAAAGATCCCAGGGAGCAGTATCTCAAACTGGTCTTCCCAGGAAATTATAAGAGTTACTCATGCAGAGTAATTATTATTTCCTGTATTTTTATAGCATGCATCAAAGTCTTGCATCTTGCCCAAGATGATAAGACTCATTTTGTAATCGGGCCATCTGTACTTTTTGTGCAACAAGATTAATCAATGAAATATCAGACATCTTTTTGCAAATGAGTCTTTTTCTTTTCCGCTCACTGTTTTTCCATTTTTCTTTTTGTACAAAAAATAAATGGCGATGTTTTCAAAATGACAACTTTATTTCACTTTTCTAAACAAGATTAAAATCAAATCACTAAAATGAACAAACTGAACCCTTGCAGAGAGTGCCTTCCAGACAGCACCGACAACAACACGGCTATGACTTCGTATGACTTTGACAATCTAATCAATCAAGCTGATGAAGGGGTTGAAGAAGAATATGAGCTTCCTGAAGAGCTAGCCAGGTTGTTGAGACAAGAGGAGAAGGTTATCACTCCTCATTAGGAGGAGGTCGAAACGATTAATCTTGGTACAGATGAAGACGGGAAAGAGGTTAAAATCGGGGCCTGCCTACAAGACTCAGTGAAGAGACAACTGATTGATCTGCTTCAAGAATATGTGGATGTGTTTGCTTGGTCGTATCAAGATATGCCAGGGTTGGACACCGACATTGTTGTGCACAAGCTGCCTTTGAGGGAAGAATGCCCACCAGTTAAACAGAAGCTGCGCCGTACTCGCCCAGATATGGCAATGAAGATCAAAGAAGAGGTACAAAAGCAGTGGGACGCCGGTTTCCTTGCGGTAACTAGCTATCCACCGTGGGTTGCTAACATAGTACCTGTGCCTAAGAAGGACGGCAAAGTAAGAATGTGTGTTGACTACCGGGACCTGAACAGAGCCATCCCGAAGGACGATTTCCCATTACCTCACATTGATGTATTGGTCGATAACACGGCTCAGTTCTCGGTATTCTCCTTCATGGACGGATTTTCAGGATATAATCAGATCAAGATGTCACCTGAAGACATGGAGAAGACAACATTCATCACACCCTGGGGCATGTTCTGCTACAAAGTGATGCCATTCGGATTGAAGAATGCTGGTGCAACATATCAACGGGCTATGGTGACATTATTCCACGATATGATCCATAAGGAAATCGAATGTTATGTGGATGACATGATTGCCAAGTCCCTTACTGAAGAAGACCACCTGGTGAATCTGCTGAAGCTGTTCAAGCGTCTGAGGAAGTACCAATTGAAGTTGAACCCCAACAAATGCACATTCGGGGTGCGATCTGGTAAGCTGCTGGGATTTATTGTAAGCGAGAAAGGGATTGAAGTTGACCCTGATAAAGTCAAAGCCATTCAAGAAATGCCTGCACCGAAAACTGAGAAAGAAGTTCGGGGGTTCTTAGGTCGATTGAACTACATTTCACGGTTCATATCTCACCTTACAGCGACCTGCGAACCTTTGTTCAAGTTGTTAAGAAAAGAACAGACGGTCAGGTGGAATGAAGACTGCCAGAAGGCTTTTGACAAGATCAAAGAGTACTTACAAGAACCACCAATCCTTATGCCTCCAGTTGAAGGAAGACCTCTGATAATGTACTTGACAGTATTAGAAGAGTCGATGGGGTGTGTGTTGGGCCAACATGACGAGTCTGGTCGAAAAGAGTATGCAATTTACTACCTGAGCAAAAAGTTTACCGACTGTGAACTACGTTATTCACTGCTCGAGAAAACTTGCTGTGCTTTAGCGTGGGCTGCTCGCCGACTGAGACAATATATGTTGACCCACACTACCTTATTGATCTCAAAAATGGACCCAGTTAAGTACATTTTCGAGAAGCCAGCTCTTACCGGACGGGTTGCAAGATGGAAAATGATTCTCACGGAATATGACATCCAGTACACCTCTCAAAAAGCCATCAAGGGCAGTGTATTGTCTGAATATCTTGCTGAGCAACCCATTGATGACTACCAGCCTATGAGATTTGACTTCCCTGATGAAGACATCATGTTCATTAAAACAAAAGATCATGAAGAGCCTGTTCACACTGAAGGGCCTGACCCGGAGGAAGAATGGACTATGATGTTTGATGGGGCTATTAATATGAATGGTCGTGGTGTTGGTGCAGTACTCATTACACCCAAAGGAGTTCACATGCCTTTCTCGGCAAAACTCACTTTCAACTGCACTAACAATGAGGCTGAATACAAAGCTTGCATTATGGGTCTTGAGGAAGCCATTGACCTCAGAATCAAGACATTGACCATATTCGGAGATTCAGCTCTCGTAGTTAATCAAACCAACGGAAAATGGTACACCCACCAGGATCATCTGATACCTTATAGGGATTATACAAGAAAGTTATTGACTTTCTTCACAACGGTCAAACTTGAGTATATCCCTCGGGACGAGAATCAGTTTGCGGATGCCCTGGCTACCATTTCATCCATGATCAAAGTTCAAGCTACCAACTTTGTACCTCAAATTTCAGTGTCCAGACTTGATAGACCAGCATATGTGTTCGCAGCAGATGTTGTCAAAGACGATAAGCCTTGGTTCCATGACATTAAGTGCTTCTTGGAGGATCAAACATACCCACCTGGGGCATCTTCCAATGATAAGAAGACTTTAAAAAGGCTTGCTGGTAGTTTCTTTCTGAACACTGATGGGTCTTTATACAAAAGGAACTTTGATATGGTACTCCTCCGATGTGTTGACAAGACGGAAGCAGATTTGTTGATGCATGAAGTACACGAAGGATCCTTTGGTACCCATGCTGGAGGGCATGCCATGGCTAGGAAATTGCTAAGATCAGGATATTACTGGATCACAATGGATGCAGACTGTTGTGCTTATGCCAGAAAATGCCATAAATGCCAGATCTATGCGGATGAGGTGCATGTGCCTCCCAATCCTTTGAACATCATGTCTTCACCATGGCCCTTTGCCATGTGGGGCATTGATATGATTGGCAAGATTGAGCCAACTGCTTCAAATGGCCACAGATTCATCTTGGTCGCCATTGATTATTTCACCAAGTGGGTTGAAGCAGCCTCATATGCAAATGTTACAAGACAAGTGGTAGCCAGATTTCTGAAGAGAGATATCATCTGTCGATATGGAGTTCCCGAGCGAATCATTACTGATAATGGTTCCAACTTAAACAACAAGATGATGGCTGAGTTATGCCGGGACTTCAAGATCCAACACCACAATTCTTCTCCTTACAGGCCAAAGATGAATGGCGCTGTTGAGGCAGCTAATAAGAATATCAAGAAGATTGTGCAGAAGATGGTAGTCACCTACAAAGACTGGCATGAGATGCTACCATTTGCCTTGCATGGGTACCACACATCAATCAGAACGTCCACTGGAGCAACACCGTATCAGCTTGTGTATGGTATGGAAGCAGTCCTACCTGTTGAAGTTGAATTACCCTCTCTACGGGTATTAATGGATGTTAAGCTGAACGAAGCAGAGTGGGTCCGGTCCCGATACGAGCAACTGAGTCTGATTGAAGAGAAAAGATTGGCTGCAATCTGTCATGGGCAGTTGTATCATAAAAGAATGAAGAAAGCCTTCGATCAGAAAGTCAGACACCGAGAATACCAAGTAGGAGATCTTGTGCTGAAGAGAATCCTCCCTCCTCATACAGACCACTGGGGCAAATGGACTCCAAACTATGAAGGACCATTCGTAGTAAAGAAAGTTTTCTCTGGTGGAGCACTGATGCTCAGCACCATGGATGGTGAAGATTTCCCGTCCCCTGTGAATTCAGATGCAGTTAAAAAATACTTCGCATAAAATGACCCGCTGGACATAAAAACAGAATGTAAGTCCAGGCAAAAATAGGGCATCCCGGCGAGTCAAAAACAGAATAAAAGACTCGGGCAAAAATAAGGGAAATAAATATTAAAAAAATGTACACCCGCTGAGTTGAAAAGCCGCATTGGACAACTCAGGCAACAATGGGTATCCCGATGGATTGAAAACCCGAAAGGGCGATCCATGCAAGATAAGGGAATAAGCGAACAACTGCATTCTGAATTCGTCTTGTATTACCTGCAACTTGGTAAGCTTCTAAAGGATCAAGCTTCAATCAAAACCAACCTTCTTCAGAAAGTAAGATGAGAAGAACGTCGAAAGTCATACGAGTCATAGCAAAAGAGGAAGCTCCTTTGAAAGCGTCGTCAACATCGCCAGCACTTTGTTTCTCAATTTGTAACAGTCTCTTCATTTTAGGAGATTTGTTTCCTTGACTGTATCTCGCCAATTCAGGGCATTTGAATTAATAAAATCAGATTTTTCAGTCATGTTTCGTCTTGTACATTTTTGTTTGCAAAGAATGTCTGATGTCTCTAAAAAACTGGTCGCTTAAGTACAGATGCTTTTCGCTAAAAAATAAAAACACATGCTTGCAGGGAATATACTTACTCTCAAAAGTGCCTAACTCCTATGACGGAATCCAGCAAAGGATACCTCGGGATCATTTGTGCGTTTCTCTATCTTTGCAGGATTGCAGGTGTCCAAAGCACAACTTGGGGCATGAAAGCTTCATCCCAGCAAGCTGACAAATCAACACTCATTCTCAGCACCTGAGGTGCTTTCTCCCCAGCTGAGTTGTCACTGATAACTTCTCCCAGCCGAGTTGCCAATCTTTTCTCCCTCAGCAGAATGCAAAAGCCAGGAAATCATCCTCCCCACAGAGCTTCAGCCTCTATCCAGAAGAGCAACGCATGAAGGAGTCACAACAGAGTACGGAAAGCTTCTACAAACCCCAGCTGGGTCCCTTATTTACTGGAATAGGTCTATCATTGACCCATTTCCCCAAGAAGATGCGTCTCATCAGATCTATCAATGATCTCATCCCCCAGCTGGGATGTCCATTTTAAGCAGATCGACCCGAGATCTTCGCAGCAACGGGACCCGAATCCCGGATCTATACCCTTGCATAATCATGGCATTTGCATCATATTCACCCACAAAGCGTAGCATTCCGTCTAATACGGAGCATTACGGCAAAAATCAAACACATAGCATGATCATAAGCCATGTTGTGAATGATAAATCCATCAATATGCAGAATACTTTCCCAAAATCCCCACCAGAGTCCCCAGCAAAAAACAGCTGCCCCACAGTTCACAAACACCAGTATATACTCATTTTGACACCCGTCCGTGTCATCATTCCCCAGTAAAGTCGCCTGAACATTCTTTACAAACAAGACCACCCGTATTACAGATGCTTCCTGACACCCGTCCGTGTCATACCCCCAGCAGAAAACCAAGACTTCCTCTTTGCACTCACAGATTCTTGTATATACAATTCTTTGACACTCGTCCGTGTCATATCCCCAGCGCAGTCGCTTACACTTTTGCAACTTATACTATACTTTTCTCCCTTTTGACACTCGTCCGTGTCACTCTCCCCAGCAGTTAAACACTCATCTATACACCACTCATACTTACTTTACTTATACAGATACTCGTTCGTATCTTGTATACACCATTTATATCCCCGCAGATTCAACACTCGTCTGTGTTTCTTTGTTAACCAGTTGGTACTCGTTCGTACCATCATCTCAGAACATGCGTCAAGCGTTTGTTTCTACATGATACTCGTCCGTATCATACTCTTAAGGATGCTCGTCCGCATCTTTAATCCATACACTATGTCAAAACACTTACGTCTCCTTGAATATAGATACTCGTCTGTGTCTACTGTTCCCCAGAAGAGTCCCTTCAGATTCAACACTCGTCCGTGTTCTCTGTTAACCCGTTGATACTCGTCCGTATCATCATCTCTGAACATGTGTCAGTACTTGTTTCTACCTGATACTCGTCCGTATCATAGTCTTAAGGATGCTCGTCCGCATCTTTAATCTATACACAACCTCTAAACACTTATACCTTTTGTTTCTTGGATATAAACACTCGTCCGTGTTTACTATTCCCCAGCAAGCAATTTCTTTTATCTGGCACTCGTCCTGTGTCATGATAAACCCTGAGAGCAGCCGTACCCTGCTAGGTGGTCGTCCTCCACCTCTTGATGGTCGTCCTCCATCATGCTCATCCGATGGCCGTCCCCATCGTTGATATTCGGCAGCCGTCCCCTGCTAGGTGGTCGTCCTCCACCTCTTGATGATCGTCCTTCATCATTTTATCCAATGGCCGTCCCCATTGTTGATTTCGGTTATCTGGCATTCGTCCTATGTCATGACAAACCTCGAGAGCAGCCGTCCCCTGCTAGGTGGTCGTCCTCCACCTATTGATGGTCGTCCTCCATCATGCTCGTCCGATGGCCGTCCCCATCGTTGACCTTTTATCCGGCATTCGTCCTATGTCGCGATATTTTCGGCAGCCGTACCCTGCCAGGTGGTCGTCCTCCACCTTAGATGACCGTCCCTCATCTAATCCCCAACAGAGCAGCCGTCCCCTGCTAGGTGATCGTCCTTCACCTTTGATGATCGTACCTCATCATCCGTTTATTTCATTTATTCTGTAACCCGATGGCCGTCCCCGTCGTGGTCCCTTTTCCTTTCAGTTTAACCCGATGGCCGTCCCCATCGTTGGTTACTTTACTTTATGAACTTGATGGCCGTCCCCGTCATGTTTCATTCGATCCCCAGAAAATCTTGCAGCTTTATTTGATGGCCGTCCCCATCATAGTATCTTATTTTTTCCAGCTAGTCGGTCGTCCCCGTCTTTGCTATATCTTTTATCCCCAGCATGTCGGCCGTCCCCGTCATTGCTTTACTTCACACACTTTTCCCAGCATGTCGGCCGTCCCCGTCATTGCTCCTTACCCAGCAGTCGTCCTCTGCCCGACGGTCGTCCTCCGTTGCCTACACTCTACAATATACTTTATTTTCCTATTACAATCTATATCCCTTTTCTTCTTCATTCTGTGAGTGCAAATTTTGGACTGTCTTTGGTATTCAACCACAAGTTATCTTGTTTGCCTGTTAAGCCGTTGCTTACATCCTGCACAGCTAACTCATGTTTGAATAGGGGCAGCTGTAAACACCCCAAATTTGCCCTCACCCATTCACACCATGGCTTGTGATCATTCCATATTCATAAACTCAATCATACCATTTCATATCACATCTTTGTTTCACTGCATTGGTTCAAAGTCATCTGCATCTAGGGTTTGTGATCTGAGCAATCCAGGAGCTTCTTGAGCCACTCCAAAGGCCATCAATCATTTCAAAGGGGTCCATGTATGTTCAATTATCATATTATATCCTCTCCAAGTCAAGGATGCCAAAGAATCACAAGAACTGGGATTGGTATGGATGCAGAGCCAGGTTTAACTGCACAGATGACCTAAAATTAGGGTTTTGGTTTCAGAGGCCATAACTCCAAAATTTTTGGTCATTCTTGTTTCTATTGGTCTCTATATGGTATAGGGAGTATGCATATCAATTTTTATGAAGAAATTCCATGGGAAAGTCATCTGATCAAGAGTTGACTTTCTAGACAAGTCAGTGCAAAATCAGGGCATCTGAGGCCCCCAATGACCCAACCAAGGGGTGATCTTCATCATGTTGAGTGTATATGATCTTTATTTGATCATGGAAGAAGGTTGAAGTTCACAAAATTCAAGAATTACAAGTTTTTGCAAAGTTGACTTTTTTGGGCATGGTTGACTTTTAAGGAATATGTCATTTTATGCCACTTTTCAAACCTTACTTTTTGATCCAAAAATGCTTCAAATGGAAAAACTTTGGTCATGAAAGTTGTAGATTAGATCTTTCCCTTTTCAAAAAGTACAAGAACATGACCTAATTCATTTTGGATCAAAAGTTATGGTGTGTTAAAGTTGGCAAAAATCATTAAATTTCAAGTTATGCACTAAAAGGAAAACTTGCAATTTCATGTACCAAGCATTCTAGTGACTTCAAAATGACTTCAAAACTTCATCATATGATCATACATGACCCCAAAAACAGAATTGGCCCAAGGAATTTTGCATTGCTTGCCTTGATTTTCAAAGTTCCATAAGGCATTTTTCATAAGGGTGCAAAGAGGGATTTTTGACAAAATCATTCTCCAAAGAGTTATGTGATCACTAATCACTTTCTATGCATTGCCATGACTAAAAGAAGTCCCATGCTACAAAATTCAGCAAGCAATGTCTCATGTACATGGCACAAAATCATGAGGAAACATCAAGTGGGCAAGTTGCAAAAGCTAGCATAGCTTGTGATCCACATGTTGCAGTCAGCTACAAGCAATCCAAGGGCCCTCCTCAACTCAAGCTGAAGCAAGACATGACTTCAAACTGCTGCTGCCATGACCCATGCTGCTAGTACAAACCAACTTGACTTTTTGGCAAAAGTTCCCATACTCATGGCACAGTGAGCAGCCACCCCTACTGACCTGCCCCACAGGCTATCCACACAACTTGGAGATGTTATAGCAAGGCATTGGGCATTGAAGCAAGCTAGAACACAGCATACCAAAAAACTGTCAAAGAGCTTCCTCTCTTCGAATCTCATTTTCCAGCCATCAAACACCCCATTTCTCTTCACCAACAAATCAAACACACAAAGAGGAACCAGAATCAGCCATTGATAGAGCTTGAGACCACTCACACACAGACTCCATTTTCTGATACACCAGAACTGGACCTCTCAAAATAGCTTGTTTAAGCTCATTCCAAACCTACCATTAGCACCAGGGGAATCAGTGGAGCAAGCTTGCACCAAAGAATAGCTCTGAAAGCCCAGAAACAGGAGTCTCCATCTCAGGTATGGCCATGAACATTTTTTCTCAGAGCTTGCATTTTAAGTTATAATCTGGTTGTGTATGTCTTGTTGATCATGGGGATGGGTTTAGAATTAAAAATGAGTGAGAAATGAGGATTTACCAGGGCTCTGAAACTTTGCCCGTGAATCTTCATGGCTTCGATTCTCTTCATTTGAGCATGAGAAATTTAGTTTGAGAGATGATTTGAGTGAGGTTTGAATAGAGGAACGTTTCCCTGGCTTTAATTTGATGGATGGTGGCCTGAATCATGATCTAGGGTTTTGACATTGCCGGAGAAGATGACCGGAGCTTCCCTCCGGTCACCTGAAAGTACTTAGCCCTAATCCCAGTCATTAAGTGGCATTTGAATTTCGTGCGTTGGATTAGTTGACCCCTTTGACTTGGCGCGTGAACGACTGGCCCAGATTCACTCATTTTGCCCTAATCCCCTTTCATTAGTTTAATTAATCATAATTAAATTAATTTAATTAGGGCAAGCCTCAGCCCTTGGATGACGCGCCAGTCAACCATCTCCACCCCAGTTTGAATACGAGCCATTAGATCTGCTTACTTCTTCATTTATTAATTTTTATTTTCATTTTTTTCTCATTTGATTTGTTCAATTTATTAAAAATAGCAAAAATGCTTTAAAAATTATGAAATTTTTTATCCTGAGTTTCATTAATTTTAGAAGCACAAAAATATTTTTATTTTCATTTTTAGCATTAAAAAAGTATTTTTAAATATTTAAAGTTTCTTTTTAATTAATTAATGAGAATTAATTAATTAATGAGAATTAATTAATTAAAAATACTTTTAGGTATTTAAAAATCACCAAAAAATTCATGAAACCTTTAAAAACATTTAGAAACATTGTCCAACCTTCAAACCAAATTTATTTTTTGATCTTGATGCATTTTGAGAATTTTTCATTGAATTAAAATCATTTTGATGCATTATTTTGATCCAAACTTCAAAAAATCATTTCTGCCTATCCATGAAGAGTTGGACCTTGATTCTTTTTGCATTGCATTGTGTTTAGCATGTAGTTTGTGAGATTAAATGGCCATGATTTGATCTTTCATTTTCAATTTGTTTGGTAATTTTCTTGTTAAGGAACCCTAAAACCCTAGAAAACTTAGGAAAATCATAACTTGAATTTGGTTAAGAGTTGAAGCCTCTCCTTTGGGCATTGGTTTGGTATAGGATTAGGGGTCCTTTGAGTGCATTTTCAATTTTTTATAATGTTGTTTGCTTCTGATTTTGGTTTGTGTTTGATGCTTTGATCATAAACCCTAATTTGGGCTTCCATATGCATTCATCTTGCATTTTGCTTGCATAACATGACTTGCCTTGACATTTCAAGCATCCATGTGATCCATTTAGCATCATAAGACATATTGAAAGCATGTTTGATCATTGCATCTTGCATTTGCCATGTTGTATGTCATATGCACTTCATAACTTTTCATGTATGTTCATGGTTCTTAACTTGCCCCATTTGCATTCATAAGCTTGTATGATCATCCCCATGTGCTGCCTCATGTTTGTAACATCTCATAGCATCATTAACATCATGTAAATGCTTCTGGTTTTGTTTCTCATCATACCATTTCATCTCATTGTGCATTGCATTGCATTTCTTTCACTAACTTTACAGGTGGTAAGTTATCTTGAGAAGTGAATTTGCCTTCACTTCTCATAACTTCTCTTCATCTCTTTTTATGCATCCTTGCTGCTTTTTTGTTTGTGTTTGAGATTGAGCTTGCTCTTTCTTGTTCTCCTTACTTTCTTTCTTCAAGTGACTTGACTTCTTGAATGAAGCAAGTCACTTTGCTTCTCTTAATCCTTTCATCTGCTTCTTGGTGGTTCCACTGAAGATTGTTCTTGTAAACCTCACAAACCTTAGGAACAACCAAGCATGACAATGATTAGGGTTTTGACTAGTCTTCCCCCTTAGTTTTACCTTTGTGTCTCTCTTTGAGTCTTCTCTTCTCATCCCATTATCAGAGACTAAACCCTAAAGGCTTTAAGGCTTTGTGATTAAGCTTATGCCTGCATCCTTCTATTAGGATGGAGTGTATAACTTTAATCCTAAGTGTTAAACCCTTAATGTGTTTAAATCTCTTAATCAATTCACTTAATAACCATCAAGACATCAAGCTTGTAACTTGGGCCTTGCATTAGGGTTCTAATTCTTCCTTAATTGGTTAAGAAGGACTAACCCTAGTGTTAATGGACAAGTCCCCCTCAAGTTGTCTTACAAACCATAAAATTCACTTCATCATCTCATCATTAAATAAAATCCACTTAATCAAAGGCTTGTTTTGTCATGAGTTTAATCCCTAATCATGGATTAAGTTGAGGAGCTTTCCTCAGCTTAAACGTTCTCATCTATTATCCTTCTATTAGGATGGTGTAATGAGTCTGTTTAATCCTTGATTATGGCTTAATCTCATTACTTAACACTAAACAAAAACACCAAAAACATCTAAATAATCCACAAGTAGGTTAATGATCTTAATCCTACTCCATGGTGATTAAGTGTGAGAAGCTGACTTCACACTTAAGGTATTCTCATTACCCCTAATCAGAGGGAAGATGTGATGAGTTTACTAAATCCATTGGTTTAGGCTTAAGCTCATTAACTCATGACAAACCTTCAAAAGCAATAAAAGATTGAAAATACAAAAACAAACAATAATCGTCTCCTCCGGGATTCTTTTCTCATCATACTCACTCACAAACGAGAACTTGCTTCTTCCGTCTAATGCAAGACAGTTTGCACCTGAGCCAGACAGGTCATACACTTGAGCATTGACAAGCAAGCAGTTCACAAGTCAATTCATCTTTCAGTCTCTTTGGGTCGAACTACGGTGTTCTGACTTCCTCATTGCACGAGAGGATACGTAGGCATAACTTAACAGTTATCGAACAAAAGTCTCTGTATATTCCCCCTCTTTCTAGCTTTATTCTTTAGCCTCATGATCTTGAGCATTTCACTCTGTTCTTATACTGACACTTTCATACTTCATATCACACTTCACTTCTTTTACACTGACACCTGTACATCTTTTTCCAGCTATTGTATACACAGATTGCACTGACACTACCCCTTTAAAACACAAATCTTTTAAGCGTGGATCCCGTCGAGTACGACGGACAATCTGGGTGCTAATACCTTCCCAGGTTGTAACCAACCCCCTTTCTCAGTCTCTCTGGTTCGCAACCGTCTTATCCATATCTTTCTAGGTCTATGCAGCATTACCTTTCCTCCGGGATAAAAATGCCTAGCTGGCGACTCTATTCACCCCCAGTGAGTTCACGGCTGTGTGTTCTCATTGTTCCTCTCGCCGACTGTTCGCGTCTGTACCCTATTTGACCCGGCTTCATTTAGTGGGAGCGACACCTGGCATGAGACCACTCATAGTACTGAGCTGAGGCCACATTGTTGCACCTCCCAAGAATGGTTACTCCTTTAGTCTGGACATTGTCCCAAGCCCAGGATGCTTGCCTGACAATAGCCAGATTAGGCTTAATCTCACAATAAAGGGTCTCAGCTAGATCTTGTACTCTAGGAGGGTGGACCAATGCATAGCCCAGTTGTCTTTTGAATAGCAGAGGGTTGTAGTTGATGCAACCCTTCACTCCTATCAGAGGTACATTGGGAAATTGCCCACAACTAGTAATGATGTCTCTGCCCTTAGTGCCCTGAGTACACCACCTGATATCATCTGAGGTTAAAGCAACAAGTCTCCTAGCCCAGTTCCTATGCTGGTGAGGGTTCAAGAATGCATCAGTCTTTGGCAAATGTTTGAGAAGCCAGGTATGGAACAGGGGAGCACAGCACCTCACCAATCTTCCTCTTTGCTTTTCATTCCTTTGGTGAACAGAGTAGTAGAAATCTCCCAGTAAGGTGGGCACTAGGTTCCTCAGGATGAAAAGATGGATTGCATTCTTGCTAATAAACTTAGGCTCGTCTGCAAATAATATGACCCCATATATGCTAAGGGCCAATAATGCACAGACTGCCTTCCACTCCCCCAAGGAGGCATTCAGAATAGCCTGAGAGGTCAAGAAATCCAAATGTAGACCAGAGATTCCAGCCTTGGTAGTCATGTTCTGTCCAATCAGAGAGGGTTCCAGATATAGTGCCTTTGTTATTTCTTCATTACTTGGAAAAGCCATCTCAGGGTTGAAGGGGACTCCACCCCTGATAGGTACACCAACCAATGATGAATACTCCTCTAACAAAGGCCCCAACTGAAAATCCTGAAAGGTGAAGCACCTCAGAGGGGGATCATAGAACTGCAGGCAAGTATGAATCAAGCTCCTCTGTGAAGGGTCCAAATCCATAACCACATCAAGGATTCCTCCATAATGTTCTCTGAATAGTGGTATATGGTCTGGAGTAATCAAGGCCTGGATCTTCCCGATGCTAGCTAACTCAGGTTCAAAGAAATGGTAGGAGATATTGCTCTTTTTGGGTGCCATGTTGCTGAAGAAAAGCTGAAGCAGGTGCTGATGATGATGACTGATACTAGAGGATGGGCCACTGACAGGCTGAGACTGGTGATGCAGGTGACTGGAGCAGGTAGCTGATGAGGAATAGCTGAAGCAGATACTGGTGAAGATAGGTCTATGCAGGTGAAGGGGTCAAAACCAAGCCAAAATATAGTAATGGATACCCTGAAAAACAAATAAGCAAATGTTAAAATGATGCAATGATGATGTATGCAAATGATATGCAAGGGTTTGTGATCAAGCTGGATCTGATCAAGTGCTCTGATATAAGTCCATGTATGTTCAAGAAATCCAGATGGAGGTTCATAAGTCCAGTAACCAAGGTGGGGGGACTCAAATAAAGAGTCACATGTCCAGGGTTAAAAATCACAAGAACTGTTCCAAAATGGAGTACTCTTAATCAAAACAAAGTAACAGGGTATGTTGAGGTCAAGGGTACCTGCAAACCTGTAAACAGCCCAACCCCCCTCACAGGTGGTGTTCTAAAACAAGGATCCTCAGACTTGGATCAGTTATGAGAAGTGTAAACACTTCTAACCCGGAGGTACAGCGTTTACAATAACCATAAAAGATCCTCCTCTAATTCACATCAGTTTCTGAAGGTCAATACTAATGGTCATCCAGACTTAGCAGGCTTCCCAGATAGCCCTAGCACTACAGGAAATCTGTAGCACAGAGTTCTCAAGAAGAAACCCATATCTGAACCGTGTTTCATATTCCCGCACCAGACCGAAATGGAATGGGAAAGAACATGAACCACTCTAGCCTAGGTGTCACTCAGGCCCCAGGTATAGGACCTCAACTCTCAACAGAACACCCACCCACCAAAGCAACAAAACAGATCCAGCCAGCACAGTATGACAGTATGATATATGTGAAGCTATAAAGAAAGCAATAAAACAACTGTACATAAAGCAAAAATAAATACAAAACAAGCACAAATAGCACATAACACCCCAGTAAACACAAATCAAACAAGCGCTAGGAGGAACCCACAAAAAGAACCAGAAGCCCTGGTTACAGTGTAAGAGTCCCCAGCAGAGTCGCCAAGCTGTCGCTCCCACTAAATGAAGCCGGGCTCAAATAGGGTACAGACGCGAACGGTCGGCGAGAGGAGGATGTGAGAACACACAGGAGTGAACTCACAGGAAATGAAAAGAGTCGCCAGCTAGGCATTTTTATCCCGGAGGAAAGGCAATGCTGCATGGGCCTAGAAAGATATGGATAAGACGGTTGCGAACCAGAGAGACTGAGAAAGGTGGTTGGTTACAACCTGGGAAGGTATTAGCACCCAGATTGTCCGTCGTACTCGACGGGATCCACGCTTAAAAGATTTGTGTTTTAAAGGGGTAGTGTCAGTGCAATTTGTGTATAAAAGAGCTGGAAAAAGATGTACAGGTGTCAGTGTAAAAGAAGTGTGAAGTGTATAAATGTACAGTGCCAGTGTGAGAATATGAATGAAGTTCCCAAGATAAAAAGGCTAAAGAATAAGGCTAGAAGGAGGGGGAATATACAGAGACTTTTGTTCGATAACTGTTGAGTTATGCCTACGTATCCTCTCGTGCAATGAGGAAGTCAGAACACCGTAGTTCGACACAAAGAGACTGAAAGATGAATTGACTTGTGAACTGCTTACTTGTCTATGCTCAAGTGTATGACCTGTCTGGCTCAGGTGCAAACTGTCTTGCATTAGACGGAAGAAGCAAGTTCTCGTTTGTGAGTGAATGAGATGCGAAAAGAATACCGGAGGAGACGATTATTGTTTGTTTTTGAGTTTTCAGTCTTTTATTGCTTTTGGAAGTTTGTCATAAGTTAATGAGCTTAAGCCTAAACCAATGGGTTAGTAAACTCATCACATCTTCCCTCTGATTAGGGGTAATGAGAATACCTTAAGTGTGAAGTCAGCTTCTCACACTTAATCACCTTTGGTGTAGGATTAAGATCATCAACCTACTTGTGATTATTTAGATGTTTTTGGTGTTTTTGTTTAGTGTTAAGTAATGAGGTTAAGCCATAATCAGGGATTAAACAGACTCATTACACCATCCTAATAGAAAGATAATAGATGAGAATGTTTAAGCTGAGGAAAGCTCCTCAACTTAATCCATGATTAGGGATTAAACTCATGACAAAACAAAACCTTTATTAAGTGGATTTTAGTTAATGATAAGATGATGAAGTGGTTTTTTATGGTTTGTAAGACAACTTGAGGGGGACTTGTCCATTAACACTAGGGTTAGTCCTTCTTAACCAATTAAGGAAGAATTAGAACCCTAATGCAAGGCCCAAGTTACAAGCTTGATGTCTTGATAATTATTAGATGAATTGATTTAAAGGAGTTAAACACATTAAGGGTTTAACACTTAGGATTAAAGTTATACACTCCATCCTAATAGAAGGATGCAGGCATAAGCTTAATCACAAAGCCTTAAAGCCTTTAGGGTTTAGCCCCTGATTATGAGATGAGAAGAGAAGACTCAATGAGACACAAAGATAAAACTAAGTGGGGAGACTAATCAAAACCCTAATCATTGTCATGCTTAGTTGTTCCTAAGGTTTGTGAGGTTTAAGAAAGCAATCTTCAGAGGAACCACCAGGAAGCAGATGAATGGAGCAAAGAGAAGCAAAGCAACTTACTTCATTTAAGAAGACAAGTCACTTGAAGAAAGAAAGTAAGATGAAGAAGAAAGAGCAAGCTCAATCTCAAACACAAGACAAAATGCAGCAATGATGCATAAGAGAGATGAAAGGAAATTGTGAGAAGTGAAGGCAAATTCACTTCTCAAAGTTACTTACCACCTGAAAAGTTAGTGAAAGGAATGCAATGCAATGCAAAATGGAATGAAATGGCATGATGCAAACCAAAACCAGAAGCATATATGAGATGATAATGATGCTTTGAGATGATGCAAACATGAATCAAGGCATGAGAATGATCATACAAACATGTGGGTGCAAGAGAAACAAGTTTAGGATCATGAACATACATGAAAAGTTATGGAATGCAAATGGCATGCAAAGTGGTAAATGAAAGATGTAATGATCAAACATGCTTCTAATATGTCTTAAGATGTCTAATGAATCAAATGGATGCACAAAATGCTATGGCAAGTCATGGTATGCAAGCAAATGCAAGATGGATGCAAAAGGAAGCCCAAATTAGGGTTTATGATCCATACACCAAACAAAAATCAAAACCAGAAGCAAACATCAAGATAAAAAATTGAAAATGCATTCAAAGGAACCCTAACCCTATACAAACTCACTGCCCAAAGGAGGGGTTCTAACTCTTAACCTAATAAAAGTTATGAATTTCCTAAGATTTTTAGGGTTTTAGGGTACCTTAACAAGAAAAATGTCAAACAAAATGAAAATGAAAGATCAAATCATGCCAATTTAATCCTACAAACTACATGAGATGCAAAACACAATGCAAAAGGAATCAAAGTCCAACTCTCAAAGACTAGGCAGAAATGATTTTTTGAACATTTGATCAAAATAATGCTTAAAAATGAAATTAATTCCATGGAAAATTGTCAAAATGCATCAAGATCAAAAAAGAAATTTGGTTTGAGGGTTGGACAATGTTTCTAAATGGTTTTAAATGTTTCATGAATTTTTTGGTGATTTTTAAATACCTAAAAGTATTTTTAATTAATTAATTCTCATTAATTAATTAAAAATAAACTTTTAAATGATTTAAAAATATTTTTTAATGCAAAAAATAAAAATAAAAATGTTTTTGGTTTCTGAAAATTAATAAAAGTGTGTATAAAAAATTTCAGAATTTTTGAAATTGTTTTGCTATTTTAAATAAAATGGAGAAAACAAATGAGTTTAAATGAAAAATAAAATGAATTAAATCTGAAAAAAGGAAAAGTCAACATAATCATTGGCCAGGGTTTGAACTCACACGCGCGGGAGAAGACTTGGCGCCACATCCAAGGGCTGAGATTCAAATTCGCTAATTAAATGATTAAGCTATAATCCTGCCCTAATCACATTCAAGCGACCGGAACACTGTTTCGGTCGTCTTCTCCGGCCAGCTCAACTCTCAATCTCTCTCAATATGCCATGAAATCATGCCAAACTCTCCAAAATCAATCATTAATCATCACTAAACCTAAACCCCACCCCAAAATCCATTCATTTCCACTGAAAAATGAGGAACGAATCAAAACGGAAAACAACACAAAAATTTCAGAGATCAAATACATCCTACATACGCAACCATTTTCAATGATTCAAAGCTTAAAATGATCAGCACATCACATAGAATCAGTTTGTAACTCAAAACACAAGTTCTGGAAAAATGTTCTTGGATGATACCTGAGATGGAGCTTTCGATTCCAGAGCTTTCAGGCTGTTTCTTTGGCTCAAATCTACTCCATTGATCCTCCTAAGAAGCTTGCAAGGTTTGTTTGAAGTTTGCAATGGCTGGTTTGAGAGTTTGCTTGAGTTCTGTTCAAAGGGGGGCAGAAATCGTATCTGGCTTATGTGAGGTTTCAAGGGTGAATGAAGGCAGGGAAATGATCAGGAGGATGTGGTGATATGTTCTGTGAAGTTTGTTTGTGAGTTTGTAGCTTGTATGATGAGTTTCGAAGGCTTTTGCAAAATGGGGTGGAAAATGAGAATGTTGTGCTATGGAGTGTTTCAGGCTTGTGTTCTTGTTGCTTTGGCTTGCTTTTGGCTTGTATAAACAATTGTGATTGGTCAGATGAAGTGATGTGTGCTTTATTGATTGGTATGGCTCAAGTTGCCAAAATGTCAAAGTTGTGTAAGAGAGGTATGGGCTACTTTCTAGCCAAGGACAAAGGGTGTGTCCTGCGCAGCATGATGTGGGGAGAACCCTAGGATGGCTCAGCAAGTCAGCAAGAAAGTGGATGGTAGCTTATGATGAGTTTTGCAACTTGTCTTGCTTTTGCTTCTTATGAAAAATCTTGATCCATAGGCCACAAAAATGAATGATCCCTTGTCCCATTCTGATTTTTAGGTCTTGTATGATCATGTTGTGAAGTTTAGAAATGCATTCGATAACTTAATTTGCTTTGAGAAGTGAATTTGCAACTTTGCCTCTTTGGTGGAAACTTTGAAATTTTGTGATTTTAGCCAACTTTGACAAGCCATAACTTTTGATCCAAGATGAATTAGGTCATGTTCTTGTACTTTTTGAAAAGGGAATGATCCATTCTACAACTTTCATGACCAAAGTTTTTCCATTTGAAGCTTTTTTGAATCAAAAAGTAAAGGTTGAAAAAGTTGCCTAAAATGGCAATTTCATTAAAAGTCAAACTTTCCCAAAAAGTCAACTTTGCAAAAGACTTGAAATTCTTCAATTTTGTGAACTTCTACCATCTTCCATGATCAAATAAAGATCATATACAATCAAAATAATGAAGAACACCCCTTGGTTGAGTCATTGAGGGCCTCAGATGCCCTGATTTTGCACTGACTTGCTTGAAAAGTCAACTCTTGATCAGATGACTTCCCCATGGAATTTCTTCATGAAAATTGATATGCATACTCCCTATACCATATAGAGACCAATAGAAACAAGAATGACCAAAAAATTTGGAGTTATGGCCTTTGAAACCAAAACCCTAATTCTAGGTCATCTGTGCAGTCAAACCTGGCTCTACTTCCATGCCATTCTCAGTTCTTGTGATTCTTTGACATTCTTGACTTTGAGAGAATATAATATGATGCTTGGACATACATGGACCTCTTTGAAGTGATTGATGACCTTTGGAGTGGCTCAAGAAGCTCTTGGATTGCTCAGATCACAAACCCTAGATGCAGATGACTTAGAACCAATGCAGTGAATCAAAAATGTGGTATGAGATGCTATGATTGAGTTTATGCATATGAAATGATCACAAGCCATGGTGTGAATGGGTGAGGGCAAATTTGGGGTGTTTACAGCAAGCTCACTCAAAGACAAGCAAAAATGCAGCAAGGATGTAAAATGATGAGGTGAGAAGAGGTAGGAGGTGAAGGAAAATCCACTTCCCAAACAAACTTACCATTAACCTGAAAAGTTAGTACAAGATGCATAAAGGAAGAAATGAGATGAAACAATGCATATGGATGGGCAAAGGCCAAGGTCAGAAACATACACATGATGCAAATGATGTCAAGAGATGGTGCAAAGTCATACAAGATGCATATATGTGAGCATACAAGAGAATGAATGCATATGGAGCATGCCTTGAACCATGAAAGTTCATGAAAGTTTATGAAATGCAATGAAAGTATGACATGTCAAATGAATGATACAATGATCAAACATGACTCTAATGTGTCCTAAGATGCATTATGAATCATGTGGATGCACAAAATGTCAGGGCAAGTCCTTGAATGCAAGCATATGAGAGATGGATACAAGTGAAAGCACAAATTAGGGTTTATGCATAACATACAACACAAAACTCAAAATCAGAAGCAAATGACATGATAAAAATTTGAAAATAGGATCAAAGGAACCCTAACCCTACACAAGTTCACTGCCCAAAGGAGGGGACCTAACTCTTAACCTAATGGGAGTTATGATTTTTCAAAGTCAACTAGGGTTTCAAGGCACCTCAAAAGGAAAACAGCTCATTAAATTGAAAATGAAAGATAAATGCAAACCAATTTTACCCTAGAAACTACATGCCATGAAGGATGCAATGCAAGAAGAACCATCATCAAACTCTTCATGGTTAGGCAGAATGAATTTTTCCAAGTTTGAACAAAAATATTGCCTTTAAACAACTTTTATTCCAATGAAAATTGTCAAAAGTAGGTCAAGGACTAAAAAGAAATTTGTTTTGAGAGTTTGATAATGTTTCTAAATGTTTTAAAATGCAATGTGAATTTTTTTGTGATTTTTAAATACCTAAATGCATTTTTAATTAATTAATTTCCATTAACTAATTAAAAATAAACATTTAAATGATTTAAAAATAATTTTTAATGCAGAAAATAAAAAAAATATATATTTTTGGGTTCTGAAAATTAATGAAATGTTTGACAAAAAATTTCAGAATTTTTTAATATGTTTTGCTATTTTAAAAAATTCGTGGAAGTTAAATATAAAACAAATGAAATTAATGAGAAAAAGGAAAAGTCAAACAATCCAAGGGTTGTGGTTCAAACTCAGGGAAGCGGGAATTGACTACGCGCGCTAATGGACGGCCAGAATTCAAACTCACGTAATTATGTCATTAACCCTAATCCTGAGCCCTAATGACTTTCAGATGACCGAAACAGTGTTCCGGTCATCTTCTCCGGCTGGCTCCTCACCCCATCTCCCTCAATACGCAACCCCAAGACCCCTAAAGCTCCAGAAATGATCCTCTCCTCAACCCCAACAAGAATCAAACATCAAAACTCATTTATCCAACCCCAAAATCATGAATCGAAGCAAAACGGAAAGTATGGAAGAAATTTCAGAAGATCAATACATGCTTAATACTTGACTATTTTCAAAACCAAACACATCAACATTATCAGTGAATCATGGAGAACCAATTAATAACTTAAAAACACGTTTCTGGAAAAATTGTTCTTGAGCTCACCTGAACTGGAGCTTTGAACTTTGGAGCTTTCTGGCTGCTTCTTTGGTCCAAGATGCCTTTAATGAACCTCCTGAGAAGTTTGCAATGCTTGTTTGGAATTTCTTATGGCTGGTTTAAGAGATTGATGAAGTTCTGACCAAGGGGAGTGAAAAATCGTATTTCTGTTTGGGATGGTTTCAGGATCAAATGATGGTTGGGAAATGATCAGAGGATCATGGTGAGTGATTCTATGAAGTTTGTTTTGAGGTTTGTGGCTTGTGTCTTGAGATTCGAAGAAAAATGCATAAAGAGGGATTTTTGGGAATGCTCACTTATGGGAGAGCTCAGGCTGTGTTGTATGTTGTGTTGAGTTGCTTTTGGTCCATGTATCAAGTTGGGATAGGTCAGAGAGTTGTTGTTGGCCTATGTTGATTGGTATGGTCCATTTTGCCAAAAGTCAATGTTAGGTGTCCTTTGAGGTATGGGTCATGGCAGGCTGGTTTAGGGGCATGGCTTGGTTCAGCTGAGATCATGGAATGCTTATGGATCAGATTTTGTGAACTGAGGCAAGTGGATGAGAAGCTTTGGGTCATTTTGCAAATTGGTACAACTTTGCCCCTTTTGGAAATTCTTTAAGTTCAAAGCACCAAAATGCCTAATTCTTGGGCCAATTCTGATCTTTAGAGGTCACATGAGCATGTTGTGAAGTGTTTGTGCACATTTGAAGCCTTTAGAATGCCTTATTATACCATTTTGCAAAATGCCTCTTTGGTGTAAAACATGAAATTATGTGATTTTTGCCAACTTTGACAAGCCATAACTTTTGATCCAAAATGAATTAGAATGAGTTCTTGTACTTTTTGAAAATGGGAGGATCCAATCTACAACTTTCATGACCAAAGTTTTCTCATTTGAAGCATTTTTGAATCAAAAATAGGAGGTTGAAAAACTTTCCCAAAATGGCAAGTTTACATTACAAGTCACTTTCCCAAAAAGGCAACTTTGCAAATGACTTGAAATTTTCCAATTTTGTGAACTTCTAACATCTTCTATGATCAAATAAAGATCATACATATTCAAAATGATGGAGAACACCCTTTGGTTGGGTCACTGGGGATCTCAGTTGCCCTGATTTTGCACTTACTTGCTCAAGAAGTCATCTCTTGATCAGATGCCTTCCCCATTGAATTTCTTCATGAAAAATGATATGCATGATCCTCATAACATATAAAGACCAATAGAAACAAGAATGACCAAAAAAATTGGAGTTATGGCCTCTGAAACCAAAACCCTAATTTTAGGTCATCTGTGCAGTTAAACCTGGCTCTGCTTCCATGCCTTTCTCAGTTCTTGTGATTCTTTGACTTCCTTGACCTTGTGGGGATATAATATGATGCTTGAACATACATGGACCCCTTTGAGATGATTTAAGACCTTTGGAGTGGCTCAAATGGCTCGGGGATGGCTCAGATCACAAACCCTAGATGCAAATGACTTAGAATCAATGCAGTGAAGTAAAAATGCAATATGAGAGTCTATGATTGAACTTATGCAAAGAAAAGATCACAAGCCATGGTGTGTATGGGTGAGGGCAAATTTGGGGTGTTTACACATACCCGAAGGTTTTTTATGTTCAATCTTTGACTTCTGACATGTCAAACAAGCATAAACCAATTCAGTAATCTCTTTCTTCATACTCGGCCACCAAAACAATCTTCACAAATCCTGATACATCTTTGTAGCACCAGGATGGATACTCAGTTCATTTTGATGCCCTTCCTCGAGAATACTCTTTTTCATATCTGAAATATTTAGAATACATACTTTGTCTCTAAATATCAACATATCGTTCTCATCAATCTGAAATTCACCTCTGTTACCTTTATTAACTAATGTTATCAGATCAACCATCTTCAAATCAGATTTCTGTCCTTCACGGATTTCTTCCATAATACTACTTGTCAATTTCAACATTCCCAATTTCATATTGTTGGGTGTTTCTTCACATACTAAACTCATATCCATGAATTGTTCGATCATTTCTAATTCTCTCACTATAAGCATCTACATATGCAAGGACTTCCTACTCAAAGCATCAGCCATAACATTTGCTTTACCCGGATGGTAGTTCAAATCAAAATTGTAGTCCTTAAGAAGTTCAAGTCATCTTCTCTGTCTCATATTCAACTCTTTCTGATCAAACAGATACTTCAAACTTTTATGATCACTAAATACTTCAAACTTGGAACCAAACAAATAATGTCTCCAAATTTTTAACACAAACACCACAGCAGCTAATTCTAGATCATGCGTCAAATAATTCCTTTCATGAAATCTTAATTGTCTCAAAGCATAAGCTACAACCTTTCCATTCTGCATTAGTTCGCCTCCAAGGCCCGTCTTTGAAGCATCACAATACACTACAAAAGGTTCACTCGGGTTCATTAATATCAACATTGGCGCAGTTGTTAACTTTTTCTTTAACTCCACAAAACTCTCTTCACACGCTAAGTCCCATACATAAGCTTTCCCCTTTTAGAATAGATCAGTATGTTGTCAATAAAAACTACCACAAACTTATCCATATATTCATTAAAGATTTGATTCATGTATTCCATAAACACACCAGATTCATGTATTCCTACTAATATCAACATAATCAGTTTCTAATCAATAATAATAATCAAGAATAAACACCTCTTACCTTAAGATTATTGCTTCCCGATTGAACTGTTTCTTCGTTCTACCGATTCTCCCGATTCCTCTTTGACTCCATGTTCTTGGTTTCTCTCACGATTCTTCTTCTCCCACAAAAACATAGAATGAGCCCCTTTTCTATAACTCCCGCATGTAACCCTTATATCCTAATTATCAAATTCGGAAAATACCCTTACTTAATCTTCTAATGACCACCTTGTCCTTATTCTTCCCAATTCCTAATTATATTAATATATTTAATTGATTAAATTGTAACCAATTATAGTTTATTCACTAAAATCAATTAATTCTATAATATCGACATTTCGTCAAATAAACTCTTCCAACATGTCGCCAATCTCAATAATTCACACCAAATGTTCAAATAAATCAAATAATCGATTTTACAAAATTATATAAATAGTCGTATTAAAATAGGGCGTTACACAAAGCATCTTGCAAACTCTTCAAAAACCTCGACGTAAACCATAGGTCTCTATCTGACATGATACTCAATGGTATCCCATGCAACTTCACAATCTCTTCAATATACAACTAAGCTAGTTTCTGCATAGAATGATTAATCTTCATCGATAAGAAATGGGCCGACTTAGTCAATATATCTACAATTACCCAAATAGAATCATTTCCCTTAGCAGTCTTCGGTAAACCTGTCACAAAATCCATGGAAATGCTATCCCACTTCCACTCTGAAATATTAAATGGATGCATCATACCTAACGGTTTCTGATGTTTAATCTTCGACTTCTGACAAGTCAAGCATACATACACAAATTCAGCAACATCCTTCTTCATACATGGCCACCAAAACAATTTATGTAGATCATGGTATATCTTCGTAGCACCAGGATGAATACTCAATCGACTATGATGTCCTTATTCTAAAATACTCATCTTAATTTCCAGAACATCAAGAATACACACTCTATCTCGGAATCTTATCACACCATTCTCATCAACTCAGAATTCACCTCAGTTACCTTGATTAATCAAAGTCAACTGATCAACCAACTTTAATTTAGATTGTTGTCCTTCACGGATCATATCCACAATTTCAATGGTCAACTTCAACATTCCCAACTTCACACTCTCAAATGTAGCTTGTCACAATAAACTCATATCTCGGAATTGTCCAATCATTTCAAGTTCTTTCACCATCAGCATCGACATATGCAATGTCTTCCTACTCAAAGCATCTGCAACCACATTTGCCTTACCAGGATGGTAATTCAAATCAAAGTCAAAGTCTTTCAACAATTCTAACCATCTTCTCTGCCTCATATTCAGTTCCTTCTAATAAAATAGATATTTCAAACTCTTGTGATCACTGAAAACTTCGAATTTCGAACAAAAAAGATAATGTCTCTAGATCTTTAATACAAATACCACTGCTGCTAACTCTAAATCATCCGTAGGATAATTCCTTTCATGAACTATCAGTTGTCTTGAAGCATAAGCAACCACTTAACCATTTTGCATCAAAACTCCTCCAAGTCCCATCTTCGACGCATCACAATACACCACGAATGACTCATTCGGATTCGGCAAAATCAACACCGAAGCAGTTGTTAACTTCTTCTTCAACTCTACAAAACTCTTTTCACACGCAACATCCCACACATAAGCTTGGCTCTTTCGAGTCAACTGAGTCAAAGGTAGCGCCAACTTTGAAAAACCTTCAATAAACTTCCTATAATAACCTGCTAAACCCAGAAAACTTATAATCTCAGTAGCAAACTTAGGAATCTCCCACTGCAACACTGCATCAATCTTCGACGGATCAACAACAATTCCATAACTGGAAATTACATGTCCAAGAAAACTCACTTCTTGTAACTAAAACTCACACTTCGACAGCTTCACATAGAATTTATTCTTTCGCAACACTTGCAGCACAATCCTCAAATGCCCTGCATGTTCCTCTGCTGTCTTAGAATAAATCAGAATATCGTCAATAAAGACTACCACAAATTTATCCAAGTACTCATGAAGCATTCTATTCATGTACTACATGAACACACCGGGTGCATTGGATACACCAAACGGCCTCACCGTATACTCATAATGACCATACCTCATTCTGAAAGCTGTCTTTGGAATATCATCATACTTAACACAAATCTGATGGTAACTAGACCTTAAATCAATCTTGTTGAATACACAAGCTCCTCCCAACTGATCCATCAAATCGTCGATCCTCGGAAGTGGATACTTATTCTTGATAGTCACCTTGTTCAACTACCGATAATCAACACACAACCTCATGCTACCATCTTTCTTCTTAACCAACAACACTGAGCACCCCACAAAGAAAACTAGGTCGGACAAACTTCTTCTCTTATAACTCTTCTAGTTGCTTCTTTAAGTCACTCAATTGTACAGCAGACATTCGATACGAAGCCATAGACACATGACTAGTACCAGGTAATAAATCCACTACAAACTCAACTTCACGCTCTAGAGGTAAATCACTTATATCCTTCGGAAACACATCAGGAAACTCTTGAAGAATCGGTAAATCAATACTCGAAGTCTTCCCTTTAACTTGCGATGACACAAACATTGCAAACATCTGAGCTTCGTCTTCTAATAATTCATCTACTTGCTTAGTCGTCAAGAACATCAGCTCAACATGATCACCAATTTCAGGAAACTCAACAGTCTTCGCATAGCCATTGATATGCACAAAATTGAACTCTAACCAGATCATCCCAATAATAACATCAATTTGGTGTAAAGGCAAGCACACCAGATCCATCAAGAAATCCTTCTCAAAAATAGTCAAAGGACACTTCATACAAACAAGTGTAGTAGTAACATAACCATTAGTTAGCGTTTCTATTACCATATTACCATTCATACTAGACAACTTCAAACCCAACTTATTAGCACATTCAAGAGAAATAAAATAATGCGTAGCACCAGTATCAATAATAGCAATCAACTCAACAATGTTAATAAAACAAGTACCTTGAATCAAGTTGTCCTTCTTAGGAGCTTCAGAACCAGTCAAAGCAAACACTCTGCCATTGGTCTGAGCAGCTGTAGCAGTCTTCTTAGGCTTTCAGAATTAGGTGCTAATATGTCCCTGTTCACCATAATTAAAACAAGTAGGACCTTCATTCGGACAATCGTCAACCCGATGACCTCTCTTGCCACACCTGTAGCATCACACCACTATATTAGTGCACACATCCGACTTGTGACTGGATTCACCTCACTTATCACACTTGGGAGGAATGGAACATGCTCCCCCACTTGACTTATTCCCATTCGAAACTTTCTGCTTCCCCTTCTCAACTGGAGTCACATAAGGCTTTTCTCTAAACTGGTATTTCTCTTTCTTCTTACTCAGTTGCTTGTAGTGAGCAAATCGAGCTCGGCTATCTTCATCATAAATTCAACTCTTATCCACCAACTCAGCATATATGCGGATCTCCTAACATCTAATTCCATGTTTGATCTCTGGTCTCAGTCCACTCTCAAACTTGAGGCACTTCGACAACTCAGCATCAGCACGATTGTAGTGAGGACAATAATTCACCAACCTCTCAAACATAGCAGCATACTCTGCTACTGTCATACTTCCTTGCTTCAGCTCAAGGAATTCTACCTCCACCTTACCACGAGCATCTTCCAGAAAATACTTTCCCAGAAACTCCCTCTTGAACATTGCCCAGGTAACTGCAGTACCAGCATCCTCCAAATGTTGACGGCTATTATCCCACCAGTCTTCAGCCTCTTCAGAAAATATGTGGGTACCAAAATGTACCATATGTGCATCCGTACAAGCCATCACCCTAAAGATCTTCTCAATTTCCTTGAGCCACTTTTGTTCATTAAGCGGTTCATGATCACCTTTAAACATCGGCGGACTTTTACTCTGGAACTTCTCTAAAGAACGAAACTCATCTTGTTCATTATTTCTAGTCGTAGCCTCATCCAACGCTGCAAGAGCTTCCGCGAGAGCACGCATATTATTTCCATCCATTCTGCACAACACTCACAACATCATAAAGGAATAATCGTTAACATATAACGACCGGCATAGACCAACAACAACGACACATGACCTGACATAACGACCTGCTCTGATACCACTAATGTAACACCCTTTTTACCCATAACAAAGTTAATCATATTATTCAAATAAAATCATAGTTCTACATAAAGGGTATCACACTTTCAACATAAACATCATAATAACAACAAGTATGTGTCTTGTCACATAACACAAGTTGCAACATCGTGTTATAAATGAAACAAGCCTCAAATATTCGTAGCAGATCAATATTCAACTTATTAAACCATATAAAGGAAAAGGTACAACTATAATCCAAACATCATCAACAAGTGTTATTATTAAACCAAAAACAACAAATTAAATCATGTGTTCCCTAGTGTTACATTACTCAGAGCAGGACACCACCTAAACTCTATAAACAATGCGAGAAACACTCCAAGCTATTCTTGAGAATCTGTAGGACGACATAATAGACCATCACAAAAGGCAGGCAGGATGAGTAATTTAGATCCATTATACATAATATAAAGACTGAATTAAAATAAACATGCAATCATACATCATCGATTCTCACCCACGTACAACATTAACAGGTCACATCATCATACAACAAATGCAATCATGTTATGCCACATAGAATAAAATGCAACTTCATAAATCCATGTGGTACCGATTTTCAACATGTGATGGACACTGGCCATCTACCCTCCATGAGGGAGAACAACATAATCAACAACACCTCAATCCACACGATGGGATTGAAGCTTCAAATCAACATAAGGAATGTCATGAAAGTAAGATGAAACAACAACAACATAATCATTTTACTTAGTCTATTCATACTACTAATACTTCGTGACATCATTTTTACAACATATTCATCTTTACATTATTTCATCATTATTATTATTACATTTAGCCTAATATAGCATGGTAATAATTTCCAGCAACAACACAACAACATGGCACAACAAAACAAGGCATTACAAGTCATCAAATAAGAGAAATCATTTTTCTGAATTCTACAGGTCTCGCTAAGCGAGACAGCTAGCTCGTTAAGCGAGTAACTTGCGGGATTTGAACTTCCAAATTTCTCATTTTCTCGCTAAGAGAGCTCCTGCTCTCTAAGCAAGGAAGGCGATTTTCTGAGAAAAACCCTGTGATTTCTGCATAACACAGCCACGTCCAAACATCTCCATAACATCATATTTCATCAGAAAATAGAAGAAAATAACTAGATTACCCATTATCATCATATATTCATCATTATTAACATCTAACAACAACTAATCATCAAACCCTATCAACAAATTACCCAACCCTAAGGTTTCCCCTCAGAACCCCATTTTCGCATTAGACAATCCAAATATTATGAACAATGAAAGAGACTACTCTCCATACCTTGATCAATTGAGTCTTCTCTTCCACTTCTTGATCAAAATTCCTCTTTGTCTCCTTGTTCTTTAAAGCAACTTTCACCTTCACCAACAGGATTATTAAATTCTATTGTACTCTTCTTTTCTCATAAAACACTCAAAAGACAACCTTGCCCCTAAGACCTCCAACCTCTTTTATTTTATTTTCTTTAATCATAATATTTTAATAATATCCTATTATTATCATATCATTATGTTAATAAAATAATTATTTTTCCTTAATATTCCACAAAATGCCTCCAAATGCTTCTTATTCATAAATAATTACATAAATAATTAAATTATGAAATTGGGGTTTTACAAAACTCACTGCCAGGTGGTGTTGGTCATGCTTGACCTGTAGCTCCAGGTTGGTTATATAGAGATTGGTCAAGCTTCATAACTTCCTGGTTGAGGTCAACATCAACAATTATAAACAATATTTTAATCTAAAAAGCTAATAAAACAACTTCTAAAAACCTCAACATGAATAATCGTCAATGTTCAGTAATATATTAGATGGTAACTGAAATCAAAAAATCATGTTCCTATTGGGATTGCAACACTCTAAATCATATATTTATTATACCAGCATCATACCTGGAAGAAAATAAGTATTTATTTGCTTTTGTGACCAAGCTAATTTGCATTCACCAGAAGCATAATACAAAAAATTAATTTAGTTTTCAATATATCATTTCCTGTATACCAAATAAACATGTTATATCTGTCACAAATCACAATTCCATACAAAAATATATATGATTTCAACTTTTGTAAGGATACAAATTATTGAGAAGATATTGTAACACCCCAAAATTTTCTATCTCTTTTTCATATCATAAGCATAATATGTAGATAGCATACTCTAGTATTTGGCATAGAAAGATGAGGCATAACATTCATGAGATCACAAGCATAGGGCGTATGATCAGTCATCTAGAAATTCATGATCATCCAAGTCAAGCTGAGAGCCAAGTGGTCTTGAAAGAAGCTCACAAGGGATCCTCACATCCTATTCAAGCTCAAAGTCATCCCTAAAGTCCTAGAAGAAGGAAGATTTCATCAGAAACTCAGCAGTGCAGTATCGTCCCATGCAGAGGAAACCCTAATTAGGGTTTTGGACCAGAACCTCATATTCTCATAACTTTTACCAATTCTTGTGGTCAAAGGCTCTCATATGATGTATAAGGCTTATGTATGAAGTTTCAGGCAAAAATTCATTGAGGAAGTCAGGTGCTTGAGTAGTTACTTGTTGATGAAGCAAGAAAGTCAACTGGTATAACAAAAGTCAACTGGGGGATTTTTAGGGTTTTTTTCATGTTCATCAATCTTATGAAGCCCTATTTGGTCAAAGAATAGCTTGGATGAGCTCCATTGACAAAAATTAGGAATGTGCAAAAGTTGTTAAATTTGGAAAGTTTAGAAGTTTCTATTTTTGGAATCATTTTCCCTAAACCTTCAACCCATTATTTCATGATCAAGGAAGCTCCAAATGATTTTTCCATGACCATAAAAGTTGTAGAGCATGATTTTCCTTTCCAAAAAATTCAAGGACACCTTCATAACCTTTCTGAAACTTAAGATAGGAATTTTTGAAGTTTAAGGTTTATTAAGGGTTTTTTGATGCATTTTTGTCACAATCTCATTGGTCCATTATTTTTTATTATTCTATATTTTGTGTGATTTTCTTATGACATGTGGCCACATTTATTTTGGTGGTACCGCTTGTAACACGGTGGTAGAACTGACTTTAGTTATGTTGCGGATAGCAAGAGTCGCCATCGACTTTTATTTTATCCAAAGGAAAGGCATAAAAGAACAGGAAAGACCTTTAAAAGATTTTTGGGTCCGGGGGGTAGGTTATGCAAAGGGAAGGTGTTAGCACCCTTTACATCCATGGTTATCCATGGGCTCTTAGTTGCTTAGCTCACTTTAAATTGTTTTTGAAATGTGAAGTGTGTGAATAGAAATTTTCTTAAGTATTTTATAATGATCCATGTACGGATGTATATAAAATCTTTGTTTTGAAAATTGTTTGAAATGTATGAAGTGTTTGAATTGTTTTGAAGAGTGAGCAAGTATCTAAGAGGAACCTACCCTAAGTTTAAGTCTTTTCTGTTCTTGAATCCTTTAAATGGTAAGATTATCCCTATTATTAAGGAATAGGTAGTCATTACCTTGGATGTGCGGGACAAGTGAAGGGACATCTGTTATTTAGGCAACTGTGGGGTGTATAAGCAATTCGAATGGACTTATCATCTTTATTCGAAAGGGACAAGATCATTACGAAGGCAACATTCGAAGGGACTTGATCTTTTTATCTATTTAGGGACTAGATGATGTGAAATGAAGGACTTTGCTTTGTACACCCTACTTGACCTTTTGTTTAGGCAACATGAGAGGTAACCCTTAAGAAGTGAGATGGCGATCCAGGATCGACTTACGTGTGTGAGTGTACAATTTTAAATATTTATCTTTTAAGTTAATGATCTAAATCAATTTTAAATACAAATACGTTTCACTCCCTATTTTACTAACCATAGCATTTAAAAATAAATATTAAACATTACTACTAAAATATTACATAAAGGAGACAATTACATAATAATAATAATTAAAACAAATTAAATAAATAAGCAAAATAAGCAATAATAAATAATTGGGTTAGTAACAATAATAATAATAAATCACAATATATATAAATGGGGTTAGTAATAATAAAATAAATATCATATGAAAATAAATAGAATTAATAATAAAATAAACAAGAATATTAAAAATTCAATTTTTATATAGACAATTATTTTTTAAGATTAAGAAGAAAACATAAACAATTATATACTAATTATTATAAAGTTTTTAAATTATATACATATTATAAAAATAAAGTTAATTATAAACATATTATGAAAATAAATTATATTTACAAAATTAAATTAAGAGTTTTAATTATTTTAAGCATAATCTAAAATTATTTACAGGCAAGAATTATATTAAATAATAACTATGAATAAATTATAAAAATATGTACATAATTAAGATTTATAGATAAATAAATTGAAAATCATAATTAACAAATAAATTAATATTTACAATTAGGGTTTATAAAAATAATTAGGTTTTATAGAAATATTTAGGGTTTATATGTTTTTTAGAATAATAAATTAGGATTAATTAATAACTATATAAAATTATACAATATTAATAATTTACAAAGAAAATAAATAATTTTTCTAATAAGATTTAAATTAAAAAGATGAGTTCTAAATTGTAAATAAGAAAATAATAATATAAACATTCTATTTTTTATTATTTAAATTTATAATATAATCTAATTAAATAAGAAAACAAAAAAAAGAATGAAAAACAAAACTTACCTGGGCTGGGATTTGAACCCAGTCCCTAAGCTTTCAACCCTCAAGACCAACACACCAACGACTGGACTATACGCGCGCAGGTGTTAGCAATGCACTCCATGGGGTTTTGTTGTTAACCTGGAAAAAACCATGACAAAGCAAAAAGAAATAGCACAAAAGGCCTGGGGGGATTCGAACCCAGGACCTTCTCACAACACGCAAACACACTTACCATCCAGTCGGGAGGGCGCAACTGATAGTATAACCACCACAATCAATTATATATTAAGTCCTGTGATTAAATGGAAAAATAAGAAAAAGTTGTTGCATCCAGGATTCGAACCAAGGCCTTCAAGCATAACACACGCATCCCTCACCACTGGGCCAATACTGCAGTTGTGAAATGATATCAACAATAAACAAACAAATATTATATTAGATATTTGAATGAAGATCTTGGCGCCAAAGGCCTTCGCTTCAACCTTCTTCCTGCGAAAATACCTGCAAAATCAGCTACGAAAATTCCTGCAAATTTTTCAAAACCCTAAACCTATGTTTTTCGAAACCTTATGCAAACCATCGTATCAACCAAAATTAGTAACCCAGATCAATTGTACAAGGTCCATACATCACAACCATGGTTTTAGAATTGATTTTAAAGTCCTAAATGTAGGGTTCCCGTTTTGAAACTCCAAACCCTAACAATGGCAATCTTCAACACAGTCCACAATAATTCAATTAATCTATGCAAAAAGCTTCTAAACATCACAACAAACACAAATATATGATTAGTTTTCAATATTAATACATGAATCAATCAAATCGAAAAATTTCAAAATGTGAAAGGGATGCATTCGGTTTGTGCGATTTAGGGCATGAAGAGGCAATGTTATGATCCAGAATTAATCTATGAACTCCAAGGAACAAGTTGCAACCTTTGGTTTGTCTTGAAAGGGCTTGAATGATGGAATCCGAATTTGAGTTTTGGTGAGTTTTTTTGAATGTGCGCACTTACTCTTGAGGCTGTGAATTCGTGGCATACGCATTGTGATAGCTTGTATACTTATAGTAGAGTGAAACTAGGTCAAAAGATTTGATCATTATATGGACTTTTTGATTCTTGGAGATTGAAAAAGATTAGAACTTAAATTTCATATATTTTTGAATAAGACCTTTCTATTTCAAGCCAATCATCATCAATTGTGTATCAATTAAATCCAATTCATGTTAATGACCTTCTAGAACCAAAATATATTTTATATTTTCATATTTGATATTTTATTTAAATTTAAAATGATTTTTAATATAAAAAATCATAATAAATAAAATAAAATTATGAAAATATCAAATAAATTTCGTGCATGATGTCATGGAACACTTTGGGTCACAAAAAGTTCAGCCCATTTAGAAAAATTTGGTTTTAAGACCCTATTTTCTTCATAAACCACCCAAAAATTTCCCAACTTTGCAAGGGCACACATCCCTCAATTTTAATGATATGAGGGTGTTCTTGGACATTTTGGAAAGCTTGAAGAGTCCTCTAACCAACCCCATTGGTTTCATGTCCATATCATTTACCATTCCCAAGTTATGCCCTTTTGAAGTTGTTGACTTTTTGTTGACTTTTAAAAGGACCTATAATGTCTTAGCTCATACCTTCCAAATGAAGCATTTTTGGGCTTGGCTTGTGAGACACAAAGTTGTAGAGAATTCAATTTCCTTCAAAATGAGATTTGGATGGAAAAAATGTGATGAAGCATGTGAAAGTTATGGCTGGTCAAAGTTCAGTTGACTTTTCCTGAGGAAACCCTAATTTAGAAACCCCTGATTCTTGATGATCTGAAATCTCCTTGATGAATCATGATCAACCCTTGATCAAATGATGAATTTTACTTCATATACTTGATGTTGGCAAAAGATCATGAAGTTTGACTTTGGTTTGACCACAGTTGACCTCAGTTTGACTTTTTAACTGCTTTGACTGATTTTGACTTATCTGATCATTTGACTGAGCAAACCTTTGAGAAAAGTTCTGAAATTTGTCATGGGGATTATTAGACACATATAAGATGTTATGAAGCTCACTTGAAGTATTGGAAGTCCATTTAGTCTGATTAAAGTCAAAACCCTAGTTTTGGATGCACTGCTTAGGAGGATGCATTGTGTGAGGGAATTGTCAAATCTTCTGACTAATTGTGAACTTTGTGAACCTTGTGAACCTCATATGATGTCTTGTGAACCTTGTGAACCTCATGGGAGGTCTTGTGAACTTTGTGAACCTTATGGGAGGTCTTGTGAACCTTGTGAACCTCATGGGAGGTCTTGTGAACCTTGTGAACCTCATGGGAGGTCTTGTGAACCTTGTGAACCTCATGGACCTTGTGAGCCTCTTAGTACACAAAGTCTTGTCTTGTGAGGGCAAATTTTGGGGTGCAACAGCTGCCCCTATTCAATTTTCTGAAACCTGAGGGGTTAGATTGGTATATGTGCCAGTCGTGACCTGGAAGGTTGAAGGGGATTGAACACAAAAGCCCAAAAATTTGCACTCACCTGTGCGTAGAGGGATACTGATGACTAGTTGTATATGCTTGAGTGGGCTTAAAGATGCCACTTGGAGAAAAGTTCTTCAAATATGTCTCTTGGAGGATAGTCCAAAATATGAAGATATAGCTTTTTGGGAAGATAAACAACGTCCCAACATAGTGAGATAACCTTTGGGAAGATAAACAACGGCCCAAGGTAAAGGTATAACCTTCAGGAGGATAAACAACGTCCTGAGGTATAAGTATAACTTTTGGGAGGATAAACAACGGCCCCATAGTAATGATTGCTTTCAGGAGGATAAACAACGTCCTGAGGTATGATGATAACTTTTGGGAGGATAAACAACGGCCCAATAGTCATGATAGCTTTCAGGAGGATAAACAACGTCCTGAGGTATGATGATAACTTTTGGGAGGATAAACAACGGCCCAATAGTCATGATAGCTTTCAGGAGGATAAACAACGTCCTGAGGTATAAACATAACCTTTGGGAGGATAAACAACGGCCCAAGGTCATGATTGCTTTCAGGAGGATAAACAACGTCCTGAGGTATAAGAAGCTTTCAGGAGGATAAACAACGTCCTGAGGTATAATGATAACTTTTGGGAGGATAAAAAACGGCCCAATAGTCACAAGTTGTTGATGAAGTTTGTCTGCTGGAGAATTAATCTGAAAAACAAGATTATAACATTCTGTATGATAATATTAGTTTATGCATTATGTATGCATGTATAATATGATGTACTTAAGTAATGTATTATGTACTTATGGATATGTATGTTATGGTATGATGTAAATGATGCATGTATGCATCATGCAGCTTGAAGCGCCTGGATATCTTCGTATAACAACTGCTGGCCAGGGAAAATAAATCCCGATTCGTTGCTGAAGAATATGAGAAACTTGTTCTCGTCTTGTTTGATAATATAGTATATAACATCCCGTCTTCGTTCGATAGTAGGGTATACATAACCTCCTGTCTTTGTTCGATAGTAGGGTATACATAACCTCCCATCTTCGTTCGTCGTACTCCTATTGAAAGAATAAATTCCTGGCTATCCGTATGAGGATAAAAGAGATGGATATAAATTCCAGGGGAGATGTGACTCGAAGCACTTATGAAGATGGATTTGTCCTACTGGGGATTTGTAGCTGTCTTGTAGAGATGAACTGGTGAAGCTTCGTTGAAATCCTTCCCTCGCTCGTCCTTAGTAAATACTATTACTGCATTTTCATGCATTTCTGGTAAACATCAATCATATTAAGCATTTATGCATTTCTGGTAAACATCAATCATATTCAAAAGCATACATACATTCAAACACAACCAATGGACGTTTCGCTTATGTAAATAGGGTAAAAGTAAATCTGGATTCAAAGATGGAATTTTATTTATATCACAAAGTGACCTATACATGGGTAAGTTTGTACAAAGAGACAGAAATCCTAGTAAGAGGAATTCGTCATAACAATTTTTACAAAACAAGGAAAATCAGCTATGTGGGAAATGGTCCTTATTGAGTTTCAATTCTACTATTGCCTTTATCTTCAAGTATCTCATCTTCTGCTGTCGAGACGGAGATGATTGGATTGAGCTTTATCTGTTCAAACTTGAGTAAGTAACACAACTGGTTGTAGTTTCATGGGTGATCCAAACGAGACATAGTCATACGCTTTAATCCCTAACTTTTGCCTGGATTGCCCTTTCAGGTTTTCAATCCACCGGGATACCTATTTTTGCCCAAGCCGCCTTTTCAGGTTTTCGACTTGCCGGGTGTACATTTTTTTTATATATATCCCTAATTTTTGCCCGAACCCTTTTGGTTCGCCGGGATGCCCTTATTTTTGCCTAGGCCAGTCAACCTAGCGGGTCTCTTTTTATGCGTAGTATTTTTTAACTATGTCTGCGTTTACAGGTTGTGGGAAGTCTTCACCATCCATAGTAGTAAGTATCATGGAACCTCCTGAGAATACTGTCTTGACTACAAATGATCCTTCATATGTAGGAGTCCACTTGCCCCTGGGATCACCCTGTGGTAATATGATACGCTTGATTACCAAGTCACCAGCCTGATATACCTTTGGCTTAACCTTCTTGTTAAAAGCTTTGATTATCCGTTTCTGGTATATCTGGCCATGACAAACTGCTGCTAGCCTCTTCTCATCAATCAAATTTATCTGGTCAAGTCGAGTCTGAATCCACTCATCTTCATCCAAGCCTGCATCCCTCATAATTCTTAAGGAGGGAATCTGAACTTCAATGGGCAGAACTGCTTCCATACCATAGACTAAGGAGAATGGGGTTGCCCCTGTTGAAGTGCGTATTATAGTACGATAACCATGAAGATAAAATGGTAACATCTCATGCCAATCCTTATAAGTAACAGTCATCTTCTGTATAATCTTCTTGATATTCTTGTTAGCGGCTTCAACTGCCCCATTCATCTTTGGACGATACGAAGAAGGGTTGTGATTCTTAATCTTGAACTGCATGCAGAGATCAGTAATCATAGTGTTGTTCAGATTAGAGCCATTGTCAGTAATAATCCTTTCAGGGATGCCATACCTACATATAAGATTATTCTTAATGAATCGAGCCACAACATTCTTGGTAACAGATGAAAATGAAGCTGCCTCTACCCACTTCATAAAGTAATCAATAGCAACCAGGATGAAACGATGCCCATTAGAAGCCGTAGGCTTGATCTCACCAATCATATCAATGCCCCACATGGCGAATGGCCAAGGAGCAGTCAACACATTCAATGGTGATGGAGGTATATGTACTTTATCAGCATAGATTTGACACTTGTGACACGTTTTCGAATGTTGATAGCAGTCAGCTTCCATGGTAGACCAATAGTAACCTGCTCTCAATATCTTCTTTGCCATGGTATGACCACTGGAATGAGTGCCAAAGATCCCATCATGCATGTCTTCCATAATCTCTGTTGCTTCCTTCTTATCCACACAACGAAGCAAAGTTGAATCATGATTGCGCTTGTACAAAATGCCATTACTCAAAAAGAACTTAGCAGAAAACCTTCTCAGAAACTTTCTATCTTTGACAGATGCCCCTTCAGGGAACTCCTGGGCTTCAAGATATCTTTTCACTTCATAGAACCAAGGCTTCTCTTCTGCTTCTTCAGTGTCAATCTCATTGCAGTATGCAGGCTTTTCAAATCTATCAATAGTAATCTTGGGAGCTTCATCATCCCAGTTGATCTCAAACATGGATGCCATGGTGGCTAATGCATCTGCCAACTGATTCTCTCTTCGTGGAATATGTCCAAAGGTAATCTCTTTGAAATGTGGGATCAAAGACAACACATGTTCTCTATATGGAATGAGATTATCATGCTTAGTGTCCCAATCTCCTTTGATCTGACTTACTACCAGGGATGAATCTCCATACACGTCAAGGAACTGAATCTTCATATCAATGGCAGCTTTGATACCCAGGATACATGCCTCATACTCAGCCATGTTATTGGTACAATAGAAACAAAGTCTGGCAGTAATCGGGGTATGACAACCTTCAAGGGAACTGATCACAACACCAACACCATTACCAAATGCATTAGAAGCTCCATCAAAAACCATGGTCCATCGGGATCCTTGTTCAGGTCTGTCATATTGTCCAGGTTCTTCGGTAATAATCATAATGTCTTCATCAGGGAACTCAAAACTCATTGACTGGTAATCATCCACTGCTTGATGAGCCAAATGATCAGCCACAACACTTCCTTTAATGGCCTTCTGAGTAGTATACTGTATATCATATTCTGTCAAGATCATTTGCCATCTCGCTATTCTTCCGGAGAGAGCAGGTTTCTCGAATATGTACTTGATTGGATCCATCTTCGAAATCAATAAGGTAGTATGAGTCAACATATACTGTCTTAGTCGGCGAGCAGCCCATGCCAAAGCGCAGCAAGTTTTCTCGAGCAGTGAGTATCTTGTTTCACAGTCGGTAAACTTTTTGCTAAGGTAGTATATTGCCTGCTCTTTTCGACCAGACTCGTCATGTTGCCCCAACACACACCCCATTGAGTTGTCTAACACTGTTAAGTACATAATCAAGGGTCTTCCATCAACTGGTGGCATCAAAATTGGAGGTTCTAGCAAATATTTCTTGATTTCATCAAAGGCAGTCTGGCACTCATCATTCCATTCCATCACCTGATCTTTCTTCAACAACTTGAAGATTGGCTCACAGGTAGCAGTTAATTGGGAAATAAATCTTGCAATGTAATTCAATCATCCCAAGAAACCTCTAACTTCCTTCTCAGTACGGGGAGCTGGCATCTCTTGTATAGCTTTCACTTTAGCAGGGTCTACTTCAATACCTTTTCCACTGACAATGAAACCCAAGAGCTTACCAGATCTAACTCCAAAAGTACACTTGTTTGGGTTCAATCTCAACTTGTATTTCTTCAATCTTTCAAACAACTTATGCAGATGATCAAGGTGTTGTTCTTCATTCTGGGACCTGGCTATCATATCATCCACATACACCTCTATCTCATGATGAATCATATCATGAAACAAAGCCACCATAGCACGCTGATATGTTGCCCCTGCATTCTTCAAACCAAATGGCATCACTTTATAACAAAAAGTGCCCCACTGTGTAACAAATGTCGTCTTCTCCATATCTTCAAGTGCCATCTTGATCTGATTGTAACCAGAGAAACCATCCATAAAAGAGAATACCTTATGCTGAGCAGTATTGTCTACCAGAACATCAATATGAGGAAGTGGAAAGTCATCTTTGGGGCTGGCCTTGTTCAAATCTCTGTAGTCCACACACATACGTACCTTACCATCTTTCTTAGGTACCGGTACCACATTTGCAACCCACTGAGGATAAGAAGTCACAGCTAAGAACCCTGCATCAAACTGTTTCATTACCTCTGCTTTGATCTTCTCTGACATTTCAGGACGCATGCGACGAACCTTCTGCTTTTTTGGACGACAATCTTCTTTTACTGGTAAACGGTGAACCACAATGTTTGTATCCAACCCTGGCATATCTTCATAAGACCAAGCAAAGATCTCCACATAATCATGTAACATCTGAATCAACTTGCTCTTGACATCATCTTCTAATTCAGCCCCTATCTTGACTTCTTTCCTGTTATCTTCAGTTCCCAAATTCACAACTTCGACTGGCTCTTCATGTGGCTGTATAGCTTTCTCTTCTTGTTGTAACAACCTGGCAAGCTCTACAGGTACTTCACAATCGTCCTCATTTCCATCTTCAGCTTGATAGATCGGATTCTTGAAATTATAATTGGCAATAGTAGAACTGTTATCAACAGGATCCAGAGTGGATGAGGATCTGCATTTTAGTGATGTGGGTGTGTGTAAGAACACATAGCTGATAAAACAAAAATAAAAGAAAAGAAAGACAAGGAACACAATATTTACGAAAACAAAACGTCCACTGATTTTTATTGAATGAAATATGCAAATGAAATGACATCCCGTAACAAGCACACCATTATGCCCTGGGTAAGGCACAAGGCTTAAGAGTTTAATTGTTCAAACATTACAAACTTTAAAAGTAACAACACAGTAATAGTATTTACTCCTGACTAAAGGAGATAGGAATAACATCTTCAGCTTTCCAGTTGTTGAGCCCAGCACCCACAGTAGGAAAAATCCAAGTATCCAAGTTGTAGTCTTCATCATAGTCACCCACAACATTGATTTGATTCTTCATAATCCCCTAATTGGTGATACGAACAGCACGAGCACGACGAACAGCCTTCTGGGAATCTGCAGTGAAACCCAAACAAAATTTGTCAGACTTGTACAGAATATCAGGAAGCTAACCCCAAATAGTACAACCACCTTCATCCACCACAGCTCTAGCATCTTTGAGGGAGGCCATTGTTGGAGGTACTCTGGTGACCATGGGAACTTTCTTGACAACAGGAGGAGCTTCATAATCATTAACAATCCAAGGAACCACTTCAAATGTTTGACACAGAGTTTCAACATATTCACCTTCCACTTCAAGATATTTAAAGGTGTTCACATGGCTAATCATATACCCTTCCTCTCTGTAAACAGTAACGACCTTCCCTTATACTGGATACCTCAGCTTTTGATGTAATGTGGAGGTTACAGCACCTACCCCATGGATCCAGGGACGCCCAAGCAAACAAGAATACGACGGACGAATATCCATGACATAAAAGGTAGTATTGAAAACCTGAGAACCAACTTTGATTGGGAGATCAATTTCTCTATGCACCACTCTTCTCGAGCCATCAAAAGCCTTCACCACTATATTACTGGGTTTCAACACAGCATCTTCAGGACTAAGCTTATTCAGGACTTCTTTGGGCAACACGTTCAGAGAGGAACCATTGTCTATTAATACATGTGACAGGGTAGTGCCCCTACATTCCATAGAGATATGTAGAGCCCTGTTATGATCCCTCTTGGCCGGAGTCAAATCAGCATCGGAGAAACCTAACCCATTATCATAGGTCAAGTGTGCAACACAATTTTCAAACTGGTCAACAGAAATTTCATTTGGTACATGAGCAGTCTTCAGAAATTTAATCAAGGCCTTGGCATGCGCCTCAGAACACAATAGTAAAGACAACATAGAAATCTTGGAGGGAGTATGCCCCAATTGATCAACAATTTCATAATCACTCTTGCGAATGATTTTCAATACTTCTTCCATATGCTTAGAAAGATCATCAGCAGCTGGCACATCAGTTGGTATAGGTTCAATAACAGGACCTTTGCCCCGAGCATCAATTGTGGAGGTAGCAGCTGGAGTAACTGCATTCTTGGAGGTAACTGGAGGAGAGAAAACTCTTCCGCTTCGTGTGATCTTACAAGATCCAGCAATATTATCAACATCAACAGGCATATCAGCTAAGGGTTCCTGCTTAACACCATGGATATAAACATCAGACCCATAATGCCAAGGCACAGCTTTATCAGAAGTATACGGAATAGGACCAGGAGTGGTAATGATCATAGGAGCCACTCTAGCTTCAGCAACAATCTTCACAGGGCCTTCAGCAGTAATCTTAATTGGACCCTTATGAGTGATTTTGACAGGACCCTTGGAAGTAATTCTCACCAGCACTTTATCAACCATATCCACCTCTTCAACCTTCGCACGCTTAGTTATATGATCAACCATACTCTCTACAGAAGGTGGAGTCCTCTCAAACACTATGGTGTAATTATTCATGAGGCGTTGAATTCCATCCCTCAATCTCTAGCAGCTATCCGGCTTATAGGTACAATATAAACAATCTTCACGACAACCTGGAAAGAATCCAGCTTGTACTAGCTTCTTCTTAATAACAGACAATGGTGTAGTCAACTCTGCAACTGAGGAAATATGTGAATCTTCATCAATGGCATTGACAGTCTTCTCATGATTTGGCATGGGAGCAGTAATCACATTTGGAGTACCCGAAGGGTCAAACTCAATCTCTCCAGCATCAATCATATCTTGAATTTTGTTCTTCAATACCCAGCAACTATTGGTATCATGTCCCTAACAATTCGAATGATATGCACATCGTGCATTAGGATTGTACCTGGGAGAGGTAATATTAGGATTCTGAGGAGGATCTTTCAGAGTGATAAGTTCAGCCTTCAACAAGTGTTGCAAGGCTTGGGCCATTGACATGTTGATCTTAGTGAACTGCCTTCTAGCCCTCTGTTGACTTCCCTGTGGTGGCTCTGTTGTTGCAGGAGTTGGATTGGAAATATGAACTGCACTCACAGACTGATGCCTCCTACTACGATCAGGTTGACCATAAACAGCATTTGACTCTTTCTTCCCACTGGGAGGCTTCTTTGCAGCACCTGATGAAGAAGCACCCACTTGAATCTTGCCACTCCTTATTCCGCTTTCTACGCGCTCTCCAGTCATTATCAACTCAGTGAAGCCAGATGATGAGCTTCCAATGAGATGACTGTAAAATGGACCATTCAACGTACACATGAACATATCAACCAACTCCCTGTCAGTTAAAGGGGGTTGTACTCTTCCAGCCAAGTCTCTCCACTTCTGAGCATACTCCTTGAAGCTCTCTTTAGCACCCATAGACATGCTCTGAAGTTGCATGCGAGTAGGGGCTAAATCAGCATTGTATTGATATTGCTTATAGAAGGCTTCAGCAAGATCATTCCAATCGCGGATGTTGACACTCTCCAACTGATAGTACCATTCCAATTGAGCTCCAGATAAGATCTCTTGGAAGAAATGGATCCACAACTTTTTATCAGCAGTATGGGGTTGGATTCTCCGGACATAAGACCTCAGATGCAGCTTGGGACAAGAGACACCATCATAAACTACGAAGGTAGGAACCTTGAAACCAATAGGTATGACTACCCCAGATATCAAACTCAGGTCTTCAAAATCCAGCCCAGAAGACTTTTGCAACTCCATAGCATCCATTCTATCCACCAGCATCTTGAATTTATCTTCATTAGGCTCATGATAGTAGTTAGCTTCAGAATCAGAGTCCCCCATTGTATTGTGGAGACTGCCTCCCTCTTTATCAGACTCTTCAGACTCATAATCTTCAACATGTTCTTTGGTCTTGACAGGACCTCTGAACCTTCTTCCCATGTTGATCAGGCCACCTAACCTTCTAGTCTTCTTAGTCTTCTTGACCAGCAGTGTCTTCAATTCATCCTGCCCCTTGGACAAGTTCAGGATCAGCTCTTGGAACTGTGCATTTTGTGCCTAGAGATCCTTAACTGTTTGTTCAAGAGCCATTGCTGAAATAAACAGCGAGAAGATAAGAAACCTGTGCACAATAAACCTGTGATGCAATGATATGTGAATGCGTATGCAATGTTTTCAAGGACCGCAGGATTTAAATTTGCTTAAACAAACAAGAAGGTAAACTTTTATTAGTAATAAATTTGTTTTGCCTTTTGGGCTTACAGAAAATGAAATGCAATAAATACAAGAGATGGGGTTTTAAGTCTCCCATGGACGTTTCCTCTTTGTGTTGAGGTATGAGTTGAGATTCCGCTCCTCGTGAAGTTGCTTTGTTAGTTCCAGGATTCTTTCTTGGCTTGCTTTGTAATGAGCCTCGAAATTATCCCTTTGCTCCTTCAACTGGACCCAAGATCTCTGTAAGTCTTCCATGTCAGTAGGCATGTCTGGGTGAAGGATGGTATAAGAAGTATCTCCTTCAGCAACAGGCTCCATAGTAACTGGCAGGATAGCAGGATATGGCATCATAAGAGTCTGAGCACGAGATCTCACCCATCTGAGGTAAGCTTCCATAGGAATAATGTACTTAGGCTCCAGAGTCTTGCTGTCAACCTTGTTCACTTTTCCCCATGCTCGTATGAACCTTTGACGGCAACCTTGAAGATCGTTGTCGTAGTCAAACATAATACCCTGAATCAACATGTCATGTGGACCATCACTCCGAGCGTAACCAAACTGTCGTAAAGCTAAAGAAGTGTTGTAAGTAATGCCTCCTCTTATGCCTAGAAGTGGCACATTAGGAAACTCCCCACAACGGTCAATGATAGTGACATTCTCCATAGATCTGGAGCACCAATGAATATCTGAATGCGAGAGTGACATGATCCTTTTGGACCACCTGAATCCTTGTTCATTCTTCATTACTGAGCGAGGAAGGTGAGAAATAAACCACCTAGATAACAAAGGTATGCAACACATCAGAGTTCATCATGCCTTTGTAGTACGAGTATGAAGAGAGTGCAGAATGTCTCCAAGTAATGTAGGCACTGGATTGTGACTCGGGAATATGTTGATGGCATGAACGTCTATGAACTGATCAGGATTGGGGAACAACACTAAGCCATAAATCAGCAAGGCTAAGATCTCCTCAAAAGCATCATAGCTCATAGCCTTCAAGAACACTTGAGCCTTATGCATTAATACCTTAGCAAGAATACCCTTAACTCCGCTTCTCGTTTCTAGAACAATGTCAGACTTCTTCAGATGTAGAGCTGCAGTAATAACCTCAGATTTAGGCTCTTTTTCCAAGCCTGTGAAGGGTCTTTGATCAAGAACAGGTATACCCAGAAGTTTAGAGAACTCTTCCATTGTAGGAACTAGCTGATAGTCAGGGAATGTGAAGCAATGGTGCTTAGGATCGAAGAACTGAAACAGAACACTCATCATGTCTTCATTGAACCCTGAAGTGACTAGATCCAGTAGGTGACCATGTCTCTTGATGAACTGGGAGTTTTCAGACACTTGAGAAACCAACTCCTTAAGCTTAGGAGGTATTCCTACAAAGTTGATCCTGATAGTGTTCCTACGAGCAGAAGCCATGACCTGCAACAAAGAACAAAGATAAATCCTTTGGTCCTTGAAATGGTTAGTGAAAATGCTATGCTTATGATGCATGATGATGTCATGATGTTATGCTCAATCACAAACATGTGGCACACACAAACAAGTCACACCATAGCCCTATGTTTAAAGGCTTGCATGAGGTTCAAAGGTAAGTACCCTCCCCTGAAGTTAGTTGGTTCATCCTGTCCTACAAAAGTAACCATGTTCTAAGGGATCTCAATATCATTGACCCTTCACAAGGGTGGTTGTTCAGTAGGCAACTTACTTGCCAACCAAAACCCTCCAAGTTTAGAATCTCAATGAGCGTAGCATCGAGTATCAACCAACTTCAGTCTGCACCAAAGTCGGTTATCTCACTACTTTTCTAAAGGCCAAGATGGGATAACTAGGGTTCTAAAAGTTAGTTAGTGCATTGACAACATATGGCAGCCTCATATTATCCTCAACTTGACTTAAGGAACATAAGCACCAACCAAGAAGTCACACTAACTATGGCCACCAGATCAACCATATCGGTATACGCCGTACAGTTTCCTTGGTCTATTACCATTTACCTAAGGTACACTAGATCCGGGTTAGGATCTTTCACACATAAGAGCACCCAACAGATAAGTATAAAGCAAACAAGGCAAACAATTTTAAAGTGATCTAATTCCTAAGGGTACCCCTCTTTTATTAAGTCCCCAGCAGAGTGGCCAGTTCTGTAACACAGTGGGAGAACTGATTTTAGTTATGTTGCGGATAGCAAGAGTCGCCACCGACTTTTATTTTATCCAAAGGAAAGGCATAAAAGAACAGGAAAGACCTTTAAAAGATTTTTGGGTCCGGGGGGTAGGTTATGCAAAGGGAAGCTGTTAGCACCCTTTACATCCATGGTTATCCATGGGCTCTTAGTTGCTTAGCTCACTTTAAACTGTTTTTGAAATGTGAAGTGTGTGAATAGAAATTTTCTTAAGTATTTTATAATGATCCATGTACGGATGTATATAAAATCTTTGTTTTGAAAATTGTTTGAAATGTATGAAGTGTTTGAATTGTTTTCAAGAGTGAGCAAGTATCTAAGAGGAACCTACCCTAAGTTTAAGTCTTTTCTGTTCTTGAATCCTTTAAATGGTAAGACTATCCCTATTATTAAGGAATAGGTAGTCATTACCTTGGATGTGCGGGACAAGTGAAGGGACATCTGTTATTTAGGCAACTGTGGGGTGTATAAGCAATTCGAAGGGACTTATCATCTTTATTCGAAAGGGACAAGATCATTACGAAGGCAACATTCGAAGGGACTTGATCTTTTTATCTGTTTAGGGACTAGATGATGTGAAATGAGGGACTTTGCTTTATACACCCTACTTGACCTTTTGTTTAGGCAACATGAGAGGTAACCCTTAAGAAGTGAGATGGCGATCCAGGATCGACTTACGTGTGTGAGTGTACAATTTTAAATATTTATCTTTTAAGTTAATGATCTAAATCAATTTTAAATACAAATACGTTTCACTCCCTATTTTACTAACCATAGCATTTAAAAATAAATATTAAACATTACTACTAAAATATTACATAAAGGAGACAATTACATAATAATAATAATTAAAACAAATTAAATAAATAAGCAAAATAAGCAATAATAAATAATTGGGTTAGTAACAATAATAATAATAAATCACAATATATATAAATGGGGTTAGTAATAATAAAATAAATATCATATGAAAATAAATAGAATTAATAATAAAATAAACAAGAATATTAAAAATTCAATTTTTATATAGACAATTATTTTTTAAGATTAAGAAGAAAACATAAACAATTATATACTAATTATTATAAAGTTTTTAAATTATATACATATTATAAAAATAAAGTTAATTATAAACATATTATGAAAATAAATTATATTTACAAAATTAAATTGTGAGTTTTAATTATTTTAAGCATAATCTAAAATTATTTACATGCAAGAATTATATTAAATAATAACTATGAATAAATTATAAAAATATGTACATAATTAAGATTTATAGATAAATAAATTGAAAATCATAATTAACAAATAAATTAATATTTACAATTAGGGTTTATAAAAATAATTAGGTTTTATAGAAATATTTAGGGTTTATATGTTTTTTAGAATAATAAATTAGGATTAATTAATAACTATATAAAATTATACAATATTAATAATTTACAAAGAAAATAAATAATTTTTCTAATAAGATTTAAATTAAAAAGATGAGTTCTAAATTGTAAATAAGAAAATAATAATATAAACATTCTATTTTTTATTATTTAAATTTATAATATAATCTAATTAAATAAGAAAACAAAAAAAAAGAATGAAAAACAAAACTTACCTGGGTTGGGATTTGAACCCAGTCCCTAAGCTTTCAACCCTCAAGACCAACACACCAACCACTGGACCATACGCGCGCATGTGTTAGCAATGCACTCCAAGGGGATTTGTTGTTAACCTGGAAAAAACCATGACAAAGCAAAAAGAAATAGCACAAAAGGCCTGGGGGGGATTCGAACCCAGGACCTTCTCACAACACGCAAACACACTTACCATCCAGCCGGGAGGGCGCAACTGATAGTATAACCACCACAATCAATTATATATTAAGTCCTGTGATTAAATGGAAAAATAAGAAAAAGTTGATGCATCCAGGATTCGAACCAAGGCCTTCAAGCATAACACACGCATCCCTCACCACTGGGCCAACACTGCAGTTGTGAAATGATATCAACAATAAACAAACAAATATTATATTAGATATTTGAATGAAGATCTTGGCGCCAAAGGCCTTCGTCTTCAACCTTCTTCCTGCGAAAATACCTGCAAAATCAGCTACGAAAATTCCTGCGAATTTTTCAAAACCTTAAACCTATGTTTTTCGAAACCTTATGCAAACCATCGTATCAACCAAAATTAGTAACCCATATCAATTGTACAAGGTCTATACATCACAGCCATTGTTTTAGAATTGATTTTAAAGTCCTAAATGTAGGGTTCCCGTTTTGAAACTCCAAACCCTAACAATGGCAATCTTCAACACAGTCCACAATAATTCAATTAATCTATGCAAAAAGCTTCTAAACATCACAACAAACACAAATATATGATTAGTTTTCAATATTAATACATGAATCAATCAAATCGAAAAATTTCAAAATGTGAAAGGGATGCATTCGGTTTGTGCGATTTAGGACATGAAGAGGCAATGTTATGATCCAGAATTAATCTATGAACTCCAAGGAACAAGTTGCAACCTTTGGTTTGTCTTGAAAGGGCTTGAATGATGGAATCTGAATTTGAGTTTTGGTGAGTTTTTTTGAATGTGCACACTTACTCTTGAGGCTGTGAATTCGTGGCCTATACATTGTGATAGCTTGTATACTTATAGTAGAGTGAAACTAGGTCAAAAGATTTGATCATTGTATGGACTTTTTGATTCTTGGAGATTGAAAAAGATTAGAACTTAAATTTCATATATTTTTGAATAAGACCTTTCTATTTCAAGCCAATCATCATCAATTGTGTATCAATTCAATCCAATTCATGTTAATGACCTTCTAAAACCAAAATATATTTTAAATTTTCATATTTGATATTTTATTTAAATTTAAAATGATTTTTAATATAAAATATCATAATAAATAAAATAAAATTATGAAAATATCAAATAAATTTCGTGCATGATGTCATGGAACACTTTGGGTCACAAAAAGTTCAGCCCATTTAGAAAAATTTGGTTTTAAGACCCTATTTTCTTCATAAACCACCCAAATATTTCCCAACTTTGCAAGGGCACACATCCCTCAATTTTAATGATATGAGGGTGTTCTTGGACATTTTGGAAATCTTGAAGAGTCCTCTAACCAACCCCATTGGTTTCATGTCCATATCATTTACCATTATCAAGTTATGCCCTTTTGAAGTTGTTGACTTTTTGTTGACTTTTAAAAGGACCTATAATGTCTTAGCTCATACCTTCCAAATGAAGCATTTTTGGGCTTGGCTTGTGAGACACAAAGTTGTAGAGAATTCAATTTCCTTCAAAATGAGATTTGGATGGAAAAAATGTGATGAAGAATGTGAAAGTTATGGCTGGTCAAAGTTCAGTTGACTTTTCTTGAGGAAACCCTAATTTAGAAACCCCTGATTCTTGATGATCTGAAATCTCCTTGATGAATCATGATCAACCCTTGATCAAATGATGAATTTTACTTCATATACTTGATGTTGGAAAAAAATCATGAAGTTTGACTTTGGTTTGACCACAGTTGACCTCAGTTTGACTTTTTAACTACTTTGACTGATTTTGACTTATCTGATCATTTGACTGAGCAAACCTTTGAGAAAAGTTCTGAAATTTGTCATGGGGATTCTTAGACACATATAAGATGTTATGAAGCTCACTTGAAGTATTGGAAGTCCATTTAGTCTGATTAAAGTCAAAACCCTAGTTTTGGATGCACTGCTTAGGAGGATGCATTGTCTGAGGGAATTGTCAAATCTTCTGACTAATTGTGAACTTTGTGAACCTTGTGAACCTCATATGATGTCTTGTGAACCTTGTGAACCTCATGGGAGGTCTTGTGAACTTTGTGAACCTTATGGGAGGTCTTGTGAACCTCATGGGAGGTCTTGTGAACCTTGTGAACCTCATGGGAGGTCTTGTGAACCTCATGGACCTTGTGAGCCTCTTAGTACACAAAGTCTTGTCTTGTGAGGGCAAATTTTGGGGTGCAACACCGCCTTACTTTCACGTGACCAAAAAATGGAATAGAAATATGTTGTTGCTGTTTGCATTGTAGGAAAAAGAAGTAATACAAAAAGGTGGTGTGTGTGTGTGGGTGTGATTGGCTAGAAAAGAAGAAAAAAAAAGATAATCAACACATACAAGGAAAGAACATTCCATTTGTTGCATGTTATTCACTTTTTCATCGCTACCACCATCACTTATTTTGCACACAAAAAACAAAAGGGGGAGGTCACGTGAATAATGGTTCCCATACACCCTCAATGACTCACACTAACATCACCATCTGATTTTCATGGGCAAGTATTATAGCGACAACCCATTAACCCCCACCTTAATACCATGCACTAGACACACGATAGTCAACCTGGGAAAATATGAAAAGGAAAGAGGCACGGATTTCAATTGAGTAGTGGTTTTCACATAACAAACTTTGTGCACACCGCCACAACAAGAAGATTAAAAAAGCACCATAAAGAGGCACGATTTCAAGGAGGCTTCTCATTCCCATTTTCTCACATCTTCTCCTACACATCACATTCTCATAAGCTTGATAGAAATACATATCACGAGTTCATCACTCAAGGAGATTACAACAAACCTTTTTTTCATTTTTGAGCTCTCAGCACGAACCTCTCACTCTGAGTTTTGACATCTTCATTCAAAGAGGCCCAGACTGAATCCATTAATCAGTGTGTGTTCACCTCAACATCATCTCACCAAAAGGTTGCAGGGAGGATTGTTGGTGTTTAGATCTCTGCACTTTCGTTCATAACACGAATTTGAGCCTTTATTTGGCTTCAAGAACACTCAAGGAGGCTTACATTTATCTGGTTTTCTCATATTCTTCAAGGAGTATTAACTTCAGGTTTGAAACTCTGTTTTGTTTTTCTCTCATTTTTTTGTTTTATTGCTTGCTTTAAGTTGCATTTGACTAATCTATAGTGTTCATGTTGTGCTGAAACTGTAAAAGGCTTTAAATCCAGTTGTGTAGTTTTGAGATCCAAAATATTTTCATGTGTTTCTCTGTGTGTAGTATGTTATGATGAATTTGGCTAGTGAATTCATGACCTATGTAGAAGTAGCTTTAATTTGTTGTATGGTTTTCCCATTTCTGGAGTTTTTTCGTTGGAGCTCTCGCCAAAAAGAGATCAGAGAAGGTGACCGGAATGTTTCCGGCCGGTGAATTGTTTTGTTATGTTTTTTTCTCAGATTTAGTTAGAGTCGTCATATTGGTTTCATAGTGTGGATGGAATACAGACAACAAATTAATGAGGGTGGATGTCACGTGTTGTTTTGGTCTTTATTTTTATCCTTCATTTTAAATGATAGCCGCTAGATGTGTTGACCTGTGGGAAATTGAATGTGAACCGTGGGATACACTTGCCTTGACCTTTGACTTCAGTTGGTTTGTTAAGGGCGTTGGGCCTAATTGCTGCTCATAGCCCCATTTAAGCCCAAACTTATTTCTGAACTTGTTTGGGTTGCTTTCTGAACCCCCTGGCTTGTTGCTTTTCATTTTAATCTTTTTTAATTGTTTGTTTCATTTTATTTTTAATTAAAATAGAAAATCATTTCCAAAAATTACAAAAATATTTGTGCAGACTCCTTTTAGTTTTCTTTAATTTTCTATAATTTTAATTTCCATTTATTTAATTATTTCCTTGACTGAGTTAATTGTAGACTTTATTTCTATTATTTTTGTTTCTTTTGTGCACAAACTGGCTTGTTCATTTTCTATTTTGAGTTTGGTGATAGATATGGATGTGATTCTTTTTTGTTTGGATTCTTGACTGATTGAGAGATGTTAGAGATATTTTTCATTATTTTTAGGGCTTATTTGCTTAGGTTGTGAGGCATTGATTTGTGAGGAAGTATTTGAAGCCCTAATTGATCTTTGAGCCATTATTTGAATGAGTCTGCTTCTGAATTTTGCCATGAGTATTTGGTAGGTTGTCTCTACATGTTTAGAGTGTTGTGATGATTAATTGTAGAATTTTTAGGACTTTTTTATTTTTGTTTGAATTTTGTGTTCTTAACATGTCCTCATCTGATGTTTACATGACCAAAGCTTGTTTGTTAGGGTAGGAGGGCACTTGTGCCAACTTCTAGGGTTTGTTTTAGGGTTTTTTAACATGTTGATATGTCCCTGGTCTTTGTGTAGAAGTTTCTTCTAAGCTTGTTTTATGTTACTTTCCCTTTAAGCTTCACACTTACATGAATGTTTCACAACACTCCCCACTTCTCCATATTTCTCCTATTTGATCTTGTATGGAATTGTGTGCTTCAAATGGTGTTTAAACTCCTTTCTTAGGCACCTCTTTACCATGATAGGTTTCTGATTTTGATGATTGTGGATGATGTTTATCTTGTATGACACTTCTTATCTCATGTTTTGACCTTTTTCCTTTCATGATGGGTTGTAATGCTTTGGTATGACTTATTGCTCTTATTTTTGCATGGTGTTGTATACTTGACCTTGGTACTTGAGTATGAGGTTTGAATTCTGGTTGTGTTAGTTTGACATGATCTTTGCTGGTTCTTACTTCATTTGGTCTTGGTTGACTTTATCTTATCATTTGTGTATGCTTCTAACCCTTGTAGGTGCAATTGGTAAGTGAGAAGTGTGGATGACATCCACATTTCAAGTCATTTTCTCTTCTCATTTAATTCTTTCATACTTGTCTTTGAGATGTGCCTAGGCTATCATTTGTTTAACTTCTCTTCATCCCTCTTAGGACCCACTTAACTTCTTTTAAGAAGTAAGTTGATTCCTTTTGAACCTTTCTTTTTCTTTCCTTCTTCTTCATTAGGATAGAATGAAGCCTCACCAACTTAGGTATCCCATGTATGATAATACTTAGGATTATTAGTCCCCTTATACTTTTACCTTTAAGATCCTTTGGTTCTCTCTCTTCTCATCTCCAAACAATAATCTCAAATCACTTAATAAATAACAAGTCTTTTCATGCGCCACGATACTTTGTTGTGAGATACTTGCATGCATTCCATTTCGGGGCGAGGTGTAGGATATCCATCATGGTGGATAGGTCTTAGCATGAGACTACTTCACAAAGAAAACCTAAAAAAAACACTTCTTAATCAAAAACACCAAAAACACTTAATAAATAACAGTAGGTCAATGTGTCTGAGCCTTCACTTGTGGGACTAGATTTAGAGATTTCCCCCATAGATAGGTGGGCTTCTTGCACATTCTGTTTCGGGATGATGTATGAAGTACACATCCCATTGAGTAAGACTTAGGTACACTCACCTATGTAAACCTCAAATCAGAAAACTCCTAAGAAACACTGGACAAACAATAAGCGTCTTTCCTTCGGGAATTCTTTTCTCACCTCATTCACTCCTAATGTAAGAACTTGCTCCTACTTGTCACTTTGCAAGATGGTAACACACTCGTTCCAGACGAGCCTGCAACACCTGAGCATTGGCATAAGCAGTTCAATCCTTAAGACACAAGCAATCTTTCCACCCCTAGTTAGGGAAACTACGGCGACTCTGATCCTCATGTCCAGATGGGGTACGTAGGCAGCGGGGTAGGGCCCGTTCGAGCACTCTTTTATTTTCCCTACATTTTCCCTATTTCTTTTCTTTTCTTTTCCAATTTCAGTCTTTCTTTTTGCAGCAGCTTTCATTTCTTCACCCTTTGAAATGGTTTCTTTGCAAGCGTGGATCCTGTCGGGTACGGCGGACGATCTGGGGTGCTAATACCTTCCCAGGTCGTAACCGACTCCCGAACCCAGATTCTTTGGTTCGTAGGACCTGTGTCCTTCCTTTTCTTTTCTTCTGGTTTGGCGACTCTATCCTTTTCCGCGCCACTTTTGTGTTTGTACCAGGATGGAAATCCAGGGAGCGACAGATATTAGCTAGTAACAAGAATCAAGAAATCATGTTCCTATTGGGATTGCAACACTCTAAATCATATATTTACTATACCATCATCATATCTGGCAAGAAAGAAGAATTTATTTGCTTTTGTGACCAAGCTAATCTGCATTCACCAGAAGCATAATACAAAAAAAAAAAAATTTAGTTTTCAATATATCATTTTCCTGTATACCAAATCAACATGTTATATCCGTCACAAATCACAATTCCATACAAAAATTGGACAATTTCAACTTCTGTAATGACACAATTTATTGAGAATCCAGAGTCAATGTTGTAACAAAGGCACAATTTTTTGTAGTTTAAATCACCTTGGAAGCAAATAAAGGAATCTCACTAATGATATTGGATTACACGTATGAGCACTCACAACATCTAGAACTTTGTTAAGACCTTTGAGGAAAGCATCAACAAATATGGCTCCAACATAAATGCGAGAAACATGCAAATGCTTTACGGATCAATCATATGAAAACTCACAAAGGAACCTAATTATTGAATAAACAATGTTTCTAGAGAATGACAATAGTGTATACATGACTAAACCAAGACTTGCACCGTTGACAAAGTTGCAGAACCCTTTCCAGCCTTGGCAGTCACATCTTTTGTTCCACCATCTTGAGTCCTCTTTGTTAGAGCATCAATAAAATTTGAACTAAAACTACTGCATCTTGAATTTTTATCATCTTCATATAACTGAAATTATCAAAGAGACCCAAGCACGGTTATTTAACAGTGATTTAAGATAACTTAGAGAAACTGAAATCCTTAGTACAAGACATAATGTCCAACCATTATCAAAAATATGTTTACGGTATACCAAGTAAATATGGGAATCCAACACTAAAAAAAAGGCCCTAACAAAGTGAATTGGAAGTTCACTTGACAATTATCCCCAAACGATAATTCTCAATAAATCCCGCCATATCAGCATTTTTTAAGGCACACTTGCCTTTGAAATTTTTGTGTCAACAAACTTCAAGAAAATCTGCAACAACTATAAGATTGTCAGTCCATTGTCAAATTGAAACCAATGCAATTACTAAGGAAAGTAAGAATCCCCACCATGGAAATTGGAGTTTCTTGTCAAAGGCTTTACAACATACAAAGGCCAAACTAATCATAAGAAGATGTGATTATGCACACTGAAAAAATAATCTACGTGTGTGAAAAATAAGAAGAGAAAAGCAATAGGGTTGCTCAAGAATCATGTAATAATATAAATAAATGATTATTTGAGTTTAGAGTATCATCTCTGCAGAAAGTATACTACCAGATTTGACACCAGTAAGCAATAAAGAGAGTAGGTCAATCCAATTTCCAGCCATCTTTTACCCAAAAGCCCTAATCACACAGTTTACAACAAAAACCACATAAATTTAACAGATTTAGGAGATTCCCATATACTCTTTTGGATCCTAATTAAATCAACATCAATATGCATGAACCAAACAAAAAAGCAGATAAGAAGAACTTCAATACTTCAGTTTTGCAATGGAGTTAGATTATGAATTGAAAATACTATTGTAGATATACAAAATGAAGAAAGCGTGAAAAGAGGAGAAAAAGTACCATCAGAGGGATTCGTAGCTCCAAATGAAAACTGAAATATACAGATCAAAAGGGTTATCACTTCTCATCCTTTATCTTTCAAAATCCTTCCTAGAAAAGTTAAGGATGAAAATAATCCAAAGCACACAAAACCCTAAAAACATAATAGCATAAACTGATATGGAAAATACTTTCAGATTCCTTGTTCATACTTTTTAACACATTTTCAACACAGATCTGGAAATCGCAAACAAAAATCAACTCTAAAAACAATCAACTCTAACAAAAACTTTTTAACAACATTTTTGACAAATTTTCGACTTACATTCAAATCTGATTACATATAATGATTACATACCATTTGAAGTAACACATTGATTCCATTTTCAACATGAAATCTTGTTGAGAGTGATATATGTGAGAAATCATCCGGTTTCTGAGTGCCATTTATGTAGGAAAACAACAACAACGGTTAAAAAAATTCAAAACGGAAAACGGTAATATTCAAAACAAAAAATCCATTTCTACAATGTTTGTTATTAATATCCACAAAAGTTCAAATATCCACATAATAATTTTCTGTTTATTCATACTCACAGCAACAACAACTAACACAAATCCTAAACAGAAAAAATAAGAAAGAGATTGATTTGGAACTTTCATCGAACACTTTGCAAGCAAGGTACAACTCTCATAACAACAAAAACAACAACAACAACAACAACAACAACAACAACAACAAATAACACCACACAAATGAAACAGAAGCAAAAGAAAGAAAATCATAACCTAAAGCAAAAGGGAAGAGGAGATCCGCATGCAGAACCATGTTTGCCGCTGACAACCACAAACATGTTACACTATAAAACTTCCTCAATTGGGATCGAAGAAGTATGTTTTTTGTGGTTATTGTTTTGAGTTTTTTAAGAGAGAATGGATACATGAATATCTGAGAAAGGAAGAGTTGGAATGAGAGAGAGAGAGAGAGAGAGAGAGAGGAGAACATGAAATGGGTGAGAGAAAAATTCACAAAAGTCATATGTTGTATTATTTTAATATTAAAAGTACAGATGTTGTTAGTGTACAAAGAGAAAAAAACCAGTATTTTAGTGATGTGGCAGAAATAGAGGCAAGGGTAAATAAATATTTTCTGCAGCCTTAACTTTTCTTATATAGGTAGATGAATATTTTTGATGTGACGTCAATGTATTTGATATACTATTTTGCTTCATTTGTTCAATTACTATTTTTAAATTAATAGTAAATTGATACAGTATTGTAATGGAGAAAACATTTAGTTGGTTGGGTGCTTTGAATTGTCTTTGGGTGCTTGGATCATAGGATCGACTGATGTAATAGTATTTTTGATAATAAAAATCTTATCTTTATTCCAAAAAAATGAATGATTAATGTTCATTCTGCTTTTGAATCTGACATTTGTATGGTGAAGCAATGAAATTTAGATCAGTCATATTTGATACTTGATCATTATGTTTTAATTTTACAAACACGTTTATATTATTAGGGTTTGTGGCGGGGCAAGAGTTGTGTCTTTAGGATTTGAAAAACGCGTCAAGTGTTGATGCATCAATATTTATAAATTGATCAATTTATTATTATTTATCATCAAATTATTTATTATTAAATAGTTTTGTATACGATTATGACCTTATTTTAAATATAGTATGCATGTAATGATTTATTTTATTTAAACACGACATGTGTTTCATGCCATTTAATTATTTATTTTATTTAAATATTATAATTGTTCGAGTTCAAGAGTTGAAGAAAAGGAAACGTCGAACGATGATGTCAGTGGAGAAGTTTGAGAAGCTTGCTCGTGGGTCAAATCAATGTTTTATAAACTGAACCAGGCCGCCCGGTCGGACCGGTCGAACCGGGAACCAGCCAGGAAACTGTTCTGGTTCGAATGTTGGATTGCTTATGTCATTGAACCGGTACGAACCGATAAAAACCGGTATAAACTGGGAAAACTGGAAAAACCGGCGGTTTTCATAAACCGACTATTTAATTGCAATTTTTTTTAAAAAAATATTATTTTAATTAAAAAATTATAATAAAAAATGAAATAAAAATTAAAATATAAAATGAAATAAAAAAATAAAATAAAATAAAATAAATAAAACATAGTAATGATATCATTGACGAGGAAATTGTTGCGGATGCGGTTGATTTTACTGCAAATTATTTTAATATTAAAGAAGGAGATCCCAATATTGAAACAATTTTCCCTCCTTTAAACAAAATTGATACGCATTTGAGTTATTTTGTTATAAACTATTTAATTAAATTATATTACAATTAGACTTTATTTGCAATTAGACTTTGTGATTTTATACTATTTTGTTATGTGTGATACCTTTATTTAAAATTTGAATAGATTATGAACTTATGAATTTATGATATGATATTTTTTAAAAAATTAAGTGTTATTTATATTTTGTAGAGATTGAATCATCTGATTCGACCAGTTTTATACCTATATAGTTTTCTTATAAAGATCAGTCTATTTAGCCGAGTTATCCGGTTTAATCCGGTTTGGTCATGTGGTTCGACCAGTGACCCATTAGTTCAACCAATAAACCAACGATCTAGTACCCTCACCGGTTTGATGATCGGTCCGGTTTTTAAAACACTGGGTCAAATAATTGTAATAAAATAAGGTCATAGAATTATAACAAAATAGTTTATTTAATTCTTACATTATAGGTGCTCATAATTGTATTACCAAATTTCAGTTTAGGTATGTGATGCATGAAATGTATGTTTATATGTGAGTGTATCACATACACAAAAAGTGAGATCAAACTTTTAAAAAAAAATCATTCAATAAAATACACCCTTTGATTCTATTTATAAGAGACAAATTAATTTATAAAGTCATTCAACAATCAATGTATCTGGTCATTACTTTATAAAGTCATTCAACAATCAATGTATCTGGTCTAATAATAGACCAGATACATTGATTATTCAATGAATATAAAAAGTAACTTGTCTCTTATAAATAGGACCGGATGGAGTATTAAGTTAATCGATTTCCAAAACTAAGCATTCGGCAATATAATATCAAATGATGTACGTTTTTCCCTCTGCGAGGTGCATGTTCTATGTTAATAAGGTGCGATGGAATAAATGTATTATTCAACTGCTGCCTTTTGAGTTTGACTTAACTAAACTAATTATAATATGATTATATATGTTTAAAAGTGAGAGTTTGGAAGAATCCATATGATGGATTAGAATAAGGATTTATTCACCGAATTGATAAAAATAGAAATTTATATTAAATATAATTGGAAGGTGTTCCTACCAAAATAATTGAGGATTTTATTCCGCCTACCCTGGACTAGAATAAAGTGAAATATGAAGAGAAAAAAAACAGATGCAATTTGTTAAGCAAGAAGATCTATCGCCCCTGAAGCAAGAAAAATGCAATCTCTTATGTTCCTACACTAAGTGAACCCTTTATGCCCCTTAGAGACGAAGTTAGGTATTATAGAGACTAATCTGCCTATGATGATTTTGGTGATGATTTTAAACTTAAAATTGGTTAAAGCTATTGGTCTATATTGATCAAGAGAGTTAACATTTTTACTTCTAGGAATGAGCGCAATATTTGTAATATCCCAAATTCTTAAAAACTTATGTAGGTTTGATTATTAGACTTATTAAGTGAATTTTTTAAGTTAAGCTTTTGGTTTAAGTCTAAATCTCATGAATGGAGTTTGGTTTAAGCATGTGTATGTGTGTGTGTGTGTGTGAGAGAGAGAGAGAGAGAGAGAGATTTGAAGACCTCATTATCGATTTTTTTTATTGTATCTGTTGTATTTCTCTATTTAATATTTTGTATTGACATTTATTTCATGTATGTATTACAATATGGATATAATCTTATAATTGCATTAGATGTCCTTTAGACACTATTTTTGTACTTAGTACCTGTCATACCCCAATTTTATCTGGACATTTAAAAAAATTCATTTATCTGAATTTAATTTTACTTTATATCATTTGTACAACATAACATAACTTTCATCATAAATAACGCCTAAAATGTTGGCTATAATGAATTCTCGGATATACAAACATATTGGTTGAATTATTTCTTAAATTGTGCGTAAAATCAGTGGAAAAAAATTTTAATATCGAGTCTATATACGTCAATATTCTTAATCTATGTTTCGCGTAGTTTAACCTGACGTGCTCGTTTTATATTTTTGACAATTTGTTCACTTGAATTTGGATCAGCTGAGCCTTTTAACCGATCAAAATTTATTTCAAAATTAAATCAAAAGATGTATTTTTTTGAGAGGTTTATTTCGCATTGATCATTTTAGTGCATTCTTTTTAATTTTTCGAACACTTCCCCAAGCGATTTTTATTCGTTTTTAATTCTTTTATTTTTATTTTTTATTCAAAATAATCATTTGATTTTATTAGGATTATGTGGGTATTTAGTTTGAATTTATTGACTAATTTACTTTTATTTCAACTATTAAATTTATATTTTTAATATTTTCTGTTCTGAACTGGACCAACGAATAGATATGGCCCAATCCTTTCTAGCCCATGAAACGGCCCATTAACCCATAGTCCAAGGGACCCATTGCCATAGTGGTCATCCCTATCTTCTCGTTCCTGGTCTCTGCTCGACACCAGTGGAGACCGCCCAGGATCGGTCAGGACAACACTTGCTCGGGAGACCTCGTGCCCGACACGACCCTCCCGACCATGATGCTCGTTCGTCGCCCAGTTCCTGAAAGTTGCCTATTTTTGGGGGATCCATGATCCATGCCCAAAAATAGAGACCGTTGGCCATGCGCTGGGGGCTCTCTATATAAACCCTCTCATTTGAGAGGGCCATGTATTGAATATTATCTCCTCACATACTTACTCGTACTTGCTTACTCTTGGGCCCGTTCTGACTTTGGCATCGGAGTACCTTGCAGGTACACCCCCTCTCGTACTCCTTATCGCACGAGCAGACTCAAAGATCCACGTCAGCAGCCATTGAAGTTCTAATCTCTTGGTAAGATCAGTGGCGCCATCTATGGGAATATTGTCTCCCCGTCTTTTCATCCTCCGCTCCCGAAGACAAAACATCACTCTCCAATTTCATTCTTGATGGATCACCAAGAGGATTCCGCCGCCACTCGTGCTCTCACCAGCGTCCCCATTAAGCAACGGGGCAGTGATTTGAACAACCCTCCCCTCGGGGATCCGAATCGTTCCCAGGATGGAAGGACAGCATCCCCATCCCCTGAACCATCCCATCAGCCAGATATCATGTTTGATGATCTTGCTTTGATCCCTATTCTGAAGGGGACAAACCAAACACTGGCAGCGTTGGTCGAAGCGACCAACACCATCAACCTTCTCCTTCTACATCAGAGTGAAAGGTTGGACGTCCTTGAGAAGTCAATACGCTCCCGGTCCCCCACCTCGGTGAAGAAGCATCATAGGTCCCGCAGCAAGTCGCCTAGACAGAGGAGGGATCATCAACCAGAAGCTTCTGATTATATCAAGAAGAGGACCCGTTTGTCTCCCAGGCGAAACAAATCCCCGCAAACAAAGAAAACATGCAGGAACCTCCAGCCTGGAGCATGATCATCCCCGAAGATACCATAAATGGATCTAGATTTCCTCCTCGCAAACACCGTGATGATCGCTCCCGTTCAGTCACCCCATTTTCCAGCGACGAGGAACAGCCTCGCGGCCCTTTCTCTTAGGAAATCATGTCTGCAAGGCTCCCAAAAGGGCTTGAAAATCCCCCACCCTTAGGGACCTACGATGGCATAAATGATCCAGACGAACACATCGAGAACATCGACGCTTTGTTGGATTATCGACGTGTCTGGGGGGCTATCAAATGTCGTCTCTTCCCCATGACTTTGAGAAAGGGAGTCATGGCCTGGTACAAGAGCCTTCCTTACAAGTTCATCACCTCGTGGAGACAACTAGGGAGGATGTTTTCCCAACATTTTAGAGCCTCCTGATGTAATCCCAAAATCGAGGCATCCTTGGAAGCGATCGTTCAAGGAAAAGAAGAGCCCCTCCGAGCATACATTGAGAGGTTTAACAAAGAAGTTGTCCAGGTTTCGACCACAGACGACATGAAAAAATACCTCTTGGAGCGAGGACTCCGACCTCAAAGTGATTTCAGAAAGGCTGTAGGGATTAAGACACCGGTGTCGCTCCCGATAAATGGGAAATGGCCCAGATAAAGGTACAGACGCGAACGGTCGGCGAGAGGGACAATGAGAACACACAGCCGTGAACTCACTGGAGAATGAAAAGAGTCGCCAGCTAGGCATTTTTATCCCGGAGGAAAGGCAATGCTGCATAGACCTAGAAAGAGATGGATAAGACGGTTGCGAACCAGAGAGACTGAGAAAGGGGGTCGGTTACAACCTGGGAAGGTATTAGCACCCAGATTGTCCGTCGTACTCGACGGGATCCACGCTTAAAAGATTTGTGTTTTAAAGGGGTAGTGTCAGTGCAATTTGTGTATAAAAGAGCTGGAAAAGGATGTACAGGTGTCAGTGTAAAGGAAGTGAAGTGTGATATATACAGTGTCAGTGTAAGAATGAGAATGAATTGCCCATGAACATGAGGCTAAAAGAATAAAGCTGGGAAGAGGGTGTAAACACCCCAAATTTTCCCTCACCCATTTACATCATGGCTTGTGATCATCTCATATGCATCAACACAATCATATCATCTCATATCCCATTTTTGTTTCACTGCATAGTTTCTAAGTCATCTGCACCTAGGGTTTGTGATCTGAGCAATCTAAGAGCCTCTTGAGCCACTCCAAAGGCCACCAATCACTTCAAAGGGATCCATATGTTTTCTTATATCATATTCCATCCTCTCAAAGTCAAGATTTCAAGAGAATCACAAGAACTGAGGTTTGCATGGAAGCAGAGCCAGGCTAGACTGCACAGTTGACCTAAAATTAGGGTTTTGGTTTCAGAGGCCATAACTCCAAATTTTTTGGTCATTCTTGTTTCCATTGGTCTCTATATGGTATAGGGGGTATGCACATCAATTTTCATGAAGAAATTCCATGGGGAAGTCATCTGATCAAGAGTTGACTTTTCAGACAAGTCAGTGTAAAATCAGGGCATCTGAGGCCCCCAATGACCCAACCAAAGGGTGATCTTCATCATTTTGAGTGTATTTGGTCATTATTTGATCATGGAAGAAGATTGAAGTTCACAAATTCAAGAATTTGGAGTTTTTGCAAATGTTGACTTTTTGGGCATAGTTGACTTTTCAAGAATGCTTCATTTTAGGTCATTTTTCAAGCCTTGATTCTTGATCCAAAAAAGCTTCAAATGGAAAAACTTTGGTCATGAAAGTTGTAGGATACATCTTCCCCTTTTCAAAAAGTACAAGAACATGATCAAATTCTTCTTGGATCAAAAGTTATGGTGTGACAAAGTTGGCTAAAATCATTGATTTTCAAGGCATGCTTCAAATGTGAATTTTTGCAAAATCATGAACCAATGCCATTTGTAACTTTCTAATTCACTTCAAACCATTACACAAACATTCTATGAGCCTTAAAAATAAGAATTGGACCAAGGTTTCACATGGTTATGGTTTGTGTAACAAGACTTTTCCATGAAGTTTCAAAAGTGTGCCAACTTGCAAAACCATCATTATGCTTCTCACCACTTGCTGCATTGGCCTTTGAACCAGCCATAGTCTCTCACCACACCATGCTGCGCCAGCCCTAGCCCTTGTACCAAGCTAGAACCAAGCCCATGCCTCTCTTACAAACAAGTTGACATTTTGCAAAAGTGGACATCCCAATCACAGCAGGCCAGCCAGGTCACATCACCTGACCAATGGGAGTTCTTTATGCAAGGAAAATGCTGGCCATAACACTCAAGAAGCAAGGCTGAAAGAACACACAACATCACATACACAAAAACACTCCCTTGTGCAAAACTCTTCGAATCTGCCTCCAAAAACTTCAAACATCCAAACCATTTTCACCAATCACCTCACCATGTTCCATTGAGTAGAAACCAGCAAAGAACCAGACCTGAAACAAGCCATAACTCCATTTCACCATTTTCACTCCAACTTGCAATTTCTTTCGAAACTCACTCCACAGTCCACAAACACTCAAACAAACTCCACAAACCTTCTTAAAACATCACCCTGATCACAAAGAACCACTCACATTGGCCTGAAGCTGCCTGCATCACCATTGCCATTTCCAACTGAGCTTGAGCAGAAGCTGCTCAAACTCTTCATCCAGCCAGCATAAATTTCTCCAAAGCATTCAAACATCACCAAGAGGTCATAAGGAGTAGATTGCATAAGGAGAGGAGGTCTGAAAGTGGCTGGAGTGAAAGCTTCGAATCTCAGGTAGCTCAAGAAATATTTTTCCAGAAATCATTTTTTATGTTCTAAACTTGTTCTCCATGCTTCACTGAGTATTCTGATGCTTTTAGTTTTGGAAATGGTGATGAAATGAGCATTTAATTGATCTCTGAAACTCTGTTGACCTAAATATTGTTTGTTTCGATTCATGTTTCTGGGGAAAAATAAATGATGTTTGTGATGGGGTTTTGATTCAGGGGATCATGGGAATCATTTCTGTATGTTTGGTTTTCATTTTTGTTACGTTTTGAGAGAGTTTGGAGATTTTCAGGTGGACTTCCCACCGGAGAAGACGACCGGAGGTCTTCTCCGGCCACCTGAAAATAATTAGGGCATAACCCCTGTAATTAGTGTCATTTGAATTTCGTGCGTTGGATTGGGTTGACCCGTTGACTACCCGCGCGCATGTGTGGCCAGGATCTTTCCAATTAGCCCTAATCCACTTAATTAGATTTAATTAATTATAATTAAAATAATTTAGTCAGATGCAATCCTGTCCCTCCAAAAGCGCGCGTGGTCAATGCATTCAAACCCAGTCTCAATCTCAACCCTCCATTCTGATTACTTTCCATTTATTTTCTTTTTTATTTCATTTCTTTTCATTTAACTTGCATATTTTATTTAAAATAGTAAAAAATGTCTAAAAATTATGAAACTTTTTCTCATGGGTTTTAATAATTTTTATGACATAAAAATATTTTTGTTTTTATTTTTATCATTAAAAAAGCATTTTTAAATATTTAAAAGATTATTTTTAATTGATTAATGGAAATTAATTCATTAAAAATACTTTTAAGTATTTAAAAATCACCAAAAAATTCATGAGATGTTCCAAGACATTTAGAAACATTGTCCAACCTTCAAACCAAATTTCTTTTTGGATCTTGATGTACTTTGAGAATTTTTCTTTGAATTAAAATCATTTTTGTGCATTATTTTGATCCTAAGTTCAAAAAATCATTTCTGCCTATCTATAAAGAGTTGGACATTGATTCTTCTTGAATTGCATTGTGTTTAGCATGTAGTTTCTAGGATTAAATGGCCATGATTTGATTCCTCATTTTCAATTTGTTTGGCATTTCTTTTGTTTAGGAACCCTAAAAACCCTAATAACTTGTAAAAATCATAACTTGAGATTGGTTAAGAGTTGAGACCTCCCCTTTGGACATTGGTTTAGTATAAGATTAGGGGCCTTTTGAGTGGCATTTTCCATTTTTTATCTTAGGGTTTGCTTCTGTTTTTGGTTTTTGTTTGATGTTTGGTTCATAAACCCTAATTTGGGCTTTCATTTGCATACCTCTTGCATTTCTCTTGCATAACATGACTTGCCATGACATTTCAAGCATCCATTTGTTTCATTTGACATCATAAGACATATTGAAAGCATGTTTGATCATTGCATCATGTGTTTGCCATATTGTATGCCATGTGCACTTCATAAACTTTTCATGTATGTCCATGCTTCTAAACTTGCTTCATTTGCATTCATAAACTTGTATGATCATTTCCATGTGCTGCCTCATGTTCATAGCACTTCATAGCATCATTATCATCATCAACATGCTTCTGGTTTTGTTTCTCATCATGTCATCTCATCTCATCTTGCATTGCATTGCATTTCTTTTCTAACCTTTTCAGGTGGTAAGTGATTTGGGAAGTGAATTTGCCTTCACTTCTCATAACTCTTCTTTTCATCTCTCTTGCATCCATTGCTGCATTTTTTATATGTGTTTGAGTTTGAGCTTGCTCATTCTTCCTCTTCCCATTTTCTTTCTTCAAGTGACTTGACTTCTTGAATGAAGCAAGTCACTTTGCTTCTCTTGATCCTGTTCCTCTGCATCCTGGTGGTTCTCTTTGAAGATTGCTCTTGAAAACCTCACAAACCTTAGGGACAACCAAGCATGACAATGATTAGGGTTTTGATTAGTCTCCCTTCTTAGTTTTACCTTTGTGTCTCTTTTGAGTCTTCTCTTCTCATCTCATAATCAGGGACTAAACCCTAAAGGCTTTAAGGCTTTGTGGTTAAGCTTATGCCTGCATCCTTCTATTAGGATGGAGTGTATAACTTTAATCCTAAGTGTTAAACCCTTAATGTGTTTAACTCTCTTAATCAATTCACTTAATAATCATCAAGACATCACACTTGTAACTTGGGCCTTGCATTAGGGTTCTAATTCTTCCTTAACTGGTTAAGAAGGACTAACCCTAATGTTAATGGACAAGTCCCCCTCAAGTTGTCTTACAAACCCTAAAAATTACTTCATCATCATATCATTAAATAAAATCCATCTAATAAAGGCTTTGTTTTGTCATGAGTTTAATCCCTAATCATGGATTAAGTTGAGGAGTTTTCCTCAGCTTAAACATTCTCATCTATTATCCTTCTATTAGGATGGTGTAATGAGTCTGTTTAATCCCTGATTATGGCTTAATCTCATTACTTAACACTAAACAAAAACAACAAAAACATCTAATTAATCACAAGTAGGTTAATGATCTTAATCCTACACCAAAGGTGTTTAAGTGTGAGAAGCTGACTTCACACTTAAGGTATTCTCATTACCCCTAATCAGAGGGAAGATGTGATGAGTTTACTAAATCCATTGGTTTAGACTTAAGCTCATTAACTTATGACAAAATCCAAAAACAATAAAAGACTGAAAACACAAAAACAAACAATAATCGTCTCCTCCGGGATTCTTTTCTCATCTCATTCACTCACAAACGAGAGCTCGCTTCTTCCGTCTAATGCAAGACAGTTTGCACCTGAGCCAGACAGGTCATACACTTGAGCATAGACAAGTAAGCAGTTCACAAGTCAATTCATCTTTCAGTCTCTTTGGGTCGAACTACGGCGTTCTGACTTCCTCATTGCACGAGAGGATACGTAGGCATAACTTAACAGTTATGAACAAAAGTCTCTGTATATTCCCCCTCTTTCTAGCCTCATTCTTTAGCCTCATGATCTTGAGCATACTCTTTCTTTACACTGACACATCATTTATACACTTCACACTTCTTACACTGACACCTGTACATCCTTTTCCAACTCATTTATACACAGATTGCACTGACACTACCCCTTTAAAACACAAATCTTTTAAGCGTGGATCCCGTCGAGTACGGCGGACAATCTGGGTGCTAATACCTTCCCAGGTTGTAACCAACCCCCTTTCTCAGTCTCTCTGGTCCGCAACCGTCTTATCCATCTCTTTCTAGGTTTATACAGCATTACCTTTCCTCCGGGATAAAAATGCCTAGCTGGCGACTCTATTCATTCTCCAGTGAGTTCACGGCTGTGTGTTCTCATTGTTCCCTTCGCCGACAGTTCGCGTCTGTACCCCATTTGACTCGGCTTCATTTGGTGGGACCGACAGAGTGGGAATATACAGAGACTTTTGTTCGATAACTGTTAAGTTATGCCTACGTATCCTCTCGTGCAATGAGGAAGTCAGAACACCGTAGTTCGACCCAAAGAGACTGAAAGATGAATTGACTTGATGAACTACTTGCTTGTCAATGCTCAAGTGTATGACCTGTCTGGCTCAGGTGCAAACTGTCTTGCATTAGACGGAAGAAGCAAGTTCTCGTTTGTGAGTGAAGATGATGAGAAAAGAATCCCGGAGGAGACGATTATTGTTTGTTTTTTGAGTTTTCAGTCTTTTATTGCTTTTGAGAATTTGTCATAAGTTAATGAGCTTAAGCCTAAACCAATGGATTTAGTAAACTCATCACATCCTCCCTCTGATTAGGGGTAATGAGAATACCTTAAGTGTGAAGTCGGATTCTCACACTTAATCACCTTTGATGCAGGATTAAGATCATTAACCTACTTGTGATTATTTAGATGTTTTTGGTGTTTTTGTTTAGTGTTAAGTAATGAGGTTAAGCCATAATCAAGGATTAAACAGACTCATTACACCATCCTAATAGAAGGATAATAGATGAGAATGTTTAAGCTGAGGAAAGCTCCTCAACTTAATCCATGATTAGGGATTAAACTCATGACAAAACAAGGCCTTTATTAAGTGGATTTTATTTAATGATATGATGATGAAGTGATTTTTTAGGGTTTGTAAGACAATTTGAGGGGGACTTGTCCATTAACACTAGGGTTAGTCCTTCTTAACCAGTTAAGGAAGAATTAGAACCCTAATGCAAGGCCCAAGTTACAAGTGTGATGTCTTGATGATTATTAAGTGAATTGATTAAGAGATTTAAATACATTAAGGGTTTAACACTTAGGATTAAAGTTATACACTCCATCCTAATAGAAGGATGCAGGCATAAACTTAATCACAAAGCCTTAAAGCCTTTAGGGTTTAGTCTCTGATTATGAGATGAGAAGAGGAGACTCAAAAGAGACACAAAGGTAAAACTAAGGGGGATACTAATCAAAACCCTAATCATTGTCATGCTTAGTTGTTCCTAAGGTTTGTGAGGTTTAACAAGAAAGGTCTTCAATGGAACACCAGGAAGCAGATGAAAGGATCAGGAGAAGCAAAGTAACTTGCTTCATTTAAGAAGACAAGTCACTTGAGGAAAGAAAGTAAGAAGAAAAAGAATGAGCAAGCTCAAACTCAAACACATAAACATAAATGCAGCAAGGATGCATAAAAAGAGATGAAGAGAAGTTATGAGAAGTGAAGGCAAATTCACTTCTCAAGATAACTTACCACCTGAAAAGTTAGTGAAAGAGATGCAATGCAATGCAAAATGAAATGAAATGACATGATGAGAAACAAAACCAGAAGCACATACATGATGTGAACAATGCCATGAGATGCCACAAACATGAAACAACTCATGAGGATGATCATACAAGCTTATGGATGCAAATGGAGCAAGTTAAGGACCATGAACATACATGAAAAGTTATGACATGCAAATGGTATACAACATGGCAAATGCAAGATGCAATGATCAAACATGCTTTTAATATGTCTTAAGATGTTAAGTGAATCAAATGGGTGCATAAAATATCATGGCAAGTCAAGGCATGAATGCAAATGCAAGATGGATGCATATGAAAGCCCAAATTAGGGTTTATGAACAATACAACAAACAAAAACCAAAATCAGAAGCAAACATCAATACAAAAAATTGAAAATGCACTCAAAGTACCCCTAATCCTATACTAACTCACTGACCAAAGGAGAAGTTCTAATTCTTAACCCAATTCAAGTTATGATTTTCCTAAGTTTTCTAGGGTTTTAGGGTTTCTAAACAAGAAAATTACAAAACAAATGGAAAATGAAAGATCAAATCATGGCCATTTAAACTCATAAACTACATGCTAAACACAATGCAATGCAAAAAGAACCAAGGTCCAACTCTTTAGGGTTAGGCAGAAATGATTTTTGGAAGTTTGGATCAAAATAATGCATCAAAATGATTTTAATTCCAAGAAATATTCTCAAAATGCATCAAGATCAAAAAATAAATTTGGTTTGAAGGTTGGACAATGTTTCTAAATGTTTTTAAAGGTTTCATGAATTTTTTGGTGATTTTTAAATACCTAAAAGTATTTTTAATTAATTAATTCTCATTAATTAATTAAAAAGAAACTTTTAAATATTTAAAAATACTTTTTTAATGCTAAAAATGAAAATAAAAATATTTTTGTGTTCTGAAATTAAATAATAACTTGTATAAAAAATTTCAGATTTTTTGAATGAATTTTGTTATTTTAAATAAATTGGAGAAATTAAATGGAATAAAAAGAAAAGAAAATAAAATAAATGAGAAGTATGCAGGATGGAAGGCCAGGATTGAAACTGGGCTTGAAACGTTTGACTGGGCGCGCATCTGGACGGCCCAGGTTCAAACTTCCTAATTTTAATTAATTAAACAAATTAATCCTAATTATTAACTAATGACATGATCCAGACCACACACACGCGCGCGGGAAGCCAAATCCAAGGGTCCACGTTTAAAATTTGCCCTAACCCTAATTAAATGACTAATGACTTTCAGGTCACCGGAGACGAGCTCCGGTCGTCTTCTCCGGTGACCTCCCTCCCTGAGAATTTTCAAATCCTTCCCTAGGTCATTTCTGGAGCTCTAAAGCTCCAGATTTGTTCCTTTCACTCTCCTAAACTCGACCCCACCCTCATTTCTCATTTATTTCCAGCCATAATCATGAATCGAAGCAAAGAACAAAAACTGCCAAAATTTCAGACAAGCAATACAGCTTCAATTCTCAACCATTTTCAATAATTTCAAGTTCAATGTGATCAGTGAAGCATGCTTAATCATTTTGTAACATAAAATAGAGGTCCTGGAAAAGTTAATTCGAAAGGCTACCTGAGATGGAGCTTTCACTCTTTGAGCTTGCTAGCTGCTTTCTTGGTGCAAACAACTTCTAATGACCTTCCTGATGAGCTTGCAGTGCTTGGACAACTTTGAATGTGGCTGGTTTGGGAGTTTGCACTTCAACTGGTCAGAAATCGTATCTGGCTTGTGGTGGGTTCTTGGCTGTTTTGATGGGTGGTTTTGGGTCAGTGGATGATCCAGAGGTGAATGGTGGTGTTTGTTTGAAGGTTGAGTGATTGAGTTGAGAGAATCGAAAGCTTTTGCAAGAGGGAGAGTTTTTGTGAATGGTGTGTTGTGGTGTGTTTCAGCCTTGCCTCTTGTTGTGTTTTGCTAGCATTTGATCCACATAAACAAATCCTATTGGTCAGATGATGTGACCTGCCCTTTATTGATTGGTATGGTGCTTTTTGCAAATTGTCAACTTTGTGTAAGGAGGGCATGGGCTACATTGCTAGCTTGGTAAAAAAGGGGTTGTCTTGCGCAGCATGGTGAGGGGAGAGAGCTAGGGTGGTTCAGCATCCAAGGCAGCAAGTGGATGGAAGTGATCATGAGCTTTTGCAACTTGCTTGCTTTTGAATCTTCATGAAAATATCTTGCCTCACAAGCCATGAAACATGAGAAACTCTTGGTCCATTCTGATTTTTAGGTCACATGTGATGTTTGTGTAATGGCTTAACATGAATTATAAGTCACAAATTCCTTTGGTACAAGATTTTGCAAATTTCTCATTTGGTGCATAACTTGAAATTTAGTGATTTTTGCCAACTTTAACACACCATAACTTTTGATCCAAAATGAATTAGGTCATGTTCTTGTACTTTTTGAAAAGGGAAAGATCTAATCTATAACTTTCATGACCAAAGTTTTTCCATTTGAAGCATTTTTGGATCAAAAAGTAAGGTTTGAAAAGTGGCATAAAATGACATATTCCTTAAAAGTCAAACTTGCCCTAAAAAGTCAACTTTGCAAAAACTTGTAATTCTTGAATTTTGTGAACTTCAAACTTCTTCCATTATCAAATAAAGATCATATACACTCAAAATGATGAAGAACACCCCTTGGTTGGGTCATTGGGGGCCTCAGATGCCCTGATTTTACACTGCCTTGTCCAGAAAGTCAACTCTTGATCAGATGACTTCCCCATGGAATTTCTTCATGAAAATTGATATGCATAATCCCTATACCATATAGAGACCAATAGAAACAAGAATGACCAAAAAATTTGGAGTTATGGCCTCTGAAACCAAAACCCTAATTTTAGGTCATCTGTGCAGTCAAGCCTGGCTCTGCTTCCCTACCAATCCCAGTTCTTGTGATTCTTTGGCATCCTTGACTTTGAGAGGATAGAATATGATACTTGAACACAAATGGATCCCTTTGAAGTGATTGATGACCTTTGGGGTGGCTCAAGAAGCTCCTTGGATTGCTCAGATCACAAACCCTAGATGCAGATGATTTAGAACCAATGCAATGAATCAAAAATGTGGTATGAGATGCTATGATTGGATTTATGCATATGAGGAGATCACAAGCCATGGTGTGAATGGGTGAGGGCAAATTTGGGGTGTTTACAACCGGCCACGCTCAACGCCTTTCTCCTTAAGGTACAAGCCTACATACAATATGAGGAGAAAGAAGCAACAAGTACTGCCCGTGATACTCGGTGTAATGAAGACGTAACGCCTTGCAAACACGATGACACCTCGACATCATGAAGGGGAGATGACAAAAGAAAGGAAGAACACTCCCGTGAACCGCGAGAGCACAAGGGACTGGTGGGGAGGTTCCACGACTACACCCCTCTTACAGCGACACGGGAAAAGATCCTATTTGAGTGCGCGAATTCCAAATTCCGCCAAGTCGGGGTCAGATTCCCGAAACAGCTGTCGAGAAAGCCGAATACTGATAAGACCAAGTATTGTCGTTTCCATAAATCACACGAGCACAATACTGAGGATTGCATACACCTGAAGGATGCTATTGAGATACTCATCCGGGATGATCACCTCAAGCAGTTCACTAAGAATAAGGATGCCCCTAGGCAAGAAGTCCAAGAAGCCCGAAAGGCTGGGGATGTTACCCCACCGGTCACGGAGACAAATCTTCAAGTCGCTCTAAGCATTACGCGACCAGAAGATTTTTATGTCCCCGAAACATATACTGGACTTGCATACTTCTCCGCATACAGCCCATAGGAGTCTTTTCCATCTGCAATGGTGATATCTGGGGGAGGACCCAACAAGATCACGGTGGGATCGATCAAGAGGCGTTTCGATCAATTGATCAGCACTAGCTCGAATCAAAGTTCAACCCTCGACCCTCCCCGAGGAGGATCCGCACCCATCTCCTTCTATAAGGAGGATCTCCTCGGAGGAGCGCCCAATGCTAGCATTCCCCTGCTGGTATGTGCTCGGATGGAAAATTTTGACATTCGCAGAATCCTTGTCGACCAAGGAAGTTCAGTCGACATCATGTAATCTCAGTTGTTCGCTAACCTGCAGCTAAACAAAATGCACCTGACATCGTATGTCGGTTCAGACCTCCAAGGCTTTAATGGGACGGTTTTAATACCCTAAAATTTTCCCTCTCATTTTGCATAACATCTATCATAGCATTTTGCATACTCAAGTTCATGTCACAACCAAAAACATTGCATCATATTCATCATAGCTGAGGTGAGGTTTATGATCAGTGATTGAAGCAATTGAAGGCCAAGAAAAGACAACCAAAGGGTTACAAAGCTCCTCAACCTTGTACAAAGGGTCCACGGCATCCCACAAGTCTTCATTTGAGGCCACAAGTCTTAGAAAGAAGTGAATTGATCAAAGGATGCAAGCAGTGCAACTATCCTGAGGGAAAGGGCCAAATTAGGGTTTCCAATTAACTGGGCTTCTCAATGAAGTTTTTATCCAAACTTGATTCTATTATTCTCCACATGATGGCAAGTACCTAGGTTTAAAATTTCATCCATGGATTCATTTTGGAAGGGGTTCAATTGATTAGTGGATTGAAAATCAAGGAATTTGGGAAAAGTCAACCAGACTGAGCAAAAGGTCAACTCCTAACTTCTTGAGATCAAAATCATGAAATTAGGGTCACAAGAATCTTATGGACCAAGTTTGATCAAGAAATGATGGAGAAATCATGAAAAAACAATTTTGCTTGTGTATGTATTGATACATCCTTATTTTGTATCGATACAAGTCTTTGCTAATCACAAAAAGGAATTTGCTCATGTATGAATCGATACATACAAATTTTGCATCGATACATGCTTCTGTATGTACCGACTCATTCGTGATATGTATCGATGGATGATTGAATTAACTTGCTGGAAATAACCAAAGCTTTAGTATGCATCGATGCATACATCTTTGTATCGACTCATACATGTTATAAAACTAACATGTATCGATTCATATGAGTTATGTATCGATACATAAGCCTGTTTTTCTGTTAAACAGCTTCTGTTTGATACAAAAGAGGGCAATGACAGTTTAGTTTTCATGGGGGAGACATTTGTGAGTGAATTTTGCTCAAATCAAACTCAATCAGTTTCACAATTGCAGTCTGCATCATAATGCATCCTCACCATAATGATCATGAACTTGTGTGCATTGGATTCATTGGTCTCAAGTTGCATTTGGATCTTGAATTTATGGTATCAGCAGGCTGCAATTGAGTGCAGGCACTACAACATTAATTGATATGCATCTCATGATCAAGTAAGCAAATACTTCAGGCTGCAATCTATGGATCAAGCCATCCTCACCATAATTGATATGTTCCATGCAGCATTGGATTGAGTTCAACTGAAGAAGATTCTAGAAATCCAACTGGCATAACTGCCATAAAAAACTCCACTCATTTAACTCACCTCACTCAGTGAACCAGGGTTAGTTAACCCTGGTTCTAACTGTTAACCAGAGGTCCAATGCTCTATAAAAGCATGAGGTACATTTGAGTTCAGGTTCAGCTTCACATTTCACTCAAGTCACACCAAAATACTCCCAATTTTGCTCTGATTTTTCTCTGCAAATCCAATTCATTCTGAGTGAATCCAACTTCATCTCTCATTAGCATCATTCACCTTCTTCACTGAGTATTATCATCATCCTTGTAGAGCTCCATTTCCATGGATGAATTCGATTGAATTTCTCAAAGTGCACACTGCAAATTTCTGTAATTTGGCCTGAATCTCATTGCTCTCAATCTCCAGCATTTCAGACATCATCATATCAACTTCATCTTCATCACAAGAATGGATTCCATGGCTGGATTGGTTTGAAGCATCAAGAATCAGTTCTGCAACATCACTGCACCAGATCCTCTTCTTCAAAATTCTACACCTTAGAGTGTTTATTTCACTCTAGCAGCATTCAAGATCAAGCAAGGATTCAATAGGAGCCTCATCTCTGGTTTTCTACAACTCTAAGCACCTCTGCATTTCAGGTTCTTCTCTGAACTTTTCTTGCTCGATTTCAATGCTTTTTGGTTGTTTTATGTTGATTGAAGCTCAATAGGAGCAGTGCACACTCTGGCTAGTTGATATGCTTCCTAGAATCTTAGATTCAAATTTTAGGTTGGAAATGTTTGGCTTCTATTTGTATAATACATGAACCCTAAGGAAAAACTAAGGCTAGATTAGTGATCAGTGCAAGGATACAAGTTCAACCATGGTCTCATTTTTCATTTTAGTGAAGTTTTGGTCATACCCTAACCGGAGGTCATCGGAGAAGGTGACCGGAGCTCTTCTCCGGTGACCGGAATAGTGTCTTAGCTTTTAATGGTGAGAACATAACACAACCCTTAAATTGTTTCAATCCAACGCATCAGATTTAGACACCACATTAATGAATCACATGCCTTGCACATGCCACATTTGTGAAGGAATTTTTCAGCTTCTTTTGACACCCCCACACACGCATGTATCAAGCCTAATTAGTGAATTTTCTTGCGTTTCTCACCCCTAGGCCCATTGCAATTTATTTCTTCTATTTCCTTTTCTCATTTTTATACCATTTCCATTTTAATTCTCTAAAAATACCAAAAATCATCCAAAAATACTAAATAAACTCACCCATGTTCTTCATCATTTTCTCTAATTTTCCACAATTTTTAATTCCATTTTTGATTTATTTTTGGTTCATAATTTATTTTGCAATTAATTTCTTCCACATTTTCCTTATTTTGGACCAATCATTTTGTCTAATTTTGTCCTCCTAAGCCATAATTAATAAAATGTTCATTCTTTTTGTGCTATTCAGAGGACTCATTAAACTTCCCAAAAATATTTTTTGTTCAATTTTTTGGTCATGTTTGGTATTCTTTTGAACCCATTCTTTTGAATTGATCACCAAAAACTCTAATCCACTTCAAGTCATCATTTGGATGGGAAAAAATAGGAATTTTCAAGAGATTTTTTAGAGATAGAACCCTTCTGGATTTTATATTTGATTGTCAAATTTCATAATTTTTCAATGTCCTTTGCTATTTTTCCAGGTATTTGGCATCATAGGTCATATTTTGGTCCTTTTTCCTTATCCTTTTGTTCAAGAATTGGTAAGGCATTTATGCCATTCATGTGAGGTCCTTAATTTGAGTCTTCTATGGTTAATTAGAGGTCTTTGAATGTTTAGAATCCATTTTAGGTCTTTGTATTTTGATTTGTGTTGGTTACTTGAATCATAAGTCACATATGTCTTCATAAATCCTAATTCTTTCCTTCCTTCTACCTTAGCCCTTAAATACCAATCTTGTGATCATTATTTTGTGTTTAGATTACATATTAACTTTTCATCAAATCCCTGGTTTTTGTATGGGAAGTTCAAACTTCTTTGGTCATGTTTGGTTTTATTTCTAAGTCATTTTTCTTACTTTGAAAACCATGTTTCCATGTTCATTCCTTCATCTTTCAATCTTATATTTAAACCTCTATGACTTGAATCTCTTCTTCCCCATTTGATTTCATGTCATTTAAAAATTCCGTTTAGTGCTAGGTTCTGGACTTTACATTCACCATTGACCATAGGCATTTTTATCATGATTAGATACTTAAGTTTCCCTTATAACTTCTCCTTAGCTTTCATTAGGGTTTAGTGATATTTTAGGGTAAAGTTTGAGTTTGGTTTACTTCATAGCTTTAGATCATTTTTATTTGATTTAGCTCATGCCTTTAGAAGCTAGCTAACATGTAATATACTTTAGATCTTGAGTTTTAGGCCTAGAAGTACATTAGTGCTTTATTAGCTAGTGTGAGTTCTTCTTTGAATTTTGCCATGCTATAATTGTTCAAGATGCTTCATCATGCTAACATTTGTGTTGTAGGGGGGAATATTGAGGTAAGCATTACTTAATTCTCATCTCTTATGAATTTTAATTATGTTTGCCTTAGCACCTTGTGCTTTGATCATAGGCTTTCCCTTTTGTTCTCTTAGAGACAACTTATCTTCCTTAGGAAGTAAGTTGGATTCTAATTCTCTTTTCTTATTAGGTTTAGAATACCTCACTAATCATAGGATATCTTTTGAATGAATAACTTAGGGTGGTTTCTTAGTCCCCCTTAGTTTTGTCCTTTCTCCATTTGAGTCTTCTTCTCTCATCTCAAACAAAAATCCAAAAGACACTTAATAAAGGATTGAAGTAGTCTCTTGTGTATAGCCTTATTCCATGGGGCACTCATATTCATTCCATCTTGGAATAGTATTGGCTTGTATAGCATGATGCACAAGTCTGATCATGAGACTATCTTCACAAAGAAAACATAAAAGACCTTTCTTCACAAGCTACAAAAACATGTAATAAGTTTAACGAGCTTGTGAACTTAGACCATAATCCTTGGAAACAAGTCTTGGATAAATTTTCCTTACTTGGTGTGCTTGTTCTACTATTCCATCTTGGAATGTAGTAGCAAGTACACATTCCATGGAAAAGAGTTTGAATTCACTTCCTTGTGCCAAATTCATGAAAACTCTAAAAAAAAGCAAACAATAAGCGACTTTCCTGCGGGAATTCTCTTCTCATCTCACTCATTCTTAACACGAACTTACGACGACTTGTCTCGCATCCAAGACGGTAAACGCACTCACACAAGTCGAGCCTGTAACACCTGAGCATAGACATAAGCAATTCCAGCTCATAAAAAACACAAACAAATAGTTCCCGTTTTAATTTGGCGAACAACGTCGACTCTGATCCTCATTTTCCCGATGAGGTACGTAGGCAGCGGGGTAGGGCCCGTTCAAGCACATTCTTTATTTTCCCTACATTTCCCTCTTTCTTTTCCTTTTCCCTTTCTCACTTCTATTCCAGTCAGCAGTTCATTTGTTCAGCAGCAACTTTATTCTTTCACCCTTTGAAACAAACAAAAAAGTGTGGATCCCGTCGGATACGGCGGACGGTCTAGGGTGCTAATACCTTCCAAGGTCGTAACCGACTCCCGAACCCAGATCTTTGGTTCGCAAGGCCTCTTCCTTTCCTTCTTCCCCAGGTTTATGCAGCATTACCTTTCCCTTTCCTTCGGGATAAAAATGTCTTGCTGGAGACTCTACCTTTTCCGCGCCACTTTCGCGTTTGTACTAGGATGAAAATCCAGGGAGCAACAACGGTATCACGACCATGGGGCTATATGGACCTGATCGTCACTTTTGAAGCAGGGGAAACGGCAAGGTCCTTCAAGGTACAATTCCTTGTGATAGACTGCCTGTCATTGTACCAGTGCATTCTAGGGAGGCCAACCCTGGCTGAGCTTATAGCAGTACCTTCTACAGTACATCTAAAGATGAAGTATTACACTTCATCCGGATAGGTGGCCACCCCTCACGGAGATATAGAAATTGTTCGCGGGTGCTACGAAGCCACTACTAAAGGCCTCAATACCATAACCGCAAAACCCAATCCGACCAAGGCCATATTCCACTGCACTTCCGAAGAACTAAAGGCATTACCTCACGTGGACTCCATAGACCTCGACAACAGATTCATCGAGGAAGTTAAACAATCGCAGCTAGTTGCAAAACCCTCATCGGCTGCTCGCCCTGTCCCCGACGGTGATTTCGAGCTGGTAGGGCTAGGTGTGGATCCTTCTAAGGGAGTCAAGATCGGAGCTGACCTCCGCGACCTAGCCAGAAAGTAAATCAAAGCCTGCCTGAGGGAAAATGCTGACATGTTTGCATAGAGCACCGTAGAGATGCCCGGCTTACACCCGGAGATAGCAAGCCACCATCTGGCTATAGACCCCGTCGTTCGAGAAGTTGCGTAACGGAGAAGGAAGCAGTCCCAGGAGAAGGTAGAAGCATTCGAGCAGGATGTAAAAGACCTCCTAGAGGCTCATTTTGTAACCGAGGCCAGGTACACCACCTGGCTCTCAAATTTTGTACTTGTTAAGAAACGTAATGAAAAATGGAGAATGTGCGTTGACTACACCGATCATAATTAGGTGTGCCCGAAAGACGCTACCCACTGCCTAACATTGATAAATTAGTAGATAACTCTGTAGGTTTTAAACTCTTGTCGTTCCTCGACACCTATTTCGGGTATAATCAAATACCTATGGTCATGACCGACAAAAAGTACACCACATTCATGACCGAATCGGGAAATTATTACTACAACATAACGCCTTTCGGCTTGAAAAATGCGGGCGCTACTTATCAATGTATGATGAACAAGGTCTTCCAAGCAGAGATCGGAGACATGCTCGAAGTTTACATGGATGACATGATCGTTAACTCCCACGAGGAAACCGATCATGCCCTTCACTTAAAGAAAATCTTTGACCAGGCACGCAAGTGCAAGATGCGATTCAATCCTGATAAATGCACATTTGGGGTACACGCGGGAAAATTCCTTGGTTTTTATTTAACTGAGCGAGGAATAGAGGCTAATCCCAACAAATGTCGAGAATTTACCGAAATTCCCCCACCAACGTCTAAAAAATCCATCCAATCTTTGAACAAGGTGCTCGCGTCATTATCACGTTTTGTAGCGAGGTCTGCTCAACACGCTCTCCCCTTCTACAAGCTCCTCCGCAAAGAGGCAACTTTTGAATGGAACGAGGAATGCGAGCAGGCCCTGAGATACCTCAAAAGGGCCCTATCAGAACCCCCATTTCTATCCCGACCTGAGGCAGGAGAAACCTTATTTCTCTACCTCGTAATCACTAACGAAGCCATAAGTGATGCACTCATAAGAGAAGTGCCGGAAGGCCAAAAACCAATTTACTTTACAAGTAAAGCCCTGCAAGGACCTGAACTTAGATATCATCAAGTTGAAAAGGTGGCCTTGGAACTCCTCCATGCAGCAAGAAGACTTATACATTATTTCCTCTAGCACACAATCATTTTACACACCGACCAGCCCATTAAATAACTCCTCGGACAACCAGATATGTCCTAGAGAATGTTGAAACGGTCGCTGGAGCTGTCCAAGTTCGACATTTGATACGAGGGTAAATCCGCTATCAAGGTACAAGCCCTCACCAATTTCGTAGCTAAGATGGTCACCCCGGAAGGCCCAGCCTTCCCGTCCAGAAAATGGACCATCTTCGTTGACGGTGCGTCGAGCTCAATGGGGAGCGGCGCAAGAATCATATTAGAGAACAAGGAAGGTATTATGATCGAAGTATCCCTCACACTATCATTCCCGGCGTCCAACATCCAAGCGGAGTACGAGGCATTCCTCGCAGGATTAAGACTAGCCAACGACCTGGGAGTAGAAGAGATTACCATTTGCACAGACTCTCAATTAGTGGCCATGCAGGTCAAAGGAGAGTACCAAGTCAAAAGTGACAGCTTATCAAAGTACTTAACCCTGGTCAAGGAAAAGATTGCAAAATTCATGTTCGTCGAAGTAAGGCATGTGCCCCGTGAAAATAAGACCCGAGCAGATATTCTATCAAAACTCACAAGCACAAAGAAAAAAGGGGAAATAAATCAGTCATTCAGGAAATACTTCTGCGGCCCAGTATTGAAAGGCCGAAAACAATGATAGACATCAACTTCATCAGTGATGCCAACTGATGGATGACCCCTGTGTACAAATATCTAACCAGCGACGAGTTACCTGAGGACTCAAAGGAGGCTGGCATTGTCAAACGACGATCCTGCTCGTACGTCCTAGTCTAGGGGAAACTCTATCCATAAGGGTTCTCCAAAAAATCACGAAATGGATCGAAGCTGAACCCCTGGCCAAAATCACGGCCCTTAACATACTACGTTTCTTCAAACGTAACATCCTCGCTCGCTTCGGGATACCTCAGGAGATCGTTACCGATAACGGCACCCAATTCACGGATAAGAATTTCCAAGAGTTCGTTGCCAGCGTTGGGACCAAAGAACATTTCGCATTTGTGGAACACCCGCAAACTAACGGGCAAGCTGGAGAGGCAAACAGGGTCATCCTTCGAGGCCTCAAGCGAAGACTGGATGAGATCAAGAGGCGTCGGGTCGAAGAATTACACATCATTATGTGGGCTTACCGGACCACTCCCCATTCAACCACAAGGGAAACCCCCTTTCGACTTGCATGCGGAACAGAAACTGTTATTCCCATAGAGATTCATATCCAGTCCAGATGGACAAAACCTCATATGGACGAAGATACCAATGCAGGGGTATTACGTGAAGAGCTCGATTCTATTGAGGAAGTTAGATCAGGGGAAGCCCAATGCGAGGCATCCCTCAAACAAAATATTTCTTTAAGGCACGATGCTAAGGTCATCAAATGAGCTTTCGTAGTCGGCAACCTCGTTCTTGGAAGAAATCATAAAGATTCCAAATAGGGAAAGTTGGCTGCGAATTGGGAAGGACCCTACCGAGTCCGAGCAAAGACGAACAAAGGGGCGTATTACTTAGAAAACTTGAATGGGGAAGAACTTGCTCGTCCTTGGAACGCTGAAAAACTCAAAAAATACTAGAGTTAAGGCGTCAGCCTGCACCAGCATCGGCCCGAAATGCATACCCATGTACAAGTATTGCATGCCAAACATTCAGTTCGGTGAGACCCTCCTCAAACGAGTTCATCATCGTCTACGTACCACGATCAGGCAGAACACCCAGCTCGCGATGGTACGTTCACTCCACGAAGCACGGATCATTAACATGTTCCGAGCATCGCTGCCCAACCAACCTTAAGATGGCATTCTACCCAGTACCCCAAACGGACAGATACTTAAACCAAGAACCATATTCCCAAAGTTGTAAACACTTAGTGAAAATAATAAACAAAGTGTACCCTCGGACAGACACACCCTTATATACAACAAGATATAGAAACCAACCACCAAGGTTGTAAACATGAAAAATGTGGCCACGAGGACTGACTTGTTCTTAGGTTACATAAAAAGGGGAACATACTCCCCCGTCATAGGTAAAAAGGCTATGGCGCGCAGGTCCGCCAACAAAAGACAAAAACAAACAAAAATTACAAGTCTCAAGCATCAGCGTCGACGTCTGGATGGCCCTCAGTTGGGTTACCCAAATCCTCGTCCATCGGGTTAGTCTGCTCGGCCTCTTTGAGGTAGTTGGGGATATTGTAATACCTCAAAATTTTCCCTCTCATATACTCAACATTTGGCATAGCATTTAGCATACATAAGTTCTTAAAATAACCAAAAAAACATTGCATCATGTGTAGCATAGTTGAGGCATAGGTATGTGATCTTTGATTGGAGCAATTGAAGGCTAACAAGAGACAATCAAAGGCCCACGAGACTTCTCAACATTGGTCAAATGGTTCACAACATCCCATAAGTCTTCATTTGAGGCCACAATTCCTAGAAAGAAGTAGATTGATCAGAGGATTCAAGCAGTGCAACATCTCCTGGCAAAAGGGGCCAAATTAGGGATTCTGATTAACTGGGCTTCTCAAGGGAATTTTGGCCCAAACTTGTTTTCTTTGTTTTCTACATGATGATGGGTACCTAGAGTTCAAATTTCATCCATGGAATCATTTTGGAAGGCCCTCAATTGTTCAGTTGATTGAAAATCAGAAAATTGGGGAAAAGTCAACCAGGCTGAGTAAAAAGTCAACTCTTGACTTCTTGAGGTCAAGGTCATGAAATTTTTGTCACAAGGGACTTATGGACCAAGTTTGATCAAGAAGGGATGGAGAAATAAAAAACAATTTTTTGAGACTATGTATCGATATATACGAGTTTTATATCGATACATGTTGCTGTGGAAATGGACTATGTATTGATACATAAGAAGGATGTATTGATGCATGATTGCCAAAACCTTTAGTATTGTCGCTCCCACCTGGTGACATAGGGCCAAGAGGGGTACAGACGCGAACGGTCGGCGAAAGAGAGAGAACACACAAGGGTGAACTGAAAAGAAAAGAGACGCCAGCTAGGCATTTTTATCCCGAAGGAAAGGTAATGCTGCATAAACCTAAGAAAAGATGGATAAGACGGTTGTGAACCAGAGAAACTGAGAAAGGGGGTTGGTTACAACCTGGGAAGGTATTAGCACCCAGATTGTCCGCCGTACTCGACGGGATCCATGCTTGAAAGTTTGTGTTTAAAGGTAGTGTCAGTGCAATCTGTGTATCAAAGCTGGAAAGAATGCAAGTGTCAGTGCAAAAGAAATGTGAAGTGGAATGAAAGAGTGTTAGTGCAAGAAAAGAGTGTGAAGCTAAAGACTATGAGGCTTAAAAGAATAATGCTGGAAGAGGGGGAATATACAGAGACTTTTGTTCGATAACTGTTAAGTTATGCCTACGTATCCTCTTGTGCAATGAGAAAGTCAGAACACCGTAGTTCGACTCAAAGAGACTGAAAGATAAATTGACTTGTGAACTGCTTGCTAGTCTATGCTCAAGTGTATGACCTGTCTGGATCAGGTGCAAACTGTCTTGAATTAGACGGAAGAAGCGAGTTCTCGTTTGTAAGTGAATGAGATGAGAAAAGAATCCCGGAGGAGACGATTATTGTTTGTTTTTGATGTTTTCAATCTTTTATTGCTTTTTTTGGATTTTGTCATAAGAAAATGAGCTTAAGCCTAAACCAAGGGTTAGTAAACTCATCACATCTTCCCTCTGATTAGGGGTAATGAGAATACTTTAAATATGAAGTAAGCACCTCACACTTAATCACCATGATGTAGGATTAAGATCATTAACCTATTTGTGATTATTTAGGTGCTTTTGGAGTTTTTTGTTTAGTGTTAAGTAATGAGCTTAAGCCATAATCAAGGATTTAATGGACCCATTACACCATCCTAATAGAAGGATAATAGATGAGAACATTTAAGCTGAGGAAGGCTCCTCAACTTAATCCATGATTAGGGATTAACCTCATGACAAAACAAAGCCTTTATTAAAATGGATTTTAGTTAATGGTAAGATTAAGAAGTGAATTTTATGGTTTGTAAGACAACTTGAGGAGGACTTGTCCATTAACACTAGGGTTAGTCCTTCTTAACCAATTAAGGAAGAATTAGAACCCTAATGCAAGGCCCAAGTTACAAGCTTGATGTCTTAGTGATTATTAGATGGATTAATTAAAGGATTTAAACACATTAAGGGTTTAACACTTAGGATTAAAGTTATACACTCCATCCTAATAGAAGGATGCAGGCATAAGCTTAATCACAAAGCCTTAAAACCTTGAAGGTTTAGTCCTTGATTAAGAGATGAGAAGAGAAGACTCAAAAGATGACACAAAGGTAAAACTAATGGGGGAATAATCTAACCCTAATTGTAATCATGCTTGGATGTTCCTAGGGTTTATGAAGCTTGCAAGAAATCTTCAAGAAGAGCCACCAAGGAAGAAGCAGATGAAAGGAGGAAAAGCAGAAGAAGCAAGTCAACTTACTTCACTGAAGAAGGTAAGTTGCTTGAAGAAATAAGGTGAGGAGGAGACATGAATGAGCAAGCTCACTCTAATACAAATACAAAATGCAGCAAGGATGCATAAAAGAGATGAGAAGAGATTATGAGAAGTGAAGGCAAATTCACTTCTCAAAGTAACTTACCACCTGAAATGGTTAGTAAAAAGAAAAGAATGAGATGGAAATGAGATGTGTGCAAAGATGTAAACCAAAACCAGAAGCACAATCATGATGCAAGAGATGCTATGGGATGGTATTAAAGCATGTCATTGATGCGTGTTTTTCGCAAGTGTACGAACGCGTCAGAGTAATATAAAAGATTGTCGAATCCACAGAGACCAAGTGTCAATCTATCGTACTTGTTGTTATGGTGTGTATCTAAGGCAACTAAATATAGGGGTTTTAAGAAGGGTGCAATGGTAAATAAAATAATAATTTTAAACAATAAACAAAGACAGGCTCGAATGTAATTCACATAATCAATTGATAATCCGGTACTTGTTAATGGAACTACTTATGGGCAATGTTTTCTACTTTGAAAAGAACTAATTTAACAGGAACTGTCGCTTTCGCGTATTCAGAACCGAGTTGTACTCTCTAATCAACCCCTCCTATTGTCACGGATAAAAAGGTGCGTACTGCGTTAGAGTAGTAAACCTATTTTTAAGAAATATAGTGTCTTAACTAAGTTGAAAAGTATCTTAACCTGGATTTCTTAGCAAAAAGAGGTTCTCACGAACCAGACTCTAAACTTCTTTAACGCGTTCAAAAGTCGTTTTAAAATCTCCTTTCTTTTTAATCTAAGAACTCCTAATGAACTAGACAAAGCGCTTTTGGCTGTTTTTGAAATAGTTAAAAACAATTAGACTTAAATTGAAAGATAAAATAGCCCTTAAGTGCTTCCACGAACAATTGTACGAATTACTGGTTTAATTACGATCCTTACATTCTAACCTTTATAGATTTAGTGAGACATGATAAAGTAAAAGTTCTTTTTATAATTTTTCATAAAGGTAATTTAGTGCGAGTGCGAGAAATAAACAAAGTAAAGTGCGAGTGCAGGAAATAAACAAAGTAAAGTGCGAGTGCGGGAAATAAACAAAGTAAAGTGCGAGTGCGGGAAATAAACAAAGTAAATGTGCGAGTGCGGGAAATAAACAAAGTAAATGTGCGAGTGCGGGAAATAAACAAAATTAAAGCAATGCAGAAAATAAATGAAAGTAAAATACGAACTTGAATTAAAATGGCGGCAGGATTAACTTCCTCCAGAGTGCTCCAAAACTCGATCGCACAGACGTATACAGACTCGATCACTCGATTGCAGTATCACCCCGATGTGGAATGATAACTGCTTTGAAACTGATATATGCCTAGAGAAATCTAATTTTGGATGAAGAAAAACGAAAATCTAAGGTCCTATTTATAGGAAAACTGAAAGCATGAAAAGACTGGGATGCCCCTCCACTAAAAAGTGGAGGTTACTGAATTTTGCCTTGTGGCGCCCGCCACAAGGCCATGGCGCCCGCCATAGGACTAATGGGGAATGAAAGAGTGGGGATCATGGGTCTTGGAGGTTGAGGAGTGGTCTTGAGACGTGGCCACGTCATGGCTAACCCCATGGCGCCCGCCACGGCGGGTGCCGTAAGTGCAAAACGCTGAATTTCTAGGTTTTCGTCCGTTTTCACTCCTTTTTCGCTCCTTTTCCCGATTCAAGCTCCGATTATTATAAAAACCTGAAAACATAAGAAAACAAAGAAATAACAAAGCAAAACAACAATAAAAACTAAGAATGCATGCGAAATCGGAGTCAGAAATACGGTGAATTTTAGTGTGATCAAATTCTCCCACACTTAAACCTTTGCTTGTCCTCAAGCAAACATTAAAGCTCAAGAAAATATGGTGTCAACACGTGTCTTTGGGCTAAAGGGATTCTAAGTTCAAGTCAGGATGCAGTGACAGATACTAACTAAGTGAACCAAGGGTACCATAGTAACACAAACACAAACTTCAATCCTATATTAACCACTCCATATCATCCCACGATACCTAGGCCTATCTTCTCATCTTTTTGTGTCCTTTTCATTCAGGCGCAATCACATTAAGCCCGTTATCCGTACATGCTTCATAGTAGAGTGACCGGTTAGTGATTCTGATCCATAACATAAGGTTTCTGGCACATAAGCATGTGTAAACCTGTTTTTATTTCGCCTAAATGTAGCTGCGGGGGATCGGATCGTAATCCGCCCTACCAAGTTCAGTGCCAGATACCTCTGAACCAACTAACAATAGGTGACTTGCAATTTTTTTCTTTTTGTGGCAAAAAAATTTTTTCTTCTCTTTTTTTCGGTTTAAATGACTTTGTGAGGGTCACCTATACCAGAGTTTGCCCTTTTTTTTTTTTTTTTTTTTTCTTTTTTATTAGCACTGGATCATTCACTTATATTCATCGACCCCCTACGTAGAGCATGCTTAGGCCGGAGCTGACTGCTAAAATAAACTACTTAGGACAATTTTTTAAATGATAGTAAAGGCCATGGTGGTGGGGTTTAGGAGTGATTCCTATATTCAAGAGGTCTATGGTGCTAAAATGGTTCTGATGTTTCAAAAAGTTGACCTAAGTCACCACATCCTAATCTAAACCTGTCTCAAAGCCCAAAAAACATGTGAAACAACATTATTTTCTTTTTAAAATTTTTCTGGTAAGGCTAAGGAAATGGGAAAAAATGAAGATGTACTAAAAATACACTATACTGGTGACTCGTCAGACTCATGCATTATCTAAGAAAATTAAATTACTGAAAAGGGAAATAACTGAAAGGAAATTAACTAAAAAGGGAAATAACAGAAAGCAATAAAATCCCCTCCCACACTTAAATCGAACATTGTCCCCAATGTTTCGAAATAAGATAAGGGGGGTAACCTGGGAAAGACTACTGAGGAGGGGCACTGGTGCCTTCGCCGTCCTGATGTGATGGTCTGGAACGACGGGATCTACTACGATGCTGGTCCCTCCGGTCGAGTCGTGTTGATAAAGCAGCCTGAGCACTCCGGACCTCTCGAAGGTTACCTAAGATGGAACCCTGAGTGGCTTCTACAAGCTGGTAGTGTCGGCTGTTGAACTCTCTCTGACGGTTCTGCTCTAGTGAGATATCGTTCAAGGTACGGCAAACGTTGCTATAAGCACGATCCGAAACCAATCGCGATTGTTGCATGAAGCTCATGTTGTCCGTCAGCTGTTGTGAAAGAGAGAAAGCCATCACGCCTTTCTTCTCTAGCTGTCATATCACGCCACATCTCCTCGGTGACAAAGAATCCAGGAGCAGTACCTGCAACAGGGTTAGAGGAAGATGGTGCGGCGTGTGACTGTAAAAGTATTTTTTGTTCCTTTTTTTATTTTTATTATTTTTTATATTTATTTTTATTATTATTTTTTTATATATATATATATATATTTTTATTGGGTATAAAATAAAAAAAAGAAAAAAAAATGAGATTAGTGCATGAAATAATATATATGGTGAAATCAAAGTGCATGAAAAAGAAAATGTAATAGATGCAATAATGCATGGAGATGCGAAAAATAAAATAAAGCATATAAAAGGGAAATTAAATACTAGGGTAGTGTTGTCAGTGTAGAATGAGTCATGTGGTAGGCTTCTTTTCCTGGCTTGATCCACGAATCTCAACTATCTCCCTCCGAAACTCTTCAATCGCCTGATATAGAGCATCGGCCTCTGAGGCATGAGTGAGATCAGAAACCTGCATCTGTAACTCCAAGTCTGCCACTTCCTGCTTGAGCAGGGCAGTCTCCTTGCGGAGCTCATAAATCTGTGTTTGTAGGTCAGGTGGCTGCAGAGACATATTGTTAGACATAACAGTGATTCGGGGAGTAAGAGGTGTAGGAGTGTACTCAGCGGCGGGAGGCGATTTCGGCTCTTCGACAGTCTCTCCATAACCCTCTAGAGCATAACTCCAATTTTCAGGATCATGGACACTGGTCATCAGCGGATCTGGTAATGTAAAATAGTGTATCGCTTCGCCGTCGATCAGCAATCTAAACATGTTGGGCTCAAAAGAAGCCCTCCTCATCAGTCCTCTATCAAGACAAAAATCAATATCCAGGGTGGTGTAGCAGCAGAAGGTCTTGAGGTGCAATAATTTGCGAGACAGACCCAATGCAGTAGCTATCTGTGTAACAATCCCACCGACATGGATGATTCCTACGGATGATCTGGCAACACTAGCCAGGCCCTTCAACAGAAAGTTGCCGCAAGCAACTGAGCGAGACTGAGTCGCACAAAACAGTAGGAAAATCTCCTCTTCACTTAGCAGGGTTTCTGTATCTGGCAAACCTAGGAAAGAATGTGCTAGAATCATCTGGAAGTACCTCAATGCAGGGTTGTGGATTACCTGAGAAAATTGGGTAGAAGGATCTTGGCTCCCTCCACCTGATATTTTAGTCCAAAACTTTTCCACTTCTCTGCTCATAAAATACCCCATCGGTGTCTCTAGAATAGCATCAGGAGTAGTTTGGAAACCTAGCAAATCACCAAACTCTTTGTGAGAGAATGAGTAGTCAATCCCGAACAACCTGAAAACAGCGAGTCCATCGGGTCCAGCCCAAGGGTCATGATGAAACGAGCTGAGGAACTCAAGAGTCAAGTTCCTATAAGTGTTGTTCCTGTCGTCAAACTGGTCCCAGTGGAGTTGATGGCATAAAAATCTGACGCTTGGCTCTATCCCCAAGGCATCCATGCAGTCATGGTCAGGGTACCTGGTAGGAGCCATAGGGCGTCTCATGTGGACATAGTAACGCTCTCTCTGTGCGTCGTCTCTAAAGGCCACGTGCATGTCATCAGGGTTCTGCATTCTGTACAAGGTTAGCAAACAAGTCCTGAAAGCACATAAAACATTCAATCGTTAGTCCTGACATAATAATAAAATAAACAAATTGAAATAAAGTAAAAATAAATAAAAAGTACATAAATAAGAAAACCATGGGTTGCCTCCCATGCAGCGCTTGTTTAACGTCATTAGCTCGACGACCGATATTCAAACATCATTCGAAGGATATGGTGGATCACTCAGAGTATGACAGGTGTATGTTGTTGGGATGTCACCTCCTTCGTAGGGCTTCAACCTCTGTCCATTGACGATGAACGGTTCACATGTTTGGTTCTTGATTTCAATAGCACCGGATCTTAGGATCTTAGATACTTCGAAAGGGCCAGTCCATCTCGAACGAAGCTTACCTGGAAAAAGTCGTAACCTAGAATCGAACAGGAGAACAGGATCGCCTATTTTGAAGTCTCTTCTTATGATTCTTTTGTCATGCCAAGCTTTTGTTCTTTCTTTGTATATGATGGCATTTTCGTAGGCAGATTGTCTGAGCTCTTCTAATTTGTGGATATCAAGGATACGTTTCTCACCAGTAGTCAAGTAATCCAAATTCAAAGTTTTGATGGCCCAATAGGCCTTATGCTCTAACTCAAAAGGTAAATGACATGATTTCCCATAAACTAGTTGGTAGGGGGTTGTTCCTATAGGGGTTTTGAAAACGGTTATGTAGGCCCATTTATCAAGCCATCTCACATATCCCTCACCTTTTCTTTTCTTCCTTCTGTAGGTTGGCTCACTCTTTTGAACTTGTGGTGGTGGTTCTGGATCTATGCTAAGTATTAGCTTTTCAAATTTAAGCTTAGTCATTTCATTCACCATCTCAAAGGTTAGCCTTACCCTCTTAGCACTAATGATTCCCCTAGTTTCATGGTCCTCAATTTTTCTCTTTTTATGTTGGAGCTCGAATAAGGGTACATTGGTGCGGGTACATTTTAATACTTCCACGTATGTTTTGGATTGGGATTCTACCTTATCTTCCACAAAACTTTGCGGGAAAGGAAATGGTGGGATATATGGAGGGGTAACAACAATAGTTGCTTCATTCTCTACCTTTATGACACCTTTCCTTTCGGATGGTTTCAATGGATTTTTCTCTACTCTATTCTCACCACAACTCTCGTTATGCTCATTATCCCTCTCCTTAGGATTTTCGATATGTTCCTCACTACTAGTTGTTATAACATATGCATTCTCCTTAGGAGGTGGTCCTATAGGTGTTTGTGCAAGAAGGAAGATTTGAGTCCCTAATGCCTTAGTGCTATTCACGAGGGAATCGACCTTAGTGTTTAATTGCCTAAGGGTTTCACAAGTATCGAGATGTTGTCTTCTAAACTCTTTATTATCGAGGGTTTGTGTTACCATAAAGCGCCTTATCATAGATTCTATCCTAGAATTAGTTGTGGTTTCAATGAAATCCTCCACTAACCTTTCGAGGCTTGAATTAACAGATTCTAGCGGTTCCTCAAAATTTTGTGAGTGCTGATTTGGGTGAGAATAAGTTAGTGGTGCATAGAAATTCTCCCTTTGTATTTCGAGGTTGGACATATGTGATTCACGTGATCCCCCGAAATACTGGGAGTGATGATTGTAGAATTTATTTGAGTGAAACATAGTGATTTTTTTATTTTTTATTTGATTTGTTGTAAAAGCCTTAGTCTATACGGTATAACTACAGGGTACGAAATTTGACGAAATTGGTCCCCGGCAACGGCGCCAAAAACTTGATGCGTGTTTTTCGCAAGTGTACGAACGCGTCAGAGTAATATAAAAGATTGTCGAATCCACAGAGACCAAGTGTCAATCTATCGTACTTGTTGTTATGGTGTGTATCTAAGGCAACTAAATATAGGGGTTTTAAGAAGGGTGCAATGGTAAATAAAATAATAATTTTAAACAATAAACAAAGACAGGCTCGAATGTAATTCACATAATCAATTGATAATCCGGTACTTGTTAATGGAACTACTTATGGGCAATGTTTTCTACTTTGAAAAGAACTAATTTAACAGGAACTGTCGCTTTCGCGTATTCAGAACCGAGTTGTACTCTCTAATCAACCCCTCCTATTGTCACGGATAAAAAGGTGCGTACTGCGTTAGAGTAGTAAACCTATTTTTAAGAAATATAGTGTCTTAACTAAGTTGAAAAGTATCTTAACCTGGATTTCTTAGCAAAAAGAGGTTCTCACGAACCAGACTCTAAACTTCTTTAACGCGTTCAAAAGTCGTTTTAAAATCTCCTTTCTTTTTAATCTAAGAACTCCTAATGAACTAGACAAAGCGCTTTTGGCTGTTTTTGAAATAGTTAAAAACAATTAGACTTAAATTGAAAGATAAAATAGCCCTTAAGTGCTTCCACGAACAATTGTACGAATTACTGGTTTAATTACGATCCTTACATTCTAACCTTTATAGATTTAGTGAGACATGATAAAGTAAAAGTTCTTTTTATAATTTTTCATAAAGGTAATTTAGTGCGAGTGCGAGAAATAAACAAAGTAAAGTGCGAGTGCAGGAAATAAACAAAGTAAAGTGCGAGTGCGGGAAATAAACAAAGTAAAGTGCGAGTGCGGGAAATAAACAAAGTAAATGTGCGAGTGCGGGAAATAAACAAAGTAAATGTGCGAGTGCGGGAAATAAACAAAATTAAAGCAATGCAGAAAATAAATGAAAGTAAAATACGAACTTGAATTAAAATGGCGGCAGGATTAACTTCCTCCAGAGTGCTCCAAAACTCGATCGCACAGACGTATACAGACTCGATCACTCGATTGCAGTATCACCCCGATGTGGAATGATAACTGCTTTGAAACTGATATATGCCTAGAGAAATCTAATTTTGGATGAAGAAAAACGAAAATCTAAGGTCCTATTTATAGGAAAACTGAAAGCATGAAAAGACTGGGATGCCCCTCCACTAAAAAGTGGAGGTTACTGAATTTTGCCTTGTGGCGCCCACCACAAGGCCATGGCGCCCGCCATAGGACTAATGGGGAATGAAAGAGTGGGGATCATGGGTCTTGGAGGTTGAGGAGTGGTCTTGAGACGTGGCCACGTCATGGCTAACCCCATGGCGCCCGCCACGGCGGGTGCCGTAAGTGCAAAACGCTGAATTTCTAGGTTTTCGTCCGTTTTCACTCCTTTTTCGCTCCTTTTCCCGATTCAAGCTCCGATTATTATAAAAACCTGAAAACATAAGAAAACAAAGAAATAACAAAGCAAAACAACAATAAAAGCTAAGAATGCATGCGAAATCGGAGTCAGAAATACGGTGAATTTTAGTGTGATCAGTCATGTGATGTGTATGTTCATACAAGAGATGAGAATGCAAAATGAGACAAGTAAGAAGCATGAAAGTACATGAATGCGTATGGCATTAAATGAAAGCAAAAGCATGGAAAATGAATGATACAATGATCAAACATGATTCTAATATGTCCTAAGATGTCTTATATGTCATGTGGATGCACAAAATGTTGTGGCAAGTTCATGTATGCAAGCATATAAAGGATGAATTCAAATGAAGGCAAAAATTAGGGTTTATGCACAAGATACAAAGTAAAATTCAAAATCAGAAGCAAATGACAAGATAAAAAATTGAAAATGGGATCAAAGGTACCCTAAACCTATAAAGGCTCACTGCCCAAAGGGGAAGACCTAACTCTTAACCTAATGAAAGTTATGATTTTCCCAAGTTTGTTAGGGTTTTAAGATACCTCTCCAAGATAAATGCAAAACAAATTGAAAATGAATAATAAATTCAAACCAATTTTATCCTAGGAACTACATGACATGAGGGATGCAATGCAAAAAGAACCATCATCAAACCCTTCTTGGTTAGGCAGAAAGGATTTTTCTAAGTTAGGGAAAAAATATTGACTTTTAAAGACCCTAAATCCAAAGAAAAATGTCAAAATAGATCAAGAACCAAAACGAAATTTGTGTGAAGGGTTTGATAATGTCTCTAAATGTATCAAGATGCAATATGAGTTTTTTGGTGATTTTTAGAAACTTAAATGGTATTTTAATTAATTAATTATCATTAATTAATAAAAATAAACATTTAAATATTTTAAAAATACGAAATTTATGCAAAAAATAAAATAAAAATAATTTTCAGAATGAGAAAAATATTTGAAAGGGAAATGCAAAAGATAAAAAAAATTTAAAGTGTTTTGCTATTGTTAATAAAATGTAAAAAGAAATGCAATTAAAATGAAATTAAAATGTGAATTAATGGAAGTATGTTGATCCAGTGGCCCAGATTCAAATGGAAAAGGGAGGGAATTGACTTCGCGCGCTATCCAAGGGCCAGAATTCAAACTACGCTAATTACACAATTAAGCCCTAATCTGAACCCTAATCACTTTCAAGTGACCGGAACAGGGTTCCGGTCATCTTCTCCGGCTATCCCCTCATGCTATCTGTTGCACCCCAAAATTTGCCCTCATAATACAAGACTTTGTGTTCTAAGAAGGTTCACAAGGTTCACAAGATTCACAATGCTTGCAAGACCTTCCATGAGGTTCATGAAGTCTACAAGTTACTTTATGAAGGTTCATAAGGTTCACAAGCTTCCCAATGCTTGCAAGACCTTCCATGAGGTTCATGAAGTCTACAAGTTACTTTATGAAGGTTAACAAGGTTCACAAGCTTCCCAACACTTACAAGACCTTTCATGAGGTTCATGAAGTCTACAAGTCACTTCTTGAAGGTTCACAAGGTTCACAAGATTCACAATGCTTACAAGACCTTTTATGAGGTTCATGAAGTCTACAAGTCACTTTATGAGGTTCACAAGGTTCACCATACCTCCCATGAGGTTCACAAGACATTTTATGATGGTTCATAAGGTTCACAAAGTTCACAATTGGTCAGAAGAGTTGACAATTCCCTCAGACAATGCACCTCCTAAGCAGTGCATCCAAAACTAGGGTTTTGACTTTAATCAGGCTAAATGGACTTCCAAGACTTCAAGTGAGCTTTATAACATCTTATATGTGTGTAAGAACCCCCATGACAAGTTTCAAGACTTTTCTCAAAAGTTTGCTCAGTCAGATGATCAGATAAGTCAAAATCAGTCAATGTAGTTAAAAAGTCAAACTGAGGTCAACTGTGGTCAAACCAAAGTCAAACTTCATGATTTTGTGCCAACATCAAGTATATGAGGTAAAATTCATCATTTGATCAAGGGTTGATCATGATTCATCAAGGAGATTTCAGATCATCAAGAATCAGGAATTTCTAAATTAGGGTTTCCTTAGTAAAAGTCAACTGAACTTTGACCAGCCATAACTTTCACATACTTCATCACCAAGTCTCCACTCAAAGCTCATTTTTAAGGAAATTGAATTCTCTACAATTTTGTGTGTCACAAGCCAAGCCCAAAAATGCTTCATTTGGAAGGTATGAGCTAAGACATTATAGGTCCTTTTGAAAGTCAACAAAAAGTCAACAACTTCAAAAGGACATAACTTGAGATTGGTAAATGATATGGACATGAAACCAGTGGGGTTGTTTATAGGACTCTTCAAGCTTTCCAAAATGTCCAAGAACACCCTCATACCATTAAAATTGAAGGATATGTGCCCTTGCAAAGTTGGGAAATTTTGGGTTGGTTCATGAAGAAAAAGGAGGTCTAAAACCAATTTTTCCCAAATGGGCTTGCCAAATAATGACCCAATCCACTTCATAACATCTTGCACGAAATTAATTTAATTTATTCATAATTTTATTTATTTTGTTTTTATTTATTATGATTTTTATATTAAAAAGTCATTTTAAATTCAAATAAAATATAAAATCATGAAAATTAATTTTAATTTTGCTTCTAGAAAATCTTAAATCACATTTAAGTTTGATTGATACAAGAATTATGAAAATCCTCCCAAAATAGCAAGGGTTTATACATGAATATTTGGTTTTTAAGGCATGATCATTTTGGATCTTTTCATATCAAATTCTCCACACAACCATTCAATCTTATTGACCTAATTCACTCTCCTATAAGTACCAAACACAACCCTAACATTAATTCACGGATTCCACAGCCCTAAGTGTAAGTTTGCATATCACAAAAAACCTCTCAAAGCTCACATTCGGATTCATTGATACAAGGTGTTTGAAGGTAAAATAAGAACATAGCAATGTTCCTTGGACCTTCTTGAAGCAAAACCAATACTCACATGTATCGAAACCATGCCATATCATGCTAACCGAATCAACTTTGTTCTTCAATATTGTGTTTTTCGATTTCATACATTTAACCACTATTAATTAATTTTGTTGTGTGATTCGTGTTATTTAGGACCTAGGGATGCTTTCTGGACCAATTGATTAAAGCTTCACTGCCTAGAATGGATTCGGCCATGATTAGGGTTTTGACCTCCAAATTAGGGTTCTTCGATTCACTAAATATAAATAAATTTGAAGAACATAGGAATGTTGTGTGAATCATAAGGATCATAAAACACTGATCAATTTCATGAATTGGTACTGTTTTGTTGGAGTTTCGTTTTCGCAGGTTTGAAATATGGATGAACACGCAGCAAATTTCGCAGGAAAAGTGGCATGAATTTTCGTAGGAAATCTGGGGAAGACGAAGATGTTTGCGCGCGTTCTGGAAATTCAAATTGTATTTTAAATATTTTATGTTTTGTTATTGGTTTGTTATCACAAGCACACGCTTGACCCAGTGGTGAGAAGAATGCGCGTGTAGCCTGATGACCTGAGTTCGAGTCCAGGCTTCACCATCTTTTTTTCCAGTTTTTCATATAATTGGCAATTATTATATATTATGTATTGTAGTTGATTCATTAACAGGTTCGCTCATCTAGCTTGGTTGGTTATGTGCATATGCGTGCGATTGAGAGGTCCTGGGGTCGATTCTCCCCCAGGCCTTTTGCTTCTTGATTTTTCTTGATTTTTTCCAGACAAAGAACAAAACTAATTGAATCCCCTTTCTTACTGCCTGCGCATGTGCTGGCCTGGTGGTATGTCTTGTTGCTGGTAAACCTGGTGACCTGGGTTCAAATCCCAGCCAGGTATGTTTTGTTATATTTTTTATTTTTTATTTTATTTAATTGATTTAGAAACACATATATAATTAAATAATTTTATAAATATATATTCAATAGTTTCTAATATTCAAAGATCATATTGTTTTAATTCAAAAATTATTTCTTTTATTATAATATATGTATATTAATTAAAATAATTTTGTATATTATATTATAAACTCTTAAATATTTTCTAAACAGACCTTAATTTTGTAAACCCTAATTTATTTTCTAAATAATAAAAAACTAATTTTATTTTATGATTTAAATTTCTAATTTTTGTAAATATAATATTTAATATAATTAAATCTTGTAAATATGCTTATAATCAAATTTTTTTTATAATATGTAATTGTTTCTATAATTTGTTCATAATCCAAATTTTATTCTTTTAAAAAAATATATATGTTTAAAAAATAATTAAATTTATGCTAATATTGTAATTATAATTTTTTATATGTTTATAATTAATTTAAATTTTATAAGTTGCATATAATTTTAAATTTTATAGTTAAATTGCTCATATTTCCTTAATAATTTCTAATTCTTATTTATTATTTTATTTTGTTTATTATTATTACTAATCATGCTTATTACTAATCCACTTATTTTTTTAATTATACTTATTATTATTATTTCACTAACCCCTTTTATTTTTGATTATTATTACTAACCCCTATTATAATTATTTTTGCTTATTATTTATATATTTTGCTTATTTATTCTTGCTATTTATTTTTAATTGCTTAATCATTATTGTAATTGCTCCTTGGTGTAAATTTTTATAAATATTTAAATTATTTAATTTGCTTGCTATGGTTAGTAAAATAGGGAGTGTAAACATGTATTATATTTAAAATTAATTTAGGTCATTTAAATTATAAGATAAATTAAATTAAACACTCACACACGTAAGTCGATTTTTAATCGCCATCTCACTTTCTAGGGTTGCCTCTCATTGTTGCCTATTCAAAAAGGTCAAGTGGGGTGTATAAAGCAAGTCCCTTAAAAGAAAAGTCATCAAGTCCCTTAATGGTTGCCTTTCATAAAGATCTTGTCCCTTTCGAATAATGATGACAGTCCCTCCAAAAATTGCTTAATACACCCTACAGTTGCCTTCATTAACAGATGTCCCTCATATGTCCCTCACATCCAAGGTAATGACTACCTATTCCTTAATAATAGGGATAGTCTTACCATTTAAAGGATAAAGAACAGAAAGACTTAAAACTTTAGGGTAGGTTCCTCATAGTTTCTTGCTCACTTCATTTAAAAAACTTTTCAAACACTTCACAAATTTCAAACAAATTTTCAAACACAAGTTTTTACGCATCCGTACATGGATCATTATTAACTCTTAAGAAAATTTTTATTCACACACTTCACATTTCAAAAACATTTTAAAGTGAGCTAAGTAACTAAGAGCCCATGGATAACCATGGATGTAAAGGGTGCTAACACCTTCCCTTTACATAACCTACCCCCCGGACCCAAAAATCTTTTAAAAAGGTCTTTCCTGTTCTTTTATGCCTTTCCTTTGGATAAAATAAAAGTCGGTGGCGACTCTTGCTATCCGCAACATAACTAAAGTCAGTTCTCCCACCGTGTTACAGAACTGGCGACTCTGCTGGGGATTTAAATTTAAGAGGGGTACCCTTAGGAACTAGATCACTTTAAATTGTTTGCCTTGTTTGCTTTATATTATCTTGTTGGGGTGCTCTTATGTGTGAAAGGTCCTAACCCGGATCTAGTGTACCATAGGTAAATGGCAATAGACCAAGGAAACTGTACGACGTATATCGATACGGTTGATCTGGTGGCCATAGTTAGTGCGACTTCTTGGTTGGTGCTTATGTTCCTTAAGTCAAGTTGAGGATAATATGAGGCTGCCATATGTTGTCAATGCACTAACTAACTTTTAGAACCCTAGTTAACTCATCTTGGCCTTTAGAAAGTAGTGAGGTAACCGGCTTTGGTGCAGACTGAAGTTGGTTGACACTCGATACTACACTCATTGAGATCTTAAACTTGGAGGGTTTTGGTTGGCAAGCAAGTTGCCTTCTGATCAACCACCCTTGTGAAGGATCAATGATATTGAGATCCCTTAGAACCTGGTTACTTTTGTAGGACAGGATGAACCAACTAACTTCAGGGGAGGGTACTTACCTTTGAACCTCATGCAAGCCTTTAAGCCTAGGGCTATGGTGTGACTTGTTTGTGTGTGCCACATGTTTGTGATTGAACATAACATCATGACATCATCATGCATCATAAGCATAGCATTTTCACTAACCATTTCAAGGACCAAAGGATTTATCTTTGTTCTTTGTTGCAGGTCATGGCTTCTGCTCGTAGAAACACTATCAGTATCAACTTTGTGGGCATACCTCCTAAGCTTAAAGAGTTGGTTTCTCAAGTGTCTGATCATTCCCAGTTCATCAAGAGACATGGTCAGCTACTGGATCTAGTCACTTCAGGGTTCAATGAAGACATGATGAGTGTTTTGTTTCAGTTCTTTGATCCTAAGCACCATTGCTTCACATTCCCCGACTATCAGCTGGTTCCAACCATGGAAGAGTTCTCTAAACTTCTGGGCATACCTGTTCTTGACCAAAGACCCTTCACAGGCTTGGAGAAAGAGCTTAAACCAGAGGTCATTGCTGCAGCTCTACATCTGAAGAAGTCTGACATTGTTCTAGAAACGAGAAGCGGAGTTAAGGGTGTTCTTGCTAAGGTGTTGATAGAGAAGGCTCAAATGTTCTTGAAGGCCATGAGTCATGATGCTTTTGAGGAGATCTTAGCCTTGCTGATATATGGCTTAGTATTGTTCCCCAATCCAGATCAGTTCATAGACGTTCATGCCATCAACATATTCCTGAGTCACAATCCAGTGCCTACATTGCTTGGAGACATCCTACATTCTCTTCACACCCGTACTACAAGGGAAAGAGGAACTCTGATGTGCTGCATACCTTTGCTATCTAGGTGGTTTATTTCTCACCTTCCTCGCTCAGTGATGAAGAATGAACAGGGGTTCAGGTGGTCCAAAAGGATCATGTCACTCTCGCATTCAGATATTCATTGGTGCTCCAGATCCATGGAGAACGTCACTATCATTGACCGTTGTGGGGAATTCCCTAATGTGCCACTTCTGGGCATAAGAGGAGGCATCACCTACAACCCCTCTCTAGCTTTACGACAGTTTGGTTACGCTCGAAGCGATGGTCCACATGACATGTTGATTCAGGGCATTGTATTTGACTACGACAACGATCTTCAAGGTTACCGTCAGAGATTCATACGAGCTTGGGGAAAAGTAAACAGGATTGACAGCAAGACACTGGAGCCTAAGTACACTATTCCTATGGAAGACTTGCAGAGATCATGGATCCAACTGAAGGAGCAAAGGGATACTTTCGAGGCTCATTACAAAGCAAGCCAAGAAAGAATCCTGGAACTAACAAAGCAACTTCATGAGGAACGGAATCTCAACTCATACCTCAACACAAAGAGGAAACGTCCATGGGAGACTTAAAACCCCATCTTTTGTACTTATTTCATTTTCATTTTTGTAAGCCCAAGGGGCAAAACAAAGTTATTACTAATAAAAGTTTACCTTCTTGTTTGTTTAAGCAAATTTAAATCATGCGGTCCTTGAAAACATTGCATATGCATTCACATATCATTTCATTGCATCACAGGTTTAATTGTACACATGTTTCTCATCTTCTCGCTGTTTATTTCAGCAATGGCTCTTGAACAATCAGTTAAGGATCTCCAGGCACAGAATGCACAGTTCCAAGAGCTGATCCTGAACCTATCCAAGGGGCAGGATGAATTGAAGACACTGCTGGCCAAGAAGACTAAGAAGACTAGAAGGTCAGGTGGCCTGCTCAACATGGGAAGAAGGTTCAAAGGTCCTGTCAAGACCAAAGAACAGGTTGAAGACTATGAATCTGAGGAATCTGAAAAAGAGGGAGGCAGTCTCCACAACACTATGGGGGACTCTGATTCTGAGGCCAATTATTACCATGATACTAATGAGGACAAATTAAAGATGCTGGTGGATAGGATGGATGCTATGGAGTTGCAGAAATCTTCTGGGCTAGATTTTGAAGATTTGAGTCTGATATCTGGGGTTGTCATACCCATTGGTTTCAAGGTTCCTACCTTTGTTGTTTATGATGGGGTCTCCTGTCCCAAGCTGCATTTGAGGTCTTATGTCAGAAGAATTCAACCTCACACTGCTGACAAGAAGTTGTGGATCCACTTTTTCCAAGAGAGCTTATCTGGAGCTCAGTTGGAGTGGTATTATCAATTGGAGAGTGTCAACATCAGGGATTGGAATGATCTTGCTGAAGCTTTCTATAAGCAGTATCAATACAATGCTGACTTAGCTCCCACTCGCATGCAGTTGCAAAGCATGTCCATGGGTGCCAAAGAAAGTTTTAAGGAATATGCTCAGAAATGGAGAGACTTAGCTGGAAGAGTACAACCCCCTTTAACTGACAGGGAATTGGTTGATATGTTCATGTGTACGCTGAATGGTCCATTTTACAGTCATCTCATTGGAAGCTCATCATCTGGCTTCACTGAGTTGATCATGACAGGAGAGCGAGTAGAAAATGGTATAAAGAATGGTAAGATCCAAGTGGGCACTTCTTCATCAGGTGCTGCAAAGAAGCCTCCCACTAGGAAGAAAGAATCCAATGCTGTTTATGGTCAACCTGATCGTAATAGAAGGCATCAGTCTGTTAGTGCAGTTCATATTTCAAATCCAACTCCTGCAACAACAGAGCAACCACAGGGCAACCAACAGAGGGCTAGAAGGCAGTTCACGAAGATCAACATGTCAATGGCTCAGGCATTGCAACATTTGTTGAAGGCTGAACTTATTACTTTGAAGGAGGCTCCTCAGAATCCTAATGTTACCTCTCCCAGGTATAATCCCAATGCACGATGTGCATATCATTCAAACTGTCAGAGACATGATACTAATAACTGCTGGATCTTGAAGAACAAAATTCAAGATATGATTGATGCTGGAGAAATTGAGTTTGATCCTCCAGGTACTCCAAATGTGATTACTGCTCCAATGACAAATCACGAGAAGACGGTCAATGCCATTGATGAAGATTTACATATCCATTCAGTTGCGGAGTTGACCACACCATTGTCTGTTATCAGAAAGAAGTTAGTGCAAGCTGGGTTCTTTCCGGGTTGTCGTGAAGATTGTGTTTATTGTGAGTATAATCCAGATAAGTGTTGGAGGTTGAAGGATGGGATTCAGCGTCTCATGAATAATTACACTATAGTGTTTGAAAGGAGACCAGCTTCTGTGGAAAGTATGGTAGAGCATATTACTAGAGGTAAGAAGGTTGAAGAGGTTGATATGGTTGACAAAGTGCCAGTGAGAATCACTTCCAAGGGGCCTATTAAAATCACCCATCAGGGTCCAATCAGGATTACTGCTGAAGGCCCTATGAAAGTTGTTGCTGAAGCCAGAGTGGCTCCTCTGATCATTACTACTCCTGGTCCTATTCCATATACATCTGATAAAGCTGTGCCTTGGCACTATGGGTCTGATGTTTACATCCATGGTGTTAAGCAGGAGCCCTTAGCTGATGGGCCTGTTGATATTGATAATATTGTTGGATCTAGCAAGATCACACGTAGTGGAAGAGTCTTCTCACCTCCAGTTACTTCCAAGAATGCAGTTACTCCTGCTGCTACCTCTACCACTGATGCTCGGGGCAAAGGTCCTGTTATTGAGCCTGTATCTACTGATGTGCCAGCTGCTGATGATCTCTCTAAGCAGATGGAAGAAGTATTGAAAATCATTCGCAAGAGTGATTATGACATTGTTGATCAGCTGGGGAATACTCCCTCAAAGATTTCTATGCTGTCCTTGTTGTTATGTTCTGAGGCTCATGCCAAGTCCTTGATCAAGTTTCTGAAGACTGATCATGTACCCAATGCTATTTCTGTTGACCAGTTTGAGAATTGTGTTGCCCACCTGACCTATGATAATGGGTTAGGGTTTTCTGATGCTGATTTGACCCCTGCCAGGAGGGATCATAACAGGGCCTTGCATATTTCAATTGAATGCAGGGGCACTACCCTGTCACATGTGCTGATAGACAATGGTTCCTCTTTGAATGTGTTGCCCAAGGAAGTCCTAAATAAGTTGAGCCCTGAAGATGCTGTGCTGAAGCCCAGTAGTATTGTGGTGAAGGCTTTTGATGGTTCTAGAAGAGTAGTGCATGGAGAAATTGATCTTCAATTCAAAGTTGGCTCCCAGGTGTTTACTGCTACATTTTTTGTGATGGATATTCGTCCTTCGTACTCTTGTCTGCTTGGTCGTCCCTGGATCCATGGGGCAGGTGCTGTAACCTCTACATTACACCAAAAGTTGAGATATCCAGTGGATGGAAAAGTTGTTACTGTCTATGGAGAAGAAGAATACTTTGTCAGCCATGTAAACACTTTCAAGTATCTGGAAATGGAAGGTGAATACATTGAAACTCCGTGTCAGACGTTTGAAGTGGTTCCTTGGGTTGTTAATGATTATGTAGCTCCTCCTGTTGCGAAGAAAGTTCCCGCGGTCACCTGAAAACCTCCAACAATGGCAATGGCCTCCCTCAATTATGCTAGAGCTGTGGTGGATGAAGGTGGTTGTACTATTTGGGGTCAGCTTCCTGATATTCCATACAAGTCTGACAAGTTTGGTTTGGGTTTCACTGCAGAGTCCCAGAAGGCTGTTCGTCGTGCTCGTGCTGTTCGTATCACCAATCAAGGGGTTATGAAAGATCAGATCAATGCTGTGGGAGACTATGATGAAGACTACAATCTGGATGCTTGGATCTTTCCTACTGTGGGTGCTGGACTCAATAATTGGAAAGCTGAAGATGTTATCCCTATCTCTTTTAGTCATGAGTAAATACTATTACTGTGTTGTCGCTTATTTTAAATTTGTAATTTCTTGAACAATAAAACTTTCAAGCCTTGTGCCTTACCCGGGGCATAATGGTGTGCTTGTTACGGGCTGTCATTTCATTTGCATACTTCATTCAATAAAATCAGTGGACGTTTCGTTTTCGTAAATATTGTGTTCCTTGTCTTTCTTTTCTTTTATTTTTCGTTTTATCAGCTATGTGTTCTTACACACACCCACATCACTAAAATGCAGATCCTCATCCAGTCTGGATCCTGTTGATAACAGTTCTACTATTGCCAATTATAATTTCGAGAATCCGATCTATCAAACTGAAGACGGAAATGAGGACGATTGTGAAATACCTGTAGAGCTTGCTAGGTTGTTACAACAAGAAGAGAAAGCCATACAGCCACATGAAGAGCCAGTCGAAGTTGTGAATTTGGGAACTGAAGAAAACAGGAAAGAGGTCAAGATAGGGGCTGACTTAGAGGACAGTGTCAAGAGCAGGTTGATTCAGATGTTACGTGACTATGTGGAGATCTTTGCTTGGTCTTATGAAGATATGCCAGGGTTGGATACAGACATTGTGGTTCACCGTTTACCAGTGAAAGAAGATTGTCGTCCAAAGAAGCAGAAAGTTCGTCGTATGCGTCCTGAAATGTTAGAAAAGATCAAAGCAGAGGTAATGAAACAGTTCAATGCAGGGTTCTTAGCAGTGACTTCTTATCCTCAGTGGGTTGCAAATGTGGTACCAGTTCCTAAGAAAGATGGTAAGGTACGTATGTGTGTAGACTACAGAGATTTGAACAAAGCTAGCCCCAAAGATGACTTTCCACTTCCTCATATTGATATTCTGGTAGACAACACTGCTCAGCATAAGGTATTCTCTTTTATGGATGGTTTCTATGGTTACAATCAAATCAAGATGGCTCCTGAAGACATGGAGAAGACAACATTTGTGACACAGTGGGGCACTTTTTGCTATAAGGTGATGCCATTTGGTTTGAAGAATGCAGGGGCAACATATCAGCGTGTTATGGTGGCTTTGTTTCATGATATGATTCATCATGAGATAGAGGTATATGTAGATGATATGATAGCCAGGTCTCAGAATGAAGAACAACATCTTGATCATTTGCATAAATTGTTTGAGAGGTTGAAGAAATACAAGTTGAGATTGAACCCAAACAAGTGTACTTTTGGAGTTAGATCTGGAAAGCTCCTGGGTTTCATTGTCAGTGGAAAAGGTATTGAAGTGGATTTTGCAAAAGTGAAAGCTATACGAGAGATGCCAGCTCCCCGTACTGAAAAGGAGGTTAGGGGTTTCTTGGGACGATTGAATTACATTGCAAGATTAATTTCCCAATTAACTGCCATCTGTGAGCCAATCTTCAAGTTGTTGAAGAAAGATCAGGTGATGGAATGGAATGATGAGTGCCAGACTGCCTTTGATGAAATCAAGAGATATCTGTTGGAACCTCCAATTTTGATGCCACCAGTTGATGGAAGACCCTTGATTATGTACTTAACAGTGTTAGACAACTCAATGGGGTGTGTATTGGGGCAACATGACGAGTCTGGTCGAAAAGAGCAGGCAATATACTACCTTAGCAAAAAGTTTACTGACTGTGAAACAAGATACTCACTGCTCGAGAAAACTTGTTGCGCTTTGGCATGGGCTGCTCTCCGACTAAGACAATATATGTTGACTCATACTACCTTGTTGATCTCAAAGATGGATCCAATCAAGTACATATTTGAGAAACCTGCTCTCTCCGGGAGAATTGCAAGATGGCAAATGATCTTGACAGAATATGACATACAGTACACTACTCAGAAAGCCATCAAAGGAAGTGTTGTTGCTGATCATTTGGCTCATCAAGCAGTGGATGATTACCAGTCAATAAGTTTTGAGTTCCCTGATGAAGACATTATGATTATTACCAAAGAACCTGGACAATATGACGGACCTGAACAAGGATCCCGATGGACTATGGTTTTTGATGGTGCCTCTAATGCACTTGGTAATGGTGTTGGTGTTGTGATTAGTTCCCCTGAAGGTTGTCATACCCCGATTACTGCCAGACTTTGTTTCTATTGTACCAATAACATGGCTGAGTATGAGGCATGTATCCTGGGTATTAAAGCTGCTATTGATATGAAGGTTCAGTTCCTTGATGTGTATGGAGATTCAGCCCTGGTAGTAAGTCATATTAAAGGAGATTGGGATACTAAGCATGATAACCTATTTCCTTACAGAGAGCATGTGTTGTCTTTGATCCCACATTTCAAAGAGATTACCTTTGGACATATTCCCCGAAGAGAGAATCAGTTGGCAGATGCATTGGCCACCATGGCATCTATGTTTGAGATCAGTTGGGATGATGAAGCTCCCAAGATTACTATTGATAGATTTGAAAAGCCTGCATACTGCAATGAAATTGACACAGAAGGGGCAGAGGAGAAGCCTTGGTTCTATGAAGTGAAAAGATATCTTGAAGCTCAGGAGTTCCCTGAAGGGGCATCTGTCAAAGATAGGAAGTTTCTGAGAAGGTTTTCTGCTAAGTTCTTTTTGAGTAATGGCATTTTGTACAAGCGCAATCATGATTCAACTTTGCTTCGTTGTGTGGATAAGAAGGAAGCAATTGAGATTATGGAAGATATGCATGATGGGATCTTTGGCACTCATTCTAGTGGTCATACTATGGCAAAGAAGATTTTGAGAGCAGGTTACTATTGGTCTACCATGGAAGCTGATTGCTATCAACACTCCAGGACATGTCACAAGTGTCAAATTTATGCTGATAAAGTACATATACCTCCATCACCATTGAATGTGTTGACTGCTCCTTGGCCCTTTGCCATGTGGGGCATTGATATGATTGGCGAGATCAAGCCTACTGCTTCTAATGGACATCGTTTCATCCTGGTTGCTATTGATTACTTCACGAAGTGGGTGGAGGCAGCTTCATTTGCATCTGTTACCAAGAATGTTGTGGCTCGGTTCATTAAGAATAATCTCATATGTAGGTATGGCTTCCCTGAAAGGATTATCACTGACAATGGCTCTAATCTGAACAACACTATGATTACTGATCTCTGCACGCAATTCAAGATTAAGCATCACAACTCTTCTCCGTATCGTCCAAAGATGAATGGGGCAGTTGAAGCTGCTAATAAGAACATTAAGAGGATTGTACAGAAGATGACTGTTACTTACAAGGATTGGCATGAGATGTTACCATTTGCTCTTCATGGTTATCGTACTACAATACGTACTTCAACAGGGGCAACCCCATTCTCCTTAGTCTATGGTATGGAAGCAGTTCTGCCCATTGAAGTTCAGATTCCCTCCTTAAGAATTATGAAGGATGCAGGCTTGGATGAAGATGAGTGGATTCAGACTCGACTTGACCAGATAAATTTGATTGATGAGAAGAGGTTAGCAGCAGTTTGTCATGGCCGGATGTACCAAAAACGAATGATCAAAGCTTTTAACAAGAAGGTTAAGCCAAGGGTATATCAGGTTGGTGATTTGGTAATCAAGCGTATCATATTACCACAGGGTGATCCTAGGGGCAAGTGGACTCCAACATATGAAGGACCATTTGTAGTCAAGACAGTGTTCTCAGGAGGTGCTATGATACTCACTACAATGGATGGTGAAGACTTCCCACAGCCTGTAAACGCAGACATAGTTAAAAAATACTACGCATAAAAAGAGACCCGCTAGGTTGACAGGCCTAGGCAAAAATAAGGGCATCCCGGCAAACCAAAAGGGTTTGGGCAAAAATTAGGGATATATATAAAAAGATGTACACCCGGCAAGTCGAAAACCTGAAAAGGCGGCTTGGGCAAAAAAGGGTATCCCGGTGGATTGAAAACTTGAAAGGGAAATCCAGGCAAAAGTTAGGGATTAAAGCGTATGACTATGTCTCGTTTGGATCACCCATGAAACTGCAACCAGTTGTGTTACTTACTCAAGCTCAAACAGATAAATCTCAATCCAATCGTTTCCGTCTCAACAGCAGAAGATGAGATACTTGAAGATAATGGCAATAGTAGAATTGAATTCAATAGGATTGTTTCCCACATAGCTGATTTTCTTTGTTTTGTAAAAACTTTATGGCCAAATCCTCTTACTAGGGTTTATGTCTCCTTGTACAAACTTACCCGTATATGGGTCACTTTTTGATATAAATAAATTCCATCTTTTGAATCCAGATTTACTTTTACCCTATTTACATAAGCGAAACGTCCATTGGTTGTGTTTGAATGTATGTATGCTTTTGAATATGATTAATGTTTACCAAAAATGCATGTATGCTTTTTAATATGATTAATGTTTACCAAAAATGCATGTATGCTTTTTAATATGATTGATGTTTACCAGAAATGCATAAAAATGCAGTAATAGTATTTACTAAGGACGAACGAGGGAAGGGTTTCAACGAAGCTTCGCCGGTTCATCTCTACAAGACAATTACAAAACCTTTAGTAGGACAGATCCATCTTCATAAAGTCACATCTCCCCTGGAATTTATATTCATCTCTTTTATCCTCATACGGATATACGGGAAATTACTTTCCAATAAGAGTACGACGAACGAAGACGGGGGTTATGTATACCTTACTATCCCCAGCAAACGGGAGGTTATATATACCTTGTTATCCCCAGCATACGGGAGGTTATATATACCTTGCTATCCCCAGCAGACGGGAGATTATGTATAATATATTATCAAACAAGACGGGAATGAGTTTCTCATATTCTTCAACAACGAATCGGGATTTATTTTCCCTGGCTAGCAGTTGTTATACGAAGATATCCAGACGCTTCCGACAGTGTCATATCATACATACATCATTTACATCATACCATAACATACATAGTACATTACCTAAGTGCATCACATCATACATGCATGCATAATGCATAAACTAACATTATCATACAAAATGCTACCTTGTTTTCAGGTTAATGCTCCAGCAAACAGATTTGTGATTATCAGGATTGCTTTATCCTCCTGAAAGTTATCATCCATCAGGACTGCTTCATCCTCCTGAAAACTTCTACTACATCAGGATTGCTTCATCCTCCTGAAATCATATCATTGCCCCAGGACTGCTCCATCCTCCTGACAGCTTCTTATACCTCAGGATTGCTTTATCCTCCTGATAGCTTCTTTACTTCAGGATTGCTTCATCCTCCTGAAATCATATCATTGCCTCAGGACTGCTCCATCCTCCTGACAGCTTCTTATACTTCAGGATTGCTTCATCCTCCTGAAGGCATATTATCAATCTCTCAAGACTACTTCATCCTCTTGAAAACATATTATTACATCAGGACTGCTTCATCCTCCTGAAAGCATATTATCAATATCTCAGGATTGCTTCATCCTCCTGAAAGTTATCATCATTACCTCAGGACTGCTCCATCCTCCTGACAGCTATCCTCATTACTTCAGGACTGCTTTATCCTCCTGAAAGCTATCATCATACCTTCATACTTTGGACTGCTTTATCCTCCAAGAAATGTATCTAGGAATTTTTCTCCAAGTGGCATCTTTAAGCCCACTCAAGCATATTCAACTAGCCATCCATATCACTTTATGCACTGGTGAGTGCAAATTTTTGGGCTTTTGTGTTCAATCCCCTTCAACCTTCCAGGTCATGACTGGCAAATATACCAATCTAACCCCTCAGGTTTCAGAAAATTGAACAGGGGCAGCTGTTGCACCCCAAAATTTGCCCTCATAATACAAGACTTTGTGTTCTAAGAAGGTTCACAAGGTTCACAAGATTCACAATGCTTGCAAGACCTTCCATGAGGTTCATGAAGTCTACAAGTTACTTTATGAAGGTTCATAAGGTTCACAAGCTTCCCAATGCTTGCAAGACCTTCCATGAGGTTCATGAAGTCTACAAGTTACTTTATGAAGGTTCACAAGGTTCACAAGCTTCCCAACACTTACAAGACCTTTCATGAGGTTCATGAAGTCTACAAGTCACTTCTTGAAGGTTCACAAGGTTCACAAGATTCACAATGCTTACAAGACCTTTTATGAGGTTCATGAAGTCTACAAGTCACTTTATGAGGTTCACAAGGTTCACAAGGTTCACCATACCTCCCATGAGGTTCACAAGACATTTTATGATGGTTCATAAGGTTCACAAAGTTCACAATTGGTCAGAAGAGTTGACAATTCCCTCAGACAATGCACCTCCTAAGCAGTGCATCCAAAACTAGGGTTTTGACTTTAATCAGGATAAATGGACTTCCAAGACTTAAAGTGAGCTTTATAACATCTTATATGTGTGTAAGAACCCCCATGACAAGTTTCAAGACTTTTCTCAAAAGTTTGCTCAGTCAGATGATCAGATAAGTCAAAATCAGTCAATGCAGTTAAAAAGTCAAACTGAGGTCAACTGTGGTCAAACCAAAGTCAAACTTCATGATTTTTTGCCAACATCAAGTATATGAGGTAAAATTCATCATTTGATCAAGGGTTGATCATGATTCATCAAGGAGATTTCAGATCATCAAGAATCAGGAATTTCTAAATTAGGGTTTCCTTAGTAAAAGTCAACTAAACTTTGACCAGCCATAACTTTCACATACTTCATCACCAAGTCTCCACTCAAAGCTCATTTTGAAGGAAATTGAATTCTCTACAATTTTGTGTCTCACAAGCCAAGCCCAAAAATGCTTCATTTGGAAGGTATGAGCTAAGACATTATAGGTCCTTTTGAAAGTCAACAAAAAGTCAACAACTTCAAAAGGACATAACTTGAGATTGGTAAATGATATGGACATGAAACCAGTGGGGTTGTTTATAGGACTCTTCAAGCTTTCCAAAATGTCCAAGAACACCCTCATACCATTAAAATTGAAGGATATGTGCCCTTGCAAAGTTGGGAAATTTTGGGTTGGTTCATGAAGAAAAAGGAGGTCTAAAACCAATTTTTCCCAAATGGGCTTGCCAAATAATGACCCAATCCACTTCATAACATCTTGCACGAAATTAATTTAATTTATTCATAATTTTATTTATTTTGTTTTTATTTATTATGATTTTTATATTAAAAAGTCATTTTAAATTCAAATAAAATATAAAATCATGAAAATTAATTTTAATTTTGCTTCTAGAAAATCTTAAATCACATTTAAGTTTGATTGATACAAGAATTATGAAAATCCTCCCAAAATAGCAAGGGTTTATACATGAATATTTGGTTTTTAAGGCATGATCATTTTGGATCTTTTCATATCAAATTCTCCACACAACCATTCAATCGTATTGACCTAATTCACTCTCCTATAAGTACCAAACACAACCCTAACATTAATTCACGGATTCCACAGCCCTAAGTGTAAGTTTGCATATCACAAAAAACCTCTCAAAGCTCACATTCGGATTCATTGATACAAGGTGTTTGAAGGTAAAATAAGAACATAGCAATGTTCCTTGGACCTTCTTGAAGCAAAACCAATACTCACATGTATCGAAACCATGCCATATCATGCTAACCGAATCAACTTTGTTCTTCAATATTGTGTTTTTCGATTTCATACATTTAACCACTATTAATTAATTTTGTTGTGTGATTCGTGTTAGTTAGGACCTAGGGATGCTTTCTGGACCAATTGATTAAAGCTTCACTGCCTAGAATGGATTCGGCCATGATTAGGGTTTTGACCTCCAAATTAGGGTTCTTCGATTCACTAAATATAAATAAATTTGAAGAACATAGGAATGTTGTGTGAATCATAAGGATCATAAAACACTGATCAATTTCATGAATTGGTACTGTTTTGTTGGAGTTTCGTTTTCGCAGGTTTGAAATATGGATGAACACGCAGCAAATTTCGCAGGAAAAGTGGCATGAATTTTCGTAGGAAATCTGAGGAAGACGAAGCTGTTTGCGCGCGTTCTGGAAATTCAAATTGTATTTTAAATATTTTATGTTTTGTTATTGGTTTGTTATCACAAGCACACACTTGGCCCAGTGGTGAGAAGAATGCGCGTGTAGCCTGATGACCTGAGTTCGAGTCCAGGCTTCACCATCTTTTTTTCCAGTTTTTCATATAATTGGCAATTATTATATATTATGTATTGTAGTTGATTCATTAACAGGTTCGCTCATCTAGCTTGGTTGGTTATGTGCATATGCGTGCGATTGAGAGGTCCTGGGGTCGATTCTCCCCCAGGCCTTTTGCTTCTTGATTTTTCTTGATTTTTTCCAGACAAAGAACAAAACTAATTGAATCCCCTTTCTTACTGCCTGCGCATGTGCTGGCCTGGTGGTATGTCTTGTTGCTGGTAAACCTGGTGACCTGGGTTCAAATCCCAGCCAGGTATGTTTTGTTATATTTTTTATTTTTTATTTTATTTAATTGATTTAGAAACACATATATAATTAAATAATTTTATAAATATATATTCAATAGTTTCTAATATTCAAAGATCATATTGTTTTAATTCAAAAATTATTTCTTTTATTATAATATATGTATATTAATTAAAATAATTTTGTATATTATATTATAAACTCTTAAATATTTTCTAAACAAACCTTAATTTTGTAAACCCTAATTTATTTTCTAAATAATAAAAAACTAATTTTATTTTATGATTTAAATTTCTAATTTTTGTAAATATAATATTTAATATAATTAAATCTTGTAAATATGCTTATAATCAAATTTTTTTTATAATATGTAATTGTTTCTATAATTTGTTCATAATCCAAATTTTATTCTTTTAAAAAAATATATATGTTTAAAAAATAATTAAATTTATGCTAATATTGTAATTATAATTTTTTATATGTTTATAATTAATTTAAATTTTATAAGTTGCATATAATTTTAAATTTTATAGTTAAATTGCTCATATTTCCTTAATAATTTCTAATTCTTATTTATTATTTTATTTTGTTTATTATTATTACTAATCATGCTTATTACTAATCCACTTAATTTTTTAATTATACTTATTATTATTATTTCACTAACCCCTTTTATTTTTGATTATTATTACTAACCCCTATTATAATTATTTTTGCTTATTATTTATATATTTTGCTTATTTATTCTTGCTATTTATTTTTAATTGCTTAATCATTATTGTAATTGCTCCTTGGTGTAAATTTTTATAAATATTTAAATTATTTAATTTGCTTGCTATGGTTAGTAAAATAGGGAGTGTAAACATGTATTATATTTAAAATTAATTTAGGTCATTTAAATTATAAGATAAATTAAATTAAACACTCACACACGTAAGTCGATTTTTAATCGCCATCTCACTTTCTAGGGTTGCCTCTCATTGTTGCCTATTCAAAAAGGTCAAGTGGGGTGTATAAAGCAAGTCCCTTAAAAGAAAAGTCATCAAGTCCCTTAATGGTTGCCTTTCATAAAGATCTTGTCCCTTTCGAATAATGATGACAGTCCCTCCAAAAATTGCTTAATACACCCTACAGTTGCCTTCATTAACAGATGTCCCTCATATGTCCCTCACATCCAAGGTAATGACTACCTATTCCTTAATAATAGGGATAGTCTTACCATTTAAAGGATAAAGAACAGAAAGACTTAAAACTTTAGGGTAGGTTCCTCATAGTTGCTTGCTCACTTCATTTAAAAAACTTTTTAAACACTTCACAAATTTCAAACAAATTTTCAAACACAAGTTTTTACGCATCCGTACATGGATCATTATTAACTCTTAAGAAAAATTTTATTCACACACTTCACATTTCAAAAACATTTTAAAGTGAGCTAGGTAACTAAGAGCCCATGGATAACCATGGATGTAAAGGGTGCTAACACCTTCCCTTTACATAACCTACCCCCCGGACCCAAAAATCTTTTAAAAAGGTCTTTCCTGTTCTTTTATGCCTTTCCTTTGGATAAAATAAAAGTCGGTGGCGACTCTTGCTATCCGCAACATAACTAAAGTCAGTTCTCCCACCGTGTTACACTATCTCACTCTATACGCAACCCCAAACCCTAAAACTCTCCAGAAATGATCCTCACACCAACCCCCACAAGAATTATACAACAAAATTCATTTATTCATCATCAAGAACATGAATCGAAGCAAAACGGAAAACATATCAGAAATTTCAGAAGCTTATGAAATGCTTATTTCTCAACTATTTTCGAAACCAAACATATCATGGCAATCAGGGGAACACATAGAGTCATTCTATAACATAAAATGAAGGTTCTGGAAAAATAAATGCCATGGCTACCTGAAGTGGAGCTTTCAACCCAGGAGCTTTCTGACCAGTTCTTTGCCTCAAATCCACTCCAATGACTCCCCTCAAAAGCTTGTGATGCTTGGTTGGAGTTTAAATGGCCTCAAAATGAAGTTGGCAGAAGTTCAGTTCAAGCAATGTCAAAATCGTGTTTTTGATTCAGGGTGTTTTAGGGGAAGATGAAGGGTGGGAAATGATCAGCAATGGATATGGAGTTGAATGGTGGAATTTGTTTTGAGGTTTGATGGCTGAGCTATGAATTTCGAAGGCATTTGCATAAGAGGGAGTTTTTGGGATTGCTGAGTTCTTGGAGGTTTCAGCTTGTGTTATGTTATGGAATGGCTTGCTTTTGGTACACATATCATGCTGGGATAGGTCAGAGGGTGGGTGGTGGCCTATGTTGATTGGTATGGGCAAGTTGCAAAAATGTCAACATGACTTGTACTTAAGGTATGGGCAAGAACACAGCTGGCCCTTGGGCATGTCCATGCGCAGCTGACTTCATGGAGGTCCACAAATCCATTCTTGAGGCAATTCAGCAAAAGAGAAGAAAGTTATGGAGTGTTTTGCAATTATGTGATGTTTTGGCCCTTTTAGGAAATCTTGATGTTCAAGGCATGAAACTTGGGATTTCTTTGTGCAATTCTGAATTATAGGTCATGTGTGATGTTTGTGCAATGCTTAGAAGTCAATTAGAAGTCACATTTGGCTTTGGCAAGTGTTTTTGCAAACTTCCCTCTTTGGTGCATAAGTGAAATTTTGTGATTTTTCCCAACTTTGCAAAGCCATAACTTGAGTTCTATGATGAATTAGATCAAGTTCTTGTAATTTTTGAAAAGGGAGTGATCCAATCTACAACTTTCATGACCAAGAATTTTTCATTTGAAGCATTTTTGAATCAAAAAGAGGAGGTTGAAAAACTTTCCCAAAATGGCAAGTTTACATTACAAGTCACTTTCCCAAAATGGCAACTTTGCAAATGGCTTGAAATTCCTCAATTTTGTGAACTTCTAACTTCTTATAATATCAAAATAAAGATCATATATACCCAAAATCATGGAGAAGACCCTTTGGTTGGATGATTGGGGGCCTCAGATGCCCTGATTTTGCACTGACTTGTTCAAGAAGTCATCAATTGATCAGATGCCTTCCCCATTGAATTTCTTCATGAAAATTGGTATGTATGATCCTTATAGCATATAATGACCAATAGAAACAAGAATGACCAAAAAATTTGGAGTTATGGCCTCTGAAACCAAAACCCTAATTTCAGGTCATCTGTGCAGTTAAGCTTAGCTCTGCTTCCACACCTTCCTCAGTTCTTGTGATTTTCTGACTTCTTTGACCTTGGGACGATATAATATGATACTTTAACATACATGGATCCTCTTGAGATGATTGAAGACCTTTGGAGTGGCTCAGATAGCTCAGGGATTGCTCAAATCATAAACCCTAGATGCAGATGACTTTGAACCAATGTAGTGAAAGCAAAAATGCATTATGAGATGATATGATTGAACTTATGCATATGAAAGAATCATAAGCCATGGGGAAATGAGTGAGGGAAAATTTGGGGTGTTTACAGCGGCCCCTATTCAAACATGAGTTAGCTGTGTAGGATGTAAGCGGCGGCTTAACAGGCAAACAAGATAACTTGTGGTTGAATACCAAAGACAGTCCAAAATTTGCACTCACTGAATGAAGAAGAAAAGGGATATAGAATGTAAAAGGAAGTAAAGTATGATTATAAAGTGCGGGCGACGGAGGACGACCTTCGAGCAGAGGACGACTGTTGGGGATGAAGCAATGACGGGGACGACCGACATGCTGGGGAAATAAAGGATTATGATGGGGACGGCCATCAGGTAAAGTAACAAAAATCTCTGGGGATTAAAGGTAAAGGCAATGATGGGGACGACCATCAGGCTGAAGAAATAAATGATGAGGGACGGTCATCAGAGGTGAAGGAAGATCACCTAGCAGGGGATGGCTGCTCTGTTGGGGATAAAATGAGGGACGGTCATCTAAGGTGAAGGAAGATCACCTGGCAGGGTACGGATGCCGAAAATATCACGACATAGGACTAATGTCGGATAGAAAAGGTCGACAATGGGGACGGCCATCGGATAAGCATGATGAAGGACGATCATCAAGAGGTGAAGGACAATCACCTAGCAGGGTACGGTTGCTCTCGGGGTTTATCATGACATAGGACGAATGTCAGATAACAAGATCAACGATGGGGACGGCCATCGGATAAAATGATGAAGGACGATCATCAAAAGGTGAAGGACGATCACCTAGCAGGGGACGGCTGCTAAAATATCATGACATAGGACGAATGTCGGATAGGAAAGGGTTCCAATAATGGAGACTCCGTTGGGGGAATGATGAAGGACGATCATCAAAAGGTGAAGGACGATCACCTGGCAGGGTACGACTGCCGGAAGTATCATGACATAGGACGAATGTCAGATAAAAAGGAAATAATTGGGATTTTCTGGGGACTCCTCTGGGGTATGGTAGATACAGACGAGTATCTACATTCAAGAGATGAAAGGAACAAGTGTTTGACATTGTGTATAGATTAAAGATGTGGACAAGCATCCTTATGACCATGATACGGACGAGTATCGGTAGAAACAAACGCTGACGCATGCTCAGAGATGATGATGCGGACGAGTACCAACTGGTTTAATAAAGAACATGGACGAGTGTCGAATCTGGGGAAGATAAGTGGTGTAAACAAGATACGGACGAGTATCTGTATGAGTGAAAATTAAGCATGAGTGAGACACAAACGAGTGTTCAACTTGCTGAGGAGAGTGTGACACGGACGGGTGTCAAAAAAAAGATAAAAAGTATAAGTTACGAACTTATAAGTAAAAGGTGTTTGGATGACTTGTGGGGATAGGATGACACGGACGGGTGTCAAAAGAAGTGTATTATAAACAATTGTTTAGGCAACTGTTCTGGGGATAGGTAACACGGACGAGTGTCAGGAGAGAGTGTATGTTTCTGTATTCAAAGAACCATACTTGTGGTTTACATCTGCAGGGGGGTATGTATTTGGCTTTCTGCTGGGAATATGACACAGACGAGTGTCAAGAGGTATCTTGTTATGTGTAAGTATTTGCTTGTAGAAAATATTATGGTGACTTTCTGGGGAAAGATGACATGGAAGGGTGTCAAAAGGAACACTTATCTGTATCTTGAGAGTGCAAAGGAGATGCCTTGACATTCTGCCGGGGAATTTGAGAGGTGTTATGTATGTTGTTGATGGTATGTCAGTATTCTCAGGTGACTGATTCAAAACATGGCTTGTGATTATGCAATATGTTTGATTTCTGCCGTAATGCTCCGTATTACACGGAATGCTACGTTTTGGGGGAAATATGATGTAAATGCTATGATTATGCAAAAGATACCGATCCGGGATTCGGATCCCGCTGCTGTGAAGATCTCTGACTGATCTGCTTTGAAAGAATATCCCAGCTGGGGAAAAGATCATTGGTAGATCTTATATATGATTCTGCTTGGGGAAATAAATCACTGATAGACCTATTATAATAATGAGGAGCCCAGCTGGGGGTTGTGGTAGCTTTCGTCACTTTGTTGTGAGATCTTCAGACATTGCTCTTCTGGATAGAGGCTGGAGCTCTGCGGGGAGGTGGTTCCCTGTCCTTGTACTTGGCTGGGGAGGAATAATCACTGAATGATCTTCCTAGAGATTTCTGAGGATGATGGACTTAGCTGGGGATATGAGCCCCTCATGATGCTACTTTGAAAAAGATGCTGGGGAAGAATGCTTTTGGCAACCTGCTGGGGAGAAGCTTTCATGCCCCATGCTGCGTTTTGGATTCCTGCAATCCTGTTATGACAAAGAAACATACAAGTATCCCGAGGTATCCCCTACTGGATTCCATCATAGAAATTCAGACACTCCCGGGAGTAAAAATATTTCCTGCAAGCATGTAATTTAGAAAAGACGCATATGTATTTATGCAACCATTATATTAAGGACATCGGACATTTTTGCAACTGAAGATAAAATGTACGAGACAAAATGTGACTGAAAAATCTGATTTTATTAATTTGGGTGCCCTGAATTTGGCAAATACAGTCAAAGAAACAAATCCCCTGAAATGAGGAGATTGTTACAAAATTGAGAAACAAAAAGGGTGCTGGCAATGTTGACGACGCTTTAGTGAGCTTCCCTTTTGCTATGACTCGTATGACATTGACGTTCTTCTCGTCTTGTTTTCTGAAGAAGGTTGATTCTGACCGATGCTCGAACCTTTCGAAGCTTTCCATGTTGTAAGTGATACAGACGAATTCAGAATGCAGTTGTTCACTTATTCCCTTATTTTGCGTGGATCGCCCTTTCAGGTTTTCAATCCACCGGGATACCCTTGTTTGCCTGAGCTGTCCAATGTGGCTTTTCAACTCAGCGGGTGTACATTTTTTATTTTCCCTTATTTTTGCCCGAGTCTTTTTATTCTGTTTTTGACTCGCCGGGATGCCCTATTTTTGCCTGGACTTACATTCTATTTTTATGTCCAGCGGGTCTTTTTATGCGAAGTATTTTTTAACTGCATCTGAATTCACAGGGGACAAGAAGTCATCACCATCCATAGTAGTGAGCATCAGTGCTCCACCAGAGAAAACTTTCTTTACTATGAACGGACCATCGTAATTCAGAGTCCACTTGTCCCTGTGGTCTGTATGAGGAGGGAGGAGTCTTTTCAGCACAAGATCCCCCACTTGGTATTCCCGAAGCCTGACTTTCTGATCGAAGGCTTTCTTCATTCTCTTCTGATACAGCTGCCCATGACAGATTGTAGCTAACCTCTTCTCTTCGATCAGACTCAGTTGTTCGTACCGGGATCGGACCCATTCTGCTTCATTCAGTTTGACATCCATTAGTACCCGCAAGGAGGGTAATTCAACTTCAACAGGTAGGACTGCCTCCATACCATACACAAGTTGATACGGTGTTGCCCTAGTGGATGTTCTGATTGACGTACGGTACCCATGCAAGGAAAATGGTAGCATTTCGTGCTAGTCTTTTATAGGTGACCACCATCTTCTGCACAATCTTCTTGATATTTTTGTTAGCTGCCTCTACAGCGCCATTCATCTTTGGCATGTAAGGAGAAGAATTGTGATGTTGGATCCTGAAGTCCCGACATAGCTCTGCCATCATTTTATTGTTCAAGTTGGAACCATTATCAGTAATGATTCGCTCGGGCACTCCATACCGACAGATGATGTCCCTCTTTAGGAAACGGGCTACCACTTGTCTGGTGACATTTGCATATGAAGCTGCTTCAACCCACTTGGTAAAATAGTCAATGGCTACCAGGATGAATCTATGGCCATTTGAAACAGTCGGCTCAATCTTGCCTATCATGTCAATGCCCCACATGGCAAAGGGCCAGGGTGAAGACATTACATTTAAATGACTTGGAGGCATATGCACCTTATCTGCATAAATATGGCATTTATGGCAGTTCCTGGTGTAAGCACAACAGTCTGCATCCATTGTGATCCAGTAGTAGCCTGATCTTAGCAACGTTTTAGCCATTGCATGCCCTCCAGCATGGGTACCAAAAGATCCTTCGTGCACCTCGTGCATTAACAAATCTGCCTCCGTCTTATCAACACATCTGAGGAGTACCATATCAAAATTTCTCTTGTACAAGGAACCATCAGCATTCAGGAAGAAACTACAAGCTAGCCTTCTTAATGTCTTCTTATCATTGGATGATGCCCCAGGTGGGTATGTTTGATCCTCCAAGAAGCATTTGATGTCGTGGAACCAAGGCTTATCATCTTTAGCAAGGTCTGCTGAGAATACATATGTTGGTCTATCGAGCCTGGATACTGAAATCCGAGAAACAAAGTTGGCAGCTTGAACTTTGATCATGGATGAGATGGTAGCCAGAGCATCTGCAAATTGATTTTCATCTCGAGGGATATACTCAAGTTTGACTGTAGTGAAGAATGTAAGTAACCTCCTCGTATAATCCCGGTAAGGTATCAGATGCTCCTAGTGAGTGTACCATTTGTCGTTGGTTTGGTTGATTACCAGAGTTGAATCTCCGAATACAGTTAAAGTCTTGATCCTGAGGTCAATGGCTTCCTCAAGACCCATAATACAAGCTTCGTATTCAGCTTCGTTGTTAGTGCAGTTAAAGGTGAGTTTTGTCGAGAAAGGCATGTGAACTCCTTTAGGTGTAATGAGTACTGCACCAACACCCCGACCATTCATATTAACAGCCCCATCAAACATCATAGTTCATTCTTCTTCTGGGTCGGGCCCTTCAGTGTGAATAGGCTCTTCATGATCTTTTGCTTTTATGAACATGATGTCTTCATCCGGGAAGTCAAATCTCATAGGCTGGTAATCATCAATGGATTGCTCATCAAGATAATCAAACAACACACTGCCCTTGATGGCTTTTTGAGATGTGTATTGAATGTCATACTCTGTGAGAATCATTTGCCATCTTGCAACCCGGCCGGTAAGTGATGGCTTCTCAAATATGTACTTGACCGGGTCCTTCTTAGATATCAACAAGGTAGTGTGGGTCAACATGTACTTCCTTAGTCGGCGAGCAGCCCACGCTAAAGCACAGCAAGTTTTCTCGAGAAGTGAATAATGTTGTTCACAGTCGGTAAACTTTTTGCTTAGGTAGTAAATTGCATACTCTTTTCGACCAGACTCGTCATGTTGGCCCAGCACACACCCCATTGACTCTTCTAATACTGTCAAGTACATTATTAGAGGTCTTCCATCAACTGGAGGCATAAGGATTGGAGGCTCTTGTAAGTATTCCTTGATTTTGTCAAAAGCCCTCTGGCAGTCATCGTTCCACCTGACTGTTTGTTCTTTTCTTAGTAGTTTGAACAAAGGCTCACAGGTTGCTGTAAGGTGAGATATGAACCGTGAAATGTAGTTCAATCTACCTAGAAACCCCCGAACTTCTTTTTCAGTCTTCGGTGCAGGCATCTCCTGAATGACTTTAACTTTATCAGGGTCAACTTCAATCCCTTTCTGACTTACAATAAATCCCAGCAGCTTACCGGACCGCACCCCGAATGTGCATTTGTTGGGGTTCAGCTTCAATTGGTACTTCCTCAGACGCTTGAATAGCTTCAACAGATTCACCAAGTGGTCTTCTTCTGTGAGGGACTTGGCAATCATGTCATCCACATAACATTCAATTTCTTTATGGATCATGTCATGGAATAATGTTACCATAGCCCGTTGATAAGTGGCACCAGCATTCTTTAGTCCGAATGGCATTACCTTATAACAGAATGTGCCCCAGGGCGTGATGAAAGTTGTCTTCTCCATGTCTTCAGGTGACATCTTGATCTGATTATATCCTGAAAATCCATCCATGAAGGAGAACACCGAGAATTGAGCCATGTTGTCTACCAATACATCAATGTGAGGTAAAGGGAAGTCATCTTTCGGGCTGGCTCTATTCAGGTCCCGGTAATCCACACACATCCTCACCTTGCCATCTTTCTTAGGCACGGGTACAATGTTAGCAACCCACGGCGGGTAGCTAGTTACAGCAAGGAAATCGGCGTCCCACTGTTTTTGTACCTCCTTTTTTATCTTCATTGCCATATCTGGGCGAGTACGACGCAACTTCTGTTTTACTGGCGGACAGTCTTCTTTTAGAGGCAGCTTGTGCATGACAATGTCGGTATCCAACCCTGGCACATCCTGATAGGACCAAGCAAAACATCCACATACTCCCGAAGCATGTCAATAAGTTGTTCTTTCACCGAATATTGCAGACAGGCCCTAATCTTAACTTCTTTCAAGTCTTCTTCTGTACCGAGATTAACCGTCTCAACTTCCTCCCAATGAGGAGTGATAACCTTCTCCTCTTGTCTTAATAATCTGGCTAACTCTTCCGGTAGCTCATAATCTTCTTCAACCCCTTCATCATCTTGATTAATTGGACTGTCAAAGTCATACAAAGTCATAGCCGTGTTGTTGTCGGTGCAGTCTGGAGGGCACTCTCTGCAAGGGTTCAGATTTGTTCATTTTAGTGATCAGTTTTATCTTGTTTTAGAAAAAGTGAAAATGAAGTTATCATTTTGAAAAGCATTGCCATTTTAATTTTGTACAAAAAATGAAAAATGAAAAACAGTGAGCGGAAAAGAAAAGACTCATTTGCAAAAGATGTCCTGATATTCATTAATTGATCATTTGCATAAAATACAAGATGGCCCGATTACAAAATGAGCCTTGGCATCTTGGGCAAGATGCAGGGCTTGATGCATGCTTAAAGACAGGAAATAATAATTACTCTGCAAGAGTAACTCTTATAATTTCCTGGGAAGACCAGTTTGAGACATGGTTCCCCGGGATCCTTGGACGTATCTAGTTTTCCAGGTTGAGCTCGTCTTCTGACTCATCTTCCAAACTATTCACAGCATCCGGGGTGAGCATCCCCCCGCTGACAAACTTGGGCTCCGTTGCAGCCTCTGGTTGATCTTGTCGAGTTGGTCTGTAACCCAACCCGAATCGGTCTTCTTTCTTCTCAACTGGCAGCAGCTTTCCCCAGCCTTGAGCAGTACCCTCCTCAACAACCTTTCGGGCTTGTTGATATGATGTGATGGAGGTCCCAGACACAGCAGATGTTTCATTAATATTCAAGGCCTCAAACCCCTGACTCATTGTTTCATGGATCTCCCCATCCATTTCAATGTATTTGAAAGTAGCCAGCTGGCTAACAAAAATATCCTCCTCCCCACAAATGGTAATGACTTGGCCTTCCCACTCGAATTTTAACTTCTGGTGAAGGGTTGACGTCACTGTTCCAGCGGCGTGTATCCATGGTCTACCCAATAGACAGCTGTAGGCAGGCTGTATCTCCATCACAAAGAAAGTCGTTTTGAAAACTTGTGGGCCAATCATTATAGGCAACTCTATCTCTCCCAGAACTGATCTTTTAGAACCGTCAAAGGCTCTCACTACCAAGTTACTTGGGCGTAGTGCCAATCCATCATGTTCCAGCTTCATAAGGGCTTTCTTGGGCAGGACAATGAGGGATGACCCTGTGTCTACCAGTACGTGAGAAAGAACTGCACCTTTACACTCCAAGGTAATGTGCAAAGCCTTGTTGTGATTGTGACCTTCCACTGTCAGATCAGCATTGGTAAATCCTATTCCATGACTAGCGTTGACATTTCCAACCACAACCTCTAACTGATTGACAGTAATCTCCTCTGGCACGTAAGATGCGTGCAGGACCTTTAATAGTGCGTTCCGGTGAGCTTTGGAGCATATTAGCAATGATAGTATGGAGATCTTGGAAGGTGTTTGGTGAAGCTGGTCCACCACCTTGTAATCACTCTTTTTGATGATCCTCATGAACTCATCAACCTCTTGATCGAAAGGAGTCTTCAAAGTTTCTTTAGCAACTGATTCTTCTTGCACCACGCTCTTCCCTTTTGCCTTAGCAGCGGCTTCTGCTTCAGCGATGGGTCTTGGTATTTGCGAGTCAAAGAGACGTCCGCTTCTAGTGAAGCCTCCGCCTCCCCCCACATTGTCTATCTGAGGTGAAGAAAATGATGACTCTAAAGTGATTTTCTGCCCCTCGCAGTATAGATCTGAGTTATAATGCCAAGGGATGGCATTATTGCTTTCGTAAGGAACTGGCCCAGGCACTATGATAGTGACCGGACTGATAGCAGCTGCAGAGGGGACCACAAATGTGTGTGGATCATAATATATGGTAATTGGAGCTCTGACAGGAGTAGCATTTTGTTATGAGTTGTTGGAAGGAACATTTGCGGGATCGTAGTATATCGTAACTGCTGAGACACTTTCATTAATTGATGCTGCTGTTATAGAAGGTGTTGAAGTTGTAGCAGGAACTGATGGAATAATGGGTGTTGTCGTTGTAGAAGGAATTGTGATTGAACTTGTATCTGTTGATGTGATTGATTGGGCAATTGTTGGAGTTGTAGTAGAATCTGTTGGAGCAATGGTTGCTGATGTTGTAGGAGTATCTGTGATTTTTGATGAAGGAATTGTTGGAGTTGCAGTTGTTGTTGTTGTAATCTGAAGAATACAATCCTTAATAAGACCATTTATGTCGTTTCTTAGTCTCTCAAATCCATTAACAGCAATGTTGCAATATCCACAGTCGAGCTCACATCCGGGGAACACTTGGCATTCTAACAGCTGAGCTTTGATTTCAACTAGGGGTGTTCGGATTTGTGCAACACTGTTGATTAATGTGGATGGTTTGCCCTCCTCAATATCATTAATCCTTGGCCCATTGTGACTAGGCATTGGATTTCTTGTGACGTTCGGGGGAGGTGCAAAATTGAGAGCTTTTAAGTCCACCAGATCTTGGACTTTCATCTGTAAGGCCCTGCATTTTTCAGTATTATGCCCTGGTGCGTTTGAGTGGAATGCACACCTGGAATTTGCATCATAGTTCTTTGGCATATTGAGAGGATCTGGAGGTGCCAATGTCCTTAACTCAACCAGGCTGAGCTTCAGGAGTTATGGCAACAGTGCAGCATATGGCATTGGAATTGGGTCAATCACCCTGTTTGCTTGTGATGGCCTTTGTTGAAAAGGACGCTGCTGCTGGTTGTTATTACTGTTGTTGTAGGCTCTCTGTTGCGGAAAATGGGATTGTTGCTGATAGTGAGATTGTTGTTGGTATTGTGGTTGTTGTTGTTGAGGATATGATGGTTGATGTGGAACCGGAGCTGGAATGGTAACAGCTGCTACTGACCGGTGAGCATATTGAGGCCTTCCCCTGCTTGTATGAATGGAATTAGTTTCACCTGCCCTTCGGGGCCCTGCAAATGGTTTTCTTGGATTGCTGGAAGAACTAGCACCACTGTCGGAGATCTTACCCATCTTCAAGAGACTTTCAATTCTTTCACCAGCTATGACTACGTCAGCAAAACTGGTAGAGGAGAAAGCAGCCAGCCTGTCAATATAAGTCCCTTTCAACGTATTTATAAACATGTCAGCCATTTCCCTCTCTGACATGGGTGGTTGGACAGCAGCAGCAAGCTGTCTCCATCCTTGAGCATACTCCCGGAAGCTTTCTCTAGAAGATTGAGACATTCCCATCAGGAGGGTCCTGTTGGGAGCCATGTCCAGGTTGTATTGATACTGACGGATGAAAGCCTCGCCCAAATCCTTCCAACATCTTATGGTGGCCCTAGACAAATGTGAATACCACTCCCTCGAAGCTCCGGTCAGACTGTCCTCAAAGTAGAACATCCACAACTTTTCATCCATAGTATAAGCTTTGAGCCTTCCCAAGAAAGACTGCAGATGAGTGCGAGGACAGGAGGTACCATTGTACTTTTCAAAGCATGGGGGTTTGAATTTGTGGGGAATTCTCACCCCATCTACTAGGCCCATGTCCATCACATCGAAGCCCAAAGAATTCTGAGATTCCAAAGATCTTAACTTTTCAGCAAGCTCATCCAATCTCATGTCATATACTTCATCTCCAGCCCCTATGACAGTGAATTGTTCTTCCTGGGGATCCTCCTGCAGGATTCTGCCCCCAGTAGTGTTACCTTGAACATTCCTCGAGATGTTAACCTCTGGATCCAGATGAGGTCCATATACTAGTGGGTCAATACGAGGCTGGCCCCGTTCATTGTTGCTAGTTCCTCCTGTTCCAAGATGAGGTTCCTCAGGAGTTTGTCTTTCCACCAGCTCTCTTAACCTTTCTTGACTCTGGGCTAAGCCAGTCATCACTGCCATGAACTGAGACATCTGATTTCTCATTTCCACTCTCTCATTGGCCATCTGGTTTCTGACCTCAGACAGGTCCTGTTGTACTTGTTCCATTTGAATTCCGAGAAGATTGTTACGAGTTGGATACCGGTGCGCGCGGTTGACAGGGAACACTCGGCGACGAGCAATGTTTCCTGAGATCACTACAAAGTTAGAAAAAATAATGATAACGAAACCTACAAAACAAAAACAAAGTTAGTATGCAATGCATTATGCTTATTTGTTTTCCAAGGTATCCGGTTTGGTTCTTGGTTTTGACCTTTCGAGACCTCGAGGAAGATGCTTGATGTTGTTGAGAGAAAGCCCGAATGAAAACAAACTAGAATATATTACAACTGATGAATAATACATAGTTTGTTTTACAATACATGCCCATGGAGGGTCAAAATACAACAAAAGGAAAAGTACATCAAATGAAAACAACAATAAACAAAGAATCAGACATCCAACCCAAATTCATCTTCTCTGACCTCCTTCAGGAGTGCCTCAGTCACTGGACCAGCTGGGTGCTCTGTAATGGTCCTGATGAGGAGGTTCCTGGTAGCAATAGCAGTGGTCAGTCTCTTATGTTTGTCCTGGTCCTTTGACCTCTTCAATCCTGCTCTGAGTTTTAACTCTGAAATCTCCTTCTGGGCTGCCAACAAAGTTTCCTGCTGCTTCCTCTCATTGGCCTCTAGTTGTTCAATCTTGGCTTGAGTCTTCTGGTCTTCTTGTGTACGGGCTTCGGTGATCCTGACCCACCTAGCCTGACTCTCTTGCAGATAGTGCTCAGCCCTAGCTTTCTGAATCTTGGCCTCCTTGCAGGCATTCTTCAATATCTGTTCTCCAGCCCTTGCTTTCCTTATGTAGTCCTCTGTCTTATCAATTTTGGCAAGATGCTCCACCCTAAGCTTCTCCAATCTCTCAATATCCAAGCGACCATCACTTCTTTCCCAAAGAGTCTTATTCAAGGCTTGAGATAAGTTTTCATTCCTTTCCTTCAACTTTTCAAATTCCTCCAGGCTAACTGTTGCTGCAGGCTGTACTGTGGATGGCCCAGGTATGTCCTCCAAGATGAAAGGCATTCTGGTAATTTGAGCTCTGGTGCAGGACCAATCATAATACTGAGCTGAAGCAACATTGTTACATCTTCCAAGAATAGCAACCCCTTTTGTCTGGATGTTGTCCCAAGCCCAGGATGCCTGCCTAACAACAGCTGAATTAGGTTGAACTTCACAATACAAGGTCTCGGCTAAATCCTGTCCTTTGGGAGGGTGAACTAAGGCATAACCCAGTTGTCTCTTAAACAGTAAAGGATTGTAATTGATGCAACCCTTTACTCCTATCAGAGACACATTTGGGTACTGTCCACAGCTAGTGATAATGTCTTTGCCTTTGGTGCTCTGGGTGCACCATCTGATATCATCTGAAGTCAAGGTAATGAACCTCTTAGCCTAATTCCTCTGCTGATGTGGATTCAAGAAAGCATCTGACTTAGGCAGGTGTCTGAGCAGCCATGTGTAAAACAAAGGAGCACAACATCTTACCAACTTCCCCCTTTGTTTCTTATTCCTCTGATGGATGGAGTAATAGAAATCTCCCAGTAATGTAGGTACTGGGTTCTTCAGAAGAAACAAATGGATAGCATTCTTGCTGACAAATTTTGGCTCATCTGCAAACAGTATAGCCCCATATATGCTGAGGGCTAACAGTGCACAGACTTCCCTCCATTCTCCCAATGAGGCCTTCAGGATGGCCTGAGAAATCAAGAAGTCCAAGTGCAAACCAGGGATCCCAGCCTTTATGGTCATACTTTGCTTAATAAGGGCAGGCTCCAAGTACAATTGCATTGCTATCTCTTCATTTCTGGGAAATGTCATCTCTGGGTTGAATGGGATTCCTCCTCTGATAGGTACTCCAATCAATAAAGAAAACTCTTCCAGCAAAGGCCCTAGCTGAAAGTCTGGAAAGGTGAAACATCTTAGAGGAGGGTCATAGAACTGTAAGCATGTGTGGATCATGCTCCTCTGAGAGGAGTCAAGGTCCATAACTATATCCAAGATACCTCCATAGTGCTCTCTAAACAGTGGGATATGGTCAGGGGTGATGAGTGACTGGACCTTCCTGATTCCAGTCAATACAGGCTCAAAGAAGTGGTAGGATATTTTGCTCTTCCTGGGAGTAGTCATGAATGCTGCTGAAGAAGCTGAAGACAAGTGCTGATGAAGATCACAGACTGCAGCTGGAAGTAAATCTCTGACAGGCTGATGCTGGTGAGGATGGAGATGACTGAATCAGACAACTGATGAAGACAACTGAAGCAGAGGTCTATGCAGAAGAATGGGTCAAAACCAGAGCCAAGATACAATGAAGTGGTCACCCTGAAAAGCAAATAAAAATGTTAAATGATGCAATAATGAATATGCAAATGATATGCAAGGGTTTTGATCAAGCTGGATCTGATTATCTATCTTAATATATATGGCCCATGTAGTTGGATCTGATTGTCTCTCGTTCTTGGAAGAAATCATAAAGATTCCAAATAGGGAAAGTTGGCTGCGAATTGGGAAGGACCCTACCGAGTCCGAGCAAAGACGAATAAAGGGCGTATTACTTAGAAAACTTGAATGGGGAAGAACTTGCTTGTCCTTGGAACGCCGAAAAAATCAAAAAATACTAGAGTTAAGGCGTCAGCCTGCACCAGCATCGGCCCGAAATGCATACCCATGTACAAGTATTGCATGCCAAACATTCAGTTCGGTGAGACCCTCCTCAAACGAGTCCATCATCGTCTACGTACCACGATCAGGCAGAACACCCAGCTCGCGATGGTACGTTCACTCCGCGAAGCACGGATCATTAACATGTTCCGAGCATCGCTCCCCAACCAACCTTAAGATGGCATTCTACCCAGTACCCCAAACGGACAGATACTTAAACCAAGCACCATATTCCCAAAGTTGTAAACACTTAGTGAAAATAATAAACAAAGTGTACCCTCGGACAGACACACCCTTATATACAACAAGATATAGAAACCAACCACCAAGGTTGTAAACATGAAAAATGTGGCCACGAGGACCGACTTGTTCTTAGGTTACATAAAAAGGGGAACATACTCCCCCGTCATAGGTAAAAAGGCTATGGCGCGCAGGTCCGCCAACAAAAGACAAAAACAAACAAAAATTACAAGTCTCAAGCATCAGCGTCGACGTCTGGATGGCCCTCAGTTGGGTTACCCAAATCCTCGTCCATCGAGTTAGTCTGCTCGGCCTCTTTGAGGTAGTTGGGGATATTGTAATACCTCAAAATTTTCCCTCTCATATCCTCAACATTTGGCATAGCATTTAGCATACATAAGTTCATAAAATAACCAAAAAAACATTGCATCATGTGTAGCATAGTTGAGGCATAGGTATGTGATCTTTGATTGGAGAATTTGAAGGCTAACAAGAGACAATCAAAGGCCCACAAGACTTCTCAACATTGGTCAAATGGTTCACAACATCCCATAAGTCTTCATTTGAGGCCACAAGTCCTAGAAAGAAGTAGATTGATCAGAGGATTCAAGCAGTGCAACATCTCCTGGCAAAAGGGGCCAAATTAGGGATTCTGATTAACTGGGCTTCTCAAGGGAATTTTGGCCCAGACTTGTTTTCTTTGTTTTCTACATGATGATGGGTACCTAGGGTTCAAATTTCATCCATGGAATCGTTTTGTCGCTCCCACCTGGTGACATAGGGCCAAGAGGGGTACAGACGCGAACGGTTGGCGAAAGAGAGAGAACACACAAGGGTGAACTGAAAAGAAAAGAGTCGCCAGCTAGGCATTTGTATCCCGAAGGAAAGGTAATGCTGCATAAACCTAAGAAAAGATGGATATGACGGTTGCGAACCAGAGAAACTGAGAAAGGGGGTTGGTTACAACCTGGGAAGGTATTAGCACCCAGATTGTCCGCCGTACTCGACGGGATCCACGCTTGAAAGTTTGTGTTTAAAGGTAGTGTCAGTGCAATCTGTGTATCAAAGCTGGAAAGAATGCAAGTGTCAGTGCAAAAGAAATGTGAAGTGGAATGAAAGAGTGTCAGGGCAAGAAAAGAGTGTGAAGCTCAAGACTATGAGGCTTAAAAGAATAATGCTGGAAGAGGGGGAATATACAGAGACTTTTGTTCCATAACTGTTAAGTTATGCCTACGTATCCTCTTGTGCAATGAGGAAGTCATAACACCGTAGTTCGACTCAAAGAGACTGAAAGATAAATTGACTTGTGAACTGCTTGCTAGTCTATGCTCAAGTGTATGACCTGTCTGGCTCAGGTGCAAACTGTCTTGCATTAGACGGAAGAAGCGAGTTCTCGTTTGTGAGTGAATGAGATGAGAAAAGAATCCTGGAGGAGACGATTATTGTTTGCTTTTGATGTTTTCAATCTTTTATTGCTTTTTTTGGATTTTGTCATAAGAAAATGAGCTTAAGCCTAAACCAAGGGTTAGTAAACTCATCACATCTTCCCTCTGATTAGGGGTAATGAGAATACTTTAAATATGAAGTAAGCACCTCACACTTAATCACCATGATGTAGGATTAAGATCATTAACCTATTTGTGATTATTTAGGTGTTTTTGGAGTTTTTTGTTTAGTGTTAAGTAATGAGCTTAAGCCATAATCAAGGATTTAATGGACCCATTACACCATCCTAATAGAAGGATAATAGATGATAACATTTAAGCTGAGGAAGGCTCCTCAACTTAATCCATGATTAGGGATTAACCTCATGACAAAAAAAAACCTTTATTAAAATGGACTTTAGTTAATGGTAAGATTAAGAAGTGAATTTTATGGTTTGTAAGACAACTTGAGGAGGACTTGTCCATTAACACTAGGGTTAGTCCTTCTTAACCAATTAAGGAAGAATTAGAACCATAATGCAAGGCCCAAGTTACAATCTTGATGTCTTAGTGATTATTAGATGGATTGATTAAAGTATTTAAACACATTAAGGGTTTAACACTTAGGATTAAAGTTATACACTCCATCCTAATAGAAGGATGCAGGCATAAGCTTAATCACAAAGCCTTAAAACCTTGAAGGTTTAGTCCTTGATTAAGAGATGAGAAGAGAAGACTCAAAATATGACACAAAGGTAAAACTAATGGGGAAATAATCTAACCCTAATTGTGATCATGCTTGGATGTTCCTAGGGTTTATGAAGCTTGCAAGAAATCTTCAAGAAGAGCCACCAAGGAAGAAGCAGATGAAAGGAGGAAAAGCAGAAGAAGCAAGTCAACTTACTTCACTGAAGAAGGTAAGTTGCTTGAAGAAATAAGGTGAGGAGGAGACATGAATGAGCAAGCTCACTCTAATACAAATACAAAATGCAGCAAGGATGCATAAAAGAGATGAGAAGAGATTATGAGAAGTGAAGGCAAATTCACTTCTCAAAGTAACTTACCACCTGAAATGGTTAGTAAAAAGAAAAGAATGAGATGGAAATGAGATGTGTGAAAAGATGTAAACCAAAACCAGAAGCACAATCATGATGCAAGAGATGGTATGGGATGGTATGAAAGCATGTCATGTGATGTGTATGTTCATACAAGAGATGAGAATGCAAAATGAGACAAGTAAGAAGCATGAAAGTACATGAATGCGTATGGCATTAAATGAAAGCAAAAGCATGGAAAATGAATGATACAATGATCAAACATGATTCTAATATGTCCTAAGATGTCTTATATGTGATGTGGATGCACAAAATGTTGTGGCAAGTTCATGTATGCAAGCATATAAAGGATGAATGCAAATGAAGGCAAAAATTAGGGTTTATGCACAAGATACAAAGTAAAATTCAAAATCAGAAGCAAATGACAAGATAAAAAATTGAAAATTTGATCAAAGGTACCCTATACCTATACAAGTTCACTTCCCAAAGGGGAATACCTATCTCTTAACCTAATGAAAGTTATGATTTTCCCAAGTTTGCTAGGGTTTTCAGATACCTCTCCAAGATAAATGCAAAACAAATTGAAAATGAAGAATAAATTCAAACCAATTTTATCCTAGGAACTACATGACATGAGGGATGCAATGCAAAAAGAACCATCATCAAACCCTTCTTGGTTAGGCAGAAAGGATTTTTCTAAGTTAGGGCAAAAATATTGACTTTTAAAGACCCTAAATCCAAAGAAAAATGTCAAAATAGATCAAGAACCAAAAAGAAATTTGTGTGAAGGGTTTGATAATGTCTCTAAATGTATCAAGATGCAATATGAGTTTTTTGGTGATTTTTAGAAACTTAAATGGTATTTTAATTAATTAATTCTCATTAATTAATAAAAATAAACATTTAAATATTTTAAAAATACGAAATTTATGCAAAAAATAAAATAAAAATAACTTTCAGAATGAGAAAAATATTTGAAAGGGAAATGCAAAAGATAAAAAAATTTTAAAGTGTTTTGTTATTTTTAATAAAATGTAAAAAGAAATGCAATTAAAATGAAATTAAAATGTGAATTAATGGAAGTATGTTGATCCAGTGGCCCAGATTCAAATGGAAAAGGGAGGGAATTGACTTTGCGCGCTATCCAAGGGCCAGAATTCAAACTACGCTAATTACACAATTAAGCCCTAATCTGAACCCTAATCACTTTCAGGTGACCGGAACAGTGTTCCGGTCATCTTCTCCGGCTATCCCCTCATGCTATCTCACTCTATACGCAACCCCAAACCCTAAAACTCTCCAGAAATGATCCTCACACCAACCCCCACAATAATCATACAGCAAAATTCATTTATTCATCATCAAGAACATGAATCGAAGCAAAACGGAAAACATATCAGAAATTTCAGAAGCTTATGAAATGCTTATTTCTCAACTATTTTCGAAACCAAACATATCATGGCAATCAGGGGAACACATAGAGTCATTCTATAACATAAAATGAAGGTTCTGGAAAAATAAATGCCATGGCTACCTGAAGTGGAGCTTTCAACCCAGGAGCTTTCTGACCAGTTCTCTGCCTCAAATCCACTCCAATGACTCCCCTCAAAATCTTGTGATGCTTGGTTGGAGTTTAAATGGCCTCAAAATGAAGTTGGCAGAAGTTCAGTTCAAGCAATGTCAAAATCGTGTTTTTGATTCAGGGTGTTTTAGGGGAAGATGAAGGGTGGGAAATGATCAGCAATGGATATGGAGTTGAATGGTGGAATTTGTTTTGAGGTTTGATGGCTGAGCTATGAATTTCGAAGGCTTTTGCATAAGAGGGAGTTTTTGGGATTGCTGAGTTCTTGGAGGTTTCAGCTTGTGTTATGTTATGGAATGGCTTGCTTTTGGTACACATATCATGCTGGAATAGGTCAGAGGGTGGGTGGTGGCCTATGTTGATTGGTATGGGCAAGTTGCAAAAATGTCAACATGACTTGTACTTAAGGTATGGGCAAGAACACAGCTGGCCCTTGGGCATTTCCATGCGCAGCTGACTTCATGGAGGTCCACAAATCCATTCTTGAGGCAATTCAGCAAGAGAGAAGAAAGTTATGGAGTGTTTTGCAATTATGTGATGTTTTGGCCCTTTTAGGAAATCTTGATGTTCAAGGCATAAAACTTGGGATTTCTTTGTGCAATTCTGAATTATAGGTCATTTGTGATGTTTGTGCAATGCTTAGAATTCAATTAGAAGTCACATTTGGCTTTGGCAAGTGTTTTTGCAAACTTCCCTCTTTGGTGCATAAGTGAAATTTTGTGATTTTTCCCAACTTTGCAAAGCCATAACTTGAGTTCTATGATGAATTAGATCAAGCTCTTGTACTTTTTGAAAAGGGAATGATCCAATCTACAACTTTCATGACCAAAAAATTTTCATTTGAAGCATTTTTGAATCAAAAAGAGGAGGTTGAAAAACTTTCCCAAAATGGCAAGTTTACATTACAAGTCACTTTCCCAAAATGGCAACTTTGCAAATGGCTTGAAATTCTTCAATTTTGTGAACTTCTAACTTCTTCTAAGATCAAAATAAAGATCATATATACCCAAAATGATGGAGAAGTCCCTTTGGTTGGATGATTGGGGGCCTCAGATGCCCTGATTTTGCACTGACTTGTTCAAGAAGTCATCTATTGATCAGATGCCTTCTCCATTGAATTTCTTCATGAAAATTGGTATGTATGATCCTTATAGCATATAATGACCAATAGAAACAAGAATGACCAAAAAATTTGGAGTTATGGCCTCTGAAACCAAAACCCTAATTTCAGGTCATCTGTGTAGTTAAGCTTGGCTCTACTTCCACACCTTCCTCAGTTCTTGTGATTTTCTGACTTCTTTGACCTTGGGACGATATAATATGATGCTTGAACATACATAGACCCTCTTGAGATGATTGAAGACCTTTGGAGTGGCTCAGATAGCTCAGGGATTGCTCAAATCACAAACCCTAGATGCAGATGACTTTGAACCAATATAGTGAAAGCAAAAATGCAATATGAGATGATATGATTGAACTTATGCATATGAAAGAATCATAAGCCATGGGGAAATGAGTGAGGGCAAATTTGGGGTGTTTACAAGTATGCATCGACGCATCTGTGTTATGAATCGATACATATCAGTTAAAAAACTGACATGTATCGACGCATCCGTATTATGTATCGATACATATCAGTTAAAAAATTGACATGTATTGAAGCATCTGTGTTATCTATCGATACACAGTTGATTTTTTCTGCTGAAAATTGCCATTACTTTAGTATGCATCGATGCATACATGCATGTATCGATACATATCAGTTTAAAAACTGACATGTATCGATGCATTCGTGTTATGTATCGATACATAAGCATGTTTTGCTGCTAAAAACCTCTGAATGATGACATTTTAGCTCATGGATTGTATCTATGAAGGAATCATGTAAACACCACTCAAAGAAGCTTTGTATGCCTCAATTTTGGAGTTGTTTCAAGGACTTGAAAGAGGCTACACTCTCACCATAACAGTCTTAAACTTAACCACATAAGATCACACCTCAAAGTTGCATAACTGAATTTTCTAATCCACCCTCATTGTACCTTACACCTCAAGTTAGAATTGACCATGGTTCTAACTGTTAACCATGAGGGTTAACAGTTAACCTGAGATATATAACGCTTTCTCCAACTGAATTTTAAGGACACTTCATTTTTCTACCAAAATTTTATCACAAACTTCATCCATTTTTCTCTGTTTTCATTCTGATTTTGGGAGCAACATTGCATTGTATCTTGCTCAATTCAGATTCATCTTCATCAATCCAGTCTCAATATTCATCTATTCATCATCATCATCAAAAGCTTCACTTCCATGGCATAATTCCATTTAATCATCTGTTTTACAACAATGCAATTTTCTGCATTTTTGCTTCTATCTACTTTGATCTTCATCTACAACACCACACTCTTCATCAAGTCATCATCAACATCATGATTTGTAGACTCTCCATGGATCTAATGGAGTGAAAGATCAAGATTACATTGCTGCAAATTTTCTGCATATTCATCAATTTCTCAAGATTCTTCATCAACAAAGTGTTTATTTCACTTCACAAAGGATCAAGATCAAGCATAGAAGACATTGAAACCTCACCTCTGGATTTCTACAACTCTAAACACCACTGAATTTCAGGTTTCATCTTCAATTCATTTTGCACGAATTCTGATTTTTATTGGTTGTTTTGTGTTGATATGAGCTCAATAGGAGCAATGCTTGTGTTGGCTAGTTGATAGGCACCTTAGGTTCTTAGATTCAATTTTTAGGTTGATTCTTGTGTGCTTCGATTTGCATTATTCATGAGCCTTAGTAGAAAATCAAGCCTAGATTGTTGATGTACTTGAGGAGACGAATCCGTCCATGGCCTTATTTTTCAGTTTGGTAGACATTTGTCTAAACCCTAACCGGAGAGTGATCGGAGAAGATGACCGGAGTTTAGCTCCGGTGACCGGAATAGTAAACCTAGCATTAAGTGGAAAACATAACACAACCCTTAGATTAGTTTAATCCAATGCTTCAGATTCGGCCACCACATTAATGATCATGTGCCAATCATGTGCCATATTTTGTGAATAGTTTTTCAGATCACTATTTGTACCCCAGCATGTTTGGGTTCAGCCCAATTCAGTTCAACTTTCCACTTCCTGCACCCCTTACCATTGGCTTTGTTTCTTTAATTTCTGTTTTATATAACTTTCAATTTTAATCCAACAATAATACCAAAACTCATGATAATATTCCCAAAAAATCACAGAGACTTCCTAACTCATTTTATAAATTTTCCACACTTTTACTTTCTGATTTTTAGCCATTTCCCATTTTTTGGTCGATTTTCCATTTAATTAGTTTTCTATGGAATTCTTTCAGCTACACTTCATTTTGTTCATTTTATTTCTCCCAATTCCAGTTATCTTTTTGTCCCATTATTTTTTCTGTGATTAGAGGACTAATAATAGAACCTAGAATTATTTTGTCATATTTTTAGGTCCTTTTTATCAATTGTTTTGGCAGCATAGTTTGTGTAAAATTGTGTTTAGATCTGATGTAGATTTAAGTGACCATTTGACATAGTTAGGTTATGAATTTTTAGGAGATTTTTTAACACAACATTAGATTTAGGTTAGGGACCTTAAGGAGTTAATCTCATAATTTTCCAGGACCTTTACCATTTTTGTTAGTGCTTTGACTTTATTCGAGTTTTCCACGCAAATCCACCTAGTTTCCACTTAGGGGTTTTAGTGTCATTTAGGGCATAGTTTGAGTGTGTTTCTCTTTTCAACCTTAGATCATTTTGTTATGACTTAGCTCCTGTCCTTAGAAGTTAGATAGCATATAAGGTACCTTAGGACTTGACTTTAGGCTTAGAAATTCATTAATGCCTTTATTAATTAGTGTGAGTTCTTAATTGAAATTTGCCATGTCATAATTGTTCATATTACTTCATCATGCTGTAATACCCCAAATTTGCCCTCTTAATTTTAAGCATCATATCACATCATATTCATCATGAACATATCATTTTCTTAGCATCCTAGCATGGAAAGATGAGGCATAACATTCTTCATGACCTAGCATTAGGCATATGATCATCTGTGGAGGTTCTTGAAGCATCACAAGCTATGACAAGGGGCCCAATGGTTTTGTACAAGTCCTATGATGGGTCTACATTGCATTTACAAGTTCAAGTTCATTCACAAAAGCTCAGAAGGTTGGATGATCATCAGAGAATCCAGGCTAAGGCAAAGCTCCTACACAAGGATCCTAAACTAGGGTTTGAGATTCAAGCATGAAAACCTCACAACTTTGGCTATTTCATTTGGGAAAAGTATTTTATATGTCAAGAGGATCCTAGGTACCAATTTTCATGAGAAAAATCCTTGTGGAAGTCAGGAAATTCCTCAGTTGCTTGCAGATGAAGTAATTGGTCAACTGTGCCCTTAAAAAGTCAACTATGTGATTTCAAGGGGTCCAATCCACTTTTTCTAGCCAAGGGATGTTCTTACAATGTTATATTAGGTTTAGAATGTTCAAGGATCAAGAATCATGAAGATTTGAGGGTTTTTTCAAAATTGGTGCAAAGTTGGTTTTAAGGAAATTCCATTTTTGGCAACTTTTGCCCTAAAATTCAAGTGAGCTTAACATGATCAAAAATTCTTCAAATGGACCAAAGTCAAACATGAAAGTTGGAGATTAAGGCCTCCCATTTTCAAAAATTACAAGTACTTTTTCATAGCCCTCATGGTTTGGACTATAGGCCCCTCGAAAATTTGGATAAAATTAGGGCAAATGGCAAATTTCATGCATGCACCAAGAGCAAGAAGGTTTGAATCTCATTTTTAAGGCTTGGTATGGATCAAGTGAGTTTACAAAGTTAAAATACAATGCAAATGGCACACTTTGCTCCAAAGAAATTCACAATTTCGTGCAAGGCAAGGATGTTGCTTCATAAGTGGATAAAATGCATATTCATGAAATTAGTGTGACAACTTAATCCAATGGCCAAGATCTTTTGGATTACAATTAAGGGTTGGATTTAGAGTGCACATGGGCTGAAAATCAAGGGAAGGCATGAGGAGTTCATGCTCTCATCACAAACTTGCAAGAATTGCAAAATCACAAAATTCTCCTCATTCCCACGTGCAAACTTCTTGATATTTTCAGCATTAGGTCATGAGATGATATATAAAAAATTAGGGTTTCAGAATCCTTCAACTCTCTCTCATTATTCCATTTCAAAGTTCTTGCACAACTTGTAATTTCTCCAAAATCTCTTCACACACTTGCTCAATCAAAAAAACAGTTGTAGATCCTTGATCCTTGGAAGCTTAGGATCACAAATATCACCATTATTCAAGTTGTCTCTCAAGATCAACAACCTTGCCATTTCAGGGCAGGTGCTTGCAAAGCTCAAGATCCAGCCACATTCAAGGCTCTAGTTGCATTTATTTTGCAACTAGAGAGCATTTGGAGTGATTTGCATCCATCATCTGGTCTTCTAGCAAGCATTTTCAAGCTCTGCAAACTCAGGTATGTCTCTGAATCTTCAGATCTGAAATGGAAATTGTTTGTGTGCATATTTTTCCAGGACCTTTACCATTTTTTTAGTGCTTTGACTTTATTCGAGTTTTCCACGCAAATACACCTAGTTTCCACTTAGGGGTTTTAGTTCCATTTAGGGCATAGTTTGAGTGTGTTTCTCTTTTCAACCTTAGATCATTTTGGTATGACTTAGCTCCTATCCTTAGAAGTTAGATAGCATATAAGGTACCTTAGGACTTGACTTTAGGCTTAGAAATTCATTAATGCCTTTATTAATTAGTGTGAGTTCTTAATTGAAATTTGCCATGTCATAATTGTTCATATTACTTCATCATGCTAAAATTTGTTTTGTAGGGGGGAAGATAAGGTAATCATTCTTCATTCCAATCTCTTATGCATTTATTTGTCTTTGCTTTAGCACCTTGGTGCTTTGTCATAGGTTCCCTTTTGTTCTTTAGATTCAACTTAACTTCCTTAGGAAGTAAGTTGAATTCTAACTTGTTTCTTTCTTCCTTAGGTTAGAATACCTCATTAACCATAGGACCACATCTTGTACATAATAAGATAACTTTAGGGTTGTGTCTTAGTCCCCCATTAGCTTTGACCTTTGCCTTTTGAGTCTTCTTTTCTCATCTTCAAACAAAATCCAAAAAGACTTAATAAATGCATGAAAGGATCCCTTGTGTATAGCCTTATTCCATGGGGCACTTGTATTCATTACATCTTGGAGTGGTGTAGGCTTATCTAGCATGATGTACAAGTCTTATCAAGGGGTTGTTTCATAAAGAAAAATCTAAAAGATACTTCTTAATAAAAGCTACAAAAATTGTAATAAAGTTCAACAAGCTAGTGAACTTAAACCCTAATCCTTGGAAACAAGTCTTGGATAAATTCTCCTTGCTTGGTGTGCTTGTTCTATTATTCCATCTTGGAATGTAGTAGCAAGTACACATTCCATAGAAAAGAGTTTGAATTCACTTCCTTGTGCCAAATTCATAAACTCTTAAAAAGCAAACAACAAACAATAAGCGACTTTCCTGCGGGAACTTCTCTTCTCATCTCATTCATTCTCAGCGCGAACTTGCGACGACTTATCTCGCATGCAAGATGGTAAACGCACTCGTACCAGAAGAGCCTGCAACACCTGAGCATAGACATACGTAGTTCCAGCGCATAAAAAACACAAACACAGTTCCCGCCTAGTTAGGCTAACTACGTCGACTCTAATCCTCATTTTCCCTATGAGGTACATAGACAGCGGGGTAGAACCCGTTCGAGCATATTCTTTATTTTCCCTACGTTTTCCCCATTCTTTCTTTTTTTTCCTCATTCCAGTTCCAGTTAGCAGTTCATTTATTCAGCAGCACTCGTATTCTTTTACCCTTTGAAACAAAACAAACAAGCGTGGATCCTGTCGGGTACGACGGACGATCTGGGGTGCTAATACCTTCCCAGGTCGTAACCGACTCCCGAACCCAGATCTTTGGTTCGCAGGACCTTGTCCTTTCCTTCTTCCTTAGGTTTGTGCAGCATTACCTTTCCCATTCATTCGGGATAAAATTTTTTGGCTGGTGACTCTACCTTTTCTATGCCACTTTCGCGTTTGTACTAGGATGAAAATCTCGGGAGTGACAGATATGAATGATGTCGTCTTCAGCTTTGTACATGAAACGGATGCCCTTCTCATTGAACGTCAAGTCGGGGTTAATTATCTTTAATTGATCAACCGCGTTCTTGAATGCAACACCGACCATTTCTTCAAGGTCAGCATACCTTTCCTCAATCTTAGCCACCAACTTTGACTGGGTTTTCAGGGACTTTATCTCTTCAGACTCGTCTTCAGCCGGAGCCAGATCAGCTTTTAAACGAGCAACCTCCTTCGCAACAGACTTTTTGGTAGAAGCCACAGACTCCTCCAACTCCTTGATCCGTTTGGAGGCCCTATTAAGATATTTCTCTCGCTCCCCAGATAGCTCTTCGGAGGCAGTCAGCTGAGCCTTCAGCCGATGGATTTCCTCTTCTTGGATGGCGGTCCCTTCAACGAACATCGAAGCCATCTCCAGAACTCGCATGACTGAGCTAGCATCCTGCACTAACTAGGCACGTCTATCTCGTCGACTTATCTTCTCCAGATGAAGCGTATCTGCTTAATGGATTTGGAGAGAGTGCTCTTCAAAGAAGTTAGGCTTGAGGAAGCACGGAGAGAGCTCGAAGGAGGGTTTCGGGGAGGCGCCATCCAAATTTACCACATCTTCACTCCTGAACCTCTTCCCTGCTCTGGAAGTTCCACTAGGAGAACCGTGAGAAGTAGGCGAGGAGGTACCTGAGCCCGTAACCACCTTGTCACTTAAACGAGTCTGTGTCAGTTTCTTGGGTGCCCGTTTTCTACTGAAGTTGGCCATCAGCTTGTCCTGAGCGTTCACCATCGAATCTGAAAAAGCACAAGGAATAAAATGAAATGATCAAAGCAAGAAAATAATGTATGATCATAAGAAAAATATAAGCACTAAATCTACAAAGGTATTCGCGGACATCCCCATCCGTCCCACAAGCCAAGAGCTTGGACACTTCAATAAATATGGGGGTCACCTTAGCACCCCCGTCTTTATCTAGAACAACACGACCATGTTTGTCGACGTGCACCTTCATAGTGATCTTTGAAACAAAACTCATCAAGATTTCATATCTTGCTTGGTCGCTCTCATCCAGAGCAGAACCAATTTCTAGGAATTCGTCGATTCCGGCAATGAAGTGATCACGCGACCAAGAGAAGAGAAATTTTAGCAGCAGTCAGGGAATTTCCTTTCCATCCTTGTCCAGCAAAGCGTTCCCCAGGTCGTTAGTATCCACTCCTCATAACTCGCACGAGTTCGAAGCACACTCAGAGATTGGTTCGACTAGATAACAACGATCCGTGAAGTCTCGTTTTGATTCAGAGAACGCTTTGAATATCTTCCTCTTCTGCTTCAGGGAAACCCATCTGAACTTCCCGTTAACGACCTTCCGCTGAAGATGAAAGACGTGAAAGAAAAAGGGGAGCGTCGCCCCTATCTGCAGATATCTGCATGTCTTCTCGAAAGCCCGGATAAAGGCAAACGAGTTCGGATATATTTGCGAGGGCGTAAGTTCTAGATGGAAAAACATGCTCTGCTGGAAGTCGATGAATGGAAGCTTGAACTTCATGTCCTTGAAAAGGATGTCGTATAGAGGAAATATATATGAGCCAAAGTCAGAGCAGGTGCGGTCCTCGGGAGTTGGATATCTCACCATCCAGTCCGCCGGATTCCCAACCACAGGGAGTGGACCCACCACGTCCTGGGCATATTGTGAGACTATATCCAGCGGCTCGACGAAAACCCATTCACTCACAGGTATATCCTCATCTACATCCCTGTTCTTTTCCTCATATTCATCAAAGTTGTCCCTGACCGAAGTAGTCTCTTCGGAATCCTTGGAAGATGTCGAGCTTCTCCCCGAGGGTGAACTCCGCTCAGTTTTAGTAGGAGAAGATGCGGACTCACTTGATATTTCCTTGGTCTCCATGTTTATCTGGTCGTCATTCGACATTGTAGCACCTGAAAAGCAGTGAAATCAACTGTGAATTCGATGAAGAAATCAAATCCACCCTTCCACCGCTTATCAAGTGAAAGGGCGCACTAGGGGGTGAGGATATTGTGCTCGGCCAAAGCCCTCAATCGTAAGAAATGACAACGATCAGGTTACTACAAGAATAACGAAGGAAATGCCATCACGACGAAGATATCATGAGACGGACACAAACTTACCCGGAACTTCGGTTGAAGTTCAACCAGAGAAGACGAACAGTGTCATCACAGATGGTGCAAGTTAAACTTAAACACCGTCGCAACAACTACTCTGTCACCGGCCGCCTCCCTACAGAAGCGGCAAACACCATATCGGAACCCTAGTTTTTCAATCGATTTGTTTTATCAAACTAAAACACTACCTTAACTGCATACAACTAGCTTATTTATCGAAAATCAGAAGCACAGTCAAGGAAAAAGCATCAGAATTTACAAGTTTGGAGAGTTTTGAGGTGGTCGGAGATCATCCTCGTTAATCACGGTGGTTGGCCGAGGAAAACGAGCAGCTTACTTAAACGAACAGCGAGTTTGAAAGCGAAAAGTGTGGAAATGAGGCCAAACTCCCTATTTATAAACCCCTTCAGCACGGGCACATGAGGTCTGCAACCTATAAACGGCGCACTCATTACCTAGGGACGGTCGTAGGATAGCTATCATTACGCATTAAATGCGCGCACTTTCCCAAGCACACGCGTGTCACGCCAGTCTCTCCAAAAGTTTGGGATCCTCGTCTTTAACGATCAGGCTACAACGACCGATTCCATGCGCGATCATGGTAACAAAATACTCTAAGAGTTATTCTTCGTTAAGACGACGGTCGGGCATCCTTAAGTAATCACTTCTCCAACCAGAAGCAACGACTTAGGGGGCTCCTGTTCTAGACTGGACCAACGAATAGATATGGCCCAATCCTTTCTAGCCCATGAAACGGCCTATTCACCCATAGTCCAAGGGACCCATCGCCATAGTGGTTGTCCCTCTCTCCTCGTTCTTGTTCTCTGCTCGACATCAGTGGAGACCGCCCAGGATCGGCCGGGACAGCACTTGTTCGGGAGACCTTGTGCCCGACATGATATCTCCCGACCATGATGTTCATTCGTCGCCCAGTTCCTGGAAGTTACCTATTTCTATGGGATCCATGATCTAGGCCCAAAAATAGGGACCGTTGGCCACACGTTGGAGGCTCTCTATATAAACCCTCTCATTTGAGAGGGTCGTGTATTGAATATTCTCTCCTCACATACTTACTCGTACTTGCTTACTCTTGTGCCCATTCTGATTTTGGCATCGGAATACCTTGCAGGTACACCCCCTCCCGTACTCCTCATCGTACGAGCAGACTCGAAGATCCACGTCAGCAACCATTGAAGTTCTGATCTCTCGGTAAGATCATTTTCATAATAAACAAAAAAATGAGAAGTTAACCATTTTAATTTTCATTGGATTCCCTTTGTCAATTAAACCATCGTGTGGCCCACTCATTCATAAAAGAATAAAACAGTTATCGTAGTCATAAATATCCTTCTGCCTACACTACATGAATACCATGCATCCCATCTTTCTACTACAGATAAAAAAATGCAACTCATTCACATTTAATTCCTCTCTCGTACCTTTTGCATTCACCAGCCACCAATATATTATTATTCCACTCACTCTACCAGCACAGCGAAAAAGGTCACATATAATACTCTCTCTCTCCCATTTATAACCAGAAAAAAAGAAGGATTCATTGAGAAAATTTGGGAAAGAAATTGACAACAAACCTCACATAACCTCTCTCTCTCTCTCTCTCTCTCTCTCTCTCTCTCTCTCTCTCTCTCTCTCTCTCTCTCTCTCTCTCTCTCTCTCTCTTGTACAGAACACTCATTTCAATCAGACCCTTTATTGAGTAACAATAAAAGGTGCTTCATATAACTTTTAAATCATCATTCGTCTTCAGCTCAAGCATGGTGAACTGTATCTTCCATTTTTTGTCAATCGAGGGTGAACGGTGCTCGAGCTTGATAACTCTCCAATTTTCTGAATATCGTATGTGTGTATTCAGTTTGGATTTCAGATCGACGAGAAGTATGTCCTCGGACACCCGAAATTGATGTGGGGGTTATGCATCAATAAAATACACAAATGCAAGATGGGGATATGGATTCATTATGGTATTTATAAATAAAATGGAATGAGAGATCCTATGTATAAAAATTGTATATCAATAAGGACCTTACAAACCTATCATATAATCAGTACAAAATTCAGAGATGCGTCTCTATATCCACATTTTTTTTCAAAAATAAGGGTTTATCCGAAGATGAATCTCCGGATAATCTTCGTGTTGTTGTTTTTTTAATAATTAAAATGTGTGTCCGAATTTGCATCTCCGGATAATATCATGTGTTGTTTTTCTTAATAATTAGAAGGTGTGTCTGGAGATGCATCTCTGGAACCATCCAAAAATTATATAGAACGGAACCAATGTATTATGCATAGCAGAATTACAAAACACAAAAATTGTGCAAAAAATACCACTCAATTTAATAACATTATGCAATGTGTTACATACAAAAAAAAAATGTGTTATATTGTTAGATTAAAACTAAAATGCATCAAAACATATGCCACTACCTAAATTTATTGGTGGTTCATTCATTTTTCCTTCCTTATTTGTTTTTCTTTCAATGTCGCTCAACTTGATAAACTCTTCCAACCTTTCTAAAAGGTGATTCAGCCAAGTGTCAGCATCTTGTGTGAAATTTTCTGTCCACTTCAGTGATGTCTTTGGTATAGGATATCCCGATTTTAAATAAAACTGAACAAAATGTTGTTTTTTATAGCCAGTCAATACACATGATGCATTCGGGTGAATTTTGATGTGGCTTACTCTTATGTGGAAAAATATTTCTAAGAAACCATATCGTATTAAAGCAATACACACCTTATCATAAGGATCTGTTATAAAGTGTCTCATTTCCAAGAAGCACATCTATTTTTCAAACCGAACCAGGCCTGTAAGACAATGAACTAGAGCATTGAGAATTGCATCGTAAGTTTCTTTATTCCCATATAGCTTTGTGTATTATTTCATATGTGTATTCATCTCTTGTATAAGATGACGACAGATAAAATGGTAGTCGACTTTTCCCTAACTAAGCAAATCCGAAACAACTTAGAAAACCACATTTGACGTCACCTCTAACATCTATAATCCGCTCAATGTATTTGTGCATAAATAATGACATCTCTTTCATGTCTCATCCGCCACACGGTATCCACGCAATTTAAATGGACACTCACATTTCTCTGATTAGGTGTCATCTCATTTCAACTTTCTAATCTTTTGTTGATAGGTGTCACTTCTTTCGCATATCATTGTTACAAATATGTCTTCTATCAGAACCATTGTCGAATCTTTTGATTACAATGCCAAACTCCAATTTTTCAACTTCCCTATAGACTATTGTAGTATATGTTCACAAACAATAAACATTTCTTTATTTGTAAATTATGCATGAACATCTACCTCGACAACAACTGGTCGAGCACCCAATTTAACATCATCATTTGCTTTGTTCGATTTAACATCATCATCCACTTCATCGGATTTAATATCATGCTTCACTTTGACCGATTTAACATCCACACTCACAATAATTTTGGAAACATATTCGGATGCCACATATCTAATACCACCAATAACAAAAAAAATAGTGTTAAAAATCAAAATAACAGGATCATGCGGATATGCACATTAGGACCACACCAAACTTTGTCCGGAGATACATATTCGAATTCAACGTCCATTTTTCAGCTCAGAAACAAGATTAATGCAAGGAATGAGGGATGAAATGAATGAACTTTACCTTCAATTCCATCTTGTTTTGCTCCCTTTTATGTGATGAAATGCAAAAAAAAAAAAATTGTTTTGGTGTTGAAGAGGTGATTGAGATTAAAAGAAGCTTTTTTAAGGATTTTGAAAATGGAGTGTAGTTTATGTATGGAAAAAAAAAATCATACAAGGTGGTGTTTTATCCAATTTTCCGCATGTCATTTCCAAATATTTCCAAATATGTATCTCCGAAAAATATCACTGAATTGTTCAATTAACTAGCTCAGTGAATTAAAACACAATAATTAAATGCATGGATTATTTCGGAGATGTATCTTCGAATACAAATACATCTAAATATGTTATAAAGATGCATCTCTGAATCATATTTTGTGAATTTTATAAAGGTGCATTTTGGTGAGGTTTTAATACGTCCGAAGATGCATCTTCGAATACATTTAAATATGTTACAAAGATCCATCTCCAAGTTTTTTTTTCTTTTCAAAATGACATGAATTTCATAAAGGTGCATTTTGGTGAGGTTTAAGGGTATCCGGAGTTGCATATCATGACACGGAAACATTTTTTAATTTTCAATGGTGTAAAAGGCACCACCAAGGATGGAAAGAGCATTTCCCAAACTATTCACATTCACATATAATTGTTATCATCAACTTTTATTCTACGTGCCATTATAAGTCATAACCTCCATTCAACCAATAAGTCAAACCAAATAGTCAATTACTAATAGGCTGGTGGTTCATACTAAAATCGGTTTAAGATGAAATCATTGTTTCACATCTTAAACAAAATGTTCATCAAAAGCTAGAACCATTGGATGGCACAACCAACTTGAAGGTTTTCTATTAATCACTGTCAAATCCCAGGATATATAAACAAGGTAAGCCTTCTTTTATCCTTTAATATTAACAGCATACGAGTTTTCAATGCTTCTGTTGTTTTTCTTTTGGTTGTACCTTAGCAACAATGTTGGTAATGAGTGTTCAAATCGTAGCATTTCAAAGGAAAGCATTTAGTCTAAGAAACCTTAAACTGGGAAATAATCAATTACTTAAAGATGCTTAATTTGAAGATCAAACAGCACAAACAGACAGAATATGGTGAAGAATAAATTTACGAACATGCAACACTTTATACAAGACATCAATCCCATTTTCCCTATTATGGTTGCTCATTATATTTAATTTTGCTTAACCATAAGATAGAGTAAATATCAGTGATAATAAAAGGACAGACGTTAGAGAATTTATGAATTGTCAAGTTTTGTAATCTGCAAGCCTTAATGAACTATAAAATACATGATAGAAGCTTCGTCACTCCTGGCAGAGAAACGACTAACTTTCTCTGATCTAAAATTTATCATTGGACTGTGAGAATCAGCCAAGAATGACTCCTTTTTTCCTAGATATGTTCAATCTTTTTAGCGAATCGGGTGATACTGTGTGATACCACGCTTAGGTGGAAGCTTCCTCAAAATGAATAGGACCAAAGAAGAAGGCAATATTTCCACGAACTGCAACAATACAAATGTGATAAGGGTGAGAAGTACAGTGGGAGAGATAAAATGTCGGAGCCATATATAGACACCTTTTATTTTATTCTCTATCCTTAGAGTAGATTGAAAAATATGACCTAACAGAACACTGGCTTTATCATTGTAAATTACGCCAGTAAACTATTTCTACAGGAATTGCTAAAAGCACAACTATTGATATCTCACAAATACCTTTCCAATTCCAAATGAAATTTAGATTAACTATTACAATTTTTTCTGATGAAAAAAATTTCCATCTGTGATTGAGAATTTGATCAAGAGACGAGGAAACCATGAAATTGTGTTTTGAAACACATATGATTTAAATACTCTGGGTCACTTTGGATTGAGTTTAAGCAGGCAAAGGTCAATAAATTTGGGTCATAAAAATTTATGCCAACTATGTTAAAGATTGCACGACTCAGCTAAAATTTAAAAGCAAAACCATCCATATAAAGCACATAATAGACCTCTTCATGTTTTATATCGGGGTCTAACTCGTTATTACAAAATCTATTTTTATCATAGGGGAAGTCTTCCACTTATAAACACATTTTCATGTCATATCATATCCAATGCAAGATTCTCAACACACCCTAATGCCCAAAATTGTACACCTATGACACAGGTGGCCTATGGCCTAGTTGTGTATGGTGGCACAACAAGTTTTGAATAGGCTCTGATACCATCTTAAAATGAGTTATGCCTATCTCAACCCTACAAAATTGGCTGCTAAAGTGAGTAATGCCAATTTTTATAAACAACATTTATGCCTTACCTTTTTCCAATTTGGTGGGTGGGTCTTAGATTTCTATATTGGACCTAGCTCATCTATATAAAACTACCTTATAAGATGAGGGATACCTCTAACTTTTTTTTTTTTTGACCAAAGGGATACCTCTAACTTAGAAACACAATTTCGTGTCATATTTCATACAATGTGGGATTACAACACCGCCCAAATAAAGGATATTGAGAATAGAACAATAACTAGAAACTATAATCGGCCTTTTAGCTCAGTGGCATCTCAGTTGGTTATCAAGGGGGATGTGGTGTTCAAGTTGGTGGCTTCCATGAACCCACACCCAATGTTCCAACTAGATCCAAAAGGGGTCACCAATCTTGCTGCAAAATAACAAAACAGCAGAGCATTGGCAGTAAAATAACCACAATTGAGAAGCACAAAAAAAAAACTTACCAGGTAATATATGAAGTTTAGAATAGGATGGTCCATGACATTAAGATCCGCATTTTTATCAAATGCATTAAAGCACATCTGACACAGCAAAATACAATCAAGCTCAATTTGAAAACTAACCAATAGGAATCACGGATATTTAAAAATTAAAAGGAGCTCACCATAACGCATCTGATAAGGAAACATAAAAAACATATGGTAGTCACATAGCCAACCTGGAAAAAAAGAAACATCACTTATTGTTAGAATTATATCTACAATATCTATAAAGTTCCATTATTCAAAGTCCCTATTCTCACATTTACTTTTCCTCGTTCTCCTCTTTTATCTCTAGATAATTCCTACAACTTACACATGGTAAGAAAATGGCACCATCATCTATGATCTTGCCTTGCCACTATTCTGTGGTGTGATAAGAAATATAGCCCAGATCATGCCTGCTAGAAGCAGAAATTTATATTACTGTCACGGGAGCATGTACAAGTGCAGGTCTCTCAAAAACACAAATTTAACACCCCCTAATGCCCAAAACTTGACATTTGGAGCGGGTACAAATATGAGGGTCCAATATCTGATTTAAGATAAGCTCTATATACCATCTTAGAATATGTGCATGATCCCACAAAATCTCAAAAGCTAACTCAAGGGGCTAGAATTGCTCAAGAACTTACAAGGACTAATTTGGCCATATCCCTAGTGGATGTGTGATTTCATCGGTTTCCTTATAGGGGGAAAAGATGTTCATGCACTCAATTCCCTATTCCCACACCCTACTAACAGCTTAGTTATCATTTTCCAAAGAATACTTACCCAAATAATTAATTAATTAGATATATTAATATTTCAAAGGGGAGGCTTCACATAATAGTTGGAATTCCTACTGTGAAACTAGAAGACCACAAGTTTGAGTTGTGGAATCAACCTCTTACTAATTAGAAGGTAAGACTGAATACAATTGAACCACAAAGGCGTTTAGCCTTCTTTAGACCCTGCTATGCTAGCAGCTATTAAACCACTAGGTTGCCTTCTATGCCAATATTTTTCAATCAACATTTCACAATCTGTTGTCATTATTCTAATGCGTTTTATTCATATTTCCATAATAACCTTTTTTTTCTGGTTACATTGTTAATCAACAATCAAATTTTAACAAGTTATTTATTGTATTTTCTCTTTTTAGGAACATGGCATAACTAGAATTATTAGATGATTTAATAATCTTAATACATATTTTATACTAAGAGCTGAGGGATTTTGCATTGTATTTGGATTTTGAGGACTGAGTGAAGAATTTTGGTGTATAAAAATAAGAGATTAATTAAGATTACTTGGATTGCAAAACGATAAATGCTAAAATAATTAAGACTAAATTGAGTATTGTTAGAATTAGAGTTTGGCCAAACTCAACCCTACAAAACCGGTTGGTAATGTGAGGAGCGTCACTCTATTTAAACCCTTTGTGAGTTCTATATTTAACCAATGTGGGACTCGGATTTTTCCCAATACACCCCCTCACGCATAGCACTATTGGGCTTGGTGCGTAGATATAAACGGTGTGTTTCCTAATACACCCCCTCACGCATAACACTATTGGGCTTGGTGCGTAGATATAAACGGTGGGTGGCCCGATATATATATATATATATATATATATATATATATATATATATATATATATATATATATATATATATATATATATGGGACTTGGTTTTTCCAATACACCTCCCTAGCGCCCTGCATATATTTTGGACTTGGTGCGCATATTAAATGGTGGGTGACCCGAATCGATAGGCTCTGATATTATGTTAGAATTAGAGTTTGGCCAAACTCAACCCTACAAAACCGGTTTTGTAGGGTGAATTAGGCCAACCACACCTTCTTAACATGATATTAGAGCCCGGTTTAAGATCCGTTGGATCACTCCACTATCAAGCTTCTCACCATTTAGTTTCACGCTCCAGACGTTCAATCTTGGTCGTGAGAAGGGGTGTTAAGAGTCCCACATCGAATAATATATGACCTGAACATGACTTTATAAGTGGGGGCAATCCTCACTCTACCAACCGGTTTTGTAGGGTGAGTTAGGCCAACCACGCCTTCTTAACAAGTATAAATAAACATGTTAGGTGAGGGTAATTTACGAAATTAAAATCATGAGTAGTTAGCAAATAGAATGTACAGGTTCTTAGAATTGCAAATAGTAACAGTAAGTAGTTTTAGTGTAATAGTGGGATTAGGCTTGTTTTAGTAATACGATATTCTGCCTGTCATATTGCATACCTCCTGCAGCTTCTTACGTCGCCCTTTGGATTCAACAGGAAAGCGTTGCAGCATCAAGAATAGCCTATAAAAAAAACAGTCAGAAAGTGGACACACAGCACAACAAGATAGGGAATAAGGGGTACTACAAAAGTGGGTACGGAATATTTGTGTACACAAATAACATTCAACATTTAACTTAAATGAACTCTGTAGGAACTTGATGTAGTCTACATGCCTTAAAATTTTCTATTTTTGATCAATAAATTACACTCACAGACACACATATATTTTATAAGAGAAGATAATCGAAAGAGAAAGATAAGTTACAGTTAAATAACAAAATAAAATTAAGCAGCAAGACACAAAAGCTCAAAAAAGCAAAGCTCTTCAATCTTGCTGCATATCTGACAATTAACCCTTTAAAAAACCATGAGAAGAACATTGGACAAGCCATAAGGCAAACAAATAGAGCTCAATACCAGTACTCAAGAAAATGTACCCCTAAGGCGCTAAAACTAAACTCCAAAGGACTTGCATGAGCCTGATGTGATACAGTGGTATCTTGTACGTTGTAACCTAGATGCAATAAGTTTCATTCCAAATTATATCAAAGGTGGTTGAAAATCCAAAAAAGCAAAAATTATAATACCTTCCACCATAGAGAAGAAAGCCAAGGGCAGCAAACAAAGAAACCCCTATTGCAACATGTATACCATATTAATAAGAAAAAACTCATCATAAGTTAAGAGGAGTGAAGGACAAACAAAAATTTAAACAGACAAACCTGCAAAGAACATCTTAGACAGAATGACTAGTACACTGACTGGTTTCCACCATAATATCAACCACAAAATGATCTGACATACATAAACAAAACAAAAAACAAGATGGGTCATTCAACAACCTCAAAACTGATGAACATGAAAGTAACAACCATGTAACACTTTCAATGAATATAGAAATCAAGACTAATGGCACAAAAGATATACTCTTTTTTAATAGGCAAGTGTTAGTTAGCAGTTATGATAGGAAAAAATAAGCTTACTGAATATTAAAGATCAATAACTAGAGATCAGATTGAGTCTCGATGACATAACTGGTATGAATAGTAGCAGCACAGATTTAAAATATTTAGTAAATCCCATTCAATCTACACATTAGGCAAAGCCACCGTGAATAGCAGGAGTGGACCTCAAATATACTAGTGTTCACCAATATACAGATGTGCTGAAAGTATGAAACAATATTGATGGGTCATATGAAAAAGGGATCTAGACATTTAGACACGCGTTGGCAAAGAAACATTTTTTATTCTTTGAACCAGAGATAAAACAAAAATCCTACAGGGGATTTCACTTTCTCCTAACTTGGGAAGGCTAGGCAAAAGATGCCCGTTCACCGAACATCAAATATGAAAGTGGTCACAGACAGAGTGTCTATAGGTTCACGAAACCTTCCTGTAGACAGTACCTTAATTTAATTAAAAAAAGTATATTGATGTTGAGCGGGAATGTGAATTGCTTGGAGAGGTCCGTTAAGAACTATTTTCTAAGTATAATTTCAATTCCATGTAATTAGTTTGGGAATGAATACAGGCTGTGCGACAGGGATTATATTGTCATATTATTGTAGTAATAGATGTTGAGGTGCTGACTGGAACATTTAACTGTTATGTAGGGTCGGTCTGTATCCATAGAATTTCAACTGCTGTTTTGGCCACATTACAAGGTACAGCTGGAGAAAGTTAGGCCAAGCTCTCAACTCAGATATCTACATAAATAGAGCATAGAGAGGATAATGATGAAGCTATGACAGCGGAGTAACTTGTCAAATGGATGGAGGTGTAACAACAAACAATAAAGCTATGATGTCCCTAATGATGGTCCAAGGTAAAAAATCTGAACTTGGAATCTAGCTTGTTAGAAAAGGCTTTTATTTAAAAAATCTAAACTTGGAATCCAGCTTGCTAGAAAAGGCTTTTATAAGAAACATTTAAATACTACACTCTATTCCTTTTTGTCTCTACAATCATAATCTTGCAATGAACAATATTGGGTGTCTGACCAAATTTAACTCATGCCAATCCATATTCTGATTCAACTGAAGTTAAACATCTTTCAACAACTGTCAAGTGTTAACATGGACAAACCTTTGTAAACAATATGAAATCTTTAAGGGTGTTTAGCGCCAAAATTTAATCTACAGGTTTCTATCATAACATCACAAGCTAATTATGCTCTGATTTTGTTTTTATTAAAAATAAATTAAAAAAAATAAAAATAAATAAATAAATAGGGGGCTGAATATAGAAATTATACAACGCCATCCAGTTTTGCACTTAAGCAGCAGTTTTAGGATTAGATCATTAGTTACTACAGTATGTTGAAATAAAAAAGAATAAAAGGATAAAAGCTTGAAAGTGTGGTCATTGCATTATTTAAAGGTAGGTTGATTACATTTAATAATAGAATCTATGTTATTGATGCCGAATGGCCGACCATGGTGGAAGGCCAAAAATCCGCCATTGCACTACCAACCTTCACAAATTGGCCATAGCAGTTGCCAAAAAATCTACCACTGCAATCAACCATGGCCTCTATGTGAGAATTTGAATCCTTGTGGGATATTTGTTTTAGAAAATCATTTTTTTCTTGTAACAAAAAAGAATTATTGTATTGTTGGAATCCTCAAACAGATAAATGCAGTTGGAATGTTTTCCAGATTCTTAAAGCACGAAATGTTAGAATCCTAAAAAAAAATTAACTAATATTTAGCCAAATGTCCCATAAATCATTAAAATGAGAATGGTGTAATATGAAAACACCTTGATTTTAGAGGCACAACACTAAACTACTCCATATCAATCTAGTCACTAAAAAAAAAGAAGTTATATACAAATTGTATAAACACTCCAAAACTTTCACTTGACATTTGGTTATATGACAATGGCTCACGTCTCTTATTATCCCTATAGTACCAAACATATTACTAGACATACAAAACTCAAATCAAATAATATTTTCCAGATGTTTGGTTATAGTGACACTTGCGTCAATTGTGTTTTCAGCATATATTAAGCAAATACAAAACAAACTGTGTGCAACATCCATGATCTCAAAAAGAAAAAAACAACAAAACATAGTCAACCAAAACATTAACTAGAATTTTTACCTGAACAGCATAAACCACAATATTAATTGTATAGAAACTTGGTTTCAGTCCATCAGTGGACACAGCACGTGCCTGCAAAAACACTAATAATCAGCCTGTCAAAACTAAACAACAAACACACTTAAGATGGTTGAAGAAAACCACAGAAAGGAAACTGATGATGGTGTGAATACTCCAGAGCCAAACTTACCTGGTAATAAATCTCAGCCCAGAACAAGACCAAAAGTGCGTATGTTGTAAAGAAAGCAAGACTCGGCACATCAAGTAAGATATGTTGAACAATCTACATGCATAAACAGTATGAATGATAATGTCTGAGCATATTTTAAGTTTTAAAAAATCAAAAATAGGGAAATTATTTTTAACTAAAACGAAGCTGATACAACTACCTCCGAGGGGATTTAAATTCTCTGTTTTAATATTACTATTACCACTAAATTGACACTTCATCGATGGCATTACATGCTATGAATCGCAAATAGTAATATTAAAATCAGATTTATAAAAAAATAATCCAAATTAAATGCTGAAACCAGTGCTCCTCCATACCTCTGGCTGTAACCTTTGTACACCCGGAAAGAAGATGAAAACTAAACATCGAACTGCAAAAATAATTTTATTTTGCATATTAATAGAGAATAATTTATAGTGATCAACAGCAAACAATATTAGAGAGAAACATTAATTTGATTGATACGAACCTGCATTCACCAAAAAATTGAGAAAATGAAAAACCTTCTGCGTAGTCCAACCGTATTCTGGAACTCTCAATTGTATTCGAACTAGTTGAATCTAAAATCATAACAAAAAAAATAAACAAAAGTTGATAAAACCCTAAATTGAAAAACGAATTGAGTTACGCAGGAAAGGAGGCAAATAAAGAGGGGAAACGAATTGGATTGGAAAGTACCAAAGCTATAGCGGATACGACGCCGTAGAGGACGGCGAGGGTGTAGAAGATGCGGTTCTGCCACGCCGGAGATTCATCGATGTCGCGCCACCAGCTGGAGGAATCAGTAAGTTCAATAGCCGCAACTGCGATCCCCATCGCGCCTGCCGTCGATGCCGGCACGATGTTTTTACTCATTGTAGAATCGACCAACGGAGTTTGGGACTCACGCGCCGCTAGTTTTAATATTCTAAAAACGTGAAAATCAGTGGTTGCTACGCCTGGCACAATGAATGCGTGTGCACGTGTAAATATTTAAATATCAAAAATCAATGGGACAACAGGGGAAGGTGAATGTGAAAACAAAATAAATAATAAATAATACTATAATTAAATATTTAAATGTTAATTAGAGAACTAGTAAGATTCTTCTGTTTTTATTTGATATGTGAAACAATTATATATATATATATATATATATATATATATATATATATATATATATATATATATATATATATATATATATATATATATAATCTTACCTGATCAGGAGGGTCTTCTAGTAGGTTGAACTTGAGCAGCAAGGTTGATGGGATGGAGGGGGTGTACCTGCAAGGCATTCAGATGCCAAAGTCAATAGAGGTATAGTAAAAGGTAAGTTAGAAGAGTTAAAAGTCTGAATACCTGACCCTTTAGTGAAAAAGGGTATTTATAGTGAGCCCCCAGCGCTGGGCCAAGGTCCTTCTTTGGGCTGGATCAACTAGGCCCAAGGAAGAACTACCAAGGAACGTGTGAGAAGCGTGAAGACCTAGCTAAGTGGTCTGGTCCTTGGTCCAACTACCCCTATCTTTCAGGAGATAATGGGGGACAGTTGGGTGACGTGGCAAAGAACTGGCAGACATGTTATTTGCCCCTTCCGAGTGTGTGTCCGACATGTGGGACGTACGCCCGACCGTTAAGCAACTTCGCTCTTCCACAAGTGTACTTTCCCGAGCGTATGGGCATCTGCTCGACGTACTGGGTCGTAGCCCAATACAGTCTGGAGGCCCAGTCCGGAACAGGAGCCCCCCAAGTCGAGTCTCCGAGCCGGAGCAATGAATTACAAAAGAGTCGAGTGCATGTGCGTCGAGGAAGGTGTCGTGTCTGGATGTCGGGCATATACCCGTGTCAAACGTGGTATTTGTAAAACCGATGTGGGCGATGTTTAGGTCGTCGGGCATGTGGCGTTCTAAGAGGTCGAGGATGCCTCTTTGTAGTCGGGGAGGTTTGCAGTCGCTCGACGTCGTTCAGGATTCTCTTAAACCGACGTGTCTCAGCATTAATGGTGCGTCGCTTTGTATCTCGTGCTAGCGCCGGCATAGGGTCTAGGTAATGATTACCTAGCGCGTTCGTCCACGCGTTTTTTTATTATATAAGGGGGTTGGTCCACTTCATTCCAACTTTTCGCTCACACGTTTAACCGGAAGCTCTGAGAAGATATCTTCCTCCGCCTGTCTCTGTCGCCAACACCACCGCTTTTTGCCCCCGCGCAACCGTCTTCTCCCTGTCTTCATCATGTCAGGTAACATCCCACAACTTCTCTTTTTATGTATTTTTCCGTTTGATAAGTAGTGAAATGCATGATTTTCCTGTTTAGAGTAAGCAAATCTTCGTTTAGAGTAGTTAGATCTCTGTTTTAGGTTAGTTTTTAGGGTTTGGATATGAATGTCCCGGGCAGGATTAGCATGTCACGGGCGTAAAATTCATGTATGTATGAATGCATCGGCCAGAATCTTCATACGGTCGATGAAGATCGCGGGCGTTCGATGCGTTCACCGGGCAAAATCTCTTGGTTTTCTAGGGGTTTTGTACGCGCTCGAGTGGATGCGAGAATTTCCCCTTCGTTGATTTTATGATAGTCTAGTGAGATTTCGGGTGTTCAGCCTTTCGCCCTTTCACTTGAATTGCGGTGGAAGGGTGGATTTGATGCGATGTCGAATTCACTTTTCCTGTATGCCTTTCAGGTACGGCCGAGCATCGGCAAGTCGAGGAAGGAGAGACCGAAGAGGGAAACGAGCATGTCTCCTCGTCTGGGCGTAACGACCTGTCGTGGATCGCAGATGAACCATTAGAAGAAGAGCCATACTTTACGGACGAGACGAGCATCGCATACGCCGTGGTGGAGGATATTGGCCCCGAGGATCCCGCTAACTGGCAATGTCTTGCTCCTCGGGAAACGGATCGGATATGTCATCGTTTCCCGGGGAAACAGTTCGCCATATACGAATTTGCCTTCCGAGAAGCGAGGGTTAGGCTCCCCTTCAACGATTTCCAAATGGGGGTCTTCAGGTGGCTTAGGTTGGCGCCCTCGCAGCTGCATCCGAACGCCATCGCTTTCGTCCAGGCATTCAAACTAGTCTATCGGTTCCTTGGCATCGGGTGCACTCTACCTCTTTTCTTCCATATCTTCCATCTGCAGTAGTCGGGTGCTCGGGGGAATCACAGTTGGGTGTCTCTAAAACAGTCAGTGAGGCTATTCAAGACGTACGTCGATTCTGCCTGACATTTTAAGGGCCGGTGGTATACGGTGAAGCCGTTCACTCGATTTGCCCTCAACTCCCTTTATTATTACAAGCGCGACTTCGATGGTGAGGAAAAGATCATGTCGAGGATCCCCCTGAGATGGCAGCCAGACCATTTCAACCTGTCGACCAGCCACTACTGGGTCAAATATTCGAGCATGGGGGTCGAGGATAGACTGGCCTATAAGAGGCTGGTGGAGTATATTTAAAGCTTCAGCTTGGCGGTCTGGGTGGACCGGAAAAACAAGCCCTATGTCGACGATGTTGGGATGCCTATCCACGAAACTTGCCTCATAAACACTAGGGCTCTGCTCGCGTGTGACACGGACGAGGAGGCCGTGGAGTTGTTGCGTAGGTCTTTCTGGCCTATTTTCCTTTCTTGGTTTCATGCCCGTTTAGCTGATGTTTACTTGTTTTTGTTTTGCAGGAACTATGCCCGCCCATCGTAAATGAGTCTTAAAGCTGGCCAACCAAGATGGGCCCCGGACAGAGTCCCAAAAAAGAAAAAGAAAGTGGTGACCCGTGTCCAGGAGGTAGCTACGGAGCTCGGGGTCGGCAGCTCTGGCACCCCCAGCTCGACCACCAACTCCCCTCAAGTCGCTGTTCAACAAACTTCCCCGATACAGATACGAGACAATCCTCCGGCCTCCATATTTCCTCTTCTGAAGCGCAAACGTCTGGAAGGGGGTCTTTCCCGATCTGTTGCTGTGGGAGGAAACGAATCAGGTGCCCCTGGGAGTTATATGTTGCCTCCTTGCTATCTGGAGCGAGACTTCTTTCAGTCTGAGGGTTCTGTCGTGGTGGTGGCGCCCGAGGCGAGGGCCATTCTTAATCAAGATGTGGTCGCTAGGCGAAAAGACCTAGTCGGGGATTTAGTTGTTGTCATCCGAGTGATGGAAACCGTCATGGTCCTGTTCGAGACTGTTGTATCTACAACTACATTGGAGGATGCCCTCGTGGCTGCCCGGGCTGAGAAGGATAAATTGTCCAAGGATTTATCCGACTACAAGGAGGAGCACAAGCTTCAAACAGGGTTGAAGTCGAAGCTAGAGGAGGTGAAGCTCGAGCGGGACACCTTGAAGGTTGAGAAGCAAAGTTTGGAAGATCAAGTCGTCGAGCTCAAGAAGGCGGTCGAGGAAAATGTGCAACTTTGGGCCCGAGTTGCACTGCTAGAAGGTACCGTCCGTCCTCGGGACGATGAGACTGAAGAGGAGCTTGCCCTTCGCACCCGGGGCGAATTGGTCGGTCACATCCGCGAACTTAACAAGGAATTACTTGTGATGTTCAAGGATAGGTTCGACAACGCTACCGAGCAACTCAAGGTATTGAACCAATGGCTTGTGACTGAGGGGTCGGCTCACAACTACTACATGGCCGACGGCGAGATCGTATGTCCCTTTGAGGCGGAGGAATTGTGTCACTCCCGAAGATTTGCATCCCGGTGCAGACGCGAACAGTCGGCGAAAGGAGAAAAGGAATGAACTAAATAGAGTCGCTAGCTAGGCATTTTTATCCCGAAGGAAAGGTAATGCTGCATAAACCTAGAGAAAGATGGATAAGACGGTTGCGAACTAGAGAAACTGAGAAAGGGGGTTGGTTATAACCTGGGAAAGTATTAGCACCCAGATTGTCCGTCGTACTCGACGGGATCCACGCTTACAAGATTGTGTTTAAAAGGGGTAGTGTATGTGCTATCTGTGTGCAGAAGCTATGGATGAATGTACAGTTGTCAGTGCAAAAGGGTGAATTTCTCAGAAACTAAGGCTTTAGAAAAGAATGCTGGAAGAGGGGGATGACAAAGAGACTTTTGTTCGATAATTGTTAAGTTATGCCAATGTATCCTCTCGTGCAATGAGGAAGTCAGAACACCGTAGTTCGACTCAAATAGACTGAAAGATAAATTAACTGTGAACTGCTTGCTTGTCTATGCTCAAGTGTATGACTCGTCTGGCTCGAGTGCTAACTGTCTTTCATTAGATGGAAGAAGCAAGTTCTCGTTTATGAATGAGTGATGAGAAAAGAATCCCGGAGGAGACGATTATTATTTGTTTTTTGTGTTTTCAGTTTTGTTATTGTTTTTGATGTTTTGCATAAGTTAATGAGCTTAAGCCTAAATCAATGGCTTGTAAACTCATTATATCCTCCCTGATTAGGGATAATGAGCCTACTTAAGTATGAGATAAGCATCTCAACTTAATTGCCATGAAGATGTAGGATTAAGATCATTAACCTACTTGTGATTATTTAGATGCTTTTGGTTTTTTTGTTTAGTGTTAAGTAATGAGTTTAATCTTTAATCACAGATTAGTGAACACATTACACCATCCTAATATAAGGATAATAGATGAGAATACTTAAGCTGAGGAAGATACCTCAACTTAATCCATGGTTAGGGATTAAATTCATTATGTAACAAGCCTTTATTAAGTGGATTTTAATTAAAGGATGAGCTTAAGAAGTGGATTTTATGGTTTGTAAGACAACTTGAGGAGGACTTGTCCATTAAACACTAGGGTTAGTCCCTCTTAACCATAAGGAAGAGTTAGAACCCTAATGTAAGGCCTAAGTTACAAGATAAAGTCTTGATGGTTATTAAGTGATTTGATTAAGAGGCTTAAAAAATTAAAGGTTTAACACTTAGGATTAAAATTATACACCCCATCCTAAGAGAAGGATGCAGGCATAACCCTAATTCCAAAGTCCTAAAAGTTTAAGAGTTTAGTCTCTGATTATTGAGATGAGAAGAGAGACTCGAGGAGACTCAAAGGCAAAAAGATAAGGGGGACTAATTATAACCCTAATCATTATTATTCTTGGATATCCTATGGTTTGTGAGGCTTAAGAAAGATCTTCAAGGAAGCCACCAATGGAAGAAGCAGATGAAAGGAGGAGGAAGCAGAAGAATAAGTTACTTACTTCCTAAGAAGATAAGTAACTTAAAGGAAGAAAGTGAGAGATATGGAACATAATTGAATTAGATTCACTTCAAAGACAAGAAAAATGCAAATTAAAGAGATAAGAAGAGGTGATAGGTGAAGGCAAATCCACTTCTCAAGGTAACTTACCAAAAGTACCTAAAAGTGTTAGCATAAATGCATAAGATATAAGGCATGAAGAAATGAATTGAAATAAGATGAAATGAGATGCAAAGACCAAAGTCAGAAGTGCTTATGCTGTGTAAATGTCACGTGAGATGATGCAATGTCATACAAAGTGCATATGAATGATCATACAAGGATGAGATGTTATGAAAGCATGCTTAGAAGTTTGAAAACACATGGATGTTTATGAAATGAAATGAATTAAAAACATGGCAAAAGAATGAAGAAATGATCAAGCAAGGTTCTAACATGTCCTAAGATGTCTAAGATGACATATTAATGCTTGAAATGTCATGGCAAGTTCATGTGATGATGCATATGCAAGGTGAATGCAAATGAACATGAGAAATTAGGGTTTTATGGACATGTGAGATGCAAATGACTAAAACAGAAGCAAACAACATGATAAAAAATTGAAATTAAGCTCAAACAAACCCTAATCCCACACTAGGTCACACCCTAAAGGAGAAGGTCAGAAGTCTAACCTATCAAAAGTTGTGATTTTCTGAAGTTTTCTAGGGTTTTTGGGTGATTCAAAAGGAAAAATGCAAATCAAATTGAAAATGCAAGATAAATTCATAAGTAAAATTACCTATAAACTACATGCAATATGTAACATAATGCAAAAAGAATCAAGTTCAAACTCTTCTTGGTTAGGCAGAAATGATTTTTTAAAGTTAGGGTTAAAAAATGTGATTTTAATGACTCTTAATTCAAAGAAAATTGGTAAACTATGATCAAACCTAAAAAGAAATTTGTGTGAAGAGTTTAAAAATGTTTCTAAATGCATTGGAATGTTTCATGATTTTTTTGGTGATTTTTAGAAACCTAAATGCATTTTTAATTAATTAAAATACTTTAATTAATTAAAAATAACATTTAAATATTTTAAAAATACTTTTTTAATGCAAAAAATAAAATAAAAATTATTTTTGGATTGATAAAAATATTTAAAGTCAGAATGCAAAAGAAAATATTTTTTGAAGTTTTTTAGCTATTTTAAAATAAATATGCAAAAGAAATGAAAATAAAATGAAATTAAATGAATAAAAAGAGAACTATGCGCATCCAATGGCTGAGATTTAAACCTAGGGGGATGGGGTTGACTGCGCGCGTTTATCAATGGTCCAGATCAATCCTGACTAATTAATTGAGTTTTATTTTAATTAATCTGAAATTAACTTAATGAACTAATTCTGGCCACTCACGCGTTAAGCTAATCAAGATCCAAGGGTCCACAATCAATCTGGGCAACTAAACCCTAATTAAGGCTAATGACATTCAGGTGGCCGGAGAAGACCTCCGGTCATCTTCTCCGGCCAGCTCCTCACCCTAACTTCCTCCCTAGACCACCCCAGACCCTGTAACTCTCCAGAATCACTCAACTAACAACCTTAAACACGAATCCAGCAACAAAATCCATTTATGTTTCATCAAAAGCAAGATTCGAAGCAAAACAAAAAATTACACAAAACTTTCAGAAGTTCAATACATGCTTGATTCTTAACCATTTTAAAAAATAAACATATCAGGATGATCAGCTAAACATGTAGAAGCATTTAAGAACTTAAAATAAGAGTTCTGGAAAAAAAGTTCATCATGGCTACCTGAGTTGAAGCTTTGCAATCTCGAGCTTTCTGACCTCTTCCTTTGTGCAAAATGCCTCAAATGATCCCTCTGATGCTTCTAGAAAGCTTGAATGGAGTTTAAATGGCCTCCTTTGTGAGTTTCAGTTCTGAGGAGTGAGAAATCGTGTTTGGTGTATGATGTGTTTCAGGCCATTCTAATGGTTGGGATTTGTTCCTTAGGTGATGCTGAGTTGAATGGTGAAGAAAATTTGAAGTTTGAGTGGTTGTGCTATGAAATTCGAAGAGGTGAAGGTATGAGGTGATTTTTGGCAATCTGAGTGTTGAGAGGTTTTCAGGCTTGTGTGTTGTGATGTTTGAGGTCCATGAGGTTCACATAAGTCATGCTGATTGGTTCAGAGAGTTGGTGTGGCGAAATTTGATTGGTATGGGCCAAAATGCAAAAAGTCAAGATTATGTGTACTTGAAGCATGGCACGGGTCAGAGGTGTTTTCATGGCTTTTCCTGCCTCAGCCTGATTCATGGAGGGCGATGGGATTGAATTTGATGAGCTGGAAGGCTTGGATCATAAGATGACAAAGATTTTGCAACTTTCCCTCTTTTTGTGTTTCTTGGATCACAAGCCATGAAAACCCTAGATTCAAAGTCCAATTCTGATCTTTTGAAGCTTCTTTGACATGTTATAACATATTTGTGCACATTAGAGGTCATTAGAATGCTTGAATATGCCAAAATATAAAATCCCTCTTTGACATGAAACTTGAAATTATGGGATTTTTTCCAACTTTGAAAGGCCATATCTTGAGTTCTAGGATGAATCAAGACATGTTCTTGTACTTTTTGAAAAGGGAAAGACCTAATCTACAACTTTCATTCCCAAGAATTTTTCATTTGAAGCATTTTTGATCATGAAAGAGGAGGTTGAAAATCTTTCCCAAAATGGAAAGTTTGCATTTCAAGTCATTTCCAAAAATGGCAAGTTTGCAATTGGCTCAAATTTCTTCAATATTGTGAACTTCCAACCACTTCTAAGATCAAATAAAGATCATTGAACTTCAATTTGATGAAAATACCCCTTTGGTTCCATTGTTGGGGGCCTTAGATGCCCTGATTTTGACTTAACTTGCTCAGGAAGTTACCCAGTGAATAGATGAGTTCCACAATGAATTTCTTCATCAAACTTGGTACACATGATCCTTATAACATACTAAGAACATTAGAAACAATAATGACCCAAAAATTTGGAGTTAAGGCCTCTGAAACCAAAACCCTAATTTTGGTCATCTGTGTAGTGAAACCCTAGCTCTGCTTCCATGCCTTTGCCAGTTCTTGTGATCTCTTGATTTTCATGAAATTTGAGGAGCATAATATGATGATAGAACACACATGGACCCTCTTGGAAAGCTTTAAGGCCTGTGGTATGGCTCAGGTGGATTCTTGGATTGCTCAAATCACAAACCCTAGATGCAGATGAAATTGAACTGTGTAGTGAAACAAAAATGCAATATGAGATGTAATGCTTATGCTTATGCCAAAATGAAAGATCACAAGCCATGGTGTGAAAAAGATTGAGGGAAAATTTGGGGTGTTTACCGCTTCCCCTATTCAAGCATGAGTTAGTAGTGCAGGGTGTAAGCGTTCGGCTTAACAGACAAACAAGATAACTTGTGGTTGAATACCAAAGACAGTCCGAAATTTGCACTCGCTGGGGATAAAAAGAAAAGGGATATAAATTGTAAAAGATAGTATAGTATGATTATCAAATGAAAACGATGGAGGACGACCATCGAGCAGAGGACGACTGTTGGGGATAAAGTGGTAAGCAAAACAATGAAGGGGACGACCGACAAGTTGGGGAAATAAAGAGATCATGATGGGGACGGCCATCGGGTAAAGAAATAAGATTCTCTAGGGATTAGAGTAATGAGAAAAGCAATGATAGGGACGGCTGTTGCACCCCAAAATTTGCCCTCACAATACAAGACTTTGTGTGCTAAGAAGGTTCACAAGGTTCACAAGATTCACAATGCTTACAAGACCTTTCATGAGGTTCATGAAGTCTACAAGTCACTTTATGAGGTTCACAAGGTTCACAAGATTCACAATGCTTACAAGACCTTTCATGAGGTTCATGAAGTCTACAAGATACTTTATGAGGTTCACAAGGTTCACAAGGTTCACAATACCTCCCATGAGGTTCACAATACATTTTATGATGGTTCACAAGGTTCACAAAGTTCACAATTGGTCAGAAGAGTTGACAATTCCCTCAGACAATGCACCTCCTAAGCAGTGCATCCAAAACTAGGGTTTTGACTTTAATCAGGCTAAATGAACTTCCAAGACTTCAAGTGAGCTTCATAACATCTTATATGTGTGTAAGAACCCCCATGACAAGTTTCAAGACTTTTCTCAAAAGTTTGCCCAGTCAGATGATCAGATAAGTCAAAATCAGTCAAAGTAGTTAAAAAGTCAAACTGAGGTCAACTGTGGTCAAACCAAAGTCAAACTTCATGATTTTTTGCCAACATCAAGTATATGAAGTAAAATTCATCATTTGATCAAGGGTTGATCATGATTCATCAAAGAGATTTCAGATCATCAAGAATCAGGAGTTTCTAAATTAGGGTTTCCTCAGTAAAAGTCAACTGAACTTTGACCAGCCATAACTTTCACATGCTTCATCACCAAGTCTCCATCCAAAGCTCATTTTGATGGAAATTGAATTCTCTACAACTTTGTGTCTCACAAGCCAAGACCAAAAATGCTTCATTTGGAAGGTATGAGCTAAGACATTATAGGTCCTTTTGAAAGTCAACAAAAAGTCAACAACTTCAAAAGGGCATAACTTGAGAATGGTAAATGATATGGACATGAAACCAGTGGGGTTGGTTAGAGGACTCTTCAAGCTTTCCAAAATATCCAAGAACACCCTCATAGCATTAAAATTGAAGGATGTGTGCCCTTGCAAAGTTGGGAAATTTTTGGTTGGTTTATGAAGAAAATGGAGGTCTAAAACCAATTTCTTCCAAATGGGCTTGCCATATGATGACCCAATCCATACTATGACTTCATGCACGACCCAAGTCAACAAAAATCAGATTTTTTATCATTTTATTTTTATTTATTTTGATTTAATTCATTAAAAATCATTTTAAATTAAAATAAAATATAAAAGTCAAAGATTTAAATGTGATTGAGCTTCTAGAAATTCATAAATTTGATTGGAATTGAAGTGGAAAGAAGATCATGTTGATTTGCCTAAAATAGAAGGTGTTCATACAAAGATATTTGATTTTTAAGGCATAATATCTTTGAATCTTTTTAGATCAAATTCTTCACACAAGCAATGATTTTTTCTGACCTAATTGATCACACTATAAATATATTACATAACCCTAATGACAATGGATGAATTTGCAGCCTCAAAGTGTAAGTGTCATAGTTTCAAAAATCACTCAAAATTTGAAAATTCGGATTCTTCATCACAAAGCTTTTTAAGGTATTTTAAGGACACAAGAAGAATCCTTGGACCTCACTGATCATGTATCATCACTCATATGCATCTCAAACCTCATGAACTGTGAAAACCGAATCGTTTTTATGCCAAATACATTTTGTTTTGATTCCTTAATTTAGTGCATGATTAATCGAATTTGAGCTTGTAACATTGTTTGTTGAATGATGTAGATGAATTCTGGGTGCTTTGTTGTAAGTTTTGATGCAGGATTGGAATTTCACCATTATTAGGGTTTTGGCCCCCATTTAGGGTTTTAGCATTTAACAAACATAAATAAATTCTAACGACACAGGACGATTGCAAATGTTGTAAGGAACTCAATGATGTTCTCAATTTCATGAAATTTTGTCGTTTTGTTAGTGTTTGAATTTCATAGGTATTGCTGCAGTTTGAAAATCGCAGGAAATGTTGTAGGGAAATTCGCAGCAAAAGTTGCAGGGCCTGAGGAAGAAGATGATCACTGCGCGCGCGTTCCTGGAATTTGAATTTGATTTTAATATTTTTATGTTTTGTTTCAGTTTGATATCACAAGCTGATGCTTGTCCCAGTGGTGAGGCAAGCGCATATGCTGTTGAATGGCAGGGGTTCGAATCCTGGCTGTGACAAGTTTTTTTACATTTTTCTTTTATCCAGTAAATGTAATATATTATGAATTGTAGTTGCTTCATTAACAGATTCGCTCACCCAGCTGGAATGGTAACGTATTGGTATGCTTGCTTGGAAGGTCCTGGGTTCGAATCCCCCAGGCCTTTTATTTTTTCTTTCTTTTTTCTGATTTTCAGGTTTAGTGCATAAAACCAATTGGACTCATCTCATTATCACACGCGCGCTGGTAGCCTGGTGGTATGTGTTGTTGATTGCAGGCCAAAGGTGCTGGGTTCAAACCCCAGCCAGGTAAGTTCTTTTTCTTCATTTTTCTTGTTTATTATTATTTTTAATTAACATGTTTATATTATAACTAAATAAATTTTAAAAAAAATATATATAATGTGTATATTATTTTCTCTATTATAATCTAAACTCATTTTTTTTTTATTATTAAATCTCATTAGAGAAATAATTTAATTTTGTATAATTAATAATTAATCCTAATTTATTTTCTAAGCATATAAACCCTAATTTTCTAAAACCCTAAAAAATATATTTCTTTTCAAAACTCTAATTTTCTTTTCTTCTTTTATTTTTTTTTTAATATTATTATTTGTAAATATTATATGTATAATTTAATTAAAATTCTTAATTTATTTTTATAATAGGTAAATATGATATAAATTGTTTATTTTTGCATAATTTTTATAGTTAAAAGTTGTTAATTTAACTTTATAATTATAATATGTTCATAATTAATATAATTTTCTAATATGCATATACTTTAAAATTCTATAATAATTGTTCATATAAAAATTTGATCTTTTAATTATTTTAATATTTTTGCTTGTTATTATTATTAATTATGTTTAAATGATTATTACTAACCCTATTTATTTTTAAATTATTATTATTATTATTTTCACTAACCCAATTATATTGCTTATTTATTTTGCTTATTTATTTATTTTTCTATTTATTTAAATTGCTTTTTATTATTATTATGTAATTGCTCCTGGATGTAATTTTTTTTTAAATGTTTAAATTATTTATTTTATGCCATGGTTAGTAAAAATAGGGAGTGTAAACATGTATGTTATTTAAAATTAATTTAGATCACCTAATTTAAAAGATAAATATTAAAATTGTACACTCACACACGTAAGTCGATCTTTGATCGCCATCTCACTTTCTAGGGTTACCTCTCATTGTTGCCTAATCAAAAGGTCAAGTAGGGTGTATAAAGCAAAAGTCCCTTTAAAATAAAGTCATCTAGTCCCTTAACAGATAAAAGATCAAGTCCCTTAGATGGTTGCCTTCATAATGATCTTGTCCCTTTCGAATAATGATGACAGTCCCTCCAAAATGCTTAATACACCCCACAGTTGCCTTCATTAAACAGATGTCCTTTTACTTGTCCCACACATCCAAGGTAATGACTACCTATTCCTTAATAATAGGGATAGTCTTACCACCTAAAGGATTCAAGAACAGAAAGACTTAAACTTTAGGGTAGGTTCCTCATAGTTACTTGCTCACTATTCAAAAACTTTTCAAACACTTCACAAATTTCAAACAATTTTCAAACACAAGTTTTTTACGCATCCGTACATGGATCATTATCAAACTCTTATGAAAATTTCTATTCACACACTTCACATTTTCAAAAACATTTTAAAGTGAGCTAAGTAACTAAGAGCCCATGGATAACCATGGATGTAAAGGGTGCTAATACCTTCCCTTTACATAACCTACCCCCCGAACCCAAAAATCTTTTATAAGGTCTTTCCTGTTCTTTTATGCCTTTCCTTTGGATAAAATAAAAGTCGGTGGCGACTCTTGCTATCCGCAACATAACTAAAAGTCAGTTCTCCCACCGTGTTACAGAACTGGCGACTCTGCTGGGGAATTAAGTTAAAGAGGGGTACCCTTAGGAATTAGATCACTTTAACTTTGTTTGCCTTGTTTGCTTTATACTTACTTGTTGGGCTCTTATGTGTGAAAGGTCCTAACCCGGATCTAGTATACCTTAGGTAAATGGCAATAGACCAAGGAAACTGTACGGCGTATACCGATATGGTTGATCTGGTGGCCATAGTTAGTGTGACTTCTTGGTTGGTGCTTATGTTCCTTAAGTCAAGTTGAGGATAATATGAGGCTGTCATATGTTGTCAATACACTAACTAACTTTTAGAACCCTAGTTATCTCATCTTGGCCTTTAGAAAGTAGTGAGGTAACCGGCTTTGGTGCAGACTGAAGTTGGTTGACACTCGATACTACACTCATTGAGATCTTAAACTTGGAGGGTTTTGGTTGGCAAGTAAGTTGCCTACTGAACAACCACCCTTGTGAAGGATCAATGATATTGAGATCCCTTTAGAACCTGGTTACTTTTGTAGGACAGGATGAACCATCTAACTTCAGGGGAGGGTACTTACCTTTGAACTTCATGCAAGCCTTTAAACCTAGGGCTATGGTGTGACTTGTTTGTGTGCGCCACATGTTTGTGATTGAGCATAACATCATGACATCATCATGCATCATAAGCATAGCATTTTCCCTAACCATTTCAAGGACCAAGGGATTTATCTTTGTTCTTTGTTGCAGGTCATGGCTACTGCTCGTAGAAACACCATCAGGATCAACTTTGTGGGCATACCTGCTAAGCTTAAAGAGTTGGTTTCTCAAGTGTCTGATCATTCCCAGTTCATCAAGAGACATGGCCACCTATTGGATCTAGTCATCTCAGGGTTCAATGAAGACATGATGAGTGTCCTGTTTCAGTTCTTTGATCCTAAGCACCATTGCTTCACATTCCCCGACTACCAGTTGGTTCCAACCATGGAAGAGTTCTCTAAACTTCTGGGCATACCTGTTCTTGATCAGAAACCATTCACAGGCTTGGAGAAAGAACCTAAACCTGAGGTTATTACTGCAGCTCTACATCTGAAGAAGTCTGATATTGTTCTAGAAACGAGAAGTGGAGTCAAGGGTGTTCTAGCCAAGGTGTTGATAGAGAAGGCTCAAATGTTCTTGAAGGCTATGAGCTATGATGCTTTTGAGGATATCTTAGCCTTGCTGATTTATGGCTTAGTGTTGTTCCCCAATCCAGACCAGTTCATAGATGTTCATGCCATCAACATATTCCTGAGTCACAATCCAGTACCTACATTGCTTGGAGACATACTACATTCTCTTCATACCCGTACTACAAGGGCAAGAGGAACTTTGATGTGCTGTATACCTTTACTATCTAGGTGGTTTATTTCTCACCTTCCTCGCTCAGTAATGAAGAATGAGCAAGGGTTCAGATGGTCCAAGAGGATTATGTCACTCTCGCATTCAGATATCCATTGGTGCTCCAGATCTATGGAGAATATCACTATCATTGATCGTTGCGGGGAGTTTCCTAATGTGCCACTTCTAGGCATAAGAGGAGGAATTACCTACAACCCCTCTCTAGCTTTACGACAGTTTGGTTACGCTCGGAGTGATGGCCCACATGACATGTTGATTCAGGGCATTGTGTTTGACTACGACAACGATCTTCAAGGTTACCGTCAGAGGTTCATACGAGCATGGGGAAAAGTAAACAAGGTTGACAGCAAGACTCTGGAGCCTAAGTACACTATTCCTATGGAAGCTTATCTCAGATGGGTGCGATCTCGTGCTCAGACTCTCATGATGCCATATCCTGCTATCCTGCCAGTTACCATGGAACCTGTTGCTGAAGGAGATACTGCTTATACCATCCTTCACCCAGACATGCCTACTGACATGGAAGACTTGCAGAGATCTTGGATCCAGTTGAAGGAGCAAAGGGATACTTTTGAGGCTCATTACAAAGCAAGCCAAGAAAGAATCCTGGAACTAACAAAGCAACTTCACGAGGAGCGGAATCTCAACTTATACCTCAACACAAAGAGGAAACGTCCATGGGAGACTTAAAACCCCATCTCTTGTATTTATTGCACTTCATTTTTGTAAGCCCAAGAGGCAAAACAAGTTTATTACTAATAAAAATTTACCTTCTTGTTTGTTTAAGCAAATTTAAATTCTGCGGTCCTTGGAAACATTGCATACGCATTAATACATCATATCATTGCATCACAGGTTTATTTGTGCACAGGTTTCTCATCTTCTCGCTGTTTATTTCAGTAATGGCTCTTGAACAAACAGTTAAGGATCTCCAGGCACAAAATGCACAGTTCCAAGAGCTGATCCTGAACTTGTCCAAGGGACAGGATGAATTGAAGACACTGCTGGCCAAGAAGACTAAGAAGACTAGAAGGTCAGGTGGCCTGATCAACATGGGAAGAAGGTTCAGAGGTCCTGTCAAGACCAAAGAACAGGTTGAAGACTATGAATCTGAAGAATCTGAGAAAGAGGGAGGCAGTCTCCACAACACAATGGGGGACTCTGATTCTGAGGCTAATTACTACCATGATCCTAATGAAGACAAATTCAAGATGCTGGTGGATAGAATGGATGCTATGGAGTTACAGAAGTCTTCAGGGTTGGATTTTGAAGATTTGAGTCTGATATCTGGGGTAGTCATACCCATTGGTTTCAAGGTTCCTACCTTTGTTGTTTATGATGGGGTCTCTTGTCCCAAGCTGCATCTGAGGTCTTATGTCAGAAGAATCCAACCTCACACTGCTGATAAGAAGTTGTGGATCCATTTTTTTCAAGAGAGCTTATCTGGAGCTCAATTGGAGTGGTATTATCAATTGGAGAGTGTCAACATCAGGGATTGGAATGATCTTGCTGAAGCTTTCTATAAGCAGTATCAATACAATGCTGACTTAGCTCCCACTCGCATGCAGCTGCAAAGCATGTCTATGGGTGCCAAAGAAAGTTTCAAGGAGTATGCTCAGAAGTGGAGAGACTTAGCTGGAAGAGTGCAACCCCCTCTGACTGACAGGGAATTGGTTGATATGTTCATGTGTACGCTAAATGATCCGTTTTACAGTCATCTCATTGGAAGCTCATCATCTGGCTTCACTGAGTTGATAATGACAGGAGAGCGAGTGGAAAATGGTATAAAGAATGGCAAGATCCAGGTGGGTACTTCTTCATCAGGTGCTGCAAAGAAGCCTCCCACTGGGAAGAAAGAATCCAATGCTGTTTATGGTCAACTTGATCGTAATAGAAGGCATCAGTCTGTGAGTGCAGTTCATATTTCAAATCCAACTCCTGCAACAACAGAGCAGCCACAGGGCAACCAACAGAGGGCTAGAAGGCAGTTCACAAAGATCAACATGTCAATGGCTCAGGCATTGCAACACTTGTTGAAAGCTGAACTTATTACTCTGAAAGAGGCTCCTCAGAATCCCAATGTTACCTCTCCCAGGTACAATCCCAATGCACGATGTGCATATCATTCAAACTGTCAGGGACATGATACTAATAATTGCTGGGTCTTGAAGAACAAAATTCAAGATATGATCGAGGCTGGAGAAATTGAGTTTGACCCTCCGGGTACTCCAAATGTGATTACTGCTCCCATGCCAAATCACGAGAAGACTGTCAATGCCATTGATGAAGATTTACATGTCTATTCAGTTGCAGAGTTGACCACACCATTGTCTGTTATCAAGAAAAAGTTAGTACAAGCTGGGCTCTTTCCAGGTTGTCGTGAAGATTGTTTGTACTGTACCTATAAGCCGGATAGTTGTTGGAGATTGAGAGATGGAATTCAGCGTCTCATGGATAAGTATACCATAGTTTTTGAGAGGACTCCGTCATCTGTAGAGAGTATGGTGGATCATATTACTAAAGGTAGGAAGATTGAAGAGGTTGACATGGTTGACAAAGTGCCGGTAAGAATCACTTCTAAGGGACCTGTTAAAATCACTCATAAGGGTCCAATTAAGATCACTGCTGAAGGCCCTGTGAAGATTGTTGCTGAAGCTAGAGTGGCTCCTCTGGTCATTACCACTCCTGGTCCTATTCCGTATACGTCTGATAAAGCTGTGCCTTGGCATTATGGGTCTGATGTTTGTATCCATGGTGTTAAGCAAGAACCATTAGCTGATATGCCTGTTGATGTTGACAATATTGCTGGATCTAGTAAGATCACACGAAGTGGAAGAGTCTTCTCTCCACCAGTTACTTCCAAGAATGCAGTTACTCCTGCTGCCACCTCCACCACTGATGCTCGGGGCAAAGGTCCTGTTATTGAGCCTATACCTACTAATGTGCCAACTGCTTATGAGCTCTCTAAGCAGATGGAAGAAGTATTGAAAATCATTCGCAAGAGTGATTATGACATTGTTGATCAGTTGGGGCATACTCCCTCCAAGATTTCTATGTTATCCTTGTTGTTGTGTTCTGAGGCTCATGCCAAGGCCTTGATTAAATTTCTGAAGACTGCTCATGTACCCAATGCAATTTCTGTTGACCAGTTTGAGAATTGTGTTGCCCACCTGACTTATGATAATGGGTTAGGGTTTTCTGATGCTGATTTGACCCCTGCCAAGAGGGATCATAACAGGGCTCTGCATATCTCAATTGAATGCAGGGGCACTACCCTGTCACATGTATTGATAGACAATGGTTCCTCTCTGAATGTGCTGCCCAAGGAAGTCCTGAATAAGCTGAGTCCTTAAGATGCCGTGCTGAAGCCCAGTAATATTGTGGTGAAGGCTTTTGATGGTTCTAGAAGAGTAGTGCATGGGGAAATTGATCTCCCAATCAAAGTTGGGTCTCAGGTTTTTAATGCTACATTTTATGTGATGGATATTCGTCCTTCGTACTCTTGTTTGCTTGGTCGTCCCTGGATCCATGGGGCAGGTGCTGTAACTTCTACTTTACATCAGAAGCTAAGATATCCTGTAGAAGGAAAGGTTGTTACTGTCTATGGAGAGGAAGAATATTTTGTCAGCCATGTGAACACCTTCAAGTATCTGGAAATGGAAGGTGAATATGTTGAAACTCCGTGTCAGACATTTGAAGTGGTTCCTTGGATTGTTAATGATTATGTAGCTCCTCCGGTTGCCAAGAAAGTTCCTGTGGTCACCAGAGTACCTCCAACAATGGCCATGGCCTCCCTTAAAGATGCTAGAGCTGTGGTGGATGAAGGTGGTTGTACTATTTGGGGTCAGCTTCCTGATATCCCATACAAGTCTGACAAGTTTGGTTTGGGTTTCACTGCAGAGTCCCAGAAGGCTGTTCGTCGTGCTCGTGCTGTTCGTATCACCAATCAAGGGGTTATGAAAGATCAGATCAATGCTGTGGGAGACTATGATGAAGACTACAATCTGGATGCTTGGATTTTTCCTACTGTGGGTGCTGGACTCAATAATTGGAAAGCTGAAGATGTTATCCCTATCTCCTTTAGTCAGGAGTAAATACTATTACTGTGTTGTTACTTTTAAGTTTGTAATTTCTTGAACAATAAAACTTTCAAGCCTTGTGCCTTACCCGGGGCACAATGGTGTGCTTGTTACGGGCTGTCATTTCATTTGCATACTTCATTCAATAAAAATCAGTGGACGTTTCGTTTTCGTAAATATTGTGTTCTTTGTCTTTCTTTTCTTTTATTTTTGTTTCATCAGCTATGTGTTCTTACACACACCCACATCACTAAAATGCAGATCCTCATCCACTCTGGATCCTGTTGATAACAGTTCTACTATTGCCAATTATAATTTCGAGAATCCGATCTATCAAACTGAAGACGGAAATGAGGACGATTGTGAAGTACCTGTAGAGCTTGCTAGGTTATTACAACAAGAAGAGAAAGCTATACAACCACATGAAGAGCCAGTCGAAGTTGTGAATTTGGGAACTGAAGAAAACAGGAAAGAAGTCAAGATAGGGGCTGATTTAGAGGATAGTGTCAAGAGCAGACTGATTCAGATGTTACGTGACTATGTAGAGATCTTTGCTTGGTCTTATGAAGATATGCCAGGGTTGGATACAGACATTGTGGTTCACCGTTTACCAGTAAAAGAAGATTGTCGTCCAAAGAAACAGAAGGTTCGTCGTATGCGTCTTGAGATGTCAGAAAATATCAAAGCAGAGGTAATGAAACAGTTCAATGCAGGGTTCTTAGCTGTGACTTCTTATCCTCAGTGGGTTGCAAATGTGGTACCAGTTCCTAAGAAAGATGGTAAGGTACGTATGTGTGTAGACTACAGAGATTTGAACAAGGCCAGCCCCAAAGATGACTTTCCACTTCCTCATATTGATGTTCTGGTAGACAACACTGCTCAGCATAAAGTGTTCTCTTTCATGGATGGTTTCTCTGGTTACAATCAGATCAAGATGGCACCTGAAGATATGGAAAAGACAACATTTGTTACACAGTGGGGCACTTTTTGCTATAAGGTGATGCCATTTGGTTTGAAGAATGCAGGGGCAACATATCAGCGTGCTATGGTGGCTTTGTTTCATGATATGATTCATCATGAGATAGAGGTATATGTGGATGATATGATAGCCAGGTCTCAGAATGAAGAGCAACATCTTGATCATCTGCATAAGTTGTTTGAGAGGTTGAAGAAATACAAGTTGAGATTGAACCCAAACAAGTGTACTTTTGGAGTTAGGTCTGGTAAACTCCTGGGTTTCATAGTCAGTGCAAAAGGTATTGAAGTAGATCCTGCAAAAGTGAAAGCTATACGAGAGATGCCAGCTCCCCGTACTGAGAAGGAGGTTAGAGGTTTCTTGGGACGTTTGAATTACATTGCAAGATTTATTTCCCAATTAACTGCCATTTGTGAGCCAATCTTCAAGTTGTTGAAGAAAGATCAGGTGATGGAATGGAATGATGAGTGCCAGACTGCCTTTGATGAAATCAAGAGATATCTGCTAGAACCTCCAATTTTGATGCCACCAGTTGATGGAAGACCCTTGATTATGTACTTAACAGTGTTAGACAACTCAATGGGGTGTGTATTGGGGCAACATGACGAGTCTGGTCGAAAAGAGCAGGCAATATACTACCTTAGCAAAAAGTTTACCGACTGTGAAACAAGATATTCACTGCTCGAGAAAACTTGCTGCGCTTTGGCATGGGCTGCTCGCCGACTAAGACAGTATATGTTGACCCATACTACCTTGTTGATTTCAAAGATGGATCCAATCAAGTACATATTCGAGAAACCTGCTCTCTCCGGAAGAATTGCAAGATGGCAAATGATCTTGACAGAATATGATATACAGTATACTACTCAGAAGGCCATCAAAGGAAGTGTTGTTGCTGATCATTTGGCTCACCAAGCAGTAGATGATTACCAGTCAATGAGTTTTGAGTTCCCTAATGAAGACATTATGATCATTACCAAAGAACCTGGACAATATGACGGACCTGAACAAGGATCCCGATGGACTATGGTTTTTGATGGTGCCTCTAATGCACTTGGTAATGGTGTTGGTGTTGTGATCAGTTCCCCCGAAGGTTGTCATACCCCGATTACTGCAAGATTGTGTTTCTATTGTACCAATAACATGGCTGAGTATGAGGCATGTATCCTGGGTATTAAAGCTGCCATTGATATGAAGATTCAGTTCCTTGATGTGTATGGAGATTCAGCCCTGGTAGTAAGTCAAATTAAAGGAGATTGGGATACCAAGCATGATAACCTCATTCCTTACAGAGAGCATGTATTGTCTTTGATCCCACATTTCAAAGAGATTACCTTTGGACATATTCCACGAAGAGAGAATCAGTTGGCAGATGCATTAGCTACCATGGCATCTATGTTTGAGATCAGCTGGGATGATGAAGCTCCCAAGATTACCATTGATAGATTTGAAAAGCCTGCATATTGCAATGAGATTGACACTGAAGAAACAGAGGAGAAGCCTTGGTTCTATGAAGTAAAAAGATATCTTGAAGCTCAGGAGTTCCCTGAAGGGGCATCTGTCAAAGATAGGAAGTTTCTGAGAAGATTTTCTGCTAAGTTCCTTTTGAGTAATGGGATTTTGTACAAGCGCAATCATGATTCAACTTTGCTTCGTTGTGTGGATAAGAAGGAAGCAATGGAGATTATGGAAGATATGCATGATGGGATCTTTGGCACTCATTCTAGTGGTCATACTATGGCAAAGAAGATATTGAGAGCAGGTTACTATTGGTCTACCATGGAAACTGATTGCTATCAACACTCCAGAACATGTCACAAGTGTCAAATTTATGCTGATAAAGTACATATACCTCCATCACCCTTGAATGTGTTGACTGCTCCTTGGCCTTTTGCCATGTGGGGCATTGATATGATTGGTGAGATCAAGCCTACTGCTTCTAATGGGCATCGTTTCATCCTGGTTGCTATTGATTACTTCACGAAGTGGGTGGAGGCAGCTTCATTTGCATCTGTTACTAAGAATGTTGTGGCTCGATTCATTAAGAATAATCTCATATGTAGGTATGGCATCCCTGAAAGGATTATCACTGACAATGGCTCTAATCTGAACAACACTATGATTACTGATCTCTGCACGCAATTCAAGATTAAGCATCACAACTCTTCTCCGTATCGTCCAAAGATGAATGGGGCAGTTGAAGCTGCTAATAAGAACATTAAGAAGATTGTACAGAAGATGACTGTTACTTACAAGGATTGGCACGAGATGTTACCATTTGCTCTTCATGGTTATCGTACCACAATGCGTACTTCAACAGGGGCAACCCCATTCTCCTTAGTCTATGGTATGGAAGCAGTTCTGCCCATTGAAGTTCAGATTCCTTCCTTAAGAATTATGAAGGATGCAGGCTTGGATGAAGATGAGTGGATTCAGACTCGACTTGACCAGATAAATTTGATTGATGAGAAAAGGTTAGCAGCAGTTTGTCATGGCCAGATGTATCAGAAACGAATGATCAAAGCTTTTAATAAGAAGGTTAAGCCAAAGATATATCAGGCCGGTGACTTGGTAATCAAGCGTATCATATTACCACAGGGTGATCCTAGGGGCAAGTGGACTCCTACATATGAAGGACCATTTGTAGTCAAGACAGTATTCTCAGGAGGTGCCATGATACTCACTACTATGGATGGTGAAGACTTTCCACAGCCTGTAAACGCAGACATAGTTAAAAAATACTACGCATAAAAAGAGACCCGCTAGGTTGACAGGCCTAGGCAAAAATAAGGGCATCCCGGCAAACCAAAAGGGTTTGGGAAAAAATTAGGGATATATATAAAAAGATGTATACCCGACAAGTCGAAAACCTGAAAAGGCGGCTTGGGCAAAAAAGGGTATCCCGGTGGATTGAAAACCTGAAAGGGCAATCCAGGCAAAAGTTAGGGATTAAAGCGTATGACTATGTCTCGTTTGGATCACCCATGAAACTGCAACCAGTTGTACTACTTACTCAAGTTTGAACAGATAAAGCTCAATCCAATCATTTCCGTCTCAACAGCAGAAGATGAGATACTTGAAGATAATGGAAATAGTAGAATTGAAACTCAATAGGATTATTCTTCACATAGCTGATTCTCCTTGTTTGTAAAATTTTATGACAAAATCCTCTTACTAGGGTTTATGTCTCCTTGTACAAACCTACCTATGTATAGGTCACTCTTTGATATAAATAAAATCCCATTTTTGAATCCTGATTTACTTTTACCCTATTTACATAAGCGAAACGTCTGTTGGTTGTGTTTGAATGTATGTATGCTTTTGAATATGATTGATGTTTACCAGAAATGCATAAATGCTTAATATGATTGATGTTTACCAGAAATGCATGAAAATGCAGTAATAGTATTTACTAAGGACGAACGAGGAAAGGATTTCAACGAAGCTTCGCCGGTTCATCTCTACCAAACAGTTACAAAATCTCCAGTAGGGCAAATCCATCTTCATAAGTACTTCAAGTCACATCTCCCCTGGAATTTATATCCATCTCTTTTATCCTCATACGGATATTCGGGAATTTACTTTCCAACAAGAGTACGACGAACGAAGACGGGAGGTTATGTATACCCTACTATCAAACGAAGACGGAAGGTTACGTATACCTTACTATCCCCAGCAGACGGGAGGTTATGTATACCTTACTATCGAACTAAGACGGGAGGTTATGTATACTATATCATCAAACAAGACGGGAACAAGGTCCTCATATTCTTCAGCAACAAATCGGGATTTATTTTCCCTGGCCAGCAGTTGTTATACGAAGATATCTAGACGCTTCAGGCAGCATCATATCATACATACATCATTTACATCATACCATACATATACATAGATACATAATACATTACCTAAGTGCATCATATTATACATGCATACATAATGCATAAAATAATACTACCATATAGAATGCTACCTTGATTGCAGGTTAATTCTCCAGCAGACAGACTTCATCAACAACTTGTGACTATCAGGACTGCTTTATCCTCCTGAAAGTTATCATTTCCTCAGGACTGCTTTATCCTCCTGAAAGCTTCTTATACCTCAGGACTGCTTTATCCTCCTGAAAGCTTCTTATACATCAGGACTGCTTTATCCTCCTGAAAGCACACTATTACCTCAGGACTGCTGTATCCTCCTGAAAGCATATTATTACCTCAGGACTGTTGTATCCTCCTGAAAGCATATCACTTCCTCAGGATTGCTTTATCCTCCTGAAAGCATATTATCTCCTCGGGACGTTGTTTATCTTCCTGAAAGCTATCATCCCTACCTCAGGACTGCTTTATCCTCCTGAAAACATATTCATACCTCAGAACGTTGTTCATCTTTCTGAAAGCATATCATTACCTCAGGACTGCTTTATCCTCCTGAAAGCATATTATCAATACCTCAGGATTGCTTTATCCTCCTGAAAGCATATTATTACCTCAGGACTGCTTTATCCTCCTGAAAGCATATTATCAATACCTCAGGATTGCTTTATCCTCCTGAAAGCATATTATTTTGGGCTGTTATTTATCTTCCCAAAGGTTATCACTACCTCAGGATTGCTTTATCCTCCTGAAAACACATTATTACCTCAGGACTGCTTTATCCTCCTGAAAGCTTCCTATTACCTCAGGACTGCTTTATCCTCCTGAAAGTCATTATTACCTCAGGATTGCTTTATCCTCTTGAAAGCATATTATTACCTCAGGATTGCTTTATCCTCCTGAAAACACATCATTACCTCAGGACTGCTTTATCCTCCTGAAAGCATATCACTACCTCAGGACTGCTTTACCCTCCTGAAAGCATATCACTACCTCAGGATTGCTTTATCCTCCTGAGAGCTATCATTATATCTCCATATTTTGGACTGCTTCATCCTCCAAGAAATATATCTGAAGAACTTTCCTCCAAGTGGCATCTTTAAGCCCACTCAAGCATATTCAACTAGTCATCAATATCACTCTACGCACCGGTGAGTGCAAATTTTTGGGCTTTTGTGTTCAATCCCCTTCAACCTTCCAGGTCACGACTGGCAAATATACCAATCTAACCCCTCAGGTTTCAGAAAATTGAACAGGGGCAGCTGTTGCACCCCAAAATTTGCCCTCACAATACAAGACTTTATGTGCTAAGAAGGTTCACAAGGTTCACAAGATTCACAATGCTTACAAGACCTTTCATGAGGTTCATGAAGTCTACAAGTCACTTTATGAGGTTCACAAGGTTCACAAGATTCACAATGCTTACAAGACCTTTCATGAGGTTCATGAAGTCTAAAAGATACTTTATGAGGTTCACAAGGTTCACAATACCTCCCATGAGGTTCACAAGACATTTTATGATGGTTCACAAGGTTCACAAAGTTCACAATTGGTCAGAAGAGTTGACAATTCCCTCAGACAATGCACCTCCTAAGCAGTGCATCCAAAACTAGGGTTTTGACTTTAATCAGGCTAAATGAACTTCCAAGACTTCAAGTGAGCTTCATAACATCTTATATGTGTGTAAGAACCCCCATGACAAGTTTCAAGACTTTTCTCAAAAGTTTGCTCAGTCAAAGTAGTTAAAAAGTCAAACTGAGGTCAACTGTGGTCAAACCAAAGTCAAACTTCATGATTTTTTGCCAACATCAAGTATATGAAGTAAAATTCATCATTTGATCAAGGGTTGATCATGATTCATCAAAGAGATTTCAGATCATCAAGAATCAGGAGTTTCTAAATTAGGGTTTCCTTAGTAAAAGTCAACTGAACTTTGACCAGCCATAACTTTCACATGCTTCATCACCAAGTCTCCATCCAAAGCTCATTTTGAAGGAAATTGAATTCTCTACAACTTTGTGTCTCACAAGCCAAGACCAAAAATGCTTCATTTGGAAGGTATGAGCTAAGACATTATAGGTCCTTTTGAAAGTCAACAAAAAGTCAACAACTTCAAAAGGGCATAACTTGAGAATGGTAAATGATATGGACATGAAACCAGTGGGGTTGGTTAGAGGACTCTTCAAGCTTTCCAAAATGTCCAAGAACACCCTCATAGCATTAAAATTGAAGGATGTGTGCCCTTGCAAAGTTGGGAAATTTTTGGTTGGTTTATGAAGAAAATGGAGGTCTAAAACCAATTTCTTCCAAATGGGCTTGCCATATGATGACCCAATCCATACTATGACTTCATGCACGACCCAAGTCAACAAAAATCAGATTTTTTATCATTTTATTTTTATTTATTTTGATTTAATTCATTAAAAATCATTTTAAATTAAAATAAAATATAAAAGTCAAAGATTTAAATGTGATTGAGCTTCTAGAAATTCATAAATTTGATTGGAATTGAAGTGGAAAGAAGATCATGTTGATTTGCCTAAAATAGAAGGTGTTCATACAAAGATATTTGATTTTTAAGGCATAATCTCTTTGAATCTTTTTAGATCAAATTCTTCACACAAGCAATGATTTTTTCTGACCTAATTGATCACACTATAAATATATTACATAACCCTAATGACAATGGACGGATTTGCAACCTCGAAGTGTAAGTGTCATAGTTTCAAAAATCACTCAAAATTTGAAATTCGGATTCTTCATCACAAAGCTTTTTAAGGTATTTTAAGGACACAAGAAGAATCCTTGGACCTCACTGATCATGTATCATCACTCATATGCATCTCAAACCTCATGAACTGTGAAAACCGAATCGTTTTTATGCCAAATACATTTTGTTTCGATTCCTTAATTTAGTGCATGATTAATCGAATTTGAGCTTGTAACATTGTTTGTTGAATGATGTAGATGAATTCTGGGTGCTTTGTTGTAAGTTTTGATGCAGGATTGGAATTTCACCATTATTAGGATTTCGGCCCCCATTTAGGGTTTTAGCATTTAACAAACATAAATAAATTCTAAAGACACAGGACGATTGCAAATGTTGTAAGGAACTCAATGATGTTCTCAATTTCATGAAATTTTGCCGTTTTGTTAGTGTTTGAATTTCATAGGTATTGCTGCAGTTTGAAAATCGCAGGAAATGTTGTAGGGAAATTCGCAGCAAAAGTTGCAGGGCCTGAGGAAGAAGATAATCACTGCACGCACGTTCCTGGAATTTGAATTTGATTTTAATATTTTTATGTTTTGTTTCAGTTTGATATCACAAGCTGATGCTTGTCCCAGTGGTGAGGCAAACGCATATGCTGTTGAATGACAGGGGTTCGAATCCTGGCTGTGACAAGTTTTTTTACATTTTTCTTTTATCCAGTAAATGTAATATATTATGAATTGTAGTTGCTTCATTAACAGATTCGCTCACCCAGCTGGAATGGTAACGTATTGGTATGCTTGCTTGGAAGGTCCTGGGTTCGAATCCCCCAGGCCTTTTATTTTTTCTTTCTTTTTTCTGATTTTCAGGTTTAGTGCATAAAACCAATTGGACTCATCTCATTATCACACGCGCGCTGGTAGCCTGGTGGTATGTGTTGTTGATTGCAGGCCAAAGGTGCTGGGTTCAAACCCCAGCCAGGTAAGTTCTTTTTCTTCATTTTTCTTGTTTATTATTATTTTTAATTAACATGTTTATATTATAACTAAATAAATTTTAAAAAATATATATATAATGTGTATATTATTTTCTCTATTATAATCTAAACTCATTTTTTTATTATTAAATCTCATTAGAGAAATAATTTAATTTTGTATAATTAATAATTAATCCTAATTTATTTTCTAAGCATATAAACCCTAATTTTCTAAAACCCTAAAAAATATATTTCTTTTCAAAACTCTAATTTTCTTTTCTTCTTTTATTTTTTTTTAATATTATTATTTGTAAATATTATATGTATAATTTAATTAAAATTCTTAATTTATTTTTATAATAGGTAAATATGATATAAATTGTTTATTTTTGCACAATTTTTATAGTTAAAAGTTTTTAATTTAACTTTATAATTATAATATGTTCATAATTAATATAATTTTCTAATATGCATATACTTTAAAATTCTATAATAATTGTTCATATAAAAATTTGATCTTTTAATTATTTTAATATTTTTGCTTGTTATTATTATTATTAATTATGTTTAAATGATTATTACTAACCCTATTTATTTTTAAATTATTATTATTATTATTTTCACTAACCCAATTATATTGCTTATTTATTTTGCTTATTTATTTATTTTGCTATTTATTTAAATTGCTTTTTATTATTATTATGTAATTGCTCCTGGATGTAATTTTTTTTTTAAATGTTTAAATTATTTATTTTATGCCATGGTTAGTAAAAATAGGGAGTGTAAACATGTATGTTATTTAAAATTAATTTAGATCACCTAATTTAAAAGATAAATATTAAAATTGTACACTCACACACGTAAGTCGATCTTTGATCGCCATCTCACTTTCTAGGGTTACCTCTCATTGTTGCTTAATCAAAAGGTCAAGTAGGGTGTATAAAGCAAAAGTCCCTTAAAAATAAAGTCATCTAGTCCCTTAACAGATAAAAGATCAAGTCCCTTAGATGGTTGCCTTCATAATGATCTTGTCCCTTTCGAATAATGATGACAGTCCCTCCAAAATGCTTAATACACCCCACAGTTGCCTTCATTAAACAGATGTCCCTTTACTTGTCCCACACATCCAAGGTAATGACTACCTATTCCTTAATAATAGGGATAGTCTTACCACCTAAAGGATTTAAGAACAGAAAGACTTAAACTTTAGGGTAGGTTCCTCATAGTTACTTGCTCACTATTCAAAAACTTTTCAAACACTTCACAAATTTCAAACAATTTTCAAACACAAGTTTTTTACGCATCCGTACATGGATCATTATCAAACTCTTATGAAAATTTCTATTCACACACTTCACATTTTCAAAAACATTTTAAAGTGAGCTAAGTAACTAAGAGCCCATGGATAACCATGGATGTAAAGGGTGCTAATACCTTCCCTTTACATAACCTACCCCCCGGACCCAAAAATCTTTTATAAGGTCTTTCCTGTTCTTTTATGCCTTTCCTTTGGATAAAATAAAAGTCGGTGGCGACTCTTGCTATCCGCAACATAACTAAAAGTCAGTTCTCCCACCGTGTTACAACGGCCACCAGGCTTGGAAAGTAAAGTAAATAACGATGGGGACGACCATCGGGTAAAAATAATACACGAAATAATGATGAGGGACGATCATCAAAGGTGAAGGACGATCACCTAGTAGGGGACGACTGCTCTTTATCATGACATAGGACGAATGTCGGATAGAAAAGGTCGACGATGGGGACGACCATCTGATAAGCTGATGAAGGACGATCATCAAGAGGTGAAGGACGATCACCTAGCAGGGTACGACTGCTATCGGGGATTATTTCGACATAGGACGAATGTCGGATAACAAGATCAACGATGGGGACGACCATCGGATAAAATGATGAGGGACGGTCATCAAAAGGTGAAGAACGATCACCTAGTAGGGGACGGCTACTCTTTATCACGACATAGGACGAATGCCGGATAGAAGGTTCCAATGATGGGGATTCCACTGGGAAAAGGATGAGGGACGATCATCCAAAGGTGAAGGACGATCACCTGGTAGGGGATGGCTGCCGAAAGTATCATGACATAGGACGAATGTTAGATAGGAGAAAGTTGTTTTGTTGATGACTTACCGGGGAACGGTAAACATGGACGAGTGCTTACTCTTCCAAGGATAAAAGATATAAGTGTTTGACGCTGTGTAGAGATTAAAGATGCGGGCGAGCATTCTTAGGACCATGATACGAACGAGTATCGGTAGAAACAAACGTTGACGCGTGTTCAAAGATGATGATACGGACGAGTATCAACTGGTTAACAAGGAACACAGATGAGTGTTGAATCTGTTGAGGAGTGATATAAACAAGATATGGACGAGTATCAAAGACTTCTACATAAGTATAAGTGAGTATTGATTTGTTGGTGAAGTATGTGCAAGACACGAACGAATGTTTGATTTGTTGGGGACAAATGAGTATCAAATATGAATAAATATAAACAGGCATCCGTTTTGAGAGTGCAAAGGATATGTTTTGGCTTTCTGTGGGGAATAAGATGACACGGACGGGTGTCGAGAAGAACATGTTATGGACAAGTATCTGCTTGCAGAAGGTGTTCGGGCGACCTGTGGGGATAGGGTGACACGGATGGGTGTCGAAAAGAGTATGCTATGAACAAGTATTTGTACTTGAGAGTACAAAGGGAACGCTTTGGCTTTTATGTGCAAGGGATGCATTGTGTATATTGTTGATGAAATATTGATGGTAATTGCAGGTGACTGGCTCGAACCCGACTTGTGATCATGCGAATGTTTGATTATTGTCATAATGCTCCGTATTAGACGGAATGCTACGCTTATTTGGTGAATATGATGCAAATGCTATGATTATGCAAAGGGGAGAAACTGATCCGGGACCCGGATCTTGCCGGGATGAAGATCTCTGGCTGATCTGCTTGGAGGAACAACCCAACTGGGGGAAGAGATCATTGGTAGATCTGTCAGGAAGGAGAACTCTGCTTGGGGAAATAAATCATTGGTAGATCTATCCGTAAGGAGAGCTCGGCTAGGGAGAAGCTTCAGCTACTTTGTTGGGGATGAGAGATTTGACACTCTGGTGGGGAATAGGAAACTCTTTGCCCATCTTGCTGTGAAAGATTGTATGTACTGCAACCTGTTAAGACAAAGGAAAACGCACAAATATTCCGAGGTGTCCCTAACCGGATTCCCTCATAGAAGTTAGACTTTCCCGAAAGTAATACATTTCCTGCAAGCATTCATTAAAAATGGCTCATTTGTTTTATGCAAGTGTTAATGATGAATATTGGACATTTTGCAAACGAAACAAAAATGTACAAAACGAGCTGTGACTGAAAACTCTGATTTTATTAATTTGGGTGCCCTGAATTTGCAAATACAGTCAAAGAAACAAATCCCCTGAAATGAGGAGATTGCTGTAAATTGAGAAAATAAAAGTGCTGGCAATGTTGACGACGACGCTCCATTGAACTTCCTTTGTTATGACCTATATGACTTTGACGTTCTTCTTATCTTGCTTATTGAAGAAGGCTGATTCTGACCGATGCTTTGTCCTTTTGAAGCCTTCCATGTTGTGAGTGATACAGACGAATTCAGAATGCAGTTGTTCGCTTATTCCCTGATTTTGCATGAATCTCCCTTTCGGGTTTTCGATCCACCGGGATACCTATTTTTGCCTGAGCTGTCCAACGCGGTTTTTCAACTCAGCGGGTGTACATTTTTTTGATTTTTCCCTTATTTTTGCCCGAGTCCTTTATTCTGTTTTTGACTCACCGGGATGCCCTATTTTTGCCTGGACTCACATTCTGTTTTTATGTCCAGCGGGTCATTTTATGCAAAGTATTTTTTAACTGCATCTGAATTCACAGGGGATAAGAAATCCTCGCCATCCATAGTAGTGAACATCAATGCTCCACCAGAGAAAACTTTCTTTACCATGAATGGGCAATCGTAGTTTGGCGTCCATTTGCCCCTGTGGTCTATATGAGGAGGAAAAAGTCTTTTCAGAACAAGATCTCCCACTTGGTATTCCCGAAGTCTGACTTTCTGATCGAAGGCTTTCTTCATCCTCTTTTGATATAACTGCCCATGACATATGGTAGCTAGCCTTTTTTCTTCGATCAAATTCAACTGATTGTACCGAGACCGAACCCATTCTGCTTCATCCAGCTTTACATCCATCATTACCCGTAAGGAGGGTAGCTCAACTTCAACAGGTAAGACTGCCTCCATACCATACACAAGCTGATAAGGTGTTGCCCCCGTGGACATTCTGATTGAGGTTTGATACCCATGCAAGGAAAATGATAGCATTTCATGCCAGTCTTTATAAGTGACCACCATCTTCTGCATAATCTTCTTGATGTTTTTGTTAGTTGCCTCGACAACACCATTCATCTTTGGCCTATAAGGAGAAGAATTGTGATGTTGTATTTTGAAGTCCCAGCACAGTTCTACCATCATTTTGTTGTTCAAATTGGAACCATTATCAGTAATGATTCGATCGAGAACTCCATACCGACATATGATGTCTCTTTTCAGAAATCTGGCTACCACTTTTCTGGTGATGTTTGCATATGAAGCTGCTTCGACCCATTTGGTGAAGTAATCAATGGCTACCAGGATGAATCTGTGGCCATTTGAAGCAGTCGGTTCAATCTTTTCAATCATGTCAATGCCCCACATAGAGAAGGACCAAGGTGAAGACATCACGTTCAAAGGATTTGGTTGGACATGCATTCTATCCGCGTAGATCTGGCATTTATGGCACTTTCTGGCATAGGCACAATAGTCTGCATCCATTGTGATCCAGTAGTAACCTGATCTTAATAATTTCCTAGCCATTGCATGTCCTCTGGCATGGGTACCGAAAGAACCTTCATGCACCTCGTGCATCAGTAGGTCTGCTTCTTTCTTGTCAACACATCTGAGCAGAACCATGTTGAAGTTTCGCTTGTATAATGAACCATCAGCATTAAGGAAGAAACTACCGGCCAGCCTTCTTAGTGTCTTCTTATCATTGGATGATGCCCCAGGTGGGTATGTTTGATCCTCTAAGAAGCTTTTGATGTCATGGAACCAAGGCTTGTCATCTTTAGCAGTGTCCACAGAGAATATGTATGCCGGTCAGTCTAATCTGGATACCAAAATCTGAGGCACATAATTGGCAGTTTTAACCTTGATAATGGAGGAAATGGTAGCTAAAGCATCTACAAACTGATTCTCGTCCCGAGGGATGTACTCAAGTTTGACTGTTGTGAAGAAAGTCAATAATCTCCTCGCATAGTCACGGTACAGAATCAGATTCTCTTGGTGAGTGTACCATTTGTCGTTGGTCTGATTGATTACCAAAGCTGAATCTCCGAATATATTCAATGTCTTGATCCTGAGGTCAATGGCTTCCTCAAGACCCATGATACATGCTTCGTATTCTGTTTCATTGTTAGTGCAGGAAAAAGTGTGTTTTTCCGAGAAAGGCATATGAACTCCTTTAGGTATAATGAGCACTGCACCAACCCCACGACCATTCATATTGACAGCCCCGTCAAACATCATAGTCCATTCTTCTCCTAGATAAGGCCCTTTAGTGTGAACTGGCTCTTCACAATCTTTTGATTTTAAGTACATGATGTCTTCATCAGGGAAGTCAAATCTCATGGGCCGGTAATCATTAATGGGTTGCTCAGCTAGATAGTCAGACAACACACTGCTCTTGATGGCCTTTTGGGATGTGTACTGAATGTCATACTCTATCAGAATCATTTTCCATCTTGCAACCCTTCCGGTAAGTGCTGGCTTTTCAAATATGTACTTGACGGGGTCCATTTTTGAGATCAACAAAGTAGTGTAAGTCAGCATATACTGTCTTAGTCGGCGAGCAGCCCACGCTAAAGCACAACAAGTTTTCTCGAGCAGTGAATAACGTTGTTCACAGTCGATAAACTTTTTGCTTAGGTAGTATATTGCATACTCTTTTCGACCAGACTTGTCATGCTGGCCCAACACGCACCCCATTGATCCTTCTAATACTGTCAGGTACATTATCAGAGGTCTTCCTTTAATTGGAGGCATGAGAATTGGAGGTTCTTGCAGGTACTCTTTGATCTTATCAAAAGCTTTCTGACAATCGTCGTTCCACCTAACTATTTGTTATTTTATTAATAGTTTGAACAGGGGCTCACAGGTTGCAGTGAGGTGAGATACGAACCTTGATATGTAGTTCAATCTACCTAAGAACCCCCGAACTTATTTTTTAGTCCTAGGTGCAGGCATTTCCTGAATGGCTTTGACTTTGTCAGGATCAACCTCAATTCCCTTTTCACTTACAATAAATCCCAGCAACTTACCAGAACGTACCCCGAATATGCATTTGTTGGGGTTTAACTTCAACTGATATTTCCTCAGACGCTTGAACAACTTCAGCAGATTCACCAGATGATCTTCTTCAGTAAGGGACTTGGCAATCATGTCATCCACATAACATTCGATTTCTTTGTGGATCATATCGTGGAATAACGTTACCATAGCTCGTTGATACGTTGCACCAACGTTCTTCAGTCCAAACGGCATTACCTTGTAACAAAATGTGCCCCAAGGTGTGATGAAAGTTATTTTCTCCATATCTTCGGGTGACATCTTGATCTGATTATACCCAGAAAATCCGTCCATGAAAGAAAATACCGAGAACTGAGTTGTGCTATTGACCAATACATTAATGTGAGGTAATGGGAAATCATCCTTCGGGCTAGCTCTGTTCAGGTCCCAATAATCCACACACATACGCACCTTGCCATCCTTCTTAGGCACGGGTACAATGTTAGCAACCCACGATGGGTAACTAGTTACAACAAGGAAATCGGCGTCCCACTATTTTTATACTTCCTCCTTAATCTTTATGGCCATATCTAGGCGAGTACGGCGTAACTTTTGCTTCACTGGAGGGAAATCTTCTTTCAAGGGTAGCTTGTGCATGAAAATATCCGTATCTAGACCTGGCATGTCCTGATAGGACTAAGCGAAGACGTCGACATATTCTCGAAGCATGTTGATAAGTTGTTCTTTTACTGAAGCTTGCAGACTGGCCCCAATCTTTACTTCTTTCAAATCCTCCTCGGTACCAAGATTAACAGTTTCAACCTCCTCCTGATGAGGAGTAATTACTTTCTCTTCTTGCCTCAACAACCTGGCTAACTCTTCAGGCAACTCACAGTCTTCTTCAACCCCTTCATTAGCTTGATTAATTGGATTGTCGAAGTCATACAAGGTCATAGCAGTGTTCTTGTCGGTGCAATCTAGAGGATTATTTCTGCAAGGGTTGAGATTTGTTCGTTTTAGTGATCAATTTTAATCTTGTTCAGAAAATGAAGTTATTTATTTTGAAAACATTGCCATTTTATTGTTTTGTGCGAAAAATAACAAAAATGAAAAGACAGTGAGCGAAAGAGAAAACTATTTGCAAAAGATGCCCGATATTCATTGATATTCCATTTGCACAAAATTACAAATATGACCCTATTACAAAATGAGTCCTGACACCTTGGGCAAGATGCAGGACTTGATGCATGCTAAAAAAGGCAGGAAATAATAATTACTCTGCGGGAGTAACCCTTATAATTTTCTGGGAAGACCAGTTAAGGACTTGGTGACCCGGGATCCTTGGACGAATCCAACTCTCCAGGTTAAGGTCGCTTTCTGCCTCGTCTTCCACGTTATTGATAGAATCTGGGGTTAGCATCCCCCCACTTATGAACTTGGGCTCCTTAGCAGCCTCTACTTGATCTTGCCATAATGGTTTGTAACCCAAACCGAATTTGTCCTCCTTCTTCTCCACCGGTAACAGCTTTCCCCAGCCTCAGGCGTTTCCATCTTCAACAACCTTCCGAGCTTGTTGATAGGAGACAATTGAAGTACCCATCCTATCTTCCTGGGATGCAGCAAATACTTCAGTCGTCGCCTCATTGACATTCAGTGCTTCGAAACCTTGGCTCATAGTTTCGTGGATTCACCATCCATCTCAATGTATTTGTAGGTGGCCAAATGACTAACAAAAATATCCTCTTCACCATAGATTGTGATAATCTTCCCTTCCCACTCATATTTCAATTTCTGGTGAAGGGTCAACGTAACTGCGCCAGCGGCCTGAATCCATGGTCGACCCAACAAACAGTTGTAGGTCGACTGAATGTCCATCACGTAGAAAGTAGTTTGAAAGACCTGCGGGCCAATTATCACAGGCAGCTCCACCTCTCCAAGAATAGACCTCTTGGAACCGTCAAAAGCTCTAACCACCAGATTACTTGGTCGAAGAGCTATACCATCATACTCAAGCTTGACAAGGGCTTTCTTTGGCCAGACATTAAGTGAAGACCCAGTGTCAACAAGAACATGTGAAAGCACAACCCCTTTACACTCCAGAGTGATGTGTAAAGCCTTGTTATGATGACGACCTTCCGTAGTCAAATCAGCGTTGGTGAAGCCTAGCCCATGGCTAGTATTAACATTAGACACCACTGCCTCAAGCTGATTTACCATGATCTCCTCCGGCACGTAGGCTGTGTGTAGGACTTTAAGTAACGCATCCCGATGAGCTTCGGAACACAACAGTAGGGATAAGATGGAGATCTTGGAAGGAGTCTGGTGGAGCTGATCCACAATCTTGTAGTCGCTTCTCTTGATTATCCTCATAAATTCATCCATTTCTTGATCAAAGGATGTTTTATGGGCTTCTTTCAAAGTTGGCTCTTCCGGCACCACATTTTTTCCTTTGGCTTTGGCAGCAGCCTCTGCCTTAGTATTAATTCTTGGAACTTGTGACGCGAAGAGGCGTCCGCTTCGGGTGAAGCCTCTGCCTCCCCCGACATTATCCACTTGTGGTGTATGAACTGAAGAATCAAGAAGGACTCTTTCTCCGTTGCAGTAAAGGTCTGAACCATAGTGCCACGGTACAACATTATCTTTTTCGTATGGAATGGGCCCCGACACCGTGATGGTGACTGGACTGACTGCAGCAGAGGTATGAACCGTTATTGTTTGTGGATCATAAAATCTGGTAACAGGACTTCTGATTGATGGTGGTTGTGATTGACTGAAGCTGGGTTGTTGCTGAAACTGTTGCTGAGATTGTTGCTGAAAATTGTTGGAATCAGGGACCATTGCAAGGTCGTAGTATATGGTAATTGTGGAGACGTCGTTGTTAATGGTTATTGTAGTTGAAGAAGCGGATGCAGTTGAACTAGTGTTTGTTGAAGTGATGGAAGAGGTGGTTGCTGATTTTGTAGACGAGTCTGTAGGAACAATTGTCTTTGAAGTTGTAGGAGAAGTATTTGTTGCTGAAGATGGAATTGCTGATGTTGTAGAAACCGTTGTTGTTATTTGCAGGATACCTTCTCTGATCAGGCCATTGAAGCCACTTCTCAAGCTTGAACACCCATTGACAGAAACTTTGCAAGATTCACAGCAGGCCTCACAACCTGGGAACACCTGGCATTTTAAAAGCTGAGCTTTAACCTCTTCCAGAGGTGTTTGAATGCTTGCAGCATCTTCAATTAAGTTCATGGGTTGATCCTCCTCAATTGCATAGAGGTGGTGCAAAATTTAAAGCCTTTGAATCAACTAGATCCTGGACCTTCATATGTAAAGCTCTGCACTTTTTTGTGGTGTGACCAGGTGCATTAGAATGAAAGGCAAACCTGACATTGACGTCGTAATTTCTCGGAAGGTTCTGAGGATCTGGTGGAGCCAAAGTCCTTAACTCGACAAGATTAAGCTTCAGGAGTTGTGCCAACAAGGTGGCATATGGCATTGGTATAGGGTCAATTACCCTGTTAACTTGAGATGGCCTTTGCTGGAAAGGGCATTGTTGTTGTAGGACCTTTGTTGAGGAAACTGTTGTTGTTGAGGAAAATGTTGTGGTTGTTGAGTGTATTGAGGAGGTGGAGTAGGAATAGTGACAGCGGCAATTGATCTTGGAAGATATTGGGGTCTTCCTCTGCCCATGTGTACGGAGTTTGTTTCGCCCGACCTGCGAGGCCCTGCAAATGGTTTCCTTGTACTGCTTAAACTAGCGTCGTTATCAGAAATCTTTCCCATTTTCAATAAGCTCTCAATTCTTTCCCCAGCTATGACTACGTCTGCAAAGCTAGTGGAAGAGAATGCAGCCAACCTATCAATGTACGTCCCCTGTAGGGTGTTCATAAACATATCTTCCATTTCCCTTTCTGACATTGGAGGTTGAACGGCACCAGCTAACTGCCTCCATCTTTAAGCATACTCTCTAAAACTTTCCCTGGAAGACTGTGACATTCCCATTAGAAGTGTTTTGTTAGGAGCCATGTCCAAACTGTATTGATATTGGCGAATGAAAGCCTCGGCCAAATCTTTCCAATTTCTTACTGTGGCCCTGGTCAGATGAGAGTACCACTCACGGGATGCCCCTGTCAAGCTATCCTCAAAATAGAACATCCATAACTTTTCATCCATGGTGTAGGCTTTTAATCTTCCCAGGAAAGATTGGAGATGGGTGTGAGGGCAGGATGTACCATTGTATCTTTCAAAGCAGGGAGGTTTGAACTTGTGAGGAATTCTAACCCCCTCTACTAGTCCCATATCCATGACATCAAAACCTAAGGAGTTTTGAGACTCCAGGGACCTTAGCTTTTCTGCTATCTCATCCAGTCGACGATCATAGACTTCATCTCCTGCCCCAACTACAGTAAATTTTTCTTCCTAAGGGTCCTCCTGCAAGGCACGCCCTCCAGTGTTACCATGGGTATTCCTTATAGCATTAATGTATGGGTTAAGATGAGGTCCAAACTCTGGGGGATCAGTACGAGGTTGTACATGATCATTGTTACTGGTACCCCCTGTACCTGGGTGGTTTTCTTCAGGAGTTTGCCTCTCGACCAAATCTCTCAGTCTTTCTTGGCTTTGGGCCAACCCAGTCATCACTGCCATAAACTGGTTCATTTGGGCCCTCATCTCAGTCCTTTCATTGGCCATCTGGGTTCTCATGTCGGTCAGATCTTGTTGAACCTGGTCCATTTGTAAGCCCAGAAGGTTGTTTCTTGTCGGATACCGGTGAACTCTGTTGATGGGGAAGACTCTTCTACGAGCAATGTTTCCTGAAACCACAACAAAGTGAGAAACAACAAAAACAAATACCTACAAAACAAAGAAATGAGGTTAGTATGCAATTCAAGATGTCTATTTGTCTTCCAAGGGTATCCGGTTTGGTTCTTTGGTTTTGACCTTCCAGACCTCGAGGAATGATGATGTTGAAGAGAGATGAAGCCCAAAAAATAACACAAACCACATATTACAAAGTGTAAAGATACATAGTTTGATTACAACAAAGTTCCCATGGTGGGTCAAAATACAACAACAAAAATACAATCAAAATGAAGTACAAGTACAAAGAAATCAAACATCCAATCCATAATCATCCTCTCTGACTTCTTTCAGGAGAGCCTCAATCACTGGGCCAACTGGGTGCTCTGTGATGGTCTCGATAAGAAGGTTCCTGGTGGAGATGGTGTAATACCTCAAAATTTTCCCTCCCATATCCTCAACATTTCACATAGCATTTTGCATATATAGATTCATGAAATAACAAAAAAAACATTGCATCATGTGTAGCATAGCTGAGGCATAGGCATATGGTCAAATGATTGGAGAAACCGAAGGCTATACAAAGGAAATCACAGGGCCACAAAGCTTCTCAACCTTGTGCAAAGGGTTCACAACATTCTACAAGTCTTCATTTGAAGCCACAAGCCATGGAAAGATCTGAGTTGATCAGAGGAGGCGAGCAGTGCAATACTTCCTAATGAAAAGGGCCAAATTAGGGTTTCACTTCTACTAGGCTTCGGCATGAAGTTTTGATTCAAGGAGGATTCCTTTGTATTATATATGATGTCAAATGCCTAGGGTTCAAATCTCGTCCACAAATTCATTTTGGAAGGGGTTCGACAGGACAGACGACTAAAAATCGAGGAATCGGGGAAACGACAACTGAGCTAGGTAAAAAGGGTCGATTCCTGACTTTCAAGATCGAAATCTTGAAATTAGGGTTACAATGATCCTATGGTTCAAATTTGGTCAAGAAATTATGGAGGAATAAAAAAAATCAAAGAAAAATCATTTGAAAAGTGGTTGGTTTCACCTTTCCTTCCACTTTCCTTCCACACTTCCTTTCATTCTTTCCCTCTTGTTTTTCCACTTCAATTCCACTCCATTTCCCTTAGAAACTTCTACCATGTTCTACCATCTTCTAGAGTGTTCCAAGGAATATTCCAAGGAATATTCAAAGGAATATTCCAAGGAATATTCCAAGAATATTCCTTCTCCAACCCTAACCCTAACTAACTACCAACCCTAGCTCCATTGATAAATCCTAACCTCATTACCAAACCATAATTTTGGATCCCAAGCCTAATTTTTGGGCCCCAAACCTAAGCCATATTTAATCCATTTTTCATCCAAACCAAGAAAAATCTCACACAATTTTCATTCACACAAGTCAAATTTTTCATTCTCTCACAATCACTTTTTCTCTCTCACTTTTCCTCCATTTTCCCTTTTTCACTAAAGTTTTTTTGAAGAAGCTCTTCAATTTTCACATTGAAACTTGAAGATCTTGAAGCTTAGCCTCCAACCTCCATTGATTTTGTAGATTGTGGAAGAAGAAGCTACTGAATTTTGTGAGGATTTCGGATTATCGGAAGCGCACGAAGGTTCAAGCATCAAGAACGCATTTATTTTGCGGTTTCGCGGTTTTCGTGGTTTTCTCTTCGATCAAGCTCCGATTCTTGCAACATTCACCGAAGCATTTCTCCGCTTCGTAGGTTGGTGATCTAAATCACTTCTTTTTGAAGTTATTCTCTTCATCTCGCCATTTCGACATTCTTTAGTTGCTTTTCGTTTTGATTGCGATCGATTACATTTTTGTTATGTGTTGCTTGCGATTTGTGATTTTTGATGGATTAGAAGTTAATGTGTAGATAGTCATAGGTGTTAGCATGTGTAAATAAGCTCCAATTGAGTAGAAATTAGTGTTAGCATGTTCCTAGGTATGTTAGGGATCATTAGAAGTGAGTTTGTGGCCAAAAGCACTTATTTCTTAACTTTTTTCACATTCTGGATCAGTGTTAACCGGTTAACCATTTGGTTAACCGGTTAACGGGTGCGTAGTGGCCACAAAACAGGGCAGTTTTAGGTTCGTTAACCGGTTAACCAACTTAACCATTTGGTTAACCGGTTAACGCTATTGATTTTGGATTTTTAGTTTAGTTGATAGATCCGTCCTTGTTTCTAGTGCCTTTAATGTTCATACATGTTTAGGTATTGATTTTAGGGAATTTTTTGGTCTATTTCCAATAGCTCATTCCCCCATTTCGAGTCGTTTCGACACGTTTCCGTTCATGTTGTATATTGTGTGTTTTTGTGTTCCTATGTGCATAGTTTGGTTTCTTGCATTTTTGTTGCTACGTTTATGCATCATTTGGCATGTGAATAATTATGTTGCATTTTGTTTTACATCTTTTGCATTGCATTAAATCGTTTTGCATTTCCATTGTATCAATGTATGTTGCATAATCATGTATGTATGTGCATTTGGTTGCATGCTTGATCATATCATTCACATTAATTCAATTATGAATTTTGCATTGAGTTTGACATTCTTGTTGATCTAACATGTTGCACATTCATGATCAATGCTCATTATGTTCATATGCCATGTTCATGTGCCATACTTTGCATACTTGTTGCATAATCCACCATGTGATGCATTCTTGCATAATCCTAAAAAATGTTCATGTTATTTCAATTATGTATGATGATCCATGTTCAAATGCATGTTCATGATGAAGTTGGTGCATTTTTCATTGAGTTGTGCATTAGAAAATGAAAATAATCAAATCTGGATTTTGCATTTCATAGCTATTTTTGCATATAGGTGCTGTAAAATGTATGCTGGTTGTTGTGAAGTTCATGCTGTTTGTGACTTCTTACACCTACTTTCATGTTGTTTGATAGCTGTAGTATGTTGTTTGTATTATGTGTTGTCTTTCATAGCTATTTGTGTATTAGGGGCTGTAATAGGTGTTGTATTTTTGTCTTAGCATTTTTTAGTTCCTCTAGAATTAAAATAGAATTTTGATTGAGTCCTAGAGTCATTAGGATTTAATTAGGGTATGTTTTCCTTGTTATTTTAAATAAAAAAATACACACTAACCTTTGTTTTGTAGAGGGGAAGATTGAGGTAAGTTTCCTTCAACTTATTCTTTTACTTCCTTTATGCATTTAATTTGCATTTAATTTCCTTTACTTTTCATACTTGTGTTTGGTAGGATTTCCCCCTCTGTTGTAGAATTAACTTAACTTCTCTAGGAAGTAAGTTGCATTCTATTATTTTCTCTTTAGGATTAGAAAACCTCACAAACCATTAGGATCTTCCTTTTGCATATAATAAATAACTTAGGGTTGTGTCTTAGTCCCCCTTAGTTTGTCCTTTTTCCGCTTGAGTCATTCTTTCTCATCTCATGAAGAAAATAATAAAACACTTAATAAAAACCTAACGTTCTTGTACGACGCGAGACTTTGTTACGGAGTACTTATACACGTCCTGTTTTGGGGCGAGGTGTAAGTATTTACCACGATGGATATGTCTTAGTATGAGAATGTTCACAAACAAATTCAAAATATTTCTCATAAAAGACAAAAACAAATAATAAGCGACTATCCTGCGGGAACTTCTTTTCTTATCTCATTCATTCTGAACGCGAACTTGCAACGACTTGTCTCACATGTAAGACGGTAAACGTACTCATACCAGACGAGCCTGCAACACCTGAGCATAGACATACGCAGTTCCAGCGCATAAAAAACACAAACAAATAGTTCCCGCCTTAGTTAGGCGAACTACGTCGACTCTGATCCTCATTTTCCCGATGAGGTACGTAGGCAGCGGGGTAGGGCCCGTTCGAGCACATTCTTTATTTTCCCTACATTTTCCCCATCCTTTCTTTTTGTTCTCTTTTTGTTTTATTTCTCATTCTCATTCCAGTCAGCAGTTTTATTCAGCAGCAGCCTATTTCTCACCCTTTGAAACAAACAAACAAGCATGGATCCCGTCGGGTACGGCGGACGGTCTGGGGTGCTAATACCTTCCCAGGTCGTAACCGACTCCCGAACCCAGATCTTTGGTTCGCAGGACCTTGTCTTTTCCTTCTTCCTCAGGTTTGTGCAACATTACCTTTCCCATTCTCTCGGGATAAAAATGTCTGGCTGGCGACTCTACCTTTTTCGCACCACTTTCACATTTGTACTAGGATGAAAATCCCGAGAGCGACAACTGGCGACTCTGCTGGGGACCGAACCCAGAATCTATGGTTTCCCTTGTAGAGTCAATCCTAGCGCCTGTTTGGTTTTGTTTCTTTGGGTGTTTATCTATTTGTTGTTGTGTGCTTTAGTTTTGCTTTACTGTTTTTATTTACAGTTTTTACTTTACAACTTTACTTTACCGCATTTATTTACTGCTTTCAGTATTTATTTTCCATGCATCATATGATACTGGACTGTCTGGCTGTGTTGGTTTTCATTTTTTCTGTGGGATGGGAGTTACTGTGAGATAAGCCAAATACCCGGCTTGAGTGCACTATAGGATTAACATGGACAAACATTGTACTTCCATGGTATCTCACCATGATGAGTGGCGATGTGTTCCACATCCAAATTGCGACCGTCTTGGAACTATTCTGTGTGGGGATTAACCCACTTCAGGGTACGACCTTGATAGTTATGTGCATCTGGGGACCGATCATTGAGAACCTTAGTGGAAACAACCCTCTCCAGTGATGACAGTGGCAGACCACATTTGTTGGCAAACCCACTCGCATCCGAGGGTCCATTGGGAACTCGCATAGGATGGCCTGGTTCTCTCATAGGAATTCAGTTAAAGCAAACTGTTTGTATGACTGTAGTATTGTACCCTTCAGGATGAATATACTATTGTTTCTCGATTCAGTGCTTGAAGCTAAGGACTTATGGGGGATGCTTGTTTTTCCGGACTCAGTTGAGGCCTCCCTGAGTAGTACATAATGCCAAACCGATTCCCTAATTTGGTCATGAGCCATTTCTCGGAAATGGTGAACGTATTATTGCTATTCGGCTTTGAGAGTCTGTGATGTTTGACCCGAGTAGCACACCCGTGAGATTGGAAGGGTTTACAGGTTTGCATGAACCCTAAAACTTCAACATATCCGCTTTGCCAATATTGTTCAGTAGTATGATATGGTTCTATGTTGCATTGATTCTGAGTTCTGAAGTATCTATATAAAGACAAAAGTGGCTATCCACAGTTGGTTCACCGCCCAACACTAGCATCAGATCCTTGATCACATGCCTGTTGTATACATAACATCATGGCATTTTATCATACATGTTCGGTTATTTCCAAAGATCCCACATTTGAACCATGTCATTATATGTTCCTATATCCAAACTGGAATCAAAGCAGATGGACCCCTTGGAAATAATCGAACATGGCATATGCATGCATCCTTACTCTCATTACAGGTGTCCGGGGACAGATTCTCATCCTGATTTGGTTACTCTCCAGAATGGCCAATTTGAATCACAATCATCAAGAGATGGACATGGAACAATGCCGAGCAGAAATAGCTGGAATGAAAATCCGAATGGAACAACTCTCGGAGGACATGCAGATCTTGTGCCATGGCCACATACTATTGATAGAGAAAGTTTACCAACTGAAGAAACCAGATAACCAGACCAGGGAAGCCCCAAAGCTCCAAGAAGGGCACCATGTCCCCTTTACTGCTGCAGAAGTTGTTGGTCCTCCCAGTTCAGTGGTTTTGTTCCAGGATCAGGAAGCGTTTCGCAAAAACTCTCCTCAACTTGGGATCCTAAGCCTCTCAATTCGCAGACTCTTCCAGTTCATCAAAGGGAAGGTAAAGGCAGAAACTGCGGACAGATGCCGAAGACGTCTAAAGCCAAGTTTGATTTGATTCCGGTGTCATATGCGTAATTGCTTCTTTGTTTGCTCGAGCTTAATCTGGTTGAACTTGTCACCGTGACAGCCACACCCAAAAAGCTTCCTCTAGATTTTGACGCCAGTTCCAGGTGTGTTTTCCATTCTGGGGCACCCGATCATCATGTGGAGAACTGTAAGAGGTTCAAATATCAAGTTCAAGAGCTCATTGATTCAAAGGTGATCGAGTTCGCACCGATCAGCGGGGATGTGTCAAGGGATTTCATATCAATGGAAGGTACTCCTCCTTTCCTTATCGCAAAAATTATCCCCAATCAGGGGTGTGTGCCTCCACTCTGGGTCGTAAAGACATCGCGCCAGTCACCTCTACCCATTCACCGATCCAACATAAGGAAGAAAATGCAGAAGAACTTCGGGTGTTCGAATTCATCTCAGCATCAGAACTATCAACAATAGGGGAGACTCAAACTCAAGAAGACTGAAGAAGTGTTTACTCCAAGTCCCAACCCTCCTAGTCAAGTGTTTGCCTGTTTGCTCGAGAGTTCTTTGATTCAGCCAAGGAATGCCTTGCCAATGCCCTACCCCATTCCCCCAGATTACAATATGGATGTTATATGTGAATTCCACTCCGGAACATTCGGACATACCATCGACGAGTGCAAAGCCTTCAGGCACAATGTCCAATATCTAATTGATTCAAGGATCATTACACCAGAGGGGTACCTCAGGAGCTGAAGCCTCTTGATCTAGCTGGCCATGCAGACTGCAGGAAGCTCAAGTCAGGAGACGTAGATTTCTTTGATGCATGTGAATTGCTTTATTGTATTTCGAGATTACCTTCAGGGCTGTTGAAGGAATCTCTTGTTTTCTGTTGTGGATTGTGACATTTTCCTGTATTTCAGTATTATTGGCAAGTGATTGTATAAGGTTTCGCACGTTGGTGTATTTTTTGCTTTATGAAAGTTTTCAGGTGCCATTGTTTCAACTTTTCTATCCTGGCAATTTTTATTTTGATATTGAATTCCCGATGCTCAGCACTTTCTCTACACACACTCACAGAATTTATCTTATGATGTGGCACTCCGTGGGGTATCTGTCCCCCAATCTGAATGAAGTTGGATCAGTGACATGGCATTTTCATGCATATCATTTTTGCATACTAACGAGTTATCTGGATTTCCTAATTTATTTGACCATTTCAGGAGAAGTATCGGCCATATTAGTACGCTACCCGAGTCAAATCATGAATACAGTACAGACTGAGTTGAATGAGTTTCGCACTCAGATGGGGGAGTTCATGGCCGCAATGCAGGGTATAGTGCAGGGGCAGCAAGAAATCAGAACCGCCATGCAAAGGCTTAATCGCCCAAAGGTTGATCCTCCAATGATTACCTTGGACGCCCAAGGCAATCCGATTAACAACACTGTCATTCCACCTACGGAGAATAGGCCCCATACTCCTGAAGGCGTTGGTCCAATTCATGTTCGTGTAGCAGACCGACAAGAGGATCAATTTACTTTTCTCAATGAAGATATGGGATTTGGTTCTGGGGCCAATAACCCAGACTTCCAGATGCTAGTTGAGAAGGTAAAGGCGCTAGAATGCAGAGATACCTTTGGCATTGATGTTGCTGATATGGGGCTGGTTTCAGGGTTGGTCATCCCTCCAAAGTTCAGACCACCTGTTTTTGACAAGTACAGTGGCAGATCTTGCCTGAAAACTCACTTGCAGGCCTTCTATCGCAAAATCGCTGCACATACCAAAGAAGAGAAGCTTTGGATGTACCACTTCCAGGACAGCCTGTCCGGGGGCTCACTGGAGTGGTACACGAAACTGGAAAAGAACTCTGTCCATAACTAGAAGGAACTTGGGGAAACCTTTCTCAAGCAGTACCAGTATAACATTGACATGGCTCCCAGCCGAACCCAGCTTCAGAGCATGTCACAAAAGAACTCCGAGAGCTTTAAGGAGTACGCACAGAGATGGCGCGAGGTCGCATCCAGAGTACAACCATCATTGCTAGAGAGAGAAATGGTAGACCTATTCATGGATACCCTCCCGGGGCACTTCTTAGAACATTTAGCAGGTTGTTCAGCTAACGGTTTTTCTATTATCCTCTTGACTGGTGAAAGAATTGAAAACTGGATGAAGCAAGGAAAGATCCAGGGCAACGGTGCCTCTACTTCTGGGACCAAGAAGTCGTTTTCAAATGAACAAAAGAGACAGTACGAAGAAGCGGGGGCAGTTTGTGTGCAGCGAAAGAGGAGAAATCAAGGTTCACCTTACCAGACAACATCCGTGATCATCCCAAGTGCCACACGTTCACAACAGCAAAATCGTCGCCAACGTAATCCTCAACAGGGTTGTCAGCAAAGGAGAGAAAGATTTTTTGACCCTTTGCCAATGTCTCACACTGATCTTCTTCAGCATTTGCTTCAGTTGAAGTTGATTGGGCTTCGCAAGCTGTCCTCACCTCCTTTTCCACTACCGGATGGATGGGATGCCAATGCCCGCTGTGATTTTCATTCTAGGGCGCCAGGGCATCATATTGATAGGTGTAAAGCTTTTCACCACACAGTGCAAGACTTAATCGACTCGAAATCTGTCAACTTTGCACCAAACATATAAGGGAGAGGACATTTTTCTTGATTTGAAGTCTTCTTATCAAAGTTTGTCGGAAAGAGTTAAAGCGATAAAGCCAGAAGTATTCCAGATACTCTTATTTTTGGCAATGGTGCGTCTTTTCAGTGCATTTTCATCCCTATTAAGGGGAACTACGTCACTCTGATTCTTCATTGGTCTTGGGTCAATGGAGATACGTAGGCAGAAGATCGTCAGGTCTTTCCGAGAAAGCTTAGGAGGCAACTTTACTTTTCAGCGTTACTTTCTACAAGGACAGAATAACTAGAAGATGAGATATGATTGTCGTGTCGGACATGTGACCACTTACCTGAATACTACAAGTCCATGAAGATTTACTAATCATGGGAAGCGCTCAAGACTGATTTAGTCCAGAAGGAGTCAAGTCTCCTCAACGATGGCGATGCTTAGTTTCTTTACTGCAATTTCCTCTGTGATTTCTTCTGTTTGTTAAAACATTTGTATGCATGCATGAAACTTATTTGTTTTTGAATGTTAACCGTAATAAAATGCACATGTTTTTCTTGAAGTAATCCATTCACATTTACTTATAATTTTGTATGTGCATTGCAATACCAACTTTTGTGCTTAAACTCTGTGAGGGAGGATGACGAAATGAAAACGCAAAAATCTCTAATTGTGTGCTTTTGAGAAAGACCCTGTTGACGATGTACATGCATTGTTTCAAATCCTAAACACTGGAGATATAAGGGAGGTAGACCCTTGCCAACCCATTTGAGCCTTGAAGTAGGAGTTTCTTTTCGCATGAAAAACCATTGCATTTAACCCAGGGGCAGGGTAGGCGTCAGTTAGTTTGACCAAGCATTCAAATTTCAAAAAGGAGTGTACATCTGAGGATCCATTACCTTTCGTTGTACCAAATTAGGAGGTCGAAAGACCAGAAACCATAATGGTTATTCCAAGAAAGAGGTCCAAATACCAGAACCCAAAATGTTTATCCATCAAGCAACCAAGAAGTGAGACAGTCACGGCCCTTTCAAAGCAATCAAGACAAATAGTGTCACACGATTTGTTCAAAAAAAATGAGTAAAAAAGCCCGCTAAGTCGAAACTTGAAAACAAGCGACTTAGGCAAAAAATTAAGGCATCCCGCTGGACTTCACAATAAAAGATTCACAAGAATCAGTCCAGGCAAAATTTAGGGATAAACAAAAGAATGCAAAAGCGAAAAACGAAAAGGGTTACACAAGAAAAATCCTCAAACAAGAACAAAATCGCGTGGCACAGACACGAAAGACAATTGGGCGACAGACTCCCAGCAACAACCTGATTGGTGCTTAAACCGTTAGTGTAATTGGTTCCTCAACCATCACAAAACCCTTTTTGAGAGGTGAGCGCTTATAAAAGCTAGCTGAACATAGGAATGGAGAATATCACGAAGATGGGTGGGCACAGACAAACTTAGAGCCTATATCCTTTGTTTTTTAACCGTGAACCAGGCCACGATACAACCCTCAAAAGTCCTAACTGAAACACGGTTATTTTGAGAGCGTGCTACCACGAGACCGCGTTCCTGACTCCTATGAGTTGTGCTAAAAGATATGGGTTGGTGCTGCATATGCATGTTTCTTCTATCAAAAATCAATGTTGTATTTTAACCGGTGATTCACTCACAAAGGTTTGCGACATCTTTTTACAGTAAAACTTCAAGATTGACATGTGTGTTGCATTAGAATTTTCATTCTCAAAATAAACATTTTCTGCATGCATACATTTGTTTGGCATCATAAAGTTCACTTATGGAATCTCATTCCAGAAGCTTAATCTTGCCAAGTTGAGAAGTATGAAACTTCCGGAGGACGAACATATGAAGATGCACTTTTCCAAGAAACTCCATAGTCGTGGTAAGAGCCAACTAAACCAGGGCAAACACGTTGAGAAATCTCTCCAAAGTATAGCCAAACTGGGGCAATCACTTCGAGATTCAAATCTCTCCAAGAGCATTTAGTCCGGGTATTCACTCGAAGATCATCCATCCAGGGGCGAAACTACTCAAAGGCTCGTATTGGGGCAGGCCACCCCAAGAGCACTAGAAGTTACTCTCTCCCGAACACGATTGATCCGAAGCACCAACCCAGAGTTCAAAATAATGGGGCAGAATATCTCACAGTGATATGAAGTATTTCATGAATCCTCGTGAGGCAAATTCTTTCACAGACCCTGCAGGCTGGGGCAGTTATTTCTAGATCCGACGAATCTCTCCAAGAGTTTGAAGACACTGAGGCATTTTGTATGTCATGTTTTCTGTAAAATCCTCTTGAGACATTTTCTTCCGATGGACCTTAATCGGAGGCGAGTTGAAAATTGCAAAGAACCATTGTTCACTCATGATTAGTTAGTTATCTATCAACCCAGAGTCTAGGGGCAAAGCCATTGTCATCACAATACTTCAAGAGTTGTTTCATCAGCGGGCTTCATTGATCAAAATTCCTTAGCAAGTCTCATTAGACAATCCCTTCTCCAGCAGTGCAGCAAAGGGAAAGATAATTCTCGATCAGAAGGGTATCATCGTCTCATCCCTAGCGAGGGGCGACTTAAACTCTTATCTTCAGCAGGAAGCTTTATCATTGACATCATCTGTCATCCCCAGTAGAGTGGAAATTGAAGTATTCCCCAACAGTGGTGAAAGAAGATTGATGGTCTTCCCAAGCAGAGACTTCCCGCCAATACGGAGGCAATCCCCAGCAGTACAAGGAATTTATTTCCTCCCTAGCTAGTTACTGCCTCAACAGTATCATACATGTGTTTCCCCAGCCAAGTCAGAAGGTTTCACTTCCCCACCAGAGTTCAATGGGTAGCGTACCTAGCGAGAAGAGTCCATCTCCAACAGGGTTTTGACGTTCCAATCTCAAAGTCCAATTTATTTTTGGCAGTGGCGGCAGTTCAGAGCCTGTGTATCATCAATAACATTCCCTGCAAAGTTGCTTTCCCCCACAGGAATTCATCAAATCAATTCAGTGATTATTTTTCCCCAATTAAGCCATCTGGGGTATCTACTATCTCCTCATCAGGAGACCCCTTTTGCATTTGCATTTGCATTTAGTAATCATCATTATATTTGCATCCTCCAAAGCGTAGCATTTCCATCATTATGGAGCATTACGCCATAAAATTCAAACATATGCATACGAAGCATAAGCCAGTTGTGGTACCTTTCACAAACGCCTGAAACGTTACATCTCCAATCAGACTGAAGTATTCCCCGCCGAATGCAACTTCATTTCCCAGGGTGATTATTTCTACCAAGTCTTGTTGTTATCCCCAGTTGAGTCTTGTTTCAGTACAACAATCTCATTTTTTCGCGTCTCTGTTTAAGTACAACGGTCGCGTCTCGGGCTCTCGTTTAAGTATGACGATCCCGTTCCTTTCGAGTCTCCATTTAAGTACAATAGTCTCGTCTTTGGGTCTTGTTTCAGTACAACAATCTCATTTTTTTCACGTCCCCGTTTCAGTACAAAGGTCGCGTCTCGGGCTCTCATTTAAGTACAATGATCCCGTTCCTTTTGGTCTCGTCTCAGTGCGATGATTATGGATTGGTTGATACCATCTCCATGTTAGATCGGTTGATCTTATTTGAGTTGTAAATCGGTTGATATTACTTCTCTTCGAGTTGTAAATCGGTTGATATTACTTCTCTTCGAGTTGTAAATTGGATGATAATACATTCTCGCATTTCCTGGTTATGGATCGGTTGATACCATCTCCATGTTAGATCGGTTGATCTTATTTGAGTTGTAAATCGGTTGATATTACTTCTCTTCGAGCCGTAAATCGGATGATATTACATTCTCGTTTTCCTGGTTATGGATTGGTTGATACCATCTCCATGTTAGATCGGTTGATCTTATTTGAGTTGTAAATCGGTTGATATTACTTCTCTTCGAGTTATAAATTAGATGATATTACATTCTCGCATTTCCTGGTTATGGATTGGTTGATACCATCTCCATGTTAGATCGATTGATCTTATTTGAGTTGTAAATCGGTTGATATTACTTCTCTTCGAGCCGTAAATCAGATGATATTACATTCTCGTTTTCCTGGTTATGGATCGGTTGATACCATCTCCATGTTAGATCGGTTGATCTTATTTAAGTTATAAATCGGTTGATATTACTTCTCTTCGAGCCGTAAATCGGATGATATTACGTTCTCGTTTTCCTGGTTATGGATCGGTTGATACCATCTCCATGTTAGATCGGTTGATCTTATTTGAGTTATGAATCGATTGATATCATTTCTCTTCGAGTTGTAAATCGGATGATATTACATTCTCGCATTTCCTGGTTATAGATCAGTTGATACCATCTCCATGTTGGATCGGTTGATCTTATTTGAGTTATGAATCGGTTGATATCATTTCTCTTCGAGCTGTAAATCGGATGATATTACATTCTCGCTTTCCTGGGTATGGATCGGTTGATTCCATATCCATGATAGATCGGTTGATCTTATTTGATTCGTAAATCGGTTGATGTTGCGTTAAGACATGTTTCGCCAATAGGCACCTTCCATGGCTTAGTCTTGCCCAATAGTCACGTGTTTTCTTTATGGCTTGGTCCTGCCCAGCAGTCATATTGTCGAGTTCCATTCTGCTAATGGTCTCGTTAAGTCCTGTTTCACCAACAGGCACCTTCCGTGGCTTGGTCCTGCCCAATAGTCGCGTGTCTTTCTTTGTAGCTTGGTCCTGCCCCTCAGTCACATTGTCAAGTTCTATTTCCGCTACCTATTCAGAGGTCAAAACAAAATAAATAAATAAATAAATAAATAAATAAGAGGCAGATGGCATTTCTACTATCCACCGAGTTCAAATTTCTAGGTTTTATTCAAGTATTCAATCACTACATACCTTGAACGTCTAAAAGCTCTCGCAATCATTCGTTCAGGCATGCAGATGATTGAATAGGGGCAGCTGTAATACCTTAAAATTTTCCCTCTCATATCCTCAACATTTCACATAGCATTTTACATATATAGATTCATGAAATAACAAAAAAAACATTGCATCATGTGTAGCATAGTTGAGGCATAGGCATGTGGTCAAATGATTGGAGCAACCGAAGGCTATACAAAGGAAATCACAGGGCCACAAAGCTTCTCAACCTTGTGCAAAGGGTTCACAACATCCTACAAGTCTTCATTTGAAGCCACAAGCCATGGAAAGATTTGAGTTGATCAGAGGAGGCGAGCAGTGCAATATTTCCTGATGAAAAGGGCCAAATTAGGGTTTCACTTCTACTGGGCTTCGGCATTAAGTTTTGATTCAAGGAGGATTCCTTTGTATTATATATGATGTCAAATGCCTAGGGTTCAAATCTCGTCCACAAATTCATTTTGGAAGGGGTTCGACTGGACAGACGACTGAAAATCAAGGAATCGGGGAAAAGGCAACTGAGCTAGGTAAAAAGGGTCGATTCCTGACTTTCAAGATCGAAATCATGAAATTAGGGTTACAATGATCCTATGGTTCAAATTTGGTCAAGAAATGATGGAGGAATAAAAAAAATCAAAGAAAAATCATTTGAAAAGTGGTTGGTTTCACCTTTCCCTCCATTTTTCCTTCCACTTTCCTTCCACACTTCCTTTCATTCTTTCCCTCTTGTTTTTCCACTTCAATTCCACTCCATTTCCCTTAGAAACTTCTACCAGGTTCTACCATCTTCTAGAGTGTTCCAAGGAATATTCCTTCTCCAACCCTAACCCTAACTAACTACCAACCCTAGCTCCATTGCTAAATCCTAACCTCATTACCAAACCATAATTTTGGATCCCAAGCCTAATTTTTGGGCCCCAAACCTAAGCCATATTTAATCCATTTTTCATCCAAACCAAGAAAAATCTCACACAATTTTCATTCACACAAGTCAAATTTTTCATTCTCTCACAATCACTTTTTCTCTCTCACTTTTCCTCCATTTTCCTTTTTTCACTAAAGTTTTTTTGAAGAAGCTCTTCAAGTTTCACATTGAAACTTGAAGATCTTGAAGCTTAGCCACCAACCTCCATTGATTTTGTGGATTGTGGAAGAAGAAGCTACTGAATTTTGTGAGGATTTCGGATTATCGAAAGCGCACGAAGGTTCAAGCATCAAGAACGCAGTTATTTTGAGGTTTCGCGGTTTTCATGGTTTTCTCTTCGATCAAGCTCTGATTCTTGCAACATTCACCGAAGCACTTCTCCGCTTCGTAGGTTGGTGATCTAAATCACTTCTTCTTTAAGTTATTCTCTTCATCTCGCCATTTCGGCATTCTTTAGTTGCTTTTCATTTTGATTGCAATCGATTACGTTTTCGTTATGTGTTGCTTGTGATTTATGATTTTTGATGGATTAGAAGTTAATGTGTAGATAGTCATAGGTGTTAGCATGTGTAAATAAGCTCCAATTGAGTAGAAATTAGTGTTAGCATGTTCCTAGGTATGTTAGGGATCATTAGAAGTGAGTTTGTGGCCAAAAGCACTTATTTCTTAACTTTTTTCACATTCTGGATCAGTGTTAACGGATGCGTATTGGCCACAAAACAGGGCAGTTTTAGGTCCGTTAACCGGTTAACCATTTGGTTAATCGGTTAACGCTGTTGATTTTTGGATTTGTAGTTTAGTTGATAGCTTAGTCCTTGTTTCTAGTGCCTTTAATGTTCATACATGTTTAGGTATTGATTTTAGGAAATTTTTTAGTCCATTTCCAGTAGCTCATTCCCCCATTTCAAGTCGTTTCGACATGTTTCCGTTCATGTTGCGTATTGTGCGTTTTTGTGTTCCTTTGTGCATAGTTTGGTTTCTTGCATTTTTGTTGCTATGTTTATGCATCATTTGGCATGTGAATAATTATGTTGCATTTTGTTTTACATCTTTTGCATTGCATTAAATCGTTTTGCATTTCCATTGTATCAATGTATGTTGCATAATCATGTATGTATGTGCATTTGGTTGCATTTGGTTGCATGCTTGATCATATCATTCACATTAATTCAATTCTGAATTTTGCTTTGAGTTTGACATTCTTGTTGATCTAACATGTTGCACATTCATGATCAATGCTCATTATGTTCATATGCCATGTTCATGTGCCATACTTTGCATACTTGTTGCATAATCCACCATGTGATGCATTCTTGCATAATCCTAAAAAATGTTCATGTTATTTCAATTATGTATGATGATCCATGTTCAAATGCATGTTCATGATGAAGTTGGTGCATTTTTCATTGAGTTGTGCATTAGAAAATGAAAATAATCAAATCTGGATTTTGCATTTCATAGCTATTTTTGCATATAGGTGCTGTAAAATGTATGCTGGTTGTTGTGAAGTTCATGCTGTTTGTGACTTCTTACACCTACTTTCATGTTGTTTGATAGCTGTAGTATGTTGTTTGTATTATGTGTTGTCTTTCATAGCTGTTTGTGTATTAGGGGCTGTAATAGGTGCTGTATTTTTGTCTTAGCATTTTTTAGTTCCTCTAGAATTAAAATAAAATTTTGATTGAGTCCTAGAGTCATTAGGATTTAATTAGGGTATGTTTGCCTTGTTATTTTAAATAAAAAAAAATACACACTAACCTTTGTTTTGTAGAGGGGAAGATTGAGGTAAGTTTCCTTCATCTTATTCTTTTACTTCCTTTATGCATTTAATTTGCATTTAATTTCCTTTACTTTTCATACTTGTGTTTGGTAGGATTTCCCCCTCTGTTGTAGAATTAACTTAACTTCTCTAGGAAGTAAGTTGCATTCTATTCTTTTCTCTTTAGGATTAGAAAACCTCACAAACCATTAGGATCTCCCTTTTGCATATAATAAATAACTTAGGGTTGTGTCTTAGTCCCCCTTAGTTTGTCCTTTTTCCACTTGAGTCATTCTTTCTCGTCTCATGAAGAAAATAATAAAACACTTAATAAAAACCGAACGTTCTTGTACGACGCGAGACTTTGTTGCGGAGTACTTACCACGATGGATATGTCTTAGTATGAGAATGATCATAAACAAAATCAAAATATTTCTCATAAAAGACAAAAACAAATAATAAGTGACTATCCTGCGGGAACTTCTTTTCTCATCTCATTCATTCTGAACGCGAACTTGCGACGACTTGTCTCGCATGCAAGAGGGTAAACACACTCGTACCAGACGAGCCTGCAACACCTGAGCATAGACATACGCAGTTCCAGCGCATAAAAAACACAAACAAATAGTTCCCACCTTAGTTAGGCGAACTACGTTGACTCTGATACTCATTTTCCCGATGAGGTACATAGGCAGCGGGGTAGGGCCCGTTCGAGCACATTCTTTATTTTCCCTACATTTTCCCCATTCTTTCTTTTTGTTCTCTTTTTGTTTCATTTCTCATTCTCATTCCAGTCAGCAGTTTTATTCAGCAGCAACCTATTTCTCAACCTTTGAAACAAACAAACAAGCGTGGATCCCGTCGGGTACGGCGGACGATCTGGGGTGCTAATACCTTCCCAGGTCGTAACCGACTCCCGAACCCAGATCTTTGGTTCGCAGGACCTTGTACTTTTGTTCTTCCTCAGGTTTGTGCAGCATTACCTTTCCTATTCTCTCGGGATAAAAATGCCTGGCTGGCGACTCTACCTTTTCCGCGCCACTTTCGCGTTTTTACTAGGATGAAAATCCTGGGAGCGACAGATGGCACTTGTCAGCTTCTTATGCTTGTCTTGGTCCTTTGATCTCTTCAACCCCGCCCGGAGTTTCAACTCAGAGACTTCCTTCTGTGCTACTAAAAAGGCTTTCGGATTCTTCTTCTCACTAGCTTCCAGGTCTTCTATCCTAGCATGGGATCTCTGATCTTCTTGTGAACGAGCCTCAGTGATCCTGATCCACCTAGCCTGACTCTCCTCCAAGTAGTGCTCAACTCTGGCCTTCTGAATCTTGACTTCCTTACAGGCATTCTTCAATACCAACTCCCCTGCTCTAGCTCTTCTGATATAATCATTTGTATTCTCAATCTTGGTCATATGCTCGATCCGGAGCCTCTCCAACCTTTCATTGTCCAGACGACTATCATTCCTTTCCCAGAGGGTCTTCTTCAGAGCTTCAGAAAGCTGAGTATTCCTTTCCTTCAACTTTTCAAACTCCTCTAAACTGACTGTAGCTGTAGGCTCTACTGTTGATAGTCCAGGCACATCCTCTAGGGTAAATGGCATGCGTGTGATCTGTCCCCTAGCCCGAGACTAATCAAGATATTGAGCTGAAGCTATGTTGTTGCACTTGCCAAGAATGGCAGTCCCTTTTGTCTGAATATTATCCCAAGCCCAAGCTGCTTGTCTGGCAATGTCAAGGTTGTGTTGAATGTCACAGTAAAGGGTTTCTGACAAGTCTTGCTCTCTTGGTGGATGTACCAAGGCATACCCTAATTGTCTCTTGAACAACAAAGGATTGTAGTTGATGCAACCCTTCACTCCAATCAGGGGTACATTGGGATACTGCCCACAACTGGTGATGATATCTCTGCCCTTGGTGTTCTAAGTGCACCATCTGATGTCTTCTGAAGTAAGGGCAATCATTCTCTTAGCCTAGTTTCTTGACTGATGAGGATTCAAGAAAGCTTCTGACTTTGGCAAGTGCCTCAATAACCAACAATAGAAGAGAGGTTCACAATATCTGACTAATCTTCCCCTCTGCTTCTCATTCCTTTGATGCACTGAGTAGGAAAAGTCTCCAAGCAAGGTAGGGACTGGGTTTTTCAACAAGAAAAGGTGGATAGCACTCTTGCTTACAAACTTAGGCTCGTCTGCAAACAAGATGATACCATATATTCTAAGGGCCAGAAGAGCACAAACAATGTCCCACTTCCCTGCTGCAGCATGAATGGTGGCTTGAGTAACCAAAAAGTCCAAATGAAGGCCTGAGATTCCAGCCTTAGTGGTCATATTCTGGTCAATGAGGGTGGATTCCAAGTGCAAAGCCTTAGCTATATCTTCATTCCTGGGAGCAGTCATCTCAGGGTTGAAAGGAATCCCTCTCCTGATGGGGGCACCCAACAACATGGAGAACTCCTCTAGCAAAGGGCCCAACTGGAAGTCTGGAAAGGTGAAACATCTGAGAGGCGGGTCATAGAACTGAAGAAAAGTGTGGATCATACTCCTCTGTGATGCATCCAAGTCCATGATCATGTCCATAATGCCACCATAATGTTCTCTGAATAAAGGGAAATGATCAGGAGTGATGAGTGTCTGAATCTGCTTGATACCTGTCAGAGTAGGCTCAAAGAAATGATAGGTGATGTTGCTCTTCCTGGATGGGTCCATGCTGACAATGGATGCTGGTGAAGAAGACTGAGGAGAAGTACTGATGAAGGCAACTGGTGAAAACTGATGAAGATAACTGGAGAGGGTAGTGAAGAAGAATCTCTGATGAAGATAGCTAATGAAGGTGGCTGATGCAGATAGCTGAAGGAATCTGAGTAGTAGAATAGGTCAAAACTAAACATAAGATAAGATGTGGATACCCTGTAAAACAAATAGACAAATGTTAAAATGATGCAAAATGATGTATGCAGAATGATATGCAAGGGTTTGTGATCAAGTGCTGGATCTGTTATCTGCCTTGATAGGGTCCATGTGTGTTCATAAGTCCGGGTGGAGGTTTAGAAAATCAGTAACCAGGTGGGGGACTCAAATAAAGAGTCACAAGTCCAGGGTTTCACAAGAACAATCCAAAATGATGCAATCTTAAAAAAAAATTGATAACAGGGTATGATGAGGCCAAGGGTTCCTGCAAACCTGTAAACATCCCAACCCCCTCACATGTATTGTTCTAGAACAAGGATCATCAGACTTGGATCAGTTATGAGAAGTGTAAACACTTCTAACCCGGAGGTACAGTGTTTACAATAATCATAAAGGATCCTCCTCTAATTCACCTCAGATGCTGAAGGTCATAAAAAGGTCATCCAGACTTAGCAGGCTTCCCAGATAGCCCTAGTACTACAGGAAATCCGTAGCACTGAGTTCTCAAGAAGAAACCCATGTCTGAACCGCGTTTCATATTCCCGCACCAGACCGAAATGGAATGGGAAAGAATATGAAACCACTCTATCCTATGTGTCACTCAGGCTCCCGGTATGGAACCTTACTCACTCAATATCCCTCCCACCAAGGCAAACCAAAGATCCAACACAATAATATGATGATAACAGTATGAAATGCATATAAACAGTAAAATAAAACAATAAATAAAGCTGTACAGAAAGAAATAAATAAAGCAATAAACAACAAGCACAAGTAGCACATAACACCCCCATAAACACAAATCAAACAAGCGCTAGGAGAAACCCCCAAAAAGAACCAGAAGCCCTGGTTGCAAGATTATTCCCCAGCAGAGTCGCCAAGCTGTTGCTCCCGAAGATTTGCATCCCGGTGCAGACGCGAACGGTCGGCGAAAGGAGAAAAGGAATGAACTGAATAGAGTCGCCAGCTATGCATTTTTATCCCGAAGGAAAGGTAATGCTGCATAAACCTGGAGAAAGATGGATAAGACGGTTGCGAACCAGAGAAACTGAGAAAGGGGGTTGGGTACAACCTAGGAAAGTATTAGCACCCAGATTGTCCGTCGTACTCGACGAGATCCACGCTTACAAGATTGTGTTTAAATGGGGTAGTGTATGTGCTATCTGTGTGCAGAAGCTAAGGATGAATGTACATGTGTCAGTGCAAAAGGGTGAATTTCTCAGAAATTGAGGCTTTAGAAAAGAATGCTGGAAGAGGGGGATGACAAAGAGACTTTTGTTCGATAACTGTTAAGTTATGCCTACGTATCCTCTTGTACAATGAGGAAGTCAGAACACCGTAGTTCGACTCAAAGAGACTGAAAGATAAATTAACTGTGAACTGCTTGCTTGTCTATGCTCAAGTGTATGACTCGTCTGGCTCGAGTGCTAACTGTCTTGCATTAGATGGAAGAAGCAAGTTCTCGTTTATGAATGAGTGTGATGAGAAAAGAATCCCGGAGGAGACGATTATTATTTGTTTTTTGTGTTTTCAGTTTTGTTATTGTTTTTGATGTTTTGCATAAGTTAATGAGCTTAAGCCTAAATCAAGGGCTTGTAAACTCATTATATCCTCCCTGATTAGGGATAATGAGCCTACTTAAGTATGAGATAAGCATCTCAACTTAATTTCCATGAAGATGTAGGATTAAGATAATTAACATACTTGTGATTATTTAGATGCTTTTTGGTTTTTTTGTTTAGTGCAAAGTGTAACACCCCAAATTTTCCGTCTTCATTTTAAGCATCATATCACATAATATTCATCATGAACATATCATTTCCTTAGCATCATATCATGGAAAGATGAAGCATAACATCCCTCATGTCCTATCATCAAGCATATGGTCATCTGTGGAGTTCCTTGAAGCATTTCAAGCCATGACAAGGGTCACAATTGGTTTGTACAAGTTCTATGGTGAGTCTACACTCCATTTACAAGATCAAGTCCATTGGAAAAAGCTTAGAAGATTGCATGATCATCAAAGATCTCAGGACAAGGCAAAGCTCCTATACAAAGCACCCAAATTAGAGTTTATGATTCAAGTACCATAATCTCACAACTTTGGCCATTTCTTTTGGGCAAAGTCTTATATATGTTAAGAGGATCCTAGGTGTAAAATTTCATGAGAAAATTCCATGTGGAAGTCAGTCAATGCCTCAGTTGCTTGCAGATGAAGGAAAAAGTCAACAGTGCCCTTAAAAAGTCAACTGTGCAATTTCAAGGGGGTCTAACCCAATTTTTTTGGCCAAGAGGGGTCCTTACAATGTTATAAGAGGTTTGGAATGCCCAAAGTTCAAGAATCATGGAGATTTGAAGGGTTTTTCAAAAATGGTACAAAGTTGGTTTATGGAATTTTCCAAATTTGGCAACTTTTGCCCTAATTTTCAAGTGGCCTTAACATGATCAAAAATTCTTCAAATGGATCAAAGTCAAACATGAAAGTTGAAGAGTAAGGGCTCCCATTTTCAAAAAGTACAAGTACATTTTCAGAGGATTCCTAAAACTCCCTATGGCTTCTTCGAAAATTCTAGCATTCTAGGGCAAAATCTCACTTCTCAAAAAGCCACCAAATGCAAAAGGCCTCAAACTTGAATTATGTGACTTGGTACTGGCCCAATCTTGTTTCAAACTTAAAATTCATTGCATTAGGACCAATTTTCTCCAAATAATTAGTCATTTTCGTGCCAAATGAGAAAATCCCTCCAAAAGTGCAAAATTAGCAAAAGTCATGAAACAAGTGTGATACTTGAATCTAAGGGCCAGGAGTGACTGGATTTGGATCAAGGGTGGAAAATGAAAGTAACATGTGCTGAGAGGCCCAAAGAAGCATGAGCATAGCATGCTTATCCCTCCAAGTGCAAATTATGCAAAATCACTCAAAACTCATGACTCATTCGTGCATTCTTTTTCACACTTTCAGCATTGCTTTGTGAGGTCATAACAAGCACAATTAGGGTTTAGCTAATCCCAGATCTCCGTCATTATCTCATTCTCAACTTTCTTGCAACTTTGCATTTTCCTCCATATCTCTTCACACAAGCAAGTAAAATCCAAACCAATTGTGGATCTGTGATCTAGGCAATCTCAGGATCCTTAAGCATACACTCATTGAAGCTTATCCTCAAGTTTGGTCTGCTTACCATTTCAAGGAAACTTGCTTTGGAACCTCATATCCAGTTTGTTTCAAGGCCTTAGATGCATTTATTTTGCATCTAAGGAGTAAGAGGAGTGATTTGCACGCATTGGTTGGTTTTCTAGCTCACTGTATCAAGATCTCCATCTCAGGTATGGCATGAAATCTCATGATCTAAAAATGGAATTGAATTGTTGCTTTATGTTCTTTGATCTTCACTGGTCATGCTGCACTTTGTGGATTTGAATTTAGTGCATTGTAGTGAAAGATATATGCATTTCAAGTTTGATGGTGACACTTTATTTCTTTCGATCTGTCCAATTCTTTGAGTTTTAGCTTGTTTTGATGTTATTTTTGGATTCAGTGGTGTCTAATTAGTTGATCTGGGCAGTTTGTTTTCATTTTTTGGTTAATTTTTGGTTCTGGTTTGGTCTCCGGTGCCGGAGCCCTAGCTCCGGTCACCGGAATTTGTTTTCATGTGCACTAGGGTTTGCTGCGAAGAAGATGAGGTATTAGCCCTTGGATCTCACATCCAGCGCTTGAGAACGCGCCACATAGCCCTAATCTCATTCAGTTTCATGTGTATTTTCTTTTCATTTCGTTTAATCAGCGTGTTATGCAGTCCATGTTAACCAGCGTGCACTCACCATTCACCTTGCAGCATACTGCCACCTCATTTAATGAGGTCTTCACTAGCAGCCGCGTGATCAATCTAACCCTTCCTGTTTTTCCAGCCCTTTTCCTTTTTTATTTCACTAATATCCACCATAAAAGCCATGGTCAGCGCGCTGGTGGGCCTTCAGTGTGTGCTATTCGCACCTCCCACACCTCAGGCCCAATCATTTCCAACATATAGTCCTTACTACATACACCCCTTCCATTCTATTTTAATTTCTTTTTCTTCAATTTAATTTCTTTTTCTTCAGTTAGCTTTCAATTTTTTTAAAATAGTTTTAGTCATCCAAAAAATCCCAAAAAAATCATGCGTGTTATTTTATATCTCTATTATTTTATCATATTTTTATTTTAATTGTTTTCCTTTTTCCACGTATCTGAATTAATTCCATATTCCACATAGCTTCTTTTGAATCCTTTCTTGACCACACTGCCTTGTCTATTTTTCATACTCTTCAATACTTTGAGTTTTGATCCCTTTCTTTTTGATTTGAATTCTTAAGACATTGCACTTTTCATGTGATTTTTCTCTAGATTTTTAGAAACTTATTTCTTGAGTCTTGGTCTTGTGACTTGTGATGTAAGTTTGTAACCCTCACTTGTGTTCTTGCCTCCCTTAAACCTAGTTCACTTTTGAATCTTTTCAAATCCTTTTGTCTAGTTGATATAACATGTTTGAAGATCATTTGGTTTCAATTGTGGAATTTTTAGGTGATTAGTTGATTTATTATAGATTTTATCTTGAACCTTGTCCCATTTTGCTTCCTTTGAACCTTTAGCTCTCATATAAGCCTAGAAGGGCACTTGTGCCCACTTCTTCTTCTCATTTGTGGTTCCTTTGGGGTGTGGGTACCTTCCTGGTCCTAGGATAGGGCTTGTGTCTTCTGAATTTTGGTGTTTGCTTCTTCTTTAAGTCATTTGCTTCTTTAAGTGCTTTCACTTCATCTTATTGTTTCTTTTGCTTCCATTTGGTATTGTTTGGTCTTGTGTGTCCATTCTCTTCATCTTGTTGGATTCCTAAGCCATTCTTCATCTTGTTTTGGTTCTGGTTGTGAGCTTTGTGTTCATATCTTATGCATTTTGCTTTACATATTTCATAAGTGTGTATTTGTTTTCATATATGTTCATGTTGCATCATTTTGAGTTGTAAGCTTCATGTTTCATTTCTTTGAGTTGCATTTGCATTGTGCATATGTTCATACCATTCTGATTGTGTGATGTTATCATGTTAATTTTCTCATTGTGTTTCACTTGTATGCATACTAACCTTGCAGGGGCTTGGTAAGTGTGAGGTGTGGGAATTGAGTTCCACATCTCCAAATCTCATCTTCTCCTCTTATGTTTATGTGCACTAACTCTTTGTTTTTGGGCTTAAGCCTTTCTCATCCCTTCTTCTATCTTTTTCTTCTCTTATTCTTTCCTTTTTCGGTAGGATAGAAACCTCACTAACCCTTAGGACATCCATGCATGTTAACACTTAGGATTATTTTAGTCCCCCTTTAGAATTTTTCCTTTGTGATCCTTTGGTGCTTTCTCTTCTCATCTTCAAATTCAATTCTAATCCACTTAATAAAGGTTGAGTACTTTCATGTGACACGAGACATTGCTATGAGATACTTGCACGCGTTCCGTTTCGGGGCGAGGTATGAGTCATCACTCGTGGTGGATAGGTCTTAATATGAGTACCTCACAAAGAAAAGCTAAAAAAACAGTTCTTAACCATAAAACCACATAAATACTTAATAATTGTAATACGCCAGTGTGCTTAAGCCTTCACTTGTGGGACTAGCTTTGGAGATTTCCTCCATAGATAGGTGTGCCTCTTGCGCATTGCATTTCGGGATGATGTGAGATGTACACATCCCATTGAGTATGACTTAGCTACACTTACCTATGCAGACTTTCACTCATAAAAGCTTCTAAAAAACACCAAACAAACAATAAGCGTCTTTCCTTCGGGAATTCTTTTCTCATCGCATTCACTCCGTACGTGAACTTGCTCCTACATGTCACTTTGCAAGACGGTTACGCACTCGTCGTCCGAGTCTGCAACACCTGAGCAATGGCATAAGTAGTTCAAGCTTTAATCCACAAGAAATTTCCTTGTTACCCCTAGTTAGGGGAACTACGACGTCTCTGATCCTCATTATCCTGATGAGGTACGTAGGCAGCGGGGTAGGGCCCGTTCGAGCACAATCTTTATTTTCCCTACGTTTTTTCTCTCTGTTTTCTTTTTCTTTCTTTTCCAGTTCCATTTTCTTTTCATTTTCATTTCTTTGCTGCAGCTTTCATACCCTCACCCTTTGAAACATTTTCTTTGCAAGCGTGGATCCCGTCGAGTACAGCGGACGATCTGGGTGCTAATACCTTCCCAGGTCGTAACCGACTCCCGAACTCAGTCTCTTTGGTTCGCAGGACCTGTCTCCTTCCTCTTTCTTTCTTCTGGTTTGTGCAGCATTAACATTCCCTTTCTTCGGGATAAAAATGCCTGGCTGGCGACTCTATTCTTTTTCCGCGCCACTTTCGCGTTTGTACCATGATGGAAGTCCGGGGAGCGACAGCTGGCGACTCTGCTGGGGACGAACCCAGAATCTCTAGTTCCCCTGTGAGTCTCTCCTAGCGCTTGTGTGTTTCTGTTTCCTTGGGTGATGTTTGTTTGCTGTGGTTTGTTGTATTTTACTGTCTTTATTTACAGTTTTATTTACAGCTTTATTTACAGTTTTCAGTATTTATTTTCCGCATCATATATATCATACTGGACTGTCTGGTTTTCTGTTTGGTGGGCTCGGGTGATACTCTTTCTGAGAGATAAGCCAAGTACCCGGCCTGAGTGCGCTATAGGATTAGAGTGGACATATTGTACTCACACGTGACATGATGAGTGGCAGTGTGTTTCACGCCCAGATTGCGACCGTCTTGGAAATATCTTGTGTGGGGATTTCCTCCACTTCGGGATATGACCTTGATAGTTATGTGCATCTGGGGACCGATCACTGAGAACCTTTATGGAAACAACCCTCTCTAGTGGTGGCAGTGGCAGACCATATTTTGTGGCAAACCCATTCGCACCCGAGGGTCCACTGGGGACTCGCATAGGATGGCCTGGTTCTCTTGTAGGAACTCAGTCAAAGCATCTGGTCGTATGACATTAGTACTGTATCCTACGGGCTGAATGTACTATTGTTTCTCGATTTCAGCGCTTGAAGCTGAGAACTTATAGGGGATGCTTGTTTTTCCCGGACTCAGCTGAGGCCTCCCTGCGTAGTACATAATGCCTAACCGATTCCCTGATTTGGTCATGAGCCATTTCTCGGAAATGGTGAAAGTATTATTGCTATTCGGCTTTGAGAGTCCGTGATGTTTGACCCGGAGCACACCTGTGAGATTGGGAATGGGTTTACAGGTTTGCAGGAACCCTTGACCTCATCATACCCTTGTTACCAGTACAGTTTCATGTTCTGATACAATTACTTTGGTTCTGGAGTTCTTGAATTTCTCTGGTCTTTGATTGGGAGTATCTGAGCTTATCTGAGTGTTTATGGGCTGAAATCCAAAGGACTTGGGGTTTCTGATCATGTGGCCTTGGTATCCAGATTCCAGACAGTCCCAGATGATCATATGTCTTTGCATTTGCATCTGCATTACATCATTTCATCATTAATCATTGTTTTGTTTTCATTCACAGGTTCATATCTTTGCTTCCGGTTCCGGTATCCTCTTCAGAGATGGAAGATCCTCGCAAGCAGAATATTCACTTCAAGTTCTTTGACACCAAGGTTGGCCTGTTGAAGAAGATGGTAAAGCTGATTACACCCAACCATGTGGAGAGATTCAGGAAGGCTTATGGGAGTATTCTGGATGTGGTGGTAGAGCTAGATCCTTCTGAGAGAAGTGCCATTCATACCTTGCTTCAGTATTATGATCCTTAGCTCCGTTGTTTCACCTTTCCTGATTTTTAGTTAGGTCATTTGCTGGAGGAATATGCTCTGATCTTGGGAGTGCCTGTTCGAGACCAGATTCCGTTCAATGCTGAGATGAGTAGACCTGCACCTGAGGCTATTGCTAAGGCTCTTTATTTGAGCACTTCTGTTGTGAACTCTTTGACCATCATTAAGGGAGGTGTGCCTGGGTTTTCTTTGGAGACTTTGGTAAAGAAGGTGGAAGAGTTGGTTGTTGAAGAAGAATGGGATGCTGTTTGTGCTATCCTGGCTCTTTCTATCTATGGCATTATCTTGTTTGCTGATATGGAGAAGTTCATAGATATGAATGCCATACATCTCTTTTTGCTGAAGAATCTTGTGCCTACATTGCTTGGAGACTTATATTACTCAGTGCACTACAAAACTGAGAAGAAGAGAGGAGGTTTAGTTCGTTGCTGCGCTCCTTTATTTCTTTTGTGGTTCATGAGGCATCTGCCTAGTACTGGAGTGTTTAGTGACCACACCTTGGTATGGGCTCAGAAGCTGGAAAAGTTGCTTGCCAAGGATGTCAGGTGGATTACTCAAAGGCTGCAAGGTGCACGTTTCATCACTAGTTGTGGGAGTTATCTTAGTGTACCTTTATTGGGAGTACTTGGAGGGATCAATTACAATCCAATCTTGTTAAGAAGGCAATTGGGATATGCCTTGAGAGAGGTACCAGAAGAATTGAAGCTGACCCCTATTTTCTATGCCCTTAGTGAGGAAGGTTGCTGGAGCTTGGAAGTGCATTAAGGGAGAAGGGATAGCTAGCTTTGGAAAGTGCAACAATCAGACATTTCCGGAGTATGAAGCTTGGTTGAAAGACAGAGCCAGAAGGGTTTTGCTGCCATTCTCACCACCAGTTCCTCCAGTTGCTGAGTCCATTGATACTGTGTCTCTAGAGGAGTTCAAGAAGTTGGAAGCCCAGTTGCATGCAGTCAGAGTGGAGAACACTGAAGTAGTTAGTATGTATCATCTTGCCAACCAGGCCAAGAATGAAGCTGAAGTGAAGTTGCTGAAGATGCATACTACCTTGGAGGCTAAAGAGAAAGACTTTGCTGGAAGGGAAGCTCACTTCCATAGGTTGGGAATGATGGAAGCCAAAAGAGAAGCTGAACGCAAGAGGAATTCAAAGACTCTCAAAGATGCTCGTCAGTCTATTGTCTGGTTGCAGGAACAGAGAGAGCAAGAGCTGAAGAAATATAAGGAAAAAGAAGAGTTCTTTGAAGTGCAGATGGCCTACAAAAAGGAAGAGGTGGAGCAAGTCCACAAGATTCGCAGAGAGAAGACTCAGCAATTAGCAGACAGTCAACAAGCCCTCTAAGTAGCACTTAAAGAAATTGAAGACCTCAAGTTGATGGCTGGAGTCAAGAAGGTTAGGTCTGATGCGGGGTTTAGTGAGGGAGGTTCAGGATCCTCGGGCAGTGGTTTTGCTTCTTAGTTTGATTTCCTTGTATCTGGATTACCTACAGACATGTTGTAGGAGTCCTGGCTGTTTGTTTTTCTTTTTAGAAACTTGTACCCTATGGGGAATTCTGTTTTATTTGCCTAATAGGTTGATTTATGTATTGACTTTTTCACCACTTCTTGGTGTGCCTATTGTTATGGTTTGAATGTGGTTTTTCGCGAAGGTTTCTAAAAGTCGAGGATCAGTACCCATCTGGTTTTCTTTGCTAAATACCGGAACCGGGGCATGAATGACCTGGGATTGGAAACATAAACAACTGCATTGCATACATATAACCTGTTTGTGTGTTTTGCAGGTAGTGTCTCGGTTGCTAACGTGTTTTGTGTTTCAGGCACTATAGCTCCCCGGAAAGTTCGGGAACAACAAGTAACACATAGATATCCAACCAAGATTAACAGAGAGCGAGTCATGGACCAGATGCAAGAAGACTTGGCAGATCTGAGACTGATAATGGATAACTTTATGACATTGATGGCAGGCATGGGTCAGAACCAAGAGCGTCTGCGGGAGATGATAGAGAACAGTCAACCCAGGAACAACACTGCTGCTGTTGATAATCGTACCGGTGCGGGCGCACGTCAGGTTGAAGCTCCTGTAACACAACCAGGGGTGACAATAATCAATGATGGGTTGAATAATATTCAGATGGATAATCAGGATGAACAATTCACTCTCCTGGACGAAGCTGAAGGTCAATGAGCTGAGATGAACAAGAGGTTTGAGGAAATGGCTGAGCAAATCAAAGCTATTCAATCCCAGAGCTCTTTGGGATTTGACATAACAGATTTGGGCTTCGTTCCTGGGGTCAGGATCCCATACAAGTTCAAAGTTCCAACCTTTGAGATGTATAATGGCACTGCATGCCCGAAGACCCATCTTCAATCATTTATTGGGAGAATTGCTGCTCACACAGATGATGAGAAACTCTGGATGTATTATTTTCAAGACAGCTTGGTTGGAGCTTCTCTGGAATGGTACATGAAGCTCAGCAGAGTTAATATCAAGAGTTGGAAAGATCTAGCTGAAGCCTTTGTGAGACAATATCAATATAATTTGGACATGGCTCCAAACCGCACGCAACTGCAGTACATGGCTCAGACTGCTAAGGAAGGTTTCAAAGAGTATGCTCAGAGGTGGCGCCAGCTTGCTGCCAGAGTGCAACCACCGCTGCTTGAGAACGAAATGGCTGACATGTTTATGGGTACTTTGCAGGGTGTGTTTCTTGAAAGAATGGCGTCCAGTTCTGCCACTAAATTCAATGACATTGTTATTGTTGGAGAGAGGGTTGAGACATTGCCGAAGATGGGGAAGATACAAGATCCAAGTGCTAGCAACTCAAATGGAGCGAGGAAAGCTTTCAGTGGACCTCCTAGAAGACAAGAGGGTGAGACGAATGCTGTATTTAGCCGAGGCCGGGGCCGTGGTTATAGAAGACCCTATGAGCATGTGGCAGCAATCACAATTCCTTCTGCTCCAGTGAAACAGATGCAACCTCCTCAACAACAACAACATCAACAACAACAACCTCGTAACAATCATCAGCAGAGACCGTATCAGCCAAGGCAAACTCGCCCGGCTAATAGGGTGATTGAGGCTATCCCTATGATTTATGCTGCTTTGCTTCCAAGACTGCTAGATTTGAATCTGATTCAACTGAGAACCTTGGCAACACCACCTCCTGGAGAGCTTCCAATGGGTTATGATGTCAACGCATGATGCGCTTTCCACTCTGGAGCACCCGGGCACTCGACTGAGAAGTGCAGGGCTTTGCATCACAAGGTTCAAGATCTTATAGACTCTAAAGCAATCAACTTTGCGCCACCGCCGAATGTTAATTCGAACCCTATCCCGCATCATGGAGGGGCAAGAATCAATGTTGTTAAGGGTGGTGACAAGCTGAGTCTTGTGCTGAGTATTGATGAAGTGAAGACTCCTTTGAGGGTAGTGAAAGAGAGACTGCTGAATGGCCAAGTGTTTCCTGGTTGCTGTGTCGATTGTGAAGACTGTTTGAATGCTGAGAATGGCTGTGAGAAGCTGAAGATGGGTTTTCAGGGTTTGATTGATGATGGATCCTTGCAGTTCAGTAAGGTTGATGATAAAGAAGCTGATGATGTGTCAACCATTACTATTTTCTATCATGAAGCTGACATGCCTGTTAGAAGAGAGCCTGTTACCATCTATGCTCCTCAGGTTAGTCCCGTGACTATCACCGTACCTGGGCCTGTTCCATACACAGATGATAAAGCCATTCCCTGGCATTATGGCTCAGACGTATATGTAGCTGGACAGAAGATTGAGAGCAAGGCTGTTGCTGCTGACCCGACTGTAGAGAATGTCGGAGGAGTTGGGGCTTTCACTAGAAGTGGTCGGTTATTCGCTCCCTCTGTGCTGAGAGGGGATCCTGAGGCTGAAGCTTCGTCCAAGGCCAAAGGAAAGCAAGCTGTGAATGATGAATCCACTACTCCTGTGGCTGGGCAGGGTACATTTGAAAAAGAGGTCGAGGAATTCATGCGGATTATCAAAAAGAGTGACTATAAGGTGGTCGATCAACTGAACCAGACACCTTCTAAGATATCCATCTTGTTACTGCTGATGTGTTCTCCCGCACACAGAGAGGCCTTATTGAAAGTTCTGCAAATGGCTTATGTTCCTCGGGAAATCACTGTCAACCAACTTGAAGCTGTTGTAGGCAGTATCAATGCAAGCCATGGTCTAGGCTTCACAGACAGAGACCTCACGTCAGAGGGAAGAAACCACAACAAAGCACTACATATCACTATGGAGTGCAAGGGTGCTATGTTATCGCACGTTCTTGTAGACACAGGCTCTTCCCTGAATGTGCTTCCGAAGAAGGCACCGATGAAGCTTAATGTTGATGGGATTGTCCTGAGACCAAGTGATCTGATTGTCAAAGCATTTGATGGTTCGAGAAGATCAGTTTTTGGAGAGGTTGAGCTGCCCGTCAAGATAGGCTCTCAAGTCTTCAAAAGTGTTTTCTATGTCATGGACATCCAGCCGGCATACAGCTGCTTGTTGGGTCGCCCGTGGATACATGCTGCTGGAGCTGTTACTTCAACCCTGCATCAGAAGCTCAAGTACGTGGTTGACGGCCAGGTTATCACAGTTTGCAGAGAGGAGGACATATTCGTAAGCCACTTGTCGACGTTCAAGTATGTAGAGATGGATGGAGAAATCCATGAGACTTTATGCCAATCCTTTGAAGCAGTCAACGTCAGTATCTTGACCCCTATGGAGAAGAGCAGTGAGAAAGAGGGCACATCCATCCATTCTTACAGAGAAGCAAAGGAGGTTGTTCAATCAGGCAGTGCCCAAGGCTGGGGCAAGCTGTTGGAGCTAGAAAAGAAAGATGATAAGTTTGGCTTAGGGTATCAGCCTAGTGGGTCTACCCCAAGTGGTAAGGTTATCACGTTTACAAGTGCTGGGTTGCTCGACCGCAATCAGATCTGTACAGCAAGCCAAGATGGGGACAATGACGGTGACTGGGACAACTGGATCCACCCATGTGCGCCCGACGAGGAGCTAACAAACTGGTCTGCATAAGACATTGTTCAAGTCACCTGGCTCTCAAAGTAATTATTTTGTTTCCTTTTATTAGCATACTGCATTGTCAAATCCAGCATTCTGCCCTAGATGCTTGGATCCATTGTATTGGGCCACCATGTTTTGTATTGCATCGTTATTTTGCTATGAAATAAAAGGACATTTTCAGACAAACTGTGTTCTCTTTCTTTGTTTTTAAACATTTTCACAAAAATATAAAAATGGCAATGTGTTTTCATTTTTGTTTTTGTGTTAGCGTCTCCTTTTCAAAATAAGCAGATTCTGAATAAGCACATCATCTGTGCAGTGTTGACCATCCGGATTCCACTGATAACGTTCCTGCTATGACTACGCATGACTTTGACAATCCAGTCTACCAAGCTGATGAAGGGGTTAAAGAAGACTGTGACCTCCCTGAAGAATTGGTCAAATTGTTAAAACATGAGGAACGGGTTATTCAGCCTCATCAAGAGGAGATTGAGATCATCAACATTGGCAGTGAAGATGTGAAGAAAGAGATCAAAATTGGGGCCAGTCTGCAGGCCGACGTCAAGAAAGAGCTGATCAACATGCTAAAAGAGTATGGGGATATCTTTGCTTGGTCATATCAAGATATGCCAGGGTTAGATACCGACATCGTTGTGCATAAGCTACCTCTGAGAGAGGACTGTCCTCCTGTGAAACAGAAATTGAGAAGAACTCGTCCTGACATGGCGATAAAGATCAAAGAGGAGGTTCAGAAGCAATGGGATGCCGGTTTCCTTGTTGTGACTAGTTACCCACCTTGGGTAGCTAACATTGTACCTGTGCCAAAGAAGGACGACAAGGTCCGGATGTGCGTTGATTACCGGGATTTGAATAGAGCGAGCCCAAAAGATGACTTTACGTTGCCACACATTGATGTGCTGGTGGACAATACTGCTCAATTCTCGGTATTTTCCTTCATGGATGGCTTCTCCGGTTATAATCAGATAAAGATGGCACCGGAAGACATGGAGAAGACAATGTTCATTACCCCGTGGGGTACATTCTACTATAAGGTCATGCCCTTTGGTTTGAAGAATGCCGGGGCAACTTATCAACGGGCGATGGTCACATTGTTCCATGACATGATCCACAAGGAGATTAAGTGTTATGTGGGCGATATGATTGTAAAGTCCCGAGACGAAGAGGAGCATCTGGTCAACCTGAAGAAGCTGTTTGATAGACTGATCAAGTACAAGCTGAGGTTGAATCCAAACAAGTGCACTTTCGGAGTGCGTTCCGGGAAACTGCTGGGTTTCATTGTTAGTCAAAGAGGAATTGAGGTCGATCCTGCCAAAGTAAAAGCTATTCAAGATATGCCTGCACCGAAAACAGAAAAAGAAGTGCGCGGGTTTTTAGGGAGGTTGAACTACATTTCTCGGTTCATATCTCATCTAACGGCCACGTGCGAACCAATATTCAAATTGCTAAGAAAAGAGCAAACGGTCAGGTGGAACGATGACTGCCAAAGAGCTTTCGACAAAATAAAAGAATATTTGCAGGAGCCTCCAATTCTAATGCCTCCAGTGGAGGGAAGACCTTTAATCATGTACTTGACCGTGCTAGAAGGGTCAATGGGGTGTGTTCTAGGCCAACATGACGAGTCTGGTCGAAAAGAGTACGCCATTTATTACCTTAGCAAAAAATTTACCGATTGTGAATCCCGATATTCACTGCTCGAGAAAACTTGTTGCGCTTTGGTATGGGCTACTCGCCGACTGAGGCAGTACATGTTGACTCATACCACATTGCTCATTTCCAAAATGGATCCTGTCAAGTACATCTTTGAGAAACCAGCGTTGACCGGAAGGGTTGCTAGGTGGCAGATGATTTTAACTGAATACGACATCCCGTATACTTCTCAGAAAGCCATCAAGGGAAGTGTATTGTCGGATTACCTTGCACAACAACCTCTTGAGGATGATTATCAGCCAATAAAGTTTGACTTCCCTGATGAGGACATCATGTACCTCAAAGCAAATGATTATGAGGAACCGCTTCTGGAGGAGGGGCCAGACCCTGAATCCAAATGGAAGTTGATGTTTGATGGGGCAGTCAATATCAATGGTCGTGGAGTTGGTGCCGTACTCATTACTCCTGAAGGTGTTCACTTACCCTTCGCTGCTAGAATTACTTTTGGCTGCACCAACAATGAAGCGGAATACGAGGCATGCATAATGGGAATAGAGGAGGCAATTAATCTTCGGATTAAGAACCTCGATATATTCGGAGATTCATCCCTCGTCATTAACCAAGTTACCGCCAAGTGGTATACGCATCAAGAGCATCTAATTCCATACAGGGATTATGCTATAAAACTGTTGACGTTCTTCACGACAGTTAAACTTCAATACATACCACGTGATGAAAATCAGTTTGCCGACGCATTGGCCACTCTCTCTTCGTCAATCAAAGTCTTGTGTTGGAATTATGTGCCCAGAATTGATATATCCAGGCTTGACGCTCCAGCTCATGCCTTCTCTGTAGACGCCGTGTCTGACGAGAAACCTTGGTATTTTGATATCAAGTTATTCCTGGAAAAGCAAGAATACCCAACTGGGGCATCTTCCAATGACAAGAAGACCTTGAGGCGACTTGCTGCTAGCTTCTTCTTGAACACAGACGGGGTTTTGTACAAGAGAAACTTTGACATGGTCTTGCTCAGATACGTGGATAGACACGAAGCAAGCCTGTTGATGCAGGAAGTTCACGAAGGATCTTTCGGTACCCATGCAGGAGGGCATGCTATGGCAAAGAAATTGCTGAGGTCAGGGTATTACTGGATGACAATGGATGCAGACTGTTGTTCATTCGCTCGTAAGTGCCATAAGTACCAAATATATGCAGACAAAGTGCATGTACCTCCAAGCTCGCTCAACGTCATGTCATCTCCTTGGCCCTTTTCTATGTGGGGCATTGACATGATCGGGAAGATCGAGCCGACTGCTTCAAATGGTCATCGTTTCATCTTGGTCGCGATTGATTACTTTACCAAATGGGTAGAAGCAGCATCTTATGCCAACGTCACTCGTCAAGTGTTGGCAAGATTTCTGAAAAGAGATATCATATGCAGATATGGAGTTCTCGAAAGGATCATTACTGACAATGGTTCTAATCTCAACAACAAGATGATGGCAGACTTGTGTCGGGACTTCAAAATACAATATCACAACTCTTCTCCTTACCGACCAAAGATGAATGGTGCGGTAGAGGCAGATAACAAGAATATCAAGAAGATTGTGCAGAAAATGGTTGTCACCTACAAGGATTGGCATGAGATGTTACCATTTGCGTTGCATGGGTACCGTACGTCGGTCAGGACGTCAACAGGGGCAACCCCTTTCTCTCTGGTATATGGTATGGAAGCAGTCCTTCCTGTTGAAGTAGAGATTCCTTCATTGCGTGTGATGATGGATGTTAAGCTTGATGAGGCTGAATGGGTGCGTGCTCGTTATAATCAGCTATTCCTAATTGAGGAAAAGAGATTAGCGGCTATCTGTCATGGTCAACTTTATCAGAGGAGAATGAAGCGTGCATTTGACCAACGAGTACGTACTCGGGAATACTAAGTGGGAGAGCTTGTGTTGAAGAGGATCGTTCCTCCAGGTTCAGATCACAGAGGCAAATGGACCCCAAACTACGAAGGACCATTCATAGTGAAGAAAGTCTTCTCAGGAGGAGCACTGATGCTCACCACTATGGATGGAGATGACTTCCAGTCCCCTATTAACTCGGACGCAGTTAAAAAATACTTCGCATAAAGAGACCCGCTGGACACAAAAACAGAATTATAGTCCAGGAAAAAAAAGGGCATCCCGGCGAGCTAAAAACAGAATAAAAAGCTCGGGCAAAAGTTAGGGAAATAAAAAAAATGTACACCCGCTGAGTTGAAAAGCCACATTGGACAGCTCAGGCAAAAAAGGGTATCCCGGTGGATTGAAAACCCGAAAGGGCGATCCACGCAAAACAAGGGAATAAGAGAACGACTGCGATCCGAGTTATCTGAACCACGTCATTGTTTCGTACAACTTGATAATATTAGAAGGATAGGAAACAATCCCCTCATCCTCTCAGAAAGCCAAAGCAGAATGGAGAGTCTCGAAGACATGCAGGTCATAGCAGAAATGGAACTCCTTAGAATGCCGTGTCCATTGCCATTAGGATAGTTTCTTTTCTCAATTTTACGGTAGCTACCTCTTTCTAGGTGGTTGCTTCCTGATGTAAAATCTTTGCCTATTCAGAGGCCATTCAATAAAAAGAATATTCAGTCAAAAAGCTGTGTGTGTTTATTTTTGTTTGCAAAATGTCCTGAATTTTCGGCAAAAATAGCATTGCATCTGAACATGGTGATAATTTTGAAAAGAAAACTGACATGCAGGGAAACTGTAACCCTCTTTGAGTGTCGGGTGACGATGGATGAACAGATCATACCATGCAAATCCCCGGGGCACACTTGTGTTTTCTGTTGTTGCAGGTTGCAGGATGGTGTCACATTCTCCCAAGCAATTTACTCTTCCCCAGTAGAGGATCTCCCCAAGTAGAGATTTCTTCCCCCAGCAGGTACCTGAAAGCCTGACATCTCCAGCAGAGAATTTCTCCAGCTAAGCCTTGGCAGCAGCCCAAGCAGTTTCTTCTTCCCTAGTGAAGTTGTAGTCTTTATTCCCCAGTGGAGTATGCCCAGCAGGTACCTGAAAGCCTGACATCTCCAGCAGAGATTTTCTCCAGCTAAGCCTTGGCAGCAGCCCAAGCAGTTTCTTCTTCCCCAGTGAAGTAGTAGTCTTTATTCCCTAGTGGAGTATGCCCAGCAGGTACCTGAAAGCCTGACATCTCCAGCAGAGATTTTCTCCAGCTAAGCCTTGGCAGCAGCCCAAGCAGTTTCTTCTTACCCAATGAAGTAGTAGTCTTTATTCCCCAGTGGAGTATGCCCAGCAGGTATCTGAAAGCCTGACATCACCAGAGTTGGAATTATCAGAATTCTATCCTCAGCAAGTGTCTTTCCCAGCCAGAGCTTTGAATCAACAGATGCTCTCCCCAGCTAGATTATCGTTGAGGCATTTTCCCAGCCAAGTCTGAAGATGATCCTGTCCCCACAGAGCTCATATTTAATTTTCACCTCTGTCAGTGAAATATTCCCTAGCGAAGTTGCCATACTTTTGGTTAATTTGATGATACAGTCAGGTATTCATCACCTCCGTTAGAGTTGGGTATCCAGACCTCCTGACTTGTCCTCCCCTGCAGAGTTGTAGCTCTTGTGGCCAATCAGGCATTGTTTACCACTCGTCTGCGTTTCTCAACACTCGTCTGTGTTATCTCTAAACAGAGTTCCCCCAGCAGTGATATATTATTGCTCTATTGCTGCTCGTCCACATCTTTCAACACTCGTCTGTGTTAGACCTTTGGTATTGCTCGTTTGCTTTCCCCAGCAGTGGTTTGTGATTACCTTGATATTGCTCGTCTGCAGTTTTCCAACACTCGTCTGTGTTTGGTGTGTACTCTATTGTGGTTGCTCGTCTGCAATTCTCCAACACTTGTCTGTGTTTGGTTATATCTTTGTTGTTGCTCGTCTGCAACTCCCCAACATTCGTCTGTGTTCTGATATGATATTTGCTGTTGCTCATCTGCAAGTTCCAACACTCGTCTGTGTTGTGATATCTCATATGCTGTTGCTCGTCCGCATCTTTCAACACTCATCTGCGTTTGTTATTGGATCCTTTGCTGCACTCGTCTATGCCTTGATATGTATTTTCAACCGTTGTTCGTCTGCAACTTCCCAACACTCGTCTGTGTTTGGTATGCCTGATATTTGTGGATACTCGTCTGTATCATCCTCAGCACTCGTCTGTGTTGTTTATCTGTTTGAAGCTCGTCTGCTTTGCTTGGATACTCGTCTGTGTCAATCCCAACACTCGTCTGTGTTATGCCTATATCTGTATGTGAGGATTTGCTGTTTATCCTGATATTCTTCTATTGCTATTTCATATGCTTGTCTGTGTTTGAATTTCTGGTATTCGTCTATACCAGTTGCTGATACTCGTCTGTATCATTGCCTGAAGCGCTCGTCTGTGTTTCTCAGATCATCGTCTGATACTCGTCTGTATCACTGACTTATGGCACTTGTCTGTGTTATCTTGATGATCATCCAATACTCGTCTGTATTGAAGAGGTTTCAAATCCTGACAGTGGGAATAAATGTCAAAATGGTTACCGGTCCTGGCGTAACAGGTAAATCCGAAGGAGGCTCGTCTATCTCAGGCACCAATTATGGTTGCTGCACCTGGCGTAACAGGTTTGCTCAAAGAAGACTCGTCTGTCTTATACCATATATCCTCGGATAATATATGAAGAAGGTTCGTCTACCTTGATTACATGTCTATCCCACAGACTTTAGTGCATTACCGGTCCTGGCGTAACAGGTAAATCCGAAGGAGACTCGTCTGTCTCATGTTATATGTAGTGTTTTGAGGACTCGTATGTCCAGCTCCTGGCGTCATAGGATTATTGGAGACTCGTCTGTCTGAGGTCATATGTTTTGCAATGTTTGAGGACTCGTCTGTCCAGCTCCTGGCGTCACAAGATTTATTGGAGACTCGTCTGTCTCAGTTTATGTTCTTGAAGTGTTTGAGGACTCGTCTTCCCAGCTCCTGGCGTCACAGGATTGTTTGAAGACTCGTCTGTCAACATATTCTTATTCCAGATATCAGTTTCAACTTGGAAGAAGCTCGTCTGCTTTTTCTCCCTTCTTATCCCCAGAGCGTCATCTGGTTGGGTTTATTTCCCGGTGTTGCATTCTTCATCAGAGTGCAAATTTCTGGTCTTCTTGGTATTCAATCACAGTTTATCTTGAATGGTCGATAGCCCGTACTATCGTCCTTTTCAGATTAACTGATGATTGAATAGGGGCAGCTGTAACACCCCAAATTTGTCCTCTTCATTTTAAGCATCATATCACATCATATTCATCATGAACATATCATTTCCTTAGCATCATATCATGGAAAGATGAAGCATAACATCCCTCATGTCCTAGCATCAAGCATATGGTCATCTGTGGAGTTCCTTGAAGAATTTCAAGCCATGAGAAGGGTCCCAATGGATTTGTACAAGTTATATGGTTAGTCTACACTCCATTTACAAGATCAAGTCCATTGGCAAAAGCTCAGAAGATTACATGATCATCAGAGATCTCAGGACAAGGCAAAGCTCCTATACAAAGCACCCAAATTAGGGTTTGTGATTCAAGTACCATAATCTCACAACTTTGGCCATTTCTTTTGGTCAAAGTCTTCTATATGTTAAGAGGATCCTAGGTGTCAAATTTCATGAGAAAATTCCATGTGGAAGTCAGTCAATGCCTCAGTTGCTTGCAGATGAAGGAAAAAGTCAACAGTGCCCTTAAAAAGTCAACTGTGCAATTTCAAGGGGGTCTAACCCAATTTTTTTGGCCAAGAGGGGTCCTTACAATGTTATAAGAGGTTTTGAATGCCCAAAGTTCAAGAATCATGGAGATTTGAAGGGTTTTGCAAAAATGGTACAAAGTTGGTTTATGGAATTTTCCAAATTTGGCAACTTTTGCCCTAATTTTCAAGTGGCCTTAACATGATAAAAAATTCTTCAAATGGACCAAAGTCAAACATGAAAGTTGAAGAGTAAGGGCTCCCATTTTCAAAAAGTACAAGTACATTTTCAGAGGATTCCTAAAACTCCCTATGGCTTCTTCGAAAATTCTAGCATTCTAGGGCAAAATCTCACTTCTCAAAAAGCCACCAAATGCAAAAGGCCTCAAACTTGAATTATGTGACTTGGTACTGGCCCAATCTTGTTTCAAACTTAAAATGAATTGCATTAGGACCAATTTTCTCCAAAGAATTAGTCATTTTCGTTCTAAATGAGAAAATCCCTCCAAAAATGCAAAATTAGCAAAAGTCATGAAACAAGTGTGATACTTGAATCTAAGGGCCAGGAGTGACTGGATTTGGATCAAGGGTGGAAAATGAAAGTCACATGTGCTGAGAGGCCCAAAGAAGCATGAGCATAGCATGCTTATCCCTCCAAGTTCAAATTATGCAAAATCACTCAAAACTCATGACTCATTCGTGCATTCTTTTTCACACTTTCAGCATTGCTTTGTGAGGTCATAACAAGCACAATTAGGGTTTAGCAAATCCCATATCTCCCTCATTCTCTCATTCTCAACTTTCTTGCAACTTTGCATTTTCCTCCATATCTCTTCACACAAGCAAGTAAACTCCAAACCAATTGTGGATCTGTGATCTAGGCAATCTCAGGATCCTTAAGCATACACTCATTGAAGCTTATCCTTAAGTTTGGTCATCTTACCATTTCAAGGCAACTTTCTTTGAAACCTCAGATCCAGTTTGTTTCAAGGCCTTAGATGCATTTATTTTGCATCTAAGGAGTAAGAGGAGTGATTTGCACACATTGGTTGGTTTTCTAGCTCACTATATCAAGATCTCCATCTCAGGTATGGCATGAAATCTCATGATCTAAAAATGGAATTGAATTGTTGCTTTATGTTCTTTGATCTTCACTGGTCATGCTGCACTTTGTGGATTTGAATTTAGTGCATTGTAGTGAAAGATATATGCATTTCAAGTTTGATGGTGACACTTTATTTCTTTCGATCTGTCCAATTCTTTGAGTTTTAGCTTGTTTTGATGTTATTTTTGGATTCAGTGGTGTCTAATTAGTTGATTTGGGCAGTTTGTTTTCATTTTTTGGTTAATTTTTGGTTCTGGTTTGGTCTCCGGTGCCGGAGCCCTAGCTCCGGTCACCGTAATTTGTTTTCATGTGCACTAGGGTTTGCTGCAAAGAAGATGAGGTATTAGCCCTTGGATCTCACATCCAACGCTTGAGAACGCGCCACATAGCCCTAATCTCATTCAGTTTCATGTGTATTTTCTTTTCATTTCGTTTAATCAGCGTGTTATGCAGTCCATGTTAACCAGCATGCACTCACCATTCACCTTGCAGCATACTGCCACCTCATTTAATGAGGTCTTCACTAGCAGCCGCGTGATCAATCTAACCCTTCCTGTTTTTCCAGCCCTTTTCCTTTTTTATTTCACTAATATCCACCATAAAAGCCATGGTCAGCGCGCTGGTGGGCCTTCAGTGTGTGCTATTCGCACCTCCCACACCTCAGGCCCAATCATTTCCAGCATATAGTCCTTACTACATACACCCCTTCCATTCTATTTTAATTTATTTTTCTTCAATTTAATTTCTTTTTATTCAGTTAGCTTTCAATTTTTTTAAAATAGTTTTAGTCATCCAAAAAATCCCAAAAAAATCATGTGTGTTATTTTATGTCTTTATTATTTTATCATATTTTTATTTTTATTTTTTTCCTTTTTCCACGTGTCTGAATTAATTCCATATTCCACATAGCTTCTTTTGAATCCTTTCTTGACCACACTGCCTTGTCTATTTTCCATACTCTTAAATACTTTGAGTTTTGATCCCTTTCTTATTGCTTTGAATTCTTAAGACATTGCACTTTTCATGTGATTTTTCTCTGGATTCTTAGAAACTTATTTCTTGAGTCTTGGTCTTGTGACTTGTGATGTAAGTTTGTAACCCTCACTTGTGTTCTTGCCTCCATTAAACCTAGTTCACTTCTGAATCTTTTCAAATCCTTTTGGCTAGTTGATATAACATGTCTGAAGATCATTTGGTTTCAATTGTGGAATTTTTAGGGGATTGGTGGATTTATTGTAGATTTTATCTTGAACCTTGTCCCATTTTGCTTCCTTTGAACCTTTAGCTCTCATCTAAGCCTAGAAGGGCACTTGTGCCCACTTCTTCTTCTCATTTGGGGTTCCTTTGGGGTGTGGGTACCTTCCTGGTCCTAGGATATGGCTTGTGTCTTCTGAATATTTGTGTTTGCTTCTTCTTTAAGTCATTTGCTTCTTTAAGTGCTTTCACTTCATCTTATTGTTTCTTTTGCTTCCATTTGGTATTGTTTGGTCTTGTGTGTCCATTATCTTCATCTTGTTGGCTTCCTAAGCCATTCTTCATCTTGGTTTGGTTCTGGTTGTGAGCTTTGTGTTCATATCTTATGCATTTTGCTTTACATATTTCATAAGTGTGCATTTGTTTTCATATGTGTTCATGTTGCATCATTTTGAGTTGTAAGCTTCATGTTTCATTTCTTTGAGTTGCATTTTCATTGTGCATATGTTCATACCATTCTGATTGTGTGATGTTATCATGTTAATTTGCTCATTGTGTTTCACTTGTATGCATACTAACCTTGCAGGGGCTTGGTAAGTGTGAGGTGTGGGAATTGAGTTCCACATCTCCAAATCTCATCTTCTCCTCTTATGTTTATGTGCACTAACTCTTTGTTGTTGGGCTTAGGCCTTTCTCATCCCTTCTTCTATCTTCTTCTTCTCTTCTTCTTTCCTTCTCCGGTAGGATAGAAACCTCACTAACCCTTAGGACATCCATGCATGTTAACACTTAGGATTATTTTAGTCCCCCTTTAGAATTTTTCCTTTGTGATCCTTTGGTGCTTTCTCTTCTCATCTTAAAATTCAATTCTAATCCACTTAATAAAGGTTGAGTACTTTCATGTGACACAAGACTTTGCTATGATATACTTGCACACGTTCCGTTTCGGGGCTAGGTGTGAGTCATCACTCGAGGTGGATAGGTCTTAGTATGAGTACCTCACAAAGAAAAGCTAAAAAAACAGTTCTTAACCATAAAACCATAAAAATACTTAATAATGGTAATAAGCCAGTGTGCTTAAGCCTTCACTTGTGGGACTAGCTTTGGGGATTTCCTCTATAGATAGGTGTGCCTCTTGCGCATTCCATTTCGGGATGATGTGTGACGTACACATCCCATTGAGTAAGACTTAGGTACACTTACCTATGCAGACTTTCACTCATAAAAGCTTCTAAAAAACACCAAATAAACAATAAGCGTCTTTCCTTCGGGAATTCTTTTCTCATCTCATTCACTCCGTACATGAACTTGCTCCTACATGTCACTTTGCAAGACGGTTACGCACTCGTCGTCCGAGTCTGCAACACCTGAGCAATGGCATAGGCAGTTCAAGCTTTAATCCACAAGCAATTTCCTTGTTACCCCTAGTTAGGGGAACTACGGCGTCTCTGATCCTCATTATCCTGATGAGGTACGTAGGCAGCGGGGTAGGGCCCGTTCGAGCACAATCTTTATTTTCCCTACGTTTTTTCTCTCTGTTTTCTTTTTCTTTCTTTTCCAGTTCCATTTTCTTTTCATTTTCATTTCTTTGTTGCAGCTTTCATACCCCCACCCTTTGAAACATTTTCTTTGCAAGCGTGGATCCCGTCGGTTACGGCGGACGACCTGGGTGCTAATACCTTCCCAGGTCGTAACCGACTCCCGAACTCAGTCTCTTTGGTTCGCAGGACCTGTCTCCTTCCTCTTTCTTTCTTCTGGTTTATGCAGCATTACCATTTCCTTTCTTCGGGATAAAAATGCCTGGCTGGCGACTCTATTCTTTTTCCGCGCCACTTTCGCGTTTGTACCAGGATGGAAGTCCGGGAAGCGACACTAAGTAATGAGTTTAATCTCTAATCACAGATTAGTGAACTCATTACACCATCCTAATAGATGGATAATAGATGAGAACACTTAAGCTGAGGAAGATACCTCAACTTAATCCATGGTTAGGGATTAAATTCATTATGTAACAAGCCTTTATTAAGTGGATTTTAATTAAAGGATGAGATTAAGAAGTGGATTTTATGGTTTGTAAGACAACTTGAGGAGGACTTGTCCATTAAACACTAGGGTTTGTCCCTCTTAACCATAAGGAAGAGTTAGAACCCTAATGTAAGGCCCAAGTTATAAGATAAAGTCTTGATGGTTATTAAGTGATTTGATTAAGAGGCTTAAACAAATTAAAGGTTTAACACTTAGGATTAAAATTATACACCCCATCCTAAGAGAAGGATGCAGGCATAACCCTAATTCTAAAGTCCTAAAACTTTAAGAGTTTAGTCTCTGATTATGGAGATGAGAAGAGAGACTCAAGGAGACTCAAAGGAAAAAAGCTAAGGGGGAATAATTAAAACCCTAATCATTATCATGCTTGGATATCCTATGGTTTGTGAGGCTTAAGAAAGATCTTCAAGGAAGCCACCAATGGAAGAAACAGATGAAAGGAGGAGGAAGCAGAAGAATAAGTTACTTACTTCCTAAGAAGATAAGTAACTTAAAGGAAGAAAGTGAGAGATATGGAACATAAGTGAATTAGATTCACTTCAAAGACAAGCAAAATGCAAATGAAATAGATAAGAAGAGGTAAGAGGTGAAGGCAAATCCACTTCTCAAGGTAACTTACCAAAAGTACCTGAAAGTGTTAGCATAAATGCATAAGATATAAGGCATGAAGAAATGAATTGAAATAAGATGAAATTAGATGCAAAGACCAAAGTCATAAGTGCTTATGCTGTGTAAATGTCATGTGAGATGATGCAATGTCATACAAAGTGCATATGAATGATCATACAAGGATGAGATGTTATGAAAGCATGCTTAGAAGTTTGAAAACACATGGATGTTTATGAAATGAAATGAATGCAAAACATGGCAAATGAATGAAGAAATGATCAAGAAAGGTTCTAACATGTCCTAAGATGTTTAAGATGACATATGCATGCTTTAAATATCATGGCAAGTTCATGTGATGATGCATATGCAAGGTGAATGCAAATGAACATGAGAAATTAGGGTTTTATGGACATGTGAGATGCAAATGACTAAAACAGAAGCAAACAACATGATAAAAATTTGAAATCAAGCTCAAACAAACCCTAATCCCACACTAGGTCACACCCCAAAGGAGAAGGTCAGAAGCCTAACCTATCAAAAGTTGTGATTTTCTTAAGTTTTCTAGGGTTTTTGGGTGATTCAAAAGGAAAAATGCAAATCAAATTGAAAATGCAAGATAAATTCATGAGGAAAATGACCTATAAACTGCATGCAATATGTAACACAATGCAAAAAGAATCAAGTTCAAACTCTTCATGGTTAGGCAAAAATGATTTTTTAAAGTTAGGGTTAAAAAATGTGATTTTAATGACCCTTAAATCAAAGAAAATTGGTAAACTATGATCAAACCTAAAAAGAAATTTGTGAGAAGAGTTTAAAAATGTTTCTAAATGCATTGGAATGTTTCATGATTTTTTTGGTGATTTTTAGAAACCTAAATGCATTTTTAATTAATTAAAATACTTTAATTAATTAAAAATAACATTTAAATATTTTAAAAATACTTTTTTAATGCAAAAAATAAAATAAAAATTATTTTTGGATTGAGGAAAATATTTAAAGTCAGAATGCAAAAGAAAATATTTTTTGAAGTTTTTTAGCTATTTTAAAATAAATATGCAAAAGAAATGAAAATAAAATGAAATTAAATGAATAAAAAGAGAAGTATGCGCATCCAATGGCTGAGATTTAAACCTAGGGGGATTGGGTTGACTGCGCGTGTTTATCAATGGTCCAGATCAATCTTGACTAATTAATTGAGTTTTATTTTAATTAATCTGAAATTAACTTAATGAACTAATCCTGGCCACTCACGTGTTAAGCTAATCAAGATCCAAGGGTCCACAATCAATCTGGGCAACTAAACCCTAATTAGGGCTAATGACATTCAGGTGGCTGGAGAAGACCTCCGGTCATCTTCTCCGGCCAGCTCCTCACCTTAACTTCCTCCCTAGACCACCCTAGACCCTCTAACTCTCCAGAATCACTCAACTAACAACCCTAAACACGAATCCAGTAACAAAATCCATTTATGTTTCATCAAAAGCAAGATTCGAATCAAAACGGAAAATTACACAAAACTTTCAAAAGTTCAATACATGCTTGATTCTTAACCATTTTCAAAAATAAACATATCAGGATGATCAGCTAAACATGTAGAAGCATTTAAGAACTTAAAATAAGAGTTCTGGAAAAAAAGTTCATCATGGCTACCTGAGTTGAAGCTTTACAATCTGGAGCTTTCTGACTTCTTCCTTTGTGCAAAATGCCTCCAATGATCCCTCTGATGCTTCTGGAAAGCTTGAATGGAGTTTAAATGGCCTCCTTTGTGAGTTTCAGTTCTGAGGAGTGAGAAATAGTGTTTGTTGTGTGATGTGTTTCAGGCCATTCTAATGGTTGGGATTTGTTCCTTAGGTGATGTTGAGTTGAATGGTGAAGAAAATTTGAAGTTTGAGCGGTTGTGCTATGAAATTCGAAGAGGTGAAGGTATGAGGTGATTTTTGGAAATCTGAGTGTTGAGAGGTTTTCAGGCTTGTGTGTTGTGATGTTTGAGGTCCATGAAGTTCACATAAGTCATGCTGACTGGTTCAGAGAGTTGGTGTGGCATAGTTTGATTGGTATGGGCCAAAATGCAAAACGTCAAGATTATGTGTACTTGAAGCATGACACGGGTCAGAGGTGTTTTCACGGCTTGTCCTGCCTCAGCCTGATTCATGTAGGGCCATGGGATTGAATTTGATGAGCTGGAAGGCTTGGATCATGAGATGACATAGATTTTGCAACTTTCCCTCTTTGGTGTTTCTTGGATCACAAGCCATGAAAACCCTAGATTCAAAGTCCAATTCTTATCTTTTGGAGCTTCTTTGACATGTTATAACATATTTTTGCACATTAAAGGTCATTAGAATGCTTGAATATGCCAAAATGCAAAATCCCACTTTGACATGAAACTTGAAATTATGGGATTTTTGCCAACTTTGAAAGGCCATATCTTGAGTTCTAGGATGAATCAAGATATGTTCTTGTACTTTTTGAAAAGGGAAAGACCTAATCTACAACTTTCATGCCCAAGAATTTTTCATTTGAAGCATTTTTGATCATGAAAGAGGAGGTTGAAAATCTTTCCCAAAATGGAAAGTTTGCATTTCAAGTCATTTCCAAAAATGGAAAGTTTGTAATTGGCTCAAATTTCTTCAATATTGTGAACTTCCGACCAATTCTAAGATCAAATAAATATCATTGAACTTCAATTTGATGAAAATACCCCTTTGGTTCCATTGTTGGGGGCCTCAGATGCCCTGGTTTTGACTTAACTTGCTCAGGAAGTTACTCAGTGAACAGATGACTTCCACAATGAATTTCTTCATCAAACTTGGTACACATGATCCTTATAACATACTAAGAACATTAGATACAAGAATGACCCAAAAATTTGGAGTTAATTCCTATGAAACCAAAACTCTAATTTTGGTCATCTGTGTAGTGAAACCCTAGCTCTGCTTCAATGCCTTTGCCAGTTCTTGTGATCTCTTGTTTTTCATGAACTTTGAGGAGCATAATATGATGATAGAACACACATGGACCCTTTTGGAAAGCTTTAAGGCATGTGGGATGACTCAGGTGGATTATTGGATTGCTCTGATCACAAACCCTAGATGCAGATGAAATTGAACTGTGTAGTGAAATAAAAATGCAATATGAGATGTAATACTTATGCTTATGCCAAAATGAAAGATCAAAAGCCATGGTGTGAAAAAGAGTGAGGGAAAATTTGGGGTGTTTACAAATTAGAAGAGGAGAATGAGGGTGGCTAGGAGTAGCTCCGGGCGGAGATTTTGTTAGATTATTGTTGGGCCTGCGTGCCCGTATTTGTGTAATGGCCTTTGTGCCCCTATCTTTGTAATGGCCTTTGTGCCTCTGTTTGGATATTTTCCTTCGTGCCCCCCTTTTAATAGTTTTATTGGCCGGTTTTGGCCGTTTCTGTTTTATTGTCATTTTCATCGTTTTCATCGTGTTTGATTGTTTTCATTATTCATTTTTGAACTGTTTTTGCTCGACCTAATTGGGCTCGTCGTTTTAGGGAACCGACGAGGTGGCAGGTTTGTGCCCGCCCTGGATCGAGGTAGGGTTTGCGATCGGAAACTCTGACCTCGGGGCTTGGGCCTTCCCATCGCGATCTGGGTGCCCTACCGGCGTGGTACTGCGACGTTGGGGCTCATTTTGAGGTGTCCGACGTCGGGGATGGTTGTGTTCGCCTCTGAGGGGCGTTATCCTCCTTTTTCGTTTAGTGGTGAAGAGCGTGGTCGTACCTTCCATGTCTCCCCGAGTTGCCTTTAGCTATAGTATTGTCTAAGTTTTTCTGCGTTCCATGGTTGAGCAATTTCTTCACCTTGTAGGTTTTCCAAATAATAAGCCCCGTTGCCCGTCTTGACTCGGTCACAATACAAGCCTTTCCAATTGGCGGCCAGTTTGCCTTCTCGTGGGTTTTTCTGTTTTCGTCTGAGGACCAGGCTGCCCACCTGGAACTCTCTTTTTACGACTTTTGCATCATGACGCAAGGCTATTTTCTGCTTGAGGGAGGTTTCCCTTAGGGATGCTTCGGAACGGATTTCGTCGACGAGATCCAGCTCGGCTCGAAGTGCTTCGTCGTTCAGCTCCTCTTCAAGGGGTGCTTCTACGCGTCTCGTCGGTTCTTGAATTTCCACCGGAATGACCGTTTCTGTTCTGTACGTTAATCTGAACGAAGTCTCCCCGGTCGTGGAGTGTGACTTTGTGCGGTATGCCCAAAGGACGTTGTGTAGTTCCTCGACCCACGCCCTTTTTTCCTCGCCGAGTCGACGTTTCAGTCCGCGCAGGATTACCCTGTTGGCTGCCTCAGCCTGTCCGTTGGTTTGAGGTTGCTCGACAGACATGAAATTTTGTTTGGTGCCTAAGCTGGCGACGAAGTCCTGGAATCCTTCGTCCGTAAACTGTGTTCCGTTGTCAGTGATGAGGACTTGGGGTATGCCGAAGCGTGCAAGGATGTTTCGTTTGAAAAATCTAAGAATGTTCTGTGCCATTATTTTAGCCAGAGCTTCTGCTTCGATCCACTTGGTGAAGTGGTCTACCCCTACAATGAGGTATTTGTTTTGATAAGAACCGATCACGAATGGGCCGAGGATGTCCATTCTCCACCAAGCGAAGGGCTAAGGGGAGGAGAGCGTTTTTAGTTCGTTGGGAGGTACAAGATGCATGTCGGCGTGTCGTTGGCACTTGTCGCATTTTTTGACGTGCTCCTTTGAGTCGTGCTGCATCGTCGGCCAATAGTAACCTGCTCAGAGGGCCTTGCATGCCAGTGACCTTCCGCCGGGATGTTGGGCATTGATTCCCCGATGTATTTCCCCTAATATGTCAGGGACCTTTTCCTCCTCGACACATTTGAGTAACGGTATGGAGAGTCCCCTTCGGTAGAGCTTTCCCTCGAGGAGGAAGTACAAGCACGCCCTCCTCTTGGTCGCGGATTCCTCCTTGGGATTTGCGGGGAGTTCATATTTCGTGAGATAGTTGTAGATGGGTGTCATCCATCAATGATCATCACCGATCATGTTTACCTCGAGCGTAGGTGGTGGTCGTTCGGTACTCAGTCGAGGAACGATTTCCTGGATTAACGACTTGTTTCCGCCCTTCTTTCTCGTGCTCGCAATTTTAGATAGGACGTCAACCCACGTGTTGTGTTCGCGTGGCACGTGTTGGACCTCCCACTTCTGGAATTTTTCGAGCCTTTCTCTTACCAAGTCTAAGTATTCGATGAGGTTGTCGTTCTTGGCTTGGTATTCTCCTCGTACCTGTGATGCTACGAGTTAAGAGTCTGTTGATATCTTTACTTCCTTTGCGCCTAGGTCTTTGGCTAATCTTAGACCTTCGAGGAAAGCTTCATACTCAGCTTGGTTGTTGGAAGTCAGGAAGGCTAATGCCAACGAGACCTCGATCAGGACACCGTCCTTGTTTTCGAGGATGGTTCTTGTGCCGCTTCCCGTCAGGCTGGAGGCACCGTCGACGAAGATCGTCCATTTGTGGGCGCCGTTCGCTGGGTTCGGGCTGTGCGTCATTTCTGCGACGAAGTCGGCCAGGACCTGAGCTTTCAGAGTTTTCCTATTCTCGTATTAGATGTCGAATTCAGAGAGTTCCAGCGACCTCTTCAGCATTCGGCCGACCATATCTGGTTGACCGAGGAGCTGTTTTATCGGTTGATCGGTTCTCACTTTGATCGTATGGGCGAGGAAGTAGTGTCGTAGTCTCCTCGCGACATTAATAAGGGCTAACGTGACCTTCTCGATTTGTTCGTATCTGAGCTCGGGGCCTTGGAGCGCTTTGCTCGTGAATTATATAGGCTTTTGTCCTTCGTCGGTTTCTCTGATGAGAATGGCGCTAACGGCCTCGGTTTCTACGGACAGGTACAGGTACAGGGTCTCCTTTTCCTGTGGTCAGGACAAGACCGGGAGCGGATGTAATTTTGAAATTGCACGGAATACCTTCGAGTATTGTATCAGATAGAGATCCGAGGTTTACTTTGAGGTTTTGGGAGAGTTTTCAAGAGGCATTAGGTTTGAAGTTGAAGTTGAGTTCAGTTTATCATCCTCAGACTGATGGACAGACAGAGAGGACGATACAATCTTTGGAGGATTTGTTGAGGGCTTGTGTGCTTGAACAAGGAGGTGCTTGGGATAGTCATTTGTCATTAATTGAGTTTACGTATAACAATAGTTATCATTCCAGTATCGGAATGGCACCATTTGAAGCTTTATATGGTCGAAGATGTAGAACACCTTTATGTTGGCATGATTCAGGTGAAAGTGTTGTACTTGGACCTGATATTGTGCAACAGACTACTGAGATGGTGAAGTTGATTCGAGATAAGATGAAGACTTCACAGAGTAGGAAAAAGAGTTACCATGATAAGAGGAGAAAGGATCTTGAATTTCAAGAAGGAGACCATGTGTTTTTGAGGGTTACTCTAGTGTCCGGTATTGGAAGAGCTTTGAAGTCGAGGAAACTTACTCCTAAGTTTATTGGACCGTATCAGATCTCAATGAGAGTTTGACCTGTTTCTTATAGAGTGGCGTTGCCACCGAGATTGTCCAATTTGCATGAAGTGTTTCACGTGTCACAACTTTAGAGGTATGTTCCAGATCTGTCACATGTGATACCGATGGATGAAGTTGAGGTAAGAGATAATCTTATAGTTCAAGCATTACCATAATGAATCGATGATCGGGAAGTAATGCAGTTGAGAGTTAAAGAGATTGTTCTTGTGCGAGTGGTTTGGGGAGAGATGCCGGTGGGCATATGACTTGGGAATTAGAGAGCAGGATGCGAAAGTCGTATTCGAATCTTTTTGCTTGAGGTAAGTTTTCGAGGACAAAAACCTTTAAAGTGGGGGAGAATTGTAACGCCCTGATTTTATTAAATTAATTTATTCAAAATGTTATGTTGTGATGTGTGAAGAATAATATATATTATCGAATATAATTATGATATTAAATTATATTTTTGGTGGATAATTGTATTATTAGATGTTAAATAAAATAAATGGAATAAATAAGAGATAAGGGCAAGGTGGTCAATTAGTGAAAGTAATAAGAGTAAAAGTGGAAGAACATAAGTTGGGTCTTAGGGGTTATGTTGGAAATAAGAAAATGGGAAAACCTAATCGTATGAGAAAAATGGAGAAGCAATCGTGAAAGTTGTAAAGAGGAGAAAAATAGGAAAAGGCTTAATCGGGAAGAAGAGTTTGCGAAGAAGAATAATTTCTCAATGAAACCTAAGGTAAGGGTGGGATTCTTCATCTTAAGGGTTTTATAATGGGATTTGGGTAGATTGAGAATTAGGGATTGAGATTGTGATGAATGGTTGAAGAATTTCGTTGAATTAAGAGTTGTTTGTGGTTGTTGGTTAATTATTGCATGAATTAGATAATAGAATTAGTAATTGCTAAGAATTCTGGTTGGTTTTAGTGTTTTGGAAAACTGTTTTCGTAGCAGGTTTTGAGAGCAGAGAGAGATTGGGCGATTTGCAAAATCGCAGAGCTCGCTTAGTGTTGTACCCAAAAATTTGCCCTCCCACAATCAAGACAATATCTCTCAAGACTTCTAAATGATCATAAGGTTCTCAAGACTCCCAATTGATCAAGAAGTATGGAAGTTTCCCTAGACAATGCCTCTTCCTAAGTAAAATGTCCAAAACTAGGGTTTTGAGTTTCCTCAGGTTAAAATGATTTTCAAGGCCTCAACGTAGCTTCATAACATCACACATGTATTCAATAATTCCCATGTAAAGTTTCAAGTCTTTCCCAATAAGTTTGACCAGTCAGATGATCAGATATGCAAAAATCAGTCAAAGCAGTTAAAAAGTCAAACTGAGGTCAACTATGGTCAAATTAAAGTCAAACTTCAAGATTTTTTGCCAACATCAAGTTTATGAAGTAAAATTCATCATTTGATCAAGGTTTGATCATGATTCGTCAAGGAAGTTTCAGATCATCAAGAATCAGGAGTTTCTAAATTAGGGTTTTCTTAAGAAAAGTCAACTGAACTTTGACCAGCCATAACTTTCACATGCTTCATCAAAAATTTCTCTTCCAAAGCTCATTTTGAAGGAAATTTAATTCTCTACAACTTTGTAACTCACAAGCCAAGCCTAAAAATACTTCATTTGGAAAGTATGAGCTAAAACATTACAGGTCATTTCAAAAGTCAACTTTTTCCAAAGAGCATAATTTGAAAATGGTAAAAGATATGGACATGGGACCAAAGAGGTTTGTTAGAGGACTCTTTAAGCTTTCCAAAAAAGTCCAAGAACACCTTCATAGCCTTAAAATTGAGGGATTTATGCCTTGTCAAAGTTGGGAGATTTTCAAGGGGTGTATGAGGAAAATAAGGTCTTAAATCCAATTTTTTCCAAATGGGCCTATCATTTTGCAACCCAATCTTAACAATAACATCAAGCACAACCCAATTCAAATAATTTCTGATTTTTATAATTTATTTATTATTTATTTTGATTTTATTCATTAAAATTCATTTTAAATCAAAATAAAATATAAAAATACAAATATTTGATTTGATCCTTCTTCTAGAAACTCTTCAAGATCTTTTAAAATTGATTGAGAAGTTCCAATTTCGTGCAAAAGCATTATGGCATGAATATATTTGATTTTTTGACCAAATTAGCAAGGAGATTTCTTCACATTCAAGGTATCCACAAGCCCACAAAACCATATGTTATTTTGACCTAAATTGACTCACTATAAGTTCAAGACATAACACAAAACATGAGGACACGTTTTTGTAGCCTTCAAGAACAAGAACAATCTTCAAAATTTTCAAAGAAAATTGAAATTCAGATTCTCTAATTTTGTGATTTTCAGGTGATTCAAGGGTTGCAAACCCTTCCTGGGCCATCACTGAACATGTTTGCATCATTACATTCATCCAAAACATCCTCAAAATCGTTAACCGAATCCGTTTTTTTGTTCTTCTTGATTTTTTTTCAATTCATATGTTTAACTTATTATAAATGGTTTTTCTTTGTTTAATCTTGTTTACTTTAATGTTTGGAACAATTCTGGTTTGTTTGATTGAAGATTCGTTGCAGGTTTATGGAAACACCATAACTAGAGTTTCTGTGTCGAATTTAGGGTCTCTCCATTTATGCCATCTAAATGATTTTTAAGACCAATATTAGATTGTATGGACCATGGGAAATCATTTTACACTATTAATTTGATCTGATTTCATGTGTTTTTAGAGTTTCAAAAAACGCAGGTTAAATATCTACGAGCGTTTTCGTAGCTAAATGGTAACAGTTTCGTAGCAAATTCCATAGGCTGAAGGTTGAAGATGGTCGGTGGCGCCAAAGAAAAATTCAAATTTTGTTATTATTTTATATATAATTCTTGGTGGTTAATATTAGTTAATATGCAGATAGCGTAGTGGTGAGGATACGCGCGTGTATGGCTCATGTCCTGGGTTCGATCCCCAGGTTTTATTTTTTGTTAATAATTCTTCCATTTAACAGGTTTATTATATAATGAATTGTGCCCATCATATACACAAGGCATGCATCTAGTCCAATTGGTTAAAGGCTTGTGAGGGGAAGCTGGAGACCTGGGTTCGACCCCAGGCTCCTTCAGGTAAGTTTTTTGCCATTTTTTTGTTTTATTTCCAAATTATTTTTAATTATTAATATTAGTTAATAGAAATTTAATAAATCTAAATTAATTCTATAACCATTATTTTTTTTTCATAATAAAAATCTTCATATTTTCTAAATTCAATTAATTTGTTAGTCCTTTTTAAAAAAATAAATAATTATTAATCAATTAGTAAATATTTTAATTTGTATATGATCTTTATTATTTAGATATATATTTTTTAAAATAAAATTTAATTAACAATTTTGATTCTAATTTAAAATTCTAACTTTGTACATGATTAACCTTTTTTCTTTTTACAAAATTAGAAATCATATTTTATTTTATTTTTTATTTATGTAAATAATCAAGTATTTATGTATATTCTTATATATATATTTTTTTAAAAAGGGTCCTAATTAACTTAATTCTTCTCTAAAAATTGTAAAATTTTCTTAATTAATTTATTAACCCTAATAACTAAGAAAATATATATTTCATTAATTTTATTAACTTCTAATTAACCTTAAATTATTCTCGTAATTAAATTTCTAATCTTATTTATTATTGATTTTGCTTTAATCTTATTTCTATTATTATTGCTTTATTATTCTTGCTATTATTATATATATTATTATTGCTTTGCTATATTTATAATCTTGCTTTATTTTCATCTGATTATTATGTACCTGCCAAGGCCATGTAATAGCGTATATTTTATATTTTCGTATTTTATTTTATTTAACTGCGTGGTTAGTAATTTAGGGAGTGCGAAACTAACTGTCATTAAATAAACTTAGATAATTAATTAGATAAGATAAATACTTGAAAAATAACACTCACACACGTAAGTCGATCTTTGATCGCCATCCGCACTTCCTAGGGTATTCCTCTTGGTTGCCTTATCTAAATGGTCAGGTCCCTCGAAAGTAGGGTGTCTTAAGCAAAGTCCCTCTAGGAAAATAAATCATCTTGTCCCTCCCAAATTCTAAAAGATCAAGTCCCTACGAGGTTGCATATGATAGATGATCTTGTCAAGTCGGTTTAAAAGATGATAGTCCCTCCCAATTGCTAAAGACACCCTATAGTTGCCTTCGTTAACCGTACGATGACCCTACGCTCGCCCCTTAACAAATCCAAGGTAATGACTACCTATTCCTTAATAATAGGGATAGTCTTACCCTTGAAAGGACATATAAGAATATGAATGACTTAGTCTAGGGTAGGTACCTCATAGTTACTTGCTCACTCTTTAAAAAATACTTTTCACACCTCACAATATTTTCAAACATTTTCAAACAAGGCTTTGTATACTTCCACACGAGGATCATTACAAAGTACTTAGAAAATTTCTAATCACACACTACACTTTTCAAAAACATTTAAGTGAGCTAAGTAACTAAGAGCCCATGGATAACCATGGATATAAAGGGTGCTAACACCTTTCCTTTATATAACCTACCCCCCGAACCCAAGTCTTATCAAAACGGTCTTTCCTGTTCTTTTATGTCCCTTCCTTATGGATAAAATAAAAGTCGGTGGCGACTCTTGCTATCCGCAACATGACTAAAAGTCAGTTCTCCCACCGTGTTACAGAACTGGCGACTCAGCTGGGGATTTACTAAGTAAAACAGGGGTACCCTTAGGAATTAGATCATTTAAATTGTTTGCTTTGCTTGCTTTACTTTTCTGTTGGGCTTTTTGTGTGAAAGATCCTAACCTGGATCTAGTGTACCCTAGGTAAATGGCAATAGACCAAGGAAACTGTACGGCGTATACCGATATGGTTGATCTGGTGGCCATAGTTAGTGTGACTTCTTGGTTGGTGCTTATGTTCCTTAAGTAAGTTAAGGATAATATGGGACTATCATATGTTATCAATACACTAACTGATCTTTAGAACCCTAGTTATCCAATCTTGGCCTTTAGAAAGTAGTGAGATAGCCGACTTTGGTGAAGACTGAAGTTGGTTGATACTCGATACTACGCTCATTGAGATTCTAAACTTGGAGGATTTTGGTTGGCAAGTAAGTTGCCTACTGAACAACCACCCTTGGGAAGGATCAATGATATTGAGATCCCTTAGAACCTGGTTAATTTTGTAGGACAGGATGAACCAACTAAACTTCAGGGGAGGGTACTTACCTTTAAACCTCATGCAAGCCTTCAAACCTAGGGCTATTGTATGACTTGTTTGTGTGTGCCACATGTTTGTGATTGAACATAACATCATGACATCATAAGCATATCATTTTCACTAACCATTTCAAGGACCAAAGGATTTATCTTTGTTCTTTGTTGCAGGTCATGGCTTCTGCTCGTAGGAATACTATCCGGATCAACTTTGTAGGGATACCTTCTAAGCTTAAGGAATTGGTCTCTCAAGTTTCTGAAAACTCCCAATTCATCAAGAGACATGGTCACCTACTGGATCTAGTCACTTCAGGGTTCAATGAAGACATGATGAGTGTCTTATTTCAGTTCTTTGATCCTAAACATTATTGCTTCACATTCCCCGACTATCAGTTGGTTCCTACAATGGAGGAGTTCTCAAAACTACTGGGTATACCTATCCTTGATTAGAGACTCTTCACAGGCTTAGAGAAGGTGCCTAAACCCGAAGTCATTGTTGCAGCCCTACATCTGAAAAAATCAGACATTGTCCTAGAAACGAGAAGCGGAGTTAAGGGTATTCTTGCTAAAGTATTGATGGAGAAAGCTCAAGTGTTCTAGAAGGCTATGAGTTATGATGCTTTTGAGGAGATCCTAGCCCTGTTGATCTATGGCTTAGTGTTTTTCCCTAATCCAGACCAGTTCATAGACGTACACGCCATCAACATATTTCTGACTCATAATCCAGTGCCTACATTACTTGGAGATATCTTACATTCTCTTCACACTCGTACTACGAAAGCGAGAGGAACTCTGATGTGCTGCATACCTTTATTGTCTAGGTGTTTTATTTATCACCTTCCTCGATCAGTGATGAAGAATGAACAAGGGTTAAGGTGGTCTAAAAGGATTATGTCACTTTCTCATTCAGACATTCATTGGTGCTCTCGATCTATGGAGAATGTTACTATCATTGACTGTTGTGGAAAGTTCCCTAATGTGCCACTTCTAGGAATAAGAGGGGGAATTGCTTACAACCCTTCTTTAGCCCCACGCCAGTTTGGTTATGCTCGGAGTAATGGTCCTCATGACATGCTTATTCAGGGTATTATGTTCGACTACAACAACGATCTTCAGGGTTACCGTCAAAGGTTTATATGAGCTTGGAACAAGGTAAATAGGATTGATAGTAAGACTTTGGAGCCAAAGTATTCTATTCCTATGGAGCCTTATCTTAGATGGGTGCGATCTCGTGCTCAAACTCTTATGATGCCATATCCTGTTGTTCTACCAATCACTATGGAGCCTGTTGCTGAAGGAGATGTTCCTTATACCATCCTTCATCCGGACATGCCCACTGATTTGGAAGAATTGCAGAAGTCCTGGATTCAGTTGAAGGAGCAAAGGGATACTTTTAAGACTCATTTCAGAGCTGGTCAAGAAAGAATTCTGGAGCTGACAAGGCAACTTCATGAGGAGCAAAACCTCAACAAGTACCTCCACACAAAGAGGAAGCGTCCATGGGAGACTTAAAACTCCATATATTTATCTTTTGTACTTTATTGTTATTTCCTTGTAAGCCCAAGGGGCAAAACTTATATTAAATATTTACTAATAAAATTTTGTTTTTGTTTTCTTTAAACAAATTTAAATCATGCGGTCCTTGAAAACATTGCATAAACATATACATACCATATCATTACATTACAAGTTTCTTATAAACAGGTATCTTATCTTCTCGCTGTTTATTTAAGCAGAAATGACTCTCGAACAAACTGTCAAGGATCTCCAGACTCAGAATGCACAATTTCAAGAAATGATTCTGAACCTGTCCAGGGGACAAGATGAGCTGATGGCACTTTTGACCAAGAAAAAGAAGAAGACCAGAAAGCCAGTGGGCTTCATCAACCTGGGTAGAAGATTCAGAGTTCCAGTCAAAACAGATGAAGAGGTTGAGAATCTTGGGTCTGAAAATTCTGAGAAAGAAGAAGGCAGTCTCCATGATACTGTGGAAGATTCTGATTATGAGGAGAATTATTATCATGATCCTGCTAGTGAAGAGAAGTATAAGATGCTGGTGGACCGAATGAATTCCATGGAACTACAGAAGAATTCTGGGTTTGACTTTGAAGATTTGAGTTTGATTTCTGGAGTCTCCATCCCTATTGGCTTCAAGGTTCCTACTTTTGTGGTGTATGATGGTGTGTCTTGTCCAAAATTGCATTTGAGGTCCTATGTCAGAAGAATTCAACCCCATACTCCTGATAAGAAGTTATGGATGCATTTCTTTCAAGAGAGTTTGTATGGGTCCCAACTGGAATGGTATTATCAACTGGAGAGTACCAACATTCGCAACTGGAATGATCTTGTCGAGGCTTTCTATAAGCAGTACCAATACAATTCTGATTTAGCCCCAACTCGCATGCAACTCCAAAGCATTTCCATGGATGCCAAAGAAAGTTTCAAGGAATATGCTCAGAAATGGAGAGATCTGGCAAGTAGAGTTCAACCCCTTTGACTGACAGGGAATTGGTTGATATGTTCATGAGTACGTTGACTGGTCCTTTCTATAGTCATCTCATTTGAAGCTCATCATCTGGCTTCACTGAGCTGATAATGACTGGAGAACGTGTGGAGAGTGGGATACAAAGTGGAAAGATTCAGATAGTTTCTTCTTCAAGTACCACCAAAAAGCCCCCTAATAGGAGGAAGGAATCCAATGTTGTGTATGGCCAACATGGTCGTAATAATCGTAACCAATCTGTGGGAGCGTTTTTGATTTCTAATCCTACACCTCCACCACAAGAGCAACAACAAAATAGTCAGCCCAAGCCTAGGAGGCAATTTACCAAGATCAATATGTCGTTGGCTCAGGCTTTGCAACACATGTTGAAAGGAGAATTGATTACTTTGAAGGATCCACCACAAAATATCAATACTTCCTCTTCTCGTTAAAATCACAATGCAAGGTGTGCATACCATCTAATAGCCCTGTCCATGATACTAACAGTTGCTGGTCATTGAAGAACAAAATTCAGGATATGATTGAGAATTGAGAAATTGAGTTTGACCCTCCGGAAACTCCTAATGTGATTACTGCTCCTATGCCTAAAACATGAGAAGACTGTTAATGTTGTTGATGAGATTGTTTATGTTCGTACTGTGGCTAAAATAACTACTCCTCTATCTATTGTCAAGAAGAAACTTGTGCAAGCCGGTTTATTTTCGGGTTGCAAGTGTCACTCCCGAAAAGAATTACGTCCCCGGTGCAGACGCGAACTGACGGCGATGTTGGAGGTTGAGGTTGAATAGAGTCACCAGCTTGGCATTTTTATCTCGGAGGAAAGGTAATGCTGCATAAACCTGGAAAGGGTATGGATAAGACGGTTGTGAACCAAAGAAACTGAGAAAGGGGGTTAGTTACGACCTGGAAAGGTATTAACACCTAGATCGTCCGTTGTACTCGACGGGATCCACGCTTACAAGATTGTGCTTAAAAGGGGTAGTGTATGTGCTGACCGTGCATAAAATCTAGGGAGAAAATGTAGAGTGTGTCAGTGTAAAAAGAAAGGTGAATGCTCAAGAATGAGGCTTAGAAGAGAAAGCTGAAAGAGGGGGAAGACACAGAGACTTTTGTTCGATAACTGTTAAATTATGACTACGTATCCTCTCGTGCAATGAGCAAGTCATAACACAGTAGTTCGACTCAAAGAGACTGGATGATTTTGACTGTGAACTGCTTGCTTGTCTATGCTCAAGTGTGTGACTCGTCTGGCTCGAGTGCTAACTGTCTTGCATTAGACGGAAGAAGCGAGTTCTCGTTTATAGAATGAGTATGATGAGAAAAGAATCCCGGAGGAGACGATTATTGTTTGTTTTTGTGTTTTCAATTTTTTATTGTTTTCGGTGTTTTGCATAGGATAATGAGCTTAAACGTAAATCAAAGGTTGTAAACTCATTATATCCTCCTTGGTTAGGGATAATGAGCCTACTTAAGTATGAGATAAGCATCTCAACTTAATTACCATGATGATGTAGGATTAAGATCATTAATCTACTTGTGATTATTAAGATGTTTTTGGTTTTTGTTTAGTGTTAAGTAATGAGTTTAATCTTTAATTAGGGATTAGTGAACTCATTACACCATCCTAAGAGAAGGATGATAGATGAGAACACTTAAGCTGAGGAAGATACCTCAACTTAATCCATGGTTAGGGATTAAATTCATTATATAACAAGCCTTTATTAAGATGTATTTTAATTAAAGAGTGAGATTAAGAAATGAGTTTTAAGTTTGTAAGACAACTTGAGGGGGACTTGTCCATTAAATACTAGGGTTAGTCCCTCTTAACCATAAGGAAGAGATGGAACCCTAATGTAAGGCCCAAGTTACAAGCTTAAGTCTTGATCATTATTAAGTGTTTTGATTAAGAGGTGTAAACAAATTAAAGGTTTAACACTAAGGATTAAAGTTATACACTCCATCCTAAGATAAGGATGCAGGCATAACCCTAATTCAAAGTCCTAAAGCTTTAAGTGTTTAGCCTCTGATTATGAGATAAAAAGAGAGACCCAAGGAGACTCAAAGGTAAAAGACTGGGGGAGACTATGTACAACCCTAAAAGTTATCATGCTTGGATATCTTATGGTTTGTGAGGCTTAAAGAAAGATCTTCAGGAGGCCACCGAGGAAGAAGAAGCAGATGAAAAAAGAGCAAGAGAGAAAGAATAAGTTACTTACTTCCTGAAGAAGATAAGTAACCTAAAAGAAAGAAAGTAAGAAAGAGAGAGTTTAAGTGAAGCAAGTTCACTCCAAAGACAAGTAAATAATGCATATGAAGAGATGAGATGAAGTGGGATGTGAAGGCAAATCTACATCCCAAACAACTTACCATAAGCCCCTGAAATGTTAGTATGAATGCATAAGACATAAAGCAAAAGGAAATGAGATGAATGAAGATGCAAAGACCAAAACCAGAAGTGTATATGCAAGGAAAATGTGTTATGAGATGATGCAAAGTCAAACATAATGCATATTAATGTTAATACAAGGATGAGATGCAAAGGAAGTATGAAATAAGCTTGAAAACACATGAATGTCCATGGAATGTAATGAATGCAAAGCATAGAAAATGAACGAGGAAATGATCAAGAAATGTTCAAGCATGTCTTAAGATGTCTAAGATGTCATACAAATGAATGAAATGTCATGGCAAGTTCATATGATTGAGATATGCAAAGATGAATGCAAATGAACATGAGAAATTAGGGTTTTATGAATGTATGAGATGCATATGACCAAAATAGAAGCATACATCATGATAAAAATTTGAATTTGAACTCAAAAAAACCCTAAACATAAACAAGATCACTACCCAAAGGAGAAGGTCAAAAGCTAATCCTAGGCAAAGTTACGAAATTTCTAAGTTAACTAGGGTTTTTGGATACTTCTAAGGGAAAAATGCAAATAAAATTGAAAATGCAATGAAAAATTATGAAATAAATATCCTATATACTATATGCAATATTTGAAACAATGAAAAAAGAACCAAGTTCAAAATCATCATGGTTAGGAATAAATGATTTTTTCAAGTTAGGGTTAGAAAATGTGATTTTTAAGAACCCTAATTCAAAGATAATTGTGAAAATATGATCAAACCTAAAAATAAATTTGTATGGTGAGTTTGAAATTTTTTCTAAATGTCTAAGAATGCTTCATGAATTTTTTGGTGATTTTTAGAAACCTAAATGTATTTTTAATTAATTAAAATCAATTAATTAATTAAATAAAACATTTAAATGTTTTAAAAATAATTTTTTAATGCAAAAATTAAAATAAAAAATGTTTTTGGGTTAAGAAGAATATTTAAAATTAAAATGCAAAGTTTGAGATTTTTAAAATTGTTTTTACTATTTTAAAATAAATATGGAAAATAAATGCAAATAAATATAAAGAAAATGCAAAGTAATCAGGATCTAAGGTTGAGATTTGAATTGGGGTTGACTGGCGCGCAGATGGAGGGTCAGGATCAAATCTGAAAAAATTAACTTAATTAATCTTAATTAAATAAATTAAAAAGGGATTAGGGTTTAATGAGGCAATCTGAGCCATCTAACACACGCGGGAAACACTCATCCTACGGCCCACATTCAAACTGGAATTTAATTACAGATTGGGGTTTAATGACTCTCAGGTGGCCGAAGAAGACCTCTTGTCATCTTCTTCGGCAGCTGACAACCATTTTCAAAAGTAAACATATCACCATGATCAGTACATCACATAGAATCAATCTATAACTTAAAACGCAAGTTCTGGACAATTTGTTCTTGATGGTTACCTGAGTTGAAGCTTTCTCAATCTGAGATTTCTGGACCTTTCCTTGATGCCAATCCACTCCAATGATCACCTTGATACTTCTGGAAAACTTAGAACAAGTTTATGATGGCTGGTTTGAGTGTTTCAGTTCTGCTAAGGCAGAAATCGTGTTTTTGTTTTGGGAGCTTTTAGGCCATTTTGATGGTTGGTTTGGGATCCTTATGATGTGTGGAGATGATTGGTGGAAGAAGATTTGAGGTTTGATGCTTATGTGATGAGATTCGAAGAGATGAATGTCTTTGAGTTTTTTTGTGAAACTGAGCTTAGGGCTTCATTCAGGCTTGTGTGTGTTGTGTAATGAACTTCTTGATGTCCATATAAACAATGTTGATTGGCCAGTGAGTTGTTGTGGCATAGGCTGATTGGTATGGGATGTTTTGCAAAAAGTCAAAATTGTGTACTATGAGGTATGAGCTCGGGTCAGAGGTGATCTAAAGGGGTGTCTTTCCTCAGCCAACTTCAAGGAGGGCCATGGATGGTTTAGAGTGATCAGAAGTGAATGAGTGGTGAGATTGCAATGGTTTTGCACATTTACAACTTTGTACATTCTTGAGAAATTGGCCATGAAAACTTGTGATGCAAGGCTCAAATTTGATCTAAATGTGTTGCATTATCATGTAATGAAGCTTAGAGGTCAATTAGAGGTCATTAGAAGTCTTGAAACTTGATTTTGCAAAAATCCCTCTTTGGCATGAACATGAAAATTATAGGATTTTTCCCAACTTTGAAAGATCATATCTTGAGTTCTAGGATGAATCAAGAGGAGTTCTTGTACTTTTTGAAAATGGGAAGATCCAATTTACAACTTCCATGTTTAAGGGTTTTTCCTTTGCAAATGGCTTGAAATTCTTCAAACCTGTGCACTTCTAACCACTTCTAAGATCAAATAAAGATCATAGAACCTCAAATTGATGAAAATGATCTTTTGGTTCCATTGTTGGGGGTCTCAAATGCCCTGATTCTGACTTTTCTTACACAACAAGTTACCAGTTGATCAAATGACTTCCACAATGAGTTTCTTCATCAAATTTGGTACACATGCTCCTTATAACATATTAAGACCATTAGAAACAAGAATGACCAAAAAATTTGAGATTAAGGGCCTCAAACCCAACACCCTAATTTTAGGTCATCTGTGTAGGAAATCTTCAGTCTGCCTCTATGCCTTTGCCATGCTTTGTGATCTCTTGACTTTTATGAACTTTGGGGAGCATATTATGATCATAGAACATTCATGGACCCTCTTGGAAAGCTTCAAGGCCTTTGAGATGGCTCAGATCACTTCTTGGATTGCTCAGATCACAAACCCTAGATGCAGATGAAATGGACTATGTAGTGAGATGTAATGAGATGTTTATGTAATGCAATATGAAAATACCACAAGCCATAGTGTAAGAAAAAGTGAGGGCAAATTTGGGGTGTTTACAGCAAGGAAGATTGCTTTTACTGTGCTTATAAACCTGATAGTTGTTGGAGGCTGAAGTCAGGTATTCAATGCCTGATAGATAACTATACTATACTATTTGAGAGGACCCCTTCTATAGAGAGTCTGTGTGGATGTTTGGCTCAAGACTTGAAAGTTGAAGATGTGGCTATGTTTAACAAGACTCCTGTGAATATTACTTACAATGGTCCAGTGAGGATCACTTCTAAGGGTCCTGGGAAGATTACTGTTGAGCCAAAGGTGGCTCCAATGATTATTACTACTCTTGGTCCTATCCCATACACTTCTGACAAGTTATACCCTGGATTATGGTTCTGATGTTTATATCCATGGTGTCAAACAAGAGCCTTTGACTGATGCACCTGTTACTGATGTTAGTCTTGATGTGGACAATATTGCTGGGTCCAGTAAGGTTACCAGGAGTGGAAGAATTTTCTCTCCAGAAGACACCTCAAAGATTGCTGCTACTCCAGTTCATATCTCTAACTCTGGGTCAAGTACCGAGGCTCGGGGAAAAGGACCAGTAATTGAACCTGTTCAAGCTGAGGCACTAGTTAGTGAAGACCTCTCTAAGCAGATGGAAGAAGTACTGAAGATCATCCGCAAGAGTGATTATGATGTTGTTGATCAGTTGGGGCATACTCCCTCCAAATTCTCCATGATATCTCAGTTATTGTGTTCTGAAGCCCATGCCAAGTCTTTAATCAAATTCCTGAAGACTGCTCACATGCCACATGAAATATCTATGGACTAGTTTGAAAATTATGTTGCTCATTGTAGACACCCTAAATTTGCCCTCTGGTTTTTTCTGTCTTCGTTTTTTTCGTTTTGCATCTCATCTGCATTTCCATTAGATCATTAACTTCTAGAGTTCATATCATGTGCATAAGACATGGGATCAGCATCTTCTGAAGAGTTAGGGTTTCGCGTCCAATTTTGCGGATTATCAGAGGAATTCAAGTCTTTGGTTATGCATCCATTTGTGACATCATGTTCTTATGTTAGGGTTTATTTCCCTAATTCAGTGATATTCAAAGGTTTCATTTCAAGCATCTTTATTCAATCATGATTCAGTCTAGATGGGTGTTTAACCTAATCTTGGTCAAACTACCAGAATGTTCCTTCAGTTGCAAGTTATCTGTCTTAGTGGACTATGTCTCAGGAATTGCGTATCCAAAGTTCGAGTTATGTTGCATGCTGAATTCATCAGATTATCAAGTGGTGATTCATAAAAAGTGTGGGTCAGAGTGTCTATTCATTTGTTCAGTAGTGTTTCTTCTGCGAATTTAGTTTCCAGAGATTTGATTTAGACAAATTCAAGCGGTTTGTGAGATGGCTGCCGTTTTAGTTACGATTTGTCGGGTGATGGTTGTGTTTGTTAATTAATGGCTTTTGCGAAAGTTTGAGTTTGGTCTTCGATTCATTTATCCCTTAAGTCGAGTTTTCATCATCCATTTTGTTAATTAAACCCATTAGACCATTTGTATCATGTTTCAAAATTCGTTTACCCATTTTTTCCCATTCAACTCCTTATTCTCTTTTTTAAACCTCAATTATCCATACATAATATCCAATTACTCATTATCCTTAATTTCATTATTTTTATCTTTAATTCAACTTCTCAATGTCCATGATTTATTTTCATTGTTAATACCATTTATAATCCCTATATTTGTCCCATTTTTCACCAATTCACATTTAAATAAGAATATGTACAAATATATTTTTGCAAAGAGTCCATACATTCCAATTATAACCATAGACCCATCACAATTCAAAAAATGAATAAATAGAACAACATGACATTTCATTACAGCTCACAAATATTTTTCAGTCATCCGTATCACTCAATATTTTTTTATCCATCAGCCTAGCCACTTGAATATGTACAACAGAATCAACTTTCTTGAGTCCGCAACACAAACGGTCCCACACGAAATACCACTCCATAACAAACTGTTTTACAGTACGCACTGGACAACGCATTCCACACAAGACGCACTCCCTATCACGCCATACACACAGAGCAAAACATTTTTCGCTCAAAATAATCCCACTCACCGTACCACACACGCCTTCATCACTCTTCACAATAACAACCAAAGAACTGAATCCTCCCTCCCCATCAACCTGCGTACACCATAATCAGTTTTAAAAAAAAAAACCTCAAGGCACAGACAGAACCAATCGGAACCTCTAATCTCACAACTGACCTTCAACAAAACCGTAACCTCACAACCAAATCCTTACCGCATCATCTACCACAAACCGCAACACTGCACCCTAAACCTTCTTCACACCTAAAACTCACTTATCTTCCACAACTCTTTTCCGCAAAGAAACCACACAAACAAACCTTCAATCGCCACCATTATTTCGCCATCTTAATTATCTTTCCATCGTCACATTCAACGAAACCTTCAACTCTTCATTCTCCCCACCGCAAATCATCACAAACCGCAACCTAATCAATTTCCAGCACTCATTAACAACAACACCAACACAGAATCGAAAAGCAAATTCAGAATTAGAAGAAGAAGAGAGTGAGATCGAAGCAAATCCAAATCAGACTTTGATATTCAAACCTCAAAAATGCCCCGTGAGTATTTTTGAGCGAGAATCGTTGAATCGCGAGAAGTCGCGATCTGCGGCGGAGTTGAGAATGAGTTCACCACCGTGAATCGCGTTGTGTTTGAGGCCGTAAGCAGAGAGAGTCAGACGCAGTGCTTTCGTTGTGTTGGTTCCGCCGCGACGTCAATCTGAGAAAGGAGAAGGTCTGAGACGAGCTGATGCACTTGCTTGAGGCCTTCATGATTTGAGAATGAGGGAAGTTGCTACGACGCCACCGATTCAAAGTGTCGCGACTTGAAGCGAAGACTCTTTCGCTATGTTGTTCTGAAGAGGACGACGCGACGTATGGATAAGGCATCGCGGCGTTATTTTCGGAGAGGAAGGGGAATCGATTTCGTGATAAGCTGAAGGAAGAGATGGCGTATTCGGTTTTGGTGTGTGATGAACAGTAACGAGGGTTTCGGGAAAAGCTGAAAGTGGATCGTTTCCATGGAGGCTGTTGGCTCTATTTCTTTTTTGTTTCTTTTCTTATAATTTCTGCTTATGTTTTTTATGTTTTTAACTTATCTTCTCTCATTTTTCTCAATGCTACAAGAGGACCTTTGGGCTCAACACTTCCTCTAGGCCCGTTTGATGGTTCTACTCATCACCTTGTTTCCAAGCGGCACCCCTATTCCTTGCTTTTCTTTTTTTTTTTTTTTTGTTTAAATTAAATTTACTTGTTATTAATTTTGATTAACATTGTTTGAGAGTTAATTTTAGAATTTTGTTATTATATTTTTAGTTAATTTTGATAATTAATTTCAATTAGATGCACTTTATATTTTGTTTATTAATTAGCTTTGATATTTTATGGAAAATTAGATTTAGGGTTAAATTAGGTTATTATAATCTTAATTTGTTTAACTTTGTTTTAATTTTCAATTAGTGTAATTAAATAGAACCGTGTCTAACTTTGGTCTTAGTTTGCGTTTGATGTTTTGTAGGCCGCTTGCTCGACTTCGATGATTGACAGATGTCGTCGGATGACATCCTTGTGATCTATTATTTTCATAACCCTGTTCAGACTAATGGGATCTCTTGACGCAATTTGCGCTTAGATTTTGGGGTTGCACGGACTAATTCTTGTTTTTTTTATTCTGGATGCTGGAAGCCTACATTTGACTTTGGTCTGATATCCTGATAATGGACGATTGCGCTTGACTATTGAGATCATTCTGGACTCGATATTTTCTTCTTGATATTTCTTCTTGCGCTTATTGAAGAGGCAACGAACCTTCTCCGTTAGGTACCACTGAGGACCGTTTTTATTAATTGCATGTTGTTGCATCTGGAAGTCCTACTGGTGTAGGCTCTGTTTGTGCATTGTCTGATTATTTTCTTCTCCATATCGCATTCTCATCTCTCTATCTTATTTCTTCTCCATATCGCATTCTCATCTCCTTATCTTATTTCTATTTCATCCATTTCTTCTTCTTCTTTTATTCTTGTCTTGCTGGAGGTGTGCTTAGGCCACCATGGAGCTTCTCTTTTCATCTTTCTCTTCTTCTTTCTTTCTTCTTTAGGATAGTAAGCCTCACTAACCTAGGACCATCCGAGCATGTCAATATTAGGATTAGACTTTTTCCGTTAGCTTTTACTTTTATGATCCTTTTGGTGCTTTCTCTTCTCATCTTCAAACTTAATTCTAATTCATTTAATAAAGGTTGAGTACTTTCATGTGACATGAGACTTTGCTATGAGATGATGGCACGCATTCCGTTTCGGGGCGAGGTGTGAGTCATCACTCGTGGTGGATAGGTCTTAGCATGAGTACTTCACAAAGAAAAGCTAAAAAACACTTCTTAACCAAAAAACCACAAAAACACTTAATAATGGTAATAGGTCAGTGTGCTTAAGCCTTCACTTGTGGGGCTAGCTTTGGGGATTTCCTCCATAGATAGGTGTGCCTCTTGCGCATTCCATTTCGGGATGATGTGAGACGTACACATCCCGTTGAGTAAGACTTAGGTACACTCACCTATGCAAACTCTCAAATAAAAGCTTCATAAAAATCTCAAACAAACAGTAAGCGTTTCCTTCGGGAATTCTTTTCTCACCTCATTCGCTCCGTCCGCGAACTTGCTCCTACTTGTCACTTTGCAAGACGGTTACGCACTCGTCGTCCGAGTCTGCAACACCTGAGCAATGACATAGGCAGTTCAAGCTTTAATTCACTAGCAATTTTCCTTTGTTACCCCTAGTTAGGGGAACTACGGCGTCTCTGATCCTCATTATCCTGATGAGGTACATAGGCAGCGGGGTAGGGCCCGTTCGAGCACAATCTTTATTTTCCCTACATTTTTTCTTTCATTCCTTTTTCAATTCTTTTATCAGTCCCTTTTCCAGTTCATTTTCATTTCTTTTGCTGCAGTTTTCATACCCTCACCCTTTGAAATAGTTTCTTTTGCAAGCGTGGATCCCGTCGGGTACGGCGGACGATCTGGGTGCTAATACCTTCCCAGGTCGTAACCGACTCCCGAACTCAGTCTCTTTGGTTCGCAGGACCCGTGTCCTTCCTGTTCTTTTCTTCTGGTTTGTGCAACATTACCATTCCCTTTCTTCGGGATGAAAATGCCTGGCTGGCGACTCTATTCTTTTTCCGCGCCACTTTCGCGTTTGTACCAGGATGGAAATCCGGGGAGCGACACTCATCTAACTAGTGATAATGGTTTGGGTTTTACTGATGCTGATCTGACTCCTGCTAAAAGAAACCATAATAGAGCTCTGCACGTCTCCATTAAGTGTAGGGGCACTACTTTGTTTCATGTATTGGTGGATAATGGTTCTTCGTTGAATGTATTACCTAAGGAGGTTCTAGACAAACTCAACTTGAAGGATGTAGTGTTAAGACCAAGTAATGTGGTGGTGAGGGCCTTTGATCGTTCAAGAAGAATGGTGCATGGAGAGGTGGATCTTCCAATCAAAGTAGGCTCTCAAGTCTTTGATTCCACTTTCTATGTGATGGATATTCGTCCTGCGTACTCCTGTTTGCTTGGGCGCCCTTGGATCCATGGGGAAGGTGTTGTGACTTCCACTTTACATCAGAAATTGAAGTATCCGGTGAAAGGAAAGATTGTCACTGTTTATGGTGAAGAAGAATACATGGCCAGTCATGTGAATACCTTTAAATATGTTGAGATGGAGGCTGAATTCGTTGAGACTCCTTGCCAGATATTTGAAGTGGTTCCTCAAGCCGTTCCTGCTATTGAAGCCATCCCTGCTGTTAAAAGAGTTCCTGTGATTACCAGAGTACCTCCCACAATGGTCTCCCTCAAATATGCTAAAGTTGTGGTTGAAGAAGGTGGATGTACTATTTGGGGTCAGCTTCCTAACATTCCTTACAAGTCTGACAAGTTTGGTTTGGGTTTTAGTGCAGAATCTCAGAAAACTGTTCGTCGTGCTTCTCGTATCACTCATAGAGGAATCAAAAAGGACCAAGTCAATGTTGTGGAAGATTATGATAAAGGTTACAACCTGGATGATTGGACTTTCCTACCATGGGTGATGGACTCAACAATTGGAAGGCTGAAGACGTTATTCCTATCTCCTTTAGTCAGGAGTAAATGCTATTTTATTTTTCTAAATTTAATTTTTGTAACTTTGAACAATTAAATACTTTTAAGCCTTGTGCCTTGCCCGAGGCACAATGGTATGCTTGTTAGGGTTGTCATTTCATTTGCGTATTTTCATTCAATAAAATCAATGGACATTTCTCGCTTTCGTAAATATTGCGCTTTTTGTCTTTCTTTTACTTTTTCCTTTTATAAAAAAAAACTATGTATTCTTACACACACCCACGTCACTAAAATGCAGATCTTCATTCACTATGGATCCCATTGATAACAATTTTATTATTTCCAATTATGATTTCAAGAGTCCGATCTATCAAGCCGAGGATGGAAAGGAAGAAGATTGTGAAGTGCCTGTAGAGTTGGCTAGATTGCTACAACAAGAAGAGAAAGTTATACAACCACATGAGGAACCAATCGAAGTTGTGAACTTGGGAACTGAGGAAAGCAGGAAAGAAGTCAAGATAGGTGCTGAGTTGGAAGATGGTGTTAAGAACAGGTTGATTCAGATGTTACGTAACTATGTGGAAATTTTTGCTTGGTCTTATGAAGATATGCCAGGACTGGATGCAGATATTGTGGTTCACCGTCTACCAGTGAAGGAAGATTGCCGCCCAATAAAACAGAAAGTTCGTCATATGCGTCCTGATATGTCAGAAAAGATTAAGGCAGAGGTGATGAAAAAATTCAATGCAGGGTTTTTAGCTGTTACTTCTTATCCTCAGTGGGTGGCAAACGTGGTACCGGTGCCTAAGAAAGATGATAGAGTAGACATGTGTGTAGATTACAGGGATTTGAACAAAGCTAGCCCCAAAGATGACTTTCCACTTCCACATATTGATGTTCTGGTAGACAACACTGCTCAACATAAGGTATTCTCTTTTATGGATGGTTTCTCTGGGTATAATCTAATTAAGATGGCACTTGAAGATATGGAGAAGACTACATTTGTTATACAATGGGGCACTTTCTGTTATAAGGTGATGTCATTTGGTTTGAAGAATGATGGGGCAACATATCAGCGTGCTATGGTATCTTTGTTCCATGATATGATTCACCATGAGATAGAGGTATATGTGTATGATATGATAGCCAGATCTCAAAATGAAGAAGAGCATCTTGATCATCTGCACAAATTGTTTGAGAGGTAGAAGAAATACAAGTTGAGATTGAATCCAAACAAGTGTACTTTCGGAGTTAGATCTGGTAAACTTATGGGTTTTATTGTCAGTGGTAAAGGTATTGAAGTGAATCCTGCAAAGATAAGAGCTATACAAGAGATGCCTACTCCTCGTACTGAGAAAGAAGTTAGAGGTTTCCTGGGACGATTGAATTATATTGCAAGATTTATTTTCCAGTTGACTGCTACTTGGGAACCAATCTTCAAGTTGTTGAAGAAATATCAAGTAATGGAATGGAATAACGAATGCCAGGTAGCTTTTGATGAGATCAAAAGGTACCTACAGGAGCCTCCTATATTGATGCCACCAGATGAAGGAAAACCCTTATTTATGTACTTAACAGTTTTGGATAACTCAATGGGGTGTGTGTTGGGGAAACATGACGAGTCTGGTCGAAAAGAGCAGGCACTATATTACCTTAGCAAAAAGTTTACCGACTGTGAAACAAGATACTCACTACTCGAGAAAACTTGCTGCGCTTTGGCATGGGCTGCTCGCCGACTAAGACAGTATATGTTGACTCATACCACTTTATTGATTTAAAAAATGGATCCAATCAAGTATATATTTGAGAAACCTGCTCTCTCCAAATGAATAGCAAGATGGCAAATGATCTTGAAAGAATATGACATACAATATACTACTCAGAAAGCAATCAAAGGAAGTGTAGTAGCTGACCATTTGGCTCATCAAGCAGTGGATGATTATCAATCTATGAATTTTGAGTTTCCATATGAGGATATTATGATTGTTACTAAAGAACTTAGACAATATGAAGGACCTGGACAAGGATCCCGATGGACTATGGTTTTTGATGGAGCTTCTAATGCGTTTGGTAGTGGTGTTGGTGTTATGATTATCTCTCCTAAAGGTTGTTATACACCAGTTACTGCAAATATTTGTTTTAAATGTACCAATAATATGGCTGAGTATGAAGCGTGCATCATGGGTATCAAGGTTGCCATTGAGATGAAGATCCAGTTCTTGAATGTATATGGAGATTCAGCCCTGGTAGTTAGTCAAGTTAAAGGAGATTGGGACACCAAGCATCCTAATCTCATCCCTTACAGAGAGCATGTGTTGTCTTTGATCCCGTACTTTAAAGATATTACCTTTGGACATATTCCACGAGAAGAGACTCAGTTGGCAGATGCATTAGCCACCATGGCATCTATGTTTGAAATCAGTTGGGATGATGAAACTCCGAGAATTACTATTGATCGATTTGAGAAACCTGCATACTGCAATAAGGTGGGTATTGAAGGAGTAGAAGAAAATCCTTGGTTTTATGATGTGAAAAGGTATCTTGAAGCTTAAGAGTTCCCTGAGGGGGAATCTGTCAATGATAAGAAGTTTCTGAGGAGATTTTCTGTTAAATTCTTCCTGAGTAATGGAATTTTGTACAAGCGCAACCACAACTCAACTTTGCTTCGATGTATGGATAAGAAAGAAGCAGTAGAGATTATGGAAGACATGCATGATGGGATCTTTGGTACTCATTCTAGTGGGCATACTATGGCTAAGAAGATTCCGAGAGCAGGTTATTATTGGTCTACCATGGAAGCTGATTGCTATCAACACTCCAAAACTTGTCACAAATTCCAGATTTATGCTGATAAGGTTCATGTGCCTCCAGTTCCATTGAATGTTTTGACTGCTCCATGGCCTTTTTCCATGTGGGGCATTGATATGATTGGCGATATCAAACCTATGGCTTCCAATGGACATCGTTTCATCCTTGTGGCTATTGATTACTTCACAAAGTGGGTAGAGGCAACTTCATTTGCTTCTGTTACCAAGAATGTTGTGGCTCAATTTATCAAGTATAATCTTATATGCAGATATGGCATCCCTGAAAGGATTATCACAGATAATGGTACTAATCTGAACAACACTATGATTACTGATCTCTGCACGCAGTTCAAGATTAAACATCACAATTCTTCTCTATATCGTCCAAATATGAATGGCTCAGTGGAAGACGCCAATAAAAATATTAAGAAGATCTTATAAAAGATGACATTTACATATAAGGATTGGCATGAGATGTTACCATTTTCTCTTCATGGTTATCGTACCACTATACGTACTTCAATAGGGGCAAACCCATTTTCCCTTGTCTATGGTATGGAAGCAGTTTTACCCATTGAAGTTCAGATTCCTTCTTTGAGAATTATGAAGGATGCAGGCTTGGATGAAGATGAATGGATTCAGACTCGACTTGACCAGATAAACTTGATTGATGAGAAAAGATTAGTAGTTGTTTGTCATGGTCAGATGTATCAGAAATGTATGATCAAAGTCTTCAATAAGAAAGTTAAGCAACAAGTGTATCAGGCTGGTGATTTGGTAATCAAGAGTATAATATTACCACAAGGTGATCCCAGGGGCAAATGGACCCCCACCTATGAAGGGCCATTTGTTGTTAAGAGGGTATTTTCTGGAGGAGTCATGATGCTTACCACTATGGATGGTGAAGATTTCCCGCAGCCTGTGAACGCAGACATAGTTAAAAAATACTACGCATGAAAAGAGACCCGCTAGGTTGACTGGCCTAGGAAACAATAAGGGCATCCCGGCGAACCAAAAGGGTTCGGGCAAAAAATAGGGATATATATAAAAAATGTACACCCGGCAAGTCGAAAACCTGAAAAGGCGGCTTGGACAAAAAAGGGTATCCCGGTGGATTGAAAACCTGAAAAGGCAATCCAGGCAAAAGTTAGGGATTAAAGCGTATGACCATGTCTTGTTGGATCACCCATGTAACCTCTACTAGAGGTGTTCTTGTCGCTCCCTGGATTTCCATCCTGGTATAAACGCGAAAGTGGCGCGGAAGAAGGTAGAGTCGCCAGCCAGGCATTTTTATCCCGAAGAAACGGGAATGGTAATGCTGCACAAACCAAAAGAAACGAAAAGGAATGACACAGGTCCTGCGAACCAAAGAATAGGTTCGGGAGTCAGTTACGAACTGGGAAGGTATTAGCACCCCAGATCGTCCGCCGTACCCGACGGGATCCACGCTTGCAAAGAAAATGTTTCAAAGGGTGAAGAAATGAAATCTGCTGCAAAGAAAAGGAACTGAACTGGATAAAAAGGAAACAAGGGGGGAAAATGTAGGGAAAATAAAAGAGTGTGCTCGAACGGGCCCTACCCCGCTGCCTACATACCTCATCTGGACAATGAGGATCAGAGTCGCCGTAGTTCCCCTAACTAGGGGTGAAAAGAATGGCTTGTGTTTTAAGCTTGAACTACTTATATCAATACTCAAGTGTTGCAGGCTCGAACGACGAGTGCGTTACCGTCTTGCAAAGTGACAAGTAGGAGCAAGTTCGCGTACGGAGCGAAGGAGATGAGAAAAGAAATCCCGAAGGAGATATGCTCATTGTTTGTTTGTGTTTTTTTATGAGTTTTTTTTATTTGTGTGGCACAAGAGAATGAACTCAAACTCGTTTCCATGGAATGTGTACTTGCTACTACATTCCAAAATGGAATAATAGAACAAGCACACCAAGTAAGGAGAATTTATCCAAAACTTGTTTCCAAAGGCAAGGGCCTAAGTTCATTGACTTGTTGAATTTATTAAGTGTTTTAGTGATTAAAATGAAGAAGTATTTTTTAGGATTTTTCTTGATGAAGATGACCTCATGATCCGACTTGTGCATCATGCTAGACAAATGTACTATTCCAAGATGGAATGAATACATATGCCCCATGGAATAAGGCTATTACACAAGAAGTCACTTCTTTCTTTATTAATGTTTTTTATATTTTGTTTTGAGATGAGAAGAGAAAGAACCAAAGGAGCAAAAGGCAAAAGTCTAATGGGGAAAGACTAAACCTAAAGTTATCATGCAAAAGTGGTCCTAAGGTTAGTGAGGTTTGAACTCTATCCTAAGAGAAAAAAGAACCAAAGGAGAAGAAAAAGAGAGGAGAAGAAAACTAGAGAGCAACTTACTCCTCTAAAGGAGATAATTTGCTTCTAAGGGGGAGAATACAAAGTTGAATCACATGATGGCATAAGGCACATAAAAAAATCACAAAGTAGAAAACAACTTAAAAAAAGAAAGGATGAAGAGTTGAAATATGGATGAACATCCACACTTCTCTTACCATGAGCCCCTGAAATGTTAGCAAAATTCCAGCAAATATTCATCAACACAATCATGGAATTAACATGCTCAAAGTTCTAGAAAACCAAGTCAAACAAACATGCTAAGCTTTGCAAATACATGAATCTATGTGTCGAGAACATGAAGGCATACATCAACCAGCAAGCAAAACACCCTAAACTAGCATATCCAATGATCATACAATGATCCATGGCAATTAAGACAAGCAATGGGATCAAACAAGCTCAAAACAGCTCCAAAATGACATTTTGCATCAGTGTTAACCGGTTAACCAAAGCGTTAACCGGTTAACCAGTCCAGACCTGCAGAAAAATAGCACAGAAACAGGTGCGTTAACCGGTTAACCAAAGCGTTAACCAGTTAACACTGTAAAAACAACAACAATTCCTGCAAAAAATCAGCTCAAAACCAGCTTATCCACATAATTCCACACCAGACCAACAATAAATTAAGCATGGAATAAATGGATCAATTCACATTAATCACACCTCATTAAGCTCATGAACATTAGCATGCGGATCCGATCTCAAATCAACCAATCAATTCAAGCAAAACAAGCAAATACACAAGCACATGGTGGATCTAAGCATAAGCATGCAAATAAGCTAAAAACTTCGAGTTGGTAATTGTTGTTTGAGTTGGAAATGCGGAATCGCGCAGAAAACTTCGAAGATCCGGTGCTAATCTTCACACATCATGCAAAATAAATGCAAGCAAAGGATCTTGATGCAAAATTTTGGCTCCAAAAGCACTTCTAATCTCCAAACCAGATCTGATCCAAGTAGAGAAATCAACAAATTGATGCAAAAAAGCTATGGATGGAGGTCTAGTTCCAAGATCTACAAGCTTTAAGGCAAAGTCTTGTGATCTTCAAAGAGGAACTTTGAGTAATTTGGAAAATTGAGAGAAAAAAGTGAGAGAATGGTGAGAGAGATGTCAAAATTCAGAAAAATGAAGAGTGAATTGTGAGAGAGCTCCCTCTTGGTTTGGAGGGAAATGGAATAAATATGGTTTAGGTTTGGGGCCCAAAATTTTGGCTTGGGATCCAAAAAATATGGTTTGGGATTAGCTTAGAAAGTGATTAGGATCTATCATTGGAATTAGGCTTGGATAAATGCTCTAGATCCTTCCCCATAATTCAAAATGAATGAAAATCAGAAAAGTGAAAATTGGAGCCAAAAACACATGCTGAATTTGGCTGCTGGAATTCAAAATTCGCAGCCATTAACCGGTTAACCAAAGCGTTAACCGGTTAACGCCAGTGAATTTTGAATTCTCCCTCATTTTGGTGGGAAACTTCAAGAATAACCCAGTGCCAACCGTTTTGATCTGATTTTGATCTTCAATTCTTTTTTGGGCTTTGACCATGATACTAGAACATGCGAGTGCTATGCTTCATTTTCTATGCAAAATGCTAAGGATATGACATGCTAATGATGGTTATGATATGATGATGATGCTAAAAAGAAGAGGGAAAATTTGGGGTGTTACAGTTCTCTACGTCAAATTCAACAGATACAGATCAATCCAACCGTTTCTTCTTCGATAGATGAAGATGAGATAATTGAAGATAATGGCAATAACAAAGTTGAAACTCAATAGGATTATTTACACATAGCTATTTTTCCTTGTTTTTGTAAAAATTTCTTTGACGAATTCCTCTTACTAGGATTTCCGTCTCCATGTTAAAACTTGCTTATTTATAAGTCAATTTCTAAATAAATAATATTCCATTTTTTTGTATTCAGCTTTACTTTTCCCTCTTTATTCAGGTTTACTTTTCCCCTTTTACTAAAGCGAAAAACGTCCGTTGGTTATGTTTGAATGTATATATGCTTTTGAATATGATTGATGTTTACCAGAAATGCATAAAATACACTAATAGCATTTACTAAGAACGAACTGAGGTAGGAATTCAACGGATCTTTGCCGGTTCATCCCCACAGATTAATCTTTACATATATTTTTACGGAATACTTCAAGTAATATCTTATACTTCCAACTCTGCGAAGTCTCCTCCGAAGAATTGATATTTGACCGGATAAGTCTCCCAGATCTATGTCCATCTCTTTTATCCTCAGTCAGGACATTCAGGAACTTTATCCTTCAATAAAGTACGAAGAACGAAAAATGGAAGTTCTAAATACAATGTTCTTAAACAAGACGGGAACAAAGTCTTCATACTTCTCAACAACGAATCATGATTTATTTTCCCCAGCCATCAGTTGTGCTACGAAGCTACTTATACGCTTCAACTACATAATTCAAATATCATATCATATCATATCATATCATATCATATCATATCATATCATATCATATCATATCATACGCATTCTCATAAAATATTATCTTGCAGAATGTTATATATATCATGATATTTGCACCGAGCTAACCTTGTTTTTCAGGTTAATTCTCCAGCAGACAAACTTCATCAGCAACATATTTCGGGCCGTCGTTTATTCTTCCCGAAGGTTATCTCATTTTGGGCCGTCGTTTATTCTTCCCAAAAGCTATTTTGAGACGTCGATTATCTTCTCAAAAGCCATTTTGTTACCTCGGGCCGTCGTTTATTCTTCCCGAAGGTTATCTCATTTTGGGTCGTCGTTTATTCTTCCCAAAAGCTATTTTGAGACGCCGATTATCTTCTCAAAAGCCATTTTCTTACCTCGGGCCATTGTTTATTCTTCCCGAAGGTTATCTCATTTTGGGCCGTCGTTTATTCTTCCCAAAAGCTATTTTGAGACGTCGATTATCTTCTCAAAAGCCATGTTGTTACCTCGGGCCGTCGTTTATTCTTCCCTAAGGTTATCTCATTTTGGGCCGTCGTTTATTATTCCCAAAAGCTATTTTGAGACATCGATTATCTTCTCAAAAGCCATTTTGTTACCTCGGGCCGTCGTTTATTCTTCCCGAAGGTTATCTCATTTTGGGCCGTCGTTTATTCTTCCCAAAATCTATTTTGAGACGTCGATTATCTTCTCAAAAGTCATGCTGTTACCTCGGGCCGTCGTTTATTCTTCCCGAAGGTTATCTCATTTTGGGCCGTCGTTTATTCTTCCCAAAAGCTATTTTGAGACGTCGATTATCTTCTCAAAAACCATTTTATTACCTAGGACCGTCGTTTATTCTTCCCGAAGGTTATCTCATTTTGGGCCGTCGTTTATTCTTTCCAAAAGCTATTTTGAGACGTCGATTATCTTCTCAAAAGCCATGTTGTTACCTCGGCCCGTCGTTTATTCTTCCCGAAGGTTATCTCATTTTGGGTTGTCGTTTATTCTTCCTAAAGGCTATTTCTAGATGTCGATTATCTTCTCAAAAGCCATTTTGTTACCTCGGGCCGTCGTTTATTCTTCCCGAAGGTTATATCATTACCTCGGGCCGTCGTTTATTCTTCTCGAAGGTTATCTCATTATTTTTATGACGTTGTTTATTCCTCCCAAAAGTTATTTTGAGACGTCGTTTATTCTTCTCAAAAGACATATCATCACCTTGGGCCGTTGTTTATCCACCCAAAGGCTAGATCTTCATATTTGGAATTGCTTCCCTCTCAAAGAAATATATCTGAAGACTTTTTCTCCGAATGGCATATTTAAGCCCATTCAAGCATCACAACCAACCAACAATATCATTATACGCACCGGCGAGTGCAAATTTTTGGGCTTTTGTGTTCAATCCTCTTCAACCTTCAAGTCACGAATGGCGTACATGCCAATCTAACTCCTCAGATTTCAGAAAATTGAACAGGGGCAGCTGTTGTACCCCAAAATTTGCCTTCCCACAATAAAGACAATATCTCTCAAGACTTCTAAATGATCATAAGGTTCTCAAGACTCCCAATTGATCAAGAAGTATGGAAGTTTCCCTAGACAATGCCTCCTCCTTAGTAAAATGTCCAAAACTAGGGTTTTGAGTTTCCTCAGGTTAAAATGATTTTCAAGGCCTCAAGTGAGCTTCATAACATCCCACATGTATTCAAGAATCCCCAAGTCAAGTTTCAAGGCTTTCTAATAAGTTTGACCAGTCAGATGATCAGATATGCAAAAACCACTCAAAGTAGTTAAAACGTCAAACTGAGGTCAACTATGGTCAAATTAAAGTCAAACTTCAAGATTTTTTGCCAACATCAAGTTTATGAAGTAAAATTAATCATTTGATCAAGGGTTGATCATGATTCATCAATGAAGTTTCAGATCATCAAGAATCAGGAGTTTCTAAATTAGGGTTTTCTTAAGAAAAGTCAACTGAACTTTGACCAGCCATAACTTTCACACGCTTCATCAAAAATTTCCCATCCAAAGCTCAATTTTAAGGATATTGAATTCTATAAAACTTTGTGTCTCACAAACCAAGCCTAAAAATGCTTCATTTGGAAAGTATGAGCTAAAACATTACAGGTCATTTCAAAAGTCAACAAAAAGTCAACTTTTTCCAAAGAGCATAATTTGAAAATGGTAAAAGATATGGACATGAGACCAAAGAGGTTTGTTATAGGACTCTTTAAGATTTCCAAAAAGTCCAAGAAAACCTTCATAGCCTTAAAACTGAGGGATTTATGCCTTGTCAAAGTTGGGAGATTTTCAAGGGGTGTATGAGGAAAATAAGGTCTTAAATCCAATTTTTTCCAAATGGGCCTATCATTTTGCAACCCAATCTTAACAATAACATCAAGCACGACCCAATTCAAATAAATTCTGATTTTTATAATTTATTTATTATTTATTTGGATTTTATTCATTAAAATTCATTTTAAATCAAAATAAAATATAAAAATACAAATATTTGATTTGATCCTTCTTCTAGAAACTCTTAAAGATCATTTAAAATTGATTGAGAAGTTCCAATTTCGTGCAAAAGCATTATGGAATGAATATATTTGATTTTTTGACCAAATTAGCAAGGAGATTTCTTCACATTCAAGGTATCCACAAGCCCACAAAACCATATGTTTTTTTGACCTAAATTGACTCACTATAAGTTCAAGACATAACACAAAACACGAGGACACATTTTTGTAGCCTTCAAGAACAAGAACAATCTTCAAAATTTTCAAAGAAAAGTGAAATTCAGATTCTCTAATTTTATGATTTTTCAGGTGATTCAAGGGTTGCAAACCCTTCCTGGGCCATCACTGAACATGTTTGCATCATCACATTCATCCAAAACATCCTCAAAATCGTTAACCGAATCCGTTTTTTGTTCTTCTTGATTTTTTTCAATTCATATGTTTAACGCATTATAAATGGTTTTGCTTTGTTTAATCTTGTTTACTTTGATGTTTGGAACAATTCTGCTTTGTTTGATTGAAGATTCGTTACAGGTTTATGGAAACACCATAACTAGGGTTTCTGTGTCGAATTTAGGGTCTCTCCATTTACGCCATCTAAATGATTTTTAAGACCAAGATTAGATTGTATGGACCATGGGGAATCGTTTTACACTATTAATTTGATCCGATTTCATGTGTTTTTAGAGTTTCAAAAAACGCAGGTTAAATAGCTACAAATGTTTTCGTAGCTAAATGGTAGCAGTTTCGTAGCAAATTCCATAGGCTAAAGGTTGAAGATGACCGGTGGCGCCATAGAAAAATTCAAAATTTGGTCTTATTTTATATATAATTCTTGGTGGTTAATATTAGTTAATATGCAGATGGCGTAGTGGTGAGGATACGCGCGTGTATGGCTCATGTCCTGGGTTCGATCCCCAAGTTTTATTTTTTTGTTCATAATTCTTCCATTTAACAGGTTTATTATATAATGAATTGTGCCCATCATATACACAAGGCATGCGCCTAGTCCAGTTGGTTAAAGGCTTGTGAGGGGAAGCTGGAGACCTGGGTTCGACCCCAGGCTCCTTCAGGTAAGTTTTTTGCCATTTTTTTTTGTTTTATTTCCAAATTATTTTTAATTATTATTATTAGTTAATAGGAATTTAATAAATCTAAGTTAATTCTATAACCATTATTTTTTTATTTATAAAAATCTTCATATTTTCTAAATTCAATTAATTTGTTAGTCCTTTTAAAAAAAAATTATTAATCAATTAGTAAATATTTTAATTTGTATATGATCTTTATTATTTAGATATATATATTTTTAAAATAAAATTTAATTAACAATTTTGATTCTAATTTAAAATTCTAACTTTGTACATGGTTAATCTTTTTTCTTTTTACAAAATTAGAAATCATATTTTATTTTAATTTTTATTTATTTAAATAATCAAGTATTTATGTATATTCTTATATTTTTTTAAAAAGGGTCCTAATTAACTTAATTCTTCTCTAAAAATTGTAAATTTTTCTTAATTAATTTATTAACCCTAATAACTAAAAAAATATATTTCATTAATTCTATTAACTTCTAATTAACCTTAAATTATTCTCCTTATTAAATTTCTAATCTTATTTATTATTGATTTTGCTTTAATCTTATTTCTATTATTATTGCTTTATTATTCTTGCTATTATTATATATATTATTATTGCTTTACTATATTTATATTCTTGCTTTATTTTCATCTGATTATTATGTACCTGCCAAAGCCATGTAATAACGTAGATTTTATATTTTCGTATTTTATTTTATTTAACCGCGTGGTTAGTAATTTAGGGTGTGCGAAACTAATTGTGATTAAATAAACTTAGATAATTAATTAAATAAGATAAATACTTGAAAAATAACACTCACACACGTAAGTCGATCTTTGATCGCCATCCGCACTTCCTAGGGTATTCCTCTTGGTTGCCTTATCTAAATGGTCAGGTCCCTCGAAAGTAGGGTGTCTTAAGCAAAGTCCCTCCAGGAAAATAAATCATCTTGTCCCTCCCAGATTCTAAAATATCAAGTCCCTACGAGGTTGCCTATGATAAATGATCTTGTCCAGTCGGTTTAAAAGATGATAGTCCCTCCCAATTGCTAAAGACACCTTATAGTTGCCTTCGTTGACCGTACGATGACCCTACACTCGCCCCTTAACAAATCCAAGGTAATTACTACCTATTCCTTAATAATATGGATAGTCTTACCCTTGAAAGGACATATAAGAACATGAATGACTTAGTCTAGGGTAGGTACCTCATAGTTACTTGCTCACTCTTTAAAAAATACTTTTCACACCTCACAATATTTTCAAACATTTTCAAACAAGGCTTTGTATACATCCACACGAGGATCATTACAAAGCACTTAGAAAATTTCTAATCACACACTACACTTTTCAAAAACATTTAAGTGAGCTAAGTAACTAAGAGCCCATGGATAACCATTGATATAACGGGTGCTAACACCTTCCCTTTATATAACCTACCCCCCGAACCCAAGTCTTTTCAAAACGGCCTTTTCTGTTCTTTTATGTCCCTTCCTTTTGGATAAAATAAAAGTCGGTGGCGACTCTTGCTATCTGCAACATGACTAAAAGTCAGTTCTCCCACCGTGTTACAGAACTGGCGACTCTGCTGGGGATTTACTAAGTAAAAGAGGGGTACCCTTAGGAATTAGATCATTTAAATTGTTTGCTTTGCTTGCTTTACTTTTCTGTTGAGCTTTTTGTGTGAAAGATCCTAACTCGGATCTAGTGTACCCTAGGTAAATGGAAATAGACCAAGGAAACTGTACGGCGTATACCGATATGGTCGATCTGATGGCCATAGTTAGTGTGACTTCTTGGTTGGTGCTTATGTTCCTTAAATAAGTTAAGAATAATATGGAGTTGCCATATGTTGTCAATACACTAACTGACCTTTAGAACCCTAGTTATCCCATCTTGGCCTTTAGAAAGTAGTGAGATAGCCGGCTTTGGTAAAGACTGAAGTTGGTTGATACTCGATACTACGCTCATTGAGATCCCAAACTTGGAGGGTTTTGGTTGGCAAGTAAGTTTCCTACCGAATAACCACCCTTGGGAAGGATCAGTAATATTGAGATCCCTTAGAACCTGGTTACTTTTGTAGGACAGGATGAACCAACTAAACTTCACGGGAGGGTACTTACCTTTAAACCTCATGCAAGCCTTCAAACCTAGGGCTATTGTGTGACTTGTTTGTGTGTGTCACATTGTAAACACCCCAAATTTTCCATCCCATCAGGTTCACACCTTGACTTATGATCCCCCATGTTACATTGCATAAGCATACCATCTCACTGCATAAGTTATTTCACTGCATAAGCTGCATAGCTAGGGTTTGTGATCAGGTGAATCTTAGAAGTGGTTTGAGCTATCTCAGAGGCCATGAAGCATGCCAATAGGGTCCATGAGTGTTCTATGATCATATTATGCCTCCAAGGTGTCGCTCCCCTAAAAAAGATACTAGGTCCCAAGGTGCGGACGCGAACGGTCGGCGAAAAGAGAAAATGAAAATGAACTGAATAGAGTCGCTAGCTAGGCATTTTTATCCCGAAGGAAGGGTAATGCTGCATAAACCTAGAAAGAGATGGATAAGACGGCTGTGAACCAGAGAAACTGAGAAAGGGGGTTGGTTACAACCTGGGAAGGTATTAGCACCCAAATTGTCCATCGTACTCGACGGGATCCACGCTTACAAGATTGTGTTTAAAGGGGTAGTGTGTGTGCTATCTGTGTGCAAAAGCTAGGAATGAATGTACAGGTGTCAGTGCAAAAAGGTGAATTGCTCAGGAGCTGAGGCTTTAGAAAGAATGCTGAAAGAGGGGGAAGACACAGAGACTTTTGTTCGATAACTGTTAAGTTATGCCTACGTATCCTCTCGTGTAATGAGGAAGTCAGAACTCTGTAGTTCGACTCAAACAGACTGAAAGATAAATTGACTGTGAACTGCTTACTTGTTTATGCTCAAGTGTATGACTCGTCTGGCTCGAGTGCTAACTGTCTTGCATTAGACAGAAGAAGCGAGTTCTCGTTCATAGAGTGAGTGTGATGAGAAAAGAATCCCGGAGGAGACGTTTATTGTTTGTTTTTGTGTTTTCAGTTTTTTTATTGTTTTTTGGTGTTTTGCATAGGATTATGAGCTTAAGCCTAAATCAAGGGCTTGCAAACTCATTATATCCTCCCTGATTAGGGATAATGAGTCTGCTTAAGTATGAGAGATAAGCATCTCAACTTAATTACCATGATGATATAGGATTAAGATCATTAACCTACTGGTGATTATTTAGATGTTTTTGAGTTTTTGTTTAGTGTTAAGTAATGAGTTTAATCTCTAATCACAGATTAGTGAACTCATTACACCATCCTAATAGAAGGATAATAGATGAGAACACTTAAGCTGAGGAAGATACCTCAACTTAATCCATGGTTAGGGATTAAATTCATTATATAACAAACCTTTATTAAATGGGTTTTAATTAAAGGATGGGATTAAAAAGTGGATTTTAAGGTTTGTAAGACAACTTGAGGGGGACTTGTCCATTAAACACTAGGGTTAATCCCTTTTAACTATAAGGAAGAGATAGAACCCTAATGTAAGGCCCAAGTTACAAGATAAAGTCTTAGTGATTATTAATGTGATTTGATTAAGAGGTGTAAACAAATTAAAGGTTTAACACTTAGGATTAAAGTTATACACTCCATCCTAAGAGAAGCATGCAGGCATAACCCTAACTCCAAAGTCCTAAAACTTTAAGAGTTTAGTCTCTGATTATTGAGATGAGAAGAGAGACCCAAGGAGACTCAAAAGTAAAACTCTAAGGGGGACTATACACAACCCTAAAAGTTATCATGCTTGGGTATCCTATGGTTTGTTAGGCTTAAGAGAAAATATCTTCAAGGCCACCAATGGAAGAAGCAGATGAAAAGAGAAGGAGAAAGAATAACAAGTTACTTACTTCCTGAAGAAGATAAGTAACTTGAAAGAAAGAAAGTAAGAAGTAGGGAACACAAGTGAACAAGTTCACTTCAAAGACATGTAAGAATGCATATGAATGAGATAAGAAGAGGTGGGAAGTGAAGGCAAATCCACTTCCCAGATAACTTACCAAAGGTACCTGGAATGTTAGTATGAATGCATAAGACATAAAGCATAAAGAAATAAATTGAAATGAGATGTGAAGACCAAAGTCAGAAGTGATTATGCAATGCAAATGGCATATGGGATGATGCAAAGTCATACAATATGCATATGAATGTTCATACAAAGATGAGATGCAAAGGAAGCATGCTTGGAAGCTTGAAAACACATGGATGTTTATGAAATGTAATGAATGCAAGACATAGAAAATGAATGAATAAATGATCAATCAATGTTCAAGCATGTCTTAAGATGTCTAAGATGTCATACAAATGCTTTAAATGTCATGGCAAGTTCATATGATGATGGTATGCAAAGGTGAATGCAAATGAACATGAGAAATTAGGGTTTTATGAATGTATGAGATGCATATGAACAAAACAAAAGCATTCATCATGATAAAAAAATGGAAATTAAGCTCAAACAAAACCCTAATCCCATATAATATCACACCCCAAAGGATAAAGTCAGAAGCTAATCCTATTGAAAGTTATGAATTTTCTAAGTTTGCTAGGGTTTTTGGGTGATTCTCAAGGGAAAAGGCAAATCAAATTGAAAATGCAAGATAAATTCATGAGGAAAATAACCTAGTGACTACATGCAATATGTGAAACAATGCAAAAAGAATCAAGTTCAAACTCATCATGGTTAGGCAGAAATGAATTTTTCAAATTAGGGTTAGAAAGTGTGATTTTAAAGAACCCTAATTCAAAGAAAATTGTGAAATTATGATCAAACCTAAAACGAAATTTTATTGATGAGTTTGAAAATGTTTCTAAATGTATTGAAATGGTTCATGGATTTTTTGGTGATTTTTAGAAACCTAAATGTATTTTTAATTAATTAAAATCCTTTAATTAATTAAAAATAACATTTAAATATTTTAAAAATACTTTTTTAATGCAAAAAATAAAATAAAAATCATTTTTGGGTTGAGAAAAGTATTTGGATCAGAAATACAAAAGATCATATTTTTTTTGATGTTTTTAACTATTTTTAATAAAATAAGCAAAAGAAATAAAGAAAAATGAAATAAAAAAAAGCAATTAAATGGAAGTAATCAAGATCTATGGTCCAGGTTCAAACTAAAGCTGACTGCGCACGCAGATGGGTGGATGAGATTCACTCTGATTAATTTAATTTAATTAAACTTAATTAAACTAAGTAATTAAAAGATTAAAGTTAATGAGGCATCTGGGCCGTCCACACACGCGGGAAGTTAAATCCAATGGCCTAAATTCAAACTAACCTAATTAATTAAAGATTTTCCCTAATGACTTTCAGGTGGCCGGAGAAGACCTCCGGTCATCTTCTCCGGCCAGACCCCCTCCCTGAATCTCTCAAAACACCACAAAAACTCACCAAAAGCTCCAGAATTGATCTTTAAACATCAACAAACTCAAATCCAGCAACAAAAACAATTAATCATGCATAAATAAAGAGAATCGAAGAAGAACAAAAATTAGGTCAAAGTTTCAGAGATACGGTTCATGCTTGTTTCTTCATCATTTTCAAAACCAACAAGTGCATTGTGATCAGGAGAGCATGGGGAACATTTCTAGAACATGAAATAAGACTTCTGGAAAAAAGTTCTAAAGAACTACCTGAGATGAAGCTTTCACTCCCTGAGCTTTCTGGCCTCTTTCTTGGTTCAATCCACCTCCAATGAATCCCCTAACGATGTTGCAATGCTTAGAACAAGTTTGTGTGGCTTGGTTTGAGAGGTACAACTCCTCTGCACCAGGAATCATGTCTTGGTTTGGATGTGTTTTAGGGCTTTTCAGAGGGTGCTTTGTGTTCTATGGACCATTTGAAGATGTTTGGTGAAGTTTTTTTTTGAGGTTTGATGGCTGGATTTTGAGAATCGAAGAAGGGAAGCTTTTTGTCAATTTTGTGAATGCTGACTTGTGGGAGGTTTCAGGCTTGCTTCTTGTGTCAAATGAGCTCCATAATGTTTGTATGTAATGTCTTGATTGGTCAGAGAGTGGTTAGTGGCATGGTTTGATTGGTATGGGCAAGTTGCAAAAAGTTAAAAGATTTTGTACCTTAGGCATGGGCCATGGCAGAGCTGGCTTCAAGGGGTGTCTGGCCTCAGCTTGCATTAAGGAGGGCCATATAATTGATTTTATGCAGCTAGCACAAGTGGATGGAAGGTTCCAAGGCATTTTGCAAAGTTTGTGTGTTTTGGCCCTTTTGAGATTTCTTAAAGATCAAGTTATGAAAACTATGCAATCTTGGGCCAATTCTGATCTTTGGAAGTTGCCTTGACATGATATGATGCATAGAAGTTGATTAGAGGTCATAAAAAGGCTTGACAAGTGAAATTGCAAAATTCCCTCTTTGGCATGAACTTGAAAATTATAGGATTTTTGCCAACTTTGAAAGGCCATATCTTGAGTTCTAGGATGAATCAAAACATGTTCTAGTACTTTTTGAAAAGGGAAAGCCTAATCTACAACTTTCATGTCCAAGAATTTTTCATTTGAAGCATTTTTGGTCATGAAAGAGGAGGTTGAAAATCTTTCCCAAAATGGAAAGTTTCCTTTAAAGTCATTTCCAAAAATGGCAAGTTTGCATTTGGCTCAAAATTCTTCAACTTTGTGAACTTCCCACCACTTCTAAGATCAAATAAAGATCATAGAGACTCAAAATGATGAAAATGATCCTTTGGTTCCATTGTTGGGGGCCTCAGATGCCATGATTCTAACTTTACTTGCTCAAGAAGTTACCCAATGATCAGATAACTTCCACAATGAATTTCTTCATCAAACTTGGTACACATGATCCTTATAACATATTAAGAACATTAGAAATAAGAATGACCAAAAAAATTGGAGTTAAGGCCTCTGAAACCAAAACCCTAATTTTGGTCATCTGTATAGGAAAACCCTAGCTCTGCTTCCATGCCTTTGCCAGTGTTTGTGATCTCTTGACTTTCATGAACTTTGGGGAGCATATTATGATCAAGGAACACACATAGACCCTCTTAACAAGATTCAAGACATTTGGGGTGGCTTAGATTGATTCTTGGATTGCTCATATCACAAACCCTAGATGCAGATGAAAATGGAATTTTGCAGTGAAACAAATATGCAATATGAGATGGCATGCTTATACTAAAACAAAAATGAAAGATCACAAGCCATGGTGTGATAAGAAGTGAGGGAAAATTTGGGGTGTTTACATCTGCCCCTATTCAAGCATGAGTTAGCTATGTAGGATGTAAGCGCATGGCTTAACAGACTAACAAGATAACTTGTGGTTGAATACCAAAGACAGTCTGAAATTTGAACTCGCTGGGGAGAAAAAGAAAAGGGATATAAATTGTAAAAGGTAGCATAATATGAACATCAAATGAAAGCGATAGAGGACGACCATCGAGCAGAGAACGATTGCTGGGGATAAAATGATAAGTTAAGCAATGACGGGGACGACCGACAAGCTGGGGAAATAAAGAGACCACAACAGGGATGGCCATCGGGTAAGGAAATAAAACTCTCTAGGGGTTAAATAAATGAGGAAAACACTGATGGGGACGACCATCAGGTTTGGAAAGTAAAGTAAACAACGATGGGGACGACCATCGGGTGAAATAATAAATGAAATAATGATGAGGGACGGTCATCAAAGGTGAAGGACGATCACCTAGCAGGGGACGGCTATTGAAAATATCACGATATATGACGAATGTCGGATATAAAAGGTCAGCGATGGGGACGACCATCAGATAAGCATGATGAAGGACGATCATCAAGAGGTGAAAGACGATCACCTAGAAGGGTACGACTACTGTCGGGGAATATCACGACATAGGACGAATGTCGGATAACAGGATCGACGATGGGGACGACCATCGGATAAATGATGAGGGACGGTCATCAAAAGTGGAAGGGCGATCACCTAGTAGGGGACGGTTGCTAAAAATATCACGAAATAGGACGAATTTCGGATACCAACAATATGGATTCCACTGGGGAAAGGATGAGGGACGGTCATACAAAGGTGAAGGACAATCACCTGGCAGGGGACGGCTGCCGAAAGTATCACGACATAGGACGAATGTCGGATAGAAGAAAGTTGTTTTGTGGACGACTTACTGGGGAATGGTAAACACGGACGAGTGCTTACGCCTTTCAAATAAGTGTCTGACAGTGTTGTAAACACCCCAAATTTTCCCCCACCCATTCACTCCATGGATTGTGATCATTTCATATGCATAAACTAAATCATAGCATCTCATATTACATTTTTGACACATTGCATTGGTTCAAGGTCATCTGCATCTAGGGTTTGTGATCTGAGCAATCTAAGAGCTTCTTGAGCCACCCCAAAGGTCATCAATCACTTCAAAGGGGTCCATGTATGTTCAAGCATCATATTATGTCCTCTCAAAGTCAAGAATGTCAAAGAACCACAAGAGCTGAGAATGATTTGGAAGCAGAGCCAGGTTTGACTGCACAGATGACCTAGAATTAGGGTTTTGGTTTCAAAGGCCATAACTCCAAATTTTTTGGTCATTCTTGTCTCTATTGGTCTCTATATGGTATAGGGAGTATGCATATCAATTTTCATGAAGAAATTCCATGGGGAAGTCATCTGATCAAGAGTTGACTTTCTGGGCAAGTCAATGTAAAATCAGGGCATCTGAGGCCCCCAATGACCCAACCAAAGGGTGTTCTTCATCATTTTGATTGTATATGATCTTTATTTGATCATAAGAGAAGTTGGAAGTTCACAAAATTGAAGAATTTCAAGTCTTTTGCAAAGTTGACTTTTTGGGAAAGTTGACTTTTTAATGAAATTGCCATTTTGGGAAACTTTTTCAACCCTTGCTTTTTGATCCAAAAATGCTTCAAATGAAAAAACTTTGGTCATGAAAGTTGTAGAATGGATCATTCCCTTTTCAAAAAGTACAAGAACATGACCTAATTCATTTTTGATCAAAAGTTATGGCTTGTCAAAGTTGGCTAAAATCACAAAATTTGAAGTTTTCCACCAAAGAGGCATTTTGCAAAATGACTTGATCAAGTGTTCTAAAGACCTCAAATGTGTACAATTTCTTCACAACATGAGTACATGACCTCTAAAAACCAGAATTGGCCCAAGAATCACCTTATTTCATGCCTTGAACTTCAAGAAATCTCAAAGGAACCAAACTTGAATCAAATTGCAAAACTTATCATGAGTTACAAACCACTTGCTGAATCACCTCATAAACAATTCCATGGCTCTCCCCAAACTCAGCTGAGCCCAAGCATGCCAAAAAGCAAGTTGTACCATTGCCCATACCTCAAGTACAAATCAAGTTGATATTTTGGCCAAAGACCCATACCAATCACAATAGGCCAGCACCCACTCTCTGACCTATCACAATTGTTTATACAAATCAAAAGCAAGCCAAAGCACATAACACTTCATGCTGAAACACACCAAAGCCCTAGTTTTCAAGTTTATGCTCCATTTGCAAAACTCTTCGAAACTCATCACACAAGCCTCAAACACATAAACCAACTTCACAAACAATCTCCATATGCTTCACTGATCACAAAGCACCTATCACCATAGCCTGAAACCCCCAGAAACCAAAATACGATTTCTGCCTCTCATTGAGCAGAACTTCAGCCATCTTTCAAACCAACCATTACAAACTTCAAACAAGCCTTGAAAGCTTCTCAGGAGGTCCAGGGGAGTTGATTGCAAGCAAGACATCAGCCAGAAAGTGCCAGAAACCAAAGCTTCAGTTCAGGTAGCCATCTCAAACTTTTTTTCTAGAAACTCCATTTTAAGTTCTTAAATGCTTCTATGCACTCCCCTGATCATGGGGATATGATTATTTTTGAAAATGGTTGAGAAACCAGGATGTATGAATGCTCTGAAACTTTTTGCCCTAGGAATGTTTTGCTTCGATTTGGTTGATTGATGAATGAAAAATGATGTTTGTTAAGGGGTTTTGATTCAGTGTTGAATGGGGTTGAATTCTGGGCAGTTAGATTTCATTTTTATTGCGTGTAGAGAGAGTTAGAGATTTGGGCTTGCCGGAGAAGACGACCGGAACAGTGTTCCGGTCGCCTGAAAGTCATTAGGGTTAATTAATTAGGGTTTAGTCTTAATTGCGTGAATTTGAATTTTGGCCGTCCAGATGCGCGCCAGGTCCACTCCCGCGCGTGTGAGTTTGAATTCTAGCCATTGATCTTGCTGACTTTCTCATTTTCAGTTTTAATTCATTTTATTTTTCATTTAATTGCATTTGTTTTCTTCATTTTATTAAAAATAGTAAAACATCTTTAAAAATTCTGAAAATTTTTATGAAACCTTTTATTAATTTCCAGAAACCAAAAACATTTTTATTTTTATTTTTTGCATTAAAAAATATTTTTAAATCATTTAAAAGTTTATTTTTAATTAATTAATGGGAATTAATTAATTAAAAATACTTTTAGGTATTTAAAAATCACCAAAAAAATTCATGAAACCTTTAAAATCATTTAGAAACATTGTCCAACCCTCAAACCAAATTTATTTTTTGATCTTGATGTCTTTTGACAATTTTTCATAGAATTAATTTCATTTCAAGGCATTATTTTGATCCAATCTTTGAAAATTCATTTCTGCCTAGTCTTTAAGAGTTGGACTTTGATTCTTTTTGCATTGTGTCTTGCATATCATGTAGTTCATAGGATTAAATTGGCATGATTGGATTTGGAATTTTCAATTTGTTTGACATTTTTCTTGACAAGGTACCCTAAAACCCTAGAAATCTTAGGAAATTCATAACTTTTAATAGGTTAAGAATTGGATCCCCTCCTTTGGGCAGTGAGTTTGTATAGGTTTAGGGTTCCCTTGGATGAATTTTCAATTTTTTATCTTGATGTTTGCTTCTGGTTTTGGTTTTTGTTTGGTGCATTGATCATAAACCCTAATTTGGGCTTCCTTTGGCATTCATCTTGCATTTGCTTGCATACCATGACTTGCCATGACATTCTATGAATCCATTTGATTCATTAGACATCTTAAGACATATTAGATGCATGTTTGATCATTGCATCCTTCATTTTCCATTTTGTATGTCATTTGCATTTCATAACTTTTCATGTATGTTCATGGTTCTAAGCATGCTTCTCTTGCATCCATATGTTTGTTTGATCATCCTCATGCCTTGATTCATGTTTGCATCATCTCATAGCATCATTATCATCACATACATGCTTCTGGTTTTGGTTTGCATCATGCCATTTCATCTCATTTTGCATTGCATTGCATTTCTTTCACTAACTTTTCAGGTGGTAAGTCACTTTGAGAAGTGAATTTGCCTTCACTTCTCACAATTATTTTTCATCCCTATTATGCATCATTGCTGCATTTTTGTCTTGTGTTTGAGATTGAGCTTGCTCATTCTTCTTCATCTTACTTTCTTCCTTCAAGTGACTTGTCTTCTTAAGTGAAGCAAGTTACTTTGCTTCTCTTGGCTCCTTTCATCTGCTTCCTGGTGGTTCCTCTGAAGATTTCTCTTGTAAACCTCACAAGCCTTAGGAACAACCAAGCATGACAATAATTAGGGTTTTGATTAGTCCCCCACTTAGCTTTTACCTTTGTGTCTCATTGAGTCTTCTCTTCTCATCTCATAATCAGGGACTAAACCCTAAAGGCTTTAAGGCTTTGTGACTAAGCTTATGCCTGCATCCTTCTATTGGGATGGAGTGTATAACTTTAATCCTAAGTGTTAAACCCTTAATGTGTTTAAACCCTTTAATCAATTCACTTAATAATCATCAAGACATCAAGCTTGTAACTTGGGCCTTGCATTAGGGTTCTAATTCTTCCTTAATTGGTTAAGAAGGACTAACCCTAGTGTTAATGGACAAGTCCCCCTCAAGTTTGTCTTACAAACCCTAAGAATCACTTCATCATCTTATCATTAATTAAAACCCACTTAATAAAGGTTTTGTTTTGTCATGAGCTTAATCCCTAATCATGGATTAAGTTGAGGAGCTTTCCTCAGCTTAAACATTCTCATCTATTATCCTTCTATTAGGATGGTGTAATGAGTCTGTTTAATCCTTGATTATGGCTTAACCTCATTACTTAACACTAAACAAAAACACCAAAAAAAACATCTAAATAATCACAAGTAGGTTAATGATCTTAATCCTACACCATGGTGATTAAGTGTGAGAAGCTGACTTCACACTTAAGGTATTCTCATTACCCCTAATCAGAGGGATGATGTGATGAGTTTACTAACCCATTGGTTTAGGCTTAAGCTCATTAACTTATGACAAACTTTCAAAAGTAATAAAAGACTGAAAACACAAAAACAAACAATAATCGTCTCCTTCGGGATTCTTTTCTCATCATCTTCACTCATAAACGAGAACTTGTTTCTTCCGTCTAATGCAAGACAGTTTGCACCTGAGCCAGACAGGTCATACACTTGAGCATAGACAAGCAAGCAGTTCACAAGTCAATTCATATTTCAGTCTCTTTGGGTCAAACTACGGTGTTCTGACTTCCTCATTGCACGAGAGGATACGTAGGCATAACTTAATAGTTATCGAACAAAAGTCTCTGTATATTCCCCCTCCTCCAGTATCATCCTTTTAAGCCTCATGATCTTGAGCATTTCACTCTTACACTGACACTTCTCATGTACACTTTACACTTCTTTTACACTGACACCTGTACATCTTTTTCCAGCTCTTTTATACACAAATTGCACTGACACTACCCCTTTAAAACACAAATCTTTTAAGCGTGGATCCCGTCGAGTACGGCGGACAATCTGGGTGCTAATACCTTCCCAGGTTGTAACCAACCCCCTTTCTCAGTCTCTCTGGTTCGCAACCGTCTTATCCATATCTTTCTAGGTCTATACAGCATTACCTTTCCTCCGGGATAAAAATGCCTAGCTGGCGACTCTTTTCTTTTCATCCTTTCGCCGACCGTTCGCGTCTGTACCTTTATTTGAGCTCAGTCTCATCTTTTGGGAGCGACAGCTTGGCGACTCTGCTGGGGAACCTTATACTGTAACCAGGGCTTCTGGTTCTTTTTGTGGGTTCCTCCTAGCGCTTGTTTGATTTGTGTTTACTGGGGTGTTATGTGATATTTGTGCTTGTATATTTATTTTGTTTTTTGCTTTATGTACAATTGTTTTATTGCTTTCTTTACAGCTTTATATACATCATACTGTCATACTGTTCTGGCTGGATTTGGTTTTTCTTTGGTGGATGGTGTTCTATTGAGAGTTGAGGTCCTATACCTGGGACCTGAGTGACACCTAGGCTAGAGTGGTTCATGTTATTTCCCATTCCATTTCGGTCTGGTGCGGGAATATGAAACACGGTTCAGATATGGGTTTCTTCTTGAGAACTCTGTGCTACATATTTCCTGTAGTGCTAGGGCTATCTGGGAAGCCTGCTAAGTCTGAATGACCATTAGTATTGACCTTCAGAAACTGAGGTGAATTAGAGGAGGATCTTTTATGGTTATTGGAAACACTGTACCTCCGGGTTGGAAGTGTTTACACTTCTCATAACTGATCCAAGTCTGAGGATCCTTGTTTTAGAACACCACCTGTGAGGGGGTTGGGCTGTTTACAGGTTTGCAGGTACCCTTGACATCATCATACCCTGTTACTTTGTTTTAATTAAGAGTACCCCATTTTGGGACAGTTCTTGTGATTTTTAACCCTGGACATGTGACTCTTTATTTGAGTCCCCCACCTTGGTTACTGGACTTATGAACCTCCATCTGGATTTCTTGAACACACATGGACTTATATCAAAGCAGTAATCAGATCCAGTTTGATCACAAACCCTTGCATATCATTTGCATACATCATCATTGCATCATTTAACATTTGCCTATTTGTTTTTCAGGGTATCCATACTGTATTTTTGGCTTGGTTTTGACCCCTTCATCTGCATAGACCTATCTTCACCAGTATCTGCTTCAGCTATCCTCATCAGCTACCTGCTTCAGTCACCTGTATCACCAGTCTCAGCCTGTCAGTGGCCCTTCTTCTAGTATCAGTCATCATCAGCATCTGTTTCAGCTTTTCTTCAGCAACATGGCACCCAAGAAGAGTAACATCTCCTACCATTTCTTTGAGCCTGAGCTGGCTGGCATCAGGAAGGTCCAAGCCCTGATTACTCCAGACCATATACCACTATTCAGAGAACATTATGGAGGCATCCTTGATGTGGTTATGGATTTGGATCCTTCCCAGAGGAGCTTGATTCATACTTGCCTGCAGTTCTATGATCCCCCTCTGAGGTGTTTCACCTTCCAGGATTTTCAGTTGGGACCTTTGTTGGAAGAATATTCATCACTGATTGGTGTACCTATCAGGGGTGGAGTCCCCTTCAACCCTGAGATGGCCTTTCCTAGTAATGAAGAGGTGGCAAGGGCATTATATCTGGAACCAGTTCTGATTGAGCAGAACATGATAGCAAAGGCTGGAATCTCTGGTCTACACTTGGATTTCTTGACCTCTCAGGCTACTCTGAAGGCCTCCTTGGGGGAGTGGAAGGCAGTCTGTGCATTATTAGCCCTTAGCATATATGGGGTTGTATTATTTGATGATGAGCCTAAGTTTATTAGCAAGAATGCCATTCACCTTTTCATTCTGAGGAACCCAGTGCCCACCTTACTGGGAGATTTCTACTACTCTGTTCACCAAAGGAATGAAAAGCAAAGAGGAAGGTTGGTGAGATGTTGTGCTCCCCTGTTTCATACCTGGCTGCTCAAACACTTGCCCAAGACTGATGCATTCCTGAATCCTCACCAGCAAAAGAATTGGGCTAGAAGACTCATTGCTTTAACCTCAGCTGACATCAGGTGGTGCACTCAGAGCACCAAAGGCAGAGACATCATTACTAGTTGTGGGCAGTTCCCCAATGTACCCCTGATAGGGGTGAAGGGTTGCATCAACTACAATCCTCTGTTATTCAAAATACAATTGGGCTATGCATTGGTCCACCCTCCTAGAGCACAAGACTTGGCTGAAACCCTTTATTGTGAGGTCAAGCCTAATTTGGCTATTGGCAGGCAAGCATCCTGGGCTTGGGACAATGTCCAGACCAAAGGGATGGCCATTCTTGGGAGATGCAACAATGTGGCCTCAGCTCAGTACTATGAGTGGTCTCATGCCAGGGCTCAAATTTCTGGGATGCCCTTCACCATTGAAGATGCACCTAGACCATCCACAGCACCCCCTCCAGCCACTGTCAGCTTAGAGGAGTTTGAGAAACTGAAAGAGAGAAATGAGAATCTGACTCAGGCTCTACAGAAGACCCTCTGGGAGAGGAGTGATGGTCGTCTGGACATTGAGAGGTTAGAAAAGTTAAAGGTGGAGCATCTAGCCAGGATTGAGAAGTCAGAGGACTACATCAAGAAGTCAAGGGCTGGAGAGCAGATTTTGAAGAATGCCTGTAAGGAAGCTCAGTTTCAGAAGGCCAGGGCTGATCTCTATCTGAAAGAGAGTCAAGCTAGGTGGGTCAGGATCACTGAAGCTCGCACTCAGGAAGATAAGAGGACTCAGGACAAGATTGAGCAGTTAGAGGCTAATGCAAAGGAGCAGCAGGAAGCCCTGCTAGCAGCCCAGAGAGAGATCTCAGAGTTGAAGATTAGGGCTGGTGTGAAGAGGTCAAAGGACCAGGGCAGACACAAGAAGCTAATTGCAGCTATTGCCACCAGGAATCTTCTCATCAGGAATCTCACAGAGCATCCAGCTGACCCTGTGACTGAAGCACTTCTGAAGGAAGTTCAGGAGGATGAGTTTGGTCTTGATGTCTGACTTTTGCTTGTTGTTGCTCTCATTTCATGTACTTTTCTTTTTCTTATGTTGTATTTTGACCCCTCAGAGGGCATGTATTGTAAAAAACAAACTATGTATCATTCACTTTGTGTAATATATTTATTAGTTTGTTTTATCTGAGTTCTCAAGCAACATCAAACAACATCTTCCTCGGGGTCTGGAAAGGTCAAAACCAAATGCCAAGCCGGATACCTTGGAAACAAATAAAGCATACTGCATTGCATACTAACCTTTGTTTTGTTTTGTAGGTTTTGTTTTGTTTTTGTTACTAACTCTGTTGTGGTTCAGGAACTATTGCTCGGCGTCGGGTGTTCCCTCTCAACCGTCCGCACAGATATCCCACTCGCAACAACCTTCCGGGTATACAAATGGACCAGGTACAACAGGATCTTACGGAGGTCAGGACTCAAATGTCCAATGAGAGACTGGAAATGAGAAATCAGATGACCCAGTTTATGGAGGTGATGAATGGATTGGCACAGAGCCAAGAAAGATTAAAAGCATTGGTAGAGAGGCAGACTCAGGAGGAACCCCATCTAGGGACTGGGGGAACAAGCAATAATGAGAGGGTTCAGCCTCATGTCAACCCACCTGTGTATGGCCCTCACCTTCACCCAGAGATCAACATCCCAGCTAATGTACAAGGGAATGCTACTACAGGTAGGGTACTGCAAGAAGACCCCCAAGAGGATCAATTCACTGTGATGGGGGCTGGAGATGAAGCCTATGACAGAAGGCTAGATGAAATTGCTGAAAAATTAAGGTCCCTGGAGTCTCAAAACTCCTTGGGTTTTGATGTCATGGACATGGGCTTGATTTCTGACAATGGTGCGGGCTCGTCCAGCAACCCCAGAAAACCTTTTGTAGGTCCAAGAAGAACCGGTGAGACCAATGCTATTCAAGCCAGCAGGGGCAGACCACAATATGTTCATAGGTCAGTGGCAGCAGTCACCATTCCCTCTCCACTTCCTCAGCAACCAACATATCAACCACAACAACAACCCCATTACCAGCAACAAACTCAGTATCCACCTCAGAGAAATTATAACAACAACAACACCAGCAACAACAATCAACAAAGACCATTTCAACAGAGACCATCTCAGGCTAATAGGGTGATTGATCCGATCCCTATGCCCTATGCCGCATTACTGCCACAGCTCCTGAAGCTCAACTTGGTTGAGTTAAGAACGTTGGCGCCACCGGATCCTTCCAGTTTGCCAAGAAATTATGACGCCAATGCCAGATGTGCTTTTCACTCCAACGCACCTGGCCACAGTACAGAGAAGTGCAGAGCTTTACAGATGAAGGTGCAAGACCTGGTAAATTCCAAAGCTCTAAACTTTGCACCCCCGCCAAATGTCAACAAAAACCCCATGCCCAATCATGGAGGGCCCAGAATCAATGCTATTGAGGAAGATAAGCCGTCTTACTTGATAACCAGTGTTGGGCAGATCCGGACACCCCTGGTAGAGATTAAAGCTCAACTCCTTGAATGCCAGATTTTCCCTGGTTGTGAGCTCGGGTGTAGTTATTGCAACATTTCGGTAAATGGGTGTGACAATCTGAGAAGCGGCATAGACAGTCTTATCCAGAATGGTCTACTTCAAATCACAACATGAATACCTTCAAATCCAGCAAACCCTCCGACAACAGTTCCAGAATCTCCTACAACTGCAACGACAATTATTCCAAACAATTCTTCAGTTTCATCAACAAATGCTTCAAATATCACTTCAACAAACCAGATATCAACAAACGTTCCTTCCACAACATCAGCACCCCTTTATTCAGAATCTTCTTCTACAACACCAGCAAACATCTCAGCAGTTACTATTTATTATGATCCGTTAAGTATTCCTCCGAACAACAATTTTCAACAACAAACAGTGGCATCTCCTGCCAGATCACCGGTTACCATCTACTATGATCCACATACTATTGCAACACCCTCCTCTGCTGCAGTCAGCCCGGTTACCATCACGGTACCTGGGCCTGTTCCATATGAAAGCACTAATGCCGTCCCTTGGCATTATGGCTCTGACCTGTACTGCAATGGGGAGAAAATCACTCTTGACTCTTCAACATCTTCTCCACAGATTGACAATGTCGGGGGAGGCGGAGGCTTCACCAGAAGCGGACGCCTTTTTGCCTCGCAATCACAAAGACCTAATGCCGAAGCAGAAGCTGCTGCCAAAGCAAAAGGAAAAAGTGTAATAGCTGAAGAGCCCATTCTCAAAGAAACACAGAAGACATCTTTTGAACAAGATGTAGATGAGGTTATGAGAATCATCAAGAGGAGTGACTACAAAGTGGTGGATCAGCTTCACCAAACTCCCTCAAAAATCTCCATTCTATCCCTGCTGATGTGTTCCGAAGCTCACCAGAATGCATTATTAAAAGTCTTGCACGCGGCATATGTGCCAGAGGAGATCACCGTTAATCAGCTGGAGACCGTGGTAGCAAATGTCAATACCAGCCATGGATTGGGTTTTACCAATGCTGATTTAACGACTGATGGTTGTAACCACAATAAGGCTTTACACATCACCCTGGAATGCAAGGGTGCTGTTCTATCACATGTACTGGTAGACACTGGGTCTTCACTCAATGTCTTACCAAATAAGGCCTTGGTGAAGCTGGAGTATGATGGCTTGCACTGCGTCCAAGTGATTTGGTAGTGAGAGCATTTGACGGCTCTAAGAGATCAGTACTAGGAGAGATTGATCTACCAGTAATGATTGGCCCACAGACATTTAAAATAACCTTCTATGTGATGGACATTCAGCCGACCTACAGCTGTTTGTTGGGTAGACCTTGGATTCATGCCGCTGGCGCAGTTACGTCTACCCTTCACCAGAAGTTAAAATTCGAGTGGGAGGGCCAAATCATCACCATTTGTGGTGAAGAAGATATTTTTGTTAGCCATCTGGCTACATACAAATACATTGAGATGGATGGGGAGATCCACGAAACTATGAGTCAAGGGTTTGAGGCCTTGAATATAAATGAAGCATCCACTGTACCTGGAACCTCAATGACATCTTATCAGCAAGCCCGGAAGGTTGTTGAAGAAGGGACTGCCCAAGGCTGGGGCAAGTTGCTGCCTGTAGAGAAGAAAGAGGATAGATTTGGGTTGGGTTACAAACCAACTCAACAAGATCAAGCAGAGGCTGCTAAGAAGCCTAATTTTGTCAGTGGGGGGATGCTCACCCCCGATGCAGTAAACAAATTGGAAGATGAGTCGGAAGATGAGCGCAACCTGGAGAGCTGGATACGTCCAAGGATCCCGGGGAGCCGTATCTCAAACTGGTCTTCCTAGGAAATTATAAGGGTTACTCCTGCAGAGTAATTATTATTTCCTGTATATTTTAAGCATGCATCAAGTCTTGCATCTTGCCCAAGATGACAAGACTCATTTTGTAATCGGGCCATCTGTAATTTTGTGCAAATAGATCAATCAATGATAATCAGACATCTTTTGCAAATGAGTCTTTTTCTTTTTCCGTTCACTGTTTTCCCATTTTTCTTTTTGTACAAAAAATAAATGGCAATGTTTTCAAAATGACAACTTCATTTCACTTTTCTAAACAAGATTAAAATCAATCACTAAAATGAACAAACTGAACCCTTGCAGAGAGTGCCTTCCAGACCGCACCGACAACATCACGGCTATGACTTCGTATGACTTTGACAATCCAATCAATCAAGCTGATGAAGGGGTTGAAGAAGAGTATGAGCTTCCTGAAGAGCTAGCCAGATTGTTGAGACAAGAGGAAAAGGTTATCACTCCTCATCAGGAGGAGGTCGAAACGATTAATCTTGGTACAGATGAAAATGTGAAAGAAGTTAAGATCGGGGCCTGCCTACAAGACTCAGTGAAGGAACAACTGATCGATTTGCTTCGGGAGTATGCAGATGTGTTTGCTTGGTCTTACCAAGATATGCCAGGGTTGGACACCGATATCGTCATGCACAAGCTGCCTTTAAGAGAAGATTGCCCACCAGTTAAACAGAAACTGCGTTGTACTCGCCCAGACATGGCAATGAAGATCAAAGAAGAGGTACAAAAGCAGTGGGACGCCGGATTCCTCGCTGTGACTAGCTATCCACCATGGGTTGCTAATATAGTACCTGTGCCTAAGAAAGACGGCAAAGTGAGAATGTGTGTTGATTACCGGGATCTGAACAGAGCCAGCCCGAAAGATGACTTCCCATTACCTCACATCGATGTATTGGTGGATAACACGGCTCAGTTCTCGGTATTCTCCTTCATGGACAGATTTTCAGGATACAATCAGATCAAGATGTCACCTGAAGACATGGAGAAGACAACCTTCATCACACCCTGGGGCACATTCTGTTACAAGGTGATGCCATTCGGACTGAAGAATGCAGGTGCAACATATCAACGGGCTATGGTAACATTATTCCACGATATGATCCATAAAGAAATCGAATGTTATGTGGATGATATGATTGCCAAGTCCCTCACCGAAGAGGACCACCTGGTAAATTTGCTGAAGTTATTCAAGCGTCTGAGGAAGTACCAACTGAAGTTGAACCCCAACAAGTGCACATTCGGGGTACGATCTGGTAAGCTGTTGGGCTTTATTGTGAGCGAGAAAGGGATTGAAGTTGACCCTGATAAAGTCAAAGCCATTCAAGAAATGCCTGCACCGAAAATTGAGAAAGAAGTTCGAGGGTTCTTAGGACGATTGAACTACATTTCACGGTTCATATCTCACCTTACAGCAACCTGTGAACCCTTGTTCAAACTGTTAAGAAAAGAACAAACGGTCAGGTGGAATGAAGACTGCCAGAAGGCTTTTGACAAAATCAAGGAATACTTACAAGAACCTCCAATCCTTATGCCTCCAGTTGAAGGAAGACCTCTGATAATGTACTTGACAGTGTTAGAAGAGTCAATGGGGTATGTGCTGGGCCAGCATGACGAGTCTGGTTGAAAAGAGTATGCAATTTACTACCTAAGCAAAAAGTTTACCGACTGTGAACAACGTTATTCACTGCTCGAGAAAACTTGCTGTGCTTTAGCGTGGGCTGCTCGCCGACTAAGGCAGTATATGTTGACCCACACCACTTTATTGATCTCAAAGATGGATCCAGTTAAGTACATTTTTGAGAAGCCAACACTTACCGGACGGGTTGCAAGATGGCAAATGATCCTCACAGAATATGACATCCAGTACACCTCTCAGAAAGCCATCAAGGGCAGTGTATTGTCTGAATATCTTGCTGAGCAACCTATTGATGATTACCAGCCTATGAGATTTGACTTCCCTGATGAAGACATCATGTTCATAAAAGCAAAAGATCATGAAGAGCCTACTCACACTGAAGGGCCTGACCCGGAAGAAGAATGGACTATGATGTTTGATGGGGCTGATAATATGAATGGTCGTGGTGTTGGTGCAGTGCTCATTACACCTAAAGGAGTTCACATGCCCTTCTCGGCAAAACTCACCTTTAACTGCCCTAACAACAAAGCTGAATACGAAGCTTGCATTATGGGTCTTGAGGAAGCCATTGACCTCAGGATCAAGACATTGACTGTATTCGGGGATTCAGCTCTGGTAGTTAATCAAACCAACGGCAAATGGTACACACACCAGGATCATCTGATACCTTACAGGGATTATACAAGGAAGTTATTGACTTTCTTTACAACAGTCAAGCTTGAGTATATCCCTCGAGACGAGAATCAGTTTGCAGATGCTCTGGCTACCATTTCATCTATGATCAAAGTTCAAGCTGCCAACTTTGTACCTCAGATTTCAGTATCCAGACTTGACAGACCAGCATATGTGTTCGCAGCAGATATTGTCAAAGATGATAAGCCTTGGTTCCATGACATTAAGTGCTTCTTGGAGGATCAAACATACCCACCTGGGGCATCTTCCAATGATAAGAAGACTTTGAGAAGGCTTGCTGGTAGTTTCTTTCTGAACACTGATGGTTCCCTGTATAAGAGAAACTTTGATATGGTACTCCTCAGATGCGTTGACAGAACAGAAGCATATTTGTTGATGCATGAAGTGCACGAAGGATCCTTTGGTACCCATGCAGGAGGGCATGCCATGGCCAAGAAATTGCTAAGATCAGGCTATTACTGGATCACGATGGATGCAGACTGTTGTGCCTACGCCAGAAAATGCCATAAATGCCAGATTTATGCGGATAAGGTGCATGTGCCTCCCAATCCTTTGAATGTGATGTCTTCACCTTGGCCCTTTGCTATGTGGGGCATTGACATGATTGGCAATATTGAGCCGACTGCTTCAAACGGCCACAGATTCATCCTGGTTGCCATTGACTATTTTACTAAGTGGGTTGAAGCAGCCTCCTATGCAAATGTCACAAGGCAAGTGGTAGCCCGATTTCTGAAGAGAGATATCATCTGTCGATACGGAGTTCCCGAGCAAATCATTACTGATAATGGTTCCAACTTAAACAACAAAATGATGGCAGAGCTGTGCCGGGACTTCAAGATCCAACACCACAATTCTTCTCCTTACAGGCCAAAGATGAACGACGCTATTGAGGCAGGTAACAAGAATATTAAGAAGATTGTGCAGAAGATGGTAGTCACCTACAAAGACTGGCATGAAATGCTACCGTTTGCCTTGCATGGGTACCGCACGTCAATCAGAACATCCACTGGGGCAACACCGTATCAACTTGTGTATGGTATGGAGGCAGTCCTACCTGTTGAAGTTGAATTACCCTCCTTACGGGTACTGATGGATGTTAAGCTGAACGAAGCAGAATGGGTCCGATCCCGATACGAACAACTGAGTCTGATCGAAGAGAAAAGATTGGTTGCAATCTGTCATGGGCAGTTGTATCAGAAAAGAATGAAGAAAGCCTTCGATCAGAAAGTTAGGCTCCGAGAGTACCAAGTAGGAGATCTTGTGCTGAAAAGAATCCTCCCTCCTCATACAGACCACAGGGGCAAATGGACTCCAAACTATGAAGGACCATTCGTAGTAAAGAAAGTTTTCTCCGGTGGAGCACTGATGCTCAGCACTATGGATGGTGAAGACTTCCCGTCCCCTGTGAATTCAGATGCAGTTAAAAAATACTTCGCATAAAATGACCCGCTGGACATAAAAACAGAATGTAGGTCCAGGCAAAAATAGGGCATCCCAGCGAGTCAAAAACAGAATAAAAGACTCGGGCAAAAATAAGGGAAAATAATAAGAAATGTACACCCGCTGAGTTGAAAATCCGCATTGGACAACTCAGGCAAAAAAGGGTATCCCGATGGATTGATAACCCGAAAGGGCGATCCATGCAAAATAAGGGAATAAGCGAACAACTGCATTCTGAATTCGTCTGTATCACTCACAACTTGGTAAACCTCGAAAGGATCAAGCTTCTATCAGAATCAGCCTCCTTCAGAAAGCTAGACGAGAAGAACGTCAAAAGTCATACGAGTCATAGCAAAGGGAAGCTCCTTGAAGCGTCGTCAACATTGCCAGCATTTTGTTTCTCAATTTGTAACAATTTCCTCATTTTAGGAGATTTGTTTCTTTGACTGTATCTTGCCAATTCAGGGCACATGAATTAATAAAATCAGATTTTCAGTCATGTCTCGTCTCGTACATTTTATTTTCATTTGCAAAATGTCTGATGTCTTTAGAGATACTGATTGCATAAACACAGATGTTTCCTTCCTAAAGAATGCATGCTTGCAGGAAATATACTTACTCCCGGGAGTGTCTGAACTCTCATGATGGGATCCAGTAAAGGATACCTCAGGATTACTGGTACGTTTCTATCTTTGCAGGATTGCAGGTATTCAAAGCGCAGCATGGGGCATGAAAACTTCACCCCAACAAGCTGGCAAATCAACACTCACACAGCTTTAGCACCCAAAGTGTTTTCTCCCTTGCTGAGTTGCCACTTGTTATTTCTCCCCAGCCGAGTTGCCATTTGATATTCCTCCGCAGCCAAGTGCAAAAGCCAGAGGACCATCTCCCCACAGAGTTTCAGCCTCTAGCCAGAAGAGCAATGCATGAAGAAATCACAACAGAGTGAAGAAAGCTTCTACAAACCCCAGCTGGGTCCCTCATTATCAGGATGGGTCTATCAGTGACCTATTCCTCCAAGCAGAATCATATGCGTTAGATCTACCAATGATCTCATCCCCAGCGGGGATGTCCACTTCAAACAGATCAACCAGAAATCTTCACAGCAACGGGATCCAAATCTCGGATTGGTATCCCTGCATATTCATGGCATTCGCATCATATTCACCCTGCAAAGCGTAGCATTCCGTCTAATACGGAGCATTACGACAAAAATCAAACATATTGCATAATCATAAGCCATGATCCGAATCAAACACTTGTGAATATTGACAATCCATCAACAGTATACAGAATGCTCCTCAGATTCCATAGCAGGAGAGCTAAAGCTAAAGCAGTTGCCTTGCATTCACAAACATCAGTATATACTCCTTGTGGCACCCGTCCGTGTCACATCCCCAGCAGAAAGCCAAAGCATCCTCTTTGCACTCACAGATACATACTTATACAACTTCCTTGAACACTTTATATAATCAGATATTTGTTTATACTATACTTTCCTCCTTTTTGACACCCGTCCGTGTCATTCTCCCCAACAGTTTAAATACCTGTCTATACACCACTTATATCATCTCAGATTCGACACTCGTCCGTGTTCCTTGTTAACCAGTTGATACTCGTCTGTATCATCATCTCAGAACATGCGTCAAGCGTTTGTTTCTACCTGATACTCGTCCGTATTATAGTCTTAAGGATGCTCGTCCGCATCTTTAACCCATACACTGTGTCAAACACTTTCGTCTTCTTGAATTTAGACACGCATCTGTGTCTACCTTTCCCCAGAAGAGTCTCCTCATATTCGACACTCGTCCGTGTTCCTTGTTAACCAGTTGATACTCGTCCGTATCATCATCTCTGAACACGCGTCAGTATTTGTTTCTATCCGATACTCGTCCGTACCGTAATCTTAGGGATGCTCGTCCGCATTTTTAATCTATACACAATGTCAAAACACTTATACCTTTTATTTCTTGGATATAAACACTCGTCCGTGTTACCATTCCCCAGTAGAGTAAAATTTTCTTTTCTATCTGACATTCGTCCTATGTCATGATTAACCCTGAGAGCAGCCGTACCCTGCTAGGTGATCGTCCTTCACCTCTTGATGATCACCCTTCATCATGCTCATCCGATGGCCGTCCCCATCGTTGACCTTTTATCCGACATTCGTCCTATGTCGTGATATTTAGCAGCCGTCCCCTGCTAGGTGATCGTCCTTCACCTTTTGATGATCGTCCTTCATCATTTTATCCGATGGCCGTCCCCATCGTTGATATTGTTATCTGACATTCGTCCTATGTCATGATAAACCTTGAGAGCAGCCGTCCCCTGCTAGGTGATCGTCCTTCACCTCTTGATGATTGTCCTTCATCATCCGATGGTCGTCCCCATCGTTGACCTTTTATCCGGAATTCGTCCTATGTCACGATATTTTCGGCAGCCGTACCCTGCCAAGTGATCGTCCTTCACCTTTGATGACCGTCCCTCATCATTATTTCATTTATTCTTTAACCCGATGGCCGTCCACTTCGTGGTCCCTTTTCCTTTTCCTGATGATCGTCCTTCATCAGTTTATCCCGATGGCCGTCCCCATCGTTGTTTGCATTACTCTATGAACTTGATGGCCGTCCCCATCATTTTTCATTAATCCCCAGAGAATTTTATAGCTTTACTTGGTGGCCGTCCCCATCATAACCCCTTTTATCCCCAGCTTGTCGGTCGTCCCCGTCATTGCTTTATTTCCCGCACTTTTCCCAGCATGTCGACAGTCCCCGTCATTGCTCTTTCCCAGCAGTCGTCCTCTGCTCGACGGTCGTCCTCCGTCGCCTGCACTTTATAATATACTTTATTTTCCTTTACAATCTATATCCCTTTTCTTCTTCATTTTGTGAGTGCAAATTTTGGATTGTCTTTGATATTCAATCACAAGTTATCTTGTTTGCCTGATAAGCCGTTGCTTACATCCTGCACAGCTAACTCATGCTTGAATAGGGGCAGCTGTAAACACCCCAAATTTGCCCCCACCCATTCACTCCATGGCTTGTGATCATTTCATATGCATAAACTCAATCATAGCATCTCATATTACATTTTTGACACATTGCATTGGTTCAAGGTCATCTGCATCTAGGGTTTGTGATCTGAGCAATCTAAGAGCTTCTTGAGCCACCCCAAAGGTCATCAATCACTTCAAAGGGGTCCATGTATGTTCAAGCATCATATTATGTCCTCTCAAAGTCAAGAATGTCAAAGAACCACAAGAGCTGAGAATGATTTGGAAGCAGAGCCAGGTTTGACTGCACAGATGACCTAGAATTAGGGTTTTGGTTTCAAAGGCCATAACTCCAAATTTTTTGGTCATTCTTGTCTCAATTGGTCTCTATATGGTATAGGGAGTATGCATATCAATTTTCATGAAGAAATTCCATGGGGAAGTCATCTGATCAAGAGTTGACTTTCTGGGCAAGTCAATGTAAAATCAGGGCATCTGAGGCCCCCAATGACCCAACCAAAGGGTGTTCTTCATCATTTTGATTGTATATGATCTTTATTTGATCATAAGAGAAGTTGGAAGTTCACAAAATTGAAGAATTTCAAGTCTTTTGCAAAGTTGACTTTTTGGGAAAGTTGACTTTTTAATGAAATTGCCATTTTGGGAAACTTTTTCAACCCTTGCTTTTTGATCCAAAAATGCTTCAAATGAAAAAACTTTGGTCATGAAAGTTGTAGAATGGATCATTCCCTTTTCAAAAAGTACAAGAACATGACCTAATTCATTTTTGATCAAAAGTTATGGCTTGTCAAAGTTGGCTAAAATCACAAAATTTGAAGTTTTCCACCAAAGAGGCATTTTGCAAAATGACTTGATCAAGTGTTCTAAAGACCTCAAATGTGTACAATTTCTTCACAACATGATTACATGACCTCTAAAAACCAGAATTGGCCCAAGAATCACCTCATTTCACGCCTTGAACTTCAAGAAATCTCAAAGGAACCAAACTTGAATCAAATTGCAAAACTTATCATGAGTTACAAACCACTTGCTGAATCACCTCATAAACAATTCCATGGCTCTCCCCAAACTCAGCTGAGCCCAAGCATGCCAAAAAGCAAGTTGTACCATTGCCCATACCTCAAGTACAAATCAAGTTGACATTTTGGCCAAAGACCCATACCAATCACAATAGGCCAGCACCCACTCTCTGACCTATCACAATTGTTTATACAAATCAAAAGCAAGCCAAAGCACATAACACTTCATGCTGAAACACACCAAAGCCCTAGTTTTCAAGTTTATGCTCCATTTGCAAAACTCTTCGAAACTCATCACACAAGCCTCAAACACATAAACCAACTTCACAAACAATCTCCATATGCTTCACTGATCACAAAGCACCCATCACCATAGCCTGAAACCCCCAGAAACCAAAATACGATTTCTGCCTCTCATTGAGCAGAACTTCAGCCATCTTTCAAACCAACCATTACAAACTTCAAACAAGCCTTGAAAGCTTCTCAGGAAGTCCAGGGGAGTTGATTGCAAGCAAGACATCAGCCAGAAAGTGCCAGAAACCAAAGCTTCAGTTCAGGTAGCCATCTCAAACTTTTTTTCCAGAAACTCCATTTTAAGTTCTTAAATGCTTCTATGCACTCCCCTGATCATGGGGATATGATTATTTTTGAAAATGGTTGAGAAACCAGGATGTATGAATGCTCTGAAACTTTTTGCCCTAGGAATGTTTTGCTTCAATTTGGTTGATTGATGAATGAAAAATGATGTTTGTTAGGGGGTTTTGATTCAGTGTTGAATGGGGTTGAATTCTGGGCAGTTAGATTTCATTTTTATTGCGTGTAGAGAGAGTTAGAGATTTGGGCTTGCCGGAGAAGACGACCGGAACAGTGTTCCGGTCGCCTGAAAGTCATTAGGGTTAATTAATTAGGGTTTAGTCTTAATTGCGTGAATTTGAATTTTGGCCGTCCAGATGCGCGCCAGGTCCACTCCCGCGCGTGTGAGTTTGAATTCTAGCCATTGATCTTGCTGACTTTCTCATTTTCAGTTTTAATTCATTTTATTTTTCATTTAATTGCATTTGTTTTCTTCATTTTATTAAAAATAGTAAAACATCTTTAAAAATTCTGAAAATTTTTATGAAACCTTTTATTAAATTCCAGAAACCAAAAACATTTTTTTTTTTGCATTAAAAAATATTTTTAAATCATTTAAAAGTTTATTTTTAATTAATTAATGGGAATTAATTAATTAAAAATACTTTTAGGTATTTAAAAATCACCAAAAAAATTCATGAAACCTTTAAAATCATTTAGAAACAATGTCCAACCCTCAAACCAAATTTCTTTTTTGATCTTGATGTCTTTTGACAATTTTTCATAGAATTAATTTCATTTCAAGGCATTATTTTGATCCAATCTTTGAAAATTCATTTCTGCCTAGTCTTTAAGAGTTGGACTTTGATTCTTTTTGCATTGTGTCTTGCATATCATGTAGTTCATAGGATTAAATTGGCATGATTTGATTTGGCATTTTCAATTTGTTTGACATTTTTCTTGACAAGGTACCCTAAAACCCTAGAAATCTTAGGAAATTCATAACTTTTAATAGGTTAAGAATTGGATTCCCTCCTTTGGGCAGTGAGTTTGTATAGGTTTAGGGTTCCCTTGGATGCATTTTCAATTTTTTATCTTGATGTTTGCTTCTGGTTTTGGTTTTTGTTTGGTGCATTGATCATAAACCCTAATTTGGGCTTCCTTTGGCATTCATCTTGCATTTGCTTGCATACCATGACTTGCCATGGCATTCTATGCATCCATTTGATTCATTAGACATCTTAAGACATATTAGATGCATGTTTGATCATTGCATCCTTCATTTTCCATTTTGTATGTCATTTGCATTTCATAACTTTTCATGTATGTTCATGGTTCTAAGCATGCTTCTCTTGCATCCATATGTTTGTTTGATCATCCTCATGCCTTGATTCATGTTTGCATCATCTCATAGCATCATTATCATCACATACATGCTTCTGGTTTTGGTTTGCATCATGCCATTTCATCTCATTTTGCATTGCATTGCATTTCTTTCACTAACTTTTCAGGTGGTAAGTCACTTTGAGAAGTGAATTTGCCTTCACTTCTCACAATTTCTTTTCATCCCTCTTATGCATCATTGCTGCATTTTTGTCTTGTGTTTGAGATTGAGCTTGCTCATTCTTCTTCATCTTACTTTCTTCCTTCAAGTGACTTGTCTTCTTAAGTGAAGCAAGTTACTTTGCTTCTCTTGGCTCCTTTCATCTGCTTCCTGGTGGTTCCTCTGAAGATTTCTCTTGTAAACCTCACAAGCCTTAGGAACAACCAAGCATGACAATAATTAGGGTTTTGATTAGTCCCCCACTTAGCTTTTACCTTTGTGTCTCATTGAGTCTTCTCTTCTCATCTCATAATCAGGGACTAAACCCTAAAGGCTTTAAGGCTTTGTGACTAAGCTTATGCATGCATCCTTCTATTGGGATGGAGTGTATAACTTTAATCCTAAGTGTTAAACCCTTAATGTGTTTAAACCCTTTAATCAATTCACTTAATAATCATCAAGACATCAAGCTTGTAACTTGGGCCTTGCATTAGGGTTCTAATTCTTCCTTAATTGGTTAAGAAGGACTAACCCTAGTGTTAATGGACAAGTCCCCCTCAAGTTTGTCTTACAAACCCTAAGAATCACTTCATCATCTTATCATTAATTAAAACCCACTTAATAAAGGTTTTGTTTTGTCATGAGCTTAATCCCTAATCATGGATTAAGTTGAGGAGCTTTCCTCAGCTTAAACATTCTCATCTATTATCCTTCTATTAGGATGGTGTAATGAGTCTGTTTAATCCTTGATTATGGCTTAACCTCATTACTTAACACTAAACAAAAACACCAAAAAAAACATCTAAATAATCACAAGTAGGTTATTGATCTTAATCCTACACCATGGTGATTAAGTGTGAGAAGCTGACTTCACACTTAAGGTATTCTCATTACCCCTAATCAGAGGGATGATGTGATGAGTTTACTAACCCATTGGTTTAGGCTTAAGCTCATTAACTTATGACAAACTTTCAAAAGTAATAAAAGACTGAAAACACAAAAACAAACAATAATCGTCTCCTTCGGGATTCTTTTCTCATCATCTTCACTCATAAACGAGAACTTGTTTCTTCCGTCTAATGCAAGACAGTTTGCACCTGAGCCAGACAGGTCATACACTTGAGCATAGACAAGCAAGCAGTTCACAAGTCAATTCATATTTCAGTCTCTTTGGGTCAAACTACGGTGTTCTGACTTCCTCATTGCACGAGAGGATACGTAGGCATAACTTAATAGTTATCGAACAAAAGTCTCTGTATATTCCCCCTCCTCCAGTATCATCCTTTTAAGCCTCATGATCTTGAGCATTTCACTCTTACACTGACACTTCTCATGTACACTTTACACTTCTTTTACACTGACACTTGTACATCCTTTTCCAGCTCTTTTATACACAAATTGCACTGACACTACCCCTTTAAAACACAAATCTTTTAAGCGTGGATCCCGTCGAGTACGGCGGACAATCTGGGTGCTAATACCTTCCCAGGTTGTAACCAACCCCCTTTCTCAGTCTCTCTGGTTCGCAACCGTCTTATCCATATCTTTCTAGGTCTATGCAGCATTACCTTTCCTCCGGGATAAAAATGCCTAGCTGGCGACTCTTTTCTTTTCATCCTTTCGCCGACCGTTCGCGTCTGTACCTCATTTGAGCTCAGTCTCATCTTTTGGGAGCGACAGCTTGGCGACTCTGCTGGGGAACCTTATACTGTAACCAGGGCTTCTGGTTCTTTTTGTGGGTTCCTCCTAGCGCTTGTTTGATTTGTGTTTACTGGGGTGTTATGTGCTATCTGTGCTTGTATATTTGTTTTGTTTTTTGCTTTATGTACAGTTGTTTTATTGCTTTCTTTACAGCTTTATATACATCATACTGTCATACTGTTCTGGCTGGATCTGGTTTTGTTGCTTTGGTGGGTGGGGTTCTATTGAGAGTTGAAGGTCCTATACCTGGGACCTGAGTGACACCTAGGCTAGAGTGGTTCATGTTCTTTCCCATTCCATTTCGGTCTGGTGCGGGAATATGAAACACGGTTCAGATATGGGTTTCTTCTTGAGAACTCTGTGCTACAGATTTCCTGTAGTGCTAGGGCTATCTGGGAAGCCTGCTAAGTCTGAATGACCATTAGTATTGACCTTCAGAAACTGAGGTGAATTAGAGGAGGATCTTTTATGGTTATTGTAAACACTGTACCTCCGGGTTGGAAGTGTTTACACTTCTCATAACTGATCCAAGTCTGAGGATCCTTGTTTTAGAACATCACCTGTGAGGGGGGTTGGGCTGTTTACAGGTTTGCAGGTACCCTTGACCTCAGCATACCCTGTTACTTTGCTTTGATTAAGAGTACTCCATTTTGGAACAGTTCTTGTGATTTTAACCCTGGACATGTGACTCTTTATTTGAGTCCCCCACCTTGGTTACTGGACTTATGGACCTCCATCTGGATTTCTTGAACACACATGGACCTATATCAAGGCAGTTAATCAGATCCAGTTTGATCACAAACCCTTGCATATCATTTGCATACATCATCATTGCATCATTTAACATTTGCCTATTTGTTTTTCAGGGTATCCATACTGTATTTTTGGCTTGGTTTTGACCCCTTCATCTGCATAGACCTATCTTCACCAGTATCTACTTCAGCTGTCCTCATCAGCTACCTGCTTCAGTCACCTGTATCACCAGTCTCAGCCTGTCAGTGGCCCTTCTTCTAGTATCAGTCATCATCAGCATCTGTTTCAGCTTTTCTTCAGCAACATGGCACCCAAGAAGAGTAACATCTCCTACCATTTCTTTGAGCCTGAGCTGGCTGGCATCAGGAAGGTCCAAGCCCTGATTACTCCAGACCATATACCACTATTCAGAGAACATTATGGAGGCATCCTTAATGTGGTTGTATGGAGGCATCCTTAATGTGCATTATTAGCCCTTAGCATATATGGGGTTGTATTATTTGCAGATGAGCCTAAGTTTATTAGCAAGAATGCAATCCATATTTTCATTCTGAAGAACCCAGTGCCCACCTTACTGGGAGATTTCTACTACTCTGTTCATCAAAGGAATGAAAAGCAAAGAGGAAGGTTGGTGAGGTGATGTGCTCCCCTATTCCATACCTGGCTGCTCAAGCACTTGCCCAAGACTGATGCATTCTTGAATCCTCACCAGCAAAAGAATTAGGCTAGAAGACTCATTGCTTTAACCTCAGCTGACATCAAGTGGTGCACTCAGAACACCAAAGGCAGAGACATCATTACTAGTTGTGGACAGTTCCCCAATGTACCCCTGATAGGAGTAAAGGGTTGCATCAACTACAACCCTCTGTTATTCAAAAGACAATTGGGCTATGCGTTGGTCCACCCTCCTAGAGCACAAGATCTAGCTGAGACCCTTTATTGTGAGATCAAGCTTAATTTGGCTATTGTCAGGCAAACATCCTGGGCTTGGGACAATGTCCAGACCAAAGGGATGGCTATTCTTGGGAGATGCAACAATGTGGCCTCAGCTCAGTACTATGAGTGGTCTCATACCAGGGCTCAAATTTCTGGGATGCCCTTTACTATTGAGGATGCACCTGGATCATCCACAACACCACCACCAGCCACTGTCAGCTTGGAAGAGTTTGAGAAGCTAAAGGAGAGGAATGAGAATTTGACTCAAGCTCTGCAGAAGACCCTCTGGGAGAGGAGTGATGGTCGTCTGGACATTGAGAGGTTAGAAAAGCTAAAGGTGGAGCATCTAGCCAGGATTGAGAAGTCAGAGGACTACATCAAGAAGTCAAGGGCAGGAGAGCAGATTTTGAAGAATGCCTGTAAGGAGGCTCAGTTCCAGAAGGCCAGGACCGATTTATATCTGAAAGAGAGTCAAGCTAGGTGGGTCAGGATCACTGAAGCTCACACTCAGGAGGATAAGAGAACTCAGGACAAGATTGAGCAGTTGGAGGCTAATGCAAAGGAGCAACAGGAAGCCCTGATGGCAGCCCAGAGGGAAATCTCAGAGTTGAAGATCAGGGCTGGAGTGAAGAGGTCAAAGGACCAGGGCAGACACAAGAAGCTAACCACTGCTGTCACCACCAGGAATCTTCTCATCAGGAATCTCACAGAGCATCCAGCTGACCCTGTGACTGAAGCACTTCTGAAGGAAGTTAGGGAGGATGAGTTTGGTCTTGGTGTCTGACTTTTGCTTGTTATTGCTTTCATTTCATGTACTTTTCTTTTCATGTTGTATTTTGACCCCTCAGGGGCATGAATTGTAAAAAACAAACTATGTATCATTCACTTTTGTAATATATCTACTAGTTTTTTTTATCTGAGTTCTTTCAAGCAACATCAAAAGCATCTTCCTCAGGGGTCTGGAAAGGTCAAAACCAAGTGCCAAGCCAGATACCTTGGAGACAAATAAGCATACTGCATTGCATACTAACCTTTTGTTTTGTTTTGTAGGTTTTATTTTGTTTTTGTTACTAACTCTGTTGTGGTTCAGGAACTATTACTCGGCGTCAGGTGTTCCCACTCAACCGTCCACACAGATATCCTACCCGTAACAACCTTCCGGGCATACAAATGGACCACGTACAACAGGATCTTATGGAGGTCAGGACTCAAATGGCCAATGAGAGACTGGAAATGAGAAATCAGATGACCCAGTTTATGGAGGTGATGAATGGATTAGCACAGAGCCAAGAAAGATTAAGAGCATTGGTAGAGAGGCAGACTCAGGAGGAACCCCATCTAGGGACTGGGGGAACAAGCAACAATGAGAGGGTTCAGCCTCATGTCAATCCACCTGTGTATGGGCCTCACCTTCATCCAGAAATCAACATCCCTGCTAATGTGCAAGGGAATTCTACTATAGGCAGAGTACTACAAGAAGACCCCCAGGAAGATCAGTTCACTGTGATGGGAGCTGGGGATGAAGCCTATGATAGAAGGCTAGATGAAATTGCTGAAAAATTAAGGTCCCTGGAGTCTCAAAACTCCTTGGGCTTTGATGTTATGGACATGGGCTTAGTGGACGGGGTAAGGATTCCCCACAAGTTTAAACCTCCGTGCTTTGAGAAGTACAACGGAACTTCCTGTCCCCGAACCCATTTACAATCCTTTCTGGGGAGGCTGAAGGCATATACCATGGACGAAAAGCTATGGATGTTTTATTTTGAGGATAGCTTAACGGGAGCTTCAAGGAAATGGTACTCTCACTTGACCAGAGCAACCATCAGGTGCTGGAAGGACTTGGCTGAGGCCTTCATTAGACAATACCAGTACAACTTGGATATGGCTCCCAACAGGACCCTCCTGATGGGAATGTCACAATCATCCAGAGAAAGCTTCCGGGAGTACGCCCAGAGGTGGAGACAGCTTGCTGCTGCTGTCCAACCACCTATGTCGGAAAGGGAGATGGCCGACATGTTTATGAACACCCTCCAAGGGACATACATTGATAGGCTTGCCGCTTTTTCTTCCACCAGCTTCGCGGATGTAGTCGTAGCTGGAGAAAGAATTGAGAGCCTACTAAAGATGGGTAAGATTTCCGACAATGGTGCGAGCTCGTCCAACAACCCAAGAAAGCCTTTTGTGGGCCCAAGAAGAACCGGTGAGACTAATGCTATTCAGGCCAGCAGGGGCAGACACCAGTATGTTCATAGGTCAGTGGCAACTGTCACCATTCCCGCTCCAATTCATCCACAACCAGCATACCAACCTCAGCAACAACTCCATTACCAGCAACAAGCTCAGTATCCACCTCAGAGAAGTTATAACAACAACAACACCAGCAACAACAATCAGCAAAGACCGTTCCAACAGAGACCATCTCAGGCCAATAGGGTGATTGATCCGATCCCCATGCCTTATGCCGCATTGTTGCCACAACTCTTGAAACTCAACCTGGTTGAGCTAAGGACATTGGCACCTCCAGATCCTGCCATTTTGCCCAGAAATTATGACGCCAATGCCAGATGTGCTTTTCACTCCAACGCACCTGGCCACAGTACAGAGAAGTGCAGAGCTTTACAGATGAAGGTGCAAGACCTGGTAGATTCCAAAGCTCTAAACTTTGCACCCCCGCCAAATGTCAACAAAAACCCCATGCCCAACCATGGAGGGCCCAGAATCAATGCTATTGAGGAAGATAAGCCGTCTTACTTGATAACCAGTGTTAGGCAGATCCGAGCACCCCTGGTAGAGATTAAAGCTCAACTCCTTGAATGCCAGATTTTCCCTGGGTGTGAGCTCGGGTGCGGTTATTGCAACATTTCGGTAAATGGGTGTGATAATCTGAGAAGCGGCATAGACAGTCTTATCCAGAATGGTATACTTCAAATTACAACATCAGTACCTTCAAATCCGGCAATCCCTCCGACAACAGTTCCAGAGTCTCCTACAACTGCAACAACAATTATTCCAAACAATTCTTCAGTTTCATCAACAAATGCTTCAAATATCACTTCAACAAACCAGATATCAACAAACGTTCCTTCTACAACATCAACACCCCTTTATTCAGAATCTTCTTCTACAACACCAGCAAATATCTCAGCAGTCACTATTTATTATGATCCGTCAAGTATTCCTCCGAACAACAATTTTCAACAACAAACAGTGGTATCTCCTGCCAGACCACCGGTCACCATCTACTATGATCCACATACTATTGCAACACCCTCCCCTGCTGCAGTCAGCCCGGTTACCATCACGGTACCTGGGCCTATTCCATATGAAAGCACTAATGCCATCCCTTGGCATTATGGCTCTGACCTGTACTGCAAAGGGGAGAAAATCATTCTTGACTCTTCAACCTCTTCTCCACAGATTGACAATGTCGGGGGAGGCGGAGGCTTCACCAGAAGCGGACGCCTTTTTGCCTCGCAATCACAGAGGCCTAATGCCGAAGCAGAAGCTGCTGCCAAAGCAAAGGGAAAGAGTGTAATAGCTGAAGAGCCCATTCTCAAAGAAACACAGAAGACATCTTTTGAACAAGATGTAGACGAGTTTATGAGAATTATCAAGAGGAGTGACTATAAAGTGGTGGATCAGCTTCACCAAACTCCCTCAAAAATCTCCATTTTATCCCAGCTGATGTGTTCCGAAGCTCACCGGAATGCATTGCTAAAAGTCTTGCACGCAGCATATGTGCCAGAGGAGATCACCGTTAATCAGCTGGAGACCGTGGTAGCAAATGTCAATACAAGCCATGGATTGGGTTTTACCAATGCTGATTTAACGACTGAGGGTTGTAACCACAATAAGGCTTTACACATCACCCTGGAATGCAAGGGTGCTGTTCTATCACATGTACTGGTAGACACTGGGTCTTCACTTAATGTCTTACCAAAGAAAGCCTTGGTGAAGCTGGAGTATGATGGTTTGGCATTGCGTCCAAGTAATTTGGTAGTGAGAGCATTTGACGGCTCTAAGAGATCAGTGCTAGGAGAGATTGATCTACCTGTGATGATTGGCCCACAGACGTTTAAAATTACCTTCTACGTGATGGACATTCAGCCGGCCTACAGCTGTTTGTTGGGTAGACCTTGGATTCATGCCGCTGGCGCAGTTACGTCTACCCTTCACCAGAAGTTAAAATTCGAGTGGGAGGGCCAGATCATCACCATTTGTGGTGAAAAAGATATTTTTGTTAGCCATCTGGCTACATACAAATACATTGAGATGGATGGGGAGATCCACGAAACTATGAGTCAAGGGTTTGAGGCCTTGAACATAAATGAAGCATCCACTGTACCTGGAACCTCAATGACATCTTATCAACAAGCCCAGAAGGTTGTTGAAGAAGGGACTGCCCAAGGCTGGGGCAAGTTGTTGCCTGTAGAGAAGAAGGAGGATAGATTTGGGTTGGGTTACAAACCAACTCAACAAGATCAAGCATAGGCTGCTAAGAAGCCCAATTTCGTCAGTGGGGGGATGCTCACCCCGATGCAGTAAACAACTTGGAAGATGAGTCGGAAGATGAGCGCAACCTGGAGAGCTGGATACGTCCAAGGATCCCAGGGAGCCGTATCTCAAACTGGTCTTCCCAGGAAATTATAAGGGTTACTCCTGCAGAGTAATTATTATTTCCTGTATATTTTAAGCATGCATCAAGTCTTGCATCTTGCCCAAGATGACAAGACTCATTTTGTAATCGGGCCATCTGTAATTTTGTGCAAATAGATCAATCAATGATAATCAGACATCTTTTGCAAATGAGTCTTTTTCTTTTCCGCTCACTGTTTTTCCATTTTTCTTTTTGTACAAAAAATAAATGGCAATGTTTTCAAAATGACAACTTCATTTCACTCTTTCTAAACAAGATTAAAATCAATAACTAAAATGAACAAATCTGAACCCTTGCAGAGAGTGCCTTTCAGACCGCACCGACAACAGCACGGCTATGACTTCGTATGACTTTGACAATCCAATCAATCAAGCTGATGAAGGGGTTGAAGAAGATTATGAGCTTCCTGAAGAGCTAGCCAGGCTGTTGAGACAAGAGGAAAAGGTTATCACTCCTCATCAGGAGGAGATTGAAACGGTTAATCTTGGTACAGATGAAGATGTGAAAGAAGTTAAAATCGGGGCCTGCTTACAAGACTCAGTGAAGAGACAACTGATTGACCTACTTCAGGAATATGTGGATGTGTTTGCTTGGTCTTATCAAGATATGCCAGGGTTCGACACCGATATCGTTATGCACAAGCTGCCTTTAAGAGAAGACTGCCCACCAGTTAAACAGAAGTTGCGCCGTACTCGCCCAGACATGGCGATGAAGATCAAAGAAGAGGTACAAAAGCAGTGGGACGCCGGATTCCTTGCTGTGACTAGCTATCCGCCGTGGGTTGCTAATATTGTACCTGTGCCTAAGAAAGACGGCAAAGTGAGAATGTGTGTTGACTACCGGGATCTGAACAGAGCCAGTCCGAAAGATGACTTCCCTTTACCTCACATTGATGTATTGGTCGATAATACGGCTCAGTTCTCGGTATTCTCCTTCATGGACGGATTTTCAGGATATAATCAGATCAAAATGTCACCTGAAGACATGGAGAAGACAACTTTCATCACACCCTGGGGCACGTTCTGTTACAAGGTAATGCCATTCGGACTGAAGAATGCTGGTGCAACTTATCAACGGGCTATGGTAACATTATTCCACGATATGATCCATAAAGAAATCGAGTGTTATGTGGATGACATGATTGCCAAGTCCCTCACGGAAGAAGACCACCTGGTGAATCTGCTGAAGTTATTCAAGCGTCTGAGGAAGTACCAACTCAAGCTAAACCCCAACAAGTGCACATTCGGGGTGAGATCTGGTAAGCTGCTGGGTTTTATAGTAAGCGAAAAAGGGATTGAAGTTGACCCTGATAAAGTCAAAGCCATTCGAGAGATGCCTGCACCGAAGTCAGAAAAAGAAGTTCGAGGGTTCTTAGGACGATTGAATTACATTTCAAGGTTCATATCTCACCTTACTGCAACCTGTGAACCCTTGTTCAAGCTATTAAGAAAAGAACAAACAGTCAGGTGGAACGAAGACTGCCAGAGGGCCTTTGACAAAATCAAGGAATACTTACAAGAGTCTCTGATCCTTATGCCTCCAGTTGAAGGAAGACCTCTAATAATGTACTTGACAGTATTAGAAGAGTCAATGGGGTGTGTGCTGGGCCAGCATGACGAGTCTGGTCGAAAAGAGTATGCAATTTACTACCTAAGCAAAAAGTTTACCGACTGTGAACAACGTTATTCACTGCTCGAGAAAACTTGCTGTGCTTTAGCGTGGGCTGCTCGCCGACTAAGGTAGTATATGTTGACCCACACCACTTTATTGATTTCAAAGATGGACCCAGTTAAGTACATTTTTGAGAAGCCAGCGCTTACCGGACGGGTTGCAAGATGGCAAATGATCCTCACAGAATATGACATCCAGTATACATCTCAGAAAGCCATCAAGGGCAGTGTATTGTCTGAATATCTTGCTGAGCAACCTATTGATGATTACCAGCCTATGAGATTTGACTTCCCTGATGAAGACATCATGTTCATAAAAGCAAAAGATCATGAAGAGCCTATTCACACTGAAGGGCCTGACCCGGAAGAAGAATGGACTATGATGTTTGATGGGGCTGTTAATATGAATGGTCGTGGTGTTGGTGCAGTACTCATTACACCTAAGAGAGTTCACATGCCTTTCTCGGCAAAACTCACCTTTAACTGCACTAACAACGAAGCTGAATACGAAGCTTGCATTATGGGTCTTGAGGAAGCCATTGACCTCAGGATCAAGACTTTGACTGTATTCGGAGATTCAGCTCTGGTAGTTAATCAAACCAACGGCAAATGGTACACACACCAGGATCATCTGATACCTTACAGGGATTATACAAGGAGGTTATTGACTTTCTTCACCACAGTCAAGCTTGAGTATATCCCTCAGGACGAGAATCAGTTTGCAGATGCTCTGGCTGCCATTTCCTCCATGATCAAAGTTCAAGCTGCCAACTTTGTACCTCAGATTTCAGTATCCAGACTTGACAGACCAGCATATGTGTTCGCAGCAGATATTGTCAAAGATGATAAGCCTTGGTTCCATGACATTAAGTGCTTCTTGGAGGATCAAACATACCCACCTGGGGCATCTTCCAATGATAAGAAGACCTTGAGAAGGCTTGCTGGTAGTTTCTTTCTGAACACTGATGGTTCCCTGTATAAGAGAAACTTTGATATGGTACTCCTCAGATGCGTTGACAGAACAGAAGCAGATTTGTTGATGCATGAAGTGCACGAAGGATCCTTTGGTACCCATGCAGGAGGGCATGCCATGGCCAAGAAATTGCTAAGATCAGGCTATTACTGGATCACAATGGATGCAGACTGTTGTGTCTACGCCAGAAAATGCCATAAATGCCAGATTTATGCGGATAAGGTGCATGTGCCTCCCAATCCTTTGAATGTGATGTCTTCACCTTGGCCCTTTGCCATGTGGGGTATTGACATGATTGGCAAGATTGAGCCGACTGCTTCAAACGGCCACAGATTCATCCTAGTTTCCATTGACTATTTCACCAAGTGGGTCAAAGCAGCTTCCTATGCAAACGTTACAAGACAAGTGGTAGCCAGATTTCTGAAGAGGGATATCATCTGTCGGTATGGAGTTCCCGAGCGAATCATTACTGATAATGGTTCCAACTTAAACAATAAAATGATGGCAGAGCTATGCCGGGACTTCAAGATCCAACACCACAATTCTTCTCCTTACAGGCCAAAGATGAATGGCGCTGTTGAGGCAGCTAATAAGAATATCAAGAAGATTGTGCAGAAGATGGTAGTTACATACAAAGACTGGCATGAGATGTTACCGTTTGCCTTGCATGGGTACCGCACGTCAATAAGAACATCCACTGGGGCAACACCGTACCAGCTTGTATATGGCATGGAGGCGGTCCTACCTGTTGAAGTTGAATTGCCTTCCTTACGGGTACTGATGGATGTTAAGCTGAACGAAGCAGAATGGGTCCGATCCCGGTACGAACAACTGAGTTTGATTGAAGAGAAAAGATTGGCTGCAATCTGTCATGTGCAGTTGTATCAGAAAAGAATGAAGAGAGTCTTCGATCAGAAAGTCAGGCACCGAGAGTACCAAGTAGGAAATCTCGTGCTGAAGAGAATCCTCCCTCCTCATACAGACCACAGGGGCAAGTGGACTCCAAATTATGAAGGGCCGTTTGTAGTAAAGAAAGTTTTCTCCGGTGGAGCACTGATGCTCAGCACTATGGATGGTGAAGACTTCCCGTCCCCTGTGAATTCAGATGCAGTTAAAAAATACTTCGCATAAAAAAATGACCCGCTGGACATAAAAACAGAATGTAAGTCCAGGAAAAAATAGGGCATCCCGGCAAGTCAAAAACAGAATAAAAAACTTGGGCAAAAATAAGGGAAATAAAAAAAATGTGTACACCCGTTGAGTTGAAAAGCCGCATGGGACAACTCAGGCAAGAATGGGTATCCCGATGGATTGAAAACCCGGAAGGGCGATCTATGCAAAATAAGGGAATAAGCGAACAACTGCATTCTGAATTCGTCTGTAACACTTACAACTTGGTAAGCTTCGAAAGGATCAAGCTTCACTCAGAATCAGCCTTCTTCAGAAAGCAAGACGAGAAGAACGTCAAAAGTCATACGAGTCATAGCGAAAGGGAAGCTCCTTGAAGCGTCGTCAACATTGCCAGCATTTTGTTTCTCAATTTGTAACAATCTCCTCATTTCAGGGGATTTGTTTCTTTGACTGTATCTTGCCAATTCAAGGCACATGAATTAATAAAATCAGATTTTCAGTCATGTCTCGTCTCGTACATTTTATTTTCATTTGCAAAATGTCCGATGTCTTTAAAGATACTGATTGCATAAACACAGATGTTTCTTTTCTAAAGGATGCGTGCTTACAGGAAATATGTTTACTTCCGGGAGTGTCTGAACTCCTATGATGGAATATGGTAAGAGATACCTCGGGATTACTTGTACGTTTTTATCTTTGCAGGATTGCGGGTTTTCAAAGCGCAACATGGGGCATGAAAGCTTCATCCCAGCAAGCTGACGAATCAGCACTCACTCAAGTCTTAGCACCCAAAGTGCTTTCTCCCCAGCCGAGTTACCATTTACTATTCCTCCACAGTCAGGTGTAAGTCCGGGAAACCATCTCCCCACAGAGCTTCAGTCTTTGTCCAGAAGCGCGACGCACGAAGGAATCACAACAGAGTAAAGAAAGCTTCTACAAACCCCAGCTGGGATGTCCATTTCAAACAGATCAACCGGAAATCTCCATAGCGACGGGATCCGAATCCCGGATTGGTATCCTTGCATAAGCATAGAATCCGCATCATATTTTTACCACAGAGCGTAGCATTCTGTCTAACACGGAGCATTACGGAAAAAATCAAACATATTGCATAATCATAAGCCATGTTCTGAATCAAATACCTGTGGATAATAACAGTCCATCAATAATATACAGAATGTGCACCGAATACCCCGGCAGAGAGCCCAAACATTTCTCTCACAAAACAAATACCTCCTTGTGGAACCCGTCCGTGTCATATCCCTAACAGAAAGCCAAAGCATCCTCTTTGCACTCACATGTACATATATATACAAATCCTTGACATCTGTCCGTGTCACTTTCCCCAGCACAGTAACCTAAACACTTTGTTAAGCATATATTTGTTTATATTACACTTTTCTCTCCTGACACTCGTCTGTGTCATTCTCCCCAGCAAGTTGAACACTCATCTATACACCACTCATACTTATTTTACTTATACAGATACTCGTCCGTATCTTGTATACACCATTTATATCCCCGCAGATCCGACACTCGACCGTGTTCTTTGTTAACCCGTTGGTACTCGTCCGTACCATCATCTCAGAATATGCGTCAAGCGTTTGTTTCTACCTGATACTCGTCCGTATCATAGTCTTAAGGATGCTCGTCCGCATCTTTAATCCATACACTGTGTCAAACACTCTTGTCTTCTTGAAATTAGACACTCGTCTGTGTTTACCTTTCCCCATAAGAGTCCCCTCAGAATCAACACTCGTCCGTATTTGTTTCTATCCGATACTCGTCCGTATCGTAATCTTAGGGATGCTCGTCCGCATCTTTAATCTATACACAATGTCAAAACACTTATACCTTTTATTTCTTGGATATAAACACTCATCCGTGTTACCATTCCCCAGTAGAGTAAAATTTTCTTTTCTATCTGACATTCGTCCTATGTCATGATAAACCTTGAGAGCAGCCGTACCCTTCTAGGTGATCGTCCTTCACCTCTTGATGATCGTCCTTCATCATGCTCATCCGATGGCTGTCCCCATCGTTGATCTTTCCTATCCGACATTCGTCCTATGTCGTGATATTTAGCAGCCGTCCCCTGCTAGGTGATCGTCCTTCACCTTTTGATGATCGTCCTTCATCATTTTATCCGATGGTCGTCCCCATCGTTGATATTGTTATCTGACATTCGTCCTATGTCATGATAAACCTTGAGAGCAGCCGTACCCTGCTAGGTGATCGTCCTTCATCTCTTGATGATCGTCCTTCATCATGCTCATCCGATGGCCGTCCCCATTGTTGATTTTTCCTATCCGACATTCGTCCTATGTCGTGATATAGAGCAGCCGTCCCCTGCTGGGTGATCGTCCTTCACCTCTTGATGATCGTCCTTCATCATGCTCATCCGATGGCCGTCCCCATCGTTGATCTTTTATCCGGCATTCGTCCTATGTCGCGATATTTTCGGCAGCCGTACCCTGCCTGGTGATCGTCCTTCACCTTTGATGACCGTCCCTCATCATTATTTCATTTATTCTTTAACCCGATGGTCGTCCCCGTCGTGGTCCCCTTTCCTTTTCCTGGTGATCGTCCTTCATCAGTTTTAGCCCGATGGCCGTCCCCATCGTTGGTTACTTTACTTTATGAACTTGATGGCCGTCCCCGTCATTTTTCATTAATCCCTAGAGAATCTTATAGCTTTACTTGATGGCCGTCCCAAACATATTCCATTTTATCCCCAGCATGTCGGCCGTCCCCGTCATTGCTTTATTTCCCGCACTTTTCCCAGCGTGTCGGCCGTCCCTGTCATTGCTCATTTCCCCAGCAGTCGTCCTCGGCTCGACGGTCGTCCTCCGTCACCCATACTTTATAATATACTTTATTTTCTTTTACAATCTATATCCCTTTTCTTCTTCATTCTGTGAGTGCAAATTTTGGACTGTCTTTGGTATTCAAACACAAGTTATCTTGTTTGCCTGCTAAGCCGTTGCTTACATCCTGCACAGCTAACTCATGTTTGAATAGGGGCAGCTGTAAACACCCCAAATTTTCCCTCACCCATTCACACCATGGCTTGTGATCATTTCATATACATGAGTTCAATCATAGCATCTCATATCACATTTTTTAATACATTGCATTGGTTCAAAGTCATATGCACCTAGGGTTTGTGATTTGAGCAATCCAAGAGCTTCTTGAGCCACTCCAAAGGCCATCAATCACTTCAAAGGGATCCATGTATGTTCAAGCATCATATTATATCCACTCAAAGTCAAGAATGTCAAAGAATCACAAGAACTGAAAATGGCATGGAAGCAGAGCCAGGTTTGACTGCACAGATGACCTAGAATTAGGGTTTTGGTTTCAGAGGCCATAACTCCAAATTTTTTGGTCATTCTTGTTTCTATTGGTCTCCATATGGTATAGGGAGCATGCATATCAATTTTCATGAAGAAATTCCATGGGGAAGTCATCTGATCAAGGGTTGACTTTCTGAGCAAGGCAGTGTAAAATCAGGGCATCTGAGGCCCCAATGACCCAACCAAAGGGTGTTCTTCATCATTTTGATTGTGTATGATCTTTATTTGATCATAGAAGATGTTGGAAGTTCACAAAATTGAAGAATTTCAAATCATTTGCAAAGTTGACTTTTTGGGAAAGTTTGACTTTTAATGAAATTGCCATTTTAGGAAACTTTTTCAACCCTTGCTTTTTGATTCAAAAATGCTTCAAATGGAAAAACTTTGGTGATGAAAGTTGTAGAATGGATCATTCCCTTTTCAAAAAGTAAAAGAACATGACCTAATTCATTTTGGATCAAAAGTTATGGCTTGTCAAAGTTGGCTAAAATCACAAAATTTGAAGTTTTCTACCAAAGAGACATTTTGCAAAATGGTTTGTTCAAGTGTTCTAAAGGCCTCAAATGTGTACCATTTCTTCACAACATGATCATGTGACATCTAAAATTCAGAATGGGCCAAGGGATCACTCATCTTCATGGCTTATGGAGCAAGATTTCTCAAAGGAAGCAAAAGTGAAGCAAGTTGCAAAAACTCACTCAAGTGTGAATCCACTTGCTTGCTGACTTCACAACCAATCCTATGGCTCTCCACACATCTTGCTGCGCAGGACACCCCATCTGTCCTTGGCTAGCAAGTAGCCCATACCTCTCTTACACAACTTTGACATTTTGGCAACTTGAGCCATACCAATCACAAAAGCACACATCAACTCATCTGACCAATCCCATTAGTTTATACAAACAAAAAGCAAGCCAAAGCACATAACACACAAGCCTGAAAGTATCCAGAACTCAGCACTCTCATTTACCACCCCATTTGAAAAACCCTTCGAAAAAGCATTGAAAGCTTCTCAGGGGGTCCAGTGGAGTTGATTGAAGGCAAGAAACCAGCCAGAAAGTACCAGAAACCAAAGCTTCAGTTCAGGTAGCCATCTCAAACTTTTTTTTTCCAGAAACTCCATTTTGAGTTCTTAAATGCTTCTATGCACTCCCCTGATCATGGGGATATGATTATTTTTGAAAATGGTTGAGAAACCAGGATGTATGAATATTCTGAAACTTTTCTGACCTAAACATGTTTGGCTTCGATTCACATGATTAATGGATGAAAAATGGTTTTTGTTTGGGGGTTTTGGTTTAGTTTCGAATGGGGATGATTTCTGGGTGATTAGTTTTCATTTTTATGAAGTTTTGAGGATTTTAGCAACTTTCAGGTGAGGGTCTTGCCGGAGAAGACGACCGGAAGTCTTCTCCGGCCACCTGAAAGTGATTAGGGTTTAATCTGCGTAATTAATAAAGTTTGAATGTGGAGCGTAGATGTTGCTGACTTAGTCAATTCCCGCGCGTGCTCAATGGCCCAGATCTTCCACTTAGCCCTAATCTCAATTAATTAAATTAATTAATCCATTTTAGTCAGTTTGAATGACAACCCTTGGATCTGGCGCGCAGTCTTTCCCTCCTTCCTGAGTTTGAATCCTGGCCACTGGATGCGCATACTTTTCATTTGTTTCATTTTATTTGATTTGTTTTCTTCATTTTATTAAAAAAAGCAAAACATTTTGAAAAATTCTGAAAATTTTTATACAACCTTTTATTAATTTTCAGAAACCAAAAACATTTTTATTTTTATTTTTTGCATTAAAAAATATTTTTAATCATTTAAAAGATTATTTTCAATTAATTAATGAGAATTAATTAATTAAAAATACTTTTAGGTATTTAAAAATCACCAAAAAATTCATGAAACATTTAAAATCATTCAGAAACATTGTCCAACCCTCAAACCAAATTTCTTTTTTGATCTTGATGTCTTTTGGCAATTTTTCATGGAATTAATTTCATTTTAAGGCATTATTTTGATCCAATCTTTGAAAATTCATTTCTGCCTGGTCTTTAAGAGTTGGACTTTGATTCTTTTTGCATTGTATCTTGCATATCATGTAGTTTATAGGATTAAATTGGCATGATTTGATCTTGAATTTTCAATTTGTTTAGCATTTTTTCTTGACAAGGTACCCTAAAACCCTAGAAATCTTAGGAAATTCATAACTTTCACTAGGTTAAGAATTGGGTCCCCTCCTTTGGGAAGTGAATTTGTATAGGTTTAGGGTTCCCTTGAGTGCATTTTCAATTTTTTATCTTGTTGTTTGCTTCTGGTTTTGGTTTTTGTTTTGTGCATTGATCATAAACCCTAATTTGGGCTTCCTTTTGCATTTGCTTGCATACCATGACTTGCCATGACATTTTATGCATCCATTTGATTCATTAGACATCTTAAGACATATTAAAATCATGTTTGATCATTACATCATCCATTTGCCATGTTGTATGTCATTTGCATTCCATGACTTTTCATGTATGTTCATGATTCTAAGCTGGCTTCTCTTGCATCCACATGCTTGTATGATCATCCCCATGCCTTGTTCCATGTTTGCATCGTCTCATAGCATCATTATCATCTCATATATGCTTCTGGTTTTGGTTTGCATCATGTCATTTCATCTCATTTTGCATTGCATTGCATTGCATTTCTTTCACTAACTTTTCAGGTGGTAAGTTACTTGAGAAGTGAATTTGCCTTCACTTCTCACAATTTCTTTTCATCTCTCTTATGCACCATTGCTGCATTTTGTCTTGTGTTTGAGATTGAGCTTGCTCTTTCTTCCTCATCCTACTTTCTTTCCTCAAGTGACTTGTCTTCTTGAATGAAGCAAGTTACTCTGCTTTTCTTTGCTCCTTTCATCTGCTTCCTGTTGGTTCCTCTGAAGATCATTCTTGTAAACCTCACAAACCTTAGGAACAACCAAGCATGACAATAATTAGGGCTTTGATTAGTCCCCCATTAGTTTCACCTTTGTGTCATCTTTGAGTCTTCTCTTCTCACCTCATAATCAAGGACTAAACCCTAAAGGCTTTAAGGCTTTGTGATTAAGCTTATGCCTGCATCCTTCTATTAGGATGGAGTGTATAACTTTAATCCTAAGTGTTGAACCCTTAATGTGTTTAAATCCTTTAATCAATCTATCTAATAATCATCAAGACATCAAGCTTGTAACTTGGGCCTTGCATTAGGGTTCTAATTCTTCCTTAATTGGTTAAGAAGGACTAACCCTAGTGTTAATGGACAAGTCCCCCTCAAGTTGTCTTACAAACCCTAAAACTCACTTCATCATCTTATCATTAACTAAAATCCAATTAATAAAGGCTTTGTTTTGTCATGAGTCTAATCCCTAATCATGGATTAAGTTGAGGAGCTTTCCTCAGCTTAAACACTTTCATCTATTATCCTTCTATTAGGATGGTGTAATGAGTCTGTTTAATCCCTGATTATGGCTTAATCTCATTACTTAACACCAAACAAAAACAACAAAAACATCTAAATAATCACAAGTAGGTTAATGATCTTAATCCTACATCAAAGGTGATTAAGTGTGAGAAGCTGACTTCACACTTAAGGTATTCTCATTACCCCTAATCAGAGGGAAGATGTGATGAGTTTACTAATCCATTGGTTTAGGCTTAAACTCATTAATCTATGACAAACTTTCAAAAGCAATAAAAGACTGAAAACTCAAAAACAAACAATAATCGTCTCCTTCGGGATTCTTTTCTCATCATAATCACTCACAAACGAGAACTTGCTTCTTCCGTCTAATGCAAGACAGTTTGCACCTGAGCCAGACAGGTCATACACTTGAGCATAGACAAGTATGCAGTTCACAAGTCAATTCATCTTTCAGTCTCTTTGGGTCGAACTACGGTGTTCTGACTTCCTCATTGCACGAGAGGATACGTAGGCACAACTTAACAGTTATCAAACAAAAGTCTCTGTATATTCCCCCTCCTTCCTGTATCATTCTTTTAGCCTTATGATCTTGGGCATATTATTCCTACACTGACACTTCACTTATACACTCCACTTTTCTTTTACACTGACACCTGTACATCCTTTTCCAGCTCTTTTATACACAAATTGCACTGACACTACCCCTTTAAAACACAAACCTTTTAAGCGTGGATCCTGTCGAGTACGACGGACAATCTGGGTGCTAATACCTTCCCAGGTTGTAACCAACCCCCTTTCTCAGTCTCTCTGGTTCGCGACCGTTTTATCCATATCTTCCTAGGTCTATGCAGCATTACCTTTCCTCCGGGATAAAAATGCCTAGCTGGCGACTCTATTCATTTCCTGTGAGTTCACTCCTGTGTGTTCTCACACCCTCCTTTCGCCGACCGTTCGTGTCTGTACCTTATTTGATCTCAGTCTCATCTTTTGGGAGTGACAGAAGCCAACAGGAAAGAAGCAGATGAAAGGAAGAGGAAGCAGAAGAAGCAAGACAACTTGCTTCTCTTAAGAAGGCAAGTTGCTTGAAGGAAGAAGATGAGAGGGAGACATGAATGAGCAAGCTCACTCCAAATCACAAGATAAAATGCAGCAATGATGCACAAAAGAGATGAGAAGAGGTTATGAGAAGTGAAGGCAAATTCACTTCTCAAACACTTACCACCTGAAAAGTTAATGACAATAAAATGAAATGCAATGAAAATGAGATGAAATGCCATGATGCAAACCAAAGTCAGAAGCATAAACATGATGTTAAATATGCTAAGAGATGATGCAAACACATGTCAGGAGATATGGATGATCATGCAATGATGTGGATGCAAATGAAGCATGCTTTGAACCATGAAAGTTCATTAAAGTTTATGAAATGCAATGGATACATAACATGGAAAATGCAAGATGAAATGATCAAACATGATTCTAATATATCCTAAGATGTCTTATATGTCATGTTGATGCATAAAATGTCATGGAAAGTTCTTGTATGCAAGCATATGAGAGATGAATGCAAATGAAGGCAAGAATTAGGGTTTATGAACAAGATACAATGCAAAATCCAAAATCAGAAGCAAATGACATGATAAAAATTGAAAATGGGACCAAAGGAACCCTAACCCTACACAAATTCACTACCCAAAGGAGGGGACCTAAGTCTTAACCTAATGGGAGTTATGATTTTCTCAAGTCAACTAGGGTTTCAAGGCACTTCAAAAGGAAAAATGCTCATTAAATTGAAAATGAAAGATAAATTCAAACCAATTTTACCCTAAAAACTACATGATATGAAGGATGCAATGCAAGAAGAACCATCATCAAACTCTTCATGGTTAGGCAGAATGAATTTTTTCAAGTTAGGACCAAAATATTGCCTTTAAATAACTTTTATTCCAATGAAAAATGTCAAAATACATCAAGGACCAAAAAGAAATTTGTTTTGAGAGTTTGATAATGTTTCTAAATGTTTTAAAATGCAATGTGAATTTTTTTGTGATTTTTAAATACCTAAATGCATTTTTAATTAATTAATTTCCATTAACTAATTAAAAATAAACATTTAAATGATTTAAAAATAATTTTTAATGGAAAAAATAAAAAATAAAAATATTTTTGGGTTCTGAAAATTAATAAAAGGTTTGACAAAAAATTTCAGAATTTTTTAATGTGTTTTGCTATTTTTAAAAATTCGTGGAAATAAAATACAAATAAAATGAAATAAAATTAAATAAATGGAAAAGTAATCAGATCCAAAGGCCTGGATTTGAACTGGGGTGGGCAGGGTTGACTGCGCGCGCTGACCAATGGCTGGGATTCACTCTAGCTTAATTAACTTAATTATGATTTATTAAATTAATAAAATCAGATTAGGGTTTAATGAATTGATCTGGGCCACTCAAAATTAAGCTAATCCGCATCCAACGGCTATGAACCCATCTGGCAAACTAATTAGGGTTAGGGCTTAATGACTTTCAGGTGACCGGAGGGGAGCTCCGGTCATCTTCTCCGGTGGGTCCAAAACCCTAAAATGCTCTACAGGCCACCTCATATCAAATTGAACACAGAGAAATGATCCTCTACCGAAACCCCATTCAAATCACCCCTCAAACATCATTTATAACCCAAGAACAGAGGGAATCGAAGCAAACAAATTTTACGGGTGAAATTTCAGAGAGCAACCAAATAGTCATTTCTTCACCATTTTTAATTCTGAGAGTATCAGCATGATCAGCATAACATATATTTTCATTTTGCAACAAAAGAAACAAGCTCTGAAAAGTTTTATTCTTGAGCTTACCTGAGGTGATGAACTGCAAATATGAGCTTCCAGAGCCTCCCCTTCAAGCAAAGAGCCTCTTCTGATCCTTCTGAAGCTAGTGGGATGCTTCAAAACCCTTGATGTTGGCTAGTTTGCAAGTTCCAGTTCTGGTGTAGCAGAAATGGAGGGTTAAGCATGTGATGTTTCAGGCTGTTTCAATGGTGGATTTTGGTTCTGTGGATGATTCGTGATTTGTTGGTGAAAGAAAAATGGAAGTTTGATGGTTGTGTGAAGAGTTTCGAAGAGGAGAAGTTTTTGACAGTTTTTGGGAATGCTGGATTGTGGGAGGTTGCTGGCTTGTGTGTGGTGTGTTTTGGAAGGCTTGAGGTCCACATATGAGACTCTGATTGGGCAGAGAGTTGGTGGTGGCACAGTGTGATTGGCATGGGCAAAAATGCAAAAAGTCAAGATCTTGTGTACTATGGGTATGGCTCGGGTCAGAGGAGATCTTAGGGCTTGTCCTGCCTCAGCTTGAGTCAAGGAAGGCCTTTGGATCTGATTTTGTGAGCTGGATGGTCTTGATCAAGAGTTTCCAAGGTTCTTGCATATTTCCCTCTTTGAGTTTTCTTATGAACCAAGGCACAGAAACTTGTGATTCCTTGGGAAAAATGCAGCAACATGAGCCATATGAAGTTGCTAGAATGATTTGAGATCAATTAGTGTTCAATTCAAGCATGGAAAGTTCCTTTTGCAAAGATTCAATTTTGAAGCTTTCATGAAGAAATGCCTTATGTAACTTGTAATTCAAGGAATGAAAGTGAAAAGTTCTTGGGCAAATCTGAATTATGAGCCATGAATTATGTTTGTGTGATGATTAGAAGCTGGTTTGAAGTCACATTTGGCTTTGGCATGAGGTTTTGCAACTTTCCTCCTTTGGCACAAAAGTGAAAAATGAATGATTTTGCCCAACTTTGCAAGGCCATAACTTTTGATCTAAAATGAATTAGAATGAGTTCTTGTACTTTTTGAAAAGGGAATGATCCAATCTACAACTTTCATGACCAAAGATTTTTCATTTGAAGCATTTTTGAATCAACAAGAGGAGGTTGAAAAACTTTCCCAAAATGGCAAGTTTCCATTATAAGTCACTTTCCCAAAAAGGCAACTTTGCAAATGGCTTGAAATTCTTCAATTTTGTGACCTTATAACATCTTCTATGATCAAATAAAGATCATACACATTCAAAATGATGGAGAAACCCCTTTGGTTATGTGATTGGGGGCCTCAGATGCCCTGATTTTGCACTGACTTGCTCAAGAAGTCACCTTGTGATCAGATGCCTTCTCCTTTGAATTTCTTCAGGAAAATTGGTATGCATGATCCTCATACCATATAGAGACCAATATAAACAAGAATGACCAAAAAATTTGGAGTTATGACCTCTGAAACCAAAACCCTAATTCTAGGTCATCTGTGCAGTTAAGCTTGGTTCTGCTTCCATGCCTTTCTCAGTTCTTGTGATTCTTTGACTTCATTGACCTTGGGAGGATATAATATGATGCTTGAAAATATATGGACCCTCTTGAGATGATTGATGACCTTTGGAGTGGCTCAAATGGCTCAGGGATGACTCAGATCACAAACCCTAGATGCAGATGGCTTAGAATCAATGCAGTGAAGCAAAAATGCAATATGAGATGCTATGGTTGAACTTATGCAAATGAAAAGAGTCACAAGCCATGGTGAAATGAGTGAGGGCAAATTTGGGGTGTTTACAGCTGCCCCTATTCAAGTATGAGTTAGCTGTGCAGGATGTAAGCAACGACTTAACAGTCAAACAAGATAACTTGTGGTTGAATACCAAAGACAGTCCAAAATTTGCACTCACTGAATGAAGAAGAAAAGGGATATAGATTGTAAAAGGAAGTAAAGTATAATCATAAAGTGCGGGCGACGGAAGACGACCGTCGAGCAGAGGACGACTGCTGGGGATGAAACAATAACGGGGACGGCCGACATGCTGGGGAAACAGAGAGATGGGGACGGCCATCAAGTAAAGAGATAAGACTCTCTGGGGATTAAAGGTAAATGATGGGGACGACCATTGGTTTGAAGAAATAGATGACGAGGAACGGTCATCAAAGGTGAAGGACGATTGTAAACACCCCAAATTTGCCCTCACTCATTTCACCATGGCTTGTGATCTTTTCATGTGCATAAGTTCAATCATAGCATCTCATACCACATTTCTTGTTTCATTACATTGGTTCTAAGTCATCTGCATCTAGGGTTTGTGATCTGAGCCATCCCTGAGCCATTGGAGCCAGTCCAAAAGGTCATTAATCACTTCAAAGGGGTCCATGTATGTTCAAGCATCATATTATATCCTCACAAGGTCAAAGAAGTCAAAGAATCACAAGAACTGAAAAAGGCATGGAAGCAGAGCCAGGCTTAACTACACAGATGACCTAGAATTAGGGTTTTGGTTTCAGAGGCCATAACTCCAAATTTTTTGGTCATTCTTGTTTCTATTGATCTCTATATGATATTAGGATCATGCATATCAATTTTCATGAAGAAATTCAATGAGGAAGGCATCAAGGGATGACTTCTTGAGCAAGTCAGTGTAAAATCAGGGCATCTGAGGCCCCCAATGACCCAACCAAAGGGTGTTCTCCATCATTTTGAATGTGTTTGATCTTTATTTGATCTTAGAAGGTGTTAGAAGTTCACAAAATTGAAGAATCTCAAGCCATTTGCAAAGTTGCCTTTTTGGGAAAGTGACTTATAATGAAAACTTGCCATTTTGGGAAAGTTTTTCAACCTCCTCTTTTTGATTCAAAAATGCTTCAAATGGAAAAACTGTGGTCATGAAAGTTGTAGATTGGATCATTCTCTTTTCAAAAAGTACAAGAACTCATTCTAATTCGTTTTGGATCAAAAGTTATGGCTTGTCAAAGTTGGGAAAAATCACTTATTTTTCACTTTTGCACCAAAAGAAGAAACTTGCAAAAACCTTTGCCAAACCAATTTGTGACTTCAAAGTGGCTTCTATGCATTACACAAACCTCACACATGACCCAACACTCAGAATTGCATAAGAATTTCTCAAGTTTCATGCCATGAACTTCACAAATTTCAAAAGGGGACAAACTTCCCCAAAATTGCAAAATGGATCAAAGCTTCTCATCCACTTGTGCCAGCTGCCAAAAGTGACTTCCATGGACCTCCTTGAAGCATGCTGATCCAAGCCATGCCCTGGTACCATGACTGAACCAGCCCATACCTCCGCTTACACAAAAGTTGACTTTATGCAAGTTGAGCCATACCAATCAAGCTAGGCAGCAACAACTCTCTGACCAATCACAGCTTCACATACATGCCTCATGGATCACATTTCATACAATCTTGGAGCCTGAAACATGAGCATTGCCATAGTTCCCAAAAACTCTCCCCTTTGCATTTTCATTCGAAACTCAGCACTCAAGTCTCAAACATCAAAACAAACTTCACAAAACCACTCACCATGATCCTCTGATCATTTCCCAATCCTCATTTGACCCTGAAACCACCCCAAGCAGAAACACGATTTTCCACCCCTTCTGAACAGAACTTCATCAATCTCTTAAACCAGCCATAAGAAATTCCAAGCAAGCATTGCAAACTTCTCAGGGGGTCCATTAAAGGCATCTTGGACCAAAGAAGCAGCCAGAAAGCTCCAAAGATCAAAGCTCCAGTTCAGGTGAGCTCAAGAACAATTTTTCCAGAAACATGTTTTTAAGTTACTAATTGATTCTCCATGATTCACTGATAATGCTGATGTGTTTGGTTTCGAAAATAGTCAAGTATTAAGCATGTATGAGCTCTCTGAAATTTTTTGACCTAAAACTAATTTGCTTCGATTCAGCTTGAATATGTGAAATAAATTTGTTTTAGTGAGTGATTCTTGTTGAGTGATGTATGGGGTTGGATTCTGGGCAGAGAGATTAGGTTTTAGAAGCTTGGGGAGAGAGATAGCAAAATCTCAGGGGAGATGTGGCCGGAGAAGATGACCGGAGGTCATTTCCGGCCACCTGAAAGTCATTAGTGCATTAATTGTGGTTAGGGCTCAGTTTGAATGTGAGCCATAGATCCTGTTGACTTGGGTTGACCCGCGTGCGAATGAGTGGCCCAGATCCATCATTAAAACCCTAATCCTATAATTAGATTTAATTAATTAGGTTTAATTTAAATCCAGTCAGTTTGAATAATAGCCCTAGGATCTGGCGCGGGTAAATTCCCTCCAAAACCATTTGAATGCCAGCCATTAGATCTGTTGACTTCTCATAATTTCATTTTTATTTCATTTATTTTATATTTAACTTCTACAAATTTTTAAAAATAGCAAAACACTTTAAAAAATTCTGAAATTTTTTGTCAAACATTTCATTAATTCTCAGAACCCAAAAATATTTTTATTTTTATTTTTTGCATTAAAAATTATTTTTAAATCATTTAAATGTTTATTTTTAATTAGTTAATAGAAATTAATTAATTAAAAATGCATTTAGGTATTTAAAAATCACCAAAAAATTCACATTGCATTTTAAAACATTTAGAAACATTATCAAACTCTCAAAACAAATTTCTTTTTGGTTCTTGACCTACTTTGACAATTTTCATTGGAATTAAATTTGTTTAAAGGCAATATTTTGATCCTAACTTGAAAGAATTCATTCTGCCTAACCATGAAGAGTTTGATAATGGTTCTTCTTGCATTGCATTCTTCATAGCATTTAGTTTCTAGGGTAAAATTGGTTTGCATTTATCTTTCATTTTCAATTTGTTTTGCATTTTTCATTGTGAGGAGCTTTGAAACCCTAGTTGACTTAGAAAAATCATAACTCCCATTAGGTTAAGAGTTAGGTCCCCTCCTTTGGGCAGTGAACTTGTGTAAGGTTAGTGTTCCTTTGATCGCATTTTCAATTTTTTATCATGTCATTTGCTTCTGGTTTTGAATTTTTGTGATGCATGTTGTTCATAAACCCTGATTCTTGCCTTCCTTTGCATCCATCTTTCATTTGCTTGCATTCAAGAACTTGCCATGACATTTTGTGCATCCATATGACATGTAAGACATCTTAGGACATACTAGAATCATGTTTGATCATTGCATCTTTCATTTGCCATGTTATGCATTCATATATTTTCATAAGCTTTCATGAACTTTCATGGTTCAAAACATGCTTCACTTGCACCCCTATCCTTGTATGATCATCCACAACTCTTGACATATGTTTACATCATCTCTTAGCAACTTTAAAATCATGTTTATGCTTCTGACTTTGGTTTGCATCATAACATTTCATCTCATTTGCATTACATTTCATTTCTTTTGCTAACTTTTCAGGTGGTAAGTTGTCTTGAGAAGTGAATTTGCCTTCACTTCTCACAATCTCTTTTCATCTCTCTTATGCATCATTGCTGCATTTTATCTTTGTATTAGAGTGAGCTTGCTCATTCATGCTCTTTCCCACTTTCTTCCTTCAGGCATCTTGTCTTCTTAAGTGAAGCAAGTTGTTTTGCTTCTCTCTGCTTCCTGCTCCTTTCATCTGCTTCTTTCCTTGGTGGCTCTTTGAAGATTCTTTCTCTTTTAAGCCTCACAAACCCTAGGATACCCAAGCATGATCACAATTAGGGTATGATTAGTTCCCCATTTAGTTTTACCTTTGTTTCATCTTTGAGTCCTCTCTCCTCATCTTATAACCAAGGACTAAACCCTAAAGGTTTTAAGGCTTTGAGATTAAGCTTATGCCTGCATCCTTCTATTAGGATGGAGTGTATGACTTTAATCCTAAGTGTTAAACCCTTAATGTGTTTAAATCCTTTAATCAATTCACTTAATAATCATCAAGACATCAAGCTTGTAACTTGGGCCTTGCATTAGGGTTCTAATTCTTCCTTAATTGGTTAAGAAGGACTAACCCTAGTGTTAATGGACAAGTCTCCCTCAAGTTGTATTACAAACCCTAAAATTCACTTCTTAACCTTATCATTAACTAAAATCCATTTAATAAAGGCTTTGTTTTGTCATGAGGTTAATCCCTAATCATGGGTTAAGTTGAGGAGCCTTCCTCAGCTTAAATGTTCTCATCTATTATCCTTCTATTAGGATGGTGTAATGAGTCCATTAAATCCTTGATTATGGCTTAATCTCATTACTTAACACTAAACAAAAACAACAAAAACATCTAAATAAATACAAGTAGGTTAATGATCTTAATCCTATATCATGGTGACTAAGTGTGAGGTGCTTACTTCATGCTTAAGGTATTCTCATCACCCCTAATCAGAGGGAGGATGTGATTGAGTTTACTAACCCTTGGCTTAGGCTTAAGCTCATTTCCTTATGACAAACTTCAAAAAGCAATAAAAGATTGAAAATACAAAAACAAACAATAATCGTCTCCTCCGGGATTCTTTTCTCATCTCATTCACTCCTAAAACGAGAACTTGCTTCTTCCGTCTAATGCAAGACAGTTTGCACCTGAGCCAGACAGGTCATACACTTGAGCATAGACAAGCAAGCAGTTCACAAGTCAATTTATCTTTCAGTCTCTTTGAGTCGAACTACGGTGTTCTGACTTCCCCATTGTACGAGAGGATACGTAGGCATAACTTAACAGTTATCGAACAAAAGTCTTTGTCTATCCCCCCTCTTCCAGCATTATTCTTTAAGCCTCATTATCTTGGGCATTTCATCCTTGTTCTTACACTGACACTTCTCTTATACACTTCACATTTCTTTTACACTGACACTTGCCTTCTTTCCAGCTTTGATACACAGATTGCACTGACAATACCCCTTTAAAACACAAATCTTTTAAGCGTGGATCCCGTCGAGTACGACGGACAATATGGGTGCTAATACCTTCCGTAAACACCCCAAATTTTCCCTCACCCATTCACACCATGGCTTGTGATATCTTCATATGCATAAGTCCAATCATAGCATCTCATATTGCATTTTTGATTCACTGCATTGCTCCCAAGTCATCTGCATCTAGGGTTTGTGATCTGAGCTATCCCTGAGCCATTTAAGCCACTCCAAAGGTCATCAATCACTTCAAAGGGGTCCATGTAGGTTCAAGCATCATATTATATCCCCACAAGGTCAAGGAAGTCAAATAATCACAAGAACTGAGAAAGGCATGGAAGCAGAGCCAGATTTAACTGCACAGATGACCTAGAATTAGGGTTTTGGTTTCAGAGGCCATAACTCCAAATATTTTGGTCATTCTTGTTTCTATTGGTCTCTATATGTTATAAGGATCATGCACATCAATTTTCATGAAGAAATTCCATGGGGAAGGCATCTAATCAAGAGTTGACTTCTTGAACAAGTCAGTGTAAAATCAGGGCATCTGAGGCCCCCAATGACCCAACCAAAAGGTGTTCTTCATCATTTTGAATGTGTATGATCTTTATTTGATCATAGAAGATGTTGTAAGTTCACAAAATTGAAGAATTTCAAGCCATTTGCAAAGTTGCCTTTTTGGGAAAATGACTTGTAATGTAAACTTGCCATTTTGGGAAACTTTTTCAACCTCCTCAAATTGATTCAAAAATGCTTAAAATGAGAAAACTTTGGTCATGAAAGTTGTAGAATGGATCATTCCCTTTTCAAAAAGTACAAGAACTCATTCTAATTCATTTTGGATCAAAAGTTATGGCTTGTCAAAGTTGGGAAAAATCACATAATTTCAAGTCTTGCACCAAAGAGGCAAGGTTGAAAAACCCCTTGCCAAGGCAAATTGTGACTTCAAATGGACTTCTAATCTTTGTACAAACATAAACCAATGCGTAAAATTCATAATGCACCAAGAGTTTGTCCATTTTTATGACTTATGCTTCAAGTAATCACAAAGGGGCCAAAAAGTCACAAAGTTGCAAAACCTATCACAAACCCTAATCCACTTGCTGCATTGCTTCTAATCCATTTCCATGGTTCTCCCTAAACTCAGCTGAGCCAAACCATGCCCCTATCACAGCCTCACACTTGCCCATACCTCAAGTACACCTAACTTGGACTTTTTGCAAAAAGACCCATACCAATCAAGCTAGGCCACACCAACTCCTCTGACCTATCCAAGAGTGATAAGTGGACCAAAAGAGACTAAACACAACACACAACACAAGATGAAACCTCAGATTGCAAAAGTTATCAAAAATTCCCCAACTTGCAAAACCTTTCGAATCTCTCAGCTCACTCAACCAATCTTCAAACCAACTTCACCATTGATCTCAAAGTGACTCACTGACCACAAACCAACTATTGAAACAGCCAAAAACACCCCATAAACCAAACACGATTTCTGACCAGTTGGCTTGCAAACTCCCAAATCAGCCAAAAGAAATTCCTTCCAAGCATCAAAACTTCATCAGGAGTTCAAGGGGAGTGGTTTGCACAAAGAGAGAAGGCCTAAAAGTCCCAAACTGAGAAAGCTCAAGCTCAGGTACCTCCTTGAAACTTTTTTCCAGAACTTGTTTCTTTAGTTATAGAATGGTAGAGTATGTTCCACTGATCACTCTGAGCTTTATACTTTCGAAAATGGTTGAGAATTGAGTTTGTATGATTGTTCTGAAAGTTTTGACATTTTTAATCTTTCCTTCGAATCTTGTGTTTGAGCAAAAATAAATTCATTTTGAGTGTAGATTCATGTTTAGGAGAGTGAGGGGAGTTGATCTGGAGCTTTAGAGCTCCAGAAATAACGTAGGAAAGAAGTTGGCAACTTTCAGGTGAGGGGGTCACCGGAGAAGACGACCGGAGCTCTTCTCCGGTGACCTGAAAGTCATTAAGTGTCTTAATTAGGTTTAGGGTTCAATTTGAGTTTGGACCGTGGATTGGGTTGACTGGGCTTGACTCCCGCGCGCATGAATGGCTTGGATCTCTCATTAAAACCCTAATCATATTTAATTAGATTAATTAATTCAGTTTAATTTAATTGGGTCAGTTTAAATGCCAGCCGTAGGATAACGCGCGCAGTCAACCTTTGACTCTCAGCTTTGAATCTCAGCCTTGGATCCTGCATACTTTCCATTTAATTTCATTTAATTTCATTTTTATTCATTTTTCTTTCATATTTATTTTAAAATAGTTAGAAAAATCCTAAAAATATTTCCCTTTGCACTTTTGTTTCAAATATTTTTCTTAATCAGAAAATGATTTTTATTTTATTTTTTGCATTAAAAATTATTTTTAAATCATTTAAATGCTTATTTTTAATTAGTTAATGAAAATTAATTAATTAAAAATACATTTAGGTATTTAAAAATCACAAACAAATTCACATAGCATTTAGAAACATTTAGAAACATTGTTCAACTCTCAAACCAAATTTGTTTTTTGTTCTTGATGCCTTTTGATCATTTTCATTGGATTTAATTTCATTTTAAGGCAATATTTTGTTTCAAACTTCAAAAATTTCTTTCTGCCTAACCTTTGAGAGTTGAATGATGATTCTTCTTGCATGACACTCTTCATAGCATGTAGTTTATAGGATAAATTTTATTTGAATTGATCTTGCATTTTCAATTTGTTTTGCATTTTTCTTGACAAGGTACCTTAAAACCCTAGCAATCTTAGGAAATTCATAACTTTCATTAGGTTAAGAGTTGGATCCCCTCCTTTGGGCAGTGAGCTTGTATAGGTTTAGGGTATCTTTGATTGCATTTTCAAATTTTTATCAAGTCATTTGCTTCTGGTTTTGGATTTTTACTTTGCTTGATGCATGTAACCCTAATTTGTGCCTTCCTTTGCATTCATCTTTCATTTGCTTGCATCCATTGACTTTCCATGACATTTTGTGCATCCCCATGACTCATAATACATCTTAAGACATATTAGAATCATGTTTGATCATTGCATCTTTCATTTGCCATGTTGTATGTCCATTACATTTCATAATTTTCCATGTACATTCTTGGTTCAATGCATGCCTCATTTGCATCCTTATGCTTGTTTGATCATTCTCATACCTTGCCTCATGTTTGTATCATCTATTGGCATCATTAACATCATGTTCTTGCTTCTGGTTTTGGTTTGCATCATGACATTGCATCTCATTTGCATTGCATTTCATTTTCTTATGCTAACATTTCAGGTGGTAAGTTGTTTGAGAAGTGAATTTGCCTTCACTTATCACAATCTCTTCTCATCTCTCTTGCATCTTTGCTGCCTTTTATCTTGTGTATTGGATTGAGCTTTCTCATTCATGTTCATCTTACTTTCTTTCTTCAAGCAACTTGTCTTCTTAAGTGAAGCAAGTTGTTTTGCTTCTTCTTGCTTCTTGCTCCTTTCATCTGCTTCCTTCCTGGTGGATCCTCTAAAGATCTTCTTGCAAACCTCATAAACCCTAGGATCTCCAAGCATGATAACAATTAGGGTTTGACTAGTCCCCCATTTAGTTTTTCCTTTGTGTCATCTTTGAGTCTTCTCTCCTCATCTTTTAATCAGGGACTAAACCCTAAAGGCTTTAAGGCTTTGTGATTAAGCTTATCCCTGCATCCTTCTATTAGGATGGAGTGTATAACTTTAATCCTAAGTGTTAAACCCTTAATGTGTTTAAATCCTTTAATCAATTCATCTAATAATCATAAAGACATCAAACTTGTAACTTGGGCCTTGCATTAGGGTTCTAATTCTTCCTTAATTGGTAAAGAAGGACTAACCCTAGTGTTAATGGACAAGTCCCCTTCAAGTTGTCTTACAAATCATAAAACCCACTTCTTAATCTCATCATTATATAAAATCCACTTTAATAAAGGCCTTGTTTTGTCACGAGGTTAATCCCTAATCATGGATTAAGTTGAGGAGTCTTTCTCAGCTTAAATGTTCTCATCTATTATCCTTCTATTAGGATGGTGTAATGAGTCCATTAAATCCTTGATTATGGCTTAAACTCATTACTTAACACTAAACAAAAACAACAAAAACATCTAATTAATCACAAGTAGGTTAATGATCTTAATCCTACATCATGGTAATTAAGTGTGAGATGCTGACTTCACACTTAAGGTATTCTCATTACCCCTAATCAGAGGGAGGATGTGATGAGTTTACTAATCCATTGGTTTAGGCTTAAGCTCATTTTCTTATGACAAATTTCCAAAAGCAATAAAAGATTGAAAACACAAAAACAAACAATAATCGTCTCCTCCGGGATTCTTTTCTCATCTCATTCACTCATAAACGAGAACTTTCTTCTTCCGTCTAGTGCAAGACAGTTTGCACCTGAGCCAGACAGGTCATACACTTGAGCATAGACAAGTAAGCAGTTCACAAGTCAATTTATCTTTCAGTCTCTTTGAGTCGAACTATGGTGTTCTGACTTCCTCATTGCACGAGAGGATACGTAGGCATAACTTAACAGTTATCGAACAAAAGTCTCTGTATATTCCCCCTCTTTCCAGCCTTATTCTTTAAGCCTCATGGTCTTGCGCATTTCATTCTTGTTCTTACACCGACACTTCACTTATACACTTCACACTTCTTTTACACTGACACTTGCATTCTTTTCCAGCTTTGATACACAGATTGCACTGACACTACCCCTTTAAAACACAAATCTTTTAAGCGTGGATCCCGTCGAGTACGACGGACAATCTGGGTACTAATACCTTCCCAGGTTGTAACCAACCCCCTTTCACAGTCTCTCTGGTTCGCAACCGTCTTATCCATATCTTTTCTCAGGTCTATGCAGCATTACCTTTCCTCCGGGATAAAAATGCATAGCTGGCGAATCTTGTCTTCTGAGTTCACCCTTGTGTGTTCTCACTCTCCTTTCGCCGACCGTTCGCGTCTGTACCCCATTTGACCTGGCCTCATTTGGTGGGAGCGACAGCTTGGCGACTCTGCTGGGGACCCTTATATTGTAACCAGGGCTTCTGGTTCTTTTTGTGGGTTCCTCCTAGCGCTTGTTTGATTTGTGTTTACTGGGGTGTTATGTGCTAATTGTGTTTATATATTTGCTTTATTTACTGCTTTATGTACAGTTATTTATTTCTTATTTTACAGCTTTATACATCATACTGTCATATTGTCATCTGGCTGGATCTGGTTTTTGTTTTGGTGGGTGGGATTCTACTGAGAGTTTAAGGTCCTATACCTGGGACCTGAGTGACACCTAGGCTAGAGTGGTTCATGTTCTTTCCCATTCCATTTCGGTCTGGTGCGGGAATATGAAACACGGTTCAGATGTGGGTTTCTTCTTGAGAACTCTGTGCTACAGATCTCCTGTAGTACTAGGGCTATCTGGGAAGCCTGCTAAGTCTGGATGACCTTTATTATGACCTTAAGAAACTGAGGTGAATTGGAGGAGGATCTTTTATGATTATTGTAAACACTATACCTCTGGGTTAGAAGTGTTTACACTTCTCATAACTGATCCAAGTCTGAGGATCCTTGTTTTAGAACACTACCTGTGAGGGGGTTGGGCTGTTTACAGGTTTGCAGGTACTATTGGCCACATCATACCTTGTTACTTGTTTGATTAAGAGTACCTCACTTTGGACAGTTCTTGTGATTTAACCCCGGACATGTGACTCTTTATTTGAGTCCCCCACCTTGGTTACTGGATTTCTGAACCTCCATCTGGACTTCTTGAACATACATGGACTTATATCAAGGCAGTTAATCAGATCCAGCTTGATCACAAACCCTTGCATATCATTTGCATACTCATCATTTGCATCATTTAACATTTGTTTATTTGTTTTTCAGGGTATCCACATTTCATCTGGCTTGGTTTTGACCCCTTCATCTGCATAGACCCCTGTTTCATCAGGTATCTGCCTCAGCTATCTTCATCAGTTGCCTGCTTCAACTACTTCCATCATCATCCTCAGCCTATCAGTGGCTCATCTCCAGTATCAGTCTTCATCATCAACATCTATTTTAAGCTTTTCATCAGCAGTCATGGCACCCAAGAAGAGCAACATTTCATACCATTTCTTTGAGCCTGTGCTGACTGGCATCAGGCAGGTCCAGGCACTTATCACTCCATACCACATCCCATTATTCAGAGAGCATTATGGAGGCATCCTTGATATGGTTATGGACCTAGATCCTTCTCAGAGGAGTTTGATCCACACCTGCCTACAGTTTTATGACCCTCCTTTGAGATGCTTCACTTTCCAGAGCTTTCAGTTGGGACCTCTGCTGGAGGAGTTCTCATCATTGATTGGAGTACCTGTCAGGGGTGGTGTCCCCTTCAACCCAGAAATGACTTCTCCCAACAATGGAGAAGTGGCAAAAGCACTGCACCTGGAGCCTATTTTGATTGAGCAGAACATGACCACAAAGGCTGGGATCCCTGGTCTGCACTTAGACTTTCTGACTTCTCAGGCCATCCTGAAGGCCTCCTTGGGGGAATGGAGGGCAGTTTGTGCATTGTTAGCCCTCAGTATATATGGGGTTATACTATTTGCAGATGAGCCCAAGTTTATCAGCAAGAATGCCATTCATCTCTTCCTTTTGAGGAACCCAGTACCCACATTGCTGGGAGATTTCTATTATTCTGTTCACCAAAGAAATGAGAAGCAAAGAGGAAAGTTAGTGAGATGTTGTGCTCCTGTATTTCACACTTGGCTGCTTAAACACTTACCCAAGACTAATGCCTTCCTGAATCTTCACCAACAGAAGAATTGGGCTAAGAGACTTATTGCTTTGACTTCAGATGACATCAGATGGTGCACCCAGAGCACCAAAGGCAGGAACATCATTACTAGCTGTGGGCAGTACCCCAATGTACCTCTAATAGGAGTAAAGGGTTGCATCAACTATAATCCTTTGCTGTTTAAGAGACAACTGGGCTACGCTTTGGTCCACCCTCCTAGAATGCAAGATTTATTTGAAACCATGTATTGTGAGATAAAACCTAATCTAGCTGTTGTCAGACAAGCATCCTGGGCTTGGGACAACATCCAGACCAAAGGGATGGCCATTCTTGGGAGATGCAATAATGTGGATTCAGCTCAGTATTATGAATGGTCTCATGCTAGGGCTCAGATTTCTGGGATGCCCTTCACCATTGAGGATACACCTGGACCATCCACAATACCACCTCCAACCACTGTCAGCCTGGAAGAATTTGAGAAGCTGAAGGAAAGGAATGAGAATCTATCTCAAGCTCTGAAGAAGACCATCTCGGAGAGGAGTGATGGTCGTCTAGACATTGAGAGGTTGGAGAAGCTTAAAGTAGAGCATCTAGCCAAGATTGAGAAAGCAGAGGACTACATCAAGAAATCAAGAGCTGGGGAGCACATATTGAAGAATGCCTGTAAAGAGGCCCAGTTTCAGAAGGCTAGGACTGATCTCTATCTGCAAGAAAGTCAGGCTAGGTGGGTCAGGATCACTGAAGCTCGGACTCAAGAAGATGAGAGAACTCAAGCCAGGATTGAGCAGTTAGAGGCCAATGAAAAGAAACAACAGGAAGCTTTGCTGGCAGCCCAGAAGGAGATTTCAGAATTGAAGCTTAGGGCTGGTGTGAAGAGGTCAAAGGACCAAGACAGGAACAAGAAGCTGACCACTGCTATTTCCACCAGAAACCTTCTCATCAGGACTATTACAGAGCGTCCGGCTGGTCCTGTAACTGAAGCACTTCTGAAGGAGGTTAAGGAGGATGAATTTGGACTTGATGTCTGACTTTTGTTTGTTGTTGCTTTCATTTGATGTACTTTTCTTTTATGTTGTATTTTGACCCCTCAGGGGCATGTGTTGTAAAAACAAACTATGTGTTATTCATCATTTGTAATATATTTGTTAGTTTGTTTCCATTTGGGGCTTTCTTTTCTCAAGCAACATCAAAGCATCTTCCTCAGGGTCTGGAAAGGTCAAAACCAAGAACCAAGCCGGATACCTTGGAAAATAAATAAGCATACTGCATTGCATACTAACTTTTGTTTTGTTTTGTAGGGTTTTGTTTTGTTTGTTACTAACTCTGTTGTGATTCAGGAATTATTGCTCGCCGTCGGGTGTTCCCCTCAACCGTCCGCACAGGTATCCTACTCGCAACAATCTTCCTGGTATCCAAATGGATCAAGTACAGCAGGACCTGACAGAGGTCAGAACTCAGATGGCTAACGAAAGAGTGGAGATGAGGAATCAAATGGCCCAGTTCATGACTGGCTTGGCTCAGAGCCAAGAGAGGTTAAGGGCATTGGTAGAAAGACAGACTCCCGAAGAACATCATCCTGGCACTGGAGGAACTAGCAACAATGAGGGAGGTCAGCCTCATGTTAACCCACCAGTATTTGGACCTCATCTAGACCCAGAGGCCAACATCCCAAGAAATGTACCAGGCAACACTGCTGCAGGCAGGATCTTGTAAGAAGATCCTCAAGAGGAGCAGTTTACTGTCATGGGAGCCGGTGATGAAGTCTATGATAGGAGGTTTGATGAAATTGCTGAGAAGTTGAGATCTCTCGAGTCTCAAAATTCATTAGGTTTTGATGTCATGGATATGGGGTTAGTGGATGGGGTAAGGATCCCTCACAAGTTCAAACCCCCGTGCTTCGAGAAATACAATGGAACCTCCTGTCCACGAACTCACCTGCAGTCCTTTCTGGGGAGACTTAAAGCATACACCATGGATGAAAAACTGTGGATGTTTTAATTTGAAGATAGTTTGACTGGGGCTTCAAGGGAGTGGTACTCTCACTTGACCAGAGCTACTATCAGGTGCTGGAAGGACCTAGCTGAAGCTTTCATCAGGCAGTACCAATACAATCTGGAAATGGCTCCTAACAGGACCCTCTTGATGGGAATGTCTCAATCCTCCAGGGAAAGCTTCAGGGAATATGCCCAAAGGTGGAGACAGCTTGCTGCTGCTGTTCAGCCACCCATGTCGGAAAGAGAAATGGCCGACATGTTTATGAATACCCTGCAAGGAACATATATTGATAGGCTAGCTGCCTTTTCTTCCACCAGTTTCACTGACGTAGTTATAGCTGGAGAAAGAATTGAAAGCCTACTAAAGATGGGCAAAATTTATGATAATGGTGCAAGTTCATCCAGTAACTCCAGGAAGCCTTTTGTGGGACCTAGAAGAACCGGTGAAACAAATGCCATTCATGCCAACAGGGGTAGACCTTAGTATGTCCACAAATCCGTAGCAGCTGTTACTATTCCAGCTCCGATTCCTCAACAACCAGCATATCAACCATAACAACAACCACATTATCAACCGCAAATTTAGTATCCGCCACAAATAACCTACAACAACAATAACAACAACAATAAACAACAAAGACCTTTCCAGCAAAGACCGTCATAGGAAAATAGGGTGATTGACCCTATCCCCATGCCTTATGCTGCCTTGTTGCCACAACTCCTGAAGCTCAACCTGGTTGAGTTAAGGACATTGGCACCGCCAGACCCCTCCAATCTACCAAGAAATTATGATGTCAACGCCAGATGTGCTTTCCACTCCAATGCACCTGGCCACAATACGGAAAAATGCAGGGCTTTACAAATGAAGGTACAAGATCTGGTGGATTCTAAAGCCCTCAACTTTGCACCCCCTCCAAGTGTCACCAAGAATCCCATGCCCAATCATGGAGGGCTAAGAATTAATGCCATTGAGGAAGACAAGCCATCTTTCTTAATCACCAGTGTTGGACAGATTAGAACACCTCTGGTCGAAATTAAAGCTCAACTTCTAGAGTACCAGATGTTCCCCGGGTGTGAGCTCGGTTGTGGGTACTGCAACATTTCGGTCAACGGGTGTGATAATTTGAGAAGCGGCATAGATGGTCTTATCAAAAGTGGTATACTTCAGATCTCAACAACGACGCCTACAAATCCAGCAATTCCTCTGACAACAATTCCTGATTCTTCTACAATAGCAGCAACGATTATTCCAACCGATTCATCAATATCATCAAAAATGGCTTCATCCATCACTTCAACAAATCAAATGTCAACAACCATTTCTTCTACAACATCAGCATCCATTTATCCAGCAGAATTTTCTACAACACCAGCAGAAATTAATGAAGATATCTCAGCAGTCACCATCTACTATGACCCGTCAAATGTTCCTCCAAACAACAACTTTCAACAACAAACAGTGGCACTTCCTGCCAGATCACCAGTCACCATTTACTACGATCTGCACACCATTTCAGTACCCTCCTCTGCAGCAGTCAGTCCAGTTACCATCACGGTGCCTGGACCAGTCCCATATGAAAGCAGTAATGCCATACCTTGGCATTATGGCTCTGACCTCTACTGCAACGGGGAGAAAATCACTTTGGACTCTTCAACTTCTTCTCCACAGATTGATAATGTTGGGGGAGTGTCGCTCCCAAAGATTTGCATCCCGGTACAAGCGCGAACGGTCGGCGAAAAGAGGAATGAGAACACACAAGAGTGAACTCAGAAAGACAAGAGAGAGTCGCCAACTAGGCATTTTTATCCCGAAGGAAAGGTAATGCTGCATAGACCTAAGAAAGATATGGATAAGACGGTTGCGAACCAGAGAGACTGAGAAAGGGGGTTGGTTACAACCTGGGAAGGTATTAGCACCCAGATTGTCCGCCGTACTCGACGGGATCCACGCTTAAAAGATTTGTGTTTCAAAGGGGTAGTGTCAGTGCAATTTGTGTATCAAAGAGCTGGAAAAGGATGTACAGGTGTCAGTGTAAAAGAAGTGTGAAGTGTATAAGTGAAGTGTCAGTGTAAAAGAAGTGTGAAGTGTATAAATGAAGTGTCAGTGTAAGAACAAGAGTGAAATGCTCAAGACTGTGAGGCTTTAAATAATGATGCTGGAAGGAGGGGGAATATACAGAGACTTTTGTTCGATAACTGTTAAGTTATGCCTACGTATCCTCTCGTGCAATGAGGAAGTCAGAACACCGTAGTTCGACCCAAAGAGACTAAAAGGTAAATTGACTTGTGAACTGCTTGCTTGTTTATGCTCAAGTGTATGACCTGTCTGGCTCAGGTGCAAACTGTCTTGCATTAGACGGAAGAAGCGAGTTCTCGTTTGTGAGTGAATGAGATGAGAAAAGAATCCCGGAGGAGACGATTATTGTTTGTTTTTGAGTTTTCAGTCTTTTATTGCTTTTTGAAAGTTTGTCATAGATTAATGAGCTTAAGCCTAAACCAATGGGTTAGTAAACTCATCACATCTTCCCTCTGATTAGGGGTAATGAGAATACCTTAAGTGTGAAGTCACTATCTCACACTTAATCACCATGGTGTAGGATTAAGATCATTAACCTACTTGTGATTATTTAGATGTTTTTGTTGTTTTTGTTTAGTGTTAAGTAATGAGATTAAGCCATAATCAGGGATTAAACAGACTCATTACACCATCCTAATAGAAGGATAATAGATGAGAATGTTTAAGCTGAAGAAAACTCCTCAACTTAATCCATGATTAGGGATTAACCTCATGACAAAACAAAGCCTTTATTAGATGGATTTTAGTTAATGATAAGATGAAGAAGTGAGTTTTAGGATTTGTAAGACAACTTGAGGGGGACTTGTCCATTAACACTAGGGTTAGTCCTTCTTAACCAATTAAGGAAGAATTAGAACCCTAATGCAAGGCCCAAGTTACAAGCTTGATGTCTTGATGATTATTAAGTGAATTGATTAAGGAGTTAAACACATTAAGGGTTTAACACTTAGGATTAAAGTTATACACTCCATCCTAATAGAAGGATGCAGGCATAAGCTTAATCACAAAGCCTTAAAGCCTTTAGGGTTTAGTCCCTGATTATGAGATGAGAAGAGAAGACTCAAAGAGACACAAAGGTAAAAGATAAGTGGGGGACTAATCAAAACCTAAAATGTTATCATGCTTGGAAGTCTCAGGGTTTGTGAGGCTTAAGAGAAATCTTCAAAGAAACACCAAGGAGAGAAGCAGATGAAAGGAGCAAAGAGAAGCAAAACAACTTGCTTCACTTAAGAAGTCAACTTGCTTGAAGAAAGAAAGTGAGATGAACAAGAATGAGCAAGCTCAATCCAAAGCACAAGACAAAATGCAGCAATGATGCATAAGAGAGATGAAAAGAGATTGTGAGAAGTGAAGGCAAATTCACTTCTCAAACAACTTACCACCTGAAAAGTTAGTAAAGAAATGAAATGCAAGGCAAAATGAGATGCAATGCAATGATGCAAGCCAAAACCAGAAGCATGTACATGATTTTAATGATGCTAAGATATGATACAAACATGAGACAAGGCAAGATGGTGATCAAACAAGTATGAGGATGCAAATGAGGCATACATTGAACCATGGATGTTCATGAAAAGTTATGAAATGCAAATGACATACAACATGGCAAATGAAAGATGCAATGATCACACATGATTCTAATATGTCCTAAGATGTATTATGAATCAAATTGATACACAAAATGTCATGGCAAGTCATGGTATGCAAGCAAATGGAAGATGGATGCAAAGGAAGGCACAAATTAGGGTTTATGATCAACATACAAAGCAAAAATCCAAAACCAGAAGCAAATGCCATGATAAAAATTTGAAAATGCAAACAAAGGAACCCTATACCTATACAAACTCACTGCCCAAAGGAGGGGATCTAACTCTTAACCTAGTGAGAGTTATGAATTTCCTAAGATTGCTAGGGTTTTAAGGTACCTTGTCAAGAAAAATGCAAAACAAATTAAAAATGCAAGATCAATTCATGCCAATTTAATCCTATAAACTACATGTTATGCAAGATGCAATGCAAAAAGAATCATTTTCCAACTCTCAATGGTTAGGCAGAAATGAATTTTTGAAGTTTGAATCAAAATAATGCCTTGAAATGAAATTAATTCCATTGAAAATGATCAAAAGGCATCAAGAACAAAAAATAAATTTGGTTTGAGAGTTGGACAATGTTTCTAAATGTTTTTAAATGTTTCATGAATTTTTTTGTGATTTTTAAATACCTAAAAGTATTTTTAATTAATTAATTTTCATTAATTAATTAAAAATAATCCATTAAATGATTTAAAAATAATTTTTAATGCAAAAAATGAAAATAAAAATATTTTCAGAATGAGAAAAATATTTGAAACAAAAATGCAAAAGGAAATATTTTTGTGATTTTTCTAAGTATTTTAAAATAAATAACAAAGAAAATGGGATAAAAATGAAATTAAATGGAAAGTATGCTGATCCTAAGGCCAAGATTCAAACTTGACACACGGGAATTGACTGGCGCGCGTTTGAGTGGCTGGGATTCATTCTGAGATTTGAATTTAATTAATCCTAATTAATTAAATAAATGACTGGATTAGGGTTTTAATGTGAAATCTGGGACGTCCAAAACGCGCGCGAAGTTGGATCCAAGGACCTCTATTCAAACTGACCTAAAACCCTAATTAACCCTAATTACTCTCAGACGACCGGAACAGTGGTTCCGATCGTCTTCTCCGGCGAGGCCAAATCCCTAACTCTCTCTACAAGCCACCCCAAAACCTAAAAACTGCCCAGAATCAAACCCCAAGCTTCAAGGAACACGAATCAGCCAACAAACAACATTTATTTTACATGAATCATGAGAAACGAATCAAAACGGAAAACACACAAAAATTTCAGAGATCAAATACATCCTGCACACTCAACCATTTTCAATGGTTCAAAGCTCAAAATGATCAGCACACCATATAGAATCAGTTTATAACTTAAAACGCAAGTTCTGGAAAAATGTTCTTGGATGATACCTGAGATGAAGCTTTGCCAATGGAGCTGCTTGGGCCTTCTTCTTAAGGCAAACCACCTTCTTTTGACTCCCTCTTTCTTCTGGGATGCTTGGATGAAGCTTTTGTGGACTCTTTTGGAAGTTTACTGAAGCTCAGTTCATGGAGGGGCCAGAATCGTATTTTTCATATGGGGGGTTTCAGGGCAAGGTGATGATTGGGAAATGATCCTGGGATGATGCTGAGTTGCTTTGTGAAAGAAGTTTGAAGTTTTGTTAAGTGTGCTGAGAGTTTCGAAAGAAAATGCAAGAGGGATGATTTTTGTGAACTTGTGAATGCTGAGGTCTTAGGCTGTGTTCTTGTGTGTTATGGCTTGCATAAAGTCCACATATCAAGTTGTGATAGGTCTGTGGAGTTGGTGTGGGCTATGCTGATTGGTATGGGGTGATTTGCAAAAAGTCAAGGTTTGTGTAAGAGAGGTATGGGCTCATGGCTAGCCAAGGACAAGAGGGGTGTCCTGCGCAGCAAGAAGTGTGGAGAGCCCTAGGATCAATTCTGAAGTCAGCAAGCAAGTGGATTAGGGTTTGAGTGAGGTTTTGCAACTTGGTTCATCTTTGGCCCTTTTGAAGTTTCTTGATCCACAAGTCATAAAAATGAGCAAACTCTTGATGCAATATGACTTTTAGACATTGGTTCATGTTTGTATGAAGATTAGAAATCCATTTGATAGCACAATTTGCCTTGGCAAGGGATTTTGCAACTTTACCTCTTTGGTGGAAAACTTGAAATTATGTGATTTTTCCCAACTTTGACAAGCCATAACTTTTGATCCAAAATGAATTAGGTCAAGTTCTTGTACTTTTTGAAAAGGGAATGATCCATTCTACAACTTTCATGACCAACGTTTTTCCATTTGAAGCATTTTTGAATAAAAAAGCAAGGGTTGAAAAAGTTTCCCAAAATGGCAAGTTTCCATTACAAGACACTTTCCCAAAAAGTCAACTTTGCAAATGGCTTGAAATTCTTCAATTTTGTGAACTTCCAACATCTTCTATGATCAAATAAAGATCATACACAATCAAAATGATGAAGAACAACCTTTGGTTGGGTCATTGGGGGCCTCAGATGCCCTGATTTTGCACTGACTTGCTTAAAAAGTTGACTCTTGATCAGATGACTTCCCCATGGAATTTCTTCATGAAAATTGATATGCATGATCCCTATACCATATAGAGACCAATAGAAACAAGAATGACCAAAAAATTTGGAGTTATGGCCTTTGAAACCAAAACCCTAATTCTAGGTCATCTGTGCAATCAAGCCTGGCTCTGCTTCCATGCCAATCTCAGTTCTTGTGATTCTTTGACATTCTTGACTTTGAGGAGATACAATATGATGCTTGAACATACATGGACCCCTTTGAAGTGATTGATGACCTTTGGAGTGGCTCAAATGGCTCTGGGATAGCTCAGATCACAAACCCTAGATGCAGATGACTTTGAACCAATGCAATGAAGCAACAATGCAATATGAGATGCCATGATTGACTTATGCATATGAAAAGATCACAAGCCATGGTGTGAATGGGTGAGGGAAAATTTGGGGTGTTTACATCTGCCCCTATTCAAGCATGAGTTAGTTCTGCAGGATGTAAGCGACGGCTTAACAGGCAAACAAGATAACTTGTGGTTGAATACCAAAGACAGTCCAAAATTTGCACTCACAGAATGAAGAAGAAAAGGGATATAGATTGTAAAAGAAAATAAAGTATATTTATAAAGTGCGGGCGACGGAGGACGACCGTCGAGCAGAGGACGACTGCTGGGGAAAATGCGGGAAATAAAGCAATGACGGGGACGGCCGACATGCTGGAAAAAAATGCGGGAAATAAAGCAATGACAGGGACGGCCAACATGCTGGGGATATAAGAGATTATGATGGGGACGGCCATCATGTAAAGCTATAAGATTCTCTGGGGATTAGGTAAAGAACCAACGATGAGGTACGGTCATCAGGTTCATAAAGTAATGCAAACAACGATGGGGACGACCATCGGGCTAAACTGATGAAGGACGATCATCAGGAAAAGGAAAAGGGACCACGACGGGGACGGCCATCGGGTTAAAGAATAAATGAAATAATGATGAGGGACGGTCATCAAAGGCGAAGGACGATCACCAGGAAAAGGAAAATGGACCACGACGGGGACGACCATCGGGTTAAAGAATAAATGAAATAATGATGAGGGACGGTCATCAAAGGTGAAGGACGATCACCTAGCAGGGGACGGCTGCTCTGATGGGGATAAGATGAGGGACGATCATCTAAGTTGAAGGACGATCACCTGGCAGGGTACGGCTGCCGAAAGTATCGCGACATAGGACGAATGCCGGATAAAAGGTCGACGATGGGGACGGCCATCGGATGAGCATGATGAAGGACGATCATCAAGAGGTGAAGGACGATCACCTAGCAGGGGACGACTGCTCTCAAGGTTTATCATGACATAGGACGAATGTCAGATAACAAGATCAACGATGGGGACGGCCATCGGATAAAATGATGAAGGACGATCATCAAGAGGTGAAGGACGATCACCTAGCAGGGGACGGCTGCTAAAAATATCACGACATAGGACGAATGCCGGATAGAAAAGGGGTTCTAATGAAATAGAGACTCCGCTGGGGAAAGGATGAGGGACGGTCATCCAAAGGTGAAGGACGATCACCTGGCAGGGTACGGCTGCCGAATGTCAGATGGAAAAAAAGGTTGCTTTGCTGGCGACCTACTGGGGAATAGTAAACACGGACGAGTGTTTACATCCAAAAAATGAAAGGTATAAGTGTTTTGATGTTGTGTATAGATTAAAGATGCGGATGAGCATCCCTAAGACTACGATACGGACGGGTATCGGGTAGAAACAAATACTGACACGTGTTCAGAGATGATGATACGGACGAGTATCAACTGGTTAACAAGGAACACGGACGAGTGTTGATTCCGAGGGGACTCTTCTGGGGAATAGTAGACACAGACGAATGTCTATATTCAAGAAGACATGAGTGTTTGACACGTGTATGGATTAAAGATGCGGACGAGCATCCTTAAGGCTGTGATACGGACGAGTATCAGGTAGAAACAAACGCTTGACGCATGTTCAGAGATGATGATATGGACGAGTATCAACTGGTTAACAAAGAACACGGACGAGTGTCGGATCTGAGGGGATTTGAGTGGTATATACAAGATACGGACGAGTATCTGTATGAGTGAAATAAGTATGAGTGGTGTATAGTTGAGTGTTCAAACTGCTGGGGAGAGTGACACAGACGAGTGTCAAAAGGTATATAAAAACAAGTATGGTTTGCAAAATGTTTAGGCAACTGTGCTGGGGAAAGCGACATAGACGGGTGTCAGGGAATTTGTATAAAGATGTATCTGTGAGTGCAAAGGGGACGCTTTGGCTTTCTACTGGGGGTATGACACGGACGGGTGCCAAGAAGTATCTGTAATATAAGTGTCTGTTTGCAAAGAATGCCCGGGCGACTTTACTGGGGAATGATGACACGGACGAGTGCCAAAAGGAGTGTGTATTTGTATTTGTGAGTGTAAGGCCAATGCTTTAGCTTTAGCTCTCTGCTGGGGATATGACACGGACGGGTGTCAGGATGTATCCGTATCTTTAGGGAAAGTGCCTTGGCTCTTTGCCGGGGAATCTGGGGAGTTTTCTGTATATTGTTGATGGATTGTCAATATTCACAAGTGTTTGCTTCAGAATCATGGCTTATGATTATGCAATATGTTTGATTTTTGCCGTAATGCTTCGTATTAGACGGAATGCTACGCTCTGTGGGGAGAATATGATGCGAATGCTATGATTATGCAAAAGATACCGATCCGGAATTCGGATCCCGTTGCCGCGAAGATCTCTGGTTGATCTGCTTGAAGTGGACGTCCCAGCTGGGGATGAGATCATTGGTATATCTGACATATGGGACTCTGCTTGGGGATATAGGCCACTGATAGACCTATCTTTGGTAAAGGGGGACCCAGCTGGGGTTTGTAGAAGCTTTCTTCACTCTGTTGTGATTTCTTCAGACGTTGCTCTCCTGAATAGAGGCTGAAGCTCTGTGGGGAGATGGTTTCCCGGCTTTTGCACTTGGCTGTGGACGAATGGCAACTCGGCTGGGGAAGAAGAAAGACCACGGGAAGGTCTTCCTGGAGATTTCTGTAGGGGTCCTGCTGAGGATGATACTTGACAACTCAGCTGGGGAAAAACCATCTCCGGTGCTAATTGGGAGATAGACTGATAATGATTTGCCAGCTTGCTGGGGAGAAGCTTACATGCCCCATGTCGTGTTTTGAATACCTGCAATCCTGAAAAGACATAGAAACGTACAAGTAGTCCCGAGGTATCCCTTACCGGATTCCATCATAGGAGTTTAGGCACTCCTGGGAGTAAGTATATTTCCTGCAAGCACGTTATTTACAAGAAAAGAAAGCATTTGTATTTATGCAATCAGTATCTTAGAGACATCGGACATTTTGCAAACGAACATGGAATGTATAAGACGAGACATGACTGAAAATCTGATTTTATTAATTCATGTGCCCTGAATTGGCAAGATACAGTCAAAGAAACAAATCCCCTAAAATGAGGAGATTGTTGCAAATTGAGAAACAAAAGATGTTGGCAATGTTGACGACACTTTAAGGAGCTTCCCTTGGCTATGACTCGTATGACATTTGACATTCTTCTCGTCTTGCTTTCTGAAGAAGGCTGATTCTGAACGGCGCTTGAACCTTTCGAGGCTTACCAAGTTGCGAGTGATACAGACGAATTCAGAGTGCAGTTGTTCGCTTATTCCCTTATCTTGCATGAATCGCCCTTTTGGGTTTTCAATCCATCGGGATACCCTTTTTTGCCTGAGTTGTCCAATGCGGCTTTTCAACTCAACGGGTGTACATTTTTTTGTTTATTTTCCCTTATTTTGCCCGAGTCTTTTATTCTGTTTTTGACTCGCCGGGATGCCCTATTTTTTGCCGTGACTTACATTCTGTTTTTATGTCCAGCGGGTCATTTTATGCGAAGTATTTTTTAACTGCATCTGAATTCACAGGGGACGAGAAGACTTCACCATCCATAGTGCTGAGCATCAGTGCTCCAACGGAGAAAACTGTCTTTACTACGAATGGTCCTTCATAGTTTGGAGTCCACTTGCCCTTGTGGTCTGTATGAGGAGGGAAGAGTCTTTTCAGCACAAGATCTCCTACTTGGTACTCTCGGAGCCTGACTTTCTGATCGAAGGCTTTCTTCATTCTTTTCTGATATAACTGCCCATGACAGATTGCGGTTAATCTCTTCTCTTCGATCAGATTCAGTTGTTCGTATCGGGATCGGACCCATTCTGCTTCGTTCAGCTTAACATCCATTAATATCCGTAGGGAGGGTAATTCAACTTCAACAGGTAGGACTGCCTCCATACCATACACAAGTTGATACGGTGTTGCCCCAGTGGATGTTCTGATTGACGTACGGTATCCATGCAAGGCAAACGGTAGCATCTCATGCCAGTCTTTGTACGTAACTACCATCTTTTGCACAATCTTCTTGATATTCTTATTAGCTTCCTCAACAGCGCCATTCATCTTTGGCATGTAAGGAGAAGAATTGTGGTGTTGGATCTTGAAGTCCCGGCATAGCTCTGCCATCATTTTGTTGTTTAAGTTGGAACCATTATCAGTAATGATTCGCTCGGGAACTCCGTATCGACAGATGATATCTCTCTTCAGAAACCTGGCTACCACTTGCCTTGTAACATTTGCGTAGGAAGCCGCTTCAACCCACTTGGTGAAATAGTCAATAGCAACCAGGATGAATCTGTGTCCGTTTGAAGCAGTTGGTTCAATCTTGCCAATCATATCAATGCCCCACATAGCAAAGGGCCAGGGTGAAGACATCACATTCAAAGGATTGGGAGGCACATGCACCTTATCCGCGTAAATCTGGCATTTATGGCATTTTCTGGCATAGGCACAACAGTCGGCATCCATTGTGATCCAGTAATAGCCTGATCTTAGCAACTTCTTTGCCATTGCATGCCCTCCAGCATGGGTACCAAAGGATCCTTCGTGCACCTCGTGCATCAACAAGTCTGCTTCTGTTCTATCAACGCATCTGAGGAGTACCATATCAAAGTTTCTCTTGTAAAGGGAACCGTCAGTATTTAGGAAGAAACTACCAGCTAGCCTTCTTAACGTCTTCTTATCATTGGAAGATGCCCCAGGTGGGTATGTCTAATCCTCCAAGAAGCACTTGATGTCGTGGAACCAAGGCTTATCATCTTTGACAATATCTGCTGAGAACACATATGCTGGTCTGTCAAGTCTGGATACTGAGATCCGCGGTACAAAGTTGGCAGTTTGAACTTTGATCATGGATGAAATGGTGGCAAGAGCATCTGCAAATTGATTCTCGTCCCGAGGGATATACTCAAGCTTGACCGTTGTGAAGAAAGTCAATAAACTTCTTGTATAATCCCTGTAAGGTATCAGATGATCCTGGTGTGTGTACCATTTGCCGTTGGTTTGATTAACTACCAGAGCTGAATCTCCGAATACAGTCAAAGTCTTGATCCTGAGGTCAGCTTCGTTGTTAGTACAGTTAAAGGTGAGCTTTGCCGAGAAAGGCATGTGAACTCCCTTAGGCGTAATGAGTACTGCACCAACACCACGACCATTCATATTAACAGCCCCATCAAACATCATAGTCCATTCTTCTTCCGGGTCAGGCCCTTCAGTGTGAATAGGCTCTTCATGATCTTTTGCTTTTATGAACATGATGTCTTCATCAGGGAAGTCAAATCTCATAGGCTGGTAATCATCAATGGGTTGCTCAGCAAGATAATCAGACAACACACTGCCCTTGATGGCTTTCTGAGATGTGTACTGAATGTCATATTCTGTGAGGATCATTTGCCATCTTGCAACCCGTCCGGTAAGTGCTAGCTTCTCAAAAATGTACTTGACTGGGTCCATCTTTGATATCAACAAGGTAGTGTGGGTCAACATATACTGTCTCAGTCGGCGAGCAGCCCACGCTAAAGCACAACAAGTTTTCTCGAGCAGTGAATAATGTTGTTCACAGTCGGTAAACTTTTTGCTTAGGTAGTATATCGCATACTCTTTTCGACCAGACTCGTCATGTTGGCCCAGCACACACCCCATCGACTCTTCTAATACTGTCAAGTACATTATCAGAGGTCTTCCTTCAACTGGAGGCATAAGGATTGGAGGTTCTTGCAAGTACTCCTTGATTTTGTCAAAAGCCTTCTGGCAGTCTTTGTTCCACCTGACCGTTTGTTCTTTTCTTAACAGCTTGAACAGAGGCTCACAGGTTGCTATAAGGTGAGATATGAACCGTGAAATGTAGTTCAATCTACCCAGAAACCCTCAAACTTCTTTTTCAGTTTTCGGTGCAGGCATTTCTTGAATGGCTTTAACTTTATCAGGGTCAACTTCAATCCCTTTCTCGCTTACAATAAATCCCAGCAACTTACCAGATCGCACCCCGAATGTGCACTTGTTGGGGTTTAGCTTCAGTTGGTATTTCCTCAGACGCTTGAATAGCTTCAGCAGATTTACCAGGTGGTCTTCTTCTGTGAGGGACTTGGCAATCATGTCATCCACATAACATTCTATTTCTTTATGGATCATGTCGTGGAACAATGTTACCATAGCCCGTTGATATGTTGCACCAGCATTCTTCAGTCCGAATGGCATCACCTTATAACAGAACGTGCCCCAAGGTGTGATGAAAGTTGTCTTCTCCATGTCTTCAGGTGACATCTTGATCTGATTGTATCCTGAAAATCCGTCCATGAAGGAGAATACCGAGAACTGAGCCGTATTATCCACCAATACATCAATGTGAGGTAAAGGGAAGTCATCTTTCGGGATGGCTCTGTTCAGATCCCGGTAATCCACGCACATCCTTACCTTGCCGTCTTTCTTAGGCACATGTACAATATTAGCAACCCACGGCGGGTAGCTAGTCACAGCAAGGAACCCGGCGTCCCACTGCTTTTGCACCTCTTCTTTGATCTTCATTGCCATGTCTGGGCGAGTACGGCGCAATTTCTGTTTAACCGGTGGGCAATCTTCTCTTAAAGGCAGCTTGTGCATGACAATATCGGTGTCCAACCCTGGCATATCCTGGTAAGACCAAGCAAACACATCCACATACTCCCGAAGCATATCAATCAGTTGCTCTTTCACTGAGTCTTGTAAGCAGGCCCCGATCCTAACCTCTTTCACATTTTCATCCGTACCAAGATTAATCGTTTCAACCTCCTCCTGATGAGGAGTGATAACTTTCTCCTCTTGCCTTAACAACCTGGCTAGCTCTTCAGGAAGCTCATAATCTTCTTCAACCCCTTCATCAGCTTGATTGATTGGATTGTCAAAGTCATACGAAGCCATAGCTGTGCTGTTGTCGGTGCGGTCTGAAAGGCACTCTCTGCAAGGGTTTAGATTGTTCATTTTAGTGATTGATTTTAGTCTTGTTTAGAAAAAGTGAAATGAAGTTATCATTTTGAAAACATCGCCATTTTATTTTTGTACAAAAATAAAAATGGAAAAACAGTGAGCGGAAAAGGAAAAGACTCATTTGCAAAAGATGTCCGATATTCATTGATTGATCTGTTTGCACAAAAATTACAAAGATGGCCCGATTACAAAATGAGCCTTGTCATCTTGGGCAAGATGCAAGACTTGATGCATGCTTAAAAATATACAGGAAATAATAATTACTCTGCAGGAGTAACCCTTATAATTTCCTGGGAAGACCAGTTAAGGACTTGGCTCCCCGGGATCCTTGGACGTATCCAGTTCTCCAGGTTGCGTTCATCTTCCGACTCATCTTCCAAGTTGTTCACTGCATCCGGGGTGAGCATTCCCCCGCTGACAAAGTTGGGCTTCTTGGCAGCCTCTGATTGATCTTGTTGAGTTGGTTTGTAACCCAACCCAAATCTGTCCTCCTTCTTCTCCACAGGCAACAGCTTGCCCCAACCTTGGGCAGTCCCCTCTTCAACAACCTTCCTGGCTTGCTGATAAGATGTCATGGAGGTTCCAAGTACAGCAGATGCTTCATTTATGTTCAGGGCCTCAAACCCCTGGCTCATGGTTTCATGGATTTCTCCGTCCATCTCAATGTATTTGTACGTAGCCAGATGGCTAACAAAGATGTCCTCTTCCCCATAGATGGTGATGATTTGACCTTCCCACTCGAATTTCAGCTTCTGGTGAAGGGTAGACGTTACAGCGCCAGTGGCATGGATCCAAGGTCTACCCAACAAACAGCTGTAGGCCGGCTGAATGTCCATCACATAGAAGGTAATTTTGAAGGTCTGCGGGCCAATCATCACAGGCAGATCAATCTCTCCTAGCACTGATCTCTTAGAGCCATCAAACGCTCTCACCACCAAATTACTTGGACGCAATGCCAAGCCATCGTACTCCAGCTTCACCAAGACTTTCTTTGGTAGAACATTGAGTGAAGACCCAGTGTCCACCAGTACATGGGATAGAACAACACCCTTGCATTCTAGAGTGATGTGTAAAGCCTTGTTGTGGTTACATCCCTCTGTTGTTAAGTCAACATTAGTAAAGCCCAGTCCATGACTGGTGTTGACATTTGCTACCACAGTTTCTAGCTGATTAACGGTGATCTCCTCTGGCACGTATGCTGCGTGCAGGACTTTCAGTAATGCATTCCTGTGAGCTTCAGAACACATCAGCAGGGATAATATGGAGATCTTTGAGGGAGTTTGGTGAAGCTGATCCACCACCTTGTAATCACTTCTCTTTATAATTCTCATAAACTCGTCTACATTTTGTTCAAAAGATGTCTTCTGAGTTTCTTTGACAGTTGGCTCTTCAACTACCACACTCTTCCCTTTTGCTTTAGCAGCAGCTTCTGCTTCGGCGTTAGGTCTTTGCATTTGTGAGGCAAAGAGGCGTCTGCTTCTGGTGAAGCCTCCGCCTCCCCTAACATTATCAATCTGTGGAGAAGAGGTTGAAGAATCCAAGGTGATTTTCTCCCCGTTGCAGTAGAGGTCAGAGCCATAATGCCAAGGGATGGCATTACTGCTTTCATATGGAACGGGTCCAGGCACCGTGATGGTAACTGGACTGACTGCTGCAGAGGAAGGTGCTGAGATGGTGTGCGGATCGTAGTAGATGGTGACTGGTGACCTGGCAGGAGGTGCCACTGTTTGTTGTTGAAAGTTGTTGTTTGGAGGAACATATGCTGGATCATAGTAAATGGTGACTGCAGAGATATCTTCATTAATTTCTGTTGGCGTTGTAGAAGATTCTGCTGAATAAAGGGGTGCTGATGTTGTAGAAGAAATGGTTGTTGACATCTGATTTGTTGAAGTGATGGACGGAGCCGTTGTTGATGATATCGATGAATTGGTCGGAATGATTGTTGTTGCAGTTGTAGAAGGGCTAGGAATCGTTGTCAAAGGGATTACTGGATTTGTAGGCGTTGATGTTGTGATCTGAAGTATACCACTTTTGATAAGACCATCTATGCCGCTTCTCAAGTTATCACACCCGTTGACCGAAATGTTACAATAACCACAACCGAGCTCACACCCGGGGAACATCTGGCATTCTAGAAGCTGAGCTTTAATTTCTACCAAAGGTGTCCGAATCTGCCCAACACTGGTGATTAAGAAAGATGGTTTATCTTCCTCAATAGCATTAATTCTTGGTCCTCCATGATTGGGCATGGGATTCTTGTTGACATTTGGAGGGGGTGCAAAGTTGAGGGCTTTAGAGTCCACCAGATCTTGCACTTTCATTTGTAGAGCCGTGCATTTCTCCGTACTGTGGCCAGGTGAATTGGAGTGAAAAGCACATCTGGCGTTGGCGTCATAATTTCTTGGAAGACTGGAAGGATCTGGTGGTGCCAATGTCCTTAGTTCAACCAAGTTGAGTTTCAGGAGTTGTGGCAATAAAGCGGCATAAGGCATAGGGATGGGATCAATCACCCTATTGGCCTGTGATGGTCTTTGCTGAAAAGGTCTTTGCTGTTGATTGTTGTTGTTGTTGTTGTTGTAGATTCTCTGTGGTGGATACTGAACTTGTTGTTGGTAGTGTGGTTGTTGTTGTTGTTGATATGCGGGTTGCTGAGGGATCGGAGCTGGAATAGTGACAGCTGCCACTGACCTATGAACATACTGAGGTCTGCCCCTGTTGGCATGAATAACATTAGTCTCACCGGTTCTTCTAGGTCCCACAAAAGGCTTCCTAGGATTGCTTGACGAACTTGCACCATTATCAGTAATTTTGCCCATCTTCAGAAGGCTCTCAATTCTTTCTCCAGCTATGACTACGTCAGCGAAGCTGGTGGAAGAAAAGGCAGCTAGCTTGTCAATATATGTCCCTTGCAGGGTATTCATAAACATGTCGGCCATTTCTCTTTCCGACATGGGTGGCTGGACAGCAGCAGCAAGCTGTCTCCACCTCTGGGCATATTCCCTGAAGCTTTCTCTGGAGGATTGAGACATTCCTATCAGAAGGGTCCTGTTAGGAGCCATGTCCAGGTTGTATTGGTACTGCCTGATGAAGGCCTCAGCTAGGTCCTTCCAGCATCTAATTGTAGCTCTGGTCAAGTGTGAGTACCATTCCCTGGAAGCCCCAGTCAAACTGTCTTCAAAGTAAAACATCCACAGTTTTTCATCCATGGTGTATGCCTTGAGTCTTCCCAGAAAAGAATGCAGGTGAGTTCGTGGACAGGAAGTTCCGTTGTACTTCTCGAAGCACGGGGGTTTAAACTTGTGGGGAATTCTTACCCCGTCCACTAAGCCCATATCCATGACATCAAAACCCAGGGAATTTTGAGACTCTAGAGATCTCAATTTCTCAGCAATCTCATCAAGCCTCCTATCATAGGCTTCATCCCCAGCTCCCATCACAGTGAACTGTTCTTCCTGGGGGTCTTCTTGTAAAACCCTTCCTCCAGTAGTATTTCCTTGCACAACACCCGGGATGTTAACTTCCGGATGTAGATGAGGCCCATATACTGGTGGGTTGATGTGAGGCTGACCTCTCTCATTGTTACTTGTTCCTCCAGTTCCCAGAGGAGGTTCTTCCTGGGTTTGCCTTTCTACCAATGCCCTCAATCTCTCTTGGCTTTGGGCCAAGCCATTCATTACTTCCATGAACTGGGTCATTTGGTTTCTCATCTCCAGCCTTTCGTTAACCATCTGGGTCCTGACCTCTGTCAGCTCTTGCTGTACTTGATCCATCTGGATACCAGGAAGGTTGTTGCGAGTAGGATATCTGTGTGGACGGTTGAGAGGGAACACTCGACGGCGAGCAATAATTCCTGAATCACAACAGAGTTAGTAACAAACAAAACAAAAACCTACAAAACAAAACAAAAGTTAGTATGCAATGCAGTATGCTTATTTGTTTCCAAGGTATCCGGCTTGGTACTTGGTTTTGACCTTTCCAGACCCTGAGGAAGATGCTTTGATGTTGCTTGAGAGAGAAAGACTTAGTGAAACAAACTGACAAATACATTACAAATGGTGGATCATACATAGTTTGTTTTTTACAACACATCCCCCTGAGGGGTCAAAATACAACATAAAAGAAAAGTACACCAAATGTAAATAGAAACAAGCAAAGTGATCAAACATCTAAGCCAAACTCATCCTCCTTTACTTCTTTCAGAAGTGCTTCAGTTACAGGACCAGCCGGATGCTCTGTAATGCTTCTGATAAGAAGGCTCCTGGTGGTAATAGCAGTGGTCAGCTTCTTGTGTCTGTCTTGGTCCTTTGACCTCTTCACACCAGCCCTAAGCTTCAATTCTGAAATTTCCTTCTGGGCTGCCAGCAAAGCTTCCTGTTGCTCCTTTGCACTGGCCTCCAACTGCTCAATCCTGTCTTGAGTTCTCTTATCCTCCTGAGTGCGAGCTTCAGTGATCCTGACCCACATGGCTTGACTTTCTTTCAGATAGAGATCAGTCCTAGCCTTCTGAAACTGGGCCTCCTTACAGATATTCTTCAAAATCTGTTCTCCAGCTCTTGATTTCTTGATGTAGTCCTCTGATTTCTCAATCCTGGCTAGATGCTCCACCTTTAGCTTTTCTAACCTCTCAATGTCTAGACGACCATCACTCCTCTCCCAGAGGGTCTTCTTCAAAGCTTGAGACAGATTCTCATTCCTCTCCTTCAGTTTCTCAAATTCTTCCATGCTGACAGTGGCTGGAGGTGGTGCTGTGGATGGTCCAGGTGCATCCTCAATGGTGAAAGGCATCCTAGAAATCTGAGCCCTAGCATGAGACCATTCATAATACTGAGCTGAAGCCACATTATTGCATCTCCCAAGAATGGCCATCCCTTTGGTCTGGATGTTGTCCCAAGCCCAGGATCCTTGTCTGACAACAGCTAGATTAGGTTTTATCTCACAATAAAGGGTTTCAGCCAAGTCTTGCACACTAGGAGGGTGAACCAAAGCATAGCCTAATGTAAACACCCCAAATTTGCCCTCACCCATTCACACCATGGCTTGTGATCATTTCATATGCATAAACACAATCATACCATCTCATATTGCATTTTTGATTCACTGCATTGGTTCAAAGTCATCTGCATCTAGGGTTTGTGATCTGAGCAATCCAAGAGCTTCTTGAGCCACTCCAAAGGTCAACAATCACTTCAAAGGGATCCATGTGTGTTCAAGTATCATATTATATCCTCTCAAAGTCAAGAATGTCAAAGAATCACAAGAATTGGGATTGGTATGGAAGCAGAGCCAGGTTTGACTGCACAGATGACCTAAAATTAGGGTTTTGGTTTCAGAGGCCATAACTCCAATTTTTTTGGTCATTCTTGTTTCTATTGGTCTCTATATGGTATAGGGAGTATTCATATCAATTTTCATGAAGAAATTCCATGGGGAAGTCATCTGATCAAGAGTTGACTTTTCAGACAAGTCAGTGTAAAATCAGGGCATCTGAGGCCCCCAGTGACCCAACCAAGGGGTGATCTTCATCATTTTTATTGTATATGATCTTTATTTGATCATAGAAGAGGTTGGAAGTTCACAAAATTGAAGAATTTGAAGTTTTTGCAAAGTTGACTTTTTTGGGCAAGTTTGACTTTTAAGGAATGTGTCATTTTAGGCAACTTTTCAATCCTTGCTTTTTGATCCAAAAATGCTTCAAATGGAAAAACTTTGGTCATGAAAGTTGTAGATTAGATCTTTCCCTTTTCAAAAAGTACAAGAACATGACCTAATTCATCTTGGATAAAAAGTTATGGTGCATCAAAGTTGGCAAAAATCACTAAATTTCAAGTTGTGCACCAAATGGGAAACTTGCAAAATCTTGTACCAAGGCAATTTGTAACTTCTAATTGATGTCTAATCCTTATACAAACATCATACAAGTCTTAAAGTTCATATTGAACCAAAGGGATCACATGTTACATGGCTTGTGAGGCAAGATCTTTTCATGAGAACTAAAGGCAAGCAAGTTGCAAAACCAATGATAACATCTCATCCACTTGCTGCCTTGGATGCTGAACCACCCTAGCCCTTTCCCCTCACCATGCTGCGCAAGACAAGCCCTTGTACCAAGCTAGCAAAGTAGCCCATGCCCTTCTTACACAAAGTTGACATTTTGGCAAAAGCAACCATACCTATCACAAAAGGACATGTCATGTCATCTGACCAATAGGATTAGTTTATACAAACAAAATGCAAGCTGAACATCACAACACACAAGCCTGAAATCAGCAAGAACACAACTTTCCCATTTTTCACTCTCAAAGCAAAAGCCTTCGAAACTCAGAAAACAAGCCACAAACACTTGAACAAACTTCATAGATCAACTCAACTCATCATCCTGATCACAAAGCACCCCTCACCCTTGCCTTAAACTGCCTGAATCCAAAACACGATTCTCACCTGAGCTTGAGCAGAACCTGTTCAAACTCTCAAACCAGCCAACATAAACTCTTGCTAAGCATCCAAACATCATCAAGGGACCAAAGGGAGTGGTTTGCATCAAGGGAAGAGGTCGGAAAGCTGCAAAGTTGAAAGCTTCAAAACTCAGGTAGCTCAAGAACTTTTTTTCCAGAAATGATTTTTAAAGTTCCTAAGTTGTTCTTTGTAGTTCACTGATCACTCTGATGCCTTTGGTTTTGAAAATGGTGGAGAGATGAGGGTTTAATCAGTTTCTGAAACTTTTTGCCCTAGGATTTGTTTGATTCGATTCAGCCAGTTTAGGAATGATAAATGTTGTTTGAGTGGGGGTTTTAATTCGTTTTTGGGTGGGGATCATTTCTGTTTAATTAGAATTCGTTTTAGATGCGTGTAGAAGGAGTTTGTGATTTTGGGTGATCGGAGAAGATGACCGGAACACTGTTCCGGTCACCTGAGGGTCATTAACGGCTGGATTAGGGCTAATTAATTAGGGTTAGTGAGTTTGAATGCTGGCCGTCCAGATGCGCGCCAGGTCAATTCGCGCGTATGGGAGTTTGAATCTGGGCCTTCAGATTGGATTACTTTTCCTTTTTCAGTTTAAAATTCATTTTATTTTCATATTAATCCATTTGTTTTCTATAATTTATTAAAAATAGCAAAAACACTTTAAAAATTCTGAAATTTTTTATACAAGTTATTATTTAATTTCAGAACACAAAAATATTTTTATTTTTATTTTTAGCATTAAAAAAGTATTTTTAAATATTTAAAAGTTTATTTTTAATTAATTAATGAGAATTAATTAATTAAAAATACTTTTAGGTATTTAAAAATCACCAAAAAATTCATGAAACCTTTAAAACCATTTAGAAACATTGTCCAACCCTCAAACCAAATTTATTTTTTGATCTTGATGCATTTTGAGAATTTTTCATGGAATTAAAATCATTTTGATGCATTATTTTGATCCAAACTTCCAAAAATCATTTCTGCCTAACCCTAAAGAGTTGGACTTTGATTCTTTTTGCATTGTGTTTAGCATATCATGTAGTTTGTAAGATTAAATGGTCATGATTTGATCTTTCATTTTCCATTTGTTTGGCATTTTTCTTGTTAAGAAACCCTAAAACCCTAGAAAACTTAGGAAAATCATAACTTGAATTTGGTTAAGAGTTGAAGCTTCTCCTTTGGGCAGTGAGTTAGTATAGGATTAGGGATCCTTTGATGGCATTTTCAATTTTTTATCTTATTGTTTGCTTCTGATTTTGGTTTGTGTTTGATGCTTTGATCATAAACCCTAATTTGGGCTTCCATATGCATCCATCTTGCATTTGCATTCATACCTTGACTTGCCATAGCATTTTGTGCCTCCATTTGATTCATTTAACATCATAGGACATATTGAAAGCATGTTTGATCATTACATATTGTATTTGCCATATTGTATGCCATATGCATCTCATAACTTTTCATGTATGATTATGGTTCTTAACTTGCTTCATTTGCATCCATAAGCTTGCATGATCATTTCCATGTGTTGTTTCATGTTTGTAGCATCTCATAACATCATTAACATCATGTATGTGCTTCTGGTTTTGTTTCTCTTCATGCCATTTCATCTCATCTTGCATTGCATTGCATTCCTTTCATTAACTTTTCAGGTGGTAAGTAATCTTGAGAAGTGGATTTGCCTTCACTTCTCACAACTTCTTCTCATCTCTTATATGCATTATTTCTGCATTTTATCTTGTGTTTGAGATTGAGCTTGCTCATTCTTCTTCTTACTTTCTTTCCTCAAGTGACTTGACTTCTTGAATGAAGCAAGTTACTTTGCTTCTCCTGATCCTTTCATCTGCTTCCTGGTGATTCCATTGAAGATTTCTCTTGTTGACCTCACAAACCTTAGGAACAACCAAGCATGACAATGATTAGGGTTGTGATTAGTCTCCCCACTTAGTTTTGCCTTTGTGTCTCATTGAGTCTTCTCTTCTCATATCAGAATCAGGGACTAAACCCTAAAGGCTTTAAGGCTTTGTGATTAAGTTTATGCCTGCATCCTTCTATTAGGATGGAGTGTATAACTTTAATCCTGAGTGTTAAACCCTTAATGTGTTTAAATCCTTTAATCAATCCATCTAATAATCACTAAGACATCAAGCTTGTAACTTGGGCCTTGCATTAGGGTTCTAATTCTTCCTTAATTGGTTAAGAAGGACTAACCCTAGTGTTAATGGACAAGTCCCCCTCAAGTTGTCTTACAAATCATAAAATCACTTCTTCATCCTATCATTAAATAAAATCCACTTAATCAAAGGCTTGTTTTGTCATGAGTTTAATCCCTAATCATGGATTAAGTTGAGGAGTTTTCCTCAGCTTAAACATTCTCATCTATTATCCTTCTATTAGGATGGTGTAATGAGTCTGTTTAATCTTTGATTATGGCTTAATCTCATTACTTAACACTAAACAAAAACCACCAAAAACATCTAAATAATCACAAGTAGGTTAATGATCTTAATCCTGCACCAAAGGTGATTAAGTGTGAGAATCTGACTTCACACTTAAGGTACTCTCATTACCCCTAATCAGAGGGAAGATGTGATGAGTTTGCTAAACCATTGGTTTAGGCTTAAGCTCATTAACTTATGACAAACTTTCAAAAGGCAAGAAAAGACTGAAAACTCAAAACAAACAATAATCGTCTCCTTCGGGATTCTTTTCTCATCTCGTTCACTCATAAACGAGAACTTGCTTCTTCCGTCTAATGCAAGACAGTTTGCACCTGAGCCAGACAGGTCATACACTTGAGCATAGACGAGTAAGCAGTTCACAAGTCAATCCATCTTTCAGTCTCTTTGGGTCGAACTACGGTGTTCTGACTTCCTCATTGCACGAGAGGATACGTAGGCATAACTTAACGGTTATCGAACAAAAGTCTCTGTATATCCCCCTCTTTCAGCATCATTCTCTTAGCCTCATATTCTTGAGCATCTCCTCTTTGTTCTTACACTGACACTGTATGCATCATACTTCACACTTCTCTTACACTGACACCTGTACATTCTTTTCCAGCTATTTTATACACAGATTGCACTGACACTACCCCTTTAAAACACAAATCTATTAAGCGTGGATCCCGTCGAGTACGACGGACAATCTGGGTGCTAATACCTTCCCAGGTTGTAACCAACCCCCTTTCTCAGTCTCTCTGGTTCGCAACCGTCTTATCCATATCTTTCCAGGTCTATGCAGCATTACCTTTCCTCCGGGATAAAAATGCCTAGCTGGCGACTCTTTCTTTTCTTGAGTTCACTCCTGTGTGTTCTCATCCTCCCTTCGCCGACCGTTCGCGTCTGTACCCCATTTGACCCGGCTTCATTTGGTGGGAGCGACAGCTTGGCGACTCTGCTGGGGACCCTTATACTGCAACCAGGGCTTCTGGTTCTTTTTGTGGGTTCCTCCTAGCGCTTGTTTGATTTGTGTTTACTGGGGTGTTATGTGCTATCTGTGTTTGTATTTTTATTTTGTTTATTTGCTTTATGTACAGTTATTTTACTACTTTCTTTACAGCTTTACATATATCATACTGTCATGCTGTCTGGCTGGATCTGGTTTTGCTTTGGTGGGTGGGGTTTTATTGAGAGTTAAGGTCCTATACCTGGGACCTTAGTGACACCTAGGCTAGAGTGGTTCATATTCTTTCTCATTCCATTTTGGTCTGGTGCGGGAATATGAAACACGGTTCAGATATGGGTTTCTTCTTGAGAACTCTGTGTTGCAGATTTCCTGCAATGCTAGGGCTATCTGGGAAGCCTGCTAAGTCTGGATGACCTTTAGTATTGACCTTCAGAAACTGAGGTGAATTAGAGGAGGAACTTTTATGGTTATTGTAAACACTGTACCTTCGGGTTAGAAGTGTTTACACTTCTCATAACTGATCCAAGTCTGAGGATCCTTGTTTTAGAACACCACCTGTGAGGGGGTTGGGCTGTTTACAGGTTTGCAGGTACCCTTGACCTCAGCATACCCTGTTACTTTGTTTGAATAAGAATACTCCATTTTGGAACAGTTCTTGTGATTCTAAACCCTGGATATGTGACTCTTTATTTGAGTCCCCCACCTTGGTTACTGGACTTATAGACCTCCATCTGGATTCCTTGAACATACTTGGACTTATGTCAGAGCACTTGATCAGATCCAGCTCAGTCACAAACCCTTGCATATCATTTGCATACATCCTCATTGCATCATTCTAACATGTGTTTATTCGTTTTTCAGGGTATCCATCCTATCATTTTGGCTTGGTTTTGACCCCTTATTCAGCATAGGCTTGTCTTCATCAGTGTTTGCTTCAGTTATCAGCTACCTGCTTCAGTCACCTGCATCACCAGTCTCAGCCTGTCAGTGGCCCATCTTCAGTGTTATTCTCAGCATCTGTCTCAACTTTTCTTCAGCAACATGGCACCCAAGAAGAGTAACATCTCCTATCATTTCTTTGAGCCTGAGTTGGCTAGCATCAGGAAGATTCAGACCCTGATTACTCCAGACCATATACCACTTTTCAGAGAACATTATGGAGGAATCCTTGATGTGGTTATGGATTTGGACCCTTCACAGAGGAGCTTGATCCATACTTGCTTACAGTTCTATGATCCCCCTCTGAGGTGCTTCACCTTCCAGAATTTTCAGTTGGGACCTTTATTAGAGGAGTATTCATCATTGGTTGGTGTACCTATCATGGGTGGAGTCCCCTTCAACCCTGAGATGGCTTTTCCAAGTAATGAAGAGGTGGCAAAAGCCTTGTATCTGGAACCAGTTCTGATTGGGCAGAATTTGACAGCTAAAGCTGGAGTCCCTGGTTTTCATCTGGATTTCTTGACCTCTCAGGCTATTCTGAAGGCCTCCTTAGGGGAGTGGAAGGCAGTCTGTGCTTTGTTGGCCCTTAGCATATATGGGGTCATACTTTTTGTAGATGAGCCTAGGTTTGTTAGCAAGAATGCAATCCATCTTTTCATCCTGAGAAACCCAGTGCCCACCTTACTGGGAGATCTTTACTACTCTGTTCATCAAAGGAATGAAAAGAAAAGGGGAAGATTAGTGAGATGCTGTGCTCCTTTGTTCCATACTTGGTTGCTCAGACATTTGCCAAAGACAGATGCATTCTTGAACCCTCACCAGCAGAAGAACTGGGCTAGGAGGCTTGTTGCTCTAACCTTAGATGATATCAGGTGGTGCACTCAGAGCACCAAGGGCAGAGACATCATTACTAGTTGTGGGCAATTTCCCAATGTGCCTCTGATAGGAGTGAAGGGTTGCATCAACTACAACCCTCTGCTATTCAAAAGACAACTAGGCTATGCATTAGTCCATCCTCCTAGGGTACAGGATCTGGCAGAGACCCTTTATTATGAGAACAAGCTTAACCTGGCTATTGTTAGGCAAGCAGCCTGGGCCTGGGACAATGTCCAGACTAAAGGGGTGACAATTCTCGGGAGATGCAATAATGTGGCCTCAGCTCAGTACTATGAGTGGTCCCATGTCCGGGCTCAAATTACTGGAATGCCCTTCACTATTGAAGATGTGCCTGGACCTTCCACAGCACCACCTCCAGCAACTGTCAGTTTAGAAGAGTTTGAGAAATTGAAAGAGAGAAATAAGAAACTGACTCAGGCTCTACAAAAGACCCTCTAGGAGAGGAGTGATGGTCGCTTGGACATTGAGAGGTTAGAAAAGCTAAAGGTGGAGCATCTAGCCAGAATTGAGAAGTCTGAGGATTACATTAAGAAGTCTAGGGCTGGGGAACAAATTCTGAAGAATGTTTGCAAGGAGGCCCAATTCCAAAAGGCCAGGACTGATTTGTATCTGAAGGAGAGCCAAGCTAGGTGGGTCAGAATCACCGAGGCTCGTACTCTGGAAGATAAAAGGACTCAGGATAAGATTGAGCAGCTGGAAGCTAGTGCAAAAGAGAAACAGGAAGCCCTGGCAGCAGCCCAGAGGGAGATCTCAGAGCTGAAGATAAGAGCTGGTGTGAAGAGGTCAAAGGACCAGAGTCAACACAGGAAGCTAACTGCAGCTGTAACAACCAGGAATCTCCTTATCAGGAACCTTACGGAGCGTCCGGCTGATCCTGTGACTGAAGCACTTCTCAAGGAAGTTCAGGAGGATGAGTTTGGTCTTAGTGTTTGACTTTTGCTTGTTGTTGCTTTCATTTCGTTGTACTTTTTCTTATGATGTATTCTGACCCTTCAGAGGGCTTGTATTGTAAAAAGAAACAAACTATGTATTATTTTACCTTTTGTAATATATGTATCAGTTTGCTCTATCTGAGTTTCTTGCAAAGCAACATCACAAACATCTTCAAGGGCCTGGAAGGGTCAAAACCAAGTGCCGAGCCGGATACCTTGGAAACAAATAAGCATAACTGCATTGCATACTAACCTTTTACCTTGTTTTGTAGGTTCTTGTTTATTTGTTACTAACTCTGTTGTGATGTCAGGAACTATTGCTCGACGACGTGTGTTCCCACTCAACCGTCCACATAGATATCCAACCCGCAACAATCTTCCGGGCATACAAATGGACCAGGTACAGCAGGACCTCATAGAGGTCAGGAACCAAATGGCCAATGAGAGGCTAGAAATGAGGAATCAGATGACACAATTTATGGAGGTGATGAACAATATGGCTCAAAGCCAGGAGAGATTGAGAGCCATGGTAGAAAGGCAGAATCAGGAAGATCCCTATCTAGGGACTGCTGGCACAAGCAACAATGAGAGGGTCCAACCTCATGTTAATCCCCCTGTATTTGGACCCCACCTTCATCCAGAGATCAACATTCCTGCAAATGTTCAAGGGACTGCCACTGCAGGCAGAGTGCTGCAAGAAGACCCCCAGGAAGATCAGTTCACAGTAATGGGAGCTGGGGAGGAAGCTTATGACAGAAGGCTGGATGAGATAGCTGAGAAACTAAGATCCTTGGAGTCTCAAAATTCTTTGGGTTTTGATGTTATGGACATGGGCTTGGTAGACGGGGTCAGGATTCCCCATAAGTTTAAGCCTCCTTGTTTTGAAAAGTACAACGGGACTTCCTGCCCCCTGTAAACACCCCAAATTTTCCCTCACCCATTCACACCTTGTCTTGTGATCTTTTCATATGCATAAACACAATCATATCATCTCATATCACATTTTTGATCCACTGCATAGATTCTAAGTCATCTGCATCTAGGGTTTGTGATCTGATCAATCCCAGAGCTTCTTGAGCCACTCCAAGGGTCACCAATCACTTCAAAGGGGTCCATGTGTGTTCAAGCATCATATTATATCCTCTCAAAGCCAATAATTCCAAAGAATCACAAGAACTGGGATTGGTGTGGATGCAGAGCCAAGTTTGACTGCACAGTTGACCTAAAATTAGGGTTTTGGTTTCAGAGGCCATAACTCCAAATTTTTTGGTCATTCTTGTTTCCATTGGTCTCTATATGGTATAGGGAGTATGCATATCAAGTTTCATGAAGAAATTCCATGGGGAAGTCATCTGATCAAGGGTTGACTTTCTGGACAAGTCAGTGCAAAATCAGGGCATCTGAGGTCCCCAATGACCCAACCAAGGGGTGATATTCATCATTTTGAGTGTATATGATCTTTATTTGATCATGGAAGAAGGTTGAAGTTCACAAAATTCAAGAATTTGAAGTTTTTGCAAAGTTGACTTTTTAGGGCATGTTTGACTTTTCAAGAATATGTCATTTTATGCCATTTTTCAAGCCTTGCTTTTTGATCCAAAAATGCTTCAAATGGAAAAACTTTGGTCATGAAAGTTGTAGAATACATTTTTCCCTTTTCAAAAAGTACAAGAACATGACCTAATTCATCTTGGATCAAAAGTTATGATGTGACAAAGTTGGCAAAAATCATTGATTTTCAAGATGTGCACCAAATGAAAAACTTGCAAGAACTTTGTACCAAGGCAATTATAACTTCAAATTCATGTCTAACCACTACCTAAACATTCCATGCGACCTAAAAGTCAGAATTGAACCAAAGTCTCTCATGTTCATGGTTTGTATGGCAAGACATTTTCATGAAGTTTCAAAAGTAACCAACTTGCAAAAACTCTTGATCACACCTCACCAACTTGCTGCATTGGTTGCTGAACCTTCCTAGCATCACATACACACCATGTTGCGCCAGCCCTAGCCATTGTACCAAGCTAGAACTCAAGCCATACCTCTCTTACAACAAAGTTGACATTTTGCAAAAGTGAACTTACCAATCAATAAAGGCCAGGTCACATCATCTGACCTATGGGATTATTTTATACTATCCATTTGCAAGCTAAACATATCAAGAGGCCAAGCTGAAACACACCATAACATCACATACACAAAAACACTCCATCAAGCAAAACTCTTCGAATCTCTCTGCCCAGCTCACAAACATTCAAACCAACTTCACCAATCATTTCACCATGTTCCATAGAGCCTGAACCAAGCAAAGCCTAAGCCTGAAACCAGCAAGAACTCCACTTCTCCATTTTCACCCTCACTTGCAAAACCTTTCGAATCTGCCTCTACAACTCACAAACATTCAAACAAGTTTCACCAATCAACTCACCTTGTATCATGGACCAGAAACCAACCCTTGTTTTGGCCGGAGACCCTCCATATCACAAACACGATTTTCACACTCCCTTGGTCAGAGCTCTTGCAAACTCACTCAAGAGGCTGTTTAAACTCCAACCAAGTGTCCAAAGCTTCAAAGGGGGATCATTGGGACCTGTTTGAGCCAAAGAACCATCCAGAAAGCTCCTGAATCAAAAGCTCAATCTCAGGTGACTCCATGAACTTTTTTTCCAGAACTTGCTTTTTAAGTTTCTAAATGGTAAAGCATGCTTCACTGATCACACTGAACTTGTTACCTTTGAAAAAGAGTGAGAAATGAGCCTGTATGATGTTTCTGAAATTTTTGCAGTTTTGAATGTTTGATTCGAATCTTGTTTGTGTGTTGAAATAAATGATGTTTGTTGCTGGAATCTTGTTTAGAATGAGCTAAGGTTTGATTCTGGAGAGTTTGGCATGATTTCATGGCGTATTGAGAGAGATAGGAAAATGGTATAGCCGGAGAAGACGACCGGAGCAGTGTTCCGGTCGCCTGAGAATCATTAGGGTTTGATTAATTAGGGCTAAGTGTAATTAAGCCAGTTTGAATGTAGGCCGTCCGTTTCCGCGCGCAGTCAACTCCCGCGCGTGTGACTTTGAATTCAGGCCCTTGGATCAGCTGACTTCTCATTAATTCATTTATTTTCATTTTTATTTTCATATTTTTCTCATTTTGTTTTGCATAATTTATTAAAAATAGTAAAAATTGTCTAAAAATTATGAAACTTTTTCTCAAGACTTTCATTAATTTTTATGACACAAAAATATTTTTATTTTCATTTTTAGCATTTAAAATGTATTTTTAAATATTTAAAAGTTTATTTTTAATTGATTAATGAGAATTAATTTATTAAAAATACTTTTAGGTATTTAAAAATCACCAAAAAATTCATGAAATGTTCTAAGACATTTAGAAACATTGTCCAACCTTCAAACCAAATTTCTTTTTTGATCTTGATGCATTTTGAGAATTTTTCATTGAATTAAAATCATTTTTATGCATTAATTTGATCCAAAGTTCAAAAAATCATTTCTGCCTATCCATGAAGAGTTGGACATTGATTATTTTTGCATTGCATTGTGTTTAGCATGTAGTTTGTGAGATTAAATGGCCATGATTTGATCTTTCATTTTCAATTTGTTTGGCATTTCTTTTGTTTGGAAACCCTAAAACCCTAGCAAACTTGTGAAAATCATAACTTGAGATTGGTTAAGAGTTGAGACCTCTCCTTTGGGCATTGGTTTAGTATAGGATTAGGGGTCCTTTTAATGCATTTTCAATTTTTTGTAATGTTGTTTGCTTCTGATTTTGGTTTTTGTTTGATGTATTGTTCATAAACCCTAATTTGGGCTTCCATATGCATCCATCTTGCATCCTCTTGCATAACTTGACTTGCCATGACATTTCAAGCATCCATTTGATTCATTTGACATCATAAGACATATTGAAAGCATGTTTGATCATTGCATCATGTATTTGCCATGTTGTATGCCATGTGCACTTCATAACTTTTCATGTATGTTCATGGTTCCTAGCTTGCTTCATTTGCATTCATGAACTTGTATGATCATTTCCATGTGCTGCCTCATGTTTGTAGCATCTCATAGCATCATTAGCATCATGTATATGCTTCTGGTTTTGTTTCTCATCATGTCATCTCATCCCATTTTGCATTGCATTGCATTTCTTTTCTAACCTTTCAGGTGGTAAGTGATTCTGAGAAGTGGATTTGCCTTCACTTCTCATACTTTCTTCTCATCCTTCTCTTGCATCCATGCTGCATTTTTATATATGTTTGAGTTTGAGCTTGCTCATTCTTCTTCTTCCCACTTTCTTCCACCAAGTGACTTGACTTCTTGAATGAAGCAAGTCACTTTGCTTCTCTTGATCCTTTCATCTGCTTCCTGGTGGTTCCATTGAAGATTGTTCTTGCAAACCACACAAACCTTAGGAACAACCAAGCATGACAATGATTAGGGTTTTGATTAGTCTCCCCTCATAGTTTTACCTTTGTGTCTCTTTTGAGTCTTCTCTTCTCATCTCATAATCAGGGACTAAACCCTAAAGGCTTTAAGGCTTTGTGATTAAGCTTATGCCTGCATCCTTCTCTTAGGATGGAGTGTATAACTTTAATCCTAAGTGTTAAACCCTTAATGTGTTTAAATCCTTTAATCAATTCACTTAATAAGTATCAAGACATCACACTTGTAACTTGGGCCTTGCATTAGGGTTCTAATTCTTCCTTAAATGGTTAAGAAGGACTAACCCTAGTGTTAATGGACAAGTCCCCCTCAAGTTGTCTTACAAACCCTAAAAATCACTTCATTATCATACCATTAAATAAAATCCACTTAATCAAAGGCTTGTTTTGTCATGAGTTTAATCCCTAATCATGGATTAAGTTGAGGAGCTTTCCTCAGCTTAAACATTCTCATCTATTATCCTTCTATTAGGATGGTGTAATGAGTCTGTTTAAATCCCTGATTATGGCTTAATCTCATTACTCAACACTAAACAAAAACACCAAAAACATCTAAATAATCACAAGTAGGTTAATGATCTTAATCCTACACCAAAGGTGATTAAGTGTGAGAATCTGACTTCACACTTAAGGTATTCTCATTACCCCTAATCAGAGGGAAGATGTGATGAGTTTACTAAATCCATTGGTTTAGGCTTAAGCTCATTAGCTTATGACAAACTTTCAAAAGCAATAAAAGACTGAAAACACAAAAAACAAACAATAATCGTCTCCTACGGGATTCTTTTCTCATCTCATTCACTCATAAACAAGAACTCGCTTCTTCCGTCTAATGCAAGACAGTTAGCATCTGTGCCAGACAGACCATACACTTGAGCATAGGCAAGTAAGCAGTTCACAAGTCAATTCATCTTTCAGTCTCTTTGGGTCGAACTACGGTGTTCTGACTTCCTCATTGCACGAGAGGATACGTAGGCATAACTTAACAGTTATCGAACAAAAGTCTCTGTATATTCCCCCTCTTTCCAGCTTCATTCTTAAGCCTCATATTCCTGAGCATTTCACTCTTGTCCTTACACTGACACTATATATATTACACTTCACACTTCTTTTACACTGACACATGTACATCCTTTTCCAGCTCATTTATACACAGATTGCACTGACACTACCCCTTTATAACACAAATCTTTTAAGCGTGGATCCCGTCGAGTACGACGGACAATCTGGGTGCTAATACCTTCCCAGGTTGTAACCAACCCCCTTTCTCAGTCTCTCTGGTTCGCAACCATCTTATCCATGTCTTTCCAGGTCTATGCAGCATTACCTTTCCTCCGGGATAAAAATGCCTAGCTGGCGACTCTTTTCATCTCTAGTGAGTTCACGGCTGTGTGTTCTCATTGTCCCTCCCGCCGACCGTTCGCGTCTGTACCTTTATTTGGGCCAGTCCCATTTATCGGGAGCGACAGCTTGGCGACTCTGCTGGGGACACTTATATTGCAACCAGGGCTTCTGGTTCTTTTTGTGGGTTCCTCCTAGCGCTTGATTGATTTGTGTTTACTGGGGTGTTATGTGCTTATTTGTGTTTATATTTGTATTTATTTTTGCTTTATGTACAGTTGTTTATTTGCTTTCTTTACTGCTTTACATATATCATACTGTCATGCTGTCGGGCTGGATCTGTTGTTTGCTTTGGTGGGTGGGCGTTCCATTGAGAGTTAAGGTCCTATACCTGGGACCTGAGTGACACCTAGGATAGAGTGAATCATATTCTTTCCCATTCCATCTCGGTCTGGTGCGGGAATATGAAACACGGTTCAGATATGGGTTTCTTCTTGAGAACTCTGTGTTGCAGATTTCCTGCAATGCTAGGGCTATCTGGGAAGCCTGCTAAGTCTGGATGACCTTTTAGTATTGACCTTCAGAAACTGAGGTGAATTAGAGGAGGAACTTTTATGGTTATTGTAAACACTGTACCTCCGGGTTAGAAGTGTTTACACTTCTCATAACTGATCCAAGTCTGAGGATCTTTGTTCTAGAACACCACCTGTGAGGGGGATGGGCTGTTTACAGGTTTGCAGGTACCTTGACCTCAGAATACCCTGTTACTTTGATTAAGAATACTCCATTTTGGGACAGTTCTTGTGATTCTAAAACCCTGGACATGTGGCTCTTTATTTGAGTCCCCCACCTTGGTTACTGGATTTATAGACCTCCATCTGGTATTCTTGAATATGTCTTGGACCTATATCAGGGCATTTGATCAGATCCAGCTCAGTCACAAACCCTTGCATATCATTTGCATACATAAACATTGCATCATATTGACATTTGCTTATTTGTGTTTCAGGGTATCCATCTTCATTTGGTTCTGGTTTTGACCCCATCTTCAGTACTGACCTATCTTCATCAGCATTTGCTTCAACTATCTACTTCAGTTATCTGCACCAGCCAATCAGTGGCTCATCCTTCAGTGTAATCATCAGCACCTGTCTCTACTCAGTCTCAGCATCATGGCTCCTAAAAAGAGCAACATCACCTACCATTTCTTCCAGCCAGAGCTATCTGACATCAGGAGGATTCAAACCCTGATCACTCCAGATCACATACCATTGTTCAGGGAACATTATGGAGATATACTTGACATGGTTATGGATCTGGACCCTTCACAGAGAAGCCTGATCCACACTTGCATCCAGTTCTATGATCCTCCACTGAGATGTTTCACTTTCCAGGACTTCCAGCTAGGCCCTCTATTAGAAGAATACTCATCATTGGTTGGTATGCCTATCAGGGGTGGAATCCCTTTCAACCCTGAGATGGTCTTTCCTGGTAATGGAGAAGTAGCAAAGGCTTTGCATTTGGAACCTGTCCTGATTGAGCAGCATATGACTTCTAAAGCTGGGATTCCTGGTTTCCATCTGGATTTCTTGATTTCTCAAGCTACCCTGAAAGCTTCTCTAGGAGAGTGGAAAGCTGTCTGTGCTCTATTGGCCTTGAGTATATATGGAATTGTATTGTTTGCAGATGAGCCTCGATTCATTAGCAAGAATGCAATCCATCTGTTCATCTTGAAGAACCCAGTGCCCACTTTATTGGGGGATCTCTATTATTCAGTGCATCAGAGGAATGAAAAGCAGAGGGGAAGATTAGTGAGGTGTTGTGCTCCATTATTTCACACTTGGCTTCTCAGGCACCTACCCAGGACAGATGCATTTTTGAATCCTCATCAGCAGAAAAACTGGGCCAAGAGACTCACTGCACTGACTTCAGCTGATATCAGGTGGTGCACCCAAAGCACAAAAGGCAGGGACATCATCACCAGCTGTGGGCATTTTCCCAATGTGCCCCTAGTAGGAGTTAAGGGTAGTATTAATTACAACCCTATGCTGTTCAAAAGACAACTGGGCTATGCACTGGTCCATACTCCTAAGGCACAGGACTTGGTTGAGACTCTCTACTGCGAGAACAAGCTTAATCTGGCTGTTGTTAGGCAGGCTGCCTGGGCCTGGGATAATGTTCAAACCAAGGGAGTAACCATTTTGGGGAAGTGCAGCAATGTGGCATCAGCGCAATACTATGATTGGTCCCATGCCAGGGCTCAATTCTCTGGGATGCCCTTTACTATTGAAGATATGCCTGAATCATCTTCGGCACCACCCCCTGCCACTATCAGTTTGGAGGAGTTTGAGAGCTTGAAGGAACGAAATGAGAAGCTAACCCAGGCTTTGCAGAAGACCCTCCGGGAGAGGAGTGATGGTAGGTTGGAGATTGAGAGGCTAGAAAGGTTGAGAGTGGAGCATCTGGTTAAGATTGAGAAGTCTGGGGATTATATCAAGAAGTCCAAAGCTGGAGAACAAATTCTGAAGAATGCTTGCAAGGACGCCCAGTTCCAGAGAGCAAGGACAGACTTGTATCTGAAAGAGAGTCAAGCTCGGTGGGTCAGGATCACCGAGGCTCGTACCCTGGAGGACAAGAGAGTTCAAGACAAGATGGAGCAACTGGAAGCTAGTGCCAAAGAATAGCAAGAAGCCCTGGCAGCAGCCCAGAAGGAGATATCAGAGCTGAAGATCAAAGCTGGAGTGAAGAGGTCAAAAGACCAAAGTCAGCACAAGAAGCTAACAGCAGCTGTTACGACCCGGAATCTCCTCATCAGGAACCTCACGGAGCGTCCAGCTGATCCTGTGACCGAAGCACTTCTCAAGGAAGTTCGTGAGGATGAGTTTGGTCTTGGTGTTTGACCATTTGTTTGTTGTTGTTTTCATTCCATGTACTCTTATTTTCCTGTAATGTATTTTGACCCCTCAGAGGGCTTGTATTTGTAAACAAACTATGTACCATTTTGCTTTTGTAATATATGTATTAGTTTGTTCCATCCGAGTTTCACTTCAAAAGCAACATCAACAGCATCTTCAAGGGTCTGGAAGGGTCAAAACTGAATGCCAAACCGGATACCTTGAGAACAAATAAGCATACTGCATTGCATGCTAACCCTTTTGTTTGTTTTGTAGGTTTTTGTTTTATTGCCACTAACTCTGTTGTGATGTTCAGGAATTATTGCTCGACGCTGGGTATTTCCCCTCAATCGTCCACACCGTTATCCAACCCGTAACAATCTTCCGGGCATCCAAATGGATCAGATGCAGCAGGACCTTACTGAGGTCAGAAATCAAATGGCGAACGAAAGGCTAGAAATGAGGAATCAAATAACGCAGTTTATGGAAGTAATGAACAACATGGCTCAGAGCCAGGAAAGATTGAGGGCCATGGTGGAAAGGCAGAATCAAGAAGATCCACACATAGGGACTTCCGGCACAAGCAACAATGAAAGGGTCCAACCTCATGTTAACCCTCCTGTCTTTGGACCACACCTCCATCCTGAGGTCAACATCCCTGCAAATGTTCAAGGGACTGCCACTGCAGCCAGGGTACTTCAAGAAGACCCCCAGGAGGATCAATTCACAGTAATGGGTGCTGGGGAAGAAGCCTATGATAGAAGGCTGGATGAGATAGCGGAGAAATTGAGGTCCTTAGAATCTCAAAATTCTTTGGGTTTCGACGTCATGGACATGGGCTTGGTAGACGGGGTCAGGATTCCCCATAAGTTCAAGCCTCCTTGTTTTGAAAAATACAACGGGACTTCATGCCCCCGGACTCATCTACAATCATTTCTGGGAAGGCTGAAGGCCTATACTATGGATGAGAAGCTCTGGATGTTCTATTTCGAAGACAGCTTGACTGGAGCGTCAAGAGAATGGTACTCTCACTTGACAAGGGCAACTATTAGATGCTGGAAGGACCTGGCAGAGGCCTTCATCAGACAGTATCAGTACAACTTAGATATGGCACCCAACAGGACCCTCCTAATGGGAATGTCACAGTCGTCAAGAGAAAGTTTCCGAGAATATGCCCAGAGATGGAGGCAATTGGCTGCCGCTGTTCAGTCACCTATGTCTGAAAGGGAAATGGCAGACATGTTTATGAACACCCTTCAGGGAACATATATTGACAGGCTGGCTTCTTTCTCTTCCACTAGCTTTGCAGATGTTGTCATAGCTGGGGAGAGAATTGAGAGCCTGTTAAAAATGGGCAAGATCACAGACAACGGTGCCAGCTCGTCCAGTAGTACAAGAAAGCCTTTTGCAGGCCCGAGAAGAAATGGCGAGACCAATGCCATCAACACCAACAGGGGCAGACCCCAGTATGTTCACAGATCAGTGGCAGTAGTCACCATTCCCGCTCCAGCTCATCCTCAACCAGCCTATCAACCTCCGCAGCAAAACTATCAGCCACAACCTCAGTACCATCAACAAAATCAGTATCCTCCGAGAAATTACAACAACAGCAACACCAACAACAATAACCAGCAAAGGTCATTCCAACAGAGGCCTTCTCAAGCCAACAGGGTAATCGATCCGATCCCTATGCCATATGCTACATTGCTGCCACAACTCCTGAAACTCAACCTAGTTGAGCTAAGGACCTTGGCACCTCCAGATCCCAACAGTCTACCCAGGAATTATGATTCCAACGCCAGATGTGCCTTCCATTCAAATGCACCTGGCCACAGTACAGAAAAGGGCAGAGCCTTGCACATGAAGGTACAAGACCTGGTAGACTCAAAAGCTCTGAATTTCGCACCACCACCTAATGTCAATAAGAACCCAATGCCAAACCACGGGGGTCCCAGAATTAACGCTATTGAAGAAGACAAGCCATCTTATTTAATAACCAGTGTGGGTCAGATCCGGACACCGTTGGTGGAAATTAAGGCTCAACTCCTCGAATGTCAAATGTTCCCGGGGTGTGAGTTGGGGTGTGCTTACTGCAATATTTCAGTCAATGGGTGCGATAACCTGAGGAATGGCATAGATGGTCTTATTTAGAGTGGCCAGCTTCAGATCACCACATCATTTCCAACAAATCCAGCAATCTCATCAGCAACAATTCCAGAACCTCCTACAACTGCAACAACCATTGTTCCTGACAATTCTTCGGCTTCATCAACAAGTACTTCATCTATCATCTCAACTGATCAGGTATCAACAAATTTTTCTTCTACAACTCCAGCACCACTCCATTTTGAAACTCCTACAACAACAACATCCATCCTTCCACCAATATCTCCTACAACACCAGCAACAAATCATGAAGATGTCTCAACTGTCACAATATTTTATGATCCTGAAAACAACTCTGCCTACAATTCAGAAGGTGCTGCTCCCACCAGGGCACCAGTCACAATTTATTACGATCCACAGACTATCACAATTCCTTCCGCAGCCGCAGTCAGTCCAGTCACTATCACGGTGCCTGGACCAGTACCTTATGAAAACAACAATGCCATCCCGTGGCATTACGGCTCTGACCTGTACTGTGAAGGACAAAGAATCACTTTTGAATCATCAACCCCTGCACCACAAATTGACAATGTGGGAAGAGGCGGAGGCTTCACTCGAAGCGGACGTCTTTTCGCTCCACAAATTCAGAGACCCACTGCCGAAGCAGAAGCTGCTGCTAAAGCAAAAGGAAAAAGCTTGGTGCAGGAAGAGCAGACTGTCAAAGAAGCTTTGAAAACACCCTTCGATCAAGAGGTTGATGAGTTCATGCGAATCATCAAAAAGAGTGATTATAAAATAGTGGATCAGCTTCATCAGACGCCTTCCAAGATCTCAATCCTATCATTGCTTATGTGCTCCGAAGCCCATCGGGATGCACTACTCAAGGTCTTGCACGCAGCTTACGTGCCTGAAGAGATCACTGTCAATCAGCTGGAAGCTGTAGTTGGAAATGTTAATGCTAGTCACGGGCTAGGGTTCACCAATACTGATTTGACAACGGAAGGCCGCAACCATAACAAAGCCTTGCACATAACCATGGAATGCAAAGGTGCTGTCCTTTCCCATGTGCTGGTAGACACGGGGTCATCCCTCAATGTCTTGCCTAAAAAGGCCCTGGTGAAGCTAGAATATGACGGATTGGCGTTAAGACCCAGCAACCTGGTGGTAAGAGCTTTTGATGGCTCAAAGAGATCGGTTCTGGGAGAGATCGAGTTGCCCATAACGATTGGCCCGCAGACCTTCAAAACGACCTTCTACGTGATGGATATACAGCCTGCCTACAGCTGTCTATTGGGTAGGCCATGGATTCACGCCGCTGGCGCCGTGACCTCTACCCTTCACCAGAAGTTAAAATACGAGTGGGAGGGTCAAATCGTTACAATCTGTGGAGAAGAGGATATTTTTGTCAGCCACCTGGCTACCTATAAGTATATTGAGATGGATGGGGAGATCCATGAAACAATGAGCCAGGGGTTCGAAGCTTTGAATGTCAATGAAACATCTGCTGTGCCTGGTACTTCAATATCATCATACCAACAAGCCCGGAAGGTTGTTGAGGGAGGAAACGCCCAAGGCTGGGGCAAACTGCTATCGGTGGAGAAGAAAGAGGACAGATTTGGGTTGGGTTACAAACCAACTCAACAAGATCAAGCAGAGGCTGCAAAGGAGCCCAACTTTGTGAGTGGGGGGATGCTCACCCCTGATGCTGTCAACTGTCTGGAAGACGAGCTGGAAGAAGAACGCAACCTGGAAAGCTGGATTCGTCCAAAGATCCCGGGGAGCAGTATCTCAAACTGGTCTTCCCAGGAAATTATAAGAGTTACTCATGCAGAGTAATTATTATTTCCTGTATTTTTATAGCATGCATCAAAGTCTTGCATCTTGCCCAAGATGACAAGACTCATTTTGTAATCGAGCCATCTGTACTTTTTGTGCAAACAAGATTAATCAATGAAATATCAGACATCTTTTTGCAAATGAGTCCTTTTCTTTTCCGCTCACTGTTTTTCCATTTTTCTTTTTGTACAAAAAATAAATGGCAGTGTTTTCAAAATGACAACTTTATTTCACTTTTCTAAAACAAGATTAAAATCAAATCACTAAAATGAACAAACTGAACCCTTGCAGAGAGTGTCTTCCAGACAGCACCGACAACAGCACGCCTATGACTTCGTATGACTTTGACAATCCAATCAATCAAGCCGATGAAGGGGTTGAAGAAGAGTATGAGCTTCCTGAAGAGCTAGCCAGGTTGTTAAGACAAGAGGAAAAGGTTATTACTCCTCACCATGAGGAGGTTGAAGTGATTAATCTTGGTACAGATGAAGACGTGAAAGAGGTTAAAATCGGGGCCTGCTTACAAGACTCAGTGAAGAGACAACTGATTGATCTGCTTCGAGAATATGTGGACGTGTTTGCTTGGTCATATCAAGACATGCCGGGTTTGGATACCGATATTGTTGTGCACAAGCTGCCTTTGAGGGAAGAATGCCCGCCAGTTAAACAGAAACTACGCCGTACTCGTCCAGACATGGCAATGAAAATCAAAGAAGAGGTACAAAAGCAATGGGACGCCGGGTTCCTTGCTGTAACTAGCTATCCACCGTGGGTTGCTAATATTGTGCCTGTGCCTAAGAAAGACGGCAAAGTAAGAATGTGTGTTGACTACCGGGATCTGAACAGAGCCAGCCCGAAAGATGATTTCCCTTTACCTCACATTGATGTATTGGTGGATAACACGGCCCAGTTCTCGGTGTTCTCCTTCATGGACGGATTTTCAGGATACAATCAGATTAAAATGTCACCTGAAGACATGGAGAAGACAACCTTCATCACACCCTGGGGCACGTTCTGTTACAAGGTGATGCCATTCGGACTCAAGAATGCCGGTGCAACATATCAACGGGCTATGGTAACATTATTCCACGATATGATTCATAAAGAGATAGAATGTTATGTGGATGACATGATTGCCAAGTCCCTTACAGAGGAAGATCACCTGGTGAATCTACTGAAGTTATTCAAGCGTCTGAGGAAGTACCAACTAAAGTTGAACCCCAACAAGTGCACATTCGGGGTGCGATCTGGTAAGCTGCTGGTTTTTATTGTAAGCGAGAAAGGGATTGAAGTTGACCCTGATAAAGTCAAAGCCATCTAGGAGATGCCTGCACCGAAGACAGAAAAAGAAGTTCGAGGGTTCTTAGGTCGATTGAACTATATCTCACGGTTCATATCTCACCTTATAGCAACCTGTGAACCCTTGTTCAAGCTGTTAAGGAAAGAACAGACGGTCAGGTGGAATGAAGACTACCAGAAGGCTTTTGACAAGATCAAAGAATACCTGCAAGAACCTCCAATCCTTATGCCTCCAGTTGAAGGAAGACCTCTAATCATGTACTTGACAGTATTAGAAGAGTCAATGGGGTGTGTGTTGGGCCAGCATGACGAGTCTGGTCGAAAAGAGTATGCAATATACTACCTAAGCAAAAAGTTTACCGACTGTGAACAACGTTATTCATTGCTCGAGAAAACTTGCTGTGCTTTAGCGTGGGCTGCTCGCCGACTAAGGCAGTATATGTTGACCCACACTACTTTGTTGATCTCAAAGATGGATCCAGTTAAGTACATTTTTGAGAAGACAGCTCTTACCGGACGGGTTGCAAGATGGCAGATGATCCTCACAGAATACGACATCCAGTACACATCTCAGAAAGCCATCAAAGGCAGTGTATTGTCTGAATATCTTGCTGAGCAACCTATTGATGATTACCAGCCTATGAGATTCGACTTCCCTGATGAAGACATCATGTTCATAAAAGCGAAAGATCATGAAGAGCCTGTTCACACTGAAGGGCCTGACCCAGAAGAAGAATGAACTATGATGTTTGATGGGGCTGTTAATATGAATGGTCGTGGTGTTGGTGCAGTGCTCATTACACCTAAAGGAGTTCACATGCCTTTCTCGGCAAAACTCACTTTCAACTGCACTAACAACGAAGCTGAATACGAAGCTTGCATTATGGGTCTTGAGGAAGCCATTGACCTCAGGATCAAGACATTGACTGTATTCGGAGATTCAGCTTTGGTAATCAATCAAACCAATGGCAAATGGTACACCCACCAGGATCATCTGATACCTTACAGGGATTATACAAGGAGGTTGTTGACTTTCTTTACAACAGTCAAGCTTGAGTATATCCCTCGGGACGAGAATCAGTTTGCAGATGCCCTGGCTACCATTTCGTCCATGATCAAAGTTCAGGCTGCCAACTTTGTACCTCAGATTTCAGTGTCCAGACTTGACAGGCCAGCATATGTATTCGCAGCAGATGTTGTTAAAGATGATAAGCCTTGGTTCCATGACATTAAATGCTTCTTGGAGGATCAAACATACCCACCTGGGGCATCTTCCAATGATAAGAAGACTTTGAGAAGGCTTGCTGGTAGTTTCTTCCTGAACACTGATGGGTCTTTATACAAAAGGAACTTTGATATGGTACTCCTCAGATGTGTTGATAAGACGGAAGCGGAGTTGTTAATGCATGAAGTGCACGAGGGATCCTTTGGTACCCATGCTGGAGGGCATGCCATGGCTAAGAAATTGCTAAGATCGGGTTATTACTGGATCACGATGGATGCTGACTATTGTGCCTATGCCAGGAAGTGCCACAAATGCCAGATTTATGCAGATAAGGTGCATGTGCCTCCCAATCCTTTGAACATAATGTCTTCACCCTGGCCCTTTGCTATGTGGGGCATTGACATGATTGGCAAGATTGAGCCAACTGCTTCAAATGGCCACAGATTCATCCTGGTCGCCATTGATTATTTCACCAAGTGGGTTGAAGCAACCTCATATGCAAATGTTACAAGACAAGTGGTAGCCAGATTTCTAAAGAGAGATATCATCTGTCGGTACGGAGTTCCTGAGCGAATCATTACTGATAATGGTTCCAATCTAAACAACAAAATGATGGCAGAGCTGTGCCGGGACTTCAAGATCCAACACCACAATTCTTCTCCTTACAGGCCAAAGATGAATGGCGCTGTTGAGGCAGCAAATAAGAATATCAAGAAGATTGTGCAGAAGATGGTAGTCACTTACAAAGATTGGCATGAAATGCTACCATTTGCCTTGCATGGGTACCGCACGTCAATCAGGACATCCACTGGGGCAACATCGTATCAGCTTGTTTATGGTATGGAAGCAGTCCTACCTGTTGAAGTTGAATTACCCTCTCTGCGGGTACTAATGGATGTTAAACTGAACGAAGCAGAATGGGTTAGGGCCCGATATGAACAGCTGAGTCTGATTGAAGAGAAAAGATTGGCTGCAATCTGTCATGGGCAGTTATATCAGAAAAGAATGAAGAAGGCCTTCGATCAGAAAGTCAGGCATCGAGAGTACCAAGTAGGAGATCTTGTGCTGAAAAGAATCCTCCCTCCTTATACAGACCACAGGGGCAAATGGACTCCAAATTATGAAGGACCATTCGTAGTAAAGAAAGTTTTCTCTGGTGGAGCACTGATGCTCAGCACCATGGATGGTGAAGATTTCCCGTCCCCTGTGAATTCAGATGCAGTTAAAAAATACTTCGCATAAAATGACCTGCTGGACACAAAAACAGAATGTAAGTCCAGGCAAAAATAGGGCATCCCGACGAGTCAAAAACAGAATAAAAGACTCGGGCAAAAATAAGGGAAAAATGAAAAAATGTACACCCGCTGAGTTGAAAAGCCGCATTGGACAGCTCAGGCAAAAATGGGTATCCCGATGGATTGAAAACCCGAAAGGGCGATCCATGCAAAATAAGGGAATAAGCGAACAACTGCATTCTGAATTCGTCTGTATCACCTACAACTTGGTAAGCTTCAAAAGGATCAAGCTTCAATCAGAATCAACATTCTTCAGAAAGCCAGATGAGAAGAACATCAAAAGTCATACGAGTCATAGTAAAGAGGAAGCTCCTCAAAGCGTCGTCAACACTGCCAGTATTTCGTTTCTCAATTTGTAACAATCTCCTCATTTCAGGGGATATGTTCCTTTGACTGTATCTCGCCAATTCAGGGCATATAAATTAATAAAACCAGATTTTCAGTCATGTCTCGTTTTGTACATTTTACTTGCAAAAAATGTCTGATGTCTTAAAAGAAAAACTGATTGCATAAGAATACAGATGTTTATCTTCAAATAAAAAACATGCTTGCAGGAAATATGCTTACTCTCAGGAGTATCTAAACTCCTATGATGGAATCCAGTAAAGGGTACCTCGGGATTATCTTGTGCGTTTCTCTATCTTTTTCAGGATTGCAGGTATCCAGAATGCAACTTGGGGCATGTAAGCTTTATCCCAGCAAGCTGGCAAATCAACACTCAACTTCAGCACCCAAAGTGCTCTCTCCCCAGCTGAGTTGCCTTTCATGACTCCTCCCAGCTGAGTTGGCCACTTATTACTTATCCCCATCAGAATGGGCAGGTATCACAGAAGATGCCCATATCCCCGGCTGAGTCAAGAAGCTACCGTAACAGAATTTCTAGGGAGGTCTTTCAGTGATTCCTCTCTTTCTCCCCAGCCGAGTTACCATCTCGCCCTCAGCCGAGTATAAGAGTCAGAAAGCTATCTCCCCACAGAATCCTCAGCCTCCATTCAGAAGAGCAACGTACGAGGGAGTCACAACAGAGTGAAGAAAGCTTCTATAAAGCAGCTGGGTCTCTCATTTATTGGAATAGGTCTCTCAATGACCCGAATCCCCAAGAAGATACATCTCATCAGATCTACCAATGATCTCATCCCCAGCTGGGATGTATACTACAAACGGATTGATCAAAGATCTTCGCAGCAACGGGACCCGGATCCCGGTTTGGTATCTTTGCACAATCATAGCATTCGCATCATATTCACCCACAAAGCGTAGCATTCCGTTTTAACACGGAGCATTACGGCAAAAATCCAACACATAGCATATTCATAAGCCATGTTTTGAACCAACACTTGTGAATAATGACAGTTCATCAACGTACAGAAAAATCCCCACCAGAGTCCCCAGCAAAAGCAGCTGCCTCACAATCCACAAACACCAGTACATACTCATTTTGACACCCGTCTGTGGCATCACTTCCCCAGTAAAGTCACCTGAACGCTCTTTACAAACAAGGTCACCCATATAACAGATACTCCTTGGCACCCGTCCATGTCATATCTCCCAGCAGAAAGCCAAAGACATCCTCTTTGCACTCACATATACCTATATACACTTTCTTGGCACCCGTCCGTGTCGTATCCCTAGCGCAGTCACCTACACTTTGTATATCAAACACTTGTTCATATTACACTCTTCTCCTTTTGACACTCGTCCGTGTCGCTCTCCCCAGCAGTTAACTACTCATACTACTCAGATACTCGTCCGTATCTTGTATATATCACTCTTATATCCCCACAGATTCGACGCTAGTCCTTGTTCTTTGTTAACCCGTTGGTACTCGTCCGTACCATCATCTCAGAGCATGCGTCAAGCGTTTGTTTCTACATGATACTCGTCCGTATCATAGTCTTAAGGATGCTCGTCCGCATCTTTAATCCATACACTGTGTCAAAAAACTTCTGTCTTCTTGAATATAGATGCTCGCCTGTGTCTACTATTCCCCAGAAGAATCCTCTCAGATTCAACACTCGTCCGTGTTCTCTGTTAACCAGTTGATACTCGTCCGTATCATCATATTTGAACACGCGTCAGTATTTGTTTCTACCCGATACTCGTCCGTATCGTAGGGATGCTCGTCCGCATCTTTAATCTATACACAATACCCAAACACTCATACCCTTTGTTTCTTGGATGTGAACACTCGTCCGTGTTTACCATTCCCCAGTAGATCACCAACAAATAAATTTCTTTTTATCTAAACCTTGAGAGCAGCCGTACCCTGTTAGGTGGTCGTCCTCCACCTCTTGATGGTCGTCCTCCATCATGCTCATCCGATGGCCGTCCCCATCGTTGATTTTTAGCAGCTGTCCCCTGCTAGGTGGTCGTCCTCCACCTCTTGATGATCGTTCTTCATCATTTTATCCAATGGCCGTCCCCATTGTTGATTTTTGGTTATCTGACATTCGTCCTATGTCAAGACAAACCTTGAGAGCAGCCGTCCCCTGCTAGGTGGTCGTCCTCCACCTCTTGATGGTCGTCCTCCATCATGCTCATCCGATGTCCGTCCCCATCGTTGACCTTTTATCCGGCATTCGTCCTATGTCGCGATATTTTCGGCAGCCGTACCCTGCCAGGTGGTCGTCCTCCACCTTTGATGGCCGTCCCCATCATGATCCCTTTATTCCCCAACAGAGCAGCCGTCCCCTGCTAGGTGATCGTCCTTCACCTCTGATGGCCGTACCCCATCATCTGTTTATTTCATTTATTCTTTAACCCGATGGCCGTCCCCGTCGTGGTCCCTTTTCTTTTAGCCCGATGGCCGTCCCCATCGTTGGTTACTTTGCTTTATGAACTTGATGGCCGTCCCCGTCATGTTTCATTAATCCCCAGAGAATTTTACAGCTTTATCGTGATGGCCGTCCCCATCATAATTTCTTTTTTTTCCCAGCTAGTCGGCCGTCCCCGTCTTGGCTTTGCCTTTTATCCCCAGCATGTCGGCCGTCCCCGTCATAGCTTTATTTTCAGCACTTTTCTCAGCATGTCGGCCGTCCCCGTCATTGCCTTTTACCCAGCAGTCGTCCTCTGCTCGACGGTCGTCCTCCGTCGCCCACACTTTACAATATACTTTATTTTCTTTTACAATCTATATCCCTTTTCTTCTTCATTCTGTGAGTGCAAATTTTGGACTGTCTTTGGTATTCAACCACAAGTTATCTTGTTTGCCCGTAAGCCGTCGCTTACATCCTGCACAGCTAACTCATGTTTGAATAGGGGCAGCTGTAAACACCCCAAATTTTCCCTCACCCATTCACACCTTGGCTTGTGATCTTTTCATATGCATAAACACAATCATATCATCTCATATCACATTTTTGATCCACTGCATAGATTCTAAGTCATCTGCATCTAGGGTTTGTGATCTGAGCAATCCCAGAGCTTCTTGAGCCACTCCAAGGGTCACCAATCACTTCAAAGGGGTCCATGTGTGTTCAAGCATCATATTATATCCTCTCAAAGCCAAGAATTCCAAAGAATCACAAGAACTGGGATTGGTGTGGATGCAGAGCCAAGTTTGACTGCACAGTTGACCTAAAATTAGGGTTTTGGTTTCAGAGGCCATAACTCCAAATTTTTTGGTCATTCTTGTTTCCATTGGTCTCTATATGGTATAGGGAGTATGCATATCAAGTTTCATGAAGAAATTCCATGGGGAAGTCATCTGATCAAGGGTTGACTTTCTGGACAAGTCAGTGCAAAATCAGGGCATCTGAGGCCCCCAATGACCCAACCAAGGGGTGATCTTCATCATTTTGAGTGTATATGATCTTTATTTGATCATGGAAGAAGGTTGAAGTTCACAAAATTCAAGAATTTGAAGTTTTTGCAAAGTTGACTTTTTAGGGCATGTTTGACTTTTCAAGAATATGTCATTTTATGCCATTTTTCAAGCCTTGCTTTTTGATCCAAAAATGCTTCAAATGGAAAAACTTTGGTCATGAAAGTTGTAGAATACATTTTTCCCTTTTCAAAAAGTACAAGAACATGACCTAATTCATCTTGGATCAAAAGTTATGATGTGACAAAGTTGGCAAAAATCATTGATTTTCAAGATGTGCACCAAATGAAAAACTTGCAAGAACTTTGTACCAAGGAAATTATAACTTCAAATTCATGTATAACCACTACCTAAACATTCCATGCGACCTAAAAGTCAGAATTGAACCAAAGTCTCTCATGTTCATGGTTTGTATGGCAAGACATTTTCATGAAGTTTCAAAAGTAACCAACTTGCAAAAACTCTTGATCACACCTCACCAACTTGCTGCATTGGTTGCTGAACCTTCCTAGCATCACATACACACCATGTTGCGCCAGCCCTAGCCATTGTACCAAGCTAGAACTCAAGCCATACCTCTCTTACAACAAAGTTGACATTTTGCAAAAGTGAACTTACCAATCAATAAAGGCCAGGTCACATCATCTGACCTATGGGATTATTTTATACTATCCATTTGCAAGCTAAACATATCAAGAGGCCAAGCTGAAACACACCATAACATCACATACACAAAAACACTCCATCAAGCAAAACTCTTCGAATCTCTCTGCCCAGCTCACAAACATTCAAACCAACTTCACCAATCATTTCACCATGTTCCATAGAGCCTGAACCAAGCAAAGCCTAAGCCTGAAACCAGCAAGAACTCCACTTCTCCATTTTCACCCTCACTTGCAAAACCTTTCGAATCTGCCTCTACAACTCACAAACATTCAAACAAGTTTCACCAATCAACTCACCTTGTATCATGGACCAGAAACCAACCCTTGTTTTGGCCGGAGACCCTCCATATCACAAACACGATTTTCACACTCCCTTGGTCAGAGCTCTTGCAAACTCACTCAAGAGGCTGTTTAAACTCCAACCAAGTGTCCAAAGCTTCAAAGGGGGATCATTGGGACCTGTTTGAGCCAAAGAACCATCCAGAAAGCTCCTGAATCAAAAGCTCAATCTCAGGTGACTCCATGAACTTTTTTTCCAGAACTTGCTTTTTAAGTTTCTAAATGGTAAAGCATGCTTCACTGATCACACTGAACTTGTTACTTTTGAAAAAGAGTGAGAAATGAGCATGTATGATGTTTCTGAAATTTTTGCAGTTTTGAATGTTTGATTCGAATCTTGTTTGTGTGTTGAAATAAATGATGTTTGTTGCTGGAATCTTGTTTAGAATGAGCTAAGGTTTGATTCTGGAGAGTTTGGCATGATTTCATGGCGTATTGAGAGAGATAGGAAAATGATATAGCCGGAGAAGACGACCGGAGCAGTGTTCCGGTCGCCTGAGAATCATTAGGGTTTGATTAATTAGGGCTAAGTGTAATTAAGCCAGTTTGAATGTAGGTCGTCCGTTTCCGCGCGCAGTCAACTCCCGCGCGTGTGACTTTGAATTCAGGCCCTTGGATCAGCTGACTTCTCATTAATTCATTTATTTTCATTTTTATTTTCATATTTTTCTCATTTTGTTTTGCATAATTTATTAAAAATAGTAAAAATTGTCTAAAAATTATGAAACTTTTTCTCAAGACTTTCATTAATTTTTATGACACAAAAAATATTTTTATTTTCATTTTTAGCATTTAAAATGTATTTTTAAATATTTAAAAGTTTATTTCTAATTGATTAATGAGAATTAATTTATTAAAAATACTTTTAGGTATTTAAAAATCACCAAAAAATTCATGAAATGTTCTAAGACATTTAGAAACATTGTCCAACCTTCAAACCAAATTTCTTTTTTGATCTTGATGCATTTTGAGAATTTTTCATTGAATTAAAATCATTTTTATGCATTAATTTGATCCAAAGTTCAAAAAATCATTTCTGCCTATCCATGAAGAGTTGGACATTGATTCTTTTTGCATTGCATTGTGTTTAGCATGTAGTTTGTGAGATTAAATGGCCATGATTTGATCTTTCATTTTCAATTTGTTTGGCATTTCTTTTGTTTGGAAACCCTAAAACCCTAGCAAACTTGTGAAAATCATAACTTGAGATTGGTTAAGAGTTGAGACCTCTCCTTTGGGCATTGGTTTAGTATAGGATTAGGGGTCCTTTTAATGCATTTTCAATTTTTTGTAATGTTGTTTGCTTCTGATTTTGGTTTTTGTTTGATGTATTGTTCATAAACCCTAATTTGGGCTTCCATATGCATCCATCTTGCATCCTCTTGCATAACTTGACTTGCCATGACATTTCAAGCATCCATTTGATTCATTTGACATCATAAGACATATTGAAAGCATGTTTGATCATTGCATCATGTATTTGCCATGTTGTATGCCATGTGCACTTCATAACTTTTCATGTATGTTCATGGTTCCTAGCTTGCTTCATTTGCATTCATGAACTTGTATGATCATTTCCATGTGCTGACTCATGTTTGTAGCATCTCATAGCATCATTAGCATCATGTATATGCTTCTGGTTTTGTTTCTCATCATGTCATCTCATCCCATTTTGCATTGCATTGCATTTCTTTTCTAACCTTTCAGGTGGTAAGTGATTCTGAGAAGTGGATTTGCCTTCACTTCTCATACTTTCTTCTCATCCTTCTCTTGCATCCATGCTGCATTTTTATATATGTTTGAGTTTGAGCTTGCTCATTCTTCTTCTTCCCACTTTCTTCCTTCAAGTGACTTGACTTCTTGAATGAAGCAAGTCACTTTGCTTCTCTTGATCCTTTCATCTGCTTCCTGGTGGTTCCATTGAAGATTGTTCTTGCAAACCACACAAACCTTAGGAACAACCAAGCATGACAATGATTAGGGTTTTGATTAGTCTCCCCTCATAGTTTTACCTTTGTGTCTCTTTTGAGTCTTCTCTTCTCATCTCATAATCAGGGACTAAACCCTAAAGGCTTTAAGGCTTTGTGATTAAGCTTATGCCTGCATCCTTCTCTTAGGATGGAGTGTATAACTTTAATCCTAAGTGTTAAACCCTTAATGTGTTTAAATCCTTTAATCAATTCATTTAATAAGTGTCAAGACATTACACTTGTAACTTGGGCCTTGCATTAGGGTTCTAATTCTTCCTTAAATGGTTAAGAAGGACTAACCCTAGTGTTAATGGACAAGTCCCCCTCAAGTTGTCTTACAAACCCTAAAAATCACTTCATTATCATACCATTAAATAAAATCCACTTAATCAAAGGCTTGTTTTGTCATGAGTTTAATCCCTAATCATGGATTAAGTTGAGGAGCTTTCCTCAGCTTAAACATTCTCATCTATTATCCTTCTATTAGGATGGTGTAATGAGTCTGTTTAAATCCCTGATTATGGCTTAATCTCATTACTCAACACTAAACAAAAACACCAAAAACATCTAAATAATCACAAGTAGGTTAATGATCTTAATCCTACACCAAAGGTGATTAAGTGTGAGAATCTGACTTCACACTTAAGGTATTCTCATTACCCCTAATCAGAGGGAAGATGTGATGAGTTTACTAAATCCATTGGTTTAGGCTTAAGCTCATTAGCTTATGACAAACTTTCAAAAGCAATAAAAGACTGAAAACACAAAAAACAAACAATAATCGTCTCCTACGGGATTCTTTTCTCATCTCATTCACTCATAAACAAGAACTCGCTTCTTCCGTCTAATGCAAGACAGTTAGCATCTGTGCCAGACAGACCATACACTTGAGCATAGGCAAGTAAGCAGTTCACAAGTCAATTCATCTTTCAGTCTCTTTGGGTCGAACTACGGTGTTCTGACTTCCTCATTGCACGAGAGGATACGTAGGCATAACTTAACAGTTATCGAACAAAAGTCTCTGTATATTCCCCCTCTTTCCAGCTTCATTCTTAAGCCTCATATTCCTGAGCATTTCACTCTTGTCCTTACACTGACACTATATATATTACACTTCACACTTCTTTTACACTGACACCTGTACATCCTTTTCCAGCTCATTTATACACAGATTGCACTGACACTACCCCTTTATAACACAAATCTTTTAAGCGTGGATCCCGTCGAGTACGACGGACAATCTGGGTGCTAATACCTTCCCAGGTTGTAACCAACCCCCTTTCTCAGTCTCTCTGGTTCGCAACCGTCTTATCCATGTCTTTCCAGGTCTATGCAGCATTACCTTTCCTCCGGGATAAAAATGCCTAGCTGGCGACTCTTTTCATCTCCAGTGAGTTCACGGCTGTGTGTTCTCATTGTCCCTCCCGCCGACCGTTCGCGTCTGTACCTTTATTTGGGCCAGTCCCATTTATCGGGAGCGACACCCCCGGACCCACTTACAATCATTTCTGGGGAGGCTGAAGGCCTATACCATGGACGAGAAGCTATGGATGTTTTATTTTGAGGATAGCTTGACGGGAGCTTCAAGAGAATGGTACTCTCATTTGACAAGAGCAACTATCAGGTGTTTGAAGGACCTGGCAGAAGCCTTTATCAGACAGTATCAGTACAACTTAGATATGGCACCCAACAGGACCCTCCTAATGGGAATGTCACAGTCGTCTAGAGAAAGTTTCCGAGAGTATGCCCAGAGATGGAGGCAATTGGCTGCTGCTGTTCAGCCACCTATGTCAGAGAGGGAGATGGCAGATATGTTTATGAACACCCTCCAAGGAACGTACATTGACAGGCTAGCTGCCTTCTCATCTACCAGCTTTGCAGATGTAGTCATAGCCGGAGAGAGAATTGAAAGCTTGTTAAAAATGGGCAAAATTTCTGACAACGGTGCCAGCCCATCCAGCAATACAAGGAAGCCTTTTGTAGGCCCAAGAAGAACTGGTGAGACCAATGCTATCCATGCCAGCAGGGGCAGGCCCCAATATGTTCACAGGTCTGTGGCAGCAGTCACCATTCCCGCTCCAGCTCATCCACAACCAGCTTATCAACCACCGCAACAAAATTATCAGCAACAACCTCAGTACCAGCAACAAACTCAGTATCCTCCGAGAAACTACAACAACACCAACAACAACCATCAGCAAAGACCATTCCAACAGAGACCCTCTCAGGCCAATAGGGTGATCGATCCGATCCCTATGCTCTATGCCACATTACTGCCACAACTCTTGAAACTCAACCTAGTTGAGCTAAGGACATTGGCCCCTCCATACCCTAACAGTCTGCCCAGAAATTACGACGCCAGTGCCAGATGTGCCTTTCACTCAAATGCACCTGGTCATAGTACGGAAAAGTGCAGAGCTTTGCACATGAAAGTGCAGGATCTAGTGGATTCCAAGGCTTTAAACTTTGCACCACCACCAAATGTTAACAAAAACCCTATGCCACACCATGGAGGTCCCAGAATCAATGCTATTGAAGAAGACAAGCCGTCTTATTTAATAACCAGTGTGGGTCAGATTCGGACACCGTTGGTAGAGATTAAAGCTCAACTCCTCGAATGTCAAATGTTCCCGGGATGTGAGCTAGGGTGTGCTTACTGCAACATTTCAGTGAATGGGTGTGATAACTTGAGGGATGGCATAGATGGTCTCATCCAGAGTGGCCTGCTTCAAATTACAACATCATTTCCAACAAATCCAGCAATCTCATCAGCAACAATTCCAGTATCTCCTACAACTGCAACAACCATTGTTCCCGACAACTCTTCAGCTTCATCAACAAATGTTTCATCTGTCATTTCAACTGGTCAGATATCAACGAACATTCCTTCTACAACTTCAGCACCACTTCATTTTGAATCTCCTACAACAACAACATCCATCCTTCCAACAATGTCTCCTACAACATCAGCAGCAAACAATGAAGATGTCTCAACGGTTACAATTTATTATGATCCTGAAAATGACTCCGCCTACAACTCACAAAGTGCTACTCCCATCAGAGCACCAATCACAATATATTATGATCCACAGACTATCACAGTCCCTTCTGCAGCTGCCATCAGTCCAGTCACTGTCACAGTGCCTGGGCCAGTACCTTATGAAAGCAGCAATGCCATCCCCTGGCATTACGGTGCCGATCTATACTGCGGAGGACAGAGAATCACTCTTGAGTCATCAACCCCTGCACCACAAATAGACAATGTGGGAGGAGGCGGAGGCTTCACTCGAAGCGGACGTCTCTTTGCTCCACAAATTCAAAGACCCACTGCCGAAGCAGAAGCTGCTGCCAAGGCAAAAGGGAAGAGCCCGGTGCAGGAAGATCAAGCTATTAAGGAAACTTTGAAAACACCCTTTGATCAAGAAGTTGATGAGTTCATGAGAATCATCAAAAAGAGTGATTACAAAATAGTGGATCAGCTTCACCAGACGCCTTCCAAGATTTCCATTCTATCATTGCTTATGTGCTCCGAAGCCCATCGGAATGCACTACTCAAAGTCTTGCACGCAGCTTACGTGCCTGAAGAGATCACCGTCAATCAGTTGGAAACTGTGGTTGGAAATGTTACTGCTAGCAATGGGCTAGGGTTCACCAACACTGATTTGACTACGGAAGGCCGCAATCATAACAAGGCTTTGCACATCACCATGGAATGTAAAGGTGCAGTCCTTTCCCATGTGCTGGTAGACACAGGATCATCCCTCAATGTCTTACCCAAAAAGGCCCTTGTAAAGCTGGAATATGAAGGATTGGCGTTGCGTCCCAGTAACCTGGTAGTAAGAGCCTTTGATGGTTCTAAGAGATCGGTTCTGGGAGAAATTGAGCTGCCTGTAACGATTGGCCCACAAACTTTTAAAACGACCTTCTACGTGATGGACATTCAGCCTGCCTACAGCTGTTTGTTGGGTAGACCATGGATTCATGCCGTTGGCGCAGTAACGTCTACCCTTCACCAGAAGTTAAAATTTGAGTGGGAAGGCCAAGTCGTTACTATCTGTGGAGAGGAGGATATTTTTGTTAGCCATCTGGCTACTTACAAATATATTGAGATGGATGGGGAGATCCACGAGACGATGAGTCAAGGGTTCGAGGCCCTGAACGTAAATGAAACATCTGATGTGCCTGGAATCTCCATGGCATCTTATCAACAAGCCCGGAAGGTTGTTGAAGAAGGAACTGCCCAAGGTTGGGGCAAGGTTTTATCTGTGGAGGAGAAGAAGGACAAATTTGGGTTGGGTTACAGACCAACTCAACAAAATCAAGCAAAGGCTGCTGAGAAGCCCGGTTTTGTCAGTGGGGGGATGCTCACCCCTGATGCTATCAACAATTTGGAAGACGAGCTGGAAGAAGAACGCAACCTGGAAAGCTGGATTCGTCCAAAGATCCCGGGGAGCAGTATCTCAAACCGGTCTTCCCAGGAAATTATAAGAGTTACTCATGCAGAGTAATTATTATTTCCTGTATTTTTATAGCATGCATCAAAGTCTTGCATCTTGCCCAAGATGACAAGACTCATTTTGTAATCGGGCCATATGTACTTTTTGTGCAACAAGATTAATCAATGAAATATCAGACATCTTTTTGCAAATGAGTCTTTTTTCTTTTCCGCTCACTGTTTTTCCATTTTTCTTTTTGTACAAAAAATAAATGGCGATGTTTTCAAAATGACAACTTTATTTCACTTTTTTAAAACAAGATTAAAATCAATCACTAAAATAAACAAACTGAACCCTTGCAGAGAATGCCTTCCAGACAGCACCGACAACAGCACGGCTATGACTTCGTATGACTTTGACAATCCAATCAATCAAGCTGATGAAGGGGTTGAAGAAGAATATGAGCTTCCTGAAGAGCTAGACAGGTTGTTGAGACAAGAGGAGAAGGTTATCACTCCTCATCAGGAGGAGGTCGAAACAGTTAATCTTGGTACAGATGAAGACGTGAAAGAGATTAAAATCGGGGCCTGCCTGCAAGACTCAGTGAAGAGACAACTGATTGATCTGCTTCAAGAATATGTGGATGTGTTTGCTTGGTCGTATCAAGATATGCCAGGGTTGGACACCGACATTGTTGTACACAAGCTGCCTTTGAGGGAGGAATGCCCACCGGTTAAACAGAAACTGCGCCGTACTCGCCCAGACATGGCAATGAAGATCAAGGAAGAGGTACAAAAGCAGTGGGACGCTGGGTTCCTTGCTGTAACTAGCTATCCGCCGTGGGTTGCTAATATAGTACCTGTTCCTAAGAAAGACGGAAAAGTAAGGATGTGTGTTGATTACTGGGATCTAAACAGAGCCAGCCCAAAAGATGATTTCCCATTACCTCACATTGATGTATTGGTGGATAATACGGCTCAGTTCTCGGTATTCTCCTTCATGGACGGATTTTCAGGATACAACCAAATCAAAATGTCACCTGAAGACATGGAGAAGACAACCTTCATCACACCCTGGGGCACATTCTGTTACAAGGTGATGCCATTCGGACTGAAGAATGCTGGTGCAACATATCAACGGGCTATGGTGACATTATTCCACGATATGATCCATAAAGAAATAGAATGTTATGTGGATGACATGATCGCCAAGTCCCTTACTGAAGAAGACCACCTGGTGAATCTGCTGAAGCTGTTCAAGCGTCTGAGGAAGTACCAACTAAAGTTGAACCCCAACAAGTGCACATTCGGGGTGCGATCTGGTAAGCTGTTGGGATTTATTGTAAGCGAGAAAGGGATTGAAGTTGACCCTGATAAAGTCAAAGCTATTCAAGAGATGCCTGCACCGAAAACTGAGAAAGAAGTTCGAGGGTTCTTAGGTCGATTGAACTACATTTCACGGTTCATATCTCACCTTACAGCAACCTGTGAACCTCTGTTCAAATTATTGAGAAAGGAACAAACGGTCAGGTGGAACGAAGATTGCCAGAAAGCTTTTGATAAAATCAAGGAATACTTACAAGAGCCTCCAATCCTTATGCCTCCAGTTGAAGGAAGACCTCTGATAATGTACTTGACAGTATTAGAAGAGTCGATGGGGTGTGTGTTGGGCCAGCATGACGAGTCTGGTCGAAAAGAGTATGCAATATACTACCTAAGCAAAAAGTTTACCGACTGTGAACAACGTTATTCACTGCTCGAGAAAACTTGTTGTGCTTTAGCGTGGGCTGCTCGCCGACTGAGACAGTATATGTTGACCCACACTACCTTATTGATCTCAAAAATGGACCCAGTCAAGTATATTTTCGAGAAGCCAGCTCTTACCGGACGGGTTGCAAGATGGCAAATGATTCTCACGGAATATGATATTCAGTACACTTCTCAGAAAGCCATCAAGGGCAGTGTACTATCCGAATATCTTGCTGAGCAACCTATTGATGACTACCAACCTATGAGATTTGACTTCCCTGATGAGGACATCATGTTCATTAAAGCAAAAGATCATGAAGAGCCTATTCACACTGAAGGGTCTGACCCAGAAGAAGAATGGACTATGATGTTTGATGGGGCTGTTAATATGAATGGTCGTGGTGTAGGTGCAGTAATCATTACACCCAAAGGAGTTCACATGCCTTTCTCGGCAAAACTCACTTTCAACTGCACTAACAACGAAGCTGAATACGAAGCTTGCATTATGGGTCTTGAGGAAGCCATTGACCTCAGGATCAAGACATTGACCGTATTCGGAGATTCAGCTCTGGTAGTTAATCAAACCAACGGAAAATGGTACACACACCAGGATCATCTGATACCTTACAGGGATTATACAAGAAGGTTATTGACTTTCTTCACAACGGTCAAGCTTGAGTATATCCCTCGGGACGAGAATCAATTTGCAGATGCTCTTGCTACCATTTCATCCATGATCAAAGTTCAAGCTGCCAACTTTGTACCTCAGATTTCAGTATCCAGACTTGACAGACCAGCATATGTATTTGCAGCAGAAGTTGTCAAAGACGATAAGCCTTGGTTCCATGACATTAAGTGCTTCTTGGAGGATCAAACATACCCACCTGGGGCATCTTCCAATGATAAGAAGACTTTGAGAAGGCTCGCTGGCAGTTTCTTCCTGAACACTGATGGTTCTTTGTACAAAAGGAACTTTGATATGGTACTCCTCCGATGTGTTGATAAGACAGAAGCAGACTTGTTGATGCACGAGGTGCACGAAGGATCCTTTGGTACCCATGCTGGAGGACATGCCATGGCTAAGAAATTGCTAAGATCAGGTTATTACTGGATCACAATGGATGCAGACTGTTGTGCTTATACCAGAAAGTGCCACAAATTCCAGATCTATGCAGACAAGGTGCATGTGCCGCCCAATCCTTTGAACATAATGTCTTCACCATGGCCCTTTGCCATGTGGGGCATTGATATGATTGGCAAGATTGAGCCAACTGCTTCAAATGGCCACAAATTCATCTTGGTCGCCATTGATTATTTCACCAAGTGGGTTGAAGCAGCCTCATATGCGAATGTTACAAGACAAGTGGTAGCCAGATTTCTGAAGAGAGATATCATCTGTCGATATGGAGTTCCCGAGCGAATCATTACTGATAATGGTTCCAACTTAAACAACAAGATGATGGCTGAGTTATGCCGGGACTTCAAGATCCAACACCACAATTCTTCTCCTTACAGGCCAAAGATGAATGGCGCTGTTGAGGCAGCAAACAAGAATATCAAGAAGATTGTGCAGAAGATGGTAGTCACTTACAAAGACTGGCATGAGATGCTACCGTTTGCCTTGCATGGGTACCGCACGTCAATCAGAACATCCACTGGGGCAACGCCGTATCAGCTTGTATATGGTATGGAGGCAGTCCTACCTGTTGAAGTTGAATTACCCTCCCTACGGGTATTGATGGATGTTAAGCTGAACGAAGCAGAATGGGTTCGATCCCGGTTCGAACAACTGAGTCTGATTGAAGAGAAAAGATTGGCTGCAATCTGTCATGGGCAGCTATATCAGAAAAGAATGAAGAGAGCCTTCGATCAGAAAGTCAGGCACCGAGATTACCAAGTAGGAGATCTTGTGCTGAAGAGAATCCTCCCTCCGCATACAGACCACAGGGGCAAATGGACTCCGAACTATGAAGGACCATTCGTGGTAAAGAAAGTTTTCTCTGGTGGAGCACTGATGCTCAGCACCATGGATGGTGAAGATTTCCCGTCCCCTGTTAATTCAGATGCAGTTAAAAAATACTTCGCATAAAAATGACCCGCTGGACATAAAAACAGAATGTAAGTCCAGGCAAAAATAGGGCATCCCGGCGAGTCAAAAACAGAATAAAAGACTCGGGCAAAAATAAGGGAAAAATAAAAAATGAGCACCCGCTGAGTTGAAAAGCCGCATTGGACAACTCAGGCAAAAATGGGTATCCCGATGGATTGAAAACCCGAAAGGGCGATCCATGCAAAAAAGGGAATAAGCGAACAACTGCATTCTGAATTAGTCTGTATCACCTACAACTTGGAAAGTTTCGAAAGGATCAAGCTTCAATCAGAATCAGCTTTCTTCAGAAAGCAAGATGAGAAGAACGTCAAAAGTCATGCGAGTCATAGCAAAAGAGGAAGCTCCTTGAAAGCGTCGTCAACATCGCCAGCATTTTGTTTCTCAATTTGTAACAGTCTCCTCATTTTAGGAGATTTGTTTCTTTGACTGTATCTCGCCATTTCAGGGCACATAAATTAATAAAATCAGATTTTTCAGTCATGTTTCGTCTTGTACATTTTTATTTGCAAAGAATGTCTGATGTCTCTAAAAAACTGATTGCATAAGTACAGATGCTTTTCTTCAAAAATAAAAACACATGCTTGCAGGGAATATACTTACTCTCAAAAGTGTCTAACTCCTATGACGGAATCCAGTAAAGGATACCTCGGGATCACTTGTGCGTTCCTCTAACTTTGCAGGATTGCAGGCATCCGAAACGCAACTCGGGGCATGAAAGTTTCATTCCAGCAAGCTGACAAATCAACACTCAGTCTTAGCACTCAAGGTGTTATCTCCCCAGCTGAGTTGCCACTTGTTGCTTCTCCCAGCCGAGTTGCCAATCGTTCTTCCTCAGCCAAGTATAAAAGCCAGGGAACCACTTCCCCACAGAGTCTCAGCCTCTATCCAGAAGAGCAACACACGAAGGAATCACAACAGAGTGACGAAAGCTTCTACAAACCCCAGCTGGGTCCCTTATTACAAGGATATGTCAATCAGTGACCTATATCCCCAAGCAGATACATCTCGTCAGATCCACCAATGATCTCATCCCCAGCTGGGATGTCCATTTCAAGCAGATCAGCCAGAAATCTTTACAGCAACGGGATCCGAATCCCGGATTGGTATCCTCGCATAATCATAGCATTCGCATCATATTCACCTATAAAGCGTAGCATTCCGTCTAAAACGGAGCATTACGGCAAAAATCCAACATATTGCATAATCATAAGCCATGTTTTTGAATCAAACACTTGTGAATATTGAAATCCGCCAACAATATACAGAATACTCCCCCAGAGTCCCCAGCAAAAACAGTTGCCTCACATTCACGAACACCAGTATATACTCCCTTTGACACCCGTCCGTGTCATATCCCCAGCAGCAAGCTTTTATCCTTTTATCCCCATCATCATACCTTTTATCCCCAGCATGTCGGCCGTCCCCGTCATTGCTTTATTTCCCGCACTTTGCCCAGCATGTCGGCCGTCCCCGTCATTGCTCTTTACCCAGCAGTCGTCCTCTGCTCGACGGTCGTCCTCCGTCGCCCATACTTTACAATATGCTTTTTTTCTTTTACAATCTATATCCCTTTTCTTCTTCATTCTATGAGTGCAAATTTTGGACTGTCTTTGGTATTCAACCACAAGTTATCTTGTTCGCCTGTTAAGCCGTTGCTTACATCCTGCACAGCTAACTCATGTTTGAATAGGGGCAGCTGTAAACACCCCAAATTTGCCCTCACCCATTCACACCATGGCTTGTGATCATTTCATATGCATAAACACAATCATACCATCTCATATTGCATTTTTGATTCACTGCATTGGTTCAAAGTCATCTGCATCTAGGGTTTGTGATCTGAGCAATCCAAGAGCTTCTTGAGCCACTCCAAAGGTCAAAAATCACTTCAAAGGGGTCCATGTGTGTTCAAGTATCATATTATATCCTCTCAAAGTCAAGAATGTCAAAGAATCACAAGAATTGGGATTGGTATGGAAGCAGAGCCAGGTTTGACTGCACAGATGACCTAAAATTAGGGTTTTGGTTTCAGAGGCCATAACTCCAATTTTTTTGGTCATTCTTGTTTCTATTGGTCTCTATATGGTATAGGGAGTATGCATATCAATTTTCATGAAGAAATTCCATGGGGAAGTCATCTGATCAAGAGTTGACTTTTCAGACAAGTCAGTGTAAAATCAGGGCATCTGAGGCCCCCAGTGACCCAACCAAGGGGTGATCTTCATCATTTTGATTGTATATGATCTTTATTTGATCATAGAAGAGGTTGGAAGTTCACAAAATTGAAGAATTTGAAGTTTTTGCAAAGTTGACTTTTTTGGGCAAGTTTGACTTTTAAGGAATGTGTCATTTTAGGCAACTTTTCAATCCTTGCTTTTTGATCCAAAAATGCTTCAAATGGAAAAACTTTGGTCATGAAAGTTGTAGATTAGATCTTTCCCTTTTCAAGAAGTACAAGAACATGACCTAATTCATCTTGGATCAAAAGTTATGGTGCATCAAAGTTGGCAAAAATCACTAAATTTCAAGTTGTGCACCAAATGGGAAACTTGCAAAATCTTGTACCAAGGCAATTTGTAACTTCTAATTGATGTCTAATCCTTATACAAACATCATACAAGTCTTAAAGTTCAGATTGAACCAAAGGGATCACATGTTACATGGCTTGTGAGGCAAGATCTTTTCATGAGAACTAAAGGCAAGCAAGTTGCAAAACCAATGATAACATCTCATCCACTTGCTGCCTTGGATGCTGAACCACCCTAGCCCTTTCCCCTCACCATGTTGTGCAAGACAAGCCCTTGTACCAAGCTAGCAAAGTAGCCCATGCCCTTCTTACACAAAGTTGACATTTTGGCAAAAGCAACCATACCTATCACAAAAGGACATGTCATGTCATCTGACCAATAGGATTAGTTTATACAAACAAAATGCAAGCTGAACATCACAACACACAAGCCTGAAATCAGCAAGAACACAACTTTCCCATTTTTCACTCTCAAAGCAAAAGCCTTCGAAACTCAGAAAACAAGCCACAAACACTTGAACAAACTTCATAGATCAACTCAACTCATCATCCTGATAACAAAGCACCCCTCACCCTTGCCTTAAACTGCCTGAATCCAAAACACGATTCTCACCTGAGCTTGAGCAGAACCTGTTCAAACTCTCAAACCAGCCAACATAAACTCTTGCTAAGCATCCAAACATCATCAAGGGACCAAAGGGAGTGGTTTGCATCAAGGGAAGAGGTCAGAAAGCTGCAAAGTTGAAAGCTTCAAAACTCAGGTAGCTCAAGAACTTTTTTTCCAGAAATGATTTTTAAAGTTCCTAAGTTGTTCTTTGTAGTTCACTGATCACTCTGATGCCTTTGGTTTTGAAAATGGTGGAGAGATGAGGGTTTAATCAGTTTCTGAAACTTTTTGCCCTAGGATTTGTTTGATTCGATTCAGCCAGTTTAGGAATGATAAATGTTGTTTGAGTGGGGGTTTTAATTCGTTTTTGGGTGGGGATCATTTCTGTTTAATTAGAATTCGTTTTAGATGCGTGTAGAAGGAGTTTGTGATTTTGGGTGATCGGAGAAGATGACCGGAACACTGTTCCGGTCACCTGAGGGTCATTAACGGCTGGATTAGGGCTAATTAATTAGGGTTAGTGAGTTTGAATGCTGGCCGTCCAGATGCGCGCCAGGTCAATTCGCGCGTATGGGAGTTTGAATCTGGGCCTTCAGATTGGATTACTTTTCCTTTTTCAGTTTAAAATTCATTTTATTTTCATATTAATCCATTGGTTTTCTATAATTTATTAAAAATAGCAAAAACACTTTAAAAATTCTGAAATTTTTTATACAAGTTATTATTTAATTTCAGAACACAAAAATATTTTTATTTTTATTTTTAGCATTAAAAAAGTATTTTTAAATATTTAAAAGTTTATTTTTAATTAATTAATGAGAATTAATTAATTAAAAATACTTTTAGGTATTTAAAAATCACCAAAAAATTCATGAAACCTTTAAAACCATTTAGAAACATTGTCCAACCCTCAAACCAAATTTATTTTTTGATCTTGATGCATTTTGAGAATTTTTCATGGAATTAAAATCATTTTGATGCATTATTTTGATCCAAACTTCCAAAAATCATTTCTGCCTAACCCTAAAGAGTTGGACTTTGATTCTTTTTGCATTGTGTTTAGCATATCATGTAGTTTGTAAGATTAAATGGTCATGATTTGATCTTTCATTTTCCATTTGTTTGGCATTTTTCTTGTTAAGAAACCCTAAAACCCTAGAAAACTTAGGAAAATCATAACTTGAATTTGGTTAAGAGTTGAAGCTTCTCCTTTGGGCAGTGAGTTAGTATAGGATTAGGGATCCTTTGATGGCATTTTCAATTTTTTATCTTATTGTTTGCTTCTGATTTTGGTTTGTGTTTGATGCTTTGATCATAAACCCTAATTTGGGCTTCCATATGCATCCATCTTGCATTTGCATTCATACCTTGACTTGCCATAGCATTTTGTGCCTCCATTTGATTCATTTAACATCATAGGACATATTGAAAGCATGTTTGATCATTACATCTTGTATTTGCCATATTGTATGCCATATGCATCTCATAACTTTTCATGTATGATTATGGTTCTTAACTTGCTTCATTTGCATCCATAAGCTTGCATGATCATTTCCATGTGTTGTTTCATGTTTGTAGCATCTCATAGCATCATTAACATCATGTATGTGCTTCTTGTTTTGTTTCTCTTCATGCCATTTCATCTCATCTTGCATTGCATTGCATTCCTTTCATTAACTTTTCAGGTGGTAAGTAATCTTGAGAAGTGGATTTGCCTTCACTTCTCACAACTTCTTCTCATCTCTTATATGCATTCTTGCTGCATTTTATCTTGTGTTTGAGATTGAGCTTGCTCATTCTTCTTCTTACTTTCTTTCCTCAAGTGACTTGACTTCTTGAATGAAGCAAGTTACTTTGCTTCTCCTGATCCTTTCATCTGCTTCCTGGTGATTCCATTGAAGATTTCTCTTGTTGACCTCACAAACCTTAGGAAAAACCAAGCATGACAATGATTAGGGTTGTGATTAGTCTCCCCACTTAGTTTTGCCTTTGTGTCTCATTGAGTCTTCTCTTCTCATATCAGAATCAGGGACTAAACCCTAAAGGCTTTAAGGTTTGTGATTAAGTTTATGCCTGCATCCTTCTATTAGGATGGAGTGTATAACTTTAATCCTGAGTGTTAAACCCTTAATGTGTTTAAATCCTTTAATCAATCCATCTAATAATCACTAAGACATCAAGCTTGTAACTTGGGCCTTGCATTAGGGTTCTAATTCTTCCTTAATTGGTTAAGAAGGACTAACCCTAGTGTTAATGGACAAGTCCCCCTCAAGTTGTCTTACAAATCATAAAATCACTTCTTCATCCTATCATTAAATAAAATCCACTTAATCAAAGGCTTGTTTTGTCATGAGTTTAATCCCTAATCATGGATTAAGTTGAGGAGTTTTCCTCAGCTTAAACATTCTCATCTATTATCCTTCTATTAGGATGGTGTAATGAGTCTGTTTAATCTTTGATTATGGCTTAATCTCATTACTTAACACTAAACAAAAACCACCAAAAACATCTAATAATCACAAGTAGGTTAATGATCTTAATCCTGCACCAAAGGTGATTAAGTGTGAGAATCTGACTTCACACTTAAGGTACTCTCATTACCCCTAATCAGAGGGAAGATGTGATGAGTTTGCTAAACCATTGGTTTAGGCTTAAGCTCATTAACTTATGACAAACTTTCAAAAGGCAAGAAAAGACTGAAAACTCAAAACAAACAATAATCGTCTCCTTCGGGATTCTTTTCTCATCTCATTCACTCATAAACGAGAACTTGCTTCTTCCGTCTAATGCAAGACAGTTTGCACCTGAGCCAGACAGGTCATACACTTGAGCATAGACAAGTAAGCAGTTCACAAGTCAATCCATCTTTCAGTCTCTTTGGGTCGAACTACGGTGTTCTGACTTCCTCATTGCACGAGAGGATACGTAGGCATAACTTAACGGTTATCGAACAAAAGTCTCTGTATATCCCCCTCTTTCAGCATCATTCTCTTAGCCTCATATTCTTGAGCATCTCCTCTTTGTTCTTACACTGACACTATATGCATCATACTTCACACTTCTTTTACACTGACACCTGTACATTCTTTTCCAGCTATTTTATACACAGATTGCACTGACACTACCCCTTTAAAACACAAATCTATTAAGCATGGATCCCGTCGAGTACGACGGACAATCTGGGTGCTAATACCTTCCCAGGTTGTAACCAACCCCCTTTCTCAGTCTCTCTGGTTCGCAACCGTCTTATCCATATCTTTCCAGGTCTATGCAGCATTACCTTTCCTCCGGGATAAAAATGCCTAGCTGGCGACTCTTTCTTTTCTTGAGTTCACTCCTGTGTGTTCTCATCCTCCCTTCGCCGACCGTTCGCGTCTGTACCCCATTTGACCCGGCTTCATTTGGTGGGAGCGACACCTAACTGTCTTTTAAACAGCAAAGGGTTGTAGTTGATGCAACCCTTCACTCCTATCAGAGGTACATTGGGGAACTGCCCACAGCTAGTAATCATGTCCCTTCCTTTGGTGCTCTGGGTACACCACCTGATGTCATCTGAAGTTAGAGCAGTAAGTCTCTTAGCCCAATTCTTCTGTTGGTGAGGGTTCAGGAAGGCATCAGTCTTGGGTAAGTGTTTAAGCAGCCAAGTGTGAAATAGGGGAGCACATCATCTCACCAACCTTCCTCTCTGCTTCTCATTCCTTTGATGAACAGAATAATAGAAATCTCCCAGCAAGGTGGGAACTGGGTTCCTCAAAAGGAAGAGATGAATAGCATTCTTGCTGATAAACTTGGGCTCATCTGCAAAAAGTATAACCCCATATATACTGAGGGCTAACAATGCACAAACTGCCTTCCATTCTCCCAAGGAGGCCTTCAGGATGGCCTGAGAAGTTAGAAAGTCCAAGTGTAGACCAGGGATCCCAACCTTTGTTGTCATGTTCTGATCAATCAAAATAGGTTCCAGGTGCAGTGCCTTCGCCACTTCTTCATTGCTGGGAGAAGCCATTTCAGGGTTGAAGGGGATACCACCCCTGACAGGTACTCCAATCAATGATGAAAACTCCTCCAACAGAGGTCCCAACTGAAAATTCTGGAAAGTGAAGCATCTCAAAGGAGGATCATAGAACTGTAGGCAAGTGTGGATCAAGCTCCTCTGAGAAGGGTCTAGGTCCATAACCATATCAAGGATGGGACATGGTCTGGAGTAATGAGTGCCTGGACCTGCCTGATGCCAGCCAGCACAGGCTCGAAGAAGTGGTATGAAATGTTGCTCTTCTTGGGTGCCATGACTACTGATGAAGAGTTGAAAACAGATACTGATGATGAAGACTGATACTGGAGATGAGCCACTGATAGACTGAGGATGATGATGGAGGTAGCTGAAGCAGGCAACTGATGAAGACAGCTGAAGCAGATAGCTGATGAACAGGGGTTTATGCAGATGAAGGGGTCAAAACCAAGCCAAATGTAATATGGATACCCTGAAAAACAAATAAGCAAATGTTAAATGATGCAATGATGATGTATGCAAATGATATGCAAGGGTTTGTGATCAAGCTGGATCTGATTACTGTCTTGATATAGGTCCATGTATGTTCAAGAAGTCCAGATGGAGGTTCAAAAGTTCAGTAACCAAGGTGGGGGACTCAAATAAAGAGTCACATATCCTGGGTTAAATCACAAGAACTGTCCAAAGTGAGGCATTCTTAAACACAATAGGTAACAGGGTATGATGTGGCCAAGGGTTCCTGCAAACCTGTAAACAGCCCAGCCCCCCTCACAGGTGATGTTCTAAAACAAGGATCCTCAGACTTGGATCAGTTATGAGAAGTGTAAACACTTCTAACCCGGAGGTACAGTGTTTAAAATAACCATAAAAGATCCTCCTCTAATTCACCTCAGTTTCTGAAGGTCATAGTAAAGGTCATCCAGACTTAGCAGGCTTCCCAGATAGCCCTAGCACTACAGGAGATCTGTAGCACAGAGTTCTCAAGAAGAAACCCACATCTGAACAGTGTTTCATATTCCCGCACCAGACCGAAATGGAATGGGAAAGAACATGAACCACTCTAGCCTAGGTGTCACTCAGGTCCCAGGTATAGGACCTTAAACTCTCAATGAACCCCACCCAACAAAACAAAAACCAAATCCAGCCAGATAACAGTATGACAGTATGATGTATAAAGCTTGTAAAGAAAGCAATAAATAACTTTACATAAAGCAGTAAATAAAGCAAATATATAAACACAATTAGCACATAACACCCCAGTAAACACAAATCAAACAAGCGCTAAGAGGAACCCACAAAAAGAACCAGAAGCCCTGGTTACAGTATAAGGTTCCCCAGCAGAGTCGCCAAGCTGTCGCTCCCAAAGATTTGCATCCCGGTACAAGCGCGAACGGTCGGCGAAAAGAGGAATGAGAACACACAGGAGTGAACTCAGAAAGACAAGAGAGAGTCGCCAGCTAGGCATTTTTATCCCGAAGGAAAGGTAATGCTGCATAGACCTAAGAAAGATATGGATAAGACGGTTGCGAACCAGAGAGACTGAGAAAGGGGGTTGGTTACAACCTGGGAAGGTATTAGCACCCAGATTGTCCGCCGTACTCGACGGGATCCACGCTTAAAAGATTTGTGTTTCAAAGGGGTAGTGTCAGTGCAATTTGTGTATCAAAGAGCTGGAAAAGGATGTACAGGTGTCAGTGTAAAAGAAGTGTGAAGTGTATAAGTGAAGTGTCAGTGTAAAAGAAGTGTGAAGTGTATAAATGAAGTGTCAGTGTAAGAACAAGAGTGAAATGCTCAAGACTGTGAGGCTTTAAAGAATGATGCTGGAAGGAGGGGGAATATACAGAGACTTTTGTTCGATAACTGTTAAGTTATGCCTACGTATCCTCTCGTGCAATGAGGAAGTCAGAACACCGTAGTTCGACCCAAAGAGACTGAAAGGTAAATTGACTTGTGAACTGCTTGCTTGTCTATGCTCAAGTGTATGACCTGTCTGGCTCAGGTGCAAACTGTCTTGCATTAGACGGAAGAAGCGAGTTCTCGTTTGTGAGTGAATGAGATGAGAAAAGAATCCCGGAGGAGACGATTATTGTTTGTTTTTGAGTTTTTCAGTCTTTTATTGCTTTTTGAAAGTTTGTCATAGATTAATGAGCTTAAGCCTAAACCAATGGGTTAGTAAACTCATCACATCTTCCCTCTGATTAGGGGTAATGAGAATACCTTAAGTGTGAAGTCAGTATCTCACACTTAATCACCATGGTGTAGGATTAAGATCATTAACCTACTTGTGATTATTTAGATGTTTTTGTTGTTTTTGTTTAGTTTTAAGTAATGAGATTAAGCCATAATCAGGGATTAAACAGACTCATTACACCATCCTAATAGAAGGATAATAGATGAGAATGTTTAAGCTGAAGAAAACTCCTCAACTTAATCCATGATTAGGGATTAACCTCATGACAAAACAAAGCCTTTATTAGATGTATTTTAGTTAATGATAAGATGAAGAAGTGAGTTTTAGGATTTGTAAGACAACTTGAGGGGGACTTGTCCATTAACACTAGGGTTAGTCCTTCTTAACCAATTAAGGAAGAATTAGAACCCTAATGCAAGGCCCAAGTTACAAGCTTGATGTATTGATGATTATTAAGTGAATTGATTAAGGAGTTAAACACATTAAGGGTTTAACACTTAGGATTAAAGTTATACACTCCATCCTAATAGAAGGATGCAGGCATAAGCTTAATCACAAAGCCTTAAAGCCTTTAGGGTTTAGTCCCTGATTATGAGATGAGAAGAGAAGACTCAAAGAGACACAAAGGTAAAAGCTAAGTGGGGGACTAATCAAAACCTAAAATGTTATCATGCTTGGAAGTCCTAGGGTTTGTGAGGCTTAAGAGAAATCTTCAAAGAAACACCAAGGAGAGAAGCAGATGAAAGGAGCAAAGAGAAGCAAAACAACTTGCTTCACTTAAGAAGTCAAGTTGCTTGAAGAAAGAAAGTGAGATGAACAAGAATGAGCAAGCTCAATCCAAAGCACAAGACAAAATGCAGCAATGATGCATAAGAGAGATGAAAAGAGATTGTGAGAAGTGAAGGCAAATTCACTTCTCAAACAACTTACCACCTGAAAAGTTAGTAAAGAAATGAAATGCAATGCAAAATGAGATGCAATGCAATGATGCAAGCCAAAACCAGAAGCATGTACATGATGTTAATGATGCTAAGAGATGATACAAACATGAGACAAGGCAAAATGGTGATCAAACAAGTATGAGGATGCAAATGAGGCATGCATTGAACCATGGATGTTCATGAAAAGTTATGAAATGCAAATGACATACAACATGGCAAATGAAAGATGCAATGATCACACATGATTCTAATATGTCCTAAGATGTATTATGAATCAAATGGATGCACAAAATGTCATGGCAAGTCATGGTATGCAAGCAAATGGAAGATGGATGCAAAGGAAGGCACAAATTAGGGTTTATGATCAACATACAAAGCAAAAATCCAAAACCAGAAGCAAATGCCATGATAAAAATTTGAAAATGCAAACAAAGGAACCCTAGACCTATACAAACTCACTGCCCAAAGGAGGGGATCCAACTCTTAACCTAGTGAGAGTTATGAATTTCCTAAGATTTCTAGGGTTTTAAGGTACCTTGTCAAGAAAAATGCAAAACAAATTAAAAATGCAAGATCAATTCATGCTAATTTAATCCTATAAACTACATGTTATGCAAGATGCAATGCAAAAAGAATCATTGTCCAACTTTCAATGGTTAGGCAGAAATGAATTTTTGAAGTTTGAATCAAAATAATGCCTTGAAATGAAATTAATTCCATTGAAAATGATCAAAAGGCATCAAGAACAAACAATAAATTTGGTTTGAGAGTTGGACAATGTTTCTAAATGTTTTTAAATGTTTCATGAATTTGTTTGTGATTTTTAAATACCTAAAAGTATTTTTAATTAATTAATTTTCATTAATTAATTAATAATAAACCTTTAAATGATTTAAAAATAATTTTTAATGCAAAAAATGAAAATAAAAATATTTTCAGAATGAGAAAAATATTTGAAACAAAAATGCAAAAGGAAATATTTTTGTGATTTTTTAAGGTATTTTAAAATAAATAACAAAGAAAATGGGATAAAAATGAAATTAAAATGAAATTAAATGGAAAGTATGCTGATCCTAAGGCCAAGATTCAAACTTGACACACGGGAATTGATTGGCGCGCGTTTGAGTGGCTGGGATTCATTCTGAGATTTGAATTTAATTAATCCTAATTAATTAAATAAATGACTGGATTAGGGTTTTAATGTGAAATCTGGGACGTCCAAAACGCGCGCGAAGTTGGATCCAATGGCCTCTATTCAAACTGACCTAAAACCCTAATTAACCCTAATTACTCTCAGACGACCGGAACAGTGGTTCCGGTCGTCTTCTCCGGCGAGGCCTGTCATACCCCGAATTTGTCCTACTACTTTTGTTTTTCTCTTTAAAGGATCATCTTGCATGTGACCATGATCTCCTGAGGTTTAGCCCATGATTTCATGATTATGTTCATTGTGACTATTAAGTTTTGTAAGTATACTCGTGCTTGCTTCTTAAGCCAAGGTGTTGGAGGTTCTTTTGTGAAAGATTAGTCATGTAGAGATATTGATCGTGTGTGAAAGAGTAAAAGTTTTTTTAGTGCTTAAGATGTGGAAAACATTTCAAGTTGGCGATTTCAAATATGAAATTTACTTGATACATGTATGCATCCAAGTGAAATTTGGTATTACCTACAAGCATTTGTACATGAGGCCATGGTATGTTTTTGTAATTCTAACTTGGTGAAACAAGGAGAGATGGTGGTGTGAAGTTTCAAGAGCTAAAGTGCAAAAGACAACGTTCAAACTCAATGAGGTCCAAAGCTATTGAACTCAAAATCAAGGCAAATGCATTATTAAGGGAATCTCAAGATACTTTCAAATTCAAAGTTGTTTTGAAGCATACAAAGGGTGATTTACAAGAATGGTCAATTTCTATTGTTTGAGTTTAAAAGGCCAAGTCAACATGAAAAAGGGGCGTGCTGCAACAATAGTCGCAACCAAACTATCTCAAATCATGTGAAAAATGCTAATATCATAGAAGTGGCACTATTATTCAAGTACTCATGCCTTAAGTATATTCTTTTAATTACCCAATTTCAAACAAGGTCATAGTAACGTTACGAGGTTCACTATTACAAGTTGAAGTACAAGATTCAATTTGTTTTCGTTAACACAAGAGTACCAAGTCAGTTACAAATTCTAGAAATCCCAATGAGTAATCCCAAATGACAGGTAGTTCAAATTGAGATTCAAATGTACAAAATAAAAGGTTGAATTCCATATCACAAAATTACATGAAATCACAAGTTTAAAGTTCACAAGGTTACAAAGCCAAGACCTAAAACAATCAAAGACAAATCCCCAAGATTGACCATGTGATTCCTCATGGTGAGCATGATTTCTTTGACCCCTCCCAGTCTTCATACCCGATAATTGTATTCACACCAGAAGTTCCTTCAAGAGCCAAACAGTCACCTGCAAGCATAAAGAAAGGTCGTGGATAATAACAAGGGATTAATGGAGCTTTCTATATGGTATTTATCAAACTCAAGAGATCACATACACATGGTAACCATGTCAATCCAATCTCCTTATAAAATACAAGCACCAAATTTTAGAGCCTGCTACCCTTTCATCCAAATCCCTCTGCACTAGCTTTACTTTTCCACTTTTCTCCAAGCCTTGTCGTCACCGTGCTCACATGAAGAAAATGAAGTACTCAGAATTCAGGATCATGAAGATTTGTGCTAAGTTTGTAAATTCTGAGTTATGGAAAAACAGTCCCAATTCAAGCTTCATTGTCCTAAGCATTCAATTCCCACAAGTTCAAACTGTGACAAGGAACAACCAGAATTTAGTAAGAAGAGGTTCCTCAAATCACCAATGCAAACAAAAGCAATGTTAAATAAAAAACAATTTCCAGGTGCCATGACCAAAAGCAAGACAGTATTCAAAAACAGATCAAGTCCTATTCTCATAATAGCTACAACCTTCAAGTTCGAAGTTCAAAGTTCACAATGATGTACAAATAAACAATCAATATGTCAGGCACCATTTTTTTGAGCCCCCGTGATAAAGTAGGCAATGCACAAAGATTCAAAGCAATTACTAAAAGTTACAACAGTACTACAAGCAAGCCATTAAAGAAGTGTTCTCACCATTCGTACTCCAAATGACAAAAGCAAGCATCCGAGCATTACGGAAAGCATCATTCCAGCCACAGGATCTGTTGAATCATCTTGAATCTCATCTGAAACATAACCAAAATTGAGTCAGTATTCCATTTCAATTATCTCATCACCAAGCCGCATAATAAAGTAACCTGCAAAGCAAATCTCTCTGTGCTTGTGTACCATGGAAGCAGTCGAACCAAAGATCCTTATGAGCTTTCCAAGTATGATGTTGTTTTGACTACTTAGCATGGAAGTTCCCTAAGAAGCCTCTGGTTGACAAAGATGATGGAGAAAAAGAAACTTATGAAGATCCTGCAATGAGTAAGAAAAGGAAATGCTCTCCTAGTTCAAAAGCAACAAGAAGAAGAATTTGGACAACATGATTGCTTGAGGATGCTGCACGTCCTCTTGCAAAAGTAGCCTGGTTTAGAGTTGTCCTGGATGAAGCCCAGAATATAAAGAATCACAGGACTCAAGTTGAGAGGGCCTGCTAGGATCTTCGAGCTAAGCGCAGATGGTGCTTGTCCAGAACTCCAATCCAGAATTCAATTGATGATCTCTACAGTTACTTTAGATTTATACGACATGATCCTTATGCTGTGTACACATCATTCTGTTCAACAATCAAGATTCCTATTAGCAAAAATCCATCAAATAGTGCAGAACATGAAACTAACCTTCGCACTAGTATTCGATCCTTCAAGCCATCTGCAATGAATTCAAGGAAAGCTAATCAATGAAAAAGAACAAAGCAGAATCAAAACTTTGAGAAATCTCACAATTTAATACCTGCAATATGTCACGGTTTCATTCAAAGGGGTTTCTCCGGTTTCTCATATACCATTACGCCAAGTTTGTCGCTTCTGCAAAGGACCTCATCAAGGTCATATCTCAGTAAAAAATCCAAATTCAAAACAATTGAATTCCTGCACCAGGAAAGCAAACTCACTTAATAAAAAAAGCCAAACGAGATATCCATAGCAGTAAAAATCATGAGTCAAAATCTAACGAATTTCAGTGTGGCCCACCCCTCATCCAAAAATCTGATTGTTTCACTACAGACAAATTAAAGGATGACTCACCTATCATGGTCCCCACAAAGGGAATATTCCTTCTAACGGATTGCAAAACCAGCTCACAATTTCCTCACAATTTCACACGAATTTCACAAATCTCTCACGTATGAAGCATCCCTAAATTCCCCTATAAATAGGAAACCAATCATTGGCAAAAGGGGGCTGCCAACACACAGACAGAAAACCCTAAGAGCCACCAACACACCTGAAAACCCTAGCACAAAAATGTAGAAAAGGCATAAAAAAAAAACACTACAGAAATGCTGCAAAAATCTTCCCAGAAAACCAACACTCAAAGCTCTCATTCTAGGACCATTTAGAGCTTCAAGCCGAAGCTCTATATTTGGCCAGAGCTAAGCCCTTTTTCGCACTCACCAATGACATTAACATTCACAGAACAGAAGAATAATACATTTCAGACGCATATAAGTGATTTCAAACGTATAGAAGTTTAAAGAAGGAGAGCATTAGAAGTTGAGAATCGAAAGACACTTACCGGAGGTTATTGTTAGTCGTTGGAGAAGGTATTCGCCGGACTAGCTCCGGTCAGGTAGTTTTCGCCACTTTTCCCTCATTGATTTTGACCTCTTCGTATTCTTTTGCGATTCTGCGTTAACCCTTTTGTGATATTCTTTGAGTGATGTGTATGTTCTGATATTTGACTAGATTTAGGGTTTTTGTTAAATCTGAGTTTAGATTCGAAAAAAGAAGAGATTTGAGGAAGAGTTTGTGTTTTAGGTTTTGTGATTGGCGTTTGTGAGCTACCGGAGAGGACGGTTGCGTTGTCGGCGACCGCCGTCTCTCTCCGACGAATGTGATTGAAGAGAGACGAATGGGAGTTAGAGAGACGAGAGTTTTTGTTCTCTTCTAAAAATGCATTTTGGTCTTAATAATTTGATTTAGAAAATTTCATTTCCTTATTACCGTTGCAGCTTGTCGTTGTGTTGGTCCACCGTACCGGTGACACGTGTGTCCATGGTGACACCTGTCATCGGTCAATCGTTTTGACCTTTATTAATTCTACGTGTGCCTCTTACTTTCCTTAGCGTACACCCTCACTGGCTTCCCTTTGATTAGAGTCAGCATTGGACTCATTTTGATCCGACGACCCAGATGTCTCCTAGGGTCAACAGTTGACCGAGCATTCATGCTATGATCCCTCACCTGTGTTGGGCCTTGCTAAGCCTGGGCTTTGCACTTTCTGATAATTGCACCTTCATTCTGTTTCTTTTAAAACATCCAGCCCAATTCATTTTTTATTTACTTCTTTTCTTTTGTTTATTTTCTTTTTTAAATATCTAAAAATATCTAAAAATATTTTTATTAATTAATTATTTAATCTAATTAATTAATTTATTAATTAATTTTATTAAATAATTTAATTTAATTAATTAATTACTTTCTCCTTAAAATTTCAAAAAAAAAACTAAAAAAAAATATATTTCTTAATCACTTTTGTTCAAATTTAAACTTCTTTATTTTCTTATGATTAATTTTCTCATTCGAATATAAAAAATCCAAAAAACATTTTCATTTTTTATTTTAATAGATTCATTTAATTTGATTTATTTTTCACCTTTGCTCGATTATGTATGTGATGAATATTTGCGTATGCTCGATCCTCCTTGCTTGTGACATGATGATATGATTGCTTGTGTGATTACTTTTGCATTTTTTGACGATAAATTGCTAAGTAAAAAACGAACGCACATTAAGATTAGTCATTTCAAAGATAAACGAAATCTTTGGTCCAACGCCAAATAAACATCCATATGCACTTCACTTCATACACACACGTAAGTCGATCATTCCTCGATCGCCATCTGCACGAACTTTGCACCTTACATTTTTAGCAACATTTTCCAACTTAACGAATCAACGCATTGCACTTGTTTTCCATAGCTAGTCCTTAGCTTAGTTCCTCAAACTTTGCGAGTCGAGCACGTTGTGCCTCGCTAACAAAACCAACAAATAAACCTCCACTTGCATTTACCTTAAACTTCAAAAAACCGAAATGCTACTTCTTAGATCCAAACCCTTGATCCAACGTCAAGCGGTCTTAGGAAATAAAACATCCTAATAATACGAGAAGATTTGTATGCCACGAGCCTTAAGCGATAGAAAGGGGGATAACGAGCTTTCGTTACTCGCTCCGATTATTTCGACGCAGGACACCCGTCTTGTTGGGCGAGATAAACTATCCATAGTCTTTAGTGCATTTCAACTCCTAAACCCTTTCATCGACGAAAGGTAATAAAATCAACAACCAATACCCATATCAGGCCAAACTACGAAGCTCTGACTTTCCCATTGCACAAGGGAATACGTAGGCACGAGGATCTCAATCCTTGCCGAGCCCCTAGGATCAATAAACCCTTTAGTTCAACAAGTAATCATAAGTATAGACATCCCTTCGCGCGTGACAATCTAGATGGTTCCCATCGAGTACGATGGATGTAGGAGGTGCTAATACCTTCCTCCTACATAACCGACTTCCGAACCCCGACAATGGTTTGCAATGACCTTGTTTTATCCCTTCTCGGTGGTTTTATCTATATTTTCCATTTCCCTCTTCGGGAATAAATAAAATTAGGTGGCGACTCTCAAGTCAGCCCAGCCGCGACCGCGTTCGCGAGGGATCGTATTTTTCGAGGTACGACAGCTGGCGACTCTGCTGGGGACTGGTTCACCCCTATGCGAGTCAAGCCTAGTCTAGGTTTGCACGCTTGTTTGGATGTTTGATTATGTGTTACTTGTTTATCGCTTTCTTTATTGCTTTACATTTTATATCCTTATTGTGGATCTCTTGTACCGGAATGATACTTTGATCAAAACAACTTGAGGGAAAGACTCTATACCCGGGTCTATGAGTGTAAACATAAGTTAGCGAGGTTGTGTAGTATGGGCTCCCGAGAGAACCTCTCTCGTGGGTTGTCGATACGAAAACCTCACTCGGAGTAGATTTTAATGGAAATACTGACAACCGTCAAGCTTTTGGCGTGTGTGCTCAGATGTTTTCATTAGAGTCGTCGACTCTGAGGACCTTTAGAACCTTTTGGTTAAAACATCGGTTGATGGTTGCGTAGTATTAGGGCACCAGGGTTCGCCCTCGCGTGGCTCGATACGAAAACCTCACTTGGAATAGACTTACTCAATGGAGTTGATTGACTGTCAAAAATATATGAAATTGACACGTGCATCAAACAGTTGAGAAAGTTCCATAACTCCAGGACTTTGTTTTAAACCTCGTGTCGATGATCACGTAGTATGGGGCACCAGGAGATTTCTCTCTTGTGTGGCTCGATACGAAGATCTCACCCAAACGAAATCCATATGGTGGAGTCAATCAACCGTCATGTTGATGGCGTGTGTGATGAACAACCATACGAATTATTAACTTTGGGATCCCTAAAACTGTAGAGGTCACCCAGTGAGGTCCTTGTGAGGAGAATAATCAAAGTATCCTCCATCCCGTAGCTCTGGTCCTATGATCCTGGATCTTGCATTTCATTTACATATCATTTCATACGCATTACATATCATTTTCCCAAAAACAAAAGAGCTTATCCGTCCTTTATCCATATCAGAGTTGATTTCTCGACACTTGTATCAGACTTGAAATAGCTTTAAAGACTATGGATCCGTTGGAGCGAAGCCATGCTAATTTAAGAGGAGATGTAGACTCAATGAAGAAACAGGTGGAGCAACTTGTGGAGGCCATGATAGCTTTGACAAAAAGAGAGGACAACATTCAACGAACGGCAGTTGGGGATTCTATTACACAAAAGTGTCACATTGTCAGGAATGAGAATTCTTCATCAGTTGACGCCATGGAGTATCATAGCTTTTCAATCTCCGCACCTAATCCCAAAGGGACAAACCTAGTATTGAATGCTGAACAACCTCAAAATCCATAGTTTGCTGAAAGATGTCGTGTGTTGGAAGAGAAATTTGAGGCCTTAAAAGGACATGATGCTTTTGGTCTGAACGCTTCTGACTTATGTTTAGTGCCTGATGTGGTAATCCCTCCTAAATTCAAAATGCCAAAATTTGAGAAGTATGAAGGAGATAGTTGTCCAAAGAATCATTTGGTGATGTTCTGTAGAAAAATGACCACTCATACTAAGAACGATAATTTGATGATTCACTGTTTCCAAGACAGTTTGAGTGGAGCATCATTGAACTGGTATACACAGCTAAAAAGTAGCCACATCCAATCATGGATGGACTTGTCCAGTGCTTTTATGAAGCAGTATGACTACAATTTCGACATGGCTCCAGACCGTATACAACTGCAAGGGTTATCTCAAGAAAGCGATGAACCATTCAAAAAGTATGCTCAAAGATGGAGAGGGTTAGCTGCTAGTGTTCAACCACCAATCTTAGAGAAAGAACTGGTTGGTTTATTCATGGATAGTTTGCAAAGTCCGTATATTGAAAGAATGATAGGCAGTTCTTTTCCCGGCTTTTCACAATTGTTGTCAGTTGGAGAACGAATTGAGATCCTACTCAAGAGTAGAAAAGTACAGGACATCTCAGACGTCCAGACTAGTGAAAGCGAATCAATTGTCAGTTCCCAAGAAACAGGGGAGGAAATTAATGCATTTTGGGAAGCTCTACAAGCTTCACCTCCAGTGCCTTATCAACAACACCCATGCAGAGGACCTCCTCAGTATCGACAGCAGGTTGCACATCAAGAGCCAATGCAACAACCACGTACTCCACAATGGCGTCCTTACTACGCTAAAAGACCAAAAAGACATTTTGATCAATTACCGATGCTTCACAGTCACATACTTCCACGTTTGATTAATAGTGGATTGGTAGAGCCAAGGAAGGTAGATCTAATGCCTCTTCCACATCGACCAAACTTTGATCCTAATGCTTATTGTAGTTTCCATGCCAACTCACCGGGACATTCAACTGATGATTGCCAACAATTAAAAAATAAAGTCCAGGATCTGATTGATTCCAAGGTAATCTCATTCACACCTCAGGGAATTCAAATCCACAATCAGACGGGCTCATCAATCCATGTTATGGAAGAAGTTGCTGAGAGTACATGCGAAGATTGTTTTCAAACTGATCTTGAAGAGCAATTATGAATTAAGGCTTCTCAACAGTAAATCAAATCCCAGTTCCTCAACACTGGCAATCTTTAACTCATACCTTTTCTTTGCGTTTGTAGTTTCTTTCGTGTTAAGAACTATTTGCTTTTAAGAACTGTTGTCTTTAATGGTAATATTAATGTAATGAACATGCATGTTTTGAACGAATCCATTCGTATTCACTCACATTTTCCCACTTATTGCAAAAAAAAAAAAAATGCACTTTACCTCCTTTATCACATTGTTAGCAAATATTTGAGGGAGAATGACGAAAACGAAATACCCATAATCGCTGATAATATGCTTTCCGAAAGAATCTTGCTGATGATATACAGGCATTGTTTCAAATTCCCAAACACTGGAGATATAAGGAGTTAATCCCTAGACAACCACTTCGAGCCTAGAAGTAGGAGTTTATTTCGAATATTCAAAACCCTTACGCTTAACCCGGGACAGGGTAGTGTTCAGTTAACCTGACTGTACATCTAAACTACAAGATTGAAACATTCCAATCTGGAGATCCATCCATGATCAATGATTTGGCAGTTACAATCCAAAAAAAAAATCAGAAAAAATAGAAGAGCCCGCTAAGTTAAACATCCTAATAGGAGACTTAGGCAAAAGTTAGGGCAATCCCGATGGACTAAAGACTTCAAAAAAATAACGGTCCATGAAAAATTAGGGATCACAAAAAAAAAGTAGCAAGAGGTCCTCAAATCCTCAACAAAAACAAAATAAGTTGCAGTGACCATCTTATCCAAAACCAAAAGGGTCACTAACATCCCAGAAAAACGAATAAGGTGACTGTCATTTCAAGAAAGTCTGGAACAATCATCTTCAACCATTACACCTTCAAGCTCTCATAGGAGACAAATATGTGCGTCATTTAACTAAACGTAGGACTGGAGAACATCACGAAGATGGGTGGGTACAAAATATTTGAGCCTATATCCTTTGTTTCATAACCGTGAACCAGACCATGATACAACCCTTAAAAGACCTAATTGAAGCAGGGTTTATTCTGAAAGCGTATTTCAGCAAGGTTGCGTAAGCTGACTCCTAAAAGATTTGTTGATCTTCTCCTTATTTATTTCACAAATCACTTGCTAAATCAGCACTACGTTTGGACATCTGGTCCATTCGTCACACACTATCACATCATTCAAATAAATGATCTTTCAAAACTCGCATGAATATTGCATTAAAATTACCATTTCTGTACAAATAAATTTTAATTGCAAGTCAGTAATTAGCGTCTAAGGAAATTCTAAACAAGGAAAAGTCAAAGAGGAGCTTGAGAATTCAGTGGTGTTGACTCGAATCAAAATCACTCCTAATCAGGGGCAAGACTTTCAATGACTGTATGGACATGAGAATTGGTTGGTCGAAAATCAAGTCTCCAAGAATTAGAACTAGACTATCCCAATTAGTAGCCTATCTGGGGCAAATAATTCATGATCACCTAATTCGGGGCAAGTCCTTCCAAAGACTCAGACAGGGGCAACTCTCCATGAGACCCAGATACTGAGGCAACTTGTAAAGTGCTAGGATATGGCACAGTCATTCTCAAGGCTTCAATTTAAAGAAGCTTCTTTCAAAGTCCCTACAGACTGGGGCAAGACAATTATAAAGGGATGCCTTAGGGCTAAGCCAAAGCATAATCAACATGCATTGATTATGTCGCTACGCTCATTTTAAAGTCACCATGACATCAGTCAAAGAAGTTGAAATTCTGTCAGTAGCTTACAACTTCAACAATAGATCATACTTGGGGATACCACAAATGGTCGCATCCATCTTCCGATCAGGGCATCGTCGGATACCAAGTGTCGAGAAGTCAATACCTTTCACCACAATTCCTAAAAAGTCCACTATGGTGGCAACTACTAGAAAGCCAAAAGTCCAACTATGTCTGGCACATCTCAAAAGTCCAACAGTGTTTGGCACCACGCAAAGGTCCAAGTCCTATTGGCATTTCTCACAATCCAATCTTATTCAACCCCGTGTTGATATCTTTACCTTTTCAACCCCGTGTTGATATCTTTGCCTTTCCAACCCCGTGTTGATACCTCGATGTCTTTTCAACCCCGTGTTGATATCTTTACCTTTTTCAACCCTGTGTTGATGATACCTTTGTAACTCTGTGTTGATATCTTTGTTTTCTCAACCCTGCGTTGATACCTTTCTTTTTTCAACTCCGTGTTGATACCTTTGCCTTTTCAACCCCGTGTTGATATCTTTTGCTTTTCAACTCTGTGTTGATATCTTTGCCTTTTCAACCCCGTGTTGATATCTTTACCTTTGCAACTCTGTGTTGATATCTTTGTTTTCTCAACCCTGTGTTGATACCTTTCCTCTCTCAACCCCGTGTTGATACCTTTAGCTTTTCAACCCCGTGTTGATACCTTTGATTTCTCAACCCTGAGTCGATACCTAGTGAGTCTTTTCACCCTTGCTTTCAAAACCACTCAAAAAACCGAAAAGTCCACCCGTGGAGTGGCTTCTTTCCAAAATCCAATTTTGTTGGTAACTACCAAAAACCTTATATCGAGCATATCCAATCATTTGCATTGTCACATGCATGACATGCAACATTCTTGTTCGAAAACAAGAATGTCATCAAACACAATCATATTAATCATTAGCATATAACAAAGCATTTGCATAAGAATCATTTGTAATTTCATTTTCATAAGAATCATCGTGCATCATGCAATGTACGAGGGCACAGCTGAATAGCATAACAGGATCCAGGACATGCATCCAGGATTTTCCTTTCTCAAAGTTGATGGTTTTCCTCTGAAAGGAGGTGATATCCCGCATACGATTACGAATTTTATTCCCCCCAGCAAATCATTCTTCAAACTTTATAGTTGAGGATGATGTCATCCACCATCTTCGTTGCTCTCCAAGCAGAGAGTATCCTGAAAGTTTGAACGAGATACTGCTTTAGAATCCTCCGAAGAACCTTGATCAGAAGGTACTGCTTCGCAAGATCTGAAGAATCTCATGTTATGGTAGAGATATTGTTCTAAGTATCACTGAAGATCCTTGAACATAAGGAACTGCTTCACATGTCTAGAAAGTCTTATACCATAGGAGAGAGATACTGCTCTAAATATCCCCAAAGAGCCTTTATTGTTAAGGTACTGCTTTGCCTAGATTAGAGAATCTCGTTGGATCAAAATACTGCTTTAGGATCCTCTGAAGAACCTCGATCAGAAGGTACTACTTCGCAAGATCTGAAGAGTCTCATATTCGGTAAAGATACTGTTCTAGTATCACCGAAGAACCCTTGAAGGGGACTGCTTCGCTTGACCTGGGAAATCTTGTACCATTGTTCGAGATACTGCTCTAAGTATCCCCCAAAGAGCCTTCATTGGTAAGGTACTGCTTTGATGGACTAGAGAATCTCATTTGTTCGAGATACTGCTTTGGCTTTCTCCGAAGAACCTTAATCGAAAAGGTACTGCTTCGTAAGATCCGAAGAATCTCATATTGTGATAGAGATACTATTCTAATATCATTGAAGATCCTTGAATACAAGGAACTGCTTCACATGATCTGAAAAACCTTACACCATTCATTCGAGATATTGTTCTAACATCCACAAAGAGCCTTCATAATAAGGTACTGCTTTGCTTGGATTAGAGACATCATTGATTGAGATACCGATTTGGGCATTTTCCGAAGAGCCTTTATTGTTAAGGAACTGCTTCGCCTGACCCAAAGAATCACATGTTAAGATCTTGTCCCCGAAGATCCTTAATTCATAAGGGACTGCTTCGTACGACTTGAAGAAATTTATTCATCAAATTGGGATACTGCTTTGTTGGTACGAAGAATCTCAGACATTTTGTACAATTTGCCAATCTTATCCTCATATCCCTTTCAGTGGTGTCGTATTTTTCTCTCTTGTCGGACAAATTTCGGGGTCTTTTTATATCTAATCGACTTCTACCCTAAAAAGATTGAACTCCATGCAGCAGTTCACTCCTTCGTGTTCAAGGCAATTAGATAGGGGCATCTGTCATACCCCGAATTTGTCCTACTACTTTTGTTTTTCTCTTTAAAGGATCATCTTGCATGTGACCATGATCTCCTGAGGTTTAGCCCATGATTTCATGATTATGTTCATTGTGACTATTAAGTTTTGTAAGTATACTCGTGCTTGCTGCTTAAGCCAAGGTGTTGGAGGTTCTTTTGTGAAAGATTAGTCATGTAGAGATATTGATCGTGTGTGAAAGAGTAAAAGTTTTTTTTAGTGCTTAAGATATGGAAAACATTTCAAGTTGGCGATTTCAAATATGAAATTTACTTGATACATGTATGCATCCAAGTGAAATTTGGTATTACCTACAAGCATTTGTACATGAGGCCATGGTATGTTTTTGTAATTCTAACTTGGTGAAACAAGGAGAGATGGTGGTGTGAAGTTTCAAGAGCTAAAGTGCAAAAGACAACGTTCAAACTCAATGAGGTCCAAAGCTATTGAACTCAAAATCAAGGAAAATGCATTATTAAGGGAATCTCAAGATACTTTCAAATTCAAAGTTGTTTTGAAGCATACAAAGGGTGATTTACAAGAATGGTCAATTTCTATTGTTTGAGTTTAAAAGGCCAAGTCAACATGAAAAAGGGGCGTGCTGCAACAATAGTCGCAACCAAACTATCTCAAATCATGTGAAAAATGCTAATATCATAGAAGTGGCACTATTATTCAAGTACTCATGCCTTAAGTATATTCTTTTAATTACCCCATTTCAAACAAGGTCATAGTAACGTTACGAGGTTCACTATTACAAGTTGAAGTACAAGATTCAATTTGTTTTCGTTAACACAAGAGTACCAAGTCAGTTACAAATTCTAGAAATCCCAATGAGTAATCCCAAATGACAGGTAGTTCAAATTGAGATTCAAATGTACAAAATAAAAGGTTGAATTCCATATCACAAAATTACATGAAATCACAAGTTGAAAGTTCACAAGGTTACAAAGCCAAGACCTAAAACAATCAAAGACAAATCCCCAAGATTGACCATGTGATTCCTCATGGTGAGCATGATTTCTTTGACCCCTCCCAGTCTTCATACCCGATAATTGTATTCACACCAGAAGTTCCTTCAAGAGCCAAACAGTCACCTGCAAGCATAAAGAAAGGTCGTGGATAATAACAAGGGATTAATGGAGCTTTCTATATGGTATTTATCAAACTCAAGAGATCACATACACATGGTAACCATGTCAATCCAATCTCCTTATAAAATACAAGCACCAAATTTTAGAGCCTGCTACCCTTTCATCCAAATCCCTCCGCACTAGCTTTACTTTTCCACTTTTCTCCAAGCCTTGTCGTCACCGTGCTCACATGAAGAAAATGAAGTACTCAGAATTCAGGATCATGAAGATTTGTGCTAAGTTTGTAAATTCTGAGTCATGGAAAAACAGTCCCAATTCAAGCTTCATTGTCCTAAGCATTCAATTCCCACAAGTTCAAACTGTGACAAGGAACAACCAGAATTTAGTAAGAAGAGGTTCCTCAAATCACCAATGCAAACAAAAGCAATGTTAAATAAAAAACAATTTCCAGGTGCCATGACCAAAAGCAAGACAGTATTCAAAAACAGATCAAGTCCTATTCTCATAATAGCTACAACCTTCAAGTTCGAAGTTCAAAGTTCACAATGATGTACAAATAAACAATCAATATGTCAGGCACCATTTTTTTGAGCCCCCGTGATAAAGTAGGCAATGCACAAAGATTCAAAGCAATTACTAAAAGTTACAACAGTACTACAAGCAAGCCATTAAAGAAGTGTTCTCACCATTCGTACTCCAAATGACAAAAGCAAGCATCCGAGCATTACGGAAAGCATCATTCCAGCCACAGGATCTGTTGAATCATCTTGAATCTCATCTGAAACATAACCAAAATTGAGTCAGTATTCCATTTCAATTATCTCATCACCAAGCCGCATAATAAAGTAACCTGCAAAGCAAATCTCTCTGTGCTTGTGTACCATGGAAGCAGTCGAACCAAAGATCCTTATGAGCTTGCCAAGTATGATGTTGTTTTGACTACTTAGCATGGAAGTTCCCTAAGCAGCCTCTGGTTGACAAAGATGATGGAGAAAAAGAAACTTATGAAGATCCTGCAATGAGTAAGAAAAGGAAATGCTCTCCTAGTTCAAAAGCAGCAAGAAGAAGAATTTGGACAACATGATTGCTTGAGGATGCTGCACGTCCTCTTGCAAAAGTAGCCTGGTTTAGAGTTGTCCTGGATGAAGCCCAGAATATAAAGAATCACAGGACTCAAGTTGAGAGGGCCTGCTAGGATCTTCGAGCTAAGCGCAGATGGTGCTTGTCCAGAACTCCAATCCAGAATTCAATTGATGATCTCTACAGTTACTTTAGATTTATACGACATGATCCTTATGCTGTGTACACATCATTCTGTTCAACAATCAAGATTCCTATTAGCAGAAATCCATCAAATAGTGCAGAACATGAAACTAACCTTCGCACTAGTATTCGATCCTTCAAGCCATCTGCAATGAATTCAAGGAAAGCTAATCAATGAAAAAGAACAAAGCAGAATCAAAACTTTGAGAAATCTCACAATTTAATACCTGCAATATGTCACGGTTTCATTCAAAGGGGTTTCTCCGGTTTCTCATATACCATTACGCCAAGTTTGTCGCTTCTACAAAGGACCTCATCAAGGTCATATCTCAGTAAAAAAATCCAAATTCAAAACAATTGAATTCCTGCACCAGGAAAGCAAACTCACTTAATAAAAAAAGCCAAACGAGATATCCATAGCAGTAAAAATCATGAGTCAAAATCTAACGAATTTCAGTGTGGCCCACCCCTCATCCTAGAAATCTGATTGTTTCACTACAGACAAATTAAAGGATGACTCACCTATCATGGTCCCCACAAAGGGAATATTCCTTCTAACGGATTGCAAAACCAGCTCACAATTTCCTCACAATTTCACACGAATTTCACAAATCTCTCACGTATGAAGCATCCCTAAATTCCCCTATAAATAGGAAACCGATCATTGGCAAAAGGGGGCTGCCAACACACAGACAGAAAACCCTAAGAGCCACCAACACACCTGAAAACCCTAGCACAAAAATGTAGAAAAGGCATAAAAAAAACACTACAGAAATGCTGCAGAAATCTTCCCAGAAAACCAACACTCAAAGCTCTCATTCTAGGACCATTTAGAGCTTCAAGCCGAAGCTCTATATTTGGTCAGAGCTAAGCCCTTTTTCGCACTCACCAATGACATTAACATTCACGGAACAGAAGAATAATACATTTCAGACGCATATAAGTGATTTCAAACGTATAGAAGTTTAAAGAAGGAGAGCATTAGAAGTTGAGAATCGAAAGACACTTACCGGAGGTTATTGTTAGTCGTTGGAGAAGGTATTCGCCGGACTAGCTCCTGTCAGGTAGTTTCCGCCACTTTTCCCTCATTGATTTTGACCTCTTCGTATTCTTTTGCGATTCTGCGTTAACCCTTTTGTGATATTCTTTGAGTGATGTGTATGTTCTGATATTTGACTAGATTTAGGGTTTTTGTTAAATCTGAGTTTAGATTCGAAAAAAGAAGAGATTTGAGGAAGAGTTTGTGTTTTAGGTTTTGTGATTGGCGTTTGTGAGCTACCGGAGAGGACGGTTGCGTTGTCGGCGACCGCCGTCTCTCTCCGACGAATGTGATTGAAGAGAGACGAATGGGAGTTAGAGAGACGAGAGTTTTTGTTCTCTTCTAAAAATGCATTTTGGTCTTAATAATTTGATTTAGAAAATTTCATTTCCTTATTACCGTTGCAGCTTGTCGTTGTGTTGGTCCACCGTACCGGTGACACGTGTGTCCCTGGTGACACCTGTCACCGGTCAATCGTTTTGACCTTTATTAATTCTACGCGTGCCTCTTACTTTCCTTAGCGTACACCCTCACTGGCTTCCCTTTGATTAGAGTCAGCATTGGACTCATTTTGATCCGACGACCCAGATGTCTCCTAGGGTCAACAGTTGACCGAGCATTCATGCTATGATCCCTCACCTGTGTTGGGCCTTGCTAAGCCTGGGCTTTGCACTTTCTGATAATTGCACCTTCATTCTGTTTCTTTTAAAACATCCAGCCCAATTCATTTTTTATTTACTTCTTTTCTTTTGTTTATTTTCTTTTTTAAATATCTAAAAATATCTAAAAATATTTTTATTAATTAATTATTTAATCTAATTAATTAATTTATTAATTAATTTTATTAAATAATTTAATTTAATTAATTAATTACTTTCTCCTTAAAATTTCAAAAAAAAAACTAAAAAAAAATATATTTCTTAATCACTTTTGTTCAAATTTAAACTTCTTTATTTTCTTATGATTAATTTTCTCATTCGAATATAAAAAATCCAAAAAACATTTTCATTGTTTATTTTAATAGATTCATTTAATTTGATTTATTTTTCACCTTTGCTCGATTATGTATGTGATGAATATTTGCGTATGCTCGATCCTCCTTGCTTGTGACATGATGATATGATTGCTTGTGTGATTACTTTTGCATTTTTTGACGATAAATTGCTAAGTAAAAAACGAACGCACATTAAGATTAGTCATTTCAAAGATAAACGAAATCTTTGGTCCAACGCCAAATAAACATCCATATGCACTTCACTTCATACACACACGTAAGTCGATCATTCCTCGATCGCCATCTGCACGAACTTTGCACCTTACATTTTTAGCAACATTTTCCAACTTAACGAATCAACGCATTGCGCTTGTTTTCCATAGCTAGTCCTTAGCTTAGTTCCTCAAACTTTGCGAGTCGAGCACGTTGTGCCTCGCTAACAAAACCAACAAATAAACCTCCACTTGCATTTACCTTAAACTTCAAAAAACCGAAATGCTACTTCTTAGATCCAAACCCTTGATCCAACGTCAAGCGGTCTTAGGAAATAAAACATCCTAATAATACGAGAAGATTTGTATGCCACGAGCCTTAAGCGATAGAAAGGGGGATAACGAGCTTTCGTTACTCGCTCCGATTATTTTGACGCAGGACACTCGTCTTGTTGGGCGAGATAAACTATCCATAGTCTTTAGTGCATTTCAACTCCTAAACCCTTTCATCGACGAAAGGTAATAAAATCAACAACCAATACCCATATCAGGCCGAACTACGAAGCTCTGACTTTCCCATTGCACAAGGGAATACGTAGGCACGAGGATCTCAATCCTTGCCGAGCCCCTAGGATCAATAAACCCTTTAGTTCAACAAGTAATCATAAGTATAGACATCCCTTCGCGCGTGACAATCTAGATGGTTCCCATCGAGTACGATGGATGTAGGAGGTGCTAATACCTTCCTCCTACATAACCGACTTCCGAACCCCGACAATGGTTTGCAATGACCTTGTTTTATCCCTTCTCGGTGGTTTTATCTATATTTTCCATTTCCCTCTTCGGGAATAAATAAAATTAGGTGGCGACTCTCAAGTCAGCCCAGCCGCGACCGCGTTCACGAGGGATCGTATTTTTCGAGGTACGACAAGGCCAAATCCCTAACTCTCTCTACAAGCCACCCCAAAACCTAAAAACTGCCCAGAATCAAACCCCAAGCTTCAAGGAACACGAATCAGCCAACAAACAACATTTATTTTACATGAATCAGAATGAGAAAAATATTTGAAACAAAAATGCAAAAGGAAATATTTTTGTGATTTTTATAAGTATTTTAAAATGTTCTTGGATGATACCTGAGATGAAGCTTTGCCAATGGAGCTGCTTGGGCCTTCTTCTTAAGGCAAACCACCTTCTTTTGACTCCCTCTTTCTTTTGGGATGCTTGGATGAAGCTTTTGTGGACTCTTTTGGAAGTTTACTGAAGCTCAGTTCATGGAGGGGCCAGAATCGTATTTTTCATATGGGGGGTTTCAGGGCAAGGTGATGATTGGGAAATGATCCTGGGATGATGCTGAGTTGCTTTGTGAAAGAAGTTTGAAGTTTTGTTAAGTGTGCTGAGAGTTTCGAAAGAAAATGCAAGAGGGATGATTTTTGTGAACTTGTGAATGCTGAGGTCTTAGGCTGTGTTCTTGTGTGTTATGGCTTGCATAAAGTCCACATATCAAGTTGTGATAGGTCTGTGGAGTTGGTGTGGGCTATGCTGATTGGTATGGGGTGATTTGCAAAAAGTCAAGGTTTGTGTAAGAGAGGTATGGGCTCATGGCTAGCCAAGGACAAGAGGGGTGTCCTGCGCAACAAGAAGTGTGGAGAGCCCTAGGATCAATTCTGAAGTCAGCAAGCAAGTGGATTAGGGTTTGAGTGAGGTTTTGCAACTTGGTTCATCTTTGGCCCTTTTGAAGTTTCTTGATCCACAAGTCATAAAAATGAGCAAACTCTTGATGCAATCTGACTTTTAGACATTGGTTCATGTTTGTATGAAGATTAGAAATCCATTTGATAGCACAATTTGCCTTGGCAAGGGATTTTGCAACTTTACCTCTTTGGTGGAAAACTTGAAATTATGTGATTTTTCCCAACTTTGACAAGCCATAACTTTTGATCCAAAATGAATTAGGTCAATTTCTGGTACTTTTTGAAAAGGGAATGATCCATTATACAACTTTCATGTCCAAAGTTTTTCCATTTGAAGCATTTTTGAATCAAAAAGCAAGGGTTGAAAAAGTTTCCCAAAATGGCAAGTTTCCATTACAAGACACTTTCCCAAAAAGTCAACTTTGCAAATGGCTTGAAATTCTTCAATTTTGTGAACTTCCAACATCTTCTATGATCAAATAAAGATCATACACAATCAAAATGATGAAGAACAACCTTTGGTTGGGTCATTGGGGGCCTCAGATGCCTTGATTTTGCACTGACTTGCTTAAAAAGTCAACTCTTGATCAGATGACTTCCCCATGGAATTTCTTCATGAAAATTGATATGCATGATCCCTATACCATATAGAGACCAATAGAAACAAGAATGACCAAAAAATTTGGAGTTATGGCCTTTGAAACCAAAACCCTAATTCTAGGTCATCTGTGCAATCAAGCCTGGCTCTGCTTCCATGCCAATCTCAGTTCTTGTGATTCTTTGACATTCTTGACTTTGAGGAGATACAATATGATGCTTGAACATACATGGACCCCTTTGAAGTGATTGATGACCTTTGGAGTGGCTCAAATGGCTCTGGGATAACTCAGATCACAAACCCTAGATGCAGATGACTTTGAACCAATGCAATGAAGCAACAATGCAATATGAGATGCCATGATTGACTTATGCACATGAAAAGATCACAAGCCATGGTGTGAATGGGTGAGGGCAAATTTGGGGTGTTTACAGGGAGGCGGAGGCTTCACCAGAAGCGGACGCCTTTTTGCCTCACAATTGCAAAGACCTAATGCCGAAGTAGAAGCTGCTGCCAAAGCAAAGGGGAAGAGTGTGATATCTGAAGAACCAATTATCAAAGAAACTCAGAAGACATCTTTTGAGCAAGATGTAGATGAGTTCATGAGAATTATAAAGAGAAGTGATTACAAGGTGGTGGATCAGCTTCACCAAACTCCCTCAAAAATCTCCATATTATCCCTGTTGATGTGTTCTGAAGCTCACAGGAATGCATTATTGAAAGTCCTACACGCAGCATACGTGCCAGAGGAGATCACTGTTAATCAGCTAGAAACTGTGGTAGAAAACGTCAACACCAGTCATGGACTGGGTTTTACCAATGCTGACTTAACAACTGAGGGGCGTAACCACAACAAGGCTTTACACATCACTCTAGAATGCAAGGGTGATGTTCTATCCCATGTACTGGTGGACACTGGGTCTTCACTCAATGTTCTACCAAAGAAAGCCTTGGTGAAGTTGGAGTACGATGGCTTGGCACTGCGTCCAAGTAATTTAGTGGTAAGAGCATTTGATGGCTCTAAAAGATCAGTGCTTGGAGAAATTGATCTACCTATGATGATTGGCCCGCAGACTTTTAAAATTACCTTCTATGTGATGGACATTCAGCCGGCCTACAGCTGTTTGTTAGGTAGATCTTGGATCCATGCCGCTGGCGCTGTTACGTCTACCCTTCACCAGAAGCTGAAATTCGAGTGGGAAGTCCAGATCATCACCATCTGTGGTGAAGAAGACATCTTTGTTATCCATCTGGCTACGTACAAATACATTGAGATGGATGGAGAGATCCATGAAACTATGAGCCAGGGGTTTGAGGCCCTGAACATAAATGAAGCATCTGCTGTACTGGGAACCTCCATGACGTCTTATCAGCAAGCCAGGAAGGTTGTTGAAGAGGGTACTACCCAAGGCTGGGGCAAGCTGTTGCCCGTGGAAAAGAAGGAAGACAGATTTGGGTTGGGTTACAAACCAACTCAACGAGACCAATCAGAGGCTGCCAAGAAGACCAACTTTGTCAGCGGGGGAATGCTCACCCCGGATGCAGTAAACAACTTGGAAGACGAGGAGGAAAGCGACCGCAACCTGGAGAGCTGGATACGTCCAAGGATCCCGGGGAGCCAAGTCCTTAACTGGTCTTCCCAGGAAATTATAAGGGTTACTCCTGCAGAGTAATTATTATTTCCTGTATTCTTAAGCATGCATCAAGTCTTGCATCTTGCCCAAGATGACAAGACTCATTTTGTAATCGGGCCATCTTGTAATTTTGTGCAAACAGATCAATCAATGAATATCAGACATCTTTTGCAAATGAGTCTTTTCCTATTCCGCTCACTGTTTTTCATTTTTCATTTTGTACAAAAATAAAATGGCAATGTTTTCCAAAATGATAACTTCATTTCACTTTTTCTAAACAAGATTAAAATCGATCACTAAAATGAACAATCTAAACCCTTGCAGAGAGTGCCTTTCAGACTGCACCGACAACAACACTGCTATGACTTCATATGACTTTGACAATCCAATCAATCAAGCCGATGAAGGGGTTGAAGAAGATTATGAGCTTCCTGAAGAGCTAGCCAGGTTGTTAAGGCAAGAGGAGAAGGTTATCACCCCTCATCAGGAGGAGGTTGAAACGGTTGATCATGGTACGGAAGAGGACGTGAAAGAGATTAAGATCGGGGTCTGCCTACAAGACTCAGTGAAGGAACAACTGATTGATATGCTTCAGGAGTATGTAGATGTCTTTGCTTGGTCTTATCAAGATATGCCAGGGTTGGACACCGATATTGTCATGCACAAGTTGCCTTTGAAAGAAGATTGCCCATCGGTAAAACAGAAGTTGCGCCGTACTTGCCTTGACATGGCAATGACGATTAAAGAAGAGGTACAAAAGCAATGGGACGCCGGTTTCCTTGCTGTAACTAGTTACCCGCCGTGGGTTGCTAATATTGTACCTGTGCCTAAGAAAGACGGCAAGGTGAGGATTTGTGTGGATTACCGGGATCTGAACAGAGCCAGCCCGAAAGATGATTTCCCTTTACCTCACATTAATGTATTGGTCGACAATACGGCTCAGTTCTCGGTGTTCTCCTTCATATATGGATTTTCAGGATACAATCAGATCAAAATGTCACCTGAAGACATGGAGAAGACAACTTTCATCACACCCTGGGGCACGTTCTGTTACAAGGTGATGCCATTCGGACTGAAGAATGTTGGTGCCACTTATCAACGGGCTATGGTAACATTATTCCATGACATGATCCATAAAGAAATAGAATGTTATGTGGATGACATGATTGCCAAGTCCCTCACAGAAGAAGACCACCTGGTAAACCTGTTGAAATTATTCAAGCGTCTGAGGAAGTACCAACTGAAGTTAAACCCCAACAAGTGCACATTTGGGGTACGATCTGGTAAGCTGCTGGGATTTATTGTAAGTGAAAAAGGGATTGAAGTTGACCCTGACCAAGTTAAAGCCATTCAAGAAATGCCTGCACCGAAGACTGAAAAAGAAGTTCGAGGGTTTCTAGGTAGATTGAACTACATTTCACGGTTCATATCTCACCTTACAGCGACCTGTGAACCCTTGCTCAAACTGTTAAGAAAAGAACAAACGGTCAGGTGGAACGAAGACGGCCAGAGGGCTTTTGACAAAATCAAGGAATACTTACAAGAGCCTCCAATCCTTATGCCTCCAGTTGAAGGAAGACCTCTAATCATGTACTTAACAGTATTAGAAGAGTCAATGGGGTGTGTGTTGGGCCAGCATGACGAGTCTGGTCGAAAAGAGTATGCAATATACTACCTAAGAAAAAAGTTTACCGACTGTGAACAACGTTATTCACTGCTCGAGAAAACTTGCTGTGCTTTAGCGTGGGCTGCTCGCCGACTGAGACAGTATATGTTGACCCACACTACAATGTTGATATCAAAGATGGACCCAGTTAAGTACATTTTCGAGAAGCCAGCACTTACCGGACGGGTTGCAAGATGGCAAATGATCCTCACAGAATATGATATTCAGTACACATCTCAAAAAGCCATCAAGGGCAGTGTATTGTCTGATTATCTTGCTGAGCAACCTATTGATGATTACCAGCCTATGAGATTTGACTTCCCTGATGAAGACATCATGTTCATAAAAGCAAAAGATCATGAAGAGCCTATTCACACTGAAGGGCCTGACCCGGAAGAAGAATGGACTATGATGTTTGATGGGGCAGTTAACATGAACGGTCGTGGTGTTGGTGCAGTACTCATTACACCTAAGGGAGTTCACATGCCTTTCTTGGCAAAACTCACCTTTAACTGCACTAACAATGAAGCTGAATATGAAGCTTGTATTATGGGTCTTGAGGAAGCCATTGACCTCAGGATCAAAACTTTGACTGTGTTCGGAGATTCAGCTCTGGTAATTAATCAAACTAACGACAAATGGTACACACACCAGGATCATCTGATACCTTATCGGGATTATACAAGAAGGTTATTGACTTTCTTCACAACGGTCAAGCTTGAGTATATCCCTCGGGACGAGAATCAGTTTGCAGATGCCCTGGCTACCATTTCATCGATGATCAAAGTTCAAGCTGCCAACTTTGTACCTCGGATTTCAGTTTCTAGACTCGACAGACCAGCATATGTATTTGCAGCAGATGTTGTCAAAGATGATAAGCCTTGGTTCCATGATATCAAATGCTTCTTGGAGGATCAAACATACCCATTTGGGGCATCTTCCAAAGACAAGAAGACATTAAGAAGGCTAGCTGGCAGTTTCTTCCTGAATACTGATGGTTCTTTGTACAAGAGAAACTTTGATATGGTACTCCTCAGATGTGTTGATAGGGAAGAGGCAGACTTGCTAATGCACGAAGTGCACAAAGGATCCTTTGGTACCCATGCAGGAGGGCATGCAATGGCTAAAAAGTTGTTGAGATTAGGCTATTACTGGATTACAATGGACGCAGACTGTTGTGCCTATGCCAGAAAATGCCATAAATGCTAGATTTATGCGGATAAAGTGCATGTGCCTCCGAATCCTTTGAATGTGATGTCTTCACCCTGGCCCTTTGCCATGTGGGGCATTGATATGATTGGCAAGATTTAACCGACCGCTTCAAACGGCCACAGATTCATCCTGGTTGCTATTGACTATTTCACCAAGTGGGTTGAAGCAGCTTCTTATGCAAATGTTACAAGGCAAGTGGTAGCCCGATTTCTGAAGAGAGACATCATCTGTCGGTATGGAGTGCCCGAGCGAATCATTACTGATAATGGTTCCAATTTAAACAACAAAATGATGGCAGAGCTGTGCCGGGACTTCAAGATCCAACACCACAATTCTTCTCCTTACAGGCCAAAGATGAATGGCGTTGTTGAGGCAGCTAACAAGAATATCAAGAAGATTGTGCAGAAGATGGTAGTCACATACAAAGACTGGCATGAAATGCTACTGTTTGCCTTACATGGGTACCGTACGTCAATCAGAACATCCACTGGGGCAACACCGTATCAGCTTGTTTATGGTATGGAGGCAGTCCTACCTGTTGAAGTTGAATTACCCACCCTGCGAGTACTAATGGATGTTAAGCTGAGTGAAGCAGAATGGGTCCGATCCCGATACGAACAACTGAATCTGATCGAAGAGAAGAGATTGGCTGCAATCTGTCATGGGCAGTTATATCAGAAAAGGATGAAGAAAGCCTTCGATCAGAAAGTCAGGCTCTGAGAGTACCAAGTAGGAGATCTTGTGCTGAAAAGACTCCTCCCTCCTCATACAGACCACAGGGGCAAGTGAACTCCAAACTATGAAGGGCCATTCGTGGTAAAGAAGGTTTTCTCTGGTGGAGCACTCATGCTCAGTACTATGGATGGTGAAGACTTTCTATCCCCTGTGAATTCGGATGCAGTTAAAAAATACTTCGCATAAAATGACCCGCTGGACATAAAAACAGAATGAAAGTCCAGGCAAAAATAGGGCATCCCGGCGATTCAAAAACAGAATAAAAGGCTCGGGCAAAAATAAGGGAAAATAAATAAAAAATGTACACCCGCTGAGTTGAAAAGGAACATTGGACGACTCAGGCAAAAATGGGTATCCCGGTGGATTGAAAACCCGAAAGGGCGATCCACGCAAAATAAGGGAATAAGCAAACAACTGCATTCTGAATTCGTATGTATCACTTACAACGTGGTAAGCTCCGAAAGGTTCGAACGTCAGTCAGAACCAGCCTTCTTCAGAAAGCAAGATGAGAAGAACGTCAATTGCATGCGAGTCATAGCAAAAGGGAAGCTCCCTGAAGCGTCATCAACAATGCCAGCATCTCTTTTGTTTCTCAATTTATAACAATCTCCTCATTTCAGGGGATCTGTTTCTTTGACTGTAACTTTCCAATTCAGGGCACACGAATTAATAAAATCAGATTTTCAGTCATATCCTGTCTCGAACTCTTTTATTTGCAAAATGTCCGATGTCATTAAGATATTGATTGCATAAATGCAGATGCTTCTCTTCTACAAAATACATGCTTGCAGTAAATATACTTACTCCCGGGAGTGTCTAAACTCCTATGATGGAATCCGGTAAGGGATACCTCAGGATTACTTGTGCGTTTCTCTGTCTTTTCAGGATTGCAGGTATTCAAAGCACAACATGGGGCATGAAAGCTTCACCCCAGCAAGCTGGCAAATCATTATCTACTCAGTTTATCTCCCAATTAGCACCGGAGGTGTTTTCTCCCCCAACTGAGTTGTCAAGTATCATCCTCAGCAGGATCCCCACAAAAATCTCTAAGAAGATCTTTCAGTGATCTTTCTTCTTCCCCAGCCAAATGCTAGACAGAGAATTACTTCCCCACAGAGTTTCAGCCTCTATCCAGAAGAGAAACGCCTGAAGATCTCACAACAGAGTGAAGAAAGCTTCTACAAACCCCGGCTGGGTCCCCCATTACAAGGATAGGTCTATCAGTGATTTATTTCCCCCAAGCAGATACATCTTATCAGATCTACCAATGATCTTATCCCCAGCTGGGATGTCCACTTCAAGCAGATCAGCCAGGGATCTTCACGGTAGCGGGATCTGAATCCCGGGTTGTTATCTCTGCATAATCATAACATTCACATCATATTCTCCCCACAGAGCGTAGCATTCCGTCTAATACGGAGCATTACGGAAAAAGTCAAACATATTGCATAATCATAAGCCATGTTCTGAATCGAACACTTGTGAATACTGACAATCCATCAACGATATACAGAAAAACTCCCCAGAACCCCCGGTAGAGAGCCAAGGAACTTTCCCTAAAGATACAGATACCTCCCGACACCCGTCCGTGTCGTATCCCCAGTAGAAAGCCAAAGCACCCCCTTTGCACTCACGGATACTTATACACAACTTCCTTGGTACACATACACTTGTTTATATTACACTTTTCTCTTTTGACACTCATCCGTGTCACTCTCCCCAGCAAGTTAAACACTCATCTGTACACCACTCATACTTATTACTCCTGTTTCACTCATACAGATACTCGTCCGTATCTTGTATACACCACTTATACCCCCTCATATTTGACACTCATCCGTGTTCTTTGTTAACCAGTTGGTACTCGTCCGTATCATCATCTCTGAACATGCGTCAGCGTTTGTTTCTACTGATACTCGTCCGTATCATGGTCTTAAGGATGCTCGTTCGCATCTTTAATCCATACACAATTTCAAACACTTATGTCTTCTCGAATTTAGACACTCGTCTGTGTCTATCATTCCCCAGAAGAGTCCCCGCAGAATCGATACTCGTCCGTGTTCTTTGTTAACCAGTTGATACTCGTCCGTATCATCATCTTCGAACATGTGTCAGCATTTGTTTCTACCGATACTCGTCCGTATCATAGTCTTAAGGATGCTCGTCCGCATCTTTAATCTATACATAGTGCCAAACACTTATACTTTTCATTTCTTGGATGTAAACACTCGTCCGTGTTTACTATTCCCCAGCGAAGTCCCCAGCAAAACTTATTTTCTATCCGGCATTCGTCCTATGTCACGGTATTTTCGGCAGTCATACCCTACCAGGTGATCATCCTTCACCTTTTTGATGATCGTCCTTCATCATTCCCAGTGGAGTCTCTATTCATTAGAACCCCTTCCAATCTGACATTCGTCCCATGTCGTGACAATTTTCAGCAGCCGTCCCCTGCTAGGTGATTGTCCTTCACCTCCTGATGATCGTCCTTCATCATTTTATCCGATGGCCGTCCTCATCGTTGATTTTGTTATCTGACTTTCGTCCTATGTCATGATAAACCCTGAGAGCAGCCGTACCCTGCTAGGTGATCGTCCTTCACCTCTTGATGACCGTCCTTCATCATGTTTATCCGATGGCCATCCCCATCGTCGACCTTTTCATCCGACATTTGTCCTATGTCGTGATACTTTCGGCAGCCGTACCCTGCCAGGTGATCGTCCTTCACCTTAGATGACCGTCCCTCATCTTATCCCCAATAGAGCAGCCATCCCCTGCTAGGTGATCGTCCTTCACCTTTGATGACCGTACCTCATCATTTATTTCATTTACTTATAATCCCCAGAGAGTCTTATAGCTTTACTTGATGGCCGTCCCCATCACAATCTCATATCCCCAGCTTGTCGTCCGTCCCCGTCATAGCTTCATCCCCCGCATCTTCCCCAGCATGTCGGTCGCCCCCATCATTGCTCTTTCCCCAGCAGTCGTCCTCTGCTCGACGGTCGTCCTCCATCGCCCGCACTTTATAATAATACTTTAATTTTCCTTTTACAATCTATATCCCTTTTCTTCTTCATTCAGTGAGTGCAAATTTTGGATTGTCTTTGGTATTCAACCACAAGTTATCTCGTTTGCCTGTTAAGCCGTTGCTTACATCCTGCACAGCTAACTCATGTTTGAATAGGGGCAGCTGTAAACACCCTAAATTTGCCCTCACCCATTCACACCATGGCTTGTGATATCTTCATATGCATAAGTTCAATCATAGCATCTCATATTGCATTTTTGATTCACTGCATTGCTCCCAAGTCATCTGCATCTAGGGTTTGTGATCTGAGCTATCCCTGAGCCATTTAAGCCACTCCAAAGGTCATCAATCACTTCAAAGGGGTCCATGTAGGTTCAAGCATCATATTATATCCCCACAAGGTCAAGGAAGTCAAATAATCACAAGAACTGAGAAAGGCATGGAAGCAGAGCCAGATTTAACTACACAGTTGACCTAGAATTAGGGTTTTGGTTTCAGAGGCCATAACTCCAAATATTTTGGTCATTCTTATTTCTATTGGTCTCTATATGTTATAAGGATCATGCATATCAATTTTCATGAAGAAATTCCATGGGGAAGGCATCTAATCAAGAGTTGACTTCTTGAACAAGTCAGTGTAAAATCAGGGCATCTGAGGCCCCCCAATGACCCAACCAAAGGGTGTTCTTCATCATTTTGAATGTGTATGATCTTTATTTGATCATAGAAGATGTTGTAAGTTCAAAAAATTGAAGAATTTCAAGCCATTTACAAAGTTGCCTTTTTGGGAAAATGACTTGTAATGGAAACTTGCCATTTTGGGAAACTTTTTCAACCTCCTCAAATTGATTCAAAAATGCTTCAAATGAGAAAACTTTGGTCATGAAAGTTGTAGAATGGATCATTCCCTTTTCAAAAAGTACAAGAACTCATTCTAATTCATTTTGGATCAAAAGTTATGGCTTGTCAAAGTTGGGAAAAATCACATAATTTCAAGTCTTGCACCAAAGAGGCAAGGTTGCAAAACCCCTTGCCAAGGCAAATTGTGACTTCAAATGGACTTCTAATCTTTGTACAAACATAAACCAATGCCTAAAATTCAGAATGCACCAAGAGTTTGTCCATTTTTATGACTTATGCTTCAAGTAATCACAAAGGGGCCAAAAAGTCACAAAGTTGCAAAACCTATCACAAACCCTAATCCACTTGCTGCATTGCTTCTAATCCATTTCCATGGTTCTCCCTAAACTCAGCTGAGCCAAACCATGCCCCTATCACAGCCTCACACTTGCCCATACCTCAAGTACACCTAACTTGGACTTTTTGCAAAAAGACCCATACCAATCAAGCTAGGCCACACCAACTCCTCTGACCTATCCAAGAGTGATAAGTGGACCAAAAGAGACTAAACACAACACACAACACAAGCTGAAACCTCAGATTGCAAAAGTTATCAAAAATTCCCCAACTTGCAAAACCTTTCGAATCTCTCAGCTCACTCAACCAATCTTCAAACCAACTTCACCATTGATCTCAAAGTGACTCACTGACCACAAACCAACTATTGAAACAGCCAAAAACACCCCATAAACCAAACACGATTTATGACCAGTTGGCTTGCAAACTCCCAAATCAGCCAAAAGAAATTCCTTCCAAGCATCAAAACTTCATCAGGAGTTCAAGGGGAGTGGTTTGCACAAAGAGAGAAGGCCTAAAAGTCCCAAACTGAGAAAGCTCAAGCTCAGGTACCTCCTTGAAACTTTTTTCCAGAACTTGTTTCTTTAGTTATAGAATGGTAGAGTATGTTCCACTGATCACTCTGAGCTTTATACTTTCGAAAATGGTTGAGAATTGAGTTTGTATGATTGTTCTGAAAGTTTTGACATTTTTAATCTTTCCTTCGAATCTTGTGTTTGAGCAAAAATAAATTCATTTTGAGTGTAGATTCATGTTTAGGAGAGTGAGGGGAGTTGATCTGGAGCTTTAGAGCTCCAGAAATAACGTAGGAAAGAAGTTGGCAACTTTCAGGTGAGGGGGTCACCGGAGAAGACGACCGAAGCTCTTCTCCGGTGACCTGAAAGTCATTAAGTGTCTTAATTAGATTTAGGGTTCAGTTTGAATTTGGACTGTGGATTGGGTTGACTGGGCTTGACTCCCGCGCGCATGAATGGCTTGGATCTCTCATTAAAACCCTAATCATATTTAATTAGATTAATTAATTCAGTTTAATTTAATTGGGTCAGTTTAAATGCCAGCCGTAGGATAACGCGTGCAGTCAACCTTTGACTCTCAGCTTTGAATCTCAGCCTTGGATCCTGCATACTTTCCATTTAATTTCATTTAATTTCATTTTTATTCATTTTTCTTTCATATTTATTTTAAAATAGTTAGAAAAATCCTAAAAATATTTCCCTTTGCACTTTTGTTTCAAATATTTTTCTTAATCAGAAAATGATTTTTATTTTATTTTTTGCATTACAAATTATTTTTAAATCATTTAAATGCTTATTTTTAATTAGTTAATGAAAATTAATTAATTAAAAATACATTTAGGTATTTAAAAATCACAAAAAAATTCACATAGCATTTAGAAACATTTAGAAACATTGTTCAACTCTCAAACCAAATTTCTTTTTTGTTCTTGATGCCTTTTGATCATTTTCATTGGATTTAATTTCATTTTAAGGCAATATTTTGTTTCAAACTTCAAAAATTTCTTTCTGCCTAACCTTTGAGAGTTGAATGATGATTCTTCTTGCATTGCACTCTTCATAGCATGTAGTTTATAGGATAAATTTGATTTGAATTGATCTTGCATTTTCAATTTGTTTTGCATTTTTCTTGACAAGGTACCTTAAAACCCTAGCAATCTTAGGAAATTCATAACTTTCATTAGGTTAAGAGTTGGATCCCCTCCTTTGGGCAGTGAGCTTGTATAGGTTTAGGGTATCTTTGATTGCATTTAAAAATTTTTATCAAGTCATTTGCTTCTGGTTTTGGATATTTACTTTGCTTGATGCATGTAACCCTAATTTGTGCCTTCCTTTGCATTCATCTTTCATTTGCTTGCATCCATTGACTTGCCATGACATTTTGTGCATCCCCATGATTCATAATACATCTTAATACATATTAGAATCATGTTTGATCATTGCATCTTTCATTTGCCATGTTGTATGTCCATTACATTTCATAACTTTCCATGTACATTCTTGGTTCAATGCATGCCTCATTTGCATCCTTATGCTTGTTTGATCATTCTCATGCCTTGCCTCATGTTTGTATCATCTCTTGGCATCATTAACATCATGTTCTTGCTTCTGGATTTGGTTTATATCATGACATTGCATCTCATTTGCATTGCATTTCATTTTCTTATGCTAACATTTCAGGTGGTAAGTTGTTTGAGAAGTGAATTTGCCTTCACTTCTCACAATCTCTTCTCATCTCTCTTGCATCTTTGCTGCCTTTTATCTTGTGTATTGGATTGAGCTTGCTCATTCATGTTCATCTTACTTTCTTTCTTCAATCAACTTGTCTTCTTAAGTGAAGCAAGTTGTTTTGCTTCTTCTTGCTTCTTGCTCCTTTCATCTGCTTCCTTCCTGGTGGATCCTCTGAAGATCTTCTTGCAAACCTCATAAACCCTAGGATCTCCAAGCATGATAACAATTAGGGTTTGATTAGTCCCCCATTTAGTTTTGCCTTTGTGTCATCTTTGAGTCTTCTCTCCTCATCTTTTAATCAGGGACTAAACCCTAAAGGCTTTAAGGCTTTGTGATTAAGCTTATGCCTGCATCCTTCTATTAGGATGGAGTGTATAACTTTAATCCTAAGTGTTAAACCCTTAATGTGTTTAAATCCTTTAATCAATTCATCTAATAATCATCAAGACATCAAACTTGTAACTTGGGCCTTGCATTAGGGTTCTAATTCTTCCTTAATTGGTAAAGAAGGACTAACCCTAGTGTTAATGGACAAGTCCCCCTCAAGTTGTCTTACAAATCATAAAACCCACTTCTTAATCTCATCATTAACTAAAATCCACTTTAATAAAGGCCTTGTTTTGTCATGAGGTTAATCCCTAATCATGGATTAAGTTGAGGAGTCTTTCTCAGCTTAAATGTTCTCATCTATTATCCTTCTATTAGGATGGTGTAATGAGTCCATTAAATCCTTGATTATGGCTTAAACTCATTACTTAACACTAAACAAAAACAACAAAAACATCTAATTAATCACAAGTAGGTTAATGATCTTAATCCTACATCATTGTAATTAAGTGTGAGATGTTGACTTCACACTTAAGGTATTCTCATTACCCCTAATCAGAGGGAGGATGTGATGAGTTTACTAATCCATTGGTTTAGGCTTAAGCTCATTTTCTTATGACAAATTTCCAAAAGCAATAAAAGATTGAAAACACAAAAACAAACAATAATCGTCTCCTCCGGGATTCTTTTCTCATCTCATTCACTCATAAACGAGAACTTGCTTCTTCCGTCTAGTGCAAGACAGTTTGCACCTGAGCCAGACAGGTCATACACTTGAGCATAGACAAGTAAGCAGTTCACAAGTCAATTTATCTTTCAGTCTCTTTGAGTCGAACTACGGTGTTCTGACTTCCTCATTGCACGAGAGGATACGTAGGCATAACTTAACAGTTATCGAACAAAAGTCTCTGTATATTCCCCCTCTTTCCAGCCTTATTCTTTAAGCCTCATGGTCTTGAGCATTTCATTCTTGTTCTTACACCGACACTTCACTTATACACTTCACACTTCTTTTACACTGACACTTGCATTCTTTTCCAGCTTTGATACACAGATTGCACTGACACTACCCCTTTAAAACACAAATCTTTTAAGCGTGGATCCCGTCGAGTACGACGGACAATCTGGGTGCTAATACCTTCCCAGGTTGTAACCAACCCCCTTTCTCAGTCTCTCTGGTTCGTAACCGTCTTATCCATATCTTTTCTCAGGTCTATGCAGCATTACCTTTCCTCCGGGATAAAAATGCATAGCTGGCGAATCTTGTCTTCTGAGTTCACCCTTGTGTGTTATCACTCTCCTTTCGCCGACCGTTCGCGTCTGTACCCCATTTGACCTGGCCTCATTTGGTGGGAGCGACAGCTTGGCGACTCTGCTGGGGACCCTTATACTGTAACCAGGGCTTCTGGTTCTTTTTGTGGGTTCCTCCTAGCGCTTGTTTTATTTGTGTTTACTGGGGTGTTATGTGCTAATTGTGTTTATATATTTGCTTTATTTACTGCTTTATGTACAGTTATTTATTGCTTTCTTTACAGCTTTATACATCATACTGTCATATTGTCATCTGGCTGGATCTGGTTTTTGTTTTGGTGGGTGGGGTTCTACTGAGAGTTTAAGGTCCTATACCTGGGACCTGAGTGACACCTAGGCTAGAGTGGTTCATGTTCTTTCCCATTCCATTTCGGTCTGGTGCGGGAATATGAAACACGGTTCAGATGTGGGTTTCTTCTTGAGAACTCTGTGCTACAGATCTCCTGTAGTACTAGGTCTATCTGGGAAGCCTGCTAAGTCTGAATGACCTTTATTATGACCTTCAGAAACTGAGGTGAATTGGAGGAGGATCTTTTATGATTATTGTAAACACTGTACCTCTGGGTTAGAAGTGTTTACACTTCTCATAACTGATCCAAGTCTGAGGATCCTTATTTTAGAACACTACCTGTGAGGGGGTTGGGCTGTTTACAGGTTTGCAGGTACCATTGGCCACATCATACCCTATTACTTGTTTGATTAAGAGTACCTCACTTTGGACAGTTCTTGTGATTTAACCCCGGACATGTGACTCTTTATTTGAGTCCCCCACCTTGGTTACTGGATTTCTGAACCTCCATCTGGACTTCTTGAACATACATGGACTTATATCAAGGCAGTTAATCAGATCCAGCTTGATCACAAACCCTTGCATATCATTTGCATACTCATCATTTGCATCATTTAACATTTGTTTATTTGTTTTTCAGGGTATCCACATTTCATCTGGCTTGGTTTTGACCCCTTCATCTGCATAGACCCCTGTTTCATCAGGTATCTGCCTCAGCTATCTTCATCAGTTGCCTGCTTCAACTACTTCCATCATCATCCTCAGCCTATCAGTGGCTCATCTCCAGTATCAGTCTTCATCATCAGTATCTGTTTTCAGCTCTTCATCAGCAGTCATGGCACCCAAGAAGAGCAACATTTCATACCATTTCTTTGAGCCTGTGCTGACTGGCATCAGGCAGGTCTAGGCACTTATCACTCCAGACCACATCCCATTATTCAGAGAGCATTATGGAGGCATCCTTGATATGGTTATGGACCTAGATCCTTCTCAGAGGAGTTTGATCCACACCTGCCTATAGTTTTATGACCCTCCTTTGAGATGCTTCACTTTCCAGAGCTTTCAGTTGGGACCTCTGCTGGAGGAGTTCTCATCATTGATTGGAGTACCTGTCAGGGGTGGTGTCCCCTTCAACCCAGAAATGACTTCTCCCAGCAATGGAGAAGTGGCAAAAGCACTGCACCTGGAGCCTATTTTGATTGAGCAGAACATGACCACAAAGGCTGGGATCCCTGGTCTGCACTTAGACTTTCTGACTTCTCAGGCCATCCTGAAGGCCTCCTTGGGGGAATGGATGGCAGTTTGTGCATTGTTAGCCCTCAGTATATATGGGGTTATACTATTTGCAGATGAGCCCAAGTTTATCAGCAAGAATGCCATTCATCTCTTCCTTTTGAGGAACCCAGTACCCACATTGCTGGGAGATTTCTATTATTCTGTTCACCAAAGAAATGAGAAGCAAAGAGGAAAGTTGGTGAGATGATGTGCTCCTCTATTTCACACTTGGCTGCTTAAACACTTACCCAAGACTGATGCCTTCCTGAATCTTCACCAACAGAAGAATTGGGCTAAGAGACTTATTGCTTTGACTTCAGATGACATCAGATGGTGCACCCAGAGCACCAAAGGCAGGGACATAATTACTAGCTGTGGGCAGTACCCCAATGTACCTCTAATAGGAGTAAAGGGTTGCATCAACTACAATCCTTTGCTGTTTAAGAGACAACTGGGCTACGCTTTGGTCCACCCTCCTAGAATGCAAGATTTAGTTGAAACCCTGTATTGTGAGATAAAGCCTAATCTAGTTGTTGTCAGACAAGCATCCTGGGCTTGGGACAACATCTAGACCAAAGGGATGGCCATTCTTGGGAGATGCAATAATGTGGCTTCAGCTCAGTATTATGAATGGTCTCATGCTAGGGCTCAGATTTCTGGGATGCCCTTCACCATTGAGGATACACCTGGACCATCCACAGTACCACCTCCAGCCACTGTCAGCCTGGAAGAATTTGAGAAGCTGAAGGAAAGGAATGAGAATCTGTCTCAAGCTCTGAAGAAGACCATCTGGGAGAGGAGTGATGGTCGTCTAGACATTGAGAGGTTGGAGAAGCTTAAAGTAGAGCATCTAGCCAAGATTGAGAAAGCAGAGGACTACATCAAGAAATCAAGAGCTGGGGAGCACATATTGAAGAATGCCTGTAAAGAGGCCCAGTTTCAGAAGGCTAGGACTGATCTCTATCTGCAAGAAAGTCAGGCTAGGTGGGTCAGGATCACTGAAGCCCGGACTCAAGAAGATGAGAGAACTCAAGCCAGGATTGAGCAGTTAGAGGCCAATGAAAAGAAACAACAGGAAGCTTTGCTGGCAGCCCAGAAGGAGATTTCAGAATTGAAGCTTAGGGCGGGTGTGAAGAGGTCAAAGGACCAAGACAGGAACAAGAAGCTGACCACTGCTATTTCCACCAGAAACCTTCTCATCAGGACTATTACAGAGCGTCCGGCTGGTCCTGTAACTGAAGCACTTCTGAAGGAGGTTAAGGAGGATGAATTTGGACTTGATGTCTGACTTTTGTTTGTTGTTGCTTTCATTTGATGTACTTTTCTTTTATGTTGTATTTTGACCCCTCAGGGGCATGTGTTGTAAAAACAAACTATGTGTTATTCATCATTTGTAATATATTTGTTAGTTTGTTTCCATTAGGGGCTTTCTTTTCTCAAGCAACATCAAAGCATCTTCCTCAGGGTCTGGAAAGGTCAAAACCAAGAACCAAGCCGGATACCTTGAAAATAAATAAGCATACTGCATTGCATACTAACTTTTGTTTTGTTTTGTAGGGTTTTGTTTTGTTTGTTACTAACTCTGTTGTGATTCAGGAATTATTGCTCGCCGTCGGGTGTTCCCTCTCAACCGTCCGCACAGGAAAATAGGGTGATTGACCCTATCCCCATGCCTTATGCTGCCTTGTTGCCACAACTCCTAAAGCTCAACCTGGTTGAGTTAAGGACATTGGCACCGCCAGACCCCTCCAATCTGCCAAGAAATTATGATGTCAACGCCAAATGTGCTTTCCACTCCAATGCACCTGGCCACAATACAGAAAAATGCAGGGCTTTACAAATGAAGGTACAAGATCTGGTGGATTATAAAGCCCTCAACTTTGCACCCCCTCCAAGTGTCACCAAGAATCCCATGCCCAATCATGGAGGGCCAAGAATTAATGCCATTGAGGAAGACAAGCCATCTTTCTTAATCACCAGTGTTGGACAGATTAGAACACCTCTGGTCGAAATTAAAGCTCAGCTTCTAGAGTACCAGATGTTCCCCGGGTGTGAGCTCGGTTGTGGGTATTGCAACATTTCAGTCAACGGGTGTGATAATTTGAGAAGCGGCATAGATGGTCTTATCAAAAGTGGTATACTTCAGATCTCAACAACGGCGCCTACAAATCCAGCAATTCCTCTGACAACAATTCCTGATTCTTCTACAACAGCAGCAACAATTATTCCAACCGATTCATCAATATCACCAACAATGGCTTCATCCATCACTTCAACAAATCAAATGTCAATAACCATTTCTTCTACAACATCAGCATCCATTTATCCAGCAGAATTTTCTACAACACCAGCAGAAATTAATGAAGACATCTCAGTAGTCACCATCTACTATGACCCGTCAAATGTTCCTCCAAACAACAACTTTCAACAACAAACAGTGGCACTTCCTACCAGATCACCAGTCACCATTTACTACGATCCGCACACCATTTCAGTACCCTCCTCTGCAGCAGTCAGTCCAGTTACCATCACGGTGCCTGGACCAGTCCCATATGAAAGCAGTAATGCCATACCTTGGCATTATGGCTCTGACCTCTACTGCAACGGGGAGAAAATCACTTTGGACTCTTCAACTTCTTCTCCACAGATTGATAATGTTGGGGGAGTGTTGCTCCCAAAGATTTGCATCCCGGTACAAGCGCGAACGGTCGGCGAAAAGAGGAATGAGAACACACAGGAGTGAACTCAGAAAGACAAGAGAGAGTCGCCAGCTAGGCATTTTTATCCCGAAGGAAAGGTAATGTTGCATAGACCGAAGAAAGATATGGATAAGACGGTTGCGAACCAGAGAGACTGAGAAAGGGGGTTGGTTACAACCTGGGAAGGTATTAGCACCCAGATTGTCCGCCGTACTCGACGGGATCAACGCTTAAAAGATTTGTGTTTCAAAGGGGTAGTGTCAGTGCAATTTGTGTATCAAAGAGCTGGAAAAGGATGTACAGGTGTCAGTGTAAAAGAAGTGTGAAGTGTATAAGTGAAGTGTCAGTGTAAAAGAAGTGTGAAGTGTATAAATGAAGTGTCAGTGTAAGAACAAGAGTGAAATGCTCAAGACTGTGAGGCTTTAAAGAATGATGCTGGAAGGAGGGGGAATATACAAAGACTTTTGTTCGATAACTATTAAGTTATGCCTACGTATCCTCTCGTGCAATGAGGAAGTCAGAACACCGTAGTTCGACCCAAAGAGACTGAAAGGTAAATTGACTTGTGAACTGCTTGCTTGTCTATGCTCAAGTGTATGACTTGTCTGGCTCAGGTGCTAACTGTCTTGCATTAGACGGAAGAAGCGAGTTCTCGTTTGTGAGTGAATGAGATGAGAAAAGAATCCCGGAGGAGACGATTATTGTTTGTTTTCGAGTTTTCAGTCTTTTATTGCTTTTTGAAAGTTTGTCATAGATTAATGAGCTTAAGCCTAAACCAATGGGTTAGTAAACTCATCACATCTTCCCTCTGATTAGGGGTAATGAGAATACCTTAAGTGTGAAGTCAGTATCTCACACTTAATCACCATGGTGTAGGATTAAGATCATTAACCTACTTGTGATTATTTAGATGTTTTTGTTGTTTTTGTTTAGTGTTAAGTAATGAAATTAAGCCATAATCAGGGATTAAACAGACTCATTACACCATCCTAATAGAAGGATAATAGATGAGAATGTTTAAGCTGAAGAAAACTCCTCAACTTAATCCATGATTAGGGATTAACCTCATGACAAAACAAAGCCTTTATTAGATGGATTTTAGTTAATGATAAGATGAAGAAGTGAGTTTTAGGATTTGTAAGACAACTTGAGGGGGACTTGTCCATTAACACTAGGGTTAGTCCTTCTTAACCAATTAAGGAAGAATTAGAACCCTAATGCAAGGCCCAAGTTACAAGCTTGATGTATTGATGATTATTAAGTGAATTGATTAAGGAGTTAAACACATTAAGGTTTAACACTTAGGATTAAAGTTATACACTCCATCCTAATAGAAGGATGCAGGCATAAGCTTAATCACAAAGCCTTAAAGCCTTTAGGGTTTAGTCCCTGATTATGAGATGAGAAGAGAAGACTCAAAGAGACACAAAGGTAAAAGCTAAGTGGGGGACTAATCAAAACCTAAAATGTTATCATGCTTGGAAGTCCTAGGGTTTGTGAGGCTTAAGAGAAATCTTCAAAGAAACACCAAGGAGAGAAGCAGATGAAAGGAGCAAAGAGAAGCAAAACAACTTGCTTCACTTAAGAAGTCAAGTTGCTTGAAGAAAGAAAGTGAGATGAACAAGAATGAGCAAGCTCAATCCAAAGCACAAGACAAAATGCAGAAATGATGCATAAGAGAGATGAAAAGAGATTGTGAGAAGTGAAGGCAAATTCACTTCTCAAACAACTTACCACCTGAAAAGTTAGTAAAGAAATGAAATGCAATGCAAAATGAGATGCAATGCAATGATGCAAGCCAAAACCATAAGCATGTACATGATGTTAATGATGCTAAGAGATGATACAAACATGAGACAAGGCAAGATGGTGATCAAACAAGTATGAGGATGCAAATGAGGCATGCATTGAACCATGGATTTTCATGAAAAGTTATGAAATGCAAATGACATACAACATGGCAAATGAAAGATGCAATGATCACACATGATTCTAATATGTCCTAAGATGTATTATGAATCAAATGGATGCACAAAATGTCATGGCAAGACATGGTATGCAAGCAAATGGAAGATGGATGCAAAGGAAGGCACAAATTAGGGTTTATGATCAACATACAAAGCAAAAATCCAAAACCAGAAGCAAATGCCATGATACAAATTTGAAAATGCAAACAAAGGAACCCTAGACCTATACAAACTCACTGCCCAAAGGAGGGGATCCAACTCTTAACCTAGTGAGAGTTATGAATTTCCTAAGATTGCTAGGGTTTTAAGGTACCTTGTCAAGAAAAATGCAAAACAAATTAAAAATGCAAGATCAATTCATGCGAATTTAATCCTATAAACTACATGTTATGCAAGATGCAATGCAAAAAGAATCATTGTCCAACTCTCAATGGTTAGGCAGAAATGAATTTTTGAAGTTTGAATCAAAATAATGCCTTGAAATGAAATTAATTCCATTGAAAATGATCAAAAGGCATCAAGAACAAAAAATAAATTTGGTTTGAGAGTTGGACAATGTTTCTAAATGTTTTTAAATGTTTCATGAATTTTTTTGTGAATTTTAAATACCTAAAAGTATTTTTAATTAATTAATTTTCATTAATTAATTAAAAATAAAACTTTAAATGATTTAAAAATAATTTTTAATGGAAAAAATGAAAATAAAAATATTTTCAGAATGAGAAAAATATTTGAAACAAAAATGCAAAAGGAAATATTTTTGTGATTTTTCTAAGTATTTTAAAATGTTCTTGGATGATACCTGAGATGAAGCTTTGCCAATGGAGCTGCTTGGGCCTTCTTCTTAAGGCAAACCACCTTCTTTTGACTCCCTCTTTCTTTTGGGATGCTTGGATGAAGCTTTTGTGGACTCTTTTGGAAGTTTATTGAAGCTCAGTTCATGGAGGGGCCAGAATCGTATTTTTCATATGGGGGGTTTCAGGGCAAGGTGATGATTGGGAAATGATCCTGGGATGATGCTGAGTTGCTTTGTGAAAGAAGTTTGAAGTTTTGTTAAGTGTGCTGAGAGTTTCGAAAGAAAATGCAAGAGGGATGATTTTTGTGAACTTGTGAATGCTGAGGTCTTAGGCTGTGTTCTTGTGTGTTATGGCTTGCATAAAGTCCACATATCAAGTTGTGATAGGTCTGTGGAGTTGGTGTGGGCTATGCTGATTGGTATGGGGTGATTTGCAAAAAGTCAAGGTTTGTGTAAGAGAGGTATGGGCTCATGGCTAGCCAAGGACAAGAGGGGTGTCCTGCGCAGAAAGAAGTGTGGAGAGCCCTAGGATCAATTCTGAAGTCAGCAAGCAAGTGGATTAGGGTTTGAGTGAGGTTTTGCAACTTGGTTCATCTTTGGCCCTTTTGAAGTTTCTTGATCCACAAGTCATAAAAATGAGCAAACTCTTGATGCAATATGACTTTTAGACATTGGTTCATGTTTGTATGAAGATTAGAAATCCATTTGATAGCACAATTTGCCTTTGCAAGGGATTTTGCAACTTTACCTCTTTGGTGGAAAACTTGAAATTATGTGATTTTTCCCAACTTTGACAAGCCATAACTTTTGATCCAAAATGAATTAGGTCAAGTTCTTGTACTTTTTGAAAAGGGAATGATCCATTCTACAACTTTCATGACCAAAGTTTTTCCATTTGAAGCATTTTTGAATCAAAAAGCAAGGGTTGAAAAAGTTTCCCAAAATGGCAAGTTTCCATTACAAGACACTTTCCCAAAAAGTCAACTTTGCAAATGGCTTGAAATTCTTCAATTTTGTGAACTTACAACATCTTCTATGATCAAATAAAGATCATACACAATCAAAATGATGAAGAACAACCTTTGGTTGGGTCATTGGGGGCCTCAGATGCCCTGATTTTGCACTGACTTGCTTAAAAAGTCAACTCTTGATCAGATGACTTCCCCATGGAATTTCTTCATGAAAATTGATATGCATGATCCCTATACCATATAGAGACCAATAGAAACAAGAATAACCAAAAAATTTGGAGTTATGGCCTTTGAAACCAAAACCCTAATTCTAGGTCATCTGTGCAATCAAGCTTGGCTCTGCTTCCATGCCAATCTTAGTTCTTGTGATTCTTTGACATTCTTGACTTTGAGGAGATACAATATGATGCTTGAACATACATGGACCCCTTTGAAGTGATTGATGACCTTTGGAGTGGCTCAAATGGCTCTGGGATAGCTCAGATCACAAACCCTAGATGCAGATGACTTTGAACCAATGCAATGAAGCAACAATGCAATATGAGATGCCATGATTGACTTATGCATATGAAAAGATCACAAGCCATGGTGTGAATGGGTGAGGGAAAATTTGGGGTGTTTACAGCTGCCCCTATTCTAGCATGAGTTAGCTGTGCAGGATGTAAGCGACGGCTTAACAGGCAAACAAGATAACTTGTGGTTGAATACCAAAGACAGTCCAAAATTTGCACTCACAGAATGAAGAAGAAAAGGGATATAGATTGTAAAAGAAAATAAAGTATATTTATAAAGTGCGGGCGACGGAGGACGACCGTCGAGCAGAGGACGACTGCTGGGGAAAATGCGGGAAATAAAGCAATGACGGGGACAGCCGACATGCTGGAAAAAAATGCGGGAAATAAAGCAATGACAGGGACGACCGACATGCTGGGGATATAAGAGATTATGATGGGGACGACCATCATGTAAAGCTATAAGATTCTCTGGGGATTAGGTAAAGAACCAACGATGAGGTACGATCATCAGGTTCATAAAGTAATGCAAACAACGATGGGGACGACCATCGGGCTAAACTGATGAAGGACGATCATCAGGAAAAGGAAAAGGAACCACGAAGGGGACGACCATCGGGTTAAAGAATAAATGAAATAATGATAAGGGACGGTCATCAAAGGCGAAGGACGATCACCAGGAAAAGGAAAAGGGACCACGACGGGGACGGCCATCGGGTTAAAGAATAAATGAAATAATGATGAGGGACGGTCATCAAAGGTGAAGGACGATCACCTAGCAGGGGACGAATGCTCTGATGGAGATAAGATGAGGGACGATCATCTAAGGTGAAGGACGATCACCTGGCAGGGTACGGCTGCCGAAAGTATCGCGACATAGGACGAATGCCGGATAAAAGGTCGACGATGGGGACGGCCATCGGATGAGCATGATGAAGGACGATCATCAAGAGGTGAAGGACGATCACCTAGTAGGGGAAGGCTGCTCTCAAGGTTTATCATGACATATGACGAATGTCAGATAACAAGATCAACGATGGGGACGGCCATCGGATAAAATGATGAAGGACGATCATCAAGAGGTGAAGGACGATCACCTAGCAGGGGACGGCTGCTAAAAATATCACGACATAGGACGAATGCCGGATAGAAAAGGGGTTCTAATGAAATAGAGACTCCGCTGGGGAAAGGATGAGGGACGGTCATCCAAAGGTGAAGGACGATCACCTGGCAGGGTACGGCTGCCGAATGTCAGATGGAAAAAAAGGTTGCTTTGCTGGCGACCTACTGGGGAATAGTAAACACGGACGAGTGTTTACATCCAAAAAATGAAAGGTATAAGTGTTTTGATGTTGTGTATAGATTAAAGATGCGGACGAGCATCCCTAAGACTACGATACGGACGAGTATCGGGTAGAAACAAATACTGACACGTGTTCAGAGATGATGATACGGACGAGTATCAACTGGTTAACAAGGAACACGGACGAGTGTTGATTCCGAGGGGACTCTTCTAGGGAATAGTAGACACAGACGAATGTCTATATTCAAGAAGACATGAGTGTTTGACACGTGTATGGATTAAAGATGCGGACGAGCATCCTTAAGGCTGTGATACGGACGAGTATCAGGTAGAAACAAACGCTTGCCGCATGTTCAGAGATGATGATACGGACGAGTATCAACTGGTTAACAAAGAACACGGACGAGTGTCGGATCTGAGGGGATTTGAGTGGTATATACAAGATACGGACGAGTATCTGTATGAGTGAAATAAGTATGAGTGGTGTATAGTTGAGTGTTCAAACTGTTGGGGAGAGTGACACAGACGAGTGTCAAAAGTTATATAAAAACAAGTATGGTTTGCAAAATGTTTAGGCAACTGTGCTGGGGAAAGCGACACGGACGGGTGTCAGGGAATTTGTATAAAGATGTATCTGTGAGTGCAAAGGGGACGCTTTGGCTTTCTATTGGGGGTATGCCACAGACGGGTGCCAAGAAGTATCTGTAATATAAGTGTCTGTTTGCAAAGAATGCCCGGGCGACTTTACTGGGGAATGATGACACGGACGAGTGCCAAAAGGAGTGTGTATTTGTATTTGTGAGTGTAAGGCCAATGATTTAGCTTTAGCTCTCTGCTGGGGATATGACACGGACGGGTGTCAGGATGTATCCGTATCTTTAGGGAAAGTGCCTTGGCTCTTTGCCGGGGAATCTGGGGAGTTTTCTGTATATTGTTGATGGATTGTCAATATTCACAAGTGTTTGCTTCAGAATCATGGCTTATGATTATGCAATATGTTTGATTTTTGTCGTAATGCTCCGTATTAGACGGAATGCTACGCTCTGTGGGGAGAATATGATGCGAATGCTATGATTATGCAAAAGATACCGATCCGAAATTCGGATCCCGTTGCCGCGAAGATCTCTGGTTGATCTGCTTGAAGTGGACATCCCAGCTGGGGATGAGATCATTGGTATATCTGACATATGGGACTCTGCTTGGGGATATAGGCCACTGATAGACCTATCTTTGGTAAAGGGGGACCCAGCTGGGGTTTGTAGAAGTTTTCTTCACTCTGTTGTGATTTCTTCAGACGTTGCTCTCCTGAATAGAGGCTGAAGCTCTGCGGGGAGATGGTTTCCCGGCTTTTGCACTTGGCTGTGGACGAATGGCAACTCGGCTAGGGAAGAAGTAAGACCACGGGAAGGTCTTCCTGGAGATTTCTGTAGGGGTCCTGCTGAGGATGATACTTGACAACTCAGCTGGGGAAAAACCATCTCCGGTGCTAATTGGGAGATAGACTGATAATGATTTGCCAGCTTGCTGGGGAGAAGCTTACATGCCCCATGTCGTGTTTTGAATACCTGCAATCCTGAAAAGACATAGAAACGTACAAGTAGTCCCGAGGTATCCCTTACCGGATTCCATCATAGGAGTTTAGGCACTCCTGGGAGTAAGTATATTTCCTGCAAGCACGTTATTTACAAGAAAAGAAAGCATTTGTATTTATGCAATCAGTATCTTAGAGACATCGGACATTTTGCAAACGAACATGGAATGTATAAGACGAGACATGACTGAAAATCTGATTTTATTAATTCATGTGCCCTGAATTGGCAAGATACAGTCAAAGAAACAAATCCCCTAAAATGAGGAGATTGTTGCAAATTGAGAAACAAAAGATGTTGGCAATGTTGACGACGCTTTAAGGAGCTTCCCTTGGCTATGACTCGTATGACATTTGACATTCTTCTCGTCTTGCTTTCTGAAGAAGGCTGATTCTGAACGGCGCTTGAACCTTTCGAGGCTTACTAAGTTGCGAGTGATACAAACGAATTCAGAGTGCAATTGTTCGCTTATTCCCTTATCTTGCATGAATCGCCCTTTTGGGTTTTCAATCCATCGGGATACCCTTTTTTGCCTGAGTTGTCCAATGCGACTTTTCAACTCAACGGGTGTACATTTTTTTGTTTATTTTCCCTTATTTTTCCCGAGTCTTTTATTCTGTTTTTGACTCGCCGGGATGCCCTATTTTTTGCCTGGACTTACATTCTGTTTTTATGTCTAGCGGGTCATTTTATGCGAAGTATTTTTTAACTGCATCTGAATTCACAGGGGACGGGAAGTCTTCACCATCCATAGTGTTGAGCATCAGTGCTCCACCGGAGAAAACTTTCTTTACTACGAATGGTCCTTCATAGTTTGGAGTCCACTTGCCCATGTGGTCTGTATGAGGAGGGAGGAGTCTTTTCAGCACAAGATCTCCTACTTGGTACTCTCGGAGCCTGACTTTCTGATCGAAGGCTTTCTTCATTCTTTTCTGATACAACTGCCCATGACAGATTGCGGCTAATCTCTTCTCTTCGATCAAATTCAGTTGTTCGTATCGGGATCAGACCCATTCTGCTTCGTTCAGCTTAACATCCATTAATACCCGTAGGGAGGGTAATTCAACTTCAACAGGTAGGACTGCCTCCATACCATACACAAGTTGATACGGTGTTGCCCCAGTGGATGTTCTGGTTGACGTACGGTATCCATGCAAGGCAAACGGTAGCATCTCATGCCAGTCTTTGTACGTAACTACCATCTTTTGCACAATCTTCTTGATATTCTTATTAGCTGCCTCAACAGCGCCATTCATCTTTGGCCTGTAAGGAGAAGAATTGTGGTGTTGGATCTTGAAGTCCCGGCATAGCTCTGCCATCATTTTGTTGTTTAAGTTGGAACCATTATCAGTAATGATTCGCTCGGGAACTCCGTATCGACAGATGATATCTCTCTTCAGAAACCTGGCTACCACTTGCCTTGTAACATTTGCGTAGGAAGCCGCTTCAACCCACTTGGTGAAATAGTCAATAGCAACCAGGATGAATCTGTGGCCGTTTGAAGCAGTTGGTTCAATCTTGCCAATCATATCAATGCCCCACATAGCAAAGGGCCAAGGTGAAGACATCACATTCAAAGGATTGGGAGGCACATGCACCTTATCCGCGTAAATCTGGCATTTATGGCATTTTCTGGCATAGGCACAACAGTCGGCATCCATTGTGATCCAGTAATAGCCTGATCTTAGCAACTTCTTTGCCATTGCATGCCCTCCAGCATGGGTACCAAAGGATCCTTCGTGCACCTCGTGCATCAACAAGTCTGCTTCTGTTCTATCAACACATCTGAGGAGTACCATATCAAAGTTTCTCTTGTAAAGGGAACCGTCAGTATTTAGGAAGAAACTACCAGCTAGCCTTCTTAACGTCTTCTTATCATTGGAAGATGCCCCAGGTGGGTATGTCTGATCCTCCAAGAAGCACTTGATGTCGTGGAACCAAGGCTTATCATCTTTGACAATATCTGTTGAGAACACATATGCTGGTCTGTCAAGTCTAGATACTGAGATCCGCGGTACAAAGTTGGCAGTTTGAACTTTGATCATGGATGAAATGGTGGCAAGAGCATCTGCAAATTGATTCTCGTCCAGAGGGATATACTCAAGCTTGACCGTTGTGAAGAAAGTCAATAACCTTCTTGTATAATCCCTGTAAGGTATCAGATGATCCTGGTGTGTGTACCATTTGCCGTTGGTTTGATTAACTACCAGAGCTGAATCTCCGAATACAGTCAAAGTCTTGATCCTGAGGTCAATGGCTTCCTCAAGACCCATAATACAAGCTTCGTATTCAGCTTCGTTGTTAGTACAATTAAAGGTGAGCTTTGCCGAGAAAGGCATGTGAAATCCCTTAGGCGTAATGAGTACTGCACCAACACCACGACCATTCATATTAACAGCCCCATCAAACATCATAGTCCATTCTTCTTCCGGGTCAGGCCCTTCAGTGTGAATAGGCTCTTCATGATCTTTTGCTTTTATGAACATGATGTCTTCATCAGGGAAGTCAAATCTCATAGGCTAGTAATAATCAATGGGTTGCTCAGCAAGATAATCAGACAACACACTGCCCTTGATGGCTTTCTGAGATGTGTACTGAATGTCATATTCTGTGAGGATCATTTGCCATCTTGCAACCCGTCCGGTAAGTGCTGGCTTCTCAAAAATGTACTTGACTGGGTCCATCTTTGATATCAACAAGGTAGTGTGGGTCAACATATACTGTCTCAGTCGGCGAGCAGCCCACGCTAAAGCACAACAAGTTTTCTCGAGCAGTAAATAACGTTGTTCACAGTCGGTAAACTTTTTGCTTAGGTAGTATATCGCATACTCTTTTCGACGAGACTCGTCATGTTGGCCCATCACACACCCCATCGACTCTTCTAATACTGTCAAGTACATTATCAGAGGTCTTCCTTCAATTGGAGGCATAAGGATTGGAGGTTCTTGCAAGTACTCCTTGATTTTGTCAAAAGCCTTCTGGCAGTCTTCGTTCCACCTGACCGTTTGTTCTTTTCTTAACAGCTTGAACAGAGGCTCACAGGTTGCTATAAGGTGAGATATGAACCGTGAAATGTAGTTCAATCAACCCAAAAACCCTCGAACTTCTTTTTCAGTTTTCGGTGCAGGCATTTCTTGAATGGCTTTAACTTTATCATGGTCAACTTCAATCCCTTTCTCGCTTACAATAAATCCCAGCAACTTACCAGATCGCACCCCGAATGTTCACTTGTTGGGGTTTAGCTTCAGTTGGTATTTCCTCAGACGCTTGAATAGCTTCAGCAGATTTACCAGGTGGTCTTCTTCTGTGAGGGACTTGGCAATCATGTCATCTTTCGGGCTGGCTCTGTTCAGATCCCAGTAATCCACGCACATCCTTACCTTGCCGTCTTTCTTAGGCACAGGTACAATATTAGCAACCCACGGCGGGTAGCTAGTCACAGAAAGGAACCCGGCGTCCCACTGCTTTTGCACCTCTTCTTTGATCTTCATTGCCATGTCTGGGCGAGTACGGCGCAATTTCTGTTTAACCGGTGGGCAATCTTCTCTTAAAGGCAGCTTGTGCATGACAATATCGGTGTCCAACCCTGGCATATCCTGGTAAGACCAAGCAAACACATCCACATACTCCCGAAGCATATCAATCAGTTGCTCTTTCACTGAGTCTTGTAAGCAGGCCCCAATCCTAACCTCTTTCACATTTTCATCCGTACCAAGATTAATCGTTTCAACCTCCTCCTGATGAGGAGTGATAACCTTCTCCTATTGCCTTAACAACCTGGCTAGCTCTTCAGGAAGCTCATAATCTTCTTCAACCCATTCATCAGCTTGATTGATTGGATTGTCAAAGTCATACGAAGCCATAGTTGTGCTGTTGTCGGTGCGGCTGAAAGGCACTCTCTGCAAGGGTTTAGATTGTTCATTTTAGTGATTGATTTTAGTCTTGTTTAGAAAAAGTGAAATGAAGTTATCATTTTGAAAACATCGCCATTTTATTTTTGTACAAAAAGAAAAATGGAAAAATAGTGAGCGGAAAATGAAAAGACTCATTTGCAAAAGATGTCCGATATTCATTGATTGATCTGTTTGCACAAAAATTACAAAGATGGCCCGATTACAAAATGAGCCTTGCCCAAGACTTGATGCATGCTTAAAAATATACAGGAAATAATAATTACTCTGCAGGAGTAACCCTTATAATTTCCTGGGAAGACCAGTTAAGGACTTGGCTCCCAGGGATACTTGGACGTATCCAGTTCTCCAGGTTGAGTTCATCTTCCGACTCATCTTCCAAGTTGTTCACTGCATCCGGGGTGAGCATTCCCCCGCTGTCAAAGTTGGGCTTCTTGGCAGCCTCTGATTGATCTTGTTGAGTTGGTTTGTAACCCAACCCAAATCTGTCCTCCTTCTTCTCCACAGGCAACAGCTTGCCCCAGCCTTGGGCAGTCCCCTCTTCAACAACCTTCCTAGCTTGCTGATAAGATGTCATGGAGGTTCTAAGTACAACAGATGCTTCATTTATGTTCAGGGCCTCAAACCCCTGGCTCATGGTTTCATGGATTTCTCCGTCCATCTCAATGTATTTGTACGTAGCCAGATGGCTAACAAAGATGTCCTCTTCCCCACAGATGGTGATGATTTGACCTTCCCACTCGAATTTCAGCTTCTGGTGAAGGGTAGACGTTACAGCGCCAGTGGCATGGATCCAAGGTCTACCCAACAAACAGCTGTAGGCCGGCTGAATGTCCATCACATAGAAGGTAATTTTGAAGGTCTGCGGGCCAATCATCACAGGCAGATCAATCTCTCCTAGCACTGATCTCTTAGAGCCATCAAACGCTCTCACCACCAAATTACTTGGACGCAATGCCAAGCCATCGTACTCCAGCTTCACCAAGACTTTCTTTGGTAGAACATTGAGTGAAGACCCAGTGTCCACCAGTACATGGGATAGAACAGCACCCTTGCATTCTAGAGTGATGTGTAAAGCCTTGTTGTGGTTACGTCCCTCTGTTGTTAAGTCAACATTAGTAAAGCCCAGTCCATGACTGGTGTTGACATTTGCTACCACAGTTTCTAGCTGATTAACGGTGATCTCCTCTGGCACGTATGCTGCGTGCAGGACTTTCAGTAATGCATTCCTGTGAGCTTCAGAACACATCAGCAGGGATAATATGGAGATCTTTGAGGGAGTTTGGTGAAGCTTATCCACCACCTTGTAATCACTTCTCTTTATAATTCTCATAAACTCGTCTACATCTTGTTCAAAATATGTCTTCTGAGTTTCTTTGACAGTTGGCTCTTCAACTACCACACTCTTCCCTTTTGCTTTAGCAGCAGCTTCTGCTTTGGCGTTAGGTCTTTGCATTTGTGAGGCAAAGAGGCGTCCACTTCTGGTGAAGGCTCCGCCTCCCCCAACATTATCAATCTGTGGAGAAGAGGTTGAAGAATCCAAGGTGATTTTCTCCCCGTTGCAGTAGAGGTCAGAGCCATAATGCCAAGGGATGGCATTACTGCTTTCATATGGAATGGGTCCAGGCACCGTGATGGTAACTGGACTGACTGCTGCAGAGGAAGGTGCTGAGATGGTGTGCGGATCGTAGTAGATGGTGACTGGTGACCTGGCAGGAGGTGCCACTATTTGTTGTTGAAAGTTGTTGTTTGGAGGAACATATGCTGGATCATAGTAAATGGTGACTGCAGAGATATCTTCATTAATTTCTGTTGGCATTGTAGAAGATTCTGCTGAATAAAGGGGTGTTAATGTTGTAGAAGAAATGGTTGTTGACATCTGATTTGTTGAAGTGATGGACGGAGCCGTTGTTGATGATATCGATGAATTGGTCAGAATGATTGTTGTTGCAGTTGTAGAAGGGTCAGGAATCGTTGTCAAAGGGATTGCTGGATTTGTAGGCGTTGATGTTGTGATCTGAAGTATATAACTTTTGATAAGACCATCTATGCCGCTTCTCAAGTTATCACACCCGTTGACCGAAATGTTACAATAACCACAACCGAGCTCACACCCGGGGAACATCTGGCATTCTAGAAGCTGAGCTTTAATTTCTACCAAAGGTGTTCGAATCTGCCCAACACTGGTGATTAAGAAAGATGGCTTATCTTCCTCAATAGCATTAATTCTTGGTCCTCCATGATTGGGCATGGGATTCTTGTTGACATTTGGAGGGGGTGCAAAGTTGAGGGCTTTAGAGTCCACCAGATCTTGCACTTTCATTTGTAGAGCCCTGCATTTCTCCGTACTGTGGCCAGGTGCATTGGAGTGAAAAGCACATCTGGCATTGGCGTCATAATTTCTTGGAAGACTGGAAGGATCTAGTGGTGCCAATGTCCTTAGTTCAACCAAGTTGAGTTTCAGGAGTTGTGGCAATAAAGCGGCATAAGGCATAGGGATGGGATCAATCACCCTATTGGCCTGTGATGGTCTTTGCTGAAAAGGTCTTTGCTGTTGATTGCTGTTGTTGTTGTTGTAGTTTCTCTGTGGTGGATACTGAACTTGTTGTTGGTAGTGTGGTTGTTGTTGTTGTTGTTAATATGCGGGTTGCTGAGGGATCGGAGCTGGAATTGTGACAGCTGCCACTGACCTATGAACATACTAAGGTCTGCCCCTGTTGGCATGAATAGCATTAGTCTCATCGGTTCTTCTAGGTCCCACAAAAGGCTTCCTAGGATTGCTTGACGAACTTGCACCATTATCAGTAATTTTTCCCATCTTCAGAAGGCTCTCAATTCTTTCTCCAGCTATGACTACGTCAGCGAAGCTGGTGGAAGAAAAGGCAGCTAGCCTGTCAATATATGTCCCTTGTAGGGTATTCATAAACATGTCGGCCATTTCTCTTTCCGACATGGGTGGCTGGACAGCAGCAGCAAGCTGTCTCCACCTTTGGGCATATTCCCTGAAGCTTTCTCTGGAGGATTGAGACATTCCTATCAGAAGGGTCCTGTTAGGAGCCATGTCCAGGTTGTATTGGTACTGCCTGATGAAGGCCTCAGCTAGGTCCTTCCAGCATCTAATTGTAGCTCTGGTCAAGTGTGAGTACCATTCCCTGGAAGCCCCAGTCAAACTGTCTTCAAAGTAAAACATCCACAGTTTTTCATCCATGGTGTATGCCTTGAGTCTTCCCAGAAAAGACTGCAGGTGAGTTCGTGGACAGGAAGTTCCGTTGTACTTCTCGAAGCACGGGGGTTTAAACTTGTGGGGAATTCTTACCCCGTCCACTAAGCCCATATCCATGACATCAAAACCCAGGGAATTTTGAGACTCTAGAGATCTCAATTTCTCAGCAATCTCATCAAGCCTCCTATCATAGGCTTCATCCCTAGCTCCCATCACAGTGAACTGTTCTTCCTGGGGGTCTTCTTGTAAAACCCTTCCTCCAGTAGTATTTCCTTGCACAACACCTGGGATGTTAACTTCCGGATGTAGATGAGGCCCATATACTGGTGGGTTGATGTGAGGCTGACCCCTCTCATTGTTACTTGTTCCTCCAGTTCCCAGAGGAGGTTCTTCCTGGGTTTGCCTTTCTACCAATGCCCTCAATCTCTCTTGGCTTTGGGCCAAGCCATTCATTACTTCCATGAACTGGGTCATTTGGTTTCTCATCTCCATCCTTTCGTTAACCATCTGGGTCCTGACCTCTGTCAGCTCTTGCTGTACTTGATCCATCTGGATACCAGGAAGGTTGTTGCGAGTAGGATATCTGTGTGGACGGTTGAGAGGGAACACTCGACGGCGAGCAATAATTCCTGAATCACAACAAAGTTAGTAACAAACAAAACAAAAACCTACAAAACAAAACAAAAGTTAGTATGCAATGCAGTATGCTTATTTGTTTCCAAGGTATCCGGCTTGGTACTTGGTTTTGACCTTTCCAGACCCTGAGGAAGATGCTTTGATGTTGCTTGAGAGAGAGAGACTTAGTGAAACAAACTGACAAATACATTACAAATGGTGGATCATACATAGTTTGTTTTTTACAACACATCCCCCTGAGGGGTCAAAATACAACATAAAAGAAAAGTACACCAAATGGAAATAGCAACAAGCAAAGTGATCAAACATCTAAGCCAAACTCATCCTCCTTTACTTCTTTCAGAAGTGCTTCAGTTACAGGACCAGCCGGATGCTCTGTAATGCTTCTGATAAGAAGGCTCCTGGTGGTAATAGTAGTGGTCAGCTTCTTGTGTCTGTCTTGGTCCTTTGACCTCTTCACACCAAGCCTAAGCTTCAATTCTGAAATTTCCTTCTGGGCTGCCAGCAAAGCTTTCTGTTGCTCCTTTGCACTGGCCTCCAACTGCTCAATCCTGTCTTGAGTTCTCTTATCCTCCTGAGTGCGAGCTTCAGTGATCCTGACCCACCTGGCTTGACTTTCTTTCAGATAGAGATCAGTCCTAGCCTTCTGAAACTGGGCCTCCTTACAGGCATTCTTCAAAATCTGTTCTCCAGCTCTTGATTTCTTGATGTAGTCCTCTGATTTCTCAATCCTGGCTAGATGCTCCACCTTTAGCTTTTCTAACCTCTCAATGTCTAGACGACCATCACTCCTCTCCCAGAGGGTCTTCTTCAGAGCTTGAGACAGATTCTCATTCCTCTCCTTCAGTTTCTCAAATTCTTCCATGCTGACAGTGGCTGGAGGTGGTGTTGTGGATGGTCCAGGTGCATCCTCAATGGTGAAAGGCATCCCAGAAATCTGAGCCCTAGCATGAGACCATTCATAATACTGAGCTGAAGCCACATTATTGCATCTCCCAAGAATGGCCATCCCTTTGGTCTGGATGTTGTCCCAAGCCCAGGATCTTTGTCTGACAACAGCTAGATTAGGTTTTATCTCACAATAAAGGGTTTCAGCCAAGTCTTGCACTCTAGGAGGGTGAACCAAAGCATAGCCTAACTGTCTTTTAAACAGCAAAGGGTTGTAGTTGATGCAACCCTTCACTCCTATCAGAGGTACATTGGGGAACTGCCCACAGCTAGTAATCATGTCCCTTCCTTTGGTGCTCTGGGTACACCACCTGATGTCATCTGAAGTTAGAAAAGTAAGTCTCTTAGCCCAATTCTTCTGTTGGTGAGGGTTCAGGAAGGCATCAGTCTTGGGTAAGTGTTTAAGCAGCCAAGTGTGAAATAGGGGAGCACAGCATCTCACCAACCTTCCTCTCTGCTTCTCATTCCTTTGATGAACAGAATAATAGAAATCTCCCAGCAAGGTGGGCACTGGGTTCTTCAAAAGGAAGAGATGAATAACATTCTTGCTGATAAACTTGGGCTCATCTGCAAAAAGTATAACCCCATATATACTGAGGGCTAACAATGCACAAACTGCCTTCCATTCTCCCAAGGAGGCCTTCAGGATGGCCTGAGAAGTTAGAAAGTCCAAGTGTAGATCAGAGATCCCAGCCTTTGTTGTCATGTTCTGCTCAATCAAAATAGGTTCCAGATGCAGTGCCTTCGCCACTTCTTCATTGCTGGGAGAAGCCATTTCAGGGTTGAAGGGGATACCACCCCTGACAGGTACTCCAATCAATGATGAAAACTCCTCCAACAGAGGTCCCAACTGAAAATTCTGGAAAGTGAAGCATCTCAAAGGAGGATCATAGAACTGTAGGCAAGTGTGGATCAAGCTCCTCTGAGAAGGGTCTAGGTACATAACCATATCAAGGATGCCTCCATAATGTTCTCTGAATAATGGGACATGGTCTGGAGTAATGAGTGCCTGGACCTGCCTGATGCCAGCCAGCACAGGCTCGAAGAAGTGGTATGAAATGTTGCTCTTCTTGGGTGCCATGACTGCTGATGAAGAGCTGAAAACAGATACTGATGATGAAGACTGATACTGGAGATGAGCCACTGATAGGCTGAGGATGATGATGGAGGTAGCTGAAGCAGGCAACTGATGAAGACAGCTGAAGCAGATAGCTGATGAGCAGGGGTCTATGCAGATGAAGGGGTCAAAACCAAGCCAAATGTAATATGGATACCCTGAAAAACAAATAAGCAAATGTTAAATGATGCAATGATGATGTATGCAAATGATATGAAAGGGTTTGTGATCAAGCTGGATCTGATTACTGTCTTGATATAGGTCCATGCATGTTCAAGAAGTCCAGATGGAGGTTCAAAAGTTCAGTAACCAAGGTGGGGGACTCAAATAAAGAGTCACATATCCTGGGTTAAATCACAAGAACTGTCCAAAGTGAGGCATTCTTAAACACAATAGGTAACAGGGTATGATGTGGCCAAGGGTTCCTGCAAACCTGTAAACAGCCCAGCCCCCCTCACAAGTGATGTTCTAAAACAAGGATCCTCAGACTTGGATCAGTTATGAGAAGTGTAAACACTTCTAACTCGGAGGTACAGTGTTTACAATAACCATAAAAGATCCTCCTATAATTCACATCAGTTTCTGAAGGTCATAGTAAAGGTCATCCAGACTTAGCAGGCTTCCCAGATAGCCCTAGCACTACAGGAGATCTGTAGCACAGAGTTCTCAAGAAGAAACCCACATCTGAACTGTGTTTCATATTCCCGCACCAGACCGAAATGGAATGGGAAAGAACATGAACCACTCTAGCCTAGGTGTCACTCAGGTCCCAGGTATAGGACCTTAAACTCTCAATGAACCCCATCCAACAAAACAAAAACCAGATCCAGCCAGATAACAGTATGACAGTATGATGTATAAAGCTTGTAAAGAAAGCAATAAATAACTGTACATAAAGCAGTAAATAAAGCAAATATATAAACACAATTAGCACATAACACCCCAGTAAACACAAATCAAACAAGCGCTAGGAGGAACCCACAAAAAGAACCAGAAGCCCTGGTTACAGTATAAGGTTCCCCAGCAGAGTCGCCAAGCTGTCGCTCCCAAAGATTTGCATCCCGGTACAAGCGCGAACGGTCGGCGAAAAGAGGAATGAGAACACACATGAGTGAACTCAGAAAGACAAGAGAGAGTCGCCAGCTAGGCATTTTTATCCCGAAGGAAAGGTAATGCTGCATAGACCTAAGAAAGATATGGATAAGACAGTTGCGAACCAGAGAGATTGAGAAAGGGGGTTGGTTACAACCTGGGAAGGTATTAGCACCCAGATTGTCCGCCGTACTCGACGGGATCCACGCTTAAAAGATTTGTGTTTCAAAGGGGTAGTGTCAGTGCAATTTGTGTATCAAAGAGCTGGAAAAGGATGTACAGGTGTCAGTGTAAAAGAAGTGTGAAGTGTATAAGTGAAGTGTCAGTGTAAAAGAAGTGTGAAGTGTATAAATGAAGTGTCAGTGTAAGAACAAGAGTGAAATGCTCAAGACTGTGAGGCTTTAAAGAATGATGCTGGAAGGAGGGGGAATATACAGAGACTTTTGTTCGATAACTGTTAAGTTATGCCTACGTATCCTCTCGTGCAATGAGGAAGTCAGAACACCGTAGTTCGACCCAAAGAGATTGAAAGGTAAATTGACTTGTGAACTGATTGCTTGTCTATGCTCAAGTGTATGACCTGTCTGGCTCAGGTGCAAACTGTCTTGCATTAGACGGAAGAAGCGAGTTCTCGTTTGTGAGTGAATGAGATGAGAAAAGAATCTCGGAGGAGACGATTATTGTTTGTTTTTGAGTTTTCAGTCTTTTATTGCTTTTTGAAAGTTTGTCATAGATTAATGAGCTTAAGCCTAAACCAACGGGTTAGTAAACTCATCACATCTTCCCTCTGATTAGGGGTAATGAGAATACCTTAAGTGTGAAGTCAGTATCTCACACTTAATCACCATGGTGTAGGATTAAGATCATTAACCTACTTGTGATTATTTAGATGTTTTTGTTGTTTTTGTTTAGTGTTAAGTAATGAGATTAAGCCATAATCAGGGATTAAACAGACTCATTACACCATCCTAATAGAAGGATAATAGATGAGAATGTTTAAGCTGAAGAAAACTCCTCAACTTAATCCATGATTAGGGATTAACCTCATGACAAAACAAAGCCTTTATTAGATGGATTTTAGTTAATGATAAGATGAAGAAGTGAGTTTTAGGATTTGTAAGACAACTTGAGGGGGACTTGTCCATTAACACTAGGGTTAGTCCTTCTTAACCAATTAAGGAAGAATTAGAACCCTAATGCAAGGCCCAAGTTACAAGCTTGATGTCTTGATGATTATTAAGTGAATTGATTAAGGAGTTAAACATATTAAGGGTTTAACACTTAGGATTAAAGTTATACACTCCATCCTAATAGAAGGATGCATGCATAAGCTTAATCACAAAGCCTTAAAGCCTTTAGGGTTTAGTCCCTGATTTCTAGATGAGAAGAGAAGACTCAAAGAGACACAAAGGTAAAAGCTAAGTGGGGGACTAATCAAAACCTAAAATGTTATCATGCTTGGAAGTCCTAGGGTTTGTGAGGCTTAAGAGAAATCTTCAAAGAAACACCAAGGAGAGAAGCAGATGAAAGGAGCAAAGAGAAGCAAAACAACTTGCTTCACTTAAGAAGTCAAGTTGCTTGAAGTAAGAAAGTGAGATGAACAAGAATGAGCAAGCTCAATCCAAAGCACAAGACAAAATGCAGCAATGATGCATAAGAGAGATGAAAAGAGATTGTGAGAAGTGAAGGCAAATTCACTTCTCAAACAACTTACCACCTGAAAAGTTAGTAAAGAAATGAAATGCAATGCAAAATGAGATGCAATGCAATGATGCAAGCCAAAACCAGAAGCATGTACATGATGTTAATGATGCTAAGAGATGATACAAACATGAGACAAGGCAAGATGGTGATCAAACAAGTATGAGGATGCAAATGAGGCATGCATTGAACCATGGATGTTCATGAAAAGTTATGAAATGCAAATGACATACAACATGGCAAATGAAAGATGCAATGATCACACATGATTCTAATATGTCCTAAGATGTATTATGAATCAAATGGATGCACAAAATGTCATGGAAAGTCATGGTATGCAAGCAAATGGAAGATGGATGCAAAGGAAGGCACAAATTAGGGTTTATGATCAACATACAAAGCAAAAATCCAAAACCAGAAGCAAATGCCGTGATAAAAATTTGAAAATGCAAACAAAGGAACCCTAGACCTATACAAACTCACTTCCCAAAGGAGGGGATCCAACTCTTAACCTAGTGAGAGTTATGTATTTCCTAAGATTGCTAGGGTTTTAAGGTACCTTGTCAAGAAAAATGCAAAACAAATTAAAAATTCAAGATCAATTCATGCCAATTTAATCCTATAAACTACATGTTATGCAAGATGCAATGCAAAAAGAATCATTGTCCAAATCTCAATGGTTAGGCAGAAATGAATTTTTGAAGTTTGAATCAAAATAATGCCTTGAAATGAAATTAATTCCATTGAAAATGATCAAAAGGCATCAAGAACAAAAAATAAATTTGGTTTGAGAGTTGGACAATGTTTCTAAATGTTTCATGAATTTTTTTGTGATTTTTAAATACCTAAAAGTATTTTTAATTAATTAATTTTCATTAATTAATTAAAAATAAACCTTTAAATGATTTAAAAATAATTTTTAATGCAAAAAATGAAAATAAAAATATTTTCAGAATGAGAAAAATATTTGAAACAAAAATGCAAAAGGAAATATTTTTGTGATTTTTCTAAGTATTTTAAAATAAATAACAAAGAAAATGGGATAAAAATGAAATTAAAATGAAATTAAATGGAAAGTATGCTGATCCTAAGGCCAAGATTCAAACTTGACACGCGGGAATTGACTGGCGCGCGTTTGAGTGGCTGGGATTCATTCTGAGATTTGAATTTAATTAATCCTAATTAATTAAATAAATGACTGGATTAGGGTTTTAATGTGAAATCTGGGACGTCCAAAACGCGCACGAAGTTGGATCCAAGGGCCTCTATTCAAACTGACCTAAAACCCTAATTAACCCTAATTACTCTCAGACGACCGGAACAGTGGTTCCGGTCGTCTTCTCCGGCGAGGCCAAATCCCTAACTCTCTCTACAAGCCACCCCAAAACCTAAAAACTGCCCAGAATCAAACCCCAAGCTTCAAGGAACACGAATCAGCCAACAAACAACATTTATTTTACATGAATCATGAGAAACGAATCAAAACGGAAAACACACAAAAATTTCAGAGATCAAATACATCCTGCACACTCAACCATTTTCAATGGTTCAAAGCTCAAAATGATCAGCACACCATATAGAATAAGTTTATAACTTAAAACGCAAGTTCTGGAAAAATGTTCTTGGATGATACCTGAGATGAAGCTTTGCCAATGGAGCTGCTTGGGCCTTCTTCTTAAGGCAAACCACCTTCTTTTGACTCCCTCTTTCTTCTGGGATGCTTGGATGAAGCTTTTGTGGACTCTTTTGGAAGTTTACTGAAGCTCAGTTCATGGAGGGGCCAGAATCGTATTTTTCATATGGGGGGTTTCAGGGCAAGGTGATGATTGGGAAATGATCCTGGGATGATGCTGAGTTGCTTTGTGAAAGAAGTTTGAAGTTTTGTTAAGTGTGCTGAGAGTTTCGAAAGAAAATGCAAGAGGGATGATTTTTGTGAACTTGTGAATGCTGAGGTCTTAGGCTGTGTTCTTGTGTGTTATGGCTTGCATAAAGTCCACATATCAAGTTGTGATAGGTCTGTGGAGTTGGTGTGGGCTATGCTGATTGGTATGGGGTGATTTGCAAAAAGTCAAGGTTTGTGTAAGAGAGGTATGGGCTCATGGCTAGCCAAGGACAAGAGGGGTATCCTGCGTAGCAAGAAGTGTGGAGAGCCCTAGGATCAATTCTGAAGTCAGCAAGCAAGTGGATTAGGGTTTGAGTGAGGTTTTGCAACTTGGTTCATCTTTGGCCCTTTTGAAGTTTCTTGATCCACAAGTCATAAAAATGAGCAAACTCTTGATGAAATCTGACTTTTAGACATTGGTTCATGTTTGTATGAAGATTAGAAATCCATTTGATAGCACAATTTTCCTTGGCAAGGGATTTTGCAACTTTACCTCTTTGGTGGAAAACTTGAAATTATGTGATTTTTCCCAACTTTGACAAGCCATAACTTTTGATCCAAAATGAATTAGGTCAAGTTCTTGTACTTTTTGAAAAGGGAATGATCCATTCTACAAATTTCATGGCCAAAGTTTTTCCATTTGAAGCATTTTTGAATCAAAAAGCAAGGGTTGAAAAAGTTTCCCAAAATGGCAAGTTTCCATTACAAGACACTTTCACAAAAAGTCAACTTTACAAATGGCTTGAAATTCTTCAATTTTGTGAACTTCCAACATCTTCTATGATCAAATAAAGATCATAAACAATCAAAATGATGAAGAACAACCTTTGGTTGGGTCATTGGGGGCCTCAGATGCCCTGATTTTGCACTGACTTGCTTAAAACGTCAACTCTTGATCAGATGACTTCCCCATGGAATTTCTTCATGAAAATTGATATGCATGATCCCTATACCATATAGAGACCAATAGAAACAAGAATGACCAAAAAATTTGGAGTTATGGCCTTTGAAACCAAAACCCTAATTCTAGGTCATCTGTGCAATCAAGCCTGGCTCTGCTTCCATGCCAATCTCAGTTCTTGTGATTCTTTGACATTATTGACTTTGAGGAGATACAATATGATGCTTGAACATACATGGACCCCTTTGAAGTGATTGATGACCTTTGGAGTGGCTCAAATGGCTCTGGGATAGCTCAGATCACAAACCCTAGATGCAGATGACTTTGAACCAATGCAATGAAGCAACAATGCAATATGAGATGCCATGATTGACTTATGCATATGAAAAGATCACAAGCCATGGTGTGAATGGGTGAGGGCAAATTTGGGGTGTTTACAGGGAGGCGGAGGCTTCACCAGAAGCGGACGCCTTTTTGCCTCACAATTGCAAAGACCTAATGCCGAAGCAGAAGTTGCTGCCAAAGCAAAGGGGAAGAGTGTGATATTTGAAGAACCAATTATCAAAGAAACTCAAAAGACATCTTTTGAGCAAGATGTAGATGAGTTCATGAGAATTATAAAGAGAAGTAATTACAAGGTGGTGGATCAGCTTCACCAAACTCCCTCAAAAATCTCCATATTATCCCTGTTGATGTGTTCTGAAGCTCACAGGAATGCATTATTGAAAGTCCTGCACGCAGCATACGTGCCAGAGGAGATCACTGTTAATCAGCTAGAAACTGTGGTAGCAAACATCAACACCAGTCATGGACTGGGTTTTACCAATGCTGACTTAACAACTGAGGGGCGTAACCACAACAAGGCTTTACACATCACTCTAGAATGCAAGGGTGTTGTTCTATCCCATGTACTGGTGGACACTGGGTCTTCACTCAATGTTCTACCAAATAAAGCCTTGGTGAAGTTGGAGTACGATGGCTTGGCACTGCGTCCAAGTAATTTAGTGGTAAGAGCATTTGATGGATCTAAAAGATCAGTGCTTGGAGAGATTGATCTACCTGTGATGATTGGCCCACAGACTTTTAAAATTACCTTCTATGTGATGGACATTCAGCCGGCCTACAGCTGTTTGTTGGGTAGACCTTGGATCCATGCCGCTGGCGTTGTTACGTCTACCCTTCACCAGAAGCTGAAATTCGAGTGGGAAGTCCAGATCATCACCATCTGTGGTGAAGAAGACATCTTTGTTAGCCATCTGGCTACGTACAAATACATTGAGATGGATGGAGAGATCCATGAAACTATGAGCCAGGGGTTTGAGGCCCTGAACATAAATGAAACATCTGCTGTATTGGGAACCTCCATGACGTCTTATCAGCAAGCCAGGAAGGTTGTTGAAGAGGGTACTGCCCAAGGCTGGGGCAAGCTGTTGCCCGTGGAAAAGAAGGAAGACAGATTTGGGTTGGGTTACAAACCAACTCAACGAGACCAATCAGAGGCTGCCAAGAAGCCCAACTTTGTCAGCGGGGGAATGCTCATCCCGGATGCAGTAAATAACTTGGAAGACGAGGAGGAAAGCGACCGCAACCTGGAGAGCTGGATACGTCCAAGGATCCCGGGGAGCCAAGTCCTTAACTGGTCTTCCCAGGAAATTATAAGGGTTACTCCTGCAGAGTAATTATTATTTCCTGTATTCTTAAGCATGCATCAAGTCTTGCATCTTGCCCAAGATGACAAGACTCATTTTGTAATCGGGCCATCTTGTAATTTTGTGCAAACAGATCAATCAATGAATATCGAACATCTTTTGCAAATGAGTCTTTTCCTTTTCCGCTCACTGTTTTTCATTTTTCATTTTGTACAAAAATAAAATGGCAATGTTTTCCAAAATGATAACTTCATTTCACTTTTTCTAAACAAGATTAAAATCGATCACTAAAATGAACAATCTAAACCCTTGCAGAGAGTGCCTTTCAGACTGCACCGACAACAACACTGCTATGACTTCATATGACTTTGACAATCCAATCAATCAAGCCGATGAAGGGGTTGAAGAAGATTATGAGCTTCCTGAAGAGCTATCCAGGTTATTAAGGCAAGAGGAGAAGGTTATCACCCCTCATCAGGAGGAGGTTGAAATGGTTGATCTTGGTACGGAAGAGGACATGAAAGAGATTAAGATCGGGGTCTGCCTACAAGACTCAGTGAAGGAACAACTGATTGATATGCTTCAGGAGTATGTAGATGTCTTTGCTTGGTCTTATCAGGATATGCCAGGGTTGGACACCGATATTGTCATGCACAAGTTGCCTTTGAAAGAAGATTGCCCATCGGTAAAACAGAAGTTGCGCCGTACTCGCCCAGACATGGCAATGAAGATTAAAGAAGAGGTACAAAAGCAATGGGACGCCGGTTTCCTTGTTGTAACTAGTTACCCTCCGTGGGTTGCTAACATTGTACCTGTGCCTAAGAAAGACGGAAAGGTGAGGATGTGTGTGGATTACCGGGATCTGAACAGAGCCAGCCTGAAAGATGATTTCCCTTTACCTCACATTGATGTATTGGTCGACAATACGGCTCAGTTCTCGGTGTTCTCCTACATATATGGATTTTCAGGATACAATCAGATCAAAATGTCACCTGAAGACATGGAGAAGACAACTTTCATCACACCCTGGGGCACGTTCTGTTACAAGGTGATGCCATTCGGACTGAAGAATGCTGGTGCCACTTATCAACGGGCTATGGTAACATTATTCCATGACATGATCCATAAAGAAATAGAATGTTATGTGGATGACATGATTGCCAAATCCCTCACAGAAGAAGACCACCTGGTAAACCTGTTGAAATTATTCAAGCGTCTGAGGAAGTACCAACTGAAGTTAAACCCCAACAAGTGCACATTTGGGGTACGATCTGGTAAGCTGCTGGGATTTATTGTAAGTGAAAAAGGGATTGAAGTTGACCCTGACAAAGTTAAAGCCATTCAAGAAATGCCTGCACCGAAGACTGAAAAAGAAGTTCGAGGGTTTCTAGGTAGATTGAACTACATTTCACGGTTCATATCTCACCTTACAGCGACCTGTGAACCCTTGCTCAAACTGTTAAGAAAAGAACAAACGGTCAGGTGGAACGAAGACTGCCAGAGGGCTTTTGACAAAATCAAGGAATACTTACAAGAGCCTCCAATCCTTATGCCTCCAGTTGAAGGAAGACCTCTAATCATGTACTTAACAGTATTAGAAGAGTCAATGGGGTGTGTGTTGGGCCAGCCTGATGAGTCTGGTCGAAAAGAGTATGCAATATACTACCTAAGCAAAAAGTTTACCGACTGTGAACAACGTTATTCACTGCTCGAGAAAACTTGTTGTGCTTTAGCGTGGGCTGCTCGCCGACTGAGACAGTATATGTTGACCCACACTACTTTGTTGATATCAAAGATGGACCTAGTTAAGTACATTTTTGAGAAGCCAGCACTTACCGGACGGGTTGCAAGATGGCAAATGATCCTCACAGAATATGATATTCAGTACACATCTCAAAAAGCCATCAAGGGCAGTGTATTGTCTGATTATCTTGCTGAGCAACCTATTGATGATTACCAGCCTATGAGATTTGACTTCCCTGATGAAGACATCATGTTCATAAAAGCAAAAGATCATGAAGAGCCTATTCACACTGAAGGGCCTGACCCGGAAGAAGAATGGACTATGATGTTTGATGGGGCAGTTAACATGAACGGTCGTGGTGTTGGTGCAGTACTCATTACACCTAAGGGAGTTCACATGCCTTTCTCGGCAAAACTCACCTTTAAATGCACTAACAATGAAGCTGAATACGAAGCTTGTATTATGGGTCTTGAGGAAGCCATTGACCACAGGATCAAAACTTTGACTGTGTTCGGAGATTCAGCTCTGGTAATTAATCAAACCAACGGCAAATGGTACACACACCAGGATCATCTGATACCTTATCGGGATTATACAAGAAGGTTATTGACTTTCTTCACAACGGTCAAGCTTGAGTATATCCCTCGGGACGAGAATCAGTTTGCAGATGCCCTGGCTACCATTTCATCGATGATCAAAGTTCAAGCTGCCAACTTTGTACCTCGGATTTCAGTTTCTAGACTCGACAGACCAGCATATGTATTTGCAGCAGATGTTGTCAAAGATGATAAGCCTTGGTTCCATGATATCAAATGCTTCTTGGAGGATCAAACATACCCATCTGGGGCATCTTCCAAAGACAAGAAGACATTAAGAAGGCTAGCTGGCAATTTCTTCCTGAATACTGATGGTTCTCTGTACACGAGAAACTTTGATATGGTACTCCTCAGATGTGTTGATAGGGCAGAGGCAGACTTGCTAATGCACGAAGTGCACAAAGGATCCTTTGGTACCCATGCAGGAGGGCATGCAATGGCTAAAAAGTTGTTGAGATCAGGCTATTACTGGATCACAATGGACGCAGACTGTTGTGCCTATGCCAGAAAATGCCATAAATGCCAGATTTATGCGGATAAAGTGCATGTGCCTCCGAATCCTTTGAATGTGATGTCTTCACCCTGGCCCTTTGCCATGTGGGGCATTGATATGATTGGCAAGATTGAACCGACCGCTTCAAACGGCCACAGATTCATCCTGGTTGCTATTGACTATTTCACCAAGTGGGTTGAAGCAGCTTCTTATGCAAATGTTACAAGGCAAGTGGTAGCCCGATTTCTGAAGAGAGACATCATCTGTCGGTATGGAGTGCCCGAGCGAATCATTACTGATAATGGTTCCTATTTAAACAACAAAATGATGGCAGAGCTGTGCCGGGACTTCAAGATCCAACACCACAATTCTTCTCCTTACAGGCCAAAGATGAATGGCGTTGTTGAGGCAACTAACAAGAATATCAAGAAGATTGTGCAGAAGATGGTAGTCACATACAAAGACTGGCATGAAATGCTACCGTTTGCCTTGCATGGGTACCATACGTCAATCAGAACATCCACTGGGGCAACACCGTATCAGCTTGTTTATGGTATGGAGGCAGTCCTACCTGTTGAAGTTGAATTACCCTCCCTGCGAGTACTAATGGATGTTAAGCTGAGTGAAGCAGAATGGGTCCGATCCCGATACGAACAACTGAATCTGATCGAAGAGAAGAGATTGGCTGCAATCTGTCATGGGCAGTTATATCAGAAAAGGATGAAGAAAGCCTTCGATCAGAAAGTCAGGCTCCGAGAGTACCAAGTAGGAGATCTTGTGCTGAAAAGACTCCTCCCTCCTCAAACAGACCACATGGGCAAGTGGACTCCAAACTATGAAGGGCCATTCGTGGTAAAGAAGGTTTTCTCTGGTGGAGCACTCATGCTCAGTACTATGGATGGTGAAGACTTTCTATACCCTGTGAATTCGAATGCAGTTAAAAAATACTTCGCATAAAATGACCCGCTGGACATAAAAACAGAATGAAAGTCCAGGCAAAAATAGGGCATCCCGGCGAGTCAAAAACAGAATAAAAGGCTCGGGCAAAAATAAGGGAAAATAAATAAAAAATGTACACCCGCTGAGTTGAAAAGCCACATTGGACGACTCAGGCAAAAATGGGTATCCCGGTGGATTGAAAACCCGAAAGGGCGATCCACGCAAAATAAGGGAATAAGCGAACAACTACATTCTGAATTCGTATGTATCACTTACAACGTGGTAAGCTCCGAAAGGTTCGAACGTCAGTCAGAACCAGCCTTCTTCAGAAAGCAAGATGAGAAGAACGTCAATGTCATGCGAGTCATAGCAAAAGGGAAGCTCCCTGAAGCATCATCAACAATGCCATCATCTCTTTTGTTTCTCAATTTATAACAATCTCCTCATTTCAGGGGATCTGTTTCTTTGACTGTAACTTGCCAATTCAGGGCACACGAATTAATAAAATCAGATTTTCAGTCATATCCTGTCTCGAACTCTTTTATTTGCAAAATGTCCGATGTCATTAAGATATTGATTGCATAAATGCAGATGCTTCTCTTCTACAAAATACGTGCTTGCAGGAAATATACTTACTCCCGGGAGTGTCTAAATTCCTATGATGGAATCCGGTAAGGGATACCTCGGGATTACTTGTGCGTTTCTCTGTCTTTTCAGGATTCCAGGTATTCAAAACACAACATGGGGCATGAAAGCTTCACCCCAGCAAGCTGGCAAATCATTATCTACTCAGTTTATCTCCCAATTAGCACCGGAGGTGTTTTCTCCCCCAACTGAGTTGTCAAGTATCATCCTCAGCAGGATCCCCACAAAAATCTCTAAGAAGATCTTTCAGTGATCTTTCTTCTTCCCCAGCCAAATGCTAGACAGAGAATTACTTCCCCACAGAGTTTCAGCCTCTATCCAGAAGAGAAACGCCTGAAGATCTCACAACAGAGTGAAGAAAGCTTCTACAAACCCCGGCTGGGTCCCCCATTACAAGGATAGGTCTATCAGTGATTTATTTCCCCCAAGCAGATACATCTTATCAGATCTACCAATGATTTTATCCCCAGCTGGGATGTCCACTTCAAGCAGATCAGCCAGGGATCTTCACAGCAGCGGGATCCGAATCCCGGGTTGTTATCTCTGCATAATCATAACATTCGCATCATATTCTCCCCACAGAGCGTAGCATTCCGTCTAATACGGAGCATTACGGCAAAAGTCAAACATATTGCATAATCATAAGCCATGTTCTGAATCGAACACTTGTGAATACTGACAATCCATCAACGATATACAGAAAAACTCCCCAGAACCCCCGGCAGAGAGCCAAGGCACTTTCCCTAAAGATACAGATACCTCCCGACACCCGTCCGTGTCGTATCCCCAGTAGAAAGCCAAAGCACCCCCTTTGCACTCACGGATACTTATACACAACTTTCTTGGTACACATACACTTGTTTATATTACACTTTTCTCTTTTGACACTCATCCGTGTCACTCTCCCCAGCAAGTTAAACACTCATTTGTACACCACTCATACTTATTAATCCTGTTTCACTCATACAGATACTCGTCCGTATCTTGTATACACCACTTATACCCCCTCAGATTTGACACTCATCCGTGTTCTTTGTTAACCAGTTGGTACTCGTCCGTATCATCATCTCTGAACATGCGTCAGCGTTTGTTTCTACTGATACTCGTTCGTATCATGGTCTTAAGGATGCTCGTTCGCATCTTTAATCCATACACAATTTCAAACACTTATGTCTTCTCGAATTTAGACACTCGTCTGTGTCTATCATTCCCCAGAAGAGTCCCCGCAGAATCGATACTCGTCCGTGTTCTTTGTTAACCAGTTGATACTCGTCCGTATCATCATCTTCGAACATGTGTCAGCATTTGTTTCTACCGATACTCGTCCGTATCATAGTCTTAAGGATGCTCGTCCGCATCTTTAATCTATACACAGTGCCAAACACTTATACTTTTCATTTCTTGGATGTAAACACTTGTCCGTGTTTACTATTCCCCAGCGAAGTCCCCAGCAAAACTTCTTTTCTATCCGGCCTTCGTCCTATGTCACGGTATTTTCGGCAGTCATACCCTGCCAGGTGATCATCCTTCACCTTTTTGATGATCGTCCTTCATCATTCCCAGTGGAGTCTCTATTCATTAGAACCCCTTCCAATCTGACATTCGTCCCATGTCGTGACAATTTTCAGCAGCCGTCCCCTGCTAGGTGATTGTCCTTCACCTCCTGATGATCGTCCTTCATCATTTTATCCGATGGCCGTCCTCATCGTTGATTTTGTTATCTGACTTTCGTCCTATGTCATGATAAACCCTGAGAGCAGCCGTACCCTGCTAGGTGATCGTCCTTCACCTCTTGATGATCGTCCTTCATCATGTTTATCCGATGGCCGTCCCCATCGTCGACCTTTTCATCCGACATTTGTCCTATGTCGTGATACTTTCGGCAGACGTACCCTGCCAGGTGATCGTCCTTCACCTTAGATGACTGTCCCTCATCTTATCCCCAACAGAGCAGCCGTCCCCTGCTAGGTGATCGTCCTTCACCTTTGATGACCGTACCTCATCATTTATTTCATTTACTTATAATCACCAGAGAGTCTTATAGCTTTACTTGATGGCCGTCCCCATCACAATCTCATATCCCCAGCTTGTCGGCCGTCCCCGTCATAGCTTCATCCCCCGCATCTTCCCCAGCATGTCGGTCGCCCCCGTCATTGCTCTTTCCCCAGCAGTCGTCCTCTGCTCGACGGTCGTCCTCCGTTGCCCGCACTTTATAATAATAATTTTATTTTCCTTTTACAATCTATATCCCTTTTCTTCTTCATTCAGTGAGTGCAAATTTTGGATTGTCTTCGGTATTCAACCACAAGTTATCTCGTTTGCCTGTTAAGCCGTTGCTTACATCCTGCACAGCTAACTCATGTTTGAATAGGGTCAGCTGTAAACACCCCAAGTTTGCCCTCACCCATTCACACCATGGCTTGTGATATCTTCATATGCATAAGTTCAATCATAGCATCTCATATTGCATTTTTTATTCACTGCATTGCTCCCAAGTCATCTGCATCTAGGGTTTGTGATCTGAGCTATCCCTGAGCCATTTAAGCCACTCCAAAGGTCATCAATAACTTCAAAGGGGTCCATGTAGGTTCAAGCATCATATTATATCCCCACAAGGTCAAGGAAGTCAAATAATCACAAGAACTGAGAAAGGCATGGAAGCAGAGCCAGATTTAATTGCACAGATGACCTAGAATTAGGGTTTTGGTTTCAGAGGCCATAACTCCAAATTTTTTGGTCATTCTTGTTTCTATTGGTCTCTATATGTTATAAGGATCATGCATATCAATTTTCATAAAGAAATTCCATGGGGAAGGCATCTAATCAAGAGTTGACTTCTTGAACAAGTTAGAGTAAAATCAGGGCATCTGAGGCCCCCAATGACCCAACCAAAGGGTGTTCTTCATCATTTTGAATGTGTATGATCTTTATTTTATCATAGAAGATGTTGGAAGTTCACAAAATTGAAGAATTTCAAGCCATTTGCAAAGTTGCCTTTTTGGGAAAATGACTTGTAATGGAAACTTGCCATTTTGGGAAACTTTTTCAACCTCCTCAAATTGATTCAAAAATGCTTCAAATGAGAAAACTTTGGTCATGAAAGTTGTAGAATGGATCATTCCCTTTTCAAAAAGTACAAGAACTCATTCTAATTCATTTTGGATCAAAAGTTATGGCTTGTCAAAGTTGGGAAAAATCACATAATTTCAAGTCTTGCACCAAAGAGGCAAGGTTGCAAAACCCCTTGCCAAGGCAAATTGTGACTTCAAATGGACTTCTAAACTTTGTACAAACATAAACCAATGCCTAAAATTCAGAATGCACCAAGAGTTTGTCCATTTTTATGACTTATGCTTCAAGTAATCACAAAGGGGCCAAAAAGTCACAAAGTTGCAAAACCTATCACAAACCCTAATCCACTTGCTGCATTGCTTCTAATCCATTTCCATGGTTCTCCCTAAACTCAGCTGAGCCAAACCATTCCCCTATCACAGCCTCACACTTGCCCATACCTCAATTACACCTAACTTGGACATTTTTCAAAAAGACCCATACCAATCAAGCTAGGCCACACCAACTCCTCTGACCTATCCAAGAGTGATAAGTGGACCAAAAGAGACTAAACACAACACACAACACAAGCTGAAACCTCAGATTGCAAAAGTTATCAAAAATTCCCCAACTTGCAAAACCTTTCGAATCTCTCAGCTCACTCAACCAATCTTCAAACCAACTTCACCATTGATCTTAAAGTGACTCACTGACCACAAACAAACTATTGAAACAGCCAAAAACACCCCATAAACCAAACACGATTTCTGACCAGTTGGCTTGCAAACTCCCAAATCAGCCAAAAGAAATTCCTTCCAAGCATCAAAACTTCATCAGGAGTTCAAGGGGAGTGGTTTGCACAAAGAGAGAAGGCCTAAAAGTCCCAAACTGAGAAAGCTCAAGCTCAGGTACCTCCTTGAAACTTTTTTCCAGAACTTGTTTCTTTAGTTATAGAATGGTAGAGTATGTTCCACTGATCACTCTGAGCTTTATACTTTCGAAAATGGTTGAGAATTGAGTTTGTATGATTGTTCTGAAAGTTTTGACATTTTTAATCTTTCCTTCGAATCTTGTGTTTGAGCAAAAATAAATTCATTTTGAGTGTAGATTCATGTTTAGGAGAGTGAGGGGAGTTGATCTGGAGCTTTAGAGCTCCAGAAATATCGTAGGAAAGAAGTTGGCAACTTTCAGGTGAGGGGGTCACCGGAGAAGACGACCGGAGCTCTTCTCCGGTGACCTGAAAGTCATTAAGTGTCTTAATTAGGTTTAGGGTTCAGTTTGAATTTGGACCGTGGATTGGGTTGACCGGGCTTGACTCCCGCGCGCATGAATGGCCTGGATCTTTCATTAAAACCCTAATCATATTTAATTAGATTAATTAATTCAGTTTAATTTAATTGGGTCAGTTTAAATGCCAGCCGTAGGATAACGCGCGCAGTTAACCTTTGACTCTCAGCTTTGAATCTCAGCCTTGGATCCTGCATACTTTCCATTTAATTTCATTTAATTTCATTTTTATTCATTTTTCTTTCATATTTATTTTAAAATAGTTAGAAAAATTCTAAAAATATTTCCCTTTGCACTTTTGTTTCAAATATTTTTCTTAATCAGAAAATGATTTTTATTTTATTTTTTGCATTAAAAATTATTTTTAAATCATTTAAATGCTTATTTTTAATTAGTTTATGAAAATTAATTAATTAAAAATACATTTAGGTATTTAAAAATCACAAAAAAATTCACATAGCATTTAGAAACATTTAGAAACATTGTTCAACTCTCAAACCAAATTTCTTTTTTGTTCTTGATGCCTTTTGATCATTTTCATTGGATTTAATTTCATTTTAAGGCAATATTTTGTTTCAAACTTAAAAAATTTCTTTCTGCCTAACCTTTGAGAGTTGAATGATGATTCTTCTTGCATTGCACTCTTCATAGCATGTAGTTTATAGGATAAATTTGATTTGAATTGATCTTGCATTTTCAATTTGTTTTGCATTTTTCTTGACAAGGTACCTTAAAACCCTAGCAATCTTAGGAAATTCATAACTTTCATTAGGTTAAGAGTTGGATCCCCTCCTTTGGGCAGTGAGCTTGTATAGGTTTAGGGTATCTTTGATTGCATTTTCAAATTTTTATCAAGTCATTTGCTTCTGGTTTTGGATTTTTACTTTGCTTGATGCATGTAACCCTAATTTGTGCCTTCCTCTGCATTCATCTTTCATTTGCTTGCATCCATTGACTTGCCATGACATTTTGTGCATCCCCATGATTCATAATACATCTTAAGACATATTAGAATCATGTTTGATCATTGCATATTTCATTTTCCATGTTGTATGTCCATTACATTTCATAACTTTCCATGTACATTCTTGGTTCAATGCATGCCTCATTTGCATCCTTATGCTTGTTTGATCATTCTCATGCCTTGCCTCATGTTTGTATCATCTCTTGGCATCATTAACATCATGTTCTTGCTTCTGGTTTTGGTTTGCATCATGACATTGCATCTCATTTGCATTGCATTTCATTTTCTTATGCTAACATTTCAGGTGGTAAGTTGTTTGAGAAGTGAATTTGCCTTCACTTCTCACAATCTCTTCTCATCTCTCTTGCATCTTTGCTGCCTTTTATCTTGTGTATTGGATTGAGCTTGCTCATTCATGTTCATCTTACTTTCTTTATTCAAGCAACTTGTCTTCTTAAGTGAAGCAAGTTGTTTTGCTTCTTCTTGCTTCTTGCTCCTTTCATCTGCTTCCTTCCTGGTGGATCCTCTGAAGATCTTCTTGCAAACCTCATAAACCCTAGGATCTCCAAGCATGATAACAATTAGGGTTTGATTAGTCCCCCATTTAGTTTTGCCTTTGTGTCATCTTTGAGTCTTCTCTCCTCATCTTTTAATCAGGGACTAAACCCTAAAGGCTTTAAGGCTTTGTGATTAAGCTTATGCCTGCATCCTTCTATTAGGATGGAGTGTATAACTTTAATCCTAAGTGTTAAACCCTTAATGTGTTTAAATCCTTTAATCAATTCATCTAATAATCATCAAGACATCAAACTTGTAACTTGGGCCTTGCATTAGGGTTCTAATTCTTCCTTAATTGGTAAAGAAGGACTAACCCTAGTGTTAATGGACAAGTCCCCCTCAAGTTGTCTTACAAATCATAAAACCCACTTTTTAATCTCATCATTAACTAAAGTACACTTTAATAAAGACCTTGTTTTGTCATGAGGTTAATCCCTAATCATGGATTAAGTTGAGGAGTCTTCCTCAGCTTAAATGTTCTCATCTATTATCCTTCTATTAGGATGGTGTAATGAGTCCATTAAATCCTTGATTATGGCTTAATCTCATTACTTAACACTAAACAAAAACAACAAAAACATCTAAATAAATACAAGTAGGTTAATGATCTTAATCCTACATCATGGTAATTAAGTGTAATCAGAGGGAGGATGTGATTGAGTTTACTAACCCTTGGCTTAGGCTTAAGCTCATTTCCTTATGACAAACTTCAAAAAGCAATAAAAGATTGAAAACACAAAAACAAACAATAATCGTCTCCTCCGGGATTCTTTTCTCATCTCATTCACTCCTAAAACGAGAACTTGCTTCTTCCGTCTAATGCAAGACAGTTTGCACCTGAGCCAGACAGGTCATACACTTGAGCATAGACAAGCAAGAAGTTCACAAGTCAATTTATCTTTCAGTCTCTTTGAGCCGAACTACGGTGTTCTGACTTCCTCATTGCATGAGAGGATATGTAGGCATAACTTAACAGTTATCGAACAAAAGTCTCTGTCTATCCCCCCTCTTCCAGCATTATTCTTTAAGCCTCATTATCTTGGGCATTTCATCCTTGTTCTTACACTGACACTTCTCTTATACACTTCACACTTCTTTTACACTGACACTTGCCTTCTTTCCAGCTTTGATACACAGATTGCACTGACACTACCCCTTTAAAACACAAATCTTTTAAGCGTGGATCCCTTCGAGTACGATGGACAATCTGGGTGCTAATACCTTCCCAGGTTTTAACCAACCCCCTTTCTTAGTCTCTCTGGTTCGCAACCGTCTTATCCATACCTTTTCTCAGGTCTATGCAGCATTACCTTTCCTCCGGGATAAAAATGCCTAGCTGGCGACTCTTGTCTTTTGAGTTCACCCTTGTGTGTTCTCACCCCCTTCGCCGACCGTTCGCGTCTGTACCCCATTTGAGTTAGCCTCATTTGGTGGGAGCGACAACAATCACCTGGCAGGGGACGGCTGCTCTAATGGGGGTGAGATGAGGGACGGTCATCTAAGGTGAAGGACAATCACCTGGCAAGGTACGGTTGCCAACAGTATCACGACATAGGACGAATGCCGGATAGAAAAGGTCGATGATGGGGACGGCCATCGGATAAGCATGATGAAGGACGATCATCAAGAGGTGAAGGACGATCACCTAGCAGGGGACGGCTGCTCTGGGATTTTATCATGACATAGGACGAATGTTAGATAACAGAATCAACGATAGGGACGGCCATCAGATAAAATGATGAAGGACGATCATCAAGAGGTGAAGGACGATCACCTAGCAGGGGACGGCTGCTAAAAATATCACGACATAAGACGAATTTCGGATAGGAAGGGGTTCTAGAGAATAGAGACTCCGTTGGTAATGATGAAGGACGGTCATCAAAAAGGTGAAGGACGATCACCTGGCAGGGTATGGCTTCCGTAAATATCACGACATAGGATGAATGTCGGATAGGAAGGAAATAGTTTATCAAGATTTGCCGGGAATTCTTCTGGGGAATAGTAGACACAGACGAGTGTCTGATTTCAAGGAGGTAAAGACATAAGTGTCTGACACGGTGTATAGATTAAAGATGCGAACAAGCATCCTTAAGACTACGATACAGACGAGTATCAGTAGAAACAAACGCTTGACGCATGTTCAGAGATGATGATACGGACGAGTACCAACTGGTTAACAAAGAACGCTGACGAGTGTTGATTCTGAGGGGATTTAAGTGGTATATACAAGATACGGACGAGTATCGGTAAAAGTGACGAGTGAGACATAGACAAGTGTTCAACTTGCTGGGGAGAGCACGATATGGACGGGTGCCGGAAGAAGTGTACTATAAACAAGTATTTGATTCACGATCAGTGTTTCGGTAATCATGTTGGGGAAGGGTGACACAGACGAGTATTAAAGGAGGAAAAAACACATATGTATTAGTGAGTGCAAAGGGGACGCTTTGGCCTTCTGCTGGGGATATGACACAGACGAGTGCAATGTATAAGATCCTGTTTGCTCGGGCGATTTTACTGGGGGAATGATGACACGGACGAGTGCCAAAAGGAGCATGTATCTGTATTTGTGAGGGTAAAGGAAATGCTTTAATGTTCTGTATTTGCCGTAATGCTCTGTATTGGACGGAATGCTAAACTCTGGGGGGAAAATATGATGCGAATGCTATAATTATGCAAAGATACCGATCCAGGATTCGGATCCCGATGCTGTGGAGATCTTTGGGTGATCTACTTGAAGTGGATATCCCAGCTGGGGACGAGATCATTGGTAGATCTGAAGTATATGACTCTGCTTGGGGAAGTAGGTCACTGATAGACCTATTTTTGGTGATTGGATACCCAGCTGGGGTCCGTAGAAGCTTTCATCGCTTTGTTGTGAGATCTTTGGACATTGCTCTTCTGGATAGAGGCTGAAACTCTGTGGGGAGATAGTTCCCTGTCTGACATTTGGCTGAGGAGGAATGATGACTGGCATCTCAGCTGGGGATAAAGCATCTCTGGTTTTATTTGGAAGACGTGCTGAGTAGGTAATGATTTGGCAGCTTGCTGGGGAGAAACTTTCATGCCCCATGATGCGTTTTGACCGCTTGCAATCCTGTATGACAAAGAAACGTACAAGTATCCCGAGGTATCCCTTACTAGATTCCATCATAAGAATTTTGACACTCCCGAGAGTTAATATATTTCCTGCAAGCATGTAGTTTAGAAAAGACGCATCTGTATTTATGCAATCATTATATTAAGGACATCGAACATTTTTTGCAAAAAATAGAATGTACGAGATGAAACGTAACTGAAAATATGATTTTATTAATTTGTGTGCCCTGAATTGGCAAGATACAGTCAAAGAAACGGATCCCCTGAAATGAGGAGATCGTTACAAATTGAGAGACAAAAAAGATGCTGGCAATGTTGATGACGCTTCAAGGAGCTTCCCTTTGGCTATGACTCGTATGACATTGACGTTCTTCTCATCCTGCTTTCTGAAGAAGGCTGATTCTGACCGATGCTCGAACCTTTCGAAGCTTGCCATGTTGTAAGTGATACAGATGAATTCAGAATGCAGTTTTTCACTTATTCCCGTATTTTGTGTGGATCGCCCTTTCGGGTTTTCAATCCACCGGGATACCCATTTTTTCCTGAGTTGTCCAATGCGGCTTTTCAACTCAGCGGGTGTACATTTCTTTCTTTATTTTCCCTTATTTTTGCCCGAGTCTTTTATTCTGTTTTTGACTCGCCGGGATGCCCTATCTTTTCCTGGACTTACATTCTGTTTTTATGTCCAGCGGGTCATTTTTACGCGAAGTATTTTTTAACTGCATCTGAATTCACAGGGGACAGGAAGTCTTCACCATCCATAGTACTGAGCATCAGTGCTCCACCGGAGAAAACTTTCTTTACTATGAACGAACCATCATAATTCGGAGTCCACTTGCCCCTGTGGTCTGTATGAGGAGGGAGGAGTCTTTTCAACACAAGATCTCCTACTTGGTATTCTCGAAGCCTGACTTTCTGATCGAAGGCTTTCTTCATTCTTTTCTGATACAGCTGCCCATGACAAATTGCAGCCAATCTCTTCTCTTCAATTAGATTCAGTTGTTCGTATCGGGATCGGACCCACTCTGCTTCATTTAGCTTAACATCCATTAGTACCCGCAAGGAGGGTAATTCAACTTCAACAGGTAGGACTGCCTCCATACCATACACAAGCTGATACGGTGTTGCCCCAGTGGATGTTCTGATTGACGTACGGTACCCATGCAAGGCAAATGGTAGCATTTCATGCCAGTCTTTGTAGGTAACCACCATCTTCTGCACAATCTTCTTGATATTCTTGTTAGCTGCCTCAACAACGCCATTCATCTTTGGCCTGTAAGGAGAAGAATTGTGGTGTTGGATCTTGAAGTCCCGACATAGTTCTGCCATCATTTTGTTGTTCAAGTTGGAACCATTATCAGTAATGATTCGCTCGGGCACTCCATACCGACAGATGATGCCCTTCTTCAGAAATCTGGCTACCACTTGCCTGGTGACATTTGCATAAGAAGCTGCTTCAACCCACTTGGTAAAATAGTCAATGGCTACCGGGATGAATCTGTGGCCATTTGAAGCAGTCGGTTCAATTTTGCCAATCATATCGATGCCCCACATGGAAAAGGGCCAGGGTGAAGACATCACATTCAAAGGATTGGGAGGCACATGCACTTTATCCGCATAAATCTGGCATTTATGGCATTTTCTAGCATAAGCACAACAGTCTGCATCCATTGTGATCCAGTAATAGCCTGATCTCAACAACTTTTTAGCCATTTCATGCCCTCCTGCATGGGTACCAAAGGATCCTTCATGCACTTCGTGCATCAACAAGTCTGCCTCTGCCCTATCAACACATCTGAGGAGTACCATATCAAAGTTTCTCTTATACAGGGAACCATCAGCATTCAAGAAGAAACTACCAGCTAGCCTTCTTAATGTCTTCTTATTATTGGAAGATGCCCCAGGTGGGTATGTTTGATCCTTCAAGAAGCATTTGATATCATGGAACCAAGGCTTATCATCTTTAGCAATGTCTGTTGAGAACACATATGCTGGTCGGTCAAGTCTGGATACTGAAATTCGAGGCACAAAGTTGGCAGCTTGAACTTTGATCATGGATGAAATGGTAGCCAGAGCATCTACAAACTGATTTTCATCTCGAGGGATATACTCAAGCTTGACTGTTGTGAAGAAAGTCAATAACCTCCTTGTATAATCCCGGTAAGGTATCAGATGATCCTGGTGCGTGTACCATTTGCCGTTGGTTTGATTGATTACCAGAGCTGAATCTCCGAATACAGTCAACGTCTTGATCCTGAGGTCAATGGCTTCCTCAAGACCCATAATACAAGCTTCGTATTCAGCTTCGTTGTTAGTGCAGTTGAAGGTGAGTTTTGCCGAGAAAGGCATGTGAACTCCCTTAGGTGTAATGAGTACTGCACCAACACCACGACCATTCATATTAACAGCCCCGTCAAACATCGTAGTCCATTCTTCCTCTAGGTCAGGCCCTTCAGTGTGAACAGGCTCTTCATGATCTTTTGCTTTTATGAACATGATGTCTTCATCCGGGAAGTCAAATCTCATTGGTTGGTAATCTTCAATGGGTTGCTCAGCAAGATAATCAGACAATACACTGCCTTTGATGGCCTTCTGGGATGTATACTGAATGTCGTATTCTATGAGAATCATTTGCCATCTTGTAACCCGTCCGGTAAGTGCTGGCTTCTCAAACATGTACTTAACTGGATCCATCTTGGATATCAATAAAGTAGTGTGGGTCAACATATACTGCCTTAGTCGGTGAGAAGCCCACGCTAAAGCACAACAAGTTTTCTCGAGCAGTGAATAACGTTGTTCACAGTCGGTAAACTTTTTGCTTAGGTAGTATATTGCATATTCTTTTCGACCAGACTCGTCATGCTGGCCCAACACACACCCCATTGACTCTTCTAATACTGTTAAGTACATGATTAGAGGTCTTCCTTCAACTGGAGGCATAAGGATTGGAGGCTCTTGTAAGTATTCCTTGATTTTGTCAAAAGCCCTCTGGCAGTCTTCGTTCCACCTGACCGTTTGTTCTTTTCTTAACAGTTTGAGCAAGGGTTCACAGGTCGCTGTAAGGTGAGATATGAATCTTGAAATGTAGTTCAATCTACCTAGAAACCCCCGAACTTCTTTCTCTGACTTTGGTGCAGGCATTTCTTGAATGGCTTTGACTTTATCAGGGTCAACTTCAATCCCTTTCTCACTTACAATAAATCCCAGCAGCTTACCAGATCGTACCCCGAATGTGCACTTGTTGGGGTTTAGCTTCAATCGGTACTTCCTCAGACGTTTGAATAGCTTTAACAGATTTACCAGGTGGTCTTCTTCCGTGAGGGACTTGGAAATCATGTCATCCACATAACATTCAATTTCTTTGTGGATCATGTCATGGAATAATGTTACCATAGCCCGTTGATAAGTGGCACCAGCATTCTTCAGTCCGAATAACATTACCTTATAACAGAATGTGCCCCAGGGTGTGATGAAAGTTGTCTTCTCCATGTCTTCAGGTGACATCTTGATCTGATTGTATCCTGAAAATTCGTCCATGAAGGAGAACACCGAGAACTGAGCCGTATTGTCGACCAATACATCAATGTGAGGTAAAGGGAAGTCATCCTTCGGGCTGGCTCTGTTCAGGTCCCGGTAATCCACACACATCCTCACCTTGCCATCCTTCTTAGGTACAGGTACAATATTAGCAACCCACAGCGGATAGCTAGTCACAGCAAGGAAACCGGCGTCCCACTGCTTTTGTACCTCTTCTTTTATCTTCATTTCCATATCTGGGCGAGTACGGCGCAGCTTCTGTTTTACTGGTGGGCAATCTTCTTTCAGAGGCAGCTTGTGCATGACAATGTCGGTGTCCAACCCTGGCATATCCTGATAAGACCAAGCAAAAACATCCACATATTCCCGAAGCATGTCAATCAGTTACTATTTTACTAAATCATGCAGGCAGGCCCCGATCTTAACCTCTTTCACGTCTTCTTCTGTACCAAGATTAACCGTCTCAATCTCCTCCTGATGAGGAGTGATAACCTTCTCCTCTTGTCTTAACAACCGGGCTAGCTCTTCAGGTAGCTCATAATCTTCTTCAACCCCTTCATCGACTTGATTGATTGGATTGTCAAAGTCACACAAAGTCATAACAGTGTTGTTGTCGGTGCAGTCTGAAAGGCACTTTCTACAAGGGTTTAGATTGGTTTATTTTAGTGATCAATTTTATCTTATTTAGGAAAAAGTGAGAATGAAATTATTTTATTTTGAAAAACATTGCCATTTTATTTTTGTACAAAAGAAAAAATGAAAAACAGTGAGCGAAAAAGAAAAGACTCATTTGCAAAAGACGTCCTGATATTCATTAATTGATCTTTGCACAAAATACAAGATGGCCCGATTACAAAATGAGTCTTGACATCTTGGGCAAGATGCAAGACTTGATGCATGCTTTAAAAATACAGGAAATAATAATTACTCTGCAGGAGTAACTCTTATAATTTCCTGGGAAGACCAGTTAAGGACTTGGCTCCCCGGGATCCTTGGACGTATCCAGCTCTCCAGGTTGCGGTCGCTTTCCTCCTCGTCTTCCAAATTGTTCACAGCATCCGGGGTGAGCATTCCTCCGCTAACAAACTTGGGCTCCTTTGCAGCCTCTGATTGATCTTGTTGAGTTGGTCTGTAACCCAACCCAAATCGGTCTTCTTTCTTTTCCACGGGCAATAGCTTGCCCCAGCCTTGGGCGGTACCTTCCTCAACAACCTTCCGGGCTTGCTGATATGACGTGATGGAAGTTCCCAGTACAACAGATGCTTCATTAATGTTCAAGTCCTTGAACCCTTGGCTCATGGTTTCATGGATCTCCCCGTCCATTTCAATGTACTTATACGTAGCCAGCTGGCTAACAAAGATGTCCTCCTCCCCACAGATAGTGATGATCTGGCCTTCCCACTCGAATTTCAACTTCTGGTGAAGGGTAGAGGTAACAGCGCCAGCGGCGTGGATCCAGGGTCTACCCAACAGACATTTGTAGGCCGGCTGTATGTCCATCACAAAGAAGGTAGTTTTGAAGGTCTGCGGGCCAATCATCACAGGCAGATCAATCTCTCCAAGCACTGATCTTTTAGAGCCATCAAATGCTCTCACCACCAAATTACTCGGACGCAATGCCAAGCCATCATACTCCAGCTTCACTAAGGCTTTATTTGGTAGAACATTGAGTGATGACCCAGTGTCTACCAGTACATGAGACAGAACAGCACCCTTGCATTCCAAGGTGATATGCAAAGCCTTATTATGGTTGCGTCCCTCTGTCGTTAAGTCAGCATTGGTAAAGCCCAATCCATGACTGGTGTTGACATTTGCAACCACATTTTCTAGCTGATTAACAGTAATCTCCTCCGGCACGTATGCTGCGTGCAGGACTTTCAACAATGCGTTCCTGTGAGCTTCGGAACACATCAACAGTGATAATATGGAGATTTTTGAGGGAGTTTGGTGAAGCTGATCCACCACCTTGTAATCACTTCTTTTTATGATTCTCATGAACTCGTCTACATCTTGTTCAAAAGATGTCTTCTGAGTTTCTTTGGCAGTTGGCTCTTCAGATACCACACTCTTTCCTTTTGCTTTGACAGCAGCTTCTGCTTCAACATTAGGTCTCTGTGTCTGTGAGGCAAAAAGGCGTCCGCTTCTGGTGAAGCCTCCCCCTCCCCCAACATTATCAACTTGTGGAGAAGAGGTTGATGAATCCAGAGTGATTTTCTCCCCGTTGCAGTAGAGATCATAGCCATAATGCCAAGGTATGGCATTACTGCTTTCATAAGGAACAGGTCCAGGTACCGTAATGGTGACCAGACTGATTGCTGCAGATGAGGGTGTTGTAACGGTGTGCGGATCATAGTAAATTGTGGCTGGTGATCTGGCAGGAGGTGCCATGGTTTGTTGTTGGAAATTACTGCTAAGAGGAACATTTGATGGGTCATAGTAGATTGTAACTGTTGAGACATCTTCATTAATCTTTGCTGGTGTTGTAGAAGATTCTGCTAATAAAATGGATGCTGATGTTGTAGAAGAAATGGTTGTTGAAATTTGACTTGTTGAAGTGATGGACGGAGTAATTGCTGATGATATTGATGAATCGGTAGGAATGATTGTTGCTGCTGTTGTAGAAGAATCGAGAATTGTTGTTAAAGGAATTGCTGGATTTGTAGGCGCCGTTGTTGAGATCTGAAGGATACCATCCTTAATAAGACCATCTATGCCGCTTCTCAAACTTTCACACCCGTTGACTGCAATGTTGCAATACCCACAGCCGAGCTCACACCCGGGGAACACTTGGCACTCTAGAAGCTGAGCTTTAATTTCGACCAAAGGTGTTCGAATTTGTGCAACACTGGTGATCAAGGTAGATGGTTTGTCTTCCTCAATGGCGTTAATCCTTGGCCCGCCATGATTAGGCATAGGATTCCTGTTGACATTCGGAGGAGGTGCAAAGTTGAGGGCTTTAGAATCCACCAGATCTTGGACTTTCATTTGCAAGGCCCTGCATTTTTCAATATTGTGACCAGGTGCATTGGAGTGGAAAGCACACCTGGCGTTGACATCATAATTCTTCGGGAGGTTGAGAGGATCTGGTGGCGCCAACGTCCTCAACGCAACTAAGTTAAGCTTCAGGAGTTGTGGCAATAAAGCCGCATAAGGCATAGGGATGGGGTCAATCACCCTGTTTGCCTGTGATGGTCTTTGTTGGAAGGGTCGCTATTGCTGATTGCTATTGTTGTTGTTGTAGGTTCTCTGTTGCGGATACTGAACTTGTTGTTGATATTGTGGTTGTTGCTGAGGATATGCTGATTGTTGAGGGATCAGAGCTGGAATGGTAACAGCTGCTACTGATCTGTGAACATACTGAGGTTTGCCCCTGCTTGCATGAATGGAATTGGTCTCACCGGCTCTCCGGGGTCCCACAAAAGGCTTCCTGGGATTACTGGATGAACTTGCACCACTATCAGAAATTTTGCCCATTTTTAAAAGGCTTTCAATCATTTCCCCAGCTATAACTACGTCAGCAAAACTGGTAGAAGAAAAGGCAGCCAGTCTATCAATATATGTTCCTTGCAAAGTATTCATGAACATGTCAGCCATCTCCCTTTCTGACATGGGTGGTTGGACAGCAGCAGCAAGCTGTCTCCACCTTTGGGCATATTCTCTGAATCTTTCTCTGGAAGACTGAGACATTCCCATCAGAAGGGTCCTGTTAGAAGCCATGTCCAGATTGTATTGATATTGCCTGATGAAGGCTTCAGCTAAGTCCTTCCAACATCTAATGGTGGCTCTGGTCAAGTGTGAATACCACTCCCTTGAAGCCCCAGTTAGACTGTCTTCAAAGTAGAACATCCACAGCTTCTCATCCATAGTATAAGCTTTAAGTCTTCACAGGAAAGACTGCAGGTGAGTTCGTGGACAAGAGGTTCCATTGTATTTCTCAAAGCACGGGGGTTTGAATTTGTGGGGAATTCTCACCCCATCCACTAGTCCCATATCCATTACATCGAAGCCCAAGGAGTTTTGAGACTCCAAAGATCTCAACTTTTCAGCAATTTCATCTAATCTCCTATCATAGACTTCGTCTCCAGCTCCCATAACAGTAAATTGTTCTTCTTGGGGATCTTCCTGCAAGATTCTCCCCCCAGTAGTATTTCCTTGCACATTTCTCGGGATGTTGACTTCCGGATCCAGATGAGGCCCAAATACTGGTGGATTAACATGAGGCTGTCCCCGCTCATTATTACTTGTTCCTCCAGTTCCAAGATGAGGTTCATCAGGAGTTTGTCTTTCCACCAGTTCCCTTAACCTTTCTTGACTCTGGGCCAAGCCAGTCATCACAGCCATGAATTGAGTCATTTGATTTCTCATCTCCACTCTTTCATTAGCCATCTGAGTTCTGACCTCAGTCAGGTCTTGCTGTACTTGCTCCATTTGGATACCAGGAAGGTTGTTGCGAGTAGGGTACCGGTGCGTGCGGTTGACAGGGAACACTCGGCGACGAGCAATATTTCCTGAGGTCACAACAAGGTTAGAAACAAAGATAATAACAAAACCTACAAAACAAAACAGAAGTTAGTATGCAATGCAGTATGCTTATTTGTTTTCCAAGGTATCTGGCTTGGTTCTTGGTTTTGACCTTTCCAGACCTCGAGGAAGATGCTTGATGTTGTTGAGAAAAGAAACCCAATGAAAGCAAACTAATATATTACAAATGATGAACAATACATAGTTTGTTTTACAACACATGCCCTTGGAGGGTCAAAATACAACAAAAAAAAAGTACATCAAATGGAAATGAACAACAAGCAAAGAAGTCAAACATCCAATCCAAACTCATCCTCCTTGACCTCCTTCAGAAGTGCCTCAGTCACTGGACCAGCTGGGTGCTCTGTAATGGTCCTAATGAGGAGGTTGCTGGTGGCAATGGCAGTGGTCAGCTTCTTGTGCCTGTCCTGGTCCTTTGATCTCTTCAATCCAGCTCTTAGCTTTAACTCTGAAATCTCCTTTTGGGCTGTCAACAAAGCTTCTTGCTGCTTCTTTTCATTGGCCTCTAACTGTTCAACCTTGGCTTGAGTTTTCTGGTCTTCTTGTGTCCGGGCTTCAGTGATCCTGACCCACCTAGCCTGACTTTCCTGCAGATAGAGCTCAGTCCTAGCCTTCTGAATCTTGGCCTCTTTACAAGCATTCTTCAATATTTGCTCCCCAGCTCTTGCTTTCCTGATGTAGTCCTCTGTTTTCTCAATTTTGGCAAGATGCTCCACCCTAAGCTTCTCCAGCCTTTCAATGTCCAAACGACCATCGCTCCTTTCCCAAAGGGTCTTCTTTAGATCTTGAGACAGATTCTCATTCCTTTCCTTCAGCTTCTCAAATTCTTCCAGGCTGACAGTTGCTGCTAGGTGTGTTGTAGATGGTCCAGGTATATCCTCAATGGTGAAAGGCATTCCAGTAATTTGAGCTCTAGTACGGGACCAGTCATAGTACTGAACTGAAGCAACATTATTACACCTTCCAAGAATAGCCATCCCTTTTGTCTGGAGGTTGTCCCAAGCCCAGGATGCTTGTCTGACAACAGCTGAATTATGTTTTACTTCACAATACAGGGTCTCAGCTAAATCTTGCACTCTAGGAGGGTGAACCAAAGCATATCCCAGTTGTCTTTTAAACAACAAAGGATTGTAGTTGATGCAACCCTTTACTCCTATCAGAGGTACATTTGGGTATTGCCCACAGCTGGTGATAATGTCCTTGCCTTTGGTGCTCTGGGTGCACCATCTAATATCATCTGAAGTCAAAGCAATGAGCCTCTTGGCCCAATTCTTCTGTTGGTGAGGGTTCAAGAAGGCATCTAATTTAGGCAGGTGTCTGAGCAACCAGGTGTGAAACAAAGGAGCACAACATCTCACCAACTTCCCCCTTTTTTTATCATTCCTCTGATGGATGGAGTAATAGAAATCTCCCAGCAATGTGGGTACTGGGTTCCTCAGAAGGAAAAGATGAATGGCATTCTTGCTGACAAATTTGGGCTCATCTGCAAACAGTACAACCCCATATATGCTGAGGGCTAACAGTGCACAGACTGCCCTCCATTCTCCCAAGGAGGCCTTCAGGATGGCCTGAGAAATCAAGAAGTCTAAGTGCAAACCAGGGATCCCAGCTTTTGTTGTCATATTCTGCTCAATCAAAGTAGGCTCCAAGTACAGTGGTTTTGCTACTTCTCCATTGTTAGGAGCTGGCATTTCTGGGTTGAAAGGGATTCCACCCCTGATAGGTACTCCAGTCAATGAAGAAAATTCTTCCAGCAAAGGCCCTAGCTGGAAGTCTGAAAAGGTGAAACATCTCAAGGAAGGATCATAAAACTGCAAGCATGTGTAGATCATGCTCCTTTGAGAAGGGTCAAGGTCCGTAACCATATCCAAGATACCTCCATAATGCTCTCTAAACAATGGGATGTGGTCAGGTGTGATAAGTGACTGGACCTGCCTGATACTAGTCAACACAGGCTCAAAGAAATGGTAGGATATGTTGCTCTTCCTGGGAGTAGCCATGAGTGCTGCTGAAGATGGTGAAGATAGGTGCTGATGAAGATCAAGACTGATACTGGAGATGAACCACTGATAGGCTGATGCTGGTGAGGATGAGAATAGCTGAAGCAGATAACTGATGAAACAGAGGTCTTATGCAGAAGAAGGGGTCAAAACCAAACCAGATGTAATGTGGATACCCTGAAAAACAAATAAACAAATGTTAAATGATGCAATGATGATGTATGCAAATGATATGCAAGGGTTTGTGATCAAGCTGGATCTGATTATCTGTCTTGATATAAAGCCCATGTATGTTCAAGAAGTCCAGATGGAGGTTCAGAAATCTAGTAACCAAGGTGGGGGACTCAAATAAAGAGTCACATGTCCAGGGTTAAATCACAAGAACTGTCCAAAATGAGGTACTCTTAAACAGTAGTAACAAGGTATGATGTGGCCAAGGGTACCTGCAAACCTGTAAACAGCCTAACCCCCTCACAGGTAATGTTCTAAAACAAGGATCCTCAGACTTGGATCAGTTATGAGAAGTGTAAACACTTCTAACCCGGATGTACAGTGTTTACAATAACCATAAAAGATCCTCCCCTAATTCACCTCAGTTTCTGAAGGTCATAATAAAGGTTATCCAGACTTAGCAGGCTTCCCAGATAGCCCTAGCACTACAGGAAATCTGTAGCACAGAGTTCTCAAGAAGAAACCCATATCTGAACTGTGTTTCATATTCCCGCACCAGACCGAAATGGAATGGGAAAGAACATGAACCACTCTAGCCTAGGTGTCACTCAGGTCCCAGGTATAGGACCTTAAACTCTCAATGAAACCCCACCCATCAAAACAGAAACCAGATCCAGCAATGATAATGACAGTATGAAATATGTAAAACTGTAAAGAAGAACAATAAATAAAACTGTGCATAAAGCAATAAATAAAGCAAATATATAAACACAATTAGCACATAACACCCCAGTAAACATAAATCAAACAAGCGCTAGGAGGAACCCACAAAAAGAACCAGAAGCCCTGGTTACAGTATAAGGGTCCCCAGCAGAGTCGCCAAGCTGTCGCTCCCGCCAAATGACACAGGGCCAAGAAGGGTACAGACGCGAACGGTCGGCGAAAGAGAAGGAATGAATACAGTCGCAAGCTAGGCATTTTTATCCCGAAGGAAAGGTAATGCTGCATAAACCTATAAAGATATGGATAAGACGGTCGCGAACCAAATAAACTGAGAAAGGGGGTTGGTTACAACCTGGGAAGGTATTAGCACCCAAATTGTCCGTCGTACTCGACGGGATCCACACTTAAAAGATTTGTGTTTAAAAGGGGTAGTGTCAGTGCAATCTGTGTATCAAAGCTGGAAAAGAGTGCAAGTGTCAGTGTGAAAGAAGTGTGAAGTGTATAAGAGAAGTGTCAGTGTGAGGACAAGAATGAACTGCTCAAGACTATGAGGCTTAAAAAATAATGCTGGAAAGAAGGGGAATTTACAGAGGCTTTTGTTCGATAACTGTTAAGTTATGCCTGCGTATCCTCTCGTACTATGAGGAAGTCAGAACACCGTAGTTCGACTCAAAGAGACTGAAAGATAAACTGACTGATGAACTGCTTACTTGCCTATGCTCAAGTGTATCACCTGTCTGGCTCAGGTGCAAACTGTCTTGCATTAGACAAAAGAAGCAAGTTCTCGTTTGTGAGTGAAGATGATGAGAAAAGAATCCCGAAGGAGACGATTATTGTTTGTTTTTTGTGTTTTCAATGTTTTATTGCTTTTGGAATTTGTCATAGGAAAATGAGCTTAAGCCTAAACCAAGGGTTAGTAAACTCATCACATCCTCCCTCTGATTAGGGGTAATGAGAATACCTTAAGTATGAAGTAAACACCTCACACTTAATCACCATGATGTAGGATTAAGATCATTAACCTACTTACATTTATTTAGATGTTTTGTTGTTTATGTTTAGTGTTAAGTAATGAGTTTAAGCCATAATCAGGGATTTAATGGACTCATTACACCATCCTAATAGAAGGATAATAGATGAGAACATTTAAGCTGAGGAAGGCTCCTCAACTTAATCCATGATTAGGGATTAACCTCATGACAGAACAAAGCCTTTATTAAATGGATTTTAGTTAATGATAAGATGAAGAAGTGATTTTTATGGTTTGTAAGACAACTTGAGGGGGACTTGTCCATTAACACTAGGGTTAGTCCTTCTTAACCAATTAAGGAAGAATTAGAACCCTAATGCAAGGCCCAAGTTACAAGCTTGATGTCTTAGTGATTGTTAGATGGATTGATTAAAGGATTTAAACACATTAAGGGTTTAACACTTAGGATTAAAGTTATACACTCCATCCTAATAGAAGGATGCAGGCATAAGCTTAATCACAAAGCCTTAAAACCTTTAAGGTTTAGTCCCTGATTAAGAGATGAGAAGAGAAGACACAAGAGATGACACAAAGGTAAAACTAATGGGGGACTAATCAAACCCTAATTGTGATCATACTTGGTTGTTCCTAGGGTTTATGAGGCTTGCAAAAGATCTTCAGGAGAGAAGCCAACAGGAAAGAAGCAGATGAAAGGAAGAGGAAGCAGAAGAAGCAAGCCAACTTGCTTCTCTTAAGAAGACAAGTTGCTTGAAGGAAGACGATGAGAGGGAGACATGAATGAGCAAGCTCACTCCAAATCACAATATAAAATGCAGCAATGATGCACAAAAGAGATGAGAAGAGGTTATGAGAAGTGAAGGCAAATTCACTTCTCAAACACTTACCACCTGAAAAGTTAATGACAATAAAATGAAATGCAATGAAAATGAGATGAAATGCCATGATGCAAACCTAATTCAGAAGCATAAACATGATGTTAAAGATGCTAAGAGATGATGCAAACACATGTCAGGAGATATGGATGATCATGCAATGATGTGGATGCAAATGAAGCATGCTTTGAACCATGAAAGTTCATTAAAGTTTATGAAATGCAATGGATACATAACATGGCAAATGCAAGATGCAATGATCAAACATGATTCTAATATCTCCTAAGATGTCTTATATGTCATGTTGATGCATAAAATATCATGGCAAGTTCTTGTATGCAAGCATATGAGAGATGAATGCAAATGAAGGCAAGAATTAGGGTTTATGAACAAGATACAATGCAAAATCCAAAATCAGAAGCAAATGACATGATAAAAATTGAAAATGGGACCAAAGGAACCCTAACCCTACACAAATTCACTGCCCAAAGGAGGGGACCTAAGTCTTAACCTAATGGGAGTTATGATTTTCTCAAGTCAACTAGGGTTTCAAGGCACTTCAAAAGGAAAAATGCTCATTAAATTGAAAATGAAAGATAAATTCAAATCAATTTTACCCTAGAAACTACATGATATGAAGGATGCAATGCAAGAAGAACCATCATCAAACTCTTCATGGTTAGGCAAAATGAATTTTTTCAAGTTAGGACCAAAATATTGCCTTTAAATAACTTTTATTCCAATGAAAAATGTCAAAATACATCAAGGACCAAAAAGAAATTTGTTTTGAGAGTTTGATAATGTTTCTAAATGTTTTAAAATGCAATGTGAATTTTTTTGTGATTTTTAAATACCTAAATGCATTTTTAATTAATTAATTTCCATTAACTAATTAAAAATAAACATTTAAATGATTTAAAAATAATTTTTAATGCAAAAACTAAAAAATAAAAATATTTTTGGGTTCTGAAAATTAATAAAAGGTTTGACAAAAAATTTCAGAATTTTTTAATGTGTTTTGCTATTTTTAAAAATTCGTGGAAATAAAATACGAATAAAATGAAATTAAATTAAATAAATGGAAAAGTAATCAGATCCAAAGGCCTGGATTTGAACTGGGGTGGGCAGGGTTGACTGCGCGCGCTGACCAACGGCTGGGATTCACTCTAGCTTAATTAACTTAATTATGATTTATTAAATTAATAAAATCAGATTAGGGTTTAATGAATTGATCTGGGCCACTCAAAAATTAAGCTAATCCGCATCCAACGGCTACGAACCCATCTGGCAAACTAATTAGGGTTAGGGCTTAATGACTTTCAGGTGACCGGAGGGGAGCTCCGGTCATCTTCTCCGGCGGGTCCAAAACCCTAAAATGCTCTACAGGCCACCTCACATCAAATTGAACACAGAGAAATGATCCTCTACCCAAACCTCATTCAAATCACCCCTCAAACATCATTTATAACCCAAGAACAGAGGGAATCGAAGCAAACAAATTTTACGGGTGAAATTTCAGAGAGCAACCAAATAGTCATTTCTTCACCATTTTTAATTCTGAGAGTATCAGCATGATCAACATAACATATATTTTCATTTTGCAACAAAAGAAACAAGCTCTGAAAAGTTTTATTCTTGAGCTTACCTGAGGTGATGAACTGCAAATATGAGCTTCCAGAGCCTCCCCTTCAAGCAAAGAGCCTCTTCTGATCCTTCTGAAGCTAGTGGGATGCTTCAAAACCCTTGATGTTGGCTAGTTTGCAAGTTCCAGTTCTGGTGTAGCAGAAATGGAGGGTTAAGCATGTGATGTTTCAGGCTGTTTCAATGGTGGATTTTGGTTCTGTGGATGATTCGTGATTTGTTGGTGAAAGAAAAATGGAAGTTTGATGGCTGTGTGAAGAGTTTCGAAGAGGAGAAGTTTTTGACAGTTTTTGGGAATGCTGGATTTTGGGAGGTTGCTGGCTTGTGTGTGGTGTGTTTTGGAAGGCTTGAGGTCCACATATGAGACTCTGATTGGGCAGAGAGTTGGTGGTGGCACAATGTGATTGGCATGGGAAAAAATGCAAAAAGTCAAGATCTTGTGTACTATGGGTATGGCTCGGGTCATAGGGCTTGTCCTGCCTCAGCTTGAGTCAAGGAAGGCCTTTGGATCTGATTTTATGAGCTGGATGGTCTTGATCAAGAGTTTCCAAGGTTCTTGCATATTTCCCTCTTTGAGTTTTCTTATGAACCAAGGCAAAGAAACTTGTGATTCCTTGGGCAAAATGCAGCAACATGAGCCATATGAAGTTGCTAGAATGATTTGAGATCAATTAGTGTTCAATTCAAGCATGGAAAGTTCCTTTTGCAAAGATTCAATTTTGAAGCTTTCATGAAGAAATGCCTTATGTAACTTGTAATTCAAGGCATGAAAGTGAAAAATTCTTGGGCAAATCTGAATTATGAGCCATGAATTATGTTTGTGTGATGATTAGAAGCTGGTTTGAAGTCACATTTGGCTTTGGCATGAGGTTTTGCAACTTTCCTCCTTTGGCACAAAAGTGAAAAATGAATGATTTTGCCCAACTTTGCAAGGCCATAACTTTTGATATAAAATGAATTAGAATGAGTTCTTGTACTTTTTGAAAAGGGAATGATCCAATCTACAACTTTCATGACCAACGATTTTTCATTTGAAGCATTTTTGAATCAACAAGAGGAGGTTGAAAAACTTTCCCAAAATGGCAAGTTTCCATTATAAGTCACTTTCCCCAAAAGGCAACTTTGCAAATGACTTGAAATTCTTCAATTTTGTGAACTTATAACATCTTCTATGATCAAATAAAGATCATACACATTAAAAATGATGGAGAAACCCCTTTGGTTGTGTGATTGGGGGCCTCAGATGCCCTGATTTTGCACTAACTTGCTCAAGAAGTCACCTTGTGATCAGATGCCTTCTCCTTTGAATTTCTTCAGGAAAATTGGTATGCATGATCCTCATACCATATAGAGACCAATAGAAACAAGAATGACCAAAAAATTTGGAGTTATGGCCTCTGAAACCAAAACCCTAATTATAGGTCATCTGTGCAGTTAAGCCTGGTTCTGCTTCCATGCCTTTCTCAGTTCTTGTGATTCTTTGACTTCATTGACCTTGGGAGGATATAATATGATGCTTGAACATATATGGACCCTCTTGAGATGATTGATGACATTTGGAGTGGCTCAAATGGCTCAGGGATGGCTCAGATCACAAACCCTAGATGCAAATGGCTTAGAATCAATGCAGTGAAGCAAAAATGCAATATGAGATGCTATGGTTGAAATTATGCAAATGAAAAGAGTCACAAGCCATGGTGAAATGAGTGAGGGAAAATTTGGGGTGTTTACAGTGTACTTCATGCATCAGTAGGTCCACTTCCTTCTTATCAACACATCTGAGTAGGACCATGTCGAAGTTTCGTTTGTATAATGAACCATCAATATTGAGGAAGAAACTACTGGCTAGCCTTCTTAACGTCATCTTATCATTAGAAGATGCCCCAGGTGGGTATGTCTGATTCTCTAAGAAGCATTTGATGTCATGGAACCAAGGCTTGTCATCACTAGCAGTGTCCACAGAGAATACGTATGTCGGTCGGTCTAGTCTGGATACCAAAATCCGAGGCACATAATTGGCAGCTTGATCTTTGATCATGGAGGAAATGATAGCTAAAGCGTCTGCAAAATGATTCCCATCTCGAGGGATGTATTCAAGCTTAACTATTGTGAAGAAGGTCAATAATCTCCTCGTATAGTCACAACAGGGAATCAGATGCTCCTGATGAGTGTACCACTTGTCGTTGGTCTAGTTGATTACCATAGCTGAATCTCCGAATACATTCAAGGTTTTGATCCTGAGGTCAATGTCTTCCTCAAGACCCATGATACAATCTTCGAATTTTGCTTCGTTGTTAGTGCATGCAAAGGTGAGTTTTGCTGAGAAGGGCATATGAACTCCTTTAGGTGTAATGAGCACTGCACCAACTCCACGACCATTCATATTGACAGCCCCGTCAAACATCAAAGTCCATGCTTCTTCTGGGTCAGGCCATTCGGTGTGAACCGGCTCTTCACAATATTTTGCTTTTAAGAACATGATGTCTTCATCAGGGAAGTCAAATCTCATGGGCTGGTAATCATCAATGGGTTGCTCGGCCAAATAGTCAGACAATACACTGCCCTTGATGGCTTTTTGAGAAGTGTACTGAATGTCGTATTCTGTTAGAATCATTTTCCACCTTGCAACCCTTCCGGTAAGTGCTGGCTTCTCAAATATGTACTTGACGGTGTCCATTTTTTAGATTAACAAGGTAGTGTGAGTCAACATATACTGTCTTAGCCGGCGAGCAGCCCACGCTAAAGCACAACAAGTTTTCTCGAGCAGTGAATAACGTTGTTCACAGTCAGTAAACTTTTTGCTTAGGTAGTATATTGCATACTCTTTTCGACCAGACTCATCATGCTGGCCTAACACACACCCCATTGACCCTTCTAATACTGTCAAGTACATGATTAGAGGTCTTCCTTCAATTGGAGGCATGCGAATTGGAGGTTCCTGCAGGTACCCCTTGATCTTGTCAAAAACTTTCTGACAATCATCGTTCCACCTGACTGTTTGTTCCTTTCTTAACAGCTTGAACAAGGGTTCACAGGTTGCAGTGAGGTGATATATGAACCTTGAGATGTAGTTCAATCTATCTAAGAACCCTCGAACTTCTTTCTCAGTCCTAGGTGCAGGCATTTCCTGAATAGCTTTGACTTTGTCGGGATCAACCTCAATTCCCTTTTCACTTACGATAAAACCCAGCAGCTTACCTGAACGTACCCCGAATATGCATTTGTTGGGGTTCAATTTCAGCTGATACTTCCTCAGACGCTTAAACAACTTCAGCAGATTCACCCGATGATCTTCTTCAGTAAGGGACTTGGCAATCATATCATCCACATAGCACTCGATTTCCTTGTGGATCATATCATGGAATAATGTTACCATAACCCGTTGATATGTTGCACTGACGTTCTTCAACTCAAACGGCATTACATTGTAACAAAATGTGCCCCAAGGTGTGATGAAAATACCGAGAACTGAGCTGTGTTGTCCACCAATACATCAATGTGAGGTAATGGGAAATCATCCTTCAGGCTAGCTCTGTTCAGGTCCCGATAATCCACACACATACGCACCTTGCCATCCTTCTTAGGTACGGGTACAATGTTAGCAAACCACGGCGGGTAACTAGTTACAGCAAGGAAACTGACGTCCCACTGCTTTTGTACTTCTTCCTTGAGTTTCATGGCCATATCTAGGCGAGTGCGGCACAACGTCTGTTTAACTGGAGGGAAATCTTCTTTCAAGGGTAGCCTGTGCATGACAATATCAGTATCTAGACCTTGCATATCTTGATAGGACCAAGCAAAAACGTCGACATATTCCCGAAGCATACTGATGAGCTGTTCCTTTACTGGAGCTTGCAGACTAGCCCCAATCTTCATTTCTTTCAAATCTTCCTCGATACCAAGATTAACAGTTTCAATTTCCTCCTGATGAGGAGTAGTCACTTTCTCTTCTTGCCTCAACAACCTGGCCAACTCTTCAGGCAACTCATAGTCTTCATCAACCCCTTCATCTACTTGATTAATTGGATTGTCGAAGTCATACAAGGTCATATCAGCGCTGTTGTCGGTGCAATCTGGAGGATTATCTCTGCAAGGGTTGAGATTTGTTCATTTTAGTGATTAATTTTAATCTTGTTTAGAAAAAGTGTAAATGAAGTTATTATTTTGAAAACATTGTCATTTATTGTTTTGTGCAAAAAATAACAAAAATGAAAAGACAGTGAGCGAAAAAGAGAATTGTTTGCAAAAGATATCCATTGTTCATTGATATTCCATTTGCACAAAATACAAATATGGCCCTATTACAAAATAAGTCCTGACACCTTGGGCAAGATGTAGGACTTGATGCATGCTTAAGCAGGAAATAATAATTACTCTGCAGAAGTAACTCTTATAATTTCCTGGGAAGACCAGTTAAGGACTTGTTGGCCCGGGATCCTTGGACAAATCCAGCTTTCCTGGTTGAGGTCGCTTTCAGCCTCGTCTTCCATGTTATTGACAGCATCTGGGGTCAGCATACCCCCACTTATGAACTTGGGCTCCTTAACAACCTCTGCTTGATCTTGTCGGAGTGGTTTGTAACCCAAACCGAATCTGTCCTCCTTCTTCTCCACAGGTAGCAACTTGCCCCAACCTTGGGCGTTCCCATCTTTAACAACCTTCCGAGCTTGTTGGTAGGAGACAATTGAAATACCCATCCTATCCTCTTGGGATGCAGCAAATACTTCCGTTGTCGCCTCATTGACGTTCAGTGCTTCGAAACCTTGGCTCAAGGTCTCGTGGATTTCACCATCCATCTTAATATATTTGCAGGTAGCTAGATGGCTAACAAAAATGTCCTCTTCACCACAGATTGTGATAATTTGCCCTTCCCATTCCTATTTTAATTTCTGGTGAAGGGTCGACGTAACTGCGCCAGCGGGGTGAATCTATGGTCGACCCAACAAAAAGCTGTAGGCCGACTGAATGTCCATCACGTAGAAAGTAGTTTGAAAGACCTGCGGGCCAATTATCACAGGAAACTCCACTTCTCCAAGAACAGACCTCTTGGAACCATTAAAAGCTCTGACCACTAGATTTCTTGGTCGGAGAGCTATACCATCATATTCAAGCTTAACAAGGGCTTTCTTTGGCAGGACATTGAGTGAAGACCCAGTGTCAACTAGAACATGTGAAAGCACAACCCCTTTACACTCTATAGTGATGAGCAAAGCTTTATTATGAATACGACCTTCCGTAGTCAAATCAGCATTGGTGAAGCCTAGTCCATGACTAGTATTAACATTAGAAACCACTGTCTCTAGCTGATTCACTGTGATCTCCTCAGGCACGTAGGCTGCGTGCAGGACTTTAAGTAATGCATCCCGATGAGCTTCAGAACACAATAGCAATGATAAAATGGAGATCTTGGAAGGAGTCTCGTGGAGCTGGTCCATAACCTTATAATTGCTTCTCTTGATTATCCTCATAAATTCATCCACATCCTGATCAAAGGACGTCTTATGAGCTTCTTTTGTAATTGGTTCTTCAGGCACCACATTTTTGCCTTTAGCTTTGGAAGCAGCTTCTGCCTCAACATTTACTCTTGGGACTTGTGACGCGAAGAGACGTCCGCTTCGAGTGAAGCCTCTGCCTCCCCCGACATTATCGACCTGTGGTGTATGAATTGAAGGATCAAGAACGACTCTCTCCCCGTTGCAGTAAAGGTCTGAACCATAATGCCATGGTACAACATTATCTTTTTCATACGGAATGGGTCCAGGTACCGTGATGGTGACTAAATTGACTGCACCGGAAGTAAGAACTGTTATTGTCTGTGGATCGTAATAAATGGTAAAAGGATTTCTGACTGATGGTGGTGGTGAAAGATTGAAGCTGGGTTATTGTTGAGATTGTTGCTGAAAATTGTTGGAATCGGGGACCATTGCCGAGTCATAATATATGGTGACTGTGGAGATGTCATTATTAATGGTTGCTGTCGTTGTAGATGCGGATGCGGTTGAACTAATGTCTGTTGAAGTAGTAGAAGAGATGATTGTTGACTTTGTAGCAGAGTCTGTCAGAACAATTGTTTTTGAAGTTGTAAGAGGGGTGCTTATTATTGCTGTAGGAGGAGTTGCTGATGTTGTAGAAGTTGAAACCGTTGATGTTATCTGCAGGATAACTTCTTTGATAAGACCATTGATGCCACTTCTTAAACTTGCACAACCATTGGTGGAAACTTTGCAAGATTCACAGCAGGCCTCATAACCTGGGAACACCTGGCACTTTAAAAGCTGAGCTTTAACCTCGGCCAGAGGTGTTTGAATGCTTGCAGTATCTTCAATTAGGCTCACTGGTAGATCCTCCTCAATTGCATTTATCCTGGGCCCACCGTGGCTAGGCATATGATTCTTTGTGACTTTAGGAGGGGGTGCAAAATTTAAAGCCTTTGAATCAACTAGATCCTGGACCTTCATGTGCAAAGCTCTGCACTTTTCTGTGGTATGGCCAGGTGCATTAGAATGGAAGGCACATCTGGCATTGACTTCTTAATTCCTTGGAAGGTTTTGAGGATCTGGTGGAGCCAGAGTCCTTAATTCAACAAGATTAAGCTTCAAAAGTTGAGGTAGAAAAGTGGCATAGGGCATCAGGATAGGATCGATTACCCTGTTGACTTGAGATGGCCTTTGCTGGAAAGGACGTTGCTGTTGGCTGTTGGCTGTTGTTGTTGTTGTTGTTGTTGTAAGACCTTCGTTGAGGAAAATGTTGTTGCTGAGGGAAATGTTGTGGTTGTGGGGTGTATTGTTGTTTAGGTGACAGAGTGGTCATTGTGACAGCGACAATTGATCTTGGCATATACTGGGGCCTTTCTCTGGCCATGTGTATTGAGTTGGTTTCACCCGACCTGCGAGGCCCTGCAAAAGGTTTCCTTATGCAAAGCTAGTGGATGCGAAAGCAGCCAGCCTATCAATGTATGTCCCCTGTAGGGTGTTCATAAACATATCGACCATTTCTCTTTCCGACATTGGAGGTTGAACAACAACATCTAATTGTCTCTATATCTGAGCATACTCTCTGAAGCTTTCTCTGGAAGATTGTCACATACCCATTAGGAGAGTTCTGTTAGGAGCCATGTCTAAATTGTATTGATATTGGCGTATGAAAGCCTCGACCAAATCTTTCCAATTTCTGACTGTTGCCCTAGTCAGATGAGAGTACCACTCACGAGATGCCCCGATCAAGCTATCTTCAAAATAGAACATCCATAGCTTTTCATCCATGGTGTAAGCCTTTAATCTTCCCAGAAAGGATTGAATATGGGTGCGAGGGAAAGATGTCCCATTATATCTTTCAAAGCAAGGAGGTTTAAATTTGTGAGGAATTCTAACTCCCTCCACTAGCCCCATGTCCATAACATCAAACCCTAAGGAGTTTTGAGACTCCAGAGATCTTAGCTTTTCTGCTATCTCGTCCAGACGATGATCATAAATTTCATCTCCAGCTCCAACTACAGTGAATTGTTCCTCTTGAGGGTCCTCTTGCAAGGCACGCCCTCCAATAATACCTTGGGTATTCCTGATAGCATTAACTTCAGGGTTAAGATGAGGTCCAAACTCCGGGGGGTCAGTACGTGGCTGTCCATGATCATTGTTGCTGGTACCCACTGTACCTGGGTGATTTTCTTCAGGAGTTTTCCGCTCGACCAACTCTCTTAATCTTTCTTGGCTTTGGGCCAACCCAGTCATTACTGCCATGAACTGGCTCATCTGAGCCCTTATTTCAGTTCTTTCATTAGCCATCTGGTTTCTTACGTCCGTCAGATCCTGTTGAACTTGGTCCATCTGTAAGCTCGGAAGGTTGTTTCTTGTAGGATACCAGTGAACTCTGTTGATGGGGAAGACTCTCCTACGAGCAATGTTTCTTGAGACCACAACAAAGTGAGAAAACAAATAACAGAAAAATACCTACAAAACAAAGAAATGAGGTCAGTATGCAATGCAATATGTCTATTTGTCTTCCAAGGGTATCCGGTTTGGTTCTTTGGTTTTGAACTTCCAGACCTCGAGGAGTGATGATGTTGAAGAGAAATGAAGCCCAAAGGATAACACAAACCATATATTACAAAATATAAAGATACATATTTTATGATTACAACAAGTTCCCGTGATGGGTCAAAATACAACAAAATCAACAAAAGTACAGACAAAATGAAATACAAGTACAAAGAAATCAAACATCTAGCTCAAAGTCATACTTTTTGACTTCCTTCAGGAGAGCATCAGTCACTGGTCCAACGGGATGCTATGTGATGGTCTTGATAAGAAGGTTTCTGGTAGCAATGGCACTTGTCAATTTCTTATGCTTGTCTTGGTCTTTGGACCTTTTCAACCCCGCCCGGAGTTTCAACTCGAAGATTTCCTTTTGTGCTGCTAACAAGGTTTCCTGACTCTTCTTCTCATTAGCTTCCAGCTGCTCTATCCTAGCCTGGGTCCTCTGATCTTCCTGTGAATGAGCCTCAGTAATTCTGATCCATCTAGCCTGACTCTCTTCCAAGTAGTGCTCAGCTCTGGCCTTCAGTCTCCTCTTTGATTTAGGCTTAAGCTCATTACCCTATGCAAAACATCAAAAACAATAAAAAATTGTAAACACAAAAACAAACAATAATCGTCTCCTCCGGGATTCATTTCTCATCACACTCATTCTATAAACGAGGACTTGCTTCTTCCGTCAAATGCAAGACAGTTAGCACTCGAGCCAGAAGAGTCATACACTTGAGCATAGACAAGCAAGCAGTTCACAGTCAAAATCATTTTCAGTCTCTTTGAGTCGAACTACGGTGTTCTGACTTCCTCATTGCACGAGAGGATACGTAGGCATAACTTAAAGGTTATCGAACAAAAGTCTATGTGTCTTCCCCCTCTTTCAGCTTTCTTTCTAAGCCTTATTCTTGAGCATCTCACCTTTTCTTTTGCACTGACACACTGTACCTTCTTTCTTAGTTTTTCATACACGGTCAGCACATACACTACCCCTTTTAAACACAATCAGGTAAGCATGGATCCCGTCGAGTACGACGGACGATCTGGATGCTAATACCTTCCCAGGTCGTAACCAACCCCTTTCTCATTTTCTTTGGTTCGCAACCGTCTTATCCATACCTTTCTAGGTTTATGTAGCATTACCTTTCCTTCGGGATAAAAATGCTTAGCTGGCGACTCTATTCAACCTCAACCTCCAACATCGCCAACGGTTCGCGTCTGCACCGGGGACGTAAGTCTTTTTCGGGAGCAACAACTTGGCGACTCTGCTGGGGACCTAATATGTGCAACCAGGGCTTCTGGTTCTCTTGTGGGTTTCTCCTAGAGCTTGTTTGACTTTTTTTACTGGGGGTGTTATGTGCTATGTGTGCTTTTGTTTATTGCTTTATTTATTGCTTTCTGTATAACTTTATTTACTGCATTTACTTTATCGCTTTCATTTACTGTTTGATGCATTTCATTTTTATTATCATATCATGTGCTGGTTTGTTGGTTTGCCTTGGTGGGAGGGGTATTCCAGTGAGAAAAGTCCAACACAAAGGCCTGAGTGATAGACATAGGATTAGAGTGGCTTCATATTCTTTCCCATTCCATTTTGGTCTGGTGCGGGAATATGAAACACGGTTCAGACATGGGTTTCTTCTTGAGAACTCTATGCTACTGATTTCCTGTAGTACTAGGGCTATCTGGGAAGCCTGCTAAGTCTGGATGACCTTTTTAGATGACCTTCAGTATCTGAGGAGAATTAGAGGAGGATCCTTTATGATTAATGTAAACATTGTACCTCCGGGTTAGAAGTGTTTACACTTCTCATAATAGATCCGAACCTGAGGATCCTTGTTCTAGAAGAATACATGTGAGTGGGTGGGGTTGTTTACAGGTTTGCAGGAACCCTTGGCCTCAACATACCCTGTTACTGATATTGTTTTAAGGTTACACTATTTTGGACTGATCTTATGAAACCCTGGACTTGTGACTCTTTATTTGAGTCCTCCACCTAGTTATTGGTTCTCAGACTTTCATCCGGAATTCTGAACACTCATGGACCCTATCAAAGCAACTAATAATCCAGCACCCGATCACAAACCCTTTCATATCATTCAGCATACATCATATTGCATCATTTAACATCTTGTCTATTTTTTTTACAGGGTATCCACATTTTCTTTGGTTTGGTTTTGACCGTTCTTCTGCTCAGATATCTTCTCCAACACTTCTTTAGCTGTCTTCTTCAACTATCTGCATCAGCTATCTTCTCCAATTATATTCATCAACACCCATTGTCAGTATGGATTCAACCAGGAAAAGCAACATCACTTACCACTTCTTTGAGTACCCTCTAGCAGGCATCAGACAGATTCAGGCCCTTATCACTCCTGATCATGTTCCCTTATTCAGAGAGCATTATGGTGGGATCCTGGACATGATCATGGACTTGGATTCATCACAGAGGAGCATGATCCACACTTTCCTTCAATTCTATGACCCTCCACTCCGTAGTTTCACTTTCCCGGATTTTCATATAGGCCCTCTATTGGATGAATATTCTATGTTGTTGGGTGTCCCTATCAGAAGAGGAATTCCTTTCAACCATGAGATGCCTGCTCCTAAGAATGAAGACATAGATAAGGCTCTACATTTGGAAGTTACTATCTTTAATCAGCATATAACCACCAAGGCTGGAATCTCAGGCCTTCACTTGGACTTCTTAATTACTCAGGCTACCAGTTATGCTGCAACTGGGGAATGGGAAACTGTTTGTGCCCTTCTGGCTCTTAGTATATATGCTATCATCTTGTTTGCGGACGAGCCTAAGTTTGTAAGCAAGAATTCTATCCATATCTTCATGCTCAAGAATCCAGTTCCTACCTTGCTAGGGGATTTCTACTATTCAGTGCATCAAAGGAATGAGAAGCAGAGGGGAAGACTGATCAGATGTTGTGCACCCATCTTCTACAGTTGGTTGATAAGACACATGCTGAAGACGGAAGCTTTCCTGAATCCACATCAGTCAAAGAATTGGGCTAAGAGAATGATTGCCCTCACTTCAGAAGACATCAGGTGGTTTACTCAGAACACTAAGGGCAGGGACATAATTACAAGTTGTGGACAATATCCTAATGTACCTCTTATTGGAGTGAAGGGTTGCATCAATTAAAATCCTTTGCTTTTCAGAAGACAGTTGGGGTATGCCCTGGTACATCCACCAAGAGAGCAGGACTTAGCATAATCTCTTTATTGTGCTATTCTGAATAATCAGACCATTGTCCGACAAGCAGCCTGGGCTTGGGACCACATACAGACTAAGGGAATTGCCATTTTGGGGAAGTGTAACAACATAGCTTCAGCTCAGTACACTGAATGGTCTCACATCAGAGGAAAGATTACCCGCATGCCATTCACCCTGAAAGATGTGTCAGGGCCATCAGCAGTAGAGCCTGTAGCTATAATGAGCCTGGAGGAATTTGAGAAGTTGAAAGAAAGGAATACCCAGCTTTCTGAAGCTCTGAAGAAGACCCTTTGGGAAAGGAATGATGTTCATCTAGACATTGAGAGGTTAGAGAAACTCCGGGTCGAGCATATAACCAGGATAGAAAAGACAGAGGACTTCATCAGAAAAGCCCGAGCAGGGGAATTGGTATTGAGAATGCTTGCAAAGAAGCTAAGATTCAGAAGGCCAGAGCTGAGCACTATCTGGAAGAGAGTCAGGCTAGATGGATCAGAATAACCGAAGCTCGTTTGCAAGAAGATCAGAAGACACAGGATAAGATTGAGCAGCTGGAAGCCAATGAGAAGAAGAGTCAAGAAGCACTCCTAGCAGCACAGAAGGAAATCTCCGAGCTGAAACTCCGGGCAGGGTTGAAGAGATCAAAAGAACAAGACAAGTATCAGAAGTTTACAAGTGCCATTGCAACCAGAAACCTTCTTATCAGGACCATCACAGAGCATCCAGTTGGACCAGTGACTGATGCTCTCCTGAAAGAAGTCAAGGAGGATGAATTTGGGCTGCATGTTTGATTTCCTTTACTTGTATTTTATTTTGGTTGTACTTTATTTCTCCATGGTGATTTTGTTGTATTTCTTAACTTAATTGTATTTTGACCCACCATGGGAACTTGTTGTAATCATAAACTATGTATTTTGGCATTTTGTAATGTTATAGTTTGTGTATTACCTGAATCTGCTTGTGAACTTCATTCCTCTTCAACATCTTCATTCCCAGAGGTCTGGAAGGTCAAAACCAAAAAGCCAAATCGAATACCCTTGGAAGAAAAATAGACATACTGCATTGCATGCTAACCTCATTCTCTGTGTTTTTGCAGGTGTTTTTGTTGTTGTTTTCTCACTTTGCTGTATGTTTCAGGAAACATTGCTCGTAGGAGGGTTTTCCCCATCAACAGAGTCCACATGTATCCTACAAGACACAACCATCCGAGAGTTCAGATGGACCAAGTTCAACAAGATTTTACTGACGTTAGAACTCAGATGGCTAATGAGAGAACTGAGATGAGGGCTCAGATGAACCAGTTCATGGCAGTAATGACTGGGTTGGCTCAGAGCCAAGAAAGATTGAAAGAGTTAGTCGAGCGGCAAAATCCAGAGGAGAATCATCCAGGCACTGGAAGTACTAGTAACAATGATCACGGGCAGCCGCGAACAAATCCGCCAGAGTTTAGGCCCCACCTCAATCCTGAAGTCAATGTTATCGGAAATACCCAAGGAAATGCAGGAGGTCGTGTTCTACAAGAAGATCCTTAAGATGAACAATTGATAGTAATTAGTGCTGGGGATGAAGCCTATGATCGTCGTCTGGACGAAATAGCGGAGAAGCTGAGATCTTTGGAATACCAAAACTCTTTGGAATTTGATGTAATGGATATGGGATTAATAGAAGGAGTCAGGATTCCTCACAAGTTCAAGCCTCCATGCTTTGAGAAGTACAATGGTACCTCCTATCCTCATACCCACCTTCAATCCTTTATGGGAAGATTAAAAGCTTATACCATGGATGAAAAACTGTGGTTGTTTTATTTTGAAGATAGTTTGACTGAGGCATCTCGTGAGTGGTATTCTCACCTATCCAGAGCTACTGTCAGGAACTGGAAGGACTTAGCTGAAGCTTTCATACGCCAATATCAGTACAACCTGGATATGGCACCCAATAGGACCCTCCTGATGGGTATGTCTCAGTCTTCAAGAGAGAGTTTTTGGGAATATGCCCAAAGGTGGAGACAACTTGTTGCTGCTGTCCAGCCACCTATGTCAGAAAGGGAGATGTCTGATATGTTTATGAACACATTGCAAGGAACTTACATTGACCGGCTTGCCGCCTTCTCTTCCACTAGCTTTGCTGATGTAGTTATAGCTGGTGAGAGAATTGAGAGCCTATTGAAGATGGGTAAGATCTCTGACAATGGTGCTAGCTCCAGTAATGCAAGGAAACCTTTCTCAGGACCTCGTAGAACAGGTGAGACCAACTCAGTACATATGGGCAGAGGTAGGCCTCAATACATGCCAAGATCAGTAGCCGCTGTCACCATTCCCACTCCAGCACCTCAGCAACCACAATATCCACAGCAACAACACTTCCCATAACAACAACAGTTTCCTCAACAACAAAGATCTTATAACTCCCATAACAACAACGTCCGTTGCATCAAAGGACTTCACAAATCAACAGGGTTATCGATCCCATCCCGATGCCCTATGCAACTCTCCTTCCACAGTTACTGAAGCTCAATCTGATTGAATTGAGAACTCTGGCACCACCAGATCCTCAGAATCTCCCAAGGAACTATGATGTCAACGCCAAATGTGCCTTCCACTCCAATGCACCTGGCCATACAACAGATAAATGCATGGCCTTACTGTAGCACCCCAAAATTTTCCCTCTTATTTATTATCAACCTAGAGCGATTTATGCTTCATTCTTGCATCATTCCGCATATCATTGCATCACATTTGAAAAATAAATAAATAATTCATCATCCTTTGCATGCGCATGAGGTGTGTTGTCGATCGAGGCTTGCCAAACATTGGAGTTCAAGAGAAAAATAATATCCCAAAAATAATCCAAATCACTTCCAAGCTAACCAACCAAAAAAAAAGGAAGATTTCACCTTTTCCTTCCATTTTCCTTCCACATTTCCTTTCATTCTTTCCCTCTTATTTTTCCACTTCAATTCTACTCCTTTTCCCTTAGATGCTTCTACCATTTTCTACACCCTTCTATAGTATTCCATGGAATATTCTAAGGAATATTCCCTCTCCAACCCTAACCCTAACTAACTACTAACCTAGCTCCATTCCTAAACCTAACTCCATTCCCATACCTAGCTCCAAGCCTAGCCCCTATATAATCACTAATCACTTCAATGCAAAAGGTTCCCAAGTTTCCAAATTTTTCACTCTCTCACAATCACTTCTTCTCCCCCCATTTTCCTCCATTTTCCCTTTTCACCAAAGCTTTTTGAAGAAGCTCTTCAAGTTTCACATTCAAACCTGAAGATCTTGAAGCTTAGCCTCCAACCTCCATTGATTTTGTGGATTGTGGAAGAAGAAGCTACTGATTTTTGTGAAGATTTCGACTTATTGGAAGTGCACGAAGATTCAAGCATCAAGAACGCATTTATTTTGCGGATTCGCGGTTTTCTTGGTTTTCTCTTCGATCACGCTCCGATTCTTGCAACATCCACCAAAGCACTTCTCCACTTCGTAGGTTGGTGATCTAAATCACTTCTCCTTTAAGTTATTCTCTTCATCTTGCCACTTTGGTGTTCTTTGATTGCTTTTCGCATGGCTTGTGATCGATTATGTTTTTGTTATGTGTTGCTTGCGATTTGTGATTTTTAATGGATTAGAAGTTAAGGTGTATATAGTTATAGGTTTTAGCATGTGTAAATAAGCCCTAATTGAGTAGAAATCAGTGTTAACATGTTCCTAGGTGTGTAAGAGATCATTAGAAGTAAGATTGTGGCCAAAAGCACTTATTTCAAAAGCATTTTTCCCTTTCTATTTAGCGTTAACCGGTTAACGGTTTGGTTAACCGGTTAACGCATGCGTTTTTGGCCAAATTTAGTGCTGTCCAGGGTCCGTTAATGGGTTAACCGTTTGGTTAGCTGGTTAACGCTGTTAATTTTTGGAATCTTTGCTTATTTGATAGCTTAGTCTTTCTTTCTAGTGCTTCTAATGTTCATGCATGTTTAGGTACTGATTTTAGGGAATTTTCTAAGTTTGTTTCGACATCTCATTCCCCCATTTTGAGTCATTTCGACGCGTTTCCGTTCATATTGCATGTTATGCGTTTATGAATTTCTTTGTGTATAATTTGATTTCTTGCATTTTGTTGCTATGTTCATGCATCATTTGGCTTGTGAATAATCATGTTGCATTCTGTTTTTGCATCTTTCGCATTGCGTTAAGTCATTTTGCATTTCATTGTATCAAGATATGTTGCATTTCACATAATCATGTATGTATGTGCATTGGGTTGCATTTGGTTGCATGCTTAATCATATCATTCACGTCAACTCAATTCTGAATTTTGCATTGAACTTGGCATTCTTGTTGATCTATCATGTTGCATGTTCAAGATCAATGCTCATTATGTTCATATGCCATATTCATGTGCCATATTTTGCATACTTATTGCATAATCAATCATGTGATGCATTCTTGCATAATCCCGCAAAAATGATCATGTTCCTTCAATTATGTATGTTGATCTATGTTCAAATGCATATTCATGATTAATTGGTACATTTTTCATTAAGCTTGTGCATTAAAAAATGAAAATAATCAAATCTGCATTTTACATTTCATAGCTGACTTTGTATATAGGTGCTGTAAAATACATTCTGTTTGTCATGTTGTTCATATATAACTTTCTACACCTACCTTTTCATGCTGCATGCTGGCTGTAAAAAGCTGATTTGTGTTATGCATTGTTTTGATAGTTGTTTGCGTATTAGGGGATGTAATAGGTGTTGAATCTTTGTTGTAGCATTTTTTTAGTTCTCTAGAATTAAGATAGAGTTTAGATAGAGTCCTAGAGTCATTAGGAGTTAATTAGTGTATGTTTGCTATATTATTTTTAATAAAATGCATACTAATCCTTGTTTTTGTAGGGAGGGAAAGGTATTTTTCCTTACACCTTATCCTTTTATTTTTTATGCATTTCCTTTATGCATTTAATTCCTTTTATTTCCTTCCATATTTGTTGTTGGTAGGATTCCCCTTTGTTAGGACCAACTTATCTTCCTTAGGAAGTAAGTTGCATCCTTTTTCTTCTTTCTTTTCCTTTTCTTCCTTAGGAATATAAAAACTTCATAAACCACTAGGATCTCCCTTTTGTGCATAATAAATAACTTAGGGTTGGTCTTAGTCCCCCTTAGTTTTGTCCTTTTCCGATTTGAGTCTTCTTCTCTCATCTTCAAACAAAATCTAAAAGACGTTTAATAAAAGATTGAAATAGTCTCTTGCGCATAGCATTATTCCATGGGGCACTCATATTCATTCCATCTTGGAATAGTGTGGGCTTGTCTAGCATGATGTACAAGTCTAATCATGAGACTATCTTCACAAACAATAAACTCCAAAACAATTCTCATAAAAGACAATCAACAAAGACATCGCGTCTTCTCTTCTCATCTCCTAATCTTTGCAGACGAATGCGACTTGCCTCGATAGTTCAAACAGCGTTACGGTAAACACCCTCAAGTCAGAGCCGGTATCACCTGAGCTAGAGCTATGACAACGTCATCCTAAAAAACACAAACATAGTTCCCGCCTTAGTTAGGCGAACTACGTCGACTATGATCCTCATTATCCCGATGAGGTACGTAGGCAGCGGGGTATGGCCCGTTCGAGCATATTCTTTATTTTCCCTACAATTCCATCTTTCTCTATATTCTCTTTTCTTATTCCTTTCTCGTTTCAGTTCCAGTTTCCAGTTAGCAGTTCTTATTCAGCAGCATCTTATTTCTCACCCTTTTAAACAAAACAAGCAAGTGTGGATCCCGTCGGGTACGAAAGACGGTCTGGGGTGCTAATACCTTCCCAGGTCGTAACGGACTCCCAAACCCAGATCTTTGGTTTCCAAGGCCTCGTCCTTTCCTTCTTCGTCAGGTTTGCGCAGCATTACCTTTCCCGTTCCTTCGGGATAAAAATGCCCGGCTGGCGACTCTATCTTTTCCGCGCCACTTTCGTGTTTTACTAGGATGAAAGTCCCAGGAGCGACAGCTGGCGACTATGCTGGGGATCGAACCCAGAATCTCTGGTTTCCCTTGTAGAGTCAATCCTAGCGCTTGTCTATTTTTTTTCTTTGGGTGTTTATCTGTTCGTTGTTGTGTGCTTTAATTTAGCTTTACTGTTTTCATTTACAGCTTTACTTTACAGCTTTATTTACTGCTTTCAGCATTTATTTTCCATGCATCACTATCTGGCTGTGCTGGTTTCATTTTTTCTGTGGGACGGGGTTACTGTGAGATGAGCTCGTAACTAGAGTTCGAGTGCACCCTAGGACTTAGAGTGGTTCCACTTTGGCTTCATGGCATCTTGCTATGTTGGTATTAGTGAGTTCCACGCCTTGACTTGTGACCTTCTCGGGAATGTATTGATGCCGAAATCTTTCTGGGGAAATACACAACCTTGATAGTTATGTGCAGTCAGGGGACCGATCATTGAGAACTTTTGTGGAAACATCCCTCTCCAGTGATGACAGTGGCAGACCACATTTGTTGGCAAACCCACTCGCATCCGAGGGCCCACTGGGAACTCGCATAGGACGGCCTGGTTCTCTCATAGGAACCCAGTCAAGGCAAATTGTTCGTATGACGATAGTATTGTACCCTTCGGGATGAATGTACTATTGTTTCTCGATTCAGTGCTTGAAGCTAGGGACTTATGAGGGATGCTTGTTTTCCCCGTACTCAGCTGAGACCTCCCTGGTTAGTATATAATGCCAAACCGATTCCCTGATTTGTTCATGAGCCATTTCTCGGAAATGGTGAACGTATTATTACTCTGCGGCTTTGAGAGTCTGTGATGTTGACTCGGTGTAGCATACCCGTGAGATAGGAGGGGTTTACAGGTTTGTAGGAACCCTGAAACTTCCAACATACCCACTTTTCCAGCAGTGTTCAGTATTATGATCAGGTTCTACATGGTCTTTTGGTTTTGAAATCCGGGATTTCGGTGGTACTGTTATTACGATTCTTCAATAGCACACGACTGTCTTCTCAACACCAACGTCAGACCAGTGATCGCCAGACCTTTGATCACATGCCAGTGCATTGCATAACATCCTCTGCATGCTTGCATTACTAACACATGCTTACTCATTTGCAGGGTCGCATGTCGCATCCTCATGAACATATCATACGCATTTACTGCATGATTTGCATATTTTGCATTTTTACAGGTTATTCGGACTTCCTAACTTATTCAACTCCAGGCAATATAGTTGGTCAACGCGTTCATCGGTATCCAACAAAAAGAAACCGAGTGAGAATGGCTGAACGAATGCAGAATAATCTCAATGAGCTTCGACAAAGGATGGATCAGTTCATGGACATGATGACCGACATTAATCAGAATCAAGAGCGTCTCAGGTTGATGGTTGAGCAACCCCATGGGAATGCTAATGCTGGAACCCCGACTGAGAATGTGGATCCTAACGCTTCCGTAACAGAGGACCAAATCTAAATGGGACTGTGGCCCGTAATGAAGACACTCAGGAAGACCAGTTCACTATACTGGATGTTGATATGGGTAATATGAATGAGGTCAACAATCGAAGGTATGAAGAGCTGGCGGAGAAGATTAAGGCCATGGAATGTTAGAATCCCCTGGGCATTGATGTAACCAATCTTGGGTTAGTGCCAGGAGTCAGAATCCCTCCTAAGTTCAAGGTGCCATCATTTGACAAGCACAACGGCAACACGTGCCCTAGAACTCACATTCATGCATACTTTGGAAGAATCTCGACTCACACTGATGACGAGAAACTTTGGATGCATTTCTTCCAAGATAGTCTATCTGGAGCTTCATTGAGTTGGTACATGAAGCTAAGCAGGGTCTATATCCGATGCTGGAAAGACTTAGTTGAAGCTTTTCTCAAGCAGTATCAATATAACATTGATATGGCTCAGAACCGCACTCAGTTGCAGAACTTGTCTCAAGGACCTAAGGAAAGTTTTAAGCAGTATGCCCAGAGGTGGCGTGAGCTGGCCGCACAAGTTCAACCTCCATTGCTGGATCGGGAAATGACTAACATGTTTATGGGCACCTTGCAAGGTTCATACTTGGATCGTCTGGCCGCATGCCCGTCCATTGGTTTTTCTTATATTGTCATCGCTGGAGAAAGGATAGAAAACTTTCTAAAAGATTCAGGATGCAAGCAGTGCTAGTTCTTCTTTTGTGAAAAAGCCTTTTGGAAATGGCCAAAGACATAGAGAAGGCGAGACCAATGTCGTGTATAGGGGCCGAGACAGAGGTCATTCACAAGGTTATTACCAAACATCTACAGTGACTATTACACCACAGGTTCAACCACAACCTCAAGGTCAACAATATCAGGAAAGAACAAGAGCGAGAAACCGCAGACTTGATCCCATCCCATGCCCATATGCTGTATTGCTTCCAGAGCTGCTAAAGTTGAATATGGTCGAGCTTCGTACCATGAGAGCTCCTTCTCCTGATAATCTACCTCCAAACTTTGATGAAAATGCAAGATGTGAATTCCATTCGGGTGCCCATGGGCACAGTATTAAGAAATGTTGGGCTTTTCAGAACAAGGTACAAGACCTAATTGACTCCAAGGCGATCAATTTTGCGCCTCACCCAAATGTACTCCAGAATCCAATGCCTAATCACAACGGAGCCGGTGTCACGATTGTGTTACCAGATGGTCCACGTTAAGCTAGAATCTTCAGGAAGCAAATAAAGCCATAAGTATTCAGATACTCTCACCAATCGCAACTGTTTGTTTGTTTTTCTTCAATGAATTTTTCATCCCTATTGAGGGGAACTACGTCACTCTGATTCTTCATTGGTCTTTGGTTAATGGAGATATGTAGGCAGAAGATCGTCAGGTCTTTCCGAGCAACCTTATAAGACAACTTTACTCTCCAGTTCACTCTTTCCTTCAGACGTCTCGTGTCAGAGTCAGAATAACTAGAAGAAGATGTATGATTGACATGGTTGGGTATACGACTATAAATTGAAGATTACAAAGAACTATTGATCACTGAAAGTATATAAGACTGACAAGTCCAGACGCAGTCAAGCCTCCTCAACAACGACAATATTCAGCTTCTTTACTGCATTTCCATTTGTAGTTCCTTTTATTTGCAAAACATTTGTATACATGTATGAAAGTTGTTTGCTTTTGAATGTTATCAATAATAAAACTCACATGTTTTTCTTGAAAGTAATTCATTCGCATTTACTTATAATTTTTTATATGTACGTCGCAATACCAATTGTCATGCTTAAACTCTATGAGGGAGAATGACGAAGAAATAACGCAAGAATCTCTAAATTGTGTGCTCTCGAATAAGACCCTATTGACGATGTACAGACTTTGTTTCAAATCCCTAAACACTGGAGATATAAGGGAAATAGACCCTTGCTAACCCACTTGAGCCTTGAAGTAGGAGTTTCTTCTCGCATGAAAAACCCTCACATGTAACCCAGGGGTAGGGTAGATGTCAGCTAGTCAGACCAAGCGTTCAGTCTTTCATAAAGGAGTGCATTTTGGGATCCATTACATTCCATCATGCTAATCAGGAGGTCCAAAGACCAGAAACCACAATGGTTATCAAAATCAAGAGGTCCAAAGATAGGAAGCCACAAGGGTTATCCTTCATCGACCAAAGAATGAGGAAGTCACAACCCTCGCAAAGCAATCAAGACAAACAGTGTCACACGATTTGTTCAAAAAAGAAAGAAATGAAAAGCCCGCTAAGTCGAAACTTGAAAACAAGCGACTTATGCAAAAATTAGAGCATCCCGTTGGACTTTACAATCAAAGATTCACAAGAATCAGTCCAGGAAAAAGTTAGGGATAAGCAAAATAACGCAAAAGCGAAAGACGAAAAGGATTACACAAGAAATATCCTCGAGCAAGAACAAAGTTGCGTGCCACAGACACGAAAGACCAAGGGGTGACTGACTCCAAACAATAACCTAATTGGTGCTTGAACCGGTAACAGCGATGGTTCATCAACCAACACAAAACCCTTATGAAAGGTGAGCGCTTGCGAAAATTAGCTGAACATAGGAATGGAGAACATCACGAAGAGAGGCGGGCACAAATAAACTTCGAGCCTATATCCTTTGTTTCTATAACCGTGAATCAGGCCACGATACAACCCTCAAAAGTCCTAACTGAAACAGGGTTAATTTGAGAGTGTACTACCATGAGATGGCGTTCCTGACTCCTATGAGTTCTGCTAAAACGAGGTTGTATCTTAACCAGTGATTTGTTCACAAAGGTTTGCGACCCCTTTTCAAAACTTCAAGATTAACATGTGTGTTGCATTAGAATTTCCATTCTCAGAATAAACATTTTTCTGCTTACATATATCTGTTTGGAATCATAAATGGTTCACATGCGGAAATTCAGTCCAGAAGCTTAAGCTTTCCAAGTTGAGAGATCTAAAACTCCTGAAAGACAGTCACGTCGAGGTGCACTTTTCCGAGAAAACTCCATTGAGTAAGGACTTTCTTAACCAGTCATGGTAAGAGCCAGCCAATCCGGGGCAATTACATCGAGCAATCTCTTCAAAATTTAGCCAAATTGGGGCAATCACTCGAGATTCAGATCTCTCCTAGAGCAATTAGTCAAAGACTCATACTGGGGGCAAGCCACTCCAATAACATGAGGATTACTTCTTTCTTGAAGACAAATAATCATAAGTTTAGAATACCAGGGAAATTATACTCTTGAAGAATTTAAAGACACCAAGTCTTTTGTAAAATCCTCTTAAGGTAAAGCCCGAATCAAAGAAAATGATCCCTAGCAAGAGACCACTTGAAATCTTTCCTCCTCAGCGGGATGTGGTTCAGTTTCGTTATCCCCAACAAACGCATGGAAGTTATCCCCAGTAAAGTCGTCAAACTTTTGTTCAGCAGGTTTCCTTGATCTTATTTCCCAGCAGATCTCAAACCAAATCCTTCTCTTCCCCAACAGAGCAATAAGGATCATCCCTAGCAAGAGTCGTCTTCCCGTAGTGAAGCACTTCTTACAAGAATCCAGAAATTCCCGGAAGTTAGCTGAACGGTTTCCTTCCCCACAGAGGTTTGGAAAATTCAGGTAGACAAGAGAGTTTTCCTCAGCAGGGCCTTGGCAGACCTTTCCCCAACTAAGTTGAAAAGTTGCAGATCACCAGCGAAATCCTAAGGGTGAGATTCAATCCCTAGCAGTTGAGGCATACCCTAGCAGGGCCTTCAAATCTAAAGTCCAATTTATTTTTGGCAAGGTGATAAGTCTAGATAGACTAGTCACACTCTTCTCCAACAGAAATATCGGCAATCATCTGTATTCCCCACAGAGTCAGCAAAGATTTTTTATTTCCGCGTCAGGAAGTCCCTTTGTATCTATCTCCCAGTGTCATGGGGCATCATGTCATACAATTCAACATATGTGTGCTCGATCCAAGGTTTATATCCAAAGTCCACCCGCAGTGTGGCAATTTATCCAAAGTCCAGCAGTCCATCCTATGGGTGGCAAATTCTTAAATTCCAGCCGCAGACTGGGCAAAGTCCATCCTCCGGGTGGCTAATTCCCAAGATCTCCCGTAGCGAGCAACAACCCCCGTAGTGTGGAGAATTTCAAAAGTCCCTCGTAGTGGGCCAAAGTCTCCCGTAGTGAGCAATCTGCCTCCGTAGTGTGGCGAATTTCCAAAGTCTCCCGTAGTGAGCAATCTGCCCCCGTAGTGTGGAGAATTTCCAAAATCTCCCGTAGTGAGAAAAAGTCCCCTGTAGTGTGGCGAATTTCCAAAGTCTCTCGTAGTGAGAAAAAGTCTCTTGTAGTGAGCCAAAGTCTCCCGTAGCGAGCAGCACCCCCCGTAGTGTGGCAAAACATTGAAGTCTCCCGTAGTGAGAAAAAGTCTCCTGTAGTGAGCCAAAGTCTCCCATAGCGAGCAGCAACCCCCGTAGTGTAGAAAAACATCAAAGTTTCCCGTAGCGAGCAGCAACCCCCGTAGTGTGGCAAAACATTGAAGTCTCCCGTAGTGAGAAAAAGTCTCCTGTAGTGAGCCAAAGTCTCCCATAGCGAGCAGCAACCCCCGTAGTGTAGAAAAACATCAAAGTTTCCCGTAGCGAGCAGCAACCCCCGTAGTGTGGCAAAACATTGAAGTGTCCCGTAGTGAGCAGAAGTCTCCCGTAGCTGTGCAATGTGCCCCCATAGTGTGGCGAATTTTCAAAGTTTCCCGTAGCTGAGCAATGTAGCCCCGTAGAGTGGTAAGATTTTTAAAGTCTCCCGTAGCTGAGCAATGTGTCCCCGCATTGTGGCAAATTGCAAAAGTCTCCCGTAGCGAGCAGAAGTCCCCCGCAGTGTGGCAGAGTTTCCCGCAGTGAGCAGAGCACCCCCGTAGTGTGGTCGAAATAAAAGTCTCCCGTAGCGAGCAGTGGCCCTGTGGAGTGGCAAGGTATTGAAGTCCCCCATAGTGTGGCAAAGCATTCAGAAGACCACCCGTTGTGTGGCACGTCATTAATAGCCCATCAAAAAGTTCACCCATAGCGTGGCAAATCAACAATCTCCCAGTGTTATTCCAAAACATTCACAAATTCACTATTCTTTACATCAAGATTCTCCCCAAGAAGAGTTCAGATGGTTGGGTTTATTTCCCTTTTCTCTTCCACAGAGTGCAAATTTTATGGTTGTTTTTAGTATTCAATTCTTGCATACTTCAAACATCTGAAAGCGACTGCTATCATCCATTCAAGTCTACAGTGATTGAATAGGGGCAACTGTAACACCCCAAAATTTTCCCTCTTATTTATTATCAACCTAGAGCGATTTACGCTTCATTCCTGCATCATTCCGCATATCATTGCATTGCATTCGAAAAATAAATAAATAATTCATCATCCTTTGCATGCGCATGAGGTGTGTGGTCGATCGAGGCTTGCCAAACATTGGAGTTCAAGAGAAAAATAATATCCCAAAAATAATCCAAACCACTTCCAAGCTAACCAACAAAAAAAAGGAAGATTTCACCTTTTCCTTCCATTTTCCTTTTACTTTCCTTCCACATTTCCTTTCATTCTTTCCCTCTTATTTTTCCACTTCAATTCCACTCCTTTTCCCTTGGATGCTTCTACCATGCTCTACAACCTTCTAGAGTATTCCATGGAATATTCCAAGGAATATTCCCTCTCCAACCCTAACCCTAACTAACTACTAACCTAGCTTCATTCCTAAACCTAACTCCATTCCCATACCTAGCTCCAAGCCTAGCCCCTATATAATCACTAATCACTTCAATGCAAAAGGTTCCCAAGTTTCCAAACTTTTCACTCTCTCACAATCACTTCTTCTCCCCCCCTTTTCCTCCATTTTCCCTTTTCACCAAAGCTTTTTGAAGAAGCTCTTCAAGTTTCACATTGAAACCTGAAGATCTTGAAGCTTAGCCTCCAACCTCCATTGATTTTGTGGATTGTGGAAGAAGAAGCTACTGATTTTTGTGAAGATTTCGACTTATCGGAAGTGCGCGAAGGTTCAAGCATCAAGAACGCATTTATTTTGCAGATTCGCGGTTTTCTTGGTTTTCTCTTCGATCACGCTCCGATTCTTGCAACATCCACCGAAGCACTTCTCCGCTTCGTAGGTTGATGATCTAAATCACTTCTCCTTTAAGTTATTCTCTTCATCTTGCCACTTTGGCGTTCTTTGATTGCTTTTCGCATGGCTTGTGATCAATTACGTTTTTGTTATGTGTTTCTTGCGATTTGTGATTTTTAATGGATTAGAAGTTAAGGTGTAGATAGTTATAGGTTCTAGCATGTGTAAATAAGCCCTAATTGAGTAGAAATTAGTGTTAACATGTTCCTAGGTGTATAAGAGATTATTAGAAGTAAGATTGTGTTCAAAAGCACTTATTTCAAAAGCATTTTTCACTTTCTGTTCAGCGTTAACCGGTTAACGGTTTGGTTAACCGGTTAACGCATGCGTTTTTGGCCAAATTTAGTGTTGTCCAGGGTCCGTTAACGGGTTAACCGTTTGGTTAACTGGTTAACGCTATTAATTTTTGGAATCTTTGCTTATTTGATAGCTTAGTCTTGCTTTCTAGTGCCTCTAATGTTCATGCATGTTTAGGTACTGATTTAAGGGAATTTTCTAAGTTGGTTTCGACATCTCATTCCCCCATTTCGAGTCGTTTCGACGCGTTTCCGTTCATATTGCATGTTATGCGTGTATGTATTTCTTTGTGTATAATTTTATTTCTTGCATTTTGTTGCTATGTTCATGCATCATTTGGCATGTGAATAATCATGTTGCATTCTGTTTTTGCATCTTTCGCATTGCGTTAAGTCATTTTGCATTTCATTGTATCAAGATATGTTTCATTTCACATAATCATGTATGTATGTGCATTGTGTTGCATTTGGTTGCATGCTTGATCATATCATTCACGTCAATTCAATTCTGAATTTTGCATTGAACTTGGCATTCTTGTTGATCTATCATGTTGCATGTTCATGATCAATGCTCATTATGTTCATATGCCATATTCATGTGCCATATTTTGCATACTTGTTGCATAATCAACCATGTGATGCATTCTTGCATAATCCCGCAAAAATGATCATGTTCCTTCAATTATGTATGTTGATCTATGTTCAAATGCATATTCATGATTAATTGGTACATTTTTTATTAAGCTTGTGCATTAAAAAATGAAAATAATCAAATCTGCATTTTACATTTCATAGCTGACTTTGCATATAGGTGCTGTAAAATACATGTTGTTTGTCATGTTGTTCATGCTGTATGTAACTTTCTACACCTACCTTTTCATGTTGCATGCTGGCTTTAAAAAGCTGATTTGTGTTATGCATTGTTTTGATAGGTGTTTGTGTATTAAGGTCTGTAATAGGTGCTGAATCTTTGTTGTAGCATTTTTTTTAGTTCTCTAGAATTAAGATAGAGTTTAGATAGAGTCCTAGAGTCATTAGGAGTTAATTAGTGTATGTTTTCTTTATTATTTTTAATAAAATGCATACAGAGGGAAAAGTATGTTTCCTTACACCTTATCCTTTTATTTTTTATGCATTTCCTTTATGCATTTAATTTATTTTTTCCCTTCCATATTTGTAGTTGGTAGGATTCCCCTTTGTTAGGAATAACTTATCTTCCTTGGGAAGTAAGTTGCATCCTTTTTCTTCTTTCTTTTCCTTTTCTTCCTTAGGAATAGAAAAACTTCATAAACCATTAGGATCTCCCTTTTGTGCATAATAAATAACTTAGGGTTGGTCTTAGTCCCTCTTAGTTTTGTCCTTTTCTGATTTGAGTCTTCTTCTCTCATATTCAAACAAAATCTAAAAGACATTTAATAAAAGATTGAAATAGTCTCTTGCGCATAACCTTATTTCATGGGGCACTCATATTCATTCCATCTTGGAATAGTGTGGGCTTGTCTAGCATGATGTACAAGTCTAATCATGAGACTATCTTCACAAACAATAAACTCCAAAACACTTCTCATAAAAGACAATCAACAAAGACATCAAGTCTTCTCTTCTCATCTCCTAATCTTTGCGGACGAAAGCGACTTGCCTCGACAGTTCAAACAGCGATACGGTAAACACCCTCGAGTCAGAGCCGATAACACCTGAGCTAGAGCTATGGAAACGTCATCCTAAAAAACACAAACATAGTTCCCGCCTTAGTTAGGTGAACTACGTCGACTCTGATCCTCATTATCCCGATGAGGTACGTAGGCAGCAGGGTAGGGCCCGTTCGAGCACATTCTTTATTTTCCCTACAATTCCCTATTTCTCTCTATTCTCTTTTCTTATTCCTTTCTCGTTTCAGTTCCAGTTTCCAGTTAGCAGTTCTTATTCAGCAGAATCTTATTTCTCACCCTTTGAAATAAAACAAGCAAGCGTGGATCCCGTCGGGTACGGTGGACGGTCTGGGGTGCTAATACCTTCCCAAGTCGTAACCGACTCCCGAACCCAAATCTTTGGTTCGCAAGGCCTCGTCCTTTCCTTCTTCCTCAGGTTTGCGCAACATTACCTTTCCCGTTCCTTCAGGATAAAAATGCCTGGCTGGCGACTCTACCTTTTCCGCGCCACTTTCACGTTTGTACTAGGATGAAAATCCCGGGAGAGACACTAACACATGAAGATTCAAGATTTGATTGATTCTAAGGCAATCAACTTTGCACCCCCTCCAATTGTTACCAAGAATCCTATGCCTAGCCATGGTGGGCCTATGATAAATGCCATTAAGGAGAACCAACCAGTAAGCCTACTTGAGAATGTTGCAAGTATTCAAACACCTCTGGCCGAGGTTAAAGCCCAACTTTTGAAGTGCCATGTGTTTCCAGGTTGTGAGGCCCATTGCGAAGCTTGCAAGATTTCTACCAACGGTTGTGCAAATTTGAAGACCAATATCAACAGTCTTATCAGAGAAGGCATTTTACAGATCACTTCAACAGTTCCAACTCCTACAACATCAATAACTATTCCTCCTACAACACCAGCAAACATCACTTCATCAAATATAACATATATCACTCCTACAACTTCAACAACAATCATTCCAACAAATTCTTCTACAAAATCAACAACCATCCCTTCTTCAACTTCAACAGACATCAGTTCAACACATCCTTCTACAACAACAACAACCATCAATGAAGACATTTCCACAGTCACCATCTATTATGACCCATCAACAATCCATGTTCCAAATTCTTTCAACAACTCACATCAACACCAGCAACTTTCATCACCTGCACCATCTCTATTCAGACCTCCTGTCACCATTTACTATGAACCTCCAACTGTAACAACTCCTTCTTCCGCAGCGATCAATCTGGTTACTATCACAGTGCCTGGACCAGTTCCCTATGACAGCAGCAGTGTCGTGCCTTGGCACTATGGCTCAAATCTTTATTGCAACGGAAAGAAAGTCACTCTTGATTCTTCAACTATACCACAAATTGATAATGTCGGAGGAGGCAGAGGCTTCACTCGAAGAGGACGTGTCTTCACGTCGCAGTTCCCAAGAACTAATACTGAGGCAGAAGCTGCTGCCAAAGCTAAAGGAAAGAGTGTGGTGCCTGAAGAACCAATTGCTAAAGAAGCTCAGAAGACACCCTTTGATCAGGATGTAGACGAGTTCATGAGAATAATCAAGAAGAGTGACTACAAGGTTATGGACTAGCTCCATCAGACACCCTCCAAAATCTCCATTCTATCACTACTCATGTGTTCCGAAGCTCACCGGAATGCACTACTCAAAGTCTTGCACACAACTTACGTGCCTGAAGAGATTACAGTTAATCAGCTAGAGACAGTGGTTTCAAATGTCAATACTAGCCATGGGCTAGGTTTCACCAATGCTGATCTAACTACGGAGGGCCGTAACCACAATAAGGCTTTACATATCACCTTAGAGTGTAAAGGTGTTGTACTTTCTCATGTCTTGGTTGCCACTGGGTCATCTCTCAATGTCCTTCCAAAGAAAGCCTTGGTCAAGATGGAATATGATGGTCTTGCACTCCGTCCGAGTAACCTGGTTGTGAGAGCCTTCGATGGTTCTAAGAGATCGGTTCTTGGAGAAATTAAGCTGCCTGTGGTGATTGGCCCACAGATTTTCAAAACTATCTTCTATGTGATGGACATTTAGCCTGCCTACAGCTGTTTGTTGGGTCGACCCTGGATTCATGCCGCTGGCGCCGTAACATCGACCCTTCACCAGAAGTTAAAATACGAGTGGGAGGGCCAAATTATCACAATCTGTGGGGAGAAGGACATCTTTGTCAGTCATCTAGCTACTTATAAGTACATTGAGATGGATTGGGAGATCCATGAGACAATGAGTCAAGGTTTTGAAGCTCTTAATATCAATGAAGCAACAACTAAAGTGTCTGGTACTTCAATTGCTTCTTACAAACAGACTCGGAAGGTTGTTGAAGACGGGAATGCCCAAGGATGGGGCAAGCTGCTGCAAGTTCAGATCAAGGAAGACAAGTTCGATTTGGGTTACAGACCATCCCGACAGGTCCAAGAGGAAGCTGCTGAAGCTCCCAAATTTATAAGTGGGGTAATGCTGACCCCGGATGCAATCAACAATGTGGAAGACGAGGCTGAAAGAGACTTCAACCTGGAAAGCTGGATTCGTCCAAGAGTCCCAGACCAGCAAGTCCTCAACTGGTCTTCCCAGGAAATTATAAGGGTTACTGCTGCAGAGTAATTATTATTTCCTGTTTAAGCATGCCTCAAGTCAAGCATCTTGCCCAAGGTGTCATGACTCATTTTTTAATAGGGCCATATATGTATTTTGTGCAAATGGAATATTAATGAACAATGGACATCTTTTGTAAACAATATTTTCGCTCACTGTCTTTCATTTTTGTTATTTTCACACAAAACAATAAATGGCAATATTTTTCTTAATAAATTTCATCCACTTTTTCTAAATAAGATAAAATCAATCACTAAAATGAACAAATCTCAACCCTTGCAGAGATAGTCCTCCAAATTGCACCGACAACGACACTGTTATGACCTCGTATGACTTCGACAATCTGATTAATCAAGCAGATGAAGGGGTTGAGGAAGACTATGATTAGTCCGAAGAGTTAGCCAGGTTGTTGAGACAAGAGGAAAAAGTGATTGCGCCTCATCAAAAGGAGGTTGAAACTGTCAATCTTGGTACCGAGGAAGATGTGAAAGAGGTGAAGATCGGGGCCAGTCTACAAGCTCCAGTGAAAGAACAGCTCATCAGTATGCTTCGAAAATATGTCGACGTGTTTGCTTGGTCTTATCAAGATATGCCGGGTCTGGATACAGATATTGTCATGCACAAGCTGCCATTGAAAGAAGATTGTCCGCCAGTTAAACAGAAGTTACGTCGTACTCGCCCAGACATGGCCATGAAAATCAAAGAAGAAGTACAAAAGCAGTGGGACACCAGTTTTCTTGCTGTAACTAGTTACCTGCCATGGCTTACTAACACTGTACCTGTGCCTAAGAAGGATGGCAACGTGCGTATGTGTGTGGATTACCGGGATCTGAATAGTGCCAGCCCGAAAGATGACATCACATTACCTCACATTGATGTATTGGTAGACAACACAGCTCAGTTCTCGGTATTTTCTTTTATGGATGGATTTTCTGGATACAATCAGATCAAGATGTCACCTGAAGACATGGAGAAGACAAACTTCATCACACCCTGGGTTACATTCTGCTACAAAGTAATGCCATTCGGTCTGAAGAACGCCGGTGCAACATATCAACGGGTTATGGTAACATTATTCCCTGATATGATCCATAAGGAAATCGAGTGCTATGTGGATGATATGATTGCCAAGTCCCTCACAGAAGAAGATCATTTGGTAAACCTGTTGAAACTGTTCAAGCGTCTGAGGAAGTATCACTTAAGATTGAACCCCAACAAATGCACATTCGGGGTACGCTCTGGTAAGTTATTGGGCTTTATTGTAAGTGAAAAAGGAATTGAGGTTGATCCCGATAAAGTCAAAGAAATTCAGGAAATGCCTGCACCTAGGACTGAGAAAGAAGTTCGAGGGTTCTTAGGTAGATTGAACTACATCTCAAGGTTAATATCTCATCTCATTTCAACCTGCGAACCCTTATTCAAGCTTCTAAGAAAGGAACAAACAGTCAGGTGGAACGATGATTGTCAAATGGCTTTTGACAAGATCAAAGAATATCTGCAAGAACCTCCAATTCTCATGCCTCCAGTTGAAGGAAGACCTCTAATCATGTATCTGACAATATTAGAAGAGTCAATGGGGTGTGTGTTGGGCCAGCATGATGAGTCTGGTCGAAAAAAGTATGCAATATACTACCTAAGCAAAACGTTTACCGACTGTAAACAATGTTATTCACTGCTCGAGAAAACTTGCTATGCTTTAGCGTGGGCTGCTCGCCGACTAAGACAATATATGTTGACTCATACTACCTTATTGATCTCAAAGATGGATCCAGTCAAGTACATATTTGAGAAGCCAACACTTACCGGAAGGGTTGCAAGATGGCAAATGATTCTAACAGAATATGACATTCAGTACACCTCTCAAAAAGCCATCAAGGGCAGTGTATTGTCTGACTATCTAGCTGAGTAACCCATTGATGATTACCAGCCTATGAGATTTGACTTCCTTGATGAAGATATCATGTTCTTGAAAGCAAAAGATTGTGAAGAGCCAATTCACACTGAAGGGCCTGACCAAGAAGAAGCATGGACTATGATGTTTGATGGGGCAGTTAATTGCAACGGTCGTGGGGTTAGTGCGGTGCTTATTACACCTAAAGGGGTTCATATGCCTTTCTCAGCAAGGCTCTCCTTTGCCTGCACTAACAATGAAGCAGAATACGAAGCTTGTATCATGGGTCTTGAGGAGGCCATTAACCTCAAGATCAAAACCTTGAATGTGTTCAGAGATTCAGCTTTGGTAATCAACCAGACCAACGGCAAGTGGTACACTCATCAGGAGCATCTAGTTCCCTACCGTGACTATACGAGGAGATTGTTGACCTTCTTCACAACAGTCAAGCTTGAATACATCCCTCGAGATGAAAATCAGTTTGTATACGCTTTGGCTACCATTTCATCCATGATCAAAGTACAAGCTGCCAATTATGTACCTCAGATTTTGGTATCCAGACTAGACCGACCATCATACGTATTCTTTGTGGACACTGTTACTGACAACAAGCCTTGGTTCCATGACATCAAATGTTTCTTGGAGACTCAGACGTACCCACCTGGGGCATCGTCAAATGATAAGAAGAAATTAAGAAGGCAAGCCGACAGTTTCTTCCTCAATACTGATGGTTCTTTGTACAAGCGAAACTTTGACATGGTCTTGCTCAGATGTGTTGACAAGAAGGAAGCAGACCTATTGATGCACGAAGTACATGAAGGTTCTTTCGGTACCCATGCCGGAGGACATGCAATGGAAAAGAAGTTATTAAGACCGGGTTACTACTAGATCACAATGGATGCAGACTGTTGTGCCTATGCCAGAAAATGCTACAAATGCTAGATATATGCAGATAAAGTGCATGTGCCTCCGAATCCGTTGAACGTAATGTCTTCACCCAGGCCCTTCGCCATGTGGGGCATTGACATGATTGGAAAGGTCAAACCGACTGCTTCAAATGGTCACAGATTCATCCTGGTAGCCATTGATTGCTTCACCAAATGGGTTGAAGCAGCTTCATATGCAAATGTCACCAGTCAAGTGGTAGCTCGATTTCTGAAAAGGGATATCATCTGTTGATATGGAGTTTCCGGGCGAATCATTACTGATAATGGTTCCAACCTTAACAACAAGATGATGGCAAAACTTTGTCGGGACTTCAAAATTCAACATCACAACTCTTCTCCTTACAGGCCAAAGATGAATGGTGCTGTTGAGGCTGCTAACAAGAATATTAAGAAGATTGTGCAAAAGATGGTAGTCACCTACAAAGACTGGCACGAAATGCTACCATTTGCTTTGCATGGGTACCAAACCTCAATCAAAACATCTACTGGGGCAACACCTTATCAGCTTGTGTATGGTATGGAAACTGTCCTACCTGTTGAAGTTGAACTACCCTCCTTATGGGTAATGATGGATGTGAAACTGGATGAAGCAGAATAGGTCCGATCTCAATATAATCAACTGAGTCTGATCGAAGAGAAGAGATTAGCAGCCATCTGTCATGGGCAGTTATATCAAAAGCGAATGAAGAAAGCCTTTGATCAGAAAGTCAGACCTCAGGAATATCAAGTGGGAGAGCTTGTTCTGAAAAGACTTCTTCCTCCCCATACAGACCACAGGGGCAAATGGACACCAAACTACGAAGGCCCATTCATAGTAAAGAAAGTTTTCTCTGGTGGAGCACTGATGCTCACTACTATGGATGGCGAGGACTTCTTATCTCCTGTGAATTCAGATGCAGTTAAAAAATACATCGCATAAAAGACCCGCTGGACATAAAAACAGAATGTAAGTCCAGGAAAAAATACGGCATCCTGGCGAGTCAAAAACAGAATAAAAGACTCGGGCAAAAATAAGGGGAAAAAATGTGTACACCCGTTGAGTTGAAAATCCACATCGGATAGCTCAAGCAAAAATGGGTATCTCGGTGGATTAAAAACCCTAAAGGGCTATCCACGCAAAATCAGGGAAAAAGTGAACAACTGCACTCTGAATTCGTCTGTATCACTCATAACATGGAAAGCTTCGAAAGGATAAAGCACCGGTCATAATCAATCTTCTTCAAAAAGCAAGATAAGAAGAACGTCAAGGTCATACAGGTCATAGCAAAGTAAGCTCACTGGAGCGTCAGCTTCAACATTGCCAACACCTTTTGTTTTCTCAATTTTACAGCAATCTCCTCCTTTCAGGGATTCGCTTCTGTACTTGCTTATTCAGGGCACACAAATCAATAAAATCAGAATTTTCAGTCACTTTGTTTTGTACATTTTTTGTTTCGTTTGCAAAATGTCCAAAGTTCATAATACAACACTTGCATGAAAACATATAAGCCATTTTAATAAATGCTTACATGAAATCTGCACTCTTGAGAAAATCTAACTCCTATTACGGAATCCGGTTGAGGAAACCTCGGGACACTTATGTGTTTCCTTTTGACAGGTTGCAGGTACTCAAGGCAGAAAATCTCACAGCATGGGGCATATCAAGCATTATATCCCCAGCCAAGTCAACAATCACCCCATCGGCAGGTTTACTTGACAAGAGTTTTCCCCCACAAAGCTGTTATCCTCAGAGGATCCTTCGAGAAACTCATTGAATCCCCAACGTGTCGCTTGGACGAAGGAGTTACAACAAATTACTTCCCAGAAGTGCTATTCTCCCCAAGCAAGAATCTCCCGAGCAATGCTTGAACTGCTGTTCCCCATCAACCAGGATTTTCTCATCCTCAGTAGAGTCAGAAAAATTGCTTTCCTGCAGAGCTGCCAGTTTCTCCCTAGTAGAGTTGCCAAGGTTTTCTGTTCCCTAGTGGAGTTGCCGAAGCTGTCTCATCCCCAACATTAGTCTCTTCAACAGAATTTTCCCCAGCCGGGATCCCCACAGGTTTCTTCCCCCATATCTCCATAGAGATCCCTAGAAGATTGTTCAGTGATCTTTTTCTCCCCACATATCAGCCAATGACTCTTTCCCCAGCGGAGTTCTCCCTCCAGACAGATTACCCAGAGTTCTTTCTCCCCGCGGGATCCGGATCTCGGATCGGTTCACTCATTTGCATAATCATAGCATTCATATCATTTCCCCCCCAAAATAAGCGTAGCATTCCGTCTAACACGGAGCATTACGGTAAAAATCAAACATTTGCATGATCATAATCCAAGTTCGAGCCAATCACCTGCGAACAAAAAAATCACTTCACCAGCAATATATAAAACTTATCCCCCTGCAGGCAAAGCCAAAATACCTTTTGCACTCTCAATACAGGCACTTGTTCATAACTTATACATATTCTTTTTGGCACTCGTCCGTGTCATACTTCCCCAGCAAGTCAAACACTCGTCCGTGTCCCTTGCTCAATCTTTTTGACACCCGTCCGTGTCTTGCACATATTTCCCCAGCATGTCAAACACTCGTATATATTGATACACAATCCTCCGATACTCGTCCATATCTTGTATATATCACCTCCCTAGCAGACCAAACACTCGTCCGTGTTCCTTGCTTAACCGATTGATACTCGTCCTATCATCATCCTTAAACACGTGTCAGCGTTTGCTTTTATCGATACTCGTCCATATCGTGGTCCTAAGGGTGCTCGTCCGCATCTTTAATCTATATACACTATCAAACACTTATATCTTTTATTTATAAGCATAAGCACTCATCCGTGTTTACCATTCCCCAGTAAGACACCAACAAAACAACTTTTTCTATCCAGCATTCGTCATATGTCGTGATATTTTCGGCAGCCGTCCCCTGCCAGGTGATCGTCCTTCACCTCTCGATGACCGTACCTCATCATTTTATCTGATGTCCGTCCCCATCATTGATCCTCTTATCCGGCATTCGTCCTATGTCGTGATACTTTCAGCAGCCGTACCCTGCTAGGTGATCGTCCTTCACCTTTGGATGACCATCCCTCATCCTTTCCCCAGTGGAATCCCCATTGATTGGAACTTCCTATCCGACATTCGTCCTATGTCGCGATATCTTTTTAGTAGCCGTCCCCCTGCTAGGTGATTGTCCTTCACCTTATGATGACCGTCCCTCATCATTTATCCGATGGCCGTCCCCATCGTTGATCTTTGTTATCCGACATTCGTCCTATGTCGCGATAATCCCCAAGAGCAGCCGTACCCTGCTAGGTGATCGTCCTTCACCTCTCGATGATCGTCCTTCATCATGCTTATCCGATGGTTATCCCCATCGTTGATCTTTTCTATCCGACATTCGTCATATGTCGTGATATTTCCAACAGCCGTCCCCAGCTAGGTGATGGTCCTTCACCTTTTGATGATCGTCCCTTATCATTATTTCCTTTATTCTTTTACCCGATGGCTGTCCCCATCGTGATTTATTTACCCTTTAACCTAATAGCCATCCCCGTCAGTGCTTTCCTCATTTCTTTAATTCCTGGAGAGTTTTATTTCTTCACCCGATGGCCCTCCCCGTCGTAGTCTCTTTATTTCCCAGCCTGATGGCCGTCCCCGTCATTGCTTTACTTACCGTTTTTCATCCCCAACAGTCGTCCTCTGCTCGATGGTCATCCTCCATCGCTTTCATTTGATGCTTATACTACACCATCTGTTACAATTTATATCCCTTTTCTTCTTCTCCCCCAGTGAGTGCAAATTTCGGACTGTCCTTGGTATTAAACCACAAGTTATCTTGTTTGTTTGTTAAGCCAGGCGCTTACACCCTGCACAACTAACTCATGCTTGAATAGGGGCAGCTGTAAACACCCCAAATTTGCCCTCATTTTTTCTCACACTTTGGCTTGTGATCTTTTCATATTGCATTTCCATAAGCATATCATTTCACATTGCATATTTGTTTCATCTACATAGGCTGCATAGCTAGGGGTTGTGATCAGATGAATCCAAGAAGTGATCTGAGCCATCTATATGGTCTTGAAGCATGCCAATAGGGTCCATGAATGTTCTATGATCATAATATGCTCCCAAAAGTTCATAAAAGTCAAGAGATCACAAAGCATGGCAAAGGCATAGAGGTAGACTGAAGATTTCCTGCACAGATGACCTAAAATTAGGGTTTTGGGTTTGAGGCCCTTAATCAATTTTTTTGGTCATTCTTGTTTCTAATGGTCTCAATATGTTATAAAGAGCATGTGTACCAAATTTGATGAAGAAATTCATTGTGGAAGTCATCTGATCAACTAGTAACTTATTGTGCAAGAAAAGTCAGAATTAGGGCATCTAAGGCCCCCAACAATGGAACCAAAGGATCATTTTCATCAAATTGAGGTTCTATGATCTTTATTTGATCTTAGAAGTGGTTATAAGTTAACAATATTGAAGAATTTCAAGCCATTTGCAAACTTGCTATTTTTGGACATGACTTGTAATGGAAACTTTCCATTTTGGGAAAGATTTTCAACCTCCTCTTTCTTGATAAAAAATGCTTCAAATGAAAAACCCTTAAACATGAAAGTTGTAGATTGGATCTTCCCATTTTCAAAAAGTACAATAAATCCTCTTGATTCATCTTACAACTTAAGATATGATCTTTCAAAGTTGGGAAAAATCCTATAATTTTCAAGTTCATGCCAAAGAGGGATTTTTGCAAAATCAAGTTTCAAGACTTCTAATGACCTCTAATTGACCTCTAAGCTTCATTACAAGATAATGCAACACATTTAGATCAGATTTGAGCCTTGCATCACAAGTTTTCATGGCCAATTTCTCAAGAATGTACAAAGTTGTAAATGTGCAAAACCATTGGAATCTCACCACTTATTCACTTCTGATCACTCTAAACCATCCCATGGCCCTCCTTGAAGCTGGCTGAGGCAAGACACCCCTTTAGATCACCTCTGACCCGAGCCCATACCTCATAGTACATAATCTTGACTTTTTTCAAAACCTCCCATACCAATTAGCCTGTGCCACAACAACTCTCTAGCCAATCAACATTGTTTATGTGGACATCAAGGAGTTCATTACACAACACACACAAGCCTAAATCAAGCCCTAAGCTCATATTGCCCAAAAATTCCATAAACCTTCATTCCTTCGAAACTCACTCCACAAACAACAAAAATCACTAATTATTTCACCATTCATCTCAAAATCAATCATAGAACACAAAGCAACCATTGCCCATGGCCTGAAAGCTTCTCAAACAAGAACACGATTTCTGAGTTATCAAAACTGAAACACTAAAACCAGCCATCATAAACTTGTTCTTAGCCTTCCAGAAGCATCAAGGGATCAAGTGGAGTGGTTTTGCACAAAGGAGGGGGTCAGAAAGCTCCAAACTAAAAAGCTTCAACTCAGATAATCATCAAGAACAATTTTTCCAGAACTTGTTGTTTAAGTTATAAATTGATTCTACATGATGTGTTGATCATTGTGATATGTTTACTTTTGAAAATAGTTGAGTATTAAGTATGTATTGATCTTCTGAAACTTTTCCTGTGAAAATTATTTTTGTTTGATTCTCTTGTTTGATGCAAAATAAATTGTTCTTGTTGCTTGATTCTTGTCCTATGATGTTTAGTGAGTGATTCTGGAGATTTAGGGAGTTTGGGGTAGCCTAGGGAGTGAGATGGAGTGAAGAGTTGGCCGGAGAATACGACCAGAACAATGTTTCGGTCGCCTGAAAAAGATTAGGGCTTAATTAGGGTTAAGTGCCAGTTTTAATTATAGCCTTTGGATTTGTGTTTCCCGCGCGTGTTGGATGGCCCAGATTGCCTCATTAAAACCCTAATCCACTTAATTAACTTAATCTTTAATTAATTAATCAGAATGGATCCTGACCTTTCATTTGCGTGCCAGTCAACCCCCTTCAAATCTGGGCCATAGATCTTGATTACTTCTCATTTTACTTCATTTTATTTTCATTTTATTGCATTTGTTTCCATATTTATTTTAAAATAGCAAAAGACTTTTAAAAAATCTCATTTTCTGTATTTTTACTTCAAATATTTTTCTTAACTCAAAAACATTTTTTATTTTAATTTTTGCATTAAAAAAGTATTTTTAAAACATTTAAATGTTTTATTTAATTAATTAATTGATTTTAATTAATTAAAAATACATTTAGGTTTATAAAAATCACCAAAAAATTCATGAGGCATTCTTATACATTTAGAAACATTTTCAAACTCACCATACAAATTTATTTTTAGGTTTGATCATATTTTCACAATTATCTTTGAATTAGGGTTCTTAAAAATCACATTTTCTAACCCTAACTTGAAAAAAAAACTTTTGGTCAACAATGATGAGTTTGAACTTGATTCGTTTTGCATTGTTTCACATATTGCATCTAGTATCTAGGTTATTTATCTCATGATTTTGCATTACATTTTCAATTTTATTTGCATTTTTCCCTTAGAAGTATCCAAAAACCCTAGTTAACTTAGGAAATCCATAACTTTCACTAGGTTTAACTTCTGGCCTTCTCCTTTGGTGAGTGATCTATTATTTGTTTAGGGTTTGTTTGATTTCAATTTCAATTTTTTATCATGATGTATGCTGCTGATTTGGTCATATGCATCTCATGTTGTCTTAAAACCCTAATTTCTCATGTTCATTTGCATTCATCTTTGCATAGCCCAATCATATGAACTTTCCATGACATTTCAAGCATTTGTATGACATCTTATACATCTTAAGACATGTTTGAACATTGCTTGATCATTTATTCATTCATTTGATATGCCTTGCATCCATTGCATTTCATGAACATCCATGTGTTTTCAAGTTTCTTACATGCTTCCATTGCATCTCATCCTTGTATGAACATTCATAAGAATTATGTATGACCTTGCATCATCTTATAACACATTTGCCTTGCATATACACTTCTGGTTTTGGTCTTTGCACCTTTATTCATTTCATTTCCTTTTTCTTTGCATCTTATGCATTCATACTAACATTCCAGGGGCTTATGGTAAGTTGTTTGGGGATGTGGATTTGCCTCCACATCCTACCTTCTTCTTATCTCTTCATATGCATTATTTACTTGTTTTTGGAGTGAACTTGCTTCACTTATGCTCTCTCTTTCTTACTTTCTATCTTTTAAGTTACTTATCTTCTTCAGGAAGTAAGTAACTTATTCTTTCTCTCCTTCTCTTTGTATCTGCTTCTTCTTCCTTGGTGGCCTTCCTGAAGATCTTTTCTTAAGCCTCACAAACCAGAGGATATCCAAGCATAATAATTTTTAGGTTTGTGTATAGTCCCCCATAGCGTTTTACCTTTAAGTATCCTTGAGTCTCTCTTCTCATCTCATAATCAGAGGCTAAACACTTAAAGTTTTAGGACTTTGAATCAAGGTTATGCCTGCATCCTTATCTTAGGATGGAGTGCATAACTTTAATCCTTAGTGTTAAACCTTTAATTTGTTTACACCTCTTAATCAAAACACTTAATAATGATCAAGACTTAAGCTTCTAACTTGGGATTTATATTAGGGTTCCATCTCTTCCTTATGGTTAAGGGGGACTAACCCTAGTGTTTAATGGACAAGTCCCCCTCAAGTTGTCTTACAAACTTAAAACTCACTTCATAATCTCACCCTTTAAATAAAATCCACTTAATAAAGGCTTGTTATATAATGAATTTAGTCCCTAACCATGGATTAAGTTGAGGTATCTTCCTCAGCTTAAGTGTTCTCATCTATCATCCTTCTCTTAGGATGGTGTAATGAGTTCACTAATCCCTGATTAGAGATTAAACTCATTACTTAACACTAAACAAAAATCCAAAAACACTTAATAATCACAAGTAGGTTAATGATCTTAATCCTATATCATCATGGTAATTAAGTTGAGATGCTTATCTCTTGCTTAAGTAGGCTCATTATCCCTAATCAGGGAGGATATAATGGGTTTACAAAATATTTGATTTAAGCTTAAGCTCATTACCCTATGCAAAACACCAAAAACAATAAAAAATTGAAAACACAAAAACAAACAATAATCGTCTCCTCCGGGATTCTTTTCTCATCACACTCATTCTATAAACGAGGACTTGCTTCTTCCGTCTAATGCAAGCCAGTTAGCACTCGAGCCAGACGAGTCATACACTTGAGCATAGACAAGCAAGCAGTTCACAATCAAAATCATTTTCAGTCTCTTTGAGTCGAACTACGGTGTTCTGACTTCCTCATTGCACGAGAGGATACGTAGGCATAACTTAACGGTTATCGAACAAAAGTCTATGTGTCTTCCCCCTCTTTCAGCTTTCTTTCTAAGCCTTATTCTTGAGCATCTCACCTTTTCTTTTGCACTGACACACTGTAATTTGCATAAATGATTTCCCGTCTCCTGTGAATTCAGATGCAGTTAAAAAATACTTTGCATAAATGACCTGCTGGACATAAAAATAGAATGTAAGTCCAGGAAAATATAGGGCATCCCGGCGAGTCAAAAATAGAATAAAAGACTCAGGCAAAAATAAGGGAAAAAATTGAAAAAAATGTACACCCACTGAATTGAAAACCCACATCGGACAGCTCAGGCAAAAATGGGTATCTCGGTTGATTGAAAACCCGAAAGGGCGATCCACGCAAAATCAGGGAATAAGCGAACAACTGCATTCTGAATTCGTCTGTATCACTCACACAACATGGCAAGCTTCGAAAGGATAAAGCGTCGATCATAATCAACTTTCTTCAGAGAGCAAGATAAGAAGAGCGTTCAGGTTATATAGGTCATAAAAAAAGGAAGATTGGAGCATCAACTTCTGCATTGCCAAATAGGACTTTTTTATTTTCTCAAATTTGTAGCAATCTCCTCATTTCAGGGATTAGCTTCCTCACTGTACTCGCCTGTTCAGGGCACACGAATCAATAAAGTCAAATATTCATTTACACTTTGTTTTGTACCTTTTTGTTTTTTGTTTGCAAAATGTCCAAAGTTCGTAATACAACATTTACATGAAAACATATAAGCCATTTTCAATAAATGCTTGCGGGAAATATGTACTTTCAAGCGAACCTAACTCCTATGACAGAATCTGGTTGAGGATACCTCAGGGCACTTGTGCGTTTCCTTTGTTTGATATGTTGCAGGTACTCAAGGCGGACAACCTTTCACATCATAGGGCATATCAGGCACCGTATCCCCAGCCAAGCCGACAGTCACATCATCAAAAGGACTACTTGATGAAAGTATTTCCCCATGGAGCTTTTTATCCCCTTAGAATATCCCCCGCAAAGTTGATCCTCCAACAAATTACTTCCCAGAAGTTCTCTCCTCCCCAAGAAGGATCTCCAAATCAATGCATGGATCACTTTTCTCCAGCGAGTGGCCATATATTCTCATCCTCATTATTGGATCACCACAGAGTTCCTCACCCAGAGTTCTCCAGAAAGATCGTGCAGTGATCCCTTCTCCCACAAATCACCCAGTGATCCGTTCTCCCAGCAGATTTCAGATTGCGGATCTCGTTCCTCTCATTTGCATAATCATAGCATTCACATCATTTTCCACCAAACAGAACATAGCATTCTGTCTAATACGGAGCATTATGGTAAAAATCAAACATTTGCATGATCATAAGCCAGGTTCGAGCCAGTCACCTGCAGATACCAAAATTACTCCTCTAGCAATACGCTAAAACTTATCCCCTGCAGATAAAAGCCAAAATATCCTTTTGCACTCTCAATACAAATACTTGTGCATACTCATACGATCTTTCTGATACTCGTCTGTATCCTACATAATTCTTTGATACTCGTCCATATCTTATGATCTCCCCGGAAGATCAACACTCGTCCGTGTTCCTTGTTCAAACGGTTGATACTTGTCCGTATCATCACTCCTTAAACACGAGTCATTTTTGTTCCTATCGATACTCGTCCGTATCGTGGTCCTAAAGATACTCGTCTGTATCTTTAATCTATACACACTGTCGAAACACTTATACCATTTTATTTTTAAGGCTTAAACACTTGTCCGTGTTTATCTATCCCCAGAAGTCACCAACAAAACAACTTTCTATCCGATGTTCGTCCTATGTCGTGATATCTTTTAGCAGCCGTCCCCTGCTAGGTGATCGTCCTTCACCTTATGATGACCGTCCCTCATCATTGTATCCGATGGCCGTCCCCATCGTCGATATTTTTATCTGGTATTCGTCCTATGACGAGATAATCCCCATCTAGAGCAGCCGACCCCTACTAGGTGGTCTTCCTTCACCTCTTGATGACCGTCCCTCATCATTTATTTTGATGACCATCCCTTATCATGTTATCCGATGGCCGTCCCCATCGTTGATCTTCTGACATTCGTCCTATGTCGAGATATCTTTTAGCAGCCGTCCCTTTCTAGGTGATCGTCCTTCACCTTTCGATGACCGTCCCTTATCATGTTATCCGATGGCCATCCCCAACGTTGATCTTCCGGCATTCGTCCTATGTCAAGATATCTTTTAGCAACCGTCCCTTTCTAGGTGATCGTTCTTCACCTTTTGATGACCGTCCCTCATCATTGATTTATTTATTCTTCACCCGATGGCCGTCCCCATCACGGTTTCTTTATTCTTCAGCCTAACGGTCGTCCCCGTTAGTTCTTTTGAATCCCCAGTAAAGTCGCTTTTCTTTACCCGATGGTCGTCCCCGTCGCGGATTCTTTATTCCCCAGCATGATGGTTGTCCCCGTCAGTGCGTTTCTCACCGTTTTTATCCCCAGCAGTCGTCCTCTACTCGATGGTCGTCCTCTGTTGCTACCATTTAACATTCAGTCTATACTGTCTATTACAATTTATATCCCATTTCTTCTTATAATAAAGAGTGCAAATTTTCGACTGTCTTGGTATTCAACCACAAGTTATCTTGTTTGTCTGTTAAGCCAGGCGCTTACATCCTACACAGCTAACTCATGCTTGAATAGGGGCAGCTATTAACACCCCAAATTTTCCCTCCCCTCTTGCTCACACATTGGCTTATGATCCCTCATGTTACATTGCATAAGCATACCATCTCATTGCATAAGTTATTTCACTGCATAAGCTGCATAGCTAGGGTTTGTAATCAGGTGAATCTTAGAAGTGGTTTGAGCTATCTCAGAGGCCATGAAGCATTCCAAGAGGGTCCATGAGTGTTCTATGATCATATTATGCCTCCAAGGATTCTTGAAAGTCAAGAGATCTCAGAGGATTGCACAATTGCCTAGACAGGCTAGGAGCTCCTACACAGATGACCTAGAAATTAGGGTTTTGGGTTTGAAGCCCTTATACTCAAAATTTTGGCCATTCTTGATTCTATTGGTCTATATATGTCATAAGGAGCATGTGTATCAAAATTGAAGCAAAAATTCCTTGTGGAAGTCATCTGATCAAATGGTAACTCGTTGTGCAAGAAAAGTCAGAATCAGGGCATCTGCGGCCACCAACAAGGGTTCCAAAGGGTCATCTTCATCAATTTGAGGTCCTATTATCTTTATTTGATCTTAGGAATGCTTGGAAGTTCACAAGATTGTAGAATTTTGAGCCATGTGAAAACTTTCTATTTTTGGGCATGACTTGTAATGAAAACTTTCCATTTTGGGAAATATCTTCAACCTCCTCTTTCTTGATCAAAAAGGTTTCAAATGAATTTTCTTCAAACATGAAAGTTGTAGATTTGATCTTCCCATTTTCAAAAAGTACAAGAAATCCTCTTGATTCATCCTAGAACTCAAGATATGGCAAGTCAAAGTTGGGAAAAATCTTGTAATTTTCAAGTTCATGCCAAAGAGGGAAATTTGCAAAATGGCATTTCAGGCCTTTATGTGACCTCTAATCCACTCAAATACATCATGCCATGATCAAACAACTTCTAAAGATCATAATTGAGCCTTGAACCAAAGGATTTCGTGCCTTGCTTCTCAAGAAATCACAAAGTTGTGAAATTGCAAAACCTTTGAAAACTCATGAATCAAGCCATACAGCTCATCACTTTCGATCCAAAGGCCCTCCTTGAACTCAGCTGAGGCAGCCCAAGACCTCAAATCACTTCTGCCATAGCCCATGCTTCAAGTACACAACTTTTGACTTTTTGGCCAATGGCACCATACCAATCCCACAATGCATATCCACTCCTCTGACTGATCTCATTTGTTTATAGAAACCTAAGGATCATAAAACATAACACTTCAAGCCTTAAAGCAAGCCACACACTCAGATTGCAAAAAATCCCTTAAAACTTCATCTCTTCGATTCTCTCAAACCAGCCATCAAACTTCCAAAATTCTTTCACCAATCAATCACATATCATCCTTAGAACAAGAATCAACCATCAAAATGGCCTGAAACACCACATATAAAAAACACGATTTCTGCTTCATCAGAACTGGACCTAAAAAACTAGCCACTTTCAAAGCATTCTAAGCACTCCACTAGCTTCAAGAGGTCCAAAGAAGTCACTTTGCATAAGAGGGAGGTCCTGAAAGCTCCATTTTGAAGAACTTCAGTTCAGGTATTCATCAAGAACAAATTTTCCAGAACTTCTTTTTCTTGTTATAAAATGATTCTATATGCTTAGGTGATCACTCTGATGTGTTTAGAATTGAAAATGGTTGAGAAATGAGCATGTATGGTTGTTCTGAAAGTTTGCCCGTAAAAATGTTTTGCTTCGATTCTCTTGATTCATAAAGTTTAAATGTTATTTGTTGGTTGATTCATGTTCTATGATGTTTGGGGATCATTTCTGGGCAGGTTTGAGGAGTTTTAGTGGCTTGTAGGTGAAGTTAGGTTTTGAGCTCGCCGGAGAAGATGACCGGAGCTTATCTCCGGTCACCTTAAAATAATTAGGGCTAATTAGGTTTTAGGTTGCCAGATTGAATGTCAGCCCTCGGATCATGATTAGATTAAGTTTTGGACGGTCTAGATAATTCACTTAACTTTAATTTTGATTAATTAAATTAATTGTAATTAATTAACTCAGTTTAAACCTTGACCTTTTGATCACTTGCAAAACATAAGTTTGAACCACAACCTTAGGATCTACATACCCTTGGTCAAGCAGACTTGCAATCCTAGCCCTCCATCCATCTCCCACGCAATCTTGGCCTCCCATTCTGATTACTTTGCATTTTAATTCATTTTTATTTCATTTTATTTTCTTTATTTATTTAAAATAGTAAAACATTTTCTAAAAATCTGATTTTTTTGCATTCTCACTTTAAATAATTTTAAAAATCCAAAAACATTTTTATTTTTAATTTTTTCATTAAAAATATATTTTTAAATCATTTAATTGTATTAATTAATTAATTAATTCCTTTTAATTAATTAAAAATACTTGTAGGTATTTAAAAATCACCAAAAAAATCATGAAGCATATTTACATGTTTAGAACAAATTACAAACTCATTTTTCAAATTTCTTTTAGGGTTTGATCAGGTTTAGACAATTAACCATGATGAACCAAGATGAGTTTGTGTATGGTTCTTTTTGCATTCTGTCATACTTTGGATGTAGTATCTAGGATATTTACCTCATATTTTTGCATTGCATTTTCCATTTGTTTGACATTTTTTCATGAAGAAGTATCCAATGCCTTAGCCTAACTTAGAAAAACCATAACTTGACTTTGGTGTAGCTTCTGACTTCCATCTTTGGGGAGTGTTCTTATGTGTGTTTAGGGTTCACTTGGTTGTAATTTCAATTTTTTATCATGTGTCTTGCTTCTGTTTTGATCATATGCATCTCATACTTTCTTAAAACCCTAATTTGTCATGTTCATTTGCATTCATCTTTACATACCTTCATCATGTGAACTTGTCATGAAATCTCATGCATTTGTGTGTCATCTTAGATACCTTAGGACATGTGTGAACGTTGGTTGATCATTGTTGCATCCATTTTGTATGTTTTGCATCCATTACATCTTATGTATGTTCATGTGTTCTTAAGCTTCTAACATGCTTGTTTTTGCATCCATCACTTATATGATCATATATATGCATTGTATATGACTTTGCATCTCTCCATGACACATTTGCATCATGTATTCACTTCTAGTTGGCATCATTGCATCTTCATCTTTGCTTCATTGCATCTTGTTTCACCTTATGCATTCATACTAACCATTTTCAGGGGCTTCTGGTAAGTTGATCAGGATGTGGACTTGCCTCCACATCCAACCTCTTCTTATCTCTTCCTGTGCATATTTATTTGTCTTTGAAGTGAGTTTGACTCACTTGTGTTCTCTTGCTCCTTTTATTTCTCTTAGGTTACTTAACTTCTTCAAGAAGTAAGTAACCTATCCTCGTTTCTCTTCTCTTATCATCTGCTTCTTCTTCCATGATGGCCATCTGAAGTTCTTTTCTAAGCCTCATAAACCATAATAATATCCATGCATGATAAATTTAGGGTTTTACATAGTCTCCCCTAGTTTTTTTACCTTTGTGTCTCCTTGAGTCTCTGCTTCTCATCTCATAATCAAGGCTAAACAGTTAAAGTTTTAAGACTCTGAATTAGGGTTATGCCTGTATCCTTATCTTAGGATGGAGTGTATAACTTTAATACTTAGTGTTAAACCTTTAAGTTGTTTACACCTCCTAATCAAAACACCTAATAATCATTAAGACTTAAGCTTGTAACTTGGGCATTATATTAGGGTTACATCTCTGCCTGTCGGTTCATAGGGACTAACCCTAGTGTTTAATGGACAAGCCCCCCTCAGGTTTAGTCTTACAAACATAAAATTTATTTCTTAACCCCATGTTTAATTAAAATCCAATTTAATAAAGGCTTGTTATATAATGATTTTAATCCCTAACCATGGATTAAGTTGAGGTATCTTCCTCATCTTAAGTGTTCTCATCTATTATCCTTCTCTTAGGATGGTGTAGTGAGTTCACTAATCCCTGATTAGAGATTAAACTCATTACTTAACACACAAAAAATCCAAAAACACTTAATAATCACAAGTTGGTTAATGATCTTAATCCTGCATCATTAGGGTAACTAAGTTGGGATTCGCATCTCATATTTAAGTAGACTCATTATCCCTAATCAGGGGTGATATAATGAGTTTACAAACCCTTGATTAAGGCTTAAGCTCATTATCCTATACAAAACACCAAAATACAATAAAAAACTGAAAACACAAAAACAAACAATAAACGTCTCCTCCGGGATTCTTTTCTCATCATATTCACTCTGAAAACGAGAACTCTCTTCTTCCGTCTAATGCAAGACAGTTAGCACTCGAGCCAGACGAGTCATACACTTGAGCATAGATAACTAAGCAGTTCACATCAAAATCAACCAGTCTCTTTGAGTCGAACTACGGTGTTCTGACTTCCTCATTGCACGAGAGGATACGTAGGCATAACTTAACGGTTATCGAACAAAAGTCTCTTTGTCTCCCCCCTCTCTCTTTCCTTAGCCTCAGTTTTATGCACTCACTTTCTTTTTGCACTAACACTTTGTACATCCTTTTCCCCTAGCTTTTTAGGCACAATTTAGCACATACACCATCTCCATTTAAACACAATCAAGTAAGCGTGGATCCCGTCGAGTACGACGGACGATCTGGGTGCTAATACCTTCCCAGGTCGTAACCAACCCCCTTTTTCAGTTTCTTTGGTTCGCAACCATCTTATCCATCTCTTTCCAGGTTTATGCAACATTACCTTTCCTTCGGGATAAAAATGCCTAGCTGGCGACTCTATTCAACCTCAACCTCCAACATCATCGACGGTTCGTGTTTGCACCGGGATGAAAATCTGGGGAGCGACACACATGTTTGTGATTGAGCATAACATCATGACATCATGACATCATAATCATAGCATTTTCACTAACCATTTCAAGGACCAAAGGATTTATCTTTGTTCTTTGTTGTAGGTCATGGCTTCTGCTCGTAGGAATACTATCCGGATCAACTTTGTAGGGATACCTTCTAAGCTTAAGGAATTGGTCTCTCAAGTTTCTGAAGACTCCCAATTCATCAAGAGACATGGTCACCTACTGGATCTAGTCACTTCAGGGTTCAATGAAGACATGATGAGTGTCATATTTCAGTTCTTTGATCCTAAACATCATTGCTTCACATTCCCCGACTATCAGTTGGTTCCTACAATGGAGGAGTTCTCAAAACTACTGGGTATACCTATCCTTGATCAGAGACTCTTCACAGGCTTAGAGAAGGAGCCTAAACCTGAAGTCATTGCTGCAGCCCTACATCTGAAGAAATAAGACATTTTCCTAGAAACGAGAAGCGGAGTTAAGAGTATTCTTGCTAAAGTATTGATGGAGAAAGCTCAAGTTTTCTTGAAGGCTATGAGTTATGATGCTTTTGAGGAGATCCTAGCCCTGTTGATCTATGGCTTAGTGTTGTTCCTTAATCCAGACTAGTTCATAGATGTACACGCCATCAACATATTTCTGACTCATAATCCAGTGCTTATATTACTTGGAGATATCTTACATTCTCTTCACACTCGTACTACGAAGGCGAGAGGAACTCTGATATGCTGCATACCTTCATTGTCTAGGTGGTTTATTTCTCACCTTCCTCGATCAGTGATGAAGAATGAACAAGGGTTAAGGTGGTCTAAAAGGATTATGTCACTTTCTCATTCAGACATTCATTGGTGCTCTCGATCTATGGAGAATGTTACTATCATTGACCGTTGTGGAGAGTTCCCTAATGTGCCACTTCTAGGCATAAGAGGGGGCATTACCTACAACCCTTCTTTAGCACTACGTCAGTTTGGTTATGCTCAGAGTAATGGTCCTCATGACATTCTTATTCAGGGTATTATGTTCGACTACGAAAAAGATCTTCAGGGTTACCGTCAAAGGTTTATAAGAGCTTGGAACAAGGTAAATAGGATTGATAGTAAGACTTTGGAGCCAAAGTATTATATTCCTATGGAGCCTTATCTCAGATGGGTGCGATCTCGTGCCCAGACTCTTATGATGCCATATCATGTTGTTCTACCAATCACTATGGAGCCTGTTACTGAAGGAGATGTTCCTTATACCATCCTTCATCCGGACATGCCCATTGATTTGGAAGAATTGCAGAAGTCCTGGATTCTGTTGAAGGACCAAAGGGATACTTTTGAGACTCATTTCAGAGCTGGTCAAGAAATAATTCTGGAGCTGACAAGGCAACTTCACGAGGAGCAAAACCTCAACAAGTACCTTCACACAAAGTGCAAGCATCCATGGGAGACTTAAAACCCCATATATTTATCTTTTGTACTTTATTATTATTTCCTTGTAAGCCCAAGGGGCAAAACTTATATTAAATATATACTAATAAAATTTTGTTTTTGTTTTCTTTAAACAAATTTAAATCATGCAGTCCTTGAAAACATTGCATAAACATATACAAACCATATCATTACATCACAGGTTTCTTATAAATATGTATCTTATCTTCTCGCTGTTTATTTAAGCAGAAATGGCTCTCGAACAAACGGTCAAGGATCTCCAGACTCAGAATGCACAATTTCAAGAAATGATTCTGAACCTGTCCAGGGGACAAGATGAGTTGATGGCACTTTTGACCAAGAAAAAGAAGACTAGAAAGCCAGTGGGCTTCATCAACCTGGGTAGAAGATTCAGAGGTCCAGTCAAAATAGATGAAAAGGTTGAGAATCTGGGGTCTGAAAATTCTGAGAAAGAAGAAGGCAGTCTCCATGATACTATGAAAGATTCTGATTATGAGGAGAACTATTATCATGATCTTGCTAGTGAAGAGAAGTATAAGATGCTGGTGGACCGAATGAATGCCATGGAAATACAGAAGAATTTTGGATTTGACTTTGAAGATTTGAGTTTGATTTCTGGAGTTTCCATCCCTATTGGCTTCAAGGTTCCTACTTTTGTGGTGTATGATGGCGTGTCTTGTCCAAAATTGCATTTGAGGTCCTATGTCAGAAGAATTCAACCCCATACTCCTGATAAGAAGTTATGGATGCATTTCTTTCAAGAGAGTTTGTATGGGTCCCAACTGGAATGGTATTATCAACTGGAGAGTACCAACATTCGCAACTGGAATGATCTTGCTGAGGCTTTCTATAAGCAGTACCAATACAATTCTGATTTAGCACCAACTCGCATGCAGCTCCAAGGCATGTCCATGGATGCCAAAGAAAGTTTCAAGGAATATGCTCAGAAATTGAGAGATCTGGCAAGTAGAGTTCAACCCCCTTTGACTGACAGGGAATTGGTTGATATGTTCATGAGTACGTTGACTGGTCCTTTCTATAGTCATCTCATTGGAAGCTCATCATCTGGCTTCACTGAGCTGATAATGACTGGAGAACGTGTGGAGAGTGGGATGTGAAGTGGAAAGATTCAGATAGTTGCTTCTTCAAGTACCACCAAAAAGCCCCCTAATAGGAAGAAGGAATCCAATGCTGTGTATGGCCAACATGGTCGTAATAATCGTAACCAATCTGTGGGACCTGTTTTGATTTCTAATCCTACACCTCCACCATAAGAGCAGCAACAGAATAGTCAGCCCAAGCCTAGGAGGCAATTTACCAAGATCAATATGTCGTTGGATCAGGCTTTGCAACACATGTTTAAAGGAGAATTGATTACTTTGAAGGATCCACCACAAAATATCAATACTTCCTCTTCTCATTACAATCCCAATGCAAGGTGTGCATACCATTCTAATAGCCCTGGCCATGATACTAACAATTGCTGGTCATTGAAGAATAAAATTCAGGATATGATTGAGAATGGAGAAATTGAGTTTGACCCTCCGGAAACTCCTAATGTGATTACTGCTCCTATGCCTAAAACATGAGAAGACTGTTAATGTTGTTGATGAGATTGTTTATGTTTGTACTGTGGCTGAAATAACTACTCCTCTATCTATTGTTAAGAAGAAACTTGTGCAAGCCGATTTATTTCCGGGTTGCAAGGAAGATTGCTTTTACTGTGCCTATAAACCTGATAGTTGTTGGAGGCTGAAGTCAGGTATTCAACGCCTGATAGATAACTATACTATACTATTTGAGAGGACCCCTTGTATAGAGAGTCTGTGTGGATGTTTGGTTCAAGACTTGAAAGTTGAATATGTGGCTCTGGTTAACAAGATTCTTGTGAAGATTACTTCCAATGGTCCAATGAGGATCACTTCTAAGGGTCTTGTGAAGATTACTGCTGAGCCAAAGGTGGCTCCAATGATTATTACTACTCCTAGTCCTATCCCATACACTTCTGACAAGGCTATACCCTGGGATTATGGTTCTGGTGTTTATATCCATGGTGTCAAACAAGAGCCTTTGACTGATGCACCTGTTACTGATGTTAATCTTGATGTGGACAATATTGCTGGGTCCAGTAAGGTTACCAGGAGTGGAAGAATTTTATCTCCAGAAGACACCTCAAAGACTGCTGCTACTCCAGTTCATATCTCTAACTCTGGGCCAAGTACAGAGGCTCGGGGCAAAGGACCAGTAATTGAACTTGTTCATGCTAAGGTACCAGTTAGTGAAGACCTCTCTAAGCAGATGGAAGAAGTACCGAAGATCATCTGCAATAGTGATTATGATGTTGTTGATCAGTTGAGGCATACTCCCTCCAAAATCTCCATGATATCTCTGCTATTGTGTTCTGAAGCCCATGCCAAGGCTTTAATAAAATTCCTGAAGACTGCTCACGTACCACATGAAATCTCTGTGGACCAGTTTGAAAATTGTGTTGCTCATCTAACTAGTGATAATGGTTTGGGTTTTACTGATGCTGATATGACTCATGCTAAAAGAAACCATAATAGAGCTATGCACGTCTCCATTGAGTGTAGGTGCACTCCTTTGTCTCATGTATTGGTGGATAATGGTTCTTCGTTGAATGTATTACCTAAGGGGGTTCTAGATAAACTCAACTTGAAGGATGTAGTGTTAAGACCAAGTAATGTGGTGGTGAGGGCATTTGATGGTTCAAGAAGAATGGTTCATGGAGAGGTGGATCTTCCAATCAAAGTAGGCTCTCAAGTCTTTGATTCCACTTTCTATGTGATGGATATTCGTACTGCATACTCCTGTTTGCTTGGGCGCCACTGGATCCATGGGGCAGGTGTTGTGACTTCCACTTTACATCAGAAATTGAAGTATCCGGTGAAAGGAAAGATTGTCACTATTTATGGTGAAGAAGAATACATGGACAGTCATGTGAATACCTTTAAATATGTTGAGATGGAGGGTGAATTCGTTGAGACTCCTTGCCAGATATTTGAAGTGGTTCCCCAAGCCGTTCCTGCTACTGAAGCCATCCCTGTTGTTAAAAGAGTTCCTGTGATTACCAGAGTACCTCCCACAATGGCCTCCCTCAAATATGCTAAAGTTGTGGTTGAAGAAGGTGGTTGTACTATTTAGGGTCAGCTTCCTGACATTCCTTACAAGTCTGACAAGTTAGGTTTGGGTTTTACTGCAGAATCTCAGAAGACTGTTCGTCGTGCTCGTGATGCTCGTATCACTTATAGAGGAATCATAAAGGACCAAGTCAATGTTGTGGAAGATTATGATGAAAGTTACAACCTGGATGATTGGATCTTTCCTACCATGGGTGATGGACTCAACAATTGGAAGGCTGAAGACGTTATTCCTATCTCCTTTAGTCAGGAGTAAATGCTATTTTATTTTTCTAAATTTAATTTTTGTAACTTTGAACAATTAAATACTTTTAAGCCTTGTGCCTTGCCCGAGGCACAATGGTATGCTTGTTAGGGTTGTCATTTCATTTGCATATTTTCATTCAATAAAATCAATGGATGTTTCTCGCTTTCGTAAATATTGCGATCTTTGTCTTTCTTTTACTTTTTCCTTTTATAAAAAAAAGCTATATGTTCTTACACACACCCACGTCACTAAAATGCAGATCTTCATCCACTCTGGATCCTATTGATAACAATTCTGCTATTGCCAATTATGACTTTGAGAATCCAATCTATCAAGCCGAGGATGGAAAGGAAGAAGATTGTGAAGTTCCTGCAGAGTTGGATAGATTGCTACAACATGAAGAGAAAGCTATACAACCACATGAGGAACCAATCGAAGTTGTGAACTTGGGAACTGAGGAAAGCAAGAAAGAAGTCAAGATAGGTGCTGAGTTGGAAGATGGTGTTAAGAACAGGTTGATTCAGATGTTACGTAACTATGTTGAAATATTTGCTTGGTCTTATGAAGATATGCCAGGACTGGATACATATATTATGGTTCACCGTCTACCAGTGAAAGAAGATTGCCGCCCAATAAAATAGAAAGTTCGTCGTATGCGTCCTGATATGTCAGAAAAGATTAAGGCGGAGGTGATGAAACAATTCAATGCAGGGTTTTAGTTGTTACTTCTTATCCTCAGTGAGTTGCAAACGTGGTACCGGTGCCTAAGGAAGATGGTAAAGTACGCATGTGTGTAGATTACAGGGTTTTGAACAAAACCATCCCCAAAGATGACTTTCCACTTCCACATATTGATGTTCTGGTAGACAACACTACTCAACATAAGGTATTCTCTTTTATGGATGGTTTCTCTGGGTATAATCAGATTAAGATGGCACCTGAAGATATCAAGAAGACTACATTTGTTACACAATGGGGCACTTTCTGTTATAAGGTGATGCCATTTGGTTTGAAGAATGTTGGGGCAACATATCAGTGTGCTATGGTAGCTTTGTTCCATGATATGATTCACCATGAGATAGAGGTATATGTGGATGATATGATAGCCAAATCTCAAAATGAAGAAGAGCATCTTGATCATCTGCACAAATTGTTTGAGAGGTTGAAGAAATACAAGTTGAGATTGAATCCAAACAAGTGTACTTTCAGAGTTAGATCTGGTAAACTTCTGGGTTTTATTGTCAGTGGTAAAGGTATTGAAGTGAATCCTACAAAGGTAAAAGCTATACAAGAGATGCCTGCTCCTCGTACTGAGAAAGAAGTTAGAGGTTTCCTGGGACGAATGAATTACATTGCAAGATTTATTTTCCAATTGACTGCTACTTGTGAACCAATCTACAAGTTGTTGAAGAAAGATCAAGTAATGGAATGGAATGACGAATGCCAGGTAGCTTTAAATGAGATAAAAAGGTACCTATAAGAGCCTTCTATATTGATGCCACCAGGTGAAGGAAGACCCTTGATTATGTACTTAACCGTTTTGGATAACTCAATGGGGTGTGTGTTGGGGCAACATGACGGTTCTGGTCAAAAAGAGCAGGCAATATATTACCTTAGCAAAAAGTTTACCGATTGTGAAATAAGATACTCACTACTCGAGAAAACTTGCTGCGCTTTGGCATGGGTTGCTCGCCGACTAAGACAGTATATGTTGACTCATACCACTTTATTGATTTCAAAAATGGATCCAATCAAGTATATATTTGAGAAACCTGCTCTCTCCGGACGAATAGCAAGATGGCAAATGATCTTGACAGAATATGACATTCAATATACTACTCAGAAAGCAAACAAAGGAAGTGTAGTAGCTGACCATTTGGCTCATCAAGCAGTGGATGATTATCAATCTATGAATTTTGAGTTTCCAGATGAGGATATTATGATTGTTACTAAAAAACCTAGACAATACGAAGGACCTGGAAAAGGATCCCGATGGACTATGGTTTTTGCGTTTGGTAATAGTGTTGGTGTTGTGATGCATTTGGTAATAGTGTTGGTGTTGTGATTATCTCTCCTAAAGGTTGTTATACACCAGTTACTGCAAAGCTTTGTTTTAAATGTACCAATAATATGGATGAGTATGAAGCGTGCATTATGGGTATCAAGGCTGCCATTGAGATGAAGATCCAGTTCTTGAATGTATATGGAGATTCAGCCCTGGTGGTTAGTCAAGTTAAAGGAGATTGGGACACCAAGCATCCTAATCTCATCCCTTACAGAGAGCATGTGTTGTCTTTGATCCCGTACTTTGAAGAGATTACCTTTGGACATATTCCACGAGAAGAGAATCAGTTGGCAGATGCATTAGCCACCATGGCATCTATGTTTGAAATCAGTTGGGATGATGAAGCTCCAAGAATTACTATTGATCGATTTGATAAACCTGCATACTGCAATGAGGTGGGTACTAAAGGAGTAAAAGAAAAGCCTTGGTTCTATGAAGTGAAAAGGTATCTTGAAGCTCAAGAATTCCCTGAGGGGGCATCTGTCAATGATAAGAAGTTTCTGAGGAGATTTTCTGCTAAATTCTTCCTGAGTAATGGAATTTTGTACAAGCGCAACCACGACTCAACTTTGCTTCGCTGTGTGGATAAGAAAGAAACAATAGAGATTATGGAAGACATGCATGATGGGATCTTTGGTACTCATTCTAGTGGGCATACTATGGCTAAGAAGATTCTGAGAGCAGGTTATTATTGGTCTACCATGGAAGCTGATTGCTATCAACACTCCAAAACTTGTCACAAATGCCAGATTTATGTTGATAAGGTTCATGTGCCTCTAGTTTCGTTGAATGTTCTGACTGCTCCATGGCCTTTTGACATGTGGGGCATTGATATGATTGGAGAGATCAAACCTACGGCTTCCAATGGACATCGTTTCATCCTTGTGGCTATTGATTACTTCACAAAGTGGGTAAAGACAACTTCATTTGCTTCTGTTACCAAGAATGTTGTGACTCGATTTATCAAGTATAATCTTATATGCAGATATAGCATCCCTGAAAGGATTATCACAGATAATGGTACAAATCTGAACAACACTATGATTACTGATCTCTGCACGCAGTTCAAGATTAAACATCACAATTCTTCTCCATATCGTCCAAAGATGAATGGCGCAGTGGAAGCCGCCAACAAGAATATTAAGAAGATCTTGCAAACAATGACAGTTACATATAAGGATTGGCATGAGATGTTACCATTTGATCTTCATGGTTATCGTACCACTATACGTACTTCAACATGGGCAACCCCATTTTCCCTTGTCTATGGTATGGAAGCAGTTTTACCCATTAAAGTTCAGATTCCTTCTTTGAGAATTATGAAGGATGCAGGCTTGGATGAAGATGAATGGATTCAGAATCGACTTGATCAGATAAACTTTATTGATGAGAAAAAATTAGCAGCTGTTTGTCATGGTCAGATGTATCATAAATGTGTGATCAAAGCCTTCAATAAGAAAGTTAAGCAGCAAGTGTATCAGGCTGGTGATTTGGTAATCAAGCGTATCATATTACCACAAGGTGATCCCAGGGCAAAATGGACCCCCACCTATGAAGGGCCATTTGTTGTTAAGAGGGTATTTTCTGGAGGAGCCATGATGCTTACCACTATGGATGGTGAAGATTTCCCGCTACCTGTGAACGCAAACATAGTTAAAAAATACTACGCATGAAAAGAGACCCGCTAGGTTGACTGGCCTAGGAAAAAATAAGGGCATCCCGGCGAACCAAAAGGGTTCGGGCAAAAATTAGGGATATATATAAAAAATGTACACCCGGCAAGTTGAAAACCTGAAAAGGCGGCTTGGGCAAAAAAGGGTATCCCGGTGGATTGAAAACTTGAAAAGGAAATCCAGGAAAAAGTTAAGGATTAAAGCATATGACTATGTCTCGTTGGATCACCCATGTAACCTCTACTAGATGTGTTCTCTATTTCAAATTCAACAGATACGTATCAATCCAATCGTTTCTTCTCCGATAGATGAAGATGAGATAATTGAAGATAATGGCAATAACAAAGTTGAAACTCAATAGGATTATTTACACATAGTAATTTTTCCTTGTTTTTGTAAAAATTTCTTTGACGAATTCCTCTTACTAGGATTTCCGTCTCCATGTTAAAACTTGCCTATTTATAGGCCAATTTCTAAATAAATAAAATTCCATTTTTCGTATTCAGCTTTACTTTTCCCTCTTTATTCAGGTTTACTTTTCCTCTTTTACTAAAGCGAAAAACGTTTGTTGGTTATGTTTGAATGTATATATGCTTTTGAATATGATTGATGTTTACTAGAAATGCATAAAATACAATAATAACATTTACTAAGAACGAACGGAGGTAGGAATTCAACGGATCTTCGCCGATTCATCCCGATAGAATAATCTTTACGGATATTTTTACGGAATACTTCAAGTAATATCTTATACTTCCAACTCTGCGAAGTCTCCTCCGAAGAATTGATATTTGACCGGATAAGTCTCTCGGATCTATGTCCATCTCTTTTATCCTCAGTCAGGACATTCAGGAACTTAATCCTTCAATAAAGTATGAAGAATGAAAAACGGAAGTTCTAAATACGATGTTCTTAAACAAGACGGGAACGAAGTCTTCATACTCCTCAACAACGAATCAGGATTTATTTTCCCCAGCCAGCAGTTGTGCTACAAAGCTACTTATACGCTTTAACTACATAATTCATATATCATATCATATCATATCATATCATATCATATCATATCATATCATATCATATCATATCATATCATATCATATCATATCATATCATATCATATCATATCATATCATATCATATCATATCATATCATATCATATCATATCATATCATATCATATGCATTCTCATAAATTATTATCTTGTAGAATGTTATATATATCATGATATTTGCACCGAGCTAACCTTGTTTTTCAGGTTAATTCTCCAGTAGACAAACTTCATCAGCAACATATTACGGGCCGTCGTTTATTCTTCCCGAAGGGTATCTCATTTTGGGCCGTCGTTTATTCTTCCCAAAAGCTATTTTGAAACGTCAATTATCTTCTCAAAAGCCATTTTATTACCTCAGGCCGTCGTTTATTCTTCCCGAAGGTTATCTCATTTTAGGCCGTCGTTTATTCTTCCCAAAAGCTATTTTGAGACGTCGATTATCTTCTCAAAAGCCATTTGTTACCTCAGGCCGTCATTTATTCTTCCCAAAGGTTATCTCATTTTGGGCTGTCGTTTATTCTTTCCAAAAGCTATTTTGAGACGTCGATTATCTTCTCAAAAGCCATGTTGTTACCTCAGGCCGTCGTTTATTCTTCCCGAAGTTTATCTCATTTTGGGCCGTCGTTTATTCTTCCCAAAATATTTTTGGAGACGTCGATTATCTTCTCAAAAGCCATTTTGTTACCTCGGGCCATTGTTTATTCTTCCCGGAGGTTATCTCATTTTGGGCCGTCGTTTATTCTTCCCAAAAGCTATTTTGAGACGTCGATTATCTTCTCAAAAGCCATGTTGTTACCTCGGGCCGTCATTTATTCTTCCCGAAGGTTATCTCATTTTGGGCTGTCATTTATTCTTCCCAAAAGCTATTTTGAGACGTCGATTATCTTCTCAAAAGCCATTTTGTTACCTCGGGCCGTCGTTTATTATTCCCGAAGGTTATCTCATTTTGGGCCATCGTTTATTCTTCCCAAAAGCTCTTTTGAGACGTCGATTATCTTCTCAAAAGCCATGTTGTTACCTTAGGCCGTTGTTTATTCTTCCCGAAGGTTATCTCATTTTGGACCGTCGTTTATTCTTCCCAAAAGCTATTTTGAGACGTCGATTATCTTCTCAAAAGCCATTTTGTTACCTCGTGCCGTCGTTTATTCTTCCCGAAGGTTATATCATTACCTTGGGCCATCCTTTATTCTTCCTGAAGGTTATTTCATTATTTTTGGGACGTTGTTTATTCCTCCCAAAAGTTATTTTGAGACGTCGTTTATTCTTCTCAAAAGATATATCATCACCTTGGGTCGTTGTTTATCCACCCATAGGCTAGATCTTCATATTTGGAATTGCTTCCCTCTCAGAGAAATATATTTGAATACTTTTTCTCCGAATGGCATATTTAAGCCCATTCAAGCATCACAACCAACCAACAATATCATTATACGCACCGACGAGTGCAAATTTTTGGGCTTTTGTGTTCAATCCTCTTCAACCTTCAAGTCACGAATGGCGTACATGCCAATCTAACTCCTCAGATTTCAGAAAATTGAACAGGGGCAGCTGTTGTACCCCAAAATTTGCCCTCCCACAATCAATACAATATCTCTCAAGACTTCTAAATGATCATAAGGTTCTCAAGACTCTTAATTGATCAAGAAGTATCGAAGTTTCCCTAGACAATGCCTCCTCCTAAGTAAAATGTCCAAAACTAGGGATTTGAGTTTCCTCAGGTTAAAATGATTTTCAAGGCCTTAAGTGAGCTTCATAACATCACACATGTATTCAAGAATCCCCATGTCAAGTTTCAAGGCTTTCCCAATAAGTTTGACCAGTCAGATGATCAGATATGCAAAAATCAGTCAAAGCAGTTAAAAAGTCAAACTGAGGTCAACTATGGTCAAGTTAAAGTCAAACTTCAATATTGTTTTGCCAACATCAAGTTTATGAAGTAAAATTCATCATTTGATCTATGGTTGATCATGGTTCATCAAGGAAGTTTCAGATCATCAAGAATAAGGAGTTTCTAAGTTAGGGTTTTCTTAAGAAAGTCAAATGAAACTTTGACCAGCTATAACTTTCACATGCTTCATAAAAAATTTCCCATCCAAAGCTCATTTTGAAGGAAATTTAATTCTATACAACTTTGTGTCTCACAAGCCAAGCCTAAAAATGCTTCATTTGGAAAGTATGAGCTAAAACATTACATGTCATTTCAAAAGTCAACAAAAAGTCAACTTTTTCCAAAGAGCATAATTTGAAAATGGTAAAATATATGGACATGAGACCAAATATGTTTGTTAGATGACTCTTTAAGCTTTCCAAAAAGTCCAATAAAACCTTCATATCCTTAAAATTGAGGGATTTATGCCTTGTCAAAGTTGGGAGATTTTCAAGGGGTGTATGAGGAAAATAAGGTCTTAAATCCAATTTTTTCCAAATGGGCCTATCATTTTGCAACCCAATCTTAACAATAACATCAAGCACGACCCAATTCAAATAATTTCTGATTTTTATAATTTATTTGGATTTTATTCATTAAAATTCATTTTAAATCAAAATAAAATATAAAAATACAAATATTTGATTTGATCCTTCTTCTAGAAACTCTTAAAGATCATTTAAAATTGATTGAGAAGTTCCAATTTCGTGCAAAAGCATTAAGGCATGAATATATTTGATTTTTTTTACCAAATTAGCAAGGATATTTCTTCACATTCAAGGTATCCACAAGCCCACAAAACCATATGTTTTTTTGACCTAAATTGACTCACTATAAGTTCAAGACATAACACAAAACATGAGGACACATTTTGCAGCCTTCAAGAACAAGAACAATCTTCAAAATTTTCAAAGAAAAGTGAAATTTGAATTCTCTAATTTTGTGATTTTTCAGGTGATTCAAGGGTTGCAAACCCTTCCTGGGCCATCACTGAACATGTTTGCATCATCACATTCATCCAAAACATCCTCAAAATCGTTAACCGAATCCGTTTTTTGTTCTTCTTGATTTTTTTCCAATTCATATGTTTAACGCATTATAAATGGTTTTTCTTTGTTTAATCTTGTTTACTTTGATGTTTGGAACAATTCTGGTTTGTTTGATTGAAGATTCGTAACAGGTTTATGGAAACACCATAACTAGGGTTTCTGTGTCGAATTTAAGGTCTTTCCATTTATGCCATCTAAATGATTTTTAAGACCAAGATTAGATTGTATGGACCATGGGAATCATTTTACACTATTAATTTGATTTGATTTCATATGTTTTTAGAGTTTCAAAAAATGCAGGTTAAATAGCTACGAGCGTTTTCGTAGCTAAATGGTAGCAGTTTCTTAGCAAATTCCATAGGCTAAAGGTTGAAGATGACCGGTGGCGCCAAAGAAAAATTCAAATTTTGGTCTTATTTTATATATAATTCTTGGTGGTTAATATTAGTTAATATGCAGATGGCGTAGTGGTGAGGATACGCGCATGTATGGCTCATGTCCTGGGTTTGATCCCTAGGTTTTATTTTATGTTCATAATTCTTCCATTTAACAGGTTTATTATATAATGAATTGTGCCCATCATATACATAAGGCATGCGCCTAGTCCAGTTGGTCAAAGGCTTGTGAGGGGAAACTGGAGACCTGGGTTCGACCCCAGGCTCCTTCAGGTAAGTTTTTTGCCATTTTTTTTGTTTTATTTCCAAATTATTTTTAATTATTATTATTAGTTAATAGGAATTTAATAAATCTAAATTAATTATATAACCATTATTTTTTTTATAAAAATCTTCATATTTTCTAAATTCAATTAATTTGTTAGTCCTTTTTAAAAAAAAATATTAATCAATTAGTAAATATTTTAATTTGTATATGATCTTTATTATTTAGATATATATTATTTAAAATAAAATTTAATTAACAATTTTGATTCTAATTTAAAATTCTAACTTTGTACATGATTAACCTTTTTTATTTTTACAAAATTAGAAATCATATTTTATTTTATTTTTTATTTATGTAAATAATCAAGTATTTATGTATATTCTTATATTTTTTTTTAAAAGGGTCCTAATTAACTTAATTCTTCTCTAAAAATTGTAAATTTTTCTTAATTAATTTATTAACCCTAATAACTAAAAAAATATATATTTCATTAATTCTATTAACTTCTAATTAACCTTAAATTATTCTCCTAATTAAATTTCTAATCTTATTTATTATTGATTTTTCTTTAATCTTATTTCTATTATTATTGCTTTATTATTCTTGCTATTATTATATATATTATTATTGTTTTACTATATTTATATTCTTGCTTTATTTTCATCTGATTATTATGTACCTGCCAAAGCCATGTAATAGCGTAGATTTTATATTTTCGTATTTTATTTTATTTAACTGCGTGGTTAGTAATTTAGGGAGTGCGAAACTAATTGTGATTAAATAAACTTAGATAATTAATTAAATAAGATAAATACTTGAAAAATAACACTCACACACGTAAGTCGATCTTTGATCGCCATCCGCACTTCCTAGGGTATTCCTCTTGGTTGCCTTATCTAAATGGTCAGGTCCCTCGAAAGTAGGGTGTCTTAAGCAAAGTCTCTCCAGGAAAATAAATCATCTTGTCCCTCCCAGATTCTAAAAGATCAAGTCCCTACGAGGTTTCCTATGATAAATGATCTTGTCCAGTCGGTTTAAAAGATGATAGTCCCTCCCAATTGCTAAAGACACCCTATAGTTGCCTTTGTTGACCGTACGATGACCCTACGCTCGCCCCTTAACAAATCTAAGGTAATGTCTACCTATTCCTTAATAATATGGATAGTCTTACCCTTGAAAGGACATATAAGAACATGAATGACTTAGTCTAGGGTAGGTACCTCATAGTTACTTGCTCACTCTTTAAAAAATACTTTTCACACCTCACAATATTTTCAAACATTTTCAAACAAGGCTTTGTATACATCCACACGAGGATCATTACAAAGTACTTAGAAAATTTCTAATCACACACTACACTTTTCAAAAACATTTAAGTGAGCTAATTAACTAAGAGCCCATGGATAACCATGGATATAAAGGGTGCTAACACCTTCCCTTTATATAACCTACCCCCCGAACCCAAGTCTTTTCAAAATGGTATTTCCTGTTCTTTTATGTCCCTTCCTTATGGATAAAATAAAAGTCGGTGGCGACTCTTGCTATCCGCAACATGACTAAAAGTCAGTTCTCCCACCGTGTTACACTTAGCAAGCAGAGTCAGGGAGTTCGGCGCTTAGCGAGCTATGGCCTTCGCTTAGCAAGCCCTGGAGCGTGAAAATTAATTTTTAAAATTTCGAAAAATTACTGAAAAATTATTTGATGCTGAGTAATACCTAGGAACTGATGGGGTGTAGTTGGAGATAGTGAAAGATGAGCTATACACTTAATTGTAGGGATAATTAGTGTGATTTGAATTTAAACATGATCGATGTGTTGGTTGTTGTTGTGATGTTGGGATTCATATGCTTATTAATGATATATGAGTATATGATATGTTGTAATATATGTTGTGTTGCATTGTTGTGATATGAGTTGAATTATATGTTATGAAATACATTATAATCGTGATGATGATAATTAGTAGTATATTAATCGATGTTGCGGTATGTGGTTGCGTTGTTGTTGCATGTTGTAGTTATTGTGAGTATGCACGTATGTCATTGATGTTGCATGACATGTTGCATAGTTGTTTAACATACCACTGTGGGGTATGTCGTTGTTGTGATGTTTGTGCGATCATGAAATAGGTATCGTACGTGGTCATGAAATAGGGGGCCGAGGGTGTGATCATGAAATAGGGATCATATTGGATCATGAAAGAGGGGTTGAGAGTTCCGACGGGAACTGGATCTTGAAATAGAGATCGGATTATGGTATCACATGCATAAAGTAAAGTTGAGTCTCATTGCATGAATGTTGTGGTCAATGTGTGTAATGTTATGGTTTATGTGTCGTTGTTGTATGAGATGTTGTTTGAATAGTCGTGGTTGAGAAGTAGTGTATTTTTATGATACTTGCTTAATTCTTATTATATTATCTTTATGATGTAAGTATCTCACCCCTTCTGTTTGAATGTTACTCTCATGTTGGTAACATGCAGGTGAGCAGGATAAGTCGAGTGGTGGTCAGTGAAGTCGGTGTACTTCTCGTCCTTAGGGTGTCAACTCTGATACTTCGCTTTGGGAGTTGGGTCGACGTTGCTTTTCTTGTTATTTTCTTTTAGAAAACAATTTTTGTAATTAAAGTTGACTTATGTTGGCTTAAAATTTATTTCCGCTGCATGTTGAATAATTATTTTGAAAATGTATCATTGAGTCGTTTACGGTGTTTTGAAGTTGATTGTGACACTCGAATAAATAATCGAAATTTTTACTCTGATTTTTATTAGTATTTCCGTGGGGTGATTTAGGTGTTACAAAGTGGGATAGTTGATGGAAGGAGTGGAGTATGTGGGGGGAGGTGTTCTCCCCACGTCCTCAAGTATTGGGCCTTGGGCCCATGCCTGACATTCCTAGAGTCAGGTCAGTCTAGAACAGGAGCCCCCCCAAGTCGCAACTTCGGTGCAAAGTGATGACTTAAGGATAGATTTGTCGGGAATGTGGTTTGATGATTTTGGGAATGACTGGTAGGTGTCGAGGAGAACACTTGCTCGGGGCCATTTGAGGTCGTTGTTTGAGACAACGGGTGTGCAAGGCTTCCCTTGGCATTTTAGGTCGTCGTGGAAGATTGTGTGCTCGAGGTTAGTCGTGGTCGTAACATGGCCATAGCGGGAACATGAGGTTTCCTTGGCATTTCAGGGTGTCGAGGAGGGTAACGTGCCCATTTCTTAAAAGAGCGTAGTCATGTGGCTTATGGCAGTCCCAAGGGTGATGTGTATGTCTCTTCATTTCGTGTCATTAGGGTATTTAATGCGTTTTACGCGTGACGGTACATTAAATGCCTATGACTGCCTAGCAAAATCTAGGCAATAAATGCCTAGGTGCGTTTCCCCATGTGGACGCCTATATAAGAGTTGGTGGTGGGGACTTCCCCTCACTTCTCTCTTTTCCCTTCTCAATTATCCTCAAAGGATTTCCTGAGCTCTTCTTCTCTCATCAAAAAATGTTCTCCCTCCGTTTACAACCACCGCAACGTTTTCCTCGCTGTCGTACATCACCAGCAAGTCTTTCCCCTTTTCTCAGTAGTGGTAGATTTTCTTTAATTTCTTCTTGGTGGTTTTCTATTGGAGCAGCTGAGGAGGCCCCTCCTCGGTATACTCATACAAGTTTTCTCATGAATTTGTCGGACATCATATCAATTTTCCGGTGGGAATTCCTTGAAAAATTTCGAGGAGGACCCTCATTGGGTGCCAATTAACGGATTTCTTATGAATGTCTCGGGCCCCATATGAATTTCAGATGAATGTCCCAGGCATTCTTATGAATTTTCGATGAATATCTCGGGCATCCTATGAATTTAAGATGAATGCGTCGAGCGTTTCTTTCCCCGACTCCAGTCCTCGCCCTTTCACTTGAACTGCAGTGGAATGGTGGATTTGATGCGACGTCGAATTCACCAGTTTACTCTGCTTTTCAGGTAAGATGGACCCGCAAGGAATGGCTGAGGATATCCCAATGGATGAAGGGGACATAAAGGTGGATGAAGAAGAGGTGGACGAGCATGAGTTGAGTGAGCACGAGGTGGATGAAGATGGTCTCGTTGCTTACGGTGCACCCAACTTGTCCTGGGTCGGGGAGGATCCGTTGGAAACGGGTTCCCGCTTCGTGGATTATCCTTACAACGCACATACTGTCGTTGAGGATTTAGGTCCGCCCCCAGAATTGGGAATGTTATGCTCCTCGCCCCGAATAGCAGATTTTCTCGGTTTTTGGGGGAACGCGCTTCCCTATGTATGAATTTACATTTAGGGAGGCGAGGCTCCGTCTCCCTTTCTCCGGATTTCAGGAAGGCATTTTCATATGGCTCGACTTAACTCCCTCACAATTACATCTAAATGTTATTGCGTTTGTTCGGGCATTCTAACTGGTGTTCCAGTATCTCGAGATCGATTGAACGTTTCCTCTATTATTTTGGGTCTTTCATCTGCAACGGTCGAACGTGCATAGGAGATACAACTAGGTTACGTTTAAGCAGTCGAGGAGGTTGTTTAAGACTTACGTCAATTCTATTTGGAATTTCAAGGACATGTGGTACACGGTGAAGCCCCTCACCCCGCATGCTTTGGATAGTAATATACGCAAACCAGCGGGATGTTCACGATATGGAGCGTCTTATTTCGACCATCCCGCTCGAGTGGCAGTGGGCTCATTACAATCGCTCTACGGATCAGTTCCTTATGAAGTCCAAGAATCCGGGGGCCGAGGACACGGATGCCCACTAGAAATTGGTGGCCTTTGTTCAAAGTTTCACCCCTTCCTTGCGAGTGGATCAACAAGATAGGCCCGTCTTGTCATAAACTAGGGAGCCTATCTATGATGCCCTTCTGATCAATGTTAAAGTGGTGCTCAAATGTAGGATGGACAAGAAGTCTCACTGACTCTTAGATAGGTTGTGTTCGACTTCTTTCTTTTTTGTAGATATCTTTTATCTGGCGACTGGCCTATGTTTTTGTTTTTTGCTTGCAGCTGCCATGTCAACCTTGAATGAGCGCGTGTTGAAGCTGTCAAATAAGGAAATAGGAAAAGCTTCGACGAAGGATGCTAAGGGTCATATCAGCCAAGTGATTGCTAAGGAGGTGGCCAGTGGCTTGACGACTCCTACTCCTCTCATCGTAAGGACTCCTGTCATCCAGTCTTCTGGTTATGAGACTCGTCCTACTAAGCGCCAACATGCTGAAGGCTCGCCGACAGGGGTTGCCGCGAGCATGGATCTGTCTGAGAACCCTAGGACGTATCTCACGTCTTCTTATCATCTTCAAAGGGAGATTTTCGGAGGGGAAGGCTCTGTGGGAGTGTCGGATTCTGAAGCCAAGGCGATAATGGGGCTAGTCAAGGCGACCATGTAGGAAAACTTATCCAATGACATAGTTGTCGTGATTAGGTTCATGGAGATGACCTTGGTCTTGTCCAACAATACTTGTCTGATGTCTGAATTGGAGGTCGTTAAAGAGAAGTTGAAGGCGATGAGGATCAAGAAGGAGAAGCTCAAGAGTGACCTCTTGTAGTACAAAGAGCGCCACAAGCTCCAATAGGTGTTGATGTTCGAGTTGGGGAAGTCCATCTCAAACGGGATGCTCTAGTCGATAAGAACAATAAGCTAGAAGATAATGAGGTTGAGTTTGACGAGGTTTTCGAGGAGGTCAAACGTTTTCGGAAAAGGGTGGCGGAGCTGGAACGCCTGGTCGCCCCTGCTGAGGAGAAGGGTGAGGAAGACAAGGCCCTGAGAACTCGGGATCACTTGATTTCCCGGATTCAGGAGCTTGAGAGCGACTGTGTGTAGACTCTTAAGTTGGGTTTCGATAACACCGTGGAGCAGCTCCGAGTTGTCAACCTTGGGGTTGACCTCGTGACCGAGGGGAATGCTTTCAACTATGACGTGGTCAAGGAGAAAATTGTTAGCCCCGCCGGGGATTCAGCTGAGGAGGAGGAAGAAGATGGTGAGGAAGAATAATTTTCCGGCCTATAAGCCGTTGTTTTTTTATTGGCCTGCATGCCATTGTTATTTTTTTGGTCTACATGCTATTGTTTATACTTAGGCTTAGTCCCTTTGTGTAAATTTGGGCTCGGTCCCCCTTTGTAATTTCTATGCCGGACAGTTTTTAGTCGGTTGCTTAAATAAAATGAAGTTTTTGATATATTGTATTTCTTTTAGTTTTGAACCTTTGTATTTCGACCTGTTAGGCTTGTTGGTTTAGGGAACCGTCAAGGTTGTGGGCTTTACTTCAACGGGGTAGCGAGACGAGGACCATAGTTAGGGCCATGATCCCGTGGCTTGGACCTTCCCATCGTAAGCTAGGTGTCATGTCGACGTGGTACTGCGACAATGGAGTTCGTTTGAAGTATCCTTTGTCCAGGAGGGGTTCTATTTGTCTCCCCGGAATGTGAACCCTCCTTTCTATTGAGACGGAGAGTCATGGTTGTAACACCCCAAATTTGCCCTCTTCTTTTTAGCATAATCATCATATCATAAGCATCATAAGCATGTCATATCCTCAACATTTTTGCATATAAAAATGAAGCATATCATTCACAAGTTCTAGCATAAGGCATATGATCAATCATCTGGGAACTCACGTTTTTGCAAGTCAAAGTCAAGAGCCAAGTGACCTGACAGGAAGCTCACAGGACCTTTTGTACAAGCTCAGTATCATGGTCAAAGCCCCAGGAGGATTGAGAATCAGGATCAGATAAGAATGGTTGGCGCAGATGTATTCTTGGAGTTTCCCACCAAAAGGAGGGAAAATTCAATTTTTTCCTACGTTAACCAGTTAACGCTTTTGGTTAACTGGTTAACGACTGCGAAAATTTGAATTTTCCAGCAAGTCCAGCATGCTTGTTTTTGGCTCCATTTTTCATTTTTCTGATTTTATTTCTTTTGAATTAATTGGGAATTATGGAGAAGGATCTAGAGAGTTTACCAAGCCTAATTCCAAAGCTAGATCCTAATCACCTTTCTAAGTTAATTCCAAACCATTTGTTTTGGACTCCAAACCAAATTTTTGGGCCCCAAACCTAGAGACTATTTATTCCATTTCCCTCCAAACCAAGAAAAAAACTCTCATAATTCACACTTTTCATTTCTAAATTTTCACTACTCTTTCACCATTCTCTCATTTTCTCTCCCAATTTCCAAATCACTAAAAGTTCCTCTTCTTTGAAGATCATCAAACTTTGCATTGAAGTTTGTTGATCTTGGAACTAGACCTTCATCCATAGCTTCTTTGCATCTATTTTCTGGTTTTACTACTAGTTCAGATCTGATTTGGTGGTCATAAGTGCTTTTGGAACTAAGTTCTTGCATCAAGATCCTTTGCTTGCATTTATTTTGCATTGTGTGTAAAGAATAGCACCGAATCTTTGAAGTTTTCCGCAAGATTCACCATTTCCAGCTTGATCAACACTTACCAAAGCATATCTCAGCTTTGTAGGTTGGTTAAGTTCAGATCCATCTCTGTTTTTAGCTTATTTGCATGCTTATGTTGTAGATCCACCATCTGCTTGTTTGTTTTGCTTGTGCTAATTGCTTGTTTTGCTTGTATTGCTTGGTTGATTTGTGATTGGATCTACATGTTAATGATCATGAACATGATTGTGTTTGATTAATGTGAATTGATCTTATTATTTCATGCATAATTGATTGTTGGACTATTGGTGGATTATGTGAAATAAGCTGGTTTGGACTGAGTTTTTTCTGCAGGTTTTGCTGCTATTCGCACAGTGTTAACCGGTTAACGCGTCTGTTTTTTGACTTCTTTGCTGCAAGTTTAGTTTGGTTAACCGATTAACGCTTTTGGTTAACCGGTTAACACTGAGGCAAAATGGCATTTTTGGGCTGTTTTGAGTTTGTTTGCTTCTCATACTTGCCATAATCTCCATGGATCATTGTGTGATTATTTTGTATGTTTGTTTAGATTAGTTCTCTTGTTGGTTGATGTATGCTTTAATTCTCTCGACACATGAATTCATTTTTAAAGTTTGGCATGTTTGATGACTTTTTTTTCTTGAAACTTTGAGCATGTTACATCCATGAATTGTGTTGATATGTTAGCATTGGTTTGATGTGTTGAATATGTGCTGGAAATTTTGCTAAAATTTGTAGGTGCAATGGTAAGTGAAATGTGGATGTTATCCACATTTCATCTCTTCATCTCCTCTTTTTACTTTTCTTTCTATTTTGTGATTGTTGATGTGCCTTATGCCATCATGTGATTCAACTCTCCATCTTCTCCCTTTAGAAGCAACTTATCTCCTTTAGAGGAGTAAGTTGTTCTCTTTTATTTTCTTTGCTCTTCTTCTCTCTTAGGATAGTTTCAAGCCACACTAACCTTAGGACCACCTTTGCATGATAACTTTAGGTTTAGTCTTTCCCCATTAGGCTTTTACCTTTGCTCCTTTGGTTCTTTCTCTTCTCATCTTCATACAAATCATAAAAAAAACACATTAATAAAGAAAGAAGTGACTTCTTGTGCAATAGCCTTATTCCATGAGGCATATGTATTCATTCCATCTTGGAATAGTACACTTGTCTATCATGATGCACAAGTCTGATCATGAAGTCATCTTCATCAAGAAAAATCATAAAAAACACTTCTTCATTTTAATCAATAAAGACACTTAATAATTTAAACAAGTTAGTGAGCTTAGGCCCTAACCATTGGAAACAAGTCTTGGATAAATTCTCCTTACTTGGTGTGCTTGTTCTATTATTCCATCTTGGAATGTAGTAGCAAGTACACATTCCATGGAAACAGACTTGAATTCACTTTCTTGTGCCACACTCATAAAAAGACTCCTAAAAAACACAAAACAAAGAATAAGCGTCTCTCCTTCGGGACTTCTTTTCTCATCACCTTCACTCTTTACGTAAGAACTTGCTCCTACTTGTCATTTTGCAAGACGGTAACGCACTCATCGTCCGAGCCTACAACACCTGAGCATTGACATAGGCAGTTCAATCCTTAAGACACAGACAATCTTTTTAACCCCTAGTTAGGGAAAATACGGCAACTCTGATCCTCATTGTCTAGATGAGGTACGTAGGCAGCGGGGTAGGGGCCGTTCAAGCATACTCTTTTATTTTCCCTACATTTTCCCCCTTTCTTTTCTTTTCTCTAGTTCCAGTCTTTCTTTTTGCAACAGCTTTCATTTATTCACCCTTTGAAATAGTTTCTTTGCAAGTGCGGATCCCGTCGGGTACGACGGACGATCTGGGGTGCTAATACCTTCCCAGGTCGTAACCGACTCTCGAACCCAGATTCTTTGGTTCGCAGGACCTTTGTCCTTCCTTTCTTTTATTCGGTTTGTGCAGCATTACCATTCCCGTTCCTTCGGGATAAAAATGCCTGGCTGGCGACTCTACCTCTTCCGCGCCACTTTCGCGTTTGTACCAGGATGGAAATCCAGGGAGCGACAGCTGGCGACTCTGCTGGGGATCAAACCCAGAATCTCTGGTTTCCCCTTGAGAGTCACTCCTAGCGCTTGTTTGTTTCTGTTTCGTTGGGTGTTGATTGTTTGTTGTTGCCTGTGAATTTTACTGTTATTTTATTTACAGTTTACTTTACAACATTTATTTACTGCTTTCAGTATTTTATTTTCATGCATCATATTATACTGGACTATCTGGCTGTGCTGGTTTCTTTTTTTCTGTGGGATGGGGTTACTGTGAGATGAGCTCGTAACCGGGGCTCGAGTGCACCCTAAGACTTAGCGTGGACAATCACTTTGGCTTCATGGCATCTTGCTATGTTGGTAGTAGTGAGTTCCACACCCAGACTTGTGACCGTCTTGGAAATGTTTTGATGTAGGAATCTTTCCTTGATCATTACATGATGTCGATAGTTATGTCCATCTAGGGACCGATCATTGAGGACCTTTATGGAAACATCCCTTTCCAGTGGTGACAATGGCAGACCACATTTTGTGGAAAACCCATTCGCACCCGAGGGCCCACTGGGAACTCGCATAGGATGACCTAGTTCTTTTATTGGAACTCAGTCAAGGCATCTGGTCGTATGACGATAGTATTGTACCCTTCAGGATTAATGTACTATTGTTTCTCGATTTCAGCGCTCGAAGCTGGGAACTTATAAAGGATGCTTGTTTTTCCCGGACTCACGTCGAGACCTCCCTGAGTAGTATATAATGCTTAACCGATTCCCTGATTTGGTCATGAGCCATTTCTCGGAAATGGTGAACGTAGTATTGTTATTCGGCTTTGAGAGTCCGTGATGTTTGACCCGAAGCATATCTGTGAGATTGGGAGGGGTTTACAGGTTTGCATGACCTCATCATACCTCATTACCAGTACAGTCCTATGATTTGATACGGTTACAAGAATTCTGGAGTTCTTAAGTCATCTGGTATCTGATTTGGGGCTTATTTGAGACCGAGTTCTTGTTCATGGGGCTTAATTAAGAGGAATTTGGTTCTTGGTCACTTGGATCCAATATTCAATATCCAAATAGTCCCAGTTGTTGATCATATGCCTGCATTGCATTTTCATCGCACCATACTTGCATTAACTTATTGTGTTTCCAATTCAGGTTATCATTTATCCATTGTACCCAGTTCTGGTATTCATTGTTTCTCTATATGACAGAAGTCCAAGAGACACCCAGAAAAAGGAATGCTCATTACACTTTCCTGCAACCAGAAATTGAGGGTATTCAGAAACTGGTAGATTTGATGAGTGACAAGGTTTCAGATGATTTCAGAAGCCGGTATGGGAAGATCTTGGTTACATGAACAAACCTACTATTGATCAGAGAGATAACCTTCACTCTTTGTTGCAGTTTTATGACTCTCAGTTGAGAATTTTTGTGTTTTCTGACTATGTCTTGGCTCCTACCATGGAAGAGATTTCTGACATCCTGAAGATTCCTATCAAGAATGGTGTTCCTTATTATGCTGCAGAGAAGTTTCCCCCGTACAAGGATATAGCAGGTGCTTGTCGTTTGAGTATGCTTAAAGTGAAGATGGAGTTGGAAGCTAGTAAGGGGAAGGGATTTGCTCTGGATTTTCTTATTACAGAAGCTCATGTGTTTGCCTTGGGAGGGAAGTGGTTAGAATTCAGTGCATTGTTAGCATTAATGGTATATGGGATAAGTCTATTCCCAGGAGAGAGAGGTTGGGTAAGCTTGGAGGCTATCACCCTTTTCACTAAAGAAAACCCAGTGCCTACGCTGTTGGGAGACTTTTACTTTGGTGTCCATCACAAAAACGAGAAAAGGAAGGGGTACGTGAACTGTTGTGCTCCGTTGTTCGCTGAGTGGTTCACTAAGAAGCTTCCAAAGTCAGGATCGTTCAAAGATCTTAAGCAAGATTGGAAGTGGGCTAGAAGATTGATGGGGTTAACATCTGATGATATAACTTGGGGATGTAGCAGAAACTTGGTGGGGAAGGAGTTTATTACAAGGTGTGGTGAATTTCCCTATGTGCCTTTGTTAGGTAGGAAGGGAGTAATAAGCCATAACCCTGGGCTGTCTAGAAAACAATTTGGCTATCCACTGAAGGATCCTCCATCAGATGAGGAAATAGCAAAGACTTTGTATCTTCCAGCTGAAGATAATGAGCAGTTGATTATCCAAATATCTTAAGCTTGGGAAAAAAAGGTTAGAGAGGGTAAGAAAGAATTTGGAAAGGTGGATCCTAAGACTTATCCCCCTTTTGCTGCTTGGATACAGGGTAGGGTTGACACTTTCTTCCTTCCATTTTCAGTTGAGGCTCCACTATATCAAAAAGAGTTACCTGTACAAACTACAGTTTCCCTTGAAGATTATAAGAAGTTGGAAGCTCAATTGCACGAGGTTCGGATAGAGAATTCTGAAATGGCTGGCTTGTATCACCGTGCCAATCATGCTAAAAAAGAAGCAGAAGAAAAGCTACAGAGGATGCAGGTTACCTTAGAAGCTAAGGAAAAGGAGTTTGTTGGGAAAGAAACTCATTTTCAGAGACTAGGTTTAACAGAATAAAAAAGAGAAACAGAGCATAAGAAGACTTTGAAGACTCTTAGAGAAGCTCGTCAATCCATTACTTGGTTACAGGGCCAAAGGGAACAGGAGCAGAAGAAGTACAAAGAAAAGGAAGAGTTCTTTGAGGTGCAGATGGCCTTCAAGAAAGAAGAAGTAGAACAAGTTCACAAAATACGAAGAGAAAAGACTCAGCAATTGGTACAGAGCTAGCTAGCCTTAGAGGAGGCAAGGAAGGAGATTGCAAATCTTAAGCTGAGAGCAGGCGTCAAGAAGAACCGAACATGGGTGGTGGCTGCAGAAGAGGGACCTGAATCTTCCTTTAGCCTAGAGTTTTAGTTTATTGTTATTTGTATCCAGACTACCCACAGACTTGTTGTAGGAGTCTTGCTTTAGTTTTTTGTTTTTTATTGAATTGTAACCCTTTAGGAATTCAGTTTATGTTTGTGGCTCTGGTTGTTGGTAGTTTGTTCATGTTATACAATGAGGTTTTCCAATTACCATTTCTGAATGAGCAAAGTTGTTTGTCCGAAGCAATCAGGGTCTGAATACTCCTCAAAAGAGTTTTAAAAGCCAGTTTCAAAAAAGGAAATCTGGAGTACTTTCTGTCAAAAATACCAGAACTGGGGCATATTAATGCCTGAACGTGGAAACATGAATAGTTACATTGCATGCATATAACGTGTTTGTTATTTTGCAGGTAGTTCATCAGTTTTCTAACGTTTATGTCAATTTCAGGCACTATAGCTCCCAAGAAGGTTTAGAGACAGCCAACTGTACATAGATACCCCATAAAAGGTGAACACACACACACACAGACACAGAGAGAGAGAGAGAGAGAGAAATGGATTATATGCAAGCGGATCTGGCTGATTTAAGGACAAGAATAGACAACTTCATGACCTTCATGGCTGGGATGGGTCAAACACAAGAGCGCTTACGCGAAATGGTAGAGAACAATCAGGCCAGGAACAATGGGTAAGCAAATGGAGGTAATCGCAATAGGGCTGGCGCCCATCACGTTGAAATCCCTGTGGTGCAACCAGGGGTCTCTATTATCAATGATGGAATGCATAACATGCAGATGGATGGGCAGGATGAACAATTCACTTTGCTGGATGAGGCAGAAGGCCAGAGGATTGACATGACTAAGAGATTTGAAGAGATGGCTGAGCAAATTCGTGCCATTCAATCTCAGAGTTCTCTATGGTTTGACATCACTGATCTGTGCTTAGTGCCAGGGGTAATAATTCCCTACAAGTTTAAGGTCCCTACTTTTGATAAGTACAACGGTACGACCTGCCCGAAAACTCACCTCCAGTCTTTTATGGGAAGGATTTCTGCACACACAGATGATGAGAAGTTGTGGATGTATTACTTCCAGGATAGTATTCTACGAGCTTCCTTGGAATGGTACATGAAGCTGAGCAGGGTCAATATTCGAAGCTGGAAGGATTTAGCTGAGGCGTTTGTGAAACAGTATCAGTATAATTTGGATATGGCTCCAAATCATACCCAGTTGCAGACGATGTCTCGGAATGCTAAAGAAAGGTTCAAAGAGTACGCCCAGAGGTGGCGTCAGCTTGCTACTCGAGTACAACCTCCCTTGTTAGAAAATGAAATGGCAGACATGTTTATGGGAACACTACAGGGTGTGTTTATTGAGAGACTGGCGTCTTGTTCAGCAATAAAGTTTAATGACATCGTGATAGCCGGAGAAAGGGTTGAAACTCTTCTGAAAATGGGGAAGATCCAAGACAGTGGTGCGGTAGCTCAAGTGGTGTCAGAAAAGCTTTTAATGGACCTCCAAGAAGGAGGGAGGGAGAAACTAATGTTGTGTACGATCGAGGCCGTGGATATAGGGGATTTTACGAGCAGGTGGTAGCTGTCACTATTCCAACAAGTCCTGTTCAACAACCACAACAACAGCCGCAGCGTAATAACTATCAGCAAAGATCCTATCAACAGAGACAAGCTCGTCCAGCTAATAGAGTGCTTGAGGCAATCCCTATGACATACACAACGCTGCTACAAAGATTGTTAGATTTGAACTTGGTTCAGTTGAGGACATTAGCACCGCCACCACCTGGAGAACTTCTAGTGGGGTATGATGCTAATGCAAGATGCGCATTTCATTCAGGAGCTCTCGGGCACTCAACGGAGAAGTGCAGTGCATTACAGCATAAGGTCCAAGATTTGATTGATTCGAAAGCAATTAACTCCGCACCGCCTCCAAATGTTACATCAAACCCCATTCCAAATCATGGAGGGCTCCGGATAAACGTTGTGGATGGTGGCGAGAGGTTAAACTTGATTTTGAACGTGGATGAAGTGAAGACTTATTTGTTAGTGGTGAAAGGAAGATTGTTGAAAGGGCAGGTATTCCCAGGATGTGATTTTGACTGCGAGGGTTGTATGAATTCAGTTAACGGTTGCGGAGATTTGAAAGTTGGGTTGCAGTGTTTGATTGAGAAGGTGTCTCTACAGTTTGACAAGGTTGACAACAGAAGTGATTGGGTGTCTACAATAACAATTTATTTTGATCCTGCCGAAGTTCCTGCCCGGAGAGAGCCGGTGACTATCTATGCTACAGAGGTGAGTCCAGTAACCATTACTGTCCCGGGACTAGTTCCCTATGTTGATGACAAGTCCATTCCTTGGCACTATGGTTTAGACGTGTACATAGAAGGTCAAAAGGTGGAAACTAAGACAGTGACAATAGACCTGACTATTGTGAATTTCGGAGGAGTTGGTGGGTTTACACGGAGTGGACGTCTCTTTGCTCCTCAAGCTCTTAGAGGTGATCCTGAAGCTGAAGCTGCTGCAAAGGCTAAGGGTAAACATATAGCAACTGAAGAGGTGACAACTCCTGTTGCTAGTCAGGGCACTTTTGAAAAGGAAGTTGAGGAATTCATGAGGATGATTAAGAAAAGTGATTACAAGGTGGTTGAACAATTGAATCAGACCCCGTCCAAGATATCCATTCTGTTGTTGTTGATGTGTTCCCAAGCTCACCGGGAGGCTTTGTTGAAAGTTTTTCAAATGGCATATGTACCACAAGAGATAATTGTTAACCAGTTGGAAGTTGTGGTAGCCAGTGTGAACGCCAACCATGGGTTGGGGTTCACAGATAGAGATCTCACTTCTGAGGGATGTAATCACAATAAGGCCTAACACATCACCATGGAGTGTAAGGGAGTTGTTCTATCACATGTCCTGGTAGATACAGGCTCCTCTCTCAATGTGCTCCCTAAGAAGGCCCTCATGAAGCTGAATGTTGATGCATTGTTTTACGACCCAGTGATTTGATTGTAAAAGCCTTTGACGGGCCACGGAGGTATGTGTTTGGGGAGGTGGAGCTACCGGTAAAGATTGGGTCTCAGGTATTCAAGAGTACATTCTATGTTATGGATATCCAACCCGCTTATAGCTGTCTGCTGGGACATCCATGGATTCATGCTGCTGGCGCAGTAACATCCACATTGCATCAAAAGTTGAAGTATGTGGTAGACGGCCAAGTTGTTAGTGTATGCGGTGAAGAGGATATTTTCGTAAGCCATCTGTCGACCTTCAAGTACGTGGAAATGGACGGGGATATCCATGAAACACTTTGCCAAGCTTTTGAGACAGTCAATGTTAGTACTTTGTTTCCGGTTGCTGCAGTTCAAAGCAATGACAAGGAAGGGACTCATATCTACTCCTACAAGCAAGCTAAGGGAGTAGTCCAATCCGGAAATGCCAAGGGCTGGGGAAAATTGTTAAAAGTGGAAAAGAAGGATGACAAGTTTGGTCTTGGATATCAACCTGGTCAGTCCAGTTGGTCTCAAGGCAGTAAGTCCATAACGTTCACTAGTGTTGGAATACTCGATTACAACAACATTTTTGCAACCAATGAAGATGGGGATAGCAACTGCGACTTGGATAACTGGATTCACCCATGTGTACCTAGGGAGGAGCTCCGAAACTGATATGCTGAAGATTTTATTCAAGTTACTTGGCAGTCAAAGTAATTTTCTTGTTTCCATTTTATCATACTGCATGTCAAATCCTACACTCTGCCCAAGGTGCATGGATCCATTTGTAGGGGCCACCATGCTTTTAATGCATTTGTTTACCATGAAATAAAGGACATTTTTCAAGAAAAATTGTGTTCTCTTTCTTTCATTTTTGAAATTTTTTCACAAAAATCAAATAAAATGGCAATGTTTTATTTTTCTGTGTTTTTGTGTGTTTGCGACTCTTTTGTAAAGAACAAATTCTGAAATGAGCACATTATTTGTGCAGTGTTGATCATTCGGATTCTTGTGATAACGTTCCTGCTATGACCATGCATGACTTCGACAATCCTATCTACCAAGTTGATGAACGGGTTGAGGAAGACTGTGAACTCCCAGAAGAATTGGCTAGGTTGTTGAAACAAGAGGAAAGGGTCATTCAGCCTCATCAGGAAGAAATAAAGATCATTAATATTGGGTCTGAGGATGTAAAGAAAGAGATAAAGATTGGGGCTAGTCTGCAGGCCGAGGTAAAGAAGGAATTGATTGGTATGCTACGGGAATATGTGAATATCTTCGCCTGGTCATATTAGGATATGCCGGGGTTGGATACTGACATTGTTGTACACATGCTGCCACTAAAGGAAGATTGTCCTCCGGTAAAGCAAAAGCTGAGAAGAACTCGCCCTAACATGGCAATGAAGATCAATGAGGAAGTTCAAAAGCAGTGGGATGTCGGGTTCCTTGCCGTAACTAGTTACCCACCTTGGGTAGCCAACATTGTGCATGTACCAAAGAAAGATGGCAAGGTCCGGATGTGCGTCAATTATCAAGATCTAAACAGAGCAAGTCCAAAGGATGACTTTCCATTACCTCACATTGATGTGCTGGTAGATAACACCACTCATTTCTCGGTATTTTCTTTCATGGATGGTTTCTCCGGGTATAATCAAATTAAGATGGCACCGAAAGATATGGAGAAAATGACGTTCATTACCCCGTGGGGTACATTCTGTTATAAGGTCATGCCCTTTGGGTTGAAGAATGTCGGGACAAAGTATCAATGGGCTATGGTAACTTTGTTCCACGACATGATACACAAGGAAATTGAGTGCTATGTGGACGATATGATTGCCAAGTCCCGGGACAAAGAAGAGCACCTGGTCAATCTCAAAAAGTTGTTTGACAGGTTGATAAAGTATAGATTGAGGTTGAATCCAAACAAGTGCACTTTCGGAGTGCGTTCCGGTAAATTGTTGGGTTTTATTGTTAGCCAAAGGGGGATTGAGGTAGATCCTACAAAAGTAAAAGCAATACAAGACATGCCTGCACCAAAAACAGAAAAAGAAGTGCGTGGGTTTTTAGGGAGATTGAATGACATTTCTCGGTTTATATCTCATTTAACTGCCACATGCGAGCCAATCTTCAAATTGTTAAGAAAAGAGCAAACGGTCAAGTGGAATGAGGAATGTCAAAGAGGCTTTGAAAAGATAAAAGAATATTTGCAGGAGCCTCTGATTCTAATGCCTCCAGTTCCAGGATGGCCACTTATCACGTACTTGATTGTGTTAGAAGGGTCGATGGGGTGTGTGCTAGGCCAACATGACGAGTCTGGTCGAAAAGAGCATGCTATTTATTACTTTAGCAAAAAGTTTACCGACTGTGAATCCCGTTATTCACTGCTCGAGAAAACTTGTTGCGCTTTGGCATGGGCTGCTCGCCGACTGAGACAGTACATGTTGACCCACACCACATTGCTAATCTCAAAAATGGACCATGTCAAGTATATTTTCGAGAAACCAACATTAACCAGAAGGATTGCAAGGTGAAAAATGATATTAACAGAGTATGACATATGTAAACACCCCAAATTTTCCCTCTCTTTTTCTCACACCTTGGCTTGTGATCCTTCATATTGCATTGCATAAGCATATCATCTCTCATTGCATGGTTATTTCACTGCATAACTGCATAGCTAGGGTTTGTGATCAGATGAATCTTACAAGTGGTTTAGGCTATCTCAAAGTCCAAGAAGCATGTCAAGAGGGTCCATGAGTGTTCTATGGTAATTTTATACCCCAAGGGTTCTTGAAAGTTAAAAGATCACAAGAGATTGCAAAGATGTCCAGGCAGGCTAGGAGCTCCTACACAAATGACCTAAAATTAGGGTTTTGGGTTTGAGGTCCTTACACTCAAATTTTTTTGCCATTCTTGATTCTATTGGTCCATATATGTTATAAGTAGCTTGTGTATCAAATTTCATGGAAAAATTCAATGTGGAAGTCATCTGATCAAATGGTAACTTCTTGAGCAAGAAAAGTCAGATTCTGGGCATCTGAGGCCCCCAACAAGGATTCCAAAGGGTCATCATCATTAATTTGAGTTCCTATGATCTTTATTTGATCATTGGAATGCTTGGAAGTTCACAAAGTTGAAGCAAAATGAGCTAATCCAAAACTTACCAAAAATGGAAATGACTTGTAATGTAAACTTTCTATTTTGGGAAAGATTTTCAACCTCCTCTTTCTTGATCAAAAAGGTTTCAAATGAAATTTCTTCAAACATGAAAGTTGTAGATTGGATCCTCCCATTTTTAAAAAGTACAAGAACTCATTCTAATTCATCTTAGAACTCAAGTTATGGCCTTGCAAAGTTGGCAAAAATCACATAATTTCAAAGTTCATGTTAAAGAGGGATTTTGCATATTGGCATTTTAAAGCTCATAAATGACCTCTAATGTGCACAATTACTTCACAACATGTCAATACAACTTCAAATGATCATAATTGGCCCAAAGATTTGGCATTTTAATTGCTTGATTCAAAAGAAATTCCAAAACGGCCAATATGCATAAACATTTCAAAAACTTCATCCAAGCATTGTAGCTGCATTTCATCAATCCAAGGGCCATCCTTGAACCATGTTGAAGCAATCCAACCACAGAAAGAAAATCTGCACAAGCCCATACCTGAAGTACAATACAACTTGACTTTTTGCATTTTGCTCCCATACCAATCCCACAGTGCTCAACTGCCCTCCTGATTCATTGGGACAACCTTAGCCATGCCTCAAGACTATATAAAAGCAAGCTTCATGGCCTGAATCAAGACACAACTTCAGATTGAGAAAAATTCCTCAAAACCTTCATGCTATCGAATTTCATAATTCAGCCACCCAAATTCAATTTTTCTTTCACCAATCAACTCCACATAGCCTAAAGATCATTTCCCACCCATCACCATAGCCTGAAACACCCTCAAACTCAAACACAATTTCTGCAACTTCAGAAACCAAACACACAAAATAGGCACTCTAAGCTCCATTCAAGCATTTCATTGAGCTTAGGAGATCAAAAGAGGTTGGATTGCACAAAAGGGAAGCCCAGAAAGCTGCATTTTGTAGGATTCCATCTCAGGTAACCTTCATGAACTTTTCTTTCCAGAAGCATGATTTTAAGTTCTAAAATGATTCTCCATGCTTCCCTGATGATCCTGATATGATTAGAAATGAAAATAGGTTAGAAATGAGGATTTCATGATGTTCTGAAATTTTTGACCTAGAACTTGTTTGCTTCAATTTGGCTTCTTGATGCATGATAAATGATTTTGGTTGTTGGATTATTGTTGTATGATGTTAGTAGAACGTTTTTGGGCAAGAAATAAGGAGTTTAGAAGCTTATTTGAGGTTCTAAAATTTTAGGTCGCCGGAGAAGATGACCGGAGGTTAGCTCCTGTCACCTGAAAATGATTAGGGTTAAGATGAGTTTAGTTGCCCAGGTTGAATTATGGCCCTTGGATCTTGATTAGGGTTAGAAGTGAGTGGCCCAGATTGTGCGTGTTAAGTTAGTTATGTTTAATTAAAATAAAAACCAACTAAATCCTCAGATCAAACCTCAACCCTTTGATTGAATGCGCGCTTTTAGTTTAAATATGAGCCTTATGATTTACATACCTCTGGTCAATCAGACTCTCCCTCATAGCCCTTGATCTCATTGACTCCCATTCTAAACCATTGGATGTGCATACTTTCCCATTTTCTTTAATTTAATTTAATTTAATTTTGTTTTATTTTGCTTTATTTATTAAAAATACCAAAAACAATTTAAAAATTCTGGAAATTTTTTTCACCACTTAAAATAATTTTCAGAGACCAAAAATATTTTTATTTTTATTTTTTCATTCAAAAAATGCATTTTTAAATATTTTAATTTTATATTTTAATTAATTAATTTCATTTAATTAATTAAAAATACTTCAAAGTATCTAAAAATCACAAAACAAAATCAAGAGAGGTCCTTTAAACATTTAGAAACACTTACAAAGTCATCTCACAAATTTCTTTTTGGTTTTGATCATACTTTGCCATTTTCCTTTGAATTAGGGTTCCAAAATTCCTATTTTTCAACCCTAACTTCAAAGATTCATATCTCTCAAACCAAGATGAGTTTGCATATGGTTCTTTTTGCATTCTTTCACAATTGACCTCTAGTTTCTAAATATATTTTTGTCTAATTTTTATCTTGCATTTTCAAATTAATTTGCCTTTTTCATTGAAAAGTGTCCAAAACCCTAGCCAATCTTAGGTAAGCGATAACTTGAATTTGGTAAATCTTTAGACCTCACCCTTTGGATGGTATTCTCATGAGTGCTTAGGGTTACTTTGGATGAAATTTCAATTTTTTATCATGTGATTTGCTTGTGCTTTTGAGTTTGTACATATCTTATTTTTAAACTAACCATTTCAGGTGCATTTGGTAAGTTGTTTAGGATGTGTCCAACCTCTCCTTATCTCTTTATTCTTATGCATCTTACTTGTGCTTGAAGTGAATCTCATTCACTTATGTTCTCTCTTATTCCTAGGTTACTTAACGTCTTCATGAAGTAAGTAACCTAATCCCTCTCTCTCTCTCTCTCTCTTTTCATCTGCTTATTTTCTTTGGTGGCCAACTTGAAGACTTATCTTGATGACTCACAAACCATAGTAACATCCAAGCATGATAACTTTAGGGTTGTACATAGTCCCCCCTAGTTTTTACCTTTTGAGTCTCCTTGAGTCTCTCTCTCTCATCTCATAATCAAGGCTAAACAGGTTAAAGTTTTGGGTCTTTGAATTAGGGTTATCTTAGGATGGAATGTATAACTTTGATCCTTAGTGCTAAACCTTTAAGTTGTTTTCACCTTCAATCAAAAACACCTAATAATCATTAAAGACTTAAGCTTGTAACTTGGGCCTTATATTAGGGTTACATCTCTGCCTGTTGGTTTAGAGGGACTAACCCTAGTGTTCAATGGACAAGTCCCCCTCATGATAAAGTCTTGCAAACATAAAAAATACTTTTTCATCCAACCTTTAGTTAAAATCCACTTAATAAAGGCTTGTTATATAATGAATTTAATCCCTAACCATGGATTAAGTTTAGGTATCTTCCTCAGCTTAAATGTTCTCATCTATCATCCTTCTCTTAGGATGGTGTAATGAGTTCACTAATCTTTGATTAGAGATTTAACTCATTACTTAACATAAAACAAAAATCCAAAAACACTTAATAATCACAAGTAGGTTAATGATTTAATCTTGCATCATTAGGGTAATTAAGGTGAAATTTTAATCTCATACTTAAGTAGACTCATTATCCCTGACCAGGGGTGATATAATGAGTTTACAAACCCTTGATGGAGGCTTAAGCTCATTGATTTATGCAAAACACCAAAAAGCAATAAAAAACTGAAAACACAAAAGCAAACAATAAACACCTCCTCTGGGATTCTTTTCTCATCACATTCACTCTGAAAACGAGAACTCGCTTCTTCCGTCTAATGCAAGACAACTAGCACTCGAGCTAGACGAGTCACACACTTGAGCATAGACAAGCAAGCAGTTCACACCAAAAGCATATCAGTCTCTTTGAGTCAAACTACGGTGTTCTGACTTCCTCATTGCACGAGAGGATACGTAGGCATAACTTAACAGTTATCTAACAAAAGTCTCTTTGTCTTCCCCCCTCTCCTCTTCCTATTTCTCTTTTCTTAGCCTCAGTTTGAGCACTCATTTTCTTTTTGCACTAACACTATGTACATTCCTTTCTCCCTAGCTCCTTATGCACAATTTAGCACATACACTACCCCCTTCAAACACAATTAGGTAAGCGTGGATCCCGTCGAGTACGACGGACGATCTGGGTGCTAATATCTTCCTAGGTCGTAACCAACCCCCTTACTCAGTTTCTTTGGTTCGCAACCGTCTTATCCATACCCTTCCAGGTTTATTCAACATTACCATTCCTTCGGGATAAAAATGCCTAGATGGCGACTCTATTTAACCTCAACCTCCAACATCTCCGATGATTCGCGTTTGCACCGGGATGAAAATCCAGGGAGCGACAGCTTGGCGACTCTGCTGGGGATATTTGCAACCAGGGCTTCTGGTTCTCTTGTGGGTTTCTCCTAGCACTTGTTTGATTTGTGTTTATGGGGGTTTTATGTGCTATTTGTGTTTATATTTTTGCTTTATTTACTGCTTCCTGTACAACTTTATTTATTGCATTTACTTTATCGCTTTCAGTTTTTTTGCTTTTTTCATTTCATTATTATTATTGCATCACTGTGCTGGATTTTGGTTTACCTTGGTGGGTGGGGTATTCCACTTATAAAGGCTCAACACAAAGGCCTAAGTGACACATAAGATTAGAGTGGTTTTATATTCTTTCCCATTCCATTTCGGTATGGTGCGGGAATATGAAAACACGGTTCAGACATGGGTTTCCTTTTAAGAACTTTGTGCTACGGATTTCCTGTAGTGCTAGGGCTATCTGGGAAGCCTGCTAAGTCTGGATGACCTTTTTAGATGACCTTCAACATCTGAGGTGAATTAGAGGAGGATCTTTTATGATTAGGGTAAACACTGTACCTCCGATTTAGAAGTGTTTACACTTCTCATAATAGATCCGAATCTGAGGATCCTTGCTCTATAACAATACATGTGAGTGGGTTGGGTTGTTTACAAGTTTGCAGGAACCCTTGACCTCAACATACCTTGCTACTGGAATTTGTTTTAAGGTTATACTATTTTGAACGAGTTCTTTGAAACCCTGAATCATTGACTCTTTATTTGAGTCCCCCACCTGGTTACTGGTTCTCATACTTCCATCCGAAACTCTGAACACTCATGGACCTTACCAAGAGCAACTGTATATCCAGCACATGATCACAAAGCCTTGCATATCATAAGCATACATCATATTGCATCATTTAACATTTGTCTATTTGTTTTACAGGGTATCCATCTTCCTTTGGTTTGGTTTTGACTGTTTTTCTGCTCAACTTATCTGCTTCAACACTCCTTCAACACTCCTTCAACACTTCTTCAGTTGTCTTCTTCATCCATCTTCTTCATTTATCCTCTTCAGTTATCTCCTTCAGCACACCTCTTCAACATGGATTCAACCAGGAAAAGCAACATCACCTACCACTTCTTTGAGTATCCTCTAACAGGCATCAGACAGATACAGGCTCTTATCACCCCTGATCATGTTCCCTTATTCAGAGAGCATTATGGTGGGATCCTGGACATGATCATGGATTTGGACACATTGAAGAGGAGCATGATTCATACCTTTCTACAGTTCTATGACCCTCCTCTCCGTTGCTTCACTTTCCCAGATTTTCAAATAGGACCTTTGCTGGAAGAATACTTTATGTTATTGGGTGTCCCTATCAGAAGAGGAATTCCTTTCAATCCTAAAATGACTCCTCCAAGGAATGAAGACATAGCCAAAGCACTACATCTGGAGGCAACTACCATTGATGAGCACATGACTTCCAAAGCTAGAATCCCAGGCCTTAATCTAGATTTCTTGATCACTCAGGCTACAAAGCAAGCTGCAGTAGGGAATTGGGAAACTGTGTGTGCTCTCCTGGCTCTCAGTATTTATGTTATCATTTTGTTTGCAGACGAGCCCAGGTTTGTAAGAAAGAATGCCATAGACATATTCATGCTAAAGAACCCAGTTCCCACCTTATTGGGAGACTTCTACTACTCAGTTCATCAGAGGAACGAGAAACAGAGAGGAAGACTGGTAAAGTGTTGTGCACCTCTTTTCTACTGTTGGTTAATGAAGCATATGTCGAAGAAGGAAGCTTTCTTGAATCCACATCAGTCAAGGAATTGGGCTAAGAGGATGATTTCCCTTACATCAGAAGATATCAGATGGTGTACTCAGAACACCAAGGGCCGAGACATAATAGCAAGTTGTGGATACCCAAATGTGCCACTTATTGGAGTGAAAGGTTGCATCAATTACAATCCTTTACGTTTCAAGAGACAGCTGGGATATGCTTTGATACATCCACCTAGGGAACAAGACTTGGCGGAGTCTCTCTACTCTGATTTTCAGAATAATCATGCCATTGTCTGACAAGTAGCTTGGGCTTGGGACAACATAGAGACTAAAGGGACTGCTATTTTGGGGAAATGAACAACATAGCCTCTGCTCAGTACACTGAATGGTCACGCGTCAGAGCACAAATTACTCGTATGCCATTCACCCTGGAAGATGTACCAGGGCCATCAGTAGTGGAGCCCACAACTACAGTAAGCCTAGAAGAGTTTGAAAAACAAAAGGAAAGAAGCTGAAGCTTTGAAGAAGACCCTTTGGGAAAATAATAATGGTCGTCTAGACATTGACAGGTTGGAGAAGTTACACATCGAGCATGCAACCAAAATTGAGAAGACTGAAGACATCACCAGGAAGGCCCGAGCAAGAGAACTTGTGTTGAAAAATGCATGTAAGGAAGCAAATATTCAAAGAGCAAGAGATGAGTATTATCTGGAGGAGAGTCAGGATAGGTGGGTCAGGATTACTAAAGCTCGTCTGAAAGAAGACCAGAAGATGCAAGCCAAGGTAGAGCAGTTGGAAGCTAATGAGAAGAGAAGCCAAGAAGCATTGCTAGCAGCTCAGAAGGAGATATCAAAGTTGAAACTCCGGGCGGGGTTGAAGAGATCCAAAGAACAGGACAAGTATCAGAAGATGACAAATGCCATTGCAACCAGAAACCTTCTCATAAGAACCATTACAGAGCACCCAGTTGGACTGGTAACTGATGCTCTCCTGAAGGGAGTCAGGGAGGATGCATATGGATTAGATGTTTGATTTTTCTCTTTGTACTAGTCTTTGTATTTTAGCTCACCATGGTGATTTTGTTTGTTGCACTCTTGAATTGATTGTATTTTGATTTACCATGGGAGTTTGTTTGTAATTCATGAACTATTTGTATTATTGCATTGCCATTTGCATTTTGTATGGTTATGAATTGGATTTTCTTATGCTTCGACATCTTCATCTTCTCAAAAGAGGTCTGGAAGGTCAAAACCAAGAACCAAACCGGATACCCTCTGAAGACAAATAGACATATTGCATTGCATGTTAATCTTCATATCCTTTGTTTTGCATGTGTTTTGTTGTTGCCTTCTCACTTTGTTTATTGTTTCAGGAAATATTGCTCGCAGGAGGGTCTTTCCCGTCAATCGCATCCACAGATATCCAACTCGACACAACCTTCTGAGTCTACAAATGGATCAGCTACAACAGGAACTGACAAATGTGAGGACTCAGATGACATATGTGAGGACAGAAGTGAGAACCCAGATGAACCAGTTTATGGCTGTGATGACTGGGCTGGCACAGAACCAAGAAAGATTGAGGGAGTTAGTCGAGCAGCAAACTCCAGAAGACAACCATGCAGGCACTGGAGGCACTAGTAACAACGAGCACGGACAGCCACGAACAAACCCACCAGAGTTTGGGCCCCACAATAACCCTGAAGTCAATGTTATTGGAAATACCCAGAGAAACACTAGAGATCGTATTCTGCAAGAAGACCCTCAGAATGAGCAGTTTACTGTGTTGGGTGTTGGGGCAGATGAGGCTTATGATCGTCGTTTGGACGAGATACCTGAGAAGTTGAGGTCCCTGGAATCCCAGAACTCCTTGGTATTTGATGTGATGGATATGGACTTAGTTGAAGGGGTAAGGAATCCTCACAAGTTCAAACCCCCGTGTTTTGAAAAGTATAATGGTACCTCCTGTCCTCGTACCCATTTACAGTCTTTTCTGGGAAGATTGAAAGCATATACCATGGATGAGAAACTGTGGGTGTTTTACTTTGAAGATATTTTAACCGGGGCATCTAGAGAGTGGTATTCACACTTGTCAAGGGCTACCGTTAGGAACTGGAAAGACTTAGCTGAGGCCTTTATACGCCAATATCAGTACAACCTGGATATGGCACCCAATAGGACTATCCTAATGGGTATGTCTCAATCTTCAAGGGAAAGTTTTGGTGAGTACACTCAAAGGTGGAGACAGTTTGCTGCCGCTGTCCAACCACCTATGTCAGAAAGAGAGATGGCTGATATGTTCATGAATACCTTGCAAGGGACCTACATTGATAGACTTGTTGCTTTCTCTTCCACTAGTTTTGCTGACGTGGTCATAGCGGGAGAGAGAATTGAAAGCCTATTGAAGATGGGAAATATTTCTGACAACGGTGCTAGCTCCAGCAATGCAAGGAAACCCTTCTCAGGACCTTGAAGGACAGGAGAAACTAATGCGGTGCATATTGGTAGAGGTAGACCCCAGTACTTGCAAAGATCAGTGGCTGTTGTCACCATTCCTACACCAGCACCTCAACAACAGTTTCCTCAACAGCAACAACAATATCCTCCATAGCAACAAAGATCTTACAACAACAACAACCAACAACAATGTCCCTTCCAACAAAGGCCTTCTCAGATTAACAGGGTGATCGATCCCATCCCGATGCCCTGTGCATCCTTACTCCCACAGCTATTGAAGCTTAACCTGACTGAACTAAGAACTTTGGCTCCACTAGATCCTTTGAATCTTCCAAGGAATTATGATGTCAACGCCAGGTGTGCTTTTCACTCCAATGCACCTGGCCATTCAACAGAGAAGTGCAGGGCCCTGCACATGAAAGTCCAAGATTTATTTGATTCCAAAGCTTTGAATTTTGCACCTCCACATAATGTCACAAAGAATCCAATACCGAATCACGGTGAGTCAAGGATTAATGCTATTGAGGAGGACCAACCATCAATTCTGATTGATGACATTGCAAACATTCAAACACCACTGGCCGAAGTAAACGCTCAGCTATTGAAGTGCCAAGTATTTCCAGGTTGTGAGGCCTGTTGTGAAGCTTGCAAAATTTCTACCAACGGTTGTGAAAATTTGAAGAAGGGTATTAGCGATCTTATCAGAGAAGGCATCCTGCAGATCACATCAACAGTTCCATCTTCTACAACTGTAACAAAAATCTCTCCTACAACACCAGCAAACATTATCTCAACAGAGTCTTCTACAACAACAACAATCTATTATGATCCAACAATGATCCATGTTTCAGATTCTCTCAACAACAACCTTCATCAACATCAACAACTGGCCACACCTGCACCAACTTCAATCAGATCTCTTGTCACCATCTACTATGATCCACAGACTATCACAACTCCTTCTTCTGCTGCAATTAGTCTGGTGACCATCACGTTTCCTGGACCAGTTCCTTATGATAACAACGGTGCCATGCCTTGGCATTATGGTTCGGATCTTTATTACCAAGGAAAGAAGGTTACCCTTAATTCTTCAACTTCTACACCACAAATTGACAATGTTGGGAGAGGCAGAGGCTTCACTCGGAGCGGACGTCTCTTTGCTTCACAATTTCCAAGAGTCAATGCTGAAGCAGAAGCTACTGCCAAAGCAAAAGGAAAAAGTGTGGTTCCAGAAGAACCAACTGCAAAAGAAACTCAGAAGACACCCTTTGATCAGGATGTAGACGAGTTTATGAGTATTATCAAGAGAAGTGACTACAAGGTTGTGGATCAGCTCCATCAAACACCCTCCAAGATCTCCATACTATCCCTGCTCATGTGTTCAGAGGCTCACCGGAATGCACTGGTCAAAGTTTTGCACGTAGCTTATGTGCCTGAAGAGATCACGGTTAATCAGTTAGAAATAGTGGTCGCAAATGTCAATACTAGTCATGGACTAGGTTTCACCAATGCTGACTTGACTACGGAGGGGCGTAATCACAACAAGGCTTTGCATATCACTTTGGAATGTAAAGGTGATGTACTTTCTCATGTCCTTGTTGATACCGGATCATCACTCAATGTGTTGCCGAATAAGGCTTTAGTCAAGCTGGAGTATGATGGTCTTGCACTCCGTCCGAGCAACCTAGTTGTCATAGCTTTTGATGGTTCTAAGAGATTGGTTCTCGGAGAGATTGAGCTGCCTATGGTAATTGGCCCACGAGTTTTCAAAACTACCTTCTATGTGATGGACATACAGCCTGCCTACAGCTGTTTATTAGGTCGACCCTGGATTTACGCCGCTGGCGCAGTAACGTCAACCCTTCACCAGAAGTTAATATATGAGTGGGAAGGCCAAATCATCACCATTTATGGAGAAGAAGACATCTTTGTCAGTCACCTGGCTACATACAAGTACATAGAGATGGATGGGGAGATCCATGAAACCATCAGTCAGGGTTTTGAAGCCTTGAACGTCAACGAAGCTACAACTGAGGTGTCTGCTGCATCCCAAGAGGAGAGGATGGGTACCTCAATTGCTTCCTACAAATAGGCTCGGAAGGTTGTGGAAGAAGGGAACGCCCAAGGCTGGGGCAAGCTGCTGAAGGTTCAGATGAAAGAAGACAAATTTGGTTTGGGTTACAGACCATCCCGACAAGTTCCAGAGGAAGATGCTAAAGCTCCCAAGTTCATAAGTGGGGGAATGCTGACCCCGGATGCTATCAACACTTTGGAAGACGAGGCTGAGAGCGACTACAACCTGGAAAGATGGATCCGTCCAAGAGTCCCGGGCTAACAAGTCCTCAACTGGTGTTCCCAGGAAATTATAAGGGTTACTGCTGCAGAGTAATTATTATTTCCTGTTTTAAGCATGCATCAAAGTCCTGCATCTTGCCCAAGATTTCGGGACTCATTTTTTAATAGGGCCATATGTATTTTGTGCATATTGAATATTAATGAACAATGGACATCTTTTTGCAAACAATCTTCTTTTTGGCTCACTGTCTTTTCATTTTTGTTATTTTCGCACAAAACAATAAATGGCAATGTTTTTCTCAATAATAACTTCATTCACTTTTTCTAAATAAGATAAAATCAATCACTAAAATGAACCAAATCTTAACCCTTGCAGAGATAGCCCTCCATATTTCACCAACAACGACACTGCTATGACCTCGTATGACTTCGACAATCCAATTAATCAAGCAGATGAAGGGGTTGAAGAAGACTACGATTTACCTGAAGAGCTATCCAGATTATTGAGACAAGAGGAAAAGGTGATTGCTCCTCATCAGGAGGAAGTTGAGACTATTAATCTTGGTACCGAGGAAGATGTGAAAGAGGTAAATATTGGAGCCAGTCTGCAAGCTCCAGTGAAAGAACAACTTATCAGCATGCTGCGAGAATATGTCGATGTGTTCGCTTGGTCCTATCAAGATATGCTGGGTTTGGATACAGATATTGTCATGCACAAGCTTCCATTGTAAGAGGATTGTCCGCCAGTTAAACAGAAGTTGCGCCATACTCGCCCAGACATGGCCATAAAAATCAAAGAGGAAGTACAAAAGCAGTGGGACACCGGTTTTCTTGCTGTAACTAGTTACCCGCCTTGGGTTGCTAACATTGTACCCGTACCTAAGAAAGATGGAAAGGTGCGTATGTGTGTTTATTACCGGGATCTGAACAGAGAAAGCCCGAAAGATGACTTCCCATTACCTCACATTGATGTATTGGTGGATAACATAGCTCAGTTCTCGGTATTTTCCTTCATGGACGGATTTTCTGGATACAATCAGATCAAGATGTCACCCGAATATTTGGAGAAGACAACCTTCATCACACCCTGGGGCATGTTCTGCTACAAAGTAATGTTGTTTCGTTTGAATAACGCCGATGCAACATATCAACGAGCTATGGTAACATTGTTCCATGACATGATCCATAAAGAGATTGAGTGTTATGTGGATGACATGATTGCCAAGTCCCAAACAGGCTCAGTGGATGACATGATTGCCAACTGTGAACAACGTTATTCACTGCTCGAGAAGACTTGTTGTGCTTTAGCGTGGGCTGCTCGCCGACTAAGACATTATGTTGACTCATACTACCTTGTTGATCTCAAAGATGGACCCCGTCAATACTGATGGCTCCTTATACAAGCGGAACTTCGACATGGTCTTGCTCAGATGTGTTGACAAGAAGGAAGCAGACCTACTAATGCATGAAGTACTTGAAGGTTCTTTCGGTACCCATGTCGGAGGACATGCAATGGCAAAGAAATTGTTAAGATCAGGCTACTATTGGATCACAATGGATGCAGACTGTTGTGCCTATGCCATGAAATGCCATAAATGCCAATTCTATACAGACAAAGTGCATGTGCCTCCCAATCCTTTGAATATATTGTCTTCACCCTGGCCCTTCGCCATGTGGGGCATTGATATGATTGGAAAGATCGAGCCGACTGCTTCAAATGGTCACAGATTCATCCTGGTAGCCATCGATTACTCACCAAATGGGTCGAAGCAACTTCATATGCAAATGTCACTCGCCAAGTGGTAGCCCGATTTCTGAAGAGGGGTATCATTTATCAGTATGGAGTTCCCGAGCGAATCATTACTGATAATGGTTCAAACCTTAACAACAAGATGATGGCAGAACTGTACTGAGACTTCAAAATTCAACATCACAACTCTTCTCCTTACAAGCCAAAGATGAATGGCGCTGTTGAGTCGGCTAACAAGAACATTAAGAAGATTGTGCAAAAGATGGTAGTCACATACAGAGACTGGCATGAAATGTTACCATTCTCCTTGCATGGGTACCGAACTTCCATTAGAATATCTACCGGGGCAACACCTTATCAGCTCGTGTATGGTATGGAAGCAGTCCTACCTATTGAAGTTGAATTACCCTCCTTACGGGTAATGATGGATGTATAACTGGACGAAGTAGAATGGGTCCGATATCGTTATAACCAACTGAGCCTGATTGAAGAAAAGAGATTAGCGACTAACTTTCATGGTCAATTATATCAGAAACGGATGAAGAAAGCCTTTGATCAAAAAGTCAGACCTTGGGTATATCAAGTGGGAGAGCTTGTACTGAAAAGACTCATTCCTCCTCATACAGACCACAGGGGCAATTAAACGCTTAACTATGAAGGTCCTTACATGATAACTAAAGTCTTATCATGCGGAGCACTGATGCTCACAACCATGGATGGCGAAAAATTCCTATCTCTTGTGAATTCAGATGCAGTTAAAAAATACTTCGGATAAATGACCCGTTGGACATAAAAACAGAATGTAAGTCCAGGCAAAAATAGGGCATCCCGGCGAGTCAAAAACAGAATAAAAGACTCGGGAAAAAATAAGGAAAAAAATTGAAAAAAATGTACACCCGCTGAGTTAAAAAGCCACATCGGACAGCTCAGAACAAGAACATTAAGAAGATTGTGCAAAAGATGGTAGTCACATACAGAGACTGGCATGAAATGTTACCATTCTCCTTGCATGGGTACCGAACTTCCATTAGAATATCTACCGGGGCAACACCTTATCAGCTCGTGTATGGTATGGAAGCAGTCCTACCTATTGAAGTTGAATTACCCTCCTTACGGGTAATGATGGATGTATAACTGGACGAAGTAGAATGGGTCCGATATCGTTATAACCAACTGAGCCTGATTGAAGAAAAGAGATTAGCGACTATCTTTCATGGTCAGTTATATCAGAAACGGATGAAGAAAGCCTTTGATCAAAAAGTCAGACCTTGGGTATATCAAGTGGGAGAGCTTGTACTGAAAAGACTCCTTCCTCCTCATACAGACCACAGGGGCAATTAGACGCTTAACTATGAAGGTCCTTACATGATAACTAAAGTCTTATCATGCGGAGCACTGATGCTCACAACCATGGATGGCGAAAAATTCCTATCTCTTGTGAATTCAGATGCAGTTAAAAAATACTTCGGATAAATGACCCGTTGGACATAAAAACAGAATGTAAGTCCAGGCAAAAATAGGGCATCCCGGCGAGTCAAAAACAGAATAAAAGACTCGGGCAAAAATAAGGAAAAAAAATTGAAAAAAATGTACACCCGCTGAGTTAAAAAGCCACATCGGACAGCTCAGAACAAGAACATTAAGAAGATTGTGCAAAAGATGGTAGTCACATACAGAGACTGGCATGAAATGTTACCATTCTCCTTGCATGGGTACCGAACTTCCATTAGAATATCTACCGGGGCAACACCTTATCAGCTCGTGTATGGTATGGAAGCAGTCCTACCTATTGAAGTTGAATTACCCTCCTTACGGGTAATGATGGATGTATAACTGGACGAAGTAGAATGGGTCCGATATCGTTATAACCAACTGAGCCTGATTGAAGAAAAGAGATTAGCGACTATCTTTCATGGTCAGTTATATCAGAAACGGATGAAGAAAGCCTTTGATCAAAAAGTCAGACCTTGGGTATATCAAGTGGGAGAGCTTGTACTGAAAAGACTCCTTCCTCCTCATACAGACCACAGGGGCAATTAGACGCTTAACTATGAAGGTCCTTACATGATAACTAAAGTCTTATCATGCGGAGCACTGATGCTCACAACCATGGATGGCGAAAAATTCCTATCTCTTGTGAATTCAGATGCATTTAAAAAATACTTCGGATAAATGACCCGTTGGACATAAAAACAGAATGTAAGTCCAGGCAAAAATAGGGCATCCCGGCGAGTCAAAAACAGAATAAAAGACTCGGGCAAAAATAAGGAAAAAAAATTGAAAAAAATGTACACCCGCTGAGTTAAAAAGCCACATCGGACAGCTCAGAACAAGAACATTAAGAAGATTGTGCAAAAGATGGTAGTCACATACAGAGACTGGCATGAAATGTTACCATTCTCCTTGCATGGGTACCGAACTTCCATTAGAATATCTACCGGGGCAACACCTTATCAGCTCATGTATGGTATGGAAGCAGTCCTACCTATTGAAGTTGGATTACCCTCCTTACGGGTAATGATGGATGTATAACTGGACGAAGTAGAATGGGTCCGATATCGTTATAACCAACTGAGCCTGATTGAAGAAAAGAGATTAGCGACTATCTTTCATGGTCAGTTATATCAGAAACGGATGAAGAAAGCCTTTGATCAAAAAGTCAGACCTTGGGTATATCAAGTGGGAGAGCTTGTACTGAAAAGACTCATTCCTCCTCATACAGACCACAGGGGCAATTAGACGCTTAACTATGAAGGTCCTTACATGATAACTAAAGTCTTATCATGCGGAGCACTGATGCTCACAACCATGGATGGCGAAAAATTCCTATCTCTTGTGAATTCAGATGCAGTTAAAAAATACTTCGGATAAATGACCCGTTGGACATAAAAACAGAATGTAAGTCCAGGCAAAAACAGGGCATCCCGGCGAGTCAAAAACAGAATAAAAGACTCAGGCAAAAATAAGGAAAAAAATTGAAAAAATGTACACCCGCTGAGTTAAAAAGCCACATCGGACAGCTCAGAACAAGAACATTAAGAAGATTGTGCAAAAGATGGTAGTCACATACAGAGACTGGCATGAAATGTTACCATTCTCCTTGCATGGGTACCGAACTTCCATTAGAATATCTACCGGGGCAACACCTTATCAGCTCGTGTATGGTATGGAAGCAGTCCTACCTATTGAAGTTGAATTACCCTCCTTACGGGTAATGATGGATGTATAACTGGACGAAGTAGAATGGGTCCGATATCGTTATAACCAACTGAGCCTGATTGAAGAAAAGAGATTAGCGACTATCTTTCATGGTCAGTTATATCAGAAACGGATGAAGAAAGCCTTTGATCAAAAAGTCAGACCTTGGGTATATCAAGTGGGAGAGCTTGTACTGAAAAGACTCCTTCCTCCTCATACAGACCACAGGGGCAATTAGACGCTTAACTATGAAGGTCCTTACATGATAACTAAAGTCTTATCATGCGGAGCACTGATGCTCACAACCATGGATGGCGAAAAATTCCTATCTCTTGTGAATTCAGATGCAGTTAAAAAATACTTCGGATAAATGACCCGTTGGACATAAAAACAGAATGTAAGTCCAGGCAAAAATAGGGCATCCCGGCGAGTCAAAAACAGAATAAAAGACTCGGGCAAAAATAAGGAAAAAAAATTGAAAAAAATGTACACCCGCTGAGTTAAAAAGCCACATCGGACAGCTCAGAACAAGAACATTAAGAAGATTGTGCAAAAGATGGTAGTCACATACAGAGACTGGCATGAAATGTTACCATTCTCCTTGCATGGGTACCGAACTTCCATTAGAATATCTACCGGGGCAACACCTTATCAGCTCGTGTATGGTATGGAAGCAGTCCTACCTATTGAAGTTGAATTACCCTCCTTACGGGTAATGATGGATGTATAACTGGACGAAGTAGAATGGGTCCGATATCATTATAACCAACTGAGCCTGATTGAAGAAAAGAGATTAGCGAATATCTTTCATGGTCAGTTATATCAGAAACGGATGAAGAAAGCCTTTGATCAAAAAGTCAGACCTTGGGTATATCAAGTGGGAGAGCTTGTACTGAAAAGACTCCTTCCTCCTCATACAGACCACAGGGGCAATTAGACGCTTAACTATGAAGGTCCTTACATGATAACTAAAGTCTTATCATGCGGAGCACTGATGCTCACAACCATGGATGGCGAAAAATTCCTATCTCTTGTGAATTCAGATGCATTTAAAAAATACTTCGGATAAATGACCCGTTGGACATAAAAACAGAATGTAAGTCCAGGCAAAAATAGGGCATCCCGGCGAGTCAAAAACAGAATAAAAGACTCGGGCAAAAATAAGGAAAAAAATTGAAAAAAATGTACACCCGCTGAGTTAAAAAGCCACATCGGACAGCTCAGAACAAGAACATTAAGAAGATTGTGCAAAAGATGGTAGTCACATACAGAGACTGGCATGAAATGTTACCATTCTCCTTGCATGGGTACCGAACTTCCATTAGAATATCTACCGGGGCAACACCTTATCAGCTCGTGTATGGTATGGAAGCAGTCCTACCTATTGAAGTTGAATTACCCTCCTTACGGGTAATGATGGATGTATAACTGGACGAAGTAGAATGGGTCCGATATCGTTATAACCAACTGAGCCTGATTGAAGAAAAGAGATTAGCGACTATCTTTCATGGTCAGTTATATCAGAAACGGATGAAGAAAGCCTTTGATCAAAAAGTCAGACCTTGGGTATATCAAGTGGGAGAGCTTGTACTGAAAAGACTCCTTCCTCCTCATACAGACCACAGGGGCAATTAGACGCTTAACTATGAAGGTCCTTACATGATAACTAAAGTCTTATCATGCGGAGCACTGATGCTCACAACCATGGATGGCGAAAAATTCCTATCTCTTGTGAATTCAGATGCATTTAAAAAATACTTCGGATAAATGACCCGTTGGACATAAAAACAGAATGTAAGTCCAGGCAAAAATAGGGCATCCCGGCGAGTCAAAAACAGAATAAAAGACTCGGGCAAAAATAAGGAAAAAAATTGAAAAAAATGTACACCCGCTGAGTTAAAAAGCCACATCGGACAGCTCAGAACAAGAACATTAAGAAGATTGTGCAAAAGATGGTAGTCACATACAGAGACTGGCATGAAATGTTACCATTCTCCTTGCATGGGTACCGAACTTCCATTAGAATATCTACCGGGGCAACACCTTATCAGCTCGTGTATGGTATGGAAGCAGTCCTACCTATTGAAGTTGAATTACCCTCCTTACGGGTAATGATGGATGTATAACTGGACGAAGTAGAATGGGTCCGATATCGTTATAACCAACTGAGCCTGATTGAAGAAAAGAGATTAGCGACTATCTTTCATGGTCAGTTATATCAGAAACGGATGAAGAAAGCCTTTGATCAAAAAGTCAGACCTTGGGTATATCAAGTGGGAGAGCTTGTACTGAAAAGACTCCTTCCTCCTCATACAGACCACAGGGGCAATTAGACGCTTAACTATGAAGGTCCTTACATGATAACTAAAGTCTTATCATGCGGAGCACTGATGCTCACAACCATGGATGGCGAAAAATTCCTATCTCTTGTGAATTCAGATGCAGTTAAAAAATACTTCGGATAAATGACCCGTTGGACATAAAAACAGAATGTAAGTCCGGGCAAAAATAGGGCATCCCGGCGAGTCAAAAACAGAATAAAAGACTCGGGCAAAAATAAGGAAAAAAAATTGAAAAAAATGTACACCCGCTGAGTTAAAAAGCCACATCGGACAGCTCAGAACAAGAACATTAAGAAGATTGTGCAAAAGATGGTAGTCACATACAGAGACTGGCATGAAATGTTACCATTCTCCTTGCATGGGTACCGAACTTCCATTAGAATATCTACCGGGGCAACACCTTATCAGCTCGTGTATGGTATGGAAGCAGTCCTACCTATTGAAGTTGAATTACCCTCCTTACGGGTAATGATGGATGTATAACTGGACGAAGTAGAATGGGTCCGATATCGTTATAACCAACTGAGCCTGATTGAAGAAAAGAGATTAGCGACTATCTTTCATGGTCAGTTATATCAGAAACGGATGAAGAAAGCCTTTGATCAAAAAGTCAGACCTTGGGTATATCAAGTGGGAGAGCTTGTACTGAAAAGACTCCTTCCTCCTCATACAGACCACAGGGGCAATTAGACGCTTAACTATGAAGGTCCTTACATGATAACTAAAGTCTTATCATGCGGAGCACTGATGCTCACAACCATGGATGGCGAAAAATTCCTATCTCTTGTGAATTCAGATGCAGTTAAAAAATACTTCGGATAAATGACCCGTTGGACATAAAAACAGAATGTAAGTCCAGGCAAAAATAGGGCATCCCGGCGAGTCAAAAACAGAATAAAAGACTCGGGCAAAAATAAGGAAAAAAAATTGAAAAAAATGTACACCCGCTGAGTTAAAAAGCCACATCGGACAGCTCAGAACAAGAACATTAAGAAGATTGTGCAAAAGATGGTAGTCACATACAGAGACTGGCATGAAATGTTACCATTCTCCTTGCATGGGTACCGAACTTCCATTAGAATATCTACCGGGGCAACACCTTATCAGCTCGTGTATGGTATGGAAGCAGTCCTACCTATTGAAGTTGAATTACCCTCCTTACGGGTAATGATGGATGTATAACTGGACGAAGTAGAATGGGTCCGATATCGTTATAACCAACTGAGCCTGATTGAAGAAAAGAGATTAGCGACTATCTTTCATGGTCAGTTATATCAGAAACGGATGAAGAAAGCCTTTGATCAAAAAGTCAGACCTTGGGTATATCAAGTGGGAGAGCTTGTACTGAAAAGACTCCTTCCTCCTCATACAGACCACAGGGGCAATTAGACGCTTAACTATGAAGGTCCTTACATGATAACTAAAGTCTTATCATGCGGAGCACTGATGCTCACAACTATGGATGGCGAAAAATCCCTATCTCTTGTGAATTCAGATGCATTTAAAAAATACTTCGGATAAATGACCCGTTGGACATAAAAACAGAATGTAAGTCTAGGCAAAAATAGGGCATCCCGGCGAGTCAAAAACAGAATAAAAGACTCGGGCAAAAATAAGGAAAAAAATTGAAAAAAATGTACACCCGCTGAGTTAAAAAGCCACATCGGACAGCTCAGAACAAGAACATTAAGAAGATTGTGCAAAAGATGGTAGTCACATACAGAGACTGGCATGAAATGTTACCATTCTCCTTGCATGGGTACCGAACTTCCATTAGAATATCTACCGGGGCAACACCTTATCAGCTCGTGTATGGTATGGAAGCAGTCCTACCTATTGAAGTTGAATTACCCTCCTTACGGGTAATGATGGATGTATAACTGGACGAAGTAGAATGGGTCCGATATCGTTATAACCAACTGAGCCTGATTGAAGAAAAGAGATTAGCGACTATCTTTCATGGTCAGTTATATCAGAAACGGATGAAGAAAGCCTTTGATCAAAAAGTCAGACCTTGGGTATATCAAGTGGGAGAGCTTGTACTGAAAAGACTCCTTCCTCCTCATACAGACCACAGGGGCAATTAGACGCTTAACTATGAAGGTCCTTACATGATAACTAAAGTCTTATCATGCGGAGCACTGATGCTCACAACCATGGATGGCGAAAAATTCCTATCTCTTGTGAATTCAGATGCAGTTAAAAAATACTTCGGATAAATGACCCGTTGGACATAAAAACAGAATGTAAGTCCGGGCAAAAATAGGGCATCCCGGCGAGTCAAAAACAGAATAAAAGACTCGGGCAAAAATAAGGAAAAAAAATTGAAAAAAATGTACACCCGCTGAGTTAAAAAGCCACATCGGATAGCTCAGAAATAGAACATTAAGAAGATTGTGCAAAAGATGGTAGTCACATACAGAGACTGGCATGAAATGTTACCATTCTCCTTGCATGGGTACCGAACTTCCATTAGAATATCTACCGGGGCAACACCTTATCAGCTCGTGTATGGTATGGAAGCAGTCCTACCTATTGAAGTTGAATTACCCTCCTTACGGGTAATGATGGATGTATAACTGGACGAAGTAGAATGGGTCCGATATCGTTATAACCAACTGAGCCTAATTGAAGAAAAGAGATTAGCGACTATCTTTCATGGTCAGTTATATCAGAAACGGATGAAGAAAGCCTTTGATCAAAAAGTCAGACCTTGGGTATATCAAGTGGGAGAGCTTGTACTGAAAAGACTCCTTCCTCCTCATACAGACCACAGGGGCAATTAGACGCTTAACTATGAAGGTCCTTACATGATAACTAAAGTCTTATCATGCGGAGCACTGATGCTCACAACCATGGATGGCGAAAAATTCCTATCTCTTGTGAATTCAGATGCATTTAAAAAATACTTCGGATAAATGACCCGTTGGACATAAAAACAGAATGTAAGTCCAGGCAAAAATAGGGCATCCCGGGGAGTCAAAAACAGAATAAAAGACTCGGGCAAAAATAAGGAAAAAAATTGAAAAAAATGTACACCCGCTGAGTTAAAAAGCCACATCGGACAGCTCAGGCAAAAAAGGGTATCCCGGCGGATTGAAATCCCGAAAGGGCGATCCACACAAAATTAGGGAATAAGCTAACAACTACATTCTGAATTCGTCTGTATCACTCCCATAACATGGCAAGCTTCGAAAGGAAAAAGCGTCGGTCAAAATCAACTTCCTTCAGAAAGCAAGATAAGAAGAGCGTTCAGGTCATACAGGTCATAGCAAAGGAAGCTCATTGGAGCGTCAACTTCAGCATTGCCAAATAAGAATTTTATTTTCTCAATTTTGTAGCAATATCCTCATTTCAGGGATTAGCTTCTCCAAATGTACTTGTCTGTTCAGGGCACACAAATCAATAAAGTCAAATGTTCATTCACACTTTGTTTTGTACCTTTTTGTTTTGTTTGCAAAATGTCTAAAGTTTGTAATACAACATTTGCATAAAAACATATAAGCCATTTTCAATAAATGCTTGCAGGAAATATGTGCTCTTGAGCGAATCTAACTCCTATGACAGAGTCCGGTTGGGGATACCTCAGGGCACTTGTGCGTTTCCTTTGTTTGATAGGTTGCAGGTACTAAAGGCGGACAACCTTTCACAACATGGGGCATATCGGGCACTATATCCCCAGCCAAGACAACAGTCACATCATCAGAAGGATTACTTGACGAAAGTATTTCCCCACGAAGCTTTCTATCCCCTCAGAGTATCCCCGCAAAGCTGATCCTCCGACATATTAACTCCCAGAAGTTCTCTCCTTCCCAAGCAGGATCTCCAAAGCGATGCCTGAATCGCTTTTCCCCAGCAAGTTGTCAGATCTTCTCATCCCCATCATGGGATCCCCATAGAGTTCTTCCCCCAGAGTTCTCCAAAAAGATAGTGCAATGATCTTTTATCCCCACAGATCGCCCAGTGATCAGTTCTCCCAGTAGATTTCAGATCTCGGATCTCGTTTCTCTCATTTGCATAATCATAGCATTCGCATCATTCCTTCCCAAACAGAGCGTAGCATTCCGTCTAATATGGAGCATTACAGCAAAAAATCAAACATTTGCATGATCATAAGCCAGGTTCGAGCCAGTCACCTGCAAATACCAAAATCACTCCTCTAGCAATACGCAAAAAAAGAAACTTATTCCCTGCAGATAAACGCCAAAATATCTTTATGCACTCTCAATACAAATACTTGTACATACTTATACACAATCCTTCTGATACTCGTCCGTATCCTACTTATACATAATTCTTTGATACTCGTCCGTATTTTACACATCTTCCCAGCAGATCAACACTCGTCCGTGTTCCTTGTTCAAACGGTTGATACTCGTCCGTATCATCACTCCTTAAACATGCGTCGTTGTTTGTTTCTATCGATACGTGTCTGTATCGTGGTCCTAAGGATACTCATCCGTATATTTAATCTATACACACTATCGAAACACTTATACCACTTTATTTTAGGGCTTAAACACTCGTCTGTGTTTATCTATCCCCAGAAGTTGCCAACAAAACAACTTTCTATCCAACCTTCGTCATATGTCGTGATATCTTTTAGGTGATCTTCCTTCACCTTTTGATGACCGTACCTCATCATTCATCTGATGGCCGTCCCCATCGTCGATCTTTTTATCCAACATTCGTCCTATGTCGAGATAATCCCCAACAGAGCAGCCGTACCCTGCTAGGTGATCGTCCTTCACCTCTTGATGATCGTCCCACATCATTTATTTTGATGACCGTGCCTCATCATGTTATCCGATGGCCATCCCCATCGTTGATTTTTTATCCGACATTCGTCCTATGTCGCGATAACTCTCGGCAGCCGTACCCTGCTAAGTGATCGTCCTTCATCTTTTGATGACCGTACCTCATCATTCATATGATGGCCGTCCCCATCGTCGATCTTTTTATCTGACATTCGTCCTATGTCGCGATAACTCTCAGCAGTCGTGCCCTGCTAGGTGACCGTCCTTCACCTTTTGATGATCGTCCCTCATCATTGATTTATTTATTCTTCACCCGATAGGCCGTCCCCGTCGCGGTTTCTTTATTCTTCAGTCTGATGGTTGTCCCCGTTAGTGCTTTTAATTCCCTAGTAAAGTCTCCTTTCTTTACCCGATGGCCGTCCCCGTCGCAGATTCTTTATTCCCCAGTATGATGGTCGTCCCCATTAGTGCGTTTCTCACTGTATCTTTCCCCAGCAGTCGTCCTCTGCTCGATGGTCGTCCTCTGTCGCTATCATTTGATATTCAGTTTATACTGTCTATTACAATTTATATCCCTTTTCTTCTTATAATAAAGAGTGCAAATTTTGGATTATCTTGGTATTCAACCACAAGTTATCTTGTTTGTCTATTAAGCCAGACGCTTACATACTACACAACTAACTCATGCTTGAATAGGGGAAGATGTAAACACCCTAAATTTTCCCTCTCTTTTTCTCACACCTTGGCTTGTGATCCTTCATATTGCATTGCATAAGCATATCATCTCTCATTGCATGGTTATTTCACTGCATAACTGCATAGCTAGGGTTTGTGATCAGATGAATCTTAGAAGTGGTTTAGGATATCTCAAAGGCCAAGAAGCATGTCAAGAGGGTCCATGAGTGTTCTATGGTCATTTTATACCCCCAAGGGTTCTTGAAAGTTAAAAGATCACAAGATATTGCAAAGATGTCCAGGCAGGCTAGGAGCTCCTACACAAATGACCTAAAATTAGGGTTTTTGGTTTGAGGTACTTACACTCAATATTTTTGGCCATTATTGATTCTATTGGTCTATATATGTTATAAGGAGCTTGTGTATCAAATTTCATGGAAAAATTCAATATGGAAGTCATCTGATCAAATGGTAACTTCTTGAGCAAGAAAAGTCAGATTCTGGGCATCTGAGGCCCCCAACAAGGGTTCCAAAGGGTCATCATCATCAATTTGAGGTCTTATGATCTTTATTTAATCATTGGAATTCTTGGAAGTTCACAAAGTTGAAGAAAAATGAGATAATCCAAAACTTACCAAAAATGGAAATGACTTGTAATGTAAACTTTCTATTTTGGGAAAGATTTTCAACCTCCTCTTTCTTGATAAAAAAGGTTTCAAATGAAATTTCTTCAAACATGAAAGTTGTAGATTGGATCCTCCCATTTTCAAAAAGTACAAGAACTCGTTCTAATTCATCCTAGAACTCAAGTTATGACCTTGCAAAGTTGGCAAAAATCACATAATTTCAAAGTTCATGTCAAAGAGGGATTTTACATGTCAATACAATTTCAAATGATCAGAATTGGCCCAAAGATTTGGCATTTTCATGGCTTGATTCATAAGAAATTCCAAAATGGCCAATATGCATAAACATGTCAAACACTTCATCCAAGCATTGCAGCTGCATTTCATCAATCCAAGGGCCATCCTTGAACCATGCTGAAGCAATCCAACCACAGAAAGCAAATCTGCACAAGCCCATACCTCAAGTACAACACAACTTGACTTTTTGCATTTTGCTCCCATACCAATCCCACAGTGCTCAACTGCCCTCCTGATTCATTGTGATAACCTTAGCCATGCCTCAAGACTCTATAAAAGCAAGCTTCATGGCCTGAATCAAGACAAAACATCAGATTGAGAAAAATTCCTCAAAACCTTCAGCCTATCGAATTTCACAATTCAGCCACCCAAATTCAATTTTTCTTTCACCAATCAACTCCACATGGCCTAAGGATCATTTCCCACTCATCACCATAGCCTGAAACACCGCCAAACTCAAACACGATTTCTGCAACTTCAGAAACCAAACACTCAAATAGCCACTCTAAGCTCCATTCAAGCCTTCCATTGAGCTCAGGAGATCAAAAGAGGTTGGACTGCACAAAAGGGAAGCCCAAAAAGCTGCATTTTGAAGGATTCCATCTCAGGTAACCTTCATGAACTTTTTTTTTCCAGAAGCATGATTTTAAGTTCTAAAATGATTCTCCATGCTTCCCTGATGATCCTGATATTATTAGAATTGAAAATAGGTTAGAAATAGGATTTCATGATGTTCTGAAATTTTTGACCTAGAACTTGATTGCTTCGATTTGGCTTCTTGATGCATGATAAATGATTTTGGTTGTTGGATTATTGTTGTATGATGTTAGTAGAACGTTTCTGGGCAAGAAATTAGGAGTTTAGATGCTTATATGAGGTTCTGAAATTTTAGGTCGCCGGAGAAGATGACTAGAGGTTAGCTCCGGTCACCTGAAAATGATTAGGGTTAAGATGAGTTTGGTTGCCCAGATTGAATTGTGGCCCTTGGATCCTGATTAGGGTTAGAAGTGAGTGGCCCAGATTGCGCGTGTTAAGTTAATTATGTTTAATTAAAATAAAAACCAATTAAATCCTCAGATCAAACCTCAGCCCTTGGATTGAACGCGCGCTTTTATTTTAAATATGAGCCTTAGGATTTGAATACCTCTGGTCAATCAGACTCTCCCTCACATCCCTTGATCTCATTGACTCCCATTCTCAACCATTGGATGCGCATACTTTCCCATTTTCTTTAATTTAATTTGGTTTTATTTTGCTTTATTTATTAAAAATACCAAAAACAATTTATAAATTCTGGAAATTTTTCTCACCACTTAAAATAATTTTCAGAAACCAAAAATATTTTTATTTTTTTTTTTTCATTAAAAAAATGCATTTTTAATTATTTTAATTAATTAATTTCATTTCATTAATTAAAATACTTCAAAGTATCTAATAATCACAAAAAAAATTCAGAGAGGTCCTTTAAACATTTAGAAACATTTACAAACTCATCTCACAAATTTCTTTTTGGTTTTGATCATACTTTGCCATTTTCCTTTGAATTAGGGTTCCAAAATTCCTATTTTTCAACCCTAACTTCAAAAATTCATATCTCTCAAACCAAGATGAGTTTGCATATGGTTATTTTTGCATTCTTTCACAATTGACCTCTAGTTTCTAAATATATTTTTGTATCATTTTTATCTTGCATTTTCAAATTAATTTTCCTTTTTCATTGAAAAGTGTCCAAAATCCTAGCCAATCTTAGGTAAACCATAACTTGAATTTGGTAAACCTTTAGACCTCCCCCTTTGGATGGTATTCTCATGAGTGCTTAGGGTTCATTTGGATGCAATTTTTAATTTTTTATCATGTTGATTTGATTGTGCTTGTGAGTTTGTACATATCTTGTTTTTAAACTAACCATTTCAAGTGCATTTGGTAAGTTGTTTAGGATGTGGATGTGCATCCACATCCAACATCTCCTTATCTCCTTATTCTTATGCATCTTACTTATGCTTGAAGTGAATCTCATTAACTTATGTTCTCTCTTGTTCCTAGGTTACTTAATTTCTTCATGAAGTAAGTAACCTAATCTCTCTCTCTCTCTCTCTCTCTCTCTCTCTCTCTCTCTCTCTCTTTATTTTCATCTGCTTCTTATCTTTGGTGGCCAACTTGAAGACTTATCTTGATGCCTCACAAACCATAGGAACATCCAAGCATGATAACTTTAGGGTTGTACATAGTCCCCCCTAGTTTTTACATTTTGAGTCTCCTTGAGTCTCTCTCTCTCTCTCTCTCATCTCATAATCAAGGCTAAACAATTAATGTTTTGGGACTCTGAATTAGGGTTATGCCTGTATCCTTATCTTAGGATGGAGTGTATAACTTTGATCCTTAGTGCTAAACCTTTAAGTTGTTTTCACCTTCAATCAAAAACACCTAATAATCATTAAAGACTTAAGCTTGTAACTTGGGCCTTATATTAGGGTTACATCTCTTCCTGGTGGTTCAGAGGGACTAAACCTAGTGTTCAATGGACAAGTCCCCCTTATGCTAAAGTCTTGCAAACATAAAAAACACTTCTTCATCCAATCTTTAATTAAAATCCACTCAATAAAGGCTTTTTATATAATGAATTTAATCCCTAACCATGGATTAAGTTGATGTATCTTCCTCAACTTAAGTGTTCTCATCTATCATCCTTATCTTAGGATGGTGTAATGAGTTCACTAATCTTTGATTAGAGATTAAACTCATTACTTAACAAAAAAAATATAAAAACACTTAATAATCACAAGTAGGTTAATGATCTTAATCCTACATCATTAGGGTAATTAAGTTGAAATTTTAATCTCATACTTAAGTAGACTCATTATCCCTGATCAGGGGTGATATAATGAGTTTACAAACCCTTGATGAAGGCTTAAGCTCATTGATTTATGCAAAACACCAAAAAGCAATAAAAAACTGAAAACATAAAAACAAACAATAAACGTCTTCTCCAGGATTCTTTTCTCATCACATTCATTCTGAAAACGAGAACTCGCTTCTTCCGTCTAATGTAAGACAATTAGCACTCGGGCCAGACGAGTCACACACTTGAGCATAGACAAGCAAGCAGTTCACACCAAAAGAATATCAGTCTCTTCGACTCTATTCAACCTCAACCTCCAACATCGCCGACGGTTCGCATTTGCACCGGGACGAAAATCCAGGGAGCGACAACATACATTACACTTCCCAGAAAGCCATCAAAGGAAGCGTATTGTTAGATATCTTGCACAACAACCACTTGAAGACGACTATCAGCCAATAAAGTTTGATTTCCCTAATGAGGACATCATGTACCTCAAGGCAAGAGATTGCGAGGAACCACTTCCAGAGGAGGGGCCTGGCCCTAAATCTAAATGGAAGTTAATGTTTGATGGGGCAGTCAATATCAATGGACGCGGAGTTGGTGTTGTTCTTATCACTCCCGTAGGTGTTCACTTTCCCTTCGCTGCCAAAATTACTTTTGGCTGCACCAACAATGAAACGGAATACGAGGCGTGCATAATGGGAATAGAGGAGGCTATTAATCTTCGGATTAAGACCCTCGATATATTCGGAGATTCAACCCTCGTTATTAACCAGATTACCGGTAAATGGTATACACATCAAGAACACTTAATTCCTTATAGGGATTATGCCAGAAGAATGTTGACGTTCTTCACAACGATTAAGCTTCAATATATACCACGAGACGAGAATCAATTTGCCGATGCATTGGCTATTCTTTCTTCGTCCATCAAAGTCTTGTGTTGGAACTATGTGCCCAGGATTGACATTTCTAGGCTTGACGCACCAGCTTATGCTTTCTCTATAGACGTAGTGTCTGATGAGAAACCTTGGTACTTTGATATTAGGCTTTTCCTGGAAAAACAAGAATACCCAGCCGGGGCATCATCCAACGACAAGAAGACATTGAGACGACTTGCTGCTAGCTTCTTCTTGAATGCAGACGAAGTTCTTTATAAGAGGAACTTTGACATGGTCTTGCTCAGATGCGTGGATAGACACGAAGCAGACTTGTTAATGCAGGAAGTCCACGAGGGATCCTTCAGTACTCATGCAGGAGGACATGCAATGGCTAAGAAGTTATTGAGATTAGGGTACTATTGGCTAACAATGGATGCAGACTGTTGTTCGTACGCCCGTAAGTGCCACAAATGCCAGATATATGCAGACAAGGTGCATGTACCTCCTAGCCCGCTCAACGTCATGTCATCTCCTTGGACCTTTTCCATGTGGGGCATTGACATGATCGGGAAGATAGAGCCTACTGCTTCAAACGGTCATCGTTTCATCTTGGTTTCGATTGACTATTTCACTAAATGGGTTGAAGCAGCATCTTATGCCAATGTCACTCGCCAAGTGGTAGCCATGTTTCTGAAGAGGGACATCATTTGCAGATATGGAGTGCCCGAGCGAATCATTACTGATAATGGTTCCAATTTGAACAACAAGATGATGGCAGAACTGTGCCAGGACTTCAAGATTCAGCATCACAATTCTTCTCCTTACCAGCCAAAGATGAATGGCGCGGTAGAGGCAGCCAATAAGAATATTAAGAAGATTGTGCAGAAGATGGTTGTCACTTACAAATATTGGCATGAGATGTTACCATTTGCGCTGCATGGGTACCGAACGTCAGTCAGGACGTCTACCGGGGCAACTCCATTCTCCCTGGTATATGGCATGGGGGCAGTCTTACCTATTGAGGTAGAAATTCCTTCTTTACGTGTAATGATGGATGTGAAGCTTGATGAAGTTGAGTGGGTACGTGTTCGATATAATCAGTTGTGTCTAATTGAGGAAAAGAGATTAGCGACCATCTATCATGGTCTACTTTATCAAAGGATAATGAAGCGAGCATTCGACCAACGAGTATGTACTCGAGAGTATCAAGTAGGCGAGCTTGTACTCAAGAGGATCATTCCTCCAGGTTCAGATCACAGGGGAAAGTGGACCCCGAACTACGAAGGCACATTCATAGTGAAGAAAGTTTTCTCAGGTGGGGAACTGATGCTCACCACTATGGATGGAGAGGATTTCCAATCCTCTGTTAACTCGGATGCAGTTAAAAAATACTTCGCATAAAGACCCCCTGGACACAAAAACAAAATTAAAGTCCAGGCAAGAAAAGGGCATCCCGGCGAGCTAAAAAAAGAATAAAAAGCTCGGGCAAAAGTTAGGGAAAATAAATAAAAAAATGTACACCCGCTGAGTTGAAAAGCCACATCGGACAGCTCTGGCAAAAAAGGGTATCCCGGTGGATTGAAAACCGGAAAGGGCGATCCACGCAAAACAAGGGAATAAACAAACAACTGTGATCCGGGTAATTTGAACCAAATCACCGTTTCAAACAGTCTGGAAATATCAGAAGGGTAGGAATCAGTCCCCTCATCTTCTTCAGAAAGCAAAGGCTAGAACGGAAAGTCTTGAAGACATGTTGGTCATAGCAAGAAGGAAACTCATTGGAATGCCGTGTACATTGCCATTAGGATAGTTTCTTTTCTCAATTTTACGGTAGCTACCTCTTTCCAAGTAGATGCTTCCTGATGTAAAACTTTGCCTATTCAGAGGCCCCTCAATAAATGAATATTTAGTCAAAAGCTGTGTTGTGTTTTGTTTACTTTGTTTGCAAAAAATGTCCTGAATTTTTGGCAAAAAGAACATTGCATTTGAAACATGTTGATTTTTCTAAAAAATGACATTGCAGGGAAACATTTAAAATTATCTTTGAGTGTCGGGTGACAATGGATGAACAAATCATACCATGCAATTCCCTGGGGCACATGTGTGTATACTATTGTTGCAGGTTTTGCAGGATGGTGTCATATTTCCCCAAGCAGAGAATGTTCTCCAGCTGAGTTAGAGCAGGTGGAATCCCCAACCGAACCTCAAGGCTAATTGAAGAGGTCTCTTCCCCAAGCGGATTATCTTTCCACCAATGAAGTATTCCCAGCAGGCAGCTGAAAGCCTCGCTTCCCTACAAAGCTTAGAACTGTCATAATTCTCTTTGAAGCATTTCCCCAGCCAAGTCTGAAGATGGTCATTCCCCACAGAGTCATGATTTGAATTTACTCCCATCGTTGAAATATTCGCCAGAGAAGTCACCAATTTAATTTTGGTTAATGTGATGGATACAGACAATTATTCATCTCCCTAACCAGAGTTAAGGGTCAAAGCCTCTTGACCTGGTCCTCCCCTGCAGAGTTGTGGTTTTTACTTCCAATCTTGGCACTTTTCTTTTGCTCGTCTGCATTCCCCAACACTTGGCTGTGTTTGATAGCTTTTGATGCTCGTCTGCACGCCCCAGCACTCGTCTGTGTTTGATAGTTGTTTGATGCTCGTCTGCACGCCCCAACACTCGTCCGTGTTTGATAGTTGTTTGATGCTCGTATGCATTCTCCAGCACTCGTCTGTGTAGTGTTATTCGTTTGAGGCTTGTATGCATTCTCCAGCACTCGTTTGTGTATTATTATTCATTTGAGGCTTGTATGCATTCTCCATTACTCGTCTGTGTATTGTTATTCATTTGAGGCTTGTATGCATTCTCGAGCACTCGTCTGTGTATTGTTATTCGTTTGAGGCTTGTGTGCATTCTCTAGCACTCGTCTGTGTATTGTTATTCGTTTTTTGCTCGTCTGTAGTCCCCCGACACTCGTCCGTGTTTGACATTTGCTTATTGCTCGTATGCATGCCCCGACACTCGTCTGTGTTTTATATTTGTTTGATGCTCGTCCGTATTCCCTAGCACTCGCATGTGTTTGATAGTTGTTTATTGCTCGTCTGCATTCCCCAACACTCGTCTGTGTCTGTTATCTGTTTGAAGCTCGTTTGCATTGTTTGTGAAATTCTGGGATCAGGTACGTGATGTCGAATCAGATGTTTAAACACTTGAAGACTTAAACAAAACTTAAAGTGCTGGTAAATTAAATAACACAGGAAATTGTTAACCCAGTTCAGTGTATCTCCACACTTACATCTGGGGGCTACCAAGCCAGGAAGGAAATCCAATATAAGTAATATTAATTCTGAAATTAAACCAACCAGTTTAATTCTTCACTTAATATCTACCCAATGTAATTTCTACCTAAGACACAACTTAGATATGAGTACCTACTCACTCCCCCTCAATCACACAGTGATATTTTACAATGTTTAATAAAATTGAAGTCACACTTCAAACACAACAGCTTAATCTTACTTAAAAGTTTCAATCAAGACACAATTCACTTTTTGCTTAAGAGCTCATAAAGTGACAAACAATTAAAACCTGCTATAAAACACAAACACCCTTTTTGGTCTTCTAAAATACGTACTCTTTTCTGAGAGTTTTAGTTTCTTAAATAGATGCTTGGTTTTTGGGCTTTTTGCAAATTATCCAGACCTGATAAATCCCACAGTCATCACCTTGAATTAGGGTTAGTTAGTTTGTTACTTCCTTGATTCAAGGTGAGTTAGTTATTTTGTTACACTGAAATCAGATAACTAAGCTCCCTAAAGATGCGCCTTGGAGTGCTTATCTCTTTTTAATTAATTCCAGATAAACTCCCCTGAATTTACTCAGTTATGTTATGCATCATTTAAGTCTGGTAGCAGGTTTACGATGTCACAACATCTGGTGTGACATCCTGATGTCTTGACTTAAGTTCATTAACTTTTACTCTGTTTGTCAATGTCACAACAACTGGTGTGACATCCTGAACTAAGTTCAACACTTCTTGTTTGTCAAAAATTCTGCCAATTCTTAACATCTACAAACTCCCCCTTTGGCTAATTTGTGGCTAATATAATCTTCTGGTTTTAGTAGCAGAGTTCTTTTATCAGAGTGCAGCAGAGTTCTTTTCTGTTGAATCATGTAAGAGTTAATAATTTGCTCCCCCTCAAACCTGTATGTATACTGCTATGACTTGTTCAACAGAATTTGATATACCAATGAGCATTCAACAAAAAACTTGGTTCAGAAGACAGAAATTAACTTCAGCATTGTTCATTAAACATCAGCAGATATTGGTGTTCAGTACTCTTACTCCCCCTTGTTAGACAGAAATTTGGGGCAAACATTACATAAGCAGAGAAAAAAACATTCAAAATTACAAAGCAAAACAGGCAATACATTTTCCATCACAATCACTTCACTCAGACTCATCATACTCTGTATCCTCTTCATCCTCAGACTCAGCATCAGATCCATCAGCATTCTTAGCAACCTCTTCCAGCTCCAGCCTTTGAATTATTTCCTCTAGCTTTCTCTTCCTTTCATCCAGCTCTTTGCAAGTTGTCTTTAGCTCTGCAATTAGGGCTGCTTTGGATAAAGGAGTCTTGACATTTGATGGTCCAGCAGATGTCCCACTAGGAGCTTCAACATCTGTAGCATGATGGCTCAGAAACAGTTTGTAGTGAAAGGACAATGGACTTTCTCTCTTGCAGACAGAATCCTTATCAGTAAGGATGCCTGGATATTGGTTGAGAATGATTCCACAAAGCAGAGAGGGAAAAGCTATTGGAAGCTTGGTTGCTGATGTTCCTACATGCTTTAGGGTTTGATCAAAGATGTAAGCCCCATAGTCCAACTTTGTTTGGGTGCCTACAGCACAGATGAATCTTCCCAGTCCTGTAGCTATAGAATAAGTGTGGTTTGTGGGGACCCAATTGACTGTTCCAATCCTGTGCAGCATAGCATACTTCCTTGTGAGTAAGCTGACAGATAGTTTGCCTTTGACTGGCCATGATTTGACCTGGTTGGCAGTGATGATCTTGCAGACTTGGTTGTCAGTTTTGCCCAGTTCATTTGGCCCATCCGATTCTCTCCCCAGGTAGTGATTTATAACCCTAGGAGAAAAATAAACACATCTCCCCCTCACATAAACCTTCCTGAAATCCTCTGATTTCCCATCACCACACCCCTCTTGCAGATTGACTATGAACTCTTTGACCAGCAGTTCATAACAGGGAGAAAAATTGGAAACAGTTTTGAATAGGCCAGCATTGGAGATTAAGTCTATTACCTCAGTGCACTCCAAAGCATTGCTGCCCAACTCTCTTTCCAGAGCCACCCTTCTTTGGTAGACATACTTCCACTTGCTCACACTGGAGACATGATGGAAGGACACATTGTCAAGAGGTGCTTCAGGAACAGCAGAGGCAGACCTGGGAGGTGCTGGCTTCTTCCTTGGTTGGAATGTTGGGACATCCTCCTCAACATCTGAATCAGGTGGAGTTGTAGCTTTCCTCTTCTGGGTGCTTACCTTGCTTCATTGCTTAGTAGGTCCAAAGGCAACTTTGACCTTGTCCTTTTTGGGAGTAGACTGTTTCTTTTCAGGAGATGCATGTGCAACAGGCTTCTTCTCCTTCCTAGCCCTAAGCCTCTTGGCTATGCTAGGGTTGACAGATGCTATGATCTCAGTGTCAGAGTCATCATCTTGGTTTTCAACAGGTGGAGGTTGAGAAGCCTCTTTTTCAGCAGCTTGATCAACATGAGCTTGATCATCAGAGGCTTTATCAACATCAGTTGAGGCTTTGTCCTGGCCTTCAGATGCTTCAACATTTCTTGGGACATCCTGTTGAGCAGGTATGTCCTCTTCATCCTGGTTGATTGGTTCTTCTTGTGGAGCAGGCATGCTGTTCAGGGGAACAGACACCCTAGGCACAACTCTTTGTTCAGAAAGAATCCTGTTTACAAGTTGTTTGATGGATGCATCCACATAAGCAGAAGCTTTGGGGGTGCTTGTAGATGAAGGAGTTCCCTTGCTTTTGCTGAAAACAGGCTCCTTAGCTCTTCTTGCATTTGGAGTTCTAGGTTTTTAAGCAATATGGACGCTTCCTCTGATCTCATCTATAGGAGTAGCATCCATTGGTACTACAAAGATTGGTGTTGCGTGCACTACATCTTGATTGAGACCCTCATCAATGAAGTTAGGGTTTTGATGTTGAGACATTTTTCGAATGTAGTGGAAGAGGAGTTAGGTTTGATCGATTTTGATGAGCTTAGAGATTCAGCTGTAGCATGCAGAAAGTTTAGTGGAGCTAGTGGGAATGTGAGAAGCTGAGAGCACGTTTTCACATTTATAGAATCCGTTACTAGTAGAGTTTTTAAGAGTGGAATACACAGAGTTATTGACCAGACTGGTGCTGCCATCTGGTGATCATGCCACACGATGTCATGAGACATGCTGGCACTTCTCCATAACTGCTATATTTCACATAAGCAGATTCCCAATTTACCTCTTAGGTTTTCAAATTGGGTAGCATCCAAAGCCTTAGTAAATATATCAGCTAATTGCAGCTCTGTGGCTACATGCTCTAATGTGATCACCTTCTCTTCCACAAGGTCTCTGATGAAGTGATGTCTGATGTCTATGTGTTTAGTTCTGCTGTGTTGGATAGGATTTTTGGAGATGTTAATTGCACTTAAATTGTCATAGTACAATGTCATGACATCTTGTGGGACATTGTATTCTGTGAGCATTTGTTTCATCCATACCAACTGTGAACAACTGCTACCAGCTGCAATATATTCAACTTCAACAATGGATAAGGATACACAATTTGTTTCTTACTGAACCAAGAAATTAAACTGTTTCCTAGAAAGAAGTATCCTCCTGATGTACTCTTTCTATCATCAGCACTTCCATCCCAGTCAGCATCACAAAATCCAATGAGGATTGGTTCACAACCATGAGAGTACATTATGCCATAGTCACATGTACCATTAACATATTTCAGGATCCTCTTAACCTGGTTTAGATGGCTCACTTTTGGCTCAGCTTGATACCTTGCACACACACATACTGCAAAAGCTATATCTGGTCTGCTAGCTGTTAGATATAGTAGGCTTCCAATCATGCTTATGTATAAGCTTTGGTCCACATTCTCACCCTTGTCATCCTTTGTCAGTTTTAAATGAGTGGGGGCAGGTGTTCTCTTGTGACTTGCATTGTCCATCCCAAACTTCTTGACAGTGTTCTTTGCATACTTGCTTTGGGATATGAACATGGAGTCCTCCATTTGTTTGATTTGCAGTCCAAGGAAGTAGGTTAGTTCTCCTACTAGGCTCATCTCAAACTCAGACTCCATTTGAGTAACAAAATGTTTAACCATCCTGTCTGACATCCCACCAAACACTATGTCATCCACATATATCTGAGCAATCATGACATTTCCTTCTTCATTCTTCACAAACAAGGTTTTGTCTATTCCACCTTTCCTGTACCCATGTTTTATGAGAAAAGTGGTCAGTCTTTCATACCATGCTCTTGGGGCTTGCTTTAGACCATACAGAGCCTTCCTTAGCTTATATACATGATCTGGACAGCTTGGATCAACAAATCCCTTAGGTTGCTCCACATAAACTTCCTCATTAAGGTACCCATTTAGAAAGGTACTTTTAACATCCATCTGAAATAGCTTGAACTTTAGGATACAAGCAATTCCTAGGAGTAGTATGATTGATTCAAGCCTTGCTACTGGTGCAAAGGTTTCATCAAAGTCTACTCCCTCAATTTGTGTATATCCTTGAGCTAAAAGTCTAGCCTTGTTTTTTGTAACTACTCCCTGCTCATTAGACTTGTTCTTGTACACCCACTTAGTGCCAATCACATTAATGTCATCAGGCCTAGGAACAAGATCCCATACTTCATTCCTTGTAAACTGGCCTAATTCTTCTTGCATAGCAGAGATCCAGTACTCATCATTCAGAGCTTCCTTGATGTTTTTAGGTTCTATCTTTGAAACAAAACAGGAACCTGAAATCATCTCTTTTGATCTAGTGATGACACCACTGTTGGGATCACCAATTATCAGATCTTTAGGATGATCTTTCTGGATTCTGATGGAGGGAGGTTTGTTGGATTGCTCTGACCTTGCCTCAGTTAAAGTGAAATCAAGATTATCACTTTCTGTTTTAACTTCAGTTTGATTGTCAGCAGATGTTCCAACATCATCGGCAACATCTGCAGAGGCATCATCAATAATCACATTTATTGACTCCATTATAACCTTGGTTTTGGAGTTAAATACTCTGTAAGCTCTGCTATTTATGGACTATCCAAGAAAAATCCCTTCATCACTTTTAGGGTCCATCTTTCTTCTTTGATCCCTATCAGCCAGAATGTAACACTTACTTCCAAACACATGAAAGTACTTGACTGTAGGTTTTCTGCCCTTCTAGACTTCATAGATGGTGGATAAAGTTCCCTTTCTTAGTGTGACTCTATTGTGGATGTAGCATGTTGTGTTCATAGCTTCAGCCCAAAAGTACAGGGGTAACTTTTTAGCATGAATCATGGCTCTAGCTGACTCCTGAATAGTTCTGTTTTTCCTTTCAACAATCCCATTCTGTTGAGGGGTGATAGGAGAAGAATACTCATGATTGATCCCTTCTAAAGAACAAAAGTCTGAGAATTTTTTATTCTCAAACTCCTTTCCATGATCACTTCTTATTCTGACCACACAACTTGCTTTTTCTCTTTGGATTCTATGGCACAGATCTTTGAATACATCAAACACATCAGACTTCTCTTTGATGAAGCTTATCCATGTATATCTTGAGAAGTCATCAACAACCACATAGGCATATCTTTTTCCACCAAGACTCTCAACCTGCATTGGTCCCATAAGATCCATATGCAATAATTCCAAAACTTTGGAAGTTGTCAGATGTTGGAGCTTTGGGTGTGACATCTTGGTTTGCTTGCCTATTTGACATTCACCACACACTTTACTTTCATCAATCTTCAGTCTTGGAATTCCTCTTACAGCCTCCATAGATATGATCTTTTTTATTCCTCTGAGATGGAGATGACCCAGTCTTTGGTGCCACAGCTTCACTTCTTCTTCTTTGGCTAAGGAACAAGTTGATGTGAGGCTGAAATCTTGGGGTTCCCACATATAGCAGTTGTCTTTTGATCTGGCTCCTCTCATGACAACCTTCTGTTCTTTATCAGAAACTATGCATTCAGTTTTGGTAAAGTTTACACTGTAACCTTGGTCACATAATTGACTTATGTTAATCAAGTTAGCAGTTAATCCTTTTACCAACATCACATTATCTAGACTTGGTACACCTGAGCAGTCCAGGGTCCCAACTCCCTTGATTTCCCCCTTTGCTCCATCTCCAAATGTTACATATCTAGATGAGTGTGACTTTAAGTCCACTAATAAATTCTTCAGTCCAGTCATGTGCCTTGAGCAGCCACTGTCAAAATACCAGTCTTCCTTAGCTGATACTCTGAGAGATGTGTGAGCTATAGAGGCAACAACCTTCTTGGACCATTTGTTCCTGTTGTGAGGTTTCCTTTGATGCATCTGTTCTAGGTAGTGTCCATCTTTAGAGTTCCAAGGCTGTCTGTTGAACTTGTTCTTGGGCATGTATTTGTAGCTTTGGTCAGCATGAAGACTAGCTTTAGGTATCCAAACTTTCTTGGCAGCCTCTGTCTTCTGCTTAGGGGGTGGCTGAGACCTCTGATTTGGATATCCATGCAGCTTGTAGCAAAAAGGTTTGATGTGACCAAACCTTCCACAATGATGGCATCTCCATCTTTGATATTTCTTTTTCATCATGTTCTTGTCATGATGTTGAGACATCTGCTTGAACATCTTAGTTGACTTCATGGGATTTGGAGTTGTCTGGCTTGTGCTAGCCTCAAATTTTTGAGCTTTATTAAATCCCAGCCCAGTCCTATCCCCTGAGTGCTTGTTATTGTTGAGAATGACATCCAGTGTGTTTGAGCTACTGTTCAGCATTCTGACAGATTTGGACATATGCTCCATTTTGGAGTTGAGTAGGCTGACTTCACTTTTCAAAGTGTCAATGATCTCTAGATTACTTGCCTTTTCAGCCTTTAATTCCTCAATCTGCTTCTTCTGTTGTATATTCTCCATGCATACTTCAGTGCTCCTTTTACACAACATCCTGTAAGATGCTTCAAGCTCTTCAAATGTCAGCTCCTCATCACTGGATCCCCCTTCAGTTTCACATACTCCAGCTAGAGCAGTGATGTGCTTTGCAGATTCTTCTTCTGACTCACAACCTGAGTCTTCATCTGACCAGGACACAGAGAGACCTTTCTTTTGCTTCTTTAGGTAGGTTGGGCATTCACTTCTGATGTGTCCATACCCTTCACATCCATGACATTGGATCCCTTTTCCTTGGTTAGTCTTCTCATCATAGTTTGACCTTCTATTAGAGTCATAAGGTCTTCTATTCTCAGAGGTTGAGTTTCTTCCACTTGGTCTGGGCCTGTTTTCCATTTTCTTGAGAATTTTGTTGAATTGTCTTCCAAGCATAGCAATTGATTCTGATAAGTTGTCCTCAGATTCTTCAAGACTTTCTTCTACTTTATCAGTGTTTGAGACCAGGGCTATGCTTTTGTTTTTCTTCATTGTGCAGATGTCCTGAGCTTCTTCTATGGCAGTAACCTTCATGTCAAATCTTTTTGGCAGTGATATGAGAATCTTCCTTACCAACTTTTCATCACTCATCTTCTCTCCCAAGGCACCAAAAGTATTAGCAATTTCTAGGATGTTCATGTAAAACTCATGAATGGTCTCATCTTCCTTCATCCTCAAGTTTTCAAACTTGGTGGTGAGAAGTTGAAGTCTTGACATCTTCACCTTTGATGTTCCTTCATGAGTAGTTTTGAGAGTATTCCAAACATCCTTGGCCAGCTCACAGTGATGCACAAGCCTAAATATGTTCCTGTCAATGCCATTGAATAAGGCATTTAAAGCTTTGGAATTTCCAAGTGCTGAATCTTCTTCCTCCTTGCTCCACTCTTCTTCAGGCTTCAACACTTTTTCCCCATCTTTATTGTCTTGGACAGGGTGCTCCCATCCTTTGTTAACTGCTTTCCAAGCCCTGCTATCAAGAGATTTTAAGAATGCTACCATTCTTGGTTTGCAGTAATCATAGTTGGATCCATCCAAGATAGGTGGTCGATTCACAGATCCTACATCTCTGTCCATGTTCCCAAAATCTGCAGTCCCTAGATCTCACCCAGTTAAACAGGCAGGGTGCCTGCTCTGATGCCAATTGAAATTCTGGGATCAGGTACGTGATGTCGAATCAGATGCTTAAACACTTGAAGACTTAAACAAAACATAAAGTGCTGGTAAATTAAATAACACAGGAAATTGTTAACCCAGTTCAGTGTATCTCCACACTTACATCTGGGGGCTACCTAGCCAGGAAGGAAATCCAATATAAGTAATATTAATTCAGAAATTAAACCAACCAGTTTAATTCTTCACTTAATATCTACCCAATGCAATTTCTACCTAAGACACAACTTAGATATGAGTACCTACTCACTCCCCCTCAATCACACAGTGATATTTTACAATGTTTAATAAAATTGAAGTCACACTTCAAACACAACAGCTTGATCTTACTTAAAAGTTTCAATCAAGACACAATTCACTTTTTGCTTAAGAGCTCATAAAGTGACAAACAATTAAAACCTGCTATAAAACACAAACACCCTTTTTGGTCTTCTAAAATACGTACTCTTTTCTGAGAGTTTCAGTTCCTTAAATAGATGCTTGGTTTTTGGGCTTTTTGCAAATTATCCAGACCTGATAAATCCCACAGTCATCACCTTGAATTAGGGTTAGTTAGTTTGTTACTTCCTTGATTCAAGGTGAGTTAGTTATTCTGTTACACTGAAATCAGATAACTAAGCTCCCTAAAGATGCGCCTTGGAGTGCTTATCTCTTTTTAATTAATTCCAGATAAACTCCCCTGAATTTACTCAGTTCTGTTATGCATCATTTAAGTCTGGTAGCAGGTTTACGATGTCACAACATCTGGTTTGACATCCTGATGTCTTGACTTAAGTTCATTAACTTTTACTTTGTTTGTCAATGTCACAACATCTGGTGTGACATCCTGAACTAAGTTCAACACTTCTTGTTTGTCAAAAATTCTGCCAATTCTTAACATCTACAGTTTGGATACTCGTCTGTATCATCCCCCACACTCGTCTGTGTTAGGTTATATCCATATGTACTGATTTGATGATCGCTTTGGTACTCGTCTATTTTGCTACTCCAAGTGTTCATCTGTGTTGGATTTATGGTATTTGTCTATTCAGTGGTTGATATTCGTCTGTATCATCGCCCGAAGCGTTCGTCTGTGTTTCTTAGATTATCATCTGATATTCGTTTGTATCATTGACTTATGGAACTCGTCTGTGTTCTCTTGATGATCATCCAATACTCGTCTGTATTGAAGAGGTTGGAAGTCCTGACGGTGGGATTAAACGTCAAAACGATTACCAGTCCTGGCACAACAGGTTATCCGAAGTAGGTTCGTTTGTCTCAAAGCACCACTTATCTATGCAATATTTGTGAAGAGGGTTCGTCCAATCCTAATGTCGCACCTGGCATAACAGGTTATCTGAAGAAGACTCGTTTGTCTTAGACCATGTATCTACGGAAAATATATGAAGAGGGTTCGTCTATCCTGATTATGCATGTCTATCCGACAGACTTAAGTGCATCACCGGTCCTGGCGTAACAGGTTTACTTGAAGAGGGCTTGTATGTCCAATTCCTGGAGTAACATGTTTACTTGAAGATGGCTCGTATGTCCAGTTCCTGGCGTAACAGGTTTACTTGAGGAGGGCTTGTATGTCTAGTTCCTGGCGTAACAGGCTTACTTGAAGAGGGCTCGTATGTCCAGTTCCTGGCATAACATGTTTGCTTGAAGAAGACTCGTCTGTCTAAGTTTTTCCTATCTGGCGCAACAATTCAATTTGGAAGGAGCTCGTCTGCTTTGTCCTCACTTCAGTCACCCAAAGCGTTATTTGGTTGGGTTTATTTCCCATTGTCTGCATTCTCCAGTAGAGTGCAAATTTCAGGTTTTCTTGGTATTCAACCACAGTTTATCTTGAACGGTCGATAGCCCGTGCTATCGTCCTTTTCAGATTAATAGTTGCTTGAATAGGGGCATCTGTAACACCCCAAATTTGCCCTCTTCTTTTTAGCATCATCATCGCATCATAAGCATCATAAGCATGTCATATCCTTAGCATTTTTGCATAGAAAAATGAAGCATAACATTCACAAGTTCTAGCATAAGGCATATGATCAATCATCTGGGAACTCACGTTTTTGCAAGTCAAAGTCAAGAGCCAAGTGACCTGGCAGGAAGCTCATACGACCTTTTGTACAAGCTCAGTATCATGGTCAAAGCCCCAGGAGGATTGAGAATCAAGATCAAATTAGAATGGTTGGTGCAAATGTATTCTTGGAGTTTCCCACCAAAAGGAGGGAAAATTCAAATTTTTCATGCGTTAACCGGTTAACGGCTACGAAAAATTGAATTTTCCAACAAATCCAGCATGCTTATTTTTGGCTCCATTTTTCATTTTTCTGATTTTATTTCTTTTGAATTAATTGGGAATTATGGAGAAGGATCTAGAGAGTTTACCAAGCCTAATTCCAAAGCTAGATCCTAATCACCTTTCTAAGCTAATTCTAAACCATTTTTTTTTGGACTCCAAACCAAATTTTTGGGCCCCAAACCTAGAGACTATTTATTTCATTTCCCTCCAAACCAATAAAAAAACTCTCTCATAATTCACACTTTTCATTTTTGAATTTTCACTATTCTCTCACCATTCTCTCATTTTCTCTCCCAATTTCCAAATCACTAAAAGTTCCTCTTCTTTGAAGATCATCAAACTTTGCATTGAAGTTTGTTGATCTTGGAACTAGACCTTCATCCATAGCTTCTTTGCATCTATTTTCTGGTTTTACTACTGGTTCAGATCTGATTTGGTGGTTAGAAGTGCTTTTGGAACTAAGTTCTTGCATCAAGATCCTTTGCTTGCATTTATTTTGCATTGTTTGTGAAGAATAGCACCAGATCTTTGATGTTTTCCGCGAGATTCACCATTTCCAGCTTGATTAACACTTACCAAAGCATATCTCAGCTTTTTAGGTTGGTTAAGTTCAGATCCATCTCTGTTTTAGCTTATTTGCATGCTTGTGTTGTAGATCCACCATGTGCTTGTGCTAATTGCTTGTTTTGCTTGTTTTGCTTGTATTGCTTGGTTGATTTGTGATTAGATCTACATGTTAATGATCATGAACATAATTTTGTTTGATTAATGTGAATTGATCTTATTATTTCATGCATAATTGATTGTTGGACTGTTGGTAGATTATGTGAAATAAGCTGGTTTGGACTGAGTTTTTTCTGCAGGTTTTGCTGATGTTCGCACAGTGTTAACCAGTTAACGCTTTTGGTTAACCGGTTAACACGTCTATTTTCTGACTTCTTTGCTTCAGGTTTAGTTTGGTTAACCGGTTAACGCTTTTGGTTAACCGGTTAACACTGAGGCAGAATGGCATTTTTGGGTTGTTTTGAGTTTGTTTGCTTCTCATACTTGCCATAATCTCCATGGATCATTGTGTGACCATTTTGTATGTTTGTTTAGAGTAGTTTGCTTGCTGGTTGATGTATGCTTTCATTCTATCGACACGTGAATTCATTTATAAAGTTTGGCATGTTTGATGACTTTGTTTTCTTGAAACTTTGAGCATGTTAATTCCATGAATTGTGTTGATATGTTAGCATTGGTTTGATGTGCTGAATATGTGTTGGAAATTTTGCTAACATTTGTAGGTGCAATGGTAAGTGAAGTGTGGATTTTATCAACATTTCAACTCTTCATCTCCTCTTTTTACTTTTCTTTCTATTTTGTGATTGTTTATGTGCCTTATGCCATCATGTGATTCAATTCTTCATCTTCCCCCTTTAGAAGCAACTTATCTCCTTTAGAGGAGTAAGTTGTTCTCTAACTTTCTTCTCCTCTTCTTTTCTTTTCTTTGCTCTTCTTCTCTCTTAGGATAGTTTCAAGCCACACTAACCTTAGGACCACCTTTGCATTATAACTTTAAGTTTAGTCTTTCCCCATTAGACTTTTACCTTTGCTCCTTTGGTTCTTTCTCTTCTCATCTTCATACAAATCATAAAAAAAAACATTAATAAAGAAAGAAGTGACTTCTTGTGCAATATCCTTATTCCATGAGGCATATGTATCCATTCCATCTTGGAATAGTACACTTGTCTAGCATGATGCACAAGTCTGATCATGAAGTCATCTTCATCAAGAAAAATCATAAAAAACACTTCTTCATTTTAATCAATAAAGACACTTAATAATTTAAACAAGTTAGTGAGCTTAGGCCCTAACCATTGGAAACAAGTCTTGGATAAATTCTCCTTACTTGGTGTGCTTGTTCTATTATTCCATCTTAGAATGTAGTAGGAAGTACACATTCCATGGAAACGGACTTGAATTCACTTTCTTGTGCCATACTCATAAAAAAACTCCTAAAAAACACAAACACAAAGAATAAGCGTCTCTCCTTCGGGACTTCTTTTCTCATCACCTTCACTCTTTACGTAAGAACTTGCTCCTACTTGTCATTTTTCAAGACGGTAACACACTCGTCGTCCGAGCCCGCAACACCTGAGCATTGACATACGCAGTTCAAGCCTTAAGACACAAGCAATCTTTTCCACCCCTAGTTAGAGGAACTACGGCGACTCTGATCCTCATTGTCCAGATGAGGTACGTAGGCAGCGGGGTAGGGCTCGTTCGAGCACACTCTTTTATTTTCCCTATATTTTCCCCCTTTCTTTTCTTTTCTCCAGTTCCAGTCTTTCTTTTTGCAGCAGCTTTAATTTATTCACCCTTTGAAACAGTTTCTTTGCAAGTGCGGATCCCGTCGGGTACGGCGGACGATCTGGGGTGCTAATACTGTCCTAGGTCGTAATCGTCTCCCGAACCCAGATTCTTTCGTAATCGACTCTTGAAGTTTAGATGGTTCATCCTGTCCTAAAAAAGTAACAAGGTTCTAAGGGATCTCAAAATCACTGATCCTTCCCAAGGGTGGTTGTTCAGTAGGCAACTTACTTGCCAACCAAAACCCTCCAAGTTTAGGATCTCAATGAGTGTAGTATCGAGTATCAACCAACTTTAGACTTCTCCGAAGCCGGCTATCTCACTACTTTCTAGAGGCCAAGATGGGATAACTAGGTTTCTAAAAGTCAGTTAGTGTATTGACAACATATGGCAGCCCCATATTATCCTTAACTTACTTAAGGAACATAAGCACCAACCAAGAAGTCACACTAACTATGGCCACCAGATCAACCATATCGGTATACGCCGTACAGTTTCCTTGGTCTATTTCCATTTACCTAGGGTACACTAGATCCGGGTTAGGATCTTTCACACATAAAGCCCAACAAGTAATATAAAGCAAACAAAGCAAACAATTTAAAGTGATCTAATTCCTAAGGGTACCCCTCTTTTACACAGTAACTCCCCAGCAGAGTCGCCAGTTCTGTAGCACGGTGGGAGAACTGACTTTCTATAAATGTTGCGGATAGCAAGAGTCGCCACCGACTTTTATTTTATCCAAAAGGAAAGGACATAAAAGAACAGGAAAAACCTTAAAAATATTTTGAGTTCGGGGGGTAGGTTATACAAAGGGAAGGTGTTAGCACCCTTTATATCCATGGTTATCCATGGGCTCTTAGTTACTTAGCTCACTTTGAATTGTTTTGAGAAAGGTGTAGTGTCTGATTAGAAACTTTCTAAGTACTTTGTAATGATCCTCGTATGGATGTATACAAAGACTTGTTTTTGAAAATTTGTTTGAAAAGTGAGGTGTAAAAAGTATTTTGAAATGTGTGAGCAAGTAATTAAGAGGAACCTACCCTATATTAAGTCTTTATTGTTCTTATGTTTTTTCAAAGGTAAGACTATCCCTATTATTAAGGAATAGGTAGTCATTACCTTGGATGTAATAAGGGACATGTGTAGGGACATCTGAATATAGGCAACTGCAAGGTGTCTTTAGCAATTCGTAGGGACTTATCATCTTTTATTCGAAGGGACAAGATCATTTATCGTAGGCAACCTCGAAGGGACTTGATCTTATAAACTGAAGGGACTTGAGGATATTTATGAAGGGACTTTCTTAAGACACCCTACTTGACCTTTTGAAACAGGCAACTGTGAGGCAACCCTAGGAAGTGCAAGATGACGATCAAAGATCGACTTACGTGTGTGCGTGTTTATTTTCAAAAATTTACCTTATTTACGTTAATTATTCTAAGTCAATTTTAATTACAAGTATGTTATTCACACCCTAGAATTACTAACCACACAGTAAATATATTCATAATAAAAATAAAGCAAAAATATAAATCTAAGCTATTACAAAGCTTCGGGACAATTACAATATAATCGAGAAATATAATAAAGATAAATAATAATAAATAAGCAATAATTAGTAATAATAAGAATTAAGATAAAAGGTTAGAAAAATAAAAATAAGAGAAATAAGAAATTAGCAAATTAATATTAGAAAAAAAAGATTTTTTAAATATTTAATTAAGAAAATAGGTTTTTAATAATAAATAACTACTAAATTATTTACATATTTAACAAATGATTAATGATTAATTATAATTTATAAAAATATTAGGTTAAATTTTAAAGTGAAAAAAAATTAGGGTTAGGGTTAGAATTATAAAAAATTAGGGTTTATGCCTCATTAAAAAATTAGGGTTTTTTATTATTAATTTAAACATAATTAATTTATTTACAAAATATATACAATAATAATATAAATATATAATGAAATAAATATAAATAAATTGATTTTTGAGAAAATAAAATATGAATTTAAAAATATAAGTTTTTATATAAAAATATTATGAACATTTTATTTTAGAAATTTCTATTTAGAAATTAATTAAATTAAATAAATATAATATAAAAGAAAACAAAAAAAATTGAAGAAAATGACATACCTGGGGCTGGGATTCGAACCCAGGCCCTAGGCTTCAATCTTTCAGTCCCACAACCACAACCACCAGGCCAAGCGCGTCCTTGTGTCCATGATACGAGTAGTATTCCTTTTGTTATAATCTTGTAAAAATCAAATAAAATGCAGCAAAACAAAATGGCCTGGGGGGGAATCGAACCCAGGACCATCACCTTCACACACAAACACACAAACCAACTGAGGCAATATTGCGCGTTCAATATATAATCAATAATAAAACATTATATTTTAAAACCAATTTTTGAATTTGATTTTCAGCGCCAATTCATCATCTTCTTCCTTGGTACCTGCGAATATACCTGCAAAATTACCTATGAGATTTCCTGCGAATTTTTCCATATTCATAACCTGCGAAAATTGTATCTTATAGCTAGGCCTATTGTTTCATCAAATTGATTAGTTTAATATGATCCTTGGGATGTATACAGTCTAGCCATGGTCTTTGAATGAATTTATATTGCTCCACACGCAAAACCCTAAAACGGGCTACAAACCCTAACAATGGTGGAACTCCAAACCTGCATCGAAACTCATAACAAACCACCCAGAATCCATCTACATCATTCAACAAACAATATTACAAGCTCAAATTTGATTAATCATGCATTAAACTTATGAGTCGAAAAAAAATATATTTGACATAAAACCGATTCGGTTTTCATTATTCATGAGGTTATGGATGCTTATGATTATGTGGATAGCATCATGAGAGTCCAAGGATCATGTCTATGTCCTTAGAATACCTTTAATTGCCCTGTAAATATGAAACCGAAAATTGAAATTTCAAGGAAATTTTGAATGTGAAAAGTGTTCTTGGAGGCTTCCCAAATTCGTATCCTTGCTTGTGATCACTTCTATGTTTATATTGGAAGCAAATTAGGTCAGAAAGTCATAGGTTTATGGGCCTTGTAAAGATTACTTGATCATGAAGATACAACTTGCTATTTTGGTCAAAAATCACACAAATCCTTTCCTCTTTGGTTTAGCACGAATTTAAATCTTCCAATCAACTTTAAATCATGTTTATGAATTTCTAGAATGAAGATCATATCAAATATTGAGCCTTTCATATTTTATTTTGATTTAAAATGATTTTTAATGTATAAAATCAAAATAAATAAAATAAAATTGATACAAATCTGAATAAATGATTTTTGGTTCGTGCATGATGTCATGGTAGTGATTGCGTCATAAAAATGCAAGCCCATGTGGAAAGAATTGGTTATAAGACCCCATTTGCTCAATAAACCTCTCAAACATTTCCCAACTTTGCAAAGACAAAAGTCCCTCATTTTTAAGGCTGTGTAGGTGTTCTTGGACATTTTGGAAAGCTTAAAGAGTTCTCTAACAAACCTCTTTGGTCTCATGTCCATATCTTTTACCATTTTCAATTTATGCCCTTTGGAAGATGTTGACTTTTTGTTGACTTTTCAAATGACCTATAATGTTTTAGCTCATACCTTCCAAATGAAGAATTTTTGGGCTTGGCTTGTGAGACACAAAGTTTTAGAGAATTCAATTTCCTTCAAAATGAGCTTTGGATGGAAAATTATTGATGAAGCATGTGAAAGTTATGGCTGGTCAAAGTTCAGTTGACCTTTCCTATGAAAACCTTAATTTTGAAACTCCTGATTCTTGATGATCTGAAGTCTCCTAGATGAATCATCATCAACCCTTGATCAAATGATGAATTTTACTTCATATAATTAATGTTGGCAAAAAATCATGAAAGTTGACTTTGGTTTGACCACAGTTGACCTCAGTTTGACTTTTTGACTACCTTGACTGATTTTAGCCTATCTGATCATCTGACTGAGCAAACCTTTTGGGAAAGTCTTGAAACTTGATTTAGGGATTCTTGAAGACATATAGGATGCTATGAAGCTCACTTGAATCCTTGGTAATCCATTTAGCCTAATGAAACTCAAAAACCTAGTTTAGGATGCATTGCTTAGGAGGATGCTTTGTCTGAGGGAATTGTCAAACTTTCTGACTAATTGTGAACATTGTGAACTTTGTGAACCTCTTGGGATACTTTGTGAACCTTGTGAACCTCTTGGGACACCTTGGTACACAATGCCTTTCCTAGGTGAGGGAAAATTTTGGGGTGCAACAGCTGCCCATGTTCAATTTTCTGAAACCTGAGGGGTTAGATTGGCCATTGTGCCATTCGTGACTTGGAAGGTTGAAGGGGATTGAACACAAAAACCCAAAAATTTGCACTCGCCAGTGCGTAAAGTAACATTGCTGGTTGGTTGTATATGCTTGAGTGGGCTTGAAGATTCCACTTGGAGGAACTGAAGATGGGCTTATAGATGCCATCCATAATGTTAGAAGGTGATAGTATCAATAGGTTGTCACTGGATATCAGAACTAGGTCTTCGTATAGGCCGTCTCTGCATTATCTTTGGGGAAAAAGAATATCCTTCATTAAGTGTCAGTACTTAGATCTTCGTATAGATCGGCTCTGAACCACATTTAGGAACATACTTTAATTTAAGTATCAGAATCAAATCCTCGTGGCGATCTTTTCTGAATTGCTTGTGGTAATATCTTGGGCTAAGTACAAGATCTTCGTATAAATCATTTACGTACCATCCCACAGATAAATTATTATATAGACCATTAGAAATAAATCTTCGTAGTGATTACCTCTTCTGGAAATATCCCGGATTAGGTAATAGATCTTCGTATAGACCATTTATATACCCTCCTAAGGACAGAAAGAATATTAGGATTAAATCTTCGTGACGATTACTCCTGAACTCCTTCTGAAAGACTCTTCTTGGATTAAGTGCTAAATCTTCGTATAGATCATTTGCACGCTATCCCAAAGATGGTTGACCATTGGAAATGAATCTTCGTAACGATTATCTCCTCTGGAAATATCCTGGATTAAGCACTAGATCTTCGTATAGATCATTTACGTACCCTTCCAAGGACAACTTGAGCATTGATTATCAGAAATGAATCTTCGTAGCGATTATCCTTGAAATAAGTATCAGTACTAGATCTTCGTATATATCGTCTCTGAATTGTTTTGAGTTATTGATAGTGTTTATCTGACTGTAACTATCCTGAAAAGAAAAGGTTAGTTTATGCAATATGTATGCATGTATGGCATGATGTACCTAAGTAAATGTTTTTATGCATTCTGAATGCGTATGCTGTGATATGATGCAAATGTTGTATGTATGAATCATGCAGCCTGAAGTGTCTGGATATCTTTGTATAACAACTGCTGGCTAGGGAAAATAAATCCTGGTTCGTTGCTGAGGAATATAAGAATTTCGTTCCTGTCTTGTTTGATAATATGGTACTCAAAACCTCCCGTCTTCGTTCGTCGTACTTCTTATTGAAGGAATAAATTCCTGAGTATCCTAACTGAGGATAAAAGAGATGGACATAAATCCGAGGGGAGATGTTACTTGAAGTATCTGAAAAGGTTACTCTGTGGGGATGAACCGGCGAAGCCTCGTTGAATTCCTACCTTCGTTCGTCCTTAGTAAATACTATTACTGTATTTTATGCATTTATGGTAAACATCAATCATATTCAAAAGCATACATACATTCAAACATAACCAATGGATGTTTTCGTTTAGGTAAACAGGGTAAAAGTAAATCTGGATTCAAAGACGAGATTTTATTTATTTTAGAAAGTGGCCTATACACAAGCAAGTTTGTACAAGGAGACAGAAATCCTAGTAAGAGGAATTCGTCGTAAAAGTTTTACAAAACAAAATAAGCTATGTGAGAAATAATCCTATTGAGTTTCAATTCCACTATTGCCATTATCTTCTAGGATCTTATCCTTTGCTGTTGAGATGGAAACGATTAGATTGATCTTTATCTGCTTGAACTTGAGTTAGGTATCACAACTGGTTGGGGTTACATGGGTGATCCAACGAGACATAGTCATACGCTTTAATCCCTAACTTTTGCCTGGATTGCCTTTTCAGGTTTTCAATCCACCGGGATACCCTTTTTTGCCCAAGTCGCCTTTTCAGGTTTTCGACTTGCCGGGTGTACATTTTTTTTATATATATCCCTAATATTTGCCCGAACCTTTTTGGTTCGCCGGGATGCCCTTATTTTTGCCTAGGACAGTCAACCTAGCGGGTCTCTTTTTATGCGTAGTATTTTTTAACTATGTCTGCGTTCACGGGTTGTGGGAAATCTTCACCGTCCATGGTAGTAAGCATCATGGCACCTCCTGAGAATACCCTCTTGACTACAAATGGTCCTTCATATGTAGGAGTCCACTTGCCCCTAGGATCACCCTGTGGTAATATGATACGCTTGATTACCAAGTCACCAGCCTGATATACCTTTTGCTTAACCTTCTTATTAAAAGCTTTGATCATCCGTTTCTGGTACATCTGACCATGACAAACAGCTGCCAGCCTTTTCTCATCAATCAAATTTATCTGGTCAAGTCGAGTCTGAATCCACTCATCTTCATCCAAGTCTGCATCCTTCATGATTCTCAAGGAAGGGATTTGAACCTCAATGGGTAGAACTGCTTCCATACCATAGACTAAGGAGAATGGGGTTGCCCCTGTTGAAGTACGTATTGTAGTACGATAACCATGAAGAGCAAATGGTAACATCTCATGCCAATCCTTATACGTAACAGTCATCTTCTGTAGAATCTTCTTGATGTTCTTATTGGCAGCTTCTACTGCCCCATTCATCTTTGGATGATACGGGGAAGAGTTGTGATGCTTAATCTTGAACTGCGTGCAAAGATCAGTAATCCTGGTGTTATTCAGGTTAAAGCCATTATCTATGATAATCCTTTCAGGGATGCCATACCTACATATGAGATTATTCCTAATGAATCGAGCCACAACATTCTTGGTAACAGATGCAAATGAGGCTGCCTCAACCCACTTCGTAAAGTAATCAATGGCAACCAGGACGAAACGATGCCCATTAGAAGTAGTAGGCTTGATCTCGCCAATCATATCAATGCCCCACATGGCAAAAGGCCAAGGAGCAGTCAACACATTCAATGGAGCTGGAGGTATATGCACTTTATCAACATAAATCTGACATTTGTGACATGTTTTAGAATGTTGATAGCAGTCAGCTTCTATGGTAGACCAATAGTAACCTGCTCTCAATATCTTCTTTGCCATGGTATGACCACTGGAATGAGTGCCAAATATCCCATCATGCATGTCTTCCATAATCTTTGTTGCTTCCTTCTTATCCACACAACGAAGCAAAGTCGAATCATGATTGCGCTTGTACAAAATTTCATTACTCAAGAAGAACTTAGTAGAAAACCTCCTCAGAAATTTCTTATCATTGACAGATGCCCCTTCAGGGAACTCCTGAGCTTCAAGATATCTCTTCACTTCATAGAACCAAGGCTTTTCCTCTCCTCCTTTAGTATCAATATCATTGCAGTATGCAGGCTTCTCAAATCTATCAATAGTGATCTTGGGAGCTTCATCATCCCGGCTAATCTCAAACATAGATGCCATGGTGGCTAGTGCATCTGCCAACTGATTCTCTCCTCGTGGAATATGTCCAAATGTAATCTCTTCAAAATATGGGATCAAAGACAACACATGATCTTTAGAAGGAATGAGATTTTCATGCTTGGTATCCCAATCTCCTTTAATCTGGCTAACTACCATGGCTGAATCTCCATATACGTATAGGAACTGAATCTTCATCCTAATGACAGCTTTGATACACATGATACATGCTTCATACTCAGCCATATTGTTAGTACAATAGAAACAAAGTCTTGCAATAATTGGGGTATGATAACCTTCAGGGGAAATGATCACAACACCAACACCATTACCAAGTGCATTAGAAGCTCCATCGAAAATCATAGTCCATCGGGATCCTTGTTCAGGTCCGTCATATTGTCCAGGTTCTTTGGTAATAATCATAATGTCTTCATCAGGGAACTCAAAACTCATTGACTGATAATCATCCACTGCCTGATGAGCCAAATGATCAGCTACAACACTTCCTTTGATGGCCTTTTGAGTAGTGTACTGTATATCATATTCTGTTAAAATCATTTGCCATCTCGCTATTCGTCCGGAGAGAGCAGGTTTCTCGAATATGTACTTGATTGGGTCCATCTTTGAAATCAACAAGGTAATATGAGTCAACATATACTGTCTTAGTCGGCGAGCAGCCCATGCCAAAGCGCAGCAAGTTTTCTCGAGCAGTGAGTATCTTGTTTCACTGTCGGTAAACTTTTTGCTAAGGTAGTATATTGCCTGCTCTTTTCGACCAGACTCGTCATGTTTCCCCAACACACACCCCATTGAGTTGTCTAATAATGTTAAGTACATGATTAAGGTTCTTCCATCAACTGGTGGCATCAAGATTGGAGGTTCTAAGAGATATCTCTTGATTTCGTCAAAGGCTGTCTGGCACTCGTCATTCCATTCCATTACCTGATCTTTCTTCAACAACTTGAAGATTGGCTCACAGGTAGCAGTTAGCTGGGATATAAACCTTGCAATGTAATTCAGTCGTCCCAAGAAACCTCTAACTTCCTTTTCAGTACGGGGAGTAGGCATCACTTGTATAACTTTTACTTTTGCAGGATCCACTTCAATACCTTTTCCACTGACAATGAAACCCAGGAGTTTGCCAGACCTAACTCCAAAAATACACTTATTTGGATTCAATCTCAGCTTGTATTTCTTCAACCTTTCAAACAGCTTATGCAGATGATCAAGGTGTTGTTCTTCATTCTGGGATCTGGCTATCATATCATCCACATACACCTCTATCTCATGATGAATCATATCGTGAAACAAAGCCACCATAGCACGTTGATATGTTGCCCCAGCGTTCTTCAAACCAAATGGAATCACCTTATAACAAAAAGTACCCCACTATGTAACAAATGTAGTGTTCTCCATATCTTCAGGGGCCATCTTGATTTAATTATAACCAGAGAAACCATCCATGAAAGAGAATACTTTATGCTGAGTAGTGTTGTCTACCAAAACATCAATATGTGGAAATGGAAAGTCATCTTTAGGACTGGCCTTGTTCAAATCCCTGTAATCCACACACATGCATACATTACCATCCTTCTTAGGTACCGGTACCACGTTTTCAACCCATTGAGGATAAGAAGTCACAACTAAGAATCCAGCATCAAACTGTTTCATCACCTCTTCTTTAATCTTTTCTGACATTTTAGGACGCATGCGACGAACCTTCAGCTTCTTCGGACGAAAATCTTCTTTTACCAGTAAACGGTGCACCACAATGTCTGTATCCAACCCTGGCTTATCTTCATAAGACCAAGCAAAGATTTCTACATAGTTACGTAACATTTGGATCAGTCTTCCCTTAACATCATCCTCTAATTCATCCCCTATCTTGACCTCTTTCCTGTTTTCTTCAGTTCCCAGATTCACAACTTCAATTGGCTCTTCATGAGGCTGTATAACTTTCTCTTCTTATTGTAATAACCTAGCAAGCTCTACAGGTACTTCACAATCTTCCTCCTTTCTATCTTCAGCTTGATAGATCGGATTCTCGAAATTATAACTGGAAATAGTAGAACTGTTATCAACAGGATCCAGAGTGGATGAGGATCTTCATTTTAGTGATGTGGGTGTGTGTAGGAACACATAGCTGATAAAACAGAAATAATAATAAAAGAAATACAAGGAGCACAATATTTACGAAAACAAAACGTCCATTGATTTTTATTGAATGAAGTAATGCAAATGAGATGACATCCTGAACAAGCATACCATTGTGCCCCGGGTAAGACACAAGGCTTAAAAGTTTAATTTTTCGAAATTACAAACATAAAATAAAAACACAGTAATAATATTTACTCCTGACTAAAGGAGATAGGAATAATGTCTTTAGTCTTCCAGTTGTTGAGCCCATCGCCCATGGTAGGAAAAATCCAATCATCCAGGTTGTAGTCTTCATTATAGTCACCCAAAACATTGATTTGATCTCTTATAACCCCTTGATTGGTGATACGAACAGCACGAGCACGACGAACAGCCTTCTGAGATTTTGCAGTGAAACCCAAACCAAACTTGTCAAACTTGTAAGGGATGTTGGGAAGCTGGCCCCAAATAGCAGAACCACCTTTTGCAACCACAGCCTTAGCATCCTTGAGGGAGGCCATTGCAGGAGGTATGTTAGTAACCCTAAGAACTCTTTCAGAAGCAGGAACAGACTAAGGAACAAGATCAGAGCAAGGAACAACTTCAAATGTTTGACACGGAGTTTCAACCATTTCACCCTCCATTTCTACATACTTGAAAGTATTCACGTGGCTAACCATGTACTCTTCTTCACCATAGACAGTGACAATTTTGTTTTTCACCGGATATTTCAACTTCTGATGTAAGGTGGAAGTCACAGTACCTTCCCCATGGATCCAGGGGCGTCCAAGCAAACAAGAATACGTAGGACGAATATCCATCACATAGAAAGTAGAATTGAAGACTTGAGAGCCTACTTTGATCGGGAGGTCTACTACTCCATGTACCACTCTTCTTGAGCCATCAAAGGCCCTCACCACTACGTCACTTGGTCTTAACACAACATCTTCAGGACTGAGGTTGTCCAGAACTTCTTTAGGGAGCACATTTAATGAAGAACCATTGTCTACCAGTACATGAGACAAGGTAGTGCCTTTACATTCAATGGAAATATGCAGAGCTCTGTTATGGTTTCTCTTGGCAGGAGTCAGATCAGCATCAGAAAAGCCCAGTCCATTATCACAAGTCAGATGTGCCACACAATTCTCAAATTGATCTGCAGAAATCTCATTTGGCACATGAGCATTCTTCAGGAACTTGATTAAGGCTTTAGCATGAGCCTCAGAACACAACAACAAAGATAACATGGAGATTTTAGAGGGAGTATGCCCCAACTGGTCAACAATATCATAATCACTCTTGCGAATGATCTTCAGTACTTCTTCCATCTGTTTAGAAATACTTTCAGCAGCTGGTGCCTCAGCTTGCACAGGTTCAATTACAGGACCCTTGCCCCGAGCATCAGTACTTGGCTCAGAAATGGAAGTGGTGGTTGGAGTAACTGCACTTTTAGAGGTATCTTGAGGAGAGAATATTCTTCCACTTCTAGTGATCTTACTAGATCCAACAATATTATCCACATCAAGATTAACATCAGTAACAGGTGCATTGGTCAAAGGTTCTTGTTTGACACCATGGATATAAACATTAGAACCATAATTCCAGGGTATAGCTTTATCAGAAGTATAAGGAACAGGGCCAGGAGTGGTGATGATCATGGGAGCCACTCTAACTTCAGGAACAGTCTTCACAGGGCCTTCAACAGTAATTCTGACAGGACCTTTAGGAGTGATCTTGACAGGGCCTTTGGAGGTAATCTTCACTGGTGCTTTATCAACCATAGCTACATCTTCAAACTTTGTACTTCGAGTCAGATGTTCACACATACTTTCAATAGAAGGTGTCCTCTCAAACAATATAGTGTAATTGTCCATGAGGCGTTGAATACCATCTTTCAACTTCCAGCAGCTATCTGGTTTGTAAGCACAATAAAAACAGTCTTCATTGCAACCTGGAAAGAATCCATCCTGCACCAGCTTCTTCTTGATAATGGATAGGGGTGTAGTTACATTTGCTATTGAGGAAACATAGGAAACCTCATCAACAACATTAACAGTCTTCTCATGGTTGGGCATAGGAGCAGTGATCACATTTGGGGTCCCAGGAGGGTCAAATTCAATTTCCCCAGCTTCAATCATGTATTGAATCTTGTTTTTCAACACCCAGCAATTATTGGTGTTATGTCCCGGACTATTAGAATGATATGTGCATATTTCATTAGGATTATATCGAGGAGAAGATGTATTAGGATTCTGAGGAGGATCACTCAGAGTAATGAGTTTCCCTTTTAACATGTGTTGCAAGGCTTGGGCCAGTGACATGTTGATCTTGGTGAACTGTCTTCTAGGCTTCTGTTGATTATTTTGTTGTGGCTCTGGTGTTGCAGGAGTAGGATTGGAAATATGAACTCCTCCTACAGATTGGTGACTCTTGTCTCGACTATGTTGACCATACACAACATTAGACTCCTTCTTTCCACTAGGGGGTTTCTTAGCAGTGCTTGATGAAGAGGCACTCATTTGTATCTTACCACTTCCTATACTACTTTCCATGCGTTCTCCAGTCATTATCAGGTCAGTGAAACCAGATGATGAGCTTCCAATGAGGTGACTATAAAAAGGACCATTCAGCATACTCATAAACATATCCACCAGCTCCCTGTCAGTCAGAGGAGGTTGAACTCTGCCAGCCAGGTCTCTCCATTTCTGGGCATACTCTTTGAAACTCTCCTTAGCACCCATAGACATGCTTTGGAGCTGCATGCGAGTAGGTGCTAAATCAGCATTGTATTGGTATTGCCTATAGAAGGCCTCAGCAAGATCATTCCAATCACGAATATTAACACTTTCCAGTTGATAGTTCCATTCCAATTGAGCTCCAGACAAGCTCTCTTTGAAGAAATGAATCCATAACTTCTTATCAGCAGTATGTGGTTGAATCCTCCGAACATAGGACCTTAAATGAAGCTTAGGACATGAGACACCATCATACACCACAAAAACAGGAACCTTGAAACCAATATGTATAACCACTCCAGAAACAAAACTCAGATCTTCAAAATCAAGCCCAGAAGATTTTTGCAATTCTATGGCATTCATTCTGTCCACCAGCATCTTGTACTTCTCCTCACTAGCAGGATCATGATAATAATTTTCCTCAGAATCAGAATCTCCCACAGTATCATGGAGACTACCTCCCTCCTTCTCAGAATTTTCAGACTCAGAATCCTCAATCTGTTCCTTTGTCTTGATAGGACCTCTGAACCTTCTTCCCAGATTGATAAGGCCTCCTGATTTCCTGGTCTTCTTCTTCTTCTTAGCCAGCAGTGTCTTCAACTCATCCTGTCCCTTGGACAAGTTCAGGATCAGCTCTTGGAATTGTGCATTTTGAGCCTGGAGATCCTTGACAGTCTGTTCAAGAGCCATTTCTGCTGAAATAAACAGCGAGAAGATAAGATACCTGTTCATAAGAAACCTGTGATGCAATGACATGGTATGTAAATGCATATGCAATGTTTTCAAGGACCGTAGGATTTAAATTTGTTTAAACCACCAGAAAGTAAACTCTTATTAGTAATCAATAAACTTGTTTTCCTCTTGGGCTTACAACAAAAATGAAATGAATACAAAAATGGGGTTTTAAGTCTCCCATGGATGTTTCCTCTTTGTGTTGAGGTATGAGTTGAGATTCCGCTCTTCGTGAAGTTGTTTTGTTAGCTCCAGGATTCTTTCTTGACTAGCTTTGAGATGAGTCTCAAAAGTATCCATTTGCCCCTTCAACTGGATCCAGGACCTCTGTAATTCTTCCATGTCAGTAGGCATGTCTGGATGAAGAATGATATAAGAAGTATCTCCTTCAGCGACAGGCTCCATGGTAACTGGCAGGATAGCAGGATAAGGCATCATAAGAGTCTGAGCACGTACTCGTACCCATCTGAGATAAGGTTCCATAGGAATAATGTACTTTGGTTCCAGAGTCTTGATGTCAACCTTGTTCACTTTACCCCAAGCTCGTATAAACCTTTGACGGTAACCTTGCAGATCGTTGTCGTAGTTGAATACAATACCTTGAATAAGCATTTCATGAGGACCATCACTCCGAGCATAACCAAACTGACATAGAGCTAAAGAAGGATTGTAGGTAATGCCCCCTCTTATGCCAAGGAGTGGCACATTAGGGAACTCCCCACAACGGTCAATGATAGTAACATTCTCCATAGATCGAGAGCACCAATGAATATCTGAATGAAAAAGTGACATAATCCTCTTAGACCACCTTAACCCTAGCTCATTCTTCATCACTGACCGAGGAAGGTGAGAAATAAACCACCTAGACAATAGAGGTATACAACACATCAGAGTTCCTCGTGCCTTTGTAGTACGGGTATGAAAAGAGTGTAAGATGTCTCCAAGTAATGTAGGCACTGGATTATGAGTCAGAAATATGTTGATGGCATGTACGTCTATGAACTGGTCTAGATTAGGGAACAACACTAGGCCATAGATCAATAGGCCTAGGATCTTCTCAAAATCATCATGACTCATAGCCCTCAAGAACACTTGAGCTTTCTCCATCAATACCTTAGCAAGAATACCCTTAACTCCAATTCTCGTTTCTAGGACAATGTCAGATTTCTTCAAATGTAGGGCTGCAACAATGACTTCAGGTTTAGGCTCCTTTTCCAAGCCTGTGAAAGGTCTCTGATCAAGGATAGGTATACCCAGTAGCTTGGAGAACTCTTCCATTGTAGGAACCAGCTGATAATCGGGGAATGTGAAGCAATGATGTTTAGGATCAAAGAACTGAAATAGAACACTCACCATGTCTTCATCGAACCCTGAAGTGACTAGATCCAGTAGGTGACCATGCTTCTTGATGAATTGGGAGTTTTTAGAAACTTGAGAGACCAATTCTTTAAGCTTAGAAGGTATTCCTACAAAGTTGATCTGGATAATATTCCTACGAGCAGAAGCCATGACCTGCAACAAAGAACAAAGATACATCCTTTGGTCCTTGAAATAGTTAGTGAAAATGCTATGCTTATGATGGATGATGATGCTATGATGTTATGCTCAATCACAAACATGTGGCACACACAAACAAGTCACACAATAGCCCTAGGTTTGAAGGCTTGCATGAGGTTTAAAGGTAAGTACCCTCCCTTAAAGTTTAGATGGTTCATCCTGTCCTACAAAAGTAGCCAGGTTCTAAGGGATCTCAAAATCACAGATCCTTCCCAAGGGTGGTTGTTCACTAGGCAACTTACTTGCCAACCAAAACCCTCCATTTTTAGGATCTCAATGAGTGTAGTATCGAGTATCAACCAACTTTAGACTTCTCCAAAGCCGGCTATCTCACTACTTTCTAGAGGCTGAGATGGGATAACTAGGTTTCTAAAAGTAAGTTAGTGTATTGACAACATATGGCAGCCCCATATTATCCTTAACTTACTTAAGGAACATAAGAACCAACCAAGAAGTCACACTAACTATGGCCACCAGATCAACCATATCGGTATACGCCGTACAATTTCCTTGGTCTATTGCCATTTACCTAGGGTACACTAGATCCGGGTTAGGATCTTTCACACATAAAGCCCAACAAGTAATATAAAGCAAACAAAGCAAACAATTTAAAGTGATCTAATTCCTAAGGGTACCCCTCTTTTACTCAGTAACTCCCCAGCAGAGTCGCCAGTTCTGTAACACGGTGGGAGAACTGACTTTCTATAAATGTTGCAGATAGCAAGAGTCGCCACCGACTTTTATTTTATCCAAAAGGAAAGGACATAAAAGAACAGGAAAGACCTTAAAAAGATTTTGAGTTCGGGGGGTAGGTTATACAAAGGGAAGGTGTTAGCACCCTTTATATCCATGGTTATCCATGGGCTCTTAGTTACTTAGCTCACTTTGAATTGTTATGAGAAAGGTGTAGTGTCTGATTAGAAACTTTCTAAGTACTTTGTAATGATCCTCGTATGGATGTATACAAAGACTTGTTTTTGAAAATTTATTTGAAAAGTGAGGTGTAAAAAGTATTTTGAAATGTGTGAGCAAGTAATTAAGAGGATCCTACCCTATATTAAGTCTTTATTGTTCTTATGTTCTTTCAATGGTAAGACTATCCCTATTATTAAGGAATAGGTAGTCATTACCTTGGATGTAATAAGGGACATGTGTAGGGACATTTGAATATAGGCAACTGCAAGGTGTCTTTAGCAATTCGTAGGGACTTATCATCTTTTATTCGAAGGGACAAAATCGTTTATCGTAGGCAACCTCGAAGGGACTTGATCTTATAAACTAAAGGGACTTGATGATATTTATGAAGGGACTTGCTTAAGACACCCTACTTGACCTTTTGAAACAGGCAACTGAGAGGCAACCCTAGGAAGTGCAAGATGGCGATCAAAGATAGACTTACGTGTGTGCGTGTTTATTTTCAAATATTTATCTTATTTATGTTAATTATTCTAAGTCAATTTTAATTACAAGTATGTTATTCACACCCTAGAATTACTAACCACACAGTAAATATATTCATAATAAAAATAAAGCAAAAATATAAATCTAAGCTATTACAAAGCTTTGGGACAATTACAATATAATCGAGAAATATAATAAAGATAAATAATAATAAATAAGCAATAATTAATAATAATAAGAATTAAGATAAAAGGTTAGAAAAATAAAAATAAGAGAAATAAGAAATTAGCAAATTAATATTAGAAAAAAAAGATTTTTTAAATATTTAATTAAGAAAATAGGTTTTTAATAATAAATAACTACTAAATTATTTACATATTTAACAAATGATTAATGATTAATTATAATTTATAAAAATATTAGGTTAAATTTTAAAGTTAAAAAAAATTAGGGTTAGGGTTAGAATTATAAAAAATTAGGGTTTATTCCTCATTAAAAAAATTAGGATTTTTTATTATTAATTTAAACATAATTAATTTATTTACAAAATATATACAATAATAATAATATAAATATATATTGAAATAAATATAAATAATTTGATTTTTGAGAAAATAAAATATGAATTTAAAAATATAAGTTTTTATATAAAAATAATATGAACATTTTATTTTAGAAATTGCTATTTAGAAATTAATTAAATTAAATAAATATAATATAAAACAAAACAAAAAAAATTGAAGAAAAAGACATACCTGGGGCTGGGATTTGAACCCAGGCCATAGGCTTCAATCCTTCAGTCCCACAACCACAACCACCAGGCCAAGCGCGTCCTTGTATCCATGATACGAGTAGTATTCCTTTTGTTATAATCCAGTAAAAATCAAATAAAATGCAGCAAAACAAAATGGCCTGGGGGGGAATCGAACTCAGGACCATCACCTTCACACACAAACACACAAACCAACTGAGCCAATACTGCGCGTTCAATATATAATCAATAATAAAACATTATATTTTAAAACCAATTTTTGAATTTGATTTTCAGCGCCAATTCATCATTTTCTTCCTTGGTACCTTTGAATATACCTGCAAAATTACCTATGAGATTTCCTGCGAATTTTTCCATATTCATAACCTACGAAAATCGTATCTTATAGCCAGGCCTACTTGTCGCTCCCACTAAATGAAGCCGGGTCAAATAGGGTACAGACGCGAACGGTCGGCGAAAGAGGGTGTGAGAACACACAGGAGTGAACTCACAGGGAATGAATAGAGTCGCCAGCTAGGCATTTTTATCCTGGAGGAAAGGCAATGCTGCATAGACCTAGAAAGATATGGATAAGACGGTTGCGAACCAGAGAGACTGAGAAAGGGGGTTGGTTACAACCTGGGAAGGGATTAGCACCCAGACTGTCCGTCGTACTCGACGGGATCCACGCTTAAAAGATTTGTGTTTTAAAGGGGTAGTGTCAGTGCAATTTGTGTGTAATAGCTGGAAGAGAAATGTACAGGTGTCAGTGTAAGAGAAGTGAAGTGTATAAGGGAAGTGTCAGTGTAAGCACAAAGATGAAATGCTCATGATCATGAGGCTAAAAGAATAAAGCTGGAAAGAGGGGGGATATACATAGACTTCTGTTCGATAACTGTTAAGTTATGCCTACGTATCCTCTCGTGCAATGAGGAAGTCAGAACACCGTAGTTCGACCCAAAGAGACTGAAAGGTAAATTGACTTGTGAACTGCTTGCTTGTCTATGCTCAAGTGCATGACCTGTCTGGCTCAGGTGCAAACTGTCTTGCATTAGACGGAAGAAGCAAGTTCTCGTTTGTGAGTGAATGAGATGAGAAAAGAATCCCGAAGGAGACGATTATTGTTTGTTTTTGAGTTTTCAGTCTTTTATTGCTTTTGGAAGTTTGTCATAAGTTAATGAGCTTAAGCCTAAACCAATGGGTTATTAAACTCATCACATCTACCCTCTGATTAGGGGTAATGAGAATACCTTAAGTGTGAAGTCAGCATCTCACACTTAATCACCTTTGGTGTAGGATTAAGATCATTAACCTATTTGTGATTATTTAGATGTTTTTGGTATTTTTGTTTCGTGTTGAGTAATGAGGTTAAGCCATAATCAGGGATTAAACAGACTCATTACACCATCCTAATAGAAGGATAATAGATGAGAATGTTTAAGTTGAGGAATGCTCCTCAACTTAATCCATGATTAGGGATTAAGCTCATGACAAAACAAGCCTTTGATTAAGTGGATTTTATTTAATAGTGAGATGATGAAGTGAATTTTATGGTTTGTAAGACAACTTGAGGGGGACTTGTCCATTAACACTAGGGTTAGTCCTTCTTAACCAATTAAGGAAGAATTAGAACCCTAATGCAAGGCCCAAGTTACAAGTGTGATGTCTTGATGGTTATTATGTGGATTGATTAAGATATTTAAACACATTAAGGGTTTAACACTTAGGATTAAATTTATACACTCCATCCTAATAGAAGGATGCAGGCATAAGCTTAATCACAAAGCCTTAAAACCTTTAGGGTTTAGTCCCTGATTATGAGGTGAGAAGAGAAGACTCAAAGAGACACAAAGGTAAAAACTAAGTGGGGAGACTAATCAAAACCCTAATCATTGTCATGCTTGGTTGTTCCTAAGGTTTGTGAGGTTTACAAGAGAAATCTTCAGAGGAACCACCAGGAAACAGATGAAAGGAGCAGAGAGAAGCAAAGCAACTTGCTTCATTTAAGAAGACAAGTCACTTGAGGAAAAAAGGAAGAAGAAAAAGAATGAGCAAGCTCAATCTCAAACACATAACAAAATGCAGCATGGATGCATAAGAGAGATGAAAAGAAAATGTGAGAAGTGAAGGCAAATTCACTTCTCAAAGTTGCTTCCCACCTGAAAAGTTAGTGAAAGAAATGCAATGCAATGCAAAATGAAATGAAATGGGATGATGTAAATCAAAACCAGAAGCACACACATGGTGATAATGATGCTATGGGATGATGCAAACATGAAACTACACATGGGGATGATCATACAAGCCTATGGGTGCAAATGGAACAAGTTAAGAACCATGATCATACATGGAATGTTATGGAATGCAAATGGCATACAATATGGCAAATGCAAGATGCAATGATCAAAAATGCTTCTAATATGTCTTAAGATGTCAAATGAATCAAATGGATGCACAAAATTCTATGGCAAGTCAAGGTATGCAAGCAAATGCAAGATGGATGCATATGGAAGCTCAAATTAGGGTTTATGATCAATGCATCAAACAAAAACCAAAATCAGAAGCAAACATCAAGATAAAAAATTGAAAATGCATTTAAAGGATCCCTAAACCTATACTAACTCACTGCCCAAAGGAGAGGTTCCAACTCTTAACCTAATAAAAGTTATGAATTTCCTAAAATTTCTAGGGTTTTAGGGTACCTTAACAAGAAAAATGACAAACAAAAGGAAAATGAAAGATCAAATCATGCCAATTTAATCTTGCAAACTTATTGATATGCTAAACACAATGCAAAAAGAATCAAAGTCCAACTCTCAATGGTTAGGCAGAAATGATTTTTGGAAGTTTGGATCAAAATAATGCTTTGAAAATGAATTAATTCCATGGAAAATTATCAAAATGCATCAAGATCAAAAAAGAAATTTAGTTTGAGGGTTGGACAATGTTTCTAAATGATTATGAAGGTTTCATGAATTTTTTGGTGATTTTTAAATACTCAAAAGTATTTTTAATTAATTAATTCTCATTAATTAATTAAGAATAAACTTTTAAATGATTTAAAAATATTTTTTAATGCAAAAAATAAAAATAAAAATGTTTTTGGTTTCTGAAATTAAATAAAAGTTTATACAAAAAATTCCAGAATTTTTAAAATGATTTTGCTATTTTTAATAAAATGGAGAAAAAAAATGAATTAATATGAAAAAGAAAATGAATTTAATCTGAAAAAGGGAAAAGTAATCAGATCCAAGGGCCTAAGTTTAAACTGGCTGCGCGCGCGTTTGACCTGGCGCCATATCCAATGGCTGACATTCAAACCTGGCTAATTATGATTAACCCTAATTAATTGTGCCCTAATCACTTTCAGGCGACCGAAACACTGTTCCGGTCGTCTTCTCCGATCAACCAAAATCTCAAACTCTCTCTATACGCATCCAAAACAAAATCTAACTGCCCAGAACTCTTCCCCACTCAAAAACGAATCAAACCCCTCAATCAAACAACATTTATCATTCAGAAACAGGGAGAATCGAATCAAACATTTTTTAGGGCAAAAGTTTCAGACAAAGCATACATCCTGGTTTCTCAACCATTTTCAAAAATAATCACATATTCATGATCAGGGAAGCATGTAGATTCATTTAGAAACTTAAAATACACGTTCTGGAAAAAAAGTTCATGAAGTTACCTGAGTTTGAAGCTTTTCAGTTTGGAGCTTTCAGACCTCTTCTCTTGTGCAAAACCACTCTTATGACCTCCCTTGTGCTTCTGAAAGGCTTGGAGCAAGTTTATTTTGGCTGGTTTGAGAGTTTGCAGAAGTTCTGTTCAAAGTGGTGTGGTGATCGTGTTTTTGATCCAGGCAGTTTAAGGCAAGGATGATGAGTGCTTTGTGACCAGAAAGGTGTGTTGAGTTGATCTATGAAGTTAGTTTGTGTGTTTGTGACTTGTGTGATGAGTTTCGAAAGCTCTTGCACATGAAGGTGAAAATGAGAATGCTGGCTTATTTGTGCTTTCAGGCTTGCTTCTTGTTATGTTTGGCTTGCATTTGATTAACATAAACAATTGCCATTGGTCAGATGAAGTGACATGTGCTTTATTGATTGGTATGGGTGCTTTTGCAAAAATGTCAAAGTTGTGTAAGAAGGGCATGGACTACTTTCTATCTGAGTACAAAAGGCATGTCCTGCGCAGCATGAGGTGAGGAAAGGCCTAGGATTGATCATCCAGCTAGCCAGCAAGTGGATGAGAAGCTATGATGAGTTTTGCAACTTGGTTCACTTTTGCCTCTTATGAAAAATCTTGTTCCACAAACCATAAAAATGTGTAATTCTTTGGTCCATTCTGAACTTTAGATGTCACATGATCATGTTGTGTGGTTTAGAAGTCCATTTGATAGCTTTAGAACACTTGATCAAGTCATTTTGCAAAATACCTCTTTGGTAGAAACTTTGAAATTTTGTGATTTTTGCCAACTTTGGTGAGCCATAACTTTTGATCCAAAATGAATTAGGTCATGTTCTTGTACTTTTTGAAAAGGGAATGATCCATTATACAACTTTCATGACCAAAGTTTTTCATTTGAAGCTTTTTTGAATCAAAAAGTAAAGGTTGAAAAAGTTGCCTAAAATGACATTTTCATTAAAAGTCAAACTTGCCCAAAAAAGTCAACTTTACAAAAGACTTGGAATTCTTCAATTTTGTGAACTTCCAATGTCTTCCATGATCAAATAAAGATCATATACAATCAAAATGATGAAGAACACCCCTTGGTTGGGTCATTGGGGGCCTCAGATGCCCTGATTTTGCACTGACTTGCTTGAAAAGTCAACTCTTGATCAGATGACTTCCCCATGGAATTTCTTCATGAAAATTGATATGCATACTCCCTATACCATATAGAGACCAATAGAAACAAGAATGACCAAAATTTTTGGAGTTATGGCCTCTGAAACCAAAACCCTAATTTTAGGTCATCTGTGCAGTCAAACCTGGCTCTGCTTCCATACCATTCTCAGTTCTTGTGATTTTTTACATTCTTGACTTTGAGAGGATATAATATGATACTTGAACACACATGGACCCTTTTGAAGTGATTGATGGCCTTTGGAGTGGCCCAAGAAGCTCTTGGATTGCTCAAATCACAAACCCTAGATGCAGATGACTTTGAATCTATGCAGTGAATCAAAATTGTGGTATGAGATGCTATGATTGAGTTTATGCTTATGAAATGATCACAAGCCATGGTGTGAATGGGTGAGGGAAAATTTGGGGTGTTTACAGCTGCCCCTATTCAAACATGAGTTAGCTGTGCAGGATGTAAGCGACGGCTTATCAGGCAAACAAGATAACTTGTGGTTGAATACCAAAGACAGTCCAAAATTTGCACTCACAGAATGAAGAAGAAAAGGGATATAGATTGTAAAAGGAAAATAAAGTATATTATAAAGTGCGGACGACGGAGGACGACCGTCGAGCAGAGGACGACTGCTGGATAAAGAGCAATGACGGGGATGGCCGACACGCTGGGAAAAGTGCGGGAAATAAAGCAATGACGGGGACGGCCGACATGCTGGGGATATGAATTATGATGGGGACGGCCATCAAGATAAAGATGTAAGATTCTCTGGGGATTAATGAAACATGACGGGGACGGCCATCAAGTTCATAAAGTAAAGTAACCGACGATGGGGACGGCCATCGGGCTAAAAAGAAAAGGGACCACGACGGGGACGGCCATCGGGTTAAAGAATAAATGAAATAAACAGATGATGAGGTACGGTCATCAGAGGTGAAGGATGATCACCTAGCAGGGGACGGCTGCTCTGCAAGGGTTAAGATGAGGGACGGTCATCTAAGGTGGAGGACGACCACCTGGCAGGGTACGGCTGCCGAAAATATCACGACATAGGACGAATGCCGGATAAAAGGTCAACGATGGGGACGGCCATCGGATGAGTATGATGGAGGACGACCATCAAGAGGTGGAGGACGACCACCTAGCAAGGGACGGCTGCTCTCAAGGTTTGTCGTGACATAGGATGAATGTCAGATAACCAAAATCAACAATGGGGACGGCCATTGGATAAAATGATGAAGGACGATCATCAAAAAGGTGAAGGACGATCACCTAGCAGGGGACGGCTGCTAAATATCATGACATAGGATGAATGTCGGATAGAAAAGTCAACGATGGGGACAGCCATCGGACGAGCATGATGGAGGACGACCATCAAGAGGTGGAGGACGACCACCTAGTAGGGTACGGCTGCTTTCAGGGTTTATCATGACATAGGACGAATGTCAGATAAAAAAGAAACTTTGCTTTGCGGGCGATCTACTGGGGAATAGTAAACACGGACGAGTGTTTATATCCAAGAAATAAAGAGTATAAGTGTTTAGATGTGTATAGATTAAAGATGCGGACGAGCATCCCTAAGACTATGATACGGACGAGTATCATGTAGAAACAAGTACTGACACATGTTCAGAGATGATGATACGGACGAGTATCAACTGGTTAACAAAGAACACGGACGAGTGTTGAATCTGAAAGGACTCTTCTGGGGGAATAGTAGACACAAACGAGTATCTATATTCAAGAAGACACAGTCTGTGGATTAAAGATGCGGACGAGCATCCTTAATATTATGATACGGACGAGTATCGAGTAGAAACAAACGCCTGACGCATGTTCTGAGATGATGGTATGGACGAGTACCAACTGGTTAACAAAGAACATGGACTAGTGTTGAATCTGCGGGGATATAAATGGTGTATACAAGATACGGACGAGTATCTGCATAAGTATGATGAGTAGTAAGTACGAGTGTTCCACCTGCTGGGGAGAATGACACGAACGAGTGTCAAAAGGAGAAGAGTATAGTATAAACAAATATCTGATATACAAAGTATTTACATTACTGTGCTAGGAAAACAACCTGGGCGGATGTCAGGGAAATGTATATATATAAGTATATGTGAGTGCAAAGAGGATGTCCTTGGCTTTATGCTGGGGATATGACACGGACGGGTGCCACAAGGAGTATGTACTGATGTTTTGGGAGAATGGGAGGCAACTGCTTTTGCTGGGGAGTCTGGGGGGTATTCCGTATATTGCTGATGGATTGTCAATATTCACAAGTGTTTGATTCAAAACATGGCTTATGATTATGCAATATGTTTGGTTTTTGCCGTAATGCTCCGCATTAAAACGGAATGCTACGCTTTGTTTGGGTGAATATGATGCACATGCCATGATTATGCAAAGATACCGATCCGGGATTCGGATCCCACTGCCGTGAAGATCTCTGGTCGATCTTGTTTGAAGTGAACAACCCAGCTGGGGATGAGGTCATTGGTAGATCTGATGAGATGTATTTGCTTGGGGAAATGGGTCGATGATAAACCTATTCCTTTAAATTGGGGGACCCAGCTGGGGTTTGTAGGAGCTTTCTTCACTCTGTTGTGATTCCTTCGTGTGTTGCTCTTCTGGATAGAGGCTGATACTCTGTGGGGAGATGGTTCCCTGGCTTTTGTACTTGACTGAGGAAGAATTATCGGCAACTCAGCTGGGGAGAAACAAACAAGTGGCAACTCAGCTGGGGAGAAAACACCTGGGTGCCGAGACTGAGTGAGTGTTGATTTGCCAGCTTGCTGGGATGAAGCTTTCATGCCCCGAGTGGCGTTTCGGATACCTGCAATCCTGCAAAGATAGAGAAACGTACAAGTAATCCCGAGGCATCCCTTACCGGATTCCGTCATAGGAGTGAGATACTCCCGAGAATAAGTATATTTCCTGCAAGCACGTAGTTTTTATATTTTTTTGAGGATAAGCATCTGTATTCATGCAATCAGTATTTTAAAGATATCAGACATTCTTTGCAAATAAAATGAAGTGTACGAGGTGAAACTTGACTGAAAATCTGATTTTATTAATTCGTATGCCCTGAATTGGCAAGATACAGTCAAAGAAACATATCTCCTGAAATGAGGAGATTGTTACAAATTGAGAAACAAAATGCTGGCAATGTTGACGACGCTTCAAGGAGCTTCCCCTCTTGCTATGACTCGTATGACTTTTGACGTTCTTCTCGTCTTGCTTTCTGAAGAAGGCTGATTCTGACAGAAGCTTGGTCCTTTTGAAGCTTAACTGGTTGTGAGTAATATAGACGAATTCAGAATGCAATTGTTCGCTTATTCCCTTATTTTGCATGGATCGCCCTTTCGGGTTTTCAATCCATCGGGATACCCATTTTTGCCTGAGTTGTCCAATGTGGCTTTTCAACTCAGCGGGTGTACATCTTTTGTTTATTTCCCTTATTTTTGCCCAAGTCTTTTATTCTGTTTTTGACTTGCCGGGATGCCCTATTTTTGCCTGGACTTACATTCTGTTTTTTTATGTCCAGCGGGTCATTTTTACGCGAAGTATTTTTTAACTGCATCTGAATTCACAGGGGACGGGAAATCTTCATCATCCATGGTGCTGAGCATCAGTGCTCCGCCAGAGAAAACTTTCTTTACTACAAATGGTCCTTCATAGTTCGGAGTCCACTTGCCCCTGTGATCTGTATGCGGAGGGAGGATTCTTTTCAGCACAAGATCTCCTACTTGGTACTCTCGGTGCCTGACTTTCTGATCGAAGGCTCTCTTCATTCTTCTTTGATATAACTGCCCATGACAGATTGCAGCCAATCTTTTCTCTTCAATCAGACTCAGTTGTTCGTATCGGGACCGAACCCATTCTGCTTCGTTCAGCTTAACATCCATCAATACCCGCAGAGAGGGTAATTCAACATCAACAGGTAGGACTGCTTCCATACCATACACAAGCTGATACGGTGTTGCCCCAGTGGATGTTCGGATTGACGTGCGGTACCCATGCAAAGCAAATGGTAGCATTTCATGCCAGTCTTTGTAGGTGACTACCATCTTCTGCACAATCTTCTTGATATTCTTATTAGCTGCCTCAACAGCGCCGTTCATCTTTGGCCTGTAAGGAGAAGAATTGTGGTGTTGGATCTTGAAGTCCCGGCATAGTTCAGCCATCATTTTGTTGTTTAAGTTGGAGCCATTATCAGTAATGATTCGCTCGGGAACCCCATATAGACAGATGATATCTCTCTTCAGGAATCGGGCTACCACTTGTCTGGTAACATTGGCATAAGAAGCTGCTTCAACCCACTTGGTAAAATAGTCAATGGCTACCAGGATGAATCTGTGGACATTCGAAGCAGTCGGTTCAATCTTGCCAATCATATAAATGCCCCACATGGCAAAGGGCCATGGTGAAGACATTATATTCAGAGGATTGGGAGGCACATGCACTTTATCCGCGTAGATCTGGCATTTATGGCATTTTCTGGCAGAGGCACAACAGTCGGCATCCATTGTGATCCAGTAATAACCTGATCTTAGCAATTTCTTGGCCATGGCATGCCCTCCAGCATGGGTACCAAAGGATCCTTCATGCACCTCGTGCATCAACAAGTCTGCTTCTGTTTTATCAACGCATCTGAGGAGTATCATATCGAAGTTTCTCTTGTACAGGGAACCATCAGTATTCAGGAAGAAACTACCAGCAAGCCTTCTCAAAGTCTTCTTATCATTGGAAGATGCCCCAGGTGGGTATGTTTGATCCTCCAAGAAGCACTTAATGTCATGGAACCAAGGCTTATCATCTTTTACGGCGTCTGCTGCAAATACATATGCCGGTATATCAAGTCTGGACACTGAAATCTGAGGTACAAAGTTGGCAGCTTGAACTTTGATCATGGATGAAATGGTATCTAGGGCATCTGCAAACTGATTCTCATCTCGAGGGATATACTCAAGCTTGACCGTTGTAAAGAAAGTCAATAACCTCCTTGTATAATCCCTGTAAGGTATCACATGATCCTGGTGTGTGTACCATTTGCCATTGGTTTGATTAACTACCAGAGCTGAATCTCCGAATACAGTCAACGTCTTGATCCTGAGGTCAATAGCTTCCTCAAGACCCATAATGCAAGCTTCGTATACAGCTTCGTTGTTAGTGCAGTTAAAGGTGAGCTTTGCCGAGAAAGGCATGTGAACTCCTTTAGGTGTAATGAGCACTGCACCAACACCACGACCATGCATATTAACAGCCCCATCAAACATCATAGTCCATTCTTCTTCCGAGTCAGGCCCTTCAGTGTGAATAGGCTCTTCATGATCTTTCGCTTTTATGAACATGATGTCTTCATCAGGGAAGTCAAATCTCATAGGTTGGTAGTCATCAATAGGTTGCTCAGCAAGATATTCAGATAGTACACTGCCCTTGATGGCTTTCTGAGAGGTGTACTGGATGTCATATTCTGTGAGAATCATTTGCCATCTTGCAACCCGTCCGGTAAGAGCTGGCTTCTCGAAAATGTACTTGACTGGGTCCATCTTTGAGATCAATAAAGTAGTGTGGGTCAACATATACTGTCTCAGTCGGCGAGCAGCCCACGCTAAAGCACAACAAGTTTTCTCGAGCAGTGAATAACGTTGTTCACAGTCGGTAAACTTTTTGCTTAGGTAGTATATTGCATACTCTTTTCGACCAGACTCGTCATGCTGGCCCAGCACACACCCCATTGACTCTTCTAATACTGTCAAGTACATTATCAGAGGTCTTCCTTCAACTGGAGGCATAAGGATTGGTGGTTCTTGAAGGTATTATTTGATCTTGTCAAAAGCCCTCTGGAAATCTTCGTTCCACCTGACCGTCTGCTCTTTTCTTAACAGTTTAAACAAGGGTTCACAGGTTGCTGTAAGGTGAGATATGAACCTTGAGATGTAGTTCAATCTACTTAGAAACCCTCGAACTTCTTTTTCAGACTTCGGTGCAGGCATCTCTTGAATGGCTTTGACTTTATCAAGGTCCACTTCAATCCCTTTCTCGCTTACAATAAAGCCCAGCAGTTTACCAGATCGCACCCCGAATGTGCACTTGTTGGGGTTCAGCTTTAGTTGGTACTTCCTCAGACGCTTGAATAGTTTCAGCAGGTTTACCAGGTGGTCTTCTTCTATGAGGGACTTGGCAATCATGTCATCCACATAACATTCAATTTCTTTATGGATCATATCGTGGAATAACGTTACCATAGCCCGTTGATATGTTGCACCAGCGTTCTTCAATCCGAATGGCATCACCTTATAACAGAAAGTGCCCCAGGGTGTGATGAAGGTTGTCTTCTCCATGTCTTCAGGTGACATTTTGATCTGATTGTATCCTGAAAATCCGTCCATGAAGGAGAATACCGAGAACTGAGCGGTATTATCAACCAATACATCAATGTGAGGTAATGGGAAATCATCTTTCAGGCTGGCTCTGTTCAGGTCCCGGTAGTCAACACACATCCTTACTTTACCATCTTTCTTAGGCACAGGTACGATATTAGCAACCCACGGTGGATAGCTAGTTACGGCAAGGAACCCGGCGTCCCATTGCTTTTGTACCTCTTCTTTGATCTTCATTGCCATGTCTGGGCGAGTACGGCGCAGTTTCTGTTTAACAAGTGGGCAGTCTTCTCTTAAAGGCAGCTTATGCATGACGATATCGGTGTCCAACCCTGGCATATCCTGATAAGACCAAGCAAACACATCCACATATTCTTGAAGCAGGTCAATCAGTTGTTCCTTTACTGAGTCTTGTAAACAGGCCCCGATTTTAACTTCTTTCACATCCTTATCTATACCAAGATTGATCGTTTCTACCTCCTCCTGATGAGGAGTAATAACTTTCTCCTCTTGTCTCAACAACCTAGCTAGCTCTTCTGGAAGCTCGTAATCTTCTTCAACCCCTTCATCAGCTTGATTGATCGGATTGTCAAAGTCATACGAAGTCGTGGCCGTGTTGTTGTCGGTGCGGTCTGGAAGGCACTCTCTGCAAGGGTTCAGTTTGTTCATTTTAGTGATTGATTTTAATCTTGTTTAGAAAAGTGAAATAAAGTTATCATTTTGAAAACATTGCCATTCATTTTTGTACAAAAAGAAAAATGGAAAAACAGTGAGCGGAAAAGAAAAAGACTCATTTGCAAAAGATGTCTGATATTTCATTGATTAATCTTGTTGCACAAAAATTACAGATGGCCCGATTACAAAATGAGTCTTGTCATCTTGGGCAAGATGCAAGACTTGATGCATGCTTAAAATATACAGGAAATAATAATTACTCTGCAGGAGTAACTCTTATAATTTCCTGGGAAGACCAGTTTGAGATACGGCTCCCCGGGATCCTTGGACGAATCCAGCTTTCCAGGTTGCGGTCATCTTCCGACTCATCTTCCAAGTTGTTGACAGCATCAGGGGTGAGCATCCCCCCGCTAACAAAGTTGGGCTTCTTAGCAGCCTCTACTTGATCTTGTTGAGTTGGTTTGTAACCCAACCCAAATCTATCTTCTTTCTTCTCCACAGGCAACAGTTTGCCCCAGCCTTGAGCATTCCCCTCTTTCACAACCCTCCGGGCTTGCTGGTAGGATGTCATGGAAGTCCCAAGTACAACAGATGTTTCATTAATATTCAGGGCCTCAAATCCCTGGCTCATGGTCTCGTGGATCTCCCCATCCATCTAAATATATTTGTATGTAGCCAGATGGCTAACAAAAATATCTTCCTCTCCACAAATAGTAACGACTTGGCCCTCCCACTCGAATTTTAACTTCTGGTGAAGGGTAGACGTAACTGCACCAGCGGCATGAATCCATGGTCTACCCAACAAACAGCTGTAGGCAGGCTGAATGTCCATCACGTAGAAGGTCGTTTTGAAAGTTTGTGGGCCAATCGTTACAGGCAACTCAATTTCCCCCAGAACTGATCTCTTAGAGCCGTCAAAGGCTCTTACTACCAAGTTACTGGGTCGTAATGCCAATCCTTCATACTCCAGCTTCACAAGGGCTTTTTTAGGTAAGACATTGAGGGATGACCCTGTGTCTACCAGTACATGTGAAAGAACTGCACCCTTACACTCCATGGTAATGTGCAAAGCCTTGTTATGATTGCGGCCTTCCGTAGTCAAATCAGTGTTGGTAAATCCTAGTCCATTACTAGCATTAACATTCCCAACCACAGCTTCCAATTGATTGACCGTGATCTCTTCTGGCACATAAGCTGCATGCAAGACTTTTAGTAGTGCGTTCCGATGAGCCTCGGAGCACATAAGCAATGATAGAATGTAGATCTTGGAAGGCGTCTGGTGGAGCTGGTCTACTATCTTGTAATCACTTTTCTTGATGATTCTCATGAATTCATCCACTTCTTGATCAAAAGGTGTTTTCAAAGCCTCTTTGACAATTTGCTCTTCCTGCACCATGCTCTTCCCTTTTGCTTTGGCAGCAGCTTCCGCTTCAGCAGTGGGTCTTTGAATTTGCGGGGCAAAGAGACGTCCGCTTCGAGTGAAGCCTCCGCCTCCCCCCACATTGTCTATTTGTGGTGAAGAAGTTGATGATTCAAGAGTGATTTTCTGTCCTTCGCAGTATAGATCGGAGCCGTAATTCCAAGGGATGGCATTACTGCTTTCATAAGGTACTGGCCCAGGCACTGTGATATTGACTGGACTGATGGCAGCTGCAGAAGGGACCATGATAGTCTGTGGATCATAGTATATTGTGACTGGTGCTCTGATAGGAGTGGCATTTTGTGAGTTGTAGGCAGAATCATTGGCAGGATCATAATAAATTGTAACTGTTGAGACGCTTTCTGTTGAAGTTGTAGGAGACATTGTTGGAAGGATGGGTGTTGTTGTTGTAGGAGATTCTGAATGAAGGGGTGCTGAAGTTGTATAAGGGATGTTTGTTGATATTTGGTCCGTTGAAGTAACAGATGAAGTATTTGTTGATGAGATTGAAGAGTTGTTTGGAACAATGGCTGTTGCAGTTGTAGACGATTCTGGAACTGTTGTTAAGGAGATTGCTGGATTGGTAGGTATTGACGTTGTGATTTGAAGCAGGCCACTCTGGATGAGACCATCTATGCCATCCCTCAAGTTATCACACCCATTCACGGAAATGTTACAATAAGAACACCCTAACTCACATCCCGGGAACATTTGACATTCAAGGAGTTGAGCTTTAATCTCCACCAAGGGTGTCCGAATCTGACCCACACTGGTTATCAAGTAAGACGGCTTGTCTTCTTCAATAACATTCATTCTGGGACCACCATGGTGTGGCATAGGGTTCTTGTTAACATTTGGTGGTGGTGCAAAGTTTAGAGCCTTAGAATCTACCAAGTCCTGTACCTTCATGTGCAAAGCTCTGCACTTCTCTGTACTGTGGCCAGGTGCATTTGAGTGAAAAGCACATCTGGCACTGGCGTCATAATTTCTGGGCAGACTGGCAGGATCTGGAGGTGCCAATGTCCTTAGCTCAACCAGGTTGAGTTTTAGGAGTTGTGGAAGTAATGTGGCATAAGGCATAGGGATCGGATCGATCACCCTATTGGCCTGAGAAGGTCTCTGTTGAAATGGTCTTTGCTGATTGTTGTTGTTGGCGTTGTTGTAATTTCTCTGAGGAGGATACTGAGTTTGTTGCTGATAATTTTGTTGCTGTGGTTGATAAGCTGGTTGTGGATGAATTGGAGCGGGAATGGTGACTGCAGCCACAGACCTATGAACATATTGGGGTCTGCCCCTGCTGGTATGGATAGCATTAGTTTCACCAGTTCTTCTTGGACCTACAAAAGGCTTTCTTGGGTTGCTGGACGAGCTGGCACCGTTGTCAGAAATTTTGCCCATCTTTAACAGGCTCTCAATTCTTTCTCCAGCTATGACTACATCTGCAAAGCTGGTAGAAGAAAAGGCATCTAGCCTATCAATGTATGTCCCTTTGAGGGTGTTCATAAACATATCAGCCATCTCCCTCTCTGACATGGGTGGCTGGACAGCAGCAGCAAGCTGTCTCCACCTCTGGGCGTACTCCCGGAAGCTTTCTCTGGATGATTGTGACATTCCCATCAGGAGGGTCCTGTTGGGAGCCATATCCAAATTATACTGGTATTGTCTAATGAAGGCCTCTGCCAAGTCCTTCCAACATCTGATGGTTGCTCTAGTCAAATGAGAGTACCATTCCCTTGAAGCTCCCGTTAAGCTATCCTCAAAATAAAACATCCATAGCTTTTCGTCCATGGTATATGCCTTCAGCCTCCCCAGAAAGGATTGTAAATGGGTCCGGGGACAGGAAGTCCCGTTGTACTTCTCAAAGCACGGTGGTTTAAATTTGTGGGGAATCCTGACCCCGTCCACTAAGCCCATGTCCATAACATCAAAACCCAAAGAATTCTGGGACTCCAGGGACCTTAGTTTCTCAGCAATCTCCTCTAACCTTCTGTCATAGGCTTCTTCCCCAGCTCCCATCACTGTAAATTGATCTTCCTGGGGGTCTTCTTGCAGCACTCTGCCTGCAGTGGCAGTCCCTTGCACATTAACAGGGATGTTGATCTCTGGATGAAGGTGGGGTCCATAGACGGGAGGATTAACATGAGGTTGAACTCTCTCATTATTGCTTGTCCCAGCAGTCCCTAGATGGGGATCTTCCTGATTCTGCCTCTCTACCATTGCTCTTAATCTCTCCTGGCTTTGAGCCATATTATTCATCACCTCCATAAATTGTGTCATCTGAGCCCTCATTTCCAATCTCTCGTTGGCCATTTGGTTCCTGACCTCTGTAAGGTCCTGCTGTACCTGGTCCATCTGTATATCCGGAAGGTTGTTGCGGGTTGGATATCTGTGTGGACGGTTGAGTGGGAACACCCGACGTCGAGCAATAGTTCCTGAAGTCACAACAGAGTTAGAAACAACAAAACAAAAACCTACAAAACAAAACAAAAGGTTAGCATGCAATGCAGTATGCTTATTTGTTTCCAAGGTATTCGGCTTGGCACTAGGTTTTGACCTTTCCAGACCCTTGAGGAAGATGCTTGTGATGTTGCTTTGAAAGAACTCAGATAAAACAAACTAATGAATATATTACAAAAGTACATGATACATAGTTTGTTTCTTTTTACAATATATGCCCTCTGAGGGGTCAAAAATACAACATAAAGAAAAGTACATGAAATGAAAGCAACAACAAGCAAAAGTCAGACACCAAGACCAAACTCATCCTCCTGAACTTCCTTGAGAAGTGCTTCAGTCACAGGGTCAGCCGGACACTCTGTAAGATTCCTGATAAGGAGATTCCTGGTAGTAACAGCTGCAGCTAGCTTCTTGTGTTGACTTTGGTCCTTTGACCTCTTCACACCAGCTCTAATCTTCAACTCTGAGATCTCTCTTTGGGCTGCTAGCAGGGTTTCCTGTTGCTCTTTTGTACTAGCTTCCAGCTGCTCAATCTTGTCCTGAGTCCTTTTATCCTCCTGAGTACGAGCTTCGGTGATCCTGACCCACCTAGCTTGACTCTCCTTCAGATACAAATCAGTCCTGGCCTTCTGGAACTGAGCTTCCTTGCAGGCATTCTTCAAGATCTGTTCTCCAGCCCTTGACTTCTTAATGTAATCCTCTAACTTCTCAATTCTGGCTAGATGCTCCACCTTTAGCTTCTCTAACCTTTCAATGTCCAGCCGACCATCACTCCTCTCCTAGAGGGTCTTCTGTAGAGCCTGAGTCAGCTTCTCATTTCTCTCTTTCAATTTCTCAAACTCTTCTAAGCTGACAGTTGCTGGAGGTGGTGTTGTGGAAGGTCCAGGCACATCTTCAATAGTGAAGGGCATCCCAGTAACTTGAGCCCTGGCATGAGACCACTCATAGTACTGTACTGAGGCTACATTGTTGCATCTCCCAAGGATGGTTACCCCTTTAGTCTGGACATTGTCCCAAGCCCAGGATGCTTGCCTGACAATAGCCAGATTAGGCTTGTTCTCACAATAAAGGGTCTTAGCTAGATCTTGTGCCTTAGGAGGGTGGACTAATGCATAGCCCAGTTGTCTTTTGAATAGCAGAGGGTTGTAGTTAATGCAACCCTTCACTCCTATCAGAGGCACATTGGGAAACTGCCCACAGCTTGTAATGATGTCTCTGCCCTTAGTGCTCTGAGTACACCACCTGATATCATCTGAGGTCAAATCAACAAGCCTCCTAGCCCAGTTTTTCTGCTGGTGAGGGTTCAAGAATGCATCAGTCTTTGGCAAATGTTTGAGCAGCCAAGTGTGGAACAAAGGAGCACAGCATCTCACTAATCTTCCCCTTTGCTTTTCATTCCTTTGGTGAACAGAGTAGTACAGATCTCCCAGTAAGGTGGGCAATGGGTTCCTCAGGATGAAAAGATGGATTGCATTCTTGCTAACAAACTTAGGCTCATCTGCAAATAATATGACCCCATATATGCTAAGGGCCAATAATGCACAGACTGCCTTCCACTCTCCCAAAGAAGCCTTCAGGGTAGCCTGAGAGATCAAGAAATCCAGATGCAGACCAGAGACTCCAGCCTTGGTAGTCATATTCTGCCCAATCAGAACTGGTTCCAGATACAATGCCTTTGCCACTTCTTCATTACTAGGGAAAGCCATCTCAGGATTGAAGGGGACTCCACCCCTGATAGGTACACCAATCAGTGATGAATATTCTTCCAACAAGGGTCCCAACTGAAAATTCTGGAAGGTGAAGCACCTCATAGGGGGATCATAGAACTGCAGACAAGTATGAATCAATCTCCTCTGTGAAGGGTCCAAATCCATAACCACATCAAGGATTCCTCCATAATGTTCTCTGAATAGTGGTATATGGTCTGGAGTAATCAGGGTCTGAATCTTCCTGATGCTAGCCAACTCAGGCTCAAAGAAATGATAGGAGATGTTGCTCTTCTTGGGTGCCATGTTGCTGAAGAAGAGCTGAGACAGATGCTGAGAATAACACTGAGGATGGGCCACTGACAGGCTGAGACTGGTGATGCAGGTGACTGAAGTAGGTAGCTGATAGCTGAAGTAAGTACTGATGAAGATAGGTCTATGCTGAAGAAGGGGTCAAAACCAAGCCAAAATGTATGATGGATACCCTGAAAAACAAATAAACACATGTTAAAATGATGCAATGAGGATGTATGCAAATGATATGCAAGGGTTTGTGACTGAGCTGGATCTGATTAATTGCTCTGATATGAGTCCAGGTATTGTTCAAGAAATCCAGATGGAGGTTCATAAGTCCAGTAACCAAGGTGGGGGACTCAAATAAAGAGTCACATGTCCAGGGTTAAAAATCACAAGAATTGTTCCAACATGGAGTACTCTTAATCAAAACAAAGTAACAGGGTATGCTGAGGTCAAGGGTACCTGCAAACCTGTAAACAACCCAACCCCCTCGCAGGTGATGTTCTAAAACAAGGATCCTCAGACTTCGATCAGTTATGAGAAGTGTAAACACTTCTAACCCGGAGGTACAGTGTTTACAATAACCATAAAAGATCCTCCTCTAATTCACCTCAGTTTCTGAAGGTCAATACTAAAGGTCATCCAGACTTAGCAGGCTTCCAAGATAGCCCTAGCACTACAGGAAACCTGTAGCACAGAGTTCTCAAGAAGAAACCCATATCTGAACCGTGTTTCATATTCCCGCACCAGACCGAAATGGAATGGGAAAGAACATGAACCACTATAGCCTAGGTGTCACTCAGGTCCCAGGTATAGGACCTCAACTCTCAGTAGAACACCCACCCACCAAAACAACAAAACAGATCCAGCCAGCACAGTATGACAGTATGATATATGTAAAGCTATAAAGAAAGCAATAAAACAACTGTACATAAAGCAAAAATAAATACAAATACAAGCACAAATAGCACATAACACTCCAGTAAACACAAATCAAACAAACGCTAGGAGGAACCTACAAAAAGAACCAGAAGCCCTGGTTGCAGTATAAGGTTCCCCAGCAGAGTCGCCAAGCTGTCGCTCCCACTAAATGAAGCCGGGTCAAATAGGGTACAGACGCGAACGGTCGGCGAAAGAGGGTGTGAGAACACACAGGAGTGAACTCACAGGGAATGAATAGAGTCGCCAGCTAGGCATTTTTATCCTGGAGGAAAGGCAATGCTGCATAGACCTAGAAAGATATGGATAAGACGGTTGCGAACCAGAGAGACTGAGAAAGGGGGTTGGTTACAACCTGGGAAGGTATTAGCACCCAGACTGTCCTTCGTACTCGACGGGATCCACGCTTAAAAGATTTGTGTTTTAAAGGGGTAGTGTCAGTGAAATTTGTGTGTAATAGCTGGAAGAGAAATGTACAGGTGTCAGTGTAAGAGAAGTGAAGTGTATAAGGGAAGTGTCAGTGTAAGCACAAAGATGAAATGCTCATGATCATGAGGCTAAAAGAATAAAGCTGGAAAGAGGGGGATATACAGAGACTTCTGTTCGATAACTATTAAGTTATGCCTACGTATCCTCTCGTGCAATGAGGAAGTCAGAACACCGTAGTTCGACCCAAAGAGACTGAAACGTAAATTGACTTGTGAACTGCTTGCTTGTCTATGCTCAAGTGCATGACCTGTCTGGCTCAGGTGCAAACTGTCTTGCATTTGACGGAAGAAGCAAGTTCTCGTTTGTGAGTGAATGAGATGAGAAAAGAATCCCGAAGGAGACGATTATTGTTTGTTTTTAGGTTTTCAGTCTTTTATTGCTTTTGGAAGTTTGTCATAAGTTAATGAGCTTAAGCCTAAACCAATGGGTTATTAAACTCATCACATCTTCCCTCTGATTAGGGGTAATGAGAATACCTTAAGTGTGAAGTCAGCATCTCACACTTAATCACCTTTGGTGTAGGATTAAGATCATTAACCTATTTGTGATTATTTAGATGTTTTTGGTATTTTTGTTTAGTGTTGAGTAATGAGGGTAAGCCATAATCAGGGATTAAATAGACTCATTACACCATCCTAATAGAAGGATAATAGATGAGAATGTTTAAGTTGAGGAATGCTCCTCAACTTAATCCATGATTAGGGATTAAGCTCATGACAAAACAAGCCTTTGATTAAGTGGATTTTATTTAATGGTGAGATGATGAAGTGAATTTTATGGTTTGTAAGACAACTTGAGGGGGACTTGTCCATTAACACTAGGGTTAGTCCTTCTTAACCAATTAAGGAAGAATTAGAACCCTAATGCAAGGCCCAAGTTACAAGTGTGATGTATTGATGGTTATTATGTGGATTGATTAAGAGATTTAAACACATTAAGGGTTTAACACTTAGGATTAAAGTTATACACTCCATCCTAATAGAAGGATGCAGGCATAAGCTTAATCACAAAGCCTTAAAACCTTTAGGGTTTAGTCCCTGATTATGAGGTGAGAAGAGAAGACTCAAAGAGACACAAAGGTAAAAACTAAGTGGGGAGACTAATCAAAACCCTAATCATTGTCATGCTTGGTTGTTCCTAAGGTTTGTGAGGTTTACAAGAGAAATCTTCAGAGGAACCACCAGGAAACAGATGAAAGGAGCAGAGAGAAGCAAAGCAACTTGCTTCATTTAAGAAGACAAGTCACTTGAGGAAAAAAGGAAGAAGAAAAAGAATGAGCAAGCTCAATCTCAAACACATAACAAAATGCAGCATGGATGCATAAGAGAGATGAAAAGAAAATGTGAGAAGTGAAGGCAAATTCACTTCTCAAAGTTGCTTCCCACCTGAAAAGTTAGTGAAAGAAATGCAATGCAATGCAAAATGAAATGAAATGGGATGATGTAAATCAAAACCAGAAGCACACACATGGTGATAATGATGCTATGGGATGATGCAAACATGAAACTACACATGGGGATGATCATACAAGCCTATGGGTGCAAATGGAACAAGTTAAGAACCATGATCATACATGGAATGTTATGGAATGCAAATGGCATACAATATGGCAAATGCAAGATGCAATGATCAAAAATGCTTCTAATATGTCTTAAGATGTCAAATGAATCAAATGGATGCACAAAATTCTATGGCAAGTCAAGGTATGCAAGCAAATGCAAGATGGATGCATATGGAAGCTCAAATTAGGGTTTATGATCAATGCATCAAACAAAAACCAAAATCAGAAGCAAACATCAAGATAAAAAATTGAAAATGCATTTAAAGGATCCCTAAACCTATACTAACTCACTGCCCAAAGGAGAGGTTCCAACTCTTAACCTAATAAAAGTTATGAATTTCCTAAAATTTCTAGGGTTTTAGGGTACCTTAACAAGAAAAATGCCAAACAAAAGGAAAATGAAAGATCAAATCATGCCAATTTAATCTTGCAAACTACATGATATGCTAAACACAATGCAAAAAGAATCAAAGTCCAACTCTCAATGGTTAGGGAGAAATGATTTTTGGAAGTTTGGATCAACATAATGCTTTGAAAATGAATTAATTCCATGGAAAATTATCAAAATGCATCAAGATCAAAAAAGAAATTTGGTTTGAGGGTTGGACAATGTTTCTAAATGATTATGAAGGTTTCATGAATTTTTTGGTGATTTTTAAATACTCAAAAGTATTTTTAATTAATTAATTCTCATTAATTAATTAAGAATAAACTTTTAAATGATTTAAAAATATTTTTTAATGCAAAAAATAAAAATAAAAATGTTTTTGGTTTCTGAAATTAAATAAAAGTTTATACAAAAAATTCCAGAATTTTTAAAATGATTTTGCTATTTTTAATAAAATGGAGAAAAAAAAATGAATTAATATGAAAAAGAAAATGAATTTAATCTGAAAAAGGGAAAAGTAATCAGATCCAAGGGCCCAAGTTTAAACTGGCTGCGCGCGCGTTTGACCTGGCGCCATATCCAATGGCTGACATTCAAACCTGGCTAATTATGATTAACCCTAATTAATTGTGCCCTAATCACTTTCAGGCGACCGGAACACTGTTCCGGTCGTCTTCTCCGATCAACCAAAATCTCAAACTCTCTCTATACGCATCCAAAACAAAATCTAACTGCCCAGAACTCTTCCCCACTCAAAAACGAATAAAACCCCTCAATCAAACAACATTTATCATTCAGAAACAGGGAGAATCGAATCAAACATTTTTTAGGGCAAAAGTTTCAGACAAAGCATACATCCTGGTTTCTCAACCATTTTCAAAAATAATCACATATTCATGATCAGGGAAGCATGTAGATTCATTTAGAAACTTAAAATACACGTTCTGGAAAAAAAGTTCATGAAGCTACCTGAGTTTGAAGCTTTTCAGTTTGGAGCTTTCAGACCTCTTCTCTTGTGCAAAACCACTCCTATGACCTCCCTTGTGCTTCTGAAAGGCTTGGAACAAGTTTATTTTGGCTGGTTTGAGAGTTTGCAGAAGTTCTGTTCAAAGTGGTGTGGTGATCGTGTTTTTGATCCAGGCAGTTTAAGGCAAGGATGATGAGTGCTTTGTGACCAGAAAGGTGTGTTGAGTTGATCTATGAAGTTAGTTTGTGTGTTTGTGACTTGTGTGATGAGTTTCGAAAGCTCTTGCACATAAAGGTGAAAATGAGAATGCTGGCTTATTTGTGCTTTCAGGCTTGCTTCTTGTTATGTTTGGCTTGCATTTGATTAACATAAACAATTGCCATTGGTCAGATGAAGTTACATGTGCTTTATTGATTGGTATGGGTGCTTTTGCAAAAATGTCAAAGTTGTGTAAGAAGGGCATGGGCTACTTGCTAGTTGAGTACAAAAGGCATGTCCTGCGCAGCATGAGGTGAGGAAAGGCCTAGGATTGATCAGCTAGCTAGCCAGCAAGTGGATGAGAAGCTATGATGAGTTTTGCAACTTGGTTCACTTTTGCCTCTTATGAAAAATCTTGTTCCACAAACCATAAAAATGTGTAATTCTTTGGTCCATTCTGAACTTTATATGTCACATGATCATGTTGTGTGGTTTAGAAGTCCATTTGATAGCTTTAGAACACTTGATCAAGTCATTTTGCAAAATACCTCTTTGGTAGAAACTTTGAAATTTTGTGATTTTTGCCAACTTTGATGAGCCATAACTTTTGATCCAAAATGAATTAGGTCATGTTCTTGTACTTTTTGAAAAGGTAATGATCCATTCTACAACTTTCATGACCAAAGTTTTTTCATTTGAAGCTTTTTTGAATCAAAAAGTAAAGGTTGAAAAAGTTGCCTAAAATGACATTTTCATTAAAAGTCAAACTTGCCCAAAAAAGTAAACTTTGCAAAAGACTTGGAATTCTTCAATTTTGTGAACTTACAATGTCTTCCATGATCAAATAAAGATCATATACAATCAAAATGATGAAGAACACCCCTTGGTTGGGTCATTGGGGGCCTCAGATGCCCTGATTTTGCACTGACTTGCTTGAAAAGTCAACTCTTGATCAAATGACTTCCCCATGGAATTTCTTCATGAAAATTGATATGCATACTCCCTATACCATATATAGACCAATAGAAACAAGAATGACCAAAATTTTTGGAGTTATGGCCTCTGAAACCAAAACCCTAATTTTAGGTCATCTGTGCAGTCAAACCTGGCTCTGCTTCCATACCATTCTCAGTTCTTGTGATTTTTGACATTCTTGACTTTGAGAGGATATAATATGATACTTGAACACACATGGACCCTTTTGAAGTGATTGATGGCCTTTGGAGTGGCCCAAGAAGCTCTTGGATTGCTCAGATCACAAACCCTAGATGCAGATGACTTTGAATCTATGCAGTTAATCAAAATTGTGGTATGAGATGCTATGATTGAGTTTATGCTTATGAAATGATCACAAGCCATGGTGTGAATGGGTGAGGGCAAATTTGGGGTGTTTACACTACTGTTTCATCAAATTGATTAGGTTAATATGATCCTTGGGATGTCTACAATCTAGCCATGGTCTTTGAATGAATTTATATTGCTCCACACGCAAAACCCTAAAACGAGCTACAAACCCTAACAATGGTTGAACTCCAAACCTGCATCGAAACTCATAACAAACCACTCAGAATCCATCTACATCATTCAACAAACAATATTACAAGCTTAAATTTGATTAATCATGCATTAAACTTATGAATCGAAAAAAAAAAATATTTGACATAAAACTGATTCAATTTTCATTATTCATGAGGTTATGGATGCTTATGATTATGTGGATAGCATCATGAGAGTCCAAGTATCACGTCTATGTCCTTAAAATACCTTTAACTGCCCTGTAAATATGAAACCGAAAATTGAAATTTCAAGGAAAATTTTGAATGTGAAAAGTATTCTTGGAGGCTGCCTAAATTCGTATCCTTGCTTGTGATTACTTCTATGTATATATTGGAAGCAAATTAGGTCAGAAAGTCATAGGTTTATGGGCCTTGTAAAGATTACTTGATCATGAAGATACAACTTGCTATTTTGGTCAAAAAACCACACAAATCCTTTCCTCTTTGGTTTAGCACGAATTTAAATCTTCCAATCAACTTTAAATCATGTTTATGAATTTCTAGAATGAAGATCATATCAAATATTGAGCCTTTCATATTTTATTTTGATTTAAAATGATTTTTATTGTATAAAATCAAAATAAATAAAATAAAATTGATAAAAATCTGAATAAATGATTTTTGGTTCGTGCATGATGTCATGGTAGTGATTGGGTCATAAAAATGCAAGCCCATGTGGAAAGAATTGGTTCTAAGACCCCATTTGCTCAATAAACCTCTCAAATATTTCCCAACTTTGCAAAGACACAAGTCCCTCAATTTTAAGGCTATGAAGGGGTTCTTGGACATTTTGGAAAGCTTAAAGAGTCTTCTAACAAACATCTTTGATCTCATGTCCATATCTTTTACCATTTTCAAGTTATTCCCTTTGGAAGATGTTGACTTTTTGTTGACTTTTGAAATGACCTATAATATTTTAGCTCATACCTTCCAAATGAAGCATTTTTGGGCTTGGCTTGTAAGACACAAAGTTGTAGAGAATTAAATTTCCTTCGAAATGAGCTTTGGATGGAAAATTCTTAATGAAGCATGTGAAAGTTATGGCTGGTCAAATTTCAGTTGACTTTTCCTATGAAAACCTTAATTTAGAAACTCCTGATTCTTGATGATCTGAAGTATCCTTGATGAATCATGATCAACCCTTGATAAAATGATGAATTTTACTTCATATACTTGATGTTGGCAAAAAATCATGAAGTTTGACTTTGGTTTGACCACAGTTGACCTCAGTTTGACTTTTTGACAGCCTTGACTGATTTTAGCCTATCTGATCATCTGACTGAGCAAACCTTTTGGGAAAGCCTTGAAACTTGATATAGGGATTCTTGAAGACATTTAGGATGCTATGAAGCTCACTTGAAGCCTTGGTATTCCATTTAGCCTAACGAAACTCAAAACCCTAGTTTAGGATGCATTGCTTAGGAGGATGCTTTGTTCGAGGGAATTGTCAAACTTTCTGACTAATTGTGAACCTTGTGAACCTCTTGGGATACTTTGTGAACCTTGTGAACCTCTTGGGACACCTTGGTACACAATGCCTTGCCTAGGTGAGGGCAAATTTTGGGGTGCAACACATACCTTCCATGATTTTGTGGGCGCATTGTTCCTTTTATTTAGGTCATGCAGATTGTCTAGCTATAATATTGCTTAAGTTTTTCGGTGTTCCATGGTCGAGCAAGTTCTTCACCTTGCAAGTTTTTGCGGTAGTAGGCTTTGTTGTCCATTTTGGCTCGAACGCGGTACGGGCCTTCCCAGTTCGCGGCCAGCTTGCCTTCTCGTGGATTCTTCTGATTCTCGTTTAATGACCATTGCATCGTGGCGCAAATTATTGTTTTGTTTCGGTGATGCCTCTCGAAGAGCCGCCTCATATTGTATTTCCTCGATAAGGTCAAGTTCTGCTTGTAGGGCATCTTTGTTTAATTCCTCGTCTAGAGGCGCTTCTATCAGTCTCGAGGGTTCTCTAATTTCCACTAGGATGACTGCCTCAATCCCGTATGTTAGTCAAAATGAGGTTTCCCCGGTTGTCGAGTGAGGGGTCATGCAGTAGGCCCAAAGTACAATATGTAGCTCTTCGACCCAATCTCTCTTTGCTTCACCTAACTTGCATTTCAGGCCCCTTAAGATTACTCTGTTAGCCGCTTCTGCTTGGTTGTTAGTATGGGGGTGTTAAATGGATGTGAAGTGTTGTTTTGTGCCTAGGTTGGCGTCGAAATTTTGAAACCTTATGTCTGTGAACTACATCCCATTATTGGTGACAAGGACTTGGAGTATGCCGAATCAGGCGAGGATGTTTCTTTTGAAGAAACGAAGTATATTTTACGCTATGATTTTAGAGAGGGCTTCGGCTTCGATTCACTTTGTGAAATAATCAACCCCGACGATGAGGTATTTTTTATGGTAAGATCATGTCACGAAGGGTCCGAGGATGTCCATCCCCGACCACGTGAAGGCCCACGGGGATGACAAGATCTTGAGTTCGTTGGGAGGAGCGAAGTGCATGTCCCCGTGTCTCTGGAATCTGTCGCATTTCTTAACATGCTCTTTTGCATCGTGTTGCATCGTCGGCCAGTAGTAGCCTGTTCGGAGGGAATTTTGTGCTAGGGATTTACCTCTAAGGTGTTGGGCGTTTATTCCCTCGTGGATTTCTCTCAGGATATCGAGGACCTTTTCCTCATTGACGCACTTGAGGAGTGGGATGGAGAATCCTCGCTGGTAGAGTTTGCCTTCGATAAGGACGTAGGAGCATGCTCTTATTTTAGTCGACGAAACCTCCTTCGGGTCAACGATAGTTCATCCCTTGTGAGGTAGTTGTAGATTGGGGTCATCCAACAGTTGGCATCGCCGATGGCGTTCATGTTGAAGGGTACATATGGCTTCTCGATGCTCGGGAGTGGGAGGATATCTTGGATCACAGATTTGTTATCACCCTTCTTTCGAGTGCTCGCCAGTTTTGATAATACATCTGCCCGCGTGTTGTGCTCTCATGGGATGAGTGGACTTCCTAGGAGTCGAACTTCTCCCTTTTTTCTTTAACGAGAGCTAGGTATTCAATGAGGATGTCGTTCTTGGCTTGGTACTCTCCTTATACGTGGGCGCAACGAGTTAATAATCGGTGAATATTTTTACCTCCTTTGCCCAAAGGTCATCTGCTAGCCTTAGGCCAGCTAGGAAGGTTTCGTACTTGACTTGGTTGTTCGAAGTCGGGAAAGCTAGATCCAATGAAACTTCGATCAAGATGCCATCTCCGTGCACAAAGACTGTCCACTTGTGAGCGCTGCTAGTCGAGGTCGGTTGGTAGGTCATCTCGATGACGAAGTTGATTAGGACTTTCGCCTTTAGTGCTTTCCTGCTTTTGTATTGGGTGTCGAACTCCGATAGCTCTAGGGACCACTTTAACATTCTGCCGACCATGTATGGGCATCCGAGCAGCTGTTTTATAGGTTGATCTGATCGGACTTTAATTGTATAGGAGAGGAAGATATGTTGTAACCTTCTGGAAGCGTTTATTAAAGCCAATGCAACCTTCTTGATCTGCTGATACTGGAGCTCGGGACCCTGTAGGGCCTTACTCGTGAAGTAGATTGGTTTTTGTCCATCGGTCATTTCGTGGATGAGGGTAGGGCCGACTTCCTCAGTAGCTATGGAGAGGTATAGGTACAACGTCACATTTTCTTGTGGTTGTGATAGGATCGGCGGTTCGGAGAGGGCCCTTTTAAGGTGGAGCAAGGCTTTCTCGCACTCTTCGGTCCATTCGAACATGACCTCTTTCCGTAGTAACTTGAAGAAAGGAAGTGCATGTTATGCAGATTTGGCAACAAAGCAAGATAAGGAGGCGAGCATCCCGTTAAGGGATTGGAAGGATTTCTTTGACTTCGGGGCCGGGAATTCGGAAAATGCCCAACATTTTTCGTGTTTTCCCTCGATTCTTCGTTCTGTGAGGTTGAAGCTGCGTAACTTCGCTACTCGCACACCAAATGTTCATTTTTCGGGGTTGAACCTCATTTTGCATTTTCTTGCCCGCTCGAAGACTTTTCTGAGGTGGGGGCATGATCGGCTCCTCACGGGACTTCACGATTATGTCGTCCATGTAAACCTCGAGCATGTCCCATATCTCTCATTGAAAGACTTTGTTCATCATGTTTTGGTATGTAGCCCCAACATTCTTCAGCCCGAAGGGCATTACATTATAGAAGTAATTGCTTATCACGGTCATGAAGGCCGTGTGTTGCTTATTTGACTCCGACATGGGGATCTGATTATACCCGTTGTACGCGTCCATGAAGGACAAGTGTTTGAAACCTGCAGAATTATCTACTAATTTATCAATGTTATGTAAAGGGAAAACATCTTTGGGACATGCCCTATTGAGATAGGCATAATCACGCACAATCGCCATTTTTCATTATTTTTCTTAACAAGAACTACATTAAAGAGCAGGGTTGTGTATTGGGCTTCACAAATAAAATTTGCCTCTAAGAGATCTTTTATATCCTGCTCGGCAGCCTCCGCTTTCTCGGGAGACTGCTTGCACCTACAATGTGTTACGACCTTAATGGTCGGATCTATGGCTAACTGGTGGCAGGAAACCTCAAGGTCGAGACTGATCATCTCGATGGTGTAACATCCAAATACCCCCACAGAATTATTAAATAAAATCATAGTAATTTAATTTCATCAAAAAACATTTGAGTGTCACAATTCTACAAAACCACACATGGCTCAATGATACGTTTATAAAAATCCTTCAACTTGCAATGAATTGTTTTTTAAAGAAACTTCAATCATAATTCTATTACAAAATGTATTTCTTAAAAATAAATAAACAAGTGCAAACTCCATCCTCACACCCAAATTGACGTATCAGAGCCGACATCCTAAGGACGTGAAGTACACCGACTTCACTGACCACCACTCGACTTATCCTGATCACCTGCATGTTACCAACATAAGGGTAACATTCAAACATAAGGGGTGAGATACTTATATCACAAAAGAGGAATATAATAATAATAAGCAAGTATCATAATTAGACACCACTTCTCAACAATAACAACTACTACACAATCACATCATACACACATCAACATCATACACAACAACGACAATTATGAAATGAGACTCTACTTGACTCTATGCATTCGGTACCATAATTTGATCTCTATTTAAAGATCCAGTTCCCTTCGGAACTCTTGACCTCTCTTTCGCGGTCCATTATGATCCCTATTTTATGATCACACCCTCGACCCCTATTTTATGGTCACATACAATCCCTATTTCATGACCGCACCAACATCACAATGATCCCACTCGGATCCAACGAACATACCCCACCTTGGTATGATGTTCCAACCATGCACATGTCATACAACTTCAATGACATACATGCATATATGCAACAACAATCTTATACAAATCAACATCAACAACTAATATATAACCCCTTACCACAACAACATCATCATCATCATTGATGCGTGTTTTTCACTAGTGTATGAACACGTCAGAGTAATATAAAAGATTGTCGAATCCACAGAGACCAAATGTCAATATATCATTATCTGTTGTTATGGTGTGTATCTAAGGCAATTGAAAATAATGGTTTTAAAGAGTGCGCAATGATAAATAAAATAGTAAATTTAATTAATTGATAAAGACATCTTCGAATGCAATTCACATAACCAATTGATAATCAAGTACTTGTTAATAGAACTACTTATGGGCAATGTTTTCTACTTTGAAAAGAACTAATTTAACGGGAACTGTCACTTTCGCGTAATCAGAACCGAGTTGTACTCCCTAATCAAACCCTCCTATTGTCACAGATAAAAAGGCGCGTACTGCGTTAGAGTAGTAAACCTATTTTTAAGAAATATAGTATCTTAACTAAGTTGAAAAGTATTTTGGCCTAGACTTTCTAGCAAAAAGAGGTTCTCACGAACCAGACTCTAAACTTCTTAACGCGGCCGAAAATAGTTTTAAAATCTCGTTTCTTTTTAATCTAAAAACTCCTAATGAACTAAACAAAGCGCTTTTGACTGTTTTTGAAATAGTTAAAAATAATTAAGTTAAATAGGCTTTGGACGACTTTCAATCTTACCCAACGGAACTTTAAAGAACATGAAACTTATAGTTGAAAGTCAAAATAGCCCTTAAGCGTTTCTACAAATAGTTGTATGAATTGTCGGTTCAATTATGATCCTTACATTCTAACCTTTATGAAATTAGCTAGACCTGGTAAAGTAAAAGTTCATTTTAATATTTTTCATAAAAGATATTTAGTGCGAGTGCGAAAAGTAAATATAAGTAGTGTGAGTGCGAGAAAGTAAATAAAAGTAGTGCGAGTGCGAGAAATAAAATAAAAGTAGTGCGAGTGCGAGAAATAAAATAAAGTAAAGCGAGTGCGGAAATAAAATAAAGTAAAGCGAGTGCGGAAAATAAATAAAATAAAGCGAGTGCGGAAAAATAAAATACGAACTAGAATTAAAATGGCGGCAGGATTAACTTCCTTCCAAAGTGCTCTAAGACTCGATTACACAGACGTATACAGACTCGATCACTCGATTGTAGCAACACTCCGATGTGAAGTGATTACCACTTTAAAACTGATATATGCCTAAGAGATTCTAAGTTTGGATGATAAAAACGAAAATCTAAAGTCCTATTTATAGGCAAACTAATAATAAGAAAAGACATGGATGCCCTTTGTAACCGAAAAATGGAGGGAAACTATTTTGCCTTGTGGCGCCTGCCACAACCTCATAGCGCCTGCCATGAGTGCAAAATGGTGTAATTAGTGGAGATTGTGGGGATTGGAAGTTTGGGAGAGTCTTGTGGCACCCACAAGTGCAAAATGCTGAATTACTTGATTTTTGCCCTTTTAAGCTCTTTTTCCGTTCCTTTTCTCGGTCGAGGCTCCGATTAAAGTAAAAACCTGAAAACAAAGGAAAACATCGGAATAACATAACAAAATAGCAATAAAAACCTAGAATGAATGCGAAATCGGTGTCAGAAACGCGGTGAAATTCAGTGTTATCAATCATCATACATATCTTTACATGCAATAACATAAATCAACTTCAACGAGGATATATACAACAACGTAACAGACATCGACAACAATACCATATAGTCACAACAATAATTACAACACATAGCAACACAAAACAACAACAACAAAACCAACAAACATACTAATCTATGTTCATTTTCAAGTTATACTAATTATCCTTATAATGACATGTATAACTCCCCTCTCACTTCCTTTAACCACACCACTTCGATTCCTAATCATTACTATATAATTTAAGTAATTTTAAGGAATTTTTCAGAATTAAATTATGACATTTTTCACTCCAGGTCTCGCGAAGCGAGCAACTCTCTGTATTTTCACTCTTCCAAGATTCGACCTGCTCACTAAGCGAGCTCTACGATTTTCGCAGTTCTCCCTTTTGTGTTCTGACACCACCGACTACGAGATTATGCACCCAAAACTAAATTTCCAGCAATATAATCACAAAATTAACATCATAACACCAACAATTCACACAATTAACTCATAAACATCAACTATTATCGATCTACCACAACTATTCATCCAATTTCACTCAACCCCCAAACCTTTAATCAACAATACAACCTAATTCTCATTATATAACCCTTAAGAGATGAAAGAATTTCATCCTTACCTTGGTTTTGACGATAATTCTCTTCCTCGGTCTCGAAATCTTCTTCACGCCTAGCCCTTTCTCTTATCTCTTCTCAGCTTTTCACGATCGTTCTTCGTTTTCACAAACACGACTCCCTTTTCCTCTTTTCCTTAATTCCAACATAACCCCTAAGACCCAACCTATGATCATCCACTTTTACCCTTACTATTTCCACCAAATGACCACCTTACCCCTTATTTCTTTATTTTCCAATTATTTTATTTTATCCAATAATAATATTATTCAATATAATATAATTCCCTTAAATTAATATTATACTCAATAATAAAATATTCTTCCACACACCAAAAACACCACAATCAAATAAAAAATAATTAAATCAAATTTGGGGCGTTACAACTCTCCCCTACTAAAAAGGTTTTTGTCCTCGAAAACTTACCTCATGCAAAAAGATTCGGATACAACTCTCGCATCCTGCTCTCCAAGTCCCAAGTTGTGTGCCCACCGGCAGCTCCTCCCCAAACCACCTTCACAAGGGAAATCTCATTTCCTCTCAATTTCTTTACCTCACGATCATCAATTCATTCTGGTAATGCTTCAATCGTAAGATTATCTCTTACCTCAACTTCATCCATCGGTATCACATGTGACGGATCCGGAACATACTTCCAAAGTTGCAAAACATGAAACACATCATGCAAATTGGACAATCTCGGTGGCAACGCCATTCTATAAGCAACGGGTCCAACTCTCACCGAAATCTTGTACGGAACAATAAATTTAGGAGTAAGCTTTCTCGACTTCAAAACTCGTCCAACACCGGTCACCAGAGTAACCCTAAAAAACACATGGTCTCCTTCTTGAAACTTAAGATCTTTCCTTCTTGTGTCATGGTAACTCTTCTACCTACTTTGTAAAGTCCTCATCTTATCTCGAATCAACTTCACCATCTCAGTAGTCTGTTGTACAATATCAGGTTCAAGTACAACACTCTCACCTGACTTATGCCAACACAAAGGTGTCCGACATCTTCGACCATACAAAGCTTCAAACGGAGCCATTCTGATACTGGAATGATAATTGTTATTATATTTAAACTCGATTAACGACAAGTAACTATCCCAAGCACCTCCTTGTTCAAGCACACAAGCCCTCAACAAATCTTCCAAAGATTGTATCGTCCTCTCTGTTTGTCCATCACTCTGAGGATGATAAGCTGAACTCAACTTCAACCTCAAACCCATCTATAAAAACAACAAAAAATTGATCCAAATAATCATGGAAAATATTATTCATATATTCCATGAATACACCAGGTGCATTAGTAACTCCAAATGGCATCACTACATATTCATAGTGTCCATACCGAGTCCTAAAAGCGGTCTTCTGAATATCTTCATATTTCACTTTTATCTAATGATAACTCGATCACAAATCGATCTTACTAAACACACGAGCACTGACCAATTGATCCATCAGATCATCTATCCTTAGAAGCAGATACTTGTTCTTAATTGTCACCTTATTCAGTTGCATGTAGTCGATACACAACCTCGTGCTACCATCTTTCTTTTTCACCAACAATATCGGTGCTCCCCACGACGACACACTCGGTCTCGCAAATTTCTTTTCTAATAGTTCCCCTAACTATTTATTCAATTCATATAACTCGGAAGCCGACATACAATATGGTGCCATCAAAATAAGTCTTGTTCCTAGCAAAAGATCAATACTAAACTCCACATCTCACTCTGGCGGCACATCCACAACATCATCTGAGAACACTTCCGGGAAATCTCTCACCACTTGCAATTCACTAATTTCCATATCATTCTCCACCGGTAAAGATACAAACAACGCCAAAACATGCACTTCTTCATTCATAATCTCTTTCAACTCTCGAGCAGACAAATAATCAGCTTTTTCTTCCTCTTCATCAGAAGTAAGAAACTAAACTGACTTACTGAATCAATTAATATGAACATGGTTGTACTCAATCCAATTCATACCCATAATCAAGTCCAAACCTCCCAACAACAATCAAATCAAATCCACACCGAAGTCCTTACCATAAATCGATAACGGTAAATTCAGACACACGAGAGAAGTAGTTAACAACCCATCTACAGGAGTCTAGATAACCATCTCTCCTTTCATCGGAGAAACAACAAGTTCTAATCTCCTCACACAATCACTAGAAATAAAATAGTGCGTCGCACATGTGTCAATCATAGCAATTAACGATATATTATTAATATAACAAGTACCTCTGATCAAATGATCCTCATTGGAAGTTTGCGTCCCTATCAAAGCGAACACCTTTCCTCCAGCTGCAACTTTCTTCGGTTTCTGGCAATGAGTACTGATGTGACCTTGCTCCCCACAGTTGTAGTAAGTAACCATATTAGTTTTTCACTCAACAATAAAGTTTCTAGGCTAACCACACTTAAAACATTTCTTCACGTCACTCGTGCATTCACTAACACGATGACCCAACTCACCACATCTATAACAATTCAACAAAGTAGGAGCACCTCCCGTACTTGGCCTTTTTCCCTCATTTTGTTTCTGTTTACCCTTATTAGTAGGAGTTGCATAAGGTTTCCCACTATGCATCTACTATTTTCCTCTTCTCTCAGCTAAACCTTTGAAATGCTCAGATCGAGCCTTGCTGTCCTCCTCAAAGATCCTACAACAATCCACCAAATCCAGAAATTTTCGGATCCTTTGATAGCCAATCTCCTACTTAATCTCAAGCCTTAATCCATTCTTGAACTTGACACATTTCGAGAACTCAGCAGTCGCATACTCGGTCACAAACATACTGCCTTGTTTCAGCTCCAAAAACTCGATTTCTTTCTTGCCCCGAACATCTTATGGAAAATACTTCCTCAGAAATTCTCTTCTAAACACAGCCCAAGTGAATGCCTCACCAGACGCATCCAATCGTTGATGAGTGCCAACCCACCAATCATCAGCTTCAACTACCAATCTGTGTGCACCCAACCGCACCTTACTTCCTTCTGAACACTCCATCACCCTGAAGATCCTCTCAATCTCCTTGAGCCAATATTGTGCTCCATCAGGGTCATACTTCCCCTTGAATGTACGCATATCTTTCTTTCTGAACTCATCACTTTTGTGATCCCCAACATTCATCAGATTTTGTACAGTCTGTGTCATCACTTGCATAGCAGCGACAAGTGCAACATCGTTTCTCCCAGCCATTCTATATCTATCATACAACAACAATCTAGACAATGATTTAGAAATCAACAACAACAACACTCGGTACTCAACAACAACATAACAACTCAACGACTCAACTACTTGGTCGGACGGACCGACCTGCTCTGATACCACTTTGTAACACCCAAATACCCCACGAAATTATTAAATAAAATTAGAGTATTTTAGAGTATCACAATTCGACAAAACCACACATGGCTCAATGATACTGTAACATGGTGGGAGAACTGATTTTGTTGTTTTTGTTTTCACAATAACTATGTTACGGATAGCAAGAGTCGCCATCGACTTTTCTTTTACCCAAATAGGAAAGGTGGAAAAGAGCAAGAAAGAACTTGATTTAGATTTTGAGTTCGGGGGGTAGGTTATACAAAGGGAAGATGTTAGCACCCTTTGTATCCATGGTTATCCAAGGGCTCTTAACTGCTTAGCTTACTTTACTTTTGTTTGAAAAATAGTGGTTGTGTATTTAGAAAAAAGTCCACCTTTGTAATGATTCTTGTATGAATGTATACAAAAGGGGTTTTCTTGGAAAGTATTTGAAAATATGAGGTGTAAAGAGTAATTTTTACTTTTGAAATGGTGAGCAAGCAGTTAAGGGCTTCCTACCTAGTCAAGGTCGTTCAGGTTATTTTCCGTTCCTTAGAGATAAGACTGTCCTTACTATTTGTTAGTAAGTAATCTTATCTTTGGATGTAAGGGACATGCGTAGGGTCGTCGTATGGTCATAGAAGGAAACATGTAAGGGTGTCTTAGCAACTCGAAGGGACTATCATTATTTTCTGTAGGGTTATTGAGGGACGAGATCATTTATTCGTAGGCAACTCGAAGGGTCATCGAGGGACTATGATCTTTATATCGAAGGGACTTGATGATTTTTATTTAGGCAACTTTGTTAAGACATCCCTATGTTCGAGGGACTTGACCATTTTTTCGAGAGGCAACAAGAGGGGATACCCTAGAGGTGTATCTGTGAAAAGTGTGTTGTGTTCAGTTATTTTATCTTTTGGATTAGTGGACTAAGTGCAATTTGATTCACATACATTGTTTTTACAACCTATTGTTACTAACCACGCAGTTAATTGTTTTGCAGAATTTAAAAGCAAAAAATAAATCCTAAGCTATTACATCATGAGGGGAGTGAAGAAAATAAAATGATGGAAAATAAACTATTAGCTATTACAAATAAAAAGGTAACCTATACATTTATTCTAATAAATATAAATAACTAGAAAGTTAAAAATCGAGAATGGATAAGAAAAAGGGAAGAAGAAATACGAAGAATCAGATGAAACAAAATCAGTTAATTAAATTTGATTTATAATCAATTAATTGATTTTTTTATAAATTTTTCTATGATTTTTTTTTTAATTTGAAATTATTAATTTAATTAAAAAAGGTTTGGTATTTACAAGAAAATAAAAAAAAAATATAAATTTTTTTAATTTGATGATTAGTTTAAAAAATGTTTAATTATTACTTAGTAAAAAAATAACTAGTTCTTCGTCTCGATCGTCTCTGAACTGTCTATGGAAAAAAATATCCTAAACTAAGTATCTGAACTAGATCTTCGTCGCGATCGTCTCTTAACAATCTTGGGAAAATATCAGAACTAAGTATCAAAACTAGATCTTCGTCTTGATCGTCTCTGTACTGTCTCTAGAAAAAATATCTTGAACTAAGTATCAGAACTAGATCTTCGTCTCGATCGTCTCTGTACTGTCTCGGGAAAATATTAGAACTAAGTATCATAACTAGATCTTCGTCTTAATTATCTCTGAACTGTCTCTAGGAGTCGACAATGTTCCTTTGATAAAAAACTATCCTGAAAAGTCAAATTTAGTTTTATGCAAGGTCATTTGATGTATGCATGCATGGCATGATGTTCTTAATGTAAATGAGAATGTCGTATGCGTTATGGATATGTATGCCATGATATGTTGTCGATGATGTATGGATCAATTATGTAGTTGAAGCACATTAGTAGCTTCGTGTAACAAAATGCTAGATGGGGAAAATAAATCCTGACTCGTTGTTGAGGAGTATGAAGACATCGTTCCCGTGTTGTTTCAGAATATTGTACTTAGGATTTTCCGACTTTCGTTCGTCGTACTTTTTATTGAAAGATTAAATTCCTAAATACCCTGACTGGGGATAAAAGAGACGGACATTCCCCTGAGAGACTTATCCGACCAAATGTCAATTCTTCTGAGGATATCAGGCTTGAGAGAAATTTGTCTGGTATTTTGTAAATTTGGAAGTACAAGAGGCTCCTTGGAATACTTTGCCGAAATAAATCCGTAAAGATGAATCTATGGAGATGAGCCTGCGAAGATCTATTGGATATGAACTTTGTTGGGGATTCCAACCTCCAAGAGTATTTAGTAAATTTTGGTAAACATCAATCATATTCGAAAGCATATATTCATTCAAGGTAATCAATGGATTCAAAATTTCTAATATTCTCGACTTCCCCGAGTAATTTTCTAAGAATTATCATGACTGAATCTGAAGACATGATACTTATGCCATCTGATACTATTGGCACAGACAATTAATTACCACAATGGATTCTACTGAAACCTATTATCAAGGCAATGTAATGAGAGGAATGTGCTTTTAGACTGCAATGGATCGTGTACGCCCTGGGTAATGGTTAAGGATCTTGCAACTGAATTTGAGCTGAAGAGATTTGAAAAGAGAGCATTGCCCCTAACTGAGGATGATTTGTCCCATAATGGAAGTATTTGAAAGGAGCTTCCTCAAGAGAAATAAACGAGATGCCCCATAATAACATGCCCATGGCATCGTGAAATCGATAATATTACTTTTGGCAATTCAAATGAGGAGATCTGCCCCTGGCTATTAAGCATCGTTGAATCTTGACCTGATTGCCTCAGATGAATTAGACAATAACATGGCATTCCCCATTGTATACATTGGCTTTGATCCAATTGAGTCGAGCCCAAGAAGCAACTTTGTCTGTCGGAAGGGCTTTAGTTTATTGAATGTTCATCATGTAAGCTTCTTTGCTGTCAAACACTTAGTTATATGCAAACAATGATATTCAAAATGCAACGCTTATGTATGTCTTTAAGTTTTGAAAAAGAATTATTTTAGCAAAACAATGTTTGTAAAAACTGTGATATTAACTCAAGATTTATAATAAGCCCTAAAGGAGCCAGGATACCTTTTTGTAACAGTACACTTTCAAACTAACCATGCTTCAGTTAGGACTTTTAAAGGGTTGTAATGTGGCATGGTTCACAGTTTAAGAAACAAAGGATACATGCTCAAATTTTATTTGTACCCAACCTATCCTTCGTGATGTTCTTCAGTCCTATGTTCAGTTAACTTATGCATTGAGACTCCAAAGGAGTTTGGAATTGTAACACTGACATCAGTTTATTTGAAAATCCAATCATCTTTTGTTTTGTTGAAGATTTGTAATGACCTATTTGTTAGACGATAGCGCGGATCTAGAAGGGGGGTTGAATAGATCCCTTTTATTTAAAAAATTACTTTTCAAAATTTAGTTGAAAAAGTATTGCGGAAGTTTCCCGGAAAATCGTCTAGTTCAAAATAGAAGTCACTGGAGATCGGATATGCGTAAAACCCAATTGTAATGAAATGATGACTAGAAGAATTAATATTACACAAATGATTCACTTGATAATTCAACACTTGATAAAACTATTCTTAACAATGATATGAAGAAGAAATTAAGCACAATCAAATTGAATTTGTGTGGTTAAGCTTTTTACCAAACACTTGGAGTGCACACACCAAGGATAATTTTGTTGTATCAAATAGTGCAGAATTTTACCCACTCTAGTTATCAGTTTTGAGTGTAACTATTTATCAAACACTTTGAGTGCACTAATTTGATACACCAGAATTTTCAAGCACACAAGATCAATATGAACAAAAGTAAAATGCGAGAAATGTAAAGAACACAAGGAATTTGTTGAGGCAGTTCGTTCGTCGTCCTCGCTCGAAGTACTCTGCCCCCAATTCAAAATTGAATTGGGCAATTTTATAAATCGCAATTGTTTTACAAGAAGAGAGATAAATGAAACAACAAACCAAACCGCGTTGAATATGCTGTCAAATCTTCTTCTTGTCCCTTGATCCAAAGTAGAATCAAGTCTTCCACACGTGTCGAGAAAGCCTCCAATTAATTGCTCCCTTCTTGCAAGAATTCATGATTCTCCAAACTTTGAATACGGCTGAGTTTCTCCAACACTTGTGAACCCACAAAGACCTTCGCAATCCTCCGTCTACCGTGATATGAAAGAATGATCCACTTGATCTTCAATCTACCTCACTCGGCTGAATCTACGAACGATCGATGTGTGCAAAACCCCCAAATCTTCAATGATCTTAGAGGAGAAAACCCTTCATATTTTTCCAAGGAAAACCCACACACTCTAGACCCAATCTGAACTCTAATTCACGATTGAATGTTATCTTCGAAACAAGCACCATAATCAAACAAAGATTGTTGTGTGTGATTGTTGATTGATGCAAGAATGAAGAAGATGAAGAGAGCTGAGTGTATATCTTTCACTTTCCTTGTTATCTTCTCAAATAAAAATAAATCAGCTTTTTATATTGGTTAGAGAAAGTAACATAAGAGAGGGAAAAATTAAATTAAAAAAAGGAGTCAGCACAGTAATGAGCCGACTCAAATCATTAAATGAGCCGGCTCAAAATACCAGATGAGCCGACCAAAATGAACAGAGAGGAAGCCTGTTGAGACCCATAGAAAATGAGAGGAAAAGACTTCTTGATGAGTCGACTCATGAAGGGTTTTGAGTCGGCTCATCCATACCCATGGGACCCGTGCGTTTGGCAACAAATTACACTGAATGAGTCGGCTCATTGTGGAATTTGAGTCGGCTCATTCAGTTCATTTTTCCAAAAAAGCCAATTCTTTCTTTTTCTTAGAGAACCACTTAAGCCATCAAATATGCCAAGTTTTTTACACATTAAAATTCATGCCATGTCACACACTCTTTTTTTCTTTTGACTTTTTTATCCCTTCTTTTTGCCTAAACTGTTTGTTTCAAGATTACAGTCAGCAGGATGTCTCAATTTTTACTAAGTCTCCTTCATAGGTTTTGACTTAGCGAGCTTTTCTTTTGCTAGATATTGAATGTCGGACTTAACGATTATAGGGAACCTTCATTAGTTATGTACAAAAGGACAATTGGCATAATTGAGTTAACCGAGGAACTACCATGTCCCAGATCATGATTAAGGGCTTTAATTTGCGTGAGACTGAAAACTCCTACTTCATAGGCTCAAAAGGGTTGACTAGGGATTAACTTCCTTATATCTCCACTATTTAGGAATCAAAACAATGTCTGCACATCGTCAGCATAGTCTGTTCAAAAGCATACTATATGAAATTATGGTATCGTCTTCGTCATCCTCCCTCTAAAGGCTTACAACTTTAACAATAGTAAAATATCACAAAATAGAAGTAAGAAACATAGTTTAAATATAGTGAAACGAATGGATTAATTCAAGACAAACATATGCAATGCATTAACGTGAAAACAAAAGTTTAACATAATAGTAAGTGTTTAAGCCAACAAAAGAAATAACAAATTCAAATTCAAATGTTCTCAAAGCCTCCTCCTCTAAACTTGTCACTCTAGATGTCTGGAAGCTTTGATATTTGATGGACGATAGGAGAATTCAATCTGGTCTTCCGGCGTAACCTCGAGGACTCCTTCGTCAACCAGGTATTGAATCTTATTCCTCAATGCCAAACAATTATTAGTGTTATGTCCAGGACAATTGGAGTGATATGCACACCTTGCATTGGGATTATAGGGAGGAGAGGAAGTATTGAGATTCTGAGGAGGCTTTTTCAAGGCAATCAGCTTCATCTCCAACAAGCATTGCAAAGTTTGCGACATTGGCGTGTTGATTTTGATAAACTTCCTTTTATGTTCCTTGTGTTGAGGCAGATTAACCCTATAAGACCTTCTTCTTTTAATTGAAAGACTATCAGTAGGAACATGTCTCTTTCCTTCTCTTATCCTCTTCTTCTTTTCAACCAAGTTAACTTGTTTCATAAGAGGTTAACTGATGATTAGATTCTCGACTCTGTTATCTTGAAGTTTATTGACGAAGACTCCCAACTCTTCTTGCCCTTGGGATAAGTTTTGGATAAGATCCACCTCCAATCATCTGGATTCTCATCTCTGCCATCTCAGCTTGTAGTTGTTCCAACTGATCATCCTTGCTAGCTTCAAGATTCTTCTTTTTCATGTCCTTAGTGAGGAAGGCTTTCAACTCTTCTTGCCCCTTGGACAAATCCAGGATCACTTCTTGAAATTGAGTATTCTAGGTTTGGAGATCCTTGACAGACTGTTTGAGAGCCATTTCCACTGAAATAAATAGCGAGAAGATACGAAACCTGTCACGGAAACCTATTATGCGATGGTATAGCTTGTAATGCATATGCGATTTTTTCAAGGACCACGTTGGATTTAAATTTGTTAAAGGAAAACAAAAATCTTATTAGTGAGTTTAAAATATAATTTCCGCTTAGACTTACAATGAAGGAAAACAAAAAAGTTACAAAAAATTAATCATTTGAGACTCAAGTCTCCCATGGACACTTCCTCTTTGTGTTGAGATATGTATTGAGGTTCCGCTCTTCATGAAGTTGCCTTGTTAGCTCTAACACTTTCTCTTTGCTTGCATTGGACTGAGCCTCAAAAGTATCCCTTTGCTCCTTGTAAACACCCCAAATTTGCCTTCACCCATTTCAAACCATGTCTTGTGGTCTTTTCATATGCATAAGTTCAATCATAGCATCTCATATTGCATTTTTGATTCACTGCATTGCTCCCAAGTCATCTGCATCTAGGGTTTGTGATCTGAGCAATCCAAGAGCCACTTGAGCCACTCCAAAGGTCATCAGTCACTTCAAAGGGGTCCATGTATGTTCAAGCATCATATTATATCCTCTCAAAGTCAAGAATGTCAAAAAATCACAAGAACTGAGATTGGCATGGAAGCAGAGCCAGGATTGACTGCACAGATGACCTAGAATTAGGGTTTTGGTTTCAAAGGCCATAACTCCAAAATTTTTGGTCATTCTTGTTTCTATTGGTCTCTATATGGTATAGGGATCATGCATATCAATTTTCATGAAGAAATTCAATGGGGAAGTCATCTGATCAAGAGTTGACTTTTTGAGCAAGTCAGTGCAAAATCAGGGCATCTGAGGCCCTCAATGACCCAACCAGAGGGTGTTCTTCATCATTTTGATTATGTATGATCTTTATTTGATCATAGAAGATGTTGTAAGTTCACAAAATTGAAGAATTTCAAGCCATTTGCAAAGTTGACTTTTTGGGAAAATGACTTGTAATGAAAACTTGCCATTTTGGGAAACTTTTTCAACCCTTGCTTTTTGATTCAAAAATGCTTCAAATGAGAAAACTTTGGTCATGAAAGTTGTAGAATGGATCATTCCCTTTTAAAAAAGTACAAGAACTCATTCTAATTCATTTTGGATCAAAAGTTATGGCTTGTCAAAGTTGGAAAAAATCACATATTTTCAAGTTTTCTACCAAAGAGGCAAAGTTGCAAAACCACTTGCCAAGACAAATTGTGCTAGCAAATGGACTTCTAATCTTCATACAAACATAAACCAATGTCTAAAAATCAGTTTGGCCCAAAGAATTTTCCATTTATATGCCTTGATTTTCACATAACCATAAGTCATTTTTCATGAAAGTGCAAAGAGGGATTTCTTGCAAATTGATTCTCAAAGGTTTTGTTTGACCCCTAGCTGGTTTTAATATATTGTCATGACCTAATGAGGCATCCCACATCAGAAATTCAGCAAGACTTCTCACACATACATAGCCAAAAGTCATGAAATGTAACAAGTGGTCAAGTTGCAAAAACCCTCCCAACTCATGATCCAAATGCAGCTGCCTTTCATGAACCATCCAATGGTTATCCTTGACTCAAGCTGAGGCAGGACAAGCCTCTAGACTGCCTCTGCCACAGCCCATGCTGCAAGTACACAAAACTTGACTTTTTGGCCAATCATCCCATACCAATCCCACAGTGCACACCTGCTCTCCAGATTTGTTGGGATAGTTTATGGATCACCCAAGGATCATAAAACATAAGATACACAAGCCTGAAGCACACGCATTGCAGCACACTCCAAAAACTGTCAAAACCTTTCCATCTTCGAATCACACAACACAACCATCAAACTTCAATAATTCCTTCACCAATCAACCAGAAATCATCCATAGAACAAATCCCACCCCTCACAATGATCTGAAACAGCACACACAAGAACCTCATTTTCTGATACACCAGAACTGAACCTCTCAAAATAGCCAATTTAAACTCCATTCAAGCTTGGCATTAGCACAAGGGGGACCATTGGAGTTGGTTTGCACCAAGGAAAGGCTCAGAAAGCTCATTTTTTGAAGGTCTCCATCTCAGGTATAGCTCAAGAACTTTTTTCTCAGAACTTCATTTTCTTGTTACAAAATGAATCTACATGTTGCACTGATCATCTGGATGTATTTAGTTTTGAAAATAAGTAAGAGATGACCATTTCATGTCACTCTGAAAGTTTGCTCGTATTTCGTATTTGTCTTCGATTCAGGCTTGTTAATAAAAATAAATGAATTTTGGGAGAGGGGTTAGGTTTAGATTGGGGAGAAGATCATTTTTGTGGAAGAAATTGCATGTTTAGTGACCTGTAGCGAAATCTAGGGTTTGGGTTCGCCGGAGAAGACGACCGGAAGTCTTCTCCGGCCACCTGAAAATCATTAACCCTAATCTGTATCATTAATGAGAGTTTGAATGTGGAGCGTAGGATGGTTTGACCAGGGTTGACTCCCGCGTGAATGAACGCACCAGATTTTCCATTAAACCCTAATTCAGATTAATTAGGTTTAATTTTGAATTTCCCAGAAGCAATCCCAGCCACTCAAACGCGCGCGTAGTCAACTCCCGTGTCTCAGCTTTGAATCTTGGCCTTAGGATCAGCATACTTCCCATTTAAATCAATTTTAATTTCATTTTAATCCCATTTTCTTTGTCATTTATTTTAAAATACTTAGAAAAATCACAAAAATATTTCCTTCTGCATTTTTACTTCAAATATTTTTCTCATTCCAAAAATATTTTTATTTTTATTTTTTGCATTAAAAATTATTTTTAAATCATTTAAATGTTTATTTTTAATTAATTAATGGAAATTAATTAATTAAAAATACTATTAGGTATTTAAAAATCACAAAAAAATTCATGTAACATTAAAAAACATTTAGAAACATTGTCCAACTCTCAAACCAAATTTCTTTTTTGTTCTTGATGCCTTTTGATAATTTTCTTTGGATTTAATTTCATTTCAAGGCATTATTTTGTTTCAAACTTCAAAAATTCATTTTTGTCTAACCTTTGAGAGTTGGATCATGATTCTTTTTGCATTGCATCTTGTATAGCATGTAGTTTATAGGATAAAATTGGCATGAATTGATCTTGCATTTTCAATTTGTTTGACATTTTCCTTGATGAGGTACCTTAAAACCCTAGCAATCTTAGGAAATTCATAACTTTCACTAGGTTAAGATTTGGATCCCCTCCTTTGGGCAGTGAGTTTGTATGGGTTTAAGGTATCTTTGTGTGCATTTTCAAATTTTTATCATGTCATATGCTTCTGATTTTGAATCTTGTTTTGTGTATTGATCATAAACCCTAATTTGTGCCTTCCTTTGCATCCATCTTCCATTTGCTTGCATCCATTGACTTGCCATGACATTTTGTGCATTCATGTGATTCATAAGACATCTTAGGACATGTTAGAATCATGTTTGATCATTGCATCTTGCATTTGCCATGTTGTATGTCATTTGCATTCCATAACTTTTCATGTATGTTCATGGTTCTATGCATGCCTCATTTGCATCCTCATGCTTGCTTGATCATTCCTATGCTTTGCCTCATGTTTGTATTATCCTTTAGCATCATTGACATCATGTATTTGCTTCTGACTTTGTCTTGCATCATGCCATTTCATCTCATTTGCATTGCATTTCATTTCTTTTACTAACTTTTCAGGTGGTAAGTTACTTTGAGAAGTGAATTTGCCTTCACTTCTCACATTCTCTTTTCATCTCTTTCATAATTCATTTGCTGCATTTTTGTATGTGTTTGGGTTTGAGCTTGCTCATTCTTGATCATCTTACTTTCTTTCTTCAAGCAACTTGACTTTTTAAGTGAAGCAAGTTGTTTTGCTTCTCTTTGCTCCTTTCATCTGCTTCTCTCCTTGGTGGTTCTTTGAAGATCTTCTTGCAAGCCTCACTAACCCTAGGAACAACCAAGCATGATCACAATTAGGGTTTGATTAGTCCCCCCATTAGTTTCACCTTTGTGTCATCATTGAGTCTTCTCTTCTCATCTCATAATCAGGGACTAAACCCTAAAGGTTTTAAGGCTTTGTGATTAAGCTTATGCCTGCATCCTTCTATTAGGATGGAGTGTATAAATTTAATCCTAAGTGTTAAACCCTTAATGTGTTTAAATCCTTTAATCAATCCACTTAATAATCATCAAGACATCCAGCTTGTAACTTGGGCCTTGCATTAGGGTTCTAATTCTTCCTTAATTGGTTAAGAAGGACTAACCCTAGTGTTAATGGACAAGTCCCCCTCAAGTTGTCTTACAAACCATAAAACTCACTTCTTCATCTTATCATTAACTAAAATCCATCTAATAAAGGCTTTGTTTTGTCATGAGATTAATCCCTAATCATGGATTAAGTTGAGGAGTCTTCCTCAGCTTAAACATTCTCATCTATTATCCTTCTATTAGGATGGTGTAATGAGTCTGTTTAATCCCTGATTATGGCTTAGTCTCATTACTTAACACTAAACAAAAACACCAAAAACATCTAAATAAATGTAAGTAGGTTAATGATCTTAATCCTATACCATGGTGATTAAGTGTGAGATGCTGACTTCACACTTAAGGTATTCTCATTACCCCTAATCAGAGGGAGGATGTGATGAGTTTACTAACCCATTGGTTTAGGCTTAAGCTCATTAACTTATGACAAACTTCAAAAAGCAATAAAAGACTGAAAATACAAAAACAAACAATAATCGTCTCCTCCGGGATTCTTTTCTTATCTCATTCACTCACAAATGAGAACTCGCTTCTTCCGTCTAATGCAAGACAGTTTGCACCTGAGCCAGACAGGTCATACACTTGAGCATAGACAAGCAAGCAGTTCACAAGTCAATTTATCTTTCAGTCTCTTTGAGTCGAACTACGGTGTTCTGACTTCCTCATTGCACGAGAGGATACGTAGGCATAACTTAACAGTTATCGAACAAAAGTCTCTGTACATCCCCCCTCTTCCCAGCTTTATTATTTAAGCCTCATGGTCTTGAGCATTTCATTCCTGTTTCTTACACTGACACTTCTCTTATACACTTCACATTTATTTTACACTGACACTTGCATTCTTTCCAGCTTTGATACACAAACAGCACTGACACTACCCCTTTAAAACACAAATCTTTTAAGCGTGGATCCCGTCGAGTACGGCGGACAATCTGGGTGCTAATACCTTCCCAGGTTGTAACCAACCCCCTTTCTCAGTCTCTTTGGTTCGCAACCGTCTTATCCATATCTTTCTAGGTTTATACAGCATTACCTTTCCTCCGAGATAAAAATGCCTAGCTGGCGAATCTTTTCCTTTCTCTTGAGTTCACTCCTGTGTGTTCTCATATCCCTTCTTCGCCGACCGTCCGCGTCTGTACCCCTTCAGACCTTGTGTGTCATTTTGGTGGGAGCGACAGCTTGGCGACTCTGCTGGGGACCCTTATACTGTAACTAGGGCTTCTGGTTCTTTTTGTGGGTTCCTCCTAGCGCTTGTTTGATTTGTGTTTACCTGGGTGTTATGTTCTACTTGTGTTTATATAGTTGCTTTATTTGTTGCTTTATGTACAGTTATTTATTGCTTTCTTTACAACTTTATATATCATACTGTCATACTGTTATCTGGCTGGATCTGGTTTTTGTTTTGGTGGGTGGGGTTCATTGAGAGTTTAAGGTCCTATACCTGGGACCTGAGTGACACCTAGGCTAGAGTGGTTCATATTCTTTCCCATTCCATTTCGGTCTGGTGCGGGAATATGAAACACGGTTCATATGTGGGTTTCTTCTTGAGAACTCTGTGCTACAGATTTCCTGTAGTGCTAGGGCTATCTGGGAAGCCTGCTAAGTCTCGATGACCTTTACTATGATCTTCAAAAACTGAGGTAAATTAGAGGAGGATCTTTTATGGTTATTGTAAACATTGTACCTCCGGGTTAGAAGTGTTTACACTTCTCATAACTGATCCAAATCTGAGGATCCTTGTTTTAGAACACTACCTGTGAGGGGGTTGGGCTGTTTACAGGTTTGCAGGAACCCTTGGCCCCATCATACCCAGTTACTTATTTTGTTTAAGAATGCTTCACTTTGGACTGTTCTTGTGATTTAACCCTGGACATGTGACTCTTTATTTGAGTCCCCCACCTTGGTTACTGGATTTCTGAACCTCCATCTAGACTTCTTGAACATACATGGGCTCTATATCAAGACAGTTAATCAGATCCAGCTTGATCACAAACCCTTGCATATCATTTGCATACATCATCATTGCATCATTTAACATTTGTTTATTTGTTTTTCAGGGTATCCATATTTCATTCTGGCTTGGTTTTGACCCCTTCATCTGCATAGACCCTTTATTCCTCAGTGATCTGCTTCATCTATCTTCATCAGTTGCCTGCTTCAGTTACTTTTATCATCAGCTTCAGGCTATCAGTGGTTCATCTCCAGTATCAGTCTTCATCATCAGCATTTGTTTCAGCTCTTCATCAGCAGTCATGGCACCCAAGAAGAGCAACATTTCATATCATTTCTTTGAGCCTGTGCTGACTGGCATTAGGCAGGTCCAGGCACTTATCACTCTAGACCACATCCCACTATTCAGAGAGCATTATGGAGGCATCCTTGATATGGTTATGGACTTGGACCCTTCTCAGAGGAGTTTGATTCACACTTGCCTACAGTTTTATGACCCTCCTTTGAGATGCTTCACTTTCAAGAACTTTCAGCTAGGACCTTTGCTGGAGGAGTTCTCATCTTTGATTGGAGTACCTGTCAGGGGTGGTATCCCCTTCAACCCAGAGATGGCTTCTCCCAGCAATGAAGAAGTGGCAAAGGCACTGCATTTGGAACCTATTTTGATTGAGCAGAACATGTCAACAAAGGCTGGAGTTCCTGGCCTACACTTGGATTTCTTGACTTCTCAGGCCATCCTGAAGGCCTCCTTGGGAGAATGGAAGGCAGTTTGTGCATTGTTAGCCCTCAGTATATATGGGGTTATACTTTTTACAGATGAGCCCAAGTTTATCAGCAAGAATGCTATTCATCTCTTCCTTTTGAGGAACCCAGTACCCACCTTGCTGGGAGATTTCTATTATTCTGTTCACTAAAGGAATGAGAAGCAGAGAGGGAGGTTGGTGAGATGTTGTGCTCCTCTGTTTCACACTTGGCTTCTTAAACACTTACCTAGGACTGATGCCTTCCTGAATCCTCACCAACAGAAGAATTGGGCTAAAAGACTTATTGCTTTGACTCCAGATGACATCAGATGGTGTACCCAAAGCACCAAAGGCAGGGACATAATTACTAGCTGTGGACAGTTCCCCAATGTACCTCTGATAGGAGTGAAGGGTTGCATCAACTATAATCCTTTGCTGTTTAAGAGACAGTTAGGCTATGCTTTGGTTCACCCTCCTAGAGTGCAAGACTTGGCTGAAACCCTTTATTGTGAGATAAAACTTAATCTAGCTGTTGTCAGACAAACATCCTGGGCTTGGGACAACATCCAGACCAAAGGAATGGCCATTCTTGGGAGATGCAATAATGTGGCTTCAACTCAGTATTATGATTGGTCTCATGCTAGGGCTCAGCTTTCTGGGATGCCTTTCACCATTGAGGATGCACCTGGACCATCCACAGCACCACCTCCAGCCACTGTCAGCCTGGAAGAATTTGAGAAACTGAAGGAGAGGAATGAGAATCTGTCTCAAGCTCTGAAGAAGACCCTCTGGGAGAGGAGTGATGGTCGTCTAGACATAGAGAGGTTAGAAAAGCTTAAAGTGGAGCATCTATCCAGGATTGAGAAAGCAAAGGACTACATCAAGAAATCAAGAGCTGGAGAGCAGATTTTGAAGAATGCCTGTAAAGAGGCCCAGTTTCAGAAGGCTAGGACTGATCTCTATCTGAAAGAAAGTCAAGCTAGGTGGGTCAGGATCACTGAAGCTCGTACTCAAGAGGATAAGAGAACTCAGGCCAGGATTGAGCAGTTAGAGGCCATTGAGAAGAAACAACAGGAGGCTCTGCTAACAGCCCAGAAGGAGATTTCAGAATTGAAGATTAGGGCTGGTGTGAAGAGGTCAAAGGACCAAGACAGGAACAAGAAGCTAACCACTGCTATTGCCACCAGGAATCTTCTTATCAGAAACATTACAGAGCATCCGGCTGGTCCTGTAACTAAAGCACTCCTGAAGGAGGTTAAGGAGGATGAGTTTGGCTTAGATGTTTGACTATTTTGCTTGTTGTTGTTTCCATCTGATGTACTTTTCTTTTATGTTGTATTTTGACCCTTCAGGGGCATATGTTGTAAAAACAAACTATGTATGATCCACCATTTGTAATACATTTGTTAGTTTTGTTTCGTTGAGTTTCTTTTCTCAAGCAACATCAAAGCATCTTCCTCAGGGTCTGGAAAGGTCAAAACCAAGAGCCAAGCCGAATACCTTGAAAATAAATAAGCATACTGCATTGCATGCTAACTTTTGTTTTGTTTTGTAGGTTTTTGTTTTGTTTTTTACTAACTCTGTTGTGGTTCAGGAATTATTGCTCGCCGTCGAGTGTTCCCTCTCAACCGTCCGCACAGATATCCTACTCGCAACAATCTTCCTGGTATCCAGATGGACCAAGTACAGCAAGATCTGACAGAGGTCAGAACCCAGATGGCTAATGAAAGGCTGGAGATGAGAAACCAAATGACCCAATTCATGGAAGTAATGAATGGCTTGGCTCAAAGTCAAGAAAGGCTGAGGGCATTGGTAGAAAGACAAACCCCGGAAGAGCCTCCTCTGGGAACTGGAGGAACAAGTAACAATGAGAGGAGTCAGCCTCATGTTAATCCACCAGTATACGGGCCTCATCTACATCCGGAAGTCAACATCCCGGGTAATGTGCAAGGAAATACTACTGCAGGCAGGATCTTACAGGAAGACCCCCAGGAAGAACAGTACACTGTGATGGGAGCTGGGGATGAAGTTTATGATAGGAGGTTTGATGAAATTGCTGAGAAGTTGAGATCTCTGGAATCTCAAAACTCCTTGGGTTTTGACGTCATGGATATGGGGTTAGTAGATGGAGTAAGGATTCCTCATAAGTTTAAACCCCCGTGCTTCGAGAAGTACAATGGAACTTCCTGTCCACGAACTCACTTACAGTCCTTTCTGGGAAGACTTAAGGCATACACCATGGATGAAAAACTGTGGATGTTTTACTTTGAAGATAGTTTGACTGGGGCTTCAAGGGAGTGGTACTCTCACTTGACCAGAGCTACCATCAGATGCTGGAAGGACCTAGCTGAAGCTTTCATCAGACAGTACCAATACAACCTGGATATGGCTCCTAACAGAACCCTTCTGATGGGAATGTCTCAATCCTCCAGAGAAAGCTTCAGGGAGTATGCCCAAAGGTGGAGACAGCTTGCTGCTGCTGTCCAGCCACCCATGTCGGAAAGAGAAATGGTCGACATGTTTATGAACACTCTGCAAGGAACATATATTGATAGGCTAGCTGCCTTCTCTTCCACCAGCTTCGCTGACGTAGTCATAGCTGGAGAAAGAATTGAAAGCCTTCTGAAGATGGGTAAGATTTCTGATAATGGTGCAAGTTCGTCGAGTAATCCCAGGAAGCCTTTTGTGGGACCTAGAAGAACCGGTGAGACTAATGCTATTCATGCCAACAGGGGCAGACCTCAGTATGTTCATAGGTCAGTGGCAGTTGTCACTATTCCAGCTCCGATTCCTCAGCAACCAGCATATCAACCGCAACAACAAACACACTATTGTCTCTCCCGATAAATGGGAATAACCCAAATAAAGGTACAGACGCGAACGGTCGGCGAAGGGAGGTGCGAGAACACACAGGAGTGAACTCACAGGGAATGAATAGAGTCGCCAGCTAGGCATTTTTATCCCGGAGGAAAGGCAATGCTGCATAGACCTGGAAAGATATGGATAAGACGGTTGCGAACCAGAGAGACTGAGAAAGGGGGTTGGTTACAACCTGGGAAGGTATTAGCACCCAGATTGTCCGTCGTACTCGACGGGATCCACGCTTGAAGGATTTGTGTTTTAAAGGGGTAGTGTCAGTGCAATTAGTGTATAAAAGAGCTGGAAAAGGATGTACAGGTGTCAGTGTAAAGGAAGTGAAGTGTGATATGTGAAGTGTCAGTGTAAGAAATGAATGGAATGCTCAAGAATATGAGGCTAACAGAATGATGCTGAAAAGAGGGGGAATATACAGAGACTTTTGTTCGATAACTGTTAAGTTATGCCTACGTATCCTCTCGTGCAATGAGGAAGTCAGAACACCGTAGTTCGACCCAAAGAGACTGAAAGATAAATTGACTTGTGAACTGCTTACTTATCTATGCTCAAGTGTATGACCTGCCTGGCTCAGGTGCAAACTGTCTTGCATTAGACGGAAGAAGCGAGTTCTCGTTTGTGAGTGAAGATGATGAGAAAAGAATCCCGGAGGAGACGATTATTGTTTGTTTTTGTATTTTCAGTCTTTTATTGCTTTTGAAAGTTTGTCATAAGTTAATGAGCTTAAGCCTAAACCATTGGATTTAGTAAACTCATCACATCTTCCCTCTGATTAGGGGTAATGAGAATACCTTAAGTGTGAAGTCAGCATCTCACACTTAATCACCTTGGTGTAGGGTTAAGATCATTAACCTACTTGTAATTACTTAGATGTTTTTGGTGTTTTTGTTTAGTGTTAAGTAATGAGGTTAAGCCATAATCAAGGATTAAACAGACTTATTACACCATCCTAATAGAAGGATAATAGATGAGAAAGTTTAAGCTGAGGAAAGCTCCTCAACTTAATCCATGATTAGGGATTAAACTCATGACAAAACAAGCCTTTGATTAAGTGGATTTTATTCAATGGTGAGATGATGAAGTGAATTTTATGGTTTGTAAGACAACTTGAGGGGGACTTGTCCATTAACACTAGGGTTAGTCCTTCTTAACCAATTAAGGAAGAATTAGAACCCTAATGCAAGGCCCAAGTTACAAGTGTGATGTCTTGATGATTATTAAGTGAATTGATTAAAGGATTTAAACACATTAAGGGTTTAACACTTAGGATTAAAGTTATACACTCCATCCTAATAGAAGGATGCAGGCATAAGCTTAATCATAAAGCCTTTAGGGTTTAGTCCCTGATTATGAGGTGAGAAGAGAAGACTCAAAGAGACACAAAGGTAAAACTAAGTGGGGAGACTAATCAAAACCCTAATCATTGTCATGCTTGGTTGTTCCTAAGGTTTGTGAGGTTTAAGAATGCAATCTTCAGAAGAACCACCAGGAAGCAGATGAAAGGATCAGGAGAAGCAAAGCAACTTGCTTCATTCAAGAAGACAAGTCACTTGAAGAAAGAAAGTAAGAAGAAGAAGAAAGATCAAGCTCAATCTCAAACACATAACAAAATGCAGCAAGGATGCATGAAAGAGATGAAAGGAAAATGTGAGAAGTGATGGCAAAATCACTTCTCAAAGTTACTTACCACCTGAAAAGTTAGTGAAAGGAATGCAATGCAATGCAAAATGAAATGAAATGGCATGATGTAAATCAAAACCAGAAGCACATTCATGATGTTAATGATGCTATGAGATGATGCAAACATGAAACAAAGCATGGGGATGATCATACAAGCTTATGGATGCAAATGAAACAAGTTAAGAACCATGAACATACATGAAAAGTTATGAAATGCAAATGGCATACAACATGGCAAATGCAAGATGCAATGATCAAACATGCTTTCAATATGTCTTAAGATGTCAAATGAATCAAATGGATGCACAAAATGCTATGGCAAGACATGGTATGCAAGCAAATGCAAGATGGATGCATATGGAAACTCAAATTAGGGTTTATGATCAATGCATCAAACAAAAACCAAAATCAGAAGCAAACATCAAGATAAAAAATTGAAAATGCATTTAAAGGAACCCTAAACCTATACTAACTCACTGCCCAAAGGAGAGGTTCCAACTCTTAACCTAATTAGAGTTATGAATTTCCTAAGATTTCTAGGGTTTTAGGGTACCTTGTCAAGAAAAATGCCAAACAAATGAAAAATGAAAGATCAAATCATGCCAATTTAATCTCACAAACTACATGATATGCAAAACACAATGCAAAAAGAATCAAAGTCCAACTCTCAAAGGCTAGGCAGAAATGATTTTTTGAACAATGGATCAAAATAATGCTTTGAAAATGAATTAATTCCATGGAAAATTGTCAAAATGCATCAAGATCAAAAAAGAAATTTGGTTTGAGGGTTGGACAATGTTTCTAAATGGTTATGAAGGTTTCATGAATTTTTTTTGTGATTTTTAAATACCTAAAAGTATTTTTAATTAATTAATTCTCATTAATTAATTAAAAATAAACTTTTAAATGATTTAAAAATATTTTAAAATGCAAAAAATAAAAATAAAAATGTTTTTGGTTTCTGAAATTAAATAAAAGTTTGTATAAAAATTTTCAGAATTTTTGAAAAGGTTTTGCTATTTTAAATAAAATGGAGAAAATAAATGAAATAAAAAGAAAATAAAATTGAATTAATCTGAAAATGAGAAAGTATGCGCATCCAAGGGCCCAGATTCAAATTCACACGCGCGGGAGTGGACCTGGCGCGCATCTGGACGGCCTATATTCAAATTTCGCTAATTATGATTAGTGCCCTAATCTGAACCCTAAACAAAATCAGGTGACCGGAACAGTGTTCCGGTCATCTTCTCCGATCACCCAAAAACTCAATCTCCCTCTCCAGGCCATTTTAGAAGCTCTAACTCTCCAGAAATCATCTCTTACCCACCCCAAACACGAATCAAGCATAAAATCATGTTTAACTTCAAACACAAACACGAATCGAATCAAAGAAGTTTTTAGGTCAAACTTTCAGAACATCATAATATGCTTATTTCTTGCTCATTTTCAAAAGTAAATAGATCCCCATGATCAGTGCATCATACAGAACAATATTCTAACAAGAAATTAAAGTTCTGGAAAAATTGTTCATCATGCTACCTGAGATTGAGCTTTCGATTCAGGAGCTTTTTGGCTGGTTCTTTGGCTCAAACAAGTCCCAATGATCCTCCTTTGAAGCTTTTGACACTTAGTTGGAGTTTGTGTGGCCTCTAGAGAAAGTTGGCAGAAGCTCAGGTCAAGTGTATGTTGAAATCGTGTTTTTGATTTAGGGGGTTTCAGGTCATGGTGAGGGGTGGTTTGTGATCAGTGAAGTGAGTTGAGATTGTTTGTGAAGTTTCTTTTTGTGTTTGAGGCTTGTGGAGAGTGTTTTGAAGGAAAATGCAAGTTGGAGAGATTTTGTGAATCTTGTCTTGTGGGAGGTTTCAGCCTTGTGTGTCCTATGAAAATGAAGCCTTGGGATGTGTTTGTCAAGTCTGGATTGGGCAGAGAGTGGTTGTGTCACTGTGGGATTGGTATGGCTTCAAGTTGCAAAAAGTCAAGCAAGTTGTACTTGGAGGTATGGGCAAGTGGCAGGCTAGGACAGGAGCATGGTTGTGTTCAGCTGTGTTTAGGGAGAACCATGGAACTTGATTTGAGATGATTCAGCAAGTTGCATAAAGTTTATGATGTGTTTTGCAAATTTCACAAGTTTTGGTCCCTTTGTGAATTCTTGAGATTCAAGGCATGAAATGTGATGCTTCTTTGATGCAAACTGACTTTTAGGTCTTGGTACATGTTTGTATGAAGATTAGAAGTGCATTTGATATCTTTAGAACACTTGATCAAGTCATTTTGCAAAATGCCTCTTTGGTGGAAACTTTGAAATTTTGTGATTTTTGCCAACTTTGACAAGTCATAACTTTTGATCCAAAATGAATTAGGTCATGTTCTTGTACTTTTTGAAAAGGGAATGATCCATTCTACAACTTTCATGACCAAAGTTTTTCCATTTGAAGCTCTTTTGAATCAAAAAGTAAAGGTTGAAAAAGTTGCCTAAAATGACAATTTCATTAAAAGTCAAACTTGCCCAAAAAGTCAACTTTGCAAAAGACTTGAAATTCTCCAATTTTGTGAACTTCCAACATCTTCCATGATCAAATAAAGATCATATACAATCAAAATGATGAAGAACACCCCTTGGTTGGGTCATTGAGGGCCTCAGATGCCCTGATTTTACACTGACTTGCTTGAAAAGTCAACTCTTGATCAGATGACTTCCCCATGGAATTTCTTCATGAAAATTGATATGCATACTCCCTATACCCTATAGAGACCAATAGAAACAAGAATGACCAAATAATTTGGAGTTATGGCCTCTGAAACCAAAACCCTAATTCTAGGTCAACTGTGCAGTCAAACCTGGCTCTGCTTCTATACCATTCTCAGTTCTTGTGATTTTTTGACATTCTTGACTTTGAGAGGATGTAATATGATAATTGAACAAACATGGACCCCTTTGAAGTGATTGATGACCTTTGGAGTGGCTCAAGAGGCTCTTGGATTGCTCAGATCACAAACCCTAGATGCAGACGACCTAGAACCAATGCAGTGAATCAAAAATGTAATATGAGATGGTATGATTGAGTTTATGTATATGAAATGATCACAAGCCATGGTGTGAATGGGTGAGGGCAAATTTGGGGTGTTTACAGATGCCCCTATTCAAACATGAGTTAGCTGTGCAGGATGTAAGCTAAGGCTTAACAGGCAAACAAGATAACTTGTGGTTGAATACCAAATACAGTCCAAAATTTGCACTCACAGAATGAAGAAGAAAAGGGATATAGATTGTAAAGAAAGATAAAGTATATTGTAAAGTATGGGCGACGGAGGACGACCGTCGAGCAGAGGACGACTGCTGGGTAAAGAGCAATGACGGGGATGGCCGACATGCTGGGAAAAGTGCGGGAAATAAAGCAATGACGGGGACGGCCGACATGCTGGGGAGAAAAAGAATTATGATGGGGACGGCCATCAAGTAAAGTTGTAAGATTCTCTGGGGATTAATTAAACATGACGGGGACGGCCATAAAGTTCATAAAGTAAAGTAACCAACGACGGGGACGGCCATCGGGCTAAACTGATGAAGGACGATCATCAGGAAAAGGAAAAGGGACCACGACGGGGACGGCCATCGGGTTAAAGAATAAATGAAATAAACAGATGATGAGGTATGGTCATCAAAGGTGAAGGACGATCACCTAGCAGGGGACGGCTGCTCTGTAAGGGTTAAGATGAGGGACGGTCATCTAAGGTGGAGGACGACCACCTGGCAGGGTACGGCTGCCGAAAATATCGCGACATAGGACGTATGCCGGATAAAAGGTCAACGATGGGGACGGCCATCGGACGAGCATGATGAAGGACGATCATCAAGAGGTGGAGGACGACCACCTAGCAGGGGACGGCTGCTCTCAAGGTTTGTCATGACATAGGACGAATGTCAGATAACCGAAATCAACAATGGGGACGACCATTGGATAAAATGATGAAGGACGATCATCAAAAAGGTGAAGGACGATCACCTAGCAGGGGACGGCTGCTAAATATCACGACATAGGACGAACGTCGGATAGAAAATCAGCGATGGGGACGGCCATCGGATGAGCATGTTGAAGGACGATCATCAAGAGGTGGAGGACGACCACCTAGCAGGGTACGGCTGCTCTCTAGGTTTATCATGACATAGGACGAATGTCAGATAAAAAGAAAATTGCTTTGCTGGCGATTTACTGGGGAATAGTAAACACGGACGAGTGTTTACATCCAAGAAATAAAGGGTATAAGTGTTTAGATGTTTGTGTATAGATTAAATATGCGGACGAGCATCCTTAAGACTATGATACGGACGAGTATCGGGTAGAAACAAATACTGACACGTGTTCAGAGATGATGATACGGACGAGTATCAACTGGTTAACGGAGAACACGGACGAGTGTTGAATCTGAAGGGACTCCTCTGGGGAATGGTAGACACAGACGAGTATCTATATTCGAGAAGACAAGAGTGTTTGACACAGTGTATGGATTAATGATGCGGACGAGCATCCTTAAGACTGTGATACGGACGAGTATCAGGTAGAAACAAACGCTTGACACATGTTCTGGGATGATGGTACGGACGAGTACCAACTTGTTAACAGAGAACACGGACTAGTGTCGAATCTGAGGGGATATAAGTGGTGTATACAAGATACGGACGAGTATCTGTATAAGTAAAATGAGTATGAGTGGTGTATAGATGAGTATTTAACTCGCTGGGGAGGGTGACACGGACGAGTGTCAAAAGGAGAAGAGTATAGTATAAACAAATATCTGATATACAAAGTGTTTATGTTACTGTACTGGGGAAAATGACATGGACGGATGTCAGGGAAAAGTATATATAAGTATATGTGAGTGCAAAGAGGATGTCTTTGGCTTTCTGCTGGGGATATGACACGGACGGGTGCCACAAGGAGTATATACTGATGTTTGTGAATGTGAGGCAAACTGCTTTTGCTGGGGAATCTGGGAGGTATTTTGTATATTGCTGATGGATTGTCATTATTCACAAGTGCTTGATTCAAAACATGGCTTATGATTATGCAATATGTTTGATTTTTGTCGTAATGCTCCGTATTAAACGGAATGCTACGCTTTGTGGGTGAATATGATGCAAATGCTATGATTATGCAAGGATACCAATCCGGGATTCGGATCCCGATGCTGTGAAGATCTCTGGTCGATCTGTTTGAAGTGAACATCCCAGCTGGAGATGAGATCGTTGGTAGATCTGATGAGATGGTTCTGCTTGGGGAAATGGGTCAATGATGGACCTATTCCCGCAAATGAAGGACCCAGCTGAGGTTTGTAGAAGCTTTCGTCACTCTATTGTGATTCCTTCGTGCGTTGCTCTTCTGAATAGAGGCTGACACTCTGTGGGGAAGCAGTTCCCTGGCTTTTGTACTCGGCTGAGGAAGAATGATCGGCAATTCGGCTGGGGGAAGTAACAAGAGGCAACTCAGCTGGGGAGAGAGCACTTCGGGTGCTAAGGCTGAGTGAATACTGATTGGCCATCTTGCTGGGATGAAGCTTTCATGCCTCATGTTGTGCTTTGGATATCCGCAACCCTGCAAAGATAGGAAAACGTACAAGTAATCCCGAGGTATCCCTTACCGGATTCCATTATGAGAGTTCAGACACTCTTGGGAGCAAGTACATTTCCTGCAAGCACGTATCATTTTTAAAGATAAGCATCTGTATTCATGCAATCAATATTTTAAAGACATCAGACATTCTTTGCAAACAAAAATGTACGAGACATTGTGTGACTGAAAAATCTGTTTTTATTAATTCATGTGCCCTGAATTGGCAAGATACAGTCAAAGAAACATATCTCCTGAAATGAGGAGATTATTACAAATTGAGAAACAAAAATGCTGGCAATGTTGACGACGCTTTAAGGAGCTTCCTCTTTTGCTATGACTCGTATGACTTTTGACGTTCTTCTCGTCTTGCTTTCTGAAGAAGGCTGATTCTGAAAGAGGCTTGATCCTTTCGAAGCTTACCAAGTTATAAGTGATACAGACGAATTCAGAATGCAGTTGTTCGCTTATTCCCTTATTTTGCATGGATCGCCCTTTCGGGTTTTCAATCCATCGGGATACCCTTTTTTTCCTGAGTTGTCCAATGCGGCTTTTCAACTCAGCGGGTGTATATTTTTTTGTTTATCTTCCCTTACTTTTGCCCGAGTCTTTTATTCTGTTTTTGACTCGCCGGGATGCCCTATTTTTTCCTGGACTTACATTCTGTTTTTATGTCCAGCGGGTCATTTTTATGCGAAGTATTTTTTAACTGCATCTGAATTCACAGGGGACGGGAGGTCTTCACCATCCATGGTGCTGAGCATCAGTGCTCCACCAGAGAAAACTTTCTTTACTACGAATGGTCCTTCATAGTTTGGAGTCCACTTGCCCCTGTGGTCTGTATGAGGAGGGAGGATTCTTTTCAACACAAGGTCTCCTACTTGGTACTCTCGATGCCTGACTTTCTGATCGAAGGCTCTCTTCATTCTTTTCTGATACAACTGCCCATGACAGATTGCAGCCAATCTCTTCTCTTCGATCAGACTCAGCTGCTCGTATCGGGATCGGACCCACTCTGCTTCGTTCAGCTTAACATCCATCAGTACCCGTAAGGAGGGTAATTCAACTTCAACAGGTAGGACTGCTTCCATACCATACACAAGCTGATATGGTGTTGCCCCAGTGGATGTTCTGATTAACGTGCGGTACCCATGCAAGGCAAATGGTAGCATTTCATGCCAGTCTTTGTAGGTGACTACCATCTTCTGCACAATCTTCTTGATATTCTTATTAGCTGCCTCAACAGCGCCATTCATCTTTGGCCTGTAAGGAGAAGAATTGCGGTGTTGGATCTTGAAGTCCCGGCACAGCTCATCCATCATTTTGTTGTTTAAGTTGGAACCATGTAATGATTCGCTCGGGCACTCAATACCGACAGATGATATCTCTCTTCAGGAATTGGGCTACCACTTGTCTTGTAACGTTTGCATAAGAAGCTGCTTCAACCCACTTGGTAAAATAGTCAATGGCTACCAAGATGAATCTGTGGCCGTTTGAAGAAGTCGGTTCAATCTTGCCGATCATATCAATGCCCCACATGGAAAAGGGCCAGGGTGAAGACATTATATTCAAAGGGTTGGGAGGAACATGCACTTTATCCGCGTAAATCTGGCATTTATGGCATTTCCTGGCGTAGGCACAACAATCAGCATCCATTGTGATCCAGTAATAGCCTGATCTTAGCAACTTTTTAGCCATGGCATGCCCTCCTGCATGGGTACCAAAGGATCCTTCGTGCACCTCGTGCATCAACAAGTCTGCTTCTGCTCTATCAACACATCTGAGGAGCACCATATCAAAGTTTCTCTTGTACAAAGAACCATCAGTGTTCAGGAAGAAACTACCAGCAAGCCTTCTTAAAGTTTTCTTATCATTGGAAGATGCCCCATGTGGGTATGTTTGATCCTCCAAGAAACACTTAATATCATGGAACCAAGGCTTATCATCTTTGACAATATCCGTTGCAAATACATATGCTAGTCTGTCAAGCCTGGAGACTGAAATCTGAGGTACAAAGTTGACAGCTTGAACTTTGATCATAGATGAAATGGTAGCCAGAGCATCTGCAAACTGATTCTCGTCCCGAGGGATATACTCAAGTTTGACCGTTGTAAAGAAAGTCAGTAACCTCCTTGTATAATCCCTGTAAGGTATCAGATGATCCTGGTGGGTGTACCATTTGTCGTTGTTTTGATTAACTACCAGAGCTGAATCTCCGAATACAGTCAATGTCTTGATCCTGAGGTCGATGGCTTCCTCAAGACCCATAATGCAAGCTTCGTATTCAGCTTCGTTGTTAGTGCAGTTGAAAGTGAGTTTTGCCGAGAAAGGCATGTGAACTCCCTTGGGTGTAATGAGTACTGCACCAACACCACGACCATTCATATTAACAGCCCCATCAAACATCATAGTCCATTCCTCTTCTATGTCAGGCCCTTCAGTGTGAACAGGCTCTTCATGATCTTTTGCTTTTATGAACATGATGTCTTCATCAGGGAAGTCAAATCTCATAGGCTGGTAGTCATCAATGGGTTGCTCAGCAAGATATTCAGACAATACACTGCCCTTGATGGCTTTCTGAGAAGTGTACTGGATGTCATATTCTGTGAGGATCATTTGCCATCTTACAACCCGTCCGGTAAGTGCTGGCTTCTCGAAAATGTACTTAACTGGGTCCATCTTTGAAATCAATAGAGTAGTGTGGGTCAACATATACTGTCTCAGTTGGCGAGCAGCCCACGCTAAAGCACAGCAAGTTTTCTCGAGCAGTGAATAACGTTGTTCACAGTCGGTAAACTTTTTGCTTAGGTAATATATTGCATACTCTTTTCGACCAGACTCGTCATGCTGGCCCAGCACACACCCCATTGACTCTTCTAATACTGTTAAGTACATTATCAGAGGTCTTCCTTCAACTGGAGGCATAAGGATTGGAGGCTCTTGTAAGTATTCCTTGATCTTGTCAAAAGCCTTCTGGCAGTCTTCGTTCCACCTGACTGTCTGTTCTTTTCTTAACAGCTTGAACAAGGGTTCACATGTTGCTGTAAGGTGAGATATTAACCGTGAAATGTAGTTCAATCGGCCTAAGAACACTCGAACCTCTTTTTCTGACTTTGGCGCAGGCATTTCTTGAATAGCTTTGACTTTATCAGGGTCAACCTCAATCCCTTTCTCGCTTACAATAAATCCCAGCAGCTTACCAGATCGCACCCCGAATGTGCACTTGTTGGGGTTCAATTTCAGTTGGTACTTCCTCAGACGCTTGAATAGCTTCAGCAGATTTACCAGGTGGTCTTCTTCCGTAAGGGACTTGGCAATCATGTCATCCACATAACACTCGATTTCCTTATGGATCATATCGTGGAATAATGTTACCATAGCCCGTTGATATGTTGCATCAGCATTCTTCAGTCCGAATGGCATCACCTTGTAACAGAACGTGCCCCAAGGTGTGATGAAGGTTGTCTTCTCCATGTCTTCAGGTGACATCTTAATCTGATTGTATCCTGAAAATCCGTCCATGAAGGAGAATACCGAGAACTGAGCCGTATTATCAACCAATACATCAATGTGAGGTAAAGGGAAGTCATCTTTCGGGCTGGCTCTGTTCAGATCCCGGTAGTCAACACACATCCTTACTTTGCCGTCTTTCTTAGGCACAGGCACAATATTAGCAACCCACGGTGGATAGCTAGTTACAGCAAGGAACCCGGCGTCCCACTGCTTTTGCACCTCTTCCTTGATCTTCATTGCCATATCTGGACGAGTACGGCGCAGTTTCTGTTTAACCGGCGGGCATTCTTCTCTTAAAGGCAGCTTGTGCATAACAATGTCGGTGTCCAACCCTGGCATATCTTGATAGGACCAAGCAAACACATCCACATATTCTTGAAGCAGGTCAATCAGTTGTTTCTTCACTGAGTCTTGTAAGTAGGCCCCGATTTTAACTTCTTTCACATCTTCATTTGTACCAAGATTGATCGTTTCTACCTCCTCCTGATGAGGAGTGATAACCTTTTCCTCTTGCCTCAACAACCTAGCTAGCTCTTCTGGAAGCTCGTAATCTTCTTCAACCCCTTCATCATCTTGATTGATCGGATTGTCAAAGTCATACGAAGTCATAGCCGTGCTGTTGTCGGTGCGGTCTGGAAGGCACTCTCTGCAAGGGTTCAGTTTGTTCATTTTAGTGATTGATTTTAATCTTGTTTAGAAAAGTGAAATAAAGTTGTCATTTTGAAAACATCGCCATTTATTTTTGTACAAAAAGAAAAATGGAAAAACAGTGAGCGGAAAAGAAGAAAAAGACTCGTTTGCAAAAGATGTCTGATATTTCATTGATTAATCTTGTTGCACAAAAATTACAGATGGCCCGATTACAAAATGAGTCTTGTCATCTTGGGCAAGATGCAAGACTTGATGCATGCTATAAAAATACAGGAAATAATAATTACTCTGCAGGAGTAACCCTTATAATTTCCTGGGAAGACCAGTTTGAGATATTGCTCCCCGGGATCTTTGGACGTATCCAACTCTCCAGGTTGCGGTCATCTTCCGACTCATCTTCCAAGTTGTTGACAGCATCAGGGGTGAGCATCCCCCCACTAACAAAGTTGGGCTCCTTAGCAGCCTCTACTTGATCTTGTTGAGTTGGTTTGTAACCCAACCCAAATCTATCCTCTTTCTTCTCCACAGGCAACAGTTTGCCCCAGCCTTGAGCATTCCCCTCCTCAACAACCTTCCTGGCTTGCTGGTAGGACGTCATGGAAGTCCCAAGTACAGCAGATGTTTCATTAACATTCAGGGCCTCAAACCCTTGACTCATCGTTTCGTGGATCTCCCCATCCATCTCAATGTATTTGTATGTAGCCAGATGGCTAACAAAAATATCCTCCTCTCCACAAATAGTAACGACTTGGCCCTCCCATTCGAATTTTAACTTCTGGTGAAGGGTAGACGTAACTGCGCCAGCGGCATGAATCCATGGTCTTCCCAACAAACAGCTGTAGGCAGGCTGAATGTCCATCACGTAGAAGGTCGTTTTGAAAGTTTGTGGGCCAATTGTTACAGGCAACTCAATTTCTCCCAGAACTGATCTCTTAGAGCCGTCAAAGGCTCTCACTACCAAGTTACTGGGACGTAACGCCAATCCTTCATATTCCAGCTTCACAAGGGCCTTTTTAGGTAAGACATTGAGGGATGACCCTGTGTCTACCAGCACATGGGAAATAACTGCACCCTTACATTCCATGGTAATGTCCAAAGCCTTGTTATGATTGCGGCCTTCCGTAGTCAAATCAGTGTTGGTAAATCCTAGTCCATTACTAGCATTAACATTTCCAACCACAGCTTCCAACTGATTGACAGTGATCTCTTCTGGCACATAAGCTGCGTGCAAGACTTTTAGTAGTGCGTTCCGATGAGCCTCGGAGCACATAAGCAATGATAGAATAGAGATCTAAGAAGGCGTCTGGTGAAGCTGGTCCACTATCTTGTAATCACTTTTCTTGATGATTCTCATGAATTCATCAACCTCTTGATCAAAAGGGGTTTTCAGAGCTTCTTTAGCAGCTTGATCTTCTTGCACCATGCTCTTCCCTTTTGCCTTGGCAGCAGCTTCTGCTTCGGCACTGGGTCTTGGAATTTGCGGGGCAAAGAGACGTCCGCTTCGAGTGAAGCCTACGCCTCCCCCCACATTGTCTATTTGTGGTGAAGAAGTTGATGATTCAAGAGTGATTTTCTGTCCTTCGCAGTATAGATCGGAGCCGTAATGCCAAGGGATGGAATTATTGCTTTCATAAGGTACTGGCCTAGGCACTGTGATAGTGACTGGACTGATGGCAGCTGCAGAAGGGACCATGATAGTCTGTGGATCATAGTATATTGTGACTGGTGCTCTGATAGGAGTGGCGTTTTGTGAGTTGTAGGCAGAATCATTGGCAGGATCATAATAAATTGTAATTGTTGAGACATTTGCTGTTGAAGTTGTAGGAGACATTGTTGGGAGGATGGGTGTTGTTGTTGTAGGAGATTCTGAATGAAAGGATGCTGAAAGTGTAGAAGGGATGTCAGTTGACATCTGGTCCGTTGAAGTAACAGATGAAGCATTTGTTGATGAGATTGAAGAGTTGTTTGGAACAATAGTTGTTGCAGTTGTAGGAGACTCGGGAATTGTTGTTAAGGAGATTGCTGGATTGGTAGGAATTGATGTTGTGATTTGAAGCAGGCCACTCTGGATGAGACCATCTATGCCATCCCTCAAGTTATCACACCCATTCACTGAAATGTTGCAATAAGCACATCCTAGCTCACATCCCGGGAACATTTGACATTCAAGGAGTTGAGCTTTAATTTCTACCAAGGGTGTCCGAATCTGACCCACACTGGTTATCAAGTAAGACGGCTTGTCTTCTTCAATAGCATTGATTCTGGGTCCTCCGTGGTGCGGCATAGGGTTCTTGTTAACATTTGGTGGTGGTGCAAAGTTTAGAGCTTTGGAATCTACCAAGTCCTGTACTTTCATGTGCAAAGCTCTGCACTTCTCTGTACTGTGGCCAGGTGCATTCGAGTGAAAAGCACATCTGGCGCTGGCGTCGTAATTTCTGGGTAGACTGGAAGGATCTGGAGGTGCCAATGTCCTTAGCTCAACCAGGTTGAGTTTCAGGAGTTGTGGCAGTAATGTGGCATAAGGCATAGGGATCAGATCGATCACCCTATTGGCCTGAGAAGGTCTATATTGGAATGGTCTTTGCTGATTGTTGTTGTTGGTGTTGTTGTAGTTTCTCTGAGGAGGATACTGAGTTTGTTGCTGATAATTTTGTTGCTATGGTTGATAAGCTGGTTGTGGATGAGCTGGAGCGGGAATGGTGACTGCTGCCACAGACCTATGAACATATTGGGGTCTGCCTCTGCTGGCATGGATAGTGTAAACACCCCAAATTTGCCCTCACCCATTCACACCATGGCTTGTGATCATTTAATATGCATAAACACAATCATATCATCTCATATCTCATTTTTTGGTTCACTGCATAGTTTCTAAGGCACCTGCATCTAGGGTTTGTGATCTGAGCATTCCCAAAGCCTCTTGAGCCACTCCAAAGACAACCAATCACTTCAAAGGGGTCCATATGTGTTCTTGCATCATATTCCATCCTTTCAAAGTCAAGATTTCAAAAGGATCACAAGAACTGGGATTGGTGTGGAAGCAGAGCCAGGATAGACTGCACAGTTGACCCAAAATTAGGGTTTTGGTTTCAAAGGCCATAACTCCAAATTTTTTGGTCATTCTTGTTTCCATTGGTCTCTATATGGTGTAGGGAGTATGCATATCAATTTTCATGAAGAAATTCCATGGGGAAGTCATCTGATCAAGAGTTGACTTTTCAGACAAGTCAGTGCAAAATCAGGGCATCTGAGGCCCCCAATGACCCAACCAATGGGCATTATTCACCAATTTGAGTGTATATGATCTTTATTTGATCATGGATGAAGGTTGAAGTTCACAAAAATCAAGAATTTGGAGTTTTTTTTGCAAATGTTGACTTTTTAGGCATAGTTGACTTTTCAAGAATATGTCATTTTATGCCATTTTTCAAGCCTTGATTCTTGATCCAAAAAAGCTTCAAATGGAAAAAACTTTGGTCATGAAAGTTGTAGAATACATCTTCCCCTTTTCAAAAAGTACAAGAACATGATCAAATTCTTCTTGGATCAAAAGTTATGGTTTGACAAAGTTGGCAAAAATCATTGATTTTCAAGATGTGCACCAAATGAGAATTTTGCAAAACCATGAACCAAGGCTGTTTGTAACCTCTAGTTGACATCAAACCATGACACAAACATTCTATGTGACCTAAAAATCAGAATTGGACCAAAGATCACATGTTTATGGTTTGTGTAACAAGGCATTTTTCATGAAGCTTCAAAAGGTAACAACTTGCAAAACCACTCATCACACTTCCTACCACTTGCAACTTTGGATGCTGAGTTCTGCTAGCCTTTCCCCTCACCCTTGCTGCGTAGCCCCATGCTTTGTACTAGCCTAGAACCAAGCCATACCTCTCTTACACAAAAAGTGGACTTTTGGCAAAAGCAAACTTACCAATCAATAGAGGCCATGTCAAATCATCTGACCTATAGGATTAAAATATACTATCCAAATGCAGGCCATAACACTCAAGAAGCAGGGATGAAACAACACACAACATCACATACACAAAACTCTCCATTTTGAAAAACTCTTCGAATCGGCCTGCACAACTCACAAACACTGAAACAAATTCCTCTAATCATCTCACCTTGCCTCATTGAGTAGAAACCACCAAGAGTCAGGCCTGATTTGAGCAAGAACACCCCATCACCATTTTTCACCTCAACCTGCATTTCTCTTCGAATCACCTTCCACAGTCATCAAATATCCAAACTTCTTTCACCAACAGATCAAGCACATCAAAAGGAGTCAAAACCACCCTTCACATTGACCTGAAACAGCCTATACACAAACTGCATTTCGTCTACACCAGAAATGGATTGCTCAAGGCAGCTTGTCTAAGCTCATTTCAAGCCTTCCATTAGCATCAGGGGAGTCAAGGGAGTCCATTTGCACGCAAAGGAAGCTCTGGAAGCTCAGTTTTGAAGCTTTCCAGCTCAGGTATGAACATGAACACTTTCTCCCAAAGCTTGCATTTTAAGTTATAATATGATTGCTCATGTCTTGCTGGTCATGGGGATGGTTTCAGAATCAAAAATAAGTGAGAAATGAGTTTGTATGATCCCTCTGAAATTTTGCCCGTGGATTTTATTTCCTTCGATTCGTTTGATTCATGGTGTATAAATGATGTTTGAGCATAGATTCGTGTCCTAGGATGTTAGAGGATCACTTAGGTGTGTTTAATTTGTGGAATAGATGCTTGAATCATGTTTTAGGGTTTGGATACCACCGGAGAAGATGACCGGAGCTTCCCTCCGGTCACCTGAGAGTGATTTGCCCTAATCTCAGGTCATTAGTGCCATTTGAATCTTGGGCGTTAGATTAGGTTGACCAGTTGACTTCGCGCGCAGGTGAAGGGCCCAGATCACTTTGATTAGCCCTAATTCAATTAGTTAGATTAATTAATTCACAATTAGGTTAATTAACTCAGAATGAACCACAGCCATCCAGATGCGCGCTGGTAAATGCTTTCAAATCCAGACTCAATCTCAGCCATTCCTTCTGATTACTTTCCTTTATTTTAATTTATTTTCATTTCTTTTTCATTTAACTTGCATATTTAATTTAAAATAGTAAAAAATGTTTAAAAATTATGAAACTTTTTCTCATGCGTTTTATTAATTTTTAAGACACAAAAATATTTTCATTTTTATTTTTATCATTAAAAAAGTATTTTTAAATATTTAAAAGATTATTTTTAATTGATTAATGGAAATTAATTTATTAAAAATAATTTTAGGTATTTAAAAATCACCAAAAAATTCATGAAATGTTCTAAGACATTTAGAAACATTGTCCAACCTTCAAACCAAATTTCTTTTTTGATCTTGATGCATTTTGAGAATTTTTCATTGAATTAAAATTATTTTTGTGCATTATTTTGATCCTAAGTTCAAAAAATCATTTCTGCCTATCTATGCAGAGTTGGACATTGATTCTTTTTGCATTGCATTGTGTTTAGCATGTAGTTTGTAAGATTAAATGGCCATGATTTGATCTTTCATTTTCAATTTGTTTGGCATTTATTTTGTTTAGGAACCCTAAAACCCTAAAAAACTTGTAAAAATCATAACTTGAATTTGGTTAAGAGTTGAGACCTCTCCTTTGGGCATTGTTTTAGTATAGGATTAGGGGTCCTTTGAGTGCATTTTCATTTTTTTGTAATGTTGTTTGCTTCTGATTTTGGTTTGTGTTTGATGTATGATTCATAAACCCTAATTTGGGTTTCCATATGCATCCATCTTGCATTCTCTTGCATAGCATGACTTGCCATGACATTTCAAGCATCCATTTGATTCATTTAACATCATAAGACATATTGAAAGCATGTTTGATCATTGCATCATGTATTTTCCATGTTGTGTGCCTTGTGCACTTCCTAACTTTTCATGTATGTTCATGGTTCATAACTTGCTTCATTTGCATTCATGAACTTGTATGATCATTTCCATGTGCTGCCTCATGTTTGTAGCATCTCATTTGCATCATTAGCACCATGTACATGCTTCTGGTTTTGTTTCTCATCATGTCATCTCATCCCATTTTGCATTGCATTGCATTTCTTTTCTAATCTCTCAGGTGGTAAGTGATGTTGAGAAGTGAATTTGCCTTCACTTCTCATAACTTTTCTTTTCATCTTTCTTGCATCCATTGCTGCATTTTTGTTTGTGTATGAGATTGAGCTTGCTCATTCTTGTTCTTCTTACTTTCTTTCTTCAAGTGACTTGACTTCTTGAATGAAGCAAGTCACTTTGCTTCTCTTGATCTTTTCATCTGCTTCCTGGTGGTTCCATTGAAGACTTCCCTTGAAAACCTCACAAACCTTAGGAACAACCAAGCATGACAATGATTAGGGTTTTGATTAGTCTCTCCTCTTAGTTTTACCTTTGTGTCTCTTTGTGTCTTCTCTTCTCATCTCATAATCAGGGACTAAACCCTAAAGGCTTTAAGGCTTTGTGATTAAGCTTATGCCTGCATCCTTCTCTTAGGATGGAGTGTATAACTTTAATCCTAAGTGTTAAACCCTTAATGTGTTTAACTCCTTTAATCAATCCATCTAATAATCATCAAGACATCACACTTGTAACTTGGGCCTTGCATTAGGGTTCTAATTCTTCCTTAATTGGTTAAGAAGGACTAACCCTAGTGTTAATGGACAAGTCCCCCTCAAGTTGTCTTACAAACCTTAAAAATCACTTCATCATCATATCATCAAATAAAATCCACTTAATCAAAGGCTTGTTTTGTCATGAGTTTAATCCCTAATCATGGATTAAGTTGAGGAGCTTTCCTCAGCTTAAACATTCTCATCTATTATCCTTCTATTAGGATGGTGTAATGAGTCTGTTTAATCCTTGATTATGGCTTAACCTCATTACTTAACACTACACAAAAACAACAAAAACATCTAAATAATCACAAGTAAGATAATGATCTTAATCCTACACCAAAGGTGATTAAGTGTGAGAATCTGACTTCACACTTAAGGTATTCTCATTACCCCTGATCAGAGGGAAGATGTGATGAGTTTACTAAATCCATTGGTTTAGGCTTAAGCTCATTAACTTATGACAAACTTCAAAAAGCAATAAAAGACTGAAAACTCAAAAACAAACAATAATCGTCTCCTCCGGGATTCTTTTCTCATCACCTTCATTCACAAACGAGGACTTGCTTCTTCCGTCTAATGCAAGACAGTTTGCATCTGTGCCAGACAGATCACACACTTGAGCATAGACAAGTAAGCAGTTCACAAGTCAATTCATCTTTCAGTCTCTTTGGGTCGAACTACGGTGTTCTGACTTCCTCATTGCACGAGAGGATACGTAGGCATAACCTAACAGTTATCGAACAAAAGTCTCTGTATATTCCCCCACTTTCTAGCCTCATGATCTTGAGCATTTCACTCTGTCCTTACACTGACACTTCACTTATACACTTTGCACTCTTTACACTGACACCTGTACTTCCTTTTCCAGCTCATTTATACACAGATTGCACTGACACTACCCCTTTAAAACACAAATCTTTCAAGCGTGGATCCCGTCGAGTACGGCGGACAATCTGGGTGCTAATACCTTCCCAGGTTGTAACCAACCCCCTTTCTCAGTCTCTCTGGTTCGCAAACCGTCTTATCCATATCTTTTCTAGGCCTATGCAGCATTGCCTTTCCTTCGGGATCAAAATGCCTAGCTGGCGACTCTATTCATCTCCAGTGAGTTCACGGCTGTGTGTTCTCACTGTCCCTTTCGCCGACCGTTCGCGTCTGTACCCCATTTGACCCGGCTTCATTTGGTGGGAGCGACAGCTTGGCGACTCTGCTGGGGACCCTTATACTACAACCAGGGCTTCTGGTTCTTTTTGTGGGTTCCTCCTAGCGCTTGATTGATTTGTGTTTACTGGGGTGTTATGTGCTTATTTGTGCTTGTATATTTGTACTTATTTTGCTTTATGTACAGTTTGCTTTACTGCTTTCTTTATTGCTTTTGCATTATATCATATTGTCATACTGTGCTGCTGGCTGGATCTGTTGTTTGTTTTGGTGGGTGGGTGTTCCATTGAGAGTTAAGGTCCTATACCTGGGACCTGAGTGACACCTAGGCTAGAGTGAATCATATTCTTTCCCATTCCATTTCGGTCTGGTGCGGGAATATGAAACACGGTTCAGATATGGGTTTCTTCTTGAGAACTCTGTGTTGCAGATTTCCTGCAATGCTAGGGCTATCTGGGAAGCCTGCTAAGTCTGGATGACCTTTTAGTATTGACCTTCAGAAACTGAGGTGAATTAGAGGAGGAACTTTTATGGTTATTGTAAACACTGTACCTCCGGGTTAGAAGTGTTTACACTTCTCATAACTGATCCAAGTCTGAGGATCCTTGTTTTAGAACACCACCTGTGAGGGGGTTGGGCTGTTTACAGGTTTGCAGGTACCTTGACCTCAGAATACCTTTTTACTTTGATTTGATTAAGAATACTCCATGTTGGAACAGTTCTTGTGATTCTAAAACCCTGGACATGTGGCTCTTTATTTGAGCCCCCCACCTTGGTTACTGGATTTATAGACCTCCATCTGGTATTCTTGGATATATCTTGGACTTATATCAGAGCTCTTGATCAGATCCAGCTCAGTCACAGACCCTTGCATATCATTTGCATACATAAACATTGCATCATATTGACATTTGCTTATTTGTGTTTCAGGGTATCCACCTTCATTTGGTTTTGGTTTTGACCCCATCTTCAGTACTGACCTATCTTCATCAGCATTTGCTTCAGCTATCTACTTCAGCTACCTGCACCAGCCAACCAGTGGCCATTTTCTTCAGTATCATCATCAGCACCTGTCTCTGCTCATCTTCAGCATCATGGCTCCCAAAAAGAGCAACATCACCTACCACTTCTTCCAGCCGGAGCTATTTGACATCAGGAGGATTCAGACCCTGATCACTCCAGATCACATACCATTGTTTAGGGAACATTATGGGGATATACTTGATATGGTTATGGATCTGGACCCTTCACAGAGAAGCCTGATCCACACTTGCATTCAGTTCTATGATCCCCCACTGAGATGCTTCACTTTCCAAGACTTTCAGCTAGGCCCTCTATTGGAAGAATACTCATCATTGGTTGGTCTGCCTATCAGGGGTGGAATCCCTTTCAACCCTGAGATGGTCTTTCCTGGTAATGGAGAAGTAGCAAAGGCTCTGCATTTGGAACCTGTCCTGATTGAGCAGCATATGACTTCTAAAGCTGGAATCCCTGGTTTTCATCTGGATTTCTTGATCTCTCAAGCCACCCTGAAGGCTTCTCTAGGGGAGTGGAAAGCTGTCTGTGCTTTATTGGCCTTGAGTATATATGGAATTATATTGTTTGCAGATGAGCCTCGATTCATTAGCAAGAATGCAATCCATTTGTTCATCTTGAAGAACCCAGTGCCCACTTTATTGGGGGATCTCTACTACTCAGTGCATCAGAGGAATGAAAAGCAGAGGGGAAGGTTAGTGAGGTGTTGTGCTCCATTGTTCCACACTTGGCTTCTCAAGCATCTACCCAGGACAGATGCATTTCTAAATCCTCATCAGCAGAGCAACTGGGCTAAGAGACTCACTGCTCTAACTTCAGCCGATATCAGATGGTGCACCCAAAGCACCAAGGGCAGGGATATCATCACCAGCTGTGGGCATTTTCCCAATGTGCCCCTTATAGGAGTTAAGGGTAGTATCAATTACAACCCTCTGCTGTTCAAGAGACAACTGGGCTATGCCCTGGTCCACACTCCTAAGGCACAGGACTTGGTTGAAACTCTTTACTGTGAGAACAAGATTAATCTGGCTACTGTTAGGCAGGCTGCCTGGGCCTGGGATAATGTTCAAACCAAGGGAATAACCATTTTGGGGAAGTGCAACAATGTGGCATCAGCACAATATTATGAGTGGTCTCGTGCCAGGGCTCAATTCTCTGGGATGCCCTTTACCATAGAAGACATGCCTGAGTCATCTTCAACACCACCACCTACCACTGTCAGTTTGGAGGAGTTTGAGAGTTTGAAGGAAAGAAATGAGAAGTTAACCCAGGCTTTGCAGAAGACCCTCCGGGAGAGGAGCGAGGGTATGAGGGAGATTGAGAGGTTGGAGAAGTTGAGAGTAGAGCATCTGGTTAAGATTGAGAAGTCTGGGGATTATATCAAAAAGTCTAAAGCTGGAGAACAAATTCTGAAGAATTCTTGCAAAGAAGCCCAGTTCCAGAGAGCAAGGACAGACTTGTATCTGAAGGAGAGTCAGGCTCGGTGGGTCAGGATCACCGAGGCTCGTACTTTGGAAGACAAGAGAGTTCAAGACAAGATGGAGCAACTGGAAGCTAGTGCAAAAGTGCAGCAAGAAGCCCTGGCAGCAGCCCAGAGGGAGATATCAGAGCTGAAGATCAAAGCAGGAGTGAAGAGGTCAAAGGACCAAAATCAACACAAGAAGCTAACAGCAGCTGTTACAACCCGGAATCTCCTCATCAGGAATCTCATGGAGCGTCCGGCTGATCCTGTGACCGAAGCACTTCTCAAGGAAGTTCGTGAGGATGAGTTTGGTCTTGGTGTTTGACCATTTGTTTGTTGTTGCTTTCTTTCCATGTACTTTTATTTTCTTGTAATGTATTTTGACCCCTTAGAGGGCTTGTGTTGTAAAATGAACAAGTTGTATTATTTCACCTTCTGTAATATATTTGTGTTAGTTTGCTTCATTTGGGTTTTCTTCCAGCAACACCCACAGCATCTTCAAGGGTCTGGAAGGGTCAAAACTGAATGCCAAACCGGATACCTTGGGAGCAAATAAGCATAACTGCATTGCATGCTAACACTTTTGTTTGTTTTGTAGGTTTTTGTTTTATTGCCACTAACTCTGTTGTGATGCTCAGGAACTATTGCTCGGCGCCGGGTATTTCCCCTCAACCGTCCGCACCGTTATCCGACCCGTAACAATCTTTCGGGCATTCAAATGGATCAGATGCAGCAGGACCTTACTGAGGTCAGAAATCAAATGGCAAACGAAAGGCTAGAAATGAAGAATCAAATGACGCAGTTTATGGAAGTAATGAACAACATGGCTCAGAGCCAGGAAAGATTAAGGGCCATGGTGGAAAGGCAGAATCAAGAAGATCCACATATAGGGACTGCCGGGACCAGCAACAATGAAAGGGTCCAACCTCATGTCAATCCTCCTGTATTTGGGCCACATCTCCATCCCGAGGTCAACATTCCTGCAAATGTTCAAGGGACTGCCACCGCAGCCAGGGTACTTCAAGAAGACCCCCAAGAGGACCAGTTCACGGTAATGGGTGCTGGGGAAGAGGCTTATGATAGGAGGTTGGATGAGATAGCTGAGAAGTTGAGGTCCTTAGAGTCTCAAAACTCTTTGGGATTCGATGTCATGGATATGGGCTTGGTAGACGGGGTCAGGATTCCCCACAAGTTTAAGCCTCCATGCTTTGAAAAGTATAATGGGACTTCCTGTCCCCGAACCCATCTGCAATCTTTTCTCGGGAGACTGAAGGCCTATACTATGGATGAGAAGCTTTGGATGTTCTATTTCGAGGATAGCTTGACTGGAGCGTCAAGAGAATGGTACTCTCACTTGACAAGGGCAACTATTAGATGCTGGAAGGACCTGGCTGAGGCCTTCATCAGACAGTATCAGTATAACTTAGACATGGCACCCAACAGGACTCTCCTAATGGGAATGTCACAGTCGTCAAGGGAAAGTTTCCGAGAATATGCCCAGAGATGGAGGCAATTGGCTGCTGCTGTTCAGCCACCTATGTCCGAAAGGGAAATGGCAGATATGTTCATGAACACCCTTCAGGGGACTTATATTGACAGGCTGGCTGCTTTCTCTTCCACTAGCTTTGCGGATGTTGTCATAGCCGGGGAGAGAATTGAGAGCTTGTTAAAAATGGGTAAGATATCTGACAATGGTGCAAGCCCGTCCGGTAGTACAAGAAAGCCTTTTGCAGGCCCGAGAAGAACTGGCGAGACCAATGCCATCCACACCAACAGGGGCAGGCCCCAATATGTTCACAGATCAGTGGCAGCAGTCACCATTCCCGCTCCAGCTCATCCTCAACCTGATTATCAACCTCCGCAGCCAAACTACCAGCAACAACCCCAATACCATCAATAGAATCAGTATCCTCCGAGAAATTACAACAACAACAACACCAACAACAATAACCAGCAAAGGCCATTCCAACAGAGGCCATCTCAAGCCAACAGAGTGATCGACCCGATCCCCATGCCATATGCTACCCTGCTGCCACAACTCCTGAAACTCAACCTAGTTGAGCTAAGGACGCTGGCACCTCCAGATCCCAACAGTCTACCCAGGAATTATGACTCCAATGCTAGGTGTGCCTTTCATTCAAACGCACCTGGCCATAGTACGGAAAGTGCAGAGCTTTGCACATGAAGGTACAAGACCTGGTAGACTCAAAAGCTCTGAATTTTGCACCACCACCCAATGTCAACAAAAATCCTATGCCAAATCACGGTGGTCCCAGAATTAACGCTATTGAAGAAGACAAGCCGTCTTATTTAATAACCAGTGTGGGTCAGATCCGGACACCGTTGGTAGAAATCAAGGCTCAGCTCTTGGAATGTCAGATGTTCCCAGGATGCGAGTTAGGGTGTGCTTACTGCAATATCTCAGTAAATGGGTGCGATAATTTAAGGAATGGCATAGATGGTCTTATTCAGAGTGGCCAACTTCAGATCACCACATCATTTCCAACAAATCCAGCAATCTCATCAGCAACGGTTTCAGAACCTCCTACAACTGCAGCAACCATTGTTCCTGACAATTCTTCGGCTTCATCAACAAGTACTTCATCTATTATCTCAACTGATCAGTTTTCAACAAATTTTCCTGCTACAACTTCAGCTTCACTCCATTTTGAACCTCCTACAACAACAACATCCATTCTTCCAACAATGTCTCCTACAACACCAGCAACCAATCATGAAGATGTCTCTACTGTCACAATATTTTATGATCCTGAAAGCAACTCTGCCTACAATTCAGAAAGTGCTGCTCCCGTTAAAGCACCAGTTACAATTTATTACGATCCATAAACTATCACAGTTCCTTCAACAGCAGCAATCAGTCCAGTCACTATCACGGTGCCTGGACCCGTACCTTATGAAAGCAGCAATGCCATCCCCTGGCATTACGGCTCTGACTTGTACTGTGAAGGACAAAAGATCACTTTTGAATCATCAACCCCTGCACCACAAGTAGACAATGTGGGAAGAGGCGGAGGCTTCACTCGAAGCGGACGTCTTTTTGCTCCACAAATTCAGAGACCCACTGCCGAAGCAGAAGCTGCTGCCAAGGAAAAAGGGAAGAGCCCTGTGCAGGAAGATCAAGCTGTTAAGGAAGCTTTGAAGACACCATTCGATCAAGAGGTTGATGAGTTCATGCGAATCATCAAAAAGAGTGATTATAAAGTAGTGGATCAGCTTCATCAGACGCCTTCCAAGATCTCAATCCTATCATTGCTTATGTGCTCCGAAGCCCATAGGAATGCACTACTCAAAGTTCTGCACGCAGCTTACGTGCCTGAAGAGATCACTGTCAATCAGCTGGAAGCTGTAGTTGGAAATGTTAACGCTAGTCACGGACTAGGGTTCACCAATACTGATTTGACAACGGAAGGCCACAACCATAACAAAGCCTTGCACATAACCATGGAATGCAAAGGTGCTGTCCTTTCCCATGTGCTGGTAGACACGGGGTCATCCCTTAATGTCCTACCTAAAAAGGCTCTGGTGAAGCTAGAATATGACGGATTGGCGTTGAGACCCAGCAACCTGGTGGTAAGAGCCTTTGATGGTTCAAAGAGATCGGTTCTGGGAGAGATTGAGTTGCCCATAACGATTGGCCCGCAGACCTTTAAAACTATCTTCTATGTGATGGACATTCAGCCTGCCTACAGCTGTTTGTTGGGTAGGCCATGGATTCACGCTGCTGGCGCCGTGACCTCTACCCTTCACCAGAAGTTAAAATATGAGTGGGAAGGTCAAATCGTTACAATCTGCGGAGAGGAGGATATTTTTGTCAGCCACCTGGCTACCTATAAGTACATTGAGATGGATGGGGAGATCCATGAAACAATGAGTCAGGGGTTCGAGGCTTTGAACATCAATGAGACATCTGCTGTGCCTGGTACTTCAATATCATCATACCAACAAGCCCGGAAGGTTGTTGAGGGAGGAAACGCCCAAGGCTGGGGCAAGCTACTACCGGTGGAAAAGAAAGAAGACAGATTTGGGTTGGGTTACAAACCAACTCAACAAGATCAAGCAGCGGCTGCGAAAGAGCCCAATTTTGTGAGTGGGGGGATGCTTACCCCTGATGCCATCAACTGTTTGGAAGACGAGCTGGAAGAGGAGCGCAATCTGGAGAATTGGATTCGTCCAAAGATCCCGGGGAGCAGTATCTCGAACTGGTCTTCCCAGGAAATTATAAGAGTTACTCATGCAGAGTAATTATTATTTCCTGTATCTTTATAGCATGCATCAAAGTCTTGCATCTTGCCCAAGATGACAAGACTCATTTTGTAATCAGGGCCATCTGTACTTTTTGTGCAAACAAGATTAATTAATGAAATATCAGACATCTTTTTGCAAACGAGTCTTTTCTTTTCTGCTCACTGCTTTCCATTTTTCTTTTTTGTACAAAAATAAATGGCGATGTTTTCAAAATGATAACTTTATTTCACTTTTTCTAAGCAAGATTAAAATCAATCACTAAAATAAACAAACTGAACCCTTGCAGAGAGTGCCTTCCTGACAGCACCGACAACAGCACGGCTATGACTTCGTATGACTTTGACAATCCGATCAATCAAGCTGATGAAGGGGTTGAAGAAGAGTATGAGCTTCCTGAAGAGCTAGCCAGGTTGTTAAGGCAAGAGGAAAAGGTCATTACTCCTCACCAGGAGGAGGTTGAGGTGATTAATCTTGGTACAGATGAAGACGTGAAAGAGGTTAAAATCGGGGCCTGCCTGCAAGACTCAGTGAAGGGACAACTGATAGATCTGCTTCGAGAATATGTGGACGTGTTTGCTTGGTCTTACCAAGATATGCCAGGGTTGGATACCGATATTGTCGTGCACAAGCTGCCTTTGAGAGAAGAATGCCCGCCAGTCAAACAGAAGCTGCGCCGTACTCGCCCAGACATGGCTATGAAAATCAAGGAAGAGGTACAAAAGCAATGGGACGCCGGGTTCTTTGCTGTAACTAGCTATCCGCCGTGGGTCGCTAATATAGTACCTGTGCCTAAGAAAGACGGCAAAGTAAGGATATGTGTTGACTACCAGGATCTGAACAGAGCCAGCCCGAAAGATGACTTCCCATTACCTCACATTGATGTATTGGTTGATAACACGGCTCAGTTCTCGGTATTCTCCTTCATGGACGGATTTTCAGGATACAATCAGATCAAGATGTCACCTGAAGACATGGAGAAGACAACATTCATTACACCTTGGGGCACGTTCTGTTACAAAGTGATGCCATTCGGACTGAAGAATGCTAGTGCAACATATCAACGGGCTATGGTGACATTATTCCACGATATGATCCATAAGGAAATCGAGTGTTATGTGGATGATATGATTGCCAAGTCCCTTACTGAAGAAGACCACCTGGTGAATCTGCTCAAGCTGTTCAAGCGTCTGAGGAAGTATCAATTAAAGCTGAACCCCAACAAGTGCACATTCGGGGTGCGATCTGGTAAGCTGCTGGATTTTATTGTAAGCGAGAAAGGGATTGAAGTTGACCCTGATAAAGTCAAAGCCATCCAAGAGATGCCTGCACCGAAAACTGAGAAAGAAGTTCGAGGGTTCTTAGGTCGATTGAACTACATCTCAAGGTTCATATCTCACCTTACAGCAACCTGTGAACCCTTGTTCAAGTTGTTAAGAAAAGAACAGACGGTCAGGTGGAACGAAGACTGCCAAAGGGCTTTTGACAAGATCAAAGAATATCTGCAAGAACCTCCAATCCTTATGCCTCCAGTTGAAGGAAGACCTCTGATAATGTACTTGACAGTATTAGAAGAGTCAATGGGGTGTGTGTTGGGCCAGCATGACGAGTCTGGTCGAAAAGAGTATGAAATATACTACCTAAGCAAAAAGTTTACCGACTGTGAACAACGTTATTCACTGCTCGAGAAAACTTGCTGTGCTTTAGCGTGGGTTGCTCGCCGACTGAGGCAGTATATGTTGACCCACACCACCTTATTGATCTCAAAAATGGACCCAGTCAAGTACATTTTCGAGAAGCCAGCTCTTACCGGACGGGTTGCAAGATGGCAGATGATTCTCACAGAATATGACATCCAGTACACGTCTCAGAAAGCCATCAAGGGCAGTGTACTATCTGAATATCTTGCTGAGCAACCCATTGATGACTACCAGCCTATGAGGTTTGACTTTCCTGATGAAGACATCATGTTCATAAAATCAAAAGATCATGAAGAGCCTATTCACACTGAAGGGCCTGACCCGGAAGAAGAATGGACTATGATGTTTGACGGGGCTGTTAACATGAATGGTCGTGGTGTTGGTGCAGTACTCATTACACCCAAAGGAGTTCACATGCCTTTCTCGGCAAAACTCACTTTAAACTGCACTAACAACGAAGCTGAATACGAAGCTTGCATTATGGGTCTTGAGGAAGCCATTGACCTCAGGATCAAGACATTGACTGTATTCGGAGATTCAGCTTTGGTAGTCAATCAAACCAACGGCAAATGGTACACTCACCAGGATCATCTAATACCTTACAGGGATTATACAAGAAGGTTATTGACTTTCTTCACAACAGTCAAGCTTGAGTATATCCCTCGGGACGAGAATCAGTTTGCAGATGCTCTTGCTACCATTTCATCCATGATCAAAGTTCAAGCTTCTAACTTTGTACCTCAGATTTCAGTGTCCAGACTTGATAGACCAGCATATGTGTTCGCAGCAGAAGTTGTCAAAGACGATAAGCCTTGGTTCCATGACATTAAATGCTTCTTAGAGGGTCAAATATACCCACCTGGGGCATCATCCAATGATAAGAAGACATTAAGAAGGCTTGCTGGCAGTTTCTTTCTGAACACTGATGGGTCTTTATACAAAAGGAACTTTGATATGGTACTCCTCAGATGTGTTGACAAGACGGAAGCAGATTTGTTAATGCATGAAGTGCACGAAGGATCTTTTGGTACCCATGCAGGAGGGCATGCCATGGCTAAGAAGTTGCTAAGGTCAGGTTATTACTGGATCACAATGGATGCAGACTGTTGTGCCTATGTCAGAAAATGCCACAAATGCCAGATCTATGCAGATAAAGTGCATGTACCTCCCAACCCTTTGAACATCATGTCTTCACCATGGCCCTTTGCCATGTGGGGCATTGATATGATCGGCAAGATTGAGCCAACTGCTTCAAATGGCCACAGATTCATCCTGGTCGCCATTGACTATTTCACTAAGTGGGTCGAAGCAGCCTCATACGCAAACGTCACAAGACAAGTGGTAGCCAGATTTCTAAAGAGAGATATCATCTGTCGATATGGAGTTCCCGAGCGAATCATTACTGATAATGGTTCCAATCTAAACAACAAAATGATGGCAGAACTGTGCCGGGACTTCAAGATCCAACATCACAATTCTTCTCCTTACAGGCCAAAGAAGAATGGCGCTGTTGAGGCAGCTAATAAGAATATCAAGAAGATTGTGCAGAAGATGGTAGTCACCTACAAGGACTGGCATGAGATGCTACCATTTGCCTTGCAAGGGTACCGCACATCAATCAGAACATCCACTGGGGCAACGCCGTATCAGCTTGTGTATGGTATGGAAGCAGTCCTGCATGTTGAAGTTGAATTACCCTCTTTACGAGTGTTGATGGATGTTAAACTAAATGAAGCAGAATGGGTTCGGTCCCGATACGATCAACTGAGTCTGATTGAAGAGAAAAGATTGGCTGCAATCTGTCATGGGCAGTTGTATCAGAAAAGAATGAAGAAAGCCTTCGATCAGAAAGTCAGGCACCGAGAGTACCAAGTAGGAGATCTTGTGCTGAAGAGAATCCTCCCTCCTCATACAGACCACAGGGGCAAATGGACTCCAAATTATGAAGGACCATTTGTGGTAAGGAAAGTTTTTTCCGGTGGAGCACTGATGCTCAGCACCATGGATGGTGAGGATTTCCCGTCCCCTGTGAATTCAGATGCAGTTAAAAAATACTTCGCATAAAAAAATGACCCGCTGGACATAAAAACAGAATGTAAGTCCAGGCAAAATAGGGCATCCCGGCGAGTCAAAAACAGAATAAAAGACTCGGGCAAAAATAAGGGGAAAAAAAAAAAAAAAACGTACACCCGCTGAGTTGAAAATCCGCATTGGACAGCTCAGGCAAAAATGGGTATCCCGATGGATTGAAAACCCGAAAGGGCGATCCATGCAAAATAAGGGAATAAGCGAACGACTGCATTCTGAATTCGTCTGTATTATCTACAACTCGGTAAGCTCTAAAGGATCAAGCTTCGATCAGAATCAGCCTTCTTCAGAAAGCAGGATGAGAAGAACGTCATTGTCATACGAGTCATAGCAGAAGAGGAAGCTCCTTGAAAGCGTCGTCAACACTGCCAGCGTTTTGTTTCTCCATTTGTAACAATCTCCTCATTTCAGGGGATTTGTTTCTTTGACTGTATTTCGCCGATTCATGGCATATGAATTAATAAAATCAGATTTTCAGTCGTGTCTCGTTTTGTACATTTTCATTTTGCAAAAAGGTCTGATATCTTAAAGAAACACTGATTTCATAAGAATACAGATGCTTATTTTCAAATAAAAAAAAAAAAAAAAAAAACATGCTTGCAGGAAATATGCTTACTCTCAGAAGTATCTAAACTCCTATGACGGGATCCAGTAAAGGATACCTCGGGACCATTTGTGCGTTTCCTTATCTTTGCAGGATTGCAGGTATCCAGAACGCAACTTGGGGCATGCAAGTTACATCTCAGCAAGCTGGCAAATCAACAAATAATCTCAGCATCCGAAATGCTCTATCCCCAGCTGAGTTGCCAACAACTTTCCCCAGCCGTAGTGCCAATCATTCTTCCTCAGCAGAGTATGAAGAGTCAGGGAATCATCCCCCCACAGAATCACCAGCCTCTATTCAGAAGAGCAACGCATGAAGGAGTCACAACAGAGTACAGAAGACTTCTACAAACCCCAGCTGGGTCTCATATTACAAGGATATGTCAATCAGTGACCTGTATCCCCAAGCAGATACATCTCATCAGGTCTATCAATGATCTCATCCCCGGCTGGGATGTCCACTTCAAACAGATCGACCAGAGATCTTCATGACAATGGGATCCGAATCCCGGATCGGTACCTTTGCATAATCATAGCATTCGCATCATATTCACCCACAAAACGTAGCATTCCGTTTAATACGGAGCATTACGGCAAAAATCAAATACATAGCATAATCATAAGTCATGTTGTGAATCGAACGCTTGTAAATATTGACAGTCAATCAACAATACGCAAAAAAAATCCCCCAGAGTCCCAGCAAAAGCAGTTGCCTCACAATTCACAAACACCAGTTGATACCCGTCCGTGTCATCACTCCCTAGTAAAGTCGCCTGAACACTCTTTGCAAACAAAATCACCTGTATCACGGATACTTCCTGACACCCATCCGTGTCAGGTCACCAGCAGAAAGCCAAAGACATCCTCTTTGCACTCATTTGTATATTCATTTTCTTGACACCCGTCCGTGTCATATCCCCAGTGCAGTCACTTACACTTTTACGACCCAGATACTTGTTGATATTATTACACTTTTCTCTTGACACTCGTCCGTGTCACTCTCCCCAGCAGATTAAACACTCATCTGTACAATACTCATACTCACTACTCATGTTACACTCATACAGATACTCGTCCGTATTTTGCATACACCACTTATATACCCACGGATTCGACTTTGGTCCTTGTTCTTTGTTAACCCGTTGGTACTCGTCCGTATCATCATCTCTGAACATGCGTCCAGCGTGGGTTTCTACCTGATACTCGTCCGTATCATAGTTTTAAGGATGTTCGTCCGCATCTTTAATCCATACACCGTGTCAAACACTTTTGTCTTCTTGAATATAGATACTCGCCTGTGTCTACTATTCCCCAGAAGAATCCTCTCAGATTCAACACTCGTCCGTGTTCCCTGTTAACCAGTTGATGCTCGTCCGTATCATCATCTTTGAACACGCGTCAGTATTTGTTTCTACCCGATACTCGTCCGTATCGTAGTCTTAAGGATGCTCGTCCGCATCTTTAATCTATACACAAACATCTAAACACTTATACCTTTTGTTTCTTGGATATAAACACTCGTCCGTGTTTACTACTCCCCAGGAGATCGCCAACAAAGCAAATATTCCTTTTTATCTGGCACTCGTCCTGTGTTATGATAAACCCTGAGAGCAGCCGTACCCTGCTAGGTGGTCGTCCTCCACCTCTTGATGGTCGTCCTCCATCATGCTCATCCGATGGCCGTCCCCATCGTTGATTTTTAGCAGCCGTCCCCTGCTAGGTGGTCGTCCTTCACCTCTTGATGATCGTCCTTCATCAATTTTATCCAATGGCCGTCCCCATTGTTGATTTTGGTTATCTGGCATTCGTCCTGTGTCATGATAGACCTCGAGAGCAGCCGTCCCCTGCTAGGTGGTCGTCCTCCACCTCTTGATGGTCGTCCTCCATCATGCTCATCCGATGGCCGTCCCCATCGTTGACCTTTTCTATCCGGCATTCGTCCTATGTCGCGATATTTTCGGCAGCCGTACCCTGCCAGGTGGTCGTCCTCCACCTTTGATGGCCGTCCCCATCATATTTCTTTTATCCCCAACAGAGCAGCCGTCCCCTGCTAAGTGATCGTCCTTCACTTTTGGTGGCCGTACCCCATCATCTGTTTATTTCATTTATTCTTTAACCCGATGGCCGTCCCCATCGTGGTCCTTTTTCCTTTTTAGCCCGATGGCCGTCCCCATCGTTGGTCATTTTTACCTTTATGAACTTGATGGCCGTCCCCGTCATGTTTCATTAGTTCCCAGAGAATTTTTACAGCTTTATCTTGATGGCCGTCCCCATCATAATTTTATTTTTATCAGCTAGTCGGCCGTCCCCGTCTTGGCTTTACCTTTTATCCCCAGCATGTCGGCCGTCCCCGTCATTGCACTCTACCCAGCAGTCGTCCTCTGCTCGGCGGTCGTCCTCCGTCGCCCACACTTTACAATATACTTTATTTTCCTTTACAATCTATATCCCTTTTCTTCTTCATTCCGTGAGTGCAAATTTTGGACTGTCTTTGGTATTCAACCACAAGTTATCTTGTTTGCCTGTTAAGCCGTTGCTTACATCCTGCACAGCTAACTCATGTTTGAATAGGGGCAGCTGTAAACACCCCAAATTTTCCCTCACCCATTCACACCATGTCTTGTGATCATTTCATATGCATAAACACAATCATATCATCTCATATCTCATTTTTTGGTTCACTGCATAGTTTCTAAGGCACCTGCATCTATGGTTTGTGATCTGAGCAATCCCAAAGCCTCTTGAGCCACTCCAAAGACAACCAATCACTTCAAAGGGGTCCATATGTGTTCTTGCATCATATTCCATCCTTTCAAAGTCAAGATTTCAAAAGGATCACAAGAACTGGGATTGGTGTGGAAGCAGAGCCAGGATAGACTGCACAGTTGACCCAAAATTAGGGTTTTGGTTTCAAAGGCCATAACTCCAAATTTTTTGGTCATTCTTGTTTCCATTGGTCTCTATATGGTGTAGGGAGTATGCATATCAATTTTCATGAAGAAATTCCATGGGGAAGTCATCTGATCAAGAGTTGACTTTTCAGACAAGTCAGTGCAAAATCAGGGCATCTGAGGCCCCCAATGACCCAACCAATGGGCATTCTTCACCAATTTGAGTGTATATGATCTTTATTTGATCATGGATGAAGGTTGAAGTTCACAAAAATCAAGAATTTGGAGTTTTTTTGCAAATGTTGACTTTTTAGGCATAGTTGACTTTTCAAGAATATGTCATTTTATGCCATTTTTCAAGCCTTGATTCTTGATCCAAAAAAGCTTCAAATGGAAAAAACTTTGGTCATGAAAGTTGTAGAATACATCTTCCCCTTTTCAAAAAGTACAAGAACATGATCAAATTCTTCTTGGATCAAAAGTTATGGTTTGACAAAGTTGGCAAAAATCATTGATTTTCAAGATGTGCACCAAATGAGAATTTTGCAAAACCATGAACCAAGGCTGTTTGTAACCTCTAGTTGACATCAAACCATGACACAAACATTCTATGTGACCTAAAAATCAGAATTGGACCAAAGATCACATGTTTATGGTTTGTGTAACAAGGCATTTTTCATGAAGCTTCAAAAGGTAACAACTTGCAAAACCACTCATCACACTTCCTACCACTTGCAACTTTGGATGCTGAGTTCTGCTAGCCTTTCCCCTCACCCTTGCTGCGCAACCCCATGCTTTGTACTAGCCTAGAACCAAGCCATACCTCTCTTACACAAAAAGTGGACTTTTGGCAAAAGCAAACTTACCAATCAATAGAGGCCATGTCAAATCATCTGACCTATAGGATTAAAATATACTATCCAAATGCAGGCCATAACACTCAAGAAGCAGGGCTGAAACAACACACAACATCACATACACAAAACTCTCCATTTTGCAAAACTCTTCGAATCTGCCTGCACAACTCACAAACACTAAAACAAATTCCTCTAATCATCTCACCTTGCCTCATTGAGTAGAAACCACCAAGAGTCAGGCCTGATTTGAGCAAGAACACCCCATCACCATTTTTCACCTCAACCTGCATTTCTCTTCGAATCACCTTCCACAGTCATCAAATATCCAAACTTCTTTCACCAACAGATCAAGCACATCAAAAGGAGTCAAAACCACCCTTCACATTGACCTGAAACAGCCTATACACAAACTGCATTTTCTGCTACACCAGAAATGGATTGCTCAAGGCAGCTTGTCTAAGCTCATTTCAAGCCTTCCATTAGCATCAGGGGAGTCAAGGGAGTCCATTTGCACGCAAAGGAAGCTCTGGAAGCTCAGTTTTGAAGCTTTCCAGCTCAGGTATGAACATGAACACTTTCTCCCAAAGCTTGCATTTTAAGTTATAATATGATTGCTCATGTCTTGCTGGTCATGGGGATGGTTTCAGAATCAAAAATAAGTGAGAAATGAGTTTGTATGATCCCTCTGAAATTTTGCCTGTGGATTTTATTTCCTTCGATTCGTTTGATTCATGGTGTTTAAATGATGTTTGAGCATAGATTCGTGTCCTAGGATGTTAGAGGATCACTTAGGTGTGTTTAATTTGTGGAATAGATGCTTGAATCATGTTTTAGGGTTTGGATACCACCGGAGAAGATGACCGGAGCTTCCCTCCGGTCACCTGAGAGTGATTTGCCCTAATCTCAGGTCATTAGTGCCATTTGAATCATGGGCGTTAGATTAGGTTGACCAGTTGACTTCGCGCGCAGGTGAAGGGCCCAGATCACTTTGATTAGCCCTAATTCAATTAGTTAGATTAATTAATTCACAATTAGGTTAATTAACTCAGAATGAACCACAGCCGTCCAGATGCGCGCTGGTCAATGCTTTCAAATCCAGACTCAATCTCAGCCATTCCTTCTGATTACTTTCCTTTATTTTAATTTATTTTCATTTCTTTTTCATTTAACTTGCATATTTAATTTAAAATAGTAAAAAATGTTTAAAAATTATGAAAATTTTTCTCATGAGTTTTATTAATTTTTAAGACACAAAAATATTTTCATTTTTATTTTTATCATTAAAAAAGTATTTTTAAATATTTAAAAGATTATTTTTAATTGATTAATGGAAATTAATTTGTTAAAAATACTTTTAGGTATTTAAAAATCACCAAAAAATTCATGAAATGTTCTAAGACATTTAGAAACATTTTCCAACCTTCAAACCTAATTTCTTTTTTGATCTTGATGCATTTTGAGAATTTTTCATTGAATTAAAATTATTTTTGTGCATTATTTTGATCCTAAGTTCAAAAAATCATTTCTGCCTATCTATGAAGAGTTGGACATTGATTCTTTTTGCATTGCATTGTGTTTAGCATGTAGTTTGTAAGATTAAATGGCCATGATTTGATCTTTCATTTTCAATTTGTTTGGCATTTCTTTTGTTTAGGAACCCTAAAACCCTAAAAAACTTGTAAAAATCATAACTTGAATTTGGTTAAGAGTTGAGACCTCTCCTTTGGGCATTGTTTTAGTATAGGATTAGGGGTCCTTTGAGTGCATTTTCATTTTTTTGTAATGTTGTTTGCTTCTGATTTTGGTTTGTGTTTGATGTATGATTCATAAACCCTAATTTGGGTTTCCATATGCATCCATCTTGCATTCTCTTGCATAGCATGACTTGCCATGACATTTCAAGCATCCATTTGATTCATTTAACATCATAAGACATATTGAAAGCATGTTTGATCATTGCATCATGTATTTGCCATGTTGTGTGCCTTGTGCACTTCCTAACTTTTCATGTATGTTCATGGTTCATAACTTGCTTCATTTGCATTCATGAACTTGTATGATCATTTCCATGTGCTGCCTCATGTTTGTAGCATCTCATTTGCATCATTAGCACCATGTACATGCTTCTGGTTTTGTTTCTCATCATGTCATCTCATCCCATTTTGCATTGCATTGCATTTCTTTTCTAATCTCTCAGGTGGTAAGTGATGTTGAGAAGTGAATTTGCCTTCACTTCTCATAACTTTTCTTTTCATCTTTCTTGCATCCATTGCTGCATTTTTGTTTGTGTATGAGATTGAGCTTGCTCATTCTTGTTCTTCTTACTTTCTTTCTTCAAGTGACTTGACTTCTTGAATGAAGCAAGTCACTATGCTTCTCTTGATCTTTTCATCTGCTTCCTGGTGGTTCCATTGAAGACTTCCCTTGAAAACCTCACAAACCTTAGGAACAACCAAGCATGACAATGATTAGGGTTTTGATTAGTCTCTCCTCTTAGTTTTACCTTTGTGTCTCTTTGTGTCTTCTCTTCTCATCTCATAATCAGGGACTAAACCCTAAAGGCTTTAAGGCTTTGTGATTAAGCTTATGCCTGCATCCTTCTCTTAGGATGGAGTGTATAACTTTAATCCTAAGTGTTAAACCCTTAATGTGTTTAACTCCTTTAATCAATCCATCTAATAATCATCAAGACATCACACTTGTAACTTGGGCCTTGCATTAGGGTTCTAATTCTTCCTTAATTGGTTAAGAAGGACTAACCCTAGTGTTAATGGACAAGTCCCCCTCAAGTTGTCTTACAAACCCTAAAAATCACTTCATCATCATATCATCAAATAAAATCCACTTAATCAAAGGCTTGTTTTGTCATGAGTTTAATCCCTAATCATGGATTAAGTTGAGGAGCTTTCCTCAGCTTAAACATTCTCATCTATTATCCTTCTATTAGGATGGTGTAATGAGTCTGTTTAATCCTTGATTATGGCTTAACCTCATTACTTAACACTACACAAAAACAACAAAAACATCTAAATAATCACAAGTAAGATAATGATCTTAATCCTACACCAAAGGTGATTAAGTGTGAGAATCTGACTTCACACTTAAGGTATTCTCATTACCCCTGATCAGAGGGAAGATGTGATGAGTTTACTAAATCCATTGGTTTAGGCTTAAGCTCATTAACTTATGACAAACTTCAAAAAGCAATAAAAGACTGAAAACTCAAAAACAAACAATAATCGTCTCCTCCGGGATTCTTTTCTCATCACCTTCATTCACAAACGAGGACTTGCTTCTTCCGTCTAATGCAAGACAGTTTGCATCTGTGCCAGACAGATCACACACTTGAGCATAGACAAGTAAGCAGTTCACAAGTCAATTCATCTTTCAGTCTCTTTGGGTCGAACTACGGTGTTCTGACTTCCTCATTGCACAGGAGGATACGTAGGCATAACCTAACAGTTATCGAACAAAAGTCTCTGTATATTCCCCCTCTTTCTAGCCTCATTCTTTTAGCCTCATGATCTTGAGCATTTCACTCTGTCCTTACACTGACACTTCACTTATACACTTTGCACTCTTTACACTGACACCTGTACTTCCTTTTCCAGCTCATTTATACACATATTGCACTGACACTACCCCTTTAAAACACAAATCTTTCAAGCGTGGATCCCGTCGAGTACGGCGGACAATCTGGGTGCTAATACCTTCCCAGGTTGTAACCAACCCCCTTTCTCAGTCTCTCTGGTTCGCAAACCGTCTTATCCATATCTTTTCTAGGCCTATGCAGCATTGCCTTTCCTTCGGGATCAAAATGCCTAGCTGGCGACTCTATTCATCTCCAGTGAGTTCACGGCTGTGTGTTCTCACTGTCCCTTTCGCCGACCGTTCGCGTCTGTACCCCATTTGACCCGGCTTCATTTGGTGGGAGCGACAGATAGCATTGGTCTCACCAGTTCTTCTTGGGCCCACAAAAGGCTTTCTTGGGTTGCTGGATGAGCTGGCACCGTTGTCAGAAATTTTGCCCATCTTTAACAGGCTCTCAATTCTTTCTCCAGCTATGAATACATCTGCAAAGCTGGTAGAAGAAAAGGCAGCTAGCCTATCAATGTATGTCCCTTGGAGGGTGTTCATAAACATATCAGCCATCTCCCTCTCTGACATGGGTGGTTGGACAGCAGCAGCAAGCTGTCTCCACCTCTGGGCGTACTCTCGGAAGCTTTCCCTGGATGATTGAGACATCCCCATCAGGAGGGTCCTGTTGGGAGCCATATCCAAATTATACTGGTATTGTCTAATGAAGGCCTCTGCCAAGTCCTTCCAACATCTGATGGTTGCTCTAGTCAGATGAGAGTACCATTCCCTTGAAGCTCCTGTTAAGCTATCCTCAAAATAAAACATCCATAGCTTTTCGTCCATGGTGTATGCCTTCAGCCTCCCCAGAAAGGATTGTAAATGGGTCCGTGGACAGGAAGTCCCGTTGTACTTCTCAAAGCACGGTGGTTTAAATTTGTGGGGAATCCTGACCCCGTCCACTAAGCCCATGTCCATAACATCAAAACCCAAGGAGTTTTGAGACTCCAGGGATCTTAGTTTCTCAGCAATCTCATCTAGCCTTCTGTCATAGGCTTCCTCCCCAGCTCCCATCACTGTGAACTGATCTTCCTGGGGGTCTTCTTGTAACACTCTGCCTGCAGTGGCAGTCCCTTGCATATTAACAGGGATGTTGATCTCTGGATGAAGGTGGGGTCCATAGACTGGAGGATTAACATGAGGTTGAACTCTCTCATTATTGCCTGTCCCAGCAGTCCCTAGATGGGGGTCTTCCTGATTCTGCCTCTCTACCAGTGCTCTTAATCTCTCCTGGCTTTGAGCCATATTGTTCATCACCTCCATAAATTGTGTCATCTGATTCCTCATTTCCAATCTCTCATTGGCCATTTGGTTCCTGACCTCTGTAAGGTCCTGCTGTACCTGGTCCATCTGTATACCCGGAAGGTTGTTGCGGGTGGGATATCTGTGTGGACGGTTGAGTGGGAACACCCGACGCCGAGCAATAGTTCCTAAAGTCACAACAGAGTTAGTAACAATAAAACAAAAACCTACAAAACAAAACAAAAGGTTAGTATGCAATGCAGTATGCTTATTTGTTTCCAAGGTATCCGGCTTGGCACTTGGTTTTGACCTTTCCAGACCCTTGAGGAAGATGCTTGTGATGTTGCTTTGAAAGAACTCAGATAAAACAAACTAATGAATATATTACAAAAGTACATGATACATAGTTTGTTTCTTTTTACAAAACATGCCCTCTGGGGGGTCAAAAATACAACATAAAGAAAAGTACATGAAATGAAAGAAACAACAAGAAAAAGTCAGACACCAAGACCAAACTCATCCTCTTGAACTTCCTTTAGAAGTGCTTCAGTCACAGGGTCAGCTGGATGCTCTGTGAGATTCCTGATGAGAAGATTCCTGGTGGCAATAGCTGCAGTTAGCTTCTTGTGTTGACTCTGGTCCTTTGACCTCTTCACACCAGCTTTAATCTTCAACTCTGAGATCTCTCTCTGGGCTGCTGCCAGGGCTTCCTGTTGCTCTCTTGCACTAGCTTCCAGCTGCTCAATCTTGTCCTGAGTCCTTTTATCCTCCTGAGTACGAGCTTCGGTGATCCTGACCCACCTAGCTTGACTCTCCTTCAGATACAAATCAGTCCTGGCCTTTTGGAACTGAGCCTCTTTGCAGGCATTCTTCAAGATCTGCTCCCCAGCCCTTGATTTCTTGATATAGTCCTCTGACTTCTCAATTCTAGCTAGATGCTCCACCTTTAGCTTTTCTAACCTCTCAATGTCCAGTCGACCATCACTCCTCTCCCAGAGGGTCTTCTGTAGAGCCTGAGTCAGCTTCTCATTTCTCTCTTTTAGTTTCTCAAACTCCTCTAGACTGACAGTGACAGGAGGTGGTGCTGAGGATGGTCCAGGCACATCTTCAATGGTGAAGGGCATCCCAGAAATTTGAGCCCTGGCATGAGACCACTCATAGTACTGAGCTGAGGCCACATTGTTGCATCTTCCAAGAATGGTCACCCCTTTAGTCTGGACATTGTCCCAAGCCCAGGATGCTTGCCTGACAGTAGCCAGATTAGGCTTGATCTCACAATAAAGGGTTTCAGTCAGATCCTGTGCTCTAGATGTGTGGACCAATGCATAGCCCAGTTGTCTTTTGAATAGCAGAGGGTTGTAGTTGATGCAACCTTTCACTCCTATCAAAGGTACATTGGGAAACTGCCCACAACTTGTAATGATGTCTCTGCCCTTGGTGCTTTGAGTGCACCACCTGATATCATCTGAGGTTAAAGCAACAAGTCTCCTAGCCCAGTTCTTCTGCTGGTGAGGGTTCAAGAATGCATCAGTCTTTGGCAAATGTTTGAGCAGCCAAGTGTGGAACAAAGGAGCACAGCATCTCACTAATCTTCCCCTTTGCTTTTCATTCCTTTGGTGAACAGAGTAGTAAAGATCTCCCAGTAAGGTGGGCACTGGGTTCCTCAGAATGAAAAGATGGATTGCACTCTTGCTAACAAACTTAGGCTCATCTGCAAATAATATGACCCCATATATGCTAAGGGCTAATAATGCACAGACTGCCTTCCACTCTCCCAAAGAAGCCTTCAGGGTAGCCTGAGAGATCAAGAAATCCAGATGCAGACCAGAGACTCCAGCCTTGGTAGTCATATTCTGCCCAATCAGGACTGGCTCCAGATACAAGGCCTTTGCCACCTCTTCATTACTTGGAAAAGCCATCTCAGGGTTGAAGGGGACTCCACCCCTGATAGGTACACCAACTAATGATGAATACTCCTCTAATAAAGGCCCCAACTGAAAATCCTGAAAAGTGAAACACCTCAGAGGGGGATCATAGAACTGCAAGCAAGTATGAATCAGGCTCCTCTGTGAAGGGTCCAAATCCATAACCACATCAAGTATGCCTCCATAATGTTCTCTGAAAAGTGGTATATAGTCTGGAGTAATCAGGGTCTGGATCCTCCTGATGCTAGCTAGCTCAGGCTCAAAGAAGTGGTAGGAGATATTGCTTTTCTTAGGTGCCATGTTGCTGAAGAAGAGCTGAGACAGATGCTGATGATGGAGAAAAATACTGATGATGGGCCACTGACAGGCTGAGACTGGTGATGCAGGTGACTGAAGCAGGTAGCTGATAGCTGAAGTAGATACTGATGAAGATAGGTCTATGCAGATAAAGGGGTCAAAACCAAGCCAAAATATGATGGATACCCTGAAAAACAAATAAGCAAATGTTAAAATGATGCAATGATGATGTATGCAAATGATATGCAAGGGTTTGTGACTGAGCTGGATCTGATCAAGTTCCCTGATACAAGTCTATGTATGTTCAAGAAATCCAGATGGAGGTTCATAAGTCCAGTAACCAAGGTGGGGGACTCAAATAAAGAGTCACATGTCCAGGGTTAAAAATCACAAGAACTGTTCCAAAATGGAGTACTCTTAATCAAAACAAAGTAACAGGGTATGCTGAGGTCAAGGGTACCTGCAAAACCTGTAAACAACCCAACCCCCTCACAGGTGATGTTCTAAAACAAGGATCTTCAGACTTGGATCAGTTATGAGAAGTGTAAACATTTCTAACTCGGAGGTACAGTGTTTACAATAACCATAAAAGATCCTCCTCTAATTCACCTCAGTTTCTGAAGGTCAATACTAAAGGTCATCCACACTTAGCAGACTTCCCAGATAGCCCTAGCACTACAGGAAATCTGTAGCACAGAGTTCTCAAGAAGAAACCCATATCTGAACCGTGTTTCATATTCCCGCACCAGACCGAAATGGAATGGGAAAGAACATGAACCACTCTAGCCTAGGTGTCACTCAGGTCCCAGGTATAGGACCTCAACTCTCAGTAGAACCCCACCCACCAAAGCAACAAAACAGATCCAGCCAGCACAGTATGACAGTATGATATATGTAAAGCTATAAAGAAAGCAATAAAACAACTGTACATGAAGCAAAAATAAGTACAAATACAAGCACAGATAGCACATAACACCCCAGTAAACACAAATCAATCAAGCGCTAGGAGTAACCCACAAAAAGAACCAGAAGCCCTGGTTACAGTATAAGGTTCCCCAGCAGAGTCGTCAAGCTGTCGCTCCCGATAAATGGGAATAACCCAAATAAAGGTACAGACGCGAACGGTCGGCGAAGGGAGGTGCGAGAACACACAGGAGTGAACTCACAGGGAATGAATAGAGTCGCCAGCTAGGCATTTTTATCCCGGAGGAAAGGCAATGTTGCATAGACCTGGAAAGATATGGATAAGACGGTTGCGAACCATAGAGACTGAGAAAGGGGGTTGGTTACAACCTGGGAAGGTATTAGCACCCAGATTGTCCGTCGTACTCGACGGGATCCACGCTTGAAGGATTTGTGTTTTAAAGGGGTAGTGTCAGTGCAATTAGTGTATAAAAGAGCTGGAAAAGGATGTACAGGTGTCAGTGTAAAGGAAGTGAAGTGTGATATGTGAAGTGTCAGTGTAAGAAATGAATGGAATGCTCAAGAATATGAGGCTAATAGAATGATGCTGAAAAGAGGGGGAATATACAGAGACTTTTGTTCGATAACTGTTAAGTTATGCCTACGTATCCTCTCGTGCAATGAGGAAGTCAGAACACCGTAGTTCGACCCAAAGAGACTGAAAGATAAATTGACTTGTGAACTGCTTACTTATCTATGGTCAAGTGTATGACCTGTCTGGCTCAGGTGCAAACTGTCTTGCATTAGACGGAAGAAGCGAGTTCTCGTTTGTGAGTGAAGATGATGAGAAAAGAATCCCGGAGGAGACGATTATTGTTTGTTTTTGTATTTTCAGTCTTTTATTGCTTTTGAAAGTTTGTCATAAGTTAATGAGCTTAAGCCTAAACCATTGGATTTAGTAAACTCATCACATCTTCCCTCTGATTAGGGGTAATGAGAATACCTTAAGTGTGAAGTCAGCATCTCACACTTAATCACCTTGGTGTAGGGTTAAGATCATTAACCTACTTGTAATTACTTAGATGTTTTTGGTGTTTTTGTTTAGTGTTAAGTAATGAGGTTAAGCCATAATCAAGGATTAAACAGACTCATTACACCATCCTAATAGAAGGATAATAGATGAGAAAGTTTAAGCTGAGGAAAGCTCCTCAACTTAATCCATGATTAGGGATTAAACTCATGACAAAACAAGCCTTTTATTAAGTGGATTTTATTCAATGGTGAGATGATGAAGTGAATTTTATGGTTTGTAAGACAACTTGAGGGGGACTTGTCCATTAACACTAGGGTTAGTCCTTCTTAACCAATTAAGGAAGAATTAGAACCCTAATGCAAGGCCCAAGTTACAAGTGTGATGTCTTGATGATTATTAAGTGAATTGATTAAAGGATTTAAACACATTAAGGGTTTAACACTTAGGATTAAAGTTATACACTCCATCCTAATAGAAGAATGCAGGCATAAGCTTAATCACAAAGCCTTTAGGGTTTAGTCCCTGATTATGAGGTGAGAAGAGAAGACTCAATGAGACACAAAGGTAAAACTAAGTGGGGAGACTAATCAAAACCCTAATCATTGTCATGCTTGGTTGTTCCTAAGGTTTGTGAGGTTTAAGAAAGCAATCTTCAGAAGAACCACCAGGAAGCAGATGAAAGGATCAGGAGAAGCAAAGCAACTTGCTTCATTCAAGAAGACAAGTCACTTGAAGAAAGAAAGTAAGAAGAAGAAGAAAGAGCAAGCTCAATCTCAAACACATAACAAAATGCAGCAAGGATGCATGAAAGAGATGAAAGGAAAATGTGAGAAGTGATGGCAAAATCACTTCTCAAAGTTACTTACCACCTGAAAAGTTAGTGAAAGGAATGCAATACAATGCAAAATGAAATGAAATGGCATGATGTAAATCAAAACCAGAAGCACATTCATGATGTTAATGATGCTATGAGATGATGCAAACATGAAACAAAGCATGGGGATGATCATACAAGCTTATGGATGCAAATGAAACAAGTTAAGAACCATGAACATACATGAAAAGTTATGAAATGCAAATGGCATACAACATGGAAAATGCAAGATGCAATGATCAAACATGCTTTCAATATGTCTTAAGATGTCAAATGAATTAAATGGATGCACAAAATGCTATGGAAAGACATGGTATGCAAGCAAATGCAAGATGGATGCATATGGAAACTCAAATTAGGGTTTATGATCAATGCATCAAACAAAAACCAAAATCAGAAGCAAACATCAAGATAAAAAATTGAAAATGCATTTAAAGGAACCCTAAACCTATACTAACTCACTGCCCAAAGGAGAGGTTCCAACTCTTAACCTAATTAGAGTTATGAATTTCCTAAGATTTCTAGGGTTTTAGGGTACCTTGTCAAGAAAAATGCCAAACAAATAAAAAATGAAAGATCAAATCATGCCAATTTAATCTCACAAACTACATGATATGCAAAACACAATGCAAAAAGAATCAAAGTCCAACTCTCAAAGGCTAGGCAGAAATGATTTTTTGAACAATGGATCAAAATAATGCTTTGAAAATGAATTAATTCCATGGAAAATTGTCAAAATGCATCAAGATCAAAAAAGAAATTTGGTTTGAGGGTTGGACAATGTTTCTAAATGGTTATGAAGGTTTCATGAATTTTTTTTGTGATTTTTAAATACCTAAAAGTATTTTTAATTAATTAATTCTCATTAATTAATTAAAAATAAACTTTTAAATGATTTAAAAATATTTTAAAATGCAAAAAATAAAAATAAAAATGTTTTTGGTTTCTGAAATTAAATAAAAGTTTGTATAAAAATTTTCAGAATTTTTGAAAAGGTTTTGCTATTTTAAATAAAATGGAGAAAATAAATGAAATAAAAAGAAAATAAAATTGAATTAATCTGAAAATGAGAAAGTATGCGCATCCAAGGGCCCAGATTCAAATTCACACGCGCGGGAGTGGACCTGGCGCGCATCTGGACGGCCTATATTCAAATTTCGCTAATTATGATTAGTGCCCTAATCTGAACCCTAAACAAAATCAGGTGACCGGAACAGTGTTCCGGTCATCTTCTCCGATCACCCAAAAACTCAATCTCCCTCTCCAGGCCATTTTAGAAGCTCTAACTCTCCAGAAATCATCTCTTACCCACCCCAAACACGAATCAAGCATAAAATCATGTTTAACTTCAAACACAAACACGAATCGAATCAAAGAAGTTTTTAGGTCAAACTTTCAGAACATCATAATATGCTTATTTCTTGCTCATTTTCAAAAGTAAATAGATCCCCATGATCAGTGCATCATACAGAACAATATTCTAACAAGAAATTAAAGTTCTGGAAAAATTGTTCATCATGCTACCTGAGATTGAGCTTTCGATTCAGGAGCTTTCTGGCTGGTTCTTTGGCTTAAACAAGTCCCAATGATCCTCCTTTGAAGCTTTTGACACTTAGTTGGAGTTTGTGTGGCCTCTAGAGAAAGTTGGCAGAAGCTCAGGTCAAGTGTATGTTGAAATCGTGTTTTTGATTTAGGGGGTTTCAGGCCATGGTGAGGGGTGGTTTGTGATCAGTGAAGTGAGTTGAGATTGTTTGTGAAGTTTGTTTTTGTGTTTGAGGCTTGTGGAGAGTGTTTCGAAGGAAAATGCAAGTTGGAGAGATTTTGTGAATCCTGTCTTGTGGGAGGTTTCAGCCTTGTGTGTCCTATGAAAATGAAGCCTTGGGATGTGTTTGTAAAGTCTGGATTGGGCAGAGAGTGGTTGTGTCACTGTGGGATTGGTATGGCTTCAAGTTGCAAAAAGTCAAGAAAGTTGTACTTGGAGGTATGGGCAAGTGGCAGGCTAGGACAGGAGCATGGTTGTGTTCAGCTGTGTTTAGGGAGAACCATGGAACTTGATTTGAGATGATTCAGCAAGTTGCATAAAGTTTATGATGTGTTTTGCAAATTTCACAAGTTTTGGTCCCTTTGTGAATTCTTGAGATTCAAGGCATGAAATGTGATGCTTCTTTGATGCAAACTGACTTTTAGGTCTTGGTACATGTTTGTATGAAGATTAGAAGTGCATTTGATATCTTTAGAACACTTGATCAAGTCATTTTGCAAAATGCCTCTTTGGTGGAAACTTTGAAATTTTGTGATTTTTGCCAACTTTGACAAGTCATAACTTTTGATCCAAAATGAATTAGGTCATGTTATTGTACTTTTTGAAAAGGGAATGATCCATTCTACAACTTTCATGACCAAAGTTTTTCCATTTGAAGCTCTTTTGAATCAAAAAGTAAAGGTTGAAAAAGTTGCCTAAAATGACAATTTCATTAAAAGTCAAACTTGCCCAAAAAGTCAACTTTGCAAAAGACTTGAAATTCTCCAATTTTGTGAACTTCCAACATCTTCCATGATCAAATAAAGATCATATACAATCAAAATGATGAAGAACACCCCTTGGTTGGGTCATTGAGGGCCTCAGATGCCCTGATTTTACACTGACTTGCTTGAAAAGTCAACTCTTGATCAGATGACTTCCCCATGGAATTTCTTCATGAAAATTGATATGCATACTCCCTATACCCTATAGAGACCAATAGAAACAAGAATGACCAAAAAATTTGGAGTTATGGCCTCTGAAACCAAAACCCTAATTCTAGGTCAACTGTGCAGTCAAACCTGGCTCTGCTTCTATACCATTCTCAGTTCTTGTGATTTTTTGACATTCTTGACTTTGAGAGGATGTAATATGATACTTGAACACACATGGACCCCTTTGAAGTGATTGATGACCTTTGGAGTGGCTCAAGAGGCTCTTGGATTGCTCAGATCACAAACCCTAGATGCAGACGACCTAGAACCAATGCAGTGAATCAAAAATGTAATATGAGATGGTATGATTGAGTTTATGTATATGAAATGATCATAAGCCATGGTGTGAATGGGTGAGGGAAAATTTGGGGTGTTTACAACTATCAGCAGCAAGTTCAGTATCCGCCACAAAGGACCTACAACAACAACAACAGCAATCAACAACAAAGACCTTTTCAGCAAAGACCATCACAGGCCAATAGGGTAATTGATCCAATCCCTATGCCTTATGCCGCTTTATTGCCACAACTCCTGAAACTCAACTTGGTTGAATTAAGGACATTGGCACCCCCAGATCCCTCCAATCTGCCAAGAAACTACGATGTCAACGCCAGATGCGCTTTCCATTCCAATGCACCTGGCCACAATACGGAGAAGTGCAGGGCTTTACAAATGAAGGTACAAGATCTAGTGGATTCTAAAGCCCTCAATTTTGCACCCCCGCCAAATGTCAACAAGAACTCCATGCCCAATCATGGAGGACCAAGAATTAATGCCATTGAGGAAGACAAGCCATCTTTCTTAATCACCGGTGTTGGGCAGATTCAGACACCTCTGATAGAAATTAAAGCTCAGCTCCTAGAATTCCAGATGTTCCCCGGGTGTGAGCTCGGTTGTGGTTATTGCAACATTTCGGTCAACGGGTGTGATAACTTGAGAAGCGGCATAGATAGTCTTATCAGAAGTGGTATACTTCGGATCACAACAACGGCGCCTACAAATCCAACAATCCCTTTGACAACAATTCCCGACTCTTCTACAACTGCAACAACAATCATTCCAACCAATTCATCAATAACATCAACAATGGCTTCATCTATCACTTCAACAAATCAGATGTCAACAACCATTTCTTCTACAACATCAGCACCCATTTATCCAGCACAATCTTCTACAACGCCAACAAAAATTAATGAAGATAGTTCAGCAGTCACCATCTACTATGATCCATCAAATGTTCCTCCAAACAACAACTTTCAGCAACAAACAGTGGCACCTCCTGCCCGGTCACCAGTCACCATTTACTATGATCCGCACACCATTTCAGTACCCTCCCCTGCTGCAGTCAGTCCAGTTACCATCACGGTACCTGGACCAGTTCCATATGAAAGCAGTAATGCCATCCCTTGGCATTATGGCTCTGACCTCTACTGCAATGGGGAGAAAATCACTTTGGATTCTTCAACTTCTTCTCCACAAATTGATAATGTTGGGGGAGGCGGAGGCTTCACGAGAAGCGGACGCCTTTTTGCCTCACAATTGCAAAGACCTAATGCCGAAGCAGAAGCTGCTGCCAAAGCAAAAGGAAAGAGTGTGGTAGTGGAAGAGCCAACTGTCAAAGAAACTCAGAAGACATCTTTTGAACAAGATGTAGACGAGTTTATGAGGATTATAAAAAGAAATGATTACAAAGTGGTGGATCAGCTTCACCAAACTCCCTCAAAGATCTCCATATTATCCCTGCTGATGTGTTCTGAATCTCACAGGAATGCCTTATTGAAAGTCCTGCACGCAGCATACGTAATAGAGGAGATCACTGTTAACCAGCTAGAAACCGTGGTAGCAAATGTCAACACCAGTCATGGACTGGGCTTTACCAATGCTGACTTAACAACTGAGGGACGTAACCACAACAAGGCTTTACACATCACTCTAGAATGCAAGGGTGTTGTTCTATCTCATGTGCTGGTGGACACTGGGTCTTCACTCAATGTTCTACCAAAGAAAGCCTTGGTGAAGCTGGAGTATGATGGCTTGGCATTGCGTCCAAGTAATTTGGTAGTGAGAGCATTTGATGGCTCTAAAAGATCAGTGCTAGGGGAGATTGATCTGCCTGTGATGATTGGCCAACAAACTTTTAAAATTACCTTCTATGTGATGGACATTCAGCCGGCCTACAACTGTCTGTTGGGTAGACCCTGGATCCATGCCGCTGGCGTTGTTACGTCTACCCTTCACCAGAAGCTGAAATTCGAGTGGGAAGGCCAGATCATCACCATCTGTGGTGAAGAAGATATCTTTGTTAGCCATCTGGCTACGTACAAGTATATTGAGATGGATGGAGAAATCCATGAAACCATGAGCCAGGGATTTGAGGCCCTGAACATTAATGAAGCATCTGCTGTACTAGGAACCTCCATGACATCTTATCAGCAAGCCAGGAAGGTTGTTGAAGAGGGGACGGCCCAAGGCTGGGGCAAGCTGTTGCCTGTGGAGAAGAAGGAGGACAAATTTGGGTTGGGTTACAAACCAACTCAACAAGATCAATCAGAGGCTTCCAAGAAGCCCAACTTTGTCAGCGGGGGAATGCTCACCCCGAATGCAGTGAACAACTTGGAAGACGAGGATGAAAGCGACCGCGACCTGGAGAGCTGGATACGTCCAAGGATCCCGGGGAGCCAAGTCCTTAACTGGTATTCCCAGGAAATTATAAGGGTTACTCCTGCAGAGTAATTATTATTTCCTGTATATTTTAAGCATGCATCAAGTCTTGCATCTTGCCCAAGATGACAAGACTCATTTTGTAATCGGGCCGTCTTGTAATTTTGTGCAAACAGATCAATCAATGAATATCGGACATCTTTTGCAAATGAGTCTTTTCCTTTTCCGCTCACTGTTTTTCATTTTCTTTTTGTACAAAAAATAAAATGGCAATGTTTTCCAAAATGATAACTTCATTTCACTTTTTCTAAACAAGATTAAAATCGATCACTAAAATGAACAATCTAAACCCTTGCAGAGAGTGCCTTTCAGACTGCACCGACAACAACACTACTATGAGTTCGTATGACTTTGACAATCCAATCAATCAAGCGGATGAAGGGGTTGAAGAAGATTATGAGCTTCCTGAAGAGTTAGCCAGGTTGTTAAGGAAAAAGGAGAAGGTTATCACTCACCATCAGGAGGAGGTCGAAACGGTTAATCTTGGTACAGAAGAAGATGTGAAAGAGGTTAAGATCGGGGCCTGCCTACAAGACTCAGTGAAAGAGAAACTGATTGATATGCTTCGAGAGTATGTGGATGTGTTTGCTTGGTCTTATCAGGATATTCCATGGTTGGACACCGATATTGTCATGCACAAGCTGCCACTGAAAGAAGACTGCCCGCCGGTTAAACAGAAACTACGCCGTACTCGCCCAGATATTGCAATGAAGATTAAGGAAGAGGTACAAAAGCAATGGGACGCCGGGTTCCTTGCTGTGACCAGCTATCCGCCGTGGGTTGCTAATATTGTACCCGTGCCTAAAAAAGACGGCAAGGTGAGAATGTGTGTGGATTATCGGGATCTGAACAGAGCCAGCCCGAAAGATGATTTCCCTTTACCTCACATTGATGTATTGGTTGATAATACGGCTCAGTTCTCGGTGTTTTCTTTCATGGACGGATTTTCAGGATACAATCAGATCAAAATGTCACCTGAAGACATGGAGAAGACAACTTTCATCACACCTTGGGGCACATTTTGTTATAAGGTGATGCCATTCGGACTGAAGAATGCTGGTGCAACTTATCAACGGGCTATGGTAACATTATTCCATGACATGATCCACAAGGAAATTGAATGTTATGTGGATGACATGATTGCCAAGACCCTCACAGAAGAAGACCACCTGGTGAATCTGTTGAAGTTATTCAAGCGTCTGAGGAAGTACCAACTGAAGCTGAACCCCAACAAATGCACATTCGGGGTGCGATCCGGTAAGCTGCTGGGATTTATTGTGAGTGAGAAAGGGATTGAAGTTGACCCTGATAAAGTTAAAGCCATTCAAGAAATGCCTGCACCGAAGACAGAAAAAGAAGTTCAGGGGTTTTTAGGTAGATTGAACTACATTTCACGGTTCATATCTCACCTTACAGCAACCTGTGAACCTTTGTTCAAGCTGTTAAGAAAGGAACAAACGGTCAGGTGGAACGAAGACTGCCAGAGTGCATTTGACAAAATCAAGGAATACTTACAAGAGCCTCCAATCCTTATGCCTCCAGTTGAAGGAAGACCTCTGAAAATGTACTTGACAGTATTAGAAGAGTCAATGGGGTGTGTGATGGGCCAGCATGACGAGTCTGGTCAAAAAGTGTATGCAATTTACTACCTAAGCAAAAAGTTTACCGACTGTGAACAACGTTATTCACTGCTCGAGAAAACTTGCTGTGCTTTAGCGTGGGCTGCTCGCCGACTGAGACAGTATATGTTGACCCACACTACCTTATTGATCTCAAAGATGGACCCAGTTAAGTACATATTTGAGAAGCCAGCACTCACCGGACGGGTTGCAAGATGGCAAATGATCCTCACAGAATATGACATTCAGTACACATCCCAAAAGGCCATCAAAGGCAGTGTATTATCTGATTACCTTGCTGAGCAACCCATTGACGATTACCAGCCTATGAGATTTGACTTCCCTGATGAAGACATCATGTTCATAAAAGCAAAAGATTATGAAGAGCCTATTCACACTGAAGGGCCTGACCCGGAAGAAGAATGGACTATGATGTTTGATGGGGCTATTAATATGAATGGTCATGGTGTTGGTGCAGTACTCATTACACCTAAGGGGGTTCACATGCCTTTCTCGGCAAAACTCACCTTTAACTGCACTAAAAACGAAGCTGAATACGAAGCTTGCATTATGGGTCTTGAGGAAGCCATTGACCTCAGGATCAAGACTTTGACTGTGTTCGGAGATTCAGCTCTGGTAGTTAATCAAACCAACGGCAAATGGTACACACACCAGGATCATCTGATACCTTACAAGGATTATACAAGGAGGTTATTGACTTTCTTTACAACGGTCAAGCTTGAGTATATCCCTCGGGACGAGAATCAATTTGCAGATGCTCTTGCCACCATTTCATCCATGATCATAGTTCAAGCTGCCAACTTTGTGCCTTGGATTTCAGTGTCCAGACTTGACAGACCAGCATATGTATTTGCAGCAGATGTTGTTAAAGATGATAATCCTTGGTTCCACGACATTAAGTGCTTCTTGGAGGATCAAACATACCCACCTGGGGCATCTTTCAATGATAAGAAGACCTTAAGAAGGCTAGCTGGCAGTTTCTTCCTGAATACTGATGATTCCCTATACAAGAGAAACTTTGATATGGTACTGCTCAGATGCGTTGATAGAACAGAAGCATACTTGTTGATGCACGAGGTGCACGAAGGATCCTTTGGTACCCATGCAGGAGGGCATGCCATGGCCAAGAAATTGCTAAGATCAGGTTATTACTGGATCACAATGGATGCTGACTGTTGTGCTTATGCCAGAAAGTGTCATAAATGCCAGATTTATGCGGATAAGGTGCATGTGCCTCCCAATCCTTTGAATGTGATGTCTTCACCCTGGCCCTTTGCCATGTGGGGTATTGATATGATTGGCAAGATTGAACCGACTGCTTCAAACGGCCACAGATTCATCCTGGTAGCCATAGACTATTTTACCAAGTGGGTTGAAGCAACTTCCTATGCAAATGTTACAAGGCAAGTGGTAGCCCGATTCCTGAAGAGGGATATCATCTGTCGGTATGGAGTGCCCGAGTTTATCATTACTGATAATGGTTCTAATTTAAACAACAAAATGATGGCAGAGCTATGCCGGGACTTCAAGATCCAACACCACAATTCTTCTCCTTACAGGCCAAAGATGAATGGCGCTGTTGAGGCAGCTAATAAGAATATCAAGAAGATTGTGCAGAAGATGGTAGTCACCTACAAGGACTGGCATGAGATGTTACCTTTTGCTTTGCATGGATACCGTACGTCAATCAGAACATCCATTGGGGCAACGCCGTATCAACTTGTGTATGGTATGGAAGCAGTCCTACCCGTTGAAGTTGAGTTACCCTCCCTACGGGTATTAATGGATGTTAAGCTGAACGAAGCAGAGTGGGTCCGGTCCCGATATGAACAACTGAGTCTGATTGAAGAGAAGAGGTTAGCTGCAGTTTGTTATGGGCAGCTGTATCAGAAAAGAATGAAGAAAGCCTTCGATCAGAAAGTCAGGCTCCGAGAGTACCAAGTAGGAGATCTTGTGCTGAAAAGACTCCTCCCTCCTCATACAGACCACAGGGGCAAGTGGACTCCAAATTATGAGGGGCCATTCGTAGTAAAGAAAGTTTTCTCCGGTGGAGCACTGATGCTCAGCACTATGGATGGTGAAGACTTCCCGTCCCCTGTGAATTCAGATGCAGTTAAAAAATACTTCGCATAAAAATGACCCGCTGGACACAAAAACAGAATGTAAGTCCAAGCAAAAATAGGGCATCCCGGCGAGTCAAAAACAGAATAAAAGACTCGGGAAAAAATAAGGGAAATAAATCAAAAAATGTACACCCGCTGAGTTGAAAAGCCGCATTGGACAACTCAGGCAAAAATGGATATCCCGATGGATTGAAAACCCGAAAGGGCGATCCATGCAAAACAAGGGAATAAGCGAACAATTGCATTCTGAATTCGTCTGTATCACTTACAACTTGGTAAGCCCCAAAAGGATCAAGCTTCGTTCAAAATCAACTTCCTTCAGAAAGCAAGACGAGAAGAACGTCAAATGTCATACGAGTCATAGCAAAAGGGAAGCTCCTTAAAGCGTCATCAACATTGCCAATACCTTTTATTTCTCAATTTGTAACAATCTCCTCATTTTAGGGGATTTGTTTCGTTGACTGTATCTTGCCAATTCAGGGCACATGAATTAATAAAATCAGATTTTCAGTCATGTCTCGCCTTATACATTCTATGTTCGTTTGCAAAATGTCCGATGTCCTTAAGATACTGATTGCATGAACACAGATGCTTCTCTTTTAAAAAATACGAGCTTGCAGGAAATGTACTTACCCCCGGGAGTGTCTAAACTCCTATAATGGAATCCGGTAAGGGATACCTCGGGATTACTTGTGCACTTCTCTGTCTTTTCAGGATTGCAGGTATTCAAAACACAACATGGGGCATGGAGCTTCACCCTAGCAAGCTGGAAAATCAATATCCAATCAGTCTTAACACCAGAAGTGCTTTCTCCCCAGCTGAGTTGCCATTTGTTATTTCCTCCTCAGCCGAGTACAAAAGCCAGGGAACCACATTCCCACAGAGTCTCAACCTCTATCCAGCAGAGCAATACCTGAAGAAATCACAACAGAGTGAAGAAAGCTTCTACAAACCCCAGCTGGGTCCCCCATTACAAGGATATATCTATCAGTGACCTATATCCCCGAGCAGAGTCTCATATGTCAGATCTACCAATGATCTCATCCCCAACTGGGATGTCCACTTCAAGCAGATCAGCCGGAGATCTTCATAGCAATGGGATCCGGATCCCGAGTGGTCATCTTTGCATAATCATGGCATTCGCATCATTATTCTCCCCACAGAGCGTAGCATTCCGTCTAATACGGAGCATTACGGCAAAAATCAAACATATTGCATAATCATAAGCCATGTTCTGAATCAAACACTAGTAAATATTGACAATCCATCAACGGTATACGGGAAACTCCCCAAGATACCCCGGCAGAGAGCCAAAGCATTTGCTTTTCACTCAGAAATACAAATGCAGACTCCTTTTGGACACCCGTCCGTGTCATCATTCCCCAGTAAAGTCGCCCGAGCTTTCTTTACAAACAAACCACTTATATTACAGATACTTCTTGACACTCGTCCGTATCATATCCCCAGCAGAAAGCCAAAGCGTCCCCTTTGCACCCACTATACAGATACATATATACTTCTTCCGACACTCGTCCGTGTCATACTCTCCCCAGCAAGTTAAACACTCATCTGTACACCACTCATACTTATTACTCTTGTTTCACTCATACAGGTACTCGTCCGTATCTTGTATACACCACTTATACCCCCTCAGACTCAACACTCGTCCGTGTTCTTTGTTAACCAGTTGGTACTCGTCCGTATCATCATCTCAAAACATGCGTCAAGCGTTTGTTTCTACCTGATACTCGTCCGTATCGTAGTCTTAAGGATGCTCGTCCGCATCTTTAATCTATACACCGTGTCAAACACTTATGTCTTCTTGAATGTAGACACTCGTCTGTGTCTACTATTCTCCAGAAGAGTCCCCGCAGAATCAATACTCGTCTGTGTTCTTTATTAACCAGTGGATACTCGTCCGTATCATCATCTTGGAACATGTGTCGGTGTTTGTTTCTACCTGATACTCGTCTGTATCATGGTTTTTAGGATGCTCGTCCGCATCTTTAATCTATACACAGTGCCCAAATACTTATACTTTTCATTTCTTGGATGTAAACACTCGTCTGTGTTTACTTTTCCCCAGCGAAGTCCCCAGCAAAACTTCTTTTCTATCTGACATTCGTCCTATGTCATGATACCTTTTCGGCAGCCGTACCCTGCCAGGTGATCGTCCTTCACCTTTGGATGACCATCCCTCATCCTTTCCCCAGCGGAGTCTCTATTTATTAGAACCCCTTTTCTATCCAACATTCGTCCTATGTCGTGATATTTTTAGCAGTCGTCCCCTGCTAGGTGATCGTCCTTCACCTCCTGATGATCGTCCTTCATCATTTTATCCGATGGCCGTCCCCATCGTTGATCTTGCTATCTGACATTCGTCCTATGTCATGATAAGCCCCGAGAGCAGCCTTACCCTGCTAGGTGATCGTCCTTCACCTCTTGATGATCGTCCTTCATCATGCTTATCCGATGGCCGTCCCCATCGTCGACTTTTTTACCCGACATTCGTCCTATGTCGTGGTATTTCCGGCAGCCGTACCCTGCCCGGTGTTCGTCCTTCACCTTAGATGACCGTCCCTCATCTTATCCCCAACTAGGCAGCCGTCCCATGCTAGGTGATCGTCCTTCATCTTTGATGACTGTACCTCATCATTTATTTCATTTACCTATAATCCCCAGAAAGTCTTACAGCTTTACTTGATGGTCGTCCCCATCATAATCTCTTATATCCCCAGCATGTCGGCCGTCCCCGTCATTACTCTTTCCCCAACAGTCGTCCTCTGCTCGACGGTCGTCCTCCGTCGCCCGCACTTTATACTATACTTTATTTTCCTTTACAATCTATATCCCTTTCCTTCTTCATTCTGTGAGTGCAAATTTTGGACTGTCTTTGGTATTCAACCACAAGTTATCTTGTTTGCCTATTAAGTCGTCGCTTACATCCCACACAGCTAACTCATGCTTGAATAGGGGCAGCTGTAAACACCCCAAATTTGCCCTCACCCCTTTCACACCATGGCTTGTGGTCTTTTCATATGCATAAGTTCAATCATAGCATCTCATATTGCATTTTTGATTCACTGCATTGCTCCCAAGTCATCTGCATCTAGGGTTTGTGATCTGAGCAATCCAAGAGCCACTTGAGCCACTCCAAAGGTAATCAGTCACTTCAAAGGGGTCCATGTATGTTCAAGCATCATATTATATCCTATCAAAGTCAAGAATGTCAAAAAATCACAAGAACTGAGATTGGCATGGAAGCAGAGCCAGGATTGACTGCACAGATGACCTAGAATTAGGGTTTTGGTTTCAGAGGCCATAACTCCAATTTTTTTGGTCATTCTTGTTTCTATTGGTCTCTATATGGTATAGGGATCATGCATATCAATTTTCATGAAGAAATTCAATGGGGAAGTCATCTGATCAAGAGTTGACTTTTTGCGCAAGTCAGTGCAAAATCAGGGCATCTGAGGCCCTCAATGACCCAACCAGAGGGTGTTCTTCATCATTTTGATTATGTATGATCTTTATTTGATCATAGAAGATGTTGGAAGTTCACAAAATTGAAGAATTTCAAGCCATTTGCAAAGTTGACTTTTTGGGAAAATGACTTGTAATGAAAACTTGCCATTTTGGGAAACTTTTTCAACCCTTGCTTTTTGATTCAAAAATGCTTCAAATGAGAAAACTTTGGTCATGAAAGTTGTAGAATGGATCATTCCCTTTTCAAAAAGTACAAGAACTCATTCTAATTCATTTTGGATCAAAAGTTATGGCTTGTCAAAGTTGGAAAAAATCACATATTTTCAAGTTTTCTACCAAAGAGGCAAAGTTGCAAAACCACTTGCCAAGACAAATTGTGCTAGCAAATGGACTTCTAATCTTCATACAAACATAAACCAATGTCTAAAAATCAGTTTGGCCCAAAGAATTTTCCATTTCTATGCCTTGATTTTCACATAACCATAAGTCATTTTTCATGAAAGTGCAAAGAGGGATTTCTTGCAAATTGATTCTCAAAGGTTTTGTTTGACCCCTAGCTGGTTTTAATACATTGTCATGACCTAATGAGGCATCCCGCATCAGAAATTCAGCAAGACTTCTCACACATACATAGCCAAAAGTCATGAAATGTAACAAGTGGTCAAGTTGCAAAAACCCTCCCAACTCATGATCCAAATGCAGCAGCCTTTCATGAACCATCCAAGGGTTATCCTTGACTCAAGCTGAGGCAGGACAAGCCTCTAGATTGCCTCTGCCACAGCCCATGCTGCAAGTACACAAAACTTGAATTTTTGGCCAATCATCCCATACCAATCCCACAGTGCACACCTGCTCTCCAGATTTGTTGGGATAGTTTATGGATCACCCAAGGATCATAAAACATAAGATACACAAGCCTGAAGCACACGCATTGCAGCACACTCCAAAAACTGTCAAAACCTTTCCATCTTCGAATCACATAACACAACCATCAAACTTCAATAATTCCTTCACCAATCAACCAGAAATCATCCATAGAACAAATCCCACCCCTCACAATGATCTGAAACAGCACACACAAGAAGCTCATTTTCTGATACACCAGAACTGAACCTCTCAAAATAGCCAATTTAAACTCCATTCAAGCTTGGCATTAGCACAAGGGGGCCATTGGAGTTGGTTTGCACCAAGGAAAGGCTCAGAAAGCTCATTTTTTGAAGGTCTCCATCTCAGGTATAGCTCAAGAACTTTTTTCTCAGAACTTCATTTTTTTGTTACAAAATGAATCTACATGTTGCACTGATCATCTGGATGTATTTAGTTTTGAAAATAAGTAAGAGATGACCATTTCATGTCACTCTGAAAGTTTGCTCGTATTTCGTATTTGTCTTCGATTCAGGCTTGTTAATAAAAATAAATGAATTTTGGGAGAGGGGTTAGGTTTAGATTGGGGAGAAGATCATTTTTGTGGAAGAAATTGCATGTTTAGTGACCTGTAGCGAAATCTAGGGTTTGGGTTCGCCGGAGAAGACGATCAGAAGTCTTCTCCGGCCACCTGAAAATCATTAACCCTAATATGTATCATTAATGAGAGTTTGAATGTGGAGCGTAGGATGGTTTGACCAGGGTTGACTCCCGCGTGAATGAACGCACCAGATTTTCCATTAAACCCTAATTCAGATTAATTAGGTTAATTAATTAGGTTTAATTTTGAATTTCCCAAAAGCAATCCCAGCCACTCAAACGCGCGCGTAGTCAACTCCCGCGTCTCAGCTTTGAATCTTGGCCTTAGGATCAGCATACTTCCCATTTAAATCAATTTTAATTTCATTTTAATCCCATTTTCTTTGTCATTTATTTTAAAATACTTAGAAAAATCACAAAAATATTTCCTTCTGCATTTTTACTTCAAATATTTTTCTCATTCCAAAAATATTTTTATTTTTATTTGTTGCATTAAAAATTATTTTTAAATCATTTAAATGTTTATTTTTAATTAATTAATGGAAATTAATTAATTAAAAATACTTTTAGGTATTTAAAAATCACAAAAAAATTCATGTAACATTAAAAAACAATTAGAAATATTGTCCAACTCTCAAACCAAATTTCTTTTTTGTTCTTGATGCCTTTTGATAATTTTCTTTGGATTTAATTTCATTTCAAGGCATTATTTTGTTTCAAACTTCAAAAATTCATTTTTGTCTAACCTTTGAGAGTTGGATCATGATTCTTTTTGCATTGCATCTTGTATAGCATGTAGTTTATAGGATAAAATTGGCATGAATTGATCTTGCATTTTCAATTTGTTTGGAATTTTCCTTGATGAGGTACCTTAAAACCCTAGCAATCTTAGGAAATTCATAACTTTCACTAGGTTAATATTTGGATCCCCTCCTTTGGGCAGTGAGTTTGTATGGGTTTAAGGTATCTTTGAGTGCATTTTCAAATTTTTATCATGTCATATGCTTCTGATTTTGAATCTTGTTTTGTGTATTGATCATAAACCCTAATTTGTGCCTTCCTTTGCATCCATCTTCCATTTGCTTGCATCCATTGACTTGCCATGACATTTTGTGCATTCATGTGATTCATAAGACATCTTAGGACATTTTAGAATCATGTTTGATCATTTCATCTTGCATTTGCCATGTTGTATGTCATTTGCATTCCATAACTTTTCATGTATGTTCATGGTTCTATGCATGCCTCATTTGCATCCTCATGCTTGCTTGATCATTCCTATGCTTTGCCTCATGTTTGTATTATCCTTTAGCATCATTGACATCATGTATTTGCTTCTGACTTTGTCTTGCATCATGCCATTTCATCTCATTTGCATTGCATTTCATTTCTTTTACTAACTTTTCAGGTGGTAAGTTACTTTGAGAAGTGAATTTGCCTTCACTTCTCACATTCTCTTTTCATCTCTTTCATAATTCATTTGCTGAATTTTTGTATGTGTTTGGGTTTGAGCTTGCTCATTCTTGATCATCTTACTTTCTTTATTCAAGCAACTTGACTTCTTAAGTGAAGCAAGTTGTTTTGCTTCTCTTTGCTCCTTTCATTTGCTTCTCTCCTTGGTGGTTCTTTGAAGATCTTCTTGCAAGCCTCACTAACCCTAGGAACAACCAAGCATGATCACAATTAGGGTTTGATTAGTCCCCCCATTAGTTTCACCTTTGTGTCATCATTGAGTCTTCTCTTCTCATCTCATAATCAGGGACTAAACCCTAAAGGTTTTAAGGCTTTGTGATTAAGCTTATGCCTGCATCCTTCTATTAGGATGGAGTGTATAACTTTAATCCTAAGTGTTAAACCCTTAATGTGTTTAAATCCTTTAATCAATCCACTTAATAATCATCAAGACATCCAGATTGTAACTTGGGCCTTGCATTAGGGTTCTAATTCTTCCTTAATTGGTTAAGAAGGACTAACCCTAGTGTTAATGGACAAGTCCCCCTCAAGTTGTCTTACAAACCATAAAACTCACTTCTTCATCTTATCATTAACTAAAATCCATCTAATAAAGGCTTTGTTTTGTCATGAGATTAATCCCTAATCATGGATTAAGTTGAGGAGTCTTCCTCAGCTTAAACATTCTCATCTATTATCCTTCTATTAGGATGGTGTAATGAGTCTGTTTAATCCCTGATTATGGCTTAGTCTCATTACTTAACACTAAACAAAAACACCAAAAACATCTAAATAAATGTAAGTAGGTTAATGATCTTAATCCTATACCATGGTGATTAAGTGTGAGATGCTGACTTCACACTTAAGGTATTCTCATTACCCCTAATCAGAGGGAGGATGTGATGAGTTTACTAACCCATTGGTTTAGGCTTAAGCTCATTAACTTATGACAAAATTCAAAAAGCAATAAAAGACTGAAAATACAAAAACAAAAAACAATCGTCTCCTCCGGGATTCTTTTCTTATCTCATTCACTCACAAACGAGAACTCGCTTCTTCCGTCTAATGCAAGACATTTGGCACCTGAGCCAGACAGGTCATACACTTGAGCATAGACAAGCAAGCAGTTCACAAGTCAATTTATCTTTCAGTCTCTTTGAGTCGAACTACGGTGTTCTGACTTCCTCATTGCACGAGAGGATACGTAGGCATAACTTAACAGTTATCGAACAAAAGTCTCTGTACATCCCCCCTCTTCCCAGCTTTATTCTTTAAGCCTCATGGTCTTGAGCATTTCATTCCTGTTTCTTACACTGACACTTCTCTTATACACTTCACATTTATTTTACACTGACACTTGCATTCTTTCCAGCTTTGATACACAAACAACACTGACACTACCCCTTTAAAACACAAATATTTTAAGCGTGGATCCCGTCGAGTACGGAGGACAATCTGGGTGCTAATACCTTCCCAGGTTGTAACCAACCCCCTTTCTCAGTCTCTCTGGTTCGCAACCGTCTTATCCATATCTTTCTAGGTTTATGCAGCATTACCTTTCCTCCGGGATAAAAATGCCTAGTTGGCGACTCTTTTCCTTTCTCTTGAGTTCACTCCTGTGTGTTCTCATATCTCTTCTTCGCCGACCGTCCGCGTTTGTACCCCTTCTGACCTTGTGTGTCATTTTGGTGGGAGCGACACTCCTTCAAGTGGATCCAAAATTTCTACAGCTCTTCCAAGTCAGTAGGCATGTCAGGATGAATAATGGTGTAAGGAACATCTCCTTCAACAATAGGCTCAACAAACACTCACCGGTAGAACAACGGGATATAACATCATAAGAGTTTGAGCATGAGACCGCACCCATTTGAGGTAAGGCTCCATAGGGATGGCGTATTTTGGTTTCAGAGCATTGTTGTTAATCTTGTTCACCATGCTCCAAGCATGTATAACCCTTTGACGGTAACCTCAAAGATTGTTGTCATAATCGAACACAATACCTTGAATAATCATGTCATCCATCACTCCGAGCATAACCAAATTGATGTAGTGCTAAAGAAGGATTATAAGTAATGCCTCCTCTGATGCAAAGGAGTGACACATTAGGGAACTCTCCATAATGATCAATGATAGTGATATTTCCCATAGATCGGGAACACCAATGAATATCTGAATGAGAGAGTGACATTATCTTTCTAGACCATCTCAAACCTTGTTCATTCTTCATCACAGATTGTAGTAGGTGTGAAATAAACCACCTTGATAGTAGAGGTATGCATCACATCAGAGTTCCTCGCGCCTTCGTAGTACGAGTTTTAAGAGAGTGCAAAATATCTTAGAGCAGGGTAGGCACAAGATTATGAGTCACAAGTATGTTAATGACGTGCACATCCATGAATTGGTCCGGATTAGGGAACAACACAAAACCATAAATCAACAAAGCCAAAATCTCCTTAAAATACTTTAGCAAGAATACCCTTAACTCCACTTCTTGTTTCTAGTACAATGTCTGACTTCTTCAAATGTAAAGCTACTACAATAATTTCAGGTTTAGGCTCCTTCTATAAGCATGTGAATGGTTTCTGATCAAGAATAGGCACACCAAATAGTTTGTAGAATTCTTCCATTGTGGACGCAACCTGATAATCGGGAAATGTGAAATAGTGATGTTTAGGGTCAAAGAACTGGAACAAAACACTCATCATGTCTTCACTAAACCCTGAAGTAACCAAATCAAGTAGATAACCATGCTTTTTGATGAATTGAGAGCTCTCAAGAACTTTTGAGACTAATTCCTTAAGCTGGGAAGTTATCCTTACAAAGTTGATCAGGATAGTGTTCCTACGAACGGAAGCTATAACCTGCAACAAAGAACAAAGATAAATACTTTGGTCCTTGAAATGGTTAGTGAAAATGCTATGTTATGATGTCATGATGTTATGATGTTACGTTTGTGTTTAAAGCAAGAAGATGAAAAACACAAATAAGTCACACAAGAGCCTTAGGTTTAAAGGCTTGCATGAAGTTCATAGGTAAGTACCCTCCCCACTGAAGTTTAGTTGGTTCAACCTGTCCTAGAAATAGTAATCGGGTTCTAAGGGATCTCAATATCATTGATTCTTTTCAAAGGTTGTTGTTCAGTATGACAATTGACTTGCCAACCAAAACATCCCTAGATTATGATCTCAATGAGCATAACATCGAGTATCAACCAACTTTAGACTTCACCAAAGCCGGTTATCTCACTACTTTCTAATGGCCAAGATGGGCCAATTAGGGTTCTAACGGGAAGTTAGTGTTAATGACACCATATGGCAACCTAATATTATCCTCAACTGACTTGAAGAACATCAGTACCAACCAAGATGTCACATAACTATAGCCACCAGATCAACCATATCGGTATACGTTGTATAATTTCCTTGGTCTATTGCTACTTACCTAAGGTATACTAGATCCGGGTTAGGATATTTCTCACAGTAGCCCCAAAACAAGTACCCTTAAAAATAAAGCATACAATTCAAACAAATAAAGTGATCTAACTCTAAAGTAACCCCTATTTTAAATAGTTTTCCTAAGCAGAGTCGCCAGTTCTGTAACACGGTGGGAGAACTGACTTTGTCATTTTTGTTTTCACAAAAACTATGTTGCGGATAGCAAGAGTCTCCACCGACTTTTCTTTTATCCAAGTAGGAAAGGTGGAAAAGAACATGAAAGACCTTGAATTAGATTTTGAGTTCGGGGGGTAGGTTATACAAAGGGAAGGTGTTTGCATCCTTTGTATCCATGGTTATCCATGGGCTCTTAACTGCTCAACTCACTTTACTTTTTTTTGAAAAATAGTGGTAATGTATTTAGAAAAAAGTCCACCTTTATAATGATTCTCGTATGAATGTATACAAAAGGGGTTTTCTTGGAAAGTTTTTGAAAATATAAGGTGTAAAGAGTATTTTTTGCTTTTGAAATGGTGAGCAAGCAGTTAAGGGCTTCCTACCTACTCAAGGTCGTTCATGTTATTTATCGTTCCTTAGAGATAAGATTGTCCTTACTATTAGTTAGTAAGTAATCTTATCTTTGGATGTAAGGAACATGTGTAGGGTCGTCGTATAGTCATAGAAGGCAACATGTAAGGGTGTCTTAGCAACTCGAAGGGACTATCATCATTTTTTGTAGGGTCATCGAGGGACAAGATCATTTATTCGTAGGCAACTCGAAGGGTCATCGAGGGACTATGATCTTTATACCGAAGGGACTTGATGATTTTTATTTAGGCAACTTTGCTAAGTCATCCCTACATTTGAGGGACTTGACCATTTTTTCGTAAGGCAACAAGAGGGGATACCCTAGAGATGCATGTGTCAAAAGTGTGTTGTGTTCAGTTATTTTATCTTTTGGATTAGTGGGCTAAGTCCAATTTGAGTCACATACATTCTTTTCACACCCTAATGTTACTAACCACGTAGTTAATTGTTTTGCAGAATTTAAAAGCGAAAAATAAATCCTAAGCTATTACATCATGGGGAGGGGAGTGCGGAAAATAAAATGATGGAAAATAAACTATTAGCTATTACAAATAAAAAGGCAACCTATACATTTATTCTAATAAATATAAATAACGAGAAAGTTAAGAATCGAGAATGGATAAGAAAGAGGGAAGAAGAAATATGAAGAATCAGATGAAACAAAATCAGTTAATTAAATTTGATTTATAATCAATTAATTGATTTTTTTTTTGTAAAATTTTCTAAGATTTTTAATTTAATTTGAAATTATTAATTTAATTAAAAAAGGTTTGGTATTTACAAGTTAATAAAAAAAATATTAATTTTTTTTTAATTTAATGATTAGTTTAAAAAATGTTTAATTATTACTTAGTAAAAATAATTAGTTATTAACCTAATTAAAAATAGTTTTTTTTTCTATTTTTTATTTACAAAATAAAAGTAAAAGTTATTGATTTTATAAGTTGTTATTGGTTTTAAAAAGAGTTATTTAGTTATTTGTTTAATTAATTAAAATAACTATTTAGAAGAAAATAAAAAGAATTAGGAGAAATATGAAAAGAAAACACGCAAAAAAAAAGGGGAGAGTTGCTGGGTTTCGAACCCGCCCCCCAAAGGTCATTCTTCAACACCTTCACCACCAAGCCACTTGCGCGCATGTGATAAGAAAACATAACTAATTAAATAAATATTAAAGCGGCATAAACCACAACCAGCCAACCAATTGTGCCACGTCACACCATCGTCTTCCTCCTTGCCACCTGCGAGTTTTGCTACGAATTCTGCTACGACTTTTGCTGCGATTTTTGCTGCGATTTTTGTAGCAATTTAAACCTGAAATTCAAACATCAAAAAATGCAAGCTTTAACAAGTTAAAACCATCCATTCCTACTAAATTGACCGATAAGAATTCAATGGTGCAGTTTGTTTGATCTAAAAGTGGCTGGATAGTGAGATTCGAATCTTGAGCTTCTTTGTGCCCTAACAATGGTTTTATTCGAAACCTGCATCATAACTAAAAAATAAATGATCAAAAATCATCTAAATATGATTATGAACATTATTATGAAAAGAGAATACATTAAAATTCAATGAAACAAAATATTAGAAATTAAAAAGAAAGGTTAGGGGGTGACATGTTCATAGGATGTGTTTCCCATGGCTTTAACCTTAAAAAAAAGTATGGATCGTCTCTTGGAAGCTCTTTGGTGATGATTGAATGTGAAAAAGTCGTGGAAACTTGCTATGAAGGGTTTTGGTGACTTGCCCTAGTTTGCCTTTTTTTAAATTTTTTTTAGGGATCTTTGTGTAATACCCTAAAATTTTCCCTCTTAATTGATTGCCAACCTCAAGTGGTTTATGCTTCATTTCCATATCATTAAGCATATCATTCCATACATTTCATAATAAAAAGTAAAAAATAAATACGATACATGTATCATCGGTCAAGGCGGGGGCATGTGATCAAGGGTTATTTGGCATTTATCAGGTCTTAGAAGAAAAATAATCTCAGAACGAACGATGGAGGCCGGATATTCAAGAGTTCCCACCAAAAGAAGAAAAATTCAAATTTTTGGTCAAGTAACCGGTTACCACCTAGGTAGTAACCGGTTACCACTTGTAAATTTGGAAAAAAATTTGGCTTGGAGGGATTTTCCACCACTTTTCCATTTTTCCACTTTTCCACTTTACCTTGCATTCCACCATTTTCTAGAACCTTCTATCACCTTCCTATGGAATATTACAAGGAATATTCTAGAGGCTCTAACTAACTCCTAACCTAAATCCCAAGCCTAATGCCCCAAGCCTAGCTCCTAACCCAAGCCTCACTCTAAACCTAACACATATATAAATCATTTTCACTCCAAACCTCCCAAACTCACACTAAAACTTCATCATCATCAAGATTCTTCAAGTTTTGCATTGAAACTTGAAGAATCGGAAGCTAAGCTACCACAATTTGCATCAATTTCACGAATTATCAAAGAAGTTGCAACAGTTTTGGGGTTTATTTCACCTTACGGAAGTGTTTTTCGAAGATTTCATTAACCGCATTTATTTTGTGCATTCACGGATCGAAGCCTTAAATCTCCGATTTTCTATCCTATTGCGCATCGTTTCGACATTGCAACAATTACCAAAGCAAACCTTTGCTTTGTAGGTTGATGAATCTCAAAATCACTTCTCGTTTTTACTTATTTCTCTTCATCTCGGCGTGCGCATTCTTCGCGTTTTCTTATTTTTTGATGCTTTAATTGTTTGGATCATTAGAAGTTAGAATATTGATGTATTTGTGGCTTTAATTGGTGTTAAATGTTGCATTTAGGTGTGATTTTGTGTTTAGTTGATAAGCTTTAGTTTAGAGATTATTTGAATAAGTCAGTTCTGGTTTGTGCATGAAAATGTAGAATTTTTGCTTCTGGTACAGGCGTAACCGGTTACCTCTTGGGTAGTAACCGGTTACCAATGTTAATTTTGCTGAAAAACTCCATGTTTTTGAACTGGTAACCGGTTACCTCATAGGTAGTAACCGGTTACCACTGAACGAGAATGAAAATTTTTAGTTTTTTCTTGCATTTTTGATATTCATTCCCCTCTAATCATCATTGATCTTTAATATATGATTTTAGGGAGTTTTTAGGAGCTGTTTAGGTGCATGAGCCCATTGTTTCGACAACTTTCGACACGTTTCCATTTGCTTTTGAATTTTTGCGCTTATTTGTCATTTTGTGCATGGATTGATTTAATGCATAATCGGTGCTATATTCAATGCATCATTTGGCATGTAAATGATCATGTTACATTCTGGTTTTGCATCCTTTGCATGTTCGTTAACTCTTATGCATCATCACATCGCATATCGTATGTTGCATCATATAACGCCCAATATATATGTGCATGTTGTTGCATCTTATTGCATGCTTGAGTATATTTGCATGTCAATCCAATTCTGTTTTTGCATCAAGCTACACATCATTGTTGATCCATGTTGATGCATGTTCATCATGTTCATGTGCCACTTTGCATATTTGTTGCATAATCAATAATTTGGTGCACTCTTTCATGATCCCTCATTGAAAACACTTGTGTTCATTCAATTATATATGTTGATTCATGTTCATGTTGCATTATTTGTGCACTTTCCATTGACTTTGTGCATTAAAAAAATGAAAAATGATCAAATCTGAATGTTGGCAATTCTTAGCTGTTTTTTGACACAGTAGCTGTAAAATGTATGTTGATTGTTGCATTTTCACACTTTTTACACTTGTTTTGCATGATGAATGTAAGCTGTCAAAGGCTGTGTGCATTATACATTGCATTTCATTGTTGTTTGTGCATTTAGTAGTTGTAGTAGGTTGCTGAATTTTGCATTGCATCTTTTTAGGTCCATTAACTCTAAGATTGAGTCTAGTTTAGGTCCTAGGATCATTAGGATTTAATTGGTACTTTTTTTGCTTTATTATTTTTAATAATATGCAACATTAACCTTTGTTTTGTAGGGAGGGTTAAGGTAATTTCTTCAACTTATGATTTTACTGCCTTTATGCATTTAATTTGCATTTAATTTGCATTTAATTTCCTCTACCTTTCACATTTGTGTTTGATAGGATTTCCCCCTATTTTGTAGAATCAACTTAACTTCCTTAGGAAGTAAGTTGCATTCTAATTATCTTTTCTTCTTTTCCTTTCTCATTAGGATAGAAACCGCACTAACTTAGGTTCATCCATGCATGTTAACACTAGGATTCTAGTCTTCCTCTTTAGACTTTTTGCCTTTGGTTCGCTTCGCTTTCTCTTTCTCATCTCACAAAGAAAAGCTAAAAAACATCTAATAAAGGTTAACTTTCTCGTACGACACGAGACTTTGTCGTGGGTTACTTATGCACGTCCTGCCTCGGGGCGAGGTGTAAGTCATCTACCACGATGAATAAGTCTTAGTACGAGAAGGTTCACAAACAATAAACAAAAAATACTTTTCTAAAAGACAAAACCATCAAAGAAGAATCGTCTTTTCCTCCGGGAGCTTCTTTTCTCATCTCACTCACTCTTAACGCGAACTTGCGACGACCTGTCTCACATGCAAGACGGTAAACACACTCGTTCAAGGAGAGCCTGCAACACCTGAGCATAGACATACGCAGTTCCAATGATTAAAAACACAAAATAGTTCCCGCCTTAGTTAGGGGAACTACGTCGACTCTGATCCTCATTTTCCCCATGAGGTACGTAGGCAGCGGGGTAGGGCCCGTTCGAGCACTTTCTTTATTTTCCCTACATTTTCCCCTTTATTTTAGTTCTCTTTTTCCATTTCTATTCTCATTCCAGTTAGCAGTTTATTTCAGCAGCATGTTATTTCTCACCCTTTGAAATAAACAAACAAGCGTGGATCCTTTCGGGTACGGAGAACAGTCCGGGGTGCTAATACCTTCCCAGGACGTAACCGACTCCTGGACCCAGATCTTTGGTTCGCAAGACCTCGTCCTTTCCTTCATCCTTAGGTTTGTGCAGCATTACCTTTCCCGTTCCTTCGGGATAAAAATGTCTGTTTGGCGACTCTACCTTTTCCGCGCCACTTTCGCGTTTGTACTAGGATGAAAATCCCGGGAGTGACAGCCGGCGACTCTACTGGTGATCGATACAAGAATCTCTAGTTTCCCTCGTGGAGTCAATCCCAGCGTCTGTTTGCTTTTGTTTCTTTAGGTGTTTATGTGTGTGCTGCTGTGTGTTTATTTACTGTTTCATTTACAGTTTTTACTTTACAGCATTTATTTACTGCTTTCAGTATTTATTTTCACATGCATCATATACTGGACTGCCTGCGCTGGTTTCCATTTTTTCTGTGGGTTGGGAGTTACTGTGAGATTAGACAACTACCCGACCTAAGTGCACCATAGGATTAGCGTGGACACATTGTACTCGCATGGTTACATGATGAGTGGCGATGTGTTCCACACCCAGGTTGCGACTGTCTTGGAACTATCCTGTGTGGGGGTTTTGCCTCACTTCAGGGTACGACCTTGATAGTTATTTGTAGCTGGAGACTGATCATCAAGGACCATAGTGGAAACACCCCTCTCCAGTGATGACAGTGGCATACCACATTTGTTGGCAAACCCACTCGCATCCGAGGGTCCACTGGGAACTCGCATAGGATGACCTGGTTCTCTCAAAGGAATCCAGTTAAAGCAAAACTGTTCATATGATGATAGTACTATATCCCAAGGGCTGAATGTACTATTGTTTCTTCATTCAGTGCTTGAAACTAGGGACTCATGAGGGATGCTTGTTTCCTTGGACTCAGCTGAGACCTCCTTGAGTAGTACATAATGCCAAATTGATTCCCTGATTTGGTCATGATCCATTTCTCCGAAATGGTGAACGTATTATTGTTGATCGGCTTTGAGAGTCCGTGATGTTGACCCGAGTAGCACACCCGTGAGATGGGAGGGGTTTACAGGTTTGCAGGAACCCTGAAACTTCCAACATACCCACTTTGCCAGTATTGTCCGATATTGTGATCTGATCCTTTGGTCCTGCGGTTCCGAGATCTGGGATTCTTATTTAGAAGGGTTGTTATTATGACTGTGACTTGCACAAACACATGATTATATGTTTGGCCCATCACAAACACATCACCAGTCACATGCCTTGCATTGCATAAGCATCATGACATCATTAATCATTATGTTCTTTTTCATTCTCAGGGTTCATATTACTCCCGATTCTCGGTTATTACCACGACAAAATGGAAGACATCAGAAAAAGAACTGTGCACTACAAATTCTTCGACACCAAAGTGAATATGATCAACTAGATGGTGTATCTTATTACCCCGGGGTCAGCTGGGATACTTCAAGGAGAAATATGGTGATATTCTGGATTTGGTGTTCAAACAGGACAGTTCTCAAAGAAGCGTCATTCATACCTTACTGCAATACTATGACCCACGACTTAGGTGCTTCACCTTCCATGACTTCCAGTCGGGCCATCTGCTTGAAGAGTACGCTTAGATCCTAGGTGTGCCAATCCGAGATCAGATCCCTTTCAACTTGGAGATGACCAGACCAACTCATTGTGACATCGCCAAAGCTCTTTATTTGAGCTCATATGAAGTGTCTGACAATTTGATTGCTACCAAATCCAGAGTGTTTGGCTTCTCTCTAGAGTTTTTGGTTAGAAAGGTTAGAGAGCTCGCTACAACCAATCAGTAGGATTCAATTTGAGCCATTTTAGCGTTGTCCATATACGGGATCATCTTGTTTGCTGATATAGACAAGTTCGTGGATATCAACGTTGTTCATTTGTTTGTGCTTAAGAATCCGGTACACACTCTCTTGGGTGACCTCTATTATTTAGTACATTACAATAATGAGAAGAGACGAGGTGAATTGGTCAAGTGTTGTGCTCTGCTCTTCTACAGGTGGTTTATGAGGCACCTACCTACCATTGAGGTCTTCACTAATCCCAATGTTGTTTGGGCCCAGAAACTGAGTATGCTATCTTCCAGAGATATCAGATGGTTCACTTTGAGGCTGAAAGGGAAGAGCGTAATCACTAGCTGTTGAAATTATCCCAATGTGCCTTTATTAGGAGTATCAGCGGGTATCAACTACAAGCCCATTCTCTTAAGAAGACAGTTGGGGTACGCTCTCAAAGAAGTCCCCGATAAATCAGAATTGTTCCAGGCTTTCTATTTCTCGGCAAAGGATAATCTCTCGTTGGTTAGGAAAGTCGCATGCTTCTGGAAGTTGATCAGGAGGAAAGGAATAGAATGCTTGGGTAGAAGCAACAACCAAGTGTTTCCCGAATTCGAAACTTGGATAAAAGAGAAAGCCCAAGTATCTCTAATCCCTTTCTCTACACCGGCTCCACCTCCTACTACCATATCGTTGGAAGACTACCAGAAGTTAGAAGTTGTGGTTAAACAACTCAGGGATGAAAATCAAGAGGCTAATAATGTTTTTCAGAAGTTGAAAATTCAGAACCAAAGGCTAGAAGAGAGGGCTCATCAAGATGAGGAGTTAGTCAGGCTCAAGCAACAAGACTTCAATGAATGGGAGCTCTACTTCAAGAAGAGAGGGTTAGCTGAAACTCACAAGGCAGGTCAGTGCCAAAAAGATAAGAAAGCTTTGAATGAAGCTAATGAAGCTATAACCTTGTGGCAAGAAAAGTGGGAAGATAATCTGAAGAAGCAGAAGGAGTTGGAGACCAAATACAAGCTGGAGATCAAAAGTCTTCGGGACTCTCTAGCTGAACAAGGAGAGCTGCTCCAAAAGGCCCATGGCCAACAAATGGATTACCTTTAGGATATGGCAAAGAGTCAGCAGACAGGGGAAGATACTCAGAAGGAAATAGAAGAGTTGAAGCTTAGGGCTGATGTTAAGAAAATCAAGACCGAGTCAAGCAAAGAAAGTGAGAAGGTGTTCCTACAGCAGATTGAAGAGTTGCATGCCTCGTTTGATCTCAGAGATCTCCTAATACAGAAGCTCATATAGGAGCCAAATCATCCAAACATAGCCTAGTTTCTCCAAGGTGTCAAGTGCCTTAGCTGGAGGTTGCAAGATGTTGAACTTCTCAGGGTTTAGTATCGTGCTTGCATATTTGGATTACCCACAAGCCTGTTGTGGGATTCCTCTTTTATTGATGTACTTTGTTTTCTGATATATGAACTGGTACCGTTCGAGGACTTTGTTGTTTCAGATTTCAGTTTATACAATTGACTTGCCTTGAATCTCAGGTTGTTATCTTTGCACGGACACGGGGTAATAAGCACCAATTCTCCACATCTGAACCTCATACGGGGTCTGCTTCCAAAGGCTATTCTCTTAATACCGGAACGAAAAAGTAAAACAAAACCCTTGAGGATAAAAGGAACACAGCATTGCATGCATTCATATCATTTTCATTTTCTTTCTTTTTGCAGGTTGTCCAGACTACTTAACTTATCCATTTTAAGGGAAAGATTGCGAGAGCAGCCAGGACCTGTCACCCCAGACAGAGCATTCCTCACCGGTACGCTACCCGCAACAATAAAAAACCATCACGGACATTGTGCAGACATAACTCAACGAACTCCGCACCCGAATGGGAGAGTTTATGGTGATGCTGAAGAGCATGGCCCTAGGGAAGCAAGAGCTGAGAAATACTATGCAAAGGCTTACTCCTCTCCAAACCAACCCTCTGGTGGTTACTCCGGATGCCCAGGGGAATCTATTCAATAACAACAAAGGAGACGGACCACCGGTCCAAGAAACTGGAACACCTACTCTTATCCCTGTGGAGGATCGCCAGGAGGATCAGTTCCCTCCTATCAACGATGATATGGGTTTTGGCACGAGGGGAAACTTTCAAGATTTTCAGATGCTGGCCGAGAAGGTTAAGGCCCTTGAATGTAGGGACACTCTTGGAATTGACGTATTTGATATGGGTTTGGCCTCCGGGGTGGTTTGGCCTCCAAGCTTTGATAAGTATAACGAAAATTCCTTCCCCAAGACACACTTACAGGCTTTCTACCGCAAGATAGCCACTCACACTAAAGATTAAAAACTCTGGATGTATTACTTCCAGGATAGCCTCACTAGGGCTCACTGGAGTGGTATATGAAGCTAGAAAAGAATGTTGTCCAAAATTGGAAAGAGCTTAGGGAGGATTTCTTTAAGCAGTATCAATACAATATTGATATGGCACCCAGCCGTACGCAACTCTAGAGTTTATCTCATAAGAACTCAAAAAGCTTCAAGGACTATGCTCAAAGATGGCGCGAGGTTGCCGCCAGAGTACAAACACCTTTACTAGAAAGAGAGATGGTGGATCTTTTCATGGATACCCTCCCAGGGCACTTCATGGAAAGATTAACAGGTTGTTCATCCAGTGGATTTTCGGACATCTTTCTGACGGGAGAAATGATAGAAAATTGGATGAAGCAAGGCAAAATCCAGAATAGCGGAGCATCAACCTTCAATATGAAGAAGCCTTTGTGAAGCGCCGAGAAGGGGAAACCGGGGCTGTGTATACTCAAAACAAAAGAGGAAACTAGAATGTGTACCATCAGGCAGCTCCTGTCACCATTGCTGCTCCAGCAAACCAACCACAGGTTCAACAACAACAACGTCAACCAAACTACCAACATCAAAGGGCTATGAGGCCATATTATCCTCCCCGATCAAAAGACAGGCATCTTGAGACACCACCCATGTCATATTCCCAGCTCCTTCAGAATCTTCTACAACTGCAAATGATCCAACTAAGGACCCTACAACCTCCAAGACCGGGGAAAATCCCTGAAGGGTATGATGTCAATGCTCGTTGTGAGTTCCATTCTGGGGATACCGGTCACATCACAGATAATTGTAAGGCTTTGAAGCATGTTGTCCAGGACTTGATTGACTCCAAGGCAATCAATTTCGCTCCTACTCCAAATGTAATCCAGAATCCTATGCCTCCTCATGGAAGGACTGTGGGGGCTATTGATAGAGAGGAAGGATTGAATTTAATATATGATGTCAAAGACTTGAAAACTCCATTGATGGCGGTAAAAGCTTTCCTGGCCAAAAGGAACATGTTCCCGGGTTGCGGAGAAAATCGTCCAGATTGTGTTAATTCCCCGGATGGTTGCGATCAGCTGAGGTCGGGGATACATAAAATGATTAATGAAGGAAGTATACAGTTCAATAAAGTTGTGAGGAGTGATGATATATCAATTGTTACAATTTATTACAACCCAACATAGGTTCCCGCCGCAGCGAGGGTGGCGCCAATAACCATCACCACCTCTGGACCGGTCCCATACTAAAGTGACAGGGCCATCCCCTGAAATTATGGAGGTGAAATGTACTATAATGGCCAGAAACAAGACTTAACTGCATCCACTTCCTCTCCGTGCCAAATTGAAAATGTTAGAGTTGGGGGGTTTAACAAAAGCGGTAGATTATTCGCGCCAGAAACTCTGAGAGGTAGTGCATTACCATCAAAAGATACTGACGAGGTTCAAGCGAAAGCCAGGTGAAAACACCCCATGATTAATGATGCATCTGCGCCAACCACAGATCCTGACATCACTTTTTATAAGGAAGCCGAGGAATTCCTAAGAATCATCAAGAAAAGTGACTACAAGATCGTAGACAACTTACAGTAGACTCCTTCGAAGATCTCGATCTTATCCTTATTAATGTGTTCGGATTTGCATAGGAAAGCCTTATTGAAGATTCTGAACAACGCGTATGTACCGCAGGATATATTAGTCAATCAATTGGAAACAGTGGTGTCAAGTGTAAACTCTATCCATGGCTTGGGATTCACAGATATGGATTTAACTTCTGAGGGACACAATCATAACTGCACCTTGCACATCTCCATGGAATGCAAGGGGGTTGTGCTCTCCCATGTGCTGGTCGACACAGGATCATCATTAAACGTGCTTCCCAAGAAATCCCTCATGAAGTTGAATTATGATGGGGTCGTGCTGAGGCCAAGCGACTTAGTCATAAGGGCATTCGATGGTTCAAGGAGGTCAGTGTTCGGAGAAGTGGAGTTGCCTATCCAGGTGGGACCACAAGTCTTCAATGCTACTTTCTACGTAATGTACATTCAGCCAGCCTATAGTTTCTTGTTGGGGAGACCTTGGATCCATTCAGCAGGGGCAGTGTCCTCCACCCTTCATCAAAAGTTAAAGTTTGTGTGGGAAGGGAATATTGTAACAGTGTCAGGAGAAGAAGACATCTTCATTAGCCACCTAGCCTCATTCAAATATGTAGAAATGGATGGAGAAATCGTCGAGACTCCTTGCCAAGCTTTTAAGCCCATCAAGTCTGAGAATGCATCATCATCAGCTGCTTTATCTGAAGACCCGAAGAAAGGAGTTTCTATAGCTTCTTACAAGCAGGCCTTAAAAGTGGTAGAGTCAGGTGCAAAGGAAGGCTGAGGCAAGACAATTGAGATCCCAGAAAAGAAATACATGTATGGAGTTGGCTACCATCCAGGTTAGTCAACACCTGGACAAAGTGCTAGAGGACGGAAGGGCCTAATTACCTTCACCAGTGTCGGGTGGGTTGATCATGGAAACGTCTGTGCTGCACAAGAGGATATGATTAACGGTGACTGCAATCTTGACGAGTGGGTTAAGCCTTGTGCTCCGGGAACACAACTCAACAACTGGTCGGCTGAAAGGCTCATCCCTGTCACTCAGCTTGAAGAGTAATAGTTTTTACGTTTTGCTTTCCTGTATTCAAGCTTTATTCCTTACCCGAGGCATAGTAGCTCATTATAAGGGTTCTTTTGTTCATGATATAATTTCATAATCATCAATAAAGCGGACGTTTTTGCATTCAATCATGTTGTTCCATGTCTTTCATTTTCATTTTCATCTTTTTTTCAAAAAAATGAATGGCAATGTTTCCTCAAACAATTTCTAAAATATAGCATGAATCACCATTCATGCAGATGCTCCTCATCGGGTCTCATCAACGACGGCCTTGCTATGGCTCAATATGACTTCGACAACCCGATCTACCTAGACGATGAGGAAGGTGAGGAAGATTGTGAACTGCCCGAAGAGCTAGCCAGGTTGCTTAAACAAGAGGAGAAGATGATTCAGCCGCATGAGGAAGTTGTTGAAATGGTAAATCTGGGTACTGAAGAAGATAAGAGAGAGGTAAAGATCGGGGCTGCGTTAGAAGAATCTATCAAGAGTCATCTAATTTCCATGCTTCGAGAGTATGTTGATGTCTTCGCCTGGTCTTATCAAGACATGCCTGGATTGGACACTGATATTGTGGTGCACAAACTACCTCTCAGGGAAGAGTGTCCACCCGTCAAGAAAAAGTTGAGACGAACACGCCCTGATATGAACATCAAAATTAAAGAGGAGGTGCATAAACAGTTTGACACCAGATTCTTGGCCGTGACAAGTTATCCCCCATGGGTCGCAAATATTGTACCAGCCCCTAAAAAGGATGATAAGGTCAGAATGTGTGTGTACTATAGGGATTTGAATCAGGCCAGCCCTAAATATGATTTCTCTTTGCCTCACATTGATGTGTTAGTTGACAACACTACTCAATTTTCAGTATTATCCTTCATGGATGGCTTCTCGGGTTATAACCAGATCAAAATGGCGCCAGAAGACATGGTGAAGACTACATTCATTACGCCCTGGGGCACCTTCTGTTATAAAGTCATGTCGTTTGGTTTGAAGAATGCTGGTGCAACTTACCAACATGCAATGGTGACACTATTCCATGATATGATTCATCACGGGATTGAGGTCTACATTGATGATATGATTGCGAAGTCATAGCCAGAAGAAGAGCATCTAGTCGACTTAGCTAAAATATTTGATAGGCTTCAGAAATTCAGACTAAGATTAAACCCGAACAAATGCACCTTCGAGATGTATTCTGGTAAGCTGCTAGGCTTCATCGTTAGTGAACAGAGAATCGAGGTCGACCCTGCAAAAGTAAAAGCCATCCAAGAGATGCTTGAACCAAGGATTGAAAAGGAAGTACGAGGTTTCCTAGGGAGGTTGAACTACATTGCATAATTCATCTCGCACCTGACACCCACATGTGAGCCTATTTTCAAACTTCTGAAGAAGAATCACGTTATCAAATGGGATGATGACTGCCAACAGGCCTTCGACCAAATCAAGGAGTACTTGCAAGAACCTCCAATTCTCATGCCTCTAGTGCCAGGGAGACCCCTAATCATGTACCTCGCAGTACTCGAAGGATCCATGGGATGTGTACTGGGTTAACACGACGAGTCTGGTCGAAAAGAGCACGCCATTTATTACCTTAGGAAAAAGTTTACCGATTGTGAGACACGCTACTCACTACTCGAGAAAACTTGCAGCGCTTTGGCATGGGCTGCTCGCCGACTAAGACAGTACATGCTGACTCATACCACTTTCCTAATTTCCAAGATGGACCCTGTAAAGTATATCTTCGAGAAGCCGACTCTAACAGGAAGAGTAGCCCGATGGCAGATGATTCTGACAGAATATGATATCCAATACACTTCACAAAAAGCCCTCAAAGGGAGTGTATTCTCAGAGTATTTGGCCCAACAGCCAATTGACGATTATCAGCCCATGAAATTCAAGTTTCCGAATGAGGACATAATTTTCCTCAAGTCGAAAGACTGTGAAGAACCACTCCTGGAGAAGGGGCCAGACCCCGAATCCAATTGGAAATTGATGTTTGACGGAGCTATAAACATGAATGGTAGTGGAGTAGGTGATGTCCTTACCTCACCAGATGGGGTACACATGCTTTTCACTGCTCGGCTGACATTCAAATGCACTAACAATGAAGTTGAGTACGAAGCCTGCATAATGGGTATCGAAGAAGCAATCGGCATGAGAATCAAGAACCTTGAGATCTTTGGTGATTCTGCTCTAGTTATCAACCAAGTCAATGGCAAGTGGCTGGTTCATCAGCCTCGCTTAGCTCCATACAGGGATTACACCATGAGATTGTTAAATTTCTTCACCAAAGTCAAATTGCACTACATACCTCGATATGAGAACCAATTTGTTGATGCTTTGGCAACTCTATCTTCCATTATCAAGGTGCATCAAGAGAACTATGTGCCTCGAATTGACGTCTCTCGTCTCGGAAGAGCAGCCTATGTGTTTGCAGTTGACTATATCGAGGATAACAAACCTTGGTATCATGACATCAAGCAATTCCTGAAGACGCAAGAATATCCAGCTGGGGCATCCAATAAAGACAAGAAGACTCTCAGGAGGTTAGCAGGTGGGTTCTTCTTGAATCGAGATGATGTACTATACAAACAAAACTTTGACATAGTCCTACTCAGATGTATGGATAGACACGGAGCAGACTTGTTGATGCAAGAGGTTCACGAAGGATCCTTTGGTACCCATGCCGGAGTACATGCTATGGCCAAGAAGTTTCTCAGGTTGGGATATTATTGGATCACCATGGAATCCAATTGCTATAAACATTCTCGCAAATGCCACAAGTGCCAGATCTATGCTGATACGTTTCATGTACCTCCAAATCTGTTGAGCGTCATGTCTTCACCTTGGCCGTTCACCATGTGGGGCATTGATATGATTGGTAAGATCGAGCCAACAGCTTCCAACGGTCACCGCTTCATCCTAGTTACTATAGACTACTTCACAAAGTGGGTCGAAGCGGCATCTTATGCCAATGTTACTAAGCAAGTGGTTGCCCGATTCATTAAAAGGGATATCATTTCCCGATATGGAATTCCCGAGAGGATCATTACTAATAATGGTTCTAACCTCAATAACAAGATGATGGCCGACTTGTGTCGGGATTTCAAAATAGAGCATCATAACTCTTCGTTGTATCGTCTGAAGATGAATGGCGTCGTCGAGGCAGCCAACAAGAATATCAAGAAAATCATTCAGAAGATGGTTGTGACATATAAGGATTAGCATAAGATGCTACTATTTGCGTTACATGGGTACCAAACGTCTGTACGTACCTCAACAGGGGCAACCTCGTTCTTACTGGTGTACGGTACGAAAGCAGTCCTACCAGTCGAAGTTAAGATCCCCTTGTTGAGAATAATGATGGATGTCAAGTTGGATGAAGCTTAATGGCTCTGAGTCAGGTACAACCAATTGAGCCTCATCGAAGAAAAACGCCTAGAAATTGTATGCCATGGACAATTGTATCAACGACGAATGAAACATGCTTTCGATAAGAAAGTACGACCTCAACGGTACATACTGGGTGACTTAGTGTTGAAAAGGATTCTTCCTCCTCTCAATGATCACATGGGCAAGTGGACACCCAATTATGAAGGTCCATTCATGGTTAAAAAGGTCTTCTCGGGCGGAGCCTTGATGTTAACAACCATGGATGGCGAAGACTTCCAATCCCCCGTCAATGAAAACGCAGTAAGAAAATACTTCGTGTAAAAAGACCCGCTGGATAAAAACAGAATAAAGATCCAGGCAAAAAAAGGCATCCCGGCGAGCCAAAAACAGAATAAAAGGCTGGGGCAAAAATTAGGGAAATACTCAAAAAATGTACACCCGTTGAGCTGAAAAGCCAAATTGGACAGCTCAGGCAGAAAAGGGTATCCCAGTGGATTGAAACCCCAAAAGGGCAATCCACGCAAAAGAGGGACTAACATGAACAATTACGGTCTGCGAGGTTTGTGATCCATTTACATCTAAGGGCATCCCAAAGGTCAGAGACAAATTCAATCACTTTCCTCAAAGGCGAAACAAGCGGAGAGTCATGGAGATATACAAGTCATAGCCGGGTCGGAGCTTGATGAGATCCATTCTTCATATTTCTAATAGGATAGTTTGTTTTCCTTTTGGGCAATTTCCTATTTCCAGGTATTGCTTCCTAGTGTAATTCTTATTCAGGACCAGTTTCCAATTAATAAATTGTAACTTCGTTCAAATTTGTGTCCATGTGTTTTTGTTTTTCATCTAACATTGACTGATTGCAAAAACGTCAAGCAAATTGTGATAAAATTGCATTATGAACATTTGAATGCCTTATAACTCATGCAGGAGGACATAACTATATGATACCACTCTAAAACGTTGAGTGACGGGGATGGTGATTCAAACCATAAGCCCGGGGCATACATGCCAAGCTAATTCTCCATGTTGCAGGCACTATCAGTCGTGTTTATGCATGTGCAAGTACAGGTGTTGCTAGCAGAGCTAAAATAGACCCAGAAGGCCTTCTCCAACAAGTTCTTGGGCATAATTCCTCAGCAACGTCTTCCCGGATGTCTTCCATTATCCCTAGTAGAGTGGAAATTGAAACCTTCCCCAGCAGTGGTGAAAGAAGACTGATAGTCTCCCCAAGCATATATTTTCCTTCAATGAAGGAGCATTTCCCATTAGAGTATTCTTACCTCCAGTGATGCGTGGAAACATCTCTTCCCCGAGCAAATGATTATGTATTTGAGGAGTTTCCCCAGCAGATTCCTTCCTCAGCAGAGCGCCAATACATCTGGTGCCCCAACTGAGTCAGAGTGATGTTATTCCCCCAACGGAATTCAACGGGTAGCGTACATCCCAAATCAAGATCATCCCAACAGGGTCTTGGCTATCCAATCGCAAAGTCAAATTTATTTTTTGGCAATGGCGGTAGTTCAGAGTCGGTGTATCATCCACAGTATCCCCCGCAGAGTTGCTCTCCCTCCATAGGGAATCGTTAAATCAATCTAATGATTATTCCTTCCCCAGCGAAGTCATCAGGGACACCTGTCATCTCCTCATCGGGAGGTCCCTTTGCATTTTCATTTTAATTTAGTGATCATCATTGCATTTGCATCCTCCAAAAGCGTAGCATTTCAATCTTTATGGAGCATTAAACCCTGACAGAAGCCAAGCATGTGCATACCAACATGGGCTAGTTTTGGGGTATTACACAAAGACCCATAACATCTTTTCAACCTGAAGTATTCCCCACAGAGGATGCCAAGTTTATTTTCCAGATATCATTGCTCTTCCAAGTCAATGTTTGTTATCCCCAGTTGAGTCTTGTTTAAGTACAACAGTCTCATTTCTTCACGTCTCCGTTTAAGTACAACGGTCGCGTCTCGAGCTCTCGTTTAAGTACAACGATCCCGTTCTTTCGAGCTCCCATTTAAGTACAATGGTCTCGTCTCCGAGTCTTGTTTAAGTACTACAGGCTCAGTTTTCACGTCTCGTTTCAGTACAACAGTGTCGTGTTGGGTTTTCTTTTAAGTACAACGATCCCATTTCTTTGACTTCATCTAAGTATGATGATTTCAACCCCTCGATTCCATTTAAGTACAATGGTTTCACTCGTGAGGTTTGTTTAAATACAACAATCTCATTTTTCGCGTTTCGTTTAAGTAAAATGGTCGCGTCGCGGGTCTCGTTTAAGTATAATGATCCCGTTTTCTTTCGAGCTCCCATTTAAGTACAATGGTCTCGTCTCCGAGTCTTGTTTAAGTACAACAAGCTTATTTTCGGCGTCTCCGTTTCAGTACAACGGTCGCATCTTGGGTAATCATTTAAGTACAATGATCCCATTCTTTCTAATTCCATTTCAGTACAATGGTTTCATCTTCAAGTCCGTCTAAGTACGATGGCCTCGTGTTTTCGAGTTATCATCTAAGTACGATGAGCCCGTTTCCCTTGTTTGTCATGTCAAAGGTCAGTGCAAAAAAATGGCATTCTCATTTTTCATAGAGTACAAATTTTCGGGTTTATTTGAGTATTCAATCACTTTATACCTGGAATATCTAAAAGTCGTTGCTATTATTCATTCAGGTCTGCAAATGATTGAATAAATATAAATAAACTATTAGCTATTACAAATAAAAAGGCTACCTATACATTTATTCTAATAAATATAAATAACGAGAAAGTTAAAAATCGAGAATTGATAAGAAAGATGGAAGAAGAAATACGAAGAATCAGATGAAACAAAATCAGTTAATTAAATTTGATTTATAATCAATTAATTGATTTTTTTTTATAAAATTTTCTATGATTTTTTTAATTGAAATTATTAATTTAATTAAAAAAGGTTTGGTATTTACAAGAAAATAAAAAAATATATAAATTTTTTTAATTTGATGATTAGTTTAAAAAATGTTTAATTATTACTTAGTAAAAAAATAATTAGTTATTAACCTAATTAAAAAAAGTTTTTTTCTATTTTTTATTTACAAAATAAAAGAAAAAGTTATTGATTTTATAAGTTGTTATTGGTTTTAAAAAGAGTTATTTAGTTATTTGTTTAATTAATTAAAATACCTATTTAAAAGAATAAAAATAATTAGGAGAAATATGAAAAGAAAACAACCAAAAAAATAAGGGAGGGTTTTTGGGTTTCGAACGCGCCCCCAAAGGTCAGTCTTCAACGCCTTCACCACCAGGCCACCTGCGCGCATGTGTTAAGAAAAAAAAACTAATTAAATAAATATTAAAGTTACATAAACCACAATCAACCAACCAATCGTGCCACTTCACGCCATCGTCTTCCTCCTTGCCACCTGCGAGTTTTGCTGTTAATTCTGCTACGACTTTTTCTGCGATTTTTGCTGCGATTTTTGTAGCAAATTAAACCTGAAATTCAAACATCAAAAAATTCAAGCTTTAACAAGTTAAAACCATCCGTTCCTACTAAATCGATCCCGAGGAATTCAATGGTGCAATTTGTTTGATCTAAAAGTGGCTGGATAGTGACATTCAAAGCTTGAGCTTCTTTGTGCCCTAACAATGGTGTTGTTCGAAACCTGCATCATAACTAAAAAGTAAACGATCAAAAAGCATCTGAATATGATTATGAACATTATTATGAAAAGAGAATACATTAAAATTCCATGAAACAAAAGATTAGACATTAAAAAGAAAGGTTAGGGGGAGACATGTTCATAGGATGTGTTTCCCATGGCTTTATCCTTCAAAACAATTATGGATCGTCTCTTGGAAGCTCTTTTGTGATGATTGGATGTGAAAAAGTCGTGGAAACTTGCTATGAAGGGTTTTGGTGACTTGCCCTAGTTTGCCTTTTTTTTTATAAATTTTTTAGGGTTCTTTGTGTAATACCCTAAACTTTGCCCTCTTAATTGATTGCCAACCTAAAGTGGTTTATGCTTCATTTCCATGTCATTAAGCATATCATTTCATACATTTCATAATAAAAAGAAAAAAAAATATGATACATGTATCATCGGTCAAGGCGGGGGGCATGTGATCAAGGGTTATTTGACATTTATCAGGTCTCAGAAGAAAAATAATCTCAAAACGAACGACGGAGGCTGGATATACAAGAGTTCCCACCAAAAAAAGAAAAATTGAAATTTTTGGTCAAGTAACCGGTTACCACCTATGTAGTAACCGGTTACCACGTGTAAATTTGGAAATGTTTTTGGCTTGGAGGAATTTTCAACCACTTTTCCATTTTTCCACTTTTCCACTTTACCTTGCATGCATTCCACCATTTTCTAGAACCTTCTATCACCTTCCTATGGAATATTCCAAGGAATATTATATTCCAAGGAATATTCTAGAGGCTCTAACTAACTCCTAACCAAAATCCCAAGCCTAATGCCCCAAGCCTAGCTCCTAACCCAAGCCTCACTCCAAACCTAACACATATATAAATCATTTTCACTCCAAATCGCACAAAACACTTCATTTTCACTATTTTTTTCACAATTTCTCTCAATTATCTCATTCTTCTCCATTTCCCAAACTCACACCAAAGCTTCATCATCATCAAGATTCTTCAAGTTTTGCATTGAAACTTGAAGAATCGGAAGCTAAGCCACCACCATTTGCATCTATTTCACGGATTATCGAAGAAGTTGCAACGATTTTAGGGTTTATTTCACCTTACGAAAGTGTTTTTCGAAGATTTCATCAACCGCATTTATTTTACACATTCACGGATCGAAGCCTCAAATCTCCGATTTTCTCTCCTATTGCGCATCGTTTCGACATTGCAACAATTACCAAAGCAAACCTCTGCTTTGTAGGTTGGTGAATCTCATAATCACTTCTCTTTTTAACTTATTTCTCTTCATCTCGATGCGTGCGTTCTTCGCGTTTTCTTTTTTTTGATGCTTTAATTGTTTGGATCATTAGAAGTTAGAATCTTGATGTATTTGTGGCTTTAATTGGTGTCAAATGTTGCATTTAGGTGTGATTTTCGTGTTTAGTTGATAGGATTTAGTTTAGAGATTATTTGAATAAGTCATTTCTGGTTTGTGCATGAAAATGCAGAATTTTTACTTCTGGTACAGGCGTAACCGGTTACCTCCTGGGTAGTAACCGGTTACCAATGTTAATTTTGCTGAAAAACTCCAGTTTTTGAACTGGTAACCGGTTACCTCGTAGGTAGTAATCGGTTACCACTCAACCAGAATAAATATTTTTGTTTTTTCTTGCATTTTTGATATTCATTTCCCCTCCAATCATCATGGATCTTTAGTATATGAGTTTAGGGAGGTTTTAGGAGTTGTTTAGGTGCAGGAGCCCATAGTTTCGACAAATTTCGACATGTTTCCATTCTCTTTTGCATTTTTGCGCTTATTTGTCATTTTGTGCATGAAGTGATTTAATGCATAATCGTGGCTATGTTCAATGCATCATTTGACATGTAAATGATCATGTTACATTCTGGTTTTGCATCCTTTGCATGTTCGTTAACTCTTAAGCATCTTCGCATCGCATATCATATGTTGCATTTCATATAACCCCCAATATGTATGTTCATATTGTTGCATCTTATTGCATGTTTGAGTATATTTGCATGTCAATCCAATTCTGTTTTTGCATCAAGCTACACATCATTGTTGATCCATGTTGATGCATGTTCATCATGTTCATGTGCCATTTTGCATATTTGTTGCATAATCAATAATTTGGTGCACTCTTTCATGATCCCTCATTGAAAACAATTGTGTTCATTCAATTATATATGTTGATTCATGTTTATGTTGCATTATGTTTGCACTTTCCATTGACTTTGTGCATTAAAAAATGAAAAATGATCAAATATGAATTTTGGCAATTCGTAGCTGTTTTTTGACACAATAGCTGTAAAATGTATGCTGATTGTTGCATTTTCACACTTGTTACACCTGTTTTGCATGCTGAATGTGAGTTTTCAAAAGCTGTGTGCATTATCATTGCATTTCATTGTGGTTTGTACATTTAGTAGCTGTAGTAGGTTGCTGAATTTTGCATTGTATCTTTTTAGGCCCATTAACTCTAAGATTGAGTCTAGTTTAGGTCCTAGGATCATTAGGATTTAATTGGTACTTTGTTTGCTTTATTATTTTTAATAATATGCAACATTAACCTTTGTTTTGTAGGGAGGGTTAAGGTAAGTTCTTCAACTTATGCTTTTACTTCCTTTATGCATTTAATTTGCATTTAATTTCCTTTACCTTTCACATTTGTGTTTGATAGGATTTCCCCCTCTTTTGTAGAATCAACTTAACTTCCTTAGGAAGTAAGTTTCATTCTAATTCTCTTTTCTTCTTTTCCTTTCTCATTAGGATAGAAACCTCACTAACCTAGGTTCATCCATGCATGTTAACACTAGGATTCTAGTCTTCCCCTTTAGACTTTTTGCCTTTGGTTCACTTTGCTTTCTCTTTCTCATCTCACAAAGAAAAGCTAAAAAACTTTCTCGTACGACATGAGACTTTTCCGTGGGTTACTTATGCACGTCCTGCCTCGGGGCGAGGTGTAAGTCATCTACCACGATGAATAAGTCTTAGTATGAGAAGGTTCACAAACAATAAACAAAAAACATTTCTCTAAAAGACAAAAACAACAAAGAAGAATCATCTTTTCCTTCGGGAGCTTCTTTCGCATCTCACTCACTCTTAACGCGAACTTGCGACGTCTTGTCTCGCATGCAAGACGGTAAACGCACTCATTCAAGGCGAGCCTGCAACACCCGAGCATAGACATATGCAGTTCCAGCGCATAAAAAACACAAAATAGTTTCTGCCTTAGTTAGGAAAACTACGTCGACTCTGATCCTCATTTTCCCGATGAGATACGTAGGCAACGGGGTAGGTCCAGTTCGAGCACTTTCTTTATTTTACCTACATTTCCCCTTTCTTTTTGTTCTCTTTTTTCCAATTTCCATTCTCATTCAAGTTAGCGGTTTATTTCACATCATCTTATTTCTCACCCTTTGAGAAAGACAAACAAGCGTCGATCATGTCGGGTACGGAGAACGGTCTGGGGTGCTAATAACTTCCTAGGTCGTAACCGACTCCCGGACCCAGATCTTTGGTTCGCAGGACCTCGTCCTTTCCTTCTTCCTTATGTTTGTGCAATATTACCTTTTCCGTTCCTTCGGGATAAAAATGTCTGGCTGGAGACTCTACCTTTTCTGCACCACTTTTGCGTTCGTACTAGGATGAAAATCCTGGGAGTGACACTTTTGTGTAAGAATTTCGTCCTTGATGCATGTGGAGATGTTGTATACTTATAGAGGAACAAATTAGGTCAAGAATTTTATTCTTGGGTGAAGAAAATTAGGTTGCTTTGGAATGAAGGTTTCACCTTTCTATTTTGGTAAAATATTTGATATTATGTCCTACTCCTTTGGGTGTGCACGAATTTGGGATCATATCTCATGCATATATTACCATATTTGATCCTAAAATGAGTTTAAAATCATATCTTTGATTTTCTAATATTTATTTTATTTAAAATTGAATTTAAAAAGATTAAATCTAATAAAAATAAAATAAATAAAATAATGGCAAGGGGAATGACATGGAGGGAGTGGACCATCCTAGAATCAAGTTAGGATCATAAAAGAATGGCCCCATTTGGCAAAAACTTAGGTATTGATCATTATTTACTTTATACACCTCCTCAAATTTTCCCAACTTCAACAATGCATAACTCTCTCAATTTTTATCCCATGGATGTGTTCTAGGACTTTTTAGAAAGCTTAGAGTGTCCTTTAACTACTCCTTTTGGTCCCGTATCCATTTGGTCTTCCATGTTCAAGTTATAAGCTTTTTAAAAAGTTGACTTTTTGTTGACCTTTTAAAGGACCTGTAATGTCTTGGCTCATATCTCTCAAATGAAGCATTTCTGGCCTTGCCCTGTGAGACAAAAAGTTGTAGGGAATTAAATTTCCTTCAAAATTATCTTTAGACAGGAAATTTCTGATGAAGCATGTGAAAGTTAGGGCTGGTCAAAGTACAATTGACTTTTCCCTTAAGAAACCCTAATTTAGTAACTTCTGACTTTTGATGAATTTGAGGTTTCCTTTTTGAATCATGATCAACCCTTGATCAAATGATGAATATTACTTCATAATATTGATGTTGACAAAAAATCTTGAAATTTGACTGTATATTGACCACAGTTGACTTTTTGACCAAGTTAACCGATTTTTGATTATCTCAGCATCTGACTGACCAAAATTGTAGGGCCAGCATTGAAACTTGACATGAGGATTCTATAAAGTATGTGGGACACCATGAAGTCCACTTTAGGCTTTGGAAGTCCAATTTTCTTTGAGAAACTCAAAACCCTAATTTAAGATCCATTGCTTAGGAGGAGGCTTTGTCTGATGAAACCTTGAATCCCTTTGAGCAATTGAGAATCTTGTGACCATTAGGAGACCACTTGAGACATATTGTCTTGATTATGTGAGGGGAAATTTTTGGGTACAATAGATACATTTATAAAAATCCTTCAACTTGTAGTGGAAACTATTATTTAAAAGAAACTTCAATCATAATTCGATTATAAAATGTATTTCTTGAAAATAAATAAACTAGTGCAAACGTCGTCCTGACACCCAGAGCGACGTATCAGAGCCGACATCCTAAGGACACGAAGTACATCGACTTCATTGACCACCACTTGACTTATCTTGATCACTTGCACGTTACCAACATAAAGGTAACTGATAACGAGAAAACGTATCGATTATATTGCTAGGTTTCATTAACGTTTTATCGAATAATCGTCGTTTTAACACTCGATTTCTCGAGTTTTTCTTACCATTTTGCAGGTACACCATTATGTGGAGCTAAATCATGAACTAAGACAAAAAGGAACAAAATCGATCATAAAAAGAGGAAGAAATGAAGCTTCCTGCAAAACTGCATATTTTGCAGCAGTCACGACCGTCACAAGGGTGTCACGACCGTGACACCCCAAAATGAAGCATCACGGCCGTAAGAGAAGTGTCACGACCGTGACACTTAAAAACCACAAGTTACGAACGTGAAGACCTTGTCACGACCGTGACAAGGATTAAATTAGGTTTTTGACTAAGACTACGTCAAGGCATTACGTGAAGACCACTTCTCCTATTTTGTTGCCACGTACCTGCACTCCTTCCACAAATTTAGCAAGGCCCATTTCAACTGAAGCCCAAAAATCCAGCCCAATTGAAGTTCTATAAATAGCACCAAGTTCATGAAGAATGTACATAGCATTTTTCTATTCAATTTCCTGCGGAAGCTCTGCCGAACTGATTTACGACCCGTTTTTATTTTCTGCATTATTTTCTTTTTCGCTTTATTGTATCCAAACCCGCCATATAACAATTTCCAATATCAGGAAATTGTTATACGTTTATTATTTTTTTTTCTAAGCCTTCATCATTCGTTTATTTTTGATTTCGCCAACTCCGAGCTTTCCGGTCTGTGGAAGAAGGAGTCCGCTCTGATATTGTTAACCAGGTTTTATTATATTGAAATTTAATTATTTATAATGTTTGTTTACTTTTCTGCCATGAGTAATTTGTTATTTAATTTTCTGTCTCTGTCTGGTTCAACATCGATGAGTAGCTAAACACCTTAGGGCGGTATGTAGTTAGAACGAACTTAACCGGTAAAATATAACCATAGGCTAAAAATAATTAATCACTTAACATTATGGCTGACACTTTTTAAGTAAAAAGACCTTTTCGTTACGAGAGTAAGAAAAGAGTATTAGGTTAGGTCAAGACCACGAGAGTGTGAGGTTTTAACCAGATAGCTAAAGTTAGGCATTTAAATTAAACACAGCGAGAGCGCTTTAAGATAAATTAGAATTACTTAGTTTCCAAAAATTACCTCTAAACACTTATGGGCTAGCGAGAGCAGGCATAGGGCTTTAGAGATAAGATCTGATATAAGACCACGAGAGTGTGAGTTGAGGGTATTTAAACTAGTAATCTCTACCGAATAGATTAAGTGAACACCTTAAATAAGCCTAGGTTAGATTGACCCACCTAAGTTAGTATAACTACATACCGACCGTCTTAAAACTACTTAATTAAAACATAAATTTTACTCCGCCTTTAATAGTCTTAAAAACCAACAAAAAATCGTGACAACCATTCGCCTTAGCTAAACTAGAAGTTCATCTAGCACTAGGTAACCATAGAATCCCTGTGGATCGATAATCTTAAATATTACTTCGATAGGCTGTGCACTTGCAGTAAGATACCGCTAGACGCATAAGTAGACACGTCTTTAGCCCATCAAGTTTTTGGCGCCGTTGCCGGGGATTCCTTAATTTAGTTACTAGTGCATTTAGGTAGCATTGTCTAGACTAAGGTATCAACTATTTAATTTAATTTAATTTCCGAGTGTATGCCAAGTACTCGCTCTAAAAGCGAAGACTTGCAACCTCTAATCCCTGAATCGGAACGCTTCTTACACGTAAGAAGACGTATATTCGATTACGAAAATAATTACAACATTCCAGATCTTCAATTAGATCCGCCTAAACCAGTCGTAACATCAAAGGACGCAGAGATGGCTGAAGAACAGAATCATCCACTCAAGTATTATGCCAGTCCTTCGCAAGCTGAACCGCATTCAAGCATTGCAGCGCCGTCTATCAACCGAAACGATTTCGAACTAAAACCTTCGTTGATATCAGCCGTGCAACAAAATCAATTCGCCGGAAATCCTACCGAGGATCCGAATCTTCATCTTTCGATCTTTGTGCAATATGCCGATACCGTAAAAGCCAATGGAGTTACCCAAGAAGCTATTAGATTACGTTTATTTCCTTTTTCGCTTCGAGACAGAGCAAGAGCTTGGCTTCAATCTCTGCTTCGAACTCAGTAACTACGTGGGAGGAACTAAAGAGAGTTTTCCTAAACAGGTATTTTCCACCCAGCAAGACAGCTATGCTGAGAGCTCAGATCAACGGATTTAAGCAAAGAGAAAGTGAATCATTATTCGAAGCTTGGGAACGCTATAAGGATCTGCTGAGACTTTGTCCACATCATGGATTAATAGAATGGATGGTCATCCATACCTTTTATAATGGACTCTTGTACAATACAAGAATGACAATTGACGCTGCCGCGGGCGGTGCATTGATGGATAAAGAATATAATGATGCCTATGCACTTATCGAAAGTATGGCTCAAAATCATTACCTCTGGGGAAGCGAAAGAGTCACAACTGAGAAACCAACAAAGGGAGGTATGTATGAAGTAAGTAGTATGGACCAAGTCAATGCGAAGTTTGACCAACTAAGCCAAAAGATCGACAACTTGGCCATAACACCAACAGCCAACGTGGCTGCAGTAACACCTAACTGTGAGTTATGTGGAGTTTCAGGACACGAAGTTTCTGATTGTCAACTATTGACAGGAACTCCCACTGATCAAGTGAATTATGCTCAAGGAAACCCTTACTCAAATACATATAACCCAGGTTGGAAGAATCATCCGAACTTCTCCTATAAGAATAACAATGCTTTATACGCACCAGGTCAAGCACCAGCTACATCACCAGGATATCAAAAGACTGCTCCTAATGTCCCTAGAAAATCGAACCTTGAATTGATGATGGAGAACTTCATAGCTAACCAATCTCAAACAAACAAGGACTTCTTAAACCAAAACATTCACACTAATGAGCAGATCAAACAATTAGTGAGCAAAGTAGATGCATTAGCTACACATAACAAAATGCTAGAAACTCAGATTTCACAAGTAGCTCAACAACAAGCACCTACTGCTGCACCAGCTGGAGTATTCCCTGGACAACCTCAACCAAATCCGAAAGGACATGCTAACGCTGTGATATTAAGAAGTGGCAAGGAACTTGACGGACCTACCGATCCAAGACTTGACAATCCAGCCATGTACCAAAAACCGGATAAACCGACTGAAATGGTGAATGATCCAGAAGAAAAGGAAGATGACAATCAAGAGGTAGTGGAGAAAGAACAACCTTATGTGCCTCCACCACCCTATAAACCACCAATTCCGTACCCTCAAAGATTAATAAATTCCAAGACGACGGGTCAATTTAAGAAATTTGTCGAACTTCTGAAACAGTTGAATATTACTATTCCGTTTACAGAAGCAATCACTCAAATACCCTCGTACGCTAAGTTTTTAAAAGAAATCTTATCCAATAAGAAAAAGATAGAGGATAACGGAACAGTTACACTTACTGCCGAGTGTAGCGCCATAATTCAGAATAAAATGCCTCCTAAGCTAAAAGATCCAGGAAGTTTCTCTATACCCTGTGTAATAGGAAAATTCGTCATTGACAAAGCTCTATGCGATTTAGGAGCCAGTATCAGTGTTATGCCCTTAACAATATGCAAAAGGCTAGACATGGGTGACCTAAGACCAACTAAAATGTCTGTTCAACTAGCCGATCGCTCTGTTAAATATCCTGTAGGCATACTAGAAAACGTCCCAGTACGTATAGGACAATTCTATATCCCTACTGATTTTATAATCATGGACATCTCTGAGGACTCCACTACACCTATCATACTAGGAAGACCATTCTTAGCCACTGCTGGAGCTATAATAGACGTAAAAAGAGGAAAGCTAACCTTTGAAGTGGGTGAAGAGAAAGTTGAATTTATTCTAACACAATTCTTACAATCACCAGCTATAGAGGATACATGCTATCTATTGGACGTAATTGACGAATGTGTAAGAGAAATGGAACTGAAAGAGACCACTTATTCTGAAATTATGAAAATTCAAATCCCTCCAATTTTCGAAGATGATAATTGGCGTAAACCATATCAGGACGATAGTCTAAGCGAAAGTTTAGCACTTACACCGGATCCTATGCCAAGTAAAGAAAAACCTACATTAGGATTAAAAACTTTACCTCATAACCTAAGGTACGAATTCTTAGACGTTGAATGTAAAAGACCAGTTATAGTAAATTCCAGTTTAGGAACTATAGAAACAAAGAAACTTTTAGATGTTTTGAAGAAATATCCGACTGCATTAGGATATAACATATCTGATCTCAAAGGAATATGTCCTTCAGTTTGTATGCATCGTATTCTGCTAGAAGAAGATTGCAGAACCTCCAGAGAATCTCAAAGAAGAATTAACCCAACCCTTAGCACTGTAGTAAAAGAAGAAGTTAAAAAATTACTAGATGCCGGAATAATATATCCAATCTCTGATAGTGAATGGGTTAGTCCAATACATGTAGTGCCAAAGAAAGGAGGTATCACTGTTGTGAAGAACGCTCAAGGCGAATCAATATCTCAAAGAGTAGTGACGGGATATAGAGTATGCATAGATTATCGTAAACTAAACAAAGCCACTCGAAAAGATCATTTCCCGCTACCTTTTATAGATCAAATGTTAGAACGATTAGCCAAGCATTCGTACTTCTGTTATCTTGACGGATACTCAGGATTTTTCCAAATCCCTATCCACCCAGATGATCAAGAGAAGACCACATTCACATGCCCTTATGGAACGTTCGCTTATAGACGAATGCCCTTTGGATTATGCAACGCTCCTGCAACCTTTCAAAGATGTATGATGTCAATCTTCGCAGATTTTATAGACAACATCATGGAAGTGTTCATGGACGACTTCTCTGTATGCGGGCAAAGTTTTGAAGGATGTTTATCGAACTTAGAAATGGTATTAGAAAGATGTGTAAAAGTAAACCTTGTGCTTAACTGGGAGAAATGTCATTTTATGGTCAACGAAGGAATCGTATTAGGTCATGTAATATCAGACAAGGGAATTGAAGTTGATAAAGCTAAGATTGAAGTAATAAAAGATCTTCAACCCCCTAAAATCGTTCGAGAAATACGAAGCTTTTTAGGACACGCCGGTTTTTACCGACGATTCATCAAAGATTTCTCGAAAATCACTAAACCTCTTACTGGTTTGTTAATGAAAGACGTTGAGTTCATATTCAATGAAGATTGTCTTAAAGCATTCGAAACTCTAAAAACAGCCCTCATCACCGCACCAATCATGCAACCCCCTGACTGGAGATTACCTTTTGAAATCATGTGCGATGCGAGTGACTATGCTGTAGGCGCAGTTCTAGGCCAGAGAAAGGAAAAGAAACTTCATGCGATCTACTATGCCAGTAGAACCTTGGATTCTGCCCAGATGAACTACGCCACTACCGAAAAAGAATTGTTAGCAGTTGTCTTTGCGCTTGACAAATTCCGTTCTTACTTAGTAGGAGCGAAAATAATCATTTACACAGACCATGCTGCTATCTGATATCTATTAACTAAGAAAGATGCTAAACCGAGACTCTTGAGATGGATTTTACTCTTACAAGAGTTTGACTTAGAAATAAAAGATAAGAAAGGTACTGAGAACGTCGTAGCGGACCATTTATCTAGAATAGAAGGTATTAAACCCGAACAAGTGCGGATTAACGATGATTTTCCGTATGAACAGCTGATAGCACAATTAGGAAGTGACCTAGCTCAGTTAGATATAAATGAACCAGAATCCGTGGAAACAATCCAGACAACTGTAGGACTGCCATGGTACGCTGACATTGTCAATTACCTAGCCGCAGGAGCTCTTCCACCCGATCTAACCTATCAGCAGAAAAAGAAATTCTTTCATAATCTGAAACATTACTATTGGGATGAACCATTATTGTTCAAAAGAGGACCAGATGGAATCTTTCGCCGATGTATTCCCGAAGAAGAAATAGAAGATGTCATTGCTCAATGCCATTCATCTCCTTATGGTGGACATGCAAGCACTTCCAAAACTTGTGCAAAAATCTTGCAAACCGGCTTATTCTGGCCTAATCTATGGAAGGATGTCCACATCGCTGTTATAAATTGCGATCGGTGTCAACGCACTGGCAATATTTCAAGAAGAGATGAAATGCCTCAAAAAGGAATATTAGAAGTAGAAATCTTTGACGTCTGGGGAATAGATTTCATGGGACCATTCCCATCATCTTTCGGTAATAATTACATACTCGTAGTTGTTGATTATGTTTCGAAATGGATTGAAGCCATAGCTTCTCCTACAAACGATACACGAGTAGTAATAAAGCTTTTTAAAAATATAATCTTTCCCAGATTTGGTGTGCCCAGACTCGTCATAAGTGACGGTGGCTCGCACTTCATCTCAAAAATATTTGACAAATTACTATCTAAGTATGGAGTAAGACACCGTGTGGCTACACCATATCACCCACAAACAAGTGGACAAGTCGAAGTCTCAAACAGAGAAATTAAACAAATCTTAGAAAAGACTGTCGCCATATCTCGGAAAGATTGGTCATCTAAACTTAATGAAGCTTTATGGGCTTATAGGACCGCTTACAAGACACCCATAGGTACTACACCTTTCAAACTCGTTTATGGAAAATCTTGTCACCTCCCAGTAGAACTAGAACACAAAGCTTATTGGGCGATTAGAACTCTCAATATAAACTATAATGCTGCAGGAGAAAAGCGAATCCTAGACATTAACGAATTAGAAGAATTAAGGCTAGATGCTTATGAGAATGCTAAAATATATAAAGAAAGAACTAAGCGATGGCATGATAAACGCCTATCTAGGAAAGAATTTAGTGTGGGAGACGTTGTACTCCTCTTTAATTCAAGACTTAGGCTCTTTCCTAGAAAATTAAAATCTAGATGGTCAGGACCCTTTGAAATAATTAAAGTATTCCCGAGTGGAGCAATAGAAATTAAGGGTAGGAATAGTGAACCATTCATAGTAAACGGACAACGTTTAAAACATTATCATAAAGTTGAAAATCGAGATTATGCGAATAATCTAAAGCTTTTAGAATTGTCCACTGAATCCCCTGATTAATCTAAACCTAAGCATTACGTCAGGCTTTAGACGATAAAAACAGCGCTTAGTGGGAGGCAACCCATTTACCCATTTACTTATCAAATTATTTAAATTATTCTCTTTATCATTTTTATTATTTATATTTTTACTATTTGTTTAATTGTTTTGTCATTTTATAGTTATTTTATATTACTATTATTGCCATTACATTATGCATTTCATTTTCTTATATTTATTTTAAATCACTTTTTACAGATTTTCTAAAAGTCTTTTCCACTTTCCTTCTTCTCCTGATTTGTTTCCTCCATATTTGCACTGACCATGGCTAACCAACCAATTAACCATATGGAAACCAAATTTAGAGGTAGGAACCAAAGAATGAAATTTGAAGAGTTATCACAGAGGCAAATGGATTTGACCCTGTACCCGGATGATCGGACTATGGAAACCTTAGGAATACATGATAGCATTATGTACTTGCTTAACCGAATCGGATGGGAGAATTCAATGATCCAACATAAGTTTGTGACTTACCGCGAGCTCACCCTTGAGTTCCTTAGCTCGTTAATTTACTTACCTGAGCGCGGTTTTGGATTTAGGAAAGGATTTATTAGTTTTCGCCTGTTTGGAATAGAATATGATTTTAACCATAAAGAACTAGCTGACTTGTTAGGATTCCCTAGTGGACCATTTGCTTTTACTACCACACAGGTAGAATTGATGGATATTGAGCTAGATTTCTTTTGGGGAACTTTAACCGGAAACTACCACCCTGAACCAAATGGCATGAATAATGATGAGATCCATAATCCTGCTCTCCGTTACTTCCATAAATTCCTTGCCCACACATTCTTTGGAAAAGAAGAAAACATTACCGGAGTTTCTAAAGATGAAATATTTATTATGTCATGTTTCACTCTTGGACAGCCTGTTAATGGTGTACCTTTCATGATGCAAACCTTCACCCGTATCCAAGAAGAACCTGAATTACCTATCTTAGTAGGAGGTCTTGTAACCATGATTGCTGATGCTTTAGGACTTAGGTACCAATTGCACAGGTGCAACCGTTTAGGTAACATACGTCCTATGGATCTTAACTTCTGCTTTAATAGACATATCATAAGGAATTTAGGACATCCACCTTTTGAGTACCTAATCCGGAACGAGGTAGTAACCTTGTTCACATTGCCTAACCATGCTAAAGTAAGTGTTCACAATAAGGATAACTGGCTTTATGAGTTAAACCCACCTGATTATCCACCCACTCCTGAAACACCTCAGTCTTACAAGATAAAAGATGATACAATGACCGATGTCGAAACTGACCCTGAGACGCCTCCTGGTTACCATGACATTGGCCACACTGAAGAAGTTTATGAAACCCCTGAAGTGAATCAAGGAGATTATGCTAACAACTTGCAAAACATCATGAACACTCTCAATGCTTACCAAACTGACATTAACCTATTTAAAGAAGACATTAAGAGCATGCGATTGGATATTATAGGATTGACTGACATAACATGCGAACAATTCTATCACTTGAATTCCGCCATCGAAGACTTGAAGAAACGCTTTTGATAATGTTATAAGTGATTTAGTTTATTTTTTTCATTGTTTTCGTTTCTAGTTAGATTTAATTTTCGCACCAATTTCTTACCGCAAATTTCCGTTTATGTAACTTCATTTTCAATTACATTATGCAATGCATCTTTAATTCCAAAAATTCTCCACTTTTAGCAATTTATGTACTTTTAATTTTATGTCCTGTTATGCTTGCATTTATTCATTATATATACAAATCTCTCATGCCTTGCAAGCTATTGAAGTACTGTGTTGAAACTATATACTATATGGTGCTTATAATTTATTATGAGTGTTAGTGAAGAAAATGCATTAATACAGAATATGTGAAATAAGAGAGAAAGTGTTTTTCTGGAAATTATTTAACTTAGCAAGCCTCACGGTCGTCACTACCCCATAACGATTGTGACACGCTCTTTTTGAGTCTCACGATCGTCGTACCCCTGTCACGACCGTGACGACCCTTATACCAGAAATCGTGAGAAACAGAACTGTTTCTCTTCGTGCCTCTTCTTCTTCTTCTCCATAACTTCCTAAAAAACTACCCATCTTCTCCATAACCTCCGTAACACCCCATTTACCATCTTTAATCTCATTAACCACCCATTATCACAACCTACTACATTCTCACTCTCCATTATTTATCCCGAATCAATATTTCTCCCATTTTACCATTTTTTCACAAAAACTTCAAAATTCTTCATTCCTCACTCTAAGCTCTTGCATGCAATGGATACTATCACTTTTAGAGAAGGTGATGCTGGAGAAACTCAGAGAGAACGATTTCTCCGCTTCCAAAGCCGCGGTGTGCAACCTACGCGTTACATTGACACTGTGTGTTTGAGGGAACTCGGAATGCTGGCCAGTGTTACGAACCTGCTTCGCAAAGTCGGGCTCTGGGACCTCTGCAGTCAACCTCAGCCAACCTTCGAACTTCTGACACTGGAGTTCTTAAGTTCATTCAGTTACATCACCGGCACCGGTTCTCTGAGTCAGCTCACTGGTTTCGCAAAATTCAGATTGCATGGCCAAGAGTTCAACCTTTCACAAGACAGGATCGCCGAGTTATTAGGCTTCGATCACGGAACTGAGGCTCACCGTCGCGTGCCCGATAATTTTAGTGAACAAGCTTTCACTCTATGGCACGACTTAACAAACACCCGTGCATCCGCCTTCCAAAGCCTCAACGCCACGCACATTCACAATCCGGCCATCCGCTACTTCCACCGAGTCATTTGCAACACCATCTTCGCTCGAGAAAGCAACCATAAGCTCAACTCAAAGGAGCTTCTATTCTTGCATTGTGCTCTTAATGACGAGCCGATCAATGCTGCCCCTTTCATGCTTTACCACATCCAGGCTATTGCGCACAGAGGATCCACTCCGTTCTTCATTGGCGGCATTGTCACCACCCTGGCCATTCAGTTGGGGCTTGGTGACTTGGTCGCAGATCAGCCTCATCTAGCCGCCGAATACCTCACCAAGAGTTATTGCAGGTCCGCTCACCTGATTGCACAACGAGAGGATGGCAGGTACAGCCCTGTTGTCCATGGCACCGTATTTCATCATATCATTCTGCCGTCCCGCGACCGCATCGACCCATCCAGCCGAGCCAACTGGCTCTTTGTTCTACCTGATGCTGCTGACCACGCTCCTATCCATGATCAGGCAGACCTCCCTGCGGATAAGATGCAGGACGCTATGGATACAGGTGAGCCTGTCCAGGATATACCAGAGACATCTACCCGACAGCCTCCTACACAGGACATCACACTTGAGGAAGTCCTCCGTGCGATTCATCAGCAGAACCAGATGAATGCCGCACTGGAGCGTAGGCATAAGGAGCAGTACGATGCTTTGCTCGGCACTATTGCAGCAAACCAGGAAGCTACTAATGAGAGGTTTAACGAGATTTTCGGCGAGTTAGACGCCTTGCGTATCGACATCACTGGGACCACCAGCACCGGTTCTGATCCTGAAGCGACTCCTTCCAGACGCCGCTCCCGTACCAGAAGCCGACCCCGCGGTCCTCAGCAGCCATAGTTTTAGTTTTTCTTCTGTTTGTTTTTAGTTTTTGTCGTTTGTACTGTACTTTAACCGCATTTATATCACAACATTGAGGACAATGTCTGATATAGTGTGGGAGAGGTACCTTTCATTTCCGTATTTTTCCCTTTTCGCATTTTTCCATTTCGTTGTATTTTCAATTCCATTGTATTTCCCTTTAGCAAGTTAATGAAGCGTGCAAAATCTTTATGATATTTTCTTTAGTTTCGAATTTTCCCGCTTACTTAGCCATAACTGAAAATTTTTTAATTATTCGCATTACCCGACTTACCTACGAAATCGTAAATAGGAAGCTGAGAACGATTAAACAAGACCAATACAATCTTGACACCTTTGACTTCCTACTTAAGCGATTCTATCCCGATTACCATTACGAGTACACTTTTAGTTTCAGTTCAAAAGTAACCCCGAGTAGTTTATACTAGCAGTCAGCACCGTCTGAACACAAACCACGTGGGGAGCCGATGAATATAAGCGTTTGATGCCTAATCAATAATGATCCTTCATATCTCGACGCAAAATGAGAAGAAATTGCACCAAAGTACACGGTCGCATACAAGAAACGAGAAATATGAGAAGGAGTCCATTGCGGGTTGGTTCAGAGGTACTGGTTCTGAACTCGGTAGGGCGTGCTACGGCTCGATCCCCCACAACCTCCAAATCGGATACAAAATGTAGGGTTACCACACTCGTGTACCAGACCCCGTGCTTAAAAAAAAAAAAGGATCAAAGTCGCTAACCGGCTACTCCACTACGTGCGTGCTAAGGCAAAGGGCTTAATGTGATTGCGCTAGAATGAAACCGGGCGAAATAAGATCGAAAAACTTTAGGTGAAATCGTAAAGTAATTGCCGATTGGCTCATTTAACGGGAAGTCGACGACATAGCTTGTTGCTTGCGTCATTAGTGTATCGGTAGTGTTCTATCAAAGTATCGGATTATCCGACAAAACGATCCCTCGTTTGATTTGTTATGAGTATATGTGAATAGCATCTTGTCCGCCGATTTTCAACCGACTATTTGCTTGAGGACAAGCAAAGGTTTAAGTTTGGGGAAGTTTGATAACGAGAAAACGTATCGATTATATTGCTAGGTTTCATTAACGTTTTATCGAATAATCGTCGTTTTAACACTCGATTTCTCGAGTTTTTCTTACCATTTTGCAGGTACACCATTATGTGGAGCTAAATCATGAACTAAGACAAAAAGGAACAAAATCGATCATAAAAAGAGGAAGAAATGAAGCTTCCTGCAAAACTGCATATTTTGCAGCAGTCACGACCGTCACAAGGGTGTCACGACCGTGACACCCCAAAATGAAGCATCACGGCCGTAAGAGAAGTGTCACGACCGTGACACTTAAAAACCACAAGTTACGAACGTGAAGACCTTGTCACGACCGTGACAAGGATTACATTAGGTTTTTGACTAAGACTACGTCAAGGCATTACGTGAAGACCACTTCTCCTATTTTGTTGCCACGTACCTGCACTCCTTCCACAAATTTAGCAAGGCCCATTTCAACTGAAGCCCAAAAATCCAGCCCAATTGAAGTTCTATAAATAGCACCAAGTTCATGAAGAATGTACAGAGCATTTTTCTATTCAATTTCCTGCGGAAGCTCTGCCGAACTGATTTACGACCCGTTTTTATTTTCTGCATTATTTTCTTTTTCGCTTTATTGTATCCAAACCCGCCATATAACAATTTCCAATATCAGGAAATTGTTATACGTTTATTATTTTTTTTTCTAAGCCTTCATCATTCGTTTATTTTGATTTCGCCAACTCCGAGCTTTCCGGTCTGTGGAAGAAGGAGTCCGCTCTGATATTGTTAACCAGGTTTTATTATATTGAAATTTAATTATTTATAATGTTTGTTTACTTTTCTGCCATGAGTAATTTGTTATTTAATTTTCTGTCTCTGTCTGGTTCAACATCGATGAGTAGCTAAACACCTTAGGGCGGTATGTAGTTAGAACGAACTTAACCGGTAAAATATAACCATAGGCTAAAAATAATTAATCGCTTAACATTCTGGCTGACACTTTTTAAGTAAAAAGACCTTTTCGTTACGAGAGTAAGAAAAGAGTATTAGGTTAGGTCAAGACCACGAGAGTGTGAGGTTTTAACCAGATAGCTAAAGTTAGGCATTTAAATTAAACACAGCGAGAGCGCTTTAAGATAAATTAGAATTACTTAGTTTCCAAAAATTACCTCTAAACACTTATGGGCTAGCGAGAGCAGGCATAGGGCTTTAGAGAT